>OX038874.1:16002280-20802280 GCA_943789525.1 Agriphila geniculea
ATTCCCAACGGCCCGGCACGGCACCGCCCGGCAGCCGTCCAACGGCACAACAGGGAAGTGAAATGTATGGAATCATATGGAGACGCTTTTATATTTCCTCAACGGCACCGGCAAACCGTGCCGTGCCGGCCAAATCCTACGCTGCCGTCGAACTTTTACGATGTAGTGCGTAGCTACAAGGATTCATATGTGTGAGTGTGAGTCCAGAGCAAAGAATATACAGTGTGTATAAAGGGCACAACCAGTATATTAGCGTAATACCGTTAATGTGTTGTTGTAAACAAATAGGTAATATTCCGACAAACAGTTATTTCGATACTGATCGGAAAGATATCTAGGTACTTACAGCGGTGGAAACACCGTTAATAGGGAACTTACCAAAGTTAAATATTGTTACCTATCTCAACAAATAATTACCTAGATATTACTTAAGTAGGTAGTTACCTACTTAATTAAATAATGTGTTGTGTAGATGCCTACCTATCTTGGTAAGTAGGTACGTAATGAAAACCAGCTACATATAATATATTCTTTGATTTTTAAAAGATTTATTTATCATTTAAGTAAGTACCTACTACCTACCTACATTGTAATATAATCATTAAACAACGTGTAACAAAAAGGGGGTATCAACCCGAGAGGAGGTCAATGTACTCGTGAAACATCCAACAGAAAAAAAATTTTTTGAACGTCCCTCCCTATATAAAATGTTAGCGGCAAATTCAAATTTTCTATGGAGAGTCCAAAATTGTATTTTCGATTTGAAATCTTTTTCTGTTGGAAGTGTTCAGATTTACGAGTACATGACTTCCTTTCGAGTTGATACCTCCTTTCTGTTACACGTTGTATAATTGGTAAACTATTATTTTATGAAATAATTATAAAGATAACAAATATCTAGAGAGAGAAGGTCAACTTTTATTCTTTATATTATTCTAAAGTAAAAAGTAGGTACCACGACACTACTGTACAATGTACAAATAGTAAGTTCTTCACTATGAGTGTTCTGTGTTGAACATCCAACGGCCGGCAACGGCAGAAATTATAAAAGCGTCTTTCGGCGTCGCCGCTGCCGTGCCGAGCCGTGCCGTGCCGGGCCGTCGAGAATTATAAAAGCGCACAATCTGTGCCGTGCCGTCATCACATCACATCACATCACGTCCAGCACGCGTAGCATGACCAACATCGAGATAAGATTCGACTCAGAGAACAATGGCTTGTCTACACCGAAATGTCACTTTTGTCGGGTTGAGATCGAGATACTCATGCTCGCATTTAGAACTAGTAGACTCGTATTGTTCTTTGTCGTGGCCTAATGTCAAAAGTCGACAAACACGAGCTTTTCTCTTCAACTGACATTAATTTGACAGTTGAATCAGAGAAACTTGTCTACCACCCTTTGAGTAGTCGAGAAGGTCGAGAAAGAATCACAGACTAATAAGAAGATTCGAAATAGTTTTCTACGTATTTTATTTTATATGAATCTAAATTTCGCAATAAAAATAAATCTAAATTATCCGTGTATATATTTTATTGCTTAAAAACTTAAATTAAAATTATTTTCATACGTTGAATTTAATATTTCGTAATTTTCTCGTCATTTTACACAGATTACTAAATTAACAATTTCGTTAGTAGTCTGTGTTATCTTTTCAAAATACTCTCAATAAAAGAAAGGCAAACGAATTTATATCCATACAGCTATATTTAATTAGTTTTAAGAGTTTAGCGTTGTGAAATCTATAGAAAGGAACGGTGCTTTATGAGAAATAAAGTAATAATTTTTTATTGGCAATATTATTCTTCTCGAACTCGAGAGAGCTTGTCTACGGAAGAGAACGCTTTCTTGAGTGCCTCTTTATCTTAGAACTTATAAAAAAAATGAGAATCATGTTTAAACTAAATTATTTCGGATCAAATTAGATAATTTTGACGTTTATCGGTGTTGAAATAAAAAGATTACCTTTAAAATTAACTTTTTTTATTAAAAGACATTAAAAGGTTTCGAAATTCTGAGAACGAGTCCCACCTGTCTGTCAAACTGTGCTCAGCAATCGAGAAGGTCGAGACGACAAGTCTTCGTAGACAAGAGTCTCGTTTGCTCATGCTACGTGTGCTGTGTGACCATTTGTGGCAGATTTCTGCCATTTGGGCAGATTTAGGGCCTAAATTTTAGCTGTGGCAGAATAAGTTGACGATTCAAAAAAGTGGCAGAATTTGGCAGATTTCAAGGATTTTATTTATGGTAAATACACTTGTATAAATTAGTATTTTTCTGTATAAAATACTTCTAATTTTTGTCTTATTCACTAATTATTTACTTTATATTTTATTACGCATTTATTTGGCAGGAGGTGTTAAAAAATAATAAAAAGATCTGAAAAAAAATTGTTTGTTTTTTTATAGCTTTTTTATTTCTCATTGAAAATAAACTAGGAGCCCTCTAAACACGACATATATCGCGTGTTATCGACACTCAACTGTCAAAATTCATTGTCATTTGACAGTTTAAAATGATAAATCGCAATTATCATAACGTTTTTTGTATGAAGCACTTTTTTGGCATTTTCTGGAGTCGGGTTTGGCAGATTTTGGCAGATTTTATGCCAGTGTCGGGCAGATTCGCCATTTTTGAGATGGTCACCCTGCACGTCACTCGTGCGGTCAGCCACAAGCAAGCAAGACAGACAGGGTGACCATTTGTGGCAGATTTCTGCCATTTGGGCAGATTTAAAGGCTAAATTTTAGCTGTGGCAGACTAATCTGACGATTTGGCAGATTTCAAGGAAAATTTGTTATTTTTTAAATACACTTGTTTGTATAGATTAGTATCTTTGTAACTGATCGAGGTTCTATACTACTACAATGTACTCAGTCATATAGTGCCTATTCATAAAACCGCCATACGATTAAATATAGTGCACAAACAAATAATGTGAAAACAGGCTCAAATCAAACATATCTTAAAATATAATAATAAAATCTGGAAAAGGTGTTGGTTTTCAAAGCTTTTTTATTATTTCGTATTAAAATAAACTATCAGCCCATCTAAACACAATATAATATCGGATGTTATAGCGTTTTATCGACACTCAGCAATCAAAATCCATTGTCATTTAACAGTTTAAAGTGATATTTTGGAGTCGGGTTTGGCAGATTTTGGCAGATTTTTTTCCAGGGTCGGGCAGATTCGCCATTTTTGAGATGGTCACCCTGAAGACAGACAAGCACTCAGATAAAAAACCTAATTATGTTTATTATGTTACGCTTCCAAAACCGAAATTAACAAGAAATGGAATCAAAAACCTTTGAAGGTACTTTAGATAGATACAACGGTGTTACAGTAGATTCGCTAGTCGAAACATGTGATTCGCAACAATTTTTGAAAATACTTTGCGGTAAGTTTCTATTATTAATTTCATCAACTTCTAGGGACAAACCTTCGACCAAAGCACCTACGATAAAAATATAATAAATATTGTAATATGTGACTAATTATTATCTTATGTGCAACTTTCGAAATAGATTCGCTGCAAAAATGGACTGAAGAGAATAAAAGATGCATTTGGTTTAAAATCGATATCAAGCATGCGGTTTGGGTTCCAATATTAGCTGATGTATGGTATATAAATAATTCACCTTTGCCTATTGTATCTTTCGAGTCAAAATTATGACTTAACTGGTATTAAATTTCAGAATGGTTTCAATTTCCACCATGCAAGAGATAATTTTGTCATGATGTTTAAATGGCTGCCATTGGATTCTGTAGCAAATTTGCCACCTGCTTGCCATACCAATATTGGAGTGGGAGGTTTAGTTATCAATGACAAACATGAAATGTTGGTGGTAGTTGAGAAGCACACTGAAGTTGAACACTGGAAGTTGCCAGGAGGATATGTTGAAAGAGGTAATTAACTACCTTATTATATTTCAGCATTTTATTCAACTCAATTTTATAGCAAATAAAAAAATTAAAATTATCTACAATATCATTATGTGTTAAATTCTTAACCTTTGACTTTATTCTAAAATTGGTTTGTGACTTATCTTATCGGAAAGTTGAAACGTTGATAAGGCAAGTTAGATAGGTAGTTCACACTTCTGTGATATCATTACTGTACCTAGTAATTTGATTAGTTAATTTATAAATACTAAATCTGATCTGTCAAAAACTGTTTACTATTTTATGTAAGAAAAGTTATTGGCTCTTCTTTCCATTAGTTGGTCACGAATTTTGAGTTCAATTTTTTTTATGTAAAGAACTAATGATATGGAACACGAATACCAAATTTTATGGTTAGGAACCAAATAATAAGCGAGAAATAAATTTCTGAAAATTGAGAATTTGTCTAAAATTAGACCAATGTCGTCATTTTTGACGTTTAATGGCGGCGCACTAGGTTGGTAGCACTGCTAAATCGTTGTAATGGTGACCAAAGAGCGCAGGTCACGTGATAGGTGCGAGGAGCGTAGCGACGAGCATGTTAGGTGTACATGAACCCAGCGCGCAAGCCGAGCGAGCGAAGCGAGCGTGCCGCGGCAGCGGCCGGCGAAGCGCCAGAAACGACTTTTTTACGTGCGAAATTTTGTATGTACGTCCCCTCCCCTCTCCCCACCTTTTTTAGCCTCCCCTGCTTAATTTCCATATTTCTTGTTTTGAGGTTATGTTTACACAAAAAAATACTTCTCGAAAACTAGGCATCACCGGCAGATGGGGATTGGAGGAGGGAGTTGTTTCCCTTCCCCCTCCCCTTCCCTATCTTTAATTGCCGAAAAATAACAGTAATTTGGCTGTTATCATTACTTTAAGTCTACAACGGGGAAATTGAAAATTCATTTAAAAAAAAGTATCCATTTCCTAACTCCCAAATTTTAGGAGGGGGGTAAGGGAGCCCCCTCCCTCCCTCCCCCCTCACTTTCACCCCCAAATTCGAGACCAACTAATGGAAAGTAGAACCAGTCGCTTTGAGAAACATTGTCAAGTTTTTACACAGTATTCTTATACTGTACTTACTTAGACTTACGTACGTACAGTACATACTTATACATAGACCGTACTAAAAAAATACTGACTTGGCCAAAAAACTTCTAGGCACAATATTTTGCACAAAAATCATGAGCCATGTGTTGTCTCCCAAGTTGTAATGATAATAATTTTACTATATTGATATATTGGTTTCACTTTCCAATAGGTGAAGACATACAAGATGCAGCTATAAGAGAAGTGAAAGAGGAAACTGGTGTAGATGCAACATTCGAATCCCTCGTGACTTTCCGGCACACCCACCGAGCCATGTTTGGTAACTCTGATATATACATCATAGTGCAACTAAAGGCTATCTCTAATAAAATTTATAAATCAGACACAGAAATCAAGAAATGTAAATGGATGCCTATAGATGACTTTTTGAAACATCCCAATACAATTGATTTTAATAGATTTATTGTTAGACAAGCATTGGATTTAAAAGAAAGGAAATTGAAGTTTAATCTTAACAAAAGTACATTAAATTTTGCAAAGATAACCCGTGAAATAACATCATTTGTAGTAGAAGATTTACCATAACTCTCACATTCCTTGTTACAATTTTTTAAATGATTTGACAGTTTAAATGTTTAAAACACATTACTTTTTTACTTGAAAAATTGTGATTATGGATGCTTATGCAAATAAAATATCCTTATTATGGGCTTTTATATAAAATGGATAAACTATATTTTTATCATAATCATGCCTGGTTTCAGAGGTAGTTATCAGTGATTTAACAGAGGTTTAATTTTAAACAGGATGATGTAGAGTTTATTGTAGCTGATGTTAAGGAGCAGGTTTCCCGAGCACCATACAAAAAGTTATATAATATGTTTAAGTTTGTTAGTTTTAAATAATATGGACGTCCATGGTTTTGGATAACCTGATGTGCCTGATCAGTTTGATGGAATTGATTGCAATTAACTATTGTGCAACAAAATAATAATAAAATACTTATACCTATTGTTAACTTAATCATTTCAATCAATGTCATAATTTATTTGAATCCTCTTGATCAGTCTTTTTTTAACATTTTGTGCCATACATTTCTTCTAATCTAAAACAAATATTATTTTGTTCATAGTTTCACTCTGCTGTAAGTATGTATTCTAAACTCAATGTTCTTTTATTTAAGGTTAAAATACGTGCCGGACTACAGCTGCGCCACAAAAAAAAAAGTTGGAAATCTGACTTTTTGACTATGCCATGATGAAGTCGATAATTTGTCGCACAAAAACCAGAATTTGTCGGTCTTGCGTTTAGGAGATACGTGTGGCCCAGCTGTAGAGACGTCTCTACAGCTGCGCCACACAGATCTCGAAAACGGAAGGTCGTAGCGAAAATCTGATTACTCGTGTGTGCAGCCGTTAATTTGTCGGAATTTGTCGCACAAAAACCAGAGTTTGTCGGTCTTGCGTTTAGGAGATCTGTGTGGCGCAGCTGTAGAGACGTCTCTACAGCTGAGCCACACAGATCTCGAAAACGGAAGGTCGTAGCGAAAATCTGATTACTCGTGTGTGCAGCCGTTAATTTGTCGGAATTTGTCGCACAAAAACCAGATTTTGTCGGTCTTGCGTTTAGGAGATATGTGAGGATACGCTGTGGAGACTTTTCTACCTGGATCTTGAGAATGGAAGGTCGTAGCGAAAATCTGATAACTCGAGTGTGTAGCCGTTAGTTTGTCGGAATTTGTCATCAAGAATCAGAGTTTGTCGATCTTGCGTTTAGGAGATATGTGAGGATACGCTTCCGACCTTTCGTTCTCGAGATCCAGGTAAAAAGGTCTCCACAGCGTATCCTCACATATCTCCTAAACGCAAGATCGACAAACTCTGATTCTTGGTGACAAATTCCGACAAACTAACGGCTACACACTCGAGTTATCAGATTTTCGCTACGACCTTCCTTTCTCAAGATCCAGGTAGAAAAGTCTCCACAGCATATCCTCACATATCTCTTAAACGCAAGACCGACAAACTCTGGTTTTTGTGCGACAAATTCCGACAAATTAACGGCTGCACACACGAGTAATCAGATTTTCGCTACGACCTTCCGTTTTCGAGATCTGTGTGGCGCAGCTGTAGAGACGTCTCTACAGCTGGGCCACACGTATCTCCTAAACGCAAGACCGACAAATTCTGGTTTTTGTGCGACAAATTCCGACAAATTATCGACTTCATCATGGCATAGTCAAAGTCAGATTTCCAACTTTTTTTTGTGGCGCAGCTGTAGTCCGGCACGTGGTTAAAATCTAAGGAAACCACTCTCAAAAATTACTTGTAATAAAAAGTGAAATTTTATGTATAATAATATATGTAGCATACTATTTGTAGCAAATTTTAATATTTATTTTAGTGGACTATGTTATATTTGCATAATAACAAGAGATGTATTGTTTGTATATAAGATATTACCTAATTATAAAAATATTATTTTAAATAAAGAATTGGCAAGGCAATCACTCTCTTTTACTATTTCCCATTGAACATAGCATAATTTTATTTATTCTATACTTATATGTTACAAACACACAGATTACTAAATAGTTAAGGTTCATTAAATAAATACTAAATGCCACAGGATCATCATTTAATTTTCAGTATTACAGATTCGTTATTATTACTTTGTACTTTTCCTAACTGGAAATCAATTAACATTAAAGGGTTTGAATATTTTGAACAGAATAGTAGACAATATCATATCTACTAAGAACTCTGATTGACACCAAGTGTATAGATAGGTAGCATATTTAATATTCTTGACAATATTATTGCTGGTAGTAAGAGTGATAATCATAATTCATAATTAATTCATAAAAACAAACATTTATAAATATATATAGTGGGTATTTAAATAAGAAAAATGTTTTTTAATGCTTGGCAGAACTCATTCCTAGCAAAATCCATGAATATTTAGTGATTTGACCTTGTGAAGGAACAAAATGGTAAATAAATTATTATACATATAATTACTGAATCTTATATGCAGCTTTAGCTGATATGTTATTAGAAACAAATGTGTTTACAGTTGTTGAATTATAACAATTTAATCTAAATCAGGAGTGGAAGTATTGTGTCCTGTAAAGTCGCCATCTTCGTCTGAACTGTCCACTTCGCCTATGATTGATTTAAGAAGCCCTCCAAACATTGTATTGGCATTCCTGTTGTCTTTTGGAATTTCGATTCCAAACCATATACGTCCAATGTTGTCTAAGTACACTGAATAATTGGGATCTCTTTTTATACTAATGGCATACCAATTTCTTAATACTTTAAATTGGTTTGCATGTCGCCTGAAACAGAATCAATGTAGGCATTTTAATAAACTGTCAAACATACAAGTAATTATAATGCCTAGTAAAAGTTTTTAATAATCAAATGCAGTATTTTAATATAACATTAAGTTAATTCTTAAAAACAAACTAACACCCAAATACTCAAACAAATCTTAAAGTTAAGGCCACCTTAAATAAAAAAAAGTTGTCAGATATGCCAGAAACTACGAAACTGAAAGCTTCATTAAATTTAAACCCTTCATGGACACTCGTCAATAGGTGGGGTATCGAAGGGTTTGAAAAGTGACAAAAGTCAAGCTACGTCTCATGATGTGATTCGTTTGGAAAATGTAGGTACGGTACTAGGCATGTATCTTGAAATTTTTTCGACGTAGTGGGGATAAGTTTGCGCATGTGCTCTTGTGAGCGACCCATAGCGCGCGCCCCTCTCCCGCCGCCCGCGCCCCTCACCGCTACGCATGCCCAAAATACGCATTCCGCGCAATCCCCACCCGATTTCGAGATATATGCCGCATACTGTATGGAGTTTTAATGTCATTTTACGAACTCGCCACCTGGTTCTTGCGCCCACAAGTGTTAAATACTGCATTTGATTAAAGGTTAAGGTCTCTTAAGGCAGGGGAGTCAAAGATACGGCCTGCAACCAGAATCTATCCTGTGATGATTTTAGATCCTGTAAGATAATAAAAGGTAAGGTAAAAGGTATAATAAGCTGGATTCTCAAGCTCAAGATAACTCTTTTTTATTACCTTAGTATGAAAATTTACTTAAAGATTTTGTAGATGATGAATCTCTTCACCAGATATTCGGTGAAAAGGTAAGTACTTCCACCAAGCTAGGTGACTGTGCTCGAGGACCGCAGTCCAACCGTTGTTGGTTGGTAGTTGTATACATGCTGAGTCATAGAGAAAACTCCGTTAGCGAGATGTAGGATTTCCATACTATTTCCTCTCTTCATACTGACATTTTTTTACCGCTTCAGGCGCCATCTACTGAACTCGAAGGGAAACATTGTTGTATGGCGTGTTGTGTAATCTGTGCGGCGCTAGATGCCGCTCCGCTAAATTCATACTTTTCGCTGCTCCTGCATTTCTACATCATTTATTATGTAGCATAAAATCTCTCCGCTACAGATTTAAATTTTTTATTTTGAGTCTGGCCCGCAAACACACCCTAAATCTATAAAATGGCCTTTTAGAAAAATCTGTTTGACACCCCTGTCTTAAGGTATCTTAACTAAAGATTTTAGCTAAGAAGACTTCGGTTGAGTATTCGGCTGTAAGATATTGTAAAAATGCTAAGGCAGTGTTTCCCAATTAGTGGTATGCATACCCCATTGTTACATCAAGCATCGTTGCATCAAGGGATAAGCGCATCAATCTCTGTATACATCAGATTTTAATTTTTATTTACCATTCTTGCAATAAGGGATATGCGATTTTGAGGTGTTTTTTGGAGTGGTACATAGAAAAAACTAATTGGGAACCACTGTGCTAAGTGCAAACACAAAATTAAAGTCGCAAACTTACTGTTCAATAGCTCTCAATAAGAACCAAATGAAATTCAGTAATGGGAATAAGTATGGGGGTCCTTTGTCATTTTTTATTGTCGGATGAGAGCCTGTATATTCATTGAAAGTTTCAGTAGCCATCTGTATATTACGCAGGCAGAGAAACTGCAGTACTGCTTGGGCAATAAATAGGTCTATTTCAGACTTGAGCCCTTTAGTTGTGTGGAGTTCTATGAGCATGCTTGCATATACTGAGCCGTCACATGAATGCAGGAAATGTCTGTGTGCTGCCGTGTACTTTTTTTCTTTCCAATATACTTCAGCTATTTTCTGCAAATAAACATTTTATTTGTTCAAATTAAACCTTTGAAGTTAACATTTCTGTAAAAAAAGGACAACTATGATTTTACAGATTGATTTCATAAATAATGTTCAATGATAAGAGAAAGTGATGCCTAAACTAAAGGTAAAATTGTAACACAAACTATTAGTGAAAGTTTTGTTTCATAAAATCTAAACCAACACTAACTTTCACTTTAATTCACAACCACAATAATAATTAGTATTTTAATGTAAAATAAATACCTTATGAAGCAAAGGATGACCTTTTTTATTGTTATCCATTGACCATTTGACTGAATTAGTGAGAAATGATTCCCGCTCTGGTATACTGGAGTTCATCATTTCAAACAATTTGGCAATTTTGTCAATCCATTCTTCACATGGTTTAGTTTCTGATTTAGTCAGCACGTCTATCAGAAGGATAGCCAGGTCAGCTCCACTACCTTGTTGGTCATGTTCTAACAAGACAGTTGACCCTTTGTATAATAAATTCAAAAGCTCCGAATATTTCTTTTGACTCAAATATCTGGAATTCGTGAAACAATCGTGTACATAGAAGCCAGAATTAAATAAAATCTATTGGAAATGAAATTTAATGTGGGTAAAATAAGTACCTGAAGTAAAGAGTTCTATACATTTGATGGGCTTCATAATATTGACCAGAGTTCACAGAGGCTTCTAACTTATCTAAAACTCTCATAACACCTCTTTCTCCACGTGCAGCCATTATTTATTTTCTAGAAGTTTTTCACTTTTGTAATCACTTGCGACAATTTACGCCATCCATAACCACAGAAAGAAAAGTCAATGTCAAAATGATTTGACATTCTTTTTTTTTAATCCACAGATAATAGATGGCATGGCCTTAAGGCCTCTCCACACTCACGCGCGCGAAGCCACGAACCTCCCGCGAAGCATGAGTGTGGAACAAGGACCGAACCGCTTACCCTTAAAGGGGTTTTTGATTGGGTATTTCATAGACTTGTTTTCAAAAACCCTATCGATTCGGTAAGCATATCGTCGCCATTACGCCAACAAAAGGCTAACCATATTAATACAATTAGTTCGGGTAAGCACTTGCCGAATCCGAAAACCCTATCGGGGAAACCCTATCATTTGGGAAGCCCTATCATTTGGAAAGCCTTTTAAAATGCTTTCCCTAACAATTATGCTTAATAAAAAACACTATCGTAGGGAAACCCCATCATTTGGGAAGCCTTTTAATACGCATTCCCTAACAATTGGTTTAATAAAATAAACACTAACAATAGGGAAACCCTATCGATACGGAAACCCTATCGATAGGGAAACCCTTTGGATACGGAAACTCTATCTATACGGAAACCCTTGTGTATACTTAATTTAGCTTGTCATTTATTAGGAATATATGATATTAATTGTATGATAGCCTAAACAAAACAAACCATCATACAAACACTTGCCTGTGTGATTCAATAAAGTACTGAAGATTAGTAAACTAGTTTTATTATTCTGCTTCGCTTTATATTGACAAAGTTTATCAACTCGTCTGAGGTGCCACTAAGCTAGGAGTTGATTTATGAGAATAATAAGGTGTCCAGCTGTCTTACCTGGATAAGTTGAAACTCTCTGCTCTATCACGCCCTAGCCAGCAGCATCTCCACGTGGAATATTGGTCCCACCTGTAGTTAAAGGATAAGTATGATTATACTGTAAGTATAATCACTAAGCACTTTAGCCAGCAAGATCACCACAGAGTGGTGTGATATAGTCAACACAAACTTAAGCATTTGGATGAAACAGGTTGATATCAAACAAATACCCTAATGTGAATCTCATAGGTCACTGATCTTTGTGAGCCCAAAGGACCGGTACCCCAACACTCAACACACATCGGTTCTTCACGGACTGATGTTATTCATACCTTGTAAGAAGATTGCGCAAACTTACATACAGGGGGCTTCTTCGTGGAGCCCTCGAAACCTAAGGGGGAGCTTCTACAAACAACGGAGCTCTCAACCCTTATAGGGAGCTTCTACAAACAACGGAGCTCTCAACCTTTATATTGGTGGGCACTTATTAGATCTTAATTTTCTTAAACAGGGATAAATTGCACACGTATAAGATATAACTTTAAGCATAACAAGTTACCACGCACGATAGAAGATGCAAGTGATTATTAGCTACTGAGAGTTTCGTATCACGTGCAATTTCTCATCATTAATTATCTATACAATCGCATACATAAAACTCGTGAATCCTTACGGGATTATAATAAATTATTCTAAAGTACTTAGCTTTCGGTTTATCTGATGCTGGCGGGCAGATGTAACACACACACTTGTCGTACTACAAATTCACTTGAAAGAGTTTGAACAAGATGGGCGTTAAAAACATGACATATGTAAATGTTGAAAATGAGCTTACCCTCTGATTGACTTTATATCCATCCGATAGTACTCTATGGTCTATAATGAGTGTTGCTATATACAATATTGTTGGTGGGTCTATTTGTTATTCGCGAACCCTTCGCGACAACCCTATCCGCTAAAAACGCTTTCCGTTCCAATTGGCAATGAAATAAACACTAATGATAGGGAAACCCTATCGATACGGAAACGCTATTGATAGGGAAACCCTATCATTTGGGAAGCCTTTTAATACGCTTTCTCTAACAATTGGCTTAATGAAATAAACACTATCAATAAAGAAACCCTATTGATACGGAAACCCTATCGATAGGGAAACCCTATCATTTGGGAAGCCTTTTAATACGGTTTCCCTAACAAAAGGCTTAATCAAATAAACACTTTCGATAGGGAACCCTATAATTTGGGAAACCCCATCATTTGGGAAGCCTTTTAATACCGTTTCCTTAACAATTGGCTTAATCAAATAAATACTATCGATAGGGAAACCCTATCATTTGGGAAGTCATATCATTTTGGAAGCCCTTTAATAGAGTTTCCCTAACAATAGGATTAATCAGATAAAGGGTTTTCTGGTCCCTGGTGTGGAACCGATTCGAATCGTATCCACACTTTCATCTCATGCTTCGCAGGAGGTTCACGGCATCGCGCGTGAAGGCCGAAACAAATTATCGGACGCGGCTTGATGGACGCGGCTCACTGCCGCGCCGCGGCTGATAGGTATCTGGGACTATGAAAATACACTGAGATGTGCAAACTATCGGACGTAAGTCGCGGACGTAACCATAGACTAATATGACGTCATCGGACGTCCGAGAGCTATCTGGTGTTTACACTTATCAGCCGCTGTGCACACTTATCAGCCGCGGCTTACTGCCGCGTCCATCAGCCGCATCCGATAATTTGTTTCAGCCTTGAGTATGGAGAGGTCTGATTTAAGCTATGTTTACATTATGACGGGTCCATAGCACGTGTTTTGCTCTACACAATCAAAAAAAACATCTCAACATTCAACAAAATCGTCTACACAAAACATTGTTTCGCGAAACATTTTTGTGTAGAGTTTCAATGTTTTTGCTTTCCATGCCCGATGGAAAACACGTACACAAAACATTTTGTGCGGGTCGAGCGGCTGAGTAATGTTATAATCATCTGTCATTTGACAACTCGCTAGCGCGTGCACCAAGTGGCAAGTTTGAATGAAAGTAACTCTTCGAAAATATTTGATTCGAACAGCGAAAAATTTTCCTATACTAAATCGATCTTCTATTTTTAATTCTTGATAAATGTTAAAATTTTGCGACTGTAAATAGAAGGCACATAGGGTCTAATTTGAAAGTGACGCTTTTTTCCAGTGCTAGCATAAAATGGTAAATTGGCAACAATTCAGGATATACCTATACTAATCTTTTTGTACTAACTAAATAAATATATTGTATCTCTTAAAAGTCCTTCTTTTAAAGTCAAACTAACTTACAAGATGTGAACACCAAGCCAAAAAGCCTCAGTACAATGTTACAGTTAGTTAAGTTAGTTTATTTTTTACTTGAGCTACGGTTCCGCCCAAAAACAGTGATAGAGTTGTAGTTCATATTAAAATTTTCAAGTTCAACGGCATTTTATAAGCCATTTTGGCAAAGTGACTTTCCCGAAGTAAAAAAGCCTGCTGAATTCGGTTCTGAATGTTGCCAAGCCCAATTTTGGCTCCATTGCTCAAAATTCAAGACGGCGGCGTAAATAGAGCCTTTAACTTTAAAATTAACTTTAAAAAAAAAACCGTATTATAACGCGATTCTGACCGTGTGAGGTATCCTGGCATAGGTGTTGGGGGTTGCTGAATTCAATTTTGATAACCGGAAGTCTGCCCGGGTACCGGAAAAAAAATATTATGGAAAATTCCGCAGTGCGACACAAAATATGTTTTTAACACAGTTACTAGACAAAAATGTTTAACAAATTTATAATTCTATATAGTAGGATAACTAGGCTAATTACCGGTATTTTTTTCTAGGGCAAATCTTCATAGTTTTAATTCTGTAGAGGATATTCGAAAAAAATAAAGAAAATATATTTTTTGGGTATGATTTTATCAATTACCTAATAAATGCATTTTCAGTGACCTAATAAATAATATTTGTTCCTAAAATAATAGATCTGTCACCTAAATTGAATCACCAAATAATATTAAAACGATTACCTTAATATTAATTAAGAATTACTTGGAAATAATATCAATTATCAAAATAATATAAGTGTCACTAAAACTGAATCACCAAACAATAATAAAAATGGTTGTAAGTATATCTCGTGGACTGCGCGGCAGCCGGCCGGCAGGCTGATTATCTAGTTAAAACCCACCTAGCGACCGGTGTGATTTGACAGATGAATGTGATACAATGCTACTTCTTTTTGGGTAAAAAAAACTTACCAAAGAAAAGTACCAATGTATGTCAAATGAGACCGGTCGCTAAATAGTTTCTATTTAGATAATCAGCCTGCGGATCACGGGTCACGCGAGCCAGCGAGCAGTCAAGCTGATTGGTCAATTTACATAGCCCGCCAATTAGACTCCGCCCCTTTTAGGAATTTTTCTATTAATTAGGTAACAGATCTATGATCTTGCTTGATGATTGAACGAATTAAATGATGCTAATAGTTAGATGATTAGATTTATGGTGACAGATTTACTATTTTTAGGTACAGATGTATTATTCCTGCCCGTGACTTACTTTTTAGAGCATAGATATTTATTTACATTAATTGTTTCGGTAAATATGACGATTAATATATTTCTCGGGGATAGATATTATTATAAGTGTATTGCAGATTAGTGACACATCTAAACTTAGGTGACAGAAAATATTGTTCTTATATTTTTAACGCAGTTACAAAAGTCATGATTGATGGTTGCATGACGAATATCCAAATAATTGTCAGCCAATTTCATACAAACATCAGTCACCCCATTACACGGTAAGTTAATCGTCAGTCACAGCCATGACTGTGGTTAAACTGACAGCAAAACCTACCGTGTAATGGATGCCTTAGTATATTAGTTCATACAGTCGGTCATCGAAGGCGTCTAGACAGAGCAATCGTGCGGGGTGGTGTTAGTACGGAGACGTCGTGAAAATTACTGCAAGAGTTATCTCAAGGTCCTTCTCTCAATATGATAGAGTGTTTAGGATGTACATGAGTCAGCACCTACTCCCAGCTCCAGGAAGTGGCACACCTGGCGTCAGCATGCTTCCAAACATGTAGCATTTCGATATGCTCTACAAGAGTTATCTCAAGGTTCAAATTTGGCAGTATGGTAGAGAATAGCACAAAAAAAATAAAACGGCAGTCAGACCGCAGTGCCATGGAACATGCCGAGTCAGCACGCCATCGCCACGTAAGTTGTATGAATTTCGAGGTCGCTACAAGAGCTATCTCAAGGCTGAAAATTCGTATTACTGCTTAATTATTATGCATAATTTATTAAAATAACAGTCAGACAGTCATGGAACATAGGCAGTCAGCAGTCGCTCAAAGGGTGGAGTCCAAACAAGCTGTTTGGAGCTACAGCTTGACCATAAAGAATTGAAATTAAATAAAATGGAACTAAAAATTTTCAGTACTAAATGTAGTCAGTGTTGCCGAATTATTCGTGATTTTGACGTATTTACATAGAAAGTGGCGCTCTCAATTTATGTCAACTCTTTATGGTCAAGCTATACAACGTGTTACAAAACAGGATTACACAGTTGAAACTTGGTAAGTAGATGTATTCTGTAAACCGCTCTACGATTTTTACACAAAAATAAAAAAAATATTAAGGAAAATTTTAATATTTTAAAATATTAAAATTTTTCAGTTTCAGTTCCATCTATGGGGAGCCCCCCATACAAGGAACTGAAACTGAAAATATTTTTTTCCCCCTTAATGAATAGAACTTATGTCAAAAATCGTGCTGCGCGGCCGATTTCATATTTTCATAATAGTCAGGCAAAATTACAAGATTAGTGCATGGAACTCACAAAAAATCGCGCTATTTTTTTATTACTTATAGTCAGGCAAAGTCCGAGGAGCTCGGTGGCGCAGTGGTTTAGCACCTGGCCCAGCGATTGCGGAGGTTAAGCAACGTTCGCAAGGGTCGGTCATGGGATGGGTGACCAAAAATCTGTGCTTCGGAAGGCACGTTAAGCCGTTGGTCCCGGCTGCATTTGCAGTCGTTAACACCCACTAATCCGCATTGGGCCCGCGTGGTGGGTTATAGCCCGTCCTCCTTATCCACCCATAAGGAAGGCCTGTGCCCCAGCAGTGGGGACATTAAAATGGCTGATGGACAGTCAGGCAAAATTACAAGATTAATATGGATAGAACTGGACAAAAATCGCGCTGCGCGGCCGATTTCATGATACTTAATAGTCAAGTCAGGCAAAATTACAAGATTAGTGGATGGAATTGACAAGAAAATCGCGCTGCGCGGCCAATTTCATGATACTTAATAGTCTGGCAAAATTACAAGATTAGTGGATGGAACTGACGAAAAATAGCGCTGCGCAGCCGATTTTTTTTTATTACTTATAATCAGGCAAAATTACAAGATTAATGGATAGAACTGACAAAAATCGCGCTGAGCGGCCGATTTCATAATACTTAATAGTCAGGCAAAATTACAAGATTAGTGGATGGAACTGACAAAAAATCGTACTGCGCGGCCGATTGTTTTTACCTATAGTCAGGCAAAATTATAAGATTAAGTATTGGATGAAAGTGATAAAAATCGCGCTGCGTGGCCGATTTTTTTTATTAAGTACTCATAGTCAGACAAAATTACAAGATTAGTGGATAGAACTGACAAAAATCGCGCTGCGCGGCTGATTTCATAATACTTAATAGTCAGGCAAAATTACGAGATTAGTG
This sequence comes from Agriphila geniculea, assembly GCA_943789525.1. Lineage (NCBI taxonomy): Eukaryota > Metazoa > Arthropoda > Insecta > Lepidoptera > Crambidae > Agriphila > Agriphila geniculea. The sequence continues at coordinate 16,019,773 of OX038874.1, forward strand.
GATGGAATTGACGAAAAATCGCGCTGCGCGACCGATTTCATAATACTTAATAGTCAGGCAAAATTACAGGATTAGTGCATGGAACTCACAGAAAATCAAGCTGCGCGGCCTATTTTTTACACGACTGCCCAAAAGGAGTGTATATGTGTTCAGGGTTCATGTATGTTTGTGTGTATGTGAGTTTCTTTATTCCACCATAACTTCCAAATGGCTCAACAGATTCGGATGTATGGGGTATCGTTAGAATTCTTACATCATTCCGAGTGACACTGGCTATATTTTATTTTTGAAAAAAGTCAATATAGGAACTGTACGACGCCATTTTCAAATGAGAAAAAAAAATTTTTCACTTTTCATGCTCGTAAAGTTCGTCTTTATGTTGGGTATACGCTGCATAAAATTGCTTTTTATGCTCTAGTGCATAAAGTAAAATCTTCGTCTAAGTCTCAGACTTTAAGACAAAGGTCGTCAGGTAAACAGCCACACACGCTATTTAACTTCGTTGAATTAACTTGTTATTTCATTCTGTTTCTTCATTTTTTGCTGTGATAATACTTTTTTTTATTTTTGAAAATAGGGTATCAATTTTATTGAAAGGAATTTGATTTTTTTTTTCATTTTTTGAATATGGGTATCAAATGAAAGGCCTTGATGAGCACATTCCAAAATTATATTTTTTTGTAAAAAAAAAATTTGCTTTTTTTCTCAATTTTTAAATATGGGTATCAAATGTAAGGCCTTGATGAGCACATTCCAAAATTATATTTTTTTATAAAAAAAATGAGTTTTTTTTTCAATATTTGAATATGGGTATCAAATGAAAGGCCTTGATGAGCACATTCCCAAATTATTATTTTTTATAAAAAAAATGAGTTTTTTTTTTTCAATTTTTGAATATGGGTATCAAATGAAAGGCCTTGATGAGCACATTCCAAAAATATATATTTTGTCACAAAAAATTAAGAAAAAAAATTTTTTTTTCAATTTTTGAATATGGGTATCAAATGAAAGGCCTTGATGAAGACATTCCAAAAATAAATAATTTGTCACTAAAATTTAAGAATTTTTTTTAAATTTTTATATTATTTTGTTTAGTTTCCTCACAATCGAAGTGAAAAGCAGAGTGTATAACTCGTACATAAAACCCATTTTACCCTCGACTTGACTATCCACCCTCGCCTGCGGCTCGGGTGGATATTATACGTCTCGGGTAAAATGATGCGTTTTATGCACTTGTTGTACAATCTACTATTTTTTCTTCAGTTATTACAATATGAGCATCAAATGAAAGGCCAAAATGAGCACATTTCGAAAATATATAATTTGTCACTAAAATGTAGGAAATAAAATAAATAAATTTAAAAAATATTAAAAACACGACTGCCATGCCTAAAACGAACTAAAAAGTTAAATAACAAGTGTCATTGCAGTCGGAGGACGTTTTGTGGAACAATTTTTAATCAAAGAGGTCCCCCAACCGTTTTGTGGAACAATTTTTAATCAAAGAGGTCCCCGACTGCAATGTCACTTGTAATTTAACTTTTTAGTTCGTTTTAGGCATGGCAGTCGTGTTTTTAATATTTTTTAAATTTGTTTATTTTTATTACTTAATATTTTTTCGTTTTCGTACCTAATTGATCAAAAGGTCATGAATAGATCTTTTGGCGCAAGATACAATATGTAAATACCTAAATAAGTACTTTCTTATTTACCACTAGCTTTTGCCCGCGACTTCGTCCGCGTGGACATTCGTAAAATCGCTATGGAACCTTTGACAGAGATAAAAAGTATCCTTGTTTTACCACAGGCTATAACTATCTGTGTGCGATTCCAAATCCGTTCAACCGATTTTTCGTGATTGAGTAACAAACATCCAAACATTAAACTTCACATTTATAATATTATAAGTTCCCGTCCCCGTTCTCGTTCTCATTCCTGTAAATGAAAAATAATACGTACGGGACCCATATTATTTTTCTATTAAAAACATTGAAACCCGTTTCAGTCTTTTAGGTGATGAAAAATGTCCACCGTGTCGTGTTGGACCCTAATATAAATCAAATGCCATTTTCGCAATAAAAATCCCATAAAACCTCAATATCGACATCTATATCGATTTGTTTGCTTGTTTTTAGAAGTACTCATACAAAAATTCAAGTCGAAATGTCTATTGACTATTATTTTCCATACAAATAAAAAATTGTTTAAAAAAACAAAAAACCGACTTCAAAAAACCTACCTCTAAAAAGCAAGAAATAAATATTCGTAATAATAAAAACACGTCTATTGAAGTCGGGTGGGGCTGGAGTACAAATTCCTTTTTTTTATTCTTATTCTTAAAGCCCCACCCAACTTCAATAGACGTGTTTTTATTATTACTAATATTTATTTCTTGCTTTTTAGAGGTAGGTTTTTTGAAGTCGGTTTTTTGTTTTTTTAAACAATTTTTTATTTTTTAATTTTTAGTGTAGGTACCTTTTGTATTAGGTAGTGTAGGTATATTATTTAGGTAGAAAAATCGGCTCAGCCAAACGTGAGTTAATCGCGGAGAAACATACATACATGCGGGTCAAACTACGAACCTCCTTTTTTGAGTCGGTTAAAGAACTACACTTAAGATATCCCTTTTCAAACAAAAAAATAATTATCTTATTCAGTTCATAAACAAAGAAGTTATACGACTGATCATCGAGGTAGTTCACACAAAAATCATACTATTTTTATGCTTTTTTCAAGATTACTTGAAAAGTACTGAACCGATTTCAAAATTTTAAAAAATGGAACCAATTTGGAAGTTTTCCTAATCTAATAACGTTTGAATCATTTCAATCGGTTCAGCCGTCTTCGAGTAATCGGTGTACATACAAAAAACAAAAAAAAAACAAAAAAAAAAACGGGTCGAATTGAGTACCTCCCTCCTTTTGAAGTCGGTAAAAATGAAACCCATTTCACCCCTTTAAGGGTTGAATCATGACACCGTGTTGGACTTTAAAATAAATGCCATTTTCGCAATCAACATCCCATAGAACCTTTTAAAGACATCCATATCGATTTTTAGGTATATTTACCCACTAACCTCCAAGGGATTGGGGGTTAGTGGGTAAATAAACCTAAACATTTTCGAAAAATCATGAAATACGTGTTTTTGCTTAGTTTTTAAAAGAACTCTTGCGAAGTTTCAAGTCGGAATGTCTTTTATTTAAAAAAAAATCCATACAAAATAAGCCCCATTTCGCCCCTGAATGTTTTGAATGTTCTGAATGAAAGGTTGAATGATGGCCACTATGTTGGACTTCAAAATAAATATCGTTTTCGTTATCAACATAAACCTCAATAACGATATCCAAATCGGTTATTGAAAAAAAGTATAATTATTTACTTGTTAATTTTAATTAAAAATAACGATTGCATACTATTTTTAATGGTTGAATAGGCAAATCTTTTAATGACCTCCACTGTACCCTAATCAAATGCAAATAAATGATATTCTATTCTATGGGTTTATTTTCCCCATCTACCTTAAGGGGCCATTATCGGAAAATCATAAAATATGTGTTTGCTTTTAAAAGGAGTTAGTTTTTAAAAGTACTCCTTTCACGACAAAATGTCTATTTAATATTATTTTTTCATAGAAAACATGAACAATAATGAACTAAAAATTAATGCCGTTTTTGCAATCAACATCCCATAAAACTTCAATAACTACATCCATATCGAGTTTGGGCTTTTTACCCCATTTACCCCTTAAGGGGTTGATTTTCAAAAATTTATGAATTACATGTTTGATCACTTGTTAATAGAAGTACTCCTACGAAGTTTCAAATCGTAATGTCTATTTAAATTTTTCCATACAAAGTTTAGACCCCATTTGAACCCCAGTTGACCCCTTTAGGGGTTGAATAATGTCTACCACTTGAAAATAAATGCCACTTTCGCAATCAACATCCCATAAAACCTCGATAACGACACCCATATCGATATTGGTCTTTTTTACCCCATTTACCCCCTAAAGGGTTGTGTTTCCAAGAACAACGAAACACGTGTTTGCTTATTTGTTTTTAGAAGTACTCCTACGAAGTTTCAAGTTGAAATGTCTATTTAATATTTTTTTCCATACAAACTTTGTACCCCCATTTCGACCCTTTAGGGGTGGAAGTTCCAAAAATCCCTTCTTAGTAGGTGTTTACACTGTATAAAATATCTATGTACAAAATTTCAGGTTTACAAATACAAAGTCTCTACTCTAGGTTCAGTGGTTTGGGCTGGGCAAATAGTCTGTCAGTCATCACTTTTATATAAGAGATGGGCCCTAAAAACTCCACGTAAAACATTATTGAAATCTTTTTCTATAACTTATTAAATAACTTCTGAGTGCGCCACTTTCGGTCATATAAACGCCTTAAAGTATAATAAATAGAGAATAGTCATACCCAGCTTTATACAATACTATTTCGTATCTATTCTGTGATTTCGTTACGTGATGAAACATAAAGGAACAGTAATTAAACCTAGAAATGTTTTAGAAGTACCTACCTAGATTTTTGTTCAAAATTTAATTTAATTTCCATACGAAATGTTTATTTAGGTACATCCCTATTTCCTTACTAATATTATAAATGCGAAAGTCCGTTTGTTTGTTTGTTAATTACGCCTTCACGTCCTAACTACTGAACCGATCATCATGAAATTTTCCATACACGTTGTCAGGGGTACAGAGAAGGACATAGGGTACCTTTCATCCCGAAAAAAAGTATTGTTCCCGAGGGATAGCAAAAAACCTTTCCACGCAGACGAAGTCGCGGGCGGCAGCTAGTTATTTATACAAACTCAGGAGTAGGTAAGTACTTACCCAGAAAAAGTAAATATTTTATTTTTGTGTGTACTAAAACTAGAATAAAATAATGATTTCAAACTAAAGAAAAACTCATATTATTTTAGCGATATTATCTTTAAACGTAAGCAATATTCAACAGTAAGCAACCCTGGCAACACGCCTGGACGACAGCGGGGCGTAGAGACGTGAAGGGGGAAGTAGTTACATAAATGGCGGCATTTGGAACTCGGTCAAAGAAGAGTCCGTTCTAGTCAGTTTTATTTATTCTTATGCAGTCTTAGAATAATAACACCTAGAAACCTTTTCCGCGTATGCAAAGTGAGGCAACAAATACCAAGGAAAATTAAAACTGTTTTGTACTTATTGGGTATGATTAGGTAATAATGGAGAATAAAAATCTGAAAATGGGGCCATTTTGGCTGTTTTAGTTGCCTCACTTTTGACAGTGCGCTTTGTAGAGATTTATCGTTCTAGGTGTTATTATTCTAAGCCTATAGTGTGCTTTCGTCTTTATTGTCAAAATGGTTGATGATTGATCAACGCATAGTCCGTCCTATGCCCGCCAAATTATGGCTGCGTTCCGAATCACGCTTACAGCGCTGTTAGCGCGAATCCGACCAAATTAAATAGTCACAAAATATTACACAAATAGGGTATTTGTATACCTACTTAATTTAATGGATTATACGCTAACAGTGCTGTTGGCGTGATTTGAAACTAGGCATATATCAGGTTTTAAATAAACGCAATACCTACAACAAAATAGTGTCGGACAATGGCAAGCATTTCTAAATAAAGTATGTTGGGGCAGTGCGGTAGATTTACGTAGGTGTGAAGAAAAGGCATTGTTCTGAGACCAAACCCCAGGGGAGGGGTTTATTATTTTATTCACGGTTGGGAGTTCGGTCTCCCTACACGTAGGTAAGTAGGTACGTGAGGATGCTTGAAGTTGTACTTTATTAAACAACAGAAAACAAACGATTTCTTAACTAATTAACTAATGTCGCTTACTTAGGTACTTAGAGCATTCATATGGATGATTTGGGAAATAGAAAATATTTAACCAATTCAATCTCAAAACAATGGTATTGTTCCTCTTTCTACTTCGAAATAATTTGCATTTTTCAAGAAAAGTATTCGAAAAAGTAAGTAATGAGTACCGTAAACTGGGGTGATTATAAACTTCCGTGGTGAATATACAACTGATACAACAGCGACATTTCGATGGAAAAAATTCCAAAATTCAAAATGAACCGTGGGGCTGGAGTACAACTTCCTTTTTTTTATTCTAAAAGCCCTACCCGACTTCAATAGACGTCTTGTTATTATAACAATGATAATGCGTATCTAATGATTTGAATATTATTTCTTGCTTTTTAGAGGCAGGTTTTTTGAAGTCGGTTTTATGTTTTTTAAAACAATTTTTTATTTTTTCATTTTTAGTGTAAGTACCTTCTCTATTAGGTAGTGTAGGTATATTATTTCGTGTAAAAATTGGCTCAGTCAAACGTGAGATATTCGCGGAGAAACATACATTCATACAGGTCAAACTGAGAGAGAACCCTCTTTTTTTTGAAGTCGGTTAAAAAAACTACACTAAAAGTACCCTTTTCCAACAAAAAGAAACAGTCATCTATTTCGATTTATTAATAACAAAGTCGTCAAGGTAGTTGATGGAATGGGTCTGCTTCTGAGTACCTATCTTAACGCATATTGAATTGTAAGAATTGCGTTTTTACTTTTTATGTCTTGCATCAAGTCTTTTTTAGTTCGAGTAGCAGACAGAGTGATTTCTCAAATTCTCAACTAGTTGAAAGTTATTTACTCTCACATTTACCTATCTGAATGTAGTAGATATATTTAATTTTAACCTACCTACCCATTGTGTGCAAACTTTTGTTAATTATTGTGATGGAAAATGACCTCACTTTAAACGTGGAGCTCATTTTTCAATGTTGACGACTCTGTATAAAATATACAGGGAGAAAAAAGCAGCCCTTGACAAGTTTCTTGCCGGTTCTTCTCGTTACAAGGTCTCCCGCTTAGGGTTTGCGAACCGATGGCGTAGCTTCTATGACATTCACAAGTGCTTGTAACAGCCTAGACTGAATAAACTATTTTGAATTTTGAATTTTTGAATTTTTTGATGCAAAATCATAGTATTTTCAGGATTTCCTGAAAACTACTAAACCGATTGAAATAAAAATTAAATGGGACCATTTCGCAAGAAAACTCAATCAAACAAAAAAATAATCATCAAAATCGGTCCATAAATGTCGAAGATACGCGCGAACAACGATAAAAAAAAGGTATACAATCGAATTGAGAACCTCCTCCTTTTTGTGAAGTCGGTTAAAAACAAGTATAAACGAATGATTTATATGTGTGATAAAAGCCACTAATCCTCAAGTGTTTTCTTTATTCATCCTGCAATTTTGCTGTTGACTCTACCAAAACTGTTTTAGGGTTTAAGTGGAACTGAAGTATGGAAATATTTCTTTGTTCATTTTTGGTACGTATAAGTACTTTGGGGTTAATAGTGGAATGAATGTGTAAACTGTAAAGTTTCAAGAACAATGGCTTTGGAGTTTAGTGGAATAAGCCGCCCATACTGGGTATGTGTTACAATGCCGAAGTAGAAAAGACCGAATTTTACAAGACCTATGGACGAAACACCGAAAATCAAAAGGTCGAATGGTTGTTTGGCCGTACGTTTAAAATCACGACAGGACATTTTACCGAAAATACCCCGAGCTACTTAATACCGAATTAACGAATTAGTCAAAAACAACAAGCTGTAAATAATTAAAAAAGGGGTAAAAATTAAAATAAATTCACAATGATTTATTTGAATTGGGTTGGATCTTAAAACGAGTCGCCTTCTTTGAGGTTAATTGAGGCTGTGGAGGTGTCTTTGGTCTTCACCTGAAATGCTTTATAGCTTCAGCTGCCGGAAATGACTCTAAACTAGTCTATTGATTTGGGACTTAGAAACCATAGACCGTAGGTCACGAGATAGGTGCGAGGAGCGTAGCAACGAGCATGTTAGGTTGACATGAACCCAGCGCACGAGCCGAGCGAGCGAAGCGAGCATGCCGCGGCAGCGGCGGCCGGCGAAACGCCAGAAAAAAAAATTCAAACTCGATTGGTGGATTTTGTCAAAATAATGACCATTTTACAAGCATTTTTGAGTAAAACAAATTAACCGCAACGCCTACTTTCATAAATGTATATGTTTGTATAGGCAGGCTAGGCGCACTCCGCGCTTTAGGTACGAAGCTACAAGTAGGCAGCGGGTCCGTCCGGACGGACTAATTTCAGAGGGCTGCCGCCGCGCCGTTGGCTGGCTGTTAGCAGTTCGATTTCGATAGTCACTCACTCGCCGCGTTCATCTTAATACTAATATATCCGAACCTCACGTTTTTCACACTTCCAAAAGTTCCAAATGACATCGAAACGTAAAAAGTGCTTGTCTAGTAGACATTATTTAGATTATTTAGTATCCGTCTATTCTTAGGTACTTACTTGCCTTATTTGCTAAACAATCTTCACCCAACTAGGTATTTATTGAAATAATAATTTATAGATTAGGTAGGTACTTACTTACCTACTTTCGAAATAAAGCTACTTATTAATGACAATTTTATTTCGTAAGAAAGCAAATTTCCTCAAAGTGTCAAAGTCATGTATAGTCTGATGTGGCGTCGATTGTACCTAGGCTAGGTTTTTTTGAAATGTATTTAAGTACATTAAGTACCTATTATTTAATTGTTTTTTAAAAGAACAAACCCTAAGTCGTTAGAAGAAATAAGAGCTACGCGATAGAAAGAGAGGCAACTTCTAGGTGAATATAACTGTAGGGTGGGAGCGGTGTGCGACCTGAATTGCACTTTATTGTGTATGGGATAGAGTCGCTATTTATTTAAATGACTTTGCGGAGTGGATCTTCTGTACTTGTACTATTATGTATTCTGTGGTATAGGTAGAGAAAGTTATAATATAAATATCGAAATTTTAACTTTCGGAGCTTTAAACTTTCGGGATTTAGAAGCTTCGGTCATTTGATAATCGATCTTTCAAGTTTCCGTCTGTCGGATTTAGGTACCTATTTTGAAAATAAGTGTTTTATGCATCAATATTTCGGTCGTATGTATTATGAATTTTCGGCATTGTAATGCATACCATAGGGGTAATGCATTACAATGCCAAAATCGGTAATACATTTTTGCTAGGTCGAGTATGGCTCGACATAGCAAAAATGAATTACCAAGAAGAGATCGACATTATGACCGTTTAACCCACCAAATATTTATCAAAAAAACAAATTGCATAAGTCACACTACACTGGGTGTAAATCAGTCTGAATGATCGTGTAATCTCCCTGGGAAGTGGGCACCTCTGATTTAAATCATCCAGTCACATTGCAGTGGGTTTAAGTATGAAATTGCCGTCTTGTAATTTGTATGGAGAATTTTAAAGAATTTGCATTTTCCAACTCACATTGTCTTAATTTATTTAACAATCATGAGTGCTAATGTTTTATAACTTTTATGGAGAAATGCATAAATACTCAGCTAAATAATGATACATGTATTAAGTGAAAAAAAATAGTATCGGCTAAGTTAAGCTTCGTACAGACTGAGGCGAATTCCGCGCGAAATTCGCGAATGCGACCACGTAACTCAAAGCGATAGCCATAGCCATAGCCATTGTCAAAGAAATTGCTATGGCAATGGCTATGGCTATGGCCATTGTTTTGAGTTACGCGATCAAAATCTGTCAAATTGAGCGACGCGCGCGATTCGCTCGCCTCAGTCTGTACGAAGCTTTACAACGAATCCAGTGGACATTTCTGATAAAAAAGGAGTCACTTTTATGATACTTTTTTTACGTTCAGGAAAAAAAAACAGGAATATTTTTATTGCTTCTAGTGGGCCGTTATGATCGTTATTGCAAATAATAACCGACGCATCTTTAACATCATAGAAGAAAATAAGATCCTCAGTGTGTGAGAAAAAAAATTGGCAATTTCATACTTTAACCCCTATTATATAAGTATTTTCTATATCGGATTACTGAATAAATCACTTGCTTCCATTCCATCACTGTCCTGGTTCGGCCTGCAACGCCTTGGAATGCTGCCAATTGAGTAGATCGTGTGGGCCAATTGGATTCATTTTTACACGACTGCCCAAAGAAAGAAGAGTGTATTGTGTTTCGGGGTTAATGTATGTTTGTATGTATGTGAGTTTCTTTATTTCACCCACTATAACTTGCCTGGACAGATTTGGATGTGTGAAGTGAATCCTTACATCACATACTACGAGTGACGCTGGCTGCGACTGGCTAAAGATAAAAAAAAAGTAAAAATGTCGGCTGTAGTGCAGTGCAGGGTGCAGGTCGCCATTTTGTAATATCAAAAATATATCTTATTTATTTATTATTACATAATTATTATAAATTATAATATGGGTATCAAATGAGAAGAGCACATTCCAAAATTATATATTTGTCACTAAAATCTATGAAATAAAAAACCGGTCAAGAGCGAGTTGGACTCGCGCACCAAGGGTTCCGTACCATCATAATAAATACACTGCAGAGTAGAATAATACCATTATCGGTCAAGAGATGGCGCTGACTTTAACGCTTTCGCGCTAACTTGTTTAAATAATTTCTAAAAAAGTGTGCTATATTGAGACATAGTTTTATTTTTCCTGTAATCTTTATATAAATTGCTATCACATAGAATTATTTCACATTTTTCTCTTTGCAATCTTCGGAGATAAGGGGGGAGAACGGTATCTTTTTACATTTTTTAAGTTGAAAACTATGCGGCCTAAAAAAAAGAAAACAAAAAACAACAAACAAAAAACGTGCAAATGACGCTCTTTATGACGTATCATAATACCCCACATGCCCTAGTAGCCCCACTTCAAATTTTTAAGACCCCTTTTCAGTCCCTGTTGTATAAAAGATATTTATTTGTTTTATTTCTTTCTTATTTGCAAAATAGTTGGGCAAATGTCATCTTAAACTATTCCAAATTTCAAGTTGATACCATTAGTAGTTCTCGAGATATCCAGCTGTGACAGACAGACAGACAGACACCATAAGGGTTCCTTTTTTACCATTTTGGTACGGAACCCTAAAAATCTATGAACAAAACACGCTGCCCTGTCAAAAACGAACTAAAAGTTAAATAACAAGAAAGGGATTAAAATAAATCATTTTGAACAATTAGAAATGTTTGATTTATTGCATCAACGCTCAATCGGACGGGAACGGGACGGAAACGGGACGGGGACGGGACGGGCACGGGGCGGGAAAAATATCGTTTCATATAAAATGTATAGGGAGCATGCATACAGCTTTACCATAAAGAGTTGAAATTAAATAAAATGGAACTAAAAATTTTCAGTACTAAATGTAGTCAGTGTTGCCAAATTATTCGTGATTTTGACGTATTTACATAGAAAGTGGCGCCCTCAATTTATGTCAACTCTTTATGGTCAAGCTATATCTCATACGTAGCGGAGGCACGACGGGGCCCAGACGTGGAAGTGCCGGACTACAGCTGCGCCACAAAAAAAAAAGTTGGAAATCTGACATTTTGACTATGCCATGATAAAGTCTATAGTTTGTCGGAGTTTGTCGCCAAAAACCAGAGTTTGTCGGTCTTCCGTTTAGGAGATACATGTGGCTCAGCTGTAGAGACGTCTCTACAGCTGCGCCACACAGATCTCGAAAACGGAAGGTCGTAGCGAAAATCCGATTACTTGTATGTATAGCCGTTAGATTGTCGGAGTTTGTCGCACAAAAACCAGAGTTTGTCGGTCTTGCGTTTAGGAGATACGTGTGGCGCAGCTGTAGAGACGTCTCTACAGCTGAGCCACACAGATCTCGAAAACGGAAGGTCGTAACAGAAATCTGATTACTCTTGTGTGTAGCCGGTAGTTTGTCGGAGTTTGTCACCAAGAACCAGAGTTTGTCGGTCTTGCGTTTAGGAGATATGTGAGGATACGCTGTGGAGACCTTTCTACCTGGATCTTGAGAACGGAAGGTCGTAGCGATAATCTGATTAGTCATATCTATAGTCGGTAGTTCGACCGAGTTTGTCGCCAAATACCAGAGTTTGTCGGTCTTGCGTTTAGGAGATATGTGAGATTTTCGCTACGACCTTCCGTTCTCGAGATCCAGGTAGAAATATCTCTACAGCATATCCCCACATATCTTCTAAACGTAAGATTGACAAACTCTGATTTTTGGTGACAAACTCCGACAAACTAATGGCTACACACTCAAGTTATCAGATTTTTGCTACGACCTTCCGTTCTCAAGATCCAGGTAGAAAGGTCTCCACAGCGTATCCTCACATATCTCCTAAACGCAAGACCGACAAACTCTGGTTCTTGGTGACAAACTCCGACAAACTACCGGCTACACACACGAGTAATCAGATTTCTGTTACGACCTTCCGTTTTCGAGATCTGTGTGGCTCAGCTGTAGAGACGCTCTCTACAGCTGCGCCACACGTATCTACTAAACGCTAGACCGACAAACTCTGGTTTTTGTGCGACAAACTCCGACAAACTAACGGCTATACATACAAGTAATCAGATTTTCGCTACGACCTTCCGTTTTCGAGATCTGTGTGGCGCAGCTGTAGAGACGTCTCTACAGCTGAGCCACATGTATCTCCTAAACGGAAGACCGACAAACTCTGGTTTTTGGCGACAAACTCCGACAAACTATAGACTTCATCATGGCATAGTCAAAAAGTCAGATTTCCAACTTTTTTTTTGTGGCGCAGCTGTAGTCCGGCACGTCAGACGTGGCGTGCACGGGACGGGAAAAACCCCGTCGGTCGGCGGCACGTCGCCGCCTCGTGCCCGTCCCGTTCCCGTTGTGTATGCATTGAAACTCCGTTCGCTCTTAGTGATGTGTAATGCAACATCTAAGAATGCAAAGCATCTTGGTGGATTTTGGATTTTAACACAAATTATATTTTCATATTCAATAATGTTATGTGATGCGTGCATTACGGTACAATGCACGTGATAGATTTTGAAAGATAGAGCAATATTTAACCTAAAACTAACCTATCGTCTATTATATCTCTTAAGTTTAAATTGCAATTAAGGTAAACTATTGAATTGAGTCTAGACTATTTAACTGAATGAACTGAACTATTTAACTGAATGTAGGTAGACTATTCAACTGAATGTAGACTAACTAAATGTAGGAAAACTAAGGGGAAATACCATTTAATAAAACGTAAGTAGTCCTTCAACAATTTGTTCAAATAATTTATTATTTTAAATAATTAACACAATCGGAACATTCATTAAGCAACAATTCTATAAACCAACTCAGATAAGTAACACATTTACCATAAAAGAACGTTCATTAAGCAACAATTCTATCAACCACTTCAAATAAGTAACACAATTAATTTAATAGGAACGTTCATTATGCAACAACTATCGACCAGATCAAATAAATAACACAAGCAATAATGGATGATTGAATGGAATATAATAGTCTAAACAGCAGAAATAAACATGTTAGAATAATACTTAACTTTCTGTTCCACAACCTTTTCACTTGACTCACTACTGCAGAATGTGTCTAAAAATATGCTATGCTCGGCAAGAGCAAGAAACATCCCGCCATTTTTAAACAACCAATGAGCATTTAGCATTACAGAAAACAAGTCTGCCACAATGGCGCCAAACGATCAAATCAATACTTTTATACAAATAACTATTAATTTAATAAACAACCTGTGACAATTAAAATGTAATATTATATGCGCTGAACCGTTATTCGAGACCTATAGAGTGAGACAGCATCACTTCCGCTTCGCTTGAACAGCCTCCTGGCAACCCCGCCACGTCACTTCCGGCGGCACAAGTGAGGTGGAGGGGGGTATTGCTTGTCACAGGCAGCCATGATTTGACTCGTCACATTGGCATCGACTTTCGTCGAGTGAACACCTCCAATTAAAACAACGTTGTTGTTCGATAAAATATTTATTTAAATAAAAATAAAAAAGTGTTATACAGTTTGATTATAACTCTGCGGAAGAGTTTGTGTTTTTTTTCACTATAAGAACTCTGCGGAAGAGTCATGGGTAAAAGCCCTGAACGGGATCCTAGGCCCCGGGAACGTACCCTAACGTCTGAGCAGGCTGCTAGGCCCGCCGAGCAACCACAGGTATCCGTCGGGCTTCTAGGCCCCGAGAACGGGAGGATAACCTATCCACGCGCAAGCGGGCTGCTAGGCCACGAAAGCGTCCACGTCCTGTGAGTTCGTCGTCGAGTTCGAGCGGGAGCTCTAGTCGGTCAACATCTTCGTCAACATCGAGTCGCAGTCGCAGTGGCAGTCGCAGCTTATCCCGGCGGCAACGGAAACGGCGAGTAAATAGTAATAATTTTGAATCATTGTCGAATAATTATTTAAAAGATCAGGATCATTTAATTTCGAACAAGTTAGATACTGATTCAGATGTATTATCATTACACGCTACGCCGTAATTAACAAGTTCTTTACTTTCGAATGAGCCTCTTTTAAAGAAGCCTAACATCAATACTAATTTAAAAGAGGCAGCAATCGATAATGCGTCAGAATCAAGATTGAGTATTTTGTCTATATTACATTACTTTGATTTGAACGAGTTCGTTATATTGAATGGTCTCACAAACCAAATCAGACACAATTTTGTCGTCAGATTCATTATTTGATAAGCTTAGTGAACTTTTTTCCGAAAAATCTCAGTGTATTAAGGTGTCCGAAGACATCCTCCAGCTGGTCTGCGGAAGACGAGCTGACACTATACAAAAAAGGCGTGATAGTGTTTTGTCAAGTGTTAAAGACCGTTACATAAAAGTGGATTTGCGGAAAATCCCGCCTACCCGCACTACTTTGTTTAATTTTGAAATGATGAGCAGTTTTTTATCAAAAGTGGGGGGGAACAAATAAGTTATTTTACAATAATAAGCGCTCAACAGATGAGCCCATTATGTCTTTTAAAACTAAGAATAACGTTTCCCGTGCTAAACGGCTGCGGAAGCCGGTAGCTCGCGATCGTGATCGTGACTTTGATGATAATGGCACTGGTCCAGGGCCGTCATCAAGCCGTAATCAAAACTATGCTTATAATAATAATAAAAATAAGAACGCTGCATTTAATAGTAACAAACCCAACTCTAAGTATCGTGACCGTGATGTTAAGAATAATAATTCTCTTAACAAAGGCAAATTATTTCAAACAAAACTCGTTTTACGGCGGCCGTTTAAGGTATTGCATAGAGGATTGTAAAGAATTTTAATTCTTTCCAATTTTCTTCTATGTAATCTTGTAAAAGTAAAAAATCTAATATTTTTGTACCCGCACCGCCGACTCCGAGTTTTGTTTGTCCAATGTTTCTTGTGAGAAAAATCAGGCACCAACAACAGACCGATATGCAATTTAAAAAATCTGAATCAATTTCTTGTTCAGTTCAAGTTCAGACTGATAAATGTCAATCCAGTGCCGGATTTTTTGCAACAGGGAGATTGTGCAATTAAAATAGATTTTTCACAAGCATATTTTCACGTCACCATTGCTCGCGCTCATCTTCCGTTCCTGGGGGTTCTCTACAAATCAGAGAATGCAGCGGAACCAGAACTTTTGTAGATCACAAGCTTACCATTCGGTCTGTCGACTGCACCCGTGACCTTTGCGACAGTCACGAATTAGTTTGCACATATGACAGAGGTATGAGGGTAATCGTATACCTCGACGATTATCTGGTTGCCAATCAGAACCAAGCAACATTACAATGTCAGGCTGCGGAAGCCGTGCGAATTCTGAGTTCACTTGATTGGAATGTGAATTACAAAAAGTTGGTACTGACTCCAACTCAAACCTTTGAATATCTGGGCGCCACCTGGGACACCAGACGAAATATCAAATGTAATCGTTTACCTCGACGATTATCTGGTTATTAATCAGAATCAAGCAACATTACAATGTCAGGCTGCGGAAGCCGTGTGAATTCTGAGTGCACTTGAATGGAGTGTGAATTACAAAAAGTCGGTACTGACTCCAACTCAGACCTTTGAATATCTGGGCGTCACCTGGGACACCAGACGAAATATCAAATGTAATCGTATACCTCGACGATTATCTGTTGTCAATCAGAACCAAGCAACAATACAATGTCAGGCTGCGGAAGCCGTGCGAATTCTGAGTTTACTTGAATGGAGTGTGAATTACAAAAAGTCGGGACTGACTCCAACTCAGACCTTCGAATATCTGGGCGTCACCTGGGACACCAGACGAAATATCAAATACATTCCTGTCGAAAAGAGGGTACGAATCGAGACAAGTCGGAAACATCTTCTAGATCTCGGTCTTTGGTGTCTCAAGGACGCTCAAAGAATTTTGGGGATGCTGAATTTCGCGTTATTTGCCATTCCCAGAGGTCGGCTTCAATGCCACCCCTTACAACAGGCAAGTGGTGTCTTACCAAGGGATCAACCACATTTAAAGTGCGCAATCGATCCTCAAGTTCTGACAGAATGCCGGTGGTGGTTGAAAGCGCCGAAGACTGCTACGCCCATTCATTATGCTCCCGCTGCTCATTTTTTGACAACGGACGGGGACCAGCACCGGCTGGGGTTCAGTAATAGACGGAATTCATTGGGCTGGCGGTACTTGGCGCCCCGACCAAATATCATGGCACAGCAATATCAAGGAAATGTGGGCAATAGTACAAGCTATTCAACGGCATTTACATCGATTGCGAAATTCAACTGTGTTGGTGCAGTCTGACAACAAGAGTGTAGTAAGCTACATGGCTACAGGCAGGCGGACTTCATTCGAGGACTTTACTGAAGATGACTTGGTGTCTGTATCAGCTACTAGACCAGAACAACATTCATCTTGTTCCTCAATACATTCCCAGACTATACAGTGTGGAAGCCGACAGGCTTTCCCGACAGAAAGGTCCAGCAGAATGGACTCTCACGCAACGAGCCTATCTGAAGATAATCAACCGCTTTGGAACACCAGAGATCGATCTATTTGCATCGCAAAGTGCTCACCTTCTCCCACGATACGTTTCGCGGGACTGCACAGATCCAAAAGCATAATACCACGATGCGTTCAGCAGACAATGGAATTATCACAAAGCATGGGTATTTCCGCCATCAAATCTGGTACCACGAGTCCTGGCACACCTAAACAGAGTCGAGGGCATGTATCTTCTGGTCGTTCTTCGTTGGAAGAAGGTATTTTGGCGGCCGGACCTGAAACGCAGAGCTGTAGCGGCACCTTGGACAATAACGAACCTGAGGCACAATCTACTAGATACACGAACTCAGAGACCGCCAGCTCAAGCAGACCAGATGTGTCTCAAAGTTTGGTACATCAGGTGTGGGGCCGCCTACTAACTGGTTGGTCGTCAGAAGAAGTAGAGTTACTAGACTCTAGCTAGAGAAATTTTACTAAAAAAGTTTACTCTTCAGTTTGGAATAAATGGCAAAATTGGTGCCAAGGCCAACAAATCAATATTTATAGTCCGACAGGACCTCAGTTGGCTAACCTAAATATTTAGCAAACCTTCACTTAAAACATCTTTAAGTGAAGGAGACCATCGTCTCTCTTATAAGACTATACTAGTCTACAAATCTGTCATAGCTACCTTGGCTATTCCTAATGCAGACTTTTTAAGCAACGATCCTATTGTCAAGAGAACCCTTAAAGCAATTAGCCCTGGCTACTGCCGGAAAAGTAGTTAAAAATTCTTTTATATGGGACCCATCCAGTGTAGTGGCCTGGCTGTCAGCTAACGTTCCCGCTCACTTAACGCTTTATGAAGTGGCACGACGAACCGCTCTGATACTACTTCTTGCATCTAGCCGCAGGGTGCATGACCTCACTCTCCTGCACATCGACGGAGATAAATTCGAAGATCATTCGAATCATGTCATACAGCATCCACGGTTGGGTTCCAAGACCGATAATTATACGCATAGGCAATCGTCGTGGAAATTGATAAAAGCAGAGAACGACAGCATATGTCCGGTTTATTGGGTCAAGGAGCTGATAGAAGTTTCAGCCTGTCGTAGAGAGGAAAGGGATATAACCGAACTATTCATCACAGCGCGTGGCTCACCACGACCAGCATCGCGCACTGTGCTCGGTTGCTGGGGCGGTCATTACTGCGCGCCGCGAGTGTAGAGGCTAGCGCTGACTCCACACGAAGCGCCGCCGCATCACGCAACTGGCTCAACAATCACCATATCGACGAGATTATGGCAAAGGGAAATCGGTGAAGTACTTCAAATACTTTTGTTCGATTTTACGCTTCTGAAATTCGTTACCCTCAGAATTCGGGAAAGCCATTTAAAATATTACTTAAATGATTTTGATTAATAACTGAAATTGATTTATTAGATTTTATTATATACCTGCGGAAGGAAAAGTAAAATAATACATATAAATACCCTTGTTTCATTATTTTTATTTCTTTTCATCATTCACACATTGGCATAATCTTATTTTATTGCTTGCCACCAGGCGATAACAAACACATCTCACTCTATAGGTCTCGAATAACGGTTCAGCGCATATAATAAAATGTTTTACCTAAAAATAAAACAGTTATTATATGCAGAAACCTTATTCGAGACCTATATTTTAAATACTGCCTGATGGCTAATTTCACTGAACTCCAGTGAGATGCAATGTGACGAGTCAAATCATGGCTGCCTGTGACAAGCAATACCCCCCTCCACCTCACTTGTGCCGCCGGAAGTGACGTGGCGGGGTTGCCAGGAGGCTGTTCAAGCGAAGCGGAAGTGATGCTGTCTCACTCTATAGGTCTCGAATAAGGTTTCTGCATATAATAACTGTTTTATTTTTAGGTAAAACATTTTATTATTAACATTATTTATCATTGAATTAATAATAAAGATATCTATTTTATACTTATTTTAAAATGATCATTGAATAAAAGGAAACTGTAACAAACGGACATGAATCAAGTAATCAAATCAATTCCTTTTTATAACAATTAGCAACAAATAATCAAATAACAGGAAACGGTAGCAAATCGTCATGGATCAAGTAATCAAATCAAGTAATTTTAATAAACTTAGTAACAAATAATGATTTAAATATTACATAAACTTACAAACAAATAATAAACTTTACATCAATCATTGTAACTATGACATTACATTATTTTCTATAGTTTCATTTTCACTATATCTATTACGGCCAGACTGACAGTACTTCGTCCTCGAAGGACATTAAAATATATATTAAAATATACAAAAGAAAAAAATACAATGTTTGTTTTATTCTTCATAACCTTATTGAAATACACATATTTAAGTATGTTTTGAACATTGTTTCATAATGTCAAGTAATTTGGTACTTCGATAAATCTCACGAGTTCCGGCCACTTCCGGTTAGTAATAATACCAACACTTTGAATCTAAGAATTAAGAAAATTAAAGAAAACAATTAAAAAAGACAAAAAATAAATAAAATTAACTATGACATTATTTGTTAAGAAACTTAACAGGAACTTAACCGGAATCCGTGAGACACTTTCTTTTATCAATTAAATACGTTACTCCACTTTGCCTTTTTATTAATTAATAAACATTTTATTCCATTTTTATTTTACAACACAACATTTTTAGTAGGTATTGCCAGACACCTAGACATGCCAATAACATTCACTCGCTGCTGGTGAGAATAACTGACACCAAGCATCTGACCGACCAGCGAATACCATGTTTCTTAATATCAACATAACTTATAGGTAGGTATTGCCAGACACCTAGACATGCCAATAACATTCACCCGCTGCTGGTGAGAATAACTGACATCAAGCATCTGACCGACCAGCGAATACCATGTACCGAGGCCACGATTGCCAAATACATAGACATACTGATCACATTCACTCGCTGCCAGTGAGATCAACCAGTACCAAGCATAAGGCCGACCAGCGAATATCATGTACCTGGTATACCTATAACATTCATCGCCAAATCATACATAGACATACCGATCACATTCACCCGCTGCCAGTGAGATGATTCGGTACCAAGCATGTGGCTTAACAGCGTTTTAAATATTATACAAAATGGAATAAATATAACTGCCAAATCATACATAGACATACCGATCACATTCACCCGCTGCCAGTGAGATGATTCGGTACCAAGCATGTGGCTTATCAGCGTTTTAAATATTATTACAAAGTGGAATTCACGTAGACTTGAATACAGGTAAGGGTATAATTTGGTTCTATCGCTATCAGCAATCGCAAAGGTATTAAAACCAGTGGTTTTTCGAACAGTGCTCTGTTGTACTTTACACAAACTGTTTGGCCAATCTGACTTTAAACAATAGTACCTAGGTTAGGTATTATAATAATAAAATATAAATAGTCCTTAAAAGAACATAATAAAACAGTTATATGGCTGTCTTGTGTCTATATTATAATCAAAACCACTACCCATTCACAACAACAGACAAAGTCAAACCCTGGACTGGGCAAAAATAGTTCAAATCAACATTTCCGCACCTAAAAACAGTCAAAGCACTAGACTAAAGCACAATAGGTAGGTACTTATTACTAATATTTACAATTAAAATCAATATGTATAATTAGAAAAGAATTCTATTAAAACAAAAATGTGGTACGATATCATGTGGCTTCATCAGTTTGCGAATAAACAAGCATTATCATTATCATAATGATGAATCATTACCATTATCAACATCATCATCAACGTCAATACTAGCATCAAGACCAGCATCAAGGCCAGCATCAATGCCAGCGTTAATACCAGCATCAATACCAGCATCAATACAGCATCAATCCCTGCATCAATACCATCATCAATACTAACATCAATACCAACATCAATACCAACATCAATACCAACATCAATACCAACATCAATACCAACATCAATACCAACATCAATACCAACATCAATACCAACGTCAATACCAACGTCAATACCAACGTCAATACCAACATCAATACCAACATCAAAACCAACATCAATACCAACATCAATACCAACATCAATACCAACATCAATACCAACATCAATACCAACATCAATACCAACATCAATACCAACATCAATACCAACATCAATACCAACATCAATACCAACATCAATACCTATATCGACTCCTAAATCAATACCTACATCATTACCAAAAAGGATTTGAAGTCAAGGCATCCGATAATATATTTAATTCCTACAACATGAGAATTCCAAGAATATAAATTCTATCAGAATCTCGTAATAGAAACTAAGCTTTTAGTTTGTCTAACAATATAGTTATCAGACCAATAGAATACTCTTTGCCTGGAACAACTAAAAATATTCAAAAAATTCGTAGGTATGACCATAGAATATGAATATAAGACTCTTGGGTATGACTTAAGTTTTTTTCTTACACACCCGCGAAGAAAGTTGTCAAAGAAATGTTCCCGATAAGTTTTTTACATTATTCAATAACATGAAAAAAATAACACTAATAACTGAATATACATAATATCAACCTTGTCACAGATTAGGTAATAGTACAAGTACCTTGTGTTTTAATAAAAATAGTGTTTATCTTATCACGCCGTTCTTCTTTAAAGTGGTAACCGGTCACCAAAAGTATCTTTACTTAATACGTTTTTTGTAGACTAGTTCGAAAGTGAACAATTAAAACTATAATAATATAGATCAAGAAAAACGGGAACATTTAAATAAATTATAAAAAGTTAAATATATGTAGTTGATACTTAAATATCACAATTACGAAATAAATTACCCAAAAACATGGTCTAATCAGTTGATAGATTTAAACTTATTGGGGTAGTTAATAAATAGTAGTAGTAGTAGTATATAGTAGTAAATAAATAATATATAGTAGTAGGTACTACTATCTATATATATCCTATGAATAATAGTAGCACAATAGCAGCTAATAGATTCATTTAAGGGCCCATGATAGGAAAACATGGTTTGCCGGGATCATATTTTTATATAGAAAACTTAAAGTTGTAGCCGCAAACAAAAAAAAACACACGACAAGCTAAAGAGATTCTCTAGTAGCTATAAGAATTTAATTGCGTATAAACCTCACTGATGATTGTAAAAAAATCCGAATATCATCAAAACATAACGTGCTGTGCAGTCCAATCTCCAAAAAATCTTTCAAGAAAGATAATTGTGCTAAACATAATGATGAAAAAAAAACAACGTGAAACATCGAAAAAGTGTAGAAGAAAAGTTATTTTCTACCCTTTACACGTAAAGAGAAGACAGAGACAAATGTTTCCGCATAACCGAGCCTTAAGGCTAGACGAGTTCACGGTCTGACGAAAAGATTGATATTTTAGTTTTCAGTGTGAGGACATTATTTAAAATTCCTCTACACAAAACAAATACTATCTACTAACAAAAGAATCTAAAAAACCCATTAACCGAACAGAATATTGGAAAATGGCTTGGTAACTCAAAAATAAAATCGTAAATATCATCATAAGAATAAAGTTCCACTTGTCAGATTTTGTAGTATTTAAAGACAGTGATATGATGTTTTATACAAAAAGTTTTAAATATAACTTTTTGCTGTACACAATACCGGGTATACTTTTTTTTGGTCCAGTATTTCAGGAAATCGATTAAAAGGTACTAAATTTTGTCAAATTTCTGGCAAAGTGACAAATAAAGCTATGCAGTGATCCACCATATTGTACAGAGATAGAGAAAGAGTAGATTTCGTGAACTGCCTGGCCTAAAATTGGAAAAAGATAACAACTCAACTATACTCAGTTCAACTCAAAATTATTAATTTAATAGATTAAATTAATAATTAGTCTAGCCTAGAGGCTGTTAAAAGCATTTGTTAATTTCATAGCATCTACGTCATCGATTCGCAAATGCTATGCGGTAAACCTTGTAATGACAACAATAAATCTAACCTATCGTATGATTAGAAGTATAGATTTATGTAGTAATAGTAACCAGCAATAATAAAAAAAAATAAGGATGAAAAGGCTAAAAACCATTGATACTAATACTTCGATAAAGGTTAGAATATAACTGCTTTCGTCAAATGATTTTATTATTACTTTGCAAATGATAACCAAAACGTCTATAATGTTTAAAATATGATCTACATAAAATACATAAATAATATTACTTCAGCAAGTTATTTCATAGTGTAGAATTATAATAACTACCTAGTGACGTAGTTAATAAGCCGTGCTGCAAAAAAAAAATATTTGCTTAACCCAAACGGTCACCAGTTTCTATGCACTTCAAAAAGTTTGGTCGTACAATACCTATATACAACCATTGTACATACTTAGTAAAATCTGCCTACCTACTTGTGAACCTATATTAAGTGAACAAATATTTTGTTAACCTCATTTTGATTTCATTATCCTACTATACGCCACTAATGACACCACATAAATGTGTACCACAAATACCATCACATATCAGTTTTTTTTATAAATATCTTTAGATGATATCGATTACTAATCTTTCTCTTCAAATTTTACGACAATAATTCGCTAAATTCAACTAACTGAATAGCAGGTTTTATGAATAAATCACAGAAATCGTAAAAAAAAACACAGCCACCGAGGGCCTTACCGGCCTTTGCAGCAGGGAACGAGTCCGGATGTTTTTCTTCTTTTCGAAGCAAGGTACTCGAAACTGTTGTGTCAGCAGCTTGTATCCCCGCCGATGCAGTTTTTGGGATCAGGACCACACAACGGCAGCGGAGCGGAGTCATCTGGCCGATCACATCAGCATCCACCCTGAAAATTATTAGGAAACGGTGTTAATATTTTGTAATGGACAGAGACTATCCCACTTCTGATGATAGATTTTGAAAGATAGAGCAATATTTAACCTAAAACTAACCTATCGTCTATTATATCTCTTAAGTTTAAATTGCAATTAAGGTAAACTATTGAATTGAGTCTAGACTATTTAACTGAATGAACTGAACTATTTAACTGAATGTAGGTAGACTATTCAACTGAATGTAGACTAACTAAATGTAGGAAAACTAAGGGGAAATACCATTTAATAAAACGTAAGAAGTCCTTCAACAATTTGTTCAAATAATTTATTATTTTAAATAATTAACACAATCGGAACATTCATTAAGCAACAATTCTATAAACCAACTCAGATAAAGCCGGCCATATACGCTAGGTTATGCATGATGGTTATGCCTGTAAGGTCAAAACCGTCATGCATAACCGAGCGTGTGTGGGATAAAACTGCATGCCTGTCATGCATGCCTGTCATGCAAGCCGCTCGGTTATGCCTGTGGTCAAAACCGTCATGCATAACCTAGCGTTATGCATGACGGTTTTGCAGGTTGAAGGTTTTGCATGAAGGTTTTGCATGAAGGTTTTGCATGATGGTTTTAAAGCCTTAAATATTGAAGATGGGTAATTTTACTGAAAGAAGACTTCATTTTGTTTATAAAAATATATGGAACTGCATTCAATGATTTTTGGAAAATCGACTGCCTTAACCAGGAATCGAACCCACCAAAAACGAAAACATTTTTGTATTTATTTTTACAACACCAATCGAAAGGGTTACTTATAAGGATTACTTTTTCTTAAGTGACACTGCATCTTAAACAAATGGAAGGCCATGAAATTTAAAATTTAATTATTACGGATTTCATCAATTCGAATCGAATCAGTCAATCAATTAAAAAAAATCTTTGAATGCAGTTCCATATATTTTTATAAACAAAATGAAGTCTTCTTTCAGTAAAATTTCCTACCTTCAATATTTAAGGTACATTCCATTCGTGTGGCAAAGTTTTGGGACACCCTGTATATTTAATAATAGGCTTATTTCATCTAAATGAATTAACTCTGCTAGAAGTCATTCATCCCAAAAATATAAGTGAAGGGCACATACCGGGAGTGGGGGTACAGTTCTTTTTTAATTGCTCCAATGCCAACCACACCACACACGCTAGGTTATGCATGACGGTTTTGACCACAGGCATAACCGAGCGGCGTGCATGAGCTGCTTGCATGAAGGTTTTGCAGCTCGGTTAAAACTGTCATGCGTAACCTTACGTGTGTGCTCTCTATTGAACTCGGTTTTGCATGAAGGTTTTGCAGCTCGGTTAAAACCGTCATGCATAACCTAGCGTATATGGCCTGCTTAAGTAACACATTTACCATAAAAGAACGTTCATTAAGCAACAATTCTATCAACCACTTCAAATAAGTAACACAATTTATTTAATAGGAACGTTCATTATGCAACAACTATCGACCAGATCAAATAAATAACACAAGCAATAATGGATGATTGAATGGAATATAATAGTCTAAACAGCAGAAATAAACATGTTAGAATAATACTTAACTTTCTGTTCCACAACCTTTTCACTTGACTCACTACTGCAGAATGTGTCTAAAAATATGCTATGCTCGGCAAGAGCAAGAAACATCCCGCCATTTTTAAACAACCAATGAGCATTTAGCATTACAGAAAACAAGTCTGCCACAATGGCGCCAAACGATCAAATCAATACTTTTATACAAATAACTATTAATTTAATAAACAACCTGTGACAATTAAAATGTAATATTATTAACATTATTTATCATTGAATTAATAATAAAGATATCTATTTTATACTTATTTTAAAATGATCATTGAATAAAAGGAAACTGTAACAAACGGACATGAATCAAGTAATCAAATCAATTCCTTTTTATAACAATTAGCAACAAATAATCAAATAACAGGAAACGGTAGCAAATCGTCATGGATCAAGTAATCAAATCAAGTAATTTTAATAAACTTAGTAACAAATAATGATTTAAATATTACATAAACTTACAAACAAATAATAAACTTTACATCAATCATTGTAACTATGACATTACATTATTTTCTATAGTTTCATTTTCACTATATCTATTACACGCATCACAGAACATTATTGAATATGAATACAATATTCCCCTATTAAAAACATTTTCTTTGACATCTCTTTAAAGATCGTTCTGTCTTTTTTAAATGAAAAATATGTCGGTTTAACTGAGATTAATCAAAAAAGCAAATTACAAAAAGATACAATTAATTGCCCAGCCAATAATAATTAGTATGGCAATAAGACTGAAATTGAATTATTGACCTACTATCGATATTATACAGTGCCTTTCTTTGGTCATGAACAAGCGATAATTTAAAGGCGTGAAATACACCTAATTTTCGACAAAACACGCACATGTTGGGGTCTATCTCCACTCCTGTTGGAATGGCAACTTAGTTTTAGTTTACATTGTTTTTGCTTAATCTTTAATCCTGAAATTATATTGCTTAAGTTCACCTTCTTCTATATACTAGGTGTATCAAGCATACATAATGTGTAGGTAAAACTATTGTCAGTGGGTGGGCCTGGCGACCTGTAGCACAGGTTTCTTTCTCTGAAACCTATTTCGGGCACCAGTCCCTCACAAATATAGAAACCTTCCATGTTGTAGCTTAGTTGCCAAGTTGTCTATAGACTTAAGTTCTATTATTTGTGATGGGAAAATAAACAAACATTTTATTTTATATTTATAATGGCCGCCATTTTAAATTTAAATTTTGGAATTTTTGGCGCCATTTTGTCGAGTTTGGTTCGGTGACTATTTTATTTATTATGCGCAAATTGATTCATAGTGGATATTGTGGCTTAAAATTGGTGCAGTTTTGTGGTGCACGTGTCTACGCAACTGAACAATATGTGGGATGATTGAAATAGGCGCGATCTTGCCTATGTGAAGCTGAGACTTTTATTGTAGTGGTGGCTACCTCGGCAGAACTTACCGAGTAAACTGTCTTGATAAACTTGGTGCCAAATGCTCCAAGCAGCAATGGAATGCGATGCACCCGCATTCTAATGTAAACTGAAACAATCTACCACTAATCTATTCAACACTTTACACTGGCAAAAATTACTCCCTGAAGAGGAGAGTCGATTGCCAAACTGAAATAAGAAGAAGAAGAAATTTGACTTACATAAAAAATTACTAAAGTAAAATTTTATATGAAATGTGTGTGCTTTTTTGAGTTTTTATTACATTTCTCAAAAACTAGGACATTAATGTAATTTTTTTGTATTATTCAAATACACAGGAATATTATCTACCAAACGACTCCAAAATTTATTGCTCTATGTTGCATATTTCGAGAGTTATTTTTGTTTGTAAACAACAACAAAACAAAACTGTCGTAGCTGAAAAATACATCTACAATACAACACTAGCACGTCACTACCACGTTAACTGCCGCGATCGCGAGTAGCACGTTGCGTATATATGCATTAAACATCCCGTCAGGAGCACGTTCCGTCCCCGCCCCGTCCCCGTCCCGTTCCCGTCTCGTATACAGCGACCTTAAATTGCTTAATGATTGTACCTTGTAAAGAGAGAGTTTAAAAGACATTTTTAGTTAAGTTATTTTTAGGGTTCCATACCAAAATGGTAAAAAGGAACCCTTATGGTGTGACTCAGTCTGTCTGTCTGTCACAGCTGGCTATC
Source organism: Agriphila geniculea (assembly GCA_943789525.1). Classification (NCBI taxonomy): domain Eukaryota; kingdom Metazoa; phylum Arthropoda; class Insecta; order Lepidoptera; family Crambidae; genus Agriphila; species Agriphila geniculea. The sequence goes on from OX038874.1 coordinate 16,047,223, forward strand.
TTTAAAACTACTAATGGTATCAACTTGAAATTTGGAATAGTTTAAGATGACATTTGCCCAGCTATTTTGCAAATAAGAAAGAAATAAAAAAAATTACAACAGGGATTAAAAAGGGGTCTTAAAAATTTTAAAAGTTTTAAATTTTATTTTAAAAGTTTAAAAACTAGGGCATGTGGGGTATCAAAAGAAGAAAAAAGAGCGCTGTTTGCACATTTTCAAACATTCTTTTATTTTTTTTAGGCCGATTAGTTTTTGACTTATGATGAAAAATGTAAAAAAAATCCCCCCCTTATCTCCGAAGTTTGCAAAAAGAAAACTCTGAAATAATTCTATGTGATAGTAGTTTATGTAAAAATTACAGGAAAAATAAAACGATGTCTCAATATAACACACTTTTTAAGAAATTAAAAAAAAAAAACATTAGTTCCACTACCAGTCAACAGATGGCGCTGACCTAAGAATGCTGACCTAAGTAAAAAATAGCGCTGACCTAATACTACAATAATAATTGGTGGCTGGTTCTAATATAATTACCTACAGTACTATTTGCCGTACGAATAAACGAAGAATAAGTTCCTACTTAGTAATATAAACAGTTTGCAATGTGGAGTGGTTGAAGCGTTTTTCAGTCACCATAAGCAGCTGTGGTTAAGATTTGTAAATTAACTGTCCGCCTGTTCGCCCTTCCACCTGTCCGCCGTTTATCCTACTTTTTTATAGACTGTACTAAAGTAACATATCCAAATATATTTATGATTGTACGGAACCCTCGGTGCGCGAGTCCGACTCGCTCTTGACCGGTTTTTATTTCATTAAGGCGCCGAACGATCGTAAAAGCGCCTGGGAAAAATCATTTACCTACCTTTAGCAAAGCACCTAGGTATCTTCCATTTTCTAAGGGTTTAACTTACCTTAGCTTCATTATTATAAACACTCTATCCAGTCTTAAATAATCACCTTCGAAGATACTTACTTATTATCAGTATTAAGTATTATTTTGTAAAGCTACATGTAGAAAAAAACCGGTCAAGAGCGAGTCGGGCTCGCACACTGAGGGTTCCGTACAATCATAAATTATATTTCGATATGTTACTTTAGTACAGTCTTTCAAAAAGTAGGATAAACGGCGGACAGGTGGAAGGGCGAACAGGCGCGGCGGCCAGTTAATTTACAAATCTTAACCACAGCTGCTTATAGTGACTGAAAAACGTTTCAGCCACTCCACATTGCAAACTGTTTATACTACTAAGTAGGAACTTATTCTTCGTTTATTCGTACGGCAAATAGTAGGTATAGGTAATTATATTAGAACCAGCCAACAATTATTATTGTAATATTAGGTCAATAATAACGCCATCTCTTGACCGATAGTGGAACTATTTTTTTTCTTAGGTCATTACCATCTCTTGGCCGATAGTGGAACTAATTTAATGAGCGCCATCTGTTGACTGGTAGTGGAACTAATGATTTTTTGTTTGTTTTATGAATTTCTAAAAAAGTGTGCTATATTGAGACATCGTTTTATTTTTCCTGTAATCTTTGTATAAACTACTATCACACAGAATTATTTCAGATTTTTCGCTTTGCAAACTTCGGAGATAAGGGGGGGAACGGTATTTTTTTACATTTTTCATCATAAGTCGAAAACTATGCGGCCTAAAACAAAAAGAAAAAATGATTGAAAACGTGCAAACGGCGCTCTTTTATATGATACTCCACATGCCCTAGTAGCCCCACTTCGAATTTTTAAGACCCCTTATCAGTCCCTGTTGTAAAAAATGTATTTATTTTTTTTATTTGTTATTTGCAAAATAGTTGGGCAAATGTCATCTTAAACTATTCCAAATTTCAAGTTGATACCATTAGTAGTTCTCGAGATATCCAGCTGTGACAGACAGACAGACAGACTAAGTCACACTATAAGGGTTCCTTTTTTACCATTTTGGTACGGAACCCTAAAAATATTCATTTGTTACATTTACAAAAAATATTAAAAGATGAATTGTTTCGTAATAATAAAACCTTAAGGAAAAGTGAATCTGTGATGCAAAGAGTAAAATAATATAGAGGTAAAGGACAAGCGAACGTCACCAGTCGTTTGTTCCGATTTGAAAGTCGCCATATTGGCGCTGAGTGAGATCAGTAGATTCTATACGATGGCTAGTAGCATAAAGTTAATATTATATTAACTTTATGGCACTGACGTCTATTATACAAGTACGCTGGTTAAAAGTTTAAAATTTTGCCAAAGCCTTCCTCGCTAACTTTTTTAACTTCCTCCCATGTCGGTGCATTAAACAAAAGTACTGTGTCGTCTCGTCTGCAAATGATATTATTTTTGTATTGGGTAGTTGCCTTTGTGTTAGATCGTTTAAATAAATTAGGGATAGAGTCGGTCCGAGGACTGATCCTTGCGGAACTCAAAAATTAATATTAAGATATTCACTCTGCTCATCATCTAATTTTACAGACTGCGTCCTGTCTGTTAAGTAGGATATAAATAACTGAAGTGGAATACCACGTACTCCAGCGTTTTCCAGTTTTCGTATTAGTATGGGAATAGAAACAGTGTCGAAAGCTTTTGCCAAGTCCAAAAATATAGCTAGCGATTTATTACCTTTGTCAAGATTCAGTACAACGTGTTCGATTAATTCATTGACCGCATCAGCGGTAGATTTTTTTTCCCTGAAACCAAATTGTTGTGGTGAAAGGAAGTTGTTTTTTTCGAGAAAACTCACCAACCTGGAGTTAATGGCTTTCTCTAGTACTTTGGCAAGGGTTGGCAAAAGTGATATCGGACGATAATTGTGAACATTGCTTCTATCCCCAGACTTAAAAACTGGTGTAACCACTGACATTTTTAGTAGTTTAGGAAAAATTCCAGTAGAAAAAGCTAAATTGCATATATAACAAATAGGACCTGTTATGTAATCAATACCCATCTTTAAAAAGGTTGATGATATACTATCCCACCCAGTAGCTGAGGTGCTTTTTAGTGACATAATGATTTTTTTTATTTCGTATTCATCAATTGGAAATAGCATTAAAGATTCAATTGGTCCAAGAGACTTGCTAGCATCATGCACCAATTGATCTTCAGTTTTTCCAATATTCAAAAGTATTTCATCAGCAAGAGTCCTTCCTACATTAGCAAAGTGTTTATTTATACTGTTAATAGAAGCGTATCGCGTATCTTTAATTGTAAGTAGTTCAGTTGCCTGTTGCTTTTGAGAGTCCAAGTTACAAATTTGACGTATTACTCGCCATGTGTTTTTTATGTTTTTTCTATGTTTCTCCAATTCTGATTTTTCATATTTTATTTTTATGTTATGTAGTAGTCTATTACAGTAGTTCCTGTATCTTTTGTATGTAACAAGTAGAATTAAGTTATTGGGATTTTTTTTAGACTTTAGGTGTAATTTGTCTCTCCATTTTATACACCTTCTCAAACCGGGCGTTATCCATGGTTTGATAATAGTTTTTCTATTAGTAATTTTCTGTTTACACGAACATTTTTTAATATTAATGTTAAATATTCAGAAATTTGCAAGTTGCTCTCTCAATGTCAAAACAATTTGTGATTTCAGACCAGTCTACTTTACTCAGTTCATCAACGGCTTTAGTATAGTCAATTTTTTGTATGATTTTGTTTTTTGTAACAGGTGCTAAGTCCAATTGTAATGATGTTATCAATGTAGAATGATCTGTAGTGGTCGTATTACAAATTACTGTCACTGCCTTACTACCTACACGAAGAAAACAGTGATCCAGACAATTTTGACCACGTGTTGGGAAAGTATGACTTGGAAGAAGTCCGTGCATTGATAGTAGATTCAAATAGTCAAATGATCTTGTATCACTATTTCCAGGCTTTATATCTATATTAAGATCACCTAGTAGGATGACATTTTTAAAGCTTTTTAACTCGTCTAACGTGTTGTTTAGTGAATTTTGAAAATTATCTACATTGACTATGGCTGGAGATCTATAGATAGCTAATATTGCACATAGGTTTTCTACTTTTATTATAAGGGAATCGGCATCTTGTATGTTTGGTTCGTACGCACTGGTGGTAAGATGTTGACTGACATATACCACAATTCCACTGTTTTGGTTAATGTGTTTTGTTGACACATAACTTTTGTAATTAGGTATTGTGGGTATGCTTGATAGTTTTCGCAGCCAACATTCTGTCAGAATTATTATGTCAAGCCTAATTTTTAAATCCGCGAGATAAACAAGAAAGTCGTTTAAATTACGTGTTTTACTCCGAATGTTCTGTGTTATTACATTCAAGCCCCCATCACAGTGGATCGCCACCTCCCCGTAGTTTTAAGGATTATCAATTAAAAATGCTTTGCCGACATTGATATCAGCATCAATGTCAGCGTTTATCTCATTTACATGATTCATCGCAGTAATTATTTGTGCTTTGTATATCTATGTAAAATTGATTTTTCTTAATTGATAATCCCATAAACAAAACCAGGAATGACCCAGCGATCCATCCGATATAATTATTAAGGTTCGAGCTCTTATTGTTACTAGAGAAATTTGATCAGAGGTAGATAAAATGTTTACCATGGTAAACATAAATAAATAATGAATAATATGTATGGCCACAAATGAAAAAGTTATATAATAATGGTAATTTATAGGTAATATATGATTGGCATGCAAGTATATGAGTAAACACTTTAACATTTTCTTTATCTGGGGGCTTTCATTACAGTGTTTTAAAACAAAAAATTCAAAAGGAAAAAAACTAAAAACTATTGAAAGAGGTATAAAAAACCGTAAAAAATAAGCGTGCACGACATATAGTCAATCAGAATTACCCTTGACTTTATACATATCCAGGTCTTGCAATTTAACGATGGGTATAGCTGGTTTACCGTCATCTTTTCGTAGCATTACTATTCCCTTAGATATCCAACAGTATTTGAACATGCCTTCCTCGACCAGACGTTTGGCCGAAGATAATATAATTTTTGTTCTAGGGGTCAGCTTATCGGAGATGTAGATGGGCTTGGTTTGTGCTGCTATTCCAAGAATACTGCTATTTATCTTATTTGTCTTATTTTTAGCATTATATTGTTTTATAGCTTTTAGTAATTTTATTTTTTGCTTCAAGTCTCTGAATTCTATAACTATCGGTGCATTTTCTTTTCCGCCCCTGTATATGTTTTTGATGTCACGTATATCTAGTCCCGAATCAGTGACTTTCAGCACATTAGATGCCATCGCAGCAAGATCTTCATTTTCTTGTCTTTCAACATTTCTTATTTCAACTGTCTTCTTTATCTTGGCCTTTTGTATATCATGAATTTGTTCTTCCAGGACATTAATTTTTTGTTGATCACTGGCACATTCATGTTCTAACAATCTTACTTTATTGTCAGTTTTTTCCTGTTTCTCTTTATTTTCTTTTAGTACTTTCTCCATCTCAATGTTGCTCTCTAATAATTTAGTATTTTGAATAGTTAGTTCATTTATTGCTTTATTCAATTTATCAAGTTTGTTTTCTTGATTGTTTTGAAATTCTTTGAAAATGTTCCTCATTTCAGAACAGAAATCTTGAAAATTCTCAAATTCTGGATTTTTTCTTTTTCTTGTATTTACTCTTGTAGACAAATCTTCATCACTTTGCACACTGTTCAAGTGGGGTTGTGAAGAAGAATTTGTAGTTGACAATGACTTTTCAAGCGGCATCTCCTAATTTTGCATATACTATAAAATTATGAATCTGCTTGGGAGTCTATTCCGTGCACTTGTGTGTATCTCCAAGAAGACAGAGCGCGCAATTATTAGGCGCTCAGGTTTCCTCTCTTTTACTCGCGGGAGTGCGCGGAGCTGTAAGCAGTCCGATGCACTAGCGACACTTTTTCGAGCAGAATATTATCTCAACCCATAAAGTTAATATTCCACTGGAATAGAGGAACAGAGTTCGCTTGGCTGCGACACCAAAAGTGACATGAGCCAGTGTGTGAAAATTTGTAAACGTGTGCGTGAACTTTAGAGATGCCCTGAAGTCCATTTTAGATTGTCGATAACCATAATGTATTATTGCTCTAATAAATAAAACACAAACAAGATTATGAACAATTTTATTTCAATAATTTCTTACAAGTCTCCTTGAGGCTCCCAGCCTATTCTATTTATGACATTTATTCAGTAACTTAATCACTGGATTTACAGGAAACCTGGAAATATTGTTAAATTAGTACTTAAGTAGGTATAATTTACCATTTGAAAACTGTCGGTTAAAAGCAGCTTTAGATAAAGCTATCAGTGTTCACAAAGACAAATAAGTTTATATTGGAAATCATCGACATGAGTATCGATAATATAATAATTTTTGATCAATCTCTACGCCTTATTTTCTCAAGTTCACGGACATAATATCTTTTTATCTAACACATAATGTTTAGAAATCAGCCTTTATTTAGAAAATAGGTGGTTAATAGCATGATATTAGTGTATTACTTAGTGTATTTAGGAATATATTCAACTAAAATATGAAATATGAAAATGGTACTTGTACAATCTTATTTACCTGTGAAATGAGTGTTTATTTGGGTTGTTGTCGTAAATAACATTACAATTCAGTACAGAACACGACACCATTATTGATTTATATAGCTTTATGAGCCTAACCGATCAGATCGCAGTCAAAATTACAAAATAATCGTGTGGACGCTTTTCACCAAGATGATAACAGACGATAAATGAAGTCAAACTAGGTTCTGCTGTCATTTTCTTTTAACTCTTTCTCGCACATCGCATAAGCCGTAAGAATCGGTTTCTCACTCGCACCATTGTCCTTTTACTTGAGCGTAGCGAAATTTTTCTATGTCTATGTCACAACCGGAACCAATCCAAATTAGGCAGTATCACTGTAGTTATTAAGTTTAAATTAACTTTATAGTTACTTAGTAAAATTGAAAAAATGATGTACACGTCTGCACTCGACAATGACTTGCAGAGATGTTTGTCTAGAATCTACTGCTCTCAGCTCAAAATGGCGAATTTCAAATCGGCACAAAAAATTGCTGTCATTTCATGACATTAACCTGTCCAGCGTACTTTGTATAATGGACGTCAGTGCTTTATGGGCAGTAGTGAGTGTACTTGGAACTAATTAGTTCCGAGTACACTCACTACTGCCATTGTAGAATCTACTGCTTTCAGCGCCAATATTGCGATTTTCAAATCGGGACAAAAAATTGCTGTCATTTCATGACATTAGCCTGTCCAGCGTACTCATGTAAGTTAAGCTATGGTTTCCCAGGATGACGGTGCCGTCATATTGCGGCCGTAATCACAGAATAGGTACGTTGTCTATGTAAACAATACGGCGAGACAACATTCAACGCCGCTATTTACGGTCGTAATATGACGGAACCGCTATCCTAGGAAACCCTAGCTTTACCTCAATTCTCGGACTCCAAACCTTCAAGGCCTAATCAACAATACGCATTGGTATAATATAGGAGTTATCTTGCTTTAGTTCGAAGTCGAGCCGAGGACACCACCGTACATAGGTAATTGAACTACGCGGGATCGGATTTTCTGGGATTTGCAATTGGGATGTTGACTAATGAATAAAATAACGAAATACTAATAAAAATCGTAAACATATTAAACTTTTAGAGTAGCTTGTATACCTCTTGGTTTTATATATTGCATATTATTTGTTTTATGACCCTTCAAAGTTGGGTGGACAAGTCCATTTAAAAAGTATAAAATTTATTAAAATAAATGATACCTTTAATTAGTTCGTAAAATGTATAGCAAATTTGTCTAAGAAACCATTTTGATAAACACAATATTTAATATAGCTGCCGAACAAATTTCCTACGCGTTGCATACAAACTACTGAGGCGTGACGTCATAATTCAGTAGCCGTTAGTATGGAGCGTTTTTGGGCGAGTCCATTTGTGTGCATTTCACACTGTGATATCGCGGGCAGTTTTCAAGCTAGCGAAATAATTATTTTACCAATGTTTCTTTTTTTGAGATGTAATATAAAATAAAAAAAGTTGTCAAGATCCCAATTGTTCTCAGAAACGTGCTACTAACATTATACGAAAACGCGTCGCCATGCACCGCGTTTGGTTGAGTCCAGTACTTACCCTCAGCACGAACAGCTACCGAAAAAAATAACGCGTGTAAAAACATTCGATAGAGTAACTAATTTTGGATAGATACTCCCATATAAAAGTTTTTTTTTTAATTTATTTCCCAAAATTTTACTTTTAAATTTATTACAAGATTTTCTTTCGCCAAACTGCAATGACAGTTTGTAGGTAGCGCTTATAAATATTTAACGTTATGTTACACCGCGTGTTACGTGGTGTTAACATTGTGTAACACCACGTAACACGATAACATACAATAACTGTGTTCATTTTGCTAAACTGGAGAAAAAAGTTAGAGAATGTTGCATAACATTTGTTATTTATAACGTTACTAGTGGCCGCCCGAGACTTCGTCTGCGTGGACAGTTTTCTTGCTATCCTTCGGGAACTATACGTTTTCGGGATGAAAGGTACCCTATGTCCTTTTCTGTACCCCTGACAACATGTATGCAAAATTTTATGATGATCGGTTCAGTAGTTAAGACGTGAAGGCGTAACAAACAAACGGACTTTCACATTTATAATATTAGTAAGGATAATAACCGCTGTGTGGGAGCACCTTATAGGAAATTTGTACAGCACCATCTGTTGCCGAAAACCGAAATGAAATTTTCCATACTTATTAGGTACTGTATCAAGTACTAATACGCGCGTTTTTAGATGTTCGTGGTAAAGCTACAGATTACTTAACAGGGTTAGAAGAGATTGTCTTATCTAACCATTCTTAAAACCTTAGATTATTTTAATCTAAGCTTAAAACATACTTAGTCGATCCGTCCGAAATTAAGAGCTTTGCTAACGAATTTGAGATCATTCTGACAGCCCGAAACCACAGAATAACTAATAGTACAAGTCCGAAACCACAGAATAACTAATAGTACAAGCCGAAACTATGGACGAGTGCGACGAGTGCAATTGGGAGTAGGAGTACCTACCCAAGTAACACAGGAAGCACTTTAAGAAACGAATAGTAAACTCATGTAGAACTTGAGGTCCGTAAAAAGTCTTATACAGTGCCTTTGGTCTTGAACTAGCGATAATTTAAAGGCGTGTAATACACCTAATTTTATCGACAAAAACACCCACATGTTGGGGTCTTTCCCCACTCCTGTTGGATTGGCCGCCATTTTAAATTTGACTTTTTATTTTAGATGACCCTGCAGAAAAATATTAATTTCTCCGGATTTAGAAGTCCTACAGTTATAACAAAAATATTGTTCGAAAGCCAATAATATCACCTAGTAACTTAAAAAATAAAATGTTTAAATTTTTGGTTTAAATACGTCATAAAAAATTACTGAAATAAAATTTTATACGAAATTTGAGCGATTTTTTTGAGTTTTTATTACATTTCTCAAAAACTAGGACATTAATGTTCACTTTTTTGCATTATTCAAATACACAGGGATATTATCTACAGAATGATTTTAAAATTTATTGCTCTTTGTTGCATATTTCGAGAGCTATTGTTGTTTGAATATGACCCTTACAAGCACTAAATGGTTATTTTCGAAAATAATAAAAAATATAACTCCTAAAAACTAGATTTTATCATTTGATGAAATTAGTATTCAAATAAAATTATCAACCTAATTTAAAATATGTTCAAAATGCTTATAATTAAGTCCATTTTCAAAAATAATAATTTTTTGGCTACGTAAGGGTCATAGTTCAAACAAAAATAACTCTCGAAATATGCAACATAGAGCAATAAATTTTAAAATCGTTCTGTAGATAATATCCCTGTGTATTTGAATAATGCAAAAAAAGTGGACATTAATGTGCTAGTTATTGAGAAATGTTATAAAAACTCAAAAAAATCGCACAAATTTCGTATGAAATTTTATTTAAGTAATTTTTTATGGCGTATTCAATGTAAAAATTTACACATTTTATTTTTTAAATTGATAGGTGATATTATTAGCTTTCAAACGGTATTTTTATTATAACTGTAGGACTTTTAAATCCGGAGAAATTAATATTTTTCCGCAGGAACATCTAAAATAAAAAGCCAAATTTAAAATGGCGGCCATTCCAACAGGAGTGGGGATAGACCCCAACATGTGGGTGTTTTTGTCGATAAAATTAGCTGTATTTCACGCCTGTAAATTATCGCTAGTTCAAGACCAAAGGCACTGTATAAGGTTACCGATAAACTTGACGCCTTATATTGGCATTTCAAAATCATTATAATGCTTTACACTGTATAACAATTAGATAGTGGCATATCAAAATGCTTTTGTAAGGCCTTTAGTTTTAATGGACCAAACCACAACGCAGTTGCACAACTTTTAGCTGTTTTTAGTGCATTTGGATATATAAAAGCATTACTAAGTAGTAAATAACTACTTAATACTGGTTAATAGCATACACATGAACCAATATAATGCCACGTAAATCCGCTATACAACCTTCAGCTGTTTTAAGTGCCTTAGGGTCTACTATAGCATTTATAAGTAGTAAGATAATGCCTAATGCTGCTTAATAGCATAAATTTGTACCATTATAATGCACCGTAAATCCGTTATACAGCTTTAAGCTGTTTTCAGTGCCCTTTGTTGAGTAAAAGCACTTCTAGGTGGTAAGTAAAAGCCTAGTACTGTTGAACAGCATAAATGTGAGTCAATTTAATGCTTGCATTTTTAAAGATCAACTGAGTGCTGTAGAACAGCTAATAGCTCTTTAATGAAATAATCGTTAGTTTTTGTAATGCGTAAAGCTGTATAAACATTCATTTTACTGTATTCATAAAACTATTTGGCGGCCATATTGGAAAAAGTTGTTTTATTGATCAATATTTTTTTAACAGCAAATTTTTTATGGCGAACGTGTGGATATTATACCTATATTATTAATTTAACTGTGTATGTTGCTTAAGTGTGTGTGTATAACGATAATAAAATTAAGTTGTGAATTTAGATCAACTCTTGGCAAACGGATTCAAGCTGAAGAAAAATTCTAAAATGTGTTTTATTGTTTTGCTCAAGGATCCCAAAAATTGTGTTCTAGTAATGGCACTATTTCAGTCTACATCAAGTCTACTGGTATACCGGTGAACCCATATAGAACTACTCTATAGACAATGGCTCAATAGTGGTTCATCAAAAGTCTTCTCTCTGGCCTCTGGCTTGATAATTGTTCACGTGTAAGTATTTATACTGCTGGCGGCATTAATTTGCCTTTTTAAAGGCGCACCGGGCTGCTTTAGAATGACACCATTTTGTCAATATTTTATAACCAAAAAACATTATTATTCTGCTCTATGTATAACAGCAATAGACCTAATAACTTAATTTTAATACTGCTCAATCAATATTATGATGTTAATTATGCAAAATTAGTTCTATACAAGGAATACACAAATGTTTTGGTTATTTGACACATATCTATAATTAACATTTTATATCAAAACGACAAAATATCGAAGGCGCGTCAAAATTTTCAAAGAAATTTATATTTACATTTACAGTAAACTACATTGCGCAGTAATATTGAAGGCATGAAATAAAAAAAGGGTCAAAAACTTATCCAGTATTAATTTTGTTTAGATTCACACAAATACTATAAGTGTCACTCACTATCGGTGTTGACAATATTCGTCCATATTTATAGCGAGACAAATTAACGTTATTTTGTACTATAACATTTAAGTATCGCGTAATAGAGATGGTTTTGCAATGATGTAGGGTTTATTTGAGTTCTAAATGTGAACACTTATATAACTCCAATCATGCTTTTACTACATTCTAATGCTAGTCTAATGCTTTTGTAATGCCATTAACATTTTCATTATCAATAATATTGCTATTATAATGCTTATTTAATGCGATTGGCAACTTCATTGACCGTAATAATGCTTATTAATTGCGATTGATCCTTTCTTTGACCACAGTAATGCTAATATAGTGCGCCCGTAATGCTATTAAGCAACTATTTGTGAACCTATTTAGGATCTAAAGCTGTATAATTAATGATTAAACGAACTTACCTGTAAGTGAAGTTCTATCATAATTATACGAAGGATTCTTCCGAAGATATTAGTACTATTAACACATGTAGTATCGCTTGCATGTATCACCACTTAGCACGTTATTTTAGAGTAATAACCTAAAAAACCTAAAAAGAGAAGGTATTTGATTTAGAATTGACAGATATTTTGACATTTCCGGCTCGAACTCTCCCCGCCGCTATTACGCGCCAACCCTTCATTTAGTTTAAAGTCCAAATCGTATGATATTTCCTCATTTTCTTCAGTGGGTGAACACTTATTGTAATTAACAATAAGCAGTAGGGAGGGTGGGATTCTATACTAATATCTTCGGAAGAATCCTTCGTATAATTATGATAGAACTTCACTTACAGGTAAGTTCGTTTAATCATTAATTATACTTCATGATTCTTCCTCAATATTAGTACTATTAACACACGTAGATGTTTAAAGCATTATATAAGAAAATGGAAATATCATCACTTGTGTAATTAGTCTTTTAAATTTAAAAGAGAAAATTAGTCACATTTAACATTATTCTTAAAGTTTTGGAAGCAAAGATGGTACCTACAGATGGTTGGTACCAAAAAATAAATAAGCAAGATTCGTTAGGAAAACGAATCTTGTTCAGTTTAATTATCATTAATCGATGATATCTTGCAAAGATAGTGAAATCATCTACCATTCCGCCATGTTACGTGGAATTTCTATAATAAAAAATAAATGTTATGGCTATATAGCCATAACATACCTATATAGGTATCGGCGTACGTCGAGTGCTAAAACTGTTTACCATGGACTTGAGTCTACTCCACTATCATTGAATTTTACATTTCAGTAATCCATTATCTATTCTACATATAAGAATTTTATTTCTTTTTTTTTTTTTAATATGTATTACTATTTTTATTTTATATTTATAAATAAAAAGAAGTGATTATGAAATGTTTATTATAATAATAATATGTAGCATTCACGAAAAAGAAGGTAATTATAGAATGGTTTGTGTCAAAGTAAGAAGAATTCATGTTTCATACTTGAACTAAACAAATAATTAATTGATTATATTGTTTTCATTCTATGTGCAATAGGCAAGGTACCTCAATGTGAAACATTTTTTTTTTTAAGTTAGAAAAGTTGGAAAAAAAACTAATTGGAAACCATTTAGTAAATAGTAATAAGAAATCTAAGATATCCATTGTATTTGAGCAATAAAAGTCTACGCCAAGGCGTAGTTAAATTCGATACCAAACCTTGAGATTAGCTCATATTGTGCAATCAATAATGAATCCAATATTAAATAATACTAATAATTGTGTTACACACTTCTGTGTTTATTATGTATTGTTATTTGGTGAATAATTGAACCATTTTTATAACCAAGCTCTGTACTTTCTGATAGTATCAGCAGACATACAAGCTTAAATAACATAGTAATATACCTGTAAAATAATATCACCTTGATAATGTTGTACAAACCAGTCTATTTGTGCGATGAATTTCCGTCCCTGGAATTGGAAGTTATAGGATGTTAGTACTTTAATAGACACTATATTACATGTAAACAATGGGTATCAAGGCTTAAAATTGTGACGATCATGATGGCAGAATTGTAACACTAAGAAACTGGTACAAAAGAATAAAAATAGTAGCTTGTCCGGTTAGTTGTGACAGAATTGTCTTTGTAAATAAAATAGGCACTAAACAAAAATAGCGTTGTGAATGCTAAAATCTAAAATTAAAAAATAATCGTCTTTGGGATCCAAATGCTAGGAATCAAGAAAAATATTTCTACTAGATTTTATTTCTACTATTTAGTTCGACTTGCATTCGAATTTACTCAATTTCAATCCGAAAATACCGAAACTGGTAATAATTTTTTGAATAAGTGAATCAAATAATAACGACTAGAATACTTTACACCGAATACAATAATAAAAAAGGCAATGAAAATATAATAAGTTACATGTTCTAGCTAGATAATTTATATGCAATTATTTTTCAATGTTTTGATTCCTGGCCACAAGTGTCTCCCAGTCTACCCCGTTGTTGAGAGGTACCATAGAAAAAATATTCCACAACTATGTCTTCTCTAATTCAGTGTAAGTATCGATGACATTCAACTATATAAAGTAAAACTAGTATTTCGCCCTGGTGCGCGGGCTGCTGAAGCAGCCCGCGGGCATCGCCCTTTTGGGCTGTAAATGGCGGATTTTGGGCAGTTGGACTGCAAATTGTGGAATAGCCATATTGCCATCCGATTAAATCACATTGCATTTCGTCTGCAAGTTGCAGGGACAGGGAGGTGTGGTGATGCGTAGTGAAAATGAATGCTCTATATTTTTTCTAAAAACTGCTGGCTGATATTAAAATCATAGAGAAACTAATATACACTGTTTTCTTTTAAGTATATCTAAAAAAATTATGATTGTATCTCATTCCTTCCTATTCTAATCGAGTATGTACAGTTAAAAGTTTCAATATTTAATAATTAGTCAATAATATATTGAGGTTTGTTTATGTCTCAAAATTTTACTAATTTATGGATTATAGCTCATTCATAGAATTACACGCGTGTAATCAAATGAGACTACCTTGTTTACCTACGTAAATCATGAAAATAATGAATTTTTAACATTTAAGTGCACGTTTATATTCAGACACGTGGTCTGATATCTCCATTTCATTAAAGATATACTTTAAAATTAACGGTGTAGTTACTATGTGAAAAATCAAATCAAATCAGGGGTTGCTAAGAATCCCTGGGTGCGGCTCGGCTACCATCAACTACGAAAACTGCACCTGACAACCTACAAAACGCGCACACTGAGAACCGATACGAAGTTAACCGAGTTGGAAGAAGTTATTATCAAGTTACACTGGTGGGACATCATTGGTTTATTAAAGAGGTTATCGAGCGGAATAAAGGCTCCAAAGTGTTCGCGAGAGATCTGAAAACCGACAACGGTCGCATCATTTCAACGAAGCTGAGAGAGATCGACAGTTTCTATGGGCAGTTATATTTCACACAGAGCCATGTCCCTTCTCACTGAGCCATGTCTATAATAAGTTGTTTTCGAGAGTCCTTACGAATCGTCTCGCTTGCAGGTTCGACCACACCCAACCTCCTCATCCATACGCTGCGGATGGTTATACAGAGGACCGAAGTGTATAACCTGCAACTTTGCTTGGCGTTCGTGGACTATGAGAAAGCATTTGATTCGGTAGAAACCTGGGCGGTGCTGCAATCTCTGTAAAGTTTCCAATTGGACCACTACAGGTATATCGAGGTGTTGAAGTACTTATATATCACCTCGTTTCCGACCCAATCTCTTAGAGAAACTCCGAGCAATAGCCCATTCCATAGTTCGCTGCGCGACATTAAATTTATGAACCAGCCCTACAGTGAGTATCCACGTTTCGGCTCCGTTTGTCATGACAGGCAGGACGCACTGGTTGAAGACTTTCGTCTTTAGACTCTGTGGAATAGGCGACTCAAAGACACGACGAAATTTCTCATATGCTGCCCAGCCCAGCTATATCTTTCTGTTGGCCTCTGTCTCGAAGTTGTTTCTACCCAATTGCAATGTTTGCCTGAGGAAGACATATTTCGTAACAACCTCGAGAAGACTTCCTTGTACTGCAATCGGTCCTGAAATTACATGTTCGTTGAACATAACCTTGGTTTTGTCCAAGTTCATCCGAAGACCGATGCGTAGAGAGGAATCAGCTAGGCTGTTCAGCATGTATTGTAGATCTTGCAACGTTTCGGCCACAATGACGATGTCGTCCGCAAATCGCAAGTGTGATATGTATTTGCCGTTAATGTTAATACCGCGTCCTTTCCAGTCCAGCGTTCTAAACATATCTTCCAATGCATTTGTGAACAATTTGGGGGAGATAGAGGGTGTATGATAACATCCTCTTGTCTCACACCTCGATACAAGGGGATATGCTTAGTCTGCTGGTTCTGCAGTTGGACCGCCATGGTTGCAGCATTGTAGAGACATCTCAACTCTTGGTATCGCCAATTAACTTGGCATCGTTGCAGGGCTTCTAAAACAGCCCAGGTTTCGACAGAATCAAATGCCTTCTCATAGTCCACTAATGCTAAGCACAAAGGCTGGTTATACTCTTCGGACTTCTGTATAAGCTGCCGCACTGTGAAGATGTGATCTATGGTGCTGGTGCCGTATCCTGCTCGAAACCCGACCTGCTCCGGGGGTTGAAGATCGAGATGCGAAGCGTACAACTGGCTATAGAAGTTTTCAATTTCCATAAGAACCTCCGGCTTCGAAGCTACGACGACTCCACTGGCCGTAGTCAACTTCGTCAAGTGACTTCTCCCAAGAGACTGGACAAATACTTTCGATCCCCGATTTCGCTCAATTGCTCGTTCAATCGAGCGTGAATTGGAGCATCGGAGATCGTTTACCAATCTTCTTGCTGAGAGCCTGTTGTTTGGATGAAGTGACAGGTGAGTCTTCACGTCGCTTCTTCATGAGCCTAAGGGTTTCTTCCGAAAACTTCTTCTTCAGCCTTTGCGTTGATTTTCGCAAAATTTCGAGCCCTCTTCTCTGAGTATTCTGACCACATTTTCGAGGGCCCGGTTGACGTCAACAGTATTTGTGGTTTCCACGGCAACGAATCGGTTTTCCAGGTTCGACTGGAACGTTTCAGACCCTTTGATGGTTTAGAGCAGGTTAGGACGGAGCCTGGACTTCATTAAGCGAGCGCGTTCAAGCTTAACCTCGATATTCAGAGAGCCTCGGACAAGTCGGTGATCGCTGCTTGTATTAAACTTATTGATCACTGGGACATCTCTGAATATAATATGTTTTTTTATCCGCCATGATGAAGTCGATCTCATTTTTTGACCTACCATCGGGGATACGCCACGTCCACTTTCTTTGGAGCTGTTTCTTGAAGAAAGAACTCATCACGAAAAGCCCCTTTTTCTCAAGAAAGTTGACAAGCATTTGCCCCCTGTGGTTTCTGCACCCAAAACCATGGGATTCTACTACAGATTCGTCGTGATTCTGTACTCCCACTTTAGCGTTGAAGTCCCCCATAACAACGTTGAAGTATGCCTTGGTAGAGTTGGTAGTGAAGTGTAAGGCCTTGGATATGTCTCCAAACATATCTTCCACTTCATCGTCCGAGTAAGTCCGAGTGCGTAAACCTGCACAACCTTGAGGCTACCTCTCGGTTAGCTTGAACACGAGGTACGCAACTCTATTGGACACACTCGACACTTCTACATTGTTGTCGCAGAGGGCTTTATGTACCAGGAACCCTACGCCACCCTGTGATAGCTAGTCTCCCTCTCGGAAATACAGAAGGTGGCCCGATTCAAGGGTCACAGTATCCTCCCCCTCTCTTCTGACTTCGCTGAGCCCAAGAATGTGCCACTTTATCCTTCCGAATTCCTCCTCGAGTTGCGCCAGGTGCTCGTCGATGTCTTATTGCGGCCTTCCGTAACCCGGGGATTCTTCGTAGCCCCTGTCCTGCCATTACTGTGACCACCGCCATGATCAGGAATAGCAGGGTGGCCGGGAACTGGGGGCCGTGGTCTGTTTTGTGTCGCCATTAAGAGGGTTTGCCCATAATTGCCACGCTGGGCATGCGGGTTGGCAATCACAGTGCATAGCTAATCGCACCGGTGTCACTGCTGCCTGACACTGGTCTGTGTATTTCATTAGCTCGCAATGTTTGTGATGGTTATCCTGCCACCGGTCGGTCGCCAGAGCCTCGTTCGTAAGCCAGCAGGGTGCACCGCGAGCAGGAGAAGTTGGCTTGGGCTCTGAATGATGTTATTTGGAGCCCCTTGCACCCATCCCCTTGCACCCACTTTTTTTTTTAGTTTTCTAAATTTTTAATACTTTTTGGGGTATATTTAAAAAAATAACCCTGAAAATGAGTATTTATTTACAGAGCACAACTCCTTGAATATTTAAAAAAATGTATAAAATTTACAAAATGGCAGCCACCGCGTCCGCCATATAGATTTTTCTATTGTTTATATTATTTCTATATTAAGCAGCATTATACTGCTGCGTGCGATAACGTTTTGATTTTCTTTCTCACTTGCACCCAGCCGCCGCAATAGGACTTGAGAAAAAAGGGTATCTCGAAAATGTATTTTTCCGTAGCAGTTTCCAGGGTTGCCAGACGTTGTCAACCAAAATACCAAAAAGTCATTTGTATATAGACAATACATTAACCCTCATACCCGAAATTCCAAAAAAAGACGTTATTTCACTTTTCTGCATTTTTGAATTGGGGTAAAAATATTCTGCCAGTCATAGATATTATATCAATACCTACAACTGTAGGCTGATTGTCTAACTTTGTTGCAATCAAATTTGACAGAAATCGCAGTGACATTGCTGATTTAGTAAGAACCAATGAGACAACTATCTTACTTAAAGCAGCAATGCAACTGCGATTTCAATCGAGAATTGTTATCAACAGCCTTACGTAATTCGGGGTCTGGTCTATGAACTTCAATATGCTCCAGTGTTGCCATCTGGAAGAATATCGACTTTAAAAATGGCATATTTTCGTACCTCAAACAAAATGGCCACTACAACAGCAGCCACTCTTGTAAGTTTGAAAAAAATCAGTTGGAAAACAAATAGTTACAGTCCTCGCTAAAACCACCATTTTGTTTTTCCTAAATGTCATAGGGCGCATTCTGGCAGACATATCTTTAAGTCATCGATCGCCATAGAGTACATTTTAACCATGGAAAGTAAAATAGTGAACATTCTATACAAATTACTTTCCATGGTTAAAAACTACTCTATGGCGGTCGATGACTCAAAGATTTGTCTGGCAGAATGCGCCCACTAATTTTCCCCAGTTCGATTGGGGTTTTTCAGATTTTCCCCAAACATCATTCTACCTTATTCCACCTCCTTCTGGTAGAACAATTATGTCTATCAGTCAATGAGTAAGTGATATTTAATTTTTCCCCAGTTCGATTTAGGTTTTGCACATTTTCCCCAAATATCATTATACCCTTTTTCACCACCTTCTGGGAGAACAATTAATTCAATTAGTGAGTGAGTCAGTCAGTATACTATGTGAGTGGTAATTGAACTATATAATTCTGGGTTTTCTGTGATTTTGTATGGCGGCCATTTTGCTTTTCCGCCATTTTGAATTTTTTTTCCTCGCTTTAGGATCTGCTTAAAGTCTTGTAAGTTGTACAACTTTAGTTTGAGCACCATCTACCTATGTAGTACCATTTTGGCGGGCAGTACCCCGTCATGAGGATCTTGACCTGGACTTCCACTTTTATTTTTTTGCTGATGGTTTTCTAAATTCTTAATACTTTATCCATACATTGTACCCCTCTACAAATGCTCCTTTTTGGTAATAAAAATGTGGCGGTACTTGGAAAATAAACCTACTTTCAATTTCAGTGTTGCCATCTTTTCGATACAAAAATAGTCAAATTTCATTAGTATTGGCAAAATCTAATGGTTTTTGATAAAAAATATTTTAAAATGCCGCTATTTCTATTTTTCACATTTTGGGGTAAATCTCAAAAAGTACCCTGAAATTGGGTAATTTTTTATTACAGGGCATTACTCCTTAATACGTTGCATAATTCGTCAATACATGTCAACTTTCTCAAGCATCGCAAACTGCCTCAAAATAGCCTTACAATATTTAAAAAAGGTATAAAATTTACAAAATGGCCGCCACCGCGTCCGCCATATTGATTTTTCTTTAGTTCATATTTTTTCTATATTTTGCAGCATATACTGCGTGCAATGACGTTTTGATTTGCTTTTTCACTTGCACCCAGCCGCCGCAATAGGACTTGAAAAAAGGGTATCTCGAAAATGCCTTTTTCCTCAACAGGTTTCAGGGTTGCCAGACGTTGTCAACCAAAATACCAAAAAGTCATTTATATACAGATTATACACAAGTCCTCATACTCAAAATTTTCAAAAAGAGGGTAATTTAACTTTTTTACATTTTGGGGTAAATCTCAAAAGTTACCCCGAAATGGGGTAAAAATATTCTATTAATCAATACATTGTATCTATACCGACAGCCGTTCTATAAACCTCAAAACGTTCGGGTGTTGCCATCTGGATGAAAATCGACTTTAAAAATGGCGTGTTTTCGTACCCCAAACAAAATGGCCTCTACAACAGGCGCCATCTTGAATTTTTAAAAAGTTTCCCTGATTAGTAAAATTGAAGGGTAATTGTAGTGAAACCGTAAAGTTTTTTTTCTTAAATCAAACAACACTTCAGTGTTGTGGCCCCGCGGTTTGGGGTTCAAAAATCAAAATTTTCAAAACTGCCCAGCGTGGCCGCCATTTTGTTTTTTATTTTTTTTCTCATTTTTCTCAATTTTAAATGTTAAAATCTACCACTCTTGTAAGTTTGAACAAAATCGGTTGGAAAACAAAAAAGTTACAAACTTCGCCACAGCCGCCATCTTGTTTTTCCCAAATGTCATAATTTTTCCCCAGTTCGATTGGGGTATCGAACATTTGGTTAATGTCTTCACTTTTGAACTTGTCACAGGCAGTATGTAATCTGATGGCCCGTGTCATCACAAAAATGCACTTAGCTTGTTGCTTGGGTTTTTTCTTCGTGTTGTTCGTCAAATCTACCTTATTGGGCGAGATCGGTCGTTTGTATGTAACTGATTTAAAGGACTTCGGTGGTGGTGGTTCTATGCCACCCTTCTGAGTCCGCAAGCGGTGCTCATTGATACATTATTGCAGGCGGGATGAAACGATTTGTTTTATTTTTAGCAAGAGGGGTATAACGTTTTAGCGTTTATTTTCTTCGTGGTTTTCAGTAATTTTGTATGGCGGCCATGTTGTTTTTCCGCTATTTTGAATATTTTAGAGTCCTCTACAGCTTTCGTTTGAGTAGTATCATTTTGGCGGACAGTTTCCCGTCATGAGTATCTTAACCTGGTTTTCCACTTTTAATATGTTTTTCTGATAGTTTTCTTAATTCTGAATACTTTTTTCAAACATTGTACCCCTCTTCAAATGCTCCTTTTTGGTAATAACAATGTGGCGGTACTTGGAAAATAAAACGTACTTTCAATTCTAGTGCCATCTGTTCGATATAAAAATAGTCAAATGTCATTCGTATTGGCAATATCTAATAGTTTTTAAGATAATTATTGTTTAATTGAAAATAATAGTGTTTGAAAAAAAAAAATTCCCGTTATTTGGCCACTACAACAGTGCAGTTGCAAAAACCAGTTTGTCAAAAATTGAGGTTTATTGTGGTGAAACAGTAAAAATATTTTTCTCAAACCAAACAACGCTTCAGAGCTGTAGCCCCGCGGTTCGGGATTAAAAACTTGGTTAAAGTATTCACAATACTCCAGCGCGGCCTCCATTTCGTTTTTATCGTCTTTTCTATATTTTTTTTAGTTTTAAATGTCAAAACTACCACTCTTGTAAGTTTGAGCTTGGTTTGAGCAAAATCGGTTGGAAAACAAAAAAGTTGCAAACCTTGCCACAGCTACCATTTTGTTTTTCCCAAATGTCATAATTTTTACCTAGTTCGATTAAGATTTTGCACATTTCCATCAAACATCATTATACTCTTTTCCATCAGTCAGTGAGTGAGTGGTTATTATCGAGGTATATAAGTAACCAGCCAGCAGGTTTTCTGTAAATTTGTATGGCGGCCATTTTGTTTTTCACCATTTTGATTTTTTTTTCTCGCTTCAGGATCTGCTTAAAATCCGCTACAACTTTAGTTTGAGCACCATCTACCTATGTAGTACCATTTTAGCAGGCAGTACCCCGTCATGAGGATCTTGACCTGGACTTCCACTTTAAATTTTTTTTCTGATGGTATTCTAAATTCTAAATACTTTTTCCATACATTGTACCCCTCTACAAATGCTCCTTTTTTGTAATAAAAATGTAAGTTTCTTGGAAAATAAACCTACTTTCAATTTCAGTGTTGCCATCTTTTTGATACAAAAATAGTCAAATGTCATTAATATTGGCAAAATGTAATGGTTTTTGATAAAAAATATTTAAAAATGCCGCTATTTCTATTTTTCACATTTTTGGGGTAAATCTCGAAAAGTACCCTGAAATTGGGTAATTTTTTTTTACAGGGCATTACTCCTTAATACGTTGCATAATTCGTCAATACATATCAACTTTCTCAAGCATCGCAAACTGCCTCAAAATAGCCTTACAATATTTAAAAAAGGTATAAAATTTACAAAATGGCCGCCACCGCGTCCGCCATGTTGATTTTTCTTTAGTTCATATTTTTCCTATATTTTGCAGCATATACTGCGTGCAATGACGTTTTGATTTGCTTTCTCACTTGCACCCAGCCGCCGTAATAGGATTTGAAAAAAGGGTATCTCGAAAATGCCTTTTTCTTCAACAGGTTTCAGGGTTGCCAGACGTTGTCAACCAAAATACCAAAAAGTCATTTATATACAGACCATACACAAGACCTCATACTCAAAATTTAAAAAAAGTGGTTATTTCACTTTTTTGCATTTTTGGGTAAATCTCAAAAGTTACCCCGAAATGGGGTAAAAATATTCTATTAATCAATACATTGTATCTATACCTACAGCCGTTCTATAAACCTCAAAACGTTCGGGTGTTGCCATCTGGAAGAAAATCGACTTTAAAAATGGCGTGTTTTCGTACCCCAAACAAAAAGCCTCCACAACAGGCGCCATCTTGAATTTTTAAAAAGTTTCCCCGATTAGTAAAATTTAAGGGTAATTGTGGTGAAACAGTAAAGTTTATTTTCTTAAATCAAACAACACTTCAGTGTTGTGGCCCCGCGGTTTGGGGTCCAAAAATCAAATTTTTCAAAACTACTCAGCGTGGCCGCCATTTTGTTTTTTATTTTTTTTCTCATTTTTCTCAATTTTAAATGTTAAAATCTACCACTCTTGTAAGTTTGAACAAAATCAGTTGGAAAACAAAAAAGTTACAAACTTCGCCACAGCCGCCATCTTGTTTTTCCCAAAAGTCATAATTTTTCCCCAGTTCGATTGGGGTACTGAACATTTTCCCCAAACATTGTTATACCCTTTTCCATCTCCTTCTGGGAGAACAATCATGTCAATGAGTCAGTGAGTGGTAATCGAGCTATATATAGTATAATATAATATTATACCGGTATAGATAGATACCGGTATCTACAGGTTTAATCCATTCATAAAATAGACATCATTTATTTTGCAGTTTTGTGAATGTTTTTCTTGTAAAAGTAATGGAAAGTTGTGAAGGTAGCTGTATATAAAAAAATTGTGTTTATATATCAATTCATTAAAAAATGATCTGAGACACATTGTTAGAGTAAATATTATGTCCAATATAACACGGAGATAATGCTGTTTAAGATGTCGTAGCCGGCGGCAGTAATTTTGTAGAAATATGGGCACTACAATACCCAAAAGTTAAGAATTTAAATTCGTATATTTCTATTACTTTTCCAATATTAAAACCATAAAGTTGATGGGATTTCTAAAATGCAAAGACTTCAATGTTGTATTCTTGTTTTCTTACAAACAATAACCATTTTTTATTTTTAATATAGGTTAACTTTTATACTGTTTATAATAATGCGACTTCTGGGATTTCTAGAATGTGTTTTGTTATAAACAATAAGCATTTTTTGTTGTTATTATAGGATAACATTTTTACAGTTTATAATAATATGACTTCTGTTAGATTTTTACTAAACCTGATATGGCAACCTGATAAAACATTTTTTCTCAAACAGAGATGTTGAACCTTCAACTTAATGTGTAGTTGACAAATTATTGTCTGTGACTAAAATACATACGTATGATGTGGCTGTTATATATTTCGCCCGAATTTTAGTCAAATTAATGTTAGAATTTAATATATATCTCTGGAGATGGCACAAGTGAGTAGGAGTGAGTATAAAAGAAAATAATAATAATCTTGGTGCCCTCCTAGCGCAGTGAAAATAGTATTTTCACACATGTCGAATTTAGACCAAACAACTATGTGGACGCCTATGTGCCTATAGTTGGCGACCACTGCCTGTATTCGCTGAATACAGATAAATGCTGCATCAGATCCTTACGAATATCCTTACCCCGCGTACGATGATCGAATGTGAATGTTGACGAATGTATCCTCGGCAACTGTTTCGATGGACCGTAACG
Source organism: Agriphila geniculea (assembly GCA_943789525.1). Lineage (NCBI taxonomy): Eukaryota > Metazoa > Arthropoda > Insecta > Lepidoptera > Crambidae > Agriphila > Agriphila geniculea. The sequence goes on from OX038874.1 coordinate 16,071,532, forward strand.
GCCGCCTGCGGGTCTGCTGCTATCGACGAAAGAAATCGTTGATGGGGCTTCGTCGCCGCGTCTCGATATTCGTTTGCCGTCGGAATTAAGCATATGGTATACCTGGCTGCATGTTTCGTTTGTTGTTTTCAAGTTTAAATTGTTTTAAAACAAAATATACCAGCAAATAAATATATAAATCAGTTTTAAAATTTATGTTTTATTTAAGTACTGCGCCTGGTTTACTTAAAGTTTTTTCGTTGATCAATATCGTTAACCTCAAGCCTGTGGCCAATGCATCATTCATATTCGACTCAACTGTTGGTGGCCTTTTAAGTGGACAGCATCAATTACACTTGAGTTGACCATATACCTTCTGTTTATAATAAAATGTATGTTGTGCACAATAAATGAATGTTGCAATGCCCCATTGTATAATGTATAAAGTGCAAAACACTGTCTTAAATTACTGTCATAAAAAAGGTGTTCTATATTGGAAAGCTGCTCCTTAAGCTTCATTATTACTATAATATATCTACTTGGCTAATAATTTCTGCACATCAGAATCATTATCATTAAGATCGATCAATTTATGTTTTACACACACAAATTCAATTTGAAAATTAATAGACAGGTAATTTTTACATTTTACAAGGGCATAGCTTAGAAATAAACATACTAATTAGTTAGTGATTAAACATAAATAATATGCCTGAAACATAGGATCTCCTAGTTAAGGCAAATGTTTAAAGTTTTTACTCATAAAACTGTAGTACACAGTAATAAACGCTTACTGCATTTATGGATAACAAAATGTATGGATTCTATTATTCAATTTCTTATTGAAATTTCTATCAGCAGGCCTATGTTAGGCGTACCCATATTAATAGAAGCTATTTCACATAGAAATTGTGAAATATCAGGTATCAGCTAGTTGCTGTATAACTTATTATCTGGTTCCATGAAGTTGATAAATTTTAGCATTTATTTATAGCTCTGCTTATGAACGTTATACTGGCAGTTTTGCGTTACAGTTGTAACAATGTGTATAATAAAATATACATATACATAATTATGTTATATACATTTTTCAAGCCAGAAATTTATCTCAGTACCGATGGTACTCTATTATTCCGTTGGGATCAACGCAACACCAAGGATATCTATGATATCAAAATTCATACCCGATGAACTAAGCTGTTGTCAGGGCTGCTGTTGCAGCTCCAGCAGAGCAGCCGCCTGGCTGGAAGGCGGATGGCGGCAAATTCGGCGGACGGCGGAGTCACCCGATTGGTGCTCGGCAACGGTTCCAACATGGTAACCTTTGAGGGCAGCTTGCTTTTTACACTGTCGCGTCATCAGGGGCACTTTGAGTTGCTGCACTTGTTGCAGTTGCGTTGTCTGACCTATCTATGCGGTGAAATAGTCCAGTGTGAATATTTCGAGTGCAATAGATATTTGGTTCATGCCTTATTAGACACATGCCTTATGACAGAAAGTACCCAGTATGGTAAGTTCGTGTCAGACAAAATTAAATAATTAAATGGTAAAAGCCCAGTGTAGCAGTTACGCATTTTTAAATCTCAGCAAACAATGTTGTCTGGGAGGGAATGCTATTAGCATTAAGTCCGCTCTTTTTGTACTCATGTACATTAAAGTAAAATAAATATATATGGTAAAAGCCCAGTATGGCAGTTACGCATTCATAAAGGTAAGCAAACAATTATGCAGTTAAGCTAAGTAAACGGTAAAAGCCCAGTCTGGCAGTTACGCGTTCAAGTCAAGTAAACGGTAAAAGCCCAAAATGGCAGTTACGCATTTAATAGTGTTTCTCCATCTTGTATTCTTCTTCTTGTCCTCTTCCGTCTTGAAAACTTTTTTCCTTTCTGCACGAAGCATTTTAACTAAGTATAATTAAATTTTCACTGTATAAAATGTAATTCTGAAGAATTCTCACTTTGAGATTGTATGCGTGCGTCCGTGGCGAAGCACGAAAAGCGAATGAAGGGTTGGCGCGTAATAGCGGCGGGGAGAGTTCGAGCCGGAAATGTCAAAATATCTGTCAATTCTAAATCAAATACCTTCTCTTTTTAGGTTTTTTAGGTTATTACTCTAAAATAACGTGCTAAGTGGTGATACATGCAAGCGATACTACATGTGTTAATAGTACTAATATTGAGGAAGAATCATGAAGTATAATTTGTGCCCAAATAAGCATTACAGTAGCCGTATAAACGTTTGTAATGCTACTATATAACTAACTCAAAATGCTAAAAGGATACAGAAATGCTGTAAGTCGGCCGTTATACTGCTTTGATGTGTTACTTGGGTAGGCCTCCACAGTCTCCTGACACCATTCAGCCGCGTGAATGGTGCGATCACTCGCACTACATGCCAGCAGTGATAGCTTTATTCCGTTTATGAAATACTGTGGCGGAGATAACGCTTATTGAACTATAGTTTATGTTCACAAAACGAACGTTGATTTATTTTGTTTATCAATCAATTCATTTCAAATCCGTACCATTGTGTGTACCGATAGACCTAAAGTGTATCGGAAATTCGGAACACAGAATAGTACGCGTACACACAATAGTTGAAGTGTTAAAGTGTTTTTTATAGATGGAATTGGCAATGAATTTTAACAGGTACCATACCGTTCTTTCGCTAATTTCATATTTGTGGGCGGGAAGGGAAGTGCGACTACGCATTGCGTAAATCATAGTTTTATAACAGAGTTCCTCTGACCTTCTTCTAGCTCCATTATCAGACCCTGGACACTATCTCCCAACCTTGATGGGGTTGTATGGTTTTATTTTAAAGTAGTGCTTATTTCAAGTCCGCCTGGCTAGCTACCACCATCTTACCTAAGTCTGACGCCATAATAACAATTTAAAAAATGTTGTGTTCCGGCAGGTAGAGGTAAGATAGCCAGTATTCCGGGTGTAGTGCGCTTCCACCTTCGGCCTTATCGTCATTTAACATCAGGTGAGATGAAGGCCAAGCACAATGCCGTTGTGTATAAAAAAAAAGGTTCCTGTGGCCTACTTCCGGTTCCATCATCAGATCAGCTTAAGGACACCATAATATTGCATCGTTTTCCAGTTTCATCGTACCTACCTAGTTAAAAATTGTTTGAGTGGACAAACAAATCAATAAATAAACAAGAAAGCGACCTAATAAAAACGTGTTAAAATCACGACTACGCCCACACATTTATTTGTAGCATCGTAGTAGCTAGCTATAAAAGCATGATATCCTCGTAGGTAGGAGGTACTCAATATCTTGAGAATCTTGAGATACTATGAAAATTAAATATGTTTTTAATTTTTTATTTCCGTATCATGTATTAGTAAAAAGAAAAAATACGTATACCTTTTACCTAAATAACCACAATATATAAATAATAAGAAATACTTATAATGTTAAACCTGTTTCTCATTTTATGTAAACTTATGTTTTTATGAGAAATAAATTCTTTAAACAGCACAGTAAAAACATTTTTCTTTGCGAATTAATTGATTAAAGAAACCTATATACCGGTGCGGAAATGGTTTTATGAGAAATAAATTCTTTAAACCTAAATTATTTTCTTGAAGTCTCTTTAATCATTTTTAGCACAGTAAAAACATTTTTCTTTGCGAATTAATTGATTAAAGAAACCTATAAACCGGTGCGGAAATGTTTTTATGAGAAATACATTCTTTAAACCTAAATTATTTTCTTGAAGTCTCTTTAATCATTTTTTAACACAGTAAAAACCTTTTTCTTTGCGAATTAATTGATTAACGAAACCTATAAACCGGTGCGGAATGGTCTCTTAAATCCTTAGGATTGTTTTATTTCAACGAGGGAATGAAAGTGAGTTTTTTTTAATTACACAGTTTGATAGTACCAGTTTAGAATAGAACCTACCCAGTTTTATGCTTCAATCTGTGTAGGTAGCAGTTTTAAAACTAACTAATTTTATTAGAAACCTCTTTCATCGACAGAAAACTAAACAGACAAATTAAGCATTCCTCTGGAGTCTCACAGGAATGGGTAATTTGTATTTGATGCAAATAAGTTGCGGGCACTCAGTAATTATTTACAAATTAAAATAAATTATCTTCCGATCTTTGTTCCTTTATTTTTCTTTTCTTTGGTGTTTTAATGTAGATATCTATACGTAGGTACTGATGAGGATTTAATGGAAGTAACTTCCAAGGATATTGTGTAAAAAATCTTTGGAGGAAAAAAAATAAGTAAACTTTATTTGTATTTTTTAGAAAACATATCTTCTTAACTCTGGCGCTACACATTTTTAAGCCTTTCTGAAAGTGCCGGCCAACGAATATATTGCTAGAATTAGCCATTTGGAGCAAAGTTAATACTGTACAAAAGTTATACAAGTTCGAAGATTCGTCATTTTCATACTATTATTTTATTAAATCCTGAAAGAGTTGGAAAACATAAAACAAATCATCCGAAGCAATTAAATTGTTTAACATAAAAACCTAAAACATGTTTGATATTTGTAATAGGTACCTACCAGTGGCGAGGGGTGAAATTATGGCGAAGGTAAGCCGCTCTACAAAAATGATGAAAAATGTTGTGATCTGCATAGTGGATCGGTGGGGTGGGATTTTCAAAAGGTAAGCCGATGGGAATCGGCTTGTATAGACCCTTCGCCACTGGTACCTACCTAAATCTTTATTAAAATTTGAGTTTACCACAGTGCTTACAAACGGCCTTGCAAGGAACAGCCCCTCACTCTCAACCCTTTAGTTGCAGTAGGGGATGCGAAAGATCGAGTTCACATTAGGATCGAATAAACGTCAAAAATCTTTTGTTTTGATTGGTACATTGAAAATGTTTTCCATGGTTTTCGTAGTACTGTTTTGAGGTTTACTCGATCTCGATATTCTCGATTACGTTGGGAGTAACCCCTCAGGGCTCCAAAGAAGACTTTAATTAATCAGTCATTGTGCTTAAAATTAACATTGTAACAATCAAGATAAGTACTGTGATTGTATATAAACTATTACATAAATTCGTTTGTTACACAAAAGCGTCACAAAACAATATAACATTTTGACGTCTTCTTTGAAGTACTTACTTACACTAGAAAACGAAAGTAAAATTAGGTATGAATACAAGCGAACATATTAAAAAAAACGTTTGCTGAGTAAGGCTGAGTATATCAATCAGATATATATGTAAGCAACTTTTTTATCGAATTACTCATTATTTTCAGATAACACCAAATTGTTCAGCCGTCTTCGAGTATAGTGAGTACATACTATAAAACTAGTGGCTTTGTGAGTAGCTGTAGATCTCGCTCTAACAATACATAATCTTCGCCATTTTGATCAATTTTAATTTATGTGACGGGTCTGGGTGTTACCACAGCCGAGAGATAGTCTTATGAACTAAATATCTCTCGGCTGTGGTGTTACTATGTGTAATAAGTAAATTATAATATGTATATTAAAAGCGCCCATATTACAAGCGCTGCTTAGTTTGGTTGGGGCTAGATGGCGCTGTTTGAAATTTTCCAAGCATTTATTCATTCATTCCTTTTAGAAAAACACTGGCTCTACAAAAAATCTAAATAACTATCGAAACTGTTCACAATTCACGAGAATCGGTTGAGAAATGTGACCTGTAGAGGAGAACAGACGGACAAACATACGAAAACATTTTTGCCCAAGCTGAAGCAGAGACGCTTCGCGCTCGCTTGGTGAAAAATATATAATACTAGCGGCCGCCCGCGACTTCGTCTGCGTAGAAAGGTTTTTTGCTATCCCTCGGGAACAATACTTATGTTCGGGATGAAAAATACCCTATGTCCTTCTCTACACCCCTGATAACATGTATGCAAAATTTCATGATGATCGGTTCAGTAGTTAAGACGTGAAGACGTAACAAACAAACAAACGGACTTTCGCATTTATAATATTAGTAAGGATATTAGTAAGGATGCGACATATAGGTAGATAACCTCGATCTTTTTAATTTTAAAGTTAAAAATGAAGAGTAAAGTTTGATTTCCGTAGATTATGGTTTTCGCAAGACTGCTCCGGGATCAGATGGTAAATTTATATAGAAAAATCCAGGAAAGCAGGCCGATTGCCAAGACGAGCTTATGTTGAATAAGTATGACTTCTCAGCAGTCATAACGCCACCACAGGGAGAAATTATACCAAAACATATTGGTACCGCTAAATGCTGTGTTTTAATCAATACTTGTCTTTTTCCTACTCGTAAGGAAGATAGGTAGGTACTTAATAAAATGTATTTTATTTTGCTTAATTTTATTTAGATAATTAGAACTAAAACTCTCCACATTTTTTGCGTGCTTTATAAGATGAGCAGCTAACAATTTATAGGCTATTAATTAAATACTTACTTACCTATATTACAAAGTCACTGAAGTGGGATACGAAAACAGTTATCCTATACACACACAGCGCCTATTAATTGCCTTTATAGTCACTAGTAACTATGTACCTACTGCTTGTTTGATTGTGCCAATACTAAAAAAAACCTCTTGAATCCAGCACAAAATACTATTGGAATTAGGGCATGGAACCGATTTAACCGATTCCAAAATAACCGGGAAAAACCGATTCTTTTTTGTCCAGTGAGAATCGATTCTTAAATTAGTAAGAATCGATTCTCGATTCTTTTCGATTCTCGTTAAAAAAATACCAAATTCCCAATCTTACTGCTTTAACGGCTTAAGTTGTGATGATGAACAAAAATGGTTAACTACTCAAGAGGCAGAAAATGATGTGACACATGTTATAAGGCCTTATTTTATATAAATTCTTCCTGATGCTGATATTATGTCGAAATATAATTAGTTTTTTTTCGATACAAAAATCACTTCAATACAGACTGATGGAACAAAAATGGTTAAAAACGATTTTTTTCTTAAGTATTTTAACTAAACTAGTTAATTTCTATACAAAGTACGCATCTTGATATTAGCACTACCTATGTACCTACTACCGTACGTACCTATTAAACAAACACCGTGTTTGTTCGTAACAAAATTAGTTAATTACTTTGGGGTTAGATCAAAATTGGTAAACTGCATTAGAGTTGGGTAAAAATTAGTTAACTGCATTAAAAAAACCTAAAATCTCCTGATTTAAAAAGCTATTTTTTTGGGAGAGTATCTCATACAATGATTTTTTTCTTCTATTTTTCCTATCAAAAAAGAAAATACATTATTATTGTGGTAGGTACGTAATACTTTTTTGCTTTTTTTCCTTGATTCCTTCCTTTTATGTTTGACTGTTATTGTTTCTATCGTTAATTCTTGTGCAATTATTGTTACTTTATTTATTGTAAGAGAAGACTAGAAGAAATGAAACAGTACTAGTAACAAACGGTAGGAGTCCTACTCCTACCTATTTTACTATAGACCCTATAATAATTAAGTAGCTGTTTCTTTTGTTTTCGTGTTTTATTTTAAGTAAATAATTTGATTTTAATAAGGAAATATTGAAATAAAGCGTTTTTTCTTTACTTAACATGAAACAAAATTGTAAACAAAAAACCGGCCAAGTGCGTGTCAGGCCACGCGCAGTAGGGTTCCGTAGGTACATTATACCATACCATATTTTAATACCGCTATCATTTTTCGTCTGAAAAAATTACTTCGTTTTTCACAGTGTTTGTATGAATGACAAAGTTATATTTGCGGTTTTGGAAAATGTACTATATCTTGAAAACTAATTACTATATCTCGTTCAAACCAATTTTCGTTGAAAGTGTTTATTAAGATCTATAGCTTATATTTTTTTAGATTTTTCACCCTCTTACTTTAAAAGTTAAAGGGGGGGGGGGGGGGGACACACATTTTACCACTTTGGAGGCATATATCTTTCAAACGGTTGACTTTGAAAAAAAATCGTCTTAGGAACCTCAATGTCATTTTTAAAGACCTATCTATAAACACCCCACAAGTATTGGTTTGATGAAATAAATATTTTCAGTTTCAGTTCCATGTATGGGGAGCCCCCCCTTAATCTTTTATTTTTTTTATTTTTGTGTAAAAATCGTAAAGCGGTTCACAAAATACCTACCTACCAAGTTTCAACTATGTAGTTCTAATACTTTTGGAATAAAGTGGCTGTGACATACGGACGGACAGACAGACATGACGAATCTATACGGGTTCCGTTTTTTGCCATTTTGGCTACGGAACCCTAAAAACCCAAAAAAGAATCGAAAAAACCGGGTACTCGATTGCGACCAAGGAATCGGAATCGAAATTCTCGATTCTTCAAAGAGGTCCGATTCTGCATGCCCTAATTGGAATAACAAACAAAATAAGTAGAATTAAGTCATTGAATATGGGCTCAAAGAACTATAAAAATACCCCTAATGCCGGGTATGGTAGATAGGGACTATGAAACTGAACAGCTTTTACTATGGGACCAACTCTGCTGAAGAATCAGCTGTTTCATACAAAAAATAATAAAGAAAATATGAAAATGTATTATCAACACTTATCAACACTTACAACAAAATATAAGTAACTGTAGAAACAGTTAAAGAATTTTCCAAAATGTTAAGAACCTCTCAAATTAAGAATTCCAAAAATAGTTACCTAGATTTTGTTTCTAAACAACAATAATGCAGACACTTGATTTCCTCTGATGAAATGAGGAATTTCCTCTGATGAGATCTCGTTAATTTTCATGAATTTTTATTCATGAAAATTAACCATTATCCATAAGTATTTTGTAATGGGCATAAATGGGTCGGTAACTTCCACTCTCCAGACACATCCTGGGTAGTGTGCCAAACCTCAATGCAAAATACAGGTGCCACCTATAGTGGAGATAGAAATTATCGAATAAGGTACTTGATACAAATAAGACCTACCTAATTTTAAATGCCATTATCTCAATAAATATTAAAGGTTACTAATATATACATGTTTAATTAGCTTATATCGTTCTTTAATTGTAGGAATCTAAGAAAAAATTACACAGTTTCTAGCTAAATTAAACAAAATAATGGAATTCAAAAGACAAAGACTTTGGCCTCAATAAATCGACTACATTTACAAATTTAAAGTAAAAAAATACCTTTAAATTGAAGTTAAATACGAAACAAAATTAAATAAATATGTATGTACATATACATTATCAATACAATTAAATTTTATGAATTATAAAAAAGTAAAGATTCCTATTATAAAAAAAGTCACTCAGTTTCAAATTTTTTTATAAGCCACATTAAATACATTTTTATTACATTGGTTTTTAGGGTTCCGTAGCCTAAATGGCAAAAAACGGAACCCTTATAGATTCGTCATGTCTGTCTGTCTGTCTGTCCGTATGTCACAGCCACTTTATTCCGAAAGTATTAAGACTACACAGTTGAAACTTGGTAGGTAGATGTATTCTGTTAACCGCTTAACGAATTTAATACAAAAAAAAGAAAAATAAAAGATTAAGGGGGGGCTCCCCATACATGGAACTGAAACTGAAAAATTTTTTTTCTTCAAACCAACACGTGTTGGGTATCTATAGATAGGTCTTCAAAAATGACATTAAGGTTTCTAAGACAATTTTTTCTCAAAGTCAACCGTTTGAAAGATATTCACCGCCAAAGTGGTAAAATGTGTGTCCCCCCCCCTTTAACTTTTGAAATAAGAGAGTGAAAAATCTAAAAAAAATATATGCTGTAGATCTTAATAAACACTTTCAACCGAAATTGGTTTGAACGAGATATAGTAATTAGTTTTTGAGATATAGCACATTTTCCAAAACCGCAAATATAACTTTGTCATTCATACCAACACTGTGAAAAACAAAGTTATTTTTACAAGCGAAAAATTATAGGTGGTATTAAATATGGTATGGTATAAGGTAACTACAGAACCCTATGGCGCGTGGCCCGACACGCACTTGGCCGGTTTTTCATAGAAAGGTTAATTTTTTTTTAAGAGTCCTACAATAAAAAAATGTAAGAAGCGAATTAACCATGTTCTTATTAGTAACCTTTAATATTTATTGAATTATAAGCGTTTCAAATAAGGTAGGCCTTATTTTATCAAAATACCTTATTTGCATTTGAAAATTTATGATTAATGCATCCAAAGCCAATAGTAAAAATTAATTAATAATTACCTAAATTAAGAAGCAATTACTAAGAGAAACATATACTAAAACAGCGAAGCGAAAAATTACCACAAAATCACACGAAACGCGCGCTGAATCGTCTACCTCTATCGAAAAATGAACGCATAACGAGACGTTCGTGTCCGTTTTGCCCTAAACGAGTGCCCGTTCATGCTCCCCGCTCGGGCAAAGCGGGAAATCGTCGTAGAGGGTTTCATAATTTGATTATAAATATTATATTTTTCAATTTTAGATAAATCGGACCATGCTACATTCAAGAGTGATAAATCAATGATCCTTTTGGGAAAAAATATTAAACTTAAATAAGTTATAAACTACTTTTTTCAACTTTCCCTTGAGGTGCCCACTTTGGGCCCCTATACTCCGCTTATTTAAAAAACCAATGTCTCTCTCTGTCAAATTTTTCAAATTATTTTTATGCGTTCCAATTGTGTCGTTTTAATTATCCTTCATTTGACGGCCGACAAACGGATAAACACAATCTACTTTGCGGCCTAGGTAAATACCATATGGCCGAAATTTAATCTGTAAACCGATTCTCGGCCACAGAAAACGAAGGTCGTAAATTATTGTGTGGGTTCAACCTATATTAATTACTTATTTCTTATAATTTTCATCAAACAATCAATTTAGGTATCTATAGTAACTTTTCTGGCACTTGTTTCAACGGTAAATTGTCTAGCTACCAGGTTAAACGACGGCTGAAAGTTAACTTATATAAACTTATATAAATTAAATTTGCGGTCAATTCTTAGGCGGCCGAGAAGTGGTCAAGTTTGTTTTAATTTTCGGCCATGTGGGACACGGTCGAAAATCGCTTTATACAAAATTGGTGTCCGACTGAGTGATTTGTTTTATTTTTTTTGTGTTTCATTCAACAATAACACCTATTGTAGAACTAATAAAAGTTACTTTTCATGTTATAATGTAAAACTAGCAAACTTTTCGGTCGATAACTAAAACCGCTGACCGAAAATGGCTACTTTCAGATATCCGACTTTATTTAAAAAAATATTTCACTATTTGAGAGTAACAAAGGCGGTACTTTATTTTCAAAATTTCGGGTTTTGGTTGAATCCAAATGTATCGATGTGCTATTTGATAAATTATTTGATATAATTGAAGCTAGATAGCGCTTCTTATTTTGATCACTTATCGAAATAGGTAATTTTTTCAATTAAGTAAGTGAATTTCGAGAAACTGGAAAATTATTGAACCTGCTCAAAAAATTTCACGAGAATCGGTTGAGAAATGCGATTTGTGAGGAGAATAGAAAGGCGGCTAGAAAACAGACACTTCTACGAAAGCATTTTTGTCCAAGAACGGACACGTTTCGCTCGCGCTTCGCGCTTGGTCAAAAACCTAATTTATTGAATATTTTTAGTTAGTCGATGTTGTTTGTAAGTTTTCCAACGTAGCCGCGGATCGGACGTGTCATTATGTTAAGTGAGACATCTCGACTCGATACATATTCAGTGGGACATTAACGGCGTCGCGACACTCGTTCATTCACGCGCACTCGACAGTATAATGTTTGCGGGATAATTTTCTTGTTAAGCATTTTCACGTAAGAGGATGAGTATGTACTCTTTTAGCTAACTTTGCGTTTACAGTAAATATTATGTAAGTATTAGCATTAATGCATCACCAAGGAGTTCGTAGCTTTCGTAATCGTGTTACATTGATATTATTTAACTATGCAGAAGTAACTCAAACTTATTTCCTTAATGAGAGATGTAGAATAGTAAGGTATCGGTTGGATATCATGTAGTAACGAAATGAAACACTTGAGTTGACTTTTAGCTATTACTTGCAAGAAAACGCAAGCACAAAATAAGCAACACCATTAACGAAGCGAAGAAAAACCTACAAAATATGTAGGTAACCTATAAATATGTTCTACTAAGTTTTTCAATTAATTTTATCGCTCAGTCATTCAGAATAAGCAATCAAAAACTAATTACCGCGTTGCTTGGATAAATGCGCTCTCGTTTGCCATAATTATATTGGGTAGTGACTATATTATGCCATTTGTGTCGCAGCCTCGCAGCCGTCCGAGCTTGTCATTATGCTAATCGGGACATGCAGGGACGCATTTATGTCGCCACAAAGCTCCGCCGACGACGACGTCACATCTCTATGACCCCTCGTGACTTTATAAGTCCTACACGGAATTATTTAACCTTTGCAAAGATTGCTTGGTCCTGAGCAAAGTGTGACATGATTAACAGAGATGGAGGCGGATTTTTACCGTGGGTGGAAACTAAACTAGTCATTACTAGTTTAGTATCATTACTCATTAGTAATGACACGGTTGTACCCACGGTAGGGAGAATAGGTAATAAAAACCGGTCAAGAGCGAGTCGGACTCGCGCACCGAGGGTTCCGTACAATCATAAATATATTTGGATATGTTATTTTAGGACAGTCTTTAAAAAAGTAGGATAAACGGCAGACAGGTGGAAGGGCGAACAGGCGGACAGTTAATTTACAAATGCTGCTTATGGTGACTGAAAAACGTTTCAGCCACTCCACATTGCAAAATGTTTATATTACTAGTCCATCAGCCATTTTAATGTCCCCACTGCTGGGGCACAGGCCTTCCTTATGGGTGGATAAGGAGGACGGGCCATAACCCACCACGCGGGCCCAATGCGGATTGGTGGGTGTTAACGATTGCAAATGCAGCCGGGACCAACGGCTTAACGTGCCTTCCGAAGCACGGAGGAGCTTGAGATAATAAATTTTTGGTCACCCATCCCAAGACCGAACCTTGCGAACGTTGCTTAACATCCACAATCGCTGGTCCAGGCGCTAAACCACTGCGCCACCGAGCTCCTCGTTATTATTATATTACTATATAGTAATATATATAATTACTTAGTAAAGTATGAACTTATTCTTCGTTTATTCGTACGGCAAATAGTAGGTAATTATATTTGAACCAGCCACCAATTTATTATTGTAGTGTTAGATTGCGCCATCTCTTGACCCATAGTGGAACTACTTTTTGCCCTTAGGTTAGCATGCTTAGGACAGCGCCATCTGTTGACTGGTAGTGAAACTAAAAAAAATTTTTTGTTTTTGAATTTCTAAAAAAGTGTGTTATATTGAGACATCGTTTTATTTTTCCTGTAATCTTTACATAAACTACTATCACATAGAATTATTTCAGATTTTTCTCTTTGCAAACTTCGGAGATAAGGGGGGGGGGAACGGTATTTTTTTTAACATTTTTCATCATAAGTCGAAAACTATGTGGCCTAAGAAAAAAGAAAAAAATGTTTTAAAATGTGCAAACAGCGCTCTTTCATATGATACCCCACATGCCCTAATCACCTCACTTAAAATTTTTAGGACCCCTTTTCAGTCCCTGTTGTAAAAAAAATATTAATTTTATTATTTCTTTCTTATTTGCAAAATAGTTGGGCAAATGTCATCTAAAACTATTCCAAATTTCAAGTTGATACCGTAAGTAGTTCTCGAGATATCCAGCTGTGACAGACAGACAGACAGACAGACAGACTGAGTCACACCATAAGGGTTCCTTTTTTACCATTTTGGTACGGAACCCTAAAAAGCCTGAGGGCCGGAGCCTGAAAGCAGGAGGTAAGACGGCAATTCGTGCAAAATTATTCCCTAACCATTCTAAAATATCAAAAATTCACAACGTTAATATTCAAGTTTTCACTTCTGCCGGCACTCCCGGAGTGCAACCCGATTTTTTTTGTAATAAACCCTCTTGTGTCGCAACACTTGTGACTCTCAAGTGTTCATAGGTTTCGGGGGCTATTCCCGTTGTCTTTCAATTTTTGCCCCCCACTGGAGATATAGGAAAAATAAGTATGGAAAAACGATATTTTTTTCCCGATATCGGTACAACGGTAATAGGCCTGCTTCGGTGATCGCTTACTACATTTTGTTACTTTAAGAGCTAGTTTAATAAATTCTGGGACATTATTTATTTGACAGTTTTCTAATCCAACTAGCAGTTGGTGCTATCCAACACCTTAACTTTACAGTATAAATGCACGCTAATAAAATGAATAAGTTGACTTTGTCATGAAAAATTCAAAAAGAAGAAGGCACGAAACAAATTCTTGTATTTAGATACCTGAAAAAGTTCACTGTAAATAATCGTACAAATAATACCCGTATTAACGTTGCTTAAAGAGAAATATTTAGGTGGGGATGTTCTTCGTCCCCTAATGCTGACGAATGGTACAGGTAAATCATGGGTCCAATATTTTTCGCACCGTTAACCCCCCGGCAAATTTGTTTTATAACGATACCATTTTATTATTCAGATAGCGCAGAGGTAAACAAACTCGATAACGTCGATTACATTTCCATAAATTCGTTTCGTTTTAATGAATTAGCTTGGACGTTAATGAACCTGGCTCCGGTAAGATAAAACATGCAAATAATTTCATTCCTGATTCCCTTACTGTTTGGGCCGGACAATTTCAATATTAATTCAATTTAATGATCGGTGAGTGTGAAATGAATTATATTAGCGTTATGGGTATTAAATTGTGACTATCAATGGCCGGGAAAATTAATAAAATTATCACTGAAAAACTGTTGTAGATTGGTACTAGCTAGGACCATAGGTATATTAACTTTATGAGCTAAGACCATAAAGTTAATATTACACAGGTATTAACTTTATGGTTAGGACACGGTAATAATATAATTAAGAATATTTTAATTTTGTTTATTAGATAAAAAATACAAGTTACTATGTAAAGTATATTATTATAATTACTATATCTTATGATATAATACTCGTAGCTCTGTGAGCTGTAGACCTCGCGTTTGTGTAATTTTTGCTAAATTTTTTGAAATGGCTGAAATATAATATTATTTCAAAAAAAATCGAAAAAACTTAATCTACGGGAAAATTCTACATAATTATCGAAACTGCTCTCGAAATTTCTCGAGAATCGGTTAAGAAATGTGACCTACAAAGGAGAACGTCGGGATAGACAGACGACTATCCCGTCCTTAAATTGTCGTCATTAAAATGTATGCCAAATTGCTAATTGACCGAGCAAGCATGAAGCGTATCCGTTTTGGATTGGGCAAAAAATGCTTTCGTATGTCTTTCGTATGTCTATACGAAAG
This sequence comes from Agriphila geniculea, assembly GCA_943789525.1. NCBI lineage: Eukaryota > Metazoa > Arthropoda > Insecta > Lepidoptera > Crambidae > Agriphila > Agriphila geniculea. The sequence continues at coordinate 16,086,786 of OX038874.1, forward strand.
CATTTTTTGCCCAATCCAAAATGGGTACGCTTCGCGCTTACTCGGTCAATTAGCAATTTGGCATACATTTTAATTATATAGGTACCTAATTTTTTTTTCAGCTTTGTTGTAGGCGATTCAAATTTTTCTTGTATAAAAAACAAATCAAAGATATTTTTAGCATATGAAAGTCTGAAATTAAATAAAACAAAAAGATAGATTAAAAAAAAAAAATATCATTTTCGTTTGATATTCGTATCACCGACATAGCTACTGAATTAATTACAGAGACAGATCTACAATAACACTTGCTAGTCGTTAGTTAGATCAAATTAAAGGAGTATCGATGGAGAGCACTTGGCGACCTCAATTAACTGCGACCAGGATAACGGGACGTAAATTAATACAGCCGACACTCGGCATACGTATCACGGAGTACTATCATATCAACGTATTTATTACGCCGATTCGACTCAGCGAGTGGGGAGGGCGGATTTTTTAAAACGATTTATAAATTGATAAAACCGTCGATAAAACTGTAGCTGTAAATATGTAACTGTAATATTTATATTTGATTAACATGCATTGTTTTACATTAATTATCACAGCCAACAGTCACGTGATGCGAAAAATGTCAGTGTCTGATGAACAGATAGGAGTAATGCTCTCTAAAACACAGTTTGTATTGAACTAATTAAAACAAAATATTATTAGAATTTCCTTTCTGACATTATAGACCGGGCGGCCACCGCATGGTTACCTACCCCATCGAGTTACTGAAAATTACCACCTTCCACGAAAAGTAGACCTTAAATAGGTAGGAAAAATGTTGGTCTGCCGGGGCTCAACCTGGAGGAACCTTGGCGGTGCAAAGCTGTGCTACCTACTTTTGACCATCATTTTACCTCATGTGGTTACAGAACAAAACCTTTTCCTTGCTTTTAGTCTCTATTAGTAGAGTCAAAATAATTATGTCTGCCGAGCGAATTCTTGGAGGGTTCCGCAGTCCAACCATTTTTAGGGGCCGCATGGGGGTGCTATTTTACCTCATCGAGTTACTGGATGAAACTAAGTTCTCCTGGTAGCTAAAATGGTCCCCTTTAAATATTAATTGGTCTGCCAGTTCGCAACCTGGCAGTTTTTGCAGTCCAACCAAATAACTACATAGCATAAAACAAAATAGCTTCCCGCTGTTTGTCCCTATGTATGCTTAGATCTTTAAAACTACGCAACGGATTTTAATGCGGTTTTTTTTAATAGATAGAGTGATTCAAGAGAAAGATTTATATGTATAATACTTGCATAATATAGCAGAGAAACACTGATAATTTTAAAGGTTTCTAATGTGTGTCGTAAATAAACACTTTTTTTTCGCTTACATTGCAAACGCTGGCTGAATCCTACGAGATAGATCAAAAAATGTACTACAGTATTATTTACCTTAAAAAGGTCCACATAAAACTTCTTGGTGGTACATGTCTATCTCTTAGGGATAACCCACAATATCCAGTTTTATCCTTTCTTTTTATGAGAAACTAGCTGACCCGACAGACGTTGTCCTGTCTTAGTTATGAATATTGAATTCGAGTTGGTATAATTAATGAAAAGTTGGGTTCAGAGACATTATAGGTCCCGTTTCCGTTACCGTTCCCCTTTCCCTTTCCCGTCCCGTTCCCGTTTACTTTATAACCCAACAGCTTTATAACCAAGTATATATTATTATCACTTGTTATGTTAGTAACGTGTATGTTAGTCTATCCAAACTTACCAATTTAATATTAGGTGTGGTGGCTCTGAACTAACCGTGATGAGCACTAAGAAATTCAGTTTTCTTAGATCTGGGGTGAAGCAATCGAAAATCATGGCGAAGCACTTGCAGTGTCGCTTGATATTTCGAAAGCCTTTGACCGGGTCTGGCACGCTAGTTTGCTGAGCAAGCTTCCAGCCTATGGTTTACCTGCTGACTTTTGCAGTTGGATTTCGGATTTCTTGAGCGAACGGTCGATAAGAGTGGCTATTGACGGCTGCTCCTCTGACCTCATGGCTATAGAAGCTGGAGTTCCTCAAGGATCCGTTCCTTCCGCAACGCTTTTTTTGCTGCACATCAACGATCTGCTCATGCCCGGAATTGTTGGGTATGCAGACGACAGCACGGTTGCGGAGAGGTATTTGTCCAATGCAAAGGCCAGCAAGGAAGAAATTGGTTCCTTGAGAGAGGCCATGGTGGAGCAGACGAATACGACTTTGAGTATTGTCTCCCAATGGGGCGACAACAATTTAGTCACTTTTAACGCCACCAAAACGCAGGCATGTCTATTCACTGCAAAGAAGAGTCCTCTGAACTTGACTCCTACTTTCCGAGGTGTAACTATACCTGTCACCGACAATCTCGATCTCCTTGGCATAAAGATGACTTCCGATCTCAACTTTGGTGACACAATCGAGTCGAAGGCTCAAACTGCGGCCAAAAAACTAGGCATCTTGAACAAGCTTAAGCGATATTTCACGCCGGGACAGCTTCTAACTCTTTACAAAGCGTAAGTCCGGTCGTGCATGGAATATTGCTGCCACCTGTGGGATGGGTCCGCAAAGTACCAGCTAGCCGCACTCGACTCGGTTGAACGCAGAGCCAGAAAACTCATAGGGGATAGTGCGCTATTAAAAACCAAGCTTCACAGTCTTTCCCACCGCCGTGAAGTGGCTTGTCTGGCGGTATTCTACAGACTATATTTCGGAGAGTGTGCTCTTGAGCTGCATGAGCTCATTCCACCATCCCCGTTCTACCATCGGACATCCAGACGCATGGCGGGGTTTCACCCCTATTTGGTTGACATTCCATGCATGCGCACGAAGCGTTTTTCATCTTCCTTCTTAATGCGCACAGCCAAGGAGTGGAATTCCCTGCCTGCGTCTGTATTCCCGAAAGAATATAACCCAGCGATATTTAAGGCACGAGTGAATAGGCTTCTTCTGGGCAAGCTCGCTTCATCTTCGGCCTCTTCTTAGCCTTATGGTTCTCGAATGTGGCCAAGAGTAAGCCCATTTAATGTAAAAAAAAAAGATCCTTTTTGTAAGAAATAATAAATTAATTTTTCAACACACTTGCTCGTAAAGTGAGCCCTAATATATCGCTTTTAGGGCCATAAACCGAACTATAACAAACGCGTGCAATAATATTTAAAACACTAGTTGGTTATAGAATTAGCCCTACAAAGTTAAATCGGTACCTTACTGCAAGTTCTATGCGAGTAAACAGAGCATTTTTAATTCAACCGGGTAATACAGTTATTTTTTTAGTAACAACAAAGAGGTTTTATGCTGCTGAAAATTCATTTGCATTTTTGGAATAAATAAATGTGTAGGTCCTTAATTAAGTCAAACAAATATTTATTATTATCAAATATTCCTAATTTACAATATTTTGTTAAAAAATATTAAAATATTACCATTTTACCACTTAAATTTATATTTTTGTAGGAGGCTGTATGTTCACTAACCCCTTTGTTCGCAAAATATTCTTGCATTGGGCGTGTGAAAAAAACAAAAAAAAAACCTGCTCGCCTTTTCTCATCATGATTATCATTTTGTTTTTGTCGTATTTGTTGCTGCGTGGTAAATTACTTTGTTTTTTCCTCGCAAATGTGTTGAAAAACGTCGTATGAAACTCGTGAGCTCTTACTTATTGCACACTCGGCTGAGTTACGCCCTCGCCTGCGGCTCGGGCTGCAACTGACAGCCTTGTGTGCAATAAGCAACCAAAGCTAACTTGTATCATAATGTACTAATATTACATTTATTTCCTCAATAAAATAACTCCGACCGAAGCATCTGTTTGTTTTATTACACTCTCTTTGACGATATTTGCAGCACGCATTCTTTTAATTCTATGTCAAACGTCATATTTAAAAAGTTTATTTTGTCCAAAATAATTATTCTTATTCTTAAAATTTTTAAAGTTTTTATGTCCAAAATAATTTTATATGGTGGTTAAGTATTCTTAAATTTTCTAATTTTCCGTGCAATTTTCTTAATTTTATTCATTTTATGACAATGATTAACAAAAAAATAATTAGTGAAATCGGTCCAGCCAGGCGAAACAGGATTTATATATAATGGCTTATTTACGAAGCGATTTTAAGCAAAACAGCATTAATCCTTACCTTATCCAATTAAGTACCTTAAATATATTTTGCATGCATGTGATGTAGATTATTATGGCCTTAGTATCAGCACTGCACCCATGCGAAGCCGGAGCGAGTCGCTAGTTTAATATAGTTTGTAAGTTCTCCTAGTAGCTAAAATTATGCCCTTTAAATATTAATTGATTTTCCAGTTCGCAACCTGGCAGTTTTTGCAGTCCAACTAAATTTATTATAATTTTAATGTTACATTTTCAGTCTACAGACGATATTTTACTTGCTTGCTTGTTTCTTTGTATTGATTCATGAAGTATATTTATTTTCTCAAACATGCTTGGAAATTCGAACATTATTTTGACAAATTTCTTGGTGCTAAATCGGACTGGACAGACCTAAACCGCTCCGGCAATTTTTGTATGAGAATCCATTACTAACGTATAATAATGGTTTTTCATAAAAATATTACAAGCCAGCCTTTCTGTTGTCTAACTTCAAAATCTATCGCAATCGCTTTCAGGATGTAATCCATTGAAGTTTCTTTTTGGCACAAAAAAAAACTTAGCAAAGAAATGCAGCAATGTGTCACATCCATCTGTCAAACGAAAGCGATTGCGATAGATTTTTAAAATTAGACAATTAAATTAGCCCCCGGGTTCCAAACAAGCCGGGTTCCGAAAAGGCTTGAGCACCATAGACCACATCCATACGCTGCGGCACGTTATACAAAAGACCGAGGAGTATAATCTGCCACTTTGCTTGGCGTTCGTGGATTATGATTTGATTCGATTGAAACCTGGGCGGTGCTGCAGTCTCTCAAAGGTGCCAAGTGGACTACAGATATATTGAGGTGTTGAGGTATTTATACAAAAATGCCACCATGTCGGTCCGAGTACAGAACCAGAGCACAAATCCAATCCAACTGTAGCGTGGTGTGAGACAGGGAGATGTTATTTCTCCGAAACTGTTTACAGCCGCGTTGGAGGACATCTTTAAACTCTTAGACTGGAAAGGACTCGGCATCAACATTAATGGCCAATACCTAACACACCTTCGTTTTGCCGATGATATAAGTCTGAACACAATGCTCGAAGATCTCCGAAGTGCTTCCCAAAGAGTGGGTCTTAGGATGAACATGGATAAGACGAAAATCATGTCTAATGCCCATGTCGTGCCCGCTCCAGTTCATGTTGGGAACACTACACTTGAAGTTGTTGACCATTATGTATACCTAGGACAGGCAGTCTAGTTGGGTAAGTCCAACTTCAAGAAAGAGATCTCTCGTCGAATCCAACTCGGATGGGCAGCATTCGGGAAGCTCCGAAAAATCTTCGTGTCCGATTTACCTCAGTGTCTCAAGACAAAAGTCTATGAACAGTGCGTGTTGCTAGTGATGACTTACAGCAGCGAAACGTGGTCGCTAACTATTGGTCCCATAAGGAGGCTCAAGGTCACCCAGCGTGCAATGGAAAGAGCCATGCTCGGCGTTTCCCTGTGTGATTGAATCAGAAATGAGGAGATCCGCAGGCAAACTAAAGTAACCGACATCGCTCGGAGGATTGCTCAGTTAAAGTGGCAGTGGGCTGGACACATAGCGAGAAGAACCGATGGTCGTTGGGGCGGAAAGGTTCTTGAATGGCGACCGCGCACCGGACGACGCTCCGTGGGTAGGCCCCCCATTAAGGTGGACGGACGATCTGGTAAAGGTCGCGGGAAGCCACTGGATGCGGGCAGCGCAGGACCGATCGTCGTGGAGATCGTTGGGGGAGGCCTATACCCAGCAGTGGGTGTCATGCGGCTGATATGATGATGATGATATAAATATTGCCGGCGTTTGACCGTAAATGTTTTTATTTAAACTCATTACACACGTGTAATTCAAAATTGGAGCAAACTTTTCAATGAAACACAAATATGGGTGTCCAATAAAAAGCCTTGATGAGCGAGCACATTACAAAAAAAACTTAAAAAAAAATATAGATATTATAAAATATTAGATATTATAGGTACTAGCTATCACGGTTCATGAGATACAGCCTGGTGACAGACAGACAGACAGACAGCGGAGTCTTAGTAATAGGGTCCCGTTTTTACCCTTTGGGCACGGAACACTAAAAACTAAAAAAATAATAATATGGGTATCAAATGAAAGGCCTTGATGAGCACATTCCAAAAAATTTAACGAAAAATTAATTTGCCAACTAAACCACAGCTTTCCACAGGATAAAATGTTTGTCGCAGAGTCGAGCCGTTGCATTAACGACTTGTCGCAGTAGCGTTATATCGGAGTAGGGTGCGCCGCAGTGGATATCAGTCGCTATGAGAATATGCGCAGAAGTCTTCTATCGCAATCACGTTAGCGGCAGTAATAAACTGTCGCGATCGTGTTATGCGCAGTTTTGTCTGTCGCAGTCATGTCGTAGTCATGAAATACACTCCTGACGGAGCAATATTCAAAGTATGCGGAGCTACGCATACTTGATATCACATGGGTACCGCCAACATGCAACTTCTACTGGGGGTAAAAAAACTGTACTGGGCGTTGCTCTGTAAGAGTTTTTCTTGCCTTGAAAATAGCTTTTCACCTGTGCACTGCTAAAAAAATGTTTTAACAAAAACACATTTAATGGTATGGGCGCCATTTGCTTGCAGTATCAGTGCTGCAAACGCCATAAAAAACTGTTCGGATATGTTCAGAAACCAAGAAATAAGAGTTTTTTTTAATTCATAGTTATGAATGTAACCACGTAATGTCAAAGTACCCCCATTTTACGGTAGTAAGTACATAATGAATAGTTTTTCGCATATAATAAACTAATTGTATTTAATATTTCAGTTTGAAAATAATAGGTAAACAGAAAGCAACCAAATAAATCAAAAATAAAATTTCGTCTATAGACAGAACATTTAATTTTCAAACTATATTAAACTAGCGACTCGCCCCGGCTTTGCAGGGGTACAATGCTGATACTAAGGCCATATTAATCTATATCACACTCATGCACAATGTATTTAAGGTACTTAATTGGATAAGGATTAATGCTGTATTGCTTAAAATCGCTTCGTAAATAAGCCATTATTTCTCATAAAAAGAAAGGATAAAACTGGTTATTGTGGGTTATCCCTGAGAGATAGACATATACCACCAAGAAGTTTTATGTGGAACTTTTTAAGGTAAATAATACTGTAGTACATTTTTTGATCTATCTCGTAGGATTCAGCCAGCGTTTGCAATGTAAGCGAAAAAAAAGTGTTTATTTACGACACACATTAGAAACCTTTAAAATTATCAGTGTTTCTCTGCTATATTATGCAAGTATTATACATATAAATCTTTCTCTTGAATCACTCTATCTATTAAAAAAAACCGCATTAAAATCCGTTGCGTAGTTTTAAAGATCTAAGCATACATAGGGACAAACAGCGGGAAGCTATTTTGTTTTATGCTATGTAGTTATTTGGTTGGACTGCAAAAACTGCCAGGTTGCGAACTGGCAGACCAATTAATATTTAAAGGGGACCATTTTAGCTACCAGGAGAACTTGGTTTCATCCAGTAACTCGATGAGGTAAAATAGCACCCCCATGCGGCCCCTAAAAATGGTTGGACTGCGGAACCCTCCAAGAATTCGCTCGGCAGACATAATTATTTTGACTCTACTAATAGAGACTAAAAGCAACGAAAAGGTTTTGTTCTGTAACCACATGAGGTAAAATGATGGTCAAAAGTAGGTAGCACAGCTTTGCACCGCCAAGGTTCCTCCAGGTTGAGCCCCGGCAGACCAACATTTTTCCTACCTATTTAAGGTCTACTTTTCGTGGAAGGTGGTAATATTCAGTAACTCGATGGGGTAGGTAACCATGCGGTGGCCGCCCGGTCTATTAACTTCGCCAACACTCACAGAGAAGTAACAGAGATGCCAACCTGATTACTCTCACAGATAACTAAATAGCTACGTATTATGCCAATTCGACAAAAGGAGAAATTCTCTAAATCACCGTAAAATATTGTTGTATATTCAGTAAATGAATAAAAATACCTACTGTTTGATTTTCCATTTGTTTGACAAACTCTTGATTGAACTCCTCCTTTCCGACATTAATTAACTCCGCCAACACCGTCCGTCCGGACGCCTCGCTGAGTACCATCGACGCATTATGCCATTCGACGGGCCGAATGGGGAAATGCCCTAAATAGCTTTACGAATTAGGTACTATGAGTATATAAAGTAAATTAATGTAGTAATGTGCCTCAGCTTCCGATTAAAACACTTCTTTCAATTGGTCTATGGACATAAAAAATACATAACAGCATACAATATAAATAATTTAAAATACATTGAAACAAATAAAATATGAGAGCGAGCTGCAACCAAAAAACTATTCTTCTTCAAACTAGTCTTAATTAGAAGTAACATAATTCCAACAAAAAATATTATAAAGACCGACTGATACCCACTATTTGGCAAAAACATCATCCATCACTGCCTCTGTCCACTTATTATCGTCCTTTCAGCTCAGAATAAATATAATACTACTTTCAGCAAACAACTGTGTAAAAAAACAGGATTAGATATAATAGATTAAAATCAGGAAGGAATTTCATTGGATAGAGTTAGCTATAAGGAAACTCATATGTCATGTCACCTACACACACACACACAGCGTTCAACGGCATCAATTACAGAAAACCCTAGGGAATCCTCCGCGTATTTGAAATATTGGTAACTATATTTATTCCACTTTCTCTCCAAATATAACAAAGCAAGATACGGTCGGCCTCACTATATCCTCGGCACTATGCTACACTATAATTCAGTTAGTTTCAACCGTACTGTTTGAACGCCATCAATGTCATCTTAAGGTACTATGGGCAACAGCGTCGCTTAACCAGTTAGCAACAAAATACGTATGCGCGCGTATCGCCCTTGCACGACGGGCAGGGAAGGGATTTTAACCTTAGGAGTAGTCAAGCGACGCTGTTGCCTATGGTACATACTGTTACGGGGACGTGAAGAAAACTCGGCAGAGTAACGTGGTCGCTAACTATGGGTCTCATAAGGAGGCTCAAGGTCACCCAGCGTGCAATGGAGAGAGCCATGCTCGGCGTTTCCCTGCGTGATCGAATCAGAAATGAGGAGATCCGCGAGCGAACTAAAGTAACATCGCTCGAAGGATTGCTTAGCTGAAGTGGCAGTGGGCGGGGCCCATAGCGAGAAGAACCGATAGCCGTTGGAGCGGAAAGGTTCTTGAATGGCGACCGCGCACCGGACGACGCTCCGTGGGTAGGCCCCCCACAAGGTGGACTGACTGTCTCTTGAAGGTGGCGGGAAACCGTTGGATGCGGGCAGCACAGGACCGATCATCGTGGAGATCCTTGGGGGAGGTCTATACCCAGCAGTGGGTGTCGGGCGGCTGATATGATGAAGAAAACTCCGGAGTCCACAGTAAACTCATTATCAGGATAAAATTAAAGAACCTAAAAAGAAATACATGATCAAAAATAGTCCGTAAATAACGGGTGGCGCAAAAGTACTGGTACTAAAGAAAATACTTTTATTTTTTTTATATGACATTTTCTGTCATTCTGTTGTTGAAAATTGTGTAGTGAACAAATATAAAATACACTGAAAATAAACATGGACCGTTTTACTCCCCAAGAACGTGGAATAATTGTGTCAATGTTCTTACGGAATAATTCATCAGTGATAAGAACACAACGTGAATTTCGTCGACGATTTCCCCACCGTCCGGCAGGACTGACCAGTCCAGACTTCTTTCTTTGGGGTTTTTTGAAATCTCGGGTGTATGTGAACAAGCCACAGACTCTCGCAGCTCTAAAAGAAAACATTCGTCAAGAAATAACGAACATATCGCAGGAAGTGTTACGGCAAGTTATGCAAAATGTCATAAATAGGGCTCAAATGTGTATCAACTCTGGAGGTCACCATTTAAAAGACATCATCTTTAAATCCTAATGGTACGAAATTTAATGGCACAAATATACATTTAAAAAAACCTAAATCTAGTTTTCTAATTTAGAAAAAATGTTATAGCTGAACCAAATAGGGTCTTTACTTTTGCGCCACCCGTTATAAACGTTTAAATTGCAATACTGATGAGATAGGTCTACCAGATCTACCATAATTTCTGTTATCTGCTCGACAGTTGCAGGTTTTACAATACAATCAGCATACGGGCATTACGTATTTTAGCACTGTTATAATATATTATTTATATGTATTTAAATATTTTCAATATTCGCCGAAACACAACATTTTTCTTTAGGTAATTTTGCAGGACTGACGTAAAAAGTCAATACAAAAATATGATAAAAATATTGCTCCTTCAGAACAACAGATAGTTTTGTATTTCCAAAATAAGGTTAAGAAGGAGGTCAAACGGCAACTTTACAACTAACGCCTCATTCGACTGCAAATCGATACATACATACAAGATGGAATATGTAATTAGTAAGATCAATCTTGTGGTCGGTTATTAAACAAAGCGAGAACTCGTAGATGAACCACTGAATCAGTCATCGCACATCCCTAATCAGAATTTCATTGAGTGTGTTGCTGCTGTACGTAGGTGAGGCACTCTGAAAGTTTTACGCACTCATCGAAGGCAACTCATAAATAAAACAATTTAATATATGTATATAATGGTGGAAATTCAGTTGTGCACCCGACTAAACTAAACTAACTTAAAAATTCTCTAATTCTAATCAAGTTTTAGTCAAACGCTATTCCGTTGGACCCGTCAATCTGAACTAAAAACTTATTTTGACAAGATTAAAGTACGACTAATTTGAATTCATGGTATTGCAAGTAAAATTGTGTTTTGAAAATAAAGAATGAATGAAACCGTGAGTGAATGGAAAAAATATATTAAAATTATTATTTATATCGAATAAAATGCATTTATGTAGTAAAAATATTCATAAATAGTATATTACGTGACCATTCTTAATTTTATTTTTCTTGTATTTTCAATTAATTTTAATGTTTTGTTATTTACAACTTGAATTTTAGTTTTATGTTAAAACTGTGAAAACTAATTTTCAAAAACAGAAAATCGACACCTTGAAATATTTTCGCGTTTTCATATTTGCTACTCGCGATGCATTATGCTACGGCTCCACCACCGTCTTAACGCGTAGCTTAAAGCGTTAATCTAGGCGTTACGTAGATGTGGCCAAGACTTAACGGCGTTAGTTTCCAAACGATAGTACTAAATATTTATAACATATTTATTGGACATTACTATTAACGTTAACGTTAACGCAGGAGGAGCCGTAGCATTATAATAAAAAAAACAAATGACTCGCGACTCCAGTCAATTTCTTTCTGTTTTAATTTCATGAATGAGTTCATTAAAATTTAAAAAAATCGGCCAAGTGCGTGTCGGGCCACGCGCCGTAGGGTTCCGTAGTTACCTTATACCATACCATATTTAATACCACTATCATTTTTCGTCTGCAACAATAACTTTGTTTTTCACAGTTTTGGTATGAATGACAAAGTTATATTTGCGGTTTTGGAAAATGTACTATATCTCAAAAACTACAAAATGTATGTCGTTCAAACCAATTTTGGTTGAAAATGTTTATTAAGATCTACAGCATATATTTTTTTTAGATTTTTCACTTTCTTATTTCAAAAGTTAAAGGGGTGAGGGGCACACACATTTTACAACTTTGGCGGTGTATATCTTTCAAACGGTTAACTTTGAGAAAAAATTGCCTTTGAAACCTCAATGTCATTTTTAAAGACCTATCTATAGACACCCCGCACGTATTAGATCGAAGAAAAAAATTGTTTCAGTATCAGTTCTATGTATGGGGAGCCCCCCCTTAACCTTCTATTTTTTTTATTTTTGTGTTAAAATCGTTAAGCGGTTAACAGAATACACCTATCTAACAAGTTTCAACTGTGTACTCTTAATACTTTCGGAATAAAATGGCTGTGACATACGGACAGACAGACAGACAGACTGACAGACAGACATGACGAATCTATATGGGTTCCGTTTTTTGCCATTTAGGCTACGGAACCCTAAAAAATATAGCAATCTATATTCAAATATTTGTGTGTTGCCAGATACGCAAAACGTTCAGATCAGAGTGCCATGTAGTATTTGTTATTATAGTCTGTGGTTGCAGCATATCATACACCATGCTTTCATAGTTCGTAGTCCGTAGCTATTCGTAGCTCGTAGCACATGTGCTACGATAACGTAGAGATCCATTTAAAGTAGAATTATAATCGAAATGTTTGCTATTGCGTTGGTGCATTTGCATTTGCCTTTATAATCAAGCAATTACTTATTAACAGCAGTCAAGGCAATCTATTCAATATTTAGAGAGTTTGGGACTGGCATTTAAACTAGTAGTTATCAAAATAGGGAAGAAAGAAAGAAGAAAGAAAAAACATTTATTTTGAAAACACACAACGATACACAACATTACAAAGACAGTACAAAGAACTAAACACATACAAGGCCAATAAACGAAACATTGCGCATCGTCGCGTGATGCCAAAACTGTACTCGACTCAGTATAAGCAGCAGGCTAGGCCTGCTGCACTGGTATTCTGCCGAGCACAGCAATGACATCAGGACCGAAAAACACAAAAATTTACACATTAAACAGTTTTACAAAATACACAAGAAAAAATAAAATAGCACAGAGATCTTGCCTTTCCATTTACGGGAAAATACACACAGCAATTAATTTAATCTGTGCAGTGCATAGTCTAGCTAGTCTGTGGTCAAACGCAGACAAACGCGAACGAAACTGACAGGTGACAGACCTACTAAACAGTATAAACAGTTCAGTGATTGGATTTTTCGTTTTTTCGGCAAAAAACAATTTTACCTCCACGCACTAGTTATTATTTTAAAACGTGGACAAATGGACACGTAGGGCAAGAAATTGTTTTATTTTTGCATTTTTATTGATTATTTACATTAATTTTCATTTATTATTATTATTTACATCAACCGACCCTGAACAGTAAAATGCCCAATTTTATTTTGCATTTATCTTAAAGCTATTCTGTATTGTGATACTGAATCGCTCCATTGTCGTGTCTGTCGAGCCTGACAGGCACAATATAAAGAAACAAATGTTTATGCTTAGTCACTACTTCACAATACAGTACCATTCAATGATAAAATCGGATAATTCAAAAGCTACGATGCTTACTAATGTTGTAATCTTAACACAATACCATGACTGTTTTTAAAAGGTGTATAAATAAATGAATAATCTTATTGACCGAATGAGCGCGAAGCGTCACCGTTTCGGCTTGGGCAAAAATGCTTTCGTATATCCGTCCGGCTGTTCGTCTGTTCTCCTTTACTGGTAGTATTTCTCAACCGATTCTCCTCAAATTTTATGAGCAGGTTTTATCATATATGGATTTCTTGTCTAGTAATTTTTTCGAAGTTTTTCAAAATGGTGGAGATATGGGGAATAATCATATTTGAGCCATTTTGAAAAATGTCACAAACGCAAGGTCTATAATTCACAAAGCCACGTCTTCTTATGAATGAAAACGGACTTATATCTCTTATAAATAAAAATGAATTGCTGTTCGCTAGTCGGGATAAAACTCAAAAACGGCTGGACCAATTGGAATATTTTTTCTTGTGTGTTTGCTATAGTACTAAGGTACTTTAGAAACAAAAAAATAGGAAAAAAAAATTTTTTTTGCTTCTTTGTTACCATAATGAAAGTAATTATGATTTCATAATACGAATAAGAGGTTATAATACCGGCTATATAGTCATTTATCGTCGCCCACAACTTCGTTACCCTCGTCCTGTGGGAGTGTGAAGGCCACAGTTAAGCGACTACTGACAACATTGAGTTAAGCGACTACTGACAACATTGAAGGAACCTACTCTCCAATCAAGCTTAGGATATAATTGGGATGTTGACAACTTTTTTTATTTTATATTACACTAGTGGCCGCGCGCGGTTTCACCCGCGTGGTTCCCGTTCCCTTGAAAATATCGGAATAAAAAGTATTCTATGTTTTAATCTAGGCTATCTACTATCTGTGTGCCAAATTTCAACCAAATCCGTTCAGTAGTTTTTGCGTGATTGAGGAACAAACATCCAAACCCACAAACATTCACATTTATAATATTAGTAGGATAAATTACCTCTCAAAAAAATAAACATTGGTAAAATTATTATTTCGCTAGCTTGAAAACTGCCCGAGATATCACAGTGTGAAATGCACACAAATGGACTCGCCCAAAAACGCTCCATACTAACAGCTACTGAATTATGACGTCACGCCTCAGTAGTTTGTATGCAACGCGTAGGAAATTTGTTCGGCAGCTATATTAAATATTGTGTTTATCAAAATGGTTTCTTAGACAAATTTGCTATACATTTTTACGAACTAACGATAAAGGTATCATTTATTTTAGTAAATTTTATACTTTTTAAATGGACTTGTCCACCCAACTTTGAAGGGTCATAAAACAAATAATATGCAATATATAAAAACAAGAGGTATACAAGCTACTCTAAAAGTTTAATATGTTTACGATTTTTATTAGTATTTCGTTATTTTATTCATTAGTCAACATCCCAATTTTAATGTTCGTAGCCTAGCCTCACTTAACACTATAATTATAATTTATTTACAAAAATATTATTTTTGAGCCATTTATGACGACCTTGATTGTGAAACCCACGGTTGCTTTAAATCCTATGACAAATATTTGCGTCATTAAGCAAAGCAATTTATTAATGTATGAATAACTAGCGGCCGCCCGCGACTTCGCCTGCGTGGAAAATTTTTTGCTATCCCTCGAACAATACTTTTTCGGGATGAAAGGTACCCTATATCCTTCTCTGTACCCGTCACAACGTGTATGTAAAGTTTCATGATGATCGGTTCAGTAGTTAAGACGTGAAGGCGTAACAAACAAACAAACAAACGGACTTTCACATTTTATAGTAAGGAAGTAAGGATTTACGCGAAACGCGCGGCACTATCTTGCTTTATAAGTTATTTTTTTCCTGGTCTTACAACTAGATTTAACTTCAATAATTTCCTCTTCGCATTGTAGGTATTATGTAGTTTATGTAGGTTTATTATATTTTGGTATGTAGTATATTAGTTAAATTGTATTACATATTTGTGTAGGTATTCGAGTTTAGTAGGATTATTATTATTATTTATTACTTTATTGAATTTGCACACGTCCAACTACCCCATCACATTTTTCTGAATTCCTGTCCATCCCAAGGTTGCCTGGAAGAAATCGCTTTTTAGTGATAAGGCCGCCATTTGTATGTCTCCTTTATGTTTGTATTGTTACTTGTTTGTTCTGTGTGTATACAATAAAGAGTATATAAATAAAATAAATAAATAAATAAGAATCATTGTATCAAAAGTACGCGTAATTTCTATTCAGTCACTCGCAATAATATTAATTTTATATGAGAAAATGAAGTGTGTCGAGTTATTATTACAAATTACAAAGTTAAAGATACTATTATCAGATCTGAAATTTTTAGAATGTTTCAATCTAGAATTTCATTATCTGGCATATTTATGAATAAATCATACTATAGTTGTGTTTTTGTGGCGTGGCAGTTCTAAACCGTATGTCCGTCAATTAATACTTCCCGAAGCGGGAGTAGGTAACTCTGTAAAGCCCGTTTGTTTCGCTAACGAGGTACCCAAGAAAAGTTTGCGGCCCGCGGTTGTTCCACGTCTTCCTCAGAATTGATGGTTACTTACTCCTAAAGATGATACTGGCCGAGAAAAGCTATGAACAAAACTAATCAGTGCAAGTTTGGTGTGGTAATTATAAAATTGTTGAAGAAAATTATGATTAAAAATGACAAATATATGAAAAATTTAATAATGCACAATGCTAATCAGTGCAGAAGTTTGATTTAGAAATTATAAAACTATTAAAGTAAATCCTAATATATAAAAACCGGTCAAGAGCGAGTCGGACTCGCGCACCGAGGGTTCCGTACCTGTGGCGGGCACGGCGGGCAGACGACGACGAGAGCACTTAAAAGATCATCCACACTAAACCGCACACGTCACAAATAATAATACCACTCGATAACTCTCAATTAGTGGACTGTAAACACTCAAAAGTCTTCATAGGATTATCGCCGGCTGGACGAGGAAGGCGGTTGAACACTCGGTCGGAAAAACACTATCACGGAACACACCAGTCAACAGTGTTCATAAACTAATGTCACTTCACATAAATGTCAAACCAACGTATCACAAATTCTTTTCACCATTTTCACATTATTTTGTAGTCGGCGCAGTCAATGTTCGTAGCAAGACACGTAGCTCCGTAGCAAAGCACTAATTCACACTTATAACACAGCACTGACCTGCATATATTTAAACTGGACAGGCTTATGTCAAACTGTTTTTGTGCCTATTTGATTTTCGCCATTTTGGCGCTGTAGGACGTAGCGTGAGCATAGCGTGCATACATGGTACTAAAGTTTGAAGTCTGGAGAGACCATCACGGCAACCATTTTCAAATTGTACGTCAAAATTAGTTCTTTAGATGCACGCTAGTGGCATTTCAAATAGGCACAAAAACTTAGCTGTCAAATCATACAAACAGCCAGTCCAGTTAAATAAAAAAATTTTTTTCATGTCAGTGTAACATAGTCAAAATTACTAATTCACCACATTGAAGCACTTTGAAACATATTATTTGGAGCACTAAAATCTTAACATTGTCGCGCTTACTGCCAGGATGCACCTTATTACTGGGACCTTTACTTCTTAATGAAACCACTATTTACTGATTCTTCTTTTATTTCTTCCTTTTTCTTCTTTTTACAATGATATCTTCATTATTGGAAAACTATCGGAAAACTATGCGCTTACTTCGACCTCTCCGATTTATATATCGATCTAAAATTAATCCTAGAAAATTCGGAACCAATCAGATTT
Organism: Agriphila geniculea; assembly: GCA_943789525.1. Lineage (NCBI taxonomy): Eukaryota > Metazoa > Arthropoda > Insecta > Lepidoptera > Crambidae > Agriphila > Agriphila geniculea. The sequence goes on from OX038874.1 coordinate 16,103,868, forward strand.
CTTGGAATTTTCATTCAAATCAATCTAGAACTCTTTAGTTTTTCTAGAACTCGGACCTCTCTGTCGCACAGTATGTCTGTCCTGTTCACGCGCAACTGTCTTTGTCTAATTCTAAACAAAACTATCTCTTTCTAATATCGAAATAAGCGGTTGTTTTTACAAACCTTTGATAAAACTAACTCAAACTTAATTTCTATAGATAGAACTATAAACATCTATTCACTTCTCAATCGCGCTCACTAGACATGAAATAAAACAATTTTTAACGGATACTAGCGCGGTTTTATTAAAAGTACTTTGGTAATTAGTTGGTATTTGGTTTGATTTTTGGTTTTCCCGACGTTTCGGCAACTTTGCAGCTGCCATTAAACACTTTTAATAAAAACGCGCTAGTATCCGTTAAAAACTGTTTTATTTCATATAAACATCTAATCGATTATTAACTAATTTATAACAAAATCTCAAAAATCTCAATTATTTCAAAAGATATTTACAAAAAACCTTCGGGGGCTTTCTATGTGGTATTGCCCCTTTGATATGCCTAATTTCTAAAATTGGGGCTTTGTCTTTAAGGTATTGCCCGGTTGGTATACCCTATTTTACATAGCTGAAAAAACTGAAAATTACTTACAAATAGCAAAAACCTAGATTCTAATAGGAACGTAAAGAACTAATACAAGGTCTAACTAACAAAGTCTTACATCTAAAGCGTAGATTCACTAAGTTAAAGTCCTTAATTTATTATTCATAAGTCTCACTTCACTTATTGCAATTCACTATTATAAGTTTAACACTTATCACTTTCAGTTAGATATGAGCGCCGCGCCGGCGCGCCGCCGCCGCCGCCAATTCTTCCGCGCCGCCGCCGCTGCGAAAAGGCAACGGCGCGCCGAGCGAGAGGAAAGATTTAATGAATCAGTGTAAAACTGTGAACGATATCGTTTTTATGGAAGGATAAGACGCGTTACACGTTTGCGTCAAAATGGCCACACGCCGGCGTCGTCGTTCGTCATTAGAAGAACAAAATGTGGACGTTTTTAAAGTCTAATAAACACAGTAACTGTTAGATTTATTACTTGACGTTCGTGGACCATAGTCCACTCATAAGAAAACCTTTGATTTTATAGAGACCTGTCACCTGGGCGGTGCTGCAGTCTCTCCAGAGGAGCTAAATGGACAATAGGTATATCGAGGTGTTGAGGTACTTTTACGAGAATGCCCGGTCCGAGTATGGAACCAGAGCACAAACCCCATCCAACTGCAGCGAGGTATGAGGCAGGGAGAATTTTTTTCTCCGAAACTGTTCACAGCTGAGTTGGAGGACATCTTCAAGCTTTTGGACTGAAATGACTCGGTATCAACATCAATGGCCAGTATACCTAACACACCGTCATTGTGCCGATGATATAGTTCTTATGGCTGGAACCATGGAATATGTACCCACTCCAGTTCATGTTAGGAACACTTTTTTTATAGATAGGCAAGCGCTTGCCCGCTACCGCGCCTGATGGTAAGCGATGATGAGATCTACGATGAAACGCGTTTGCCTACAAGGTATTCACTCGCGACTTGAAACCCCGGATTTTTATTATCGGGAAACAGACTCAGGCAAGGAGTTCCACTCTTCGGTACGGATGATAAAATTTGAAGTAAAACGCTCTTTGGAATATCCACTAAAAACGGTGGCGTTGATTTGTACGTTTGGTTGTCCGATGGAAGAAAGGGAGATGGCGGAATTAGGTTGTGCAATTCCACTGCACAGTCGCCAAAATATATCTGATAAAAACCGATATGCTTGCAACCTTGCGTCTATGCTCGAGGCTTTTCAGCTTACTACAAAAAAGATTAGCGTTGCTGATGAGCTTCCTGGTTCTCCGCTCAATGGATTCAAGCATCAGGAGGTGGTATTTGGCGTAGCCATTCCAAAGTTGTTGACCAACTACACTCGAAGCTGTTGACCATTACGTATAAGTACCTAGGACAGGCAGTCCAGTTAGAGTCCAACTTCAAGAAAGAGATCTCTCGTCGAATCCATTTCGGATGGGCAGCATTCGGGAAGATTCAAAAAATTTTCGCATCCAACATACCTCAGTGTCTCAAGACCAAAGTTTATGACCAGTAGGCTGATTGTCTAACTTTGTTGCAATCAACTTTGACAGAAATCGCAGTGACATTGCTGCTTTAGTAAGAACCAATGTGACAACTATCTTACTTAAAGCAGCAATGCAACTGCGATTTCAATCGATTTCAAGTGAGAATTGTTAGCAACAGCCTTACGTAATTCGGGGTCCGTTTGTGTTGCCAGTGATGCCTTAAGGGCCTATTACATTTTTTCGTCGAAATTTCGATTTTGACGGATTTTAGCGCTACAACCTAGAGAAACCTTTGGGTCTACTAAATACATTTATAGGTGTTTGCGACAAAAAGTAATATGATGATATACTGGAAAGTTAAAGGGTTACAAAGTAAAATTAAAGTTGGTGAACGATTTCTTAGAGTCAACTTTGAACATACACAGAAAGAAAAACAAGTACAAACAACAAATAAAAGTATGAAATTTGATTTTCTTATGAAGTAAAGATTATTCTGATGTAAATTTTACGTAATAATAATTATGTATCTAGGAGAAATTCACAGTTAATTCTGAGCGTTTTTAGTAGTTTTATGGTTTTTGATTGGGTTTTTTTTTTCACATATTCCATACATAATTTCCAAATTCGGAGATCGCTATGAACTATTCGACTATATAAGAAATAATATTCATTTTTTTTTTATTTCATTTGTTTAGCATAGTAGTTCAATCCATGAGCTCAAAAAAGTGCCTTCGCGCATTTTATGAAAATCTTTCTCTGCAATTTCGGATTTAATTATAAAGTTAAGCAAATTTTCAAAAAAGCGAGACCGCTATGAACTATTCCAATAGCTATTCTACACTATTCAATAAGTCAAAATTGTTAATTTTTTTTTTGTTTCTGAGATCGAGAATCCCATAATTGGCCATTTTACGCAAAAATCACAGTCGAAACGTAATATGCCTCTTAAGGCTGTGAAAAGTGGTCGCCAACTATGGGTCTCATAAGAAGGCTCAAGATCACCCACCGTGTAATGAGAAATCAGAAATGAGGAGATCCGTAGGAGAACTAAAGTAACCGACATAGCTCGAAGGATTGCCTGGCTGAAGTGGCAGCGGGCAGGACACATAGTGATAAGAATCGATGGCCGTTGGGGCGGAAAGGTTCTTGAATGGCGACCCTGCATCGGACGATGACGCTCCGTGGGTAGGCCCTTGACTTGACAAGGTGGCGACGATCTTGTGAAGGTCGTGGGAACCCGCTTGATGCGGACAGCGCAGGACTGATCGTTGTGGAGCTCCTTGGGGGAGGCTTATACCTAGCAATGGGTGTTATGCGGCTGATATGATGGGCGTTTTTAAAATTCTAATAAAAACAAGTATTTCTGATTGATAAACTATGTGTTTTTATTATTTCCTGTCAATAAATGAAAAAAAAACCATTTAGAGGTCACGCCGCCGCCGGCCTTTTACCCATCGGCGCTCATATCTACTTTTCAGTATTAATTTTATCACTTATAACGTGTCACTAACACTCATAATTCACTTGCGTCGCTAACAGTACCATCATAATTGCACCATCAAACCACACTGCAGAGTAGAATAATAAATTAGTTATTGCAGTTTTAGGTCAGCGCCATCTCTTGACCGATAGTGGAACTAGTGTTAACTTTTAAAGAAATTTGATAATTTCTAAAAAATTGTGCTATATTGAGACATCGTTTTATTTTTCCTGTAATCTTAATATAAACTGCTATGACATAGAATTATTTGAGATTTTTCTCTTTGCAAACTTCGGAGATAAGGAGGGGAACGTAATTTTTTTTACAATTTTCATCATAAGTCGAAAACTATGCGGCCTAAAAAAAAAAAAAAAATGATTGAAAACGTGCAAACGACGCTCTTTCATATGATACCCCACATGCCCTAGTTGCCCCACTTCAAATTTTTAAGACCCCTTTTCAGTCCCTGTTGTAAAAAGATATTTATTTTTTTGTTTATTTATTATTCGCAAAATAGTTGGGCAAATGTCATCTTAAACTATTCCAAATTTCAAGTCGATACCATTAGTAGTTCTCGAGATATCCAGCTGTGACAGACAGACAGACAGACAGACAGACTGAGTCACACCATAAGGGTTCCTTTTTTACCATTTTGGTACGGAACCCTAAAAAGAAGAAACTGATTGGTGACTCATTTATCAACGCACAGCCCAAACTGCTGGGTGTAGAGACTCCAAATTTGGCACATAGATTCCATATGAGGTCTAGGGGTGCACTAAGTTAGGATTTTTTGTAACTCACCCCCTAAGGGGGTGAAATGGGGGTCCAAAGTTTGTATGAAACAGCGTTAGTTTCGAAGCTAGGATCTTCAACTTTTGTATTTAGGCTAATATATACGTATCTCAGCGTTTCTGACAATTCTACTCCCAAAGGGGTGAAAAGATAGTGTAGTGTAGACGAAAAGATCAATGATTAATATGTACAGCATAATGTGGTGAGGAAATGATTTTTCTCTGAGTTATAAGTTTTTTACATTGATGAAATAACACTGGCTTGCAGTAGGATTTACTAGAAAAAATCGACGATGCCACTAGTGACTCGGTAGCTCAGTTAAAAGAGCATTGGAATGGACTTCCAGGTTTGATTCCTGCCTGAGAAAATGATCTGGTGACGAGTCAATTTTTTTAGTATATTATTTAGTATTGTATGAAAATGAATCTAAATATCTTCGTCAAATCATGGATAAGTTTTTAACTTAAATATATTCCACCTTGCTTTGTTGTTGGCGTCGCGCGTCGTCTTCTACTGAAGTCAATAACAATAAATAATTTGTACTTGGCCCTCATAATGGATAAAGTGGCGCAGTTCGCATAATTTATTACACAAATTTTAATGTATCTGGTAAGTAAGGTATTCCTACTCTCTAAACTTAAAGACTTGATAAATTATAAAGATTGTGACGACCTTCGTGGTCGGGTGGTTTTTACGCCGGTTTTAAAGGTGTCGCCATCTCTAAGGTCCCTGGTTCGATCTCTAAGAAATATAGAAAAGTTCATTTTCAATACAGTTGCTCGAAAATGTGAGCTTACGCTGACAGGTCAGCGTGCGGTAAGTTGATTTTACCGCACGCCGTGCGTTTTTGTTTACGGTTTAGTACAGCGTGCGGTAAGTTGAATTTACCGCACGCCCGCGCCGTGCGATTATGTTTACGTACGTTTTTTTTAATTTCTACTAGCTTCCACCCGCGACTTCGTCCGCGTGGACAGTAGAAAAATAAGGTGACCAGTTTAAAATGACCTCTTTAGTGTATAAAGTCTAGTACTAATGAGAGTTCAAGCTGTTTCCGTGGTTCCACGCACCTGAATTAAATAAAACATAGCTTAGATTTTAAGTTGGACCTTAATCTACTAAACTGTGAAAAGCCTATCAAAATTCTTTCAGTGGTTTTTGCATAATACGCGCACAAATATTTAGAATTTACACTTTTATTATATGTATAGATTACAATTTCAGTAGTACCTATAATGTTTTCTCGCAAATGTATTGAAAAACGTAGTATGTCACACGGTTGTTAAGGTTTTTTTAAAACTCGTGACGATTATAAACCCTCGCCTGCGGCTCGGGCTTATAAAACGTCAACTCGTTTTAAAAACCTCCTTACCAACCTTGTATCATAAACTACTATTTCTAAATTGACCCAGCCGGTCAATTTAGAAAATGAACTTTTCTATATTGGTCTGGGTGTTTACAGTTCCACCGTTTTGTCTCTAATTTCCAAACGCAAGTGCTTTAGTTACTTACTTTGGAATCAGAGCAATGTTTTTATGTTGTCTAAAATATCATTTATTTATTTATAACATATTTGCTCGTAAAGGGTCTCTTATTACACCAATTTCAATATCGTATTGTATCTCATTACCGCACGGTTTATCAAGATACTTCGTCTAAAACGAACGGTACTTTTTTAAATCTTAGCAAAGAGTTTTTATGTCAGAAAAAGAGGTCAACATTTTATGGATAAAATTAACTTTGGGAGATAAAATATAATAAATAAACATTAAATTATTCAATTTAATTAATTTTGACAATAAATTACAACCATTTATCTGTAACAAAAACACAAAAATATTAATTTACTTTATTAGTAATACTGGCTGTTTTTATGCCTTTGCATTAAAAAAAGCGCTGATGCGCGCGCATTGCTAATTTAATTTTTTTTTTTTGCTGTATTGTTTTTATTTGAAAATGTCGTCAAGTAGTGATGAATTTATTAATTCAACACCGCCAGAAGTCTCAGAGGCAGCGAAAAAGGCTACTCTAAGCCTCTTGCCCGAAAAATTGACCGATAAGATACTTACAAGCGTATCAAAATTTAATCATATGGAAAACAAGCAAAGGTGCAAAGTCCGAGTTTTATTTATTTCCTCGCAAATATGTTATAAAATGTCGTATGACATACGTGCGCTTTGATAATTACAGCCTCTGCTTTCTTGTAAATGTGCAATGTAAGTGTAGCAATATCGCCTCGGCTGTAATTTTCAACGTACCGCACTTATATCATAATGTACTATTACCTATTGTTCTTAGGGTATTGTTTTATCCTCTTATTTTATGACAAACTGATGCCTGCAGGCAACGACTGCATCATGCGACTTCATCCGCGAGTAATTCTGTTCTATTTGAGGATTATAAAATTTCGGGATCTATGGAACAGCTCATTATTTTTTTTACTCTGATTAAGTTGGTCCCATAGACAAAGTTGTTCAGTTTGACGGACTAAGCCACAAGCCACAACACAAAATTTGTCGACTATTCAAAAAATCACCCTGTACCTACAATAATATACTTTTTTATTGCTACACAAAAAAATATTCTCAACTGGGCAATTTTTTATTGTACAATGTCTTTGTAATGCAATGTTTTTGGTCAGAACTGACACCTAGTTTTATCGAAAAAAAGACCCACATGTTGGATCTATCCCTTCTCCTGTTGGAATGGGCGCCATTTCAAAAAGACATAAGTACAAAAAAAAAATCTTAATAGGTGTTAATACGGCTGGCGCTGCCATCTGCTACTGCGGTGTGCGGTCGGGTTCGAATTTACGACCGCAGCGACATGAGGCGGCGACACGTCGCGGCTTCATGTCGCGTGTCGCGTGCTTCCAACTCGCACCTTAAGACCAATGACATTGTATATCAGCTTTGATAAATAATCAACTAATTATATTTTGAAAAATCTTTTCAATTTGATACTTTATACTGCTTTATAAAAATACAAAAAACTAGAAATTGATTATGAGTGTTTCCCGAAAATTGGAAAATTATTTTTCACATGAAAGTTTTGTTATATTTCCATCCTTTCACTTTAACTGCCCTGAGTTATTCTACCACTGCTTTTCACGAATAAATCCTTTTCGACAGGAATTAAGTTTCAGATGGGGCTTTTTGTGGCAGAATACCTGGATAATACTATGACGCATTTTGTTTCAATAAACTGTAAAATTAGGTATCTTTATTTACACGTTTCTCTACAGAAATATGCTATTGAAGAAAAAAATCGGGTTGCACTCCAGTAGTGTCACAGAGTATAAATAAGTCTATGATTTCACCAAAGAGATCGCTGCTATTAGTTCCATTTTCAAAATTAGCGTGTTGCTGGTGACAACGCGCTAATTTTGAGGTTTACGTCTTAAAATGATGCGCCGCCATTTTCAACGCGCCCCGTAGAAAGAGAGGGGGATACTCCCGCCGCCAGCTGTCTACTCTCCATCCGTCACATCCGTCTTACGCATTTTCGATCAGCCACGTGATTCTTACTGACGCGAGTTTAGCATTTTTTCCCCATAACAAAAAAGCGTACAACGCCGCTAAAGAAGTTTTCACTTCAAAAATATCTCATTCTGAAAACCGGTAATTGTGCGCCAGAAGACTCTAAATCAGTGAGGACCAAAAATATTATAGTCAGCCAAGCACCGTGAATAAAAATGTAAATCTACGAAGAAATATTACTTGGCGAGCTCGAAAAACACGGCAGTAATAGCTGCTTTTAAGATCTGAATCCATTTGGAATATTAATAGAATTCACCGTGGCGTCTGTTCGAACATCAGTCGATACCAAAGATCTGTTAAGAGACAGATATATGCCCCATCCAATCAGGCGGTGCGGAAATAGCGAGGCACGTCGACGAATACTTCAGTTACTTGTTTTCATAAAACTTTGAGGAAGAGTGCATTCAGGCTTTGTGCTCGGATCTCTGTTATTTGTGGATCTCCTTTCCGTTGTCGGAGCGCAGCTCGCAGGTGCGTTACATTAAAAACCGGCCAAGTGCGAGTCGGACTCGCGCACGAAGGGTTCCGTACCAAAAAAGAGGCAAAAAAAATCACGTTTGTTGTATGGGAGCCTCCCTTAAATATTAATTTTATTGTTTTTAATCTGTATTTGTTATTATAGCGGCAACAGAAATACATCATCTGTGAAAATGTCAACTGTTTAGCTATCACGGTTTATGAGATACAGCCTGGTGACAAACAGACAGACGGACAGCGGAATAGGTAATAGGGTCCCGTTTTTACCCTTTAGTAATAGGGTCCCGTTTTTACCCTTTGGGCACGGAACCCTAAAAATGCTTGAGATCGCTGTTCCCACAAATGTTAAATTGTATTACTTACCTATTACCACTCCTGAAAACGTACGGTTTTGCTTTAATTTTGTTGTGTACGTGTATAAAAGACACATTATAATTTGATAAATTAAACATTGAATGAAGCTCATTACAGAAGAAATTTAAAGTTAGGGGTTATTTAGTTTTCTTGTCACTGTTGCGATAAAAGTTGGAACATTTCCAGTTGAGTTAAAAAGTTTGGCACACGCATAAGAGTGGGTAATAAGTAATAACTAAATACAATACGAGTGTGTATATTCCGTAGTTATTGCGTAGATGAAGTGAAATGACGTCTGACCCTTACCAGAACTGCGATTGAGAAGTTAAGGAAAGTGTGGAAGAATCGTAATATTACCAAAGCCTCCAAAGTCAGGCTCGAACACTTGTATTCCCCATTTTTCTTTACGCGGCAGAGACGTGGACAGCAGTGTTGGGAAACGTACAATAATTATTGGATTCTTACAATAATTCGTGATACGAAACTAGATTGTACAATAAAACATAACTTTCTCATTATTGTACGCTTTTATACAATATTTTCTGATTTGACACAATATAAGTACAATATCATGGCACGCGACACTAAATCAAAATTCAAAAAATTCAAAATTCAAAATAATTTATTCACTTGTGAATGTCATAGAAGCTACGCCATCGGTTCGCAAACCCTAACTGACCTTGTAACGAGAGAAATGAATAAATAAACGCATCACCTAGGTACATTCTGTAGTGTCACACTAGTCTTTTGTCTCTATTATGCCCTTAAGTTGGTAATTCGCTTTCATTTCTTGCTTGCCGATATTGGCATTGGCAGTAAACGTAAACTATCAAGGTTTTTCATCTTGCCTTCCCCTGTGGAATCGTATAAAAAAATATATTTTTTTAAATTTAAAACTCTTCTTTTAAGAGAAACTCGAAGCGGATTATTCAATACAATAACAGTACTTTTAAATATAAGTTCAAATTTTATATTTTGTTCATTTTTATGCAATTAATATATTTTTTTATTAAATACATTTTTTTTTCGATTTCACTCGAGAATTTATGAGAAAGAAAAGAGCAAGCGCAAAATAAGTGAGGTGACTTCAGTTCAGTTGTAAATTGTTAAATTAATCGTACATTATCGGCCTAAATATTAAAAATTAAAAATATTTAAAAAGTACAATAATTCGACCCAAAATACAATAATTTTTAGCTTGGCAGCACCATAATTTCGCACCCAACATTTCCCAACACTGGTGGACAGTGCGCGAGTTGGAAAAGGGGAAGATAGATGCTCTAGAGATGTGGTGCTGGAGAAGGATGCTAGGGTTATCGTGGACGAAGTTCGGGTCCAACGCGTCCATACTCCAGGAATTCGACATCACGCAACGTTTATCGGCTGTAGTAAGGTCGCGTATATTGCAATACTTTGGCCATGTCTCTAGGCGGGGGGTAACGACTCCATAGAGTGGCTGTTCGTACAGGGCAAAGTGGAGGGAACCAGATCACGTGGAAGGTCACCGATGCGCTGGACTGACTAAGTAAAACCCGCAGTGGGACACCGCGTATCTGACTGCGCCAGACAGTCTGCCAACCGGGAGAGATGGCGGGAGATCGTGCGGAAAGCTGTGTCCGCCTCTACCACCGACGTGGACGCCTCAACGTGACCACGACCACTCTGCCAAGAGCGAAACGACGAAGAAGATGAAGTGTAGGTGGGTCATTGTCAAAACGGGGCTCGAAAAATTGTAAAAAATAAAAGTCCAATATTAAAGGAAATTTGTTTTTATTTATATCCATTGGAACATTAGCAATCTAAATCAACATAAATAAGAAGTCGATAGTCGATACAGCAAAATTAAAAAAAAAACTATGGAAAAAGACCACCGAAAAGAGGACCACCGAATGGATTTTCCTCACTAAAAAAATCATAATACCAAAGTTTTTGAGGATAATGATAAAAGCACTTTGAAATTAGTAAAATGGCTTAATAATCAAGTAGGGTTCCTTTACAACATAATTATCTTTGCAGGAGTGCTCTCAGTCGCACTACGAATTATTGATACGTTCGCAGTTAGGCTGCTATTCAATTAAGATAAGAATGCGTTCAGGAAAAAATAATATTTTGATTTTTCAAGTAATAAAATCGGGTAACCGAAAAGATCTAAATCTTTGGAACAAAATTGAGACTATGATAAAAAAATCATTAATAATGGTATATTGCTGGATAACGTTTATATGGAAAAATTACAGTCTTAGATTTCAAAATGGTAACGAAATTTATTAATTGGGAATGTTTTAATATACCTTAAGATCACAAATTAAAGCTGAGTTGGGTTCCGAACAGACCACCGAAGAGGACCTTTTAAGACAAAAATAGGATTTTTGGAAAAAATATGATTTTAGGATTTTATTACCCTCTCAGAACACTTTTTTTAGTTCCAGTTGGTATTGTTTGGTAAAGTTTTCTCTTCTAAATGTATAACTCATTTAATTTTATAGCTTTCGAACAAAATTACCACTGAATTTGACAATGACCCAGGTATATTCCATATCAAGACTAAAAGTTGTGTAAATAATTATGATAAGTATTTTTTCAGGTAACTAATGAAATGAATAAAGAATCAGAGGATGGACTTATTGAAACTATATGCTTGGCTTATTTTATATTTGCTTGAAATTTCCTGTAGCTTAAGGGGCGATTGAAGAATCAAGTAACGCGTGGTTCGCTTTATGCGGGCCGCTTAGGTTTGGCAGAGATCCAGTGGCTGTAAAGCCGGGCCCGCGCGTGGCGGCAGCCGGCAAGCGCGGGTTTATTTTATAACTTGTTCCATCGACCGCGCCCGACCCATTAGCCGCCACTATGGACTCAAGAACTCGTGATACGTGAAATTTTAAACACTTTCAACTTAATTAGGATCTCAACGTTTTTAAACCCGGCAGGCGCGGCTTTCGTTGATGACTTTGCATACCTACCTTTTAGAGCGTAAGGCGTGTCAACTTTAGCATTTTTACACTGAATAAAAGTTTTACATAAAATAGGTACCTGACAAAATATTACCTATACCTATGCACTTCATATAACGTTATAGGTGTCAATGTCATTTTGACTACATATAAATAGGATATTAATTAAGAAGTTAGCTATAAATTGTTTTTCTCATGTTTTTTTAAACTATTTTTAATTTAATGAAGAAGTATGTGTTCATGTAACTAAATCACTAGATCACTAGCAAATTAACCTGGCAAGTTGGGGCGAACCCCACCTGTGGCCGAGGTCGTTCTCTGGCACACACTCCGGCCGCTCGCTGCTCGCTTTGTGCAATTTCATTCACTTAGAAATTCGCTAAATGGGTTTAATGTAGTGGCGATTCCGGGACGAGATGCTTGACCGAAAGAGGTCACCGAATGGTACCTTTCATAACCCTCTCGCTTGATTATGACGAAAAGAGAATACAAGAGGTAATGTTAAATATACAGTTGATATCTAGAAATTAAAAATGGAATGAATGAAAATGAAATACTTTCTCATAGTTAAAAAAATCGGCCAAGTGCGCGCACATGTATCGTTCTGTAGCAAATAGGACTAACGGGCAGGGATTATCTGTGCTACGAGTTTAACCGCAAAATTAAGTTGGTTTGTAATAGAAAAATGAGGTATGTTATTTAAAAGAAAAAAAAAACAGAATTATCGATATATTGGTATTTGTTGGTAAATATAGGTAGGTAATAATAAATATTATCACGATATTTCAAGTTAATAGGTCAATTGGAAGTTAAATTACTTGGAACTATGGAACTTATTTGTGTGAATCTGTAAATGGTTTTTAGATGTATACTGAGATTGCTATAGTTAACATAATAACTGTTGATTCACCTGTGAATATAAAATAAAAATAAATAAATAAAATAAATTATGACCGCGCATACCGTTATTTAACCTCGATGATAGAATACATAGGTACTTTAAATATTATACTTTTACAAAATGTATAGTTTACAGATTTTTTCCTGTACTTGTTTGTAGTATAAGACAATAAATTACTTGCTAAATTTCATAGTTCTAGGTCAACGGAAAGTACCCTATAAATTTTGATTCCCATGAGAGTGTCGAAATATGCTTTTTTGCGCCATGAACGACCGTATCTTTTTTTACGATAACTTGGAAGTCTGAGATTTTTAATAGCTTTGAGGGACTTTAGACCTAAATTATATGGTTTTAATTTCAACTCGATACCTCCACGCGTTCTCGAGATAAAAGGTCTTGACAGACCCATTATCTCGATTAGGGCCTGTCTGTCTGTCTGTCTGTCTCCAGGCTGTATCTCATGAACCGTGATAGCTATACAGTTAAAATTTTCACAGATTATGTATTTCTGTTGCCGCTATAACAACAAATACTAAAAACAGAATAAAATAAATATTTGAGGGGGGCTCCCATACAACAAACATGATTTTTTTGCCGTTTTTTGCTAGATATTAAAAACGACAACATGTAGACAGTTGAAATTTTCATAGATGATGTATTTCTGTTGCTGCTATAACAACAAATTACAAAAACAGAATAAAATAAATATTTAAGGGGGGCTCCTATACAACAAACGTGTTTTTTGCCGTTTTTTGGTACGGAACCCTTCGTGCGCGAGTTCGACTCGCACTTGGCTGGTTTTTTCCTTTTAAACCTTAAATTGGTAACGTAATACACTGAGTACACTGAAATAAAAAAAAATATGGGATTTAATTTTCGTTTTTTCTTCACTTTTTTTATATAAAACGTTTTCATCTTAGAGTAAGACGGGCTTCTGGGGACGAAGCCGTCGCTGCTCGAAGGTTTTCATAATCTTCTATTTTTGATAGAAAAATAATGTTACAGTGACAACTTTTAAAACCAACTGTGAAAGTCAAAACGACTTCTGAGTGACCTAGTGTGTCCCCGGGGTGGGTAAGCTATATTGTTTTTTTTTTTTAAATGTATGGGATTTCGCTTTTCAAAGTATTGCGACACTGTAAATATCTTCATACTAAAGTTACTGGTGTTAATAAAATAACACAAATTATACCGACTCGCACGTTCGAATGTACTCTGTGAATGCCATTGCCAAGTAAGGGTTGTATAAACTTTGGTATACACGAAGTACATTGCCAAGCTGGTAGACAATTTTTTTGTTTTTATATTTAATATCGTTATTACAAGGTGTGGTATTTTTGTCATAAGGTAATGTTTTCTTTGCTTTTCTATAGTGCTTGATTTTTTTTTACATTTAATGGACTTACTCTTGGCCACATTCGAGAACCATAAGGCTAAGAAGAGGCTGAAGATGAAGCGAGCTTGCCCAGAAGAAGCCTTTAAATATCGAGCAGCAAATAACTTTGACACGAGCTCGCAAGACTTTGGCTTTGGTCCCCGTAGAAAACCCCATGCCTGCTCAAATAATAGTTTCTGTTCCGATGAGGAGCTTTGCTCTATTATCACCATTTAACGTTGGTTCTGATCCACCTTCATTGAACTTCTCATTTAAACGACTAAAAATCTTAGATGACCCACATTTCAAAAGATTTTCCCATTTCCTTTAATAGTTAATTATAACGCCATTCTTACATAAGACTCCAATTCAATTATTGTATTATATATTTATATCAATTGTGTAATATTGTTATAAAATCACAAATTCCTATAGAAAAAAGCCTATTATGCATGCCTATTATGGAAAGTAAACAATTTCCGAATTTAAAGATTATTATTTTAATAAGTGTAGGTAAATGAAAAAGTAAGAAACAGTTAATAGTGTAAAAAATAAAATTTCATAATCATTTTATTTTATTTGAATAAATACATTATTTAGTAAAGCCACGTTTTAATTAATCCTATTTCGTTTGTAAGTTTTCAAATCACATAACATGACGTAGGTAATGAAAACATTGTAGTCAGTTCCTGAAAACAATGAATTTAATGTAAATTGTAATTTGACAGATAAATGTGATACATTGCTACTTTTCTTTAGTAAGTTTTTATTGGTGTCAAAACGAAAGAGCCAATGTATCACATACATCTGTCAAATTACAATTAACATTAACTTCATTATTTTAGTCGATAGACCCGCTGGTCTACGTACAAAAAAATATAAAAAAAAAACTTTGAATTATAGATCCCTGATGCTTACCCTATAAGAAAAAAATATTTTGTATAGAGATTGACTATGCATTTTTTGACGACTGAATAAACTAGCGATGTGACAGCCCTACGTGTTTAAGCTGTATCGCTCGCTCGAGGCTCGAGTTGGCCTACTTATTTGGTTCTACTATGTCCTACGGCTCCACCACCGTCTTAACGCGTAGCTTAAAGCTTAATCTAGGCGTTACGTAGATGTGGCCAAGACTTAACGGCGTTAATTTACAAACGATAGTACTAAATATTTATAACATAATTATTGGACATTACCAACCATTAACGTTAACGTTAACGCAGGTGGAGCGGTAGCATTATAATAAAAAACAAATGACTCGCGACTCCAGTCAATTTCTGTTTACTTTCATGAATGAGTTCATTAAAATTTAAAAACATAGCAATCTACATATATTCAATAGTACATTACTGACGCGGTCAATAATGACTGCATTGCTGGCAGCGCGATGATGATGGCCGATAGCGTAGCTTAACGCAGGTCCAGGCCGTCACAGCGCGGTCAGCGTTGCAGCCCTTGATGGCCAAGCTGGAATAAAGGCCGAGACCGGAGGTCGAGGCCTTTATAGCGCGGACAGCAAGGGCAGCAATGATGACCAAGCTTGAAGGCCGAGACCGTAGTTAAGCTCAGCTTGAGGCCATCATAGCGTGGCCAGCAGTGCAGTCATTGTGGACCAAGTCTTGTATAGTGCTTTACTCAAAAATGTCAAATAAGTAAAAAATGACAAAAATGTCAAAAAATACCAAAAATACCAAAATGACCATTTTTGACATTTTGACATTTTTGACATTATTGACATTTTTGTATTTTTTTACATTTTTGACATTTTTGACATTTTTGACATTTTTTACATTTTTGACATTTTTGAGCAAAGCACTATACAAGACTTGGTCCAAAATTACAAAAATGATAAAAATGATTAAAATGACAAAAAAGGGGTAAAAAGTCAAAAAAGTCAAAAAAGTCAAAAAGTAAAAAATATCAAAGAGGAAAAATAGTAAAAAAGTTAAAAAAAGTACAAAAACATCATTTTCAACAATATGACACCCGCGCAAATAAAGAATGGGAATGAAAATGGCGGCTCACGGCGCTTACCACAACAAGTGTGACTGAGAGAGCGATAGATGTGGCGTTTAATGTGTGAGCGAGAAGTGAATATGAACGCGCCACTTTTAATCCCATTCTTTATCTGCGCGGGTTGTACAATATACTTTTTTCACCTAACTATGTTTGAAACAAAACTCGACAATAATGTATTCTCAAAGGAAATTGCTGGTGGCTAAAACTCGACAATAATGAAATCCCATACAACTTTGTTGCATCACCATCGGAGAAGCGCGGCAACCTTGACTTTGTTCAAAGAAGGTTGTCGAAATAATGATCATATTACAAGCATTTTTGAGTAAATATTTGTGTGTTGCCAGATACGCAAAACGTTCATGATCTGAGTGCCATGTAGTATTTGTTATTATAGTCTGTGGTTGCAGCGTATCATACACCATGCTTTCGTAGTTCGTAGTCCGTAGCTATTCGTGGCTCGTAGCACATGTGCTACGATAACGTAGAGATCCATTTAGAGTAGAATTATAATCGAAATGTTTGCTATTGCGTTGGTGCATTTGCATTTGCCTTTATAATCAAGCAATTACTTATTAACAGCAGTCAAGGCAATCTATTCAATATTTAGAGAGTTTGGGACTGGCATTTAAACTAGTAGTTATCAAAATAGGGCAAGAAATTGTTTTGTTTTTGCATTTTTATTGATTATTTACATTAATTTTCATTTATTATTATTATTTACATCAACCGACCCTGAACAGTAAAATGCCCAATTTTATTTTGCATTTATCTTAAAGCTATTCGGTATTGTGATACTGAATCGCTCCATTGTCGTGTCTGTCGAGCCTGACAGGCACAATATAAAGAAACAAATGTTTATGCTTAGTCACTACTTCACAATACAGTACCATTCAATGATAAAATCGGATAATTCAAAAGCTACGATGCTTACTAATGTTGTAATCTTAACACAATACCATGACTGTTTTTAAAAGGTGTATAAATAAATGAATAATCTTATTGACCGAACGAGCGCGAAGCGTCACCGTTTCGGCTTGGGCAAAAATGCTTTCGTATATCCGTCCGGCTGTCCGTCTGTTCTCCTTTACTGGTAGTATTTCTCAACCGATTCTCCTCATATTTTATGAGCAGGTTTTATTATATATGGATTTCTTGTCTAGTAATTTTTTCGAAGTTTTTCAAAATGGTAGAGATATGGGGAATAATCATATTTGAGCCATTTTGAAAAATGTCACAAACGCAAGGTCTATAATTCACAAAGGCACGTCTTCTTATGAATGAAAACGGACTTATATCTCTTATAAATAAAAATGAATTGCTGTTCGCTAGTCGGGATAAAACTCAAAAACGGCTGGACCAATTGGAATATTTTTTCTTGTGTGTTTGCTATAGTACTAAGGTACTTTAGAAACAAAAAAATAGGAAAAAAAATGTTTTTTTGCTTCTTTGTTACCATAATGAAAGTAATTATGATTTCATAATACGAATAAGAGGTTATAATACCGGCTATATAGTCATTTATCGTCGCCCACAACTTCGTTACCCTCGTCCTGTGGGAGTGTGAAGGCCACAGTTAAGCGACTACTGACAACATTGAAGGAACCTACTCTCCAATCAAGCTTAGGATATAATTGGGATGTTGACAACTTTTTTTATTTTATATTACACTAGCGGCCGCGCGCGGTTTCACCCGCGTGGTTCCCGTTCCCTTGGAAATATCGGAATAAAAAGTATCCTATGTTTTAATCTAGGCTATCTACTATCTGTGTGCCAAATTTCAACCAAATCCGTTCAGTAGTTTTTGCGTGATTGAGGAACAAACATCCAAACCCACAAACATTCACATTTATAATATTAGTAGGATAAATTACCTCTCAAAAAAAGAAACATTGGTAAAATTATTATTTCGCTAGCTTGAAAACTGCCCGAGATATCACAGTGTGAAATGCACACAAATGGACTTGCCCAAAAACGCTCCATACTAACAGCTACTGAATTATGACGTCACGCCTCAGTAGTTTGTATGCAATGCGTAGGAAATTTGTTCGGCAGCTATATTAAATATTGTGTTTATCAAAATGGTTTCTTAGACAAATTTGCTATACATTTTTACGAACTAACGATAAGGGTATCATTTATTTTATTAAATTTTATACTTTTTAAATGGACTTGTCCACCCAACTTTGAAGGGTCATAAAACAAATAATATGCAATATATAAAAACAAGAGGTATACAAGCTACTCTAAAAGTTTAATATGTTTACGATTTTTATTAGTATTTCGTTATTTTATTCATTAGTCAACATCCCAATTTTAATGTTCGTAGCCTAGCCTCACTTAACACTATAATTATAATTTATTTACAAAAATATTATTTTTGAGCCATTTATGACGACCTTAATTGTGAAACCCACGGTTGCTTTAAATCCTATGACAAATATTTGCGTCATTAAGCAAAGCAATTTATTAATGTATGAATAACTAGCGGCCGCCCGCGACTTCGCCTGCGTGGAAAATTTTTTGCTATCCCTCGAACAATACTTTTTCGGGATGAAAGGTACCCTATATCCTTCTCTGTACCCCTCACAACGTGTATGTAAAGTTTCATGATGATCGGTTCAGTAGTTAAGACGTGAAGGCGTAACAAACAAACAAACAAACGGACTTTCACATTTTATAGTAAAGAAGTAAGGATTTACGCGAAACGCGCGGAAGAATCATTGTATCAAAAGTACGCGTAATTTCTATTCAGTCACTCGCAATAATATTAATTTTATATGAGAAAATGAAGTGTGTCGAGTTATTATTACAAATTACAAAGTTAAAGATACTATTATCAGATCTAAAATTTTTAGAATGTTTCAATCTAGAATTTCATTATCTGGCATAATTATGAATAAATCATACTATAGTTGTGTTTTCGTGGCGTGGCAGTTCTAAACCGTATGTCCGTCAATTAATACTTCCCGAAGCGGGAGTAGGTAACTCTGTAAAGCCCGTTTGTTTCGCTAACGAGGTACCCAAGAAAAGTTTGCGGCCCGCGGTTGTTCCACGTCTTCCTCAGAATTGATGGTTACTTACTCCTAAAGATGATACTGGCCGAGAAAAGCTATGAACAAAACTAATCAGTGCAAGTTTGGTGTGGTAATTATAAAATTGTTGAAGAAAATTATGATTAAAAATGACAAATATATGAAAAATTTAATAATGCACAATGCTTATCAGTGCAGAAGTTTGATTTAGTAATTATAAAACTATTAAAGTAAATCCTAATATATAAAAACCGGTCAAGAGCGAGTCGGACTCGCGCACCGAGGGTTCCGTACCTGTGGCGGGCACGGCGGGCAGACGACGACGAGAGCACTTAAAAGATCATCCACACTAAACCGCACACGTCACAAATAATAATACCACTCGATAACTCTCAATTAGTGGACTGTAAACACTCAAAAGTCTTCATAGGATTATCGCCGGCTGGACGAGAAAGGCGGTTGAACATTCGGTCGGAAAAACACTATCACGGAACACACCAGTCAACAGTGTTCATAAACTAATGTCACTTCACATAAATGTCAAACCAACGTATCACAAATTCTTTTCACCATTTTCACATTATTTTGTAGTCGGCGCAGTGAATGTTCGTAGCAAGACACGTAGCTCCGTAGCAAAGCACTAATTCACACTTATAACATAGCACTGACCTGCATATATTTAAACTGGACAGGCTTATGTCAAACTGTTTTTGTGCCTATTTGATTTCCGCCATTTTGGCGCTGTAGGACGTAGCGTGAGCATAGCGTGCATACATGGTACTAAAGTTTGAAGTCTGGAGAGACCATCACGGCAACCATTTTCAAATTGTACGTCAAAATTAGTTCTTTAGACGCACGCTAGTGGCATTTCAAATAGGCACAAAAACTTAGCTGTCAAATCATACAAACAGCCAGTCCAGTTAAATAAAAAAAATTTTTTCATGTCAGTGTAACATAGTCAAAATTACTAATTCACCACATTGAAGCACTTTGAAACATATTATTTGGAGCACTAAAATCTTAACATTGTCGCGCTTACTGCCAGGATGCACCTTATTACTGGGACCTTTACTTCTTAATGAAACCACTATTTACTGATTCTTCTTTTATTTCTTCCTTTTTCTTCCTTTTACAATGATATCTTCATTATTGGAAAACTATCGGAAAACTATGCGCTTACTTCGACCTCTCCGATTTATATATCGATCGAAAATTTATCCTAGAAAATTCGGAACCAATCAGATTTCTTGGAATTTTCATTCAAATCAATCTAGAACTCTTTAGTTTTTCTAGAACTCGGACCTCTCTGTCGCACAGTATGTCTGTCCTGTTCACGCGCAACTGTCTTTGTCTAATTCTAAACAAAACTATCTCTATCTCTTTCTAATATCGAAATAAGCGGTTGTTTTTACAAACCTTTGATAAAACTAACTCAAACATTTCTATAGATAGAACTATAAACATCTATTCACTTCTCAATCGCGCTCACTAGACATGAAATAAAACAATTTTTAACGGATACTAGCGCGGTTTTATTAAAAGTACTTTGGTAATTAGTTGGTATTTGGTTTGATTTTTGGTTTTCCCGACGTTTCGGCAACTTTGCAGCTGCCATTAAACTCTTTTAATAAAAACGCGCTAGTATCCGTTAAAAATTGTTTTATTTCATATAAACATCTAATCGATTATTAACTAATTTAAAACAAAATCTCAAAAATCTCAATTACATATTTCAAAAGATATTTACAAAAAACCTTCGGGGGCTTTCTATGTGGTATTGCCCCTTTGATATGCCTAATTTCCAAAATTGGGGCTTTGTCTTTAAGGTATTGCCCTGTTGGTATACCCTATTTTACATAGCTGAAAAAACTGAAAATTACTTACAAATAGCAAAAACCTAGATTCTAATAGGAACGTAAAAACTAATACAAGGTCTAACTAACAAAGTCTTACATCTAAAGCGTAGATTCACTAAGTTAAAGTCCCTAATTTATTATTCATAAGTCTCACTTCACTTATTGCAATTCACTATTATAAGTTTAACACTTATCACTTTCAGTTAGATATGAGCGCCGCGCCGGCGCGCCGCCACCGCCAATTCTTCCGCGCCGCCGCCGCTGCGAAAAGGCAACGGCGCGCCGAGCGAGAGGAAAGATTTAATGAATCAGTGTAAAACTGTGAACGATATCGTTTTTATGGAAGGATTTGACGCGTTACACGTTTGCGTCAAAATGGCCACACGCCGGCGTCGTCGTTCGTCATTAGAAGAACAAAATGTGGACGTTTTTAAAGTCTAATAAACACAGTAACTGTTAGATTTATTACTTGACGTTCGTGGACCATAGTCCACGAACGTCAAGTAATAAATCTCATAAGAAAACCTTTGATTTTATAGAGACCTGTCACCCGGGCGGTGCTGCAGTCTCTCCAGAGGAGCTAAATGGACAATAGGTATATCGAGGTGTTGAGGTACTTTTACGAGAATGCCCGGTCCGAGTATGGAACCAGAGCACAAACCCCATCCAACTGCAGCGAGGTATGAGGCAGGGAGAATTTTTTTCTCCGAAACTGTTCACAGCTGAGTTGGAGGACATCTTAAAGCTTTTGGACTGAAATGACTCGGTATCAACATCAATGGCCAGTATACCTAACACACCGTCATTGTGCCGATGATATAGTTCTTATGGCTGGAACCATGGAATATGTACCCACTCCAGTTCATGTTAGGAACACTTTTTTTATAGATAGGCAAGCGCTTGCCCGCTACCGCGCCTGATGGTAAGCGATGATGAGATCTACGATGAAACGCGTTTGCCTACAAGGTATTCACTCGCGACTTGAAACCCCGGATTTTTATTATCGGGAAACAGACTCAGGCAAGGAGTTCCACTCTTCGGTACGGATGATAAAATTTGAAGTAAAACGCTCTTTGGAATATCCACTAAAAACGGTGGCGTTGATTTGTACGTTTGGTTGTCCGATGGAAGAAAGGGAGATGGCGGAATTAGGTTGTGCAATTCCACTGCACAGTCGCCAAAATATATCTGATAAAAACCGATATGCTTGCAACCTTGCGTCTATGCTCGAGGCTTTTCAGCTTACTACAAAAAAGATTAGCGTTGCTGATGAGCTTCCTGGTTCTCCGCTCAATGGATTCAAGCATCAGGA
Source organism: Agriphila geniculea (assembly GCA_943789525.1). Taxonomy (NCBI): domain Eukaryota; kingdom Metazoa; phylum Arthropoda; class Insecta; order Lepidoptera; family Crambidae; genus Agriphila; species Agriphila geniculea. The sequence goes on from OX038874.1 coordinate 16,126,046, forward strand.
GGTGGTATTTGGCGTAGCCATTCCAAAGTTGTTGACCAACTACACTCGAAGCTGTTGACCATTACGTATAAGTACCTAGGACAGGCAGTCCAGTTAGAGTCCAACTTCAAGAAAGAGATCTCTCGTCGAATCCATTTCGGATGGGCAGCATTCGGGAAGATTCAAAAAATTTTCGCATCCAACATACCTCAGTGTCTCAAGACCAAAGTTTATGACCAGTAGGCTGATTGTCTAACTTTGTTGCAATCAACTTTGACAGAAATCGCAGTGACATTGCTGCTTTAGTAAGAACCAATGTGACAACTATCTTACTTAAAGCAGCAATGCAACTGCGATTTCAATCGATTTCAAGTGAGAATTGTTAGCAACAGCCTTACGTAATTCGGGGTCCGTTTGTGTTGCCAGTGATGCCTTAAGGGCCTATCACATTTTTTCGTCGAAATTTCGATTTTGACGGATTTTAGCGCTACAACCTAGAGAAACCTTTGGGTCTACTAAATACATTTATAGGTGTTTGCGACAAAAAGTAATATGATGATACACTGGAAAGTTAAAGGGTTACAAAGTAAAATTAAAGTTGGTGAACGATTTCTTAGAGTCAACTTTGAACATACACAGAAAGAAAAACAAGTACAAACAACAAATAAAAGTATGAAATTTGATTTTCTTATGAAGTAAAGATTATTCTGATGTAAATTTTACGTAATAATAATTATGTATCTAGGAGAAATTCACAGTTAATTCTGAGCGTTTTTAGTAGTTTTATGGTTTTTGATTGGGTTTTTTTTCACATATTCCATACATAATTTCCAAATTCGGAGGCCGCTATGAACTATTCGACTATATAAGAAATAATATTCTTTTTTTTTATTTCATTTGTTTAGCATAGTAATTCAATCCATGAGCTCAAAAAAGTGCCTTCGCGCATTTTATGAAAATCTTTCTCTGCAATTTCGGATTTAATTATAAAGTTAAGCAAATTTTCAAAAAAGCGAGACCGCTATGAACTATTCCAATAGCTATTCTACACTATTCAATAAGTCAAAATTGTTAATTTTTTTTTTGTTTCTGAGATCGAGAATCCCATAATTGGCCATTTTACGCAAAAATCACAGTCGAAACGTAATATTATGCCTCTTAAGGCTGTGAAAAGTGGTCGCCAACTATGGGTCTCATAAGAAGGCTCAAGATCACCCACCGTGTAATGAGAAATCAGAAATGAGGAGATCCGTAGGAGAACTAAAGTAACCGACATAGCTCGAAGGATTGCCTGGCTGAAGTGGCAGCGGGCAGGACACATAGTGATAAGAATCGATGGCCGTTGGGGCGGAAAGGTTCTTGAATGGCGACCTTGCATCGGACGATGACGCTCCGTGGGTAGGCCCTTGACTTGACAAGGTGGCGACGATCTTGTGAAGGTCGTGGGAACCCGCTTGATGCGGACAGCGCAGGACTGATCGTTGTGGAGCTCCTTGGGGGAGGCTTATACCTAGCAATGGGTGTTATGCGGCTGATATGATGGGCGTTTTTAAAATTCTAATAAAAACAAGTATTTCTGATTGATAAACTATGTGTTTTTATTATTTCCTGTCAATAAATGAAAAAAAAACCATTTAGAGGTCACGCCGCCGCCGGCCTTTTACCCATCGGCGCTCATATCTACTTTTCAGTATTAATTTTATCACTTATAACGTGTCACTAACACTCATAATTCACTTGCGTCGCTAACAGTACCATCATAATTGCACCATCAAACCACACTGCAGAGTAGAATAATAAATTAGTTATTGCAGTTTTAGGTCAGCGCCATCTCTTGACCGATAGTGGAACTAGTGTTAACTTTTAAAGAAATTTGATAATTTCTAAAAAATTGTGCTATATTGAGACATTGTTTTATTTTTCCTGTAATCTTAATATAAACTGCTATGACATAGAATTATTTGAGATTTTTCTCTTTGCAAACTTCGGAGATAAGGAGGGGAACGTAATTTTTTTTACAATTTTCATCATAAGTCGAAAACTATGCGGCCTAAAAAAAAAAAGAAAAAATGATTGAAAACGTGCAAACGACGCTCTTTCATATGATACCCCACATGCCCTAGTTGCCCCACTTCAAATTTTTAAGACCCCTTTTCAGTCCCTGTTGTAAAAAGATATTTATTTTTTTGTTTATTTATTATTCGCAAAATAGTTGGGCAAATGTCATCTTAAACTATTCCAAATTTCAAGTCGATACCATTAGTAGTTCTCGAGATATCCAGCTGTGACAGACAGACAGACAGACAGACAGACTGAGTCACACCATAAGGGTTCCTTTTTTACCATTTTGGTACGGAACCCTAAAAAGAAGAAACTGATTGGTGACTCACTTATCAACGCACAGCCCAAACTGCTGGGTGTAGAGACTCCAAATTTGGCACATAGATTCCATATGAGGTCTAGGGGTGCACTAAGTTAGGATTTTTTGAAACTCACCCCCTAAGGGGGTGAAATGGGGGTCCAAAGTTTGTATGAAACAGCGTTAGTTTCGAAGCTAGGATCTTCAACTTTTGTATTTAGGCTAATATATACGTATCTCAGCGTTTCTGACAATTCTACTCCCGAAGGGGTGAAAAGATAGTGTAGTGTAGACGAAAAGATCAATGATTAATATGTACAGCATAATGTGGTGAGGAAATGATTTTTCTCTGAGTTATAAGTTTTTTACATTGATGAAATAACACTGGCTTGCAGTAGGATTTACTAGAAAAAATCGACGATGCCACTAGTGACTCGGTAGCTCAGTTAAAAGAGCATTGGAATGGACTTCCAGGTTTGATTCCTGCCTGAGAAAATGATCTGGTGACGAGTCAATTTTTTTAGTATATTATTTAGTATTGTATGAAAATGAATCTAAATATCTTCGTCAAATCATGGATAAGTTTTTAACTTAAATATATTCCACCTTGCTTTGTTGTTGGCGTCGCGCGTCGTCTTCTACTGAAGTCAATAACAATAAATAATTTGTACTTGGCCCTCATAATGGATAAAGTGGCGCAGTTCGCATAATTTATTACACAAATTTTAATGTATCTGGTAAGTAAGGTATTCCTACTCTCTAAACTTAAAGACTTGATAAATTATAAAGATTGTGACGACCTTCGTGGTCGGGTGGTTTTTACGCCGGTTTTAAAGGTGTCGCCATCTCTAAGGTCCCTGGTTCGATCTCTAAGAAATATAGAAAAGTTCATTTTCAATACAGTTGCTCGAAAATGTGAGCTTACGCTGACAGGTCAGCGTGCGGTAAGTTGATTTTACCGCACGCCGTGCGTTTTTGTTTACGGTTTAGTACAGCGTGCGGTAAGTTGAATTTACCGCACGCCCGCGCCGTGCGATTATGTTTACGTACGTTTTTTTTAATTTCTACTAGCTTCCACCCGCGACTTCGTCCGCGTGGACAGTAGAAAAATAAGGTGACCAGTTTAAAATGACCTCTTTAGTGTATAAAGTCTAGTACTAATGAGAGTTCAAGCTGTTTCCGTGGTTCCACGCACCTGAATTAAATAAAACATAGCTTAGATTTTAAGTTGGACCTTAATCTACTAAACTGTGAAAAGCCTATCAAAATTCTTTCAGTGGTTTTTGCATAATACGCGCACAAATATTTAGAATTTACACTTTTATTATATGTATAGATTACAATTTCAGTAGTACCTATAATGTTTTCTCGCAAATGTATTGAAAAACGTAGTATGTCACACGGTTGTTAAGGTTTTTTTAAAACTCGTGACGATTATAAACCCTCCTTACCTCCTTACCAACCTTGTATCATAAACTACTATTTCTAAATTGACCCAGCCGGTCAATTTAGAAAATGAACTTTTCTATATTGGTCTGGGTGTTTACAGTTCCACCGTTTTGTCTCTAATTTCCAAACGCAAGTGCTTTAGTTACTTACTTTGGAATCAGAGCAATGTTTTTATGTTGTCTAAAATATCATTTATTTATTTATAACATATTTGCTCGTAAAGGGTCTCTTATTACACCAATTTCAATATCGTATTGTATCTCATTACGAACTTGTGCGGTAATGTAAAGTAAAACGCACGGTTTCCTTGATAAACCGTGCGTTTTACTTTACATTACCGCACGGTTTATCAAGATACTTCGTCTAAAACGAACGGTACTTTTTTAAATCTTAGCAAAGAGTTTTTATGTCAGAAAAAGAGGTCAACATTTTATGGATAAAATTAACTTTGGGAGATAAAATATAATAAATAAACATTAAATTATTCAATTTAATTAATTTTGACAATAAATTACAACCATTTATCTGTAACAAAAACACAAAAATATTAATTTACTTTATTAGTAATACTGGCTGTTTTTATGCCTTTGCATTAAAAAAAGCGCTGATGCGCGCGCATTGCTAATTTAATTTTTTTTTTGCTGTATTGTTTTTATTTGAAAATGTCGTCAAGTAGTGATGAATTTATTAATTCAACACCGCCAGAAGTCTCAGAGGCAGCGAAAAAGGCTACTCTAAGCCTCTTGCCCGAAAAATTGACCGATAAGATACTTACAAGCGTATCAAAATTTAATCATATGGAAAACAAGCAAAGGTGCAAAGTCCGAGTTTTATTTATTTCCTCGCAAATATGTTATAAAATGTCGTATGACATACGTGCGCTTTGATAATTACAGCCTCTGCTTTCTTGTAAATGTGCAATGTAAGTGTAGCAATATCGCCTCGGCTGTAATTTTCAACGTACCGCACTTATATCATAATGTACTATTACCTATTGTTCTTAGGGTATTGTTTTATCCTCTTATTTTATGACAAACTGATGCCTGCAGGCAACGACTGCATCATGCGACTTCATCCGCGAGTAATTCTGTTCTATTTGAGGATTATAAAATTTCGGGATCTATGGAACAGCTCATTATTTTTTTTACTCTGATTAAGTTGGTCCCATAGACAAAGTTGTTCAGTTTGACGGACTAAGCCACAAGCCACAACACAAAATTTGTCGACTATTCAAAAAATCACCCTGTACCTACAATAATATACTTTTTTATTGCTACACAAAAAAATATTCTCAACTGGGCAATTTTTTATTGTACAATGTCTTTGTAATGCAATGTTTTTGGTCAGAACTGACACCTAGTTTTATCGAAAAAAAGACCCACATGTTGGATCTATCCCTTCTCCTGTTGGAATGGGCGCCATTTCAAAAAGACATAAGTACAAAAAAAAATTCTTAATAGGTGTTAATACGGCTGGCGCTGCCATCTGCTACTGCGGTGTGCGGTCGGGTTCGAATTTACGACCGCAGCGACATGAGGCGGCGACACGTCGCGGCTTCATGTCGCGTGTCGCGTGCTTCCAACTCGCACCTTAAGACCAATGACATTGTATATCAGCTTTGATAAATAATCAACTAATTATATTTTGAAAAATCTTTTCAATTTGATACTTTATACTGCTTTATAAAAATACAAAAAACTAGAAATTGATTATGAGTGTTTCTCGAAAATTGGAAAATTATTTTTCACATGAAAGTTTTGTTATATTTCCATCCTTTCACTTTAACTGCCCTGAGTTATTCTACCACTGCTTTTCACGAATAAATCCTTTTCGACAGGAATTAAGTTTCAGATGGGGCTTTTTGTGGCTGAATACCTGGATAATACTATGACGCATTTTGTTTCAATAAACTGTAAAATTAGATATCTTTATTTACACGTTTCTCTACAGAAATATGCTATTGAAGAAAAAAATCGGGTTGCACTCCAGTAGTGTCACAGAGTATAAATAAGTCTATGATTTCACCAAAGAGATCGCTGCTATTAGTTCCATTTTCAAAATTAGCGTGTTGCTGGTGACAACGCGCTAATTTTGAGGTTTACGTCTTAAAATGATGCGCCGCCATTTTCAACGCGCCCCGTAGAAAGAGAGGGGGATACTCCCGCCGCCAGCTGTCTACTCTCCATCCGTCACATCCGTCTTACGCATTTTCGATCAGCCACGTGATTCTTACTGACGCGAGTTTAGCATTTTTTCCCCATAACAAAAAAGCGTACAACGCCGCTAAAGAAGTTTTCACTTCAAAAATATCTCATTCTGAAAACCGGTAATTGTGCGCCAGAAGACTCTAAATCAGTGAGGACCAAAAATATTATAGTCAGCCAAGCACCGTGAATAAAAATGTAAATCTACGAAGAAATATTACTTGGCGAGCTCGAAAAACACGGCAGTAATAGCTGCTTTTAAGATCTGAATCCATTTGGAATATTAATAGAATTCACCGTGGCGTCTGTTCGAACATCAGTCGATACCAAAGATCTGTTAAGAGACAGATATATGCCCCATCCAATCAGGCGGTGCGGAAATAGCGAGGCACGTCGACGAATACTTCAGTTACTTGTTTTCATAAAACTTTGAGGAAGAGTGCATTCAGGCTTTGTGCTCGGATCTCTGTTATTTGTGGATCTCCTTTCCGTTGTCGGAGCGCAGCTCGCAGGTGCGTTACATTAAAAACCGGCCAAGTGCGAGTCGGACTCGCGCACGAAGGGTTCCGTACCAAAAAAGAGGCAAAAAAAATCACGTTTGTTGTATGGGAGCCTCCCTTAAATATTAATTTTATTGTTTTTAATCTGTATTTGTTATTATAGCGGCAACAGAAATACATCATCTGTGAAAATGTCAACTGTTTAGCTATCACGGTTTATGAGATACAGCCTGGTGACAAACAGACAGACGGACAGCGGAATAGGTAATAGGGTCCCGTTTTTACCCTTTAGTAATAGGGTCCCGTTTTTACCCTTTGGGCACGGAACCCTAAAAATGCTTGAGATCGCTGTTCCCACAAATGTTAAATTGTATTACTTACCTATTACCACTCCTGAAAACGTACGGTTTTGCTTTAATTTTGTTGTGTACGTGTATAAAAGACACATTATAATTTGATAAATTAAACATTGAATGAAGCTCATTACAGAAGAAATTTAAAGTTAGGGGTTATTTAGTTTTCTTGTCACTGTTGCGATAAAAGTTGGAACATTTCCAGTTGAGTTAAAAAGTTTGGCACACGCATAAGAGTGGGTAATAAGTAATAACTAAATACAATACGAGTGTGTATATTCCGTAGTTATTGCGTAGATGAAGTGAAATGACGTCTGACCCTTACCAGAACTGCGATTGAGAAGTTAAGGAAAGTGTGGAAGAATCGTAATATTACCAAAGCCTCCAAAGTCAGGCTCGAACACTTGTATTCCCCATTTTTCTTTACGCGGCAGAGACGTGGACAGCAGTGTTGGGAAACGTACAATAATTATTGGATTCTTACAATAATTCGTGATACGAAACTAGATTGTACAATAAAACATAACTTTCTCATTATTGTACGCTTTTATACAATATTTTCTGATTTGACACAATATAAGTACAATATCATGGCACGCGACACTAAATCAAAATTCAAAAAATTCAAAATTCAAAATAATTTATTCACTTGTGAATGTCATAGAAGCTACGCCATCGGTTCGCAAACCCTAACTGACCTTGTAACGAGAGAAATGAATAAATAAACGCATCACCTAGGTACATTCTGTAGTGTCACACTAGTCTTTTGTCTCTATTATGCCCTTAAGTTGGTAATTCGCTTTCATTTCTTGCTTGCCGATATTGGCATTGGCAGTAAACGTAAACTATCAAGGTTTTTCATCTTGCCTTCCCCTGTGGAATCGTATAAAAAAATATATTTTTTTAAATTTAAAACTCTTCTTTTAAGAGAAACTCGAAGCGGATTATTCAATACAATAACAGTACTTTTAAATATAAGTTCAAATTTTATATTTTGTTCATTTTTATGCAATTAATATATTTTTTTATTAAATACATTTTTTTTTCGACTTCACTCGAGAATTTATGAGAAAGAAAAGAGCAAGCGCAAAATAAGTGAGGTGACTTCAGTTCAGTTGTAAATTGTTAAATTAATCGTACATTATCGGCCTAAATATTAAAAATTAAAAATATTTAAAAAGTACAATAATTCGACCCAAAATACAATAATTTTTAGCTTGGCAGCACCATAATTTCGCACCCAACATTTCCCAACACTGGTGGACAGTGCGCGAGTTGGAAAAGGGGAAGATAGATGCTCTAGAGATGTGGTGCTGGAGAAGGATGCTAGGGTTATCGTGGACGAAGTTCGGGTCCAACGCGTCCATACTCCAGGAATTCGACATCACGCAACGTTTATCGGCTGTAGTAAGGTCGCGTATATTGCAATACTTTGGCCATGTCTCTAGGCGGGGGGTAACGACTCCATAGAGTGGCTGTTCGTACAGGGCAAAGTGGAGGGAACCAGATCACGTGGAAGGTCACCGATGCGCTGGACTGACTAAGTAAAACCCGCAGTGGGACACCGCGTATCTGACTGCGCCAGACAGTCTGCCAACCGGGAGAGATGGCGGGAGATCGTGCGGAAAGCTGTGTCCGCCTCTACCACCGACGTGGACGCCTCAACGTGACCACGACCACTCTGCCAAGAGCGAAACGACGAAGAAGATGAAGTGTAGGTGGGTCATTGTCAAAACGGGGCTCGAAAAATTGTAAAAAATAAAAGTCCAATATTAAAGGAAATTTGTTTTTATTTATATCCATTGGAACATTAGCAATCTAAATCAACATAAATAAGAAGTCGATAGTCGATACAGCAAAATTAAAAAAAAAACTATGGAAAAAGACCACCGAAAAGAGGACCACCGAATGGATTTTCCTCACTAAAAAAATCATAATACCAAAGTTTTTGAGGATAATGATAAAAGCACTTTGAAATTAGTAAAATGGCTTAATAATCAAGTAGGGTTCCTTTACAACATAATTATCTTTGCAGGAGTGCTCTCAGTCGCACTACGAATTATTGATACGTTCGCAGTTAGGCTGCTATTCAATTAAGATAAGAATGCGTTCAGGAAAAAATAATATTTTGATTTTTCAAGTAATAAAATCGGGTAACCGAAAAGATCTAAATCTTTGGAACAAAATTGAGACTATGATAAAAAAATCATTAATAATGGTATATTGCTGGATAACGTTTATATGGAAAAATTACAGTCTTAGATTTCAAAATGGTAACGAAATTTATTAATTGGGAATGTTTTAATATACCTTAAGATCACAAATTAAAGCTGAGTTGGGTTCCGAACAGACCACCGAAGAGGACCTTTTAAGACAAAAATAGGATTTTTGGAAAAAATATGATTTTAGGATTTTATTACCCTCTCAGAACACTTTTTTTAGTTCCAGTTGGTATTGTTTGGTAAAGTTTTCTCTTCTAAATGTATAACTCATTTAATTTTATAGCTTTCGAACAAAATTACCACTGAATTTGACAATGACCCAGGTATATTCCATATCAAGACTAAAAGTTGTGTAAATAATTATGATAAGTATTTTTTCAGGTAACTAATGAAATGAATAAAGAATCAGAGGATGGACTTATTGAAACTATATGCTTGGCTTATTTTATATTTGCTTGAAATTTCCTGTAGCTTAAGGGGCGATTGAAGAATCAAGTAACGCGTGGTTCGCTTTATGCGGGCCGCTTAGGTTTGGCAGAGATCCAGTGGCTGTAAAGCCGGGCCCGCGCGTGGCGGCAGCCGGCAAGCGCGGGTTTATTTTATAACTTGTTCCATCGACCGCGCCCGACCCATTAGCCGCCACTATGGACTCAAGAACTCGTGATACGTGAAATTTTAAACACTTTCAACTTAATTAGGATCTCAACGTTTTTAAACCCGGCAGGCGCGGCTTTCGTTGATGACTTTGCATACCTACCTTTTAGAGCGTAAGGCGTGTCAACTTTAGCATTTTTACACTGAATAAAAGTTTTACATAAAATAGGTACCTGACAAAATATTACCTATACCTATGCACTTCATATAACGTTATAGGTGTCAATGTCATTTTGACTACATATAAATAGGATATTAATTAAGAAGTTAGCTATAAATTGTTTTTCTCATGTTTTTTTAAACTATTTTTAATTTAATGAAGAAGTATGTGTTCATGTAACTAAATCACTAGATCACTAGCAAATTAACCTGGCAAGTTGGGGCGAACCCCACCTGTGGCCGAGGTCGTTCTCTGGCACACACTCCGGCCGCTCGCTGCTCGCTTTGTGCAATTTCATTCACTTAGAAATTCGCTAAATGGGTTTAATGTAGTGGCGATTCCGGGACGAGATGCTTGACCGAAAGAGGTCACCGAATGGTACCTTTCATAACCCTCTCGCTTGATTATGACGAAAAGAGAATACAAGAGGTAATGTTAAATATACAGTTGATATCTAGAAATTAAAAATGGAATGAATGAAAATGAAATACTTTCTCATAGTTAAAAAAATCGGCCAAGTGCGCGCACATGTATCGTTCTGTAGCAAATAGGACTAACGGGCAGGGATTATCTGTGCTACGAGTTTAACCGCAAAATTAAGTTGGTTTGTAATAGAAAAATGAGGTATGTTATTTAAAAGAAAAAAAAAACAGAATTATCGATATATTGGTATTTGTTGGTAAATATAGGTAGGTAATAATAAATATTATCACGATATTTCAAGTTAATAGGTCAATTGGAAGTTAAATTACTTGGAACTATGGAACTTATTTGTGTGAATCTGTAAATGGTTTTTAGATGTATACTGAGATTGCTATAGTTAACATAATAACTGTTGATTCACCTGTGAATATAAAATAAAAATAAATAAATAAAATAAATTATGACCGCGCATACCGTTATTTAACCTCGATGATAGAATACATAGGTACTTTAAATATTATACTTTTACAAAATGTATAGTTTACAGATTTTTTCCTGTACTTGTTTGTAGTATAAGACAATAAATTACTTGCTAAATTTCATAGTTCTAGGTCAACGGAAAGTACCCTATAAATTTTGATTCCCATGAGAGTGTCGAAATATGCTTTTTTGCGCCATGAACGACCGTATCTTTTTTTACGATAACTTGGAAGTCTGAGATTTTTAATAGCTTTGAGGGACTTTAGACCTAAATTATATGGTTTTAATTTCAACTCGATACCTCCACGCGTTCTCGAGATAAAAGGTCTTGACAGACCCATTATCTCGATTAGGGCCTGTCTGTCTGTCTGTCTGTCTCCAGGCTGTATCTCATGAACCGTGATAGCTATACAGTTAAAATTTTCACAGATTATGTATTTCTGTTGCCGCTATAACAACAAATACTAAAAACAGAATAAAATAAATATTTGAGGGGGGCTCCCATACAACAAACATGATTTTTTTGCCGTTTTTTGCTAGATATTAAAAACGACAACATGTAGACAGTTGAAATTTTCATAGATGATGTATTTCTGTTGCTGCTATAACAACAAATTACAAAAACAGAATAAAATAAATATTTAAGGGGGGCTCCTATACAACAAACGTGTTTTTTGCCGTTTTTTGGTACGGAACCCTTCGTGCGCGAGTTCGACTCGCACTTGGCTGGTTTTTTCCTTTTAAACCTTAAATTGGTAACGTAATACACTGAGTACACTGAAATAAAAAAAAATATGGGATTTAATTTTCGTTTTTTCTTCACTTTTTTTATATAAAACGTTTTCATCTTAGAGTAAGACGGGCTTCTGGGGACGAAGCCGTCGCTGCTCGAAGGTTTTCATAATCTTCTATTTTTGATAGAAAAATAATGTTACAGTGACAACTTTTAAAACCAACTGTGAAAGTCAAAACGACTTCTGAGTGACCTAGTGTGTCCCCGGGGTGGGTAAGCTATATTGTTTTTTTTTTTTAAATGTATGGGATTTCGCTTTTCAAAGTATTGCGACACTGTAAATATCTTCATACTAAAGTTACTGGTGTTAATAAAATAACACAAATTATACCGACTCGCACGTTCGAATGTACTCTGTGAATGCCATTGCCAAGTAAGGGTTGTATAAACTTTGGTATACACGAAGTACATTGCCAAGCTGGTAGACAATTTTTTTGTTTTTATATTTAATATCGTTATTACAAGGTGTGGTATTTTTGTCATAAGGTAATGTTTTCTTTGCTTTTCTATAGTGCTTGATTTTTTTTTACATTTAATGGACTTACTCTTGGCCACATTCGAGAACCATAAGGCTAAGAAGAGGCTGAAGATGAAGCGAGCTTGCCCAGAAGAAGCCTTTAAATATCGAGCAGCAAATAACTTTGACACGAGCTCGCAAGACTTTGGCTTTGGTCCCCGTAGAAAACCCCATGCCTGCTCAAATAATAGTTTCTGTTCCGATGAGGAGCTTTGCTCTATTATCACCATTTAACGTTGGTTCTGATCCACCTTCATTGAACTTCTCATTTAAACGACTAAAAATCTTAGATGACCCACATTTCAAAAGATTTTCCCATTTCCTTTAATAGTTAATTATAACGCCATTCTTACATAAGACTCCAATTCAATTATTGCCTTCGCCTTTCGCTACCAGTAGAATCACCGGTTTCGAGCACCTCAAACGCTTTGCACTAATTACTAGATCTAAATGCTTATGTGTGGATATATATGAAGATATATATGAAAACATAGTTTACACAGTGGTTGGCAACGTACTTCGTGAAGTACATAGGTTTTCGAAAAACTATTTTTTTTGAATTTTTGTTCCATTTATAGGGTCACAATAAATTAAGAATACACGAAAAAAATACTTATTTAGTAAAAAGTCACTTTGCCAATTTAAGGGTACGGAACCCTTAAAACTGTCGAAAGTAAACCAAAATCTAATGGTCCTGTCTGAATCGCTCATGTTTTATAGTAAATAAAATAAAATAACACCTAATCCATGATGATCGGTGAGAGTTCTAATTTAGTGTAGAAACTTATTGCATCTGACATTTATGCGTAGAGGTAATAAATGTCATTAGGTAGTTTAGGTAAGAAAAGTCTTTACAAAACTAAACATCGAGACAATAAATACATGCCAAATCCCTTTGAGATACCTCTAACAAAATAATGCATAATGGGATATTCCTATTTTATAGATTTACAAAAAAGTTCGCATTGGCAAGGTACCCACACATACCCATTATATCTTCCAACAAATTGGTCGCGTACAAAGCGGTAGTTGGAAACCTATTCAGACGGATAAAGTATTAATCCTTATCAACTTAAATACGTTACTTACCTTAAGCATTTCATGTATGTACGTACATCATAAAACTTTTTCATATCTTAGGAATTGTTGCAAAAAATGTACGCGCGCCGAACCCATGTTGTCAAGAGAAGTGAGGGCAGATATGAGAATTTTGTTGAATGTTGAGATGTTTTGTTGAATGTGTAGGGCAAAATATGCGCTATGGACCCAGCTTGTTTTTTTTTAAGAGTTGGTACTATGGGCTGTTGCCCATAGTACCTAATACCTGATGCCGGATGAATTTTGTTGCAAACTGGTTAAGCGACGCTGTTGCGTCGCTTAACCAGTTTGCAACAAAATTCGTGTGCGCGCGTATCGCCCCTGCACGAACTAAACGTATGTGACAGCGGGCGCGGCGTGCAAGCGATTTTAACCTTAGCAGTGGTTAAGCGACGCTGTTGCCCATGGTACGTTAATTCTTCGTTTACTTCCTTACTACCAAATGGTTGCCAGTAAGGTAACGTCAAATTAACGAAGAATTTTTAAAAGATTTTAAGACTTAATTCTATTTAAAAAGACCCGTTTCGGTTAGTCTTCCAGAATCAACACGGGTTTGCTACTGGAGGAAGTGTATTTTTCACTTCAGTTATTTTATAAGTAGGTACCTACCTATCAAAGACATAGAGTTTTTTTTTAAAGTGAGTGACACAAATATTTATAAATGCCAACCGTATCACATTTAACCACTGACCTGCATATATTTACACTGGACAGGCTTATGTCAAACTGTTTTTGTGCCTATTTGATTTCCGCCATTTTGGCGCTATAGGACGTAGCGTGAGCATAGCGTGAGGGACATGGTACTAAAGTTTTAAGTCTGGAGAGACCATCACGACAACCATTTTCATATTGTACGTCAAAATTAGTTCTTTAGACGCACGCTAGTGGCGTTTCAAATAGGCACAAAAACTTAGCTGTCAAATCATACAGACAGCCAGTCCAGTTAAACAAAAAAAAATTTTTTCATGTCAGTGCATTTAACACATTTTAAACACTTTTGTTAGGTAATTAATCGATTTTTAAAGATGTATCGATTGTTGGATGGAGGACAACTTTTTTTTGAAAATCCCCACACGAATTCAATAGTAGTTTTTTTTAAATTGATATGCGTATTGGTGACTTTATTATTATTCCTTGCTTTTTAGAGCTATTTGATTTTAATGGATGATTTTTGAAGTAGGTTTTACTTTTTTTAAGTTTTTTTATTTTCAACTTTTTTGTCGTATGTAGGTATATGTAAGCGTGTAATATTTTTTAACTTTATATTATTTTCAAAATGTTCAAAACTCAATTTCCAAATTCTCGCTTGTTTTTTTTTAAGAGTTGTTGTGCCTTCGTAATCGAAGTCTTTTCCAGAACGTCGCAGACCATAGCTCGTTTGTTTTGGATTGTCATAAACGCTACCATATTTCAATCACTATACATATCCTATTTGAGTTTGAGGAATTCCCTTGGATATCTTCAAAGACCAATGTCAACGAAATTAAAAGGATTTCACTTAAGGTATCCTTTTTCCAACAAAAAAATCATCTAATTCGGTCCATAAACAAAGTCGTCCAGATAGTTAACTCAAAATCATAGTATTTACAAAATTACTTGAAAACTACTGAGCTGATTAAATGGGACCATCTCGCAAGAAAACTCAATCAAACAAAAAAAGAATCATTAAAATCGGTTAATAAATGTAAAAGATACGCGCGAACAACGATAAAAAAATATACAATCGAATTGAGACCCTTCTCCTTTTATTGAAGTCGGTTAAAAATATTGGGGTATTCATTCAACATTAAAAATAATCATCTGAATCGGTTCATAAACAAAGAAGTTATGCCTAAAAATCCGTAAAAACTCGTGCGCTGGTAAGCTAAATAGCTGATATTTTTCAGGATTATGAAAAAACTACTAACCAGATCTCTATGAAAAATTCATGTGGGACTACACCTGAACTATGTTCTTTTAGATAAAATAAAGCATTATTAAAATCGGATATCAACTAGCGAAGTTACGGTAAACGGTCATGAAAAAACCGTCAACTCGAGAACCTCTTCTTTTTTTGGAGACGGATAAAAATAAACCACAAAGACTGTGTCCCAGATCCCCAAACGCACTTTCACTTCTATCACACACCCCAATATTAATTTATGTCCTTCCCCATGGTCCAGTCTATTCTAAAATGAGGCGTGAAAAAAGGCAGCGAACATAGTGACAGCTATCGGAAGTCCTTCATAATTCTGAAGCTTTATATTGATTTGAAGCTTTTAATATTTGTATAATGTAAAAGTTTACATAAAATATTTTACTCTCTGTACAGCATTCCTGGAAAAGCTTTAAAATATTACTGACACGTCGTGAAACTCCCTGAGGATTCACATTGCGACAGAATCAAAGAAAGTAACGTTACAAAAGCTTTGGAATCGACAGAAATAGAAACATCTACTTAGTTTAGAGGTAACTTCAGATACCTACTGTAGCCATAATGATTTAGTTACCTTTTTAATCGGCCGTACTCAAATGGCCAACTATCTGTTCGTTCGCTAACTTAAAAATTAAAACAAGATTAAAACTAGGCCGTAAACACTAAAATTACGTGTCAATTCCCTACAATACCTACCACAGTACTTGTGATTTACATAAACTTGCAACATGTGACGTGATGGTCTAATGCTTATTTTTAAGTTTTAAGAATTTCAGCCATTTAAGTTGGGGGGGCAGGTACGTGCAGTCATAAGTAATGGAGCGACGTAGTTTTTTGCATGTTTCTTCTTTGCATATATTTTGAACACAGGCTCCTAAATATTGTATACTAGCTTTTGTCCGCGATTTCATCCGCGTGGACATTCGGAAAATCTCTAGGGAACCTTTGACCAGGATAAAAAGTATCCTATACCCCGGCTATAACTGTGATCCATTCCAAATCTGTTTAGCCGTTTTTACGTTATTGAGTAACAAACATCTAAACATTACACTTTCACATTTTTAAAATTAGTAGTTCCCTTTCCCGTTCTCGTTCTCATTCCTAATCCCGTTCCCATATTATTTTTCCATTAAAAATCTGAACGAACATTTCAGTCCTTTAGGGGTTGAATCATGTCCACCATATCGTGTTGGACCCCAAAATAAATATCATTTTCGCAATCAATATCCCATTTAACCTCAATAAAGACACCCAAATTGATATTAAGGTTTATTTACCTAAATACCCCTGAGGGGTTGATTTTCGGAAATTCACGAAATAATTGATTTTTTATTTGTTTATAGAAGCACTCTTACGAAGTTTCATGTCGTAATGTCTATTTTATATTTTTTCCTTTACAAAGTTTGAACCCTATTTTACCACTTTAGGGGTTGGATAATGTCTACCATGTTGGATTTAAAAGTAAATGCCATTTTCGTAATCAACATCTCATAAAACCTCAATAACGACACCCATATCAACTTTTGCTTTTTTACCCCATTTACCCCCTAAGGGGTAGAGTTTCGGAAATCCACGAAAACGTGTTTGCTTATTTTAATAGTACTCCTACAAAGTTTTAAGTCAAAAGTCTATTTAAATTTTTTTCCCATACAAACTTTGAACCCTTATTTCACCCCTTTTGGGGTGGAATTTCCAAAATTCCTTTCTGGGTGCTTAATATAAAGTATCTAGGTACGAAATTTCAAGTCTCTAGGTCCAGTGGTTTGGCCTGTGCGTTGATTTTTCATTCAATTTTGGGCTTTTTTACCCAAACCAAGAAACACGTGTTTACTTATTTGTTATAAGTAGTACTCCTACGAAGTTTCAAGTCGAAATTTCTATTTTTATTTTTTCCCCATACAAATTTTGAACCCCCAATTCACCCCTTTACGGGTGGAATTTCCAAAAATCCTTTCTTAGTGGGTATTTTCACTGTATATAAATAAAGTATACCTATATATGCACAAAAGAAGTCTCTAGGTCCAGTGGTTTGGGCTGGGCGTTGATGTCAGTCACCCCTACACTTTTATATAAGAGAAGATTGCGTTTAGTAGTAGTGTCGGTATAGATAGATACTTAAATTTGTGCACAAATACAGTTACAGGATGTTTTAAAATGTGTTTACTGCGGAGTTCTTCAAGCTGCGATTTAATATAGGTACATTAAATGTCAACGTCCGCTCGAAATTGGCACTTTGAAGATAAATCTGACAGATACCGACCAAACATTGATAAGGTGACATATCCACTCGATGATCGAAGAAGCAATCATGAGTCACGATGGGAACCAGCTTTGTGCTGCAGTTTAGGAGCTTTATAAATTGCAGGAATTGCAGCAGACGGATTGCATGAGTGCAAGCTTAGCGCAGGGGGGAGCGAGTGGATGGCGGCGGCGGGCGGCGGGTGCATCTTGCACCTGGCTGGGCGGCGGCCGGGCCGCTCCAGCGCTCCATCCACGTGCCCGGGTAGCCCGGACCTCAGTCGTAGCCGAGCCGCCGACGAGTCGCGCCGCGCCTCGCCGCACCACGCAGCGACAGGTGGCGCCGACGCCCGCCCCGCCTGCGCTCTCCGACCCGGCAACACAACTTTCATGTTCAAATACAATAAATTACTGTGAGGTGCCCGGCTTGATAAGCGCGAAAATGAGAATCACCAGTTGATCCCAGTGCTCTTGAAAGGATTTTATGATGCTGACACACGTTTTTGGATTGTAAATTGAAGTTAAACTCGTGACATTGTAAGTATTTTATTTGTTGAAATTAGAGTAATTTTTAAATAGCTTAAAAGAAGAATAAGGAAAATATCGCACGTAAAACGGAGCAAATATTTGTGCATAATTAATTTGGTTGAGAGGGATGAAATATTTCGCTCTTTGAGAGCTATTGCACAGCGTTCCATTCTTTGTGTGTACTAACGTAAAATTTATTTTGCATTTTACGAAAGATTACATTTGTGTTTTTCTACAAAAATATGTGCGGCACGTTTCACCCACCGTCCTTCGAGACCCGCCACATCACCGCAATTAAATCTAATTCTATACTTAGGAAACGAATAAACAATGTTTTCAAGCAGAAATAAAGAATCATCTTTCATGGAATTGCACAGTTGGTTAAGAAGTTTTATTGGGTTGTCCTAGGTACTTTAAGTAAGCTATTCTTCTTCCTTAAGGCTGTATATTCGGATCACGTTCCATTTTTTAATTTTCAATACAAATGATCAAAACGACTCTGCGCGAGCCGTAATGAGGGCAAACTTTGAAAATTCCTATCAAATTATTAAATAGATATATGGATATACATAACACGCTAGACAAATACCTCATTATTTCTAAAAAAAATAAAAAAATGACTTAAGGATGGAGGATTAAATACCAGTAAAAAAACATGGCAAAGTGTACCGATTTGAGCATTTTTTAATATTTTATTTTCTCTGTTATTTTTTTTATTTTCTCTCTATAAGTAGTACACTCCTTGACAGTATAAACAATAAGTGAAAAAAATACATATTATGAGTCGTATTCTTATTTGTTACAGCTGAGACTTGTGTGAAAAATACCTCTGACAAGCAAATTTGAAATTCCACTTGCACAGATTGTCTTCGATTTAAAATACCTGATAATTTATTATGTTTTTCTCTATATACGGCACTAATTAAGAATATTGCTTCCTAAAACTAAAGTTTACATCAAAAGTAATGCTTTCATTCTTTAAATAACTTCTTTGGAAAAACGCTAATTTCTTTGAAATGCGAATATACAACCTTAATTTGATTAACTTGATTCCGCGTTAGAAGAGACTAAATTTATATCAAAACAACAATACGATACCGTAAAAATGATTTCGTTTTCAGTATCGACAACACCAATAAAAAGTCTACCATCTTTTTACAAACTAACGAGGTTCTCGTCATATACTGGTTCTTTGAATTTACAATAGACTTCTCCAACCGTAATTAGACCCAGATAATGCTAGTAGTTGTTTTCCTCGTTTCATAATTTTATCATCAAAAGAGGGTATTTTTCTGAAACAAACCTTGGAAAAATATGTATGATTTTATTTCGACACTTTCCAAATTCCAACAATACCTTAAAATGGTTTTATTGGATTTCTTTTTTATTTCAACCAACTTTCCAACGCAACTCGAAAGCGGGACGCGCTGTATATACAGATTTATTTGTAAAACACCAACAACCTCGCAGGAGAAGATTACTAACATCATAAAGAACAACATTTGTTCTACGACTTTTCCGAAAACAGACAAAAAAAATCGACTTTCCATACAAATGTCCGAACAGCTGATCGGGTTTTGTATGAAAAGTCGATTTTTTTTGTCTGTTTTTAGAAAAGTTGTGAAACAAATGTTGTTGCTTATGATGTTAGTAATAAACTCTTGCGAGGTTGTTGGTGTTTTGCAAATAACCCTGTATAGTAAGGTCGACAAACTGACCAAAAGACGCTCGAAAAATATTTTCGCACAAATCATCTCAGAAGTATGAAAATGTGGTATTGATGCCTTCAGTACAAGATGGTAAGCGCGCAAATGGTGGGGATAGAAACAGTGACGTCATAAAGATGGTTGTAAAAAGAAAAAAAATATTTCATTTAAATAATTGATATGTGGTATATCAAATAAAAAGGGCTTTGTGAGTAGATTTCAAATATATAATATACTATAACATTTTCACTATACTTACTTGGTCTAACAAATTATTAGAAAACGGCGAAAAATTTCACAATTCAAAGTTGCCATTGCACAGCTTTAGATAAAAAAAAATATTTTCATTTTCTTTCATTATTATTAATATATTTTTTTCTACCTACCTACCTATTATTTCAGAACTTTTACATACTACTTAGGTAACATTTAGCTATCATAAGCTTAATAAAACTGATCGCCCGCCGCCAAACCGCGACGAAGCTCTACAATCTATATGGACTACACGGACAGATCTTAAGAAATTATTTAGAGTTTCATGTTATGTTGTAAAGAAGCATTATTAACGCAAAAATATCTTCATTTACATTAAGTCGTTATACAACAACATAAACAACAAAGGTACATTCTGCTATAAAAAGAAAAATTCTCGACGTCACCGTCGTCGCTCGTCGCCGACGCTCGACGATAGCTTGCGTTTCCTATGGAACTCTTAACATTAATTATTAATTCTCTGACAAAACTAACAAGAAATCTAACGTTCTAAAGGATTCTGGGGTGTTAAGTATATGGCAATGGATGCCAAGTGTATGTAGTAGTAGATGGTTGTAACACATGAAATAAAAATAATGAATTTCCGGATTCTTACTGTACTAATACTCCTTAAAAATAATCTTATAACTTATGCATTTCCTTGGGTTTTAATAACTTTTTGATAACGCCTTTTCAGAGGAATTGGCAGTCTTCTCACATTTAATCTTTATTATTTAGTACTTATCTAAAACTATAAACATAAAATTAATAATAGTGTGCAATTATTATGTTTTATGAAATGTAATTGAATAACGCACATTACGCAATATTTATACAGGATGGAATTTTTAATGCCACCTGGGAGGGAAAGTATGTACTCTAAACAATGGAGATAGAAAATCTCACTCAAAAGTAAAAAGGAATGTTTACTTTTTGAAAAATAAACATTCCTTTACCTAGTAAAGTAAATATGCTTCCCACTCCCCAAAATTGAACCGGCTAAAATTCGAAAAAATAACAGCTTATATTACTTTTATGATATCAATCAAAAGGGTCAATCATTTAAGGATCAAATATCTCTAACAAATATTGTAAATTAAATGAAAGGAAAACCATGAAATCAAAACTTATTTTAATTGAACGGGAAAAAAGATTTAAGTTCGAAATGGGTCCCAAGTTTTTAGATACATAAATTTATTCTTGCCTGTCATGGTTTTCCTATCGATTGATAATGTAGTTTTTTTCGAATTTTAACCGGTTCAAAGTTCCTGGGTGTGGGAAGCGTAATTTTAAAAATCTTTTAATACAGTTTTATTTCTTTTCAAAAATAAAGTAATGTTTCCTTTGGATGAAATTTGCTATCTCCATTGTTTAGAGTACTTTTTCTTTAGGTGGCATTAAAAAAATCCTCTTCTCCTCTTCATCAATGCTGGTGCAAAAATTAACATTAAGCAAAAAAGTTGAATTAGCTATGAATATTGAATAAAACAAAAACCAAATTCGTAACAATGCAAGTAGAATATACTAGGCTCAGTAAACCTATTCTAGAATAGAAAGCATAATATGGGACGTCTAATCTTTAAATCACAGACTTACTGGCGGCCGATACATTAAGCTGAAATCGTACTGACTTAAGCCACGGACTCAAACTTCCACATTTCATTCCAGGATTTCTTGCGAACTTTTAAAAGTAAAAAAATCATGAGTTCATCCGCTACGCCAATCAAGATCGTAAAAACTTTTTACATTATTTAATGTTCTTTTTCTTTTGTTATACACTCGTTATACATACAATGTATGTTTAATAGGTACTTATAGCGTAATCAAAACTATCAATCAATCATAAATAATAATCATAATCAACAATAATCAATCATAAATTCTACGGTACATTTTCTATATTATACATATCAGAAAATTTCTTGCTTATTTTGTTCTATTTTTTTCTAATTTAACCTCAAAAAACCTTAGATTCCTGTGAAGAAGACCTTGGAACCTGTGAAATTGGCCCGTAGTACTAATTATAATTAGTAAGTATTCCTTTCGATAAACGCGTGTCAATGTTTACAAACATTTGTATCACATAACATTTTATTACATGGTTTTGACTATGAGGCTATAACCAATTTTATCGCAGGTAAAACTGATATTTCGTTTGACGCGATGCCGAAGGCAGAGTGCACTTATTGGTTTATTCCCTAGTCGCACTCCCAATGCAAAGCGAAGAACATTGTGGAAAAAGAGAACTTGACCACACTTGACCGTAAAAGCGCCGACTTTTGCGCCGCTCGCTTTGTAGAAAAAAATATATATTTTGCTCCTTTATCCAACTAGTGTATAACTGCCGACGTCGCGTTTGTAAGATTTTTGAACATTTTTCGAAATGGCTGAAATATGATTTTTCCACCTATCTCCGCCATTTTGAAAATTCGAATGCAGATGCGGCGTGAAGAAGCGTGTCTGTCTGTCCGTGTTACGGCTCCTATATCCCAAACCACCATGTACTCTCTCATACCCTTCCCTTGATGTTTCTGAATGGGCATGTGCCCATTAAAATCACCACCACAAACACCTCTTCATTCTCTTTTACATCCATCATCACATCATCAAATCCCTTCCAAAAAGCCTCCTTCACATTGTCTTCACACCCTGCTTGAGGCACATATACACTATGTAAGTAGGCAACATTCAGTACTTGCTTTTCTACAATGATTTGTACCGATATATTATTATATCAGTTATTTTAACATCTACAACACATTTTTTCAATTGATTATCTAGCACTATTTGAACACCCTTTTTCTTACTTCCACTTCCACTTATATCTTTCGCCAATTTATCTGGCTTTCGCACCGTTCCATTTAGTTTCTTGCAAACATGCTATGTTTATTTTTCTCCTTTTAAGCCAACCAACTTTCTTCCTCTTCCAGTTATCGTACCTACATTCCACCTTGCACACCTCAATCTTACTTCTCTCGCATTCCGAGCTTACTTACTTCTTACGTCGCACCCACTCGTTCTAGTGCGACAACCCTTGTCCATTTCCCTCAGAACCGGGTGCTACCTCTGCGCGTCGCATATAGGGTACGCCCTGTCCTAACATTTATATTCCTAATCAAACTCATGCTGCATTAGTTTTTGGCAAGGTTTTACGATCAACCGCCTTCCTGATACCAACCCTTCTTGGGAATACTGTTGTTGGCAGTTTCCTCGCTGCCATGTGACCTTATACTACAGTAGCCCGTAGAACATTTAAATCACTTAAAAGGTTACCGTTTGCCGTTGTGATATGGTTATTTATTACGAAATTATAGATACTTTAACCCAAGTTTTACAGATCGCAACCCGCCGTAACCTATATTTGTATATCTCCAAAAATGATATTTTTTTAATTTTAATTTTCGAGGTTTACTACATGGTTTAGCTATTGTCGTGTCCTACAGCTTTGTTTGATTGCCTCAGATAAAAGTAAGACTATGAAAAGTAGCCATACACACATTTAAGACCAGTTGAAAATGGATAGACTTTATCTGGTCTTAAATCTGTGTATAGTCACTTTTCATAGTCTTACTATTATCAGTGGCAATCAAACAAAGCTGTAGAACACGGCAATAGCTAAACCATGTGGTAAACCTCGAAAAATAAAAAATATAATTTTTGGAGATATACAAATATAGGTTACAGCGGGTTGTGATCTGTAAAACTTGGGTTAAAGTATCTATAATTTCGTAATAAATAACCATATCACAACGGCAAAAGGTAACCCTTTTTAGTGATTCAAATGTTCTACGGGCTACTGTACGGTGCGATGGTCTGCACTGGGTCCCTAAAATTCCCTCTGTTGCCTTCTATGGCACTCACGTGACGGTGAAGGACAGTTCTATCCTATTCTCAACCAAGAAGTACGGTTTAACAGATGACATAAAATTGTTTTGTTGATTTATTTTAATAAGTATATCAGTTAACGTTTTCGTTATATAAATCACTCTATCTGAATTTACTTATTTTTAACAGGTACGTCTTCAGCTGGGTTATAAAACAATACACCTATTAAATTGTTAGCAATATGACGATGAACAATAATGGGTATATAAGTGTTCAAATTTGCTGCCTATTTCATTAATCGTAGTCTATTTTATGGTATTTTTTTAAGTTCGTTAGTCGAAAAGGTCTTTTAATAAATCAGCAGCTCCGCTTCTAAAACTCTCTAATGTTCCCGCCTGCCGTCACCCATATTAAAAAATGGCATAAAAATATTTTATTGCAATCTTCATTGCAGGGGCGTCTGTTTTATAATCATTGCCAACTGTTCTTTTCAGAATCTTGGAGCTACTGCAGCTTCCAGCTTGAAAGCTTTTATTCGCAATAAATCTTACTTCTTCTTCCTTAAATACAGCAATGACTTCATTCAATAGTTGACATCATTGACTGAATGATCAACCTGCAGTTTGCTACAACTTCTTTTGTGTGATTGGCAATTGACTTAGTCTTATAAGTATTATGATATACTGCGATTTTATATTTTTATCCTACTTATCACAATAATTACGAATAAGTGAAGTAAAAGTATTTTTTCATTTCTCATAATCGGAAAGTGATGTATATTTAAACTGAGCAGCGGGTCCAAAACTCTTCGTTCCACCCTAGGGAGTAAAAGAAATTTAAAAATAGAACTGAATTTGGTTACATAGTCAACCATAGAGTTACCTCATTGGTAATGGTTTAAAAAAAATAGATAGGGCGCATTCACGAACAACAATGAAACATGGTATAAACAGCCAGTGCAAAATTAAAAATATTGGGCGGAGCGGCCGGCGACGCGGCGTGTTCCAAATTCAAAATAAGAAAAACTATAAAATATTGGCGGGATACCTTACTCTGTGACTTTGAGCTGTGTGTGTTGAGTTGATTTTATATTTACTAAAAATGAGTTCATCAAGCGATTTTGAAGTACTGACCCCGGATTCAGTAACAAACGAGGCAAACAAAATAATATAAAATCTTTGCCAGTAAGTTTCGAAGGAAAAATACTTAAATGCGTACAATGATTTTATGAAGTGGCGAGCAAACAATGAAATAAAATCATTTTCAGAAAATGTATTTCTCACGTATTTCAGTGGATTATCAAAGAAAATACTGCCTTCCACTCTATGGAGCAAGTACTATGCTCAAGAGCACATTAAGTGCTAAACAGAATGTAAACACTAATTGTTCTAATTTTTCGATTAATTTTAAATAGGTATAATAAGTATAAGGTACCAGCTAAGTACATGTTATTATTAATAAACATTTTGGAAAAAAAACTACGATTTTTTTACTTTCCTTATATTCGAAATGAAAAGTAGAGTGTTAAACACGGGTCATTAACAATCTACTATTCTAATATAATTTTGCAGTCAAGCGTGACTTTGTGGCAACAATCTAATCTTACAAATTACGAATAATACGGCTATCAATTTAAATTGCTCTATTTATGACACTGGAAGTTTTAAAAACCAAGTCCTTGTTAGATCATTTTAACTACATACGTTGTGCAATATGTGTGCCGTTTGAATTAATAACGGCTTATTACGAAAACAGAATTTATTGTGATAGAAGCAGTAATTACGTTTCGGCTTACCCACAACATGTTATTAAAAGGTCATATAGCGAAGCGACATGAATTTATATTCATTAAGATTCTAACTAATATAGAATAAATACTTTTATCTGATGGTTAATTCAAATTACAAGAATCAAAGAAGCATTTCCCATTAAGTTTAGGTTTTTACACGAGTTCTACAGAAAAGTACCGAAACTAAATAACAAATCAGTGTACATGATTGACTTTCGTGTTTTCGATGTTTGGATTCTAGGTATTTGCCTGATTTCACGTTTGATCTCGTATTTCATTCATAACCTTTGTCGTTACAAAAAACCAAATAACAGCCGACGGAATGTAACAAAGCTTCGCCGAACTTTCTGTAAGTACTTACTTATGTATTACTAACACGTATGCCTAGCCTACGCATGTTTGCTAAAACTGAAACTTATTTAGAACGCCTTATTTGTTTAACACAAACATCGGTGAAGTGTAACTCTGTTATACTACTTTATTGTGTCATTCAATTCGTACGTTATCGTATATATTAAAGGAATTCAGACAATTTGAAACATCATAAATAATAATGATTGTAATGCACGTAGTGATTTGGGTGCTCGGGTAGCGGTACTTATATTCGTTTCTACTTCACTCATAAAAATCATGATTACAGTATTTTCAAGTGTTCACTGTTTCAAATGCTTGTCATGTTGATACTCAAGTCGTATAATTTCGATATAAACCATTACATATTGTATCGACATCAAACTCACCTAACTTTGTAGACATAAAAGATTTAGGTATCTATCAACAAAGTGAATGAAAAGACATGATTCTTTTGGTTTGCAGCACGTATACTAAGCTGGAAACTTATAAAAGACACTGACATTAAATACGTTGCAAAATTTTTGGGAAAAATAAAATATACAACTTTTACGAACTTCTACAAAAGTAATTTTACCTAAGCATATCTTTTTACGAAATGTTATTTATAAAGATTTAACGCGAATAGAGTTACCGCCGAGTTATCGCACATGCATGATAAACTGTTCAACACTTTCTTTCCGAGTTCAGGACGCTTTACCTATTTCACAAAAACAAAAATATATAAATTTACTCCTCTAGTTCTCTAATTCATAATAACGATTATTGACCGAGCGAGCACGAAGAGCGAGCGAAGCATCTCTGCTTCAACTTGGGCAAAAATTTTTTCATATGTCCGGCTGTCTGTTCTCACCTACAGGTCGCATTTCTCTACCGATTCTCGTGAAATTTTGTGAGCAGGATCGAAAATTATATAGATTTTTTTTGTGGAGCCAGTTTTTTGAAATTTTTCAATATGACGGAGATATGTTAAAAAAACAAGTTCAGTCAGACATTCCAGCACTGTCTGTTCTCCTCTACAGGTCGCATTTCTCAGCCGATTCTCGTAAAATTTTCTGAGCAAGTTTGAAAATAATGTAAAATTTATTTGTCAAGCCAGTTTTTTGAAATTTTTCATAATGGCGGAGATATGTTAGAAAAACCTATTTCAGTCCGGTTTTCTAGCGCTGTCTGTTCTCCTCTACAGTTCGTTTTTTTCAATCGAACCTCGTGAAATTTTGTGAGCAGGTTTGAAAATAATATAGATTTTTTTTGACACGCCGCTTATTTGAAATTTTTCAAAATGACGGAGAAATATTAGAAAAACATATTTCAGTCCGGCTTTCCGGCGCTGGCTGTTCACTTCTACAGGTCGCATTTCTCAACCGATCCTGGTGATATTTTGTAAACAGGTTTGGTAAATATATAAAAATTTTTTGTTCAGACAGTTTTTCGAAATTTATTAAAATGACTGAGATATGTAAGAAACCATATTTCAGTCCGGCTTTCCGGCTGTTTATTCTACTCTACTGGTCGCAATTCTCAACCGATTCTGGTAAAATTTTGTAAATAGGTTCTATTATTATATTCAACTGTTTAGTCAAGCCAGTTTTTCCAAATTTATTAAAAAAAATATTCACCCATTTCGAAAAATGTAAAAAATTAGAAGCACCATCTAGCTGCGAATACTCACGTACTGTGTGCTTTGAAATCTCCATGGCGACATTTTATTTATTTTATCGCGAGGTCTACAGCTCACGGAGCCACTAGTTTTATTTCAACAGAATTTCAATTGTCTTAAACAGCTTTTGAAAAGTATGACGCTAACTTAAGGCATATTTTGTCGGTAAGTCACAGAATAAAAATAACAAAAAGTAATAAATATTTAGTTTATGTTTCACATAAATACGCACAGACATATTAAGATAGGGGGCGGAAGAGGACAGTCACAAGCGTGTTACGGACCTCTGAATATTAAGTTAGTATATAATTGTAACATAAATAAGATAAATGATTGTGAACCAACTACATTCTGCTCTCTGGAGGGGCGAGAAACGTCGTCCATAAATTGGAGTCGATGGTTATGAGGTCGCAAGTGCGTGACATCTATTGTGGCAGCGCGCCGCTCCTGGGCCATTCATCATAGTGTCGCGAATTCATGCCACCGACTATTTTATTCCCTTTTCTCGAGAACAATAATGGGGGAATCTTTGCATTACTTAACTTTTATGCCTGAACAGCTATTAAGCCGCTTAAGGATACAATCAAATAACCGTTTACGTACTTACTGCTATATTTTTCGGGTGAATTATTGTTTATTCATTAATTTCACTTATTTCGATTAGCTCTCATCTCATCCAAAATTTATTTCTAAACTTAAAGTATGTTTACCTTGATATATTACTAAATCACCTAAGTACCTCGTTTCCCGGTTCCAGATGCTTCCTCCTCCCTCTAGCCCTAGGCGGACTTGCATCACTATGATGCTGGAGCTACCTAGAAGCAACACCAGTTTCCTCCGTAACTCCTTTTCTGTTAGAGCTGTACAGCTTTGGAATAAACTCCCGTTGAACATCCAGGATTGCCCCAATGTCAAGACCTTTAAATCAAAAGTTAAATCGCACTTTCTAGCACAATTATCGCACCCTGAGTCATAAATAACATTATCTCATAATCACTTACATATTTATTTCTATGTATGTATTGAGTATGTATTTAGTGTATGTAGGTATATTATATATTATTTATATATGCATATGTATTTTATATATTATGAACAAGTATAGGTTTTGTATTATTATCTTATTATTTAGTTATTATTATTTAATGTCTTGCACTTTATGTACCCGCTTGCTATAAATCTCTGACACCTCTTAGGTTGGCTGGAAGAGATCTCTTTAGAGATAAGTCCACCTTTGCTTACAATTATCTTAATGACTTATGTAACAATTATTATCAGTGCAATAAAGAATATATATAATATATATATAAATCAGAAGCAGTACAATATACTTATGAATTCATCAATCACACAAATATTTTCATATCAATTGCCCAAAAACTCTACGAAGTTACACACTTATTTTATGCTAATTCAAAGTTTATCCTTCAAAAAAGAGGAAAATTACTAATAGGTAGGTACATTAATTATATTTGATATTTTTTAAAAAGTCTCATGAAGTGGGGTGGGCTTTAAAAATAAAAAAGTGAGAAAGTGAAACCACGATAAAATTTTGTTAGAAAACATCCTTTGGCCCCACCCGACCTTCAAAAGACGTTTTTTATTATCAAATATATATCAGTAATTGTGCAGATTTTAGACATTATTTCAGCTGTTTATTTTTAAAACTGTCTCGCTAGTCGATAACATCCAATATTCACGAATAGCCACTCACTATTAAGGTACAGCGTAACAGTGAAATGCGTCATTCTCGGCACGTTATCAGGAAACCCATGTTTACGGGGCAATTAAATCTCCTTTAGTGGCATACCCGGGTATCATTCGAGCGGATGTTTTGGCAAGCGTGACCCGTGTCAGGGAACATCCACCCAGGGCTGTCAGCTCAGCCACTTTACTGTTAATTGTGAGTATAAAAGCGCTGGTCAAATCCCTGAAAAATACAGACCCTTAACCACATTCAGAGGTTTGAAAATGTATTCGAGTAGAATTGGAAATTATTAATGCTTTAAATCAGCTTTGTGTAATTATGAAAAATATTTCAGGTTCAAAGATCGCCTTGCTTTATTATAAGTAATTCTAACATCCAAAATTCGCAGAATTTCGAAGCTTTTTATAAAGGTATACAACATTTGGGTTTACGTCTTTTATTTAAAGAGTGCTTTTCAATATTGAACAGAAACGTTAATTGCCTGTAGCTAATTATGGATATCTAAGAAGGTACGTATTATTTATTTTTATAAGTAATTACCTAAATGTTAACCAGAAATGTAAATTATAATAATATTGACTTTGTTCAAATTGTGAAAACAATAGTCTTAGTAGTACTTCTTTATCCTGAAATTATGTTTTGAAGTAATATAGAGGTAGTCACATATATAGATAGACATCATACCTGTATCACAGAATATAAAGTACTACCGTACAGAGAGAAAAATCTCCGCCCCGCCCCGCAATCAATTACCTCACCCCACCGGCGCCCACCGCGCGAATTCCGTGTGCCAATCCGTGTGCTCATTCAATAGCTCGCACCTTAGCTCGCTCGCACACAGTTGCGCGTGTGCAAAAACGTCTCTGTGTAGCGTCTTTTTAGTTGAAACGCGACGCTTGTATGGAGTGCCCGGGGTGTGCCTGTATGTCGACATCACTTGTGCCGTATAAAGCCGGCCATATACGCTAGGTTATGCATGATGGTTATGCCTGTAAGGTCAAAACCGTCATGCCTAACCGAGCGTGTGTGGGATAAAACTGCATGCCTGTCATGCAAGCCGCTCGGTTATGCCTGTGGTCAAAACCGTCATGCATGCCTGTCATGCAAGCCGCTCGGTTATGCCTGTGGTCAAAACCGTCATGCATAACCTAGCGTTATGCATGACGGTTTTGCATGAAGGTTTTGCATGATGGTTTTAAAGCCTTAAATATTGAAGATGGTTAATTTTACTGAAAGAAGACTTCATTTTGTTTATAAAAATAAATGGAACTGCATTCAATGATTTTTAGAAAATCGCCTGCCTTAACCAGGAATCGAGCCCACCAAAAACGAAAACATTTTTGTATTTATTTTTACAACACCAATCGAAAGGGTTACTTATAAGGATTACTTTTTCTTAAGTGACACTGCATCTTAAACAAATGGAAGGCCATGAAATTTAACATTTAAAATTTAATAATTACGGATTGCATCAATTCGTATCGAATCAGTCAATCAATTAAAAAAAAAAACTTTGAATGCAGTTCCATATATTTTTATAAACAAAATGAAGTCTTCTTTCAGTAAAATTTACTTCCTTCAATATTTAAGGTACTTTCCCTTCGTGTGGCATAGTTTTGGGACACCCTGTATATTTAATAATATGCTTATTTCATCTAAATGAATTAATTCTGCTAGAAGTCATTCATCCCAAAAATATAAGTGAAGAAATCTGCGGGACATGGCAAATACCGGGGGTGGGGCTACAGTTCTTTTTTAATTGCTCCAATGCCAACAACACCACACACGCTAGGTTATGCATGACGGTTTTGACCACAGGCATAACCGAGCGGCGTGCATGAGCGGCTTGCATGAAGGTTTTGCAGCTCGGTTAAAACTGTCATGCGTAACCTTACGTGTGTGCTCTCTATTGAACTCGGTTTTGCATGAAGGTTTTGCAGCTCGGTTAAAACCGTCATGCATAACCTAGCGTATATGGCCTGCTTAAAATTCTAAACATCAGTTATAGTCCCATGAGATTTTGTTCTTTCTTGAAATAATAAAAAACTTTTTCGTTTTGTTGATGACTGAGCGGAGTTTCCCTCATACAACCCTAAGTTCAATGTTTCAACAGCTTTTCGCAGACACAGACAAATTAATTGTAGCCTTGCAATAACCATTAAGTATGAACCACCTGTAGCCATCAGGGCGACAGGCGTCCGCCCTCGTGAGATTGTTAATACTCCTTATACTTTAGCTTAAGTCATTTAAGCATACCTTGTTTTATTACTTCTAGTTGGATCTAATTGGGTATCAAAGTTACCAGATGGAGTCCACCTAACTTAGATGGGTTTTGCTTTACAACTTCAACTTGGGATATATTTTAGATGGTACAATGTCGTAAGATGCATTATGTATCACAAAGATAAATATTGGCTACAATAATGGAGCATACAGTACCTGAATACAAAATAACGCTACCTTTAATAACTAAAAATAAATTATCGTTTGAGAATCTCCATTATGGTTTTGCTGAAGATAACATCAATTTTAAACTCTTTGTAAGCCATTTGGCAGCGAACAAAATAAAACCAAAATCAATTAAGTAAATTAAAGGGTGTTTTTCTTTTAAGCAAACAAAGAAAAACTTTTGGAAACGTTTTTAACTACTTAAATTGCAGTTCACACGTGTATTCAAATGTTAAAGGAATGAAAACGAGCAACAAACCTTTTCAATTAAGGTGTGAAATATCCTGTATATGTGTGTTAATAATAAAATGAACACACTAAGTGTTTGCACATATATAACACGTAGTCATGTCAGTTGACAAATAAGATTGATCATGTGCACAACAGAATTGACTGTCGTTCTGTATGTTAAAAAGAAATATTTATTCGACAAAATGATAAGATTTAAAAATTAAGAAATAATATTAGTATTTTAAATTAATTGACCGAGCGAGCGCGAAGCGCGAGCGAACCGTCTCTGCTTCAGCTTGGGCAAAAATTCTTTCGTATGTCTTGCCTTCCTTCCTTCCGGATGTCCTTCCAGCTGTCCGTTTGTTCTCGTCTACAGGTTGCATTTCTCAACCGATTCTCGTGAAATTTTGTGAGCAGGTTTGATAATTATATAGATTTTTTCAGTCGAATCAGTTTTTTTAAATTTTCGAAATGGCAGAGATATACAGTAAAAAAACACATTTTAGCCGTTTCGAGAAATGATCAAAAATGTACCAAAACTTTTTTGTTAGCGGTGTAAAGCAAATGTTTATTTTTATTTTTAGTAAACTCAAAAGTTCATCAATCAAAACATTTCTGACCAATATTCGAAATTTGAAAATAAATAGGGTTTTGACTTTGTGACAGAACCTAGGACCGCGTACATATTATTTGCATAGTATAGATAGATACTTATTAGTTGAAAAAAACTAATATCTATTCTGTGTTTTTTGTTTTTGAAAAACATTCAATTTGAGCTAATTTTTAACGCGAGGTCTACAGCCTTTAATGCTCTAAGTCTACAGCTCACGGAGCCACTAAGTTTTAAATACTACTTTATTACTAACTACGTCTTTGTTGAATTACCTACTTAGGTTAAATAGAAAATAGTGATATGATATTAATATTTTTTTAAATATAAGTTAACCCCTTACCTCATACCAAGCCATATATGTTTACAAAAGTTTATGATTTTTTCCCAGCCTAATGAAAAACCAGATCTTTAAAATAATATTTAAATTAGAAGAAGCATTTTATAATAAAACGGAACGTATATAATTTGTCTATAGCCAATGACTTCTATAGACAATATTTGAGGTTTTTTGCAATGCGTGTTGATCGGTTGTTGCCAGAAAAAAAGTGCATCTTTCCGGATTTAAAATAAAATACAAAGAGGTTAGTAGAATATATATAAAAAATATAACCGTACCCTTTATAACTTTTAAAATATGAATATCGTGTTTTTATTTCAGTATCTAGCTTTTTTCGTATGTTTTTTGTAGTTTTTTCCAATCTGTCATATTTGGCTTCGTATGCGTTATAGTAAAAAATACTGACGTCATATGTGGCTTCATATGCATTCAGGGTTTTTTGCTTATTTCAGAAATTGATCATTCACGCTTCTATATAGCCTTAAAGCACATTAATATTATTCCCGGTGATGGCAGCTTAATTTTTATCCCATATTGTAGACTAGTGCATTGATAATGCTTAGTCACTTTGACGCCGAATCAATTCAGACCAATACATGCCTTTGTTTGATTTCAAACTCGCAGTTTTTGAAAACTTGCAGAAAGCAAAAAGCTTCAAATCCAAAAAAGTGGTCATCTTTCTAGCCTTCTTGGCATACCAACATCGAGCTAAAGCAGTACACCCAATTTGCTTATTTCCCCAGTCATTACAAAAAAAACCTAGTCAAACTCCTGCCAGTCATCAAGATTTTCTTCTGGGTACGCTCATATCAGTAAATTTTCCATTTGGAAGAAAAATATCCGATAGATACTGACGCCAATATTCGATCAAAATATCGTACTTTCAGTAAATGTGAAAAATGAAATATTTATCGATGTTATCACGACAAACGCAATTGTTTTAAATAGTTTCACATAGTATATTTTCATTTGTCTTCAATGCATACGAAGCCATTTCTGGATTAACACCATAAGACTAGATTGCATACGAAGCCATAAATGGCGTCGTAAAATATTTTCTAATATATGACTTAATAATTTTTAATTTCAATCTGATCTCATTATGTAAGTCTATTAAAATACTATTTAGCAAAAAAATATTTTTATTCCATCTCTTTGATAATTCATGCGGTAAGGGGTTAACTATTTTTATTATTTTACTCTTACCTATTATTCGTATAGGTACCTAATATAATTAAATATACGAATAATAATGTGAGTACTCTCCCAGAAGGCACTTAAAGAACTGCAGTGTAAAAGGCTTTCATCCTTTAACAATCATACCCTCTGTGGCCAAGTCTGTCATCAGGGCAAACTTTAATGGAAGTTATTCATAACATAATACAGCTCCTGACTTTTGAAGTTCTGGCTTTCAACGAAGTGCCCTTTTGGTAACCCTATAGTAATTATTATGATTTAAATTGTGTTGGTTTTAAAGGGTTTACTATAAGTACTTGTTGCATGGTCTTGGTCTGTGACTATTAAGGACAATTAATTTTACCAAAAAAGTCTGTCTTCTTGATATGAGTCTTGATAGAATGTTTAATAAACTACGTGTACCGATACTGCACGGCATTTATATTGGCAAGAAAAAGATGAGACAAAAGATGCGCAGTAACCATAAACTTAGTGTTTATGGCTACTGCGCATCTTTTGTCTTAACTTTCTCTTGCCAATTTTATGCCGGCATCTGAACTTATTTTATTGTTTAGATGTCTTTTTTTCTTCATATTTTATTATATTAAAAATTCAGTTGTTTATAATTAATCCATTTAGAGCTGAGAATAAACTGCTCGAAAATTGTAACCTTATAAAATCTGGATTAAAAATGGACTTTGAATTTTTAAACTTATCCATTGACATAAAATTAACAACTTGCAGTATATTATTAATATACTACATCAGTGTTGATTTCATAAAGCAGGTAGTATATTTTGGTGAAATTTTAGCAACGTACTCCTGACTCCATTTACCCAGCTTTTTGTTCCGAATTTAGTACTATGGTAAAGCGAAAACCACTAACTAAAATCCACGATAATTTTTTACAGCCTCCAAACCGCCACCGGGGGCTTTTACGTAATAGTTCCGTCGTGTCCTTACTTTACAAGCCTTCTGGGTAAACCTTAGCTGCGGATGTTAATACATTTAACATTAATTAAGTTTCAAAGGCTAAACTTTGAGCATGAATCAATTTATGTGGTCGCTAAAAGTTCGGGTTCAATCTACATTATAAGTTTTTGAGCAGATGTTACGAGTTCAAGTACCACTTTGAAATCTAGATGATTTTATATCATTGAGATTATAAAATCAATTCTGTAACAAACCATTTTCAAGAAAAACTCTTGGAAATGGTTAAGAGATTATCTCGTTTTCATAATGCACCGTTTTTCTCCTAGGATTTAAAATATGAGACACAATATCAAAAATGCCAGTAGCTGTACTTCCAGTTGTTGTTTTGCATACATGTACTGAGTTACATGGCAGCAGTACGGGAGGTAATGCGGCGAATATTGCCTGCTGTTCAGGGATTTCGCATAGGTACGTAAATCGTATCATAAAATATATCCGACAAAATTTGTTGGACATCCTATAGCATTTCATGCAAATGCTTTATATCCTAAAAGTAGCATGCACAGTATTGTGAAATATGTTTACCTTTAATAAGTGGCGAAAGTAGACGAAGTGTGATTATTAATAAGAGGGAGGTGATAACAATACGAATGGTACTACAAATCTTATACTTATTTTTAATAATCTAGATTGCCTATATTGCACTACCTAATTGATAATCTTAAACGAGAAACAGTTATTATAGATTTATAGTGGTATAATTAATAAATTAACTAACCCATAATAAATAAATACATCGAAATACATTATGATGTTTCTACTTTTGATACTCGTATTAATGCATAATCGTTTCAATGAGTACAATTAAAATCAAATTAAATCTAGTTGGAAAAAGTTGTAGCCAGAAAATTAAAACCTAGTACAACTCAAAAAACATATTTCCGGCTCTTTCTACGGATATTTTCTCAGTCAGGATATCGCGATTTTTCGTTTTGTGAACTGACACACGCTGCGTTGTCGCGAAATGGAATTGTTTTTTCAATTTACTACGAACGACTTCCAGGAAACATAAATAAGCTTATGAAGTGTTTTAGACAAAATTATATTATTTAAATATTTTGCTTTTTGTGTTCTCAGATATTAATAAATGGAAATATTTATTCTGTAAAAAATAGGCAAATGAAACGTTTTATCAAAAGCATATAACAAAGGTTGCTTGGACCTTTTAGAAATTACAAAGCACATCAACCGTGTTTTCATTTTCAAAACACGCATTGTCACAACTCCAGTATTTTGATAAAACTTTTGCCCCGGCTTCTTTCTCCGAGCGTAACGTCAAATTGCTCTATATGGTTCTCTTTTTGTTTGCGGTTTTTTTGTACCGACGCAAACAAAATTAATTAAACAGAATGGTGTCTTTTTACAAAGACAGTGTAGGTAGTTTCATAAACATAAACAGGATATCACAGGATATTATGTCAGACGTCCAGGAACCTTCAAACGTTACATGATATTGACGTATGCAAAGCGTTTATTGACGCATATAGATGTCATGGAGCATCTTGAATAGAAACCGAATCCCACCCGACAGAGACAGATAACTACCAGCGACTCGATATATAGATTTTATTTTTATTGATCTGTTCCTATGGTTTAACTGGATCTGTATTGGTTTATATGTACACCTACACACCTTCCCGGATCTTTACTTGATAGATATCAAGACATTACAGTAGCACTATACTATAATGACATAACAGTGCCATCAACATGACAAAAACAATAATGAAGCACAAATCTCATTACTGTTCCCTTTTCGAACAGACTCTACACTTTGTACTTACCTACCTACTATTATTCTCAAAATATAACAAGCTAGTTGACGGGCGAGACAGCAGATCAGCAGAATATGTGACGTCAAAAGACTGGCAATGCGAAATAATTGTTAAGGAAGTCTTTGTCTTGTCTTGTACAATAAAGGATTTTTGAAGTTATAAAAAGTTATATTTTATTATATTAGGTACTTACAGTCAAAGATTTAAATTGTAGTCAATTAATAGCTTTACTAAAACCATTTGGATGGTTATATAATATTGTAGAATCATACTCATGCATGAGATTTACATACCCATCAAACATGTCACTGTAACAAGGAGCATCGGTCACCGATGGGAGCGTGCGGTCCCGCTGTCTAGTCACACGTCCGGGTATGTGACAGATTTTTGAAACGTCTGCTCTGTGGGGAGTGGTATGCCCAAGAACCTTATATTCATATTCTATATGCCGTTACTCACGGGCTCTGTCAAAACAGGCGTGCTTCACCGCTATCGTGTCGGGTTTTTTTTCCCGCTGTATGTGACGGGTCTCGGTGAACGGTTCGATGGAATCGATGGGTATCGCATCTAATGCAGCTTGGGTAACTGCATGTTATAAACACAGGATAAAAAAAATGTGTACTTCTATGTCAGTATATGTTACTGTAAAACCCTGTACTTACGTAAATCCTAAGACTTTCCAGTAAAAGCTAAGATTTACCAACTCTTACTGGTAAAAGTCCAAACTATCCTGTGATCTTAGGTTCATTTCGAAGTTCAAACTTTTACCAACATTCTCTCGGTAAATCATAGGCTTTACCTCAAAGATAGAGTAAATGTTGAAAAAGGTTAATTTTGAAGGTGTTTAAACTAATTTTTTAATGAACCATAATGATAATAATAATTTGAACTCACCTTCCCTTCACGTTCGCGTTCGCTTTCGCTTTCGCAATTCATTTTCCCTCCTCCTTCCCCTAATTAATTTTTAATCGTCAGCCTAAACTCAAAATTTGAAGATCCTAGTTTTGAAACTGAGGTACTTTCATACAAACTTTCGTCCCCTATTTCATCCCCTTGGGGTGAATTTTTCAAAATTCTTTCTAGTGCTCACCTACACCATGAAAGGTATCATCTACCCTCCAAAAATGTATCTCTACTTTCAGCCGTTTTGACCTTTGTGTGACAACGATACGTGAACAAAACACTATCGGCCTTACCACAAAAGATTTTAAAACACTGTTCAACAGGCCGTCAAACTTGAGATACTGTTTAAATGAGATGCTGTCACTTTTTTTTTACAATATTGTTTGAAAGTGACGGCATGACATTTAAACAGTGTCTAAATTAAACAGTGTTGTAATCAGTACATCATTACTGCCGCGATCTATAATGACTGCGTTGCTGGCAGCGAAAAATGGCCGAAAGCGGAGCTTAGTGCTAGTGCAGGCCATCACAGAGCGCGGTCAACATTGCAGCCCTTGATGGACAAGCTGGAATAGCCGAGAATGGCCGAGTCCGAAGTTCGAGGCCTTTACAACGCGGACAGCAAGGGCTGCAATGGTGTGATGACCAAGCTTGAAGGTCGAGAGCGTCGTTAAGCTTAGCTCGAGGCCATCATAACGCTGGCCACGTTATGATGTTCTCGAGCTAAGCTTAATGTGGACCAAGTGCAGTCAATGTGAACCAAGGCTTTTATAGTGCTTTACTAAAACAATGCGAGTACTATATACTATACTAAAGTATTTAACCTAGTTAAAAAAAATCGGGTTGCACTCCGGGAGTGCCGGCAGAAGTGAAAAATTGAATATTAACGTTATGCATTTTTGATATTTTGGAATGGTTAGGGAATAATTTTGCACGAATTGCCGTCTTACGAATTTACTCTGCATTTGAATTTACGAATACAGAACAGTATTGTACGAAAGTCTTATCCATTGACAGAAAATCTAGAGTTTTGAAATTGAATTAAAAAATTTGCACGTTGCTACGGTGACACAAGTGTTTACGTCTTGAAATAACGCGCCGCCATTTTCACCGCGCCCCGTAGAAATAGAGGGAGACACTTCCACCGCCGGCTGTCTACGAAAATCTAAAGTTTTGAAATTGAATTAAAAAATTTGCGCGTTGCTACGGTGACACAAGTGTTTACGTCTTGAAATAACGCGCCGCCATTTTCATCGCGCCCCGTAGAAATAGAGGGAGACACTTCCGCCGCCGGCTGTCTACTCTCCATCCGTCACATCCGTCTTACGAATTTTCGATCAGGGTCACGTGATTCTTACTGACGCGAGTTTAGCATTTTTTCTCTATTACAAAAAAGCGTACAACGCCGCTAAAGAAGTTTTCACTTCAAAAATACAAAAATGCACATTTATACGCTTCGTGTCGGTTGGAACCAAAAAATAAGGTTATTTTTGATTCTTATCTAACGGATATTTAATGAAATGTCATAAAACGGTCAATTGCGAGTTTTTTATAATTTTCTGTTCTAATTTTATATAAAAGTCCAAACACTTCATGAAACAAAACTCGACAATATTGGATTTTCAAAAGAAATTGCTGGTGACTAAAATTCCATGCAACTTTGCTGCGCCACCATCCGAGTAGAGCGGCAAGGTTGACTTTGCTCGAAGAAGGTTGTCAAAATAACCACATTATAGCATTTATATAAGCATTTTTGAGTAAAGTATTTATCGTAAGGCCGTAAGCAGGTAGATACCTTCAACATAAATGTGTTATGTGCGCAGGTGGCGGTGCACAGGCAGATAGCGGGCCGTGTCGCGGATGTCGCGGCGATGACGCTGCGCCGGCGCGACATGCCCTGCTGACATGGCACGCAGCCGCTCCGCCCTCCTTTCGCTGGCAGCTCTCGCAGCACTCGCCGGTAATTGTCTACCCATTAAAATACCTTCACTAATTAACCATTAAAATGGCATTCACTTACGCTTACATTCATAAAACTTAACAGATCAGTGAGACAAAAATAAGTTATGAGTCTGCGCCACGAATGAAGTCCCTTGAATAATTTGCTACCAGCACCTTATTCAAGTGACTCGAACTCGTTCGAGTCATTGAAAAAAAAATTGTATTCCTAAAGTTTTTTTTCATTAAAATTCCGTGGGATTTATTTCGTGCCACGAACTATTTAGTAAGTAGGTAGTCTATTCCACTCAAATGATAAGCTATCTCAGAACTAAATTGCAAGATATTGAAAGATTAGCTGGAGTGTGGAATTATTATACAGTAATAATTTAAAATGACGTTTACATTCTTATCTAAAAACATAACTTTTTATGGAATTACATTTACCCATGGACTCTAGGAAACAACAGAGGAATAGCGCAGAGCACTAAAAGTAAAATGCAAACATGCTATCATTACATCCCATAAATGCTAACGACTATGAGGCAGCTACCGCGTAATGCCCATCTTCACGCGAGCTCGAGGACCTTATCGAATTCTAATGAAGTCCTGCACAGTGTCACTTCAAAGCAGCGTTTCAGAACATCCGTTCCCGTTTACTGTTCGTTAATTGGTTGAGAGAAAGCGATGTCCAGATAAATTTGTACCCTCATCACGGCCGAAATACGAAAGCATATTACTCTCTAACATTTCTTACTACCTCTTGTTGGTTTTTTTGCTATCGTCGGACTAATCAAGTATCTCTATTTATTAAACGATTAAATGTTATGCATTAACAAATTATTTTGCACATTCCGAGTATTTTTTATTTTGACAATATAAAAGAAAATAAATATATAGGTATTACAATATAAATATATTATAATTTTTCAATATGACATATTCTAGAATAAAAACACTCTAAAAGGTAAATGTTATTATTTTGGCTTTGTCAAATATGCAGACAACTGGCGAATTTCAATACAATACCTCGTATTCTGTTTATCACGCTATAAACGGAATACATAAATAAACGGTTCCAATTTAGGTTTGGATAGAATCTGCTTGTTTTATTTATAACGGCCCCATCGCGATACTCGTTTGGATCGAAAAATTTAACATTGAATACTGATACATCAATATCTATTTATCTTTTTTAGACTGAATTAAATAAAACATAGCTTAGATTTTAAGTTGGACCGTAATCTACTAAACTGTGAAAAGCCCATCAAAATTCTTTTAGTGGTTTTTGCATAATACGCGCACAAATATTTAGAATTTACACTTTTATTATATGTATAGATTACAATGTCAGTAGTACCTATAATGTTTTCTCGCAAATGTATTGAAAAACGTAGTATGGCACACGGTTGTTAAGGTTTTTTAAAACTCGTGACGATTACAAACCCTCGCCTGCGGCTCGGGCTTATAAAACGTCAACTCGTTTTAAAAACCTCCTTACCAACCTTGTATCATAAACTACTATTAACATAAGAAAGAAGATATGTACCTACAAAATGCTTTGAAAGATCGCAACGTTACACGCTATTATGTTCCAGCGCGGGCTTAGTATAATATTAACGTCAACGCGTAAGCTCAAATAGGCTTATTTATATCAATTTTCAGCTTCGTTGTTATTGTTACTTATTTCTTTTTAGAGTATTGTTTCAATTATTTACATTCCCGCGAATTCATTCGATGATTAGGCATCATTTTCTAATAATGTGAACTTTATTATAAAAAAGGTGTATTTATAATTCGTTATCGTGGAAAAATAACCAATTAAACCATTGGATTTTGTTTTCAATCCTTTACAAATTATCGAAATTATTCCTCTTTTATATTGTTTTACTCAATATTGCTTTGGAAAGAATAAAAGTTTATATCTGATATCTGTAGTTCGGGTTCAATATCATTATCGCGCACAAAACATGCAAAGCATTGTAATAAACTGTTGCTACTTTAAAGTGAAAATTAATTTTCACTCAATAATTTCTGCACTTTGACATACTTAAGAAAAAATCTAAGCAACACACAACACACTCACACTCACACACTACATTTTACTTTTGTTGCCTCATTGTTTTAATACTAGTTATTCATTGTTTTCATTTCTTATTTTTAAGTCGTCACATCAGCATATTGGTTACTATGTTATGGATTCACAAGTATCTGCTAATTACTTAAGTATGTTTTTTAATCCAAGGTGGGAGGCACTGGTGACCTGTATTACGGGTTTAAAAAAACCTATCTCCGGCGCCAGTCTCTTACACTAGGGGTTATTATTGCATTCATCGTAAATAAAGCCATTGTAACTATACCTGATTTGTATCATCTAACATTGATGTAATGTAACCTTTGTGTGAAAGACGAATAAATAAATTATTATTATTATTATAAGCTTATTTTAGCACTACACTGACCTGAAAATTATTTTTCCTATTAATGCAGGTCAATGTAGCATTACAGTTCACATGTGATTATTCTTTTACGATCACTGTGTGGGCTTCACGTTCCGTAGCACTTTCGTAGCTACGTGCTACGGCGGCGAACTTGCTACAATTGCCACGAATTCATTTGAAAGTATAGTTTTAACGGTTATACTAAATGTTCAACTTAAACAATGGAACTTGAAGTTTCTTCATATTTCCGCTTCACGTTAAATACCAATGGGTAGGAAATGAGATGATAACTTCACTTTACAATGTGACAAAGATAGTCGTAAGACGTAACGCAAGTTCTCTCTGAGAAATAGCTAAAATCCTTTTAATGGTATCCTTTTGGTTTATTTTTGGTGTTTTTTGTGAATAGTTCCGTTTGAGCTATCACGTTAGATTAATGGATAGTGAAGCGTTTATGTCTCGGGGATCCTATGCCCAGCAGTGGGTGTTCTCAATATAACGATGATGATGATACCTTTAGTGATATCACAGATAGCATAATGACGATGATTCGCATATTGTGTTCGTAGGGTGTTGTGTGTGCGCGCCGCAGGGCAGCGTGCAGGGCGGCGTGCAGGGTGGCGCGCAGGTGCCGCCGGGAGTGCCGCACTCCACGGCGCCGCCCGCTGGCGTCGGCGGTGTGAGGAGGTACGTCACTCGCTGCTATTGCTCATAGCAGTCATCACACAAGCACAAGCTTACTCATGAGTAACGTCAGGGGTTCCCTAACGGCTCGGCCACGACGGCCACGCAACAG
This sequence comes from Agriphila geniculea, assembly GCA_943789525.1. Taxonomy (NCBI): domain Eukaryota; kingdom Metazoa; phylum Arthropoda; class Insecta; order Lepidoptera; family Crambidae; genus Agriphila; species Agriphila geniculea. Next base: position 16,168,860 of record OX038874.1, read on the forward strand.
AGCGCCTGTGAGTGCAGTGAGAAGTAAATTCTTAATCCATGTCATGTGTGTGATCCCAATTGTTAGCTGTGCAGTGAGCGTTGCGACAGAGTATGCAGTGAGATTTCACTCACAGTACCGCCCGTCCACTCTGTTGCGTGGTTAGGTCATAAGAATGTAGCGCGGCACCTTTGCAACATGATACATGAGTATCACCTGTCCACTATTCAGTGTGTAAAGTACAACAGATAATGCGATTTATTACTACCACTACCTTTGAAAAGGAGCGGTAACGTCCGGCTGGAAATGTTAAGCACTTACGGATTTAAAAAATTACGTACCTACCTGCCGTTAAAATACCGAAAAATGATTTCTTTCAAAATACACATGGTACTCGTACATCCCTAAGTAGGTATAAGAAGTAGTACACTTTATTAGTGTTTTAAAAAGGGAGTATTAAAAAGTATAGAGGGAACTAGCTTGGGAGCCCCTGAGTTAAGTTACGCCATTTAAGCTCTGGTTTCCTAAGATAACGGTCCCGTCATATAGCGGCAGTAATATAGCGGTAAATGTCGTCTGTAGAACGTTGTCTATGTAAACAATACGGCGCGGTTTCCTAGAGATCGTTACTAGACACCATAACGTCAAAAAAGGATGCCGCTATTTTCGTGACGGCTGACATGAAGGTGTAGAGCAGTTCGCCACCATTATTTCAGGATAGCGGTGCCGCGACGGTGAAAGAAAATTAGTTCAAACTGGTGTAAAGCGAAAGTATTCCTGAATTTCTCGTCATTACGCATGCACAGTAAACAGCGATCAAGATCGTCAATTTTCTCCTGTATCAGATAACGTCAAAAGTAAACGGCCGTAGCGGTGTTGTTACTTTCTAAAGACGGCCGTCTTTTTACGTCTGTAAAATTACGGCCAATGTGACGGCATCGCTATCCGAGGAAACCAAAGCTTTAGTGCCATTACATTAGTTAACGGCAGACAGAAGTGAAGCGATGCGATAGCGGAAAGGTGGCGCCCACTTTGTTACATAGTCTGTGAGAATCTGTAAAGCCCACCAGTAACGATCAATTGCGATTGTCAATTTTTCCGCAATTGACGCCCATTGACGGAAAAATTGATCGTTTACGCGTGCAATTGAAGCAATTGTCAATTGATCCAACAATGGCATTGACGGAAAAATTGACAATCGCAATTGATCGTTACCGGCGGGCTTAAGCGGATGAAAAATCCACCTCCCCGCTGCCACTATCACAAATTATTTCAGAGATCCCATAGCTTTAAATAAAATAATAATGATCCAATTATTATTCCTATTTTTCCAGTACGTGTGGTTTTTTAACAAAAGGGCTAAATATGCATTGTATGGTGCAAAATGTGATATAACTAATAGTTCACATTTTGCCGCTCTCTCGTTCGCACCTTTTATGTTTCTCAATATATCTTTAATCTGAGTGCGGAATTGAAAAATGTGTTCCGGCAACTTTTCGCAATATAAGATTACGGATATTTAAAATATTTCAGTTTCATGTTGCTGGAGTACTGAAAGTTGTTGTTTCTGAAAGTGTAATAATAATCTTTAATGTATTAAAGTAATTTGAATAAAAAAGGTTACAATTTTTATTTAGTGTTTTCTTAAATTATGAAAATTTACTTTGGTATAGATAGTTTATTATTATTTCGTAGTTTTGTAAGAAAAATAAAGTTTTTTATAATTGCACTTATTTGAAAATTTTTCATAACATAAAAAATAATATTTTAGATTAACGGAAATAGTTATGATGAAAAATATAAATGATGTCTCAACAAGAACATATTTCACATATTATTATTACGATTTTTTTTATAGTTTCATGATATAGGTTACTGAGAATTAGGACTTCAAAGTATTCATTTCGATCGTTTAAGCGGATGAAGGTTTTATAACTTTGTACACACGATATAAATCAATATTATAATGCATAATGTTACTGCGACAAAGGTTGATCTATTACCTCAATAATAAAAATTGAAATACTACTATTTTATCATTTAGATTTTTGTGAAAATAGTTTTCTTGGTTTGGTGTCTCTAGTCTGATGTATCCGCAGCAACGCCGACACGATCTTTCTTTCTGTTCTTGTCCTAACAAATATACAACACTTAAGAGTGGAATTTTAACGTAATAAAATACATAGCTCTCTATGAAAACCAATGCTGAGGATTATAATGTCCCTCATTTTTTGTAATGTTGAACAATAAAGAACCTACACGTTGTTATCTGTACTTTTTCGGCTATCAAACAAAGAAGATAATTACAGTAGCTGAAACTTCATTAGTGATATCATAGGATTAGGGTATTACATAATAAATATTATTTGAAAGGGTTCAGTCATGGTACAGTTTGCGGGCCAACTCACCGATCACGAACGTGAGTTCTATGATAAACCACTTGGGAGATTACGAATTCAAAGGAAATGATCCGTAGCTTGCTCGGTATCAATAACGGCAACAGATTTCCACAAAAGTTAAACGATTACCACTGGGAGGAAGGAGGGAAAGTATTTATGATAAAAACTGAAGGATAGAAAACTGCATTCACAATACAATGAAAATTACATTTAATAAATATGATTTATTTGGTTAATGACTGAAAAAATCGAATAAGTAAAAATAAGAATAAAATTTTGGTTGTTTAATATTTTTTTATTATTTAAAATTGAAATAATTTAATTAAATAATTTCGTAGTTCCAAATAATAGATACGGTAGTAACAGCAGAATGGAAATTATTTTCTTGTTATTCCATAGTCACCACATATTATAAAAGTCAACTGACAAGTACTTTTTTATAAGACGTGCCGCCGTACGGCAAACAGTAAACATCGTTTTGAATCACTCCGTCTTTTAAAAATATTATTGCCACAAATTACGAGTTTTTTCTCACAAAAATTGATTTCTTAGGCAGTATAATGTATTAGAGGTAAGTCTATGATTAGAGGCTATGCTTTGCATATTTTAAAAGTGAAAATACAAAATCTAAAAGGAATTTCAACCAGTGAAGTGCGTGCACGAATAAATAAATCGTTGCAATTTCAAGTGCTTGTGACGCGGTGACAGCGAAGCGCACGGTGAGTCATCGGCTCGCCAGCCGAACGCGGCGACCGGTCTCAGGCCGCTACCACTGTACGCAGCGATAAACGACAACGACAGTCGCAAACATCAAAGAAATCGCAGAGTAGAAGTCATGCCTCCTCCACCAAATTCTTGCGCGGGTTGCCACTCCACTATTGCCGCTAGACAACTCCTGAAATGTTCGAATTGTGGCTCAAAGTTCGATCTCGATTGCGCTAAAGTCCCACTTAAAAAATTTCAACTGATGACAACTGAGATTAAGCAAAGCTGGAAATGCCTCGAATGTTGTGGTACTGACCCTAATAAAGACACCAGCAACACCCCAATCCGCCCCAACATACAGATGCCACAGGAAGCAGATAACGTCACGGTGCGTAGAACTGACAGACTACGACGAGAATCCTCCGATGGTGATGATACGACTACTAAAGATATGCCTACTATCATAAGGAAAGAGATGACTAAAGCTCTTAAATCCACTCTCAAAATCACACTGGAAAAAGTTGTTTCTGAAAAATTTAAAACACTCAATGAGAAGATATCCTCAATAGAAAGCTCTTTAACCTTCTTTAACTCGCAATACGAACAACTGAAGACAACCTTGGAAGGAAAAGTTGAAACAATCAATCAACTACAGGTTTGCAAAGATGCTCTCCAACTATCTGTTAAGGATCTAACTCAAAGGCTCAGTGATATGGAGCAACAAATGCGGGTAAACAATGTAGAGATAAACGGCATTCCCGAACACTCAAATGAAAATTTATCGATATCTCTGGAACAGCTGGCTAAGACAGTTGGCTACTCGCTCGATGGCAATGATGTACTGCTGACCACACGTGTTGCTAAGTTAAACAAAGATATCCCTCGTCCCCGTGCTGTGGTCGCAAAATTTCGTAGTCGTGCGATTAGGGACGGCCTACTCGCTGCCGTCTTGAAGTACAATAAGGCCAATGCCAAAGAAAAGCTGGCATCTCATCACCTGGGTTATGGAGGTCCCAAAGTTCCTATTTACGTTTCCGAAAATTTAAGCCCGTCTAATAAGAATCTACATGCAGCTACCAGAACGAAAGCTAAAGAATTATGTTATAAATTTGTATGGGTTCGTGATGGACGGATATACGTCAGGAAGAACGAAACTAACCAAGCCATCCACATTCGTACGCTCGACAGTTTGAAGTTAATCAGATAACTCTTCAATCCTAACAACTATGATGAATGAATACTAGTTACAGAAGTCACATTCAATATTTATTATCAGAATCTTAGAGGAATGCGCACAAAAACAAATACGATCAGACAAGAGATTCTAAAACATAACTACGATGCCATTGTTTTTACTGAAACATGGTTGATTCCAGAGATTCAAGATTTGGAATTTATTGATCAACGTTATAATGTCTACAGAAGAGACAGATCACCTAGAGACGGAGGCGGCGGTGTGCTTATAGCTGTAAAGAAGAAGTTCACATCTTCGCGTGTCCAGTTGTGGGAGACTGAGTTTGAGGACATTTGGGTAGTATTAGACATTAGCGAACGTGGACGAAATGTAAAAAGATTGGGAATTTGTTGTTTCTATCTCCCTTATCCAAAACAAATTATTTTAGAAAGATTCTGTAATAATGTAGCTTCTGTTATGCAGTCAATTGATGACATCTTGATAGTTGGTGATTTTAATTTAAAAGACATTTCTTGGTTGCGTGATGACAATACTAATGAGACAGTTCCAAAAAATTATGAAAATCCACTTGGATACACGCTTATCGATTTTATTAACTCTAACAATTTGAAACAACTTAATTATCTTACAAATGCAAACAATAGAATGTTAGACCTTGCATTAACTAATGTTGAAACGGCTGCCCTTGTTGGGTCAATGGATCCTTTAAGCAAACTAGACTCTCATCACCCACCATTTATTATAACTATAGACTTAAATATATCAGTATTACCAAGAAAAATACAATCTAAACTAAATTTTTATCGAGCGGACTATACTAAAATTAAGGATGATTTGAGAAGGATCGATTGGCCTCTCAGGTTTTCCACTTCTGGGGACGTTGATGGAATGACTGATACCTTTTACACTGCGTTAAATAACATCATTGAGCAACATGTTCCTTTATTACGACCAAGGTCAGCAAAATATCCGCCTTGGTTCAACACTGCTCTTATTCAACTCTTATCAGAAAAAGACAAATTGAGACTACGTTTTCGCAAGTATGATAATCCTCGTGACGAAATAGAGTACGGTATCCTTAGAGATCGCTGCAATCGCCTTTACCTTGAATGTTACCGCAGTTACATGCAAAAAACTGAAGGAGCAATAAACACTAATCCCAAAAAGTTCTGGAAGTACATCAATGACAGACGTAAAAATATAAACATTCTTCCGTCCAGCATGAACCATAATGGTATAATTAGCTCCACGGGTAATGATATAGCAAACTCGTTCGCGATGCAATTTTCGTCTACCTTCTCGGCCCAAAATACAACAAATCAATTAGCTCAAGCTCCCGATCTAGCGGGTGACATTAAATCTGACTGCCTTTTAAGTAAAATCCACCTCACTGAAAGAACAATACTTAAGGCACTAAAGGGACTTGATGCTTCAAAAAGTGCTGGCCCCGATGAAATACCACCCGCATTTGTAAAAAGATGTGCTGCAGAGCTTGCGTACCCGTTATTCCTTATTTTGAATAACTCGCTTACAACAGGTATTTTTCCTTCTAAATGGAAAGAGGCACGGATCGTTCCCATATACAAAAAGGGTGATAAAGAAAGTGTTAAAAATTACCGGCCCATATCCATATTAAGTACATTTTCTAAGCTCTTTGAACGTCTGGTCTGCGAAGTCCTCACAAGACACATTAAGCCCTTACTAAATCAAATGCAGCATGGGTTTACTCATGGGAGATCGGTTTCCACAAACTTAGTAGAGTATGTCTCAGATCTAATCGAACACGTAGATGAAAAAACTCAGATAGACGCTATCTACACAGATTTTAGTAGTGCTTTTGATAAGGTTAGCCACTTACTTTTATTAAAGAAATTGACAACGTTTGGCTTGTGTGGGTCGTTGCATCGATGGTTAGCCTCATATCTGAACTCAAGATTGCTAACAGTGGTTACAAATGGTTACTCATCAAAACCATATGTGGCAACTTCAGGCGTGCCCCAGGGCTCACACCTGGGCCCGATTCTCTTTCTAGTATTTATAAACGACATAGTTAATTGTATAAAACATAGTAATTGTTCACTTTTCGCTGATGACATGAAAATTTATAAAACTATAGCTTCTATAAATGATATATTAATGCTACAGGAAGACATTAATCGCGTTAATACTTGGTGTACCGAAAATCTTATGACTATCAACCCAAGTAAATGCTTTCACATCAAGTTCACTCGTAACAAAAACAAATTTCAGTCGTCTTATAATATAGATGGAGTTATGCTAGAGGAAGTGGAAAAGATCCGTGACCTAGGGGTTACCTTGGACAGCAAGCTAAGTTTTATTCCACATTATGAGGCCATAGTGTCTAAATCTTTTCAGATGCTCGGATTCATCAAGCGCAATACGACAGAGTTCAAAAACATCAAAACTCTGATAACACTGTACAATACACTTGTTCGTAGTCATTTAGAGTTCGCAAGTGTAGTATGGAATCCCTGTTATGCAAAGCACGTGGCCAGCATTGAACGCGTTCAGCGAACCTTTACTCGACACTTGGCATTTAAAACTCCAAACTTTAGTTATCGGAGTGAATATAGTTATCGTCTCTCGAAATTTAAACTTACAGCTCTTGCCGATCGCCGTGAGATGCTGGATCTAGTGTTTTTGCACAAGCTCGTTCATTGTGCAGTCGACTGTCAAAACATTTTTTGCAAAATCAAACTGATTGTACCCAGACCTAATGCGCGTAGGAAGCTCATAAATACATACATTGTGCCTCAAGCGCGGACAAACCTGAGTAGACATTCACCCTTGTCGAGAATGCTCACTAGTTACAATAAAGTAAGCAGTATAAATGATCTGGATATTTACCATGACTCACTCTTAAAATTTAAACGTATGGTTCAGTCATCCTATTAAAGTCACAATTGAAGTGTTGTTAAAAAAAAATTTTTTTTCTTTGTACCGGCTTTGTGAAACGTAATGTGTATCTATCTACTTAATTTTATTTAATTGCAATGATGTGTTCACCTGTAATTGGGTTGCATGCTAGACCTATGATTTAAGAATTTTATATTGTAATGTGAACATGTTACCTGTTGGTGTACCTAATAAATAAATAAATAAAGATAAGTAAATAATTTAATAGAAAAAAATACTAGAAAAAATCGACTCACCCGTAGCAGCTCAGACGGGATGATCAGCTACGGGCGAGTCGATTTTTTCTATTAAATTATTTATCATAATATAAAAATAGCATTGTGAATGCCTAAAATCTAAAACTCAATCAAGTACTTTTTTGCCATTTCGTGTATTTTTTTTTTATTTTTTCACACAACTGAAAATTCTTTTTTTTTATATTAGTCAGGGAGCTTATTTCTATTAAAAATATATTTTTAGCCAATCTAATCTAGTTTCCAATTTGAGAAACAATTTAGGGCTGCCACTCGTACTTGACAATAAAATATTGTATAATGAGTTAAATTTTAACAGTGAATTTACACTAATAACGGAGAGGTAAACATAGCTTATGATTAGAGATAAGAACCGAATATAAAAAAATCCATTATTAGTGTAAATTCGATGTTAAAATCGAACTTATTACAAAATATTTTATTAAATACTAAATAATATTCTAGAAAAAATACGTCTTTTTTCTAGTATTTCTATATTATTTAGTATTGTATAAAAATAGCATTGTGAATGCAAAAATCTCAAATTTAAAAATATTTTATTGTCAAGTACGGGTATGGCAACCCTTATTGAATTCCTAAATTAGACACTAGATTGGCTGATTCTAATCAATTTGATTTTTTGCAGACACTCCCCAAAGAGTATCAAATAATTTTGTTTTTATTAAAATCATACGCCGCCGTACCCAAACTGACAAAGAGAATAAGATTTCTGTGAAAGAATTTATCATAGAAATCATAAAAATTCATGACTGAATCGAATTCTGGCTCACTCCGTAAAATTGTGAATGCTAAGTAGGTACCTAGGCTATTCTTTTATTAAAGTTCAAATATAAAGTAGCTGTATTGTTATTTTAAGTCTTTATATTGTCCTAAAGTCGCATTACTCATTTCCCAGCAAAAATGTAAACAAAGAAACGTCACTGTCAAATTGACAAACTGACCCTGATAGTGACATTTTCAGATATTGAAAACCTTTGGTCACTTTTATGACTTTTAATTTGTTTATTATATTTTGAGTCATAATAAATATAATGTCATCCAGTGTAATTTTAAAGTAGGATGGTAATTAGAAATTTTATCTTTTTAACCTATCATAATTTTTGATGTTAAAAGTTCTTGAAACGAACTGATAAGAAAAGTTTACTTAGATATTGACTGTATGTAAACTATCAAAAATACGTAGCATCTTCGCCTGTTCCTCCCCAATACCAAAAGACAAAAATGTTACTACTACAGCTACTACTCGTAATATAAATTATGAAATTTTATAAAATGACCAAAGGTTGATGTGCACGGTTTGCAGTTGATGTGTGCACAGCATCATAAAAATGTTTTCTACTATAAAACTGTTATAATGAAATATAAAATTATATTACTGTTTTTGCCGCAAAACTCATGATTCAGAATATTTATCTAATCTATTTTTATTAGGTTTGTGATGAAAAAACATGTAAGTGTGTTTATTTCTTGACTTAGCAATATACTATTTCTTTTTGTGTTGTTTTGTTCTGGCAACACCTTTGTTTACATTTTTGCTGGGAAATTAGTAATGCGACTTTAGCAATTGGCATTAGTCTTTGACAATTTAATAATCAAAGGCATTTGTTTAAGAATTATTGAGTATAGGGCCGTATAGGGTAACTACAAAGAGTAAATATGTGTTACTTTGCGTTTCCACTGCATTGACTTGTTAAGCCAACATTATTGACAGAGTTATCACTATAAGTTAAACTCTGTTTCGAGACAATGTTTACAACATTGTTAATTGACGCACGGTAACACTTTGCACAACGATACCAATTGGTTCTCGTAATATTATAACACGTAGCAAACAAGCTTTAAAACTTCCAAATGTTAGTCACATCCTTTAACAAGCTGCTTGTTTCCTTCAACATTTACATTCCCCATTCTCGTTTGTGTTCATATTTTCATTATAATACTTGCTCTCATCAATTATCGAAGTGTCAACATTCATTCATTGCGACGAAACAGTAAATTGTTTCCCAAGCGTACAGAGAGCGTCGATTGGTTCGTTGTGGGAACTCAAATTTAACTGTTCGTTTTCATAGCCGTTATAACCAGTCTCAACATTTATTGATCTTGTTAATGTTTCAATGTTCATAAAGTTATTGTTCTTTGTTAAGTATTTGTTACAGAAATAATTAATATAATTTGTAGGTCTCAAATATATCCAGAAATTCATGGCAGAATGGATCGGCTTAGTTAGATCAAAAAGATAATATCAAACCAGACTAGAGACAATGGGATGGGTTAGGGGGAGGGGTAGGACGTCAAAGCCACTATCTACTGAGATGACGTAGATAAAACCAATGAAACACGCCATACTCATACAACGTAAAACAATCTGATAAAGTTCAGTCATAATAATGCATTAAGTTTCTTGTGCCTATTGTCAGCTAAAAGACTTCCATACGGTAGAATAAAAAAATGGACTATTCAAAAGCACTACTTTGTAGGTCAACTGAAACAAATATTTTTTTCATATTTCGTTTATTAAAAAATTACAATGTTTTTTAGATAAGTTTAGTAACTTCCAAACATGAAAACGATACTTTACAATATTTCTACTATTATTACTCTGTAATCTGTGATACAATTCTTTTGCGCCGAGGGTTTTTGAGGTTTATTTGGCGGATGCCCTTTCTGATTAAAAACATTCCTACATATTATTTACAAGTTAATAAAGTGGCTTGTTCACGACTTCTTGCTTGACAATTATTACAGCATAGCATAACATGAGAGGAATGCTTGTCAGATATATTGCAATATACCGGATTTTCATTAGAAGATGCCTGCAGTGAAGGCACGGCTGCCTATATACATAGATAGTATCTCTGCGCTTCGTTAGGCAAGCTCCAGGAAACCTATGCCCTATTAGTCACTTTACAAAAGGTAAATAAATAAACAATTTAACAGTGTTTTAAAAAGAAAAACTTCGTCTCCCTGAAGACAATGGAGTATTCAAAGAGAAAATAAATGTTTTTTTAGGATCTCAAATTATTTAAGTCATTAGCGGATACGGAAAGGGACCTTTCATTGTGTATTGAGAAAGGTAAACCAGCAACCTACGCTACTATAAATAATATAATTTTGTTTTTAGGTCACCGTGTAGGTGTAGAAAATACTTAATATAAAATGTAGAATAGAAATGCCCCTTTTCCACAAACAGGCTGTATGAGTTTTGTAATCAAAGATTTTGCGTTTCGAAACAGGTGTGGTTTTCATAATACAATGATCGTAGTAGTGATATTATATTTGTACAGATATAATGAAAGGCAAGAAAACAACCAATAAACGGAATATCTTTTTGCACATTCTTAAATTATCCTGTCAAAAGCTATCCTACTTTTTTATTTCTCAGTGCTTTGTGGAAGTATGATAAACGAGATCTATAATAAATTTTCTGTAATGAGACATCTCGCCATTTTAGCTTTACAAAGACTTTTAATGGCTACTAAAAAATAAGTGATAATAAATAAATTAAAAATCCATAACAATGTGTCTCTGTACCATTGAACTACAAAATAACAAAGTAATAAAGAAAAAATATATTGCACTCGAAGTCCCGAACCGTATCATGTTTCAGGTATACAAAAAAATATAGAAATATTTTGTTCATATTTCGGATATGTCTTCGGCTCACACATAGTAATTAATGGTTCAATCACGGGACTCCCGGTTGATTAAAAAGATCAAAGGCTGGTGAAATGCTCTGTTCAGTTTTCGATTCGAATCTCTCGTACAGATTGAAGTTACGTCACATGATCACATCTTACGCTTAAAATGCCCTTAAAGATATTTCTGTGTTTTCACATCTTATGTTTCCTCCTAAATTACTTTATGTTTATTTATTGTCAAACATATAATAAGACCGCCTAAATGTAATATTTTATTATCTGCAACGAATGGCTGCGACGAGACAACGTAAGTAATTTATTGCTAGAAAAACTATTGCAGATTTTTTTTTAAATAGGCGCCTCATCAATAATCTATTTCCGATAACCATCCATTATTGTTGGTGGTAAAAAAATTTATAGCCCCGCTGCATGACAACAACATCTTGAAATTATGCACGTTTCAATCTTGTAGTTTGTTCGTAGGATTTTCAGGTTATGTGACCGGAATAAAGTATCTATAGGTACCAAAAACGCGCAACTTAGATTTTCTTTAGGAATTTCTAACAAATTTTAATAAAATACTTTTTTAACAGAACGATCGTCATAAGACGAGGTTTAATAACACAAACCAAAATGTGATTTAAAAGTTTCATTTTAGTAAGATAATAAAAAATAATAGCATAAGTAAATCATTAGCTGCGAAATTGAATTGTTTTTGGAAACTTCATATTTTTGGTAAAGCAATAAAATATAGATCCTTTGGAATGGCCACTATCACCTGTGAATCCGAATTATGTGAACGTTATTAAGCTGTACAATTTTTATCTGCTTTAATATTGTCACGGTAGTTACATTGCATTCGCATGAACACTTATTTAGCCACTTTATGCACGAGTCGAAATATCCCAAGGGCGGAAACGTAACAATTCAATTTCGCTTTTTTGCTGTTATTACAAACTAAGTCCTATTTGTATGGACATTAAGCTTAGCATTGGAGTCGTTGGCTTCATGCCAGATTTGCGATGAAAGCAAAGCACCTTCAGCAATGCCGCTGTAATGACGTGCGATGGTGTAAGTTTTTTCTCATGTAGAGGTAGACTATAGTAGTAAGACAGGCTGTTTTGCTATGTTAAAATTGAATGCGTCCTGCGTAGTCAGAGTGCTAGTGAAGTGTTGATCGATTTGTTTGCACACAGATTCAGTCAGTATTCCAGAGGGCGAGGCTATCGGGACTGGCGCACGCGCGGGGACCCGACCCTCATCAATTCACTCTGGCGCAGCCGACAGCCACTCGGCATTCGGAAGCAGCTCGGTAAGAACTTAAATTATTTGCGGTATATTTTTATTAAAAAAATGGATGTATTTTAACCCGTCAAGGGTCCGGAATACAACAGAAAAAATCCTAATTGTCATAAAAAAATAAAAAATAAAATACTTTTCCCCCTAAATATTTAAATAAGTAAGTATTATATTTTTAGAAAGTTAGATAAATTTCATATTCAATGAATATAATTTTCTCAATTCAAAATGTCTGTTTTTTCTCTGAATTTTGTATTTCATACGCAAGATACACTGAATTCACAGCCACTATGCACATTATACACATATTAATTTGAAGCCTGATAGCTTACAATTTACTTTATAGGACACATATTGACTTCACAATAAACAAATGCTTATGCAACAGAAAATTCAACGGTCGCACCGTTATCGTCCGTCTCGCTCGCTGTTACTGGCTACTGCATCAACTTCATTCTAAATCTCTCCACAGTATGACTTTCGAACTATTCGGACATTTTGCAACCAATTTTCTAGCGACGGGGTCTGTTGCTGGGATGCTTGACGGGTTAAATCAAATAAATTTCGAATGAATAAGACAGCGGTTTTATGAATTTATTTCGGAGGACGAGTAAATTAGACGCTGAAAGACTCAAAGCTAAGTTTGTGAAAATAAACTAGTACGAGCAAAATGTAGAGCCCGACTTATCCTTATCTGCATTGCATTCTAAAAAAGCTTTTCTACTTTAAAGTTTTTTCTTGAAATCTCTTAAAATAATGTCCTTTAGTTCAATAGTTGAAAATAAGTAGTTAGAATCATTTGAAGATTTCTGTAGAAAAGAATAGGAGAAACGTTTTGACATGATACTACGAGAGTTCTATAGCAATAATAAACATATACATAGTGTTGTGAATGCTAACGCAGTTTATGATAATCAGGGAACGCGGAGGTATACATAGTGCTGGCGTTGCTGATCGGGTTCGTGACTGTGGTAGTGGGGTGCTGGCTGTCAGACAACTGCTGGTCGCCCGACCCCGAGGACATCCTCGCGGGCGGCTGACCCGTGACGGCGGGCGCGTGCACGCACGTGTAGCGCCCGCCCTCCGCGCCCGACCGGGAGAGCCCCTCGGGCGCGGGATCTCTGTCCCCCGTGCTGCCGGCGCCCGCGCCGCCGCGCGCCCCAGCCCTCCTCCACCTCTGTCGCGGCGCTTGCCTCCGCCTACCCTGTGAAAGCTCACATCACCCACCGGTTTTTTGACCGGAATTGTCGCAGGGCTCCTGTCGCCTGCATGAAAAAACTAACGGGAATCACATCCCTACTATCGCTAACGGTGATGTGTGTGATAATAACGAACTTAATGTCGTTTAAAAAACGTATTTTATGAAAGTGCAAGTGTTTAGACTGTGAAACGGTGATACAGTGCAGGTTAACGGTTCAATGAACCGTAGAGCTTCGACTAAATTTTTATGTATTCGGTATTTATAGTGTTTGTCACGTAAGGACGTCATAGGTGTAATAAAAGGTTCTACGTGATATAGATCACCGGCCGCGCGCTCGGGATTAGAAAATAGACTCTACTATTATCGGATCTCTCATCGTAGGGTACGCTTTTAGCGGTCTAATTTGGATTCATCTGATGTAACCTTACCTGACACGTGGTGCAGCTATTCTTTCTCTTTGTACCACTACTATTATTTCTAAAAGTATGTGCCTTGAAACGCTTTCCTCGACTTGACTCGTAGTTTAGAGCGTGTTTTGAACCATTTAGAAGAATTTCTTCTCTCTGTCTGTATGGACAAAGTAATCCCATAAGTGCAATACACATCATGACCGTGCCTTTACCGTTCTATAGACTTTGAGAGGGACGTAATTAACAATAGGTTTTAAAATACGCTTTCCTCCAAGGAGGATCACCTACCAACGATTAATTTTGTATTTTTGTAAAGTGTCCAGCTTCTTTTATTGTGTTGAGTGATAATTAAGACCGTAAATAGTCATAGAAGAGTGGTTAGGACCAACAAGTCTTTCACCTAAAGCATGTCAATTTTATCATGTCAACAGTGGCATTAGCATAAGATTGTACTTACACATGAAAACAACGACATGATGAACTCAAATAAAAGTAGTGTTTCGATACATTTTTTGCCATTTTACAAATCATAGTAACTTATGGATTTACGTATTGCATTCCAAAAAAAAAACACTAAATTAATGTACTATATTATAGTTAATTCAAAAGTAGCTAGATAAATAAAGTTAGTCCCAAAAAACCTTGGAACTGTTTCATTAAAATTCTAATAGTTCTTCCTTTACCCAGTCTTGCACATACTAGCTAATCCCTTCTATTAATTTACTAGCTTAGCTATTCCAATTTTCTTTACCGTTACGATGAAGCGCTATTATCGTATTGAGATTGAAGAACGAACCTTTAAACCACCTTAGTGGTTGTTTTTATTAATTTTGTACAGACGATAATCGTAAGGGAGGCTCATAGTCATGTGTAGTTTAGAGTGCAACATGAACCAAAGTAGAATAGAAGGGCTTTACAGTTTAAACTCACTACGGCTACTATAAGCTTTAAAGTAATGTAGGTAGATAATATGCCTACTGAAACGCACGAATAACATACTTAAAGTACGAGTGTCTATTGCTAGCTAGACAGCCAACGAATTCTAAGACAATGTTGCAGAAGATGCGATTTTTCAGCAGATATCTGTGTGAATTTGAAAACCAGTTATGTAAAACATTTTAATATGAACTCGGAAGCTTTCTTTACGCAAGATAATTGTTTTACGAGGTTTCTTGATCAGGCTGATACAATATTAAATCAAAAGCTTAAGGTTACATTAAAAGTTTTGTACTTAATATCGACTTGAATTATGCAAAGCAAATTCGGTCGGTTTTGAACCCGATTTATTTTATAAGGCTTAAAATAAGTACTAGCTGATTAACGACTTTATATTTGTTATTATTAAAACAATTATTTTTTTGTTAAACTTTCATTTAACAAAAATAAAAATAAGAAAAAAGCTACTTTAGTTCTTTTAAGTTTTTCATAATCGTACATTATGTGCAGATTTCGCACTACGGAAAGAGACTATAATAAAATTCATTGAAAAATCCTAAAAGTAAACTTGGAGGATATCTTGTATAGGTGTAAGCGAAACAGGTGTATTAGCTGTCGAGAGACCTACTTATAGGTATACATGTATTGCACTTTGATAGCAATGTACCTACGCTACGCGTTGAAATATTTAAAACCCGTATATAATATTTGTGATAGAGATAAGAGACCCGACTGAATAGTCAAATATTTGTAAGCATTGTATAAATTGTCGGTAGATCGTAGTCGATCGTAGGTAAATATTTTACTCGAAAAGTCCGGGGTGAGAAATTAACTAAGGGCCAATCATAAAATCATTATTGAACTCGTTTTGAGTTCACGGCAACAATTACAGTTTCAATTTTCTTCTAGAAATATAAATGAATTTATCTTTGTGTTTTTATGATAGATCCCAGAATCTGATTGGTTCTTGGTTATATAAAAAACGATATTTTGAATTTTCATGTATAACATTGTAACGTTAATCTTTTAATAATTAAAAAACTCATAAATTTTTTAACAGAGTTAACTCAAAGGCCAAAATATTATAGTCATTTGAATGCTTTTTATTTGACCTTTTAAAATAGCCCCGACACAATTTGTCGTTTCAATCATATTGATAAGATTTTTTATAATGCATTTTGAATCGGTTTGCCAAATTTTATTTCCATCGTTAAATATAAGTACGTTTACAATTTTATTAAGTCAGAAAATACGTCTATTTATGTCAATCGTTGTATTTTATAAAAGTGTACCACATCCCAGATAATTATGCCGTCGTACGATCTTCTTATGACACCAGGGTAGGGTTACCAGATGTCACAGGAATTTTCCTGACATGTCAGAAATTTAAGGCATCTGTCAAGAAAACAGGGAAAAACTGCTGTTGTCAGGGATTTTTGAAATCCCAAAAAGCTCAAAAAACACATAATTTGTTAATCATTTTGGTGAGAAAAAATTATCAAACGTCAACTGAATTAAAAATGTATAGATGTAGGTATACAAAGTGTCAGGAAATTTACTGAAAAGTCAGGGAAAAAGTCAGGAAATCTCATTATTAGATCTGGTAACCCTACACCAGGGGAGTCATCGCGCTAATTTTTAACGATAGAACCAAAGCTAAATCGTTACCCTTTCAGTTTCATTTACACGCGAATTACAGAATAAAACACACTTTAGTTATGTAAAAATTATTAAAAGCTATTTAAATAATAATTCTAAAGCTAAACCACAGATATTTAGGTAAATATAACCTAATTGACAACGTAACGGTTTTGGCACAGACCATACAACAAGTACTACGTAGGTTTTGGTTTAATCGTTCAGAATTAGCGTAATTGGGCCTTGCCTTGCAAGCTCATAATTTGTTTCATTCGCGTATGATTTTATAAATATAAGGTCCTTCTTAAATAGTGCACATAATTTTAAGGGGTCAATGTACTCATGCATACGAACAACTTTTACTATGGGACCAACACTGAAAACACGAAAAATAAAAAACCGGTCAAGAGCGAGTCGGACTCGCGCACCGAGGGTTCCGTACAATCATAAATATATTTGGATATGTTATTTTAGGACAGTCTTTAAAAAAGTAGGATAAACGGCAGACAGGTGGAAGGGCGAACAGGCGGACAGTTAATTTACAAATGCTGCTTATGGTGACTGAAAAACGTTTCAGCCACTCCACATTGCAAAATGTTTATATTACTAGTCCATCAGCCATTTTAATGTCCCCACTGCTGGGGCACAGGCCTTCCTTATGGGTGGATAAGGAGGACGGGCCATTACCCACCACGCGGGCCCAATGCGGATTGGTGGGTGTTAACGACTGCAAATGCAGCCGGGACCAACGGCTTAACGTGCCTTCCGAAGCACGGAGGAGCTCGAGATAATAAATTTTTGGTCACCCATCCCATGACCGAACCTTGCGAAAGTTGCTTAACATCCGCAATCGCTGGTCCAGGCACTAAACCACTGCGCCACCGAGCTCCTCGTTATTATTATATTACTATATAGTAATATATATAATTACTTAGTAAAGTATGAACTTATTCTTCGTTTATTCGTACGGCAAATAGTAGGTAATTATATTTGAACCAGCCACCAATTTATTATTGTAGTGTTAGGTTGCGCCATCTCTTGACCCATAGTGGAACTACTTTTTGCCCTTAGGTTAGCATGCTTAGGACAGCGCCATCTGTTGACTGGTAGTGAAACTAAAAAAATTTTGTTTGTTTTTTGAATTTCTAAAAAAGTGTGTTATATTGAGACATCGTTTTATTTTTCCTGTAATCTTTACATAAACTACTATCACATAGAATTATTTCAGATTTTTCTCTTTGCAAACTTCGGAGATAAGGGGGGGGGAACGGTATTTTTTTTTACATTTTTCATCATAAGTCGAAAACTATGCGGCCTAAGAAAAAAGAAAAAATTGTTTTAAAATGTGCAAACAGCGCTCTTTCATATGATACCCCACATGCCCTAATCACCTCACTTAAAATTTTTAAGACCCCTTTTCAGTCCCTGTTGTAAAAAAAATATTAATTTTATTATTTCTTTCTTATTTGCAAAATAGTTGGGCAAATGTCATCTAAAACTATTCCAAATTTCAAGTTGATACCATTAGTAGTTCTTGAGATATCCAGCTGTGACAGACAGACAGACTGAGTCTCACCATAAGGGTTCCTTTTTTACCATTTTGGTACGGAACCCTAAAAATCAGCTGTTCCATACATTTTGATCTTTTTGGTTTTAAATTTTCTATGGAACAGCTGATATTTTTTTTTGCGATTTCAATGTTGGTCCCATAGTAAAAGTTGTTTGTATGTATGAGTACATTGACCCCTTAAAATTATGTGCACTATTTAAGAAGGACCTTATACAGAGTGGATTTTTAAGACGGTACATTAAGGGAGGTACCTTAACCGTTATAGTTACAGAAAAACGTTCCTAGGAGACCATCCATAACTTTTTAAGATATTCTGAACTGCATTCACAGATTTTGGAAAAAAATTACCGGTAGCAAAAAAAATGCTAAAATACCAAAAAACTTTTTTTATGCCAATCGATCCTATTTCGTGTGGGGATCAAAAGACTTTATAGGACCATTTAAAGTATGAGTACTAGAAACGACAAAAATCGCTGGGACCATTTAAGGTATGAGTACTAGAAACGACAAAAATCGCCAAAAAGTTTTCCCATACATTTTGTACTGAAAAACGATAAATCAACTCGAAATCTTTTTTATTGCCAAATGATCCTATTTCTTACTGTGATCAAAATGCTCTCTAAGGCCAACAGAAATTTGAGTACAGAAACTGGTTTTTTTTAGATCTAATGTTGGTCTGTTCATCCTTACTTGTCTTATTTAGTAAACAGTTTTTGACAGTTGTCATACGTCTTTTAAACTTAAATCGTTATTTAAAAATATGTTAGTAAGTTTATGAAATTATTGTTAATTTATTAACAATTTTTTTCGTAATCTTTCGTTTAAAGTAATGTGGAAAACCATTTGTTTTATTTTATAAATGATTATTTCAATAAAGAGTTGGGTGATGATTGTTTACCAAATAAGACAAGTAAGGATGGACAGACTTTAGAAGATTGTGCCTGCGTGTGAAGCCGGTGTTGTGACTTACTGTAGTTTCTGTACTCAAATTTCAGTTGGCCTTAAAGAGTATTTTGATCACAGTAAGAAATAGGATCATTTGGCAGTAAAAAGATTTCGAGTTGATTTATCGTTTTTCAGTACAAAATGTATGGGAAAAGTTTTTGGCGATTTCTGTCGTTTCTAGTACTCACACCTTAAATGATCCCATAAAGTCTTTCGATCCCCACACGAAATAGGATCGATTGGCATAAAAATTTTTTTTTGGTATTTTAGCATTTTTTTTTTCCAAAATCTGTGAATGCAGTTCAAAATATCTCAAAAAGTTACGGATAGTCTCCTAGGAACGTTTGCCTGCAACTATAACGGTTAAGGTACCTGCCCTTAATGTACCGTCTCAAAAATCCACCCTGTATATTAGACATGGTCTTTAAAAAAATATTTGTAACTTATCATATGGTATTATGAATGTAGTTACCTACATAGTATGGGATCATAATTTCTTATCCAGTCGTTATCCGACAAGAATGTGCCAAAATCTAAGATCGGCCGACGCCATATTGAATGTTCACATTTTATTGTTGTAATCAAGGTACGATATTTGATGTGTTGTATTTTTTGATGAATCACTTGTTCATTCACGTTGGGGAGTGTGACTGGCTTGGCTGAATTAGGAATTGAGAGAATTAATAAGCTCAAAATAATATTTAGTGATTACTAGTTATACATATTGTATGTCATTATTTGTCACGAATAAATTCAAGTAAATGTAATACCGTAACGTTTTGTGTTTTCATTACCACCGTTAACAGCTCCAGCATGGTAATTATGCTTTTGTGGAAAATTAAAATGGGTCATTTGCTTCTTTTACCTTTCAATTCAACTCTTATCTCCCGGTTCATTATCTTTGTGTCCAGCGTAAAATTCAAATTTTATTTTTATTGAATGTGTTCTCACAATTATTTGTATTTGTTAACTTATTATTCTTAAAAGGAGATGTCCCAGCGTTGCCCCAGTTTCATTTTATTTAATTACTTTCATAATTAAAAAAATCTAATTACATTTTATTTAGGTATAGTATCTGTTAAGAATTGTTTTATATTAAGAAAAACAATTACAAAAACATTAAGTTGTTTTCTGAAGTATTTTGTGAAAAAAATATAAGTAAATAGTATTATCATGATAAAAAATTGTGATTTAAAAGCGCTTTAACTTAAAAATCCCACTTTTTAATGCAGAAAATAATTATTAACCTGATTCTAGAGTAAAATACTTACTCTGACATACTACTTAGATTAAGACGCAATAGACTTTCATTTTTTGAGAATGGTGAGTCGCGATGGGACATGTCCTTTATTACTTTTAGCAATTTTACGTTAACCCATTAGATACTAGACGTGTGTTCATTCCTATTTCTAATCCTCTGCACCCACATCGTAGCGACAATTTCAAAAGGATCAGTTAATAAGGTCGCCACCGCAAAAGGGTGTTTTAGCCGAGAAAACTGTTTCCATAGAAAATATAGGGCATGGCGCTCTGCGCTCCGCTAGCCCGACACAAAAAGGCTTTCTCATTCCTCCTACACACAGATACGTCTATACTACTCATCTATTTATTAAAAGAACACTCGCTGTCTGTAGAGCAATCGACTTGAGATTTTTGTTTAAAGAGTTGCCGGGAAACGTTTCCTAAGCGCTTCCTGCTCGCAACTACTGTCTTTGTGACGCAATTCTTGTTGTTTCTGCACGTGTTATAATTTTTAATGGATTATAATTACTTGAAAGTGTAGAAAAGTCATAATAAAGGTTAGTATTTTTTACAGATATTTTCATTTATAAGTCAGATTATAGTTATTTATGTAACTGTACTGTAATGCCCTCATTACAGTACAGTTACATAAATAACTATAATCAAAACACGAATATCAGTTTGATAATAGTATCACATGAGTGTTTTAATACCTAATTATGTACAGTTGCATTCAAGACTTTAACTACACCCATTTTTTTATTTTATTTGAGAAACAAACATTATTTTAATACATATGGATTAAAAACACCCATGATGTATCCTCTTACAGAGGATACATTATGTGGGGAGGATACAATGATATAAACCCTTTGGTTTTGACTTTCCACCCCGCCTCGTCGTTATATTTTCCGAAAGTGTGTTATAATGTTGTACTGAATTTCATAATGTAACAATTCGCGCGAGGGTGCGCGCCGGCGCAGACCTCCTCTCGCTCGGATACTGTAATGTTAGCAGTAAGCTAACCGTTTCAAAACCCTTAACAGAGGATTGCATGGGTGTAGATAAAACTATAAACACAGCGCCACCGACTAACGCAGTGGGGAGACTTTATTATAATATGTGAGCTATTAAATAGCGCATGCCCTATTTTCTACAAAAACGACAAAATTGTATGGCAGAAAGTTGAACGTGAAAAGGAATAAGCGCACTGTTTGGAGGCAATATTGCATGCGCTTGACGCAAGTTGAATGTTGAATTGAAAGTTGAAGAGACTCGATGAATCCAAACCATAGTACACTTCACAAAAAGTTCAAAGTTCAAATTTACTATTGCAAAAAAAATGCAAATAAAGACACCCTCTATCTTTATTTGCACCCTAAGTATTAAAAACATCAACATGTCATGCGTTCATCCCATCAGAATTAACAAGGAATTAACATATTTACATCGAGCAAATATTTCTGAATATTATTTATTAAGGAAATTCTCGCTTTGCCTGTTTATTCAGCGCATCAATTTAAGATACGGGATTGTTAAAAACTTCAAAACACAATTGGTTCTACAATGCAGAAATGAGACAAGAAAAATATTTATCAATAAGAGAAACTATTACGAGTAGCATAAACTTATATACAACGTGTTACAAAAAAACCCTAATGCCGAATATGGTAGATAGGGACCATCAAACTGAACAACTTTTACTATGGGACCAACTCTGAAAACGCGAAAAAAAATCAGCTGTTTCTTACAAAAAATAATAACGAAAATATCAAAATGTATGAAACAGCAGTTTTTTTTTGTCCCATTGTAAAAATTGTTCAGTTTGATAGTATCTAGTCTACATTCGGTATGAAGGGTTTTTTTGTAACACGTTGAATAGCCTCGTTTGTATCGTTTTCCATTCAAACGATATTAAATAATACATATTCAATTATTCTATGTAATCCACATAGGACTACAAGGATTATCTCGAACTGCGTAGGTACAGCTTTAGCATGTAAGTGAAGGCAGTGTAGTGGTGACGGTGCAGGCCATCGATCTCACTTAATAAATGCGCACTGTGGTCCATTTGTAAACCATTAAGTCTGTACTAGGGAGGGAAACGATACTTAGAGGTACTGCGAGTTAAGTGATATGAAACGTAAGTATACCTTCTCACTTACTGGAAAAAAGAGCAAATCGTTGAATTACAAATAAAAGCTTATTGTTTTACTAAATAAACTTAAACTTTTGTCGATTTCCCAAGAGACAAAAATAACAATACTGTAATATTGAAACTGCCGGCATTACAATTGTCATAAAGGAAATAACGACCAAAGAAGACGAAAAGGAATGGAATAAAGAAAGGAATAACATGCGATACATATGTATGTACAGTATACCTACGAAGACATTTGACGTCATCTTTTGGAAGGAAACTCGGACAATCCGACTTGCAAATCTCCGCCTTGATCGTATTTTTATTTATCGGCTCATCCATCACCCGGTGTCGCAGTCTGTTGATGTATCATCCACATGTTGCCACACAATGTGAAATATGTGCAAGCAAATTTATTTTAGATTTATGAAAGTTTCAGATTACTTGAACTATTGTGATACATGTTCGATGGGAATAAAGAATAAGATATGGGCACACGCAGCTGACACTTTTTCACGGAGAAATATCGAGAAAAATCGTGAAAAACGGCTAAACGCGAGACAAATATGAAATAATGAGCAATTAAATTCCGCGTTCTTTAATAAAAAAGTGACGCTTTCACCCTTATTCAAGAACAATACTGTATGGGCTTTTGGTTTTCTGCATGTGAGATGCAGAAACAGGTATATCAACAGCATGAAATGAAGTTAGTTAATTATTTCAATAATAAATTAATACAATACAACATAAACTATGCATATTAATAAGACATAAAATCGTAAACCTAATTTCAATGAGGTGGTGATTCGATTTTACAAGAAATTATCGATAAAAAAAGCCCTAGTCGATTAAAGTTGCCTAGCAAGTTAAACCGAAAAATCAACTTATGTAAATGCCCCATAATAACAAAGTTTGGACAGAATAATTATCCTTTATAATGACGAAACTTGTAATACTGAGGACTCGTTACCCTTTGGCTATACAAATATTTATTTTTTCACTGTCTGCTTTGAATAAGAGTGGCGAGCCCTCAAGTCAATTGCACTGACGACGAGTAAGAGTTGTTCAACAAATACAGGAAAAGCTGCCGCCGTCTAAACGGCGCGTTTTATTCTTTGAATAAAAATGTCATTTTCAACCGCTTCATAAGCTGCAGACCCATTTTCAGCGTAATATACATCTGCATGAATTATAAATTATGTTCTCAGTCAGCTCTAGTCTAATAGCGCTATGCCATTCTAAAATATTGTCCATTAGAGTAGTGTTAATAACATTTTTCATGCATTTTTCAAACGGATAATATGCTGACATAGGTGCTTACCTACTTATTGTTTTACAGCTTTATCATTTTACAATTTTTAGTAGACGTAAATGAGGACGGGGGAAAATTATCAATGGGTCCATCAAGTGTTAATTGTTTTAGCTGTTTGTTTTGTTTTATTAACATAAATTCAGAATAGATTAGTCAACGATGAGACTTTTTTACAATCCAACATGAATAATATTCTAGTGTATTAAAATTTAAACTTTGCACGGAAAAACATCAAGTTAACTTTTAAATATCACTCTTGCCTATCTTATAATAAACACCACAAATCTAAATAAAGATACACTTTATATAGCAGCTAGTGAACCCTATAAAGTGATCGGTCAGTACTTCGAGCGCGTCGGGACTGTAGGTCAAGCGTAAATTGATATTCATGTTGCTGTTTGGTAAATATGTTTAGTACTAACTGAAAAGGTATTATTTGTAAAAACATGCAGAAAAGATTATACTTACTATTCAAAATTCTCCTGCAGACACCGAATAGTGTTGATTTTCTTTAAATACATATTTACCTACCACCATAATTTCTTGAATCGGTAAATCAAATATTCAGTACATATTATTATATAATATAGGTACTTAACCACAAAAAAACTATTATCAAAATGCGAGATGTTTCCGAATATGACAAATTATGCAATATTACTTTCAAGTCGGATTGGATTGGATTCGATTGCCAAAGAGCTTAATGAGCCAATATTTTGGCTCATTAATTTGGCAAATTTAATTGATTTGGAAAAAACACAACTTATTCGTTGTCTTTTTTCCAAATCAATTAAATTCAGCTTGTTAATACCTAACCACCATTTCAATTACTAGATACTGTTTCAGAAAAAATACAATAAGTACATAAACGCCGGCTACGCTCGGGGGCTTGTTATGAATGGGACAACCTACGCAAAATGTTGTACTTGTACCCCCCTTCTATACATACATAGGTACCATTCTTATATTCTTCAGCTACTTTTTTATACACCTACGCAGCTAGCGACACAATGTATCTGAGAGAGACCTTAAATAGCTACCTACAAACCTACCTACAAATTTTATAAAAAAGGGCATTACTACATAATTTAGATAGATTTCCATTTTTTATTAGTAGGTATTTATTATTTAAAGTTGCAAGGGCATTAAGCGAAGTGCTCCAAAACAAGTATTCTAGAATTACTTACTGGGGTTATTTAATTATGTTATTATGTAAGATTTATGTTGTACAACTGGACAATCTATGTTTAATTGGTACAAATATATGGAACACTTAATAGCTTTTCGAGTTGTAAAGTTGGTATCATAACAAAAGTTGCTCCTTCTCATGAATATTAAATAGCGTGGGCTCAATACACCCTTTCTGCCAAAACCTTAAAGTTAGTAGATATTTACCATTTTCCAACATGAGCTAAACGCAAGAAAAACAAACGTCATGTAATAGATCCCAATCAAAAGGTGTATAAACAAAATTTTACTCCTGGGTATGGCATTAAAATTACAAGAGATAGACAGGCAAGACCCCGAATTTTTAATGAACGAATTGCGCTAATAATTTATGCTTCGAACGCTCACGGACTATATTTGCTTGAATACGAAGGAAAATAGTGAACTATATTTGATACACAAGCAAGTTTTTCATTACATTTATTATTTATTTATTATTATTTACCTCTATTATTCGAAAAAAGAGTCATGGTCATCGACTTTTAAAATTTTGCAACCTATACATTTAAGGTGTATATTTTTATATCACTTAAGTTCTTGTCAAGGCTTTTTATTAATTTATTATTTACGCACCCCATGGATCATAACAACTTATCCTTATTCCATTCATATGCCATAGATACGTCACAAATAACATATGACGACCCACTTTCCCTCTTTTCCCAGAAACTTCCTCGAGATCCGAAGAGTAAACTGTAACTAGATACATCCTAAAGTAAACCCACTTATCGCCTCGATATGACAAGGACAGCCTGTCTTTTGAACCAAACTCACTAAGCATTATGGATATAATAGTTTGATATGCACCTTTAAGCCATAGGTGATTAACTGACATTTTAAAACAGAATAATAAGACGAAGAATAAATTAGGTCTCAAAAGGCACGCTTTAACTATTGTAACGAATGTGTTTTTGTATAAAAAATATAACTTATAAAAGAATACCAATTTATTCAAAGTTATCATAATTAAGTCCCCTGCCCATATTTGAACTGTAGCAAAGTTAATCATTAGGTGGACGATACCCGCCTTCATAACGTAGAAATAATATAAAGTTACTAAGACAAAGTCAAGAGTTTTCGCTACAATAAAAACAACGAGGCAAAGGAAAATAATATTTTCTTTGTACAAAGAATAAAAGAACTCGTCAAATACGAGTATGTTATTGTAAAACTTACTGTATTGCCAAATGAAATGACATATTTCTTGATTATATTGAACAGTATTTTTGAAGATCCGAAGGCAAAGGTACTCGTAAATTGGGAGTAAGTGATTGAGCAAACGAAATAATAATTCATTGTTCAAGAAAAAATACATTTCAAAATCTTTTTTTAGCCTTTAACAAATCTTTGGCACTTAATTTAAATCGTGACTAAGAAAAAGGGGCTCTCTCATCAATGATTCAGGACGATCAATATTCCGTGAACTGTCTACATCTTCCAAATGATCCGTAATCAATCAAGGTTGGTACTTAAAGGGAACACTTAGTGGAAAATTGAAGGCTTTTTTTCGTTTGTGTTATATTTATGAAAAGACGACGGGAAGCACGCCTGCGTTCAGGACGGGGCAGCTCGTGGCTGGTTAGATGCATTATTCAAGGGAACTGCGCTCGTAACTCTTGCCCCGGGTCTCACGCTCCGCCATTACGTACATTACTGATTCGCAGGGCCGACCTTCGGTTCCGATAAGCCGTTGCAAATCGGGTACATTGCAGTTTTCGACCATAGACCTTTTTCTCTGTATTCCTTAAATGATTCCTCAGATACCTAAACATCATAGATTTATATGTATTTGCCGTCGTATATATTTTACTATTTTATCACGTTATCAGCCGTTGTACCTTTATTTTGCTATGTCTTTCTCGCAAGACAAAGGAGAGTCGGTCGTCTTCGACATTATTAAAAATATATTACATTTTTATCCACCATATACGCGATCTACCAATTATTTTGTTGAGCGGACTTTATTAAAAAAGTAAGTTTGTTAGTTTGTTACGCCTTCACGTCTTACCGATCATCATGTTTCGCATACACGTTGTCAGGGTTTAGAAAAGAACAAAGGGTACTTTTCATCGAGAAAAACAATACTGTTCCTGAGGGATATAAACATACAGTCCACGCGTACGGAGTCGCCGGCGACCGCTTGTAAATTAAAAGGATAATATTGTGAATATTCAATACCAGTCAAAATGTGTTACATAATTTTTGAACGTTATTAGTGAGAACTTAAATTACTGTTGTGTAATAAGTTGGATTCCATTGCTGCTGTTACTAACAACGACAGCCAACTTCAGTTATTTGTCACTGTTATTTATTTAAACTTAAAAATTATTATAACAGACGACCCTGCAACGTAGCGTTACAGAGAATAAATTTCAGTAATTTGTCTTTGGCCCAGATACCAACAATAACAAGATTTCGGGCTTTTGACTTGAGACAGCAATAAACTTTTGAACAGTCTACTTCGGCGAACCTCACGGGTTGGCTTTAATGGAAAAACTTTAGCATGGGTTTCTAATAGTCCTCTTTGAACGCGTTAAACGTTAATAGATATCCGTCTTTTGCTTTAGGAACTTGACATGGACGAGACGGCAGCGGTGAAGCCGGTCTTTCATTAATTTTGATGGAAAACATTTTACGCCTCGCGCCTTTAACCACGGCAACAATGGTGGCCGCGATTGACTGTTTAATTTGAAAGGGGCGCCGCTTCTTTCAAATAAGCCGATTGGTTTTATAGTGAAATTACTTACCAAAAAACACGATGCCCGGTGTACGACTCGAACGAGTATGATTATGTAAGATGCTTTTAGTAGTCCAAAATCAAAAGAATCCCTAAACTCCGGGTTGAAAGTGAAATGTTTTACTTGCATGAATAGTCGATTAGTTCCTTTGCTGTGTATTCTGTGGAACTGCAACTAAGGTGGGTTGACATACTTGCAAGAAATGAAAACTGCGCTCTTTTCAAAACGAGTCTTAAAACATCTCGCATCTCGCATTCATCAACCAGCTCCATAGTAGGGACGTTTTTTTTTAGGTGCGTCGGGTATATCGTTTTCTTCATAAATGAAACCTAAAGGCAAGCAAGATTTATTTTTATTGCACTAATGTACAGATAAGTTAAATAATATAATATGTCTAATATCGCCATCATCATCATCAGCCGCACGACACGCACAGCTGGGTATAACTATAACAACTATACTAATATGGAAAAGATAGGTAACTACTTTACCTTTTTTAAGTGAAGATAAACTATATAATGAGTTGAGGACTTGTGTTTCAGCTGACAAGTTTTTTCTATCGGTCAAAATGGTGATGGTGGGCGGAAGACGTAAGTACCAAACATTAGCCATTCTTTTCAGTATTTTGACTCATTTCTTGGAATAATTTGATTTAAATAAACACAGCATAACTAATCTTTGTTGGTACTCAAGGTCTATGTTTGGATTATTGTATAATACAACAAGTTTTGTAAATAACTGTATGTTGTCTGAAAAAATACTAATCATTCATCTCATTTACTGGGTTTTGTCTTACGCATTCAAGAACTATTGAGTTATATCGAAATTCGTTTGATATTCCATCTGTTGGTCAAATATAATATTCTATTTGTCGTTTCAAAGTATTGATTATTTCGTTAGAACTATTACAGCTATAAACAATCAGATTTATAATTAATTAATATTCAAATGGCTAACTACTTATATTTTGAAATAGCAAAGAAAATCTAGATTCTGTAGAAAGCTTTCTTATATGGGTCTATAGAACCAACTCACAGTTAGGTAAGTGTGAATTTCATAACATCGATTACGGTTAAGTCACTCAAATCATTATTAAAGATATTTTATTAAGTGACTTTGCTAACCGTAATCGATTTTCCCTTTTCTTTGAGTACCTAATACAAAATCTTATTTCCTCTCAAACTGAACGCGAAATTGGTTTTCTTGATTTAAAATGGCTGGATATTTTACACGTACAAATAGAAACAATTATTTACAAGCGGCAAAGCTTCGGTGAGAGACAGGCGAGTCTTAAATTTCACACGTCGTTACACTTAAATTGACAAGAAATTGGTACGGAGCTTTGGGACGGATTACACACCTGTGCACACAATTACTTTACATACTATCGACCATTACTTTTGTCAGGTTTTTCATTATTTAAATGGTTTATTTTTCAATCATACGAGAGCTGTTTCTAAAATTCATTGCATTTATCTTTTTGAAATAACGTAAATTACTATGGGCTAGTTGATTTATATTTAAATGGGACTTGACACAACAAAACAGTTTCGTAGAAAAATTGACACACGTTGTGCACACAATTACACCGTTTTATTATTGAATTTGTAAAATTAAAATATTATTTTTTGTTGTTGGTGCGATCACGCTTACTAACAAGTAAGCGATGTATGCTTTTGTCCGCCATACTTTGAAATTTTTATTTGTTTCTTTTGTAACACGTTTTTATTAGGTTGCTTTCTCGTTTGTTTGTTTGTTTGTGTGTTTTTTTTCTTCGCAAAATTTGTGAACGATTTTGTACTAGCTTCCCAATGTGCTAGAAACTTGAAACTTTGAACATAGGTCAGAACTGGAAGGCAATGCAATATTATGGTGTCATTGAGCTGATCTGATGATGGATCCGGAAGAAGGCCATAGGATCTCTATGATGAAACCATACAACCCCATCGTGTTTGGGCTCGTTACAATCGTCTTGATGAGTACTCTAATGGGAGACTCCAGATCCAGGAGATCCAGGGTCTGATGATGAAGCTGAAAGGTCATGCCATAGGAACTCAATATTGAAACCTTGCAACCCCATCAAATTTGGCTTGTTTGAATCGTCTTGACGAGTTCTTCGTTGGGAAATAGTTTTCAGGGTCTGATGATGGAGCCCGAAGAAGGCCATTGGAACTCGGTTATAAAACCATACAACCCCATCGAGTTTGGGCTCGTTTGAATCATCTTGACGAGTAATTTAATGGGAAATAGTGTCCGAGGATCTGATGATGGAGCCGGAGGAAGGCCATAGGAACTCTGTAATAAAACCATGCAACCCCATCGAGTTTGGGTTCGTTTGAATCGTCTTGACGAGTGCGAGTGCGAGAGTAGCAGATGGTATATTTTTTTTAGTCTTAGCTCGTTAACTAAAAAGCAGAAAATAATAATTTACTGAAAAAAAACTTTTTAAAAAACGTTTTTAAAACGGACTAAATTATTACAAAAAAAAAACCGGCCAAGTGCGTGTCGGGCCACGCGCCATAGGGTTCCGTAGTAACCTTATACCATACCATATTTAATACCACCTATCATTTTTCGTTTGCAAAAATAACTTTGTTTTTCACAGTGTTGGTATGAATGACAAAGTTATATTTGCGGTTTTGGAAAATGTGCTATATCTCAAAAACTTTTTACTATATCTCGTTCAAACTAATTTTGATTGAAAGTGTTTATTAAGATCTATAGCATATATTTTTTTTAGATTTTTCACTCTCTTATTTCAAAAGTTAAAGGGGGGGGACACACATTTTACCACTTTGGCGGTGAATATCTTTCAAACGGTTGACTTTGAGAAAAAGTTGTCTTAGGAACCTCAATGTCATTTTTAAAGACCTATCTATAAACACCCAACACGTGTTGGTTTGAAGAAAAAAAATTTTTCAGTTTCTGTTCCATGTATGGGGAGCCCCCCCTTAATCTTTTATTTTTCTTATTTTTGTATTAAATTCGTTAAGCGGTTAACAGAATACATCTACCTACCAAGTTTCAACTGTGTAGTCTTAATACTTTCGGAATAAAGTGGCTGTGACATACGGACAGACAGACAGACAGACAGACATGACGAATCTATAAGGGTTCCGTTTTTTGCCATTTAGGCTACGGAACCCTAATAAGGGTTCCGTTTTTTGCCATTTAGGCTACGGAACCCTAAAAATCGGACTAAAAACATTAAAACGGAGTAGTAAAAATAAACTAAAAGTAACAAATAAATTCTTCTGTAAATATTTATAACCCTTAATACCCTATACCTACCGAAATTTTAAACCTAAAAACGTGGAGCGCGTTTTGTAAAATGTATCATCTATTTTGTCAATCTATATTATATAGCATGCGCCCCACGTTTTTGGGTTTAAAATTTTTAGGTTTAAAGTTTTAGGTTAAACATTTTTTATGTTTAATATTTCTGTAGGTATAGGGTATTAGGGTTATAAATATTTACAGAAGAATTTATTTTTTACTTCTTAGTTTGTTTTCACTACTCCGTTTTAATGTTTTTAGTCCGATTTATTATAATAATTATTTAGTCCGTTTTAAAAACGTGTTTTTAAAAAAGTTTTTCTGTATCAGGGTGAGAGTTATTCCTATCCGATCTACTGTAACTGATCCACCGAGAATTAAAAATCCCAACCGATCCCCTTACTTATAGTTTTAAATTCCCAACGGATCCCCTCATTGTATTTCTAAGCAAGAAAATGTAGGTGAGTACAGTCAGAAGAAAAAGAAATAGTAAAATCAAATATTCATTTATTGAGCAATTATTTTTAATGTAATAAATAAATATCACAGAATCAGATATCAGGCTAAACTCAATTATAAATAAAATAAAAAAGCTTTAAAAAAAGTAAAACCTCCTTCAAAAACCTTTAAAAAACAGCTGTAAAAAAAGATAAGTACCTAATAATGAACGATTATTCCGAACCTAACCCGAAATCCTATATTTATTTTTAATCAATTACGAAATAATGAAAACGGTTATAATCATTCAAAAGTACCAGGGCAACATAACTTACAAGGAGTTATTTCGATATATATTTTTGAAAAATTAAAGAGCTAAAAGGAATTAAGACATAATCTTCGCAGTACGAAATCAAAATAACTCCTCGTAAGTTATGTTGCCTTGGTACTTTTGACTGAATATAACATTTTATACTTCGTAATTGAATATAAAATATTTTTTTATTTGAAATCTTTCTAAATTATCGATACCTATAATAATACAAAAATGCATTTTATTGTAGACTGTACAACTGCACCTACAAATAATAAGCTAATTAGTATTAGGGTATCAGATGGGAATAGAAAATAATGAAAAATAAAACCGATCCACCAGGGGATCGGTTGTAGGGGATCCGATGGGAATAACTGAGCAAAAACGTGTTTATCTATCTTCTTTAGGAATATAACACGTATAGTCAAGTTACAACACACCACCAGAGCTCAGTACGAGTTGTGATAGCTGAAACAGATGGCTTCGTATCTTTCGAAACCCGGCGGACCCATTAGTCTCTTCCAAAAGTTCAACTCAACTTACACAATTGTGAAAAGTTTACAAAAATAATCATTTTTCATTATAACTCGAGTGTTATTGCGTTTTGTGCATACCTGTAAATCATTATTAAGCAAAAAAATAATAATCTTCAGTAGTAATAATATAACATCAATTTATTATAACATCATTTATAATCATGCCCTTTTACGTCTTTAAAAATATCATACTTACGTAATTAAATAGACAGAAATTCATGCGAGCAAACTCAATAGAAACAAAACTTCGCTAACTGTAGCGGTGCTCGTAAATACTCGATTTTGTATGTAAATGAAATTATTTTGCCGTTGTTTGCAGAGCGGGCAGGAACGGTCTAAAGCCGCCAAATGCAACTGGATTGCACGTTTAAGATTGCACTAATGCACTTAACGCTGACTAAGCGTTACAAAATGTTTTAATTATTGTAAAACGTAATACAAAATTTAACACAACCCTCTTTTATCCATACATACAAGACACATACCTACATTACATAAAGAAACTCACTTGGGCCAAGAGTTATACTGATAATTCATTAAGATCTTGCAGAAACATCTTTGCGACACCAAGTCATCCTACTGTGGCTTTCCGTGGGTCCTTCAGGTTCGCAGCCACACATTGTTGGAACGATGTTCCCCCGCCGTTGTATGACCTTAAAACAATCAATACATTTAAAAGATGCTTAAAATATTAGATTGTTTTATAAGGGTCAAAAGGAAGCAATTCCCATACGAGATATTTAGACGGCTATAGTTCGAGTATGGAATTGATGTCTTTTACCCGTGTTTAACACTCTATTTTTAACCGACTTCAAAAAAAGGAGGAGGTTCTCAAGTCGACGGTTTTTTTTATTTTTTTTTATGTATGTTTTACCATAACTTCGTCAGTTGTTATTCGATTTATACAATTCTTTTTTTATCTCAAAGAACAAAGTTTGTGTGTGGTCCCATAAAAAAATTACAGAGATCTGGCTGGTAGTTTTTTTAAATTCCCGAAAAATGACAATTATTTAGCTTGCCATCACACGTGTTTTCACGGATTTTAGAACATAACATCTTTGTTTATGTACCGATTTAGATGATTCACTTTTTGTTTGAAAGGGTATACTTCAAGAATGGTTACAATTTAATTTCATCGATATTGGACCTTGAACTTCGAAGATACACAAAGGAACTCCTCATATTCAAATAGTACAAGTAAAGTGATTTGGATTTTGGTAGTTTTATGACAATCCAAAACAAACCAAACCATGGTCTGCGATGCAACGTTGCTACGGACGACGGTCCAGACTTGGACTACAAAGACACAACGGTACTCCTCAAAAACAAACAGCGTAAATTTGGAAATTGAATTGTGGGCATTTTACCATTGAAAATATTTTATACAGTAAAAAATATTTACATGCTTACATACCTACCACTAAAAAGTTGAAAATAAAAAACTTTTTAACAAAAAAGAAAAACCTCCTTCAAAAAACCTGAAACAAAAACAGCTTCAAAATTAAATACCTCTAAAAAAGCGAGAAATAATATTCAAATCATTAGTTACGCATAACATTATTAATAAAACACGTCTAATGAAGTCGGGTGGGGCTTTTAGAAATATAAAAAAAGTTGTCTTCCAGCCCCACC
Organism: Agriphila geniculea; assembly: GCA_943789525.1. Classification (NCBI taxonomy): domain Eukaryota; kingdom Metazoa; phylum Arthropoda; class Insecta; order Lepidoptera; family Crambidae; genus Agriphila; species Agriphila geniculea. The sequence goes on from OX038874.1 coordinate 16,202,820, forward strand.
CGACTTCAATAGACGTGTTTTATTAATAATGTTATGCGTAACTAATGATTTGAATATTATTACTCGCTTTTTTAGAGGTATTTAATTTTGAAGCTGTTTTTGTTTCAGGTTTTTTGAAGGAGGTTTTTCTTTTTTGTTAAAAAGTTTTTTCATTTCGAATATAAGGAAAGTAACAAAGTCTTAGATTTTCCAAAATGTTCATTAATAAAAAATGTACTTAGTAACTACATAGGTAGACCTTATATTTATTAATACTAAATAACCTACTTTACCCATTCAAATTTAATTACAAAATTAGAACAATTTGTGTAAACTTAAATTCTTGCTTGGAATATTCAGTATGATATATAAGATGACGGATTTGACTTTGTTGGATGCCTGTAGAAGTTGGAGATATTGTTTGGTCTTTGATTAGACGATGAAGTCCATGGCAGAGACTCTCCGGAAGTAGTTGTTTGAGGCGAATTAGAGCGTAGGTTTATTGTTTCTTTTATTTAGTTTGAACTTTTTGTTTTATTTTTAAATTCATTTTTAGTACACACAAAATTAACACAAAACTTTAATACGGCACACACTTGGCACACACAGCTCAAAGTCACAGAGTTAGGTTTCGCGCTAATATTATTTTTAGTTTTTCTTAATTTAAATTTGGAACACGCTGCGTCGCCGGCCGCTCCACCCAATATTTTTAATTTTGCACTGGCTGTATATATAAGGTCCTTCGTAAATAGTGCACATAATTTTAAGGGGTCAACGTACTCATGCATACAAACAACTTTTACTATGGGACCAACATTGAAATCGCGAAAAAAAATCAGCTGTTCCATAGAAAATTTAAAATCAAATAGATCGAAATGTATGGTACAGCTGATTTTTTTCTCGCGATTTCAATATTGGTCCCATTGTAAAAGTTGTTTGTATGCATGAGTACATGACCCGTAAAAATTATGTGCACTATTTACGAAGGACCTTATATATACTGTTTCATTGTTGTTTGTGAATGCGCCCTACCTATTTTTTTTTATCATTACCGATGAAGTAACTATATGGTTGACTATGTAACCAAATTCAGTTCTATTTTTTTTCTTTTACACCCTAGGGTAGAACGAAGACTTTTGGACCCACTGCTCAGTTTAAATATACATCACTTTCCGAATACGAGAAATGAAAAAATATTTACTTTCGCTCCAGCTTACACAAACTTCTTCGAAATAATGTTACTATCTTCTTGTCTACTTACAACTCAGTTTTTCACGTCTTGTGGTTTGGGTAGCATTGGATTTCGCTTCGAACGCCTCTATGATAGGTATCCCTTGCACGGGGCTTCACTGGTGCTTCTCTATCTGGATGGAATTACTACCTCTATCCAGTTTATTGTATACCATCATAAACTTTTATATTAAATCAATGGTTATGATAATCAACGTGGCTTTTATTACGGGGCATGGCACAACCATAAAGTTAATATACCAGCGGGGCTACCGGCTAAAAACAATGAAGTTCATTTTAACTGTAATTTGACAGATTGATGTAATACATTGCTGCTTTTCTTTGGTAGGTTTTTATTTGTCCCAAAACGAAGCAGCACACATACATCTGTCAAATTACAGTTAACATTAACTCCATTGTTCTTAGCCGGTAGCCCCGCTGGGCACCACAGAAGAGATAGGTACGTGGCACCTCGTCCTCGTGGTCGTGAGTGACAAGGATTATGTCAAAAGTGACAGACAGATGCACTGGCATGAAAATTCTTTTTCGTGGACAGATGACATAACATAGCGTCTATCATCAATGACTAGTCTGTTAAGAGACCACAGTATAGATATTGGTTTATGTACTACAAAAACTAATATCTATACTGTGCGGATACTGTATCTGTGTAGTGTGCGGATACTGTACTGTATTTGTGTAGTATGGATGTGTTTATTTTAATACAATTTACTTTATTTAAATATTTGATAAATCATATAAAATTAGATTACATTTTTTTTCTTTCTCATTATAGCTGTAATTAAAAGTCACAATTCATTAATGTGATAAGTTAGGTACTGTACTAACGAAGAGCCTTTAAATTATATTATTAAATAAAACTTTAATACTTTTTAAATATTGTTTTTTATTTCTTTACGAATTACATTACATAGCCCGACCAGAAGGGTCCCGAGCCGTAGCAAGAAGCCTCGACAAAAGACACGCGGACGGGAACGGCTGCTTTTCATTCGAAACATAAACTATTATTTCTTTATGAATTTTGACCATAAAGCTACCGAAAAGGCCGAATATGATGTCACTACATCACATTCCCCCGGTACCGTTAAAATTTATTTCTTCGCGAGAAAAGAAATAAATTTTGCAACAGTTCCCTACCGTCACAAAGTTTTCCTAATCCAGCACAACCCTACCTAAAGTGGGAGTTTTCACACAGTCATGCCGGCCTTTACTACAGGCGAACCTGCACACGGGTCATTGTCTATTCCTTTAGTCGGCACTAGCCTTCATCATACCCGTGTGTTGGTTTTATGTTGGCAAAAACCCACCAAAAAAGCCAAACACACAGCACATCCCTAGCCTTAATACACAGACTAAAAAAAACAAACAACTCACCTACCTACCTATCTTCCCATAAAGTTAATATTCTTGAGCGTAGCGAAATTTTTCTATGTCTATGCTATCTTCCTAGACGACCATAGTCAAGTAGAGACCATAGCCAAGTAGAGTGTCAGGACTGATGGATGCTACTCTCTTACCTTTAACCATAAACAGCCGACCATAAATTGATCATAGAGCAATTTATGAACAGAATGCTACTCATTATCTATTCTGTAACTTGACAAACCATAAAGTCGGTCAAACCACAAAACAGCAATGTAACTCTTGCCTAATGTCAAAATGAATCTGTCTATGCTCTGGTTTATGATTCATGTTGACACTTGACAAAAGCGTCAACCTGACAGTCTACGAATGTACACTTCAGAAAACTACGAATGTTTAGTCTCCAGGAGGAAAATAAACAATCATTTCGTCCGGCATACATTCCCTACGGGACTTACGGACTTGGGACCAGGAATTGGAGGTGTCTTGCAGCAAGCAAGACAACCCATTCCTATGGAATTTTCAGGGCTCCCCCATACGGTCCCAGCTTCGTACGTCACGTCCCCCCATTCTATACCCCAGGGTAATAAGTAGACCCTAACACATTCTTTATTTTCCCCTAACTCTTCACATGCCGGAACACTTCTCATCCTGGATTTGACTGATCATCCTGGCACGTTGGTCTCCAATTTGCTGATCCAGATGGCAGCCATGTCACGTAGTACAGTACATGAAAAAAAACACAAGCATTAGCACACTTATTCACTATCCTAGTGCCACTACCTACAGTTAGTAGTTTAATACCTAACTAACTTATTCCTAGCACACATTCGTACCGGATACTTCCAACTAATTAATTCCAACTAATTCTAACATTTTACACAATTCCCATTAAATCCAGTTATTATTTACAAACATATTACTTAACAGAATTACAACACCTAAACCTTCTCATCTCACCTTAAACAACTTCAACCTATTAGCATGAACCTTCCTTCGCCTATTCGAATCAACTCTACGAACAATATAATTGTTATTTTCAAGGGATTGAACAATTCTATAAGGTCCTTTATACGACCTACTTAACTTCCTACTAACTCCAGCAATTCTTTTAGGACTATACAATAACACTAACCTTCCTACTGGGAATCTTATAGGCTTCGCTTTCCTATCATAATAAAACTTTTGTACCAAACGTGCTTTCCTCAGATTTTCTCTCACTCTATTCATACAATGCTCTCTTATGCGGATTCTTCGTCTGACACTGACTTCAGGCAACATGTTAAAATTCCCATCAGAAATCAACGCTGGCTCCCTCGCAAACATAATGAAATATGGAGAAAACCTCGTGGAAGCCTGTTTGGAACAATTATACGCATGGGTGACCATCGGGACATGCACACACCAGTTCCTCTGATGAGGATCACTGTATTTCGCTAACATCTGTAATAAAGTTTGATTAAACCTTTCTATCAACCCTACCGTCTGAGGATGCATAGTCGTAGCGAACACCTGCTGCGCCCCAAACCTCCGTATCGTCTCTCTAACTCTATCCGAAGTAAAAATAGAACCCCTATCCGACATGATCGTTCGAACAGCACCAAACCTACAAAATATCTCTTGTGTCAAAAAGTCACTGATGGCTCGTGCAGTAGCTCTCCGAACAGGTTTACAAATAGCATACTTTGACAGACCTTCTATACTCGAAATTATATACCTATTCCCAAACCTGGACCTATTTAAGGGCCCAATCACGTCCAGCTCTACCACCTGGAACATCCTCTCCACCACTATGGGCTGCAAAGGTACTACCGTCGTCACTTTCTCTTGTACTAACGAAGAGCCTTTAAATTATATTATTAAATAAAACTTTTATCACTTTTTAAATATTGTTTTTTATTTCTTTACGAATTACATTACATAGCCCGACCAGAAGGGTCCCGAGCCGTAGCCAGAAGCCTCGACAAAAGACACGCGGACGGGAACGGCTGCTTTTCATTCGAAACATAAACTATTATTTCTTTATGAATTTTGACCATAAAGCTGCCGAAAAGGCCGAATATGATGTCACTACATCACAGTACGTACGATTAACGTTCCTCGTACAGTCCCTGTCAGAATACCAGCGCTGTTGCGGTGTGACAACCTCATACTGTAACAGCATGCTGAGGCAGGGTCCTGATTGGCCCGACACACATTTTTTACTACAGTTGGTTTTGTTTATATTTTTTACTTTTTTATTTCTTTTATGCATAAATATGCTTTTTGTTTGTTTGTTGTTGCTGTTTCTTGGTATGTAAGTGTGATGTGTGTCAATAAAATTTTATTCATCCATGCATTCACATACTAGCTAGAGTATTATAAGTCCCGAAAGCAATACGAACAGCTATTCGGCAGCACATTTCGATTTACTTTATTAATATCTCAGTATTTATGAATATTGCCTAGTTTTTCAATTGCGCTACGTGGTTCGGTTCGGTCAGCTCTATTATTTAATTACGATTGTACAGATTTATTATCGTTTTGTTTTAAAATTCACCAGCCTCAAATTCGGCTTAATTTAATGATGAATTTCATTAAAGAATGTGTACATTGTAAGTCTTTTAAGAAATAAACAAATTTACTTTAATCCTCGCACCTCAATGTTTAACATGGTCTGAGCTAGGTAGTTAATATTAAGCTGAACAATTAATGAGACCATAGCGGCTTAGATACATTATGTCCGAGCTTGTTGCTTACTGAGGTAAATAATTTAACTGTCTTCTGCTTTTCTAGTGAAACCATTTAGTATATTAATTAACCATTGTATTTTCCCTTGTTGACTAGTTACACGGAAAAGTGTGGTATGATAAATACAATAATTCATAACTTATAACAACTATATCTCTTCAACTAAAAGTCAATGTCACCGCACTATATTAACATAGTGAGAAATTTAAAAAGTTTTTAATGTTTTAAAAACAATTAAAAATGACCCCATGTCAAACAAAATCATAACTAAACTAAACAAGAAGCACGCGGCCACAAGGTAGTTTTCTTATAAAGTTTAATACTCTGCAGTTACGTTAGAAATAGTACTTAAGTAACTAATCGCTTATGTAATTTAATTAACGTAAGCAGAGAACGGCGGGTACTACATACAATACAAGCTCTAAACAGCGCTGCTCGCTAAAATATGACTGACGTACAAAGCCGAGTTGCAGCGCGTATAGAGTCGGTAATAAACGTCTCATAAATATTCAAAAATGCAAGGAAACGATGTAGTGGTGCATGCCGTTGCACGCATTACCGTTCACTATCATGAATGTTGACGTGTCTGTGTGCGATGTCTGCTGCAAGTCTGATATTTGTCATTTCATTCATCTTATTGATTTGGACTAGTAGAATCTGTTATAAAATTCAGAAGTGATCCCAATAGAGTTGACCACCACGCCGACCGAACATCCGTGGCTCGTTCTCGTCGAACCTTACATTTTAAATAAAAGATGAAAGAGCAAAATAAAAGATGTTTACAAATCTTATCTCTAAAATTAAATCAAATTAAAAACAATTATAAAACATAGAGATATCCAACCAACCACAAAAATAGTTCGCCATTCTGTAAAAACTTGCATACAGCGAACAGTTTGTGGAAAGTGGCACGTCGCTAGTGCTAAAAACATAAATAATTTTCAAAACATTGCACAGGGAACGACTGCCCGGTCCTGTGAAGAAAAAGACCAAATAATCTTTTATATGATTGTATGTTAGAAGCTGCCATATAGAAGTCGAATTTCAATTAAAATTGGAACCATAGAAATAGAATGTCAAAGAACAACAAAGTCAATTAGTAGGTGATCCGAAAAACGAACGAAGGTGTGTCGTAATATCTTATTTACCTGTGAAAAGTGTGATTACTTGGATTATTTCTTTTTGTCACATCACAATCACTAATAGAACAAGACACCATGGCTCCACGATATCCTTATTTAAAATTATAATCAAGATTAACAAATATTTTAAACAAACTGTGATTGCTCATTTGCAAGGCGGGACGCTAGGGGCTCTTACTGTAAAAAATGTTGGCACATGTCACTTGATTATTTGTCACTTTTTTTCATAGACCGTGTCCGTATAATGTTAACCTCTCTTTTCCACGCTTTGTTAGTCTTCTTGAGCGCAGTGAAAATTTTTCTATGTCTATGATTGAAACGCTCTCGTGTGGGTTGAATAGTTGATCATTAGCGTTACATAAGCACTAGAAATCTTTTCAGAGCCACAATTCCTGAAAATCTTTCCCAGGTCTGACAAACATCCCTTATCGCCGTTACATAAAACCCAACAACCGATGCTTGCCTTATCTCCTAACTCCTAATGCCACATTTAGGTTGCGATCGCAAGGCATGCAAGACTCTTAACAAAACTTTGTTTCCAAACAATGTACCAAATTATTCAGAATTAAATACTTGTGTCAACTATACAGTGTGAGTCTTTTTAAAATGTGCACAAATGAAAATGAGTGAAACTATGCTTGATTTTATCGACGGCAAAAATATAAAAAACTGATTTTTTTAGGGTTCCGTACCCAAAGGGTAAAAATGGGACCCTATTACTAAGACTCCGCTGTCCGTCTGTCTGTCTGTCTGTCGCCAGGCTGTATCTCATGAACCGTGATAGCTAGACAGTTGAAATTTTCACAGATGATGTATTTTTTTTATACACAACGGGATAGTGCTTGGCCTTCATCTCACCTGATGTTAAATGACGATAAGGCCGACGGTGGAAGCGCACTATACCCGGAATACTGGCTATTCTTACCTCTAACTGCCGGAACACAACAATTTTTAAATTGTTATTATGGCGTCAGACTTAGGTAAGATGGTGGTAGCTAGAGCCAGGCGGACTTGAAATAAGCCCTACCACCAACCAAACCGAGTACAAATTGTACGGGGGTACAATTTGTACTCGGGGGGGGGCCTGGGAATTGAACCCGGGACCTCTGCGTCTTACACGGGTAGGCGAACCACTAGACCACAGAGGCGGTTTAAACAACAAATATGAAAAACAGAAAAAAAATATTTAAGGAGGTCTTCCATACAACAAAAGTGATTTTTTTGGCGTTTTTTGGTACGGAACCCTTCGTGTGCGAGTCTGACTCGCACTTGGCCGGTTTTTAAATATTTCTTTTGGTTTTTTAAAGTTCTTGTTTGCTACTGTGAACTAAACGAACTAATCGATCTATCACTATCAACTGAATAATGATTGGAAATAATAGGTCGTCTTAATAAAATCTATGATGAAAACCCACAATAAGATAGATTTATAACAAAAAAATAAGATTTTTATTAAATCGATTTTTCCAGAAAAAAATAAAATTCACAATGAAGTTAGTTTTTTTATATTTTTCCCGTCATTAAATCAAGCATTGTTTCACATATTTTATTTGAGCATTTTATAAAGACTTACATTGTATACACATAGAAGGAAAAACACGTTATATACTTTTGGAAATGTACCAACGCCATTAAAACATTTGGTGATTGTGAAGCCTTTTTATACCGTAAAAGGCAAAACAAATACCGTAACGTGTTTTTTTTCTGTATTATCAGACAGTCCATTTTATGTGAAACACATACCTACGCGGATGCATCGGTAAACAAAATATTAAAACACAACCGATTCATATGATTTAAATGTGACAAATGTATCAAACGCTTTAGCCAGAAAAAAATATTTTCATGGTAAACTGCATATTGGTAACCCTAGACCTAAATTGTGTTTTGCTTTTGCCTTTTAATGGAATTGATTATCGAAAAAAACTGACTTTTGTTTTCGATAATCAATCTATTTGCCTCTAGAGTTGTCATTTTGCAGTTTTCCATACAAAGAAAAATAAAAAAATTACAAGTGAATAAGAAACACTGTAGGTATAAGTTAAAATATCGACAAAAGCAACATTCTTCGGCTAAGCCGGTTAGTGATTTCAGAGTTAAGTACTTGCTAAACCGTGTGAACAGCGTTGTGATTGACTCTACATGATATTATTATAAGGTGGTACGGTCAGCAACGAAAGTTGTTTAACACTTTAGTACTTTGTCGTAGAAACTTTTATGACTAATGTCTCAAACCGTGAGACATCTGTCAAAAAAGTTTGCTATGACAAAGTACCAAAGCGATAAGCGACTTTCGTTGCTGACTGTACCAAATTATGTGATGATACTGAAACAGGTGATTGCATAGACATAGAAAAATTTTCGCTGCGCTCAAGAAGACCAACAAAGCGTGGAAAAGAGAAGTTAACATCATACGGACACGGTCTATGTAAAAAAGAGACAAAGAATCAAGTGACATGTGCCCGCCTAGCAAATGAGCAATCACAGTTTGTTTAAAATATTTTTTAATCTTAATTAGAATTTAAAATAAAGGTATCGTGGAGCTATGGTGTCTTCTGCTAAGTAATTGTGATGTGACAAAAAGAAACAATCCAAGTAATCACACTTTTCAAAGGTAAATAAGATATTGCCAAACATTTCTCTAAAACCAAATTTCGCTACATTTATTCATTTATCGACAAAGAAAACAGTATGGAGCATAGTTTATTAACTTCCTTTGCCATAATATAGTTATATTTTATGAATCTAAGTCATATTTTACGTATCTCATATAAAATGTATTGATTCGTTTTCGGATCACCAGTTTATTGACTTTGTTGTTCTTTGACATTCTATTTCTATGGGTGATAGTGTTGCTCAAAGCAACACAAAATTTTACACTACTTAAGTAGTGTAAAATTTTGTGTATTTGAAAATTATACATGAACGTGTAAATAAAATAAGCAAATATCTTTAAACTAAGAATAGGGCAAGTTTTTGTTCGTAATTATGAAATCGCGAAAAAAAAATTTACTGCTTCATACATTTTAGCAACGTTTGCAAATAATTTTGTATGAAACAGCAGTTTTTTTCGCGATTTTAAGATTGCTTCCATTACTTCCATACAAAAAGTTGTTCGTAATTATGAGCCCTATGTTCAGTTTAAAGATTATTACTTATTTAATTTATTTACATGTTGCATATGTTCCAATTAAAACCCATTTTTAGTTAAACGCGTCTTCCCTAGTAAAAAATAGTTTTAACTTAATGCCTTTGTAAGAACTAGTTTTCTCTATTTAAAACTAGAATTCGAGTAAATTTAAAGTTGAAACTAGTTCTAATAACGAACCTTGGCTAAAACTAGTATTAGATAATCTTGTTTGGAGGAAGACGTGGATCGTTCAAGTCCGCAGCGATTTTGTTTTAAATTTGATTAAACATTTTTTTTATCATAAATGGGTTTGCTTTTGACCCCAGTCTAGCCCTAAAGCAAAGACAGAGCCTACGATGGAGCGAGTTTGCCCAGAAGGTGTTTATTCACTCTGGCCTTGAATAGAGTCAGGTTGTATGCACTCGGAAACAGACGCCGGCAGGGAATTCCATTCCATAGCTGTGCGCATTATAAACGATGTGGAGTAGCGCTTGGTACGCAGATACAATATCAACCAAGAATGGGTGGTAGCCCGCAGTGCGTCTGGATGTCCGATAGTAGAAATGAGAAGGTGGAATGAGCTCATGCAGCTCTTGAGCACACTCACCGAAGTACAATCTATAAAAGACCGATAGGCAATATATGCAATTTAAAGCAAAAGCGCTTCTGATATTTTGAACGATTCATCCCCAATCCCCAAATTTCTTTTGATTAATTGAATCATTTCTCCAGACTAGATTCTCTTACTATTTTTAACCAAGGTGTAGTAAGAGAATCTCGTTTGGAATTATGACTCATTAATTAATTGCAGAAAATTCTAGATTTAACTAGGGCAAACTAGTTGTGACCAAGGCATTCAGTTAAAACTATTTATGTATTATATGTAACAAATATCACGAAGCTCATGCATCGCAGTAATAAAACTCCACGTGCGGGTACCTATTAATAATTGTCTAACGAAATTGGGATAAACACTTTAGTTGACGGGCTTTTAACATAAAAGCGGTAGGCAGCCGGTATAATGGTCGAATTATGAAGCCCCTTCTTTTTCGCATCATGAATAATTAATGAGGATGACAAATAACTGCTTTTTTATAATAAAATAGAGTGAAAGTGTAATAATGGGGATGGTTCTCTTTTGTCACAAAAACAACCAATTTACTAAATCTGCTAAGAAAATACGCCCACAAGCTCGTTCAGTATTATTAAAATCTGTTTAGAAAAAATGGATTTGTGGCGATTCTTAGTATGCACTTAAATAGTACTGACTTTATATTTTTTAAATGGCTCAAATTATTATGTCATCAAAGGTTCATCAATTTTCTAAACTGTTTTGAATAGAAGTCTATTTCAATTATAAGAGAGAAAGATAAGCTTTTAGAATATAACGACACGTACGTAGAATAAAAATACCCCTTATCGAATTTATTATGACACAGACGCGACACAGACATCCATTAGGTTTTTGAAGGTACACTTCTGAAGCGGTATCGCTGAAAATTTTAACAAACGGACCGCAATTTAATTTTACTTCCAATATGATAATGAGAGCAAAAACGCTATTAAAATTCAAGCTTGCATACTTATTAAAATAACCATTATTTATTTTAATTCAACAATGCGTAACCACTTCCTATTAGTGTAGGAAAGGAAGGTAGTGGACTCCCACAGGAAATCCTCAGTAGACGAAACTTTACAGTATGATTAAGTAACATAAATGAAACATATTTTTCAAATTATCCAAATCGTTTTTCTTTTGTTTTTGGATATTTGTACATAGGTTTTGGTTCATACTATATCACATCCCTGCAAAGTTTCATCGACTGAGGATTTAATGTTAGGGTCTCCATACAAAAGATCGCTTCATTTCCTACACTATATGTCATAGAAAATATAAAGTTTTTATCATAGGCCCTATGGTAAAGAGTAAAGCTATAATTAAGGAACGAGGAAAATAGAGAAAGTAATTAAACTACTTATAACATAAGTCTTGAAGAACATCAAAGTGTTACACACTTTTCAACAAGAATAGCTTACAAATTAAACGTAATTTCCTACTCAAATACCACTACAGCTCCGTGTTTTCTTTTGGTAATTGCGTACAAATCCGGTTGGCATTAGAGAGGGTGGAAAAGACCCTACAAGCATTACACAGCCTCAAATAATTTCCCCCGCGCACGCAATATTGACATTCCTTTTTGAGCTCTCGAGAAAATATAATAGGACATCGCGCTTCTCGTTAGCTACTTTTTTGCTCGTAATCTATCTTTTTACTAAGTTTCCTTATTGAATACTTAGGTACTTAACTAACTAGATCATGATTTTCAGTCACTAGAAACAAGATTGTTGGTCACGTCAAGTTATTCAATAGCCCCACGCTTTCTAATCTAAATTAAGTACAATAATAAATCCCGATGGTCATTTCAACAATCATAAGTAACTCTAAATACCTACTTCAACATAATGGTTTCACTATCACTTTTACAGAGTTATTTGTAAAACACCAACACCTCGCAGGAGTAGATTACTAACGTCATAAACAACAACATTTGTTCTACGACTTTTCCGAAAACAAACAAAAAAATTTCGACTTTTCATACAAAACTCGATCAACTGTTCGGACATTCGTATGGAAAATCGACTTTTATTCGTCTGTTTTCGGAAAAGTCGCAAAAGAAATGTTGTTGTTTATGATGTTAGTAATCTACTCCTGCAAGGTTGTTGGTGTTTTACAAATAACCCTGTATAATTATTATTATGCCATGCCGACGATTTCGTGAACCCATAGTACCTAACCTAGGTTAGGTACTACGCTTTTTAAAGTTTGGCTTCCGTTCTTCATGACTTTTTACCCGACTGCAAGAGGGTTATGTTTTTCGCGTGTATCTTGTAAGTAAGTATGTTTGTATGTAATATTCTTTATTACCTCATACCTTTTAAACGGCTGAATGGATTTCCATGATTAACATATCGTTAGATTTGTCTTGCCAGCCCAAGTGTTCTTAAGAAAGTGGCGTTATAAAAAAAACCAACATGGCGGCTGCACGGTGCTATTATACGTAGTGGAAAAAAAATTTTTTTTTTTAGAATACTGCAATATGGGTGTCAAATTAAATGTCTCATTAAAAGGATTTCAAAAAGGTATATCATGATTGTAATAAATAATAACTAAAAATAAATAAATAAAAAGATAAATTTAAAAAAATTAAAACCCCTCCTGCATAAAAAGACAAGTCAACTGAAAAGATTGAAACAAGATTAAAAATTAGTCGGAAGCATATAACTCAAATCATTCATAATGTCACTTTCTTTATGCATGCCTCCGACTGCATGTTATAATGTTGCCTTTAATATTTAATCTTGTTTCCATCTTTTCAGTTGACTTGTCTTTTTATGCAGGAGGGTTTTTAATTTTTTTGCTACATCAATATTACTGGACAACGTGAGAAAACTTCAACGGTTTAAAAATTAAAACTCCCTGAGTCATAGTTATATTTGTTTAGTTCCGTGACCGCAGTTCCGTTTCTATCCGCTCCGGGCGTCGTCGGTCGGTGGCGCGCGCATGCATTTTGCATGAGCTCCATTGTTTGGCTCACTATACCAAAATAACTGTGGATCCTCTAGATTTATCCATCTTCAGACGTATTCCGTTTTTAGTACTGAACATTGAACAAGAAGTGATGTCCATCGAAACTGTACTGCAGTTCTAATAATAAAATTCTGACGTGGATTTGAATCTGGAAAGAATACCGATGTCCGTAAACTTTAGATTCATGAATATCATCATATCCGTTTTACGACGTATTGTTTATAACTACTCAGTTTAGAGATAGGTCGACTATGACTTTCGCTGACTAGACTGGCCGACTAGTCCGATGCAAAACAGCCGACTATTGCTTTCGGTAGAGTTAGGTTAGGTATGACCTCGGCCTCGTATTTTTTATATCATATGATAAAGCTTTACTAAAAACTACCTACTAAGGTACAAAGCTTTATTTTGTGTTATAATTTAAGTCTTAAGTTCTTAATTGAATAGTTAGGTATAATAACTACTTAGTTAGCTATAGTCATTAGTTGTGTAAAACAAGGAGTGATAAGTTTACAGCCATAGCTATAGAGTAAGATAATTACGGAACCCTATACTTCGCGTCGTCCGACACGCACTTGGCCTATTTTTACAGTTCAATCTAAATTCAAATTATTTTTGGACTTGAATGTTACCATGTTGCATATAAGTAGGTACACAGGTACAGTAACATTAATCATAGCCCAGATCATGTATAAACCTAATCCAATTGGCAACGATACGAGTGAATATGATGTTTTAGAATAATTTTCGTTAATTCTGCGACGAAACCTTGGACAACTTTTAATAATAAGTAAATAAAAGAACTGAATTGTTTGTTTGTCGCCCGCCACTTCATGTCAACTGGTGTAATGAGGCAGCTGTCGAGTCACACAATCTAAACCTAATTTCCTTTCCTGCAACGGATGTCGATGAAATTATAGATTACCAGCTCACAGATTTAGAGATAATTTATCTTATTTCAAAACCAAGTACCTACTTCCTCCCTCCCTTTGAAAAGCGGTAGATATTCGTAATAAAAACTACGTTCCTCAGTGATGAGGATTCCGGGTGTAGTGCGCTTCCACCTTCGGCCTTATCGTCACTTAACATCAGGTGAGTTGAAGACCAAGCATAAAAAATGTTTAAGAATTAAAAATTAAAGTTGTAGTTATAGAAATAATCGTACACAAGGTAAACAAAAGAATTAAATTCTACACAGAAATGCAAGAGGAAATTTCCCAAAGCACTTCTAGCAGTGCCACATTTTCTATTTTTTATGTTTGCAGTGCAAGTAAAAAATGCATTTTAACACATTCCTAGAGAGCTAAAAGTGGGTATCCTAATTTCCTTCGACGTCTTAATCTATTCCACTTTCATTTTGATTAGGTGTTATATTCTTTTCACATTAAAGAGACTGTTGTCTACATGAATTACAATGTCATTGTAAATTCGAGCCAAAGAGAAATAATAAATTGCCGATGTTTCAAAGTAACTTCTTATCTCTATCTATTTGCACAGTAACGTGACACAGACGCCTTTTCTGTTTGTTAATAATGAAGTAGGACTATACTTGCTTTTATACTACCTGCAGTTTTCTCGCTAATTCGATTTTATGAGGACCCCAACATTTGAATCCTCAGTCGACGAATTTTGCGTGCGTTTGGCAGTTTCTGCGGAAGAGCTGTCCCATTAATTAGCAGCGTATTATTTGTGAGATTACCCTCATTAGGTCTGTTTATTTAAACGGACATCGAAAACTCGGCCATAGGTTGCTTAGTTGCCTAATTTATTGCTGCTATCACAGCTTTAGAAATGATAAATGTGTTTCTAATCACGAAATATATAATAAATGTTGTGTTTAAATACAATAACTTAAGTTTGTAGCCCTGTTTTATATACTACTTTTCAAATTCCAATTCATAATTAAATATAAAGCTCGCACAAAATAGGTTTATTTTAGTACTAATAAAAAGCTTATTACAGTGTATAGAATATAAAAAAACAACGTACTGAAAATATTTTAAGATTTCATTCGTTTTTAAACTTCACCAATAAAGGAAGTTTGACACCCTAATAGTACAGTAGCCCGTAGAACATTTAAATTACCAAAAAGGTTACTGTTTGCCGTTGTGATATAGTTATTTATTACGAAATTATAGATACTTTAACCCAAGTTTTACAGATCGCAATCCGCCGTAACCTATATTTGTATATCTCCAAAAATGATTTTTTTTTATTTTTTAAGGTTTACCACATGATTTAGCTATTGTCGTGTTCTACAGCTTTGTTTGATTGCCACTAATAATAGTAAGACTATGGAAAGTGATCATACACAGATTTAAGACCAGATAAAATCCAACCATTTTCATCAGGTCTTAAATCTGTGTATGGCTACCTTTTATAGTCTTACTTTTATCTGTGGCAATCAAACGAAGCTGTAAAACACGACAATAGCTAAACTAAGTGGTAAACCTCGAAATATAAAAAAAAAAATGGAGATATACAAATATAGGTTACGGCGGGTTGCGATCTGTAAAACTTGGGTTAATGTATCTATAATTTCGTAATAATTAACTATATCACAACGGCAAACGGTAACCTTTTTGGTGATTTAAATGTTCTACGGGCTACTGTACTATAATAAAATCGATTCGTCTCCAATTTTCTCTCGCTTGAAACGTGCAGTAAACAACTTCGTAACTATAGATGTGTAGGTGACAACAAAGTCACAAAAGTAATACCCTACAGCGGGCGTGTATCGCGCTTTAGCACTTCATATCTAGATGTTTTATTGGCCCCAAACTGCTGTCAAACTACTTATATTTCAACACGAAACTTTCCGTTACAAACTAAGTTGGATGCCTTAAGGATGTTTAAAAAGAACAAAGAATGTTTTGGTGAAATAAAAGACGACAAACATTGAAAATATCCATGTACAAAGCTTATTTACATAATAATTATATTGATAAATTAACCTAAAGCTTTGTAGAGTCTTTTCAGAAAGAGAACCGTCGGCTTTGTGCTTGATTAATGTTTTTGACATGTTGACGGCACTGTAACGTTTTAGTGCGAATGTAATATCTTGATATCTGTCAAGTCAAGGTGAACGCACTATTATCAGATTTTCAACACACTTGCTCGTAAAGTGAACCCTGATGTATCGCTCACTTTTAGGACCGTAAACCGAACTATAACAAACACTGTGATATATAAAACACTAGGTTGTTATAGAATAATCCCTAAAAAATTAAATTAGTACCTTACAGAAAGTTCTATGCGAGTAAACAGAGCATTCCCAATTTAACCAGGTTATACAGTTATTTTTTTTTTGGAAACAACAAAGAGGTTTGATGCCGCTGAATATTCATTTTCATTTTTGAAATAAATAAATGTGTAAGTCCCTTAATGTCCATCAGCCATTTTAATGTCCCCACTGCTGGGGCACAGGCCTTCCTTATGGGTGGATAAGGAGGACGGGCCATAACCCACCACGCGGGCCCAATGCGGATTGGAGGGTGTTAACGACTGCAAATGCAGCCGGGACCAACGGCTTAACGTGCCTTCCGAAGCACGGAGGAGCTCGAGATAATAAATTTTTGGTCACCCATCCCATGACCGACACTTGCGAACGTTGCTTAACCTCTGCAATCGCTGGGCCAGGCGCTAAACCACTGCGCCACCGAGCTTGATAAATGTCCCTTAATAAAGTCAAACAAATATTTATTAATTATCCATAATTCACAATATTTTGTTATAAAATAAGAAAATATTTGCATTTTATCACTTAAAATTAAAATTTTGAAGTAGGCTGTATGCTCACTCACCCATTTGTTCGCAAAATATTCTTGCATTGGGCCTGTGAAAAAAAAAATATAGGTAATTATACTAGAACCAGCCACAAATTTATTATTGTAGAGTTAGGTTGCGCCATCTCTTAACCGATAGTGGAACTATATTTTTCTTCTTAGGTTAGCATGCTTAGGACAGCGCCATCTGTTGACTGGTAGTGAAACTAAAAAAAAATTGTTTGTTTTTTGAATTTCTAAAAAAGTGTGTTATATTGAGACATCGTTTTATTTTTCCTGTAATCTTCACATAAACTACTATCACATAGAATTATTTCAGATTTTTCTCTTTGCAAACTTCGGAGATAAGGGGGGGGGAACGGTATTTTTTTTTTACATTTTTCTTCATAAGTCGAAAACTATGCGGCCTAAGAAAAAAGGAAAAAATGTTTTAAAATGTGCAAACAGCGCTCTTTCATATGATACCCCACATGCCCTAGTCACCTCACTTCAAATTTTTAAGACCCCTTTTCAGTCCCTTTTGTAAAAAAAATATTAATTTTTTTATTTCTTTCTTATTTGCAAAATAGTTGGGCAAATGTCATCTTAAACTATTCCAAATTTCAAGTTGATACCATTAGTAGTTCTCGAGATATCCAGCTGTGACAGACAGACAGACAGACTGAGTCACACCATAAGGGTTCCTTTTTTACCGTTTTGGTACGGAACCCTAAAAACCTACACACCTTTTCCCATAATTGGCATGATGACTAATTTTTTAAATTACATAAATTACCTCTCAAAAGAAGAAACATTGGTAAAAGAATTATTTCGCTAGCATAAAAACTGCCCGAGATATCACAGTTTGAAATGCACACAAATGGACTCACCCAAAAATGCTCCATACTAACGGCTACTCAATTATGATTTCACGCTTGAGTAGTTTGTATGCAACGCGTAGGAAATTTGTTCGGCAGCTATATTAAATATTGAGTTTATCAAAATGGTTTCTTAGACAAATTTGCTATACATTTTAAGGACTAATTAAAGGTAGTATTTATTTTAAAAAATTGTATACTTTTTAAATGGAGTTGTCCAACTTTGAAGGGTCATAAAACAAATAATACGCAATATTTAAAACCAAGAGGTAAACAAGCTACTCTAAAAGTTTAATTATGTTTACGATTTTTATTAGTATTTCGTTATTTTATTCATTAGTCATCATCCGAATTTGTCATATTTTGTATTTGTCGTATTTGTTGCTGTGTGATAAATTACTTTCTTCGCAAATGTGTTGAAAAACGTCGTATGAAGCTCGTGAGCTCTTGCTTATTGCACACTCGGCTGAGTTACGCCTTCGCCCACGACTCGGGCTGCAACCCAAAACCTCGTGTGCAATGAGCAACCTAAGCTAATAATGTACTAATAACAGTGCCGCCACGTCAACATGACAAAAACGGTGAACAAGCACAAAGCCCACGACGGTTCTCTTTCCGAACAGACTCTAAGTAGGTAAAATGATTTTACTCAAAAAAGCTTGTAATATGGTCATTATTTTGACAACCTTCTTTGAACAAAGTCGAGCTTGCCGGTGTTCTCCGATGGTGACGCAACAAAGTTGTATGGGATTTCATTAATGTCGAGTTTTAGCCACCAGCAATTTCCTTTGATAATCCATTATTGTCGAGTTTTCTTTCAAACATAGTTAGGTGAAAAGTACACTGTACATCCCGCGCAGATAAAGAATGGGATTAGAAATGGCGTCGTTCATATTGACTTCTCGCTCGCACACTCAACGCCACACCTATCGCTCTCTCAGTCACACTCGTTGTGGTAAGCGCGGTGAGCCGCTATTTTGAATCCCATTCTATATCTGCGCGGGTGTTGTATTGTTGTACCTCGATGATGTTTTTGTACTTTTATATAAAATTAGTATGGAAAAATATAAAAAACTCGCACTTGACCGTTTTTTGACCTTTCATTCAATACCTCTTATCTACTTCCGGAGTTACAAAGGGGATCAAAAAAAACCTTATTTTTTGGCTCCGACGCACCGTTTCTGAGATATTTGCATTTTTGTATTTTTTCGACATTAGGTTATAAGTACCTACTATAGTAGTATAGTAGGCAGATCATCGCTGCCAGCAACGCAGTCATTATTGACCGCGGCAGTAATGTACTATTATAACATATTTGCTCGTAAAGGGTCTCTTATTACACCAATTTCAATATCGTATTGTATCTCATTACGAACTTGTGCGGTAATGTAAAGTAAAACGCACGGTTTCCTTGATAAACCGTGCGTTTTACTTTACATTACCGCACGGTTTATCAAGATACTTCGTCTAAAATGAACGGTACTTTTTTAAATCTTAGCAAAGAGTTTTTATGTCAGAAAAGAGGTCAACATTTTATGGATAAAATTAACTTTGGGAGATAAAATATAATAAATAACATTTAATTATTCAATTTAATTAATGTTGACAATAAATTACAACCATTTATCTGTAACAAAAACACAAAAATATCAATTTACTTTATTAGTAATACTGGCTGTTTTTATGCCTTTGCCTTAAAAAAAGCGCTGATGCGCGCGCATTGCTTTTTTTTTGCTGTATTGTTTTTATTTGAAAATGTCGTCAAGTACTGATGAATTTATTAATTCAACACCGCCAGAAGTCTCAGAGGCAGCGAAAAAGGCTACTCTAACCCTCTTGCCCGAAAAATTGACCGATAAGATAAGATTACAAGCGTATCAAAATTTAATCATATGGAAAACAAGCAAAGGTGCAAAGTCTGAGTTTTATTTATTTCCTCGCAAATATGTTATAAAACGTCGTATGACATACGTGCGCTTTGATAATTACAGCCTCTGCTTTCTTGTAGCCCTCGCCTACGGCTCGGGCTAGCAATATCGCCTCGGCTGTAATTTTCAACGTACCGCACTTATATCATAATGTACTATTAAACGACTTGTAAATACTAAAATTTTGTTTATATTTTTACTTTATATTACCTTTTTTATCAAAATTTAGCAAAGGTTAAATAGGAATAAATAATCCTTTTATTTTTCGTACCTATTAAGTTAAAATGGTTCCATGAGTTGAAAAACCGACGGATATTGGATGTCAGGACCATTTAACGATTTTCCTCTTGGCCGCAGACTGCCGTCATGACAGGCCTTAATTGGTTACCTACACTATTTTATATTACATGGGTATTTTTAAAAGCTGTTATGTAATCTTTTCGCTCTGAAAGTGGAATGTTAATTACACTAAATTGAGGAAATATAATTTCAACCTCAACTTTATTTGGTTCGTTTTATAACTGTAAATAATCTGTACTAATCAAAGACTTCTATGTTGCATGCGCCCTTATTCTGACGGTAAGGTCTAGGACTTCAGGAAGTAAAGAATTTTGATAATCATCAGTGAGTGAGTCCGTGACAGAATCGGGGTTTTTTAGATATCAATAAAATTAAAGATATAAAAAGCTGTTAATTAATTAATCTAATAGAGAAAGAGCTCGCAAAAAATACTGCAAGAGTTATGTCAAGGTCCTTGTCTCAATATGATAGAGTGTTTAGGGTGTACCTACATGAGTCAGCACCTACTCCCAGCGCCAGGAAGTGGAACACCTGGCGTCAGCACGCTTCCAAACATGTAGCATTACACAAAATAGGATTACACAGTTGAAACTTGGTAAGAAGATGTATTCTGTAAACCGCTTTTTACACAAAAGTAAAAAAATAAAAATATTAATGGGGGGATCCCCATACATGGAACTGAATATTAAAAAAAAATCAATAAACCCATAGGTGCAGGGTGTCTTTAGCTCTTCAAAAATGACATTGAGGTTCCTAAAACTATTTTTTCTCAAAGTTAACAGTTTGGAAGGTATACACTTCCAAAATGGTAAAATGCGTTTCCCCCCATTTAACTTTTAAAATAAGAAAATGAAAAATCTTAAAAAAATATATGCTGTAGATCTTAAAAAACACTTTCAATGAAAATTGGTTTGAACGAGATTTAGTAAGCAGTTTTAGAGATATAGCACATTTTCCAAAACCGCAAATATAACTTTGTCATTTATACAAACACTATGAAAAACAAGCTTATTTTTGAAAACGTAAAATGTTAGTGGTATTCACTATGGTCTGGTATTAGAGCATTAGTATCGCATTGAAAATTTCTTGAAAATACCCGGGATATTACAAAATATTTCCCGACGCCGGGAACTATGTGTTTCAAGGAAATTCTCATTTATCGGGTCCCGGTAATGAAACCCTTATTTTATATTAATTAATAATAAATATACAACGTGTTACAAAAAAACCGGCCAAGTGCGTGTTGAGCCACGCACAATAGGGCTCCGTAGTTACCTTATACCATACCATAGTGAATACCACTAACATTTTACGTTTTCGAAAATAAGTTTGTTTTTCATAGTGTTTGTATAAATGACAAATTATATTTGCGGTTTTAGAAAATGTGCTATATCTCTAAAACTGCTAACTAAATCTCGTTAAAACCAATTTTCGTTGCAAGTCTTTTTTAAGATCTACAGCATATATTTTTTTAAGCTTTTTCACTTTCTTATTTTAAAAGTTCGAGGGGGAAAAACACATTTTACCATTTTGGAAGTGTATTATCTTTCAAACGCTTGACTTTGAGAAAAAATAGTTTTAGGAACCTCAATGTCATTTTTAAAGAGCTATCTAAAGACATGCCGCACGTATGGGTTTAAGGAAAAAAATTTTTTTCAGTTTCAGTTCCATGTTTGGGGAGCCCCCCTTAATTTTTTTTATTTTTTTATTTTGGTGTAAAAATCGTAGAGCGGCTTACAGAATACATCTACTTACCAAGTTTCAACTTTGTAATCCTGTTTCGTAACACGTTGTAGCTCCAAACAGCTTGTTTGGACTCCACCCTTTGAGCGACTGCTGACTGCCTATGTCCCATGACACTGTGGTCTGACTGTTATTTTCATAAAGTTATGCATAATAATTAAGCAGTATACGAATTTTCAGCCTTGAGATAGCTCTTGTACCTAAAACGTAGTGATTATTTCCTCTGTGCTTGTACCGACCTCGAAATTCATACAACTTACGTGGCGTGCTGACTCGGCATGTTCCATGACACTGCGGTCTGACTGCCGTCTTATTTTTTTTTTTGTACTATTCTCTACCATTCTGCCAAATTTGAACCTTGAGATAACTCTTGTAGAGCATGTCGAAATTCTACATGTTTGGAAGCGTGCTGACGCCAGGTGTTCCACTTCCTGGCGCTGGGAGCAGGTGCTGACTTATGTACACCCTAAACACTCTATCATATTGAGAAAAGGACCTTGAGATAACTCTTGTAGTAATTTTCACGACCTCTCGTACTATAAGGTATAAAGTAATTGAAACTTTATTATGTTTAATAAGTCCACTATTGACATTATATCCCAAGAATTTTGTCTATCTGGATTACAAAATCCAAGTTATGAAGTAAATAAAACCGGTCAAGAGCGAGTCGGACTCGCGCACCGAGGGTTCCGTACATTCATAAATATATTTGGATATGTTACTTTAGTACAGTCTTTAAAAAAGTAGGATAAACGGCGGACAGGTGGAAGGGCGAACAGGCGGACAAAATCTTAACCACAGCTGCTTATGGTGACTGAAAAACGTTTCAGCCACTCCACATTGCAAACTGTTTATATTACTAAGTAGGAACTTATTCTTCGTTTATTCGTACGGCAAATAGTACATAGGTAATTAATTATATTAGAACCAGCCACCAATTTATTATTGTAGTATTAGGTTGCGCCATCTCTTGACCGATAGTGGAACTTTTTTTTTTCTTAGGTTAGCATTCTTAGCACAGCGCCATCTGTTGACTGGTAGTGAAACTAAAGAATTTTTGTTTGTTTTTTGAATTTCTAAAAAAGTGTGTTATATTGAGACATAGTTTTATTTTTCCTGTAATCTTTACATAAACTACTATCACATAGAATTATTTCAGATTTTTCTCTTTGCAAACTTCGGATATAAGGGGGGGGAACGGTATTTTTTTACATTTTTCATCATAAGTCGAAAACTATGCGGCCTAAAAAAAAAGGAAAAAATGTTTTAAAATGTGCAAACAGCGTTCTTTCATATAATACCCCACATGCCCTAGTCACCTCACTTCAAATTTTTAAGACCACTTTTCAGCCCCTGTTGTAAAAAAAAAAATTTTTATTTCTTTCTTATTTGCAAATTAGTTGGACAAATGTCATCTTAAACTATTCCAAATTTCAAGTTGATACCATTAGTAGTTCTCGAGATATTTAGCTGTGACAGACAGACAGGCAGACAGACAGACTGAGTCACACCATAAGGGTTCCTTTCTTACCATTTTGGTACGGAACCCTAAAAACGACGAAACGCTTCGAAAAAGGTAGCTAGTGCCCTTGCGCTTCGCTTGGTCGTCTTGGCAGGGGCACTACCGTGTCCCCAGATTCACTTGGTCGTCTTGGCGGGAGCACAACCATGCCTCCAGATTAAATTAAAACAAAACGTTTTCCAACTTTTCGTAAAATTAGATTTCATTGTACGACGAGGAGGAACAAAACAGATTTACACAAAACTGGGTCGATCTCAAATAAAACTCAGTTAAGCCTATGTGTAAATCTGTAGACAACGGAGAAGCGCTGGAAGTTTCGAGACGATAGACAAACAATCCCCTGAAAACTCTGAAATGTTATTACCGTCCGCCTGCCGCATTCGAACCGGTATTTGACACTTTTCCGGGTCTGTATTTTGTGAGAAACCTTACTACTCTCGTGTTACTTGCTTTACTGTTGTTACTTTAAAATATACGAAGAGGCAAACTGCATTTCACAATATTATTAGGTACCATGTAGAAAACGTTGCATCATTTAAAATGTGCATAAATTACATACCTAATTAATTAAAACTTGGAGTAGACATATAATTAGCGCTTTAATTGAAGCGAAGACGAAAAAATGACTGGCGGCACCCGCTGTAGTTAGCTTGTAGTTAATACTTTTGTAGCTTGAATTGATATAGGTTCTAATTTTGCAAGTCAAATTTAATTGAAAATAATATCACAAAACTTGACGTCTATAAGATTCAATTAGTCCACCCACTCCCATCTCGTAACGAGTGAAGGATGGATAAATTGAACTGAATTCAGTCAATTTAGGTCATATGAAATTAGAATTGGTAAACCTTATCAATTTGGTAGTTTGTAAAAGTTTGTAAATATCGTTACTTATGGCTGTTACAGCTGATAAGTTTCTTGCGCCCGTTCTTCTTGTCAGCTAAAAAAGTCTGGAACGGGTGGTAGGAAAATATAGACGATTCAAAAGTACTTAATAATTAAGTTTGTTTGAATAAAGCTTATTTGACTTTGACTTTGACTTTGATCAATTTATTATACCGGGTCATTTTGTATTCACCATCCAAATTTTGAGGATGTGTTCAGTCCATGAAACTGAACAACTCTCTCTAAGGAACACATAGCCAATATGTAAATAAAAATCGACAATCCATACAAATCAAAGAGATCACGTGATCAATTTAGTATGGGATGACCAAAATTTTTAGGTGAAATACGACACATGTTTCTTAGAGAAAGTTGTTTAGTTTCATAGACTGGACACATCCTTGAAATTTGGATGGTAAGTTCAAAATGACCCGATATAATTGGTTCTTAAGGTGCTCCCTCACCGGAAGCATTCACGTGTACTGTAACATTATAGATTCGTCTTTGAGCATTACATTACAATAATACCTCCCTGACTGACGAGCATTCGCGAGCTTCACTGATGTATGCCCGTTTTGTATCATTACAAGGTGCGCATTGTAATGCTCGGTTCTCCTCCTTCACTGATGTAATGCTCAAATCTGTAACGTTACATTACACGTGAATACTCCCGGTGAGGGAGCACCTTTATTTACACTTTTAAGTTACATTATACTTCTAAGGTACTTCTATATTTGGTTCTGGTAACGATTATAGTGTCTTGGCAGAAGCACAGCTCCAGCAGATTTATCTACTTAGCTGCTAATAAGCTCGTACTAACGAGACTCCTAAGTGTAAAGGGTTGCTGCTTTTCTGCTTTAGGCCTTTAGCTCAAATCTAGTTAGATATGTGTTAATTAGTAAAATTATTATTACAGACCATGC
This sequence comes from Agriphila geniculea, assembly GCA_943789525.1. Taxonomy (NCBI): domain Eukaryota; kingdom Metazoa; phylum Arthropoda; class Insecta; order Lepidoptera; family Crambidae; genus Agriphila; species Agriphila geniculea. The sequence continues at coordinate 16,227,946 of OX038874.1, forward strand.
ATTGTATGATTGTATGGAATGAGGTGTCCAAATCAAAGTTCATATAACCCATAACCATCAATCCATAACTCTAGAAACGCCGGCGGGATCGACACACAGACTGTAATTAATCTGTCATGAAGCTGCTGAACTTTTTCGAAGCAGCGTCGGTATATAGTTTCTAACAAAACGTTGATAAAATGTATAGTTGGATTTTTAATTTACTTTTCTTATGTACCTACTGAAGAATTTTATTCTTTACTGATAATATTACTTGGCCCGATCGACTGACCCTTGTCCCGAGAGTTTCACGTTTTTTTTAAATATAGTGTGTGCCAATTTACGAAAAAAACATACAATATAATGTAAAGTTTGAAACTAACGTTGACATCAGAAATATTTTTTCTCTCATTGTGTACCGTAGGGTTTTGTAAGCCAATTAGTGAGATAAAATAGTTTTATAGATTTCATGTGTTATTGCAAATGGCTCAAAGTAAAACTTCATTGAAACATAAGGTGTATTTGTTTTCTGTTTGACGCAGAAATAGGTCATACAGAATAATACTTGGATAACCCCATTGCGGTTGCAGAGGGGAATAATGAATGCATGCACGTAATGCGGTTAATGGGCATTCATCGGCTATCCTCGTTAATTGTCAAGCCCGCCACTGACTACATCACTAATTAACCTATCCACCACACGTTGTTATTATACCTTTCATAGAATAAGGTCGTAGCATCGTATTTGACTACGACGCTACGGCGTAGCATCCTTAGCATGCATCGTAGCTAGTAGTAAACCTTAGAAACAAAGTAAACTATGTACATTCATTTGTTTTTCACTTTCGCCCTTCTGACGGTGTTAAAACTGTGTTAGTTATATCTGTTTTGACCCATTGACTGAGTTCTTTTAACATAAATTAAAGACGTAATAGACTTGATTATATAATTCCTTTGTATCCGTGTAGCAGTTTTTCGCTTTTCAATATCAGCAAAATAATGAAATGTTTTCAACATAATTATCCATTGTGCGTATTTACTCCATATAAACAATGTTATCGTCGCCAATTAGCCGCAAGACCAAGGAGAGGCAATTTAATTAATCAGAGTGAGCTCCTTTGTAAATTGGATCGGAACCAACTGTCAGCAAGTTCCTGCCTGGCGGTCAAATTGCGTTGTTCTAATATAATTAAACTTGTCTTACTTTAGATACAGTACCAAAAAACACATCATTTAATTAAAAATTTTTTTGTTCTATTCTAAATTAGGGACTTGTCTTGGTCTTACATAATCTTGAAGTTATTGTTAGGTGAATTAGATAACAAAGAATTATCTGATGCATGTAAAAAATGAAACACCATCCATTTTTTGTCCACTTTTATTTAACTTCCCAATGAGCTAAAGACTTCAAACTTTTAACGTGGGCCAGAACTGGATTCTTAATCTATCGTTTTAGCGCTATCGCACACAGGAAACTTAGTCTCCCAGCAACTGTTTTGTCTCTACATCAAGTCCACGGGTTCATATGGAAGCGCGCACACGAAGCGACACGGTCGTCTGCAACTTTTCATACAAATCACGTGAGAGACAAAAAAGTTGCAGAGACAAAAGTTGCCCGTGTGCGATAGCGCTTAGATGAAAATATATGACGTTTCAAGGAAGTCCGCGTCTTATGTTCTTACTCATACATCTTATTACACACTCAACTCAGTACTTATTCATTGCATTGCGCTGTGAACCACCCTTGACTGTGCTTCTATGAAGATCTCAGTAAGACTTCTTGTGCAAATTGCTTATTCCTCTCATTGAGTCCATTTCATGAGCTTTACTTTCTTTCTGAAATAAATATATGTACTCGTATATCAATATCTCATACGAAACAACCCAAAAGAATACGGTTTAAAAGAATTTTAACTCAGTAAATATTGTCTACGTTTTGATTTCATTTTTCTTTTTACATTCGCCCTTTTAGCGGAAGGTTCGATCATAAAATTTGACCTGAAAGGCTTTCTACTCAATGAATGGATCTGTAGGAAAAATATCTAAGTGAGCCAATATAAGTTAAGCTATAGAATCGTAAAACATTTCACACACCCATACTTTATGGCCTCGTATTTATGACTTCATATATAACCATAGAGTAAGGTAGTTAATAAATAAAGTTAATATTGACACTTTTGCTGCTCCAACTTAATTAAGCGCTTAGTCATAAAAACCGAGTAATACCTTTCCTACTCTGAAAATTTCGAGCTCACGTGTAGCAAAATTGTTATTAATATCAGGAGAGCCCAATAAAAATCTTACCTCACTGCACCGTGACATTTTGTGGTTGTTCCTTAATTTTCAAATGCATCGCGCTAGGGGCTGCCTACCTAATATATTATGTAAGGCGGTTGACGCCAGAGGAAAGACAAATAAAAGTACCCTTTACAAAATGTAGTTAAGGACAAGTTTAAATAACATTACCGCAGGCTCCGTTCGTTTCCTTACTAGTTTCGTTTGCGCAATCAGGAAATTAAATAAAGTTCACGACAACGTCTCCACCCGGGTCACACGGGCACGCCTTCTTTTGTCGGATAGACGACTACTAATACCCGTATTAACTGGATGTATCTATCTACAAAGTATTGTTTACTTTTTCAAGTAGATGCCCACTTGAAAAAGTAATTAGGTATTCAATCTAATTCTAAAACGAAGTAAAGTCATAAAAAGTTAGGCTTCTCACCTCAGCCTACCATTAGTTATAAAATTTTGAAGTTGGTTACAAAAATAAAAGTTAAAATAATACCTACCATAAATAATCTTAGACCTACCCCCAAGTAAAATAATACCTACCATAAATAATCTAAGACCTACCCCCAAGTAAAATAATACCTACCATAAATAATCTAAGACCTACCCCTAAGTAAAATAATACCTACCATAAATAATCTAAGACCTACCCCCAAGTAACATAGCTAAGACACTATTCCTATCTGTCAAGTCTAATGCATAGATACGAACAATTTTGCTTAGCTAAGTAAACCGCAGCTAAGCTTAGCGTTTGCGGTCGGTCGGAAGTGCTTATACCTCCATAAACTTTCACGATTACCCTGATCTACTAATCCCTACTTAATGAAAATAAACTAATTACAATTGAGCTAGGTTTTCTGACTCATAAAACTAAGTATATTATCTGCAGATAGATAGATACGTCATTCATTAACGATAGCTTATGATTATTAAAAGCTCTACAAATACATAATATCTTGGAGGCCGCACTTTCCGGCGGCTAAGTGGCTGCGAGTGGCGGCGCCCCGCGCCGCGCCCCGGTGCGCTCGCTATTTAGCTCCAATACGAACTCGTAGAAAGCTGGAAAGCACCTGGAAAGTGTTAAAAACGTAACGTACCACTCTTAAAAAGTGCGACGCCTAGCGTTTGTGCGAACACCTAACCACCAACACCACTTGAATTTTCGCGGCTTTCCTTTGCAACTATTTGTTCGCAATTCTGCTTTTCATACCTACATTTTAGTGCCGTGCAAACTCATAAATAATGCACTGTACGTTCTCCCGTAGCCGCTGAAAGACATTTTTTCATGGTACGAAGTATTTTCTCTGCAAACGGAGTGATTACCTCGGTCCTTAATAATTTATTTGAGCTCCTACCGAGTAACACAAAGGCCAGTCTACTCTCCTGAATAAAACATTGTCCCTCTAAAACTGAGAGCAAATAGCTATAGGTTTTCTTTTTAGATGGATCGAAAATACCTGATTCCATTTTGTGACTATGTTTAACAAATGATAATATAGAATAATATCAGCTGGAAATCACTTATTAAAATTGAACTAAAGGATAATAAAGGCCAACTATTATTGTAAAATTGCAAATTTACTTCTGTTAAATGTTTCACTTTGGCTAGCTGAAACCCGCTGTGGATTCACACTTGTAACATTTTAACGTGTCAGGAACACCGTGTCTCTTTCTATCATACATCGCTAGTTTGGTTAGGCTTGCGCTGTGGTAATACTGTATTTAAGAGATGATGTAAAGACAGGTGTTCTGACACGCCAAAATGTTACATATTCCCGGTAAACCATTCGTGGAAATCGCTGTAATCACTGAGCTACTGAGCATCCATTTCTCTGCATTAGTTAACACAGTGGCTATAATGATTACGTTTACCAAAAAATTATGGTGGTGCCTACACCAAAATTTGGGGCGGAAAATATATAATAAAAAAAGTAACGAAAAATACCCTAGGCTTGTAGGGTTTGGCTGGTTTTGATATAAAATTTAGTGGACTGTAGTATTAGGATTTGAAGTATTGCACTGATAAACCTAAAATATTTTGATACGTTCACTTGACCGATTTTGTTTATTGAAATAATTGATTTTGTCTCAAACTCGAACTAATCTTCATTTTCTATTAGATAAAGCTTTCTTTACATCATTCTGCAATTACTTTCAAAAATATAGGTAAATATTTCTTAAGAATAAAATAATAGAGAAGTAAGTAGGGGAGCAATGAATGATAATAATATCATCACAAAATACGTAGCGGCGGCGATTTTGTGATATCATATTTCGTTGGGGACGACAAATATTAGTTGTTTATATTTAATGATATTAATTAATATTTATCGAATTTATTAAATATTTCACTTTTATACGATACTATTAGAGACGGGTTGATTTATATTATTAGCTGTAAACTTTACTAAAGCACATTAGTATCCTGAAAACTCTTTATGAGCAGTTTTGCCGTCTGCAGATTGTAAAGAATATGAGTTTACTTTTCTCACCTTGCTCTATAGGGACCCTAAAGAAAATTTATATTCACTTATTTCTGCTTTGCTTCTACCCTTTGGGAGAATCATAGGAGCTAATGAAATAACAAATAATAATGTTCAGATTACAGAGTATCCAACCAAATAACGCTGTGATTGAGGGTTGTATTACAAATTATATCTTTTGGTTTTTCTATTGAAGGGAAAAATACAAGCTGACTCAATATTAAACAACACATTTATGACAATGTTTCTAAAAGAAATATTCATCTTTGTATCAGGCAGATTATGATGCAAGTGGCTGTACTTTATAGCCAGTACCTATAATGAAACTCTTCACATTGATCATACTTAGAGATTAGCTTGCGTTACCGGATACATACTACATTACATACCCTCCGTAGGTACGTACCTGTAAGCGAAGCGAGCGGAGGAGTTGGGCTGCGATACGATCTAATTTATGACCTATCTATCCATGCCAGCCGCTGAGATAACTCTTATTTTCTATCAGTCTTAAATCCAACAAGCTAAGTTTCATGTCAGCTTTTTCGATGAAAAGCAAGCTGACAAATTGAACTTATACATTTTTAAAAATTTGCACATTCTCAACATATTTTATATTTTTTAGGCCACATAGTTTTCGACTTTTGATGAAAAAAATAAAAAAAAAGTAATACGAATCCACTGACATGAAAAAATTGTTTTTATTTAACTGGACTGGCTGTCTGTATGATTTGACAGCTAAGTTTTTGTGCCTATTTGAAACGCCACTAGCGTGCGTCTAAAGAACTAATTTTGACGTACAATATGAAAATGGTTGCCGTGATGGTCTCTCCAGACTTCAAACTTTAGTACCATGTACGCACGCTATGCTCAAGCTACGTCCTACAGCGCCAAAATGGCGGAAATCAAATAGGCACAAAAACAGTTTGACATAAGCCTGTCCAGTGTAAATATATGCAGGTCAGTGTACGAATCTGTAAAAAAATACGGTAGTAGGCAACGTATTTTGGGAATGGCGTAGCTTTATATAGGAAACGTAATAGTACAGTAGCCCGTAGAACATTTAAATCACCAAAAAGGTTACCGTTTGCCGTTATGATATAGTTATTTATTAGAAAATTACAGATACTTTAACTCAAGTTTTACAGATCGCAACCCGCCGTACCTATATTTGTATATCTCCAAAAAATATATTTTTTTTATTTTTCAAGGTTTACCACATGATTTAGCTATATTGTCGTGTTCAGCTTTGTTTGATTGCCACTGATAATAATAAGACTATGGAAAGTGATCATACACAGATTTAAGACCAGATAAAATCCAACCATTTTCATCAGGTCTTAAATCTGTGTATGGCTACTTTTTATAGTCTTACTTTTATCTGTGGCAATCAAACCAAGTTGTAGACCACAACAATGGCTTAACTATGTGGTAAACCTCGAAAAATAAAAAAATATCATTTTTGGAGATATACAAATATAGGTTACGGCGGGTTGCGATCTGTAAAACTTGAGTTAAAGTATCTATAATTTCGTAATAAAAAGCTAGTGTTTTAGTACGTAGCCGTAGGAAGAAACAGATAAGAAAAATGTGTTATTTAATGACTGCTAAATTCAATAAATCAATAAATTCCAAACGAAGCCCCTACTTTCTAATAGCGAAAATCCCTGGAGTGTCCTAAACATGTTTCGCGCTGTAAACTCGGCCGAACTTGAGCCCACTATCAATGGCTTCGGGTGGGACCTGAGGCGACGTTTACGACCGCAGGGGTCCTAAATAAAAGTATTACAGTATGAAACAAAGGTGAGCGAACAAACGGTCACGTACATCACGACATTTACTACTGATACGAGGAGTATAAAGCCGTGGCGTTGCGTGAGCGGAGCGCCATACCCCAAGTCTCGACGAACTGTCTTTTAATAAAATAACCTTTTTGGTCGACGTTTGTAGCAAGGGATATATTATAGAAAAGTTTTTTTTATGATTTACACTTTCTATCATAATATGTAAGGGCAATTTCAATAACACTACTAGCGTAGCGGCCAGTTACTTTTAAATGCCAAGGGATAGAACTTGGCAACTATACAATTTTACTGGAGGAAAGGTACCTTATGTTCCTTTTTGTACCTCTGACAACGTGTTTGCAAAATTTCATGATGATCGGTTGAGCAGGTAGGTACCTAGTTAAAACGTGAAGGCGTAACAAACGAACAAACAAAGAAACTTACTTTCGCATTTATAATATTAGTTAGGATAAGTTAGGAAATTAGGATAGTTAGGATTAGTTATTGAATTGAAAGAAATTTTCGACTAAACAATTTTGATCAATCGAATTTTATTTCCTACAATAAAGCTACTGCGAACGATTTATTGATCTACACAGCGATTTTCAGTTATAAATCATCTTTCCGCCACACATAATAATTTATATTCCTTTAGAAATATGCCAAACATTTTCAAGTGAAAAACTTACAAAATCGAAAACTGCAGGGTGGCGTAACTTGAGAAGTGTCGGAGCGAACGTCTGGGGCTTGGCACATAGAATCAAGTTCTGCTGCAGGCAATCAAAAGAAACTATACCTCTATATGGATTTTTACCGTTTAAAGTGGCACTTGGATTGCCTTTAACATTTCTATTTCAATCTTTTCAAATCACGTCCATGGGCCCTTTTTAATAAACGTGACAATTTGTCACCTGTCATGACAATTTCATATCCATTGCCAACCAATTAGAAAATAGAACGAATTATTTATAGCCACACCGCAATGTAAACCAAATTGTCACGTTAAGGTCCCAGTCAACCATGTCTAACAGAAATCTTGTAATTCTGCAATTGTTTGGACTTTTATATTTCAGTACTATCTGTAGATTCATACAATAAACCTCTAAAAACTCTCCAGGTTTCCCAAATTAATGGAACGCGCGTATCCCCAGAGGTACGAGGTTGCATTGCATCAAGGGGTAGGTACACGCAGCAATCTCATAGTCATAACTCATGACTAAGAAATCATACATCTGATAACATTTTTTATTTATCATTCCTGCAACAAGGGGTACGCAATTTTGAGTTTTTTTGGAGTGATACGTAAAAATAACTAATTGGGAACTACTGCTCTAGACCCTTTTAAAGATGTAGCATGTAAATAGCTAGGTATAATCATAATTAATTTGCAAGCTAGGTATGTACTAATCTGTAAGTATTTTACACGAAATAAAGCACACAAGTTTTAAACATTTTCTACATAACAATAATATAACATTAGGTTGCAATACAATATTGATTGGGTATTGAATAGTTAGATAAGAGAATAGCTATAGGTTACTCATAAAAAGCGATACCTACCTACTAACTTGAATACATATAAAGTAAAATAATATCTTTGTACTAGTAAGGTTAAACTACTACAAACTGCCCAGTATTCCAACGATTTACATCAGCATTCAAAATCCAATTAGAACACAGGTGACAATATTCTCACAGAAGAGACTACAGAACTGATAAAGCGTTGCCTACTGTCCAACCACTTCAGATGTCTGACAGTGCCAAGCGCAAATATGCCCCGCAGGCTGCAGCTTCAACTATCATCCAATTTAATGAAAGTTGGAATGTTACTCTACTCTCCACTGCATGGTTTTTATATTGAAGCTGCTGTTATCGAGTATCTCAAATGTGTCTACTAATAAAAATATAAAATGTGCTAGTAGTGTAGTAGAAAGATATCAAAATAACATTAATTATATAAAATGAATGGTCGATCGATACCAATTTCGAATAATCATAGTTATTATGAATAATTATTAATTACACAATTGATATTTGATAGAATTTTTAAAGTAGGTACCTAATTTGGCTATGGGGTCTGAGGTATCCAGTTCATTTTGGATAAGGGGTCTCTTGTCTGAAATAATTTGGAAAGCCCGCTGTAGCTAGTCAAAGTCAAATAATTTGCAAAAAATTATTACGAACTTAGGATGTTCCAGTTTGTAACGACTGAAGGTAGAGATACCATTTTTGAAGAATATACCTGTCATGGTGCGGGAGAGGAAGATTAAACTAAAAGGATTTTGGAAAATTCCCGTTATACAGGGCGCTACAGGGTGTTCCAGTTTATATGGGAATTTGTATAGAAAAATTGAAATGTGTGATAGAGCCCTTAACGTCTGAAGGTACACCATTTTTAGAGGGTAGATACTTTTTATGGTGTAGGTAAAAACGGCTGATTGGATTTTGATGAAATAAAAAAACACAGAATACCGGTACTCGAATATCCACGCAGACGAAGTCGCGGGCGGAAGCTGGTTTCAAACATTAGAACGTGAGATGTGCATTAGTGCTAAGTGTACGCAAAAAACTACCATGTGTCAAAAACGGCCACTTTTAGCAGATTTGCTATCTACTTCAAGCAGTGACTACGAGGGAATGTAAGATACCGTCTAAACATACTAAACAATGGGGCCTAAAAATTAAAAAAAAACCGGACAAGTGCGAGTCGGGCTCGCCCACCGAGGGTTCCGTACAGACCTACATCTATACATAAAATAAAGCTATAGAAAAGTTGTGTCGATACAAAGGAAATATTTTGAAAAAAAGTGGTTGGTAGTTATTAGTTTTTTATATGAAAACTGTACTACGGAGAGTTCAAGCTTTATCCCAGGTTCTACCTACCGGAATTATGTGAAAAATTGCTTAGTTTATAAGTTGGACTCCAAGCTACCAAACTGTAAAAAGATACCATCAAAATCCGTTCAGCAGACTGCTATATATAGATAACCATTTGAAATCCTTTGCCGCCACGTAGAAAATAACCCTTCCAGGGATTACGACAAAGAATTGACCACGGGCGAAGTTTGAAATGGAATAGTACATTACTGCAGCGGCACTCAAGACAGGCATTGAAGAACATACGTTAGTCCATCAATGCCTAGTTGCGGCCAAGGCTTGTGTAGTACTTTTAAACTTTTAACTTTTTAGTTTTAAAAGTTTTAAGCTTTTTATTTTTATTTTAAATTACTTACAGTAATTGAAAAAAGAAAATGGAAAGTGGAATGTGCACATAAAGGCCTTTCATTTGATACACATATTGAAAAAAAATCCGGTTTTTTTCATTTATTTCCAGTTTTTCATTTTTTTTTCCAGTTTTTTGGAAAGTGCTCATCAAGGCCTTTCATTTGATACCCATATTGCAAAAAAAAAATTACCTTTCTTTTTAATTTTTTTTTTTAGTTTTTTGGAATATGCTCCTTGATGAGCATATTCCAAAAAACTTTTCAAAAAACTTTCATTTGATACCCATAGGTATTGAAAAAAAATTTTTTTTCGTTTTTAATTTTTTTTATCTTTTTGGAATGCGCTCATCAAGGCCTTTCATTTGATACCCATATTGCACCAAAACAGTTTTTTTTCGTTTTTATTTTTTTTTCAATTTTTTGGAATGTGCTCATCAAGGCCTTTCACGTGATACCAGTATACCGAATATTAAAAAAAATATTTTGGAATGTGCTCGCTCATCAAGGCGACATTTGATACCTATATTTGTGTTTCATTGAAAAGTTCGCTCCATTTCTGAATTACACGTGTGTAATGAGTTTTAATAGAAACATTGCTGGACAGACGCCGGCAATTTTTTATGAAAATCCATTATAACACGTTAGTAATGGATTCTCATACAAATATTGACGGCGCGGTTTAGGTCTGTCCGTAAACTCTGATTTAGCACGAAGAAGGTTGTCAAAATATTGTTCGAATTTCCAAGCATTTTTGAGAAAAAATAAAATAATTACAAACCCACCGCACCTGTATAAAATACAAGTACTGTTGATTGTCAACAGATGGCGCTGTATATCGATAGTACACTGTATAATGTTCTGTGAAATGGTTTCATCTATCGCAATGTTATTAGAGAAAATGGGTGTATTCCAACAGGACCCTTTGGTTGTGTGAAGCCGAGACTTTCATTGTAGTGGTGGCTACCTCGGCTGACCTTACCGAGTAAACTGTCTTGATTATACTTGGTGCCAAATGCTCCAAGCAACATTGGAATGCGATGCACCCGCATTTTAATGTAAACTGAAACAATCTACCACTGAACTATTCAACACTTGACACTGGCAAAAATTACTTTCAAGAAGAAAGTAGATTGCCAAAACAAAAATAAGAAGAAGAAGACCCCCTGTCATACAGCGTGACACACCGCCATGTTGAGAAAATATTTAGAGCCAAATTTATTACTTTTTAATTTTATTTTTAAAAGTAATTAACTATAACAATATTTGAAAGGATCTGAATAATTAATAATAATAAATATTGATATTTTTAAAAGAATTAGTGGCGCGATTAATCCAAAAGTAATTAAAAGTTAAACTATGACCGCGCAATGCCGCGCATACCGTTGTTTCACCAAGATGATTAATAATTACGTATTTTAATGACCATATTTTATTATGATTTAATTACAAATATACAGTTTTCAGATTTATTCCTGTAAGTGTAGTATAAGACGCTATTACCTGCCAAATTTCATAGTTCTAGGTCAACGGTAAGTACCCTATGAATTTTGATTCCTTTGAGAGTATCGAAAATGCGTTTTTTGCGCCCTAAACGGCAGTATCTTTTTTTTACGTTAATTTAGAAGTTTGATTTTTTTACAGCTTCAAGGGCCCGTAGACCTTAGTATATGGTTTAAATTTCAATTCGATACCTCCACGCGTTTCCGAGATAAAGGGTCTTGACAGACAGACGGACGGACAGACAGACAGACGGACAACAAAGTGATCCTATAAGGGTTCCGTTTTTTCCTTTTGAGGTACGGAACCCTAAAAATGTGTTATAGAAGTACAAATAAAATTCACCGCGGCGCCACTTTCGTTCAGGGTTAAGTGACCAAAAGTATTGAATCACTTTCAGTTAGGTAGGTACTAAAAAAAGTGTAACATCTTTTTACTTCCCTTTCAGTAACTTACTCCTTTTTCATAAGTACACAATGTTTTTTGTATAAGGCCATAAATAAATAATTAAACAACAATATAGTTATTATAATGGTCATGATTCTCCATTAAACATTTTGTTAGTAAGGCATGTTTGAGGAAAGTTATTCAATGAGAGATTCTACTTGCAAATCCGTGCCAAGTTCTAATTAACAGCAACAGGAGCGTAAAATATATTCCTATTTTCACTGTAACTTTAGAAACTGAATTTATTTTCGCAAAGCTACTCTATTTTAAGAGTACATATTAACTTGAGTATCGGAATAGGTAGCTGTTAGTCAATGATTATAGACTCAAAGGGGATTTTGTCCCCTTTGGCATTAATAATAGGGATTCAAGTATGAAATTGCCGAATTTTTTCTCATACACAGAGGATCTCATATCTTCTATGACGATAATTATGCTTCAGTTAGTTATTATTATTTCAAATTATGCTCATGACGGCCCACTATCAACAATAAAAATATCTTAAAAGTTACTCCTTTTTCCGTTAGCAGAAATGCAACTTTATTTGTTGTAACTTAGCCGATACTTATTTTTGTCACTTAACACGTGTGGCATGTTTAAACATTTGTGCATAAAAATTTAAAAAAATTAGCGTTAATGGTTATTAAATTACTAGGAAAGGCTATTCTGGGAAAGCTCCCTCCATCGTATAGATAGACCCTGTCTTTGCTTTCGGACTAGACTGGGGTCAAGAGCAAACCCATTAATTAGGTATTTAAAAAAATGGAAAATGAAAATTCTTTAAAATTATCCATATAAAACGGCAATTTCAAACTTAAACTCTTTAAATAAAGACAAATATGACATATTTTAGTCCCAAACAATGCGAATTTGGTGAAGCTTCTAGAAATTAAAATCTAATAAAAACCGTTTAAAAAGGACAAATGGAATAAAAACTGATACGAATATACCGCAAATGCACTTTGCACCCACACAGGTGTTCTGCCAGTTCTGGTTTGGCTTTCCGCCAAAAATCCAAAGCAATATCGCGCCTTTATAATTCTACCACGTGAAAGACCGTTCTGTAACTTTATTTTCGCCATATTTTTCTAATGGGGCTTACCCTTTATCGTTTGCAAAATCCGATCAATTTTCAAATTAATTTACTCTACAAGTTATTTCATTTCCATTTTAAAATTAAAACAGAAGTTTACAGGTAGGTACTTTGTGCTAGCACAAAACTTATTTTCTCACAATTTTTCTCTTCTAATTTAAAACTCATTTACCTACTCACGTCACAATTTTTTTCTTCTAATTTAAAATTTATTTTCTCACAATTTTTCTCTTCTAATTTAAAACTTATTTTATCACAATTTTTCTCTTCTAATTTAAAACTCATTTACCTACTCACGTCATAATTTTTTTCTTCTAATTTAAAATTTATTTTCTCACAATTTGTCTCTTCTAATTTAAAACTTATTTATCTACTCACAATTTTTTTCTTCTAATTTAAAACTTATTTTCTCACAATTTTCTCTTAGCATAAGACAGCAGTTGCATAATATAATTAACTGTGGTAGTTGTAGAGATTGATAGTTCATATTAAAATTTTCAAGTTCAACGGCATTTTGTCAGTCATTTTGGTAACGTGACTTTCCGAAGTAAAAAAGCCTGCTGAGTTCGGTTCTGGATGTTGCCAAACCCAATTTTGGCTCCTTTGCTCAAAAATCAAGATGGCGGCCAAAATGGAGCCTTAACTTAAAACAGCCGTATTATAACGCGATCCTAGCCGTGTGAGGTGTCCTGGCATAGGTTTTGGGGGTTGCCGAGTTGAATATTGATAACCGGAAGTCCGCCCGGGTACCGGAAGTGGCTGGAAAAAAAATATTAGGTGAAATTCCGCCGTGCGACACAAAATATTTTTTAACACAATTACTAGACAAAAATGTTCAACAAATTTATTATTCTATATAGTGAGATAACTGGGCTATTTACCGGTATTTTTTTTTTCTAGGGAAAATCCTCATAGTAATTAGAGAAAACTTAGAGAAACTTCCGCCGTGCGAATCAAAATATTTTTTTTAACTCATTTACTAAACAAAAATGTTTAGTAAGTTTATTACTTTTAGCCCAGGACTTTTAGCAAAAAAACTTTTAGCTTAAAACTAGTACAAATGATGATTTTTGGGCAAAACAATTTTTTTGGTGAAATGTCTTTAGGTATATTTCAGAGACTATAGCTGACATCGAAACAATTTAAAAGTCGACTAGTCGGATATTTTATAACAATTATATCATACTTCAATAGCTTTCTTCTATCTTCAACCATTTCTGAGATAAATGGGAAAAACTTAAATCAGGGAGACGTTTGAGGGGGGAGGGGTAGCGGACACGGGATCCACGGGGAACTTTCCAGATATGTTCAAAGGGACCTAAGGAACACTTTAAAGGACAAAAACTTACCACCGGAATTAGTCCTAGGTATCGCGAAATTTTTATCTAAAAGTATTGGGCAAAAATTACATCGTGGCGTTGACACCATTCGGTGTGAATCGAGAACAGATGCTGCTATAACAATGTATTATACCTTGTTTTATTCCTCAATGTTTCAAGATTCATATGACCTTACATAATTTCGCCACAACTCCACTCACTTTTCTTAAAAACTAGTACAAAGAATGATTTCTGAGCAAAAAAAAATTTTTGGTGAAATGTCTGTAGGTATATTTCAGAGACTACAGCTCACATCGAAATGATTGAAGTGTCGATGGGTTGGATATTTTATTACAATTATATCATACGTTGACAACTTTCTTCTATCTTTAACCGTTTCTGAGATAAATAGAAAAAACTAAAATCAGGGAGACGTTTGAGGGGGGGGAGGGGGGAGCGTACATGGAATTCACGGGGAACTTTCCAGATATATTCAGGGGGACCTAAGGAACACTTTAAAAACAAAAAACCTTCCGCCGGAATTAGTCCTAGGTTTCTTTGAATTTTTTGCTAAAAGTCCTGGGCTATTTATTGACCGAGCGAGCACGAAGTGCGAGCGAAGCGTCTCAAATCAAATCAAATCAAATCAAATATGTTTATTCGAAGTAAACCTTTACAGGCGCTTTTCGACGTCATGACAAGATAAATAACAAACAATTTATATAAACATTAGGTACAATTTATAAAACTACTATTTATATAACTAATAGTGGGTGTAAATCACCAGCACAGAGCAATAATTCTATTTCCACGCGGATTTATCTGCAATGTAATCGGCAACTTTATAGTAGGCCTTCTTTATTAAAGCTTTCTTTATGAAAATTTTGAACTTAGAGTCTGTCAGAGCTGTGACATCGTCGGGTATTTTGTTATAAAAACGAACCCCGCAGCCTAAAAAGGACTTGCTGCTTTTTTTGAGTCTGAATAAGGGAATCGTTAATTTATTCTTATTCCTAGTATTAAAGCGATGAACAGCATTTTGTTTTTTAAAGAGGTATAGATTTTTCCGGACATACATTATGTTAACAAATATGAACAAGGAAGGTAATGTTAATATATTGATACTTTTAAATTTATCTCTTAATGAGTCGCGTCGTTTCATATTATAAATAAATCTCACAGCCCTCTTCTGTAGTATAAATATCGAATCCACATCAGCTGCTGACCCCCAGAGTAAAATACCGTAAGACATTATACTGTGAAAGTAAGCGAAATAAACCAGTCTAGCCGTAGCTTCATCTGTTAATTGTCTTATCTTTTTTACTGCATATGCAGCAGAGCTAAGTTTTTTTGCAAGCCCTTTAATGTGTTGACCCCACTGTAATTTGCCATCGATGTTAATTCCCAAGAATATGGAATTATCAACTACTTCTAAACTTTTCCCGTCCATTTCTATATTAATTGGAGATACCTGACTGTTTGGGGGTGAAAATTTTAGGCACTTGGTTTTTTTAGCATTTAATAAAAGATTATTGGTAGTGAACCAATAGGATACCTTATTTAAAGTTTCATTGATATTACTTTCACCGGCTTTGTAGTTCTTTCTATCTAAAGAAAAAGTTAAAGAGGTGTCGTCAGCAAATAGTGTTATTTCTGATATTTCCTTAACCATAAATGGAAGATCATTTATGTATATTAGGAAGAGAAGAGGCCCAAGGATTGACCCTTGTGGTACACCCATCCTTACAATTGATCCATCTGACACTACCTCAGCCACGCCTACCTTCTGATTTCGGTTGGATATATAGGAAGATAATAAGTCCAGATCAGTTCCACGAATGCCATAATGATATAATTTGCGAATAAGTGTACAGTGATCAACGCAATCAAAAGCTTTGGAGAGGTCACAGAAAATACCTATAGTATCATGTGACCTCTCCCATGCTTCTAAAATATTTTTCATTAATTTAGCTCCCGCGTCAGTAGTTGATCGGCCTTTTGTGAAACCAAACTGGTGTTCATGAAATATCCCGTTTATTCTAAAGTGTGCATTTATTTGAGCGTATATTATGGATTCAAAAATTTTACTTAACACTGGAAGTACTGAGATTGGTCTATAATCAGAAGCATTGTGAACATCTCCAGATTTAAAAATAGGTGAGACTTTGCTATGCTTCATTAAGTCTGGGAAACAACCTACTTCTATACATCTGTTAAATATATCTGCTAATATTGGAGCAATTATTTTTATGATCGGCTCCACAGCCTTTACTGAAAGCCCCCAGATGTCTTCTGTTTTCTTTTTATTTAAAAGTTTATATGACTTAATAATGTCGATTGCCGATATCGGTCTAAATTTAAAATGCGGGACTTCTTTAGTAAAATTTGTTATGAGCAACCTTTCAGCTTGAACTGGAGATGAATCTAAGTGTTTTGTAGTCTCAATAGGGATGCTGGAAAAAAACCTGTCAAAAATATTAGCAATTTGTAATTTATCTTCTGTCATATTATTATTTATTTTAAGTGCTATATTTGTTTCTTTTCGTCTTCCTTTTCCGGTCTCAGTATTAATAGCGTTCCAAGTAGCTTTGACTTTATCTTTGGCATTACGAATCTTATTACTTATACAATTAGACTTAGCTTGATAGCAGACATTTTTGAAAATTTTAGAATACTTTTTGACATAATCATGGAAACCTAAATCAGTTGTATATGATTTCCTATCATAAAGTTCATAAAGGGTATCCCTACTTTTCCTAATGCCTTTTGTAGCCCAATCACTAAAAACTAGTTTTTCCTTTAAACATACCTCTTTTTTTGGGAAAGCTTTATTAAACTCCTTTGAGATCGTTTCAAATAAATTATTGTTGTATTGTTTTAAGTTGAAACCCAGCAGACTTTTCGATAATCGATTCGTTAGCCGGTACGGCCCCAGGTCGCATTGTTCAACCGATTCTAGTAAAATTTTGTAAGCAGATTTAAAAATGATGTAGAATTTTTTCTTTTGAAATTTTTCCAAATAGCGGAGATATGTTAAAAAATATCAGTTTTTTCTAAAAAAAATATCTATTTCAGTCCGGATTTCCAGCGCTGTATGTTCTCCTCTACAGGTCGCATTTCTCAACCGATTCTCTTGAAATTTTGTGAGCAGGTTAGAAAATAATATATAATTTTTTTGTCACGCCAGTTTTTTGAAATTTTTCAAAATGACGGAGAAATGTTAAAAATACATATTTCAGTCCGGCTTTCCAGCTAGAGCTGTCTGTTTTCCTCTACAGGGGCTGTATTATGACCTCTTATTTCCAGTCAGTTTTCTGACTGGCTATCAATCTATCTCTTTTATTTGCTATACAGCGAGAAAGAGATGTCACTACAGCAATTTATAAACCTGGCAGGATTTAAGAGCTCGTAATATGGCCTCAGGTCGCATTTCTCAACCAATTCTCGTGAAATTTTGTAAGCAGGTTTGAAAATTGTATAATTTTTTTGTCAAGCCAGTTTTTAATTTTTTTTTTTAATGGTGGAGATAATGTAAAAAATCATATTTCAGTCCGGATTTCCGGCGCTGTCTGTTCTCCTCTACAGGTCGCATTTCTCAACCGATTCTCTTGTTGTGGGCAGGTTCGAAAATAATATATATTTTTTTTGTTACGCCAGTTTTTTGAAATTTTTAAAATGACGGAGAAATGTTAAAAATACATATTTCAGTCCGGCTTTCCAGAGCTGTCTGTTTTCCTCTACAGGTCGCATTTCTCAACCAATTCTCGTGAAATTTTGTAAGCAGGTTCGAAAATTGTATATATTTTTTTTGTCAAGCCAATTGTTTTTTAAATGGCGGAGATAATGTAAAAAAATCATATTTCAGTCCGGATTTCCGGCGCTGTCTGTTCTCCTCTACATATTTTGTGATCAGATTTGATAAATATATAGAATTTTTTTGTCGAGGCAATTTTTCGAAATTTATTAAAATGACGGAGATATGTAAAAAACATATTTCAGTCCAGCTTTCCGGCTGTTTGATCTCCTCTACAGGTCGCATTTCTCAACCGATTCTGGTGAAATTTTGTGAGTAGGTTCGATAATTATATATAACTGTTTAGTCAAGCCAATTTTTCCAAATTTATAAAAATTATTTACCCATTTTGAAAAATTATCAAAATTAGAAGCACCATCTAGCTGCGAATACTCACGTACCTACTGTGTTTTTTGAAAACTTCATGGTGACATTTTATTTTATTTTATCGCGAGGTCTACAGCTCACGGAGCCACTAGTATAGTAAAATAACTAGGCTGTTCATCAATATTTTTTTTCTGGGGTAAATTTTAATAGTTTTAATTCTGTAGAGGAATTTTGAAAAAAAAATGGCTGAGAAAATTCCGCTGTGCGACGCAAATCATTTTTTAACACCGTTACCTATACTAGACAAAAATGTTCAACATGTCTATTATTCTATAAAGTGAAATAACTGGGCTATTTACTTTATCTTTTGTGGAGGAATACATAGATATTTTCTTTAATTTTAGTATGCGTATATAGACCCCCCACCGCGAATTACACTGAGTTTGAGTCCACTATGGAGGAAGTCTTAAAAATGACTTGTAGGAAGAATAAAAAAATCGCGATTTGCGGAGATTTTAATGTCCACATCTTAGACCCTAAGTTAGCCAAATTGTCGAGTAGGTAACCTATTAAAATCATTTAATTTGCTACATATTTTTAATGAACCAACGTGTATCACACCCACATCGGCAACCTGCTTAGATAATATTTTCTGTAACTGTAATGTCATTGAAAAATCAATTTTAAATTGTATTAAATCCGACCACAGTGGACAATTAGCCTCCATTGAGCACCATCATGTTCCGCTTAAACGGGAAATAATGTGTAGGCCAATAAAAAAACACTGTATTGAAAAATTCAGAACCAATGTCACTAGTAAAATTGAAACATTATCAGAACCAAATTTTCAAGCCAATAACCTATATAATCATTTATTTCGCATAGTTCAAACTGAATTCAGTGAAACTTTTAAACAAAAAGTGATCAAATGTAATGATAGTACGAAATTTAGTGACTGGGCCACTCCCGGTATATATAAAAGGAGAAGGAAATTATACGAACTTTATGCAGAGAAAGCTACTTCTTGTGATCCTAACTTCATTGAATTTGTCAAGAAGTATTCACAAACATTCAGAGAAGTTTGTATCTTAGCAAAGTCCAAGTAATTTGCAAATAAAATAAAATTAGCTGACAATAAAATTAAGGCTACTTGGAATATTATTAACAAAGAAACAAATCAAAATCCAATATAAATTCCTTCTGTTTAAAAACTGGTGATCAAACTTTTGAATCTGACAATGAGGTCGCTAAAGTTTTTGAAGATTTCTTTGCTAGAATACCTGTAGAAACTACCAGTACTCTTAGTGCTTGTCCCAACATCGCTGTTTCCCTTCTGGAGTCTAGCGTTGATAAGTGCAATGAAAGTTTTTCGTTTAAATATATAAATAGTGCAGATATCATTAAAGCTTTTTAAAACAATTAATGTTAAAAAAACAGAAGATCTTTGGGGCATGTCAACAAGCATTATTAAATCAATAATTGATATACTAGCCCCTTATTTGGCTTTTATTTTTAACAAATGTATTGACGAAGGGGTCTTTCCTGATCTAATGAAAAATAGTAAATTGAATCCTCTTTTTAAATCTGGGGATAAAAGTGACCCAGCTAACTTTAGGCCAATATCTATACTACCAGCACTTAGTAAAATATTTGAAAAAATAATATATTCCCAATTATTAGATTACTTCACATACAATAATATACTTCATAGAAATCAGTTTGGATTTTCCAAGGGTAAAAGTACTACTGATGCTGGAATTGCACTTCTCAAACATATTCTTGACGCTTGGGAAGAAAAGCAAGATGTAATTGGCATTTTCTGTGACCTTTCTAAGGCATTCGATTGCATTGATCATCAAACACTATTAAGGAAGCTAGAACATTATGGTGTCTCTGATAAATCAGTTAGTCTTATGAAATCGTATTTGTACAATAGAACTCAGAAAGTAGTGATTAATAGAACTGAATCTACTGGAGCCCCCATCAATATGGGTGTGCCACAGGGATCAATATTGCCCATTGATCCCATTGCTGTTTCTAATTTATATAAATGACCTTCCCAACTACGCGAATAATTTATGTGAGACAGTACTATTTGCGGATGATACTTCTTTAGTTTTTAAAGTAAACAGAGGTAATAACTGTTCGGACGAAGTAAATAGTGCCCTCTCTAAAGTTTCATACTGGTTTAATAGCAATAATTTAGCACTTAACCCCAATAAAACTAAATGTGTTAAATTCTCATTACCTAATGTTGAGCAGACAAAATTAAATATAAGTCTATGTTGTTGCCAATAATCCTGTCACCCTGTTGTAATTATCTGGTAACGATATATTCAAGTTTGTAAATATCGTTACTTATGGCTGTTACAGCTGATAAGTTTCTTGCGCCCGTTCTTCTTGTCAGCTAAAAAAGTCTTGAACGGGTGGTAGGAAAATATAGACGATTCAAAAGTACTTAATAATTAAGTTTATTTGAATAAAGCTTATTTGACTTTGACTTTGACGTTAATCAATCTGGTTGCAGACGAAGAACCGCGCGGGAAAGTACTACTTCGACATTCAGAGGGAAATACCTCCCAAACCCTGGTTCTTTAGAGACAAAGATCTAAACAAAAAAGTAGTGTCTACTATCTGCAGACTACGCATAGGTCACGCTTGCACTCCCATCCATCTAGCTAGATTAAAAATTCGCGAGTGCTCTCTTTGTGAGTGTGAGTTGGAAGAAGGTACTGTTGACCACCTATTTTTTAACTGCCCCAGACTAAAAGTTTCTCTTTACGAGGTCCTGCCCCACAATATTCCCCGCCCTGTAAATATGAAATATCTCCTATCCCTCGTCAATACCCCCTTTATAAAAGTTTTGGCCATATTTATTTCCTATAACAACTTAAAATTCTAAATTCCTCCTTTGTTTTATGTTAAATGTTTGTGTTGTTGAATGTGATGTCTTTTATTCTAGGTAAATCTGCTTATGGGTACAAATTTCAAAAACCGACTTGAATAATTTTCCCAATCGTGCAAATCTAACTACGTGACATTGGCGGAATTGTGCTTAGACCACAGAGCAAGCCATTAATTAAGAAGAAGAAGAAGAGCTAATCACGCTTGAAAACTCTGTGGTGTTCATTAGAGCAAATCACGCTTGAAATCAGGTGGAGGGGGAGCCAAAATTCGGCTTGGCAACATTCAGAATCGAATTCAGCAGGCTTTTTACATCGGGAAAGTCATGTTGCCCAAATGGCTTACAAAACGCCGTTGAAACGATAAAGTAAACCGATTTTAGAATTACAATAATTTTGAAAAGTGTCATTTATATCTCAAAAATTATGTCATACAGAACTGTGTGATTTAAATCGTAATCTTTGGTGGATAGTCTATCTATAAAAAATCAAAATTATTTATTCAGTCTAGGCTGTTAAAAGCAGGCGGGTGCGGGTGCATCGCATTCCAATGTTGCCTGGAGCATTTGGTACCAAGTATATCAAGACAGTTTACTAGGTTAGTTCTGCCGAGGTAGCCACCACTACAATAAAAGTCTCAGCTTCACACAACCAAGATCGCGTCTATTTGATTGATCTCGACGACCTGAGTGATGCAGTGGTCAACATGCCGCCTACCACGCAAGAGGTCCCGGGTTCGATTCCCGGCCGGGCAGAAATTGAAATGATGAATTTTAATTTCTGTGATGGGTCTGGGTGTTACTATGTATAATATGTATATATTTAAAAAGTATATAAGTAGTTTATCAGTTGTCTAGCACCCATATTACAAGCTTTGCTTAGTTCGGGGCTAGATGGCGCTGTGAAATTGTCCAAGCATTTATTTATTTATTTATTTCAATTATCCCACATATTGTTCAGTTGCGTAGACACTTGTGCCACAAAGCCGCACCAATGAGCGGTTTTCAATGACAGATTTAAAAAAGGAAACTATGAGTAGATGGCGTTATGCAAAAGTATGATGTCAATGTCAATGTCAACTTGTCAACCCTGACATGACATGTCCAAAGATCTATCTTGTCCGAAGAAATAATACTGCTTCACAAAACACCTGCAGATCAATAAATTCAGCCATCTTTTCTAAAAATCACAAATATAAACCACACATTAACTTATGTGAGCGTTGTAACCATGAATAAGACCGGTGGGCTGATTTTGTAATTTTGTTGCAATCAACTTTGACAGAAATCGCAGTCACATTGCTGCATTAGTAAGAACAAATGTGACAACTATCTTACTTAATGCAGCAATGTAACTGCGCTTTCAATCGATTTCAATCGAGAATTGTTAGCAACAGACTTTCTTAATTCGGGGTCGGGCGTCAGCGCGCTGTAAACGTGATTCGGAACGCGGCCTTAGAATTTTTCGCTAGTTTTTTGACATCACCACTGACGTCCATTATACAACTTTGTCAAGGAAATTGTAAGTACTTCGTACAAACTTGTGGTTACCCTTATGAGCGAGACAAACTGACCTCGTACTTTCTAGCTCAAGTGGACCGTTTTTTAGCCGCAGAGCACCTTCCTGTTGTACGAAGTAACTTAGTATAATGGACGTCAGTGCATCATACTTTTTGATAGCGCCATCCAGTGAGGATTTTGGAACTATTTTTTTTTTTCTTAAAAAAGCGCTCATTTTAAGACACAATATCCACTATCTTAATGCTCTAAGTCCACTATAAATCAATTTGCAAATAATTAAAATAGTCACCGAACCGAACTCGACAAAATGGCGCCAAATACTCCCCACCCAATTACATTTCGATTGATCGTCTAGGAGCGATGCTTGACAAACACCGCAGAATATTATCCCCATCAAAATGCGCTGGAACCTTGTTACATTAACATCCACGTTGACGTGATCCGCAACTAAAAATGTCACAGAAATAAGAAAATTCTAATAGGTTATAGCGGGGAATTCACTTACAGACATGTCCGCAGGCACGCCCGCGGGCATGTCCAAGCGGGCAACTTTATAATTGCTAGACCGTCTGCGACGACGACACACACAACAGGCTTAGAAAAAGCCTCTTGTAAAGTTGCCCGTTCGGACATGCCCGCGTTTTTCATGTCAGTGGTGCCTGCGGACATGTCCGTAAGTGAATTCTCCGCTTTATTATATTACTTACTCAGACCAAATAAAAAAGTAAAGACGCCGGAATCTTCCGATAAAGCGGTGAGGCCAGTAAAACTACACCTTGGCTGTGTACATACACAGTTTACGCACACATATGTAACGAAACTACGCCTTGGCTTTCGTTCGTCATTGGGCGTTCCATATCGAACCCTGACCCTCTTCTTCTTCTTATTTTTGTTTTGGCAATCTACTTTCCTCTTGTAAGTAATTTTTGCCAGTGTCAAGTGTTGAATATTTCAGTGATAGATTGTTTCAGTTTACATTAAAATGCGGGTGCATCGCATTCCAATGCTGCTTGGAGCATTTGGCACCAAGTATATCAAGACAGTTTACTTGGTAAGTTCTGCCGAGGTAGCCACCACTACAGTAAAAATCTCGGCTTCACACAACCAAGATCGCGCCTATTTCAATTATCCCACTTATTGTTCAGTTGCGTAGACACTTATACCACAAAACTGCACCAATTTTAAGACACAATATCCACTATGAATCAATTTGCAAATAATTAAAATAGACACCGAACCGAACTTGAAAAATAGCGCCAAAAAACTCTGACCCTGACCCTGCCTGCGGGTCTATCGGCTAAAACCATTGAAGTTCATGTTAACTGTAATTTGACAGATGGATGTGATACATTGCTATTTCATTATGGCACACATAAAAATTTACCAAAGAAAAGTAGCAATGTATCACATCTATCTGTCAAATTACAGTTAACATGAACTTCAATGGTTTTAGCCGATAAACCCGCTGGTGGTGGCCTATCAAGAGAAGCCACGCCCCCAAAATTGTAGTGGTGGTGGGTGGTGGTAATGCAATGTAAATGGTGAGCATGCGACTCTCCGTGCCACTGAATAATTCCATTCTAAAACTACCTAGAAGTAATGTACCGATGATATACGTTCTTATTTCAGATATCAAATCGATTGTACCGGCTTCCCGGCAGAATGATTGACAAAAGCATGTGGCACGGAGAGTCGCATGCTTTGAGGTTATGTTTTTTGTTAAATCGTCGAATTCCAGATCAATCGGAGCCTGTACCGGTGGGTTGATGTATTTGTAGCCGTTACATATTCATTGTAACAGCTACAAACACATTTGTTGCTCATGTAACGCAACAGGGACAAAGATATGGCGATCTAAAGTTTTAAAAGCATGCGACTCTCCGGCCCACACGCTTAAGTCTAAAATACTGGTGAAAATTGTATTAAGATTAAAAATAAGCAAGTTTACGTAACCGTTTGATCACGATAAACGGCCCGAAAACATATTTTCACTATATCTTCATTCGTTTTAGAGAAATAAGTAAATTTATTTACTATGATTTATTATGAATAATCAGTGTGTAGGGTGACCATATCGTCGGTCCGTAGGAATCATTAGGCTGTTTCTAATAAAATTCAAGTTGAACTACATAATGTTGAGGGTTGCTTTGCCTACATACTCGTACGTATCGTACCTACTATCATACTGTTACTGACTATGCAATATTGCAATATTTTTTAGGGGACGTAAAAAGGTGACTTTTATCCTAATCGAGATGACAAAATACAAACAAACAAATGAGAAAGTAGGTAACCTTATAAAAACGTGTTAAAAATGTGAACGTCATAATTGGTATAATAATTGCCCACTCAGTACCAACCAGTCACCCATCATCATCAGTATCAGTCACCCATTAATTTAGGTCTCGGTTGAATGCAACCGAACTGAGAACTTCCTTCGTTTTTTGAAGTATTAGTCTTTCAAAATAGGTATCTAAAAACACTTCAACTTGCATTTTAGACCGATCGGGATAAGTTTTTAGCTTTTAAAAATATTAAAGTTTGTTTTTTTCGTATATAGTTTCTGCACCATTCACTTAGCCTAATACATGAAATTGTGTCATTTTGGTTTGATGCATAAGTAACAATTTAGGTTTTTGTCTTTTTTAACGCTATCGGACGAAAAGAAAATTAAAGTTGAAAATTTTACTTTAATGATGATTATGAAGTTGTAACCGATGTACTTGAGCTTTTTGTGTCATCTTTGTCCACGGGAATACTGTTATTTGACTATTACCTAAAGCGTTACCTTAGTAACTCCAAAAGAAGATTACAATTGGTTAAATAAGTGTTAAATGTTTTAGATCAATAGTATCTGTTGTACATAATGTTTTGTGCTAAATTCATCAATGGAATTTTCAGCTTTTTATTTTTTTTTCAACACCCTGTAAAAGTCACAAAAGAAAATGGGGGGGGGGTGGGAGCCGGGGCACCGCTGTTTGCTGCGTACATCGAGCCCCGCTGCTACGTACTTTGCCGTTCGAGCGACTTTGGGTAAAAGAATTTGTAAAAAGTAGCCTCTATTTCGTATTGAGCCAGCACAATATCCCACTTCAAATTAATTCGCCTAATTTAAAGTAAGTAAGTGACTTAAGCATAGGTACTGAAGTTCGGTGACACATTTGAAGTAACGAGTAGGTAGGTAGGTAAGAAGTATACGAACGAATAAATACATTTGATGATACTGTGGCCGCGTTCCGAATCACGCTCACAGCGCTGTTAGCGCGTATCCGACCAAATTAAATAGTCACAAAATATTACACAGATAGGGTATTTGTGTACCTACTTCATTTAATGGATTATAGGCTAACAGTGCTGTTGGCGTGATTTGGAACTAGGCATGTGTTATTATTGTCAATTACAGTCTCATTGATGAGATGACATCATTAACATTCTTGTACTCTACCTCTTGCAAAGTTTAAAAAGAAAGGATTACCTACCTACTGTAACAAAATATTTTTTGAGGGTAAGGAAATAAAAACCGGTCAAGTGCGAGTCGGACTCGCACACAAAGGATTCCGTACCAAAAAACGGCTAAAAAATCACGTTTGTTGTATGGGAGCCCCCTCAAATATTTATTTTACTAGCTGACCCGACAGACGTTATCCTGTCTTAGTTATAAATATTAAATTCGAATTGGTATAAATTATTGAAAAGTTTAGTTCAGAGATTAGTAGGTAAGTACCGTTCCCGTTTCCGTTTTCGCTCTCGTTCCCGTTCCCATTTACTTTAAAACCCAACAGCTTTATAAATAAAAAAATCAAAAAAAAAAAATCAAAAATAATTTATTTGTGTCTAAAAATTTTAACAAAATCAGATAAAACGTTAATAACCACATTAGTCATAGACTGTGTCGCAGCTATTAGCGCCCGCCTCGAACTTAAAGAAATGTAACAGTTAAACACAAAATAAATTTACTGAATCTAAAAGGTTACTATTATGTGAAACAAACATTCTTATAGAGTGCAAATGAAAATTAGTGTGAGTGCATGTGAGTGCGTGTTTGTATGTGTGTGTGTGTGTGTGTGTGTGTGTGTGTGTGTGTGTGTGTGTGTGTGTGTGTGTGTGTGTGTGTTGAATGTCATTCGGAGTTGTTTACAAGAGACTCGATATCTTCATATTTTAGGCTAAAAAGCCACTCATACAAAACGTTCTTACACTCGCGTTGAGATAAGCTGTATATATGTGTTACCGGCAATGTATGAAATGCAGGCATTGTATACAATGCCTAGGCATTGTATACAATGCCTGGCCCTTTTAGGCAATGTATGAAATATAATGAATATTGATATCTATTTCACACATTACCTAGGCAGTGTATACAATGACTAGGCATTGTATAGAATGCCTGCTGGTCCACCGGCAATGTGTATAATAAAAAGATTTTCGAGAATAGATTCGAGGGGGGATCGAGGGGGGCTTGGGGAAAGCTCGAGGGGGGGGGGGGGCTTGAGGAAAGCCCGAGGGGGGGGGGGGGGGCTCGGGGAAAGCTCGAGGAGGGTTCGATGGGGGGCTCGAGGGAGGCTCGAGGGGGGCTCGAGGGGGCTCGAGGGGGGCTCGAGGGGGGCTCGAGGGGGGCTCGAGGCGGGCTCGAGGGGGGCTCGAGGCTGGCTCGAGGGGGGCTCGAGGGGGCTCGAGGGGGGCTCGAGGTGGGCTCGAGTGGGGCTCGAGGTGGGCTCGAGTGGGGCTCGACAGGGGCTCGAGGGGGGCTCGAGGTGGGCTCGAGGGGGGCTCGAGGGGGGCTCGAGGTGGGCTCGAGGTGGGCTCGAGGGGGGCTCGAGGGGGGCTTGAGGGGGGCTCGAGGGGGGCTCGAGGGGGGCTCGAGGGGGCTCGAGGGGGGCTCGAGGGGGGCTCGAGGGGGGCTCGAGGGGGGCTCGAGGGGGGCTCTTTGGAATCGAACCTGTTTTACTCCTGTAGGTCCCGCGTATAGGTTAGAAATTTAAGGCGAGCGCGGAGCGCAGCGGAGCGTGAGCCTTAAATTTCGAGGTTATTTTTTTATAACAGACAACAGAAATTTGTGTTTGGAATCGAACCTGCTTCACTCCTGTAGGTCCCGCGTATAGGTTAGAAATTTAAGGCGAGCGCGAAGCGCAGCGGAGCGTGAGCCTTAAATTTCGGGGTTATTTTTTTATAAAAGACAACAGAAATATACTTATTTTACACATTGCCGGTGGACCAGCAGGCATTGTATACAATGCCTAGGCAAAGTATAAAATGAATTATATTTCATACATTGCCTGATCGTTTTAGGCATTGTATACAATGCCTAGGCATTGTATACAATGCCGGATTATACACATTGCCGGTAACATATGCAATTTATAGTTAATTTTATTATATAGGATTGGGCTAAGGTATAAATAATGTCGACCTGCCAGCTTAGTAGAACAACTATCGACTGTAAAGATTCTATTAGACATTCTAGTATTTAAAGCCAACTCACGATCAAAGGTACAAAACTTGTGTTTACGTAGAATAATATGTAAAACGAAAAGCTTACGCACAGAAAGAACCTTCCATAGCTCATAAAGCTGTACGGTTGGATACCAGATGGGTTTGAATGCCATTACTTTCAGCACCGCTCGCTGAGCCCGTTCCAGGACGATGAGATTGGTTTTTGTCGTGGAGCCCCATACAGTGATACAATAACTCAGTATTGATTGAGCTAAAGTTATGTAGGCCATCTTCAAGGTGCCTTCATCAGCACTACCTCGCAGTTTACGAAAGACAAAAATCAGTTTCCTGATACGAGAAGATACTGACTGGACATGCTCGTGCCAGGACATAACACTGTCAACAACAACACCCAAATATTTCACGTGGTTTAAACGTGGTTTAAATAACCAAGTACCTATACATCACTTGTTATGTTAGTAACGTGTATGTTAGTCTATTCAAACTTACTAATAAGGCGTGATGGCTCTGAACTAACCGTGATGAGCACTAAGAAATTCAGTTTTCTTATAACCTCTTTGTAAGAAAAAAAAAATAATTATTTTACATGTATTTTATTAATAAAATAACTCCGAACGAAGCATCTGTTTTATTACATCCTTGATTGTATGTTTTTTTTTATCGTTGTTCACGCGTATCTTCGACATTTATGGACCGATTTTGATGATTATTTTTTTGTTCGATTCAATTTTTTTGCGAAATGGTCCCATTTTTTTTTTTTTTTCAAATCGGTTCAGTAGTTTTCAAGGTATCCTGAAAACACTATGATTTTGCATCAACTAACTTGACTATTTTGTTATTTATGAACCGAATAAGATGATTCTTTTTGTTGGGTAAGAGGTACTTTTAGTCTTTTTAACCGACTTCAAAAAAAGAAGGTTCTCTTTCAGTTTGACCTGTATGAATGTATGTTTCTCCGCGAATATCTCACGTTTGACTGAGCCGATTTTTCTACCAAATAATATACTTACACTACACTACCTAATAGAGAAGGTACTTACTTACACTAAAAACAAAAAAATAAAAATTGTTTTAAAATAAAAAAAAATGTTTTAAAAAACAAAAAACCAACTTCAAATAACCTGCCTCTAAAAAGCAAGAAATAATATTCAAATCATTAGATATGCATTATCATTGTTATATAATAACAACACGTATATTGAAGTCGGGTAGGGCTTTTAGAATAAAAAAACGAAGTTGTACTCCAGCCCCACCCGACTTGATGCATATCTAATGATTTGAATATTATTTCTTGCTTTTTAGAGGCAGGTTTTTTGAAGTCGGTTTTTTGTTTTTTTTAAAAGGTAAGTAAATACTAAAGTTTAATTTTTCAAGTTTTGACTTATGTAGTAAGCATAAATTACTTTACAACCATTGAAACTTGTCCCAAGTAACAATACAAAAACTCACATACATACAAACGTAGAGCAGTGTGGAACAATGCAACACCAAAAGCTCTGAGTCTCATATTTCTCTCATTTTTAAAGATATGAATTCCGTTTTTAGAGGAACGGAATCTACTTAATTAGGTATAAAATGGCAGTTATAGTTTCATTAATAAATAGATACATAAACCAATAAGAAGACTTTTAAAAGAAAATGGGAATTGTTTGTGTCCACCTAGGTGTACACAATGAAACATCCTCTGTCCAACAATGAAACACTGTTATTAATTTTGACATTTTCATATTTAGTGGAACAAGTAAATGACAAAATCTGTTGAATTCCAACCGATAAAGGTTTTCTCAAGGTATTGCACAATTATTCAGACTTTAAAAGTACCTATAGGTTTATCTCAGGTACAATGATTTGTGTGTGACTTAAAGATAAATAAGTCTAATTTTTTTTAAATCGTAGTTATGTACCTTTTATAGGCAATAACGATTTAAAATCAACAATTACTTATAATAGGCATTAATGTCTCAGGTAAAATTCTACATACTAAAAGATTAATGAGTCTGAAAATCACAAATATTAGGTAGTAGTAGTGGAAACACTGTTACATTGTGTCCACCCTTGAGCTGTGACATTCTTGGACACCTGGGGTATTTTAGAATAACATCAAAAAATAATCTACCAAAATCGAACAATTTATTAGGTAGTATCATAGTTATTCTGTGGTAATGTAGTCCACGTGAATCTATGATACATGTACAAAGCAACGTAATACTGAGAAAAACGGAATTCACTGTAGTGTTTAACTGAGAAATCAAAAAAAAACTTACTTTTTTGTCAAAAAATCCAAAATAGCTCCGCAGACATGTCGTTTCAAAAGCGGCGCGCACGCTGACTGGGGAGGGGCAGGGGGTGTATGAGGTTGTCTAGACCGGTCATTATTTTCAATGACCGAGTTTTTATTCCAAACGCGATAGCGATGGAAAGCGATGATAATCGCCTTCCATTTATGAATAAGAATATGGATAAAAATTAAATCAAAGTCAAGGCCTAAGTCAAAATATATTTATTTAATTAAACTTAAAAATTAAATGCTTTTGAATCGTCTATATTTTCCTACCACCCATTCCAGACTTTTTTAGCTGACAAGAAGAACGGGCGCAAGAAACTTATCAGCTTTATCAGAAATAAGTTACGATATTTACTAACTTAAACTATAAGTATCGTTACCAAATACAGTACAACAAGATTATTAACTAAAATGACTAATACCTACCCACTAGTAAGTTTTGTGTCACATCAATTACTTTAATTAAATAACCTTTACCCATGATCGTTTTTTAACATGGTTTTTAAATTCATGCAAAGGAAGATCAATCACTTGGTATGGAACTTTATTAATAAAAGTTAGGTATGCCTTTCCCCACAAATGAACCTCTAGATTTTGCAAGCCTAAATCTTAGAATAGCAGCAAGTTTCTTGTATTGAACTAGCCAGTATCGCTGAGTTTAGCAAATGAATCATAGAGTTTCCTTACATAAACTCAATTTTCATAGGTTTATACATCAACGTATTACAATAAAAGCCCTAATGCCGAATATGTTACATAGGGCCATCGCTGAAATGGCGAAAAAAAAATCAGCTGTTTGATACATTTTGATATTTTCGTAATTATTTTTTGTATCAAACAGCTGATTATATTTACGCGATTTCAATGTGGGTCCCATAGTAAAAGTTGTTCAGTTTGATGTTCCCTATCTAGCATATTCGGTATTAGAGGTATTCACACCAAGGCGCGCCACGGCGCGTGAGCGCGCACCGCCGCGTGCCGCCGGCGATCCGCGAGCAGTTTGCGCGAGCAGGCGCGTTACCGCGGGGTACAACACACTGCGACGCGCCCCGCGGCTGGTTTTCGATGATCGTTTCGTTACGATGGCGGGATTTCCTCTGGTTTTCAAATGTTTCGTGGCTTGGATATACGCCCATTTTAGTGCCATTTGGTAGGTACATTATGCAGCACATGAGGTTATACAAAACTGTAAAAAATCTGTTATTTATTTGATTGAATATCATTACGCTGTCGTGGAAGCCCAGCGTGCCGTTGACCGTACCTACCTACTCGTATGTTATTAAAATTCCGTCATTAATATCGAGATGGCAAATCTTAATTATTTGTCTGGACGTTTTAATCTCATGAGTGATTTTATATGTGTTCAGTTTTTTTTCCTTTTGAGGTACGGAACCCTAAAAACCTGGAAATTAAAACAAAACAACTTCAAAATTTAATGCCTCTAAAAAACAAGCGGCGGGGACGCGTCAGACGCCGAATGGCGCGGGGGCGCGGAGAAAACCGCCCGAACAGGCGTTGCGCTGCGCCGTCACCGCGCGCGTGAAACGCCAAACCGCGCCCCGCGACGACGGCGCGCGTTGGCAGTGGGAGAATCGCTTTAGAGTCCAATTATTTATAACCACCACAAATAATCGAATTTCTCAAGATGCATCGGCTAGATGTGACACAAAACGCAAAAATAAACTAATTATATGCCAATGTATCGACAGGCAAGAATTCATAAACTTTAGAATTCTTGAAGGTTATACCCTCAAAATAACGTATTCCGATCGGTCTATTTTCTAGAAACAGCCTAATGATTCTGACCGACCGGCGATATGGTAACCCTACACTGTGATTGTTCATAGTAAATAAATTTGCAAATTTCTATAAAACGAGTAAAGATATTCTGAAAATATGTTTTCGGGTCGTTTATCGTGATCAAACGATTACATAAACCTGCTTATTTTTAATCTTAATGCAATTTTCATCAATATTTTAGACTTAAGTGTGTGGGCCGGAGAGTCGCATGCTTTTAAAACTTTAGATCGCGATATCTTTGACCCTGTTGCGTTACATGAGCAACGAAAGTGTTTGTAGCTGTTACAATGAATATGTAACGGCTACAAATACATCAAACCACCGGTACAGACTCAGATTGATCTGGAATTCGACGATTTAACAAAAAACATAACCTCAAAGCATGCGACTCTCCGTGCCACATGCTTTTGTCAATCATTCTGCCGGGAAGCCGGTACAATCGATTTGATATCTGAAATAAGAACGTATATCATCGGTACATTACTTCTAGGTAGTTTTAGAATGGAATTATTCAGTGGCACGGAGAGTCGCATGCTCACTGTAAATGAATGAATGCTTGATCGTCTAGTCTAGGGGCTACCTAAAACGATGATCTAGTGGTTGGTCTGCTGGAATGCACCAATTGTCTATCCCCTCCCTTATCTATCATCTGTCTGTATTATAACCTCAAAATATTGAATGTAAAAAATTACCTCAAAATAAATAATCTCAAGTCAAGCAAAAGACACGACACGAGACACAAATTATATAAAAACAATGGTATCTGCAAAGCCAATGGTCTTAAAAAAGACCTCAAAAGTGAAATCTACAACCATATGTAAAAATGAAGATAAAATAAAAAAGCCGAGTAAAGACAAAACTAAAGATGATAAAAAGAAGAAACACATTCTGAAAACTGTGAAAGAAGAGGAAAATGTTATTTCGCTCAAGAAAAAAGTTAAATTCATTATGCCTTCAAAGTATATAACAGAAAGTATTGTAGAATCATGCCTATCAGCTTTAGACCAAGTAGCTGCTTGTACCAAAAAGAAAAATGCTATATTTGAAGATGAACAACAAATATTTGCTGAAATCCACTGTATAAAAATTCAGACAAGAACAGGAAACATCAAATTGTAAGTACAACCCGGTCAAGTTCACTCTGCATCTGAAGCCAAAGCGACCCCTCTCCTTTTCTCCTTGCCTCACGCCTCTGTCGATAATTCTATGAAAACGTTTGATAGATTATGTATCTAACAAATGTACTAAAGCTACTGGGTGGCGTGAGCAAAGGGGTCGCTATCGCTTCAGGTACCAAGTTAACTTGACCGGAATATAGTATATTATGATGTATGAGTAAGAAAGTCATTGGGTATTTGATTGGGTCACTGTCAGTCTAACCATAACAGACATGTGTAAAAAGATATATCCATATTTTACCTTATCAGACATATGTAAAAAGGTATGTTCATATTGCACAATAATATCCTGTCCTGCCTGATTTTTCTTAACTTAGATTAAAATAAATCAAACTAGTGCCAAAACAGTTACTATGGTCTTAAACCATTAAAGGCTAACTTCTCTGGACGAAATTTTGAATATTGGTTTCTAACTCACAACAACAGCTCCGTATTTTTTACTCTTTAAAAATAGTAATCTATGTTTATTCACATTGGAAAAGTAAACAGCTAAAAAAGCAAGACCTAAGTGAGAAGTACAAATGTTATTTTCCAAAAATATTGTGCAATAAGTGAAAAAAAAAAAAACAATACAGTGATACTTACAAAAGTGTACCTAAACAAAACAGGGATTCAGTCGTAAAATTTTAATGAATCCCATAATACGCAAACTTAGTGCAGCATTTACTGCAGCATTTATTGTAATAAAAGTGGAAAATACAGTGATATATGTAATTACAATTACCTACGCATAATTTATTTTGTTGTGAAGGTGGATGAACAAACTTTGCTTGTATCATACTCACACTGTGCAAAACATTATCCATTTGCAAGAATATGAACTATTATTTGGCCACTTTCTGTAACGGAAACGTAGCCGATCGGTAAGAAGACTTAGTCTCAAGCCGCGAATCCACGGTTCAAACCTCGCATCGGTGATTTACTTTTGAGCCTTGTATTTTTTCTTCATACATCATAACAACAAACTGGACGATTGAAAATATACAGGAAGTTTATACAAGAATACAAAGAAGAATAAATACAAAGAAGAATAAATACCTACAAGAATAAAACAACTTAATTTTAATTGTTTTAGTTAATGTATTGACACCTGAACCTCTTTTGAGGTCAGGCTTAGTTTTTAGGACTTTCTGTGATCTAGAAAAATTGTTATCATTTTAAATTTATTTTTATTTTATTTTATTTTTAAATTTTATTTTTCAACATCACAGGAAACTTTTATTGAATTTTAAATTAGTTTTAAGGACTCCTGTGCCTCTTTTAAGGTCAGATTGTAGTTTGTAGGACATTTTTGGAATTTAATTTCAAACCTAAGTTATAGGTACTTAATAAAAAAAAAGACAAAAAAACACAATTTAATTTTAATTGATGAAAGTAAAATACTGACACCTGTACTTTTAGTGAGGTCAAGTCTTATTTAAGACCTTCTGTGATACAGAATAATTGTCAAATTCTAAATAATAGTATTATTAAATTTATTTTATTATTTTAACTTGAGATCTTTAAAATCACAGAAAACTTTTTGTTGAATTTTTACTTAGGTTTAAGGACTCCTGCACCTCTTTTGAGGACAGGCATTACTTTTAAGACATTTTTAAATTACTAGACTTATACAACTTGTACAAACTTTTTAACCTAGTTTAGGTCACCTGTACCTCTTTTGAGGACAGGCCTTAGTTTATAAGACATTTTAATTACTTACTTGATTTTTCTTTGCAAACTTTTAACTTAAATTATTCGAGGACACCCGTACCTCTATTGAGGACTATTGAGGATAGGATTTTAGAAATAAAACTTTTTAAGAAATTGACAAAATTGCTCCCTTACAAACACACAGGGGTCTTTGCAAACACACACACACACACACACACACATACACACATCATAACAGCTACACTAAACAAATACCGCTCTACAGAACTTAAAAGACTAATAGGATAGGATTAAATTCAATATAATTTAAATTTACTCTTTTTAATTCTTAAATTATTTTATTTTATTTTATTTTACAATTTCAAATTCATTTTAAAGTTTAGTAGTTATTTCAATTTTAATTTAATTTATTCAATTTTAATTTAATATATTCAATTTTAATTTATAATTTTAATTCCATTTTACCTTTATTTTAATTGATTTTGAACCCAATTATTTTATTTAGTTAATTTATTGGGGATCAATTAAGTGAATTAATTGTACCCTAATATTAGTCTATCCAATCTAGTCATTTAAATAGTTTTAGTCAATTCCTATAATACACTCAAACAAGCTTATTTTATCCCGTGTTTACGACTTTTACAAATTTATTTTTATCCGTTTATTATTAGTGTTTACAACTTTTACAGATTTACTTTTAACGTGTCTATTTATTCGTGTTTACAACTTTTCCAAATTTATTTTTAACGTGTTATTTATAATTTTACTGTCCGTCCTATTTATTACATTGTCCGTCTTATATTGAACCGCCTATTTTATTGTATTTACGACAAAATGGCATCCAGGAGCCCAAAACGGACGACAAAATCCAATGTTAGGGAGGAGTCAGTAGTTTATCAGTCCCCACCAAAGCCGAAACCGAAGCAAAAGCTGGAACTGGAGCTTACTCACCTTCTCCCAGGAATGAGCAATGAGGATATAAAAGAAAACGCCAAGAAGGCAAAGGACAGGGTAGCGAAGGCCCTCGAAACCAATGCCAACCATAGGACGGTGACAAAAGAAAATAAAAATACCATCCAAAAAGAAACCAATGAACTGGTCGCGATGGTAGAGGAGTTAGTGGAAAGAATTAGAAATGTGGAAAAGAGAGGAGCACAAGAGATAGAGATAGGGAAAGTAATGAATACGCAGAAAGTAAAAGAATCCACCAACTTTGAACAAGAGACTGGGAGAAGGTTAGAGGAGATAGAAAGATTACTAGTGGAGAATAAAGCGATCAACAAGAGATGCGAAAGATTGCAAGAAGAAACGAAGAAAGAGATTATAGAAAAGATAGAGAAAATAGCCGTGACAGAAGTAGAGAAGACACAGAAGGTAACATATGCCAGAGCGACAGTAGAGGGTCGATATAAGTTACCGCTTCCAAAGACACTCCACTCCCTTATAGTGACCTCAACTGACGAAACAATGACGAGCGACCAGGTAATGGACGCGGTCAGGAAGACGGCAGATGATGAAGGGGAGTGGATAAAAGTACAAAGAATCAGGAAGGCCAAAGATCAAAAAGTTATTATAGGCTGTGAGGATGAAAGAGAAATTGAAAAGTTACAAAAAAGATTGCAGAAAGAAAATATTTTGAAAACAGAAAAAGCCAAGAATAAAAATCCACTAGTGATAGTAAGATTTGTAAGGGGGGACAAAAAAAGAGAGCAAGTGGAGGAGGCAATAAAGAGGAAAATGGCAAATGTAATAGATAAGAATAAAGATATGAAAGAGCAAATAGAAGCCATATATGAAAAGAATACGAGGAATCCGCATGTGGCACACGTGGTGGTCAAAGTTACCCCCGAAATATGGCAGCAGCTGGTAGAGGCGGGGACGATCCAGCTACAATGGGGAATCTCTAAAGTAGAGGATCAGTCCCCAGTTGTCCAGTGCTCCCGCTGCTTGGGCTACGGCCACATCAAGCGGGTCTGTCTGGAGCAGCTGGACAGCTGCAGCCACTGCGGGGGAAACCACCTGTACACCAACTGCACCGAAAAAGCAAGTCTCCCCTGCTGCCTTAACTGCAAGCGAGCTAATCTATCAGACACAAGGCACAATACATTTAACACGTTGTGTCCCATAAGGATGAAATGGGATAGGTTGGCCCGCGCAAAGGTAGCATATTGCTAAAGGCTCGGTTACGGCAACAAATAAAAAAGAAAATCAAAGAGTAATACAGGCGAACCTCCAGCGAAGCAAAAATGCTACAAGCGAATTTATTCACGAAGCAGGGAAGAATAAAACAAGCTTCGCACTCATTCAGGAGCCATATGTGGGGAATAAGGGGGTAATGGGGGACCACCCAGGAATCCGTATAATCCAGGCACCCCAAGGGGTTGGGAAAGTGAACAAGGCCACTGTGGTGATTTTCAACCCAAGTTTAGCGGTGCGTCAATTTCCTAACCTCATGACTACCAACATCGTGGCAGTTGTACTGCACACGCCTGGGTGGAAGATCGGAGTGGTCTCCTATTACTTTGAGCCAGACCAGGATATTGAACCCTACGTACGGCATCTGAAGAAGATTAAGGAAGAATTAGAGCTGGAGGTTAATAAAATAGTAGTAGGAGGAGATGCAAACGCCTGGAGTGAGTGGTGGGGCAGTAAAAAATCCAATGAAAGAGGAGAATTTATGCTAGGAGAAATACATGATATGGGTTTGAGTGTGGTAAATGTAGGAGACACCCCAACATTCTGTACATGGAG
The DNA here is from genome assembly GCA_943789525.1 of Agriphila geniculea. NCBI lineage: Eukaryota > Metazoa > Arthropoda > Insecta > Lepidoptera > Crambidae > Agriphila > Agriphila geniculea. Next base: position 16,265,724 of record OX038874.1, read on the forward strand.
GGGTGGAAAGCAATATAAAAGCTCTGTTGACGTGACGTGTTGCTCGTCAGACATGATTGACGTGATTCAAAACTGGAGAGTAGACGAGACATTGACTACCTCGGACCACAATGCCATCTTATTTGAGATAGAATTAGGAAAAGTAGAAAGCGTTAATAATAATAAGAGAACAACAAGAAAATACAATACAAAGAAAACAAGCTGGATCGACTTTAAGGAAGAAATTAAAAAATTACTAGAATCAAGAAAGATAGATATAGATATAATAGAGAGAATTAATAATGAAGAAGACTTAGAAGAATTAATAAATAAATACAATAAAGTAATAGAAGATGCTTGTAAGAAACATGTTAAGAAAAAGAAACCAAAACATGAGATAAAACTGATGTGGTGGACCGAGGAGTTAGAGGAGAAGAAAAAAGAAATGATAAGAAAGAAGAAGAGAATAAGATGGGCAGCGCCAAACCGAAAATCATGGACTGTCGAGCAATACATAACAGCAAAAAGGGAGCTTGAGGAGGAAATGGACAGAACAAGAATAAACAGTTGGAAAGAATTCTGTGGTAAGCAGGAAAGGGAAACAATGTGGGAGGGCATCTACAGAGTCATCGGCAGAACATCGGCCAACTACGAGGACTTGCCCATTGTCAAGGATGGCAACGCCACCAGCCCGAAGGAGTCCGTGCGCATAATGGCGGAAAGCTTCTACCCGGAAGACACCGACTTGGGAGAAAATGAGAGTCACAAGGAGACGAGGAGGAGAGCAGCCAAAGCAAGCGAGGGTAATGAAAATGATATTCAGGACCCTCCGTTTGTGGAGGCTGAACTTATCCACGCAGTGACCTCATTTAATCCCAAGAAGGCCCCGGGTAGTGATGGCTTTACTGCCGACATATGCGCGGCAGCCATAATAGCACGGACAGACGTAGCCCTGGCAATCTACAACAAGTGCCTCGAGCTCTCCCACTTCCCGAAGCCCTGGAAGGAAGCCACGATAATCCTCCTTCGAAAACCCGGCAAGACAGACTACACTCAACCCAAGTCTTACCGACCGATAGGGCTCCTGGCGATGTTAGGGAAAATTTTAGAGAAGATGCTGGTGAAAAGGATTAAGTGGTATGTGCTCCCTAAGTTAAACCCATGCCAGTACGGGTTCGTTCCGCAGCGCAGTACCGAGGACTCCCTCTATGATATGCTCCAGCGGATCAGACATAATCTGGGGGAGAAGAAGATTATGACCCTGATCTCGCTGGACATAGAGGGAGCCTTCGACAACGCATGGTGGCCAAAAATAGTCGTACAGCTGAAAGAAAAGGAGTGCCCGGTGAATCTGCGGAGGCTTGTAGACAGTTATCTGGAAGATCGGAGGGTAACGGTGAGGTACGCGGGGGAAGAGCTCAGCAAGTCAACGAACAAGGGATGTGTCCAAGGTTCGATTGGAGGCCCCTTGTTCTGGAACTTAATACTGGACCCCCTACTAGACGACCTCACCGAACAAAACGTCTACTGTCAAGCCTTCGCGGATGACATCGTGCTGATAGTAGAGGGGAGCACTGCCTTAGAGGTCTCAGAGAAAGCCAATGCCGCTCTCTCCCATGTTCAGCAGTGGGGTGTGGCGAACAAATTGAAGTTCGCCCCCCACAAAACGCAGGCTATGGTAATAACGAAAAAACTGAAATTTGACACGCCGCGTCTGAACATGGGAGGCATCGACATTGAGCTAGTTAGGGAAATGAAAGTGTTAGGTTTAATAATTGATAATAAACTAACATTCAACCAGCACATAGCATACATAACCAAAAAAGCATTAAATATATATAAAGGTATAAGTAGAGCGGCTAGAGCTACCTGGGGACTGCAACCAGAAGTAATAAAAACAATTTACATGGCAGTAATAGAACCTGTGATATTATATGCAGCAAGTGTTTGGGCCAGAGAAGCCACAAAAGCAGTCTCCAGGAAGGCGTTTAATGTAGTGCAGAGAGGATTCGCGCAGAAGATAATTAAGTGCAATAGAACAGTTTCACTCAATGCCGCCTTAGTATTGTCGGGGCTGCTTCCGCTGGACCTTCGGATCCAAGAAGCGTCCCAGCTTTATGAGGCGAAGCGAGGGAAACCCCAGGCAATACTATCCGGCAGAAAAGTGGAGGAGCGCGAATCCTTCCTGATGGCAGATCACCCCAGCAAAACGGTAGACGCAAAATTCAAATTACTGGAAAACGCGGACGAGGATGGCATGCTGGCAGAAGACCTGGTAAGAATCTATACAGATGGTAGCAAACTCGAGGGGAAAGTTGGAGCCGCCCTGACCTGTTGGAAAGGGCCGATTGAGACGATTACCCGGAAGTTTAAGCTGGAACCATACTGTACAGTCTTCCAGGCCGAGTTGTATGCTATTCTCCAAGCGACCGAAATTCTCATTGGCAAAAAAATCGGAAAAGCCGCCGTGCTTAGTGACTCGAGATCCGCTCTCCAAACGCTCCAGGATCCAGACTCATCGCACCCGATCACTAGAGCGATTCAGGGCAACCTCCAGACACTTAGAGACAACCACCAACTCGTCTCACTCTACTGGATAAGGGCCCACGTCGGTGTGAACGGGAACGAAAGAGCGGACCAATTAGCTAAGGAGGCGGCTCTCAAACTGAAGTGTAGGCCACATTACGACTGTTGTCCCATCTCCTATGTGAAGCGCCATTTGCGCGCAGCTACAAAGGTAGAATGGGACCGTAGGTACACTTCAGAAAGCACGGCGAGCACCACAAAATTCTTCCTACCGAATGGGGTGGAGGCGTACAGCATAGTGCGGAAGATGAAGGTGGACCGGCCAACCTCGCAGATGCTGACGGGACATGGTGGGTTCGCGGCGTACTTGTACAGATTTAAATGCAAGGACAACCCATCATGCGTTTGCGACCCGACAGCGAGCGAGGACATCTTCCACATTATGCTGGACTGCCCTCTGCACTGCATTGATAGGTACATATTAACACAGACACTAGACACACCACTCAGCAAAGACACCCTAAAGGATATAATGAGAGACAGTAAAGAAAGAGATAAATTAATTGAATTTGCAAAGAAAATTATAAAAATAGTAAATGAAAGAAACAAGACATAAGACAGAATAGAAAACATTGTAAATGCCAAAACATATAATAAATATTAAGACACGCAATATTGTAAAATAAACAATTAGATATTAAGAACAGTAAATATGTAAGAAAGAAATGCATTAGAATTAAGATATTGTAAAAAAAGAAAAAGAAAGAAAAAATAAGAGTGTAAAAAGAAGAAAAGTAGTAAAATAAAGACCTGGACCTCCATGTCTAGGGAGAAGTTGCAAAATATAATAATAAAAAAAAAAAAAAAAAACTTCTCTGGACTGCAGTGGCGAGGGGTGAAATTATGGCGAAGGTAAGCCGTTTTACAAAAATGTTATGATCTGCATAGTAGATCGGTGGGGTAGGATTTCTAAAAGGTAAGCCGATGAGAATCGGCTTGTATGGACCCTTCGCCACTGCTGGACTGTTATGCTTTTAGTTACAAAAATAATAAATGTTACATCTATGTAATCATAATTTAAAGTGCTATTAGTCTGCAAAATCAACACCTATTGAAAATTATTACTTTGAATCTCTTCATCCTTCATCATTATTTAACTTACTAATAATTTGTCTATACCTCGGGAACAGTCATTGTACTGGATGACTGGTAGCCTATGTTCTTTTCTAGTTAGAATAAGCTATAGTCTTAGGTGTATAATATTGTTAATCTATTTTCAGCGTACTACCTCACAGCACTGCCGCATCAACTGGGGAGATATGCTTAATTACTCCAGATATGAAGAAAGGGAAGAAAATTGATCACGAACCTACAGTTGACCATTGGGAAGAGATTCTACGAAATGCTAATGTTACCTCAGTGAGTGTAGTTATCCCCTTTAAATGGCAATATTAACAACTCATTATTTTTATAATTTTCTGTCATTCAAAAGATTTTTGATAGGTCAACTATCTTTTTTTTTACTTACAGGTTAAAACTGTCCTTCCTATGAGACAACTGAGAGTGGAGTATGATCAATTTGAATTGAAACGCAGACTACTCACCCAACATGACTTCATAATGGTTGATACACGTGTCTTGAACCATGTATCACATCTTTTAGGAAAAATGTTTTTCAAAAAACATAATTTGCTGATTCCTGTGAGATTAAACGAAAAGCAGAAATATGTTAAAAAGTCCATAGATATTGGATTAAGAACTACCATGTTGCGTCTTGGTGATGGGCCTACATCTGTGATATTGATTGGTCACACAGGCATGCCTAATGAAAAACTGAAAGAAAATATAATGTCTCTAGTTAAACAGCTTTGTGAAAAATACCCTGGAGGAGAAGCAAATGTTAGATCCATAGCTTTGAAGCTACCTCTGTCACTGTCTGTTCCTTTATATATTACACTGAGTATGATATTTTTTTTTATACCTATAAAAAATACTATTAAGAAAACATTCCTTTAAAATTAATTGAAGGGTACAATGGAGTAATGACAGACTTTTTTTTTTGTATTGGCATCATTTGAAAGTCCGTAGAAACTAGTTTCGTTTTTATCACACACGAAAAACGCTTTTCGTCTCCCAGGTTATTAGCTGTTATAATTTGAGGGACAGGCTAAAAACGATGAATGTCTTTTAAAATAACGGTGAAAACCTGAGAAAAAAGATGAATATTGATGAAGGTCCAATAGGTATAATTTTCTCGAAGTAAGGTAAAATTTACATTGACCATTTTTCCCTTGTACCCTTCAATTTCTTATTTTCACTTCTTATCAATTTCTGGTTCAATGTTAAGCTTACACCAGAACCAGAAGCGTTATGTTAGGGTAGGTATATATAGAACTGCAAAATACTTGTAGGTAAGTATTACTTGTTGGTTCCTTGTTTTTGTCTCATTGCTGTATTAATAATGTTATTTTCTTCAGGACCTTCAAATTCAGTTGCTAATCCACCAAAACTAAGGAAGAGGAAGCCTAAAAACTTCAGAGACGTAGAAGATGAATTATCAACCATTCCCAACAGCAAAGTGAGAGTGGCTCCAGACGGAACAGTTACTTTAACAAAACTGAAAAACAGGTATATTATTTTATTTGAAACTGATTTTTATTAAACAAAGAAAAAGCAAGATTGACTACAAGATTACTTTGTGAGATAATAAGTTTTCTAAAAGTCTGTAATTTTTTGAGTATACATAGTATTTAACTGCTTGATAATAAATTCAAATTCAAGATAACAAAACACTGAATAGGCTACCTACTACAAATATTGAAAATGGATGACTAAAATATTAATCTGAGTTACTTACTAGTTATTCAGAACAATCAGTACAATTTATTAAGCAATAAAACTAATATTGTAGTGACAACTTTACGGCACACATTATATTTTAGCATATATTTTATTTGAAGTGCTTTTTTTTTACCTAACCTTACCTTATTATATTAGCTCAAATACGTTACATAGTAATCTACTTGGTTTAATAGTCACCCACTCAGTATTTGTTAACAATCATTTACAATTTTCACTGTTAATTTAAATTATTTATTACCCACATAAAATTAGTTGCTTAGTATTTAAGTATCTGAATAACAGTTGTCAATATATATTTTTAGTCACCCAATTAATAACCTCCAATTTTTTTTAGTGAAAGTGATGAAGAAACAGATATTGAAGAACAAAAAGAGGATTCAGATAAAAATGAAGACTCTGATAATGAAAAATAATAAAACAGTTTTTATGACATTTTATTTAATATGAAATGTTTATACTTAACATTATTCCAATAAACAATGATACATCATTTTGTAGTTAGTTATTTAGTTTTCTGTTGGTATTTCCAAAGTTTTATTGTCACAATTTTTCAAAATGTTACTAGCGCTCATATTGTTGTAAGCACCACTTGATGTTTTTGAAATTATTGATATCTGCATTTTCAAAGGCCATACTTTCTTGAACTTTTTGAAATTCTTCACTGAATCACTCTGATTTTCAACAGCAATAGGTTCCTTTTTCACAATTAATTCTTTTTTTATGGTGACAATAGTAGTACCCAAATCTAGTTCAGCCATCTTTTCCTCTAGTTCTTGTTTCACAGGCTTATTCCATGTTTCATTACTTTCACTCTTTAGTATTTTTTCATTATTTTTCATTAGTTCTTCCAGTTTTACCCCCCTTAAAGTTGTCAAGTCTATGTCAGTGGAAGTTGTAATTTTGTTTTTGTCAGGTGTACTTTCAGAAATTTCTGTCTTAATATTTTCAATTGCTTTATCAGTCTCAAAAATATTAGATTTGTTACAAGGCAGTTTTGACTTATTCTGTACAAATTGAAACAAATCATCTTCATTATCATCTGAATCAAACTTACGCTTTTGAGGCTTTGCTAAATTCAATTTTTTTGTTGCCGATTCCTGCTGATTGCAAACATTATTAGTACTGTTTTTCATTATAAAATTAAAATTATCTTGGCTATTGTCAGCCTCAGAGCTCGTTGCCATCTTTTTCGTGGGATTTATCATATCATCATCTTCATTTACTTTCCTCTTATAGCCACTGTTAGTAGCATCTACATTTGATGGTGCCAACTTCTTGTTACAATTTCCTTGCACATCATTATCATCACAAACTTTTCTCTTAGAACTATTAAAATTTTCATTTGCTGTAATATTCATTGAGGATGTTAAACTTTCATTAATGACAACATTTTCTCTGTTGCTTTGAACATTACGATTTGGTTCTTGGGATTCTTGAGCCAAAACATTGGTAGGTTTTGTATTAGTGTCAGTTTGTTTGATGATTTCAGAAGGGAAATAAAAACTGGGATTACAATATTTCTCAGTAGAACAATACAGTATAGCTAAACCTATTTCAACATCAGTTACCAATCTTTTGCCTTTACTCTTCAAGTAGTTAATTATATCTTGAATTAAATTCCGTTGTGCTTGCGACTCTTGTGTAGCAGAATTTATATTGTACTGTATTACAATAACATTATTTTCACAAAGTGCTGACTTTGTCATTTTAGCTTCACTCAATAACAAGGCACTAGCTGAAGCGTTTGTTAAGACAGTTTTATACATTTCAAACTGACGCTTAGAAAAAAATACAACTTTTTTACCAGAAAATAACAATTTTCTTCCACTGTTGGGTAGAAACGACACATTCTCTTTATTAAGTGTGGACTCAATTACTTGAGGGGTAAAGTTATTTGGGTCCGGTAACTTAGTTTGACTGTTCACAGCTTCAAGACATTGATTCCAAAAATTAACTGTGACGATGTGAGCACCCTGAACCAAAGCTAATACAACTTTCATAGTCAAAGTGATTGCAGGCATTGTGAGAAACTTGCAATTCTCATCCCATTCATTCTTAAGTGTTCCGGAAAGGTTGTTAAGGCACTCTCTCAAATTATTTAGATTTTCTCCTTTCAGTGTTGATGTACAAGTAACAAGTGACATAGCGTGCACTGTAAATACACTTTTCATTTTCCCAAATTTGACAATATCTTTATCATTCAATTTTATCATAGCCATACTTTCTATCTTGTCCTCGCTGTTGTTGACATAAGTACCGTACCTTGATCCCAAATCTTGCAAAAACAATTGATTGATCAATTTAGACAGAATTGCATGTTTTCTACTGATAGAAGGATCATCAGCTATCACAAAACAGGATGCTTGTGGATCGGCATTCCGCCCAATTGTAACTTCTGGGTTTGGACCAGCAATATATATGACTTTTCCATCATTTTCGTTGATCAAATACCACATTTTGCTTTTTATTGCTCGCACTTATCAATCAAATAAGTTAAAAAATTAATGTCAAATGTTCACATTTATTAAAATACCATACCGCGACCGACGCAACCACCACAAACAAACGCAGACGGCAGACAGAACAGAAAGAACTATAGACAAAATCACAAAACACACCAGACACCACAGGGTAGGGATACGCCGCGCCGATCCGATCCGACCTTTTGAAATATCGGATCGGTGGCATACGATCCGGTGAATTTCGGATCGGATCGAGGCCATACGATTTTTTGCCGGATCGATACAGAACATGAAAGATCGGCGGGCTGATTATCTAATTAGAAACCACCTAGCGACCGGTTGCAGTTCATAGATGATAGTGATCCATTGCTACTTCTTAAAGGATTAAAAAAAAACATACCAAAGAAAAGTAGCAATGTATGTGGAATGAAACCGGTCGCTAAATAGTTTCTTTTTAGATAATCAAGGTGCCGATTGCTTGGATCGTATGAACGAAAATGCGGTTTGTTTACGAAAAATGGGCACTTTGGTTTATTTGTTACGAAATTGATCTTTGTCTACATTTAGAACTTGGCCAAAAACTGGCGCCTATAAAAATTGTACTTAACTATACACATCAACTTTGTCGAGGGATACAGGTGTTATTTTCATACAAACGAGGTAACTTTGATCAGCCTTGGTTTCCTGCCAGGGATGTACCGTGCTGTGATCTAATGATGGCCAACGTTTTAAGAATGTTGGTCAGATCAGTTGGGTGTGTATGGCGATCTAAATCTCCTCCATTCACTCCTTGGATAGCCGTCATTAGATCACAGCACAGTACATCCCTGGCAGGAAACCAAGGCTTCAAAGTTACCTCGTTTGTATGAAAATAACACCTGTATCCCTAGACAAAGTTGATGTGTGTATTAGTTGTTAGGCGCGTCTTCAAGTATAATAGTACAATAGCCCGTAGAACATTTAAATTACCAAAAAGGTTACCGTTTGCCGTGGTTGTTGACGGACGAAACGATCGTTTACGACACTCGCCAATTTATTCCGACATCCTAAGGAGGACAGTACTGATAGTTAAATTTGCCGTCTACAGATAAGCATCGCTAGCAGAGTGGTGCGGTGCAGTGCAACTCAACGTTTTCAGCTATACCAGGAAATACAAGTTCAAACCTCAGAAATTATTTTTGACCGTTGTTTATTACGAAATTATAGATACATTAACCCAAGTTTTACAGATCGCAACCCGCCGTAACCTATATTTGTATATCTCCAAAATTGATATTTTTTATTTTTCAAGGTTTACCACATGGTTTAGCTATTGTCGTGTTCAACAGCTTTGTTTGATTTGTTAGGCGCGTCTTCAAGTATAATAGTACAATAGCCCGTAGAACATTTAAATTACCAAAAAGGTTACCGTTTGCCGTGGTTGTTGACGGACGAAACGATCGTTTACGACACTCGCCAATTTATTCCGACATCCTAAGGAGGACAGTACTGATAGTTAAATTTGCCGTCTACAGATAAGCATCGCTAGCAGAGTGGTGCGGTGCAGTGCAACTCAACGTTTTCAGCTATACCAGGAAATACAAGTTCAAACCTCAGAAATTATTTTTGACCGTTGTTTATTACGAAATTATAGATACATTAACCCAAGTTTTACAGATCGCAACCCGCCGTAACCTATATTTGTATATCTCCAAAATTGATATTTTTTATTTTTCAAGGTTTACCACATGGTTTAGCTATTGTCGTGTTCAACAGCTTTGTTTGATTGCCACCGCTAATAGTAAGACTATGGAAAGTGATCATACACAGATTTAAGACCAGCCCCCAGCCCCCTAATTACGTAACTTTGTTGCAATCAACACTGACAGAAATCGCAGTAACATTGCTGCTTTAGTGAGAACCATTGTGACAACTATCTTACTTAAAGCAGCAATGCAACTGCGATTTCAATGGACTTCAATCAAGAATTGTTAGCAACAGACTTATGTAATCAACTAGCAGATTTTGTAACTTTGTTGCAATCAACTTCAACAGAAATCACAGTTACATTGCTGCTTTAGTAAAAACCAATATGACAACTATCTTACTTAAAGCAGTAATGTAACTGCGGTTTCAATCGATTTCAATCGAGAATTGTTAGCAACACAGTTACTTAATCAGCCCACTGATAAAGTCCAACCATTTTCATCAGGTCTTAAATCTGTGTATGGCTACTTTTTACAGTCTTACTTTTATCTGTGGCAATCAAACCAAGCTGGGTTGCGTTCAGAGGCTTAGTGTGCGGTTGTTTGGTTGTTTTTTAACTCACTTTAAGGTTAGGAACGACCAAGAACTTTAAATGTCAATGTCAATACAAAGTCTGTATTTTCTATTTGGAATACGAATAATATAAACTTTCCTTTATTCAAAATCAAATAAAAACTGTTTTTTTGCGAAGCTACCATGATTTATTTGAAAATTAGACACAAAAACATCAAAATACAAAATAATGTCAAATGACATTGACATTTTTTCTATAGACAAACGTCAGAGCGTTTTACAACCATCAATTTTGATGGTTGTTTGGTTGCAACGCTCTGAGGTTTGGAACGGGAAAGTTGTAACAACCGAACGCCACGCTCTAATGTTTGGAACGGCGAAGCGTACGTTCGGAACGCAACCCTGTAGAACACGACAATAGTTAAACTATGTGGTAAACCTCGAAAATTAAAAAAATATCAATATTGGAGATATACAAATGTAGGTTACGGCGGGTTGTGAATTGTGATCTGTAAAACTTGGGTTAAAGTATCTATAATTTCGTAATAAATAACTATATCACAACGGCAAACGGTAACTTTTTTCGTTATTTAAATGTTCTACGGACTACTATGCTATAAAATTTTGAGAGAAATTCGTCTTTAAGTTCTCTGAGTACAATATTACTATTCTACATTGTTTTGCATGGGTTTACTTAATAAAGATATAAAATTAATTGTGTCTTACTTATTTGCATCCGATCCGGATCGATTTCCTGAAAATCGGATCGTTAATCCGGCACCCATTATCTAAAAAGAAACTATTTAGCGACCGGTTTCATTCCACATACATTGCTACTTTTCTTTGGTATGTTTTTTTTTTAATCCAAAAAGAAGTAGCAATGGATCACTATCATCTATGAACTGCAACCGGTCGCTAGGTGGTTTCTAATTAGATAATCAGCCCGCCGGATCGCGCATCCCTACCACAGGGCACAGGGTTGCGTTCAGTGGCTTAGGCTGGTATTATAGAATCAAACTCAGACTCAAATATCTGCTTGAGTACAGTTAGAAAGGGATGGCGCTATATGCGATGAATAGCACCATCCCTTTCTAACTGTACTCAAGCAGCAAGCATTGCTTGAGTCTCGTTCTGTAATACTAGCCTCAGTGACATTGCTGCTTTAGTAAGAGCCAATGTGACAATCTATCTTACTTAAAGCAGCCCACCGATTACGTATCTCTGTTGCTAACAATTCTCGATTGAAATCGCAGTTGCATTGCCGCTTTAAGTAAGATAGTTGTCACATTGGTTCTTACTAAATCAGCAATGTCACTGCGATTTCTGTCAAAGTTGATTGCAACAAAGTTAGACAATCAGCAATGCAACTGCGATTTCAATCGAGAATTGTTAGCAACAGAGATACGTAATCGGTGGGCCGCCTACAGCAATGCAACTGCGATTTCAATCGAGAATTGTTAGCAACAGCCTTACGTAATTCGGGGTCTGTTTATTGACATTGTTGTTCTTTGAAATTCTATTTCTATGAGCAGTAATGAGTGGACTTGGAACTAATTAGTTCCAAGTATGTACACTCACTACTGTCATAGTAGATTTTTTTACTGCTCTCAGCGCCAATATGGCGATTTTCAAATCAGCACAAAAAATTGCTGTCATTTCATGACATTAGCCTGTCCAGCGTATAATGGACGTCAGTGCATCCCATACAAATTGCAGCCTCTGGAATACGATATGAACTGTCAAATGAATACGATTGCCTTACGCAATCGCACCCATTACATAACTCTGTTGCTAACAATTCTCAATTGATTGAAATCGCAGTTGCATTGCTGCTTTAAGTAAGATAGTTGTCACAATGGTTCCTACTAAAGCAGCAATGTTACTGCGATTTCTGTCAGAGTTGATTGCAACAAAATTAGATAATCGGTGGGTCGATTAAATACTGAGGGATCACAGCATTCACAGTATTTACCATACGTGTAGCCGTCGCCTCATGGTTTGCCGATACCTTTTAGATAAAGTGTAAAGTCATGTTCTATTCGAAGCGTTAGAAAAATCGCGCGTTAAAAAACGTCGAGAAAACGCTCGTGCGAACAATCGCTTTTCTCTCTACTTTCTTTGGTTGGTTACCATGGAAACAAAAATGTCAAATGTAAAGCAAGCAACAACAAACAAAACAACCAAACGAAACGGTACCTATAAATCACTTTCAGTGCTATAAATTTGGTATTTTGATTACTTTACTTGCTCAGTGAGTGAACAAACCGAATCCAAGAATCAAAATATTTTTTATACAATTATCTTTCACTATGAAAGAAATCAATGCAGCAAAGAAAAAGCCTAGCTTTATATAATTAAATAAGAGGAAAAATATTATTGGTACCTACATAAGGTAATTTGTGAAAGATAATACTTGGTCAAACTGATAAATAAAAATGACTTTATACATTGATACTAAGCTTAGCTTTAGTGATGAAAATATGGTGTGTACTGTTGGAGCCTGGCATCAATCTTTACCGCTCTTGGCTGTGGGTTCATATAACCAAGAAAAGGGTGGTTTTGTCACCATTTTTCAAGAGAATGTAAGTGCCTACCTATTAGTACAAACTTTTTGTATGAAGTACTTATCTATCATATTTTCAGTTTTAAAATACCTAATAAATTTAATGCTAAAGCCCATTTTGTTAATTTTGCTATTCCCAGATTTTATTTTTCAATAAGTACCTACTAGTGACTGGGTAGCTCAGTGGTCAGAGCATTGGACCGGATATCCAAAGGTCACGGGTTCGATTCCCGTCCGAGAATTGATCTGATGCGAGTCATGTTTTTTCTAGTATATTATTTAGTATTGTATAAAAATCGCATAGTGAATGCAAAAATCTCAAATTCAAAAAGTACCTAAGTACTTCTTTTATTTTCAGGGTCTCGCTTTAGAAGGATGTGAATGGCCTATTTTGTTATCTAATCAAGCGACAGCCTTAGCATGGCATCCCACCAGACGATTGCTGGTTGTCGGTTGGGATGGGGGGGAACTTTATATATGGTTGGAATATTCTTGGGCTCGGCTAGAAGCCCCCCATAATGCAGCACTTACCACCATTGCATTTAGTCCAGGAGGAGGTAGATTATTAGCATCAGATGCTGCTGGATCTTTATCTGGATGGCAGTCAAGTTCAGGTGCACCTTTAACGTCTTTCCATCACCAACTTGGAGATGTTATTACTCATGTTACATATTGTTCGCCACAACCGAGCAGCGAATCATCAATAAGAGGATTGGCACGTGCCGCTGTTGCTGGAGATGAGAATGCTTTGGATGCTTTAGCCGCGTGGCGCCCTCGAACAACTGCAAGAATGAGAGAAGGAGCCCAACCGGATAACCATACCTGTTATGCTGCACAAGACAATGGTGTCATCCTATATGTGAACCATTCTGGAGCCTGTTCAGAAGTTCTCAATGCACCTGGAAATATAATATTTATGGGAATCATTAGTAACATTTATTTATTAGTCGCTTGGGAATCTGGAGGAGCTCTAAGCTTAACGAGATTTATGACAGCCGATGATGGATCGTTGACCACTGACACTCATGTCAGAATGGCAGCTAGGAATGGACAAAGCATAGTTCTCGCAAGCAATTTTTATGTAGCTGTTATAACTGGAGATAATGTAATAAGAATCTGGGATAGTGAAACTGGAGATAATGATGTGCTGCCCAATGAAAAAGAAGTTGTTGCCGAGGGAGATATTTTCACAAGTATCAGTTATTGTAACTTGAGTGATACTCTTTGTTGTGGAACTGCTCAGGGTAATCTCTATCTTTGGCGGCGAGACCACAGAAATCATTGGAAACTAATAAGTAGCACTGCTGTTAAAGGAACAGTAAAAGAAGTCAGTTGGGGTTCAGAAGGTCTAATGAATCCATTATTACATGTCAACTGCATAACAAGTGCCTACATCCTTCGAGAACAACCTGTGTGCTGGGGATACTCACCAAATGTTTGGATGGTGCAGAAATCTGCTGTAGAAATTGGTGTTCTAAATAATAATAATTTAACATCTACCATTGATACCACAATCACTGTAAGAGCACTTGCCTTTAAAGATAATTATGTTGCTTTAGGAGATGGAAAAGAGGTGCAAGTAAGTATTTTAAGTACAAAATACCATTTGTCCTCTAAATTTTGTCTTTAGTTTAATTTGAAATTACCTTTAACTTTTTCATTTTCAGATTTGGATGAGTAATAAAGACAATAATGTCAAGTTTTCTCTCATGCGTAGTTTTCCTTGGAAAACTGAAGTCCTTATAATACATAATGACATACTTGTTGGTATTGTAAACCCTCACATTGAATGTTACACTGTAACGGGCAATAACTTAGGTATCTTACCAAGTACAGAAGGAGAAGGTGAACCAATTGGAGTAACTAATACAAACAAGTTCATTGTTATTGCTACAATGGATGGCACACTTAAATTAGTTGAAATAACAAAGAAAGGTCTGAGAATGCCGTACCCACCTAAAAATTGCTATCAAATGATCGAGGATTTTGGAGAAGTAATGAGAGCTTCTGTGAACTGTGTTGGGCGTTACATTTGCTTGAGTGTAGCCAATTCAGGATTAGCACCAGATCCTAGGTTGTACCTCTGGGATGTGGCAAATGATGTCATTACTAACATGCACCTGGATGAAACTGCAACTCCTCCTTATCAAAGTGTTCCTATAGCTATACTGTGGGATCACAATGATCCACGAATAGTGGGAGTACATATGCGATCTGCTGATTTAGATAGAATACATCTATTTTTTTGTCATGAAGGAAATCTTTTTGAATATAAAAATTGGTCATCCACCAATGAAGACTACTTTCAAACGGATTTTATGCTCTGCTCGCTATTCACTCCTAATGTAATAATATTAGGACAACAGAGTCTCAAGAAAATATTAATGCATGAATTTGCTGACGTGAATGAGCAAGACGCGGCTAATATAAGGCAAACATTAGATTTTCTCTATTATATGACCACCGGTAATTTAGAAAAAGCTGTTGTCGTGGGAACAAATATTTCAGGTGGTAAAACTTCTGTTATTTGGGACAGTCTAGCAAAAGTGTGCGTTTATCGGAAACGGCCTGAAGTCGGCGCCGTGTGTTTAGGCAAAATGGGTAATATCAAAGGCGCACTTATGATGCGCAAAGTAATGAACGACAACGATATTGATGAAGCCTGCAAAGTCGGGATACTTGCTGTAAATCTCGGTATGATGGAGGAAGCAGAAAAATTATTTCGCGAGGCCCAACGAACAGATCTCATTACCCGTCTCATATCTGCAAAGGAAGGAGGTCTTCAAGAAATTAGTAACGGTACTGGCGAAGGTGAAAACATTTTGTTGATCAAGAGCGCCCAACATAAATTAGCCAAAGTTTTGTGGGCAAATGGTGAAACTGGAGCATCTCTGAAACTTTTTGAAAGTGCTGGAACACTAGTCCCTCACGTGCCAAGAATGCTCATCGCACAAGGACAGGCTGCTTTGTTAGCGCAGTACGTTACTAACTCGAATGATCCTAATCTAATAACATGGTGGGGTCATTACTTGGAGAGTATAGGTGATTTAGATGGAGCCCTGGAGGCATACGCTCGTGCCAGTGATTATGGTGAACAAACTAGATTATTGTGTCACATGGACAGAATTGATGAAGCTGAAAAGTCATGTCAGAAAAATCCTCCGGCGATGTATCAGATGGCGCGCTATTTGGAAATGCAGTCTGATAAAACTGAACAATCGGTAAAGGTAGGTCTTACATTTTAATTTGATAGGTGCAGTCTGTGCCTGACTTCGTTTTGAATAGGTTGATAAATTTATCTTATGATTTCCAGATGTACCTAAAATGCGGCGCAGTGTCTTCTGCTATCCGTGTGGCAGCAGAAGCGAGCGCCTGGAACCTTGTGTGGCGCGCTGGATCATCATCAACTTCGCACGCTTTACACGCCGCGTCAATCTTAGAAAACGCTGGGCAAAATGAACAAGCTATAGCACTGTACCAAAAAGCAGGTAAGTACGATATTTATTGGTACCTAAATGAAGTACTTTATCAGATTTTTTTATCTGTGTAGGTACAAATTACTGTTCGACCACCCTATTACCTACGCCGCCTACGCTACACGAGTCCTTGGAATTGATCCCGGTAGATAAACTTCGATTCCGCATATTCCTGCCCATTGTAAGATAAACTTCAGCAAAATATCGCAACCGCGCAGGGTCAATACACTGATTTTCAGCTGATTCTAAAAGAGAGGTGCACAAAAACAAACAACAAATTCAGTTGATTTTCAAACATTAAGATATCATCAACAACGAAGTCGCGCAGTAACAATGTTTTAAACATAATATGGTTAAATTGGAATAAACTTTTCAGGTAAACCACATTTAGCACTGAAGTTAGCGTTGCTCTGTGGCGATACTAACGCCATGGTGGCAGCGGTTGAGTCCCTCGGAGACCGCGTGGATCCCGAGTTAGCGCACACTCTCGCGACGCACCTCAGGAAGGCAGATCATCATTCGCATGCAGCGGCCTTACTTGCTACTGCTGGAAAGGTATTTATTATTTACTAGCGGCCGCCCGCTGTTTTACCCGCGTGGATCCCGTTCCCGTGGGAATATCGGGATAAAAAGTATTCTATGTTTTAATCTAGGCTATCTAGGTACTATCTGTGTGCCAAATTCCAACCAAATCCGTTCAGTAGTTTTTGCATGATTGAGGAACAAACATCCAAACCCACACTTTCACATTTATAATATTAGTAGGATAGGATTTAAATCTAGTTTTAAAGTGTTTTGCGTTTTACAACATCAGTATTTGGGTTTTAATTGCTGTCATTTCCATCCTTTTGATCTTATAGTTTTTTGTCACACTCTCTCTAGCCTGGCTCCCAACACACGGTATAAGATTGAGGTTAGAAACGTCAACAAAAAAGTGAGTGGCAAGCGGACATAATATGTCACCCACCCAAAACTATTTTGACAGCGCACATATTCCTGACTGCCACCACAGGATATCCTTACTAATATTATAAATGCGAAAGTCCGTTTGTTTATTTGTTTGTTACGCCTTCACGTCTAATCTTAACTGCTGAACCGATCATCATGAAATCATGAAATTTTGCATATACCTACGTAGTCAGGGGTACAGAAAAGGACATAGGGTACCTTTTATACTGAAAAAAATTTTCGTTCCCAAGGGATAGAAAAAAATTGTCCACGCAGACGAAGTCGCGGGCGGCCGCTAGTCAGGAAATAAACACAGCTGGATATTCGGATTATTTATCAAAAAGTTACTCTTTTACTAAATTTGGTTCTGTTATTACTTAATAACAACACATGAGGACACTTCTGCTCCTTCGTTGCACGTGACACTACTGCGTGGCACTATCAGTAGTGTCACTCCGTTTTCTTGCATAAAATCCTTGATCATTAATTTACAGTACGAAGAAGCGCTAGACATAGTGGAGCAGTCAGCAGCGCCGCTATCCGAGGAGTTGAGTGAACGTTTAGCAGCACCGGCGGGGACGACCGGCCGCGACGCGCTCCTACGGCGGCTTGCCGACGTGCTGGGGGGCAGGGGCTTGTACCACCAGGCGGCGAAGAGGCTCGCGCATGCGGGGGATAAGGTAGACTAGTTATTCAATAGTGTGGCAACTGGGCCGTTATTGGAGGAGTTGAGTGAGTTTTTAGCAGCATCGGCGGGAGTGACCGGCCGGGACGCGCTATTGCGAAGGCTGACCCACAAATTAGTTGTACCACCAGGCGGCGAAGAGACTGGCGCATGCCGGGGATAAGGTAGACTTTAGTTATTCAATAGTGGAGCAACTGGGCCGTTATTGGAGGAGTTGAGTGAGTTTTAGCAGCATTGGCGGGAACGACCGGCCGGGACGCGCTATTGCGAAAGCTGACTCACGTACTGGGTAGCAGGAGCTTGTACCACCAGGCGGCGAAGAGGCTGGCGCATGCCGGGGATAAGGTAGACTTTAGTTATTCAATAGTGGAGCAGCTGGGCCGTTATTGAAGGAGTTGAGTGAGCTTAGCTGCACCGGCGGGAACGACCGACCGCGACGCGCTCCTACGGTGACAGGCCGATGTACTGGGCTGGGGGGTAGGGCTTGTACCACCAGGCGGCGAAGAAACTGGTGCATGCGGGGGATAAAGTAGACTTTTTAGTTATTCAATAGTGGAGCAACTGGCCCGTTATTGGAAGAGTTGAGTGAGTTTTTAGCAGCGTTGCATTGGCGGGAACGACTACTACTAGCATGACTATACTACTTATACTTTTAACTTAGGCATGTCAAATATGCGGCCCCTTACACGTTTGACTGCGGCCCGATCCAATTTTAAAAACCTCCTGATGCGGCCCGCAAGCGTGTCTCAATAATATTTCAATTCAAAAAAACCTCTATGCAATGAGTTTTATTTTTATTTCAAGTTAGGTTTTGCGGCTCACTGATTCTACGATCAAAATGCATTTGGCCCACGAATGACTTTAAGTTTGACATGGCCTTTAACTTCACCATATTGTTGACCCAGGCTGGGGCGATGCGCTGGTTGATGCGTTCCGGTGACGCAGACCGCATCGCGACGTTCGCGGCGGCCGCGCGCGACCGCGCCGCGCAGCTCATGGCCGCGGACTACCTGCGCCGCCGCGCCGACTGGCGCTCGCGCCCCGACCTCACCAGGCACATACTGCACTTCTACACGAGGGCGAAGGCGTACGGGAAACTGGCCGCGTTTTACGCTGAATGCGCCAAAGTTGAAGTCGACGAATATGACGTAAGTAATGTTGCTGGCGGCTCATGGCAGCAGACTACCTGCGCCGCCGCGCCGACTGGCGCTCGCGCCCCGACCTCACCAGGCACATACTGCACTTCTACACGAGGGCGAAGGCGTACGGGAAACTGGCCGCGTTTTACGCTGAATGCGCCAAAGTTGAAGTCGACGAATATGACGTAAGTAATGTTGCTGGCGGCTCATGGCAGCAGACTACCTGCGCCGCCGCGCCGACTGGCGCTCGCGCCCCGACCTCACCAGGCACATACTGCACTTCTACACGAGGGCGAAGGCGTACGGGAAACTGGCCGCGTTTTACGCTGAATGCGCCAAAGTTGAAGTCGACGAATATGACGTAAGTAATGTTGCTGGCGGCTCATGGCAGCAGACTACCTGCGCCGCCGCGCCGACTGGCGCTCGCGCCCCGACCTCACCAGGCACATACTGCACTTCTACACGAGGGCGAAGGCGTACGGGAAACTGGCCGCGTTTTACGCTGAATGCGCCAAAGTTGAAGTCGACGAATATGACGTAAGTAATGTTGCTGGCGGCTCATGGCAGCAGACTACCTGCGCCGCCGCGCCGACTGGCGCTCGCGCCCCGACCTCACCAGGCACATACTGCACTTCTACACGAGGGCGAAGGCGTACGGGAAACTGGCCGCGTTTTACGCTGAATGCGCCAAAGTTGAAGTCGACGAATATGACGTAAGTAATGTTGCTGGCGGCTCATGGCAGCAGACTACCTGCGCCGCCGCGCCGACTGGCGCTCGCGCCCCGACCTCACCAGGCACATACTGCACTTCTACACGAGGGCGAAGGCGTACGGGAAACTGGCCGCGTTTTACGCTGAATGCGCCAAAGTTGAAGTAGACGAATATGACGTAAGTAATGTTGCTGGCGGCTCATGGCAGCAGACTACCTGCGCCGCCGCGCCGACTGGCGCTCACGCCCCGACCTCACCAGGCACATACTGCACTTCTACACGAGGGCGAAGGCGTACGGGAAACTGGCCGCGTTTTACGCTGAATGCGCCAAAGTTGAAGTCGACGAATATGACGTAAGTAATGTTGCTGGCGGCTCATGGCAGCAGACTACCTGCGCCGCCGCGCCGACTGGCGCTCGCGCCCCGACCTCACCAGGCACATACTGCACTTCTACACGAGGGCGAAGGCGTACGGGAAACTGGCCGCGTTTTACGCTGAATGCGCCAAAGTTGAAGTCGACGAATATGACGTAAGTAATGTTGCTGGCGGCTCATGGCAGCAGACTACCTGCGCCGCCGCGCCGACTGGCGCTCGCGCCCCGACCTCACCAGGCACATACTGCACTTCTACACGAGGGCGAAGGCGTACGGGAAACTGGCCGCGTTTTACGCTGAATGCGCCAAAGTTGAAGTCGACGAATATGACGTAAGTAATGTTGCTGGCGGCTCATGGCAGCAGACTACCTGCGCCGACTGGCGCTCGCGCCCCGACCTCACCAGGCACATACTGCACTTCTACACGAGGGCGAAGGCGTACGGGAAACTGGCCGCGTTTTACGCTGAATGCGCCAAAGTTGAAGTCGACGAATATGACGTAAGTAATGTTGCTGGCGGCTCATGGCAGCAGACTACCTGCGCCGCCGCGCCGACTGGCGCTCGCGCCCCGACCTCACCAGGCACATACTGCACTTCTACACGAGGGCGAAGGCGTACGGGAAACTGGCCGCGTTTTACGCTGAATGCGCCAAAGTTGAAGTCGACGAATATGACGTAAGTAATGTTGCTGGCGGCTCATGGCAGCAGACTACCTGCGCCGCCGCGCCGACTGGCGCTCGCGCCCCGACCTCACCAGGCACATACTGCACTTCTACACGAGGGCGAAGGCGTACGGGAAACTGGCCGCGTTTTACGCTGAATGCGCCAAAGTTGAAGTCGACGAATATGACGTAAGTAATGTTGCTGGCGGCTCATGGCAGCAGACTACCTGCGCCGCCGCGCCGACTGGCGCTCGCGCCCCGACCTCACCAGGCACATACTGCACTTCTACACGAGGGCGAAGGCGTACGGGAAACTGGCCGCGTTTTACGCTGAATGCGCCAAAGTTGAAGTCGACGAATATGACGTAAGTAATGTTGCTGGCGGCTCATGGCAGCAGACTACCTGCGCCGCCGCGCCGACTGGCGCTCGCGCCCCGACCTCACCAGGCACATACTGCACTTCTACACGAGGGCGAAGGCGTACGGGAAACTGGCCGCGTTTTACGCTGAATGCGCCAAAGTTGAAGTCGACGAATATGACGTAAGTAATGTTGCTGGCGGCTCATGGCAGCAGACTACCTGCGCCGACTGGCGCTCGCGCCCCGACCTCACCAGGCACATACTGCACTTCTACACGAGGGCGAAGGCGTACGGGAAACTGGCCGCGTTTTACGCTGAATGCGCCAAAGTTGAAGTCGACGAATATGACGTAAGTAATGTTGCTGGCGGCTCATGGCAGCAGACTACCTGCGCCGCCGCGCCGACTGGCGCTCGCGCCCCGACCTCACCAGGCACATACTGCACTTCTACACGAGGGCGAAGGCGTACGGGAAACTGGCCGCGTTTTACGCTGAATGCGCCAAAGTTGAAGTCGACGAATATGACGTAAGTAATGTTGCTGGCGGCTCATGGCAGCAGACTACCTGCGCCGACTGGCGCTCGCGCCCCGACCTCACCAGGCACATACTGCACTTCTACACGAGGGCGAAGGCGTACGGGAAACTGGCCGCGTTTTACGCTGAATGCGCCAAAGTTGAAGTCGACGAATATGACGTAAGTAATGTTGCTGGCGGCTCATGGCAGCAGACTACCTGCGCCGCCGCGCCGACTGGCGCTCGCGCCCCGACCTCACCAGGCACATACTGCACTTCTACACGAGGGCGAAGGCGTACGGGAAACTGGCCGCGTTTTACGCTGAATGCGCCAAAGTTGAAGTCGACGAATATGACGTAAGTAATGTTGCTGGCGGCTCATGGCAGCAGACTACCTGCGCCGCCGCGCCGACTGGCGCTCGCGCCCCGACCTCACCAGGCACATACTGCACTTCTACACGAGGGCGAAGGCGTACGGGAAACTGGCCGCGTTTTACGCTGAATGCGCCAAAGTTGAAGTCGACGAATATGACGTAAGTAATGTTGCTGGCGGCTCATGGCAGCAGACTACCTGCGCCGCCGCGCCGACTGGCGCTCGCGCCCCGACCTCACCAGGCACATACTGCACTTCTACACGAGGGCGAAGGCGTACGGGAAACTGGCCGCGTTTTACGCTGAATGCGCCAAAGTTGAAGTCGACGAATATGACGTAAGTAATGTTGCTGGCGGCTCATGGCAGCAGACTACCTGCGCCGCCGCGCCGACTGGCGCTCACGCCCCGACCTCACCAGGCACATACTGCACTTCTACACGAGGGCGAAGGCGTACGGGAAACTGGCCGCGTTTTACGCTGAATGCGCCAAAGTTGAAGTCGACGAATATGACGTAAGTAATGTTGCTGGCGGCTCATGGCAGCAGACTACCTGCGCCGCCGCGCCGACTGGCGCTCGCGCCCCGACCTCACCAGGCACATACTGCACTTCTACACGAGGGCGAAGGCGTACGGGAAACTGGCCGCGTTTTACGCTGAATGCGCCAAAGTTGAAGTCGACGAATATGACGTAAGTAATGTTGCTGGCGGCTCATGGCAGCAGACTACCTGCGCCGACTGGCGCTCGCGCCCCGACCTCACCAGGCACATACTGCACTTCTACACGAGGGCGAAGGCGTACGGGAAACTGGCCGCGTTTTACGCTGAATGCGCCAAAGTTGAAGTCGACGAATATGACGTAAGTAATGTTGCTGGCGGCTCATGGCAGCAGACTACCTGCGCCGCCGCGCCGACTGGCGCTCGCGCCCCGACCTCACCAGGCACATACTGCACTTCTACACGAGGGCGAAGGCGTACGGGAAACTGGCCGCGTTTTACGCTGAATGCGCCAAAGTTGAAGTCGACGAATATGACGTAAGTAATGTTGCTGGCGGCTCATGGCAGCAGACTACCTGCGCCGCCGCGCCGACTGGCGCTCGCGCCCCGACCTCACCAGGCACATACTGCACTTCTACGCGAGGGCGAAGGCGTACGGGAAACTGGCCGCGTTTTACGCTGAATGCGCCAAAGTTGAAGTCGACGAATATGACGTAAGTAATGTTGCTGGCGGCTCATGGCAGCAGACTACCTGCGCCGCCGCGCCGACTGGCGCTCGCGCCCCGACCTCACCAGGCACATACTGCACTTCTACACGAGGGCGAAGGCGTACGGGAAACTGGCCGCGTTTTACGCTGAATGCGCCAAAGTTGAAGTCGACGAATATGACGTAAGTAATGTTGCTGGCGGCTCATGGCAGCAGACTACCTGCGCCGCCGCGCCGACTTGCGCTCGCGCCCCGACCTCACCAGGCACATACTGCACTTCTACACGAGGGCGAAGGCGTACGGGAAACTGGCCGCGTTTTACGCTGAATGCGCCAAAGTTGAAGTCGACGAATATGACGTAAGTAATGTTGCTGGCGGCTCATGGCAGCAGACTACCTGCGCCGCCGCGCCGACTGGCGCTCGCACCCCGACCTCACCAGGCACATACTGCACTTCTACACGAGGGCGAAGGCGTACGGGAAACTGGCCGCGTTTTACGCTGAATGCGCCAAAGTTGAAGTCGACGAATATGACGTAAGTAATGTTGCTGGCGGCTCATGGCAGCAGACTACCTGCGCCGCCGCGCCGACTGGCGCTCGCGCCCCGACCTCACCAGGCACATACTGCACTTCTACACGAGGGCGAAGGCGTACGGGAAACTGGCCGCGTTTTACGCTGAATGCGCCAAAGTTGAAGTCGACGAATATGACGTAAGTAATGTTGCTGGCGGCTCATGGCAGCAGACTACCTGCGCCGCCGCGCCGACTGGCGCTCGCGCCCCGACCTCACCAGGCACATACTGCACTTCTACACGAGGGCGAAGGCGTACGGGAAACTGGCCGCGTTTTACGCTGAATGCGCCAAAGTTGAAGTCGACGAATATGACGTAAGTAATGTTGCTGGCGGCTCATGGCAGCAGACTACCTGCGCCAACTGGCGCTCGCGCCCCGACCTCACCAGGCACATACTGCACTTCTACACGAGGGCGAAGGCGTACGGGAAACTGGCCGCGTTTTACGCTGAATGCGCCAAAGTTGAAGTCGACGAATATGACGTAAGTAATGTTGCTGGCGGCTCATGGCAGCAGACTACCTGCGCCGCCGCGCCGACTGGCGCTCGCGCCCCGACCTCACCAGGCACATACTGCACTTCTACACGAGGGCGAAGGCGTACGGGAAACTGGCCGCGTTTTACGCTGAATGCGCCAAAGTTGAAGTCGACGAATATGACGTAAGTAATGTTGCTGGCGGCTCATGGCAGCAGACTACCTGCGCCGACTGGCGCTCGCGCCCCGACCTCACCAGGCACATACTGCACTTCTACACGAGGGCGAAGGCGTACGGGAAACTGGCCGCGTTTTACGCTGAATGCGCCAAAGTTGAAGTCGACGAATATGACGTAAGTAATGTTGCTGGCGGCTCATGGCAGCAGACTACCTGCGCCGACTGGCGCTCGCGCCCCGACCTCACCAGGCACATACTGCACTTCTACACGAGGGCGAAGGCGTACGGGAAACTGGCCGCGTTTTACGCTGAATGCGCCAAAGTTGAAGTCGACGAATATGACGTAAGTAATGTTGCTGGCGGCTCATGGCAGCAGACTACCTGCGCCGCCGCGCCGACTGGCGCTCGCGCCCCGACCTCACCAGGCACATACTGCACTTCTACACGAGGGCGAAGGCGTACGGGAAACTGGCCGCGTTTTACGCTGAATGCGCCAAAGTTGAAGTCGACGAATATGACGTAAGTAATGTTGCTGGCGGCTCATGGCAGCAGACTACCTGCGCCGCCGCGCCGACTGGCGCTCGCGCCCCGACCTCACCAGGCACATACTGCACTTCTACACGAGGGCGAAGGCGTACGGGAAACTGGCCGCGTTTTACGCTGAATGCGCCAAAGTTGAAGTCGACGAATATGACGTAAGTAATGTTGCTGGCGGCTCATGGCAGCAGACTACCTGCGCCGACTGGCGCTCGCGCCCCGACCTCACCAGGCACATACTGCACTTCTACACGAGGGCGAAGGCGTACGGGAAACTGGCCGCGTTTTACGCTGAATGCGCCAAAGTTGAAGTCGACGAATATGACGTAAGTAATGTTGCTGGCGGCTCATGGCAGCAGACTACCTGCGCCGCCACGCCGACTGGCGCTCGCGCCCCGACCTTACCAGGCACATACTGCACTTCTACACGAGGGCGAAGGCGTACGGGAAACTGGCCGCGTTTTACGCTGAATGCGCCAAAGTTGAAGTCGACGAATATGACGTAAGTAATGTTGCTGGCGGCTCATGGCAGCAGACTACCTGCGCCGACTGGCGCTCGCGCCCCGACCTCACCAGGCACATACTGCACTTCTACACGAGGGCGAAGGCGTACGGGAAACTGGCCGCGTTTTACGCTGAATGCGCCAAAGTTGAAGTCGACGAATATGACGTAAGTAATGTTGCTGGCGGCTCATGGCAGCAGACTACCTGCGCCGCCGCGCCGACTGGCGCTCGCGCCCCGACCTCACCAGGCACATACTGCACTTCTACACGAGGGCGAAGGCGTACGGGAAACTGGCCGCGTTTTACGCTGAATGCGCCAAAGTTGAAGTCGACGAATATGACGTAAGTAATGTTGCTGGCGGCTCATGGCAGCAGACTACCTGCGCCGACTGGCGCTCGCGCCCCGACCTCACCAGGCACATACTGCACTTCTACACGAGGGCGAAGGCGTACGGGAAACTGGCCGCGTTTTACGCTGAATGCGCCAAAGTTGAAGTCGACGAATATGACGTAAGTAATGTTGCTGGCGGCTCATGGCAGCAGACTACCTGCGCCGCCGCGCCGACTGGCGCTCACGCCCCGACCTCACCAGGCACATACTGCACTTCTACACGAGGGCGAAGGCGTACGGGAAACTGGCCGCGTTTTACGCTGAATGCGCCAAAGTTGAAGTCGACGAATATGACGTAAGTAATGTTGCTGGCGGCTCATGGCAGCAGACTACCTGCGCCGCCGCGCCGACTGGCGCTCGCGCCCCGACCTCACCAGGCACATACTGCACTTCTACGCGAGGGCGAAGGCGTACGGGAAACTGGCCGCGTTTTACGCTGAATGCGCCAAAGTTGAAGTCGACGAATATGACGTAAGTAATGTTGCTGGCGGCTCATGGCAGCAGACTACCTGCGCCGCCGCGCCGACTGGCGCTCGTGCCCCGACCTCACCAGGCACATACTGCACTTCTACACGAGGGCGAAGGCGTACGGGAAACTGGCCGCGTTTTACGCTGAATGCGCCAAAGTTGAAGTCGACGAATATGACGTAAGTAATGTTGCTGGCGGCTCATGGCAGCAGACTACCTGCGCCGCCGCGCCGACTGGCGCTCGCGCCCCGACCTCACCAGGCACATACTGCACTTCTACACGAGGGCGAAGGCGTACGGGAAACTGGCCGCGTTTTACGCTGAATGCGCCAAAGTTGAAGTCGACGAATATGACGTAAGTAATGTTGCTGGCGGCTCATGGCAGCAGACTACCTGCGCCGCCGCGCCGACTGGCGCTCGCGCCCCGACCTCACCAGGCACATACTGCACTTCTACACGAGGGCGAAGGCGTACGGGAAACTGGCCGCGTTTTACGCTGAATGCGCCAAAGTTGAAGTCGACGAATATGACGTAAGTAATGTTGCTGGCGGCTCATGGCAGCAGACTACCTGCGCCGACTGGCGCTCGCGCCCCGACCTCACCAGGCACATACTGCACTTCTACACGAGGGCGAAGGCGTACGGGAAACTGGCCGCGTTTTACGCTGAATGCGCCAAAGTTGAAGTCGACGAATATGACGTAAGTAATGTTGCTGGCGGCTCATGGCAGCAGACTACCTGCGCCGCCGCGCCGACTGGCGCTCACGCCCCGACCTCACCAGGCACATACTGCACTTCTACACGAGGGCGAAGGCGTACGGGAAACTGGCCGCGTTTTACGCTGAATGCGCCAAAGTTGAAGTCGACGAATATGACGTAAGTAATGTTGCTGGCGGCTCATGGCAGCAGACTACCTGCGCCGCCGCGCCGACTGGCGCTCGCGCCCCGACCTCACCAGGCACATACTGCACTTCTACGCGAGGGCGAAGGCGTACGGGAAACTGGCCGCGTTTTACGCTGAATGCGCCAAAGTTGAAGTCGACGAATATGACGTAAGTAATGTTGCTGGCGGCTCATGGCAGCAGACTACCTGCGCCGACTGGCGCTCGCGCCCCGACCTCACCAGGCACATACTGCACTTCTACACGAGGGCGAAGGCGTACGGGAAACTGGCCGCGTTTTACGCTGAATGCGCCAAAGTTGAAGTCGACGAATATGACGTAAGTAATGTTGCTGGCGGCTCATGGCAGCAGACTACCTGCGCCGCCGCGCCGACTTGCGCTCGCGCCCCGACCTCACCAGGCACATACTGCACTTCTACACGAGGGCGAAGGCGTACGGGAAACTGGCCGCGTTTTACGCTGAATGCGCCAAAGTTGAAGTCGACGAATATGACGTAAGTAATGTTGCTGGCGGCTCATGGCAGCAGACTACCTGCGCCGCCGCGCCGACTGGCGCTCGCACCCCGACCTCACCAGGCACATACTGCACTTCTACACGAGGGCGAAGGCGTACGGGAAACTGGCCGCGTTTTACGCTGAATGCGCCAAAGTTGAAGTCGACGAATATGACGTAAGTAATGTTGCTGGCGGCTCATGGCAGCAGACTACCTGCGCCGCCGCGCCGACTGGCGCTCGCGCCCCGACCTCACCAGGCACATACTGCACTTCTACACGAGGGCGAAGGCGTACGGGAAACTGGCCGCGTTTTACGCTGAATGCGCCAAAGTTGAAGTCGACGAATATGACGTAAGTAATGTTGCTGGCGGCTCATGGCAGCAGACTACCTGCGCCGCCGCGCCGACTGGCGCTCGCGCCCCGACCTCACCAGGCACATACTGCACTTCTACACGAGGGCGAAGGCGTACGGGAAACTGGCCGCGTTTTACGCTGAATGCGCCAAAGTTGAAGTCGACGAATATGACGTAAGTAATGTTGCTGGCGGCTCATGGCAGCAGACTACCTGCGCCAACTGGCGCTCGCGCCCCGACCTCACCAGGCACATACTGCACTTCTACACGAGGGCGAAGGCGTACGGGAAACTGGCCGCGTTTTACGCTGAATGCGCCAAAGTTGAAGTCGACGAATATGACGTAAGTAATGTTGCTGGCGGCTCATGGCAGCAGACTACCTGCGCCGCCGCGCCGACTGGCGCTCGCGCCCCGACCTCACCAGGCACATACTGCACTTCTACACGAGGGCGAAGGCGTACGGGAAACTGGCCGCGTTTTACGCTGAATGCGCCAAAGTTGAAGTCGACGAATATGACGTAAGTAATGTTGCTGGCGGCTCATGGCAGCAGACTACCTGCGCCGACTGGCGCTCGCGCCCCGACCTCACCAGGCACATACTGCACTTCTACACGAGGGCGAAGGCGTACGGGAAACTGGCCGCGTTTTACGCTGAATGCGCCAAAGTTGAAGTCGACGAATATGACGTAAGTAATGTTGCTGGCGGCTCATGGCAGCAGACTACCTGCGCCGACTGGCGCTCGCGCCCCGACCTCACCAGGCACATACTGCACTTCTACACGAGGGCGAAGGCGTACGGGAAACTGGCCGCGTTTTACGCTGAATGCGCCAAAGTTGAAGTCGACGAATATGACGTAAGTAATGTTGCTGGCGGCTCATGGCAGCAGACTACCTGCGCCGACTGGCGCTCGCGCCCCGACCTCACCAGGCACATACTGCACTTCTACACGAGGGCGAAGGCGTACGGGAAACTGGCCGCGTTTTACGCTGAATGCGCCAAAGTTGAAGTCGACGAATATGACGTAAGTAATGTTGCTGGCGGCTCATGGCAGCAGACTACCTGCGCCGACTGGCGCTCGCGCCCCGACCTCACCAGGCACATACTGCACTTCTACACGAGGGCGAAGGCGTACGGGAAACTGGCCGCGTTTTACGCTGAATGCGCCAAAGTTGAAGTCGACGAATATGACGTAAGTAATGTTGCTGGCGGCTCATGGCAGCAGACTACCTGCGCCGCCGCGCCGACTGGCGCTCGCGCCCCGACCTCACCAGGCACGTACTGCACTTCTACGCGAGGGCGAAGGCGTACGGGAAACTGGCCGCGTTTTACGCTGAATGCGCCAAAGTTGAAGTCGACGAATATGACGTAAGTATAATGTTGCTGGTTGATTTGCTTTCAACCAGCATCCGGCTTCCGGCCAACTTTTCGATATTCGGCGGGCCTGCCGGGCTTTACCTTAAAACAGATAAATCAAAGTAAGTTCGCCGTTTATTTGGAAGATATCGATATTCGTGTGACATCATGAATTGGGATTCACCATTGTGACCTAATTGGGGCTTGATTTATCTGTTTTAATTTGAAGCCCGACAGACTTGCCGAGGTTCAGAACGTTAGCCGGTACGGCCCCAGAAAGCGTAGTCAAAAAGTCACATTCAACAAAAAAATCAACTAAAGGAAATTTTTGACAACTGGGCGTAATTGCGAGATTACAGGTCGAATTTCTCAACCATTTCTCGTGAAATTTTATGATCAGTTCGATATTATATATAATTTATTTGTCGATTTCGTTATATGAAAAAAAAAACATTTCAGCCATTTCCAAAATATCATAAACGCGAGGTCTACAGCTCACAGAGCCGAGCCACTAGTGGTAACTTAATAATTGTCTCTCAATGGTTTTTCAATTTTGAGTTTAAGAAACAATTCTTTGTTAATAAGCATTATCATTTAAATACAATTGAAACACGATTATGACATTGACAATAGCAGAATCGAGGCCCAGTTCTCGCGCTCGTCATGCTTTTTACGTAACAACTGGTTTTTTTTTTCAGAATTACGAAAAAGCTTTGGAAGCTTTGAAGGAAGCGTCACGGTGCCTCGCTAAATGCTCAGATTCGGAATCTGGTATGTATTTTAAAACAAATAAGTAGTTTTTTTTTTAAAGCAACGACTAATTAAAATTTAATTTCAGGTGCACAATCAATGGCGCTGCAGGAACAAAGCACGATAGTCAAACGATTTATAGACGTTAAAAAGACATTGGAAGCAGGGGAAATAAACACAGGTAATTAAGGCCTTTACACAAAATTATCATTCATTAAACACGTTTACACGACAGCACATAAGCTAAAAACTATCCAAAACTGTAACAGTCCAAAAATGTTATAAAAATTATACTCTGTCTCCACGAGCGAGAGAATCGATACGATGCCACGTATTTCTAAACCAGTATCGCCGCGATAACATCGCCGTGTATGGCCGTGTGTAGACAGAAACGCAGAGAGTATAGAAAATATAGAAATACGTCGTCGGTGATCCTATCGACGGTCCCTTACGCTCAAAATGAAATAGGGACTCTTGTATGAAAAATCATATGGCCACCAGAGATGTGAATTATTTGAAATACATGTATTTAAAATACAAATACAAAATACAAAATACGTATTTGTATTTTGTATTTAAAATACTTTTTTTCAAAATGTATTTTGTATTTTATTTGAAATACTTTTTATGAGGTATTTAGTATTTTTAAAATACAAATTACTTTTTTTTTGTGTATTGGTATATGTATTCTGTGTTATGGGTATGTCATGTCAATGTCAAACAAAACAAAACAACCAATTACAGAGCTCGATAATTTGTCATGACCAAGGAGGTTTATAATAAGGAGTGAGTACTCTCCAAAAATTTTCACCTATCGTTTAAAAGAAATTCAACTTTATTGCATTTCACATAGAGTTGAAATTCTATCGACGACATTGACTGAAGGCACTACTGTGTGAATGAGACAACACCAGGTGGAGGTCGGTGTCTCGTTCGCACAATTGCCATTACTAAACAATAATACCACGATAGTAGGACTAAGAATATGTACGTTACCAATCAAGTAGTGTATCAAAATTAAGGATTCGGAATGGGAAGTCGAATATATACTATTTAAATATTAATTTAGAATGACACATAATAATTGTAATATAAAACAGAACTTACTCTTTTGATTTAATTAAATATCTAAAATAATACTAATCAGCTAACATCGGTGAGGTGGTAATAAATAGAAGTGTCAATCTTGGCAACTCCGATTTTTACCTTGGCGCCGAATTTCAATTTAAGAATTTTAATCTATAGGAAATGTTACTTTACAAAACTAGTGTGACCATAAATACTGCACCATTTCAGATTTCCAAAAAAACGAAATTGTTCTATTGAAATGGCTAGAGGTCGCAGGCGAGACGGTAAAATTAATAATAATAATCAAATTCATGTTTGTGCGCCTATTTAGATGAAACTCGGTTTTTGGTACTATTTCAACATGAAAATAACAACGCAATGTTGAAAATTTAAAAAAATCCAAGATGGCGGCCAACTTTTTTGTTTTTGGGCCGATTTCGATGAAACTCGGTTTTCGGAACTATTTTGACAAGAAAATAACAACGCAATTTTTAAAAAACTAAAAATCCAAGATGGCGGCCAACTTTTTTGTTTTTGGGCCGATTTCGATGAAACTTGGTTTTTGGTACGATTTTGACAAGAAAATAACAACGAAACGTTGAAAATTTAAAAAATCCAAGATGGCGGCCAACTTTTTTGTTTTTGGGCCGATTTCGATGAAACTTGGTTTTTGGTACGATTTTGACACGAAAATAACAACGCAACGTTGAAAATTAAAAAAATCCAAGATGGCGGCCAACTTTTTTTGTTTTTGGGCCGATTTCGATGAAACTCGGTTTTCGGAACTATTTTGACAAGAAAATAACAACGCAATTTTTAAAAAACTAAAACTATAAGATGGCGGACAACTTTTTTGTTTTTGGGCCGATTTCGATGAAACTTGGTTTTCGGAACTATTTTGACAAGAAAATAACAACGCACTTTTTAAAAAACTAAAAATCCAAGATGGCGGCCAACTTTTTTGTTTTTGGGCCGATTTCGATGAAACTTGGTTTTTGGAACTATTTTGACAAGAAAATAACAACGCAATTTTAAAAAAACTAAAAATCCAAGATGGCGGCCAACTTTTTTGTTTTTGGGCCGATTTTGATGAAACTCGGTTTTTGGTACGATTTTGACAAGAAAATAACAACGCAATGTTGAAAACTTACAAAATTCAAGATGGTGGCCAACTTTTTTGTTCTTGGGCCGATTTCAAAAACAAATTAGCAGCCATTTTGATCTATATTGATTTTTCCTTCAGTTTACATTGAGTTGTTATTTTCTTGTCTAATTAGTAGCCAAAAACCGAGTTTCATCGAAATCGGCCCAAAAAAACAAAAAAGTTGGCCGCCATCTTAGATTTTTAGTATTTTAAAAATTGCGTTGTTATTTTCTTGTCAACATATTACTAATAACCGAGTTTCATCGAAATCGGCCCAAAAACAAATAGAGGAGATGCCACATTTACGAAAGTCGTCTAATTACGATTCCGGCTGGACAAGAGAGTGCTCCACCGACAACCGGTATCATTGTCTTCAGCATGATCTCCTGAACAAGAATACAGCGGTTGTCGCATTATAAAGTGGTGGAGGGAGGAGGGGGGGGAGGGAAAAGATGCGGAAGTCGAGTATCGTAAATTGGTTAATTTTCTCAACAACCACTTGTCCGATTTAAACAAATAAGGTGTTTTAGGGTAGGTAATATCCTTGACAACATATTTTATTTAGCAATGGTTTTTGTAAATACTATAGTTTATTAAATAATTAGAAAAAAGTCGAATTTCAAACAAAATCATTTTTGGTTTTGTAGATTTGAAGCAGTAAATTAAAATAAAGTACAGAAGTACATATAGTATAAAGTACTACGTAAAATTGCCACAGTCATTAGCTTGCTGTTTGTTTTTTAGTTTTGAAATTTGGCTGGAAGACAGCAAAATTATCATCGATATAGTGCGGGAGGTCACTGTCCGAATAATATGGAAACCGCTTTAACGAAAGTCGTCTAATGACGATTCCCGTCGAACCAGAGAGTTCTCTACCGACAACTGGTATCATTGTCTTCAGCATGATCTCTTGAACAAGAATATAGCGGTTGTCGCATTATAAAGTGGTTGAGGGGGGAGGGAGGGGAGGGAAAAGATGCGGAAATCGGGTATCAGGGTTTGGATAATTTTTCAGTAACCACTTGTCCGATTAAAACAAATAAGGTGTCATATGGTAGATAATACCCGTAACAACAAATTTTATTTAACAATGGTTTTTGTAAATACTAAAGTTTATTACAAAAATTGAAAAAAGATGAATTTCAAACAAAGGTTTTTTTAGTTTTACAGAATTGAAGCAGTAAATTGAAAGAAAGTACTATGAAATTAAAACTATGAGGATTTGCCCTAGAAAAAAAATATTTGTACATAGCACAGTTGTTTCACTATATGGAGTAATAAACTTGTTAAACATTTTTATCTAGTAACTATGCTTAAAAAATTTTTTGGCTCACGTGGCGAAATGTTTTCTACCATTTTTTTCGAAAATCCTCTACAGAATTAAAACTATAAAGATTATCCTCGGAAAAAAAATACTGGTGAATAGCCCAGTTATTCCACTATATATAAAATTATAAACATGATAAACATTTTTGTCTAGTAACTATGTTAAAAAAATGTTTATTTGTTCACGAGGTGAAATTTTTCTTTCAAATGTTCGAAAATCCTCTACAGAATTAAAACTATGACGATTTGCCCCAGAACAAAAATAACTGTGAATAGCCCAGTTATTTCACTATATAGAATAATAAACTTGTCAAATATTTTTGTCTAGTAACTGTGTTAAAAAATATTTTGTGCCGTGCAAACTCATTTAAACATAACTTTGCAGGTCCACCGTGTTATGTGACACAAAACAATTTTTAACACAGTTACTAGACCAAAATGTTTGATAAGTTTATTAATCTATATAGTGCGATAGTTGATCTATTTACTATATTTTTTTCTGGAGAAAATCCTCATAGTTTTAATTCTGTAGAAGATTTTTGGAAAAATTAAATGTTAGAGAAAATTTCGCTGCGTGACAGAAATATTTTTTTTAACATAATTTCTAGACAAAAATGTTTGATAAGTTTATTTTTCTGTGTAGTGCAATAACTAATCTATTCACCAGCATTTTTTTCTGAGGCAAATCATCATAGATTTAATTTTGTAGAGGATTTTCGAAAAAAAAAATT
Organism: Agriphila geniculea; assembly: GCA_943789525.1. Lineage (NCBI taxonomy): Eukaryota > Metazoa > Arthropoda > Insecta > Lepidoptera > Crambidae > Agriphila > Agriphila geniculea. Next base: position 16,300,063 of record OX038874.1, read on the forward strand.
GTAAAGAAAATTTCGCCACGCACCACAAAACATTTTTTAACACAGTTATTAGACAAAAATGTTTTACAAATTTATTATTCTATATAGAAAAATAACTGGACTATTCACTATTATTTTTTTATGGGGCAAATTTTGATAGTCTTAATTCTGTAGAGGATTTTCGAAAAAAAAAGATAAAGAAAATTCGCCACGCAATAAAAACATTTTTTTTAACATAATTACCAGACAAAGATGTTTGATAAGTTTATCATTCTATATAATGGGATAACTGGGCTATTTACCGTTATTTTTTTCCTGAGGCAAATCTTCATACTTTTAATTCTGTAGAGGATTTAAGAAAAAAAAAATGGAAGAAAAAATTTCGCCACGCGACACAAAAAAAATTTTTTTAGCTAGTTACTAGACAAAAATGTCTAACAAGTTTATTATTCTATATAAGGGAATGACTGGGCTGTTCACCGATATTTTTTTTCTGGAGCAAATCTTCATATTTTTAATTACATAGTAGTTTATTTCAATTTACTGCTTCAATTCTACAAAACAAAAAAAATATTTATTTGAAATTCATATTTTATCTAATTATTTCATAAACTATAGTATCTACAAAAACCATTGTTTGATAAAATCTGTTGTTAAGAATATTACCTATCATATGACAGTTTATTTGTTTAAATCGAACAAGTGGTTATTGAGAAATTAGCCAAACTCTGATAACCGAGTTTTGCAACTTTTTCCTCCCCCCCCTCCCACCTCCACCACTTTATAATGCGACAACCGCTATATTATTGTTCAGGAGATCATGCTGAAGACAATGATACCAGTTGTTGGTAGAGCACTCGCTTGTCCGACGGGATTTCTATTTTGAAGGCCTGGCCCCTCCTCTAAAACAAGTTGGCTGCCATCTTAGATTTTTTAATTTTTTCAACACATATTGTGTTATTATTTTCTTGTCAAATTAGTACTAAAAACCGAGTTTCATTCAAATCAGCCCACAAATAAAAGAGTTGGCTGCCATATTTTTTTTAATTTTCAACATTTCTTTGTTATATTTTGATCAAAATAGTAACAAAATCGAGTTTCATAAAATCGGCCCACGAACAATATAGTTGGCCGACATTTTGTTTTTTTTTTATATTTTTAACATTGTGTCGTCGTAAATCTCTTGCACCCATTTTAGACCTTATTGACATCTTTACCAAAATAACAGTTTTTAATGAAACAGCAAAGTAAATGTACAAGTGTAATTATAGGAAAAAAGCAATCGAATTTCAAACGTCAATAAAGTCGAAAATCGTTTCCATCTTTTTTTAACTACAGATCACTGGACAATGTTTTCCTACTTTTACTTGTTTTTCCAACATTTATTTGTTTACCCGAAGTTCACGCACATTGCATTTTTATTAAAAATTGGAATAAACTTTAAAGTTGCGTAATTATTTACACTTGAAATAAAAATGGAATTGAATAAACTAGATTTTAATTGGTTGAATTACCATATTTAAAAAATAAAAACAAAAAAGCAACTTAATAAAAACGTGATAAATAATTTGTTCTTAAAAAATATTTTTTTAAATAAATATTAATTTCCTTTTTTTAGTTAACGAGCTAAACTAAAAATATACCACCGCCTATCAGAGTACTCGTCAAGACCATTCAAACGAGTCCAAACTCGATGGGGTTGAAAGGTTTTATTGCAGAGTTCCTGTGGGCTTCTTCCGGCTCCATCATCAGACTCTTGGATACTATTACCCAACAGAGCACTCATTAAGACGATTCAAACGAGCCCAAACTCGATGGGGTTGCATGATTTCAATATTGAGTTCCTATGGCATGGAATCCAGACTTCATCATCCGACCCTGAACCTCGTCTCCCGTCAGAGTACTTGTCAAGACAATTCTAATAAGCCCAAACACGATGGGGTTGTATAGTTTCATTCATCATAGAGTTCCTGTGGCGTTCTTCCGGCTCCATTACCAGATCACCTCAATGACACTGTAATATTCCATTTCCTTCCATTTCTGACCTGTGTTCAAAGTTTCAAGTCTCTAGCTCATCGGGAATTTGGTATAAAATCGTTTGCAAAATTTGTGCTCAAACAAACAAAAGAGCAAGCAACCTAATAAAAACGCGGTAAAAAGTGTTAATTATAAATAAAGAACTACCTAGGTATTTAAGTTTATATTAAACAGTTTAAAGTATTATGTATGTCTCCGGCCAACCATACGGTTTGGTCACCCTAATGAAGAAAAGGACACATACATCTACTTGACCTCTCTGTCGGCTCGTTTTGGGGCGAAGCGCTCATTCCGGTTTATAGTACTATTTCCATGGTCATGACACTTCGTTTAATTTTTATCTATACCAATGGGTTCTAATGGGTGCATTTCAGCAGACTAATCGCTAAAGAGTTCTACACTAGGCAGAAATGGGCCACGTATGCCGATCTGCGTATAATATTAAGGATGATCTCTTTGAACAAATGCTAGTGTTAAAAATCAGTGAAATAATATGAAGTTATTTTATACCATATTTTATTTATTTGACCAGTTTTAACACTAATATTTTTTAAAGCTACAAAGATCCCAAGTTAGAGTGTTTGTAAAAATTAGTCTGCCGTTATTGGCCCAATTTAAAAAAAGTATGGTACAGAAACGAAACTTGTTTCGAAGTATAAAGTCTGGCCAACGAGTCGTGTCATCTCAAACCCGCGACAAATTTAAAATTTTCTTTCTCTAGATATTATTATCATTAGTGCTGACTAATATGGCACCAAAAAAATGTATCCCAGTGCAAAAAAGTTATAACCTCCTTCAAAAACCTAAAAATAAAAACAAAAATCGTTAAACATAGCTCTAAAAACCATGAAATAATATTGTAATCACAAATACGCATATAAATTTTAATAAAAAAACGTCTATTGAAGTCGGTTGGGGCTCGATGGAGGAAAACTTTTTTTATTCTAAAATCCCTACCCGACTTCATTAGACGTTATTTTTTATTAAAATTGATATGCGTATTGGTGATTTTAATATTACTTCTTGCCTTTTAGAGCTATGTGAAGCTGTTTTTGTTTTTATTTTTAGGTTTTTGAAGGTATTTATTTTTTTAAGTAGCTTTTTTATTTTTAACTTTTGGTAAGTGTCTAAGCATGTAATATTTTTTTAATTTTATATAATTTCAAAATGCCCGTAACTCAATTTCTTAATTTACGCTGTTTGTTTTTAAAGAATTGTTGTGCTTTTGTAGTCCAAGTCTATTCCAGAACGTCGCAGACCATAACTTGATTTGTTTTGGATTGTCACAAATCTACCAATATCACAATCACCATACATATCCTATTTGAGATTGAGGAGTTCCCTTGAATATCTTCGAAGTCCAAGGTCCAATGTCAATCAAATTAAAAGGACACTTAAGGGTATCCCTTTTCGGTTCATTCCAATATTAAAAAAATCGGTTCATAATAACCAAGTCGTCAAGGTAGTTAAGGCTGCGCAGTCTGCACACTAGCGCCGCCATTAGAAAAAAAATCATAGTGCTTAAATAAAGACAAATTTGTAAATTATCTCTCTGGAGTGCACTCCGAGCAAGCTTTGCGGTACTTTTTATCACTTAAGCAATATTTTTTAGCCTGTCGTTTAGTTTAATTGACTTTTATTGTTAAAAGTGGCCACTTTTCGCAATAAAAGTCCATATAACTAAACAACAGGCTAGAAAATATTGCTTAAGTGATAAAAAGTAGCGCAAAGCTTGTTCGGAGTGCACTCCAGAGAGATAATTCATAATTTCCTTTTTATTTAAGCACTATGATTTTATTTCCAATGGCGGCGCTAGTGTGCAGACTGCACGCTCTTAACGCAAAATCATAGTATTTTCAGGATTATTTGAAAAGTACTGGGACGTTTTAAAAAATAATAAAAATTGGGACCATCTCGCAAGAAAACTCAATCAAACAAAAAAGAACCACGAAAATCGGTCTATAGGTATAAATATCGAAGATACGCGCGAACAACTATAAAAAAATACAATCGAATTGAGAACCTCCTCCTTTTTTGAAGTTTGTTGAAAAAAGACAACCCGAATGATATTGATAATATCTATATTTGGAAACAAGTTTCATTTCTGTATCATACTTTATTAAAAATCGGGCCACAGGTCAAGGGAACAGAGTGGAACAGTTGCATTGTCTAATTGCGTTGTGCGTTGTTTTTGGAAACTGTATTTTTTTGCGGTTAATTATTGTTACTTTAGAAGAAAGTTCATGAAATGATCAAGTGTCGGCCACGGTCATGCTCTTTGTTTTCTTATGTTTATGTATTAGGCATGAGGGAGGCAGTTGTTTTCATAACAATATACCTAATTTTATCGACAAAAACACCCACATGTTGGGGTCTATCCCCACTCCTGTTGGAATGGCCGCCATTTTAAGGGTCATAATTCAAACAAAAATAACTCTCAAAAAATGCAACGTAGAGCAATAAATTTTGAAGTCGTTTTGTAGATAATATCCCTGTGTATTTGAATAATGCAAATGTCCTAGTTTTTGAGAAATGTAATAAAAACTCAAAAAAGTACACAAATTAAATCAAATCAAATTAAAATTTTACTTCAGTAATTTTTTATGTCATATTTGAGTTGAAAGTTCACACATTATTTTTTTCGGTTGATAAGTGGTATTATTAGCTTTCGAACAGTATTTTTGATATAACTCTAGGACTTCTAAATCCGAAGAAATTTATATTTTTCCGCAAGGTCATCTAAAAAAAAAGTCAAATTTAAATTGGCGGCCATTCCAACAGGAGTGGGGATAGACCCCAACATGTGGGTGTTTTTGTCAATAAAATTAGGTATATTTCACACCTTTAAATTATCGTTAGTTCAAGACCAAAGGCACTGTATAAACATTTATAACGCTTTCTGAAACTTTGTGTTTTTTGTTTATTGCAAAAGATAAAGATAACGTCTTCTAATTAATTATTATGGACTGACTGTGTAGTACCTAGTGTGGTAGTACACTTGTAACTGTTAATAAAAATAATAACAATGATAAAAAATAAGATACGAAAAAAGGTATTTTATTTGAAAAAAGTATTTTGAAAATACGTATTTTGTATTTTGTATTTAAATACTTTTTTTGAAAACTATTTTGTATTTTTATTTGAAATACAAAAAATAGTCAAGTATTTGTATTTTATATTTAAATACTTTTAATAAAGTATTTTGCACATCTCTGATGGCCACCATATGATTTTCTATGGAAATCATATTATGGTGCTTTAGAGCTCTTTTGTATGCAAAAGAGATCTAAAGTTCTGAAAGGTATTTTTAAGATAAATTAGCCAACAGTAAAGTGGGCAAGTTGACTATTACAGCTTTCTAACAATATCAAATTCAAATAAAATGTGATTGAATTTATCAGAAAAATACCGCTCAGAACTTTGCTCTTGTATGGAAAACTATACGGTGGCCCCTATTCTATTTTACTTGGGAATGAATACTTTAACATACCAAAATAAAACATTTTGTTCTTCAAAACTAATAAATGATCATAGTCCGGGCGGCCACCGCACGATTACTTACCCCATCGAGTTACTGTACCTACTGGATATTCTACGAAAAGTAAACCTAAAATAGGTATGAAAATGTTGGTCTGCCGGGGCTCAGCTTGGAGGATCCTTGGCGGTGAGTAGTTTTACTTCCTACTTTGGACCATCATTTTACCTCATGTCACAGCTTCACAGTCTTTCTCACTGCCGTAAAGTAGCTTGTCTGGCGGTCTTCTATAGGTTATATTTCGGAGAGTGTGCTTTTGACCTGCATGAGCTCATTCCGCCATCCCCGTTCAACTATCGGTCGTCCAGACGCACGGCAGGGTTTCACCTCTATTTGTTTGACATTCCACGCATGCGCAAGAAGCGTTTTTCCATCTTCCTTTTTAATGCGCACAGCTAAGGTGTGGAATTCCCTGCCTGCGTCTGTATTCCCAAACATACAACCCAGCGATATTTAAAGCCCGAGTGAATAGGCTGCTTCTGGGCAAGCTCGCTCCATTTTCGGCCTCTTCTTAGCCTTATGGTTCTCGAATGTGGCCAAGAGTAAGCACATAAAGTAAAAAAAATATGGTTACCGATCGAAACCTTTTCGCTGGTTTTAATGTTTATTAATAAAGTCTAAAGAATTATGCCTTCCGAGCGAATTGTTGGAGGGTTCCGCAGTCCAACCATTTTTAGGGGCCATATCGTTGGTCCTATTTTACCTCATCGAGTTACTGGGTGAAACCGAGTTCTCCTAGTAGTTCTCCAGAAAGCAACCTGGTACTTTTTGCAGTCTAACCAAATCTATACCTAGGTATAAAAGGCCTAAAGTAATGACTGATCTATCAACGCACAGCTTAAAATACTGAACAGATAGGTAGAGCTAAAATTTGAAACGTTAATAGTCATTAGGGCGTAGACGTTCCCTAAGAATGGATATTGGAAAATTCAACCCCTAAGGAGGTAAAATAGGGGATGAAAGTTTATATGAAAATTCGACAGTTGCGAAGTCAGGATCTTCAAATTTTGTATTTAAGCCGACGTAAATATTACTTTTCAATCTTTTAATTTCAAGTCATGAGGTAAAATAGGACCCCCCATGTGAACTCCTAAAAATGGTTGGACTGCGGAAGTTGCGGAACCCTCCAAAGAATTCGCTCGGCAGACATAATTATTTAGAATAAAACCAACGAAAAGGTTTCGTTCGGTAGCCACATGAGGTAAAAGGATGGTCCAAAGTAGGTAACAAAACTTCTCACCGTCAAGGACCAACATTTTTCCTACCTATTTTAGGCCTACTTTTCGTGGAAGGTGGTAATATCCAGTAACTCGATGGGGTAGGTAAGTAATCGAGTGGTGACCGCCCGGACTATCACTATCCTAAACCGCCCAGTAATTTGGTGATCATTTACTGATTCTGGTGGTTAGGTTAGTATGGTGATCATTTAAACATAAGCCTTTTATTTTGAGCAGTAGAGATTATGTTAATCGTCCCTACGTCCCTACGCAGGTGTAACCAGTGGCCAGCAGTTGCTGCGTGCCGTGAGTGGGCGCTCTGGTCTTATCACTGAGGAAAAAGTCCTGAAGCTCATGCTCCAGTATGCGCCTGAACATCCAGAAGCCATGCGTAACTATTATTTGTTGTGAAAAAAGAAATATATGTAGCTTACTTCCGCAAAAAATATATGCAAACCGCCCGCCCACCCGTAAAAAAATGCACATGCACATCATCATATATCAGTGCACATTACTTGCATTTAGCAAGATAGCAACACACGATGGTTTACGCAGGATCTAACTCCTGAGGATGCTCCGGGTTGGGGCGAAACACGTGTAGAGTAGTCTAATGGTTTTTTTTTTCGCTCTCAACCTGAGGGGCTCGGAGCACCTTCCCGGACACCGAGGGGAAGGGGGCGGAAATCCTCATTGGATACCACATAGCCGCCGTGCTATGCTGGTTATGTCAGACTTGACTGACTAAAACCGCCGCAAATTGGTTTCGACCCGCAGCTATTGTAAGCCATAAAAAACCTTCATCGAAAGCGACCACCCCCCGAGGGGAGGGTGGCGCGGGGTCTAATTGGTGAAGGTGCAAGGTGTATTGCTGTCTGGCTAAATGCAGGTTTGTGCACTGATAGTTTGTGGTGTGCGTGTGCATTTTTTGCGGGCGGGTGGGCGGTATATCTTGCATATTTTTTTTTGCGAAAGTAAGCTACATAAGTATATTTCTTTTTTCACAATGGTTTGGGGCTTCCGCCAAGTGACGCCTGATTTAATCAAATATTATATTTGTGAACTATACTCCAGCTAACAAAGAAATAATGTTTGTAAATAAAACTTTGCGTATTTTTCGCAATTGCTCCACAAATAAGTAAAGTTTCAGTGAATTAACAGTATCACCATGTACTTACTTAAACAACTTGGTTTACTTACTACATAGGAAGCTATTGATAAGATTTTGATATTTCCATGGACCAAGGACATTTTTAAAACATGAAATAAAAAAACCGGCCAAGTGTGAGTCGGACTCAATGATGCAGAACCTATTTAGATCGTACAGTGTTGCAAAAATCTGCATAGATTTTTCTGCACACTGCCACCATCTATATCTAAACATTACAAAATATTTTATAAACTAATCATAGATATACCTACAATACATAATATAATATGATTAACACAATAACAGTCCATGAAGTCCATGCATCATATATGTAACAAATTTAAGGAGGGTAACATTGAAATAAACTTGGCTGGTTCCGTACAAAAAAAGGGAAAAAAACACGTTTGCTATAATTATGGGACTTAAATATATATTTTATTCTGTTTTTAGTATTTGTTGTTATAGCGGCAACATAATGTATCATCTCTGTGAAAATTTCAACTGTCTAGCTATCACGGTTCATGAGATACAGTCTGGTGACAGACAGACAGTGGTCTTAGTAATAGTGTCCTGTAAAAGTACTGGTGAGGATAAGCGTGGGTGTGTGGGTTTGTTTACAAACATTATTTGGATGGAGTAAATGCGGCTTATCGTATTTTGGCATGCGATTGCGATGGTTATCCTTATCCAGAAAGCCTGTGGCCCAGGGGGGTATTACAATTACAACCTCTTAAAACTTGCCAGATTTATAAATTGCTATAACTAGTTACATTTCTTTCTCACTGTATATGAAATAAAAGAGACGCATTAATAGTCATTCAGAAAACTGGCAAGCTTTAAAAGGTTGACGGGGGGCAGGACGAGTTAGACGAATGACTTTGAGTTATTAAAATGTTTCATGAGCTTACGCCATAATGACGAATACGTATAAAAAAGATATTTTTAAAATTTCTAAATATATACCTACTATATGAACATTTAAAGGCTTTTTTCAAGGGAAGTAATTTATTTTACAGGTTTTGACCAACAGCTGAAATCATTACAAAAAACATCAGAAGACGACATTGAAACCAACGATTCTCCCGACCAGAGCATAGAAGAAGTAATTTAGACTGCGCCGTGTGGAGTATTTTGTGACATAATCGCCTGTAGCACACCCGCGGAACACCGCTGTAGGTTCCGCCATGAGTTCGACAAACGAAAAAAATGCGTACAGCCCGTTCTAATGGATAGATTTCCCCCCACGCGATTCCACTTGATCGGCTCCAACCGTCGACACACGCGAAAGCAATGACGCGAAATCGCTACGTAGATGTGATCCTCATGCACTCTGCACACGACATCACGACAGGTTAAGGCTCCGTTATGCGAAATCATTTGTCTCTGTCTTTTTCTTTACGTGTAAAGAGTATGGAAAATAACCTCACTTCTGCACTTTTTCGATGTTTTTCGTTGTTTTTTCATCTTGATCTTTAGCACGATTATCTTTCTTGAAAAAAAGTTATTGGAGCAACTGCTCAGTACGTTAAAGTGTATTTTGATGTAGAATTCAATACGTTTACGCTATTATTTACGCCAAAAATATGGCCCGCGACAAGCGCTTTTGATGATATTCTGATTTTTTTACTATCATCTGTGAGGTTTATACTCAATTTTATGTTTGTAGCAACTAGGTAAATTCTTTAGCTTGTCGTATGATTTTTTTGGTGGCGACAAGTTTACGTTTTCTATATAAAAATATGGCCCGCGCAAACCATGTTTTCCTATTACCGCCTCTTAAGCCTCAGAATAATCTGTGCAATATTAGTGCAATATAACTTAAACCAGTAACACAGAATAACTAATAGTACAAGTACAGAAGCAGCACTCCGCAAAGTAATTTAAATAAATAGCGACTTTTGCTCCGACACAATAAAGTTAAATTCAGGGCGCGTAGCGCTAATGGCCTACAGCCACTGACCTGCATATATTTACACTGGACAGGCTTATGTCAAAATGTTTTTGTGCCTATTTGATTTCCGCCATTTTGGCGCTGTAGGACGTAGCGTGAGCATAGCGTGCGTACATGGTACTAAAGTTTGAAGTCTGGAGAGTCTGGATTTTCATATAGTACGTCAAAATTAGTTCTTTAGACGCACGCTAGTGGCGTTTCAAATAGGCACAAAAACTTAGCTGTCAAATCATACAGACAGCCAGTCCAGTTAAATAAAAAAAAAATTTAATGTCATTGTCAGTGCTTCGAAGGCACGGCTATCGGTAGGTGCTTATCGCGCGACCTTGAGCGAGTGAAGGAGGCCTGCCAGTGAGTTATTTCATGTTATGTTAACCGGTAAAATCACTGTTTTACCGTATGACGCTCGTACTCGTATTTATTCTGTGCCGTAAGTTAAGGGTTACTTAAGCAAATCGCGTGATCGGTAGATGGTTGCGTCTAATCGCACAAAAAATTCGTAAAGGATCGCGTGATCAGATGAAGCTATAGTAGAATTATTATTAAGAATAAAAAATGATCCGTCCTGATTATATGTCCGTCCAGTAATTAAGTAAGAAACTCTAAACGAAATAAAGTTTCTACAACTGCTTCCTATTAGTTTTATTTGAGAGTGTGTCGTCGCAATTTCCCTTCTCTATGCGTCGCATCGCATGCAATAATAATTATTGCATGCGATAATTATTATCCCATAGAATAGAGTAGGTACATTATAATACTACGAGCAGTTCCCCGAATCGACGTGCCGGAGGGAGGTGTTGATGAGGATTATGTTGTTTGTTTGCCAAAAAAAAACGTATACTTAGTGCTAACTAGCTAACATATACCTACATTTATAATGAGCATCTAGTACCACTTCATGTCCTTAAGAGTAGGCATGATAAAAGTGGTAAGTAGGTATCACGACTATCACGTGACGTGATTACCGTGGCCTATCAAAGGTAGGCCACCACGCCCCCAAATGACAAGCCATGCTTGACCCTTAAGGACCCGGTAAACGTTCAAACTGTCCTCGATGTCCAAATCGATGTGCCAAATCGATGTCTGCGAGCATACAACTACGTGTTTGACAAACAAAACTACCTACGTGAATGGTACTTTATTGCTACTGCTCCACTCCACCTGTGTTAACGTCTGTCATTCCCGATCGCCACCACCACCACTGGGGGAGACTGGGATTTTTTTTAAACGTTCCCATTCGTCACCAGTGGTGGCCACTGGGATTTTGCTTAGAAAAAATCCCAGGCGCCCCTACTGATTTCATTAATAATATTAAGTAATTGATTTGTGTGTATATGTTACCGGCAATGTGTATAATCCGGCATTGTATACAATGCCTAAAACGATCAGGCAATGTATGAAATATAATTCATTTTATACTTTGCTATCTAACCTATACTCGGGACCTACAGGAGTAAAACAGCCCCCCTCGAGCCCCCCTCCTCGAGCTTTCCTCAAGCCCCCCCCCCCCTCGAGCTTTCCCCAAGCCCCCCTCGATCCCCCCTCGAATCTATTCTCGAAAATCTTTTTATTATACACATTGCCGGTGGACCAGCAGGCATTCTATACAATGCCTAGTCATTGTATACACTGCCTAGGTAATGTGTGAAATAGATATCAATATTCATTATATTTCATACATTGCCTAAAAGGGCCAGGCATTGTATACAATGCCTGCATTTCATACATTGCCTTGGTAATTTATATTCATATATAATGATGACTTAGAACGTTAATACAAATTCTGAATAAATAAAAATAACTTTGGGCAACTCACGTGAAAGAAAATAACTATTGGTAAATAAAATTAAACTACTATAACTAAATTAAAAAACAATACCGTGTTTTCTTTTTATATAAACTAATGACACTTCATCAGAACTACGCGATGCACTTGACCCTGACATTGTTGCGAACTTAGAATAATAACTAAGGTTGCGAATGTACTTGATAGTGATAAGACGAGGAAAGTGACAACATATTCCGGCAGATCCTTGTAAAAAGACATTGAAACAAACGTAGATCTAAACACATTATATTAAGAGTTTGGTTTTGCACGAATCGCACATAAAAGCACCAGTCGTTGCCACCGCGCTGTGCGAATTTTTATAGGTGTTTTTTAAAATATCATTAGTATTTTTTTGATCAAAAAGCTTGATTTGGTTCTGAAATCAGATTCTGTCTATATTATATGCTGCCTAATCCATGGTCTCAACGAAATTGTCTACTAAGTATAAATTATTTATGAGAAATAAAATAAAAAAAAGTCAAAAAATATGTAGGTACCTACCTATTCATAGGTTTTATAAGTTCATAATTAAGTATCAAAGTTACATATTAACAATATGTAAATATAGGTCATAATAACTCTTATAAGTAAGTAAGTATCTACCAATTCAATAAATATTGTTAAAAAAAATTGTGTAAGTATAAATTAATTAGGAAAATATTTGGGACTCCCTTTAGCATCTATGAACTAGTTCCGGTCGCCACCACTGTTGTCGAATGGGAAATTTTTAAACAAAAAATCCCAGTCTCTCCCAGTGGTGGCGACGAATGACCGTAAAATGACAGTTCTATATCTACACTAGCGCCAAGTTATCGGTAGTGCGCCGACTTGTGGACGATTTTTGAATCATCAAAATTATACTGCCAGTCTCAGACCAAATTGATCTGAGCTGCCAGTCCGAAACATGCTGGGATTTTTACAAAGATCCTATAAATTGCTTGAACGATTGCGAAAATCTAGTTATCTGTGTTTCCAATAAGGATCGTACCTACCTACTATCCGTTACTCTACATTATTATCCCCGTCAATTGGTAATGCGCCTGGCGGCCATGATTTTAACCTCAAAAACGAAAAACAATTGTGATTTTTTTTTTATACCTAGACCCTTAGAGATGCTCTAAGCCTAGAGACCCTATCTTATTGAAAATAATTAGGTAGATACCTACCTATCTATTAGAATTTTCTTGTTTCATGCAATGATTTCAAAGTAATATAATAGGTAAGTCTTTGGTTTCATGACATTTTTTTAGTTGCGGACAAGGAGGTTTATATAGGGAGTGAGTACTCTACAAAAATTTTCACTTATCGTTTGAAAGAAATTCAACTTTATTGAATTTGTCATAGAGTTGAAATTCTATCGACGACATTGACTGAAGGCACTACTGTGTGAATGAGACAACACCTGCACGCGTAGCATGAGCAAACGAGACTCTTGTCTACGAAGACTCGTCGTCTCGGTCTCGACCTTCTCGATTGCTGAGCACAGTTTGACAGACAGGTGGGACTCGTTCTCAGAATTTCGAAACCTTTTAATGTCTTTTAATAAAAAAAGTTAATTTTAAAGGTAATCTTTTTATTTCAACACCGATAAACGTCAAAATTATCTAATTTGATCCGAAATAATTTAGTTTAAACATGATTCTCTTTTTTTTAATAAGTTCTAAGATAAAGAGGCACTCAAGAAAGCGTTCTCTTCCGTAGACAAGCTCTCTCGAGTTCGAGAAGAATAATATTGCCAATAGAAAATAATTACTTTATTTCTCATAAAGCACCGTTCCTTTCTATAGATTTCACAACGCTAAACTCTTAAAACTAATTAAATATAGCTGTATGGATATAAATTCGTTTGCCTTTCTTTTATTGAGAAGTATTTTGAAAAGATAACACAGACTACTAACGAAATTGTTAATTTAGTAATCTGTGTAAAATGACGAGAAAATTACGAAATATTAAAATCAACGTATGAAAATAATTTTAATTTAAGTTTTTAAGCAATAAAATATAAACACGGATAATTTAGATTTATTTTTATTGCGAAATTTAGATTCATATAAAATAAAATACTGACCCCCTTACTAATAAAGATTGTATAGCAGCTGCATATTTACACAGTGTTTTGTCACTTTCTTTTTAATGTCAAATTCAAAAAGTTTGACAGAAAGTAACCATTGTGTAACTAAACATCTGCTATTCAATCTTTATTAGTAAGGGGGGTAGAAAACTATTTCGAATCTTCTTATTAGTCTGTGATTCTTTCTCGACCTTCTCGACTATTCAAAGGGTTGTAGACAAGTTTCTCTGATTCAACTGTCTAATTAATGTCAGTTGAAGAGAAAAGCTCGTGTTTGTCGACTTTTGACATTAGGCCACGACAAAGAACAATACGAGTCTACTAGTTCAAAATGCGAGCATGAGTATCTCGATCTCAACCCGACAAAAGTGACATTTCGGTGTAGACAAGCCATTGTTCTCTGAGTCGAATCTTATCTCGATGTTGGTCATGCTACGCGTGCAGGTGGAGGTCGGTGTCTCGTTTGAACAATTGCCATTACTAAACAATAATACCACGATAGTAGGACTAAAAATATGTACGTTACCAATCAAGTAGTGTATCAAAATTAAGGATTCGGAATGGGAAGTCGAATATATACTATTTAAATATTAATTTAGAATGACACATAATAATTGTAATATAAAACAGAACTTACTCTTTTGATTTAATTAGATATCTACAATAATGCTAATCAGCTATCATCGGTGAGGTGGTAATAAATAGAAGTGTCAATCTTGGCAACTCCGATTTTGACCTTGGCGCCGAATTTCAATTTAAGAATTTCAATCTATAGGAAATGTTACTTTACAAAACTAGTGTGACCATAAATACTGCACCATTTCAGATTTCCAAAAAAACGAAATTGTTCTATTGAAAGGGCTAGAGGTCGCAGGCGAGACGGTAAAATTAATAATAATAATCAAATTCATGTTTGTGCGCCTATTTCGATGAAACTCGGTTTTTGGTACTATTTCAACATGAAAATAACAACGCAATGTTGAAAATTTTAAAAATCCAAGATGGCGGCCAACTTTTTTTGTCTTTGGGCCGATTTCAATGAAACTCGGTTTTTTAATTAGCGTATAGTTGGCAGCCTCACCATGGAATTAGAAGGTTTTGACTAGGTCAAAAAATTGTTAGTAAATAGTTATAAATAGTGAACTATAGCATATAAATAGTGATACTATGGTTCAAAAGATATTTGAGTATCTTGGTGAGGCTGCTATCTTGACGTCAAGCTAGCAGACACCCTAAGAAATACAGTTCGTATCAATGTGATTTATATGCCAAAAAATTGTTAGGAAATAGTGAATCGTATACGCAAAATTTCAATAATATTGCTTCAGTACAAGCCGAGATATTACGATCTCAAAGTGGGCTGCTAACTTGACGTTTCTGGCAATGGCGATTCCAGAGAAACGGGTACAAGTTATAAACAAATAAATATATCAAAAAATTGTTAGTGAAATTGTGATTCTTACGATATAAATAAAAAAAGAATTCTTCATTGCTATTTTCTAAAAATCGAATGTTAACTTCTACATAGTACTCTGAATATAGGCTGTCGATCAATATTGAACTTTGCTCCACAGTATTAAGGTTTAAACTTGATTGCAATCATGAGGTGAGTACTATCAAGCAAAAAAGTGAAATTTATATTTTTTGACTGTGTCAATAGTCATATCCTCGGTTCAAGGCTGTTGATTTGGTATAAGTAAACAAATATTTTTCTACCCACTTTTTTATTTTTTAGAGTATTGACACAATCAAAAAATTTTTGATTAAATCTCATCAAAAAAAATTTGGTCGTTTAATACTCTACTCTCAGTTCATTTATTTAGTTTAGGAAAAACTACTAATATTTTACTACCAATTAGGTACCTAACGTTAAAACTATAACTTAAAGGGAGAAGTCTAATGAAAATACCCTAACATGTAACTTTTTGAAAATGAATATTTTGTATTTTTTTTAGTAACTGAAACTTTAACGTTAGGTACCTATTTGGTGAGATTTATAATGAAATTAGTAATCAGTAGGTAGGTAAGTAGGTAGGAAGTAGATGATATAAGTAGAAAATATTTCTAGTTTTTCCCGAATAAATAACTAAATAAATGAACTGAGAGTAGTATTACCACAGCCGAGAGATAGTCTTCATACAGTCGGCCATCGGAGGCGTCTAGACAGAGCAATCGTGCGGGGTGGTGCGGTATAGAAGAAGACGGTACAGAAGGGGGGTGGGAGGGCCCGAGAGCCCATACTTTGGCAATGTATGCATCTCGGGCCCTATCCCGTCAGAGCTTACGCTTCTGATTGGGTTATATTATATTATATTGAAAGTAGTGTTTGTAATTTTTTGATGTTGGTGTCATGAAAAAGTGTTTTTGGCACGATTTTGATATTAAATTTGGAATTCAAAATGGCGGTCGCACATTGATGTATTTGTTGATATTTGTGTATTTTTGTTTGATTATTGGGCCGATTTCGATGAAACTCGGTTTTTGGTAGTAATTTGGCATTAAAACAGCAACGCAATGTTAAAAAAAATAAAAATTCAAGATGGCGGCCAACTTTTTTTTTTGCGGGCCGATTTCGATGAAACTCGGTTTTTGGTAGTATTTTGACAAGAAAACAGCAACTCAATGTTAAAAATGCAAAAAAAAATCAAGATGGCGGCCAACTTTTTTGTTTGCGGACTGATTTCGATGAAATTCAGTTTTTGGTAGTATTTTGGCAAGAAAACAGCAACGCAATCTTAAAAAAATAAAAATTCAAGATGGCGGCCAACTTTTTTGTTTGCGGGCCGATTTCGATGAAACTCGGTTTTTGGTAGTATTTTGGCAAGACAACAGCAACGCGATGTTAAAAATGTAAAAAAACAAGATTACATTTTTAACATTGAGTTGCTGTTTTCTTGTCAAAATACTACCAAAAACCGAGTTTCATCGAAATCGGCCCGCAAACAAAAAAGTTGGCCGCCATCTTGAATTTTTTACATTTTTAACATTGAGTTGCTGTTTTCTTGTCAAAATACTACCAAAAACTGAGTTTCATTGAAATGAATGAAGAATGAAGTTTGTTGGCCAATATCACACACACAAAAAAAAAACACTAACAGGAGAAATAGAAAAAAAATATATAAACTAAGTAGGTACTTAAACTAATTTAAACAATAAAAATAGGGTGTGAAGTCAAAGTCAAAGTCAAAGTCAAATAAGCTTTATTCAAATAAACTTAATTATTAAGTACTTTTGAATCGTCTATATTTTCCTACCACCCGTTCCAGACTTTTTTAGCTGACAAGAAGAACGGGCGCAAGAAACTTATCAGCTGTAACAGCCATAAGTAACGATATTTACAAACTTTAATATATCGTTACCAAATAATTACAACAGGGTGACAGGATTATTGGCAACAACATAGACTTATTGTTATATTACTTCAACAAAGTACTTGTAGTAGCAAGTTATGTGTTACATCATTTCCACGCATTTTGATCTTTAAGATAATCGTCTACTTTATAATAACCTTTACCCATGAGCGTTTTTTTAACATGGTTTTTAAATTCATGCAAAGGAAGATCAATCACTTGTTGTGGAACTTTATTAATAAAGGCTATGCCTTTCCCCATAAATGAACCTCTAGTTTTTGCAAGCCTAAATCTTGGAACGGCAAGTTTATCTTTATTTCTTGTATTAAACTGGTGAATATTGCTGTTCTTAGCAAATGAATCATAGTGTTTCCTTACATAAACTAAATTTTCATAAATGTATTGGCCTGCCAAAGTTAAAATATTTATTTCTTTGAACAATTCTCTCAAGGTATCTCTTCGCCGTAGATTGTATATGGCGCGAACAGCTCTTTTTTGGAGTACAAAAATATTTTCAATACTGGCAGCTGAGCCCCACAATAGCAGTCCATATGACATTACACTATGAAAATAACTAAAGTATACTAACCTTGCCGTTTCAATATCAGTTAAAAGCCTTATTTTCTTAACAGCGAATGCCGCTGAACTAAGTCTACTTGACAAGGCCTCAATATGTGGATCCCATTGCAGTCGAGAATCTAGTGTGATACCTAGAAATTTTGTACTCTCAATAAACTCGACTTCATCGTCATTCAAATTAATATTTAATTTTGTCTGCTCAACATTAGGTAATGAGAATTTAACACATTTAGTTTTTTTGGGGTTAAGTGCTAAATTATTACTATTAAACCAGTATGAAACTTTAGAGAGGGCACTATTTACTTCGTCCGAACAGTTATTACTTCTGTTTACTTTAGAAACTAAAGAAGTATCATCCGCAAATAGTACTGTCTCACATAAATTATTCGCGTAGTTGGGAAGGTCATTTATATAAATTAGAAACAACAATGGGCCCAATATTGATCCCTGTGGCACACCCATATTGATGGGGGCTCCGGTAGATTCAGTTCTATTAATCACTACTTTCTGTTTGATCTCCACATCCTTTGCGGTTGCCTTACGGGTCATCATGTTGTTATTGAGCTAGATGGAACTTGCAATCCGCAATCACTGCAAGTATACAATAAGTGATCAATAATCAAATTTTATTACAAGTTGTCAGTGTGATTCCTATGTCACAAAAAAGAAATACAAAAAAATATATTAAAAAATAAGTTAAGCAAAGTGAGGTCAGTAAATTAAAATAGGTATATGTTTATTATTTATAATAGATTTGATGTGCAATGGTAGCAAATATATATCTATTACTAGGTATCAACTTTGACTATAAAAGCAAGGTAAACCTTTTTCTTTTTATGTATGTCAGTCAATACCTATGAATTTAGTAAACAAATGTAGGTACCTAACTATACTTAAATGAAGTTAAAACTGAGTGACTGATAGTCTAGAATGGAAATTAATTAACACCTGAACAATATTGTATATAACTAAGTAATATTGTAAGAAAAAAAAGCAGAATGGTTCCCCAAAATTATTGTATAAAAGTGAAGTAGATCTGATGTGTTGATGTACAAATATAATGCTTGTAAAGTGTAACAGTATATTGAATGTCTGTGACAGTAGTAGCCACCTTCAACTTTACTTCCACTTTTGTCAAGTAAAGAGAGGTTATAACTGTGCCAGATTGTTTTGAGTTGTGACGTTACTCACTATTAGTGAGTTTTGTACAAGTGGAATGGTCAATGTATTAGTTTAAATTGGAAAACAATCCACCACTGTGGTTTTAGGTAGGGTTATGCAAATTCAATTCAGTCACAAAGTTTTGTCTTCATATTTTCCTATATAACCTATACCTATGGGTACCTATTAATCACTAAAATTAAGGAATAAATGTACTCCCCCGGTTTAATATGCAGCAGATCACAAATTTTCGTTTCTTCTACGAAGTTTAATCGCCTTTTATATCTTCTCCAGTGACATTTGGATGCCGCTCCGCCGGCGCCGTTACGAATTTGAGATCACTTGTTTTTCAAATAATACCACACCGATTGTACTTATAACACTTTTCGTGACTATTTATACAGTAAGGAATAATTTAAGCACAACTTATTATAGAAATTACTAAGTTTAAACAATTTAATTTAATTAAAATATCAGCTGGTTTATTTGACAAGTGTATCGGTCAGGGTTGCCAGACCAAAAAGTCGAGACGAGCCAACCAGGACCCTGCCTCAGCTTAATGCTGTTGTGATGAGAACATTGCTCACACCACAACAGCGCTGGTATTCTGACAGGGCCTGTACGAGATAACGTTCGTCGTAGGTACATATTTTTGCAATACATTTAATATAGGCACGAAACAAAATAAAAACAAATCAAAATACAGAATACAAATAAATAGATTTACAAGTACTTACTTACGTCTAAATATGATGATCCGCCAAGCCAAAGAGCTGAGGATATTCCTTGCAAACAGTGCAACATATCGTGATGACGCTTCGCAACGTCCCCGACGCCGCACGCGCGACTTGAAATACCGGATTGTAAGTGGATATAAATAATTATGAAGCAACCGATGTTGACTGGAGCTCAAATAAGTACTTTTTAAGGCGTTTTTTAAAAGTGACGATTGTTTTAAGGTCACGCAACGGCGGCGGGAGATCGTTCCAACAGCGTGTAGCTGCGAACCTGAAGGATCCACGAAACATCCTCGTACGATGTATTGGCGTCTCTAAGATACTTCTACAGGCTCTAAGCTGGTTACTCTTAGTGTGTTGAAACCATGTGAGCTTGTTATAAAGGTAAATTGGTTTGCCCGATTTAATGATACCAAACATTAAAGTTGCGAGATGTAACCTTCTACGGGCTTCCATTTTCAATATGTTAGAACTATTTAGGAACGGAGTCACATGTGATCGCGGCGGTATATGGAAGCAGAAACGCGCACAGGCGTTCTGCACCCGCTGTATAAGTTTAGCAGTTCTAGCCAGTAGGCATGAACCATAATTATACAGTATCACAGTAATTTAGTTTAGATAATATAAGAGATTCGCAAAGTGCTACTCTGAGTTGCTCGTGTAGATAAGGACGTAATTTATAAAGGAGTTTTAGGTGATAAAAACAGTTTCGGACACACTCAGTAACATGGCTTTTAAAATAAAGGCGGTTATCCAGAGTTATGTTGTGATATAGCAGTGCGCAGACGATGTGGAAGCTATTTAGCAATGAAATAAACGCTTACTGAAATATAAAACAGACTTTTATTAACAACTGAGGTGCTTATGAGACGAAGGTCTTGAAGAGACGTTGGGGAGCTCACTTTGGGTAAGGGTTTTACCACTGCTGTCTTTCAGGCATTAGGGAATGTACTTTCTGCCATAGATCTGTTGATTATAATAGTAATTGCAGGTAGGGTGTAAGGAAGAGACAAAAGAAGCATGTCCCGTGTTAACCCATCGCAGCCCTGAGCGTTAGATTTGAGACCTTTGATGATTTTGAGTATCTTGTCCTCATTTACAGGCTGCAGTGAAAGCGTTGCTGTGCCATATCTAAGGTACTCAAAATATGTAAGCTGTGATATTGACACATCATATTGACCGGGTGCACAGAGAAAATGAGAGTTGATGGTGTCAGGATTATCGAAGCATGGAGGAAGTTCAGACTTTTTTCCATCTGGTAACACAGTGCTTTTCAAGTTTTGCCAAAGTTTTTTGGAATTCTTAATATAAGAGTTAATATGCCTATCAAAAAACACTTCTTCTCTTGTTCTATGGCTACAATCACGTTGTTCTTCATTTGAAGATAGCAATCTTTTTGTGATTTAGACTTCTCATAGTCTTTCTGTGATTTAGATTTGTTAGTTTTTAGAGCCTGCCGGTACTCGTCCCTAATATGCATCATGGATTTGATGGTGTCAGTGATCCAAGGGTGAGTAGGGTGCTTAAACTTACCTTTCCTTACTGGAGCATGCAGATTGAAAAAATGTGTTAGACACAATTGGAAATTCTCTACTAATATGTTGACATTTTTCGCTTTATGGAAATGACTCCAGTCTATTTTGCTAAGATCAAACTCCCATAAGTTTTGAATAATATCTTTTATTGGCCTATATTCTACCCAACGGGGACATATCTTGTCTTTCTTTATTTTTAACTCGGCTGTGGCTATAGCATGACCTCTCACATCAGGGCAGTGTCCCACTGTTACCTTTAATGTGCGTATGTCTGTACAGATCAAGTCAATTAGACTTTGACTGTGATCAGTAAAATGGGTTGGATCAGTGACTACCTGGGTAAGGTTCATTGTCTCAAAGAACTGTGACAGCAACCGTGGCCCACCACCCCCAACCGCAAGTAGGTCAACATTGAAGTCTCCCAACAGGACAAGGCTATCGCACCTATCAAAGGAGGTAATAGAGTCGGTGATGGCGTCTAGAAATATGGTAACATCTAGCCATAGCCGAAATCGGCCCGCAAACAAAAAAATTGGCCACCATCTTGAATTTTTATTTTTTTTAACATTGCGTTGCTGTTTTCTTGCCAAAATACTACCAGAAACCGAGTTTCATCGAAATCGGTCCGCAAACAAAAAAGTTGGCCGCCATCTTGAATTTTTTACATTTTTAACATTGCGTTGCTGTTTTCTTGCCAAAATACTACCAAAACCGAGTTTTATCGAAATCGGCCTGCAAACAAAAAAGTTGGCCGCCATCTTGAATTTTTTTTACATTTTAACATTGCGTTGCTATTTTCTTGTCAAAATACTACCAAAAACCGAGTTTCATTGAAATCGGTCCGCAAACAAAAAAGTTGGCCGCCATCTTGAATTTTTTACATTTTTAACATTGCGTTGCTGTTTTCTTGCCAAAATACTACGAAAAACCGAGTTTCATCGAAATCGGCCCGCAAACAAAAAAATTGGCCACCATCTTGAATTTTTATTTTTTTTAACATTGCGTTGCTGTTTTCTTGCCAAAATACTACCAAAAACCGAGTTTCATCGAAATCGGCCCGCAAACAAAAAAGTTGGCCCCCATATTGAATTTTTTACATTTTTAACATTGCGTTGCTGTTTTCTTGCCAAAATACTACCAAAAACCCAGTTTCATCGAAATCGGCCCGCAAACAAAAAAGTTAGCCGCCATCTTGATTTTTTTTTACATTTTAACATTGCGTTGCTGTTTTCTTGTCAAAATACTACCAAAAACCGAGTTTCATCGAAATCGGTCCGCAAACAAAAAAGTTAGCCGCCATCTTGAATTTTTTACATTTTTAACATTGCGTTGCTGTTTTCTTGTCAAAATACTACCAAAAACCGAGTTTCATCGAAATCGGTCCGCAAACAAAAAAGTTGGCCGCCATCTTGAATTTTTTACATTTTTAACATTGCGTTGCTGTTTTCTTGCCAAAATACTACGAAAAACCGAGTTTCATCGAAATCGGCCCGCAAACAAAAAAATTGGCCACCATCTTGAATTTTTATTTTTTTTAACATTGCGTTGCTGTTTTCTTGCCAAAATACTACCAAAAACCGAGTTTCATCGAAATCGGCCCGCAAACAAAAAAGTTGGCCGCCATCTTGAATTTTTTACATTTTTAACATTGCGTTGCTGTTTTCTTGCCAAAATACTACCAAAAACCGAGTTTCATCGAAATCGGCCCGCAAACAAAAAAGTTAGCCGCCATCTTGAATTTTTTACATTTTTAACATTGCGTTGCTGTTTTCTTGCCAAAATACTACCAAAAACCGAGTTTCATCGAAATCGGCCGGCCAACAAAAAAGTTGGCCGCCATCTTGAATTTTTTAATATTTTCAACATTGCGTTGTTATTTTTGTGTCAAAATGGTACCAAAAATCGAGTTTCATCGAAATCGGCCCATAAACAAAAAAGTTGTCAGCCGCCATCTTGGAACTTATTTTTTCATTATTATTTCCTAATTGAGTACTAATTTAAGATTTATTTTATACTTATTTAGCCCTAAATTAGTAATGATTAACAATTAAATTATGATTATCATACATATAAATTCCTATAATTCCTCGCACTTATGATGAAAGAAGAAGAAAAAAAAAGAGAAAATACTAAGAAAAACTTTTTCTTTTCCTTATTTTAAGAGCATTAAAAGAAGGAAAAGAGACAAATTTGAAAAAAATATTCTTACCTTCTAGAAAAAATGACAATAAATAATTCAAAGATAAAACAATAATTTTAAAGTGTCTATCTTATTTTTCCTATATATTTTTAAAATTCGAAAAGGCAAATTACATCGTGCCAACCCTTACACTTTTAGTCGTTGCGTCAACTGTCTAGACGAACGGAGGCTTTTGCGCCAACACAAAGGGCGATGTCCGACTGTAGAAGAATACTCTCTTGTCTGTGCTATTACCGATGATTTGAGTAGTAGTATTAATTATTATTAGAGTAGTATTACACAATCAATTTTTTTTGATGAGAAATAATAAAAAGTAAATTAAAAAAGTAAGTAGAAAAATATTTGTTTACTTATACCAAATCAATAGCCTTGAACCGAGGATATGACTATTGACACAGTCAAAAAATATAAATTTCACTTTTTTGCTTGATAGTACTCACCTCATGATTGCAATCAAGTTTAAACCTTAATACTGTGGAGCAAAGTTCAATATTGATCGACAGCCTATATTCAGAGTACTATGTAGAAGTTAACATTCGATTTTTAGAAAATAGCAATGAAGAATTCTTTTTTTATTTATGTCGTAAGAATCACAATTTCACTAACAATTTTTTGATATATTTATTTGTCTATAACTTGTACCCGTTTCTCTGGAATCGCCATTGCCAGAAACGTCAAGTTAGCAGCCCACTTTGAGACCGTAATATCTCGGCTTGTACTGAAGCAATATTATTGAAATTTTGCGTATACGATTCACTATTTCCTAACAATTTTTTGGCATATAAATCACATTGATACGAACTGTATTTCTTAAGGTGTCTTTGCTTGATAGTATTTACCTCATGATTGCCATCAAGTTTAAACCTTATTACTGTGGAGCAAAGTTCAATATTGATCGACAGCCTATATGCAGAGTACTATGTAGAAGTTAACATTCGATTTTTAGAAAATAGCAATGAAGAATTCTTTTTTTATTTATATCGTAAGAATCACAATTTCACTAACAATTTTTTGATATATTTATTTGTTTATAACTTGTACCCGTTTCTCTGGAATCGCAATTGCCAGAAACGTCAAGTTAGCAGCCCACTTTGAGATCGTAATATCTCGGCTTGTACTGAAGCAATATTATTGAAATTTTGCGTATACGATTCACTATTTCCTAACAATTTTTTGGCATATAAATCACATTAATACGAACTGTATTTCTTAAGGTGTCTGCTAGCTTGACGTCAAGATAGCAGACTCACCAAGATACTCAAATATCTTTTGAACCATAGTATCACTATTTATATGCTAAAGTTCACTATTTATAACTATTTACTAACAATTTTTTGACCTAGTCAAAACCTTCTAATTCCATGGTGAGGCTGCCAACTATACGCTAATGTTTTTGGAACTATTTTGACAAGAAAATAACAACGCAAATTTTAAAAAACTTAAAATCCAATATGGCGGCCAACTTTTTTGTTTTTGGGCCGATTTCGATGAAACTCGGTTTTTGGAACTATTTTGACAACCATCTTGCCATCTTGGATTTTTAAATTTCTTCAATATTGTGTTATTATTTTCTTGACAAATTAGTACTAAAAAACGAGTTTCATTCAAATCAGCCCACAAATAAAAGAGTTGGCTGCCATATTTTTTTGTATTTTTAACATTTCGTTGTTATATTTTTATCAAAATAGTAACAAAATCGAGTTTCATCGAAATCGGCCCAAAAACAAAAAAGTTGGCCGCCATTTTGGTTTTTTTATATTTTTAACATTGTGTCGTCGTAAATCTCTTGAACCCATTTTATTAACTTCACAAGTAAAGAAATTGGTGCAAGTATTTTAGACCTTATTGACATCTTTACCAAAATAACAGTTTTTAATGAAACAGCAAAGTAAATGAACAAGTATTATTATGGGAAAAAGCAATCGAATTTCAAACGTCAATAAAGTCGAAAATAGTTTGCATCTTTTTAGGGTTCCGTAGCCTAAATGGCAAAAAACGGAACCCTTATAGATTCGTCATGTCTGTCTGTCTGTCTGTCTGTCTGTCCGTATGTCACAGCCACTTTATTCCGAAAGTATTAAGACTACACAGTTGAAACTTGGTAGGTAGATGTATTCTGTTAACCGCTTAACGAATTTAATACAAAAATAAGAAAAATAAAAGATTAAGAGGGGGCTCTCCATACATGGAACTGAAACTGAAAAAAATTTTTTTTTCAAACCAACACGTGTTGGGTGTCTATAGATAGGTCTTTAAAAATGACATTAAGGTTTCTAGGACAACTTTTTCTCAAAGTCAACCGTTTGAAAGATATTCACCGCCAAAGTGGTAAAATGTGTGTCCCCCCCCCTTTAACTTTTGAAATAAGAGAGTGAAAAATCTAAAAAAAATATATGCTGTAGATCTTAATAAACACTTTCAACCAAAATTGGTTTGAACGAGATTTAGTAATTAGTTTTTGAAATATAGCACATTTTCCAAAACCGCAAATATAACTTTGTCATTCATACCAACACTGTGAAAAACAAAGTTATTTTTGCAGACGAAAAATGATAGGTGGTATTAAATATGGTATGGTATAAGGTAACTACGGAAGCCTATGGCGCGTGGCCCGACACGCACTTGGCCGGTTTTTTTTAACTACAGATCACTAGACAATGTTTTCCTACTTTTACTTGTTTTTCCAACATTTATTTGTTTTTCCGAAGTTCACGCAAATTGTATTTTTATTAAAAATTGGAATAAACTTTAAGGTTGCGTTATTATTTACACTTGAAATAAAATTGAATTGAATAAACTAGATTTTAATTGGTTGAATTACCATATTTAAAAAATAAAAACAAAAAAGCAACTTAATAAAAACGTGATAAATAACTTGTTCTTAAAAAATATTTTTTTTAATAAATATTAATTTTCTGTTTTTTAGTTAACGAGCTAAACTAAAAATATACCACCGCCTATCAGAGTACTCGTCAAGACCATTCAAACGAGTCCAAACTCGATGGGGTTGAAAGGTTTTATTGCAGAGTTCCTGTGGCTTTCTTCCGGCTCCATCATCAGACTCTTGGACACTATTACCCAACAGATCACTCGTCAAGACAATTCAAACGAGCCCAAACTCGATAGGGTTGCATGATTTCAATATTGAGTTCCTATGGCATGGAATCCAGACTTCATCATCCGACCCTAAACCTCATCTCCCGTCAGAGTATTTTGTCAAGACAATTCTAACAAGCCCAAACACGATGGGGTTGTATAGTTTCATTCATCATAGAGTTCCTGTGGCGTTCTTCCGGCTCCACCATCAGATCAGCTCAATAACACTGTAATATTGCATTTCCTTCCATTTCTGACCTGTGTTCAAAGTTTCAAGTCTCTAGCTCATCGGGAATTTAGTATAAAATCGTTTGCAAAAATTGTGCTCAAACAAACAAAAGAGCAAGCAACGTAATAAAAACGCGGTAAAAAGTGTTAATTATAAATAAAGAATTACCTAGGTATTTAAGTTTATATTAAACAGTTAAAAGTATTATGTATGTCTCCGGCCAACCATACGGTTTGGTCACCCTAATGAAGAAAAGGACACATACATCTACTTGACCTCTCGTCGGCTCGTTTTGGGGCGAAGCGCTCAATCCGGTTTATAGTACTTTTTCCATGGTTGCGGATCACGTAGGGTTGCTAGATTGGCTGGCGTCAATTCCGGGACAAAACGATAGATGCAAATGATTTCAAATTAATTTATATTACTCTTGGACAGCAAACTGTACGCTACGCTATGCACAAAGCGTAACCTAATCGTAAAATAATGTAAAAATTTGTAAATAGTAGTAGGATTTGAAATCCGGGACAGTAAGGTGTAATTCCTGGACACGGGACAAGGCACGTAATTCCGGGACAATCCCGGAAATCCCGGGCGCCTGGCAACCCTAGGATCACGTCAACGAAGGTGACAGCGCTAAATACAGTGTTCGAATAAGCTTTCTCATTAATATAGTTTTTAAATCATCGAAATTGGTCCATCAGTTGCGATTTTATAAACTTTTTATTAACCGACTTCAAAAAAAGGAGGTTCTCAGTTTGACCTGTATGTATGTATGTTTGTTCGCGCGATTATCTCGTGTTTGGCTGAACCGATTTTGATGCAGTTTTCAGAAAAGCATTTGTTACACTTATGAGGTTTTAGTAGGTATTTTAACCGACTTCAAAAAAGGAAGGTTCTGAGTTTGACTCGTATGTATGTATGTTTGTCCGCGATTATCTCGCGTTTACCTGAACCGATTTTGATGCGGTTTTCAGAAAAGTATTTGTTACACTTAGAACAAAGTTTAGATATTTTAACCGACTTCAAAAAAGAAGGTTCTCTACTCAGTTTGACCCGTATGCATGGTTGTCCGCGATTATCTCACGTTTGGCCAAACCGATTTTTCTACCTAGAATACACAAGGTACCTACCTACTTAAACTAAAAAGAAAAAATTGATTTAAAAAACAAAAAAACAACTTCAAAAACGCACTCTACCTCTAAAAAGCAAAAAGAAAACACTAGATATGCATTATCATTGTAATAAAACACATAGAAGTCTTTGAATAAAACACGTCTATTGAAGTCGGGTGGATGGGGCTGTTAGAATAAAAAAGTTGTTCTCCAAAGTAAGTAGGTAGGTACCTTGTGTATTCTAGGTAGAAAAATCGGTTTGGCCAAACGTGAGATAATCGCGGACAAACACACATAATAATACGAGTCAAACTCAGAACCTTCTTTTTTTTTGAAGTCGGTTATCTCACAAAATTTCGCGGCAACAGGTTGTGCGTGATAATTTTGATTAAAGAATTAAAAGTTAATTAAAGAGAAAAAAAATGCATGCATGCACTGCTTGTATGCATGTTGCATGATGCGGGTTGAAAAAAGTCTAAAACGAAAAATAAATGCATTTTAAAATAAACACAAATAAGTTAGTGACGACATGCCGTTCTCTGCAGTGAATGGCACTGTTTACACGCGTCATTTATTGTTCATTTTCGATACGAAGACTGATGAAAGTCCGATGCCCGATGAAAGCGCACTGCCGTCTAGTGACTTTCATAGAAAAGGCGCATCGCGATAAAAGATGAATCTACTTAATTAGACACGTCATTTTCAATGCTTCACTGCGATGAAGCATCAAAATGAACGAAAAATGGCCCGTCTAATATCTGCATATTATAGAAAAAGTCGTTTCTGGCGGTTCGCCGGCCACTGCCGCGGCACGCTCGCTTCGCTCGCTCAGCTTGCGCGCTGGGTTCATGTACACCTAACATGCTCGTCGCTGCGCTCCTCGCACCTATCACGTGACCTGCGGTGTTTGGTCACCATCGCAACAATTTAGTAGTGCTACCAACCTAGTGCGCCGACATTAAACGTCAAAAATGACGACACTGGTCTAAAATGAGACATTTTTAACCTAGAAAATCTTAATTTTTAGAAATTTATTTCTCGCGTCCTATTTGTTTCCGCACCTTAATATTTCGTATTCGTGATATAAATTATGAGTTCTTTACACAAAAAAAATATGAACTCTAAACTCCACGTCAACTAAAGGAAAGACGAGCCTTATTTTAAAATGCCTTAATTTTTCGTTTTTAGACTTTTTCAACCCGCATCATGCAACATGCATACAAACAGTGCATGCAAGCATTTTTTTTTTCTCTTTAATTAACTTTTAATTCTTTAATCAAAATTCTCACGCACAACCTGTTGCCGCGAAATTTTGTGACAAAAGAGAAATACTACATTCATTTTACATTAGTGTCTAAATATCAAAAGTCGTTCACTGGTCACTAGTCATTGCCTTTAGTGCCTTTTTCATCGAAAATGAAGCACTTTTGATGACCGTCTAATATCTGCTTAAGGTAGTCATTGTCAACAAAGAGTAGGTACGCAACTGGGTTATCCTGTGTTGTGTTGTGAAATTAATTTAAAATAATGACGTATAAATATTGTATTGTGCCTAAATGTGGGAACACTTCAATAAAAACACCCGAGAAACTATTTTTTCAAGTGCCACATGAACCACGAATCCGCAAAAAATGGTGTGTCGTAATGAAACGATACAACACTCAAATGTCATCAAAAACTAACAGACATTGCTGTGAGGATCATTTCGATGTAAGTTCTACTTACCTACCTAAGCACAAACATAAGATAATCAAAGTTACAATAATATTAGCATGTTTGTGTCTCACTCACATCACTAGGTTAAATTTTAAACCACCTTTATGTGATCCTCTTAATTCCTCTTAGAGACATGCCTACTTACATTTAGGTACTTTACCGTTACCTAAGTATATTCTGGAGAAGATCATAATATTTGGTTATTTTATATGTATGGTTACGGCTCACCATATTGATTTAAATTATCGTATTAATTTATGATGCATGTCATTGACATGTCAACAGAGTGCAGAGTCGTACTCAGGTATAACTACAATAATGAATGTAAAACATTCATCATTCACTCTGTTATTAACGGGTCTACCGGCTAAAAATAATGAAGTTTATGTCAACTGTAATTTGACAGATGGAACTGATACATTGCTACTTTGCTTTGGTAAGTTTTTATTTGTGCCAAAACGAAGTAGCAATGTATCACATACATCTGTCAAAATACACAACATGAACTTCATTTTTTTTAGCCGGTAGACCCGTTAGTCAAGGAAATAAGTACTTCGTTCCCTGTATTAAGTAGATGCAATACTTGAAGGGCACACGGGAAGAAGGGGTTCTCGACATTTTTAATCAATTTGAACTAACAATTGCATTCGATAGCTTTTGACCGGCGGGTCTACCGGCTAAAAACATGTTCATGTTAATGAAGGTTTTATTCAAACAGATGTTCATGTTAACTGTAATTTGACATATGGATGTGATACATTGGTTCCTTTATGTGGTAAATTTTTATTTGTGCCAAAATGAAGTAGCAATGTATCACATCCATCTGTCAAATTACAGTTAACATGAACTTCAATGTTTTTAGCCGATAGACCCGCGGGTCTTTCAAATGACATATTCAAATCAAACTCAAAGGGGCCTATTTCTCTTTAAATCGACTTAGTAAAAATAAAGTAGGTAAGCAATAAAAACCTTAATTAGCAATTTTCTCATATTTTTCTAATTGTTCAATTCAAACTTACAATGGAGAATGTCTCTGTTTCATCTGTTAAATCACTTGAAACTTTATGACCATGTAGCTAAATGTCTAGCAATACACATATTTTTGTTTCAATTCAATCGAGCCAGTAGTTTCGAAGTTATAATGGCCGCTCCACATGAGTGCCGTGCAGGCGCGGTCGCAGCCTGAAATTTGGGGGGGGTCACTAATAATAATAATAATTGCTTTTCTGTAAATTTTTAGAAGCTTTTTCTATGTGACGTGTACGATTTTGGGGGGGGGGGGGGGGGTCATGTCCCCTGTGACCCCCCCCCCCCCCCCTCGGACCGCGCCTGGTGCCGTGAAGCTCTGTAAACAGGCGTGAACGCGAATATGGACGGTTTTCGCGGGGTTCACGCCTGTTCCCCGATCAGAGTCGGTATTTTGTCCCGCGACAAAGGGTTCGCGCCCCTTTCGCGCGGCGTTCACGCGTACTCATCCACATTCACGGCCCCGTGCCAGTTTATTCTGAACTACAAAGGCATATATCAGTCATCCACCATCTACTTTTTTTCCAACGCTTTCTAATAACTTTCTTGTTTTGGACGTCTAAATAGTGATATATTGCCACAGCAAACAAAGTTATTGCAGCAGCAGCTTCTACGTCCATTTCGCGGCGGGTTTCGAACGATTGTGAGCATCCCGTGAATGTGGAGGGCACGACTTGTACAGTGAATTCATGGCGTGAATTCGCGCGTGAATTCACGGCACTAATGTGGAGCCGCCATAAGGGTTTGATGGAAATGCCAAGCGCACTGAAATATGTGCTTTATTACGAACGACGTAAGGTTCACCTGTATGACAAGTGACGTCATTTTACAACACAAAATTACAGTGTTCTAGACATCTGCGTCTAAGATATCGTAAATACGGGAACCCACGTGATAAACATGAGTTTAATATAGCCCGCGATCGGTGTCATAAATTGCACAACCGGTATCTGAGCGACTATAGATGTAATGTTGAGATGAATATAAAACGCGACCCTAGGGCATTTTGGTCATAATATATCAAACAGAAACGACGAAATGGATCTTCATTTCCAACTGTAATGCATTTAAATGCCACTGTGGCGGATGATGGGCCTGATATCGCCAATCTGTTTGCAACTCAGTTTTCGTCTGTATTTGCGAAAGGTAGCAGTGTTGGTACTGACTCTAATGCACTGACCGTTGATGGCTTGGGAATCGTTCGTATAACCGAAAGACATGTGCTCAAAAAGTTAAAAGGAATTAATGTAACTAAAGGTTCAGGCCCTGATGAAATACATCCCATGTTTGTCAAGCGATGCGCTTCGGAACTAGCCCTGCCCTTGTCGATCATCTTCAACCACTCCCTGCAGACCGGTGTTTTCCCTGACGAATGGAAGAAAGCAAAGGTTGTCCCCATTTATAAGAAAGGTGATATCAGCAATGTGGAAAATTATAGACCGATCTCAGTCCTATCTTGTTTTGTTAAGATATTTGAGTCCATAATAGCACCATTCTTCACACCACACGGCATTTACAACCTACTATTTCAGCCAGTCAACATGGATTTTGCCACAAGCGCTCGGCGACGTCTAACTTGGTATCGTTTATGTCTGATGTTTCTTGCGTTTTGGACCGTGGTGGTGAAATGCATGCGATATACACCGACCTTAAAAATGCCTTTGATAAGGTTAGCCATTCACTTCTTATTCATAAGTTAAAACTTTGCGGTGTTCATGGATCTCCATTACAATGGTTCAGATTCTACCTTGAGAGCAGAGCGCAGTCGGTTGTCATTAATGGTTACAGATCAAATGTTTACATCTACTTCCGGTGTACCCCAGGGTTCTATTCTTGGTCCCATTCTTTTTAACTTGTACATCAATGATAAACAGTTGGCTATAAAACATTGCAAGTTTCTGTTATTCGCGGACGACCTTAAACTTTATCGCAAGATAGAGTCTAAAGCAGATTGTGAGCTTATCCAAAATGGTTTAAATAGCTTATGGCGGTGGTGTACTAATAATAACATGACTCTTAATGTCAGTAAATGCAATAGTATCGTGTTCACAAGAAAAAAACTTCCTTGCAAGTTTACTTACAAACTTAATGGCAAAGATATAACAGCGGTAAGCGAGATTCGTGATTTGGGGGTACTGCTGGATAGTAAATTAAACTGTTGGGATTCTTGAAACGTAATACCTCTTTTCTCCGTTCACCGGCTACAAAAATTATGCTTTTCAACTCCCTCGTTCGATGTAGGTTGGAATTTGCGTGTCCAGTGTGGAATCCACAGTATGCTGTATCCTCCCAACGTTTGGAGTCTATCCAAAGGGCCTTTACTAGGCATCTGTCCTTCTTTGCCAGTGGTATTTCATCAAGATCTCCATACACTTTCAGACGATACTTTTTTAAGATGGAATCTCTTCGCGATCGCCGCACCAAACTAGACATGACATTCCTGCATGGTATTGTTAACAGCAGAATAGATTGCGCTAGTATTTTGGAACAGGTTGATTTGACTGTGCCATATAATTACCCGCGGAAGGCTATAAGTTCAATATTTAGGGTTCCCTGTTGTCGGACTAATATCGGGCGCCATTCGCCTCTGGTGCGAATGTGCAAGACCTATAATGAATTATGTGCTAAATATACGGATCTTGATGTGTTTTATGACACTCTTTCATCGTTTTAATTTTTTTTATTTCTCTGAACTTCTTGTTTTGGACAACAATGCTTTTTACTTTTTTAAAGCTTTTTTATAACATACGTACTAATATTATGACTTAATTTTGTAATCTCTTTTATTTTGGCTTGATTTTAAATTAATGATATTTCTTGATTTTTATTAGTATTTTACTTATTGTGATGTGTGAATAATATTTTTTTTTGAATTTATAGTAATGATGATCAATTGTATTTGTCGACACTTATAATTGTTGTATTTACAGGTATATAGCATAAGTGTAGTATCTAGAGCAGTTTATTGTTAATACAATGTTAGTGTTGCTTAAATAAACAAACAAACATATAACTTGTCCGTTTCAAGAGATATCGCGAAAATTTCTTAACAGTTGTTCATGGGGTCCCATAAGCTATAGGATAAGTCATTATACAAAAATCGCTGTTATTCTTCATTGCATTCGATGGCATTGACATACTCAAAACAAACTAGGGTCCATTACATATTAAAACAAACTAAAAGCCTATTTCTCATTAAATCGCCATAGTAAAAATAAACCATTCAACTTTAATTAGCCATTTTCTCGGATTTTACTAATTGTCAATGAGCCCTTTCTTCCCGTGTTGCCTTCCTATAGTTAAGTTAGTTAAAATTAAAGTTACAGTTAAAATTAAATTACTTACTAATCATTTTATCAACGTAGGCAGCAAAACATCTTAACTCGGGTTTATTAATTTTTAACTTAATTCACTTGTTTACAGTTGGAAGTGGACATGAAAAACTACATTAAGTTTAAGCTTGTGGGAGGACAGCTAAGCTTAAAAAAGGGAGTTTTACCGCATAAATTCGAATGTCAAAAACGTTCGACGAATAATATAGTCAGGTCCGCTTTCAAGAAAAGACAGGATATAGAGTATTTTGAACGAATTTTAAGTCCAAACATTGGACATGCAAATCTATTGATGGAAACTGTAGACTTTCCAGAGTTTAGGACGTCTGAGGAGCAATGCAGTGATCCCGTTTTTGTTCCTGCAAATGAAGACGAAGTATCAGAACTTAAACCTGTACTGGGTCAAATAAATGGAGTTGTGCAGGTTAATATTAAAAAGGAATTGAAGACCAAATCAACAAAATTGCAAGAGTGTCGGACTTCTGAGGAGCAATGCAGTGATCCCCTTCTTGTTGCTGTAAATGAAGACGAAGTATCAGAACCCAAACCTGTGTGGGGTCAAATAAATGAAGTTGTGCAGGTGAATATTAAAAAAGAACTGAAGACAAAATCTACTATCACGCCGAAAAGAAGGAATAAGAAGAAAGTTACATGTTTCCAAGAAACTAATCGTAGCGAAAATTTCACTGATACTTGTTCTTTTAAAAGTGCGGATGCAGAAGAAAATTCAACTGATTTGGACAATACTAAAACTGTGAATGAAAATTTATTCAAGGAATATATGCAAAAAGGTGCATTGATGGCTGTGTCTCGAGATCCAAAACTATTAATCGGCATTCCTAAACATTCACAATTTTGTTTAGAGCACTTACAAAATATTACAAGATTACCCCTTCTAGAAATCTTAGTGCCTCTACGAAAAATTCGATGGCGTGAACCTAATTCAATGCTTGCGATCCATTTTGGACTGTCTGAGAGTTTAGTTTGTAAATATTTTAACAAAGCTGTGCCTAAGATTGCAATATGTATGAAAGAACTTATAATCTTTCCGTCCGCAGATGATATCAGAAATAACTTACCGATACCTTTTAGACATCGCTATTCCAAAGTAACTTCAATCATTGATTGCTTCGAAGTTCAAATCGAAAAACCAAGCGATACAATGCACCAAGCACTAACTTGGTCGCAATACAAAAGTTGCAACACCATAAAATATTTAATTTCTATCACACCAGATGGGCTGATAAATTTTATTTCAGAAGGATATGGTGGAAGGACCCCAGATTCAACAATATTTGAAGACTGCGGATTTCTCGACAAACTGTCAAAAGGGAGCCTGGTATTAGCTGATAGAGATTTCAAAAATATAGCGCACTTATTGGAACAAAGAGGTTGTAAGCTCGTGAGACCACCATCCGTAAAC
Organism: Agriphila geniculea; assembly: GCA_943789525.1. NCBI lineage: Eukaryota > Metazoa > Arthropoda > Insecta > Lepidoptera > Crambidae > Agriphila > Agriphila geniculea. The sequence goes on from OX038874.1 coordinate 16,335,324, forward strand.
TCTAACTCGAAATCCACCAGAGAAGAAGTCTTGCAAACTAAAAGAATAACTGCTTTAAGAGTTCATGTAGAAAAAAGTATTGGCAAACTAAGGAACTTCAAATTGATCGGACCTCATACTACTATTGATATTTCATATATACAGCTTTTAGACGACGTAGTAATAATAGCCTGTGGTATTATTAATTTGCAGAATTGTTTATTTGACCAATTTAACAAAAAAATGTCTTAGCACTGTTATATTACTTTTATTTAATTAACCTTGCAATAATCATCACAAAATACAACTTTATTATTAAGTTTCCATCAGCTTCGGGAAAACACATTGTTTCCAAAACTGCGTTGACTTTTCTATAAGATGCATACAAAAGTCGTTGTCATAATATTCTTCAAATATCTTAACCTTCCTGTTATCTTCAAAGTTTTCGTCTGCTATACAAAATAATCCCTTAACTCTGTCACAAAAAAACATTTGCAACTGAATTTGAGCTTTAGATTTTTTTGTGAGAGCATTATTCTTGACGAAACTTTCTTTCTCTTTCTTTGTCATGGGACATTTTATTTCTACCACAAATTCGGGTGTCAAACCGTCTGGCGACGCACCTAGAATAGGACTGTCAGGTTTTAAAAATATACCACAATTTTCAATAACTGTTTTTCTTTTTTTTGCTACTATCACCCTGACATCTGGTTCCAAACGTTTCCATCTTTCCATTGCAGCAGTTTCTGGCAAAGAAACACCAAATATTTGCTCAACTAAAACGCCGTCAGGTGTCTTGCAATGTGCGGCTTCGTGGATTTTAGATGCTGTTATTCTACAATATTTCAGCTCATACCATAATCCTAAATTAGCTTGACACAATGTTGCTTCCTCTGCTTTACGACATTCTACTGTGGTCATTTGTTTTGAACAGAAGTTAATGTAATTCTCCGCATTTTTAAGATTATTATCCCCTTTTTGGTATTCAAATATAAGGGAATGTAACGATATGTTTTTAAATGGCTTAATAGGAATGCAATATGTTGATAGCTGATTTTTAACTAATTTTTCCTGCAAACTTTGCACGACTGCTTGAAGAAACTGGCCTCCATTATTTACATTTATACTGTCACTGTGATCATTTGTAGAGCTGGAGACTAAACGGGAACCCAGATCCTTAGCTTTTATAAATTTTATAGTTGTGCCTATAGCAGCTAACTTAGGCTTAGCCCAATAACATTTTGTCTCAGTGGGAGACGGTTCCTCGCTACGTCTGTGAAGCCACATTAAAAATGCTACGCTATGTTGACACCCTCTTTTTTGCACTGCACAATCATCACATTCGACACTTATTACCATTTCCTGCTTTTCGTCACACAAAAATGTGCAGGAATATGACTTGTTTTTTATTACTTCATGCTCTGGCGTTATTTTGGCTCTAACAGTACACATATCTCCCAATCTTTGTACTTGCACGTATCCCACAGCATCATCGCCATAGGTTTCTCGTCCTGATCTGTAAGTAATAATAACAATTTACTAATAAAATAAATAACGTTTTTAAAACGAACAAAAAAGTATAAAAATCGGGATAAAACTAAAACTTTGTTTTTAAAACCAAACTCAATGGAGTTGTAAGGTCTAATTGATCATGTATGGTGACATTCTTCCGGCTCCATCATCAGATCAGCTCAATGATTTCTTAATTTTGTATAGTCTTCCAGATCTGACCTATGTTCAAAGTTTCAAGTCTGTAGCTCATCGGGAAGCTAGTTTAATATCGTTTGCAAAATTTGTAATAAACAAACAAAATAGACCAGTAAAATTCTACTTGTGAGATTCGTCGTAGCTGAAGTCGGTGAACGGGCGAGTGCGCAGGATTGAGGAAGATAAAGATCAGTTATCGATTTTGATGTCTTTATTTTCAATATTCTAAACACCAAAATAATTAACGTTATTACACTATATGAGAAGATTAACTTGGATTTTATTATTATCCACAAAAATCCACACGGCACACGTGACATATCAATGAAAGCGGAAAAAGAAAAAAGTAACCGGACTAGAGATGGGAAAGTGTTTCTGCCCGGGCGGGAAAATTGGGAAAAAACCCAGGCACATTGGGCATAAATCTTTTATGCCCAAATAAATGCCCAATCTGTGGGCAGAAAAAAAACTATTGTTCAACGACGAATAAATGAAAAAGTTTTAAAGAAATAAAACGAAATATTAGTTATTTAACAAATATTTATTATAATTTGTCTTTTGGGTATATATTTTACTGATTAGTCTAAGCAAACAAAGGTAAATAGAATCAACATTTTTAAAAACTCGCTTATATTCGCCTTCTATCTATTCCGTGTCGGTAGGGCTGCCATCCGTCCGGGTTTTTTCGGATTTCTCCTAGTTTGGAGGGCGTCCGGGGAGCGGGGGAGGAGGTTCTCAGTTCGTCGGAATGTTTGTTTTTTTATGTATGTTACTCGATTACTCGAAGACGGCTGGACCGATTTGAAAATTTTTTTTTTTGTTTGAAAGTATATACTTCCAAGTTGGTTTCAGTGTCATGAGGTCAGGATCTGATGATGGGATCCTGGAGAAATCAAGGGAACTCTTCAAATATTATAGGCACATCTAAAGCGATTTTGGTATTTTCTTAAGTAATTTATGAATTTGCTTTTAGAAAGTATAATTTTGGTGAAGTGGAACTGATGATGAAGACCAAGATGACCATCGGAATTATTCAATACTATTTCACTGGTGCGATATGGTTACTTTTACATGATTGCTAGGCTATTTATGCTCATCATAATGCATATGGTGAAGTGGAGCTGATAGTGAAGTACCAAAAGAACTCCTCAACAATTAACGCCCCTGCGTCGTGAAAAGCAGTATGTTGTAAAAGGTGATGAGACGTTGACATGAGGCTGTTGTAACTTATATAAATCGTCACTAAATATACCTACCACAAAAAAAGTTTACAATAAAAGTTTTTTTTTTTAAAAAACACCTCTTTAAAAAATATAACTTAATAAAAATAGCTTTAAAAATAAATAGCTCTAAAAAGCTAGAAATAAAATATTCAAATCTGCATAATTACCAATTCGAAAGTTTGTACGCATAATTTCTAATATTAAACAACGTCTTATGAAGTCGGGTTTGGTTTAAAACCTATGATTGATGAAGTTTAGATAAATAAAATCCTTCCTCCCCCCACCCGACTTCAAAAGGTGTTGTTTAATAATAGATATGCGTACAAACTTCCGAATTAGTAATTCATCATATCAGCCGCATGACACCCACTGCTGGGTATAGGCCTCCCCCAAGGATTCCACGACGATCGGTCCTGCGCTTCCCACATCCAGTGGCTTCCGGCAATCTTCACCAGATCGTCGGTCCACCGTGTCGTCAGTCCACCACGGAGCGTCGTCCGGTGCGCGGTCACCATTCAAGAACCTTTCCACCCCAACGGGCATCGGTTCTTCGCGCTATGTGTCCAGCCCACTGCCACTTTAGCTGAGCAATCCTTCGAGCGATGTCGGTTACTTTAGTTCGCCTGCGGATCTCCTTATTTCTGATTCGATCACGTAGGGAAACCCCGAGCATGGCTCTCTCCATTGCAATGAATTAGTAATTATGCAGATTTTTTTATTTAGCTTTTAAAAACATTTATTTTTGAAGCAATTTTTTAGGTTATTTTTTTAAGGTTTTGTTTTTTTGGGAAAAAAGGCTTAAAATTGTAAAAGTTAACTAAACTTTTAAACTTGACCAAGCTAAAAGAGAATATAAAATATTAAATGTCCGGGGTCAAGGCTCCAAAGTCCGGGGTTTTTACGCATCCGGTCCTGAGCGGCAGGTTTTAGAGATGACAGCCCTATGTGTATCGTAGAATGGAAAACAATATTTACCCAATGTTGACATACAAATGCAAAAAACTTCTGACGGAGTGGCTAAAGACCCTTGCATATGCAGAAACTGAAATAATTTTGGAAAGGATAAGTTAAAAAATATCATTTTTAATTAAATTTAAATCATATAATACCGTTTTGATTATGTGTTTGCGCCTGTGCGTTATATACCAGCAACGTCGTCGATTACTATTTTATCAAGAAGCGGCAGGAGTACAATATTTTTCATACATACTACCTCCACTTTTTTTCTCGAAATTCTCATACGAAACTGTCGACATTGATCACTTTCAAAATTATTGTTTTTCTTTAAAATTCATTATAAACCAAGTACATTTCCACAATTTGGAGTTTCATTTATGTCCAAAGAAGAGACATTATGCATATAAATAATAAAATAATTCTTAGATAACACACACACACACACACACACACACACACACACACACACACACACACACACTTATTTTTGTATTTGGGAAATAAAAACTATTTTTATCTTTCATTTATTTATGTGTCGGTACATCAAAGGGTTCTCGGGTAGTTTCGCCAAGTTTTATGTATAGTAGGTGAAACTATCTCTCCAGATTCCCGCTGTCCCTCGCGCCAGTTGGCCGACATTTACCGTAGTGAGCCTAATAAAAGCTTTTAAAAATGTTGGTATATTGGACACTCGAACTATTATTGTATTTATTAGGAACTATTATTATTTTATTTCGAACCATTGTTATAATATTATTATAAATTATTATTATGCTATTATTATTATTATTTTGAACCATTATTATATTCATTGGTTCAAAATAATAATAATAATAGCATAATAATAATTTATAATAATATTATATGCAATGTAAAATTTTATGCCTAGTACCTACTCAGCATTAAGAATTTTATTGCAATTATACCCTACCTTTTTTTCTACCTACCTAATAAGAATAGTAGTAAGGTAGTAGAATAGTAGTATCTTGCATTACGGATGTCGGCAAAATGTCAGATAAATAATCTATACTTCTATATGTGTACCTAGTATCCCCGTAAATTGCCAAAGAACCTGGCGACAATTTTTTAAATTAAAAAAACTAAAAACAATTATATTGCTTATATTTTTTATTTCCTAGACCCTATCTTATTGAAAATAATAAAAAAAATAAGCGGATGACGTTAACATGGATGTTAATGTTTTCGTATTTCCAATTTCGGGTATAGTTCCCACAATGAAAGTAAATGATTAATTTACTTCTTCGATTAATAAACCATTTGTACCAACTCGTTTATTGGACGACTTATGATAAAATTATACAGATTTATAGACAAAGCTAATGCCGTCATTTCGCATAAAATCGTCGCTCTCGCTATTCGTCAAAAGTTTTGCCTATCGGCGAACACCGGGAATATAGGGAGCCGCTCTCGCCAATGCCGTTGTTTACCAAAAGTTTTGCCTCTCAGCAAAAACGATAAATGGCAATCTACTAGTATTAACCTCATCGAGTGGTGCGGGGTGGCCAAGAGAGTTTAAATCGGGAGTGTCCTTCTCTACTTGTATTTCATATTTTCCTTTAATAACATTTTTACTACTTTCGAAGATTTTGTGACAAATATATACTTACGTCTACGATTCACAGACAAAATTTTGATAAGGACATCCAAATTCATGAAAACATAAGCTTATGAACAATAATCTTAACTAATTTAATTAAAATTAACTATATTTTAAAGTTTAAATAAATTTTGTAGATCAATTTTGTAACAAAAAATTAATGCCCAGATAAATGCCCAGTGGGCGGGAATTTATGGGCGTTTATTGGGAATATTCCCAATCTGCCCAAAATGCCCGGCATTTTCCCCATCAGTAAACCGGACAGATCAATGTTTTAAACTAAACAATGGTACCTAATGCAAAAGAGTTCAAACCTATACAGCCAACAGAGTAATTAATATAATTTCAACATGTACTACCTGCGTAATACGATAAAAACTGCAAAAAAAAATGTTTTTGCAGTTCAATTAAAAAATTAGTTGCTACTGTCATTTTGATTGAAAGTATATTACATTTAAAACGATTAAAGCCAACCCACGGCTCCGTATGTCTAATAGTTTTTGAGATTTATGATGCTTGAAAAATTTACACTATCTGGCACATCTAACCGCCCACGCCGTTATTTTCATACAATCGTGCTCACTTCACAGTATCATAAATAAAAAAGGTTGTTTATCTCTGCAATGATTTGTATGTTGATAGATTAGTTAGTCAGGTCTCATTTTTCGAATAAGAATTGAAATAAGTATAGACCTCTCAATTTCGCCAAAAATGCAGTAAAGCAATGCATAATTTTAATTCCATATATCACTGTATGGAACGAGGAAATTGGTTTACCTTTCCCTCATTTTGGATAAATTGAGAGGTCTATACTTTACTTATTTGACATTCTTATTCAATAAATGAGTACCTACCTGACTAATTTATAAAATACAAATCAATGTAGAGATGCACAACCTTTTTTATTTATGAGACTGTGAAGTGAGCATGTTTGTATGAAAATAACGGTGCGGGCGGCGGTTAGATGTGCCGGTGAGTCTATTTTTGCAAGAATCATTTATCTCTAAAACTATTAGACATACGGAGCTGTGGGTTGGATTTAAAATACTTTCAAAATGACAGTATCAACTAATGCCAAAAGCCCATAGTTTTTCTCGTATTACGCTACCAGCGTAACAACAACACACAACTTTTTTTTGCTTGCAAAACGTAGTTTTACACTCCCCTAAGGGGTCCAAACAACATGCCGAAAATGCAGCTTTACATCGCGTTTTGCGCTTTTGGGACATTTTTTTTGTAAGATTTTACTGGCCTAAAATTAAGAAACAAATAAACGAGAAAGAAACCTAATAAAAACGTGTTATAATACAATCTTAGATGTCAGAGTTTCGAATTTCTAAAAACAAAAAACAGGTATAATAATAATAATAATAAAGGTAATAACATAAAATACCAATCGACTTATTTCCAACAAGAAGAAAAAATTAAGCTAAGGCCGTGAGCACTTTGGACGCATTTTCGTATGAATTTTACTCGTATACGTATGCACACGCACGAACGATCCCGACCTTCGAATTACTATGAGAGCGCTCACACTGGATGCGAGTTAGTCGTACGTATACTTACGATGTCCGAATACAATCCGAACATTTTGGGATTTTATAACACGTTCGTGCGTTCAAAAGTTAATAAAAATGGGTGCAGAAAAGTTTATTTACTTAATTTACGAATATAAATGGGATCAGAGTGATTCAAGTTACCATTATTTATGTCTTTCACAACTTGATAAAATTCACGTAAATCATGCCTTTTTAATATTATATTTCACGCATCCATTCGGTTCTACAACAGCGACAACGCCGCCGCAGTCTCCGAGACATAACAGAATTATCTTTAAGATACAGATTCAGAGGTTCTACGTTCCATTAGTTGGCTTCGAATTTGGGGTGAGAGTGAGGGGGGAGGGAGGAGGGAGCTCCCTTACCCCCCTTCCTAAAATTTGGAAGTTAGGAAATGGATACTTTTTTTTAATGAATTTTCAATTTCGCACAAAAAAGTAATGATAACAGCCAAATTACTGTTATTTTTTCGGCAATTAAAGGAGGGGAAGGGAAACAACTCCCTCCTCGAATCCCCATCTGCCGGTGATGCGTAGTTTTCGAGAAATATTTTTTTGTGTAAACATAACCTCAAAACAAAAAATATGGAAATTAAGCAGGGGAGGCTAAAGAGGTGGGGAGAGGGGAGGGGACGTAAGTACAAAATTTCGCACGTAAAAAGTCGTTTCTGGCGCTTCGCCGGCCGCTGCCGCGGCACGCTCGCTTCGCTCGCTTGGCTAGCGCGCTGGGTTCATGTACACCTAAATCCAAATCCACCTAGTTCCAAATCATTAGTTCTTTACATTAAAAAATATGAATTCAAAACTCGATTCCAACTGATTCCAACTAATGGAAAGAAGAGCCGAAACGTATTCAGTGTGCGCACTCAATTCGTACGATCAGGATCATACGTTTACGTACGATGCAAATTCGTATCCAAAGTGCTCACGGCCTAATACGTTCAGTTCCTTTTTCATTCAACAAAATGTTAATAAAATCTGAGTACGTCCTAGTAAGTTTTTCATTCGTTCACTGGAGTTTATTCGAATCTGTAATTTGACATTTAGAACTGTCAGATTTGTATGAAATGGCGGGCGACTGACTTGAATAAAAAAATCCCTACCATTCCTGATTAGCGATGCGCGATTATTACTAATTTCTACAATCGAATTAACTACTAATTACTAATTTCAATAATCGAATGTCATATTAGTAATATACTAATTTCAATAATCGAATAAGTATTACTAATTAGTAGTAGTTTTGAAAAATGATGAGCGCGAGACACCCCCCCCCCCCGTATCTAATTCTCAAACTGATTTTCAATGCAAATTGGGCCTTTTTCTCCGGAAATATCTACACTACTAATTTTAGTAAGTTATTCGAATTATTCGAATGATTGAGATAATCGAATAATAATCGAATGATCATTCATAATCGCGCATCGCTATTCCTGATCACGCTGCCTAAAAATCATCACCTATATATATTTATTTATTCAATAGGTAGGTAGGTTAGATTGGGTACATTAAAAACTAATAGAATAAACCATACAAACACCTAATTCACTTAGAACAGTATAGTCACGTATTGTATTCATAAAAAAATATTACACTTATTAATATAATATATCTATGCCCACTTACCCTTTCAGTTTCCATCCACGTATCTCAGCGCTGGTGTATTTTAAATTATTATTCAAGTAATCAAACACCATGAATGAATCTACTTTTGGAAGGTTATCATGTTTACCTTGCTCAAAACCGTCTTGTAATTTGTTACTCATTTCCCCAAGTAATGTGTTGACTGCTTTGAGTAGGGAAGTAGTTGACTGACAAGCACAGAATACTAATTTGTAGCAAGCTGACAAGTTTAGTAAACAACAAGTAAACAATAACAAACGCTGCGCGCTGAGTCGCTGACACGCTGTACCCCCTCTACGCTAAACTAAAGAGATTAGAGAGAACCCAACCGTAGACTGTAGTGCGAATAGGGATGTTAAAAAAATATCGATATTTTTTATTCGATATATCGATAATTTTATCCGAACTATTTTGATCCGACATATCGATACAAAATAACCAATATCGAAAATCGTATCAAATACGATATTTTTTTATTATTAGCACATAGAGGTGGGCAAATGACCCGACTTTGACCCGACTGCTGGGTTTAAACCCAGTTAACGTCTATAGACCATTTTGATGAACTAAATAAAAGCTTCTTGAATGGCGACCGCGCACCGGACGACGCTCCGTGGGTAGGCACCCGACAAGGTGGACCGACGATCTGGTGAAGGTTGCCGGAAGCCACTGGATGTGGGAAGCGCAGGACCGATCGTCGTGGAAATCCTTGGGGGAGGCCTATACCCAGCAGTGGGTGTCGTGCGGCTGATATGATGAAATAAAAGCTTTAGAAATAAGAAACTTTAGAAGCTTTAGAAGTTGGCCTTTGAATATTTTTCTGTATTGATTTGACAAGAAATTGTTTCCGTAGCAACGTCACATTTGACATATCAATAGAAATAAAAAACTAAAATGTTGCTTTAGCATACAACGGATGCAACGATATATCGGAAAATCGATAAATATAGATATATCGACGCCTAAAAATATCAATATCGATTATACACCGATATCGATATATTAATATCGAATAAACTTAATATATCGTAACGAAATATAGAAATAACCCACCTTAATTAAATTACGAAAAATTGGGTAAAATGCTGTTACTGGCAACAATGACTATCTAAAAAGCAGTGTTGCCAACTTAACGGATTTCCCGTCAGATTTAACGGATTAGGGTCAGGCACTAACGGAGAAAATATATTTTGACGGCTAACGGATTTAATGTCGGGAATAGTTTTGACTAAAATTAAAGGTTTTTGTCATATTTGTGCACGAATCATACTTATCATGTCAGGACATTTTCAGCGTGATGAATGGGGTAAAATCAAAGTAAAAGAAAAAAAGTGCAGAAAAGATGGTTAATACTATTTTAAAAATACATTTTGCCCTGAATTTTTTTTACAATGAATGCTATTTACACAATGAAATAATCGGTATTTGATTTGACGGCTTTCATTGACAGAAAAATATATAATTTTGACGGATTTTTCACCTAAAATACCAACTTGCTTAGCGGAATTCAAAATATCTTGTTGGCAACACTGCTAAAAAGATTGGTGGTCAAAATCCTCTAAAAGAAATAAAAAAAATAATGTTCTCTACACATTAAAAATTGTGTTATCATTTAGTTGTTCCTTAAGGAACTTCAAATGAAATTTCTATATCATAATTTAATAGAAAAGTCAAATAGTTGGTTCGATAAGAATAAAGTCGCATACAGGGTTTCAATCGGCACAACTAGTTGATTGGGAATTTCGACAATGTATGAAGATTCCGTACAGAAAAATCCCGCATGTGTGTGGCCATAGATTTTGTATGCAGTTGCTGCGTTCGGAATCACGTATGTACGATATTTCAAGTTTTGTATCGATACAGCAAAAAATCGTATGGCCTTAATCCGACCCGAAAATCGCCGGATCGTATGCCTGCCGATATCTTTCAAAAGATTATCGGCGCATCCCTACCCTATGGTGAATGAACAGCTGTGGTCAGCTCAGCTGTCTGTGGGCTGGCTGGCTCATAGATAGAAAGAAAGGAAAGGTTATGTTTTCGAAAAAATAATAACTTTGTTTTATCTAAATACTGTATTAATAATAATAAATAATGGTTAGAATAATACGAAGCTTTTTAGTTTTAAATAAATATAATTCATTCAACATAAGGACATATTTGCAAAGGTAATTTAGTGGATTTGGTTATTTAATAATCAAAGTTTAGTAATAATATTTATATATATAGTAATTTAAAGAAATGTTACTAGTAATGAGAAACTTTCCCACAAAAATTGTAGTTACAGTGCTTTCAAAATTTATTTTCAGGTCAAATATAAGGCAGAGCAATAGTTCTCAATCAAGTGAGAAAGTAATTGACAAGGAGAAAATCCGTAATTTTAGTATAGTGGCACATGTCGACCACGGGAAGAGTACCCTCGCTGACAGGCTGCTTGAACTAACTGGTGTTATCAAACCAGGAGAAGAACACGCGCAAATACTCGACCAGTTGCAGGTACAATTAAACTTATTTAGCCAATCATTATCAACTATAATTTTATATCTTTGATTATTTATAAATAATGAAAGCTATCTATCTATACTTTTTTTATTTTCAATCATCATTATGTTAAGTTTGTTCATTTTACCTAAACCTGACTCTCCCACCCTATTCTCTAATTCATTAATGCCCGTGTGGATGCCCGCAACCTTCCAAGAGGCTACTTCCAAATGGTGAAAAAACGTTTTTAAAGAGATGTCACGTTGTCATCACAAAGAAGCCACGTCTCTTTGCGATGACAACGTGACATCTCTCACTAAAAGTGATCTTCGTTATTATTTGGAGAAAGCCTTCTGGAAGATTGCAGTTTCAGGAATGTCACATTGTCTTCGCAAAGGTGTGATGTGATGATGTCACTTTTTGACAGTATTGTTTGAAAAAGACAGCATCACATTTAAACAGTGTAGGTACAGTGCGAGGCATGTATCTTGAATTTTTTTTCGACAGAGTAGGGACAAGTTTGCTTATGTGCTCTTGTGAGTGACCAATAGCGCGCGCCCCTCTCTCGCCGCCCGCACCCCTCTCTCGCCGCCCGCACCCCTCTCTCGCCGCCCGCACCCCTCACCGCTACGCATGCCCAAAATACGCGTTCCGCGCAATCCCCAACCCGATTTCAAGATATATGCCTCATACTGTATATATAAGTTAAGCAGGTGTTTAAAAATCTTTTGTAATAACACAAATTATGTTTTTTTTGTCAGGTAGAAAGAGAAAGAGGAATTACTGTAAAAGCAGTGACAGCATCATTAAATTATAAATATAAAAATGAAATATATTTACTGAATTTAATAGACACACCAGGCCATGTAGACTTCTCTAATGAGGTAATAAATTATTTTAAGACTAGCTGGCGACCTCATCTGCGTGGAAATGTTTTTTGCTGTCCCTCGGGAACAGTACCTTTTTCGGGATGAAAGGTACCCATGTCCTTCTCTGTACCCCTTACAACGTATATGCAAAATTTCATGATGATTGATTCAGTAGGTAAGATGTAATACGGACTTTCGCATTTATGATATTTGTAAGGAAAGTGACGCTGGTGTCCCCCCTTCTAAATAATAATAAATAATAAGGATAGTGACAAAAACAATCTGTAGAACTAAAGTACTGATATTCTGAAATTTCAGGTAGTTCGTAGTGTAACAGCATGTCAAGGTGTAATAATGCTAGTAGACGCGAATGAAGGTGTACAAGCTCAAACAGTTGCAGTGCATTCTTTAGCAAAAAGAAATAATTTGACTATAATACCCACATTGAATAAAGTCGACTTGCCAAGAGCTGATCCTGATCGAGTAAAAATACAATTGAAATCATTATTCAATATTGACCCAGAAACTGTTATGAGCATATCTGCGAAAAAAGGATGGGGAGTAAAGGAGTTGTTAGAAGCTGTGATAGAGAGAATCCCGTCACCTCCGGTGAGCTCTGACGGATATTTTAGAGCACATATTATAGACACATGGCATGATAAATATAGGGGAGTATTATGCTTAGCGTACATTCATTCAGGAAAGGTTCGTGTTGGAGACCCAGTGAAATGGATGTTGGAATCAAAGCAACAAACAGTGAAATATTTAGCACTATTGAGGCCAAAAGAAGAGGCCATTGATGAAGCAACTGCAGGTCAGGTTGTTATGGTAGGTAAGTGGTTCTAAGAATTATTTTTATTATAATTTTTCTATCAATACAAACAGGGCAGGTATTAATACAATTTGTGATGTATCATTGTGCTTTAGCATTGTGCATCATGGATATAGTTTGATCACAATAGCTACAGGCACACTGATTCATAACATAATATTATTTTACAACATTAAAACAATAATTTATAATTACATACAGTGGCGTTCACATAATTAAAGACACCAGTTGATACTCATACAAACTAGGTGTTATGTCCATTAAAACGTACCCTCATGTATTAATCTTATTGAACAACAAGATAACCTGCTGGTATCTACCCACATATAACCTACTATGAATTCTAATACATAACACTAGGTAAGTTTGAGGCCTTGGTTTTCCACCAAGGATTAATCAAGCTGTGATCTGATGATGGCTGTCCAGGGAGTGAGTAGAGGAGATTCAGATCGCTATACACACCCAACTGAACTGATCAGCATTACCTTGTTTGTGTGAAAATTGACTGATGTCTTTAATTATGTGACCACGACTGTAGGTACTTTAAGGTGTAATCTGATTTGAAATCATTTCTGTAATATACATGGTAATTATTTTATTAATAGGCTGCGGTACCCGGGGCGGTGGCAGCGTCGGAGATCAACTACTGTCAATAGAATTTCCCATGAAGGAAGTACGTGCAAGTACTGCTGTCGTCAGGCATATGGTGTACGCCGGTATATTTCCCGCAGACCAATCTCAACACACACTCCTCAGTGATGCCATCAAGAAACTGGCTCTGAATGACTCGGCTGTCTCCGTTAATCCTGATTCTAGGTGAATTTATTATATTTTTTTTTTGTATATTGGTAAGCTTGGTTCACTCTACAGCTTATGAACAGTCCCTGCCTGTAGCATGACCACTGAAAAACGATAATGTATCGCGTGATATAACATTTGACAGTTAAAAGTGATAAATCGCGTTTCGGTGTTCATGCTAGGGGGCTTGGTTTATATTGTTTTAAATTTCCATGGTTAAGAATTTACATTTTTAGAATAAATATGACGAATTTTACACCATTACCTGTTTATTCTTGAGACTCCGATAGTCCCTGGTTGGATGGCAGCACATTTTTTGCCATAATGTTGTATGAAGTAACAGCACAATCTTATCACAGCCCAGCTTTAGGACAGGGATGGAGGGTTGGCTTCTTGGGGCTCTTACACTTAGATGTGTTCACTCAACGGCTCCTCCAGGAGTACAAAGCCGAGGCTATACTGACTGCCCCCTCAGTACCATACAAAGTAAAGTAAGTATTGTCTAAAATTACTTTTGTCTTTTCGCTAACCCTATTCTAATATTGAAGTTGACATATCGTCAACGATACTGCAAAACCGCTGATCTACCATTTGCATACCGCGGAACTGCGAACTTTGAATTACCGCTCCGTGCTGTACTAGGCTGTCATTGGCGCGTTGGTGATGGATAACACAATTTTAAATTCTACTAATATTATAAATATGAAAGTTTGTGTGTTTGGAATTTGGATGTTTAGATGTTTGTTCCTCCATCACGCAAAAACTACTGAACGGATTTGGTTGGAATTTGGCACACAGATAGTAGATAGCCTAGATTAAAACATAGGATACTTTTTTATCCCGATATTCCCACGGGAACGGGAACCAAGCGGGTGAAACCGCGGGCGGCTGCTGTTTAGCCATAATGAAGCTCTCCCACGCTTCGTTGCTATTGCAACGCGCTATTGCAATTGCTATTGCAATAGCGCGATGCGCGTCCCGCTCCGAGCGTAAATTACAGCCTAGGACAGCGCGGAGTGGTAATTTAAATTTCGCTACTGTTCGGTATTGCAAATAGTAGATCAGCGGTTTTGCAGTATCGTCGACGATATTACAGATGTTTAATTTGATAATAAAGATAAATTCAATGTCGAAATTAAAGGTATTGAATGAAAAAACTAACGAAAGATCTTTTGATTACAGAGTTAAAGGAGCTAAATTGATCAAACAGTACAAAGGTGAGGAAGTAATCATCACAAACCCTTTACAGTTGCCAGACGCAAATAATATTGAAGAATATTATGAACCATTCGTAATAGGTAAGATTTCAACTTATAGAGACTGATAGATAAGCTTCAATGTAGAAACATTAACATCAGGAATTTCGGGAATCATTAACCTAAGCTTGTCTCCAAGGTCCATTTTACCTCTATCCCTCCGATGTCGTCGCCCCAACGGCTATTCTTCTCGTTGCCAACAATATATTTTGAATTCCACTAGGCAAATTTGGATTTTTTCGTCAAAAATTTTTCGTCCGGATTTTTGACGGACTTCTTCTTTCATCAGTTAATTTTGGTCAGAAATATTTCCGTCAAAAATTAGTTAGCCGTCAAAGTATATTTTCTCCCGTTAATGCCTGACCCTAATCCGTTAAATCTGACGGGAAATCCATTAAGTTGGCAACACTGCTTCTCGCTATGTGTCCCACTGCCGCCTTTTTCCATCATAAATATCTTATTTTTTAAGGTACAATAATAACGCCAGTAGAATACATTGGAGCAGTAACGACCCTCTGCATAGACCGACGAGGCACCCCCCTTCCGTCCAATGCCGTGGACGACAGCAACACAATGATGCAATTCATACTGCCTCTGTCGGAAGTCGTCGTGGATTTCCACGACACACTTAAGGGTATCACGTCGGGATTCGCCAGCTTCGACTACCAAGATCATGGATTCCATTCCAGTGCTTTAGTGAGGGTAAGATGAATTCATTAATTTTGTTTTTGTAATTTTGTATGTAGGGTTACCATAATAATAATAGTAATTTGGATTTGTCCTGTTTTTTTTTACGCTTTTTTTAAGGGTGCATCTCGCGTCCGCTAGCGCCGCCAATAAAAAAAATCATTACAACGAAATAACTATATTAAATAAAATTCTGAAAAATATAAAAACTAGTAATAGCTATCAACTATTTTTGTATGCGTTAAATTCTTAGTTTAAATGTGTTCGCGTAATTAAATCTGGATTAACGCCCAAAGTGGCCACTTAAGGCGTTAGTCCAGGTTTTAACTACAAAAACACATTTAATCCAGGAAAAAAACGCATACAAAAATAGTTTATAACTAATATAGTATTATATAATCTGTGCTAATACTATTTTATATATTTTTCAGAATTTCATTAAGGTGGCACCCTGAGCGAAAGTGGCGCCGTGGTGAATTTTATTTAATATTATAATTCTAATACACAATTTTAATAATGTACTACGTGGAATTTTTAGGGACCACAGTCTAATATTTTTAGACGGTATCGTTACATTGCCTCGTAGTAACTGCTAGAAGTAGATAGGAAAACATTATTAAAATCTTTTTCTATTTAATTATTAAATAACAAACTTATTAAATAAAAACTTCTGAGGGCGCCACTTTCGGTCATAAAACCGCCTTAAACAAAGTTATTTCGTTGTGATGATTTTATCTTGATTAGCGGCGCTAGTGGAGGCTCGGTGGGCCCTTAATGTTCGACTTATTAAAAAAATATTTAGACCAAAATACATCGTAACTGACGCAAAAATTTGTTGCCCGACCATACGAGTACAACTTTGTCAATTTTTTTGTGTTGCAGATGGATATTCTACTAAACGGAACACTGGTAGAAGAATTATCGACGATAGTCCACGTCAGTCGTTTAGAGTATAATGCAAGGAGGCTTACAGAAAAACTAAAAGAAATGATACCTCGACAAATGGTGCAGGTATTGTGTTTGATTCGATATTTGTAGTAAAATACAGTGTTCTCTTCCATAATAAAATAACTAAAGTGAAGTAAACATTGAGATTACTGATTGATCTCTTCATTATGTATACTACTATAATACTCTTTTCAGGTTGCCATCCAAGCTGTGGTGTCTGGAAAGGTGTATGCCAGAGAAACTATTAAAGCGTACAGAAAGGATGTCACTGCAAAATTGGTAAGTATATCAGTAACTAACGCGCAATGTTAGAAGTCGGCAGTCCGTCAGCACTGTACTCAAAACTATAGGCCAAATAGATAGCGGTCATTTTATCATAGCGTGCTTTCTAGGATTTCAGCTTTTACATAATATATTTTAGCGTGTCTGACAAGTAACGTCAATTCTTCACTATGAACTATTTTATAAAAGCAAAATTATCTCATTAAATGCATGTTTGTAGTATTTAGCGAATTCAACTGATTTTCGAATGGAGCGCCATCGGATCGCCATAGGATTGTAGCTTTTGTGTAAAAGCTACAATCCTAGAAAAGTACGCTATGATAAAAATGACGCCATCTATTTGGCCTATAGTTTCGAACCTAATCTTGGATGGACTCGAGTTCAGTGCTGACGTTTAACCTTAAGATTTTTAATACCTAATAATTTTTTGAGCGATTAAGCTTTGGTAAAAAAAAACCGTAGTATCTGGATTCTGCACTTTTATCTAGTTATTTTCCTAATATTAACAATACAGAATGGGGAATGTCCGAAAAAAATCAAATTGGCTGAATATTTTTTCGTAGGTAGGAAATAAGCTCCCTTAGTAATAGAAAAAAAAATCATAATTTTCGGTTGCCTGAAAAAAATTTAAAAAATTAAAGTCTCTTCGACATCACAAATGTAGGAAAGTAACAGCAGAATGGAGATTAGGTATACCTTTGCCAACACCTGCAGCTATGACAACAAGAATTAAAACAAAAAGATTTTGACATTATGTGTAGATTTAAAAAAAAAACCATGTGGTTGTGGCCAAGAATCTTATATTCATATTCTGTTGTGGCAGTTGATGGCAAAGGTATAATTTCCATTCTGCTGTTACTTTCCTATATTTGTGAAGCCGAAGAGACTTTAATTTTTTTTTAATTTTTTCACGCATCCGAAAATTCTGTTTTTTTTTCTATTACTAAGGGAGCTTATTCCTACCTATAAAAAAATATTCAGCCAATGTGGTTTTTTTCGGACATTCCCCATTAGAGACAACAATGTGGCATAAAAATATCTAGTTAAATAAGTAATCGACTGTTAATATGGGTGTTAAAATCCACAGTACGGCGGCGACATCACAAGAAGAAAGAAGCTATTGAAGCAACAAGCAGAAGGAAAGAAGAAAATGAGAAGTGTAGCTAATATCAAAATACCAAGGAATACATTTATAGATGTATTAAAAAGATGAAATTAAAATCAACTTTTAGTCTCAAATTTTGCTTTACGGTAATAGAACTGCCTACCTAGTACCTACTAATTAAGATCAGACGTTTAGCTGAGTTGTCTGGTATGTTTACATCACAAAATATGTTATACCGTTAAATTACTTTTCGCAGCGCGCCGCCGCTTCTGCGTTCTTTCCACGAATCCACGCTAGTAATATAAATGTAACTACACTGGCCTGCAAAAGTAAGTACTACAGAGGCCTATTTTCATACAAACGAGGTAACTTTGATGCTTTGGTTCTCCGTTCATGATTAAACGGGGTGTGATTTGATAATGGCCATTCAAAGAGTAAATGGAGGAGGCCCAGATCGCTAAAGCAACCCAACGGATTAGAAGAGTCGTTTACACCAGAGACCGAACGGACTTTTTAGTGTTACATTTTCCATACTTTTGATGTAATTTTAACTTATTTTTTTATATTCAACCCTGACCTAAACGACTCTTCTAATCCGTTGGGTTTCTTTAGCGATCTGGGCCTCCTCCATTTACTCTTTGAATGGCCATTATCAAATCACACTCCGTTTAATCCTGGACGGAGAACCATAGCATCAAAGTTACCTCGTTTGTATGAAAATAGGCCTCTGTAGTACTTACTTTTGCAGGCCAGTGTATTTAATAATATGTTGCTTATTGCATCTTATAATTATAAATAGCTAGCGGTCTATTTAAATTAAATAGCTAGAGCTATTTATAATTATAAGATGCAATAAGCAACATATTATTAAATAGTTACATTTATATTACTAGCGTGGATGCGTGAAAAGAACGCAGAAGCACAAAATATGTTTTACCGTTAAATTACTTTTCGCAGCGCGCCGCGCCGCGCCGCTTTTGCATTTTTTCCAAGCTAGTAATATAAATGTAACTATTTAATAATATGTTGCTTATTGCATCTTATAATTATAAATAGCTCTAGCTATTTAATTTAAATAGACTGCTAGCTGCAAATAGACTCATCTCAAACTTCCTGACATTCCCAATTTGGACTAGATTTTAGTTTTTTTTAATTAACGTAAAAAATAATGAACTAAAAATTCTAAAAAAAAAAATATATGAGCTTAGAACACTAAAATCTCGAAATGGGTTTCTAATTTTAGTACTTTCTCAAAATGAAATGTTGTTCATTATAAATAGACCGCTAGTGTCATGGACTGCGTTTACTTTGACCGACCCACAGAATGTAGAACAGTTTAGGTCCAGAATGTCCAATTCCCATAATGTCCAGTCAGTGCAATACGTTCAAATCGCAGATAAGCCATTATAGTATACTCAAAATGAAATTATACAACGTGTAACAGAACTAATGGCTAGAATATATGGTAGATAGGGACCATCAAACTGAACAACTTTTACTATGGGACCAACTCGGAAATCGCAAAAATCAGCTGTTTCATACATTTTAATATTTTCGTTATTTTTTTTTATCTAACAGCTGATATTTTTTTCGCGATTTCAGAGTTGGTCCCATAGTAAAAGTTGTTCAGTTTTATGATCCCTGGTTCTATTCTGCTAGGTGATTGCGTAAAGTCAATCGTATTCACTTGACAGTTCATATTGTATCATAATAAATGTCATGCCATACTAATTGCAGCCGATGGAATACGATATGAACTGTCAAATGAATACGATTACCTACCTTACGCCATCACCTAGCAGAATATAATAGACCGGTTGCGGGGAGAGAAGACACTTTGGAGAGAACACTATATTTTACTACTTTATTAGAGGTATCATTTCTTTTAGTTGTTCTGTAAGCCTCCTTGCATTGTACTCTAAATTAGTCTAAATAACTGACGTGGACTACCGGTCCGGCCGGCACCACCGGTTTATGGTGGATTAAAAAAAAAACTGCAGTCAGTCTAAACCACACAGACCTGCAAGCATAAAGAAAAACAACCATTCAGAATTAACGTTGTTTGAATTTTTTTTAATGTGCTTGCATTTGACTAATTCAGTTATGACATTCTGGGATATGGACATTCTGGGATTTCGACATTCCGGGATAAAGACATTCTGGGATTTAGACGTATTGAACCCGCTGGACATTTTGGAAATTGGACATTCTGGACCTAGACATGTAGAACGCATCCAATGAGTGACAAGTCTTTATCGCCAAGAGGAAGAATAAAATTTTTAATAAAAGAGAACATTTGAAAAATATACTTATTTATTGAATATTAGGATTCCTGTATGCTCATTATCACAAAAGGCTACATAAAGTCATAATAATTATAAAGCAATCAATGTATAATTTTCTTAATACAAAAATAAAACAAAATAATATACTCAAGTTTCAAGAGCACATTTATGTAGGTATAGGATAAAAAACCAAGATAATTGTAAAATGATAAAAGCTACATCTAGGGCATTTATTATTGAATGGTCGGCTACTAACTAAAGAGCTAGACTAGAACTAGTTAAAAAATTCAGAAACATTGTAGGGATTGATGCCATTGCCGTACCGGAAATATTATGAGCGGATTTGATGTTAACCAAATTATATACATAATAGATTTTCATAAAAATGAGATAGTTTTGAAGCCTTAGTTCTCCGCCAAAGATTGACCCAGGTCTGATTTGATGATGGCCATCTAGGGAGTGATGAAAGAGGTTCAGATTGTTATACACACCCAACTGATCTGATCAGCATTCTAAGAGATATAAAGATCAGAGTTTTCAGTTTCAGGATTTCCATATATCTATTTTACTAATTTCGCGGTTTTTTTAACATATCCTTCTATTGCTTAGAATGCTGATCAGATCAGTTGGGTGTGTATATAGCGATCTGAATGTCCTCCATTCACTCCCTGGATGGCCATCATCAGATCACAGCTCATTCTTTGGCGGAGAACCAAGGCTTCGAAGTTATCTCGTTTGTATGAAAATCGACTGGTGTCTTTAATAATGTGACTGACACTGTTAATATATATGTCGTAGGATAATTTGTACAAATAGGGTTTTGACAAAAATCCTAGTATGATTGTAAAATACCGGATAATTAGAATCTAAGACGAATTTTTGCAATAATCCGATTAATGTTTAGGATTTTTACAAAAATCCATTGTATTTTAGGTAAATCGCAAATTACTATCTTTTTGCGCGCGCTGATTGTCTGACGTCATCGTTATGGACTGACGGATACTCTGATTGGCTATTTGTTATTGCTTTGCTATAATTATTGTCAAATATTGCTCTAGTGTTTTGAACGAATTTTACGTTTTTTATTTAAAAAAACTAAGTGCTCACATCAATCAAGAGACATTGAAGTGAGTGAATTGGATGTTATACAAGTGCCGGGCTCGATCAGTGCAGACAACTTAGAGGTTATATCTTAAAAAGAACTTTTCTACACAGAGCTAAGAAAGATCTACAGCACTTGTCAATATGGTTGTGCAAAACCAAAATGGACTTTCGAGCTAATTAATGTTTTTAAAACTTCAATTGAAGAATTAAAATCGGCAAAATTACGAAATAACCCCAAAACCCAACAGCAATATGTTCTGACCAATCAGACTGAAGTTGTTATAAATCGTCTCTTAGATTATCCAATCAGCATTCAAGTTTACGATATTCCGAAACATACTAGGATTTTTAAAAATATACTAAAAATTGTTCGGACGATTGTGAAAATTTATCTTAGATTTCAATTATCCGGTTCTTTACAATCGAACTAGGATTTTTGTAAAGATCCGGTTTATATGATTATATTATCCTACGACATATACAAATTATAGATTACACTATGCCCCACCATTCTCCCGCCGCCCCGCCCGCCCTGTGGGCAAAGAGGAGTCTATTTCATTTTGGTAAAAAGAGTTTATGTACAACAATCGCCATCTCTCTTGCTTTATCATATTGCAGAAATCTACGTGTGCGCGCGCGCAAACTAAATCTATGTGACGACGCCCGTGCAAGCGATTTTAGCCTTAGGAGTGGTAAAACGCCAGTGCAGTCGATTGTACACTTGTTTAAAATATCTCATTGTTCCTCACTACATAAATTGATAGTAAAGAATGTCAATTTCAACAACATAATAATCCGCGCATTGTATTCGTACAACTCTAAAGAGTCCCCGCAAACTACAGACCAAACTGTCGGCCGATAGTTGGAATCAGTATGAAGAAGCAAGTGCGCACACTACAATGATTTGGTATCGGCCGATTCTTCATACAAAACCAACTATCGACCGATAGAAAGTCTGTAGTCTGCACGCTAACCGCTCTAATAGATACAGATATAACTTCAGATTACCCATATAACAGAGAAATCCCTTGTTGCATAGCAAGCATTGGCCACACTGGTAATATAGCAAGTACCTCATAACTTGTAAAATAATCCAGTAGGTAATGCTATCATATCGTTTAGTACTTTATTCATTTAAGCACGCATCAAAGAAGGAATGGAAAATTATACCAATAAAATATACAGGAGCTAAATGGCCGGCAGGTGTTCCGCAGGCTGATTATCTAAATAGAAACTATTTAGCGACCGGTTTCATTAGATATACATTGCTACTTTTCTTTGGTATGTTTTTTACCCCAAAAAGAAGTAACAATGATTCACATTCATCTGTCAAATGAGACCGGTCGCTAGGTGGTTTCTAATTAGATAATCAGCCCGCCGTTTATCGCTCATTGATGAATTACATATTTTTATATAAAAAAATGACTATATTTTCTACAATAATAATAATTATGATATTCAAACTTAAACTTAACACAAACAAAATTTTCCTTTTACAAGTCAGCCAGATATTAAAAATGTTGGTCTAAAAACTTGACTGTTTTCATTCTGACTG
The DNA here is from genome assembly GCA_943789525.1 of Agriphila geniculea. Taxonomy (NCBI): domain Eukaryota; kingdom Metazoa; phylum Arthropoda; class Insecta; order Lepidoptera; family Crambidae; genus Agriphila; species Agriphila geniculea. The sequence continues at coordinate 16,358,188 of OX038874.1, forward strand.
ACCTAACCACACAATATCGAGCCTTTTGCCTATTAAATTATCTATAACGTCAGGATACTTATAATGATTGTACATTTTAATTATTGCACAATACAATTTGAAAGTCATAAAACATATCTACTATTTTTTATGATACAAAACGCATAATAAGTATTTCTTCTTTAACCTCTGCCTAATATTTTTATGTGGCTCTGCAGAATTAATCAAAATATTACATCTACTTTTTGTGACTTCAACAACAACGTACTGTTACTCCAATTGTTCATAATCACACTCCCAATTAAACGACAAACTATACATATATACATTGGCGTAGAAAGCGGGGGGAGGGGGAAGGGGCGCTTGCCCACCCCAGAACAGTCTGGTGCTTGGTTCGTTGGTGGATATCTAAGGGTGAATTTGCGATATTAACTTGCTTTAAAGTTGGGGGACGCCACATGTCCTACCCTATTGCAATCTTAAAATTAAAAGTTCTGAAGTTCAGTTTCACTGGAAATATTAATATTATTAGCATCAAGGAGTAATAGTTATTTATGCAACTGTACTATAACGAGGGGTATTAAAACATGAATGTGGGTTTATCACATGAGTGTTTTAATACCTAATTACGTACAGTTGCATACAAGACTTTTATCTACACCCATTTTTTTTTTTATCAGGGAAACAAACAATATTTTAATACATATGGATTAAAAACATCCATGATATTTATCTAAACCCATGATATGTATCCTCTATAAAGGTTTTGACTTTGTCTCTGACTTTGACTTTCCTCTCCCTCCTCGTCATTATGTCTTCCGCAAGAGTGTTATAATGTTGTCTGAATTTCATAATGCGTTGCTCGCGCGTGGGCGCGGCGCTGCAGGACCAGCTCTCGCTCGGGATATTGTAATGATGGCAGTAAGCTAACTGTTTCAGAACCCCTTACAGAGGATTTAAAGCATGGGTGTAGATAAAGTATTGTTATGAGTTACATTTTTATCTCAATTATTTCATTATAAAGTTATAAAATTTTTTGATCACAATATTATATTATGTATAGTAGCCGGCAAATATCTTGAAATCGGGTGGGGATTGCGTAGAACGCGTATTTTGGGTATGCGTAGCGGTTAGGTACGCGGGCTATTGGTCACTAGCAAGTGCACACGCAAACTTATCCCCACTCCGTCGAAAGAGCGTCAAGATGTTTGCCGGAATCTGTAACAAGTATACTAACTTCTATCCCAAAAAGTACCTGCCATCTTAATAGTGGGACACATTGGAAGATTTACGGTTGCGCTGCGCCCAACTTGGCAGCACGGAATAGCAGCTGTTTTTACGCTCTGACCTCTTCTATAACTGAGAATTACAATTTGCTAGAGCGAGTAAAACACTTGTACTGTTATGTATTCTGTGGTAAAACAGCGAAATGTTATCGCGCGCGGAAGCATCGGCGATGTGGTCAGCAACACGCTGTCTTTCTCACTCTTGCAAATGTCAATTCTCAGTGATAGAAGATAGAGCATGAAAAAGTGCTTGCTATTCCGTGCTGCCAAGTGGGGCGCAAGCAAACCGAGCTGAGGTGAGGCCACATTATCGCGCTGTCGCGAAGCTTTTTGTTGTCGTAAAACATTCGGTGTTATTACAAAAGATTTTATCTACTCTCATATCGTAAAATTCGAATTATGAATTTCAAAACGAATTTATATTTGGCATACTTTATACACGCAATACCGAAAAAAAATTAAAAAGTTATTTTATAACATACCTTCGCTATATTAAAGTATGCTATAAAATAACTTTTTTTCTCATTACGATACAGGGCAAATCCAAGAAGAAGGCAGTGCCGCCATATTAAAAAAACACTATGATATTCTCATATACTTTCTATGATCAAAATGTACTCTATGGTGATCGATGGCTTAGCGTAACGATTAGTCTGCTGGAATTCACTCATTTCATTATTTTTTTTTTAATAGAATACGCGCCATTTTTTAATTTTAATTTTTACTTTTGCTTAAAAATGTCTGATAGTAGTGAGTGTGAAGAAAGACTCCCCGATATTTTAGATGCTGCGACGGAAAAACGTCTTACTTTACCTAGGTAAGTAACCTACCTAAATGAAAGTCGAGAAACTACTTACTCTTTTTATTATTGATATTTTATTTTGTAGGTTCAATCACAAATTGTATGAGAGTAGATAAAGTTGTGTATGAAACTGTACATAACTAGGTATTAAAACACTCGTGTGATACTATTAAAAACCTCGCCTACGGCTCGGTTTTTAAACACACACTCATGTTTTAATACCCCTCATTATGCATTAGTTTCATAAACTACTATTTAAATACTTGTATAATTTAGACACTGTCTGTTTCAAACAATACTGTCAAAAAAGTGACAGCATCACATTTAAACAGTGTCTAAGTTAAACGGGTGTTTAAAAATCTTTTATAAACACCACCGTTTGAGTCAAGGGATTAAAGTTTATTTTCATTAAATACCTTTAATTTATTTCCTTTAAGTTAAACTCTAATTCCTTGGGTCAAAGTTTCTAATTGTACAACACGACAACGAATAGCATCTAATAGCATGTATTTGCAGTATTAAAATTCTCAATACAACGTAGTCATTCTCAATATGACATAGACACAATATTATAATGGAACAGCAGCTTTGTTTATTTACTTTCAATTTACGACCACACTAGCTAAGTGACAACTGAATTATTATTGCAATCACACATTTTTAATATATCAGTCAGTTCATAATCAAAACATTTTTTGATTACCTATATCACTATACAACGTGTTATAACCCCTAATACCAAATAGGGTAGACAGGGACCATCAAACTGAACAACTTTTACTATGCTATGGAACCAATTCTGAAATCGCGAAAAAAAAAATCAGCTGTTTCATACAAAAATTAACAAAGAACATATCAAAATGTATGAAACACCTGATTTTATTATCGCGATTTCAGAGTTGGTCCAATAGTAAAAGTTGTTCAGTTTGATGGTCCCTATCTACCATATTCGGAGTTATTTTGTAACGGGTAGTATTTAATCGGGTAACAATAAATTCCCATTTTGGGTATCAAAAATACTGAATATAGTGTACTGAAATACTAAGTGGGCGACGGACTGAGGGCGATTACAAATATTGAAAATGGGTGACTTTAAAATACAAATTGAGAACGGGCGACCAAATTTGGGCGACAATTTATACAAAACATTTAAAATTTGGCATATATTTTATTTAAAAACCGGCCAAGTGCGTGTCGGGCCACGCGCCATAGGGTTCCGTAGTTACCTTATACCATACCATATTTAATACCACCTATCATTTTTCGTCTGCAAAAATAACTTTGTTTTTCACAGTGTTGGTATGAATGACAAAGTTATATTTACGGTTTTGGAAAATGTGCTATATCTCGAAAACTAATTACTACATCTCGTTCAAACCAATTTTGGTTGTAAGTGTTTATTAAGATCTACAGCATATATTTTTTTTAGATTTTTCACTCTCTTATTTCAAAAGTTAAAGGGGGGGACACACATTTTACCACTTTGGCGGTGAATATCTTTCAAACGGTTGACTTTGAGAAAAAGTTGTCTTAGGAACCTTAATGTCATTTTTAAAGACCTATCTATAGACACCCAACACGTATTGGTTTGAAGAAAAAAATTTTTTTCAGTTTCAGTTCCATGTATGGAGAGCCCCCCCTTAATCTTTTATTTTTCTTATTATTGTATTAAATTCGTTAAGCGGTTAACAGAATACATCTACCTACTAAGTTTCAACTGTGTAGTCTAAATACTTTCGGAATAAAGTACGTAAGAAAAGTAAGACAGACAGACAGACAGACATGACGAATCTATAAGGGTTCCGTTTTTTGCCATTTAGGCTACGGAACCCTAAAAATGTGACTACTATCCTAATTGAGATGACAAAAATACCATGTTGGGCAGCTTAAATCAGTTATTTTATTCTATTTTATGTAAAGTCGCATTACTCATTTCCCAGCAAAAATGTAAACAAAGGTGTTGCCAGAACAAAACAACACAAAAAGAAATAGTATATTGCTAAGTCAAGAAATAAACACACTTACATGTTTTTTCATCACAAACCTAACAAAAATAGATTAGATAAATATTCTGAATCATGAGTTTTGCAGCAAAAACAGTAATATAATTTAATATTTCATAATAACAGTTTTATAGTAGAAAACATTTTTATGATGCTGTGCACACATCAACTGCAAACCGTACACATCAACCTTTGGTCATTTTATAAAATTTCATAAAAAATATATTACGAGTAGTAGCTGTACTGTAGTAGTAAAGTAACATTTTTGTCTTTTGGTGTTGGGGGGGAACTGGCGAAGATGCTACGTATTTTTGATAGTTTACATACAGTCAATATCTAAGTAAAGTTTTCTTATCAGTTCGTTTCAAGAACTTTTAACATCAAAAATTATGATAGGTTATAAAGTTAAAATTTCTAATTACCATCCTACTTTAAAATTACCCTGGATGGCATTATATTTATCATGACTCAAAATATAATAAACAAATTAAAAAGTTATAAAAGTGACCAAAGGTTTTCAATATCTGAAAATGTCACTATCAGGGTCAGTTTGTCAATTTGACAGTGACGTTTCTTTGTTTACATTTTTGCTGGGAGATGAGTAATGCGACTTTAGTTTTATGTTATACAGTAACATACTTGGTATAATAGTTGCCCACTTAGTATTTTTAACACGTTTTTATGAGTTGCTTTCTCGTTTGTTTGTTTGTTTCTCCACAAAGTTTGCAAACGATTTTTTTGTCACTCATTTAGAATTTTCACTGATAACTTAACTTATTTATCTCCTACATGTAGTCGCCCTACTCTCCTACATGTTAAGTATTTTCGTAATCCACAGTTTGTTGCCCGTTTAGTTATTTTGTCGCCCAAAAAATAAACGGTTGCCAGGTTAGTATTTAAGTATCACATTAACAGTCGCCTTTAATTATTTCCAGTCACCCAATTAATTAATTCCCTTTTGTAACACGTTGTATAAAGGCGGATCAACACATTTCATTTCATGATTACCTTTGCCGCGCGTTTACACAGTGATCCGTCTTACAGGACCGTTTTAACAGATCCGGAATACTGTGTTGAGGAGTGTGAACACGCTCATATAAATACATACGCCATTGCCGAACGTATACGTACGTATCCAATAAAACGGACCGCTGTGGAACGGGCACTTAACCTTGAATATTTTAGTGCAGACAATGTGTAACATGCAAACATGCCTTAATCAGCATTTTATACAACATTCAGGGTATTTTATTATATAGACAGCAGTAGTGAAAAGTGCTGCCTTAAAAAAACATAGGCTGGTACTTAATAGTTGAATAATAATTCTTATCATAAAGTTTCTGTCATATGTATATCTTTTACACAGTATCAACTCCCAACTTGAGACAGGTACTGTACCGTCAATCCTTTCCCACCCTAAGTACAGAAGTATTTTTAAATATCAACTAATGTTTTAATTAATAATAAACATTTAATAAACAAACTTATACTTAGAGCGAGAAATGTCAAGCACCTAATGTCAGGTTTTAGGTAGGTATAAAAAAGAAATTAGCTTGCAAGTCCAAAGGTTTTGACTAATTTCGTTACTTGCTATCCCTTGCCGAGTAGTAATTGTGTTTATCTATCTTCTGATGTTTCCAAGAACTGAGCATAGACATCTCTGGTACACTCACCCTTTTCATTGAATTTGTACTTGTAATAGGAGCCATCAGCACAAATTACTGAAAAAAAATCAAAATACTTCAGGTGACTTGATAATAAGTAATAATAACATTGGTTCACTTTCAAGTTGATTTGGTGTTGAATATTCTAATTTCTAACCACAATGCTGCATAAAAATCATTCCTTTTCTATAACACTGGTGACTCTATTCTGAATTAGGAAGGTTTTGATCAATTTTATGACTGTAAAGACTTTTTTAGTGTTTTAAATACGAACATATGAGTAGCATAAAAACCGGCCAAGTGCGAGACGGATTCGCGCACGAAGGGTTCCATACAAAAAACGGCAAAAAAAATCACGTTTGTTGTATGGGAGCCCCCCTTGAATATTTATTTTATTCTGTTTTTAGTATTTCTTCTTTCTTGTTAAAGTGGCAATAGAAATATATCATCTGCGAAAATTTCAACTGTCTACCTGTTGTCATTATTAAAATCGAGCAAAAAATGGCAAAAAAATCACGTTTGTTGAATGGGAGCCCCCCTTAAATATTTATTTTATTCTGTTTTTAGTATTTGTTGTTATAGCGGCAACAGAAATACATCATCTAATAATAAAAATTTTACACAATGCGTCCCATTAAACAAAGCAAACTTTGGTTTAACGTGAAAAAATAAGCAATATTTAATAATTACGACCATCTGTCTTATTTTACAGAATTATTCGAATAATATTCGAATATATTCGAATACCTCCTTAAAAATATTCGAATATTGGATTTCATAGAATATTTGCAAGCCCTAGAAATCTTCAATCATCTGTGAAAATTTCAACTTTCTAGCTATCACGGTTCATGAGATACAGGGTGGTGACAGACAGACAGATGGACAGCGGAGTCTTAGTAATAGGGTCCCGTTTTTACCTTTTGGGTACGGAACCCTAAAAAGGACTTATTTCCTTCATTACTTTTACTAAGGTTTTAAATCAAATTGATTTCTTTATAACCAATTAATGCAATTGCATATTAGTAATATGGAATAGCTCCTACCCACCACTGCGGCCGGGCAAGCTGCGATGCGCGCGCATGTGTGTAGGAGCCATTACAAAAACAAAGTAAAATAACAACTGGTGGACTAATGGCCGAATACTCAAACGCTACTTAACTTTGAGCGGTTCTCAAACAGCATGCCATCTTTGTCATATCTTTGACATTTAATGTGACAGGACGACGTTTGAGAGCCCCTCAAAGTTAATTAGCGTTTGAGTATTCGGACATAAATTAATTTTACTTTAAGGGCTGATTCACGATCAAAAAGTATGTTCTGAGGTCGCTTACTTGACAAATGATTTGACATATTTTTCAAATCGCAACATTCTAAACAACTGTCAAGTAAGCTACTCTGAACTTACTTTTTTATTGTAAAACAGCCCTTGACCTGGAAAAGGAGACACAATAGATTTTCTATTGTTGTCTGGACACCGGCATCCACGTTGCATTGATGAATTGATGTTAAGTCTTTGTTACTTATTAATAAATTATAAAAAATACTATGAAACACTCACCAATGATAGAGCTTTTATCTACTCCAAATGCACAGATGCAAGGTGGCCCATTAGGTATGGTAAACTTGCAGAAACTCCAATTGCTTGAAAAATATTTCGGCAAAAAATTTACAGTTGCCAGTGTGGACTGCTTGTTGAGTTTCTCATCTTCAAGACTGAATACATGTACTGTCCCATGGTCAGAGGTGACACATAAATTAGTGCTGCTGTGGTTGAAGTTTATGCAGTAAATGGTTGCCTAAAACAATTACTTTTTTATTGGCATGGTCTAAATGCAAAGCTCGGAAAGATTTGTGGTCTAATAATTCAGTAATCATCACTACATAGTATAAAACAAAGTTGCTTCCCGCTGTCTCTATGTATGCTTAGATATTTAAAATAACACAACAGATTTTGATGTGGTATTTTTTTAATTGGTAGTGATTCAAGAGGAAAGTTTATATGTATAATACATGGTGTCGAATTCCACACTACACCAAAGTGAAGCAAGGGTGGGTCGCTAGTAAAATAATAAAAGCATTTTAAGGTATTTTAAAAACAAGAAATATCTCAAAAGTCAAAATCTATATTTTACCTGATGTGCACCTCTCCTTAGTTCAGCCAGTTTTTGACCCGTGGATGTGTCAAACACCCTTATAAGTGTTCCTTTTGTAGATGCTGTAGCTAGTCGAGTGCCCCCTACGTTTAGTGATAGGCAGCCTAGAGGAGCCTCGTGAGCCGCTATGAGGTGCCCTTCTGGGGCAGTACTCGTTCCAGCATGGTTGCTAAGCTCTACCAACTAAAAATAAGATGAAATAATACTGGCAAGTAATAACATAAGTATACATATTCAGAGTCCAAAATAATACTTACTTGTACATGACCAGTTTTTCGACTGGGATAGGCTAGTAGAGCATTGTTACTGTTAGGACAAACTACGCATAGGCCACGAGGATTCGGACAAGTTTCAAAAACATGCAACAACTGAGGCTGAGCAGTAAATGTATAAACTTTTATCAAATTTTCTGAAACAAACACAGCATTTATTGATTCCAGCTCATGAGAGATCAACTGTTAAATGATGATGTTTATATTTACCCAAAACAACAACAATACGATCCCTGCGAAGTTTTACAGCTTTCACTGGGCTATTAAAATCAAGTGATATGGCAGAATCTTTTTTCAAATCATCCCATATAATAACTCTGTTTGGTGGATAAACAGGTGTTTTTCCGCCTCCGACTAATGCCATATAGTTACATCTAAATAACATCTCAACATAAGATAAGCCACCTTCGGCAAAATTTTGTCTTTCTTTCTCCTTTAAGGGGTCACTATTGAACACTCGAAATCCATTTTCAGTACCGCAAGCGAAACAACCTACAAAAAGATTCACAAGAAAAGTTGTTGAATAACAGTAAACGGTCTCGAGTTATGAAAAACTGTACACCTTCACATTGCATTGCAACAAATTGTTTTTACCTACCTTGATCTTGGTTAAAACCTACGTACAAAAGACCGTTGCCGAAACTATTATCTTCGGACAAATTCATCCTCAGGGTCGATCAAAGTTGAGAGTTTAAGATTAAACAACAAATAACAATAATTTTCATTAATTTGAATCTAGGGTATATGTAATGGAAACAAGAAACTTTGTTTCCACTTTGTTTCGTTTTCGTTCGGCAATTTCACTTCACGGCAAGTTGATGACAGTGACAGTGACAGGTTGTTTGAGGACTTTTAGTGCATTCCGATTCAGGCTAAAATCACTTTCAGCGTTGACCACGATAACAAGCGTACCGATTCAGATAATCGCGCTTATGACAGTTAGGACTATCAATAATTCGGAACGCTCGTGAGCGCGCTCACCGATGTCTTGACCTACATAACCTCAATATAAATTTAAAAGTTTGAAATTTGGACCTTTTTGCTTTATATATGTTCATATATCTTTGACTATTACTTCCATGGTATGCGGAAAGAATTTTCAATAATTATTGAACTTTCATTTAAATGCACCTGAGGTAAACAAAACAAACAAGTGTCACTTTTGACAGAACGCTCACAGTGATTATGCTTCGGAGCATGGGCGGCGTAATCGCAAGATGGCGAATGTTATGACGCAATCAGTGACGTCACACGGGCTGTCGTTATCGCGCTCACGGTGATTCGGTACGCAAATCAGCGCGATGATATCGCTGTTAGCGTGATTCGGAATGCACCCTTTGATTTGAGGTGAGTCCAGTGTTACCAAACCAAAAAATATAAAATCGGTAGAATCACAGCCAAAAATCGGTAGAATTTGGTAGATATTTTTCAAAAGAAAAGACCTCATAAAACGTTCCATTTATTTAATGTAACGTAGTGTAATAATGTCAGCGCTAAAGTTATCAGGCAAAATCATACAAAATCATCGATTTGGAATGCTTTTTAGCTTGATTTGGATTCACAGCAAAATAATATTAATGCATTCCATCACTTTCTGATTCGTACACAAAAGCTTTCGTTAAAAAGAGACGACTATATTTCGCTGATTTTCACTACATCGTAATCGAATTATGCGTTTCGAGTTTACAAATTAAAAATAAGTTGTCCGTTTCGGTTTATACAAATTAAAAATGAGGAAGCGTTCGTTTGTTTTACCGTTTACTATGGAATTTCGGTGGAAAAGTGTGGATCTGGTAAAAAAATTCGTTCGTTTACCATTTATTACGAAATTTCGGTAGAAAAGAAGTGTTGATCGGTAAATCAAGGTAAAAATCGGTAGATCTACCGAAAAACCGGTAGGTTTGGGAACACTGGAGTTGACTGAAATGACAAGACGACAAGTGTCAAGTCAAGTCAACTGACCACAGATGAGTTAAGCCTATTCCAGGGGTGCGTTCGTAAAGCTCGCTCGACGACGCTCGATGACATGTCATTAGCGTATAGTTGGCAGCCTCACCATGGAATTAGAAGGTTTTGACTAGGTCAAAAAATTGTTAGTAAATAGTTATAAATAGTGAACTATAGCATATAAATAGTGATACTATGGTTCAAAAGATATTTGAGTATCTTGGTGAGGCTGCTATCTTGACGTCAAGCTAGCAGACACCCTAAGAAATACAGTTCGTATCAATGTGATTTATATGCCAAAAAATTGTTAGGAAATAGTGAATCGTATACGCAAAATTTCAATAATATTGCTTCAGTACAAGCCGAGATATTACGATCTCAAAGTGGGCTGCTAACTTGACGTTTCTGGCAATGGCGATTCCAGAGAAACGGGTACAAGTTATAAACAAATAAATATATCAAAAAATTGTAAGTGAAATTGTGATTCTTACGATATAAATAAAAAAAGAATTCTTCATTGCTATTTTCTAAAAATCGAATGTTAACTTCTACATAGTACTCTGAATATAGGCTGTCGATCAATATTGAACTTTGCTCCACAGTATTAAGGTTTAAACTTGATTGCAATCATGAGGTGAGTACTATCAAGCAAAAAAGTGAAATTTATATTTTTTGACTGTGTCAATAGTCATATCCTCGGTTCAATGCTATTGATTTGGTATAAGTAAACAAATATTTTTCTACCCACTTTTTTATTTTTTAGAGTATTGACACAATCAAAAAATTTTTGATTAAATCTCATCAAAAAAAATTTGGTCGTTTAATACTCTACTCTCAGTTCATTTATTTAGTTTAGGAAAAACTACTAATATTTTACTACCAATTAGGTACCTAACGTTAAAACTATAACTTAAAGGGAGAAGTCTAATGAAAATACCCTAACATGTAACTTTTTGAAAATGAATATTTTGTATTTTTTTTAGTAACTGAAACTTTAACGTTAGGTACCTATTTGGTGAGATTTATAATGAAATTAGTAATCAGTAGGTAGGTAAGTAGGTAGGAAGTAGATGATATAAGTAGAAAATATTTCTAGTTTTTCCCGAATAAATAACTAAATAAATGAACTGAGAGTAGTATTACCACAGCCGAGAGATAGTCTTCATACAGTCGGCCATCGGAGGCGTCTAGACAGAGCAATCGTGCGGGGTGGTGCGGTATAGAAGAAGACGGTACAGAAGGGGGGTGGGAGGGCCCGAGAGCCCATACTTTGGCAATGTATGCATCTCGGGCCCTATCCCGTCAGAGCTTACGCTTCTGATTGGGTTATATTATATTATATTGAAAGTAGTGTTTGTAATTTTTTGATGTTGGTGTCATGAAAAAGTGTTTTTGGCACGATTTTGATATTAAATTTGGAATTCAAAATGGCGGCCGCACATTGATGTATTTGTTGATATTTGTGTATTTTTGTTTGATTATTGGGCCGATTTCGATGAAACTCGGTTTTTGGTAGTAATTTGGCATTAAAACAGCAACGCAATGTTAAAAAAAATAAAAATACAAGATGGCGGCCAACTTTTTTGTTTGCGGGCCGATTTCGATGAAACTCGGTTTTTGGTAGTATTTTGACAAGAAAACAGCAACTCAATGTTAAAAATGCAAAAAAAATCAAGATGGCGGCCAACTTTTTTGTTTGCGGACTGATTTCGATGAAATTCAGTTTTTGGTAGTATTTTGGCAAGAAAACAGCAACGCAATCTTAAAAAAATAAAAATTCAAGATGGCGGCCAACTTTTTTGTTTGCGGGCCGATTTCGATGAAACTCGGTTTTTGGTAGTATTTTGGCAAGACAACAGCAACGCGATGTTAAAAATGTAAAAAATTCAAGATGGCGGCCAACTTTTTTGTTAGCGGGCCGATTTCGATGAAACTCGGTTTTTGTTAGTATTTTGGCAAGAAAACAGCAACGCAATGTTATAAATGTAAAAAAAACAAGATTACATTTTTAACATTGAGTTGCTGTTTTCTTGTCAAAATACTACCAAAAACCGAGTTTCATCGAAATCGGCCCGCAAACAAAAAAGTTGGCCGCCATCTTGAATTTTTTACATTTTTTACATTGAGTTGCTGTTTTCTTGTCAAAATACTACCAAAAACTGAGTTTCATTGAAATGAATGAAGAATGAAGTTTATTGGCCAATATCACACACACAAAAAAAACACAAACAGGAGAAAAAAAATATATAAACTAAGTAGGTACTTAAACTAATTTAAACAATAAAAATAGGGTGTGAGACGAGCCAACCAGGACCCTGCCTCAGCTTAATGCTGTTGTGATGAGAACATTGCTCACACCACAACAGCGCTGGTATTCTGACAGGGCCTGTACGAAATAATGTTCGTCGTAGGTACATATTTTTGCAATACATTTAATATAGGCACGAAACAAAATAAAAACAAATCAAAATACAGAATACAAATAAATAGATTTACAAGTACTTACTTACGTCTAAATATGATGATCCGCCAAGCCAAAGAGCTGAGGATATTCCTTGCAAACAGTGCAACATATCGTGATGACGCTTCGCAACGTCCCCGACGCCGCACGCGCGACTTGAAATACTGGATTGTAAGTGGATATAAATAATTATGAAGCAATCGATGTTGACTGGAGCTCAAATAAGTACTTTTTAAGGCGTTTTTTAAAAGTGACGATTGTTTTAAGGTCACGCAACGGCGGCGGGAGATCGTTCCAACAGCGTGTAGCTGCGAACCTGAAGGATCCACGAAACATCCTCGTACGATGTATTGGCGTCTCTAAGATACTTCTACAGGCTCTAAGCTGGTTACTCTTAGTGTGTTGAAACCATGTGAGCTTGTTATAAAGGTAAATTGGTTTGCCCGATTTAATGATACCAAACATTAAAGTTGCGAGATGTAACCTTCTACGGGCTTCCATTTTCAATATGTTAGAACTATTTAGGAACGGAGTCACATGTGATCGCGGCGGTATATGGAAGCAGAAACGCGCACAGGCGTTCTGCACCCGCTGTATAAGTTTAGCAGTTCTAGCCAGTAGGCATGAACCATAATTATACAGTATCACAGTAATTTAGTTTAGATAATATAAGAGATTCGCAAAGTGCTACTCTGAGTTGCTCGTGTAGATAAGGACGTAATTTATAAAGGAGTTTTAGGTGATAAAAACAGTTTCGGACACACTCAGTAACATGGCTTTTAAAATTAAGGCGGTTATCCAGAGTTATGTTGTGATATAGCAGTGCGCAGACGATGTGGAACCTATTTAGCAATGAAATAAACGCTTACTGAAATATAAAACAGACTTTTATTAACAACTGAGGTGCTTATGAGACGAAGGTCTTGAAGAGACGTTGGGGAGCTCACTTTGGGTAAGGGTTTTACCACTGCTGTCTTCCAGGCATTAGGGAATGTACTTTCTGCCATAGATCTGTTGATTATAATAGTAATTGCAGGTAGGGTGTAAGGAAGAGACAAAAGAAGCATGTCCCGTGTTAACCCATCGCAGCCCTGAGCGTTAGATTTGAGACCTTTGATGATTTTGAGTATCTTGTCCTCATTTACAGGCTGCAGTGAAAGCGTTGCTGTGCCATATCTAAGGTACTCAAAATATGTAAGCTGTGATATTGACACATCATATTGACCGGGTGCACAGAGAAAATGAGAGTTGATGGTGTCAGGATTATCGAAGCATGGAGGAAGTTCAGACTTTTTTCCATCTGGTAACACAGTGCTTTTCAAGTTTTGCCAAAGTTTTTTGGAATTCTTAATATAAGAGTTAATATGCCTATCAAAAAACACTTCTTCTCTTGTTCTATGGCTACAATCACGTTGTTCTTCATTTGAAGATAGCAATCTTTTTGTGATTTAGACTTCTCATAGTCTTTCTGTGATTTAGATTTGTTAGTTTTTAGAGCCTGCCGGTACTCGTCCCTAATATGCATCATGGATTTGACGGTGTCAGTGATCTAAGGGTGAGTAGGGTGCTTAAACTTACCTTTCCTTACTGGAGCATGCAGATTGAATAAATGTGTTAGACACAATTGGAAATTCTCTACTAATATGTTGACATTTTTCGCTTTATGGAAATGACTCCAGTCTATTTTGCTAAGATCAAACTCCCATAAGTTTTGAATAATATCTTTTATTGGCCTATATTCTACCCAACGGGGACATATCTTGTCTTTCTTTATTTTTAACTCGGCTGTGGCTATAGCATGACCTCTCACATCAGGGCAGTGTCCCACTGTTACCTTTAATGTGCGTATGTCTGTACAGATCAAGTCAATTAGACTTTGACTGTGATCAGTAAAATGGGTTGGATCAGTGACTACCTGGGTAAGGTTCATTGTCTCAAAGAACTGTGACAGCAACCGTGGCCCACCACGCCCAACCGCAAGTAGGTCAACATTGAAGTCTCCCAACAGGACAAGGCTATCGCACCTATCAAAGGAGGTAATAGAGTCGGTGATTGCGTCTAGAAATATGGTAAGGGTGGGTACCCACTTAGGTTCGCGAACCTCCGCGCTCCGCGAACCTGCACCAAAAAAATTGTTTATGCTGTGCTGCAACAGTGCGCCATAGTGTGTACGTGTGCGAACATGTATGTGAACCTGGTTCACACACGTACACACTATAACCAAAGTGAAAATAAAATGTTTGCTAGGACGCACTGTTGCAGGTTCGCGGAGCGCGGAGGTTCGCGAACCTAAGTGGGGACACACCATTACATCTAGCCATAGCCGAAATCGGCCCGCAAACAAAAAATTTGGCCACCATCTTAAATTTTTATTTTTTTTAACATTGCGTTGCTGTTTTCTTGCCAAAATACTACCAGAAACCGAGTTTCATTGAAATCGGTCCGCAAACAAAAAAGTTGGCCGCCATCTTGAATTTTTTACATTTTTAACATTGCGTTGCTGTTTTCTTGCCAAAATACTACCAAAAACCGAGTTTTATCGAAATCGGCCTGCAAACAAAAAAGTTGGCCGCCATCTTGAATTTTTTTTACATTTTAACATTGCGTTGCTATTTTCTTGTCAAAATACTACCAAAAACCGAGTTTCATTGAAATCGGTCCGCAAACAAAAAAGTTGGCCGCCATCTTGAATTTTTTACATTTTTAACATTGCGTTGCTGTTTTCTTGCCAAAATACTACGAAAAACCGAGTTTCATCGAAATCGGCCCGCAAACAAAAAAATTGGCCACCATCTAGAATTTTTATTTTTTTTTAACATTGCGTTGCTGTTTTCTTGCCAAAATACTACCAAAAACCGAGTTTCATCGAAATCGGCCCGCAAACAAAAAAGTTGGCCCCCATCTTGAATTTTTTACATTTTTAACATTGCGTTGCTGTTTTCTTGCCAAAATACTACCAAAAACCGAGTTTCATCGAAATCGGCCCGCAAACAAAAAAGTTAGCCGCCATCTTAATTTTTTTTTACATTTTAACATTGCGTTGCTGTTTTCTTGTCAAAATACTACCAAAAACCGAGTTTCATCGAAATCGGTCCGCAAACAAAAAAGTTAGCCGCCATCTTGAATTTTTTACATTTTTAACATTGCGTTGCTGTTTTCTTGTCAAAATACTACCAAAAACCGAGTTTCATCGAAATCGGTCCGCAAACAAAAAAGTTGGCCGCCATCTTGATTTTTTTACATTTTTAACATTGCGTTGCTGTTTTCTTGCCAAAATACTACGAAAAACCGAGTTTCATCGAAATCGGCCCGCAAACAAAAAAATTGGCCACCATCTTGAATTTTTATTTTTTTTAACATTGCGTTGCTGTTTTCTTGCCAAAATACTACCAAAAACCGAGTTTCATCGAAATCGGCCCGCAAACAAAAAAGTTGGCCGCCATCTTGAATTTTTATTTTTTTAAGATTGCGTTGCTGTTTTCTTGCCAAAATACTACCAAAAACTGAATTTCATCGAAATCGGCCCGCAAACAAAAAAGTTAGCCGCCATCTTGAATTTTTTTTACATTTTAACATTGCGTTGCTGTTTTCTTGTCAAAATACTACCAAAAACCGAGTTTCATCGAAATCGGTCCGCAAACAAAAAAATTGGCCACCATCTTGAATTTTTATTTTTTTTAACATTGCGTTGCTGTTTTCTTGCCAAAATACTACCAAAAACCGAGTTTGATCGAAATCGGCCGGCCAACAAAAACGTTGGCCGCCATCTTGAATTTTTTAATATTTTCAACATTGCGTTGTTATTTTTGTGTCAAAATGGTACCAAAAATCGAGTTTCATCAAAATCGGCCCATAAACAAAAAAGTTGTCAGCCGCCATCTTGGAACTTATTTTTTCATTATTATTTCCTAATTGAGTACTAATTTAAGATTTATTTTATACTTATTTAGCCCTAAATTAGTAATGATTAACAATTAAATTATGATTATCATACATATAAATTCCTATAATTCCTCGCACTTATGATGAAAGAAGAAGAAAAAAAAAGAGAAAATACTAAGAAAAACTTTTTCTTTTCCTTATTTTAAGAGCATTAAAAGAAGGAAAAGAGACAAATTTGAAAAAAATATTCTTACCTTCTAGAAAAAATGACAATAAATAATTCAAAGAATAAAACAATAATTTTAAAGTGTCTATCTTATTTTTCCTATATATTTTTAAAATTCGAAAAGGCAAATTACATCGTGCCAACCCTTACACTTTTAGTCGTTGCGTCAACTGTCTAGACGAACGGAGGCTTTTGCGCCAACACAAAGGGCGATGTCCGACTGTAGAAGAATACTCTCTAGTCTGTGCTATTACCGATGATTAGAGTAGTAGTATTAATTATTATTAGAGTAGTATTACACAATCAATTTTTTTTGATGAGAATTAATAAAAAATAAATTAAAAAAGTAAGTAGAAAAATATTTGTTTACTTATATCAAATCAATAGCCTTGAACCGAGGATATGACTATTGACACAGTCAAAAAATATAAATTTCACTTTTTTGCTTGATAGTACTCACCTCATGATTGCAATCAAGTTTAAACCTTAATACTGTGGAGCAAAGTTCAATATTGATCGACAGCCTATATTCAGAGTACTATGTAGAAGTTAACATTCGATTTTTAGAAAATAGCAATGAAGAATTCTTTTTTTATTTATGTCGTAGGAATCACAATTTCACTAACAATTTTTTGATATATTTATTTGTCTATAACTTGTACCCGTTTCTCTGGAATCGCCATTGCCAGAAACGTCAAGTTAGCAGCCCACTTTGAGACCGTAATATCTCGGCTTGTACTGAAGCAATATTATTGAAATTTTGCGTATACGATTCACTATTTCCTAACAATTTTTTGGCATATAAATCACATTGATACGAACTGTATTTCTTAAGGTGTCTTTGCTTGATAGTACTCACCTCATGATTGCAATCACGTTTAAACCTTATTACTGTGGAGCAAAGTTCAATATTGATCGACAGCCTATATTCAGAGTACTATGTAGAAGTTAACATTCGATTTTTAGAAAATAGCAATGAAGAATTCTTTTTTTATTTATATCGTAAGAATCACAATTTCACTAACAATTTTTTGATATATTTATTTGTTTATAACTTGTACCCGTTTCTCTGGAATCGCCATTGCCAGAAACGTCAAGTTAGCAGCCCACTTTGAGATCGTAATATCTCGGCTTGTACTGAAGCAATATTATTGAAATTTTGCGTATACGATTCACTATTTCCTAACAATTTTTTGGCATATAAATCACATTAATACGAACTGTATTTCTTAAGGTGTCTGCTAGCTTGACGTCAAGATAGCAGACTCACCAAGATACTCAAATATCTTTTGAACCATAGTATCACTATTTATATGCTAAAGTTCACTATTTATAACTATTTACTAACAATTTTTTGACCTAGTCAAAACCTTCTAATTCCATGGTGAGGCTGCCAACTATACGCTAATGACATGTCCGCGTTCTAAAACCACCGGCGGCGGGGCGATCGCCCGACGATCACTAGGTATAGCCGTTCGTAAACGACGCCCGGCGAACGCACCGGTCACCCCACGAAATAGGTGGGTGAAGTTCGCTCTGACGTTTTATTTGACAGTTGACACGTCTTCTTTGTTTATAAACATTAATATTAATTTTATTGTTTGTTGCATTTCGCACTTCTTTAATATCAAAATCAACAAATCTAATAGGACAATGACAGCTATGCAGTGTCGTTCGTAAACGTCGGATGACGAACGTCGCACGCCTTGGAGTGAAGGTCCGACTTCGTGCCTCGTTTACGAACGCACCCCAGACGACACAATTTGATTGCCAACTAAAATTGTGTAGAAATCGGCAACTGAGCCGAATTGGCTGTCCACACGACGCCCAATCTCATTTAATTTTCAAACCCTTGAGGAGCGGACGTGCGCCATGCCTCCTAAGTTACAAAAAAAACGCAATTTAGCAGTCGTGTTAGGGCTCATGATCAGTTCTGGGGGCTTACCATCAGCAAATAAGAAACCGTTTAGTTTAAAAGCAGGCCTTAAACAGGACTGCTTAAGGCCTGCTTTCATACTAACCGTTGAGGTCATAGTACGAAAAAGTAAGGCAGTTCAATTTAAGCCCTGCTATAAGAGCTCATAGTAAGGCCTCAGATGAAGAAAGTAAAAGAATGTGAGCCTAGAAGTGGCTGTTAAAAAGAAAAAAACATAAGCCAAGGGCTCAAAATAATTAAATAAAAGAGCTAAATTGGCAATTCTTATCCACACGATACAATTTGATCGGCCCGACTGGAATCGGGTGACTTCGACCACCCAATTTGGATTTATCGCCAATTTCCCACTACATGATACGATTTCATTGACAATGGGGAATGTCCGAAAAAAATCAAATTGGCTGAATATTTTTTCATAGGTAGGAATAAGCTCCCTTAGGCCGGCCACACACAGACGTAATCACGTAACGGAATCTCGCAACGGAATCCCGATTCGGAATTCCGAACGCAGCGATTGCATACAAAATCGATGTCTGCCACACACAGACGTCAACGTTCCGTACGTTATTTTTTTCCGTGCGGAATTCCACATGAGGGCTCGTGCATTCGGAATCACGCACGGAAAAAAGTCATTCCGAACGCAAGCCTCCCATAGATTTTGTATTGGTCGCCACACACAACCGTTATTCCGTACGTACGGAATGCTAACTTTTTTATTACAGCTCTGGATACCAGACTTTTGGCCTACTTTTTAATTATTTTGCTAAGAGCGGGTCCATAGCGCATGTTTTGCTCTACACAATCAACAAAAACATCTACACAAAACATTGTTTCGCGAAACATGTTTCTCTACACACGCCGTCCACAGCGATTGCGTGGCTTGAGTAGATAAAACTTCAGTGTTGCCAATTTAGCATTTTATGTTAGCCTGACTCGAAAATGTATAAAATAAAATTTAAAGTGACCAAAGTTTTAGCACAGAATACATAATAGTACAAGTACAGAAGATCCACTCCGCAAAGTAATTTAAATAAATAGCGACTCTATCTCATACACAATAAAGTGCAATTCAGGTCGCACACCGCTCCCACCCTACAGTTATATTCACCTAGATGTTGCCTCTCTTTCTATCGCGTAGCTCTTATCTCTTCTAACGATTTTAGGGTTTGTTCTTCTAAATAATAATTAAATAATAGGTACTTAATGTACTTAAATACATTTCAAAAAAACCTAGACTAGGTACAGTCGACGCCACATTAGACTACACATGCTGACTTTGAGGCAATTTGCTTTCTTACGAAATAACATTGTCATTAATAATTAACTTTATTTCGAAAGTAGGTATGTAGTACCTACTTCATCTATAAATTATTTTTTGTTTGCAATAAATACCTAGTTGGGTGAAGATTGTTTAGCAAATAAGACAAGTAAGTACCTAAGAATAAACAGATACTAAAAAATATCTAGGTAGTAGACAAGCACTTCTTACGTTTCGATATCGTTTTGAACTTTTGGAAGTGTGAAAAACGTGAGGTTCGGATCCTTTATATTAGTATTAAGATGAACGCGGCGAGTGAGTGACTATCGAAATTGAACTGCTAACAGCCAGCCAACGGCGGCAGCCCTCTGAAATTAGTCCGTCCGGACGGACCCGCTGGCTACTTGTAGCTTCGTACCTAAAGCGCGGAGTGCGCCTAGCCTGGTTTTAGGTATAATATCTGAAAATTTAACTATCAAGGTCAGTTTGAGAGTGTCATTTTTTTTGTTTCCATTGAGATTAGTAATCGAACAGTAATTCCGCCTCCAAATGATATAGTTCGTTGATGTTTTTGGAAAGGTCCTCTTTGAAACATTTGTTACAAAACTGGCAATGTACGCCACCGGCTTTAAAAAACACCCCATAAAACGTATTTCACATACACCCGATTGCACTAAACTAAAGGATCGCCTAAGTCTGTTCCTAACTACAACACGACCAAATTAAAACGGTGTCAAACTTAGCGGTCAGATTCAGCAACCGTTCTCCTACGACCGATTTGCTATTGGACTGTTCGTCGACAGGACGATTCATTTATTTCCATTTCCCCAACAGAGTATTTCACCTACGGACTGTTCGCCGACAGGACCTTTGGTATATGTCACTTTTGACGACACGCCGTTCCACCTACTGAATGTTTCACCGACACGACGATAAACCTATAACTCTTTTAACTACAACCCTTTCCATCTATGGAGGATTCGCCGTCATTATTAAGGCAAGCGATATTACAAAGAATAATAAATAAATAATTCAGGTCAGGCCGCAGTGCCGCACCACTCAGGGCCACACAGAGCCATCTAAATCCCAAATTAAGTCAACTTGTGCTATGGGTACTAGATTACTTATAAACATACTTATTTTTTTGTAAATACATACTTGTAATTAATAAATACATAATTATATAAATTTTAGTTTTAATTACTTTTATGTTATTTTATTCTTTGAAAATCCTACTAATATTATAAATGTGAAAGTTTGTGGGTTTGGATGTTTGTTCCTCAATCACGCAAAAACTACTAAACGGATTTGGTTGAAATTTGGCACACAGATAAAAGATAGCCTAGATTAAAACATAGAATACTTTTTATCCCGATATTCCCACGGGAACGGGAACCACGCGGGTGAAACCGCGGGCGGCCGCTAGTAAAATATATATCACGCTTATACCTAAGTATTGCAGTTGCTTCATTGTTATTTATTATCTTTTACACCGGAAATGGTTTATATAAATATTTTATTAAAACTCATTTATTTTGATAACTAGGAACAAATACGTGTCAGAAGTAACAAATTTCAAAAAGTTAAAGCAGGTAGGCAGTCTGTAGTCGATCTACAGATAAACTAAAAAAAAACGCGGGTAGTTTTATATCGTCCAAACATTTTTCTTTACTTGCTTTTGGGTGAAGTGAAGAAAAAATTTTGACGATATAAAACTATTTTGAAAAAAGAAATATATGTAGCTTACTTCCGCAAACAATGTATGCAAGATGCACCGCCCGCCCGCCCGCAAAAATATGCACATGCACACCACAAAATATCAGTGCACAAACCTGCATTTAGCAAGACAGCAACACACCTTGCACCTTCACCAATTAGGCTACTCTACACGTGTTTCGCCCCAACCCGGAGCATCCTCAGGAGTTAGATCGTGCGTAAACCAACACCGAATGAGCTCCTAACGCCTCCGACACCGTATTTGTTGTCCCTTCCTCCCCACTCCGCACCGAGTGACTGACGTTTGAAGAATGTTGCCAGTTTAAAATAAAAAGAAAAAAGAAAGAAAAAATATTTTTAATTTAAATTGTGTACAAATAAATTGATACGATCTAACTCCTGAGGATGCTCCGGGTTGGGGCGAAACACGTGTAGAGTAGCCTAATTGGTGAAGGTGCAAGGTGTGTTGCTGTCTTGCTAAATGCAGGTTTGTGCACTGATATTTTGTGGTGTGCATGTGCATATTTTTGCGGGCGGGCGGGCGGTGCATCTTGCATACATTGTTTGCGGAAGTAAGCTACATATATTTCTTTTTTCAAAATGGTTTGGGACTTCCGCCAAGTGACGCCTGATTCAATCAAATAGATATAAAACTACCCGCGTTTTTTTTTAGTTTATCTGTAGATCGACTACAGACTGCCTACCGGCTTTAACTTTTTGAAATTTGTTACTTCTGACACGTATTAGTTCCTAGTATGCAAAATAAATGAGTTTTAATAAAATATTTATATAAACCATTTCCGGTGTAATAGATAATAAATAACAATGAAGCAACTGCAATACTTAGGTATAAGCGTGATATATATTTTATTTTCAAAGAATAGAATAACATGTAAGTAATTAAAACTAAAATTTATATTTATAATTATGTATTTATTTATTACAAGTATGTATTTACAAAAAAAATAAGTATGTTTATAAGTAATCTAGTACCCATAGCACAAGTTGACTTAATTTGGGATTAGATGGCTCTGTGTGGCCCTGAGTAGTGCGGCCTGACCTGAAATATTTATTTATTATTCTTTGTAATATCGCTTGCCTTAATATTGACGGCGAATCCTCCATAGATGGAAAGGGTTGTAGTTAAAAGAGTTATAGGTTTATCGTCGTGTCGGTGAAACATTCAGTAGGTGGAACGGCGTGTCGTCAAAAGTGACATATACCAAAGGTCCTGTCGGCGAACAGTCCGTAGGTGAAATACTCTGTTGGGGAAATGGAAATAAATGAATCGTCCTGTCGACTAACAGTCCAATAGCAAATCGGTCGTAGGAGAACGGTTGCTGAATCTAGCGGTCATGTAGCTGTCATTCGCCTACTTAACTTGGTCGAGTTGTAGTTAAGAAAAGACTTAGGCGATTCTTAAGTTTAGTGCAATTGGGTGATAATGCATCAATTAAAATAATCGGTCAGGTGATCGATGACCTAGCGGCTTGTCTGGCAAAATGCGCCCATTATGACCACAGACAGGCCAGCCTCACACTTGCAATGTTATTGGCAATAATTTGCATATTGACGATAATATTGTGTGTTTGCGGGCGATATTGAGAAGTGTTCAATATTATTGTTGCCAATATTATTGCGTGTGTGCGGCTGGCCTATGACAATACCCTGCCCCTCGACCCGTGCAAAATGTTTTGTGTACGTGTTTTCCACCGGGCATGGAAAGCAGAAACATTGTTTCTCTACACAAAAATGTTTCGCGAAATAATGTTTTGTGTAGATCTTTTTGTTGATTGTGTAGAGTGTATTTTAATATTTAGTATTAATCAACTTTATT
Organism: Agriphila geniculea; assembly: GCA_943789525.1. NCBI lineage: Eukaryota > Metazoa > Arthropoda > Insecta > Lepidoptera > Crambidae > Agriphila > Agriphila geniculea. Next base: position 16,381,610 of record OX038874.1, read on the forward strand.
AGAGTTGATTGTATTTTGTTTCTGTGCCTAATAAATAAATAGAGCAAAACACGAGCTATGGACCCGGCTTAAGTTATTAGTTTTATTTTACCAAAAAAAACCAAAAAAACAGTTGAATTGACCTAAGCGTAATATAAATAATAAATAGTCTTTAATTATTCATCTTCAATTTTTCATTAAAAGTCAAAATAATTCATCTTCGCTCAATGTTTACTCATCAAAGTCTGGCGCCTGACTGAGCCGTGATTCCGAACGAAAAAAAACGTCTGTGTGTGGTGGTACGTACGGAATCACGTTGCGTAATTCCGTTGCGAGATTCCGTTGCGTGATTACGTCTGTGTGTGGCCGGCCTTAGTTATAGAAGAAAATTTGAGAATTTTCGGTTGCGCGAAAAAATTTAAAAAAATGAAAGTCTCTTCGACTTTACAAATATAGGAAAGTAACAGCAGAATGGAGATTAATACCTTTGCCATCACCTGCTACAACCACAACATGGTATTAAAAAAAATTCTTCTTCTTCTTATTTTTGTTATGGCAATCTACTTTCCTCTTGGAAGTAATTTTTGCCAGTGTCATGTTTTGAATAGTTCAGTATTTCTAGATTTTCTAGTAGATTGTTTCAGTTTACATTAAAATGCGGGTGCATCACATTCCAATGCTGCTTGAAGCATTTGGCAGCAAGTATATCAAGACAGTTTACTCGGTAAGTTTTGCCGAGGTAGCGACCACTACAATAAAAGTCTCAGCTTCACACAACCAAGATCGCGCCTATTTTCATTATCCCACATATTGTTCAGTTGCGTAGACACTTATACCTACAAAACTGCACCAATTTTAAGACACAATATCCACTATGAATCAATTTGCGAATAATAAAAATAGTCACCGAACTGAATTCGACAAAATCCCGCCAAAAACTCCCTTCTTGTTGTCATAGTGGCAGGTGTTGGCAAAGGTATAACCTCCATTCTGCTGTTACTTTCTTACATTTGTGAAGTCGAAGAGACTTTAATTTTTTTAAATTTTTTCGCGCAACCTAAATTTCTTATTTTTTTTTTCTATAACTAAGGGAGCTTATTCCTACCTATGAAAAAATATTCAGCCTATTTGAATTTTTTCGGACATTCCCCATTCGGGTAAATTGCCGATGAATGAAATTGTGTCGTCTGGAATAGGCTAACAACTGAGGCGCGTTCCGAAGTTCAGAGTGCGGTTGTTTCAAACTTTATAAGAACTTTAGGATGCAAAAGCACTAAGCTTAAGAATCTCCTAAGTCTTTTCTTAACTTAATATGATCTGAATATGATAAATAAACTTGTACTTGACCTTGTACTTACCCCTCACTCTTCCCTCTCCCTATCCCTCAATCTCCTCTTCCCCTCATCTGACCTTGACCTTGTATTTGACCCTTATATTTTATAGACCTTAAACTTGTACTTGACCTTGTACTTCTCCCTCACTCTCCCCTCCCCCTATCCCTCAATCTCCTCTACCCCTCCCACTCCCCTTCCCCTATTACTTGTACTTGACCTTGTACTTCCCCCTCACTCTTCCCTCCCCCTATCTCCTCTTCCCCTCATCTGACCTTGTATTTGACTTTGACCTTGTATTTGACCCTTATATTTTATAGACCTTAATGTAGCGGCGAGATTATACGCTACATAATGATGAAGAAAAAGCAGGAGCAGCGAAAAGTATGAATTGAGCAGAGCGGCATTTACCAAGCGCCGCACAAACTACACAACACGCCGTACAACAACGTTTCACATTGAAGTTCACTAGATGGTGCCTGAAGCAGAAAGAAATGACGATCAGTATGTGAAACGAGAAATCAGTATGGAAATCCTACATCTCGCTAACAAAGTTTTCTCAGCGACTCAGCATATATACAACTACAAACCAAGAACGGTTGGACCGCGGTCCCCGAGCACAGTCACCTAGCTCGGTGGAAGTACTTCCCTATTAGCTGAATATGGCGATGAGTTCCTGCCTCTACCTACACTTAGGGTCCCCCCAGACCTACCGGTTTCGTTTCTTTGCTTTGCTGTTCTACTTGCTGTTTAGAACGCCGGCCAACCAGGGTAATTTTCAATCTATCGCATATTTGGACCAGACCAAATTGGCAAGATAGCCATTAGCTTGGTGTTATCAAATATCATCGTCTGGGTTGCGAAGTAGGAAGCTTCTGGGAGATATGACACCCTGAACATGGTCTCCGATTGCTAAAAATAAATCTATCGCATATTTATATAAATTGTGAACAGGGTTGTGGGTGTCATCATTACCTATCTGAACAATTTTTTTGTGTTTTCATAACGATCGTGTAAGGAACAAAGCTCACAAGAACATTCTTATATGTGAAATGTACTTAGATTTAAAATATGCGATAGATTGAAAATGAGCCTCTTGGCCGGCGGTCCATTGCCGAACAGCAAAGCAAAGAACGGAAACCGGTAGGTCTGGGGGGACCCTTAAACTTGTACTTGACCATGTACTTCTCCCTCACTCTCTCCTCCCCCTATCCCTCAATCTCCTCTCCCCCTCCCCTTCCCCTATGTCCTTTCTCAAGCTCTACTAAATCCCTGTACTAAATATCATCGAAATCGGTTCAGGATCAGGAGTTTAGGGAGCTGGCCGAGTTCAACAGGCTTTTGTAGTATAGCTTTGTGCAAAAACATTACTCTAATAACCTGTTGATTTCGGCCAGGTACTTGGCCGAAATCTACAGGCTTTTGTAGTAAAAATTTTTACTACAAAAGCCAGTGTTTCATCCAGGTACCTGGCCGAGCCGAAATCAACAGGCTTTTGTAGTATCGCAGCCGCGACAGTCACTGTATAGTAGGGCTGCCACCTCTCCCTAAATAAAATTGTATAGTATTGTAGTTACTCTATTTTGTGAAGGTGTACTTTAAAATCAACGACAGCAATAGAGGTACGCTAAAATACTCTATTTAGGCATAGGTAATTAACTATGTTTTTAGATAATAAATAATTATGTAGGTAAAAAATAAAATGAGTATAGAAACTACAATAAGTGACAACACCGGCTTCACACGAAAGCACAATCTTCTACAACATTAGATCTAAAAAAACCGTTTCTGTACTCGAAATTCAGTTATCCTCAAAGAGTATTTAGATCGCAGTAAGAAATAGGATCGTTTGGCAATAAAAAATATTTCAAGTTGATTTATCGTTTTTCAGTACAAAATATATGGGAAAAGTATTTGGCGATTTCTGTCGTTTCTAGTACTCATACCTTAAATGATTTCATATTTTGATCCCCACACGAAATAGGATCGATTGGCATAAAAAAATTTTTTTTGGTATTTTAGCATTTTTTTTGCTAATGGTAATTTTTTTCCCAAATCTGTGAATGCAGTTTAGAATATCTTAAAAAGTTATGGATGGTCTCCTAGGAACATTTATCTGTAACTATAACAGTTAAGGTACCTGCCCTTAATGTACCGTTTTAAAAATCCACCCTGTATTGGTAGATAATGATGAGTTGATTATTAATGAAACATACATAGAAAAAATATTTCTTTAATATGTTGTCATTACTTATGATATTTTGGTTAAGCATCAAATTGATAATAATACATACATTTTAAACTGAAATGATCATGAACTTGCAACTTGTTTTAAGGGCCCCTCGAGATATTGCGCTATGGCATTTATTTTTTCTTTTAGGATACCAAACCCAACTGTCTCTTTAGCATAAAGACATAGCAACAAATTTGCAACTTGTGTGATGGCAATTTTGCCATTCATGCAGTCAACTAATATTAGATGCAGCCTATCTTCTTTAAACACATTTCTGCCATGTTTTTCATACGCTGCCCACACATTGCTGGCAATGGCAGCTGTAACTCTGGCATCTTTATCATTGTAACCAGAGTAAGCTAGTAGAGCACCTTGATGATTCAACAACCTGAAAGTATGATACATAATACAATGCTCTTTATTTGACTCATTCATTATACATATTTAGGCAAAAATATATTGAAAACATAACAACTGCAAGTTTTCCAAGAATAAACTAGATCGCACTTGCTTGACTAACTGACCCAAGTTTATTTTAAAAATAATATCGAGACCATTTGATTTAATTTTATAGTATTTTTATTTAAGGAATTAGGGATATTACCTAAGAATTCAATCACATAGACAGTGTGAAATAACTTCCAGTCTATGTAATTAAATTTTTTGGTAGTATCCCTAATTCCTTAGATAAGAATACTAAAATAAAATTAAATCTAATTTTGGTTTAGTTTTAATGGTTTTGATTATGTTGAGGGTGTTAAGTACCTACCTACCTAACTGTAATTCAATAATTATAAAGTATAATTACAGTGTATTTTCAACACCTCCTGTATTTGCTTGGCTTAAAACTTGTGTTAATGCTTTTGGTTTCAACATAATCACGGATAATATTATAATAACAACACAATTATACGATTCTATCCACTTTTCCTCTCTCCGTCTCTCGTTCCAATTTTTTTTATCTTACTCTAAGGTCTCTCGTCTCGTCCTGTCACGTCACTGTCATTGTCATCTGTCAAGTGTCAATGTCAATCAAGTATCAACACAGACTAGACTACAAACAAACACAAACAAGGGTGGTGCATTCCAGCAGACCAATTGCTACATTAAGTCATTGATCACCACAATATACAATTTAAACCATGGAAAGTAAGTAATGTTCAATTTTATTACTAATGTAATCCGTAGACTAGACGATTAAGAATTTCTTGTCAATCATACATTGCATTACCACCACCACCACCTTTTGGGGGCGTTGCCTACTTTGGCTGCGGTTCGCATCGCGACAATAACGATATTATCGCGATAACAGCCGGTTCGCATGCACGTCAGCGCGTTTACAATATCTTACGTGACTCATGACGTTATTGCCAGCGCCATCTTGGGTTTACAGCGACTATGCCTCGGAGCGCAATAACTGAACGCCCAGTCGTCAAAAGTTTCAAGTGACTGTCAAGCGAAACGAGTGTCAGAATTTTCTTCGTCAAAAAATAAAAAAAATATAGTTCTTTAGAGAAGGAGCTTTTCCTCACTTCACGACAAAAGGATAGATCATTATATTGGTTAGTATATTTATCTAAAATGATTGCTGATGTACCAAGTTGAAAAAAAAAGACGTTGGGTGCACACGACACGACTCAATAATCAAACATTCTTCATCACTATTATCCATTTAGAGAGCAAAAATAGTTTCTAACAATCATTCCAACAATCATTCCATCTTGTATTTGAGGTTAGAATAAAATGAAATAAAACACTTTTTAACGGATACTAGCGCGGTTTTATTGATCTAATGATACGGTTAGTTCCTTTTGCAAATAAATAAATTAATACAAAAGACGGAGGTCGGCTTCCTCTCCAAGTTTTCTTTCGCCATTTCTTTCTTGGAGGGACCTCCCAATTTTATGAAATGGTGGTAGTTTCAGTAGATTCTCTCTCTTTTTAGCATTAAATAATTCATAAAATTAAATTATAAATCAATATAAAATAATTAAAAATATGTTACATTTTAAATTCTGAACGTCTAAAAAAATAAAAAAAAATCATCGCTTGAGGGTAGGCTCACGGGTAGCTTCAGTCCCCCGTGACCACGGCAGCTGAAAATGTGCCGAAACGTCGGGAAAACCAAAAATCAAACCAAATACCAACTAAATACCAAAGTACATTCAATAAAACCGCGCTAGTATCCGTTAAAAAGTGTTTTATTTCATGTCTAGTAAGCGCGTAAGCTTGAGAAGTGAATTAGAATAAAATGTTAGCGCGCTTACGAGCGGTCCGCTTTCACCAGGCTAGGTGGACTCCACGCTTTAGGTACGAAGCTACAAGTACCCGCCGGGTCCGTCCGGACGGACTAATTTCAGAGGGCTGCCGCGTGCTGGCGGGGCGTACGTTAGCAATTCGATTTCAATACTCACTCACGCACCGCATTCGCATATTGTCGCGTCGTTCATTCGTACATTTATGATATTTAATCAAAATGAAGGCATATTGAATCGCAATGGGCTGCCTTGCCTGCCTTAATAGTAATAAAAAGGATCCGAACCTCACGTTTTTCACACTTCCAAAAGTTCCAAACGACACATCGCGAGTTAGTATTTAGTATTCGTTTATTCTTAGGTACCTACTTACGTCTTATTTAGGTAGGAACTTACTTATCTACTTTCGAAATAAACTTAATTATTAATGACAATTTGATTTCGTAAGAAAGCAAATTGCCTCAAATCAGTATGTATAGTCTGATGTGGCGTTGACTGTATCTAGCCTAGGGTTTTTGAAACGTATTTAAGTACACATTTTGTTTCACAAACACATAATGTAATAAAGTATTGTAAGCTATTATTTCATTATTATTTAAAAGAAGAAACCCTGAAGTCGTTAGAAGAGATAAGAGCTACGCAATAGAAAGAGAGGTAACTTCTAGGTGAATATAACTGTAGCTAAGGGAGCGGTGTGCGACCTGAATTGCACTTTATTGTGTCTAGGATAGAGTCGCTATTTATTTAAATGACTTTGAGGAGTGGATCTTCTGTACTTGTACTATTATGTATTCTGTGCTTTCACTAACTGTCTTTTGTCAATTAATTGCGCGACATGGAACGTGGACGCGCGGTAAGCGTTGTAAACGCCATCATCGAAATTATTGCTATGCGGACCGCAGCCAAAATAAGCCACGTTAATCTATCTATTCTATGGTGCTTGTCAAGCATCGCTCCTAAGTCCTAGACGATCAAAATGCGATTGATCAGCCACAGGCTGATTATCTAAATAGAAACTATTTAGCGACCGGTTTCATTTGACACACATTGCTACTTTTCTTTGGTATGTTTTTTTTCACCCCAAAAAGATGTAGCAATGTATCACATTCATCTGTCAAATGAGACCGGTCGCTAGGTGGTTTCTAATTATTAGCGTATAGTTGGCAGCCTCACCATGGAATTAGAAGGTTTTGACTAGGTCAAAAAATTGTTAATAAATAGTGATAATTAGTGAACTATAGTGATTTATACCAAATCAATAGCATTGAACCGAGGATATGACTATTGACACAGTCAAAAAATATAAATTTCACTTTTTTGCTAGATAGTACTCACCTATCAAGTTTAAACCTTATTACTGTGGAGCAAAGTTCAATATTGATCGACGGCCCATATTCAGAGTATTATGTAGAAGTTTACATTTGATTTTTAGAAAATAGCAATGAAGAATGCTTTTTTTATTTATATCGTAAGAATCACAATTTCACTAACAATTTTTTGATATATATATTTGTTTATAACTTATACCCGTTTCTCTGGAATCGCCATCGCCAGAAACGTTAAGTTAGCAGCCCACTTTGAGACCGTAATATCTCGGCTTGTATTAAAGCTATATTATTGAAATTTTGCGTATACGATTCACTATTTTCTAACAATTTTTTGGCATATAAATCACATTGATACGAACTGTATTTCTTAAGGTGTCTGCCAGCTTGACGTCAAGTTAGCAGCCTCACCAAGATACTCAAATATCTTTTGAATCATAGTATCACTATTTATATGCTATAGTTCACTATTTATCACTATTTATTAACAATTTTTTGACCTAGTCAAAACCTTCTAATTCCATGGTGAGGCTGCCGCTCGACTATACGCTAATTTCTAATTAGATAATCAGCCCGCGGGCCGATGCAATCCAATGTAAATGATTGATAAGCAGTTTTGTTTGATCGTTTAGTTAGCCGTGCATTACTTGACTTTCCATGGTTAAAAGGTTTAGTCGACAAATGTCAACTTCTACAAATGACAACCTAGTTTAAAATGCCAAATTCTACAAATGTCCAATTCTACAAATGCCAACTTCTACAAATGCCCACTTCTACAAATGCCAAATTCTACAAATGTCAACTTCTACAAATGCCAACATTTAGTTGGAATATTTTCAATCACTTGTTGATTATTGATGTTATATTTTTTAGCGTTTTTATAGTGTATTTTCAATCATTTTTGGATTTTGGATATGTTTTGGTTTGTTTATAGTGTATTTTTTTTCAATCATATTTGGAATTTGGTTTTTTTCATAAATTCGTTAAATAAAAACGTCTCCAAAGTACCAGGATCATATAAATATGGAGAAGGTTAAGTTCAATAACTTTTGATATCTTTCTTGTTTTTTTTGTATCATCTGAATAGTTAATAACAATTCATTTGAATAGTTAAACCATCCTCCATATTATTTATGTGAACCTGGTACTTTGGATACGTTTTTATTACGAAAAAAAAGAAATTTTTCGAATGTGATGATAATACAAAAAAAAACAAAAAGTTATCAAACATTATTGAACTTAACCTTCGTCATATTAATATGATCCTGGCACTTTGGAGACGTTTTTATTTTACGAATTGATGAAAAAAAAACAAATTCCAAATATGATTGAAAAAAAATACACTATAAACAAATCAAAACATATCCAAAATCCAAAAATAATTGAAAATACACTATAGAAGCGCAAAAAAATAATACATCAAAAATAAAAAAGTGATTGAAAATATTCCAACTAAATGTTGGCATTTGTAGAAGTTGGCATTTGTAGAAGTTGACATTTGTAGAATTTGGCATTTGTAGAAGTGGGCATTTGTAGAAGTGGGCATTTGTAGAAGTTGGCATTTGTAGAATTGGACATTTGTAGAATTTGGCGTTTTAAACTAGGTTGTCATTTGTAGAAGTTGACATTTGTCGACTAAACCATTTTAACCATGGAAAGTAAAGTAATGCACGGCTAACTAAACGATCAAACAAAACTGCTTAACCTTAAAATGTACACATATCAACTTTGTCTAGGGATACAGGTGTTATTTTCATACAAACGAGGTAACTTTGAAGTCTTGGTTTCCTGCCAGGGATGTACTGTGCTGTGATCGGCCCACTGATTATGTAAAATTGTTGCAATCAACTCTGACAGAAATCGCAGTTACATTGCTGCTTTAGTTAGAACCAATGTAACAACTATCTTACTTAAAGCAGCAATGCAACTGCGATTTCAATCGATTTCAATCGAGAATTGTTAGGAGATTCAGATCGTTACACACCCAACTGATCTGACCAGCATTTTAAAAGATTAAAGGACATGTTTTAAAAAACCGCGAAAATAGCATGAAAATGTATGGAAATCCTGAAACTGAGAACTCTGACCCATTAATCTTTTAGAATGCCGCGGGCTGATTATCTAATTAGAAACCACCTAGCGACCGGTTGCAGTTCATAGATGATAGTGATCCATTGCTACTTCTTTTTGGATTAAAAAAAAACATACCAAAGAAAAGTAGCAATGTATGTGGAATGAAACCGGTCGCTAAATAGTTTCTTTTTAGATAATCAGGGTGCCGATCAGATCAGTTGGGTGTGTATAGCGATCTGAATCTCCTCCATTCACACCATGGATGGCCATTATCAGATCACAGCACGGTACATCCCTGGCAGAAAACCAAGGCTTCAAAGTTATCTCATTTGTATGAAAATAACACCAGCCCCCTAATTACGTTACTTTGTTGCAATCAACTCTGACATAAATCGCAGTTACATTGCTGCTTTAGTTGAGAACCAATGTGACAACTATCTTACTTAAAGCAGCAATGTAACTGCGCTTTCAATCGATTTCAATCGAGAATTGTTAGCAACAGACAAAAGATGTGCAGTAGCCATAAACTTACTTCTTTTTCTTGCCAATATAGTAAGTATATGCCGGGCAGTCCCTAGACTCCCTAGACAATAGACAAAGTTGATAAGTATATCAAAAAAAAATCAAAAATCAAAAATCATTTATTGCAGTCTATCGCGAGTTACAGCTTTATACAGTGATTGGGACCAAACCCAGTAGGCATTATGAAATGCCTGTGTCAGGAGGCCCCGCTCTTCTATAACACAATCGTACATAAAAAGAAAGATAGACATTAAGTATAATGTAGCTATTCTAGTTTAAACTACTAATAACTACTTACAAACTAATTTAAACCAAAACTGATCATTCGCCTAATGTTGTGAGTCAACGTGCGTGGTGCGTGTGTGTATGTGTGTGTGTGTGTGTGTGTGTGTGTGTGTGTGTGTGTGTGTGTGTTTGTGTGTGCATGGCATGAGTGTGCTTCCTTAGAATATTAGTATTTATATTTATTTTAATTATAACTAATTATGATTATTACATGTATTTAATAGTAGTTTTTTCTTCTTCTCAGTATTGCACATGATTTTATATGTACTTACATACACAATCAAATGTAATATATATAATCATATTATTATGAATATAATTATATAATTTTAATTTATATTTTCTTTATTTAAGAATGCCTCAGTGTCTTCATAATCTAGAGTAAGTAACCATTGATTTAAAAGATCTTTACAGCTTTTGAGTTCCATATTACGAGTATGTATATCATGTATCGCGTTTAACTTATTATAGATATGTGCCGAGAGAGCAAAGTATTGTCGATGTGCAAACTGTGTTCTGACTTGTGGATATGTTGCAATATTATAATTTCTTCTCCTTTTTGATACATTTATGTGTTTAGTGCTATGCTGCAGTGTTTTATATAATTTGAGAGTAACCATCAGGATATATAATTTTCGGACCGAAAGCAATTTACATAGTTCATAAAGCTCCTTTGTTGAAAATCTAGATGGCTTGAAGTACATTACTTTAATCAAACATCGCTGACCTCTTTCAATTTCCAGAAATTTTGTTTTCGACGCTCCCCCCCACACAGAAATACAATAAGTTATTACGGATTGTGCTAATGACACGTATATTTGATTTAACAATATTTTCGAAGCAACATGCCGGAGTGATTTAAAAATCCAAACCAGTTTTCTTATTCTGCTATTGATGTATTCAATATGCGGGTGCCAAGATAACCTCTGATCCACTATCACTCCAAGGTATTTAGTAGAAGCAACTCTTTCGAGTGTTGTACAGGTACAGTTTTGCCAATCAGTTCCGTCACAAACATGAATTTTCACTTTAAGATAATTATCTGGTTGTGTTACCTTGTTGATAGAAAAACACATGTAATTGGTCTTTATAATATTTAAAGTCAAAAGATTAACTTTTAACCAGGCAGACACCACGTTCAAACCACGATTAGCAGCATCAAATACAGACTCCCAAGTCGAGCCCTCGAAGACAAGTGCTGTATCATCAGCATACGAGTAAACCGTTCCCCCGTCAATTTTAAGATTAGTTAGATGGTTCATAAATGAGAAATAGAGTGGGGCCCAAAACGCTTCCCTGGGGAACGCCATAAGAAATTTCCAAGTCATCACTCACATACTCGCTAATCCGAACTCTCTGCTTACGACCGTATAAATAGTTTTTGAATAGATCTAAGGGAACACCTCGGATTCCAATGTTTTCTAGCTTTTGTAAAAGAATGGAAAGAGAGACAGTATCGAAGGCCTTTTTAAGATCAAGGAAAACGGCCATACATCTTTTACCTTCGTCAAGCTTCTTAGATATCAGAGTTGTCAAAGACAAAATTGCATCTTCCGTCGATTTACCATGTCTAAAACCATATTGTGAATTAGATAGTATATTCAGCTTATTGAGGTAGTTTATTAATCGCGTATTGATTAATTTTTCAATAATTTTAGACAATACGGGCAATACAGAAATTGGCCTGTAGCTATTGGCTTCATCTCTCTTTCCATTCTTATACACCGGAGTAACTATTGATTGTTTGAGAGGTGCGGGAAATTTTCCGGTTCGGAAGCAGAGATTAGCAAAATGGCTAATGACGGGAGAAATAAAGCTCTTGGCCATAATAATGAATTTTGTTGGTATGCCGTCCCAACCGGCAGCACTATCAGGTTTTAGGCTAGAGATAACATTATCTATTTCCTGTGGGTCAGTTTCAAACAATACAAATGATGAGACATAGTTACACGCTTGATCGCCTGATTCGCTCAACTGGTTTAGATGACCGAAAGAAGTTTCTGAAGATATAGTCTCGGCAAGTTGTTTCCCAATATTCGCAAAATAACAATTTACCAAATTTACGGCATCACCTGGAACTGATTCACAACCTAACAGATCAACATTCTTATTATTATTCGTTTTAAAATTTGTAATGGTCCTGATTGTGCTCCATAAAGTTTTAGAATTTTTCTGCGATTTTTCTAATTGTTCTTTCTGGTAGTTTCGTTTTAACTTCTTAATAAGTTTATTGCAATAATTGCGGTACCTTTTAAACGTGATTTTAAGAACTTCATTTAGCGGATCTTGTCTTAACTTTAACTGCATGTCGTTCCTATTTCTGATGCAACGCAGAATGCCATTGGTAATCCACGGCTTAATAGGGTTTTTTCTATTAGGCACATGTTTAACTGTATATACTGTGGTGATCGATGACCGATGACTCAATCGGTCTGCTGGAATACAGTGAGCATGCGAATCTCCGTGCCACTGAATAATGTGAGCATGCGAATCTCCGTGCCACTGAATAATTCCATTCTAAAACTACCTAGAAGTAATGTACCGATGATATACGTTCTTATTTCAGATATCAAATCGATTGTACCGGCTTCCCGGCAGAATGATTGACAAAAGCATGTGGCACGGAGAGTCGCATGCTTTGAGGTTATGTTTTTTGTTAAATCGTCGAATTCCAGATCAATCTGAGTCTGTACCGGTGGTTTGATGTATTTGTAGCCGTTACATATTCATTGTAACAGCTACAAACACTTTCGTTGCTCATGTAACGCAACAGGGTCAAAGATATCGCGATCTAAAGTTTTAAAAGCATGCGACTCTCCGGCCCACACACTTAAGTCTAAAATATTGATGAAAATTGCATTAAGATTAAAAATAAGCAGGTTTTTGTAATCGTTTGATCACGATAAACGACCCGAAAACATATTTTCAGAATATCTTTACTCGTTTTAGAGAAATTTGCAAATTTATTTACTATGAACAATCACAGTGTAGGGGTTACCATATCGTCGGTCGGTCAGAATCATTAGGCTGTTTCTAGAAAATAGACCGATCGGAATACGTTATTTTGAGGGTATAACCTTCAAGAATTCTAAAGTTTATGAATTCTTGCCTGTCGATACATTGGCATATAATTAGTTTATTTTTGCGTTTTGTGTCACATCTAGCCGATGCATCTTGAGAAATTCGATTATTTGTGGTGGTTATAAATAATTGGACTCTAAGGCGATTCTCCCACTGCCAACGCGCGCCGTCGTCGCGGGGCGCGGTTTGGCGTTTCACGCGCGCGGTGACGGCGCAGCGCAACGCCTGTTCGGGCGGTTTTCTCCGCGCCCCCGCGCCATTCGGCGTCTGACGCGTCCCCGCCGCTTGTTTTTTAGAGGCATTAAATTTTGAAGTTGTTTTGTTTTAATTTCCAGGTTTTTAGGGTTCCGTACTTCAAAAGGAAAAAAAACTGAACACATATAAAATCACTCATGAGATTAAAACGTCCAGACAAATAATTTAGATTTGCCATCTCGATATTAATGACGGAATTTTAATAACATACGAGTAGGTAGGTACGGTCAACGGCACGCTGGGCTTCCACGACAGCGTAATGATATTCAATCAAATAAATAACAGATTTTTTACAGTTTTGTATAACCTCATGTGCTGCATAATGTACCTACCAAATGGCACTAAAATGGGCGTATATCCAAGCCACGAAACATTTGAAAACCAGAGGAAATCCCGCCATCGTAACGAAACGATCATCGAAAACCAGCCGCGGGGCGCATCGCAGTGTGTTGTACCCCGCGGTAACGCGCCTGCTGGCGCAAACTGCTCGCGGATCGCCGGCGGCACGCGGCGGTGCGCGCTCACTCGCCGTGGCGCGCCTTGGTGTGTTGGACGAGGCGGTTTTCTGTACAAATTAATGTACTTGCATACAACGTAAAAGACGCGCGTGGGTGCGCCGCGACCGCGCGCGTCGCCAGTGTGAGAACCGTCTAAACTGTCAAAATTGTTTTAAAGTAAAAAGAAACAATAGTATTGTATTTAAGATAGCCTGCGTAGTGTACAAACCTAATTTGTGTCATTTTCGTCCATGGAAACAGACGTGGGACCCGTACATTAATAACACCGTCAAAAAAATATTACAATTTGAAAAACAAGTACCATATACCTCAGATCACTTAAAAATCCCTATGAAATAAATTTGTGCCAAATTAAGGCATGGACTTTTAATATTTTCAATTTTTTTGTTTGTCCGAGCCATTGATGCTTATAAAAAATATTAGTATTATTAGAGTTTACATATTTAATATCTTAAATACATGAGTGATGGACAGAATGAATTTGTGTCATTTTCATGCATGGATAATACCTATGTAGGTAGGTATTCAAAAAGTTTGCGGTCGAAGCGAGTAGGCGCGGGCGCGTGGCGAGGGACGACGAAGCTCGTCCGTTTCGGTTGGATACTAAGTACGTACATACCTATAAGTCTCACGTCACGATACGAACGAACACGCACCTTTCGTTTGGTTAAGTAGGTACTCTATAGAATTACATCTCCTGTTTTAGAAATTCATACAGATGTACTATGGACAACAACGTCACTTAACCACAACTCTTAAGGTTAAAATCGGTTGCACGCCGCGCCGCCGCCGTCATAACATAATATATTTAGTTCGTGCAGGGGGATACATGCGCACACAATTTTTTTGCTAACTTTTTAAGCGAAGCTGTTGCCCATAGTACATACATATCTGTTCTGTTTCCATTCTAAAACAACCTAGAAGTAATGTACCGACGATATACATTCTTATTTCAGATATCAAATCGATTGTACCGGCTTCCCGGCAGAATGATTGACAAAAACATGTGGGCCGGAGAGTCGCATGCTTTGAGGTTATGTTTTTTGTTAAATCGTCGAATTCCAGATCAATCGGAGCCTGTAGCGGTGGGTTGATGTATTTGTAGCCGTTATATATTTAAGCATGTTCCAGACGGATTAAATCACGCCTCCCAACAGAGGTGACCTTGCTTGATTTAATCCATCTAGACGGCAGATTGAATCCAAATTTCTCCAACCAATCCAAATGACCTTCAACGTCCTTGGTGGAAGGGCGCGAGTTCCAACACAGGCACGGTAATGATATTTATCAGTACTCCAACTTCATATACTGCCCGGCATTTTATTGGCAAGATAAAAACGAGACAAAAGATGTGCAGCGCCACAAATTTTAATGTTTGTGGCTATTGCGCATCTTTTGTCTCATCTTTCTCTTGCCAATTTATATGCAAGTGTCATCTGTACAAATAGTCGAAAAGCGAGTCGTACCTACGCGCCTCGGCCCTCGAGCTCAGTCTGCAGTCTGCACTCGGTACACAAACAGTCGCGAATGCGCCGCAGTGATGAACGAAAGATGTACGTAGGTCAGGTACTATTGAGGTAATAAATATAATAGAAAAAATACTATAAAATATCGACTCAGCCCTCGCAGTTCAGACGGGCTCAAATGGCTCGGCTGCTACGGGTTACGGGTGAGTCAATTTTTTCTAGTATTTTTAGGGTTCCGTAGCCTAAATGGCAAAAAACGGAACCCTTATAGATTCGTCATGTCTGTCTGTCTATCTGTCCTTCTGTCACAGCCATTTTATTCCAAAAGTATTAATATTACACAATTGAACCTTGGTTGGTAGATGTATTCTGTTAACCGCTTAACGATTTTAACACAAAAATAACAAAAATAAAGATTAAGGGGGGGCTCTCCATACATGGAACTGAAACTGCGAACGTGTGAGGTGTCAATAGATAGGTCTTTAAAATTGACATTGAGGTTTTAAAGACATTTTTTTCTCAAAGTCTAAGGTTTGAAAGATATACTCCTCCAAAGTGGTAAAATGTTTATCCTCCCCCCCCCCCCCTTTAACTTTTGAAATAAGAAAGTGAAAAATCTAAAAAACATATATGCTGCATGTAGGTCTTAATAATTACTTTCAATAAAAATTGGTTTAAATGAGATATAGTAATTAGTTTTTCAGATATAGCACATTTTCCATAACCGCAAAAATAACTTTGTCATTCATAACAACACTGAAAAACAAAGTTATTTTTGCAGACGAAAAATTATAATGGTATTAAATATGGTGTGGTATAAGGTATCTACGGAACCGTACGGCGTGTTGCCCAAAACGCACTTGGCCGGGTTTTTTTCTATTATATTTATTACCTTAATATAGAAATAACATTCTGAATGCCAAAAGTCTAAAAATTCAATAGGTACTATTGATTGAAATATAAGTTCTTACTATTGCAAAGTGCAGATTGTGCTGTTTTTATTATAAATATAATTAACCAATAATCCAGAGATACCTTACATTTTTAAATACCTGGAAAGTCCGAAAGCTAAGATTAAGTATACTTAAAATATTATATAATACGTAGGTATTGTACTAAGGATTATTAAATAATTTGTTTCTCCCATCAATAATGTATTTTTTTTTATTTTTATTTTACCATTAGTTTTGTTAATCTAGTTATATTATTGCCTTAAAATTAATTGATTGAACCAGCGCGGGTTTATTTAGGTAATTATTTCAAGGACAGGGCCGAGTTACAGTACTGATAGATATCTTTACCGTGGAATGGGAAAGAGTGTCGGCGCTAGGGTTGCCAACATGTCTAAGGCGAAATACAGTATTTTTCAAATAAGGCTAAAAAAAATAGTACACTTTAAAATAATATAGTAGTTTATGGAAAAGGCAAAAATTAGGCAAATATATTATTATATTTTACTTTTTATAAAAATTATATTTTTTGAACTTATTGCATTTTGGAACAATGTTTTGGTCAAAATCATAAACCATAAATAAAACAATCATGAATCAAAATAAAAGTCTCATATTATTTTCTACCATCAATATTAATTAAATATAAGTAAATTAAAAACTCGTTTTTAACTTACTTACGATTGTATCAGTATTACTGATTAAGTTAAGACATGAAAGAAATTCGTCCATGGTTAAGATTAAGATATATTTCGTCCATGGATTAAGATTTAATTAAGTTGTCAATTTTATATTGACAAGTTTGGAACGCAATAAGACAGATAGATACGTTCAGAATTCAGATACAATACACTATACACATCTGTATTTGTTATATGGTGTGACTATACACTACACGCTATAGAATCAGTCAAAATTCACGATCACAAATTTAAAAAAAAGAAACATTTGTTTCTTAGCGATCGATGTTGAAAATATAGTATTTTTGCGTACTATATATTTCTTCAATAGTATATAGCACGCAGACCCGAAACATAGTATAATACGACATATTATTATAGTATGGTTGGCAGCCCTAGTTGGCGGCGCTTGGATGTAAACTCGTGTAGCCGCAACACAATCCACGGATGGAAACCACGCCCCCATCAAGCTTCCACCAAGGTGACCTTGGTTGGGAGGCGTGATTAAATCCGTCTGGAACGTGCTTTATTGTAACAGCTACAAACACATTCGTTGCTCATGTAACGCAATAGCGACCTAAAGTTTTAAAAGCATGCGACTCTCCGGCCCACACGCTTAAGTCTAAAATATTGGTGAAAATTGTATTATGATTAAAAATAAGCAGGTTTTCGTAACCGTATATAATAGGTCTTTACCTATGAAATTGCCGATTTGTATGGAGAATTTTCAAGAAGTTGCATTTTTCATACTAGCATTTTCTTTGTTCATTTAACAACCGTTAACACTCTTGTAACAAAACTTTTATGTACTAATGTTTGAACACTATGCTAACCTATTCCATTTACGATAAGCGAAAAAAATAAGTTTTGGCTAAGTTACAACCCCTCCGGTCACCCTTTTTTGGCTCACAAAAAAAAAGAGTAACTTTCAAGATCTTTTTTTAATGCTATGAAAGCTTAAAAAAAGGACTTTATTTTTACTGATAGTTGACTATCATGGTCATAATTCGACATACGTAAATCAAGATATTGTTAAATGTTTTAAAACATAGAAGTTATTATTTTCTCTGTATGTGACAAAATATCGGCAAGTTCATAAGTAAAGACCTAATATTTATAGATATATATTGCGAACGATTTTTATCCTAGCTTTCCGATGACCTAGAGACTTGAAACTTTGAAAATAGGTCAGAACTGGAAGGCAATGCAATATTATGGTGTCATTGAGCTGATCTGATGATGAAGCCGGAAGAAGCCCACAGGAATTCTATGATAAAACCTACAACCCCATCGTGTTTGGGCTCGTTAGAATAGGCATGACGAAATTTTTTTTTATTTTATGTTACATAAATTACCTCTCAAAAAAAGAAACATTGGTAAAATAATTATTTCACTAGCGTGAAAACTGCCCGAGATATCACAGTTTAAAATGCACACAAATTGGACTCACCCGAAAACGCTCCATACTAACGGCTATCCTAGTTATGACGTCACGCCTAGGTGTTTGTATGCAACGCGTAGGAAAGTTTGGCAGCTATATTAAATATTGTGTTTATCAAAATTGTTTCTTATACAAATTTGCTATAAATTTTATGGATTAATTAAATGTATTATTTATTTTAATATATTTTAAACTTTTTAAATGGACTTGTCCGCCCAACTTTGAAGGGTAATAAAACAAATAATACGCAATATATAAAACCAAGAGGTATACAAGCTACTCTAAAAGTTCAATATGTTTACGGTTTTTATTAGTATTTTGTTATTTTATTCAGTAGTCGTCATCCCTATTGTTTTGACGAGTACTCTAATGGGAGACGAAGTCCAGGGTCTGATGATGAAGCTGACAGACAGAGTATGTTCATTACTTTTAGTCGGAGGATTTTTGTAAAAATATTAACCAAACTGTTTTTCAATTAGGGTTTTTCAAAATGACAAAAAACTGTATGCTCGATAGATAAGATGGCGTTTATAAAAATGTATGTGTCAATGTGATTTTTTTACTCAGCTTCGAAGAGTACTCAGGTAGGCAGGCAAATCTGATGTTACCCTAAAATGTTTCTCTTTGGCCAGATGTCAGCCAGCGAACGCTTATTTGCCTCTTTGGTACAGGCCGTTTATTTTTAAAAGCCAATTTTTACACTTCTCTTTCCATCAACGCCATCTAGAGGCAAATAGTTACTATTTTTTTAAAATGTCACTTTGTAAAGCCTTCATTAAGAATAATTGTCCTAAGTCGTGGGCTTTTAAAAAAAATGCTTTTTTGACAGTTGCCTTTCTCATCGAATGTGTTTTTTAATCAATATATTTGTACATGTATCATAGATTCACGTGGACTACATTACCACAGAATAACTATGATACTACCTAATAAATTGTTCGATTTTGGTAGATTATTTTTTGATGTTATTCTAAAATACCCCAGGTGTCCAAGAATGTCACAGCTCAAGGGTGGACACAATGTAACAGTGTTTCCACTACTACTACCTAATATTTGTGATTTTCAGACTCATTAATCTTTTAGTATGTAGAATTTTACCTGAGAGATTAATGCCTATTATAAGTAATTGTTGATTTTAAATCGTTATTGCCTATAAAAGGTACATAACTACGATTTAAAAAAAAATAGACTCATTTATCTTTAAGTCACACACAAATCATTGTACCTGAGATAAACCTATAGGTACTTTTAAAGTCTGAATAATTATGCAATACCTTGAGAAAACCTTTATCGGTTGGAATTCAACAGATTTTGTCATTTACTTGTTCCACTAAATATGAAAATGTCAAAATTAATAACAGTGTTTCATTGTTGGACAGAGGATGTTTCATTGTGTACACCTAGGTGGACACAATGAAACAATTCCCATTTTCTTTTAAAAGTCCTCTTATTGGTTTATGTATCTATTTATTAATGAAACTATAACTGCCATTTTATACCTAATTAAGTAGATTCCGTTCCTCTAAAAACGGAATTCATATCTTTAAAAATGAGAGAAATATGAGACTCAGAGCTTTTGGTGTTGCATTGTTCCACACTGCTCTACGTTTGTATGTATGTGAGTTTTTGTATTGTTACTTGGGACAAGTTTCAATGGTTGTAAAGTAATTTATGCTTACTACATAAGTCAAAACTTGAAAAATTAAACTTTAGTATTTACTTACCTTTTAAAAAAAACTAAAAACCGACTTCAAAAAACCTGCCTCTAAAAAGCAAGAAATAATATTCAAATCATTAGATATGCATTATCATTGTTATATAATAACAACACGTCTATTGAAGTCGGGTGGGGCTGGAGTACAACTTCGTTTTTTTATTCTAAAAGCCCTACCTTACTTCAATATACGTGTTGTTATTATATAACAATGATAATGCATATCTAATGATTTGAATATTATTTCTTGCTTTTTAGAGGCAGGTTATTTGAAGTTGGTTTTTTGTTTTTTAAAACATTTTTTTTTATTTTTAAAACAATTATTTTTTTTTGTTTTTAGTGTAAGTACCTTCTCTATTAGGTAGTGTAGTGTAAGTATATTATTTGGTAGAAAAATCGGCTCAGTCAAACGTGAGATATTCGCGGAGAAACATACATTCATACAGGTCAAACTGAAAGAGAACCTTCTTTTTTTTGAAGTCGGTTAAAAAGACTAAAAGTACCTCTTACCCAACAAAAAGAATCATCTTATTCGGTTCATAAATAACAAAATAGTCAAGTTAGTTGATGCAAAATCATAGTGTTTTCAGGATACCTTGAAAACTACTGAACCGATTTGAAAAAAAAATAAACGGGACCATTTCGCAAAAAAATTGAATCGAACAAAAAAGAATCATCAAAATCGGTCCATAAATGTCGAAGATACGCGCGAACAACGATAAAAAAAACATACAATTAAGGATGTAATAAAACAGATGCTTCGTTCGGAGTTATTTTATTAATAAAATACATGTAAAATATTTTTTTTTTCTTACAAAGAGGTTATAAGAAAACTGAATTTCTTAGTGCTCATCACGGTTAGTTCAGAGCCATCACGCCTTATTAGTAAGTTTGAATAGACTAACATACACGTTACTAACATAACAAGTGATGTATAGGTACTTGGTTATTTATAAAGCTGTTGGGTTTTAAAGTAAATGGGAACGGGAACGAGAACGAAAACGGAAACGGGAACGGTACTTACCTACTAATCTCTGAACTAAACTTTTCAATAATTTATACCAATTCGAATTTAATATTTATAACTAAGACAGGACAACGTCTGTCGGGTCAGCTAGTAAAATAAATATTTGAGGGGGCTCCCATACAACAAACGTGATTTTTTAGCCGTTTTTTGGTACGGAACCCTTTGTGTGCGAGTCCGACTCGCACTTGACCGGTTTTTATTTCCTTACCCTCAAAAAATATTTTGTTACAGTTGGTAGGTAATCCTTTCTTTTTAAACTTTGCAAGAGGTAGAGTACAAGAATGTTAATGATGTCATCTCATCAATGAGACTGTAATTGACAATAATAACACATGCCTACTTCCAAATCACGCCAACAGCACTGTTAACCTATAATCCATTAAATGAAGTAGGTACACAAATACCCTATCTGTGTAATATTTTGTGACTATTTAATTTGGTCGGATACGCGCTAACAGCGCTGTGAGCGTGATTCGGAACGCGGCCACAGTATCATCAAATGTATTTATATTCGTTCGTATACTTCTTACCTACCTACCTACTCGTTACTTCAAATGTGTCACCGAACTTCAGTACCTATGCTTAGGCGTCACTTAAGTCACTTACTTACTTTAAATTAGGCGAATTAATTTGAAGTGGGATATTGTGCTGGCTCAATACGAAATAGAGGCTACTTTTTACAAATTCTTTTACCCAAAGTCGCTCGAACGGCAAAGTACGTAGCAGCGGTGCTCGAAGTACGCAGCAAACAGCGGTGCCCCGGCTCCCACCCCCCCACCCCCCCCATTTTCTTTTGTGACTTTTACAGGGTGTTGAAAAGAAAAAAATAAAAAGCTGAAAATTCCATTGATGAATTTAGCACAAAACATTATGTACAACAGATACTATTGATCTAAAACATTTAACACTTATTTAACCAATTGTAATATTCTTTTGGAGTTACTAAGGTAACGCTTTAGGTAATAGTCAAATAACAGTATTCCCGTGGACAAAGATGACACAAAAAGCTCAAGTAAGTACATCGGTTACAACTTCATAATCATCATGAAAGTAAAATTTTCAACTTTAATTTTCTTTTCGTCCGATAGCGTTAAAAAAGACAAAAACCTAAATTGTTACTTATGCATCAAACCAAAATGACACAATTTCATGTATTAGGCTAAGTGAATGGTGCAGAAACTATATACGAAAAAAACAAACTTTAATATTTTTAAAAGCTAAAAACTTATCCCGATCGGTCTAAAATGCAAGTTGAAGTGTTTTTAGATACCTATTTTGAAAGACTAATACTTCAAAAAACGAAGGAAGTTCTCAGTTCGGTTGCATTCAACCGAGACCTAAATTAATGGGTGACTGATACTGATGATGATGGGTGACTGGTACTGAGTGGGCAATTATTATACCAATTATGACGTTCACATTTTTAACACGTTTTTATAAGGTTACCTACTTTCTCATTTGTTTGTTTGTATTTTGTCATCTCGATTAGGATAAAAGTCACCTTTTTACGTCCCCTAAAAAATATTGCAATATTGCATAGTCAGTAACAGTATGATAGTAGGTACGATACGTACGAGTATGTAGGCAAATCAACCCTCAACATTATGTAGTTCAACTTGAATTTTATTAGAAACAGCCTAATGATTCCTACGGACCGACGATATGGTCACCCTACACACTGATTATTCATAATAAATCATAGTAAATAAATTTACTTATTTCTCTAAAACGAATGAAGATATAGTGAAAATATGTTTTCGGGCCGTTTATCGTGATCAAACGGTTACGTAAACTTGCTTATTTTTAATCTTAATACAATTTTCACCAGTATTTTAGACTTAAGCGTGTGGGCCGGAGATTCGCATGCTTTTAAAACTTTAGATCGCCATATCTTTGTCCCTGTTGCGTTACATGAGCAACAAATGTGTTTGTAGCTGTTACAATGAATATGTAACGGCTACAAATACATCAACCCAGCGGTACAGGCTCCGATTGATCTGGAATTCGACGATTTAACAAAAAACATAACCTCAAAGCATGCGAATCTCCGTGCCACATGCTTTTGTCAATCATTCTGCCGGGAAGCCGGTACAATCGATTTGATATCTGAAATAAGAACGTATATCATCGGTACATTACTTCTAGGTAGTTTTAGAATGGAATTATTCAGTGGCACGGAGATTCGCATGCTCACTGAATAATTCCATTCTAAAACTACCTAGAAGTAATGTACCGATGATATACGTTCTTATTTCAGATATCAAATCGATTGTACCGGCTTCCCGGCAGAATGATTGACAAAAGCATGTGGCACGGAGATTCGCATGCTTTGAGGTTATGTTTTTTGTTAAATCGTCGAATTCCAGATCAATCGGAGCCTGTACCGCTGGGTTGATGTATTTGTAGCCGTTACATATTCATTGTAACAGCTACAAACACATTTGTTGCTCATGTAACGCAACAGGGACAAAGATATCGCGATCTAAAGTTTTAAAAGCATGCGACTCTCCGGCCCACACACTTAAGTCTAAAATATTGATGAAAATTGCATTAAGATTAAAAATAAGCAGGTTTTTGTAATCGTTTGATCACGATAAACGACCCGAAAACATATTTTCAGAATATCTTTACTCGTTTTAGAGAAATTTGCAAATTTATTTACTATGAACAATCACAGTGTAGGGTTACCATATCGTCGGTCGGTCAGAATCATTAGGCTGTTTCTAGAAAATAGACCGATCGGAATACGTTATTTTGAGGGTATAACCTTCAAGAATTCTAAAGTTTATGAATTCTTGCCTGTCGATACATTGGCATATAATTAGTTTATTTTTGCGTTTTGTGTCACATCTAGCCGATGCATCTTGAGAAATTCGATTATTTGTGGTGGTTATAAATAATTGGACTCTAAGGCGATTCTCCCACTGCCAACGCGCGCCGTCGTTGCGGGGCGCGGTTTGGCGTTTCACGCGCGCGGTGACGGCGCAGCGCAACGCCTGTTCGGGCGGTTTTCTCCGCGCCCCCGCGCCATTCGGCGTCTGACGCGTCCCCGCCGCTTGTTTTTTAGAGGCATTAAATTTTGAAGTTGTTTTGTTTTAATTTCCAGGTTTTTAGGGTTCCGTACCTCAAAAGGAAAAAAAACTGAACACATATAAAATCACTCATGAGATTAAAACGTCCAGACAAATAATTTAGATTTGCCATCTCGATATTAATGACGGAATTTTAATAACATACGAGTAGGTAGGTACGGTCAACGGCACGCTGGGCTTCCACGACAGCGTAATGATATTCAATCAAATAAATAACAGATTTTTTACAGTTTTGTATAACCTCATGTGCTGCATAATGTACCTACCAAATGGCACTAAAATGGGCGTATATCCAAGCCACGAAACATTTGAAAACCAGAGGAAATCCCGCCATCGTAACGAAACGATCATCGAAAACCAGCCGCGGGGCGCGTCGCAGTGTGTTGTACCCCGCGGTAACGCGCCTGCTGGCGCAAACTGCTCGCGGATCGCCGGCGGCACGCGGCGGTGCGTGCTCACGCGCCGTGGCGCGCCTTGGTGTGTTGGACGAGGCGGTTTTCTGTACAAATTAATGTACTTGCATACAACGTAAAAGACGCGCGTGGGTGCGCCGCGACCGCGCGCGTCGCCAGTGTGAGAACCGTCTACACCGTAAACAATAGTATTGTATTTAAGATAGCCTGCGTAGTGTACAAACCTAATTTGTGTCATTTTCGTCCATGGAAACAGACGTGGGACCCGTACATTAATAACACCGTCAAAAAAATATTACAATTTGAAAAACAAGTACCATATACCTCAGTTCACTTAAAAATCCCTATGAAATAAATTTGTGCCAAATTAAGGCATGGACTTTTAATATTTTCAATTTTTTTGTTTGTCCGAGCCATTGATGCTTATAAAAAATATTAGTATTATTAGAGTATACATATTTAATATCTTAAATACATGAGTGATGGACAGAATGAATTTGTGTCATTTTCATGCATGGATAATACCTAGGTAGGTAGGTATTCAAAAAGTTTGCGGTCGAAGCGAGTAGGCGCGGGCGCGTGGCGAGGGACGACGAAGCTCGTCCGTTTCGGTTGGATACTAAGTACGTACATACCTATAAGTCTCACGTCACGATACGAACGAACACGCACCTTTCGTTTGGTTAAGTAGGTACTCTATAGAATTACATCTCCTGTTTTAGAAATTCATACAGATGTACTATGGACAACAACGTCACTTAACCACAACTCTTAAGGTTAAAATCGGTTGCACGCCGCGCCGCCGCCGTCATAACATAATATATTTAGTTCGTGCAGGGGGATACATGCGCACACAATTTTTTTGCTAACTTTTTAAGCGAAGCTGTTGCCCATAGTACATACATATCTGTTCTGTTTCCATTCTAAAACAACCTAGAAGTAATGTACCGACGATATACATTCTTATTTCAGATATCAAATCGATTGTACCGGCTTCCCGGCAGAATGATTGACAAAAACATGTGGGCCGGAGAGTCGCATGCTTTGAGGTTATGTTTTTTGTTAAATCGTCGAATTCCAGATCAATCGGAGCCTGTAGCGGTGGGTTGATGTATTTGTAGCCGTTACATATTTAAGCATGTTCCAGACGGATTAAATCACGCCTCCCAACAGAGGTGACCTTGCTTGATTTAATCCATCTAGACGGCAGATTTAATCCAAATTTCTCCAACCAATCCAAATGACCTTCAACGTCCTTGGTGGAAGGGCGCGAGTTCCAACACAGGCACGGTAATGATATTTATCAGTACTCCAACTTCATATACTGCCCGGCATTTTATTGGCAAGATAAAAACGAGACAAAAGATGTGCAGCGCCACAAATTTTAGTGTTTGTGGCTATTGCGCATCTTTTGTCTCATCTTTCTCTTGCCAATTTATATGCAAGTGTCATCTGTACAAATAGTCGAAAAGCGAGTCGTACCTACGCGCCTCGGCCCTCGAGTTCAGTCTGCAGTCTGCACTCGGTACACAAACAGTCGCGAATGCGCCGCAGTGATGAACGAAAGATGTACGAGGTAATAAATATAATAGAAAAAATACTATAAAATATCGACTCAGCCCTCGCAGTTCAGACGGGCTCAAATGGCTCGGCTGCTACGGGTTACGGGTGAGTCAATTTTTTCTAGTATTTTTAGGGTTCCGTAGCCTAAATGGCAAAAAACGGAACCCTTATAGATTCGTCATGTCTGTCTGTCTATCTGTCCTTCTGTCACAGCCATTTTATTCCAAAAGTATTAATATTACACAATTGAACCTTGGTTGGTAGATGTATTCTGTTAACCGCTTAACGATTTTAACACAAAAATAACAAAAATAAAGATTAAGGGGGGGCTCTCCATACATGGAACTGCAACTGCGAACGTGTGAGGTGTCAATAGATAGGTCTTTAAAATTGACATTGAGGTTTTTAAGACATTTTTTTCTCAAAGTCTAAGGTTTGAAAGATATACTCCTCCAAAGTGGTAAAATGTTTATCCTCCCCCCCCCCCCCCCTTTAACTTTTGAAATAAGAAAGTGAAAAATCTAAAAAACATATATGCTGCATGTAGGTCTTAATAATTACTTTCAATAAAAATTGGTTTAAATGAGATATAGTAATTAGTTTTTCAGATATAGCACATTTTCCATAACCGCAAATATAACTTTGTCATTCATAACAACACTGAAAAACAAAGTTATTTTTGCAGACGAAAAATTATAATGGTATTAAATATGGTGTGGTATAAGGTATCTACGGAACCGTACGGCGTGTTGCCCAAAACGCACTTGGCCGGGTTTTTTTCTATTATATTTATTACCTTAATATAGAAATAACATTCTGAATGCCAAAAGTCTAAAAATTCAATAGGTACTATTGATTGAAATATAAGTTCTTACTATTGCAAAGTGCAGATTGTGCTGTTTTTATTATAAATATAATTAACCAATAATCCAGAGATACCTTACATTTTTAAATACCTGGAAAGTCCGAAAGCTAAGATTAAGCATACTTAAAATATTATATAATACGTAGGTATTGTACTAAGGATTATTAAATAATTTGTTTCTCCCATCAATAATGTATTTTTTTTTATTTTTATTTTACCATTAGTTTTGTTAATCTAGTTATATTATTGCCTTAAAATTAATTGATTGAACCAGCGCGGGTTTATTTAGGTAATTATTTCAAGGACAGGGCCGAGTTACAGTACTGATAGATATCTTTACCGTGGAATGGGAAAGAGTGTCGGCGCTAGGGTTGCCAACATGTCTAAGGCGAAATACAGTATTTTTCAAATAAGGCTAAAAAAATTAGTACACTTTAAAATAATATAGTAGTTTATGGAAAAGGCAAAAATTAGGCAAATATATTATTATATTTTACTTTTTATAAAAACTATATTTTTTGAACTTTTTGCATTTTTGAACAATGTTTTGGTCAAAATCATAAACCATAAATAAAACAATCATGAATCAAAATAAAAGTCTCATATTATTTTCTACCATCAATATTAATTAAATATAAGTAAATTAAAAACTCGTTTTTAACTTACTTACGATTGTATCAGTATTACTGATTAAGTTAAGACATGAAAGAAATTCGTCCATGGTTAAGATTAAGATATATTTCGTCCATGGATTAAGATTTAATTAAGTTGTCAATTTTATATTGACAAGTTTGGAACGCAATAAGACAGATAGATACGTTCAGAATTCAGATACAATACACTATACACATAGTATTTGTTATATGGTGTGACTATACACTACACGCTATAGAATCAGTCAAAATTCACGATCACAAATTAAAAAAAAAGAAACATTTGTTTCTTAGCGATCGATGTTGAAAATATAGTATTTTTGCGTACTATATATTTCTTCAATAGTATATAGCACGCAGACCCGAAACATAGTATAATACGACATATTATTATAGTATGGTTGGCAGCCCTAGTTGGCGGCGCTTGGATGTAAACTCGTGTAGCCGCAACACAATCCACGGATGGAAACCACGCCCCCATCAAGCTTCCACCAAGGTGACCTTGGTTGGGAGGCGTGATTAAATCCGTCTGGAACGTGCTTTATTGTAACAGCTACAAACACATTCGTTGCTCATGTAACGCAATAGCGACCTAAAGTTTTAAAAGCATGCGACTCTCCGGCCCACACGCTTAAGTCTAAAATATTGGTGAAAATTGTATTATGATTAAAAATAAGCAGGTTTTCGTAACCGTATATAATAGGTCTTTACCTATGAAATTGCCGATTTGTATGGAGAATTTTCAAGAAGTTGCATTTTTAATACTAGCATTTTCTTTGTTCATTTAACAACCGTTAACACTCTTGTAACAAAACTTTTATGTACTAATGTTTGAACACTATGCTAACCTATTCCATTTACGATAGGCGAAAAAAATAAGTTTTGGCTAAGTTACAACCCCTCCGGTCACCATTTTTTGGCTCACAAAAAAAGAGTAACTTTCAAGATCTTTTTTTAATGCTATGAAAGCTTAAAAAAAGGACTTTATTTTTACTGATAGTTGACTATCATGGTCATAATTCGACATACGTAAATCAAGATATTGTTAAATGTTTTAAAACATAGAAGTTATTATTTTCTCTGTATGTGACAAAATATCGCCAAGTTCATAAGTAAAGACCTAATATTTATAGATATATATTGCGAACGATTTTATCCTAGCTTTCCGATGACCTAGAGACTTGAAACTTTGAAAATAGGTCAGAACTGGAAGGCAATGCAATATTATGGTGTCATTGAGCTGATCTGATGATGAAGCCGGAAGAAGCCCACAGGAATTCTATGATAAAACCTACAACCTCATCGTGTTTGGGCTCGTTAGAATAGGCATGACGAAATTTTTTTTTATTTTATGTTACATAAATTACCTCTCAAAAAAAGAAACATTGGTAAAATAATTATTTCGCTAGCGTGAAAACTGCCCGAGATATCACAGTTTAAAATGCACACAAATTGGACTCACCCGAAAACGCTCCATACTAACGGCTACCCTAGTTATGACGTCACGCCTAGGTGTTTGTATGCAACGCGTAGGAAAGTTTGGCAGCTATATTAAATATTGTGTTTATCAAAATTGTTTCTTATACAAATTTGCTATAAATTTTATGGATTAATTAAATGTATTATTTATTTTAATATATTTTAAACTTTTTAAATGGACTTGTCCGCCCAACTTTGAAGGGTAATAAAACAAATAATACGCAATATATAAAACCAAGAGGTATACAAGCTACTCTAAAAGTTCAATATGTTTACGGTTTTTATTAGTATTTTGTTATTTTATTCAGTAGTCGTCATCCCTATTGTTTTGACGAGTACTCTAATGGGAGACGAAGTCCAGGGTCTGATGATGAAGCTGACAGACAGAGTATGTTCATTACTTTTAGTCGGAGGATTTTTGTAAAAATATTAACCAAACTGTTTTTCAATTAGGGTTTTTCAAAATGACAAAAAACTGTATGCTCGATAGATAAGATGGCGTTGATAAAAATGTATGTGTCAATGTGATTTTTTTACTCAGCTTCGAAGAGTACTCAGGTAGGCAGGCAAATCTGATGTTACCCTAAAATGTTTCTCTTTGGCCAGATGTCAGCCAGCGAACGCTTATTTGCCTCTTTGGTACAGGCCGTTTATTTTTAAAAGCCAATTTTTACACTTCTCTTTCCATCAACGCCATCTAGAGGCAAATAGTTACTATTTTTTTAAAATGTCACTTTGTAAAGCCTTCATTAAGAATAATTGTCCTAAGTCGTGGGCTTTTAAAAAAAATGCTTTTTTGACAGTTGCCTTTCTCATCGAATGTGTTTTTTAATCAATATATTTGTACATGTATCATAGATTCACGTGGACTACATTACCACAGAATAACTATGATACTACCTAATAAATTGTTCGATTTTGGTAGATTATTTTTTGATGTTATTCTAAAATACCCCAGGTGTCCAAGAATGTCACAGCTCAAGGGTGGACACAATGTAACAGTGTTTCCACTACTACTACCTAATATTTGTGATTTTCAGACTCATTAATCTTTTAGTATGTAGAATTTTACCTGAGAGATTAATGCCTATTATAAGTAATTGTTGATTTTAAATCGTTATTGCCTATAAAAGGTACATAACTACGATTTAAAAAAAATTAGACTCATTTATCTTTAAGTCACACACAAATCATTGTACCTGAGATAAACCTATAGGTACTTTTAAAGTCTGAATAATTATGCAATACCTTGAGAAAACCTTTATCGGTTGGAATTCAACAGATTTTGTCATTTACTTGTTCCACTAAATATGAAAATGTCAAAATTAATAACAGTGTTTCATTGTTGGACAGAGGATGTTTCATTGTGTACACCTAGGTGGACACAATGAAACAATTCCCATTTTCTTTTAAAAGTCTTCTTATTGGTTTATGTATCTATTTATTAATGAAACTATAACTGCCATTTTATACCTAATTAAGTAGATTCCGTTCCTCTAAAAACGGAATTCATATCTTTAAAAATGAGAGAAATATGAGACTCAGAGCTTTTGGTGTTGCATTGTTCCACACTGCTCTACGTTTGTATGTATGTGAGTTTTTGTATTGTTACTTGGGACAAGTTTCAATGGTTGTAAAGTAATTTATGCTTACTACATAAGTCAAAACTTGAAAAATTAAACTTTAGTATTTACTTACCTTTTAAAAAAAACTAAAAACCGACTTCAAAAAACCTGCCTCTAAAAAGCAAGAAATAATATTCAAATCATTAGATATGCATTATCATTGTTATATAATAACAACACGTCTATTGAAGTCGGGTGGGGCTGGAGTACAACTTCGTTTTTTTATTCTAAAAGCCCTACCCGACTTCAATATACGTGTTGTTATTATATAACAATGATAATGCATATCTAATGATTTGAATATTATTTCTTGCTTTTTAGAGGCAGGTTATTTGAAGTTGGTTTTTTGTTTTTTAAAACATTTTTTTTTATTTTTAAAACAATTTTTTATTTTTTTGTTTTTAGTGTAAGTACCTTCTCTATTAGGTAGTGTAGTGTAAGTATATTATTTGGTAGAAAAATCGGCTCAGTCAAACGTGAGATATTCGCGGAGAAACATACATTCATACAGGTCAAACTGAAAGAGAACCTTCTTTTTTTTGAAGTCAGTTAAAAAGACTAAAAGTACCTCTTACCCAACAAAAAGAATCATCTTATTCGGTTCATAAATAACAAAATAGTCAAGTTAGTTGATGCAAAATCATAGTGTTTTCAGGATACCTTGAAAACTACTGAACCGATTTGAAAAAAAAATAAATGGGACCATTTCGCAAAAAAATTGAATCGAACAAAAAAAGAATCATCAAAATCGGTCCATAAATGTCGAAGATACGCGCGAACAACGATAAAAAAAACATACAATTAAGGATGTAATAAAACAGATGCTTCGTTCGGAGTTATTTTATTAATAAAATACATGTAAAATATTTTTTTTTCTTACAAAGAGGTTATAAGAAAACTGAATTTCTTAGTGCTCATCACGGTTAGTTCAGAGCCATCACGCCTTATTAGTAAGTTTGAATAGACTAACATACACGTTACTAACATAACAAGTGATGTATAGGTACTTGGTTATTTATAAAGCTGTTGGGTTTTAAAGTAAATGGGAACGGGAACGAGAACGAAAACGGAAACGGGAACGGTACTTACCTACTAATCTCTGAACTAAACTTTTCAATAATTTATACCAATTCGAATTTAATATTTATAACTAAGACAGGACAACGTCTGTCGGGTCAGCTAGTAAAATAAATATTTGAGGGGGCTCCCATACAACAAACGTGATTTTTTAGCCGTTTTTTGGTACGGAACCCTTTGTGTGCGAGTCCGACTCGCACTTGACCGGTTTTTATTTCCTTACCCTCAAAAAATATTTTGTTACAGTAGGTAGGTAATCCTTTCTTTTTAAACTTTGCAAGAGGTAGAGTACAAGAATGTTAATGATGTCATCTCATCAATGAGACTGTAATTGACAATAATAACACATGCCTACTTCCAAATCACGCCAACAGCACTGTTAGCCTATAATCCATTAAATGAAGTAGGTACACAAATACCCTATCTGTGTAATATTTTGTGACTATTTAATTTGGTCGGATACGCGCTAACAGCGCTGTGAGCGTGATTCGGAACGCGGCCACAGTATCATCAAATGTATTTATATTCGTTCGTATACTTCTTACCTACCTACCTACTCGTTACTTCAAATGTGTCACCGAACTTCAGTACCTATGCTTAGGCGTCACTTAAGTCACTTACTTACTTTAAATTAGGCGAATTAATTTGAAGTGGGATATTGTGCTGGCTCAATACGAAATAGAGGCTACTTTTTACAAATTCTTTTACCCAAAGTCGCTCGAACGGCAAAGTACGTAGCAGCGGTGCTCGAAGTACGCAGCAAACAGCGGTGCCCCGGCTCCCACCCCCCCACCCCCCCCCCCCCATTTTCTTTTGTGACTTTTACAGGGTGTTGAAAAGAAAAAAATAAAAAGCTGAAAATTCCATTGATGAATTCAGCACAAAACATTATGTACAACAGATACTATTGATCTAAAACATTTAACACTTATTTAACCAATTGTAATATTCTTTTGGAGTTACTAAGGTAACGCTTTAGGTAATAGTCAAATAACAGTATTCCCGTGGACAAAGATGACACAAAAAGCTCAAGTAAGTACATCGGTTACAACTTCATAATCATCATGAAAGTAAAATTTTCAACTTTAATTTTCTTTTCGTCCGATAGCGTTAAAAAAGACAAAAACCTAAATTGTTACTTATGCATCAAACCAAAATGACATAATTTCATGTATTAGGCTAAGTGAATGGTGCAGAAACTATATACGAAAAAAACAAACTTTAATATTTTTAAAAGCTAAAAACTTATCCCGATCGGTCTAAAATGCAAGTTGAAGTGTTTTTAGATACCTATTTTGAAAGACTAATACTTCAAAAAACGAAGGAAGTTCTCAGTTCGGTTGCATTCAACCGAGACCTAAATTAATGGGTGACTGATACTGATGATGATGGGTGACTGGTACTGAGTGGGCAATTATTAATACCAATTATGACGTTCACATTTTTAACACGTTTTTATAAGGTTACCTACTTTCTCATTTGTTTGTTTGTATTTTGTCATCTCGATTAGGATAAAAGTCACCTTTTTACGTCCCCTAAAAAATATTGCAATATTGCATAGTCAGTAACAGTATGATAGTAGGTACGATACGTACGAGTATGTAGGCAAATCAACCCTCAACATTATGTAGTTCAACTTGAATTTTATTAGAAACAGCCTAATGATTCCTACGGACCGACGATATGGTCACCCTACACACTGATTATTCATAATAAATCATAGTAAATAAATTTACTTATTTCTCTAAAACGAATGAAGATATAGTGAAAATATGTTTTCGGGCCGTTTATCGTGATCAAACGGTTACGTAAACTTGCTTATTTTTAATCTTAATACAATTTTCACCAGTATTTTAGACTTAAGCGTGTGGGCCGGAGATTCGCATGCTTTTAAAACTTTAGATCGCCATATCTTTGTCCCTGTTGCGTTACATGAGCAACAAATGTGTTTGTAGCTGTTACAATGAATATGTAACGGCTACAAATACATCAACCCAGCGGTACAGGCTCCGATTGATCTGGAATTCGACGATTTAACAAAAAACATAACCTCAAAGCATGCGAATCTCCGTGCCACATGCTTTTGTCAATCATTCTGCCGGGAAGCCGGTACAATCGATTTGATATCTGAAATAAGAACTTATATCATCGGTACATTACTTCTAGGTAGTTTTAGAATGGAATTATTCAGTGGCACGGAGATTCGCATGCTCACGGAATACACCCAATGTCAACGTCAACAACGACGCTGGCTGCACCACAGACAGATGTGAGACAGACTAGAACAAGCTTTTACGCGTCATCGTCATAAGATAAAATGATCTGTGCGCACGTGTAATGTGTGAAGTGAGGTTACTTTCGTGGAATTTAAATATTAAAATTATTATTTGTGATTGTGATCCTTTTTACTAACAAAATGGTACGTCACAATAATCAGTTACCCAATAATTTAACTCAACTACAAAATCTCATTAAAAGAGATGCAGTATCATACAAAGAAGAGTTCCATCAACAATTAGCTCACTTTGAAACAACCTTGGAAATATTTAATTTGAATCCTACTCAATATAATAAAAAGCTTGATGAACAGGCTATGTTCTTGGCTCAAGTTGCTAAGTGTTATCTTGGTGAAATGAAATTATTTCCTCAAAAAATTGTGGATATTTTAAAAACGCATAACACGATTTTACATAATGATATGCGACTTGCTCTGTGCAAATGCCTCATTTTACTACGAAATAAAAATTTTATAACACCATTTGATCTCTTAGAATTGTTTTTCCAATTGTTGAAATGCCAAGACAAATATTTGAGGGAGTTCCTTAAAACTCACATCATCACAGACATCAAAAACATAAACATGAAACACAAAGATGCAAAATTTAATGCAACTCTTCAAAACTTTATATTTTCAATGTTGC
Organism: Agriphila geniculea; assembly: GCA_943789525.1. Lineage (NCBI taxonomy): Eukaryota > Metazoa > Arthropoda > Insecta > Lepidoptera > Crambidae > Agriphila > Agriphila geniculea. Next base: position 16,416,433 of record OX038874.1, read on the forward strand.
GGGATACTGATGCAAGAGCCGCAAAATTATCCATAGATATATTGATTGAACTTTATCAAAAAAACATCTGGAATGATCATAAAACAGTAAATATTATCGCTGATATTGGATGTTTTTCAAAGGTTACCAAGGTAATGGTTGCATCCCTTAAGTTCTTCTTGGGAAAGGATGAGGAAGAAGAAGATAAGGATTCTGACAGTGAAAATGAAGTAGACCCAAAAGACACCATGATTGCCAATAAATTTAATAAGAAAACTAGAAAGAGGGAAAAAATGGTTGATAAAGTAAAAAAGATAGCAAAGAAAATGAAGAAAAAGAAGCAGAAGGCACCCACATTTAATTTTTCTGCTCTTCATTTGATAAATAATCCTCAAGGATTTGCTGAGAAATTATTTAAGCAAATGGAATCGTCCAACGAAAGATTTGAAGTAAAGTTAATGTCTCTTGATGTTGTATCCCGTTTAATTGGCTTGCACAATCTGTTTTTGTTCAATTTTTATCCATTTCTAGCAAGGTTACTAATGCCTCATCAAAGAGAAGTAACTCGGATACTTCAATTTGCTGCCCAGGCTTCGCATGAATTAGTGCCACCAGAAATAATAGAACCAGTGATGAAAGCAATAGCCAACAACTTTATAACTGAAAGAAATTCTACAGATGTAATGGCTGTTGGTTTGAATGCAGTAAGAGAGATATGTGCTCGCTGCCCCCTTGCTATTGATGAAGATCTTCTTAGAGATTTAGTCCAATACAAATCTTACAAGGAAAAGTCTGTGATGATGGCAGCAAGATCACTTGTTCAGTTATATAGACAGTCTATGCCCAACCTTTTACACAAAAAGGACAGAGGACGTCCTACAGAAGCATCTGTTGAGCTTAAAACTAAAAAGTATGGTGAGGTAGAAACAACTAGCTATATACCTGGGTCAGAAGTTCTCTTAGAAAAAGAAAAATCTGACATCACAAAAGAAAAGAGCAAGAAAAAGTCTAAAAAGAATCATGACTCGGACAGTGATGAGTGGATTGACGTAGCATCATCAGATTCAGAAATTGATATACCAACTGACAGTGAAATGGATGATGAGGAAGATATAGAGGAAAGTGAAGAAGAGTCTGAGGATGAAAATGAAGAAGAAAAAGACACTAAACAAAGTAATACTATTGAAATTGGAGATGTCAGTAGTACAAGCAATCGAAAAATTGTGAAAAGCAAAAGTATGTTGAAAAAGCAAAATATTGAAGAAAAAATTAGTACAGCCAGAGATATTGCTATGGAAAAAATATTTACGGATGAAGATTTTAAACGTATTGAAACAGCTCAAATAAAAAAGCAAGTAAGCGGTGTTAAGAGAAACAGAAGTGTAATTGAAGAAGAATCAAATGAATCGGAATTAGTAAAACTCTCAGACATTGAAAACATTCATAAGAAAAGGAAACATGACAAAAATGCACGACTGGAGAGTGTAATGAAAGGTAGGGAAGACAGGGGTAAGTTTGGATATAAAGACAGAAGGAAAAATATTCACTGTTCAAAAACAAACCGAGAAAAAAAGAAGACTAAGAGTTACCAAATGGTAAAGCACAAAGTGAAAGGAAAAATTAAGAGATCTTTTAAGGACAAACAAATTGCTTTCAGAAATTATTTGATTAAGCAGAAGAAAATGCGATAAACATTTTAGAAAGCAATTAAGCCCACCGGTAACGATCAATTGCGATTGTCAATTTTTCCGCAATTGACGCCCATTGACGGAAAAATTGATCGTTTACGCGTGCAATTGAAGCAATTGTCAATTGCTCCAACAATGGCATTGACGGAAAAATTGACAATCGCAATTGATCGTTACCGGCGGGCTTTACATTATGTTAAAAATTGCTTTATGGCTATTATATTATTGATATTTGATTTTTAATGTCTTTTAAATTTTTCAACATCTTTCTATACTAATATTAGATTAGAAATGTTAAAGTAGATGTTTGTTACTCCATCATTACCTATAGTAGCAGCGTATTTACGTAAGGAAGCTAGTAGCCGGCGCTGATCTACCAGCGCTTATCGGCGCGCAGGGAATCTGCGCCTGCAGTTAGTACCGAGTCTCCATTCTAAGCCAAACCAGCGCCGACCGCTCCGATCAGCGCTGGCGCAGATTTCCTGCGCGGACCTGCGGCCGTATTATGATCTCTTATTTCCTGGCAGTTTTCTGACTGGCTATCAATCTATCTCTATGAATTGCTATAAAGCGAGAAAGAGATGTAACTATAGCAATTCATAAACCTGGCAAGTTTTAAGAGGTTGTAATACCCCCCTGCGCCGATAAGCGCTAGTAAACCGGCGACTGCGCCGGCCGACTGCCGTTCCTACATGAATACACCCACGATTTTGCGATTTCTCGATTCTTGTGAGATCTCGAGTAATTTTTCGAGATGCAATCTCGAAGATATAATCTCAAGATATAATCTATAATCTAAAGATTATATAAAGATCTCGAGTAATTTTTCGAGATGCAATCTCGAAGATATAATCTCAAGATATAATCTATAATCTAAAGATTATATAAAGATATAATCTTAAGATCATGGACCCTATTTTCGAATCGCTGAATTGGCGTCGATGAAGACTGAGTCAAAATGTCGAACGAAAATCAGTAGAAAAGAGCGCTCGACGCCAACCGAGCTATTCAAAAATTTGATCAAAGCTCCAGCTACCCACATTCGAGATCGAGTAGAGATCGCGATGCGCGCGCAGCGCATGAATAAATAAAAACTGGTCAAGAGCAAGTCGGACTCGCGCACCGAAGGTTCCGTACCATCATAATAAATACACTGCAGAGTACAATAATAAAATTATTGTGGCAGTTTTAGGTCAGCGCCATCTCTTGACCGATAGTGTATCAATATGAACTTTTTTAGAAATTTGATAATTTCTAAAAAAGTGTGCTATATTGAGACATCGTTTTATTTTTCCTGTAATCTTTATATAAACTGCTATCACATAGAATAATTTCAGATTTTTCTCTTTGCAAACTTCGGAGATAAGAGGGGGAGGGAACGGTATTTTTTTTTACCTTTTTCATCATAAGTCGAAAACTATGCGGCCTAAAAAAAAGAAAAAATGATTGAAAACGTGCAAACGGCGCTTTTTCATATGATACCCCACATGCCCTAGTAGCCCCACTTCAAATTTTTAAGACCCCTTTTCAGTCCCTGTTGTAAAAAAGATATTTATTTTTTCATTTCTCTCTTATTTGCAAAATAGTTGGGTAAATGCTTAGAGTAATACGGGCTTTCTACAGAAAGAGAAGCCATACGAAGCGTTCCCCTCTGCCGAAGTACAAGCCCAAATGGGCATACGCATTAGTAAAACCAGTTGCGCCCGGATTTCTTTCTAGACCGAGTCCAGTCGCGCATGTGAACGCTGCTGTGTTTAAAATGTCGAATTTATGAGTATTTTTCTGTGAAAAGAGGTCTTGAACATCAAGTATACAAAAAGACGGTGTTACATTTCACATAAAAGTAATTTTTTATCGTATTATTGCTATTTTGTTTACATTTAAACATTAAATTCGTATATTTTATTCTTGATTAGTTGTCAAATTTGTTCAGTGACATCGGGTCTGCTAGTCCATGGCTCGTCCGTACAAATTTCAGATCTGTCGCTAGATAAATCCGAGTTCTCGCCGATGGGCAACTTAGTGATGTTACCGTTAAATAATGTTTGTCGATAAAGTGTTGGTCAATCTGGCCCTGATTATGCGTCAAATTCATTTGCGAGATTTTTGCATGATTTGCTCTGCACTGATGTGAGCGCGACGCGACAGATATCGCTAAATAAATATCGAAATAGTAGATTATACAACAATTGAATAAAAAGGGAATTTAGTTCGAGGGATACAAAGAACCGAGATGAAATTTTTTTTCACGAGTTGTGTACTCTACTTTTTTCCATTGACTGCGGGAAAACAAATAGGTACCTAGCAGTACTTTATACTTAGTATTTATAGTAGACCATCAGCCATTTTTAATGTTCCCACTACTGGGGCACAGGCCTTCCTTATAGGTGGGAGGATGGGCGATAACCCACCACGCGGGCCCAATACGGATTGATGGATGTTAACGACTGCAAATGCAGCCGGGACCAACGGCTTAACGTGCTTTCCGAGGCACGAAGGAGCTCAAGATATTTTTGGTCACCCATCCCATGACCGACCCATGCGTGAAATTAGAAGTTTTCCAATGACATAAAACAACCACGCTAAGAGAGAGATGGATGGTAGGTACCCCCCCTTGGCAGGTAAGGGGGGGTGGCATTCAAAGTTTCGCGCCACCGCACTTCAGAAAAAAATCATATCTCCTTCAATATACCTACCACCTCGAATGAGGTATCATATTATGATAAATCAGGGATGATGAAGCGATTTTTGAGACATTGAATGTACAGTTTCTTAGAAAAATAATGATATATAAGTTACTATAATGACGACATTATCAAAATCAGTTTGCTATTTTTTTATTCAACAGTCGGTCGGTATCTTTCAAAATTCAAATTGTTGGGTGTGCAGATAGCAGTACTGTCATGGAGCGATGTTCAGTGTCAGCAGCCTGAGCCCAACTTCCCTGGGTAGACATTAATCCCAACACAATCACCTACACTCTCGAGCTTTTTGTATAAAGCTCGAGCGTATAAAAATGACCTCTTTGTTGTTATTCACCCCATTGTAAAATGATTGATTTTGTAACCTTTATTCCTTTTTCCGTATCGATATTGCTGCATCGACAGTTGAGCCAGCCCTTTATGTCAAAAACGTGTCATATTTTGATGTGTGACTCATCCGTATACAATTTTTTGCTGTTTTGTTTTATTTTTTATGTGTGAGTGTCGTCATTACAGTGTTGTTTTTGTATGCGGGTATGCGGAACTGCACTTGTGTGCATTTCCCTCCCCCCGCAAAAAATGCCAGAATAATTTGAATAGAGTAATAATCGCTAAGGCTTCTCCCTTCGTGACGAAACGAAGCCTTTGTTGCTCGAAGGGTAAATGTCATCTTAAATCATTCCAAATTTCAAGTTGATACCATTAGTAGTTCTCGATGATTATTTCCTCTATGCTCGAGATATCCTGTGACCATAGACTTATTATATTACTGTGACAGACAGACTGAGTTGTGACTCAGTCTGTCCGTACCAAAATGGTAAAAAAGGAATCCTTATGGTGTGCCATAAGGGTTCCTGTTTTACCATTTTGGTACGGAACCCTAATTAGGAAGAAGCTTTAAGGGGATGTAAAGATACGTAACTGGAAGCTATATCAAATGATAGGACAATCTGTTAAAAAAATTGTTTAAAAAAAAACCGACTCTACCTTTAAAAAGCAATAAATAATATTGAAATCACTAGATACGCATTATCCTTAGATTATGCATTATCATTGTAATTAAACACGTCTGTTGGAAGTCGGCAGGCTGATTAGCTAAATAGAAACTATTTAGCGACCGGTTTCATTTGATATATATTGCTACTTTTCATTGGTATGTTTTTTAACCCCAAAAAGAAGTAGCAATGTATCACATTCATCTGTCAAATGAGACCGGTCGCTAGGTGGTTTCTAATTAGATAATCAGCCCGCGGGTGGGGCTGTTAGAATAAAAAAAGCTGCAGTTGTCCTCCAGTCCCACCCGACTTCCATAGACCTGTTTTATTACAATGATAATGCGTATCTAGTGATTTCAATATTATTTATTGCTTTTTAAAGGTAGAGTGAGGTGTTGAAGTCAGTTTTTTGTTTTAAAAAAATACCTTCTGTATTAGATATATTATCTAGGTAGATATAAAAATCGGTTCAGCCAAACGCGAGATAATTGCGGACAAACATACCTACATAATACGAGTCAAACTCAGAACCTTCTTTTTTTTAAAGTCGGTTAAAATACTAAAACATTTTCCTAAGTGTAACAAATACTTTTCTGGAAGCCGCATCAAAATCGGTTCATCCAAACGCGAGATAATCGCGGACAAACATACATACATACAGACATACAGGTGATACAGGTCAAACAGAACCTCCTTTTTTTTTTGTTTTTTTGAAGTTGGTTAAAAAAATAGATGAATCTTTTAGAGTGCGGCGGAGCGAGAGGACAGTTATAACTGCCCGGCATATATATTGGCAAGAGAATGAAAGAGACAAAGGATGCGCAGTAGCTACTGCGCATCTTTTGTCCCTTTCTTTCTCTTGCCAATATATATGCCGGCATCTGTAACTAGAAGTTTGCATATAATAGAGCGTGAAGGCTGAGTAGGCTTTCTCAGCCGCCGGATATAGGTATTGCTACAGATATTATTTACTCTGCAGTGTGGTTTGATGGTCAGGCCCGGACTTAGAGACCCAGGGCCCCTAGGCACTTTACATTTGGGCCCCCCATCCCGACGCATTTTTGAACATTAAGCAAATAAAATGCACTAGTGCAAAAATATAGTACAATTTTTAACCAACTTTAAAAACTGTAAATAAAATATAAATATCAGAAATAATTCATGTAGGCCTGCCATCAACTAAATTACGGACCATGGACAAAAATTTCAAAAACCTCGGATATTTGAGTTAAATAAATAATTTTACCCGGACGCACTTGCCTGTCTATAACAAAAAAGCGGCCGCGCAGCGCGATTTTTAGTTTTTTTCATCCACTAATCGTAAAATCTTGCCTGTATTCGGGAAAAAATGGCCGCGCAGCGCGATTTTTAGTCAGTTTATCCAATAATCAAGTTATCTTGCTTGCCTGTCTATGATAAAAAAAATAATCAGTTTTGTCCACTAATCTTGTAATCTTGCCTATCTATAGAAAAAAGAAAAGGGCCGCGCAGCGCAATTTTTAGTCAGTTTAAGTCAGTTCATCCACTAATCAAGTAATCTTGTCTATCTATAGTAAAAAAGGGCCGCGCAGCGCGATTTTTAGTCAGTTTTATCCTCCATTGAGGATCTTCAGTTAGGGCCCCTAGGCTGGTTGGGCCCCTAGGCCAGGGCCTTGTAGGCCTAGGCGGAAATCCGGGCCTGTTGATGGTGCAATTATGATGGTACGGAACCCTCGGTTTTATTTTAAATCCAATTTTGCCCTAGTCTATTTGCTTTTTAGGCAGTGTGATCATATTACCTACCTGGCCAAAAGACGACGTATACAAGAGAGATGTGGAAAACCAATCAGCCCATATGTTTCGACTAGATTGTCATGTGGAGAATTTGTTACAGTACGAGGCATATAACTTGAAATCGGGTGGGGATTGCGCGAAACGCGTATTTTGGGTATGCGTAGCGGTGAGGGGCGCGGTTGGCGGAAGAGGGGCGCGCGGTATTGGTCGCACACAAGAGCACATGCGCGAACTTATCCCCACTCCGTCGAAAAAATTTCAAGATACGTGCCTAGTACTGTACAAAATTTTCAAAATTGAGATAAGATTAGAACAGATTTTTTCATTATTTCAAAATGTCAACGACTACATTCGACGAATTATTTTTTAAACTGGAGTCACATTTGAAACGTAGCTCTAGTACTTTGAAAGTAAAGAGTGTATCAGTTATATCACCAATGGATGGTGATTGTTTTTAGAAATATTTCGAAAAACTAGCTCGAAAAATTACATATAATTTTCGAACCTGCTCACAAAATTTCACGAGAATCACTTGAGAAATGGGACATGTAGAGGAGAACAAACGGACAGCCAACGGACAGGCGGAAGGACATACGAAATAATTTTTGCCCAAGTTGAAACAGAGACGCCTCGCTTGCGCTTCGCGCTCGCTCGTCAATAAAATGGTTTGCAAAATTTGTGGACAAAGAAAGAAATAAACAAATAAATAAACAAGAGAGCGACCGTGGTAAAAAAACGATTAAGAGGCCGTAATAGGAAAACATGGTTTGCGCGGGCCATATTTTTATATAGAAAACGTAAAGTTGTAGCCACAAAAAAAAAACATACGACTTGCTAAAGAGATTATCTAGTCGCTACAAGAATTAAATTGCGTATAAATCTCACAGATGGTTGTAAAAAAAATCAGAATATCATCAATAGCGCTTATCGCGTCGCGGGCCATATTTTTGGCGTAAATAATAGCGGAAACGTATTGAATTCTACATCAAAATGCACTTTGACGTACTGTGCAGTTGCTACAATAACTTTTTTTTTAAGAAAGATAATTGTGCTAAAGGTAATGATGAAAAAACAACGAAAAACATCGAAAAAGTACAGAAGCGAGGTTATTTTCTATACTCTTTACACGTAAAAAAAGACAGAGATAAAAGATTTCGCATAACGGAGCCTTAACTAAATTCTTTCTTGCCACACTAATCCCATTCCATATCAAATGGTGAGATTGCATTTCCTTCATGACTGTACAGGCACGGCACGGGCGATACGGATCACGTAGCGGCGCCGATTTTCGCTCGCGTGACCCGTCGCGCGGGACCCGCGAGCGTGCTCTCCTGCCCCGCGAGGCGGGTTTGCCGCCCGCGCCGAGAGCGGCGGGCAATCCGCCACACGCAGCGCTGCTCTATGAATATACAAGAAACATCCCCGCTCTCGTGACGTGACCCGTCGAGCGGAACCCGCGAGCGTGATCTCCTGCCCCGTGAGGCGGGCTCGCCGCCCGCGCCGAGTGCGGCGGGCAATCCGGCACACGCAGCGCTGCTCTAAGAATATACAGGAAACAGCACCCGGAGCGGACGCCCGCGCCGGGATCCCGCTCAAGGCAGCGGAGGGCCGACAAATTTGCTATAAGTACATTTTACGGACCAGTGGCGCCCTTAGGGGGTGGCGAACCGGGCAATCGCCCGGGGCCTCGCTCTTGCAGGGGCCTCGCGCAACAACCCAAGTAAATTAAAAAAATATAGATTATACATAATATCAATAGAAATAAAAGAACCAGTAAAAAGTTTCTTATCATATTGCCACACAAAATTGCAAAAAATATATCTTGTTCGGAATTCGTAAGTAAATATAAAAATGACGCGGAATGAATGAGAAACCCTTATACAAAATATGCATGGAAACAGTCAAAATAAAAATAAAACATTAAATCAAACGTATCTTTTTTTCTCTTCAGCTAAGCTAGGTAGTTCTCATTTTTATTTATTTGCTGACCCGCCCGTTTGTTTTTATAGATTTTGAGTATTTTAATTACAAACTTCCACATACATTCAACATGTCCTTCATTAGCCAGTTACCAGTCTCTAAGTTTCTACAGTGGTTTTACTGCCAGTTTTAATGATTTCAACGTACATTTAGAAAATAGACTCAAAAATTTCGCGGCTCGCGCTTCGCGCTCGCCGCCGCGTTTTCGGTTCCTGTCCGTAACAAACCATGGGCCTCGCACAAGTCGCAATGACCCTGCCGCCCGGAGCCTCGCAATGGGTAAGGCCGCCACTGTTACGGACTAATTAAAGGTGTTATTTATTTTAATACATTTTAGGCCGGCCACACACAGACGTAATCACGTAACGGAATTCCGAACGTAATTTCGACAATGTATGAAGATTCCGTACGGAAAAAACACGCTTGTGTGTGGCAGCCCATAGATTTTGTATGCAGCTGCTGCGTTCGGAATCACGTACGTACGGAATTCCGTAACGAGATTCCGTCTGTGTGTGGCCGGCCTTATATTATTTAAATGGACTTGTCCATCCAAATTTGAAGTGTCATAAAACAAATAATACGCAATATATAAAACCAAGAGGTATACAAGCTACTCTAACACCCAATTGCACTAAACTTAAGAATCGCCTAAGTCTTTTCTTAACTACGACTCGACCAAGTTAAGTAGGCGAATGACAGCTAGATGACCGCTAAGTTTGACACCGTTTTAATTTGGTCGTGTTGTAGTTAGGAACAGACTTAGGCGATCCTTAAGTTTAGTGCAATCGGGTGTAAGGCCCTCCGCTGCCTTGAGCGGGATCCCGGCGCGGGCGTCCGCTCCGGGTGCTGTTTCCTGTATATTCATAGAGCAGCGCTGCGTGTGGCGGATTGCCCGTCGCACGCGGCGCGGGCGGCGAGCCCGCCTTGCGGGGCAGGAGAGCACGCTTGCGGGTCCCGCGCGACGGGTCACGCGAGCGGGGCTGTTTCTTGTATATTCATAGATCAGCGCTGCGTGCTTAGAGTAGGGAAGGCTGCGTGTGGCGGAAAGCCCGCCTCGCGGGTCACGCGACGGAGCAAGGCGCGGGTCCCCGCGACGGGCTGTTTGTCCGTGACGGAGAACGGCGCGGGCCCCCGCGACGGGCTCCCGCACCGTGTACCCGCGCCGGGATCCCGCTTAATGCAGCGGAGGGACTAAAAGTTTAATATGTTTACGATTTTTATTAGTATTTCGTTATTTTATTCATTAAGTACTTATCATCCCAATTGATCAAGGTTGAATGTTGTTTGTATGGGTAAGGAGCGAATCTGCACCGCCAATATTCTGTGATCGGACGCCGAATTTTGGCCGTAGCGGTGAAGACGCTGCTTTTGCGCGGCGCACCTATTTGCTATAGTAACTTCCCTTAACACGTTGAATGCCACGCGGGGCACCATGTGGGCCAACCTAGGCCTGTTCGTTGGAGCATCGGAATTTTGCATAAATCACAAATTTTCACAATGTTGGATTTTAGTTATTATCAATTAGAAATATAATAATTAGCGCTATAAACTAAAAACTCTGGTCTTTTTCTTCCTAAAACTGAAGAATTTTTAAGTTGGCACACGGGTATCCCCCATGGCCTCTACGGAAGGAATTTCGCCTTTTTCTTCCGCGGGGATCACAGCCTGGCCCACCCCGCATAACTACTCCGCATGCTCATATTGTGAAACTTGTCCGAATAACCCGTGATTGTGTTATAATTATAAGACTGTTTTAATAGTAGGGGAAGGTGCGGATCAGCGTAACAAAAAATATATAAACCCTCGTTGTAATCAAAATATTTATTGTATGGCACTTTTAAATTCCTTTGGGGGTACTATTAACACGAAGTGCATGTATAATAATACTGCAAAACTTTTGTTGAAAATCATTTTATTATGTCAAAATTAGCATAATTATTCTAAAAAAAAATTATGAAATCTTCGAAAAAAGGAATGAATAAACTTGGTTTTTTAGGTTCGATGATCATCCTTACTAATATTATAAATGCGAAAGTCCGTTTGTTTGTTTGTTTATTTGTTTGTTTGTTACGCCTTCACGTCTTAACTACTGAACCGATCATCATGAAATTTTGCATACACGTTGTCAGGGGTACAGAGAAGGACATAGGGTACCTTTGATCCCGAAAAAAAGAATTGTTCCCGTGGGATAGCAAAAAAAATCCACGCAGACGAAGTCGCGGGCGGCCGCTAGTATACATATAATGAAATCCTGCATTCTTAATTCTACGGCGTTTATAATAATTTTTTCATCGCTAAATCCAATCATAGTCTTCCTCTTTCAATCAGCACTATTTCTTCGTATAAAAAAGCAATTTTTCAAAAGAGGCACACTTTATGTAATAATAATAATATTACACAATAGCCCGTTACACTGTACCAAAACAAGTAGGTATGCAAAAAATTATAGGTTATTATTTCAAGCAGTATAGGTATCTAGTACCTATTAAAAACCAAGTGCGAGTCGGACTCGCGCACGAAGGGTTCCGTACCAAAAAACAAAAAAATACGTTTGTTGTATGAGAGCCTCCCTTAAATATTAATTTTATTCTGTTTTTAGTATTTGGTGTTATAGCGGCAATAAAAATACATCATCTGTGAAAATTTCAACTGTCTAGCTATGTAGCTATCATGGTTCACGAGATACAGCCTGGTGACAGACAGACAGACAGACAGACGGACAGCAAAGTCTTAGTAATACGGTCCCGTTTTTACCCTTTGGGTACGGAACCCTAAAAAGTGTATATAAAAATATCAGTAAAATATAAAATAAACTTACTCACCAAACTGCAGAAATTAAAATTAAAATACAAAATACTATAGTGATGTTAGATTTCTAGAATAGGTTAGGTACCGAAAATATAATATTTATTTTGACATACTTACTGCAGAGACTATGGTCAAAATTGATAACTGGCATATGATAGCGACGGGTGCATTTGATAATACAGCTAAGAAACGCCATTGAAATATTAGTAAGCGACAGAGAGGCACTGTTAGACTAGACTATACCCCTTGTTACACTGTACCCAAGTTCCCCTAGGTACTCATTCTTAAAAAAATTGAAATTATTTTACGTAGTTTTGTTCTTTTTATTGTTTTATTGTATTATCTCAAGAAGACAATCGCTTTATTTTAGTTTAAAATATTTTATTTAGTGAAACTTGAAAAAACCCTTACAAAGTATAAAAAATCGTAAATAAATTTTAAGTCTTTTGTGCAAAATAAGAACCAAGCTGGCTGAATTTTCTACAGGGCCGCGCGGCCCATTTTCATTACTTTGTTGTATGATACCGATCTCTAAGTGACATAGCAATATACTACTACATTTTGTGTTGTTTTGTTCTGGTAACACCATTGTTTACCTTTTTTCTAAGAAATCGGTTTGACACCGTTTTAATTTGGTCGTGTTGTAGAACAGTTGTTGTGGAACAGACTTATCCTTAAGTTTAGTGCAATCGGGTGTTAGACTTTTATACACATTTGAAATAATCTTATATCAAATAATCGATTATTTCGGCATCGATTATCGATTATCATCCCTACTCGCCCGCTAGCCAGTTTTGCTAATGTAGGCCATACACCATCCATTCGATCGTCCAATCGGCATGATACTGCCGATTGGATCCAATCTGCAGTTCGTCCATACACACCACACACCATCAATTCGATCGTCCAATCGGCAGTGAACGATCGATCGTATCGTATGAGTTTCTTAACCGACTTCAAAAAAGAAGGAGGTTCTTAATTCGATTGTATATATTTGTTTTATCGTTGTTATTTAATTTTAAAGCTGTTTTTGTTTTTATTTTTAGGATTTTAAAGGTTTTTCTTTTTTAAAGCTTATTTTTTTTTGTGGTATGGTACAGTCAGCGGCACATCAGACTATACATGATGACCTTGAGACCGCCTTTATGCCGTACGTAATAAGAGTTGTTCGTGCCGTCGTGCGTAACTAGGCGTGTAATATTTTTTAACTTTATATATTTTCAAAATTCCCATAACCCAATTCCAAATTCACGCTGTCTATCCATTTCCCAACAAAAAAACACTTAATTCGGTTCATAAATTGTCATCAAGGTAGTTAACCCATAATCATAGTATTTTCAGGATTACTTCAATTGAAAACTGCTCAAAGAATGGGACCATCTCGCAAGAAAATTCTATCAAACAAAAAATAATCTTAAAAATCGGTCCATTAATATCGAAAATACGCATGAAAAACGATAAAAAATATACAATCAAATTGAGAACCTCCCTTCTTTTTTGCTGTCGGTTAAAATACCAAAACCTTCTCCTAAATGTAACAAATACTTTTCTGGTAACCGCATCGAAATCAGTTCAGCCAAACGCGAAATAATCGTGGACAAATATACATATTATACAGGTCAAACTGAGAACCTCCTTTTTTGAAGTCGGTTAAAATACTTAAACCTTCTCCTAAATGCACCAAATACTTTTCTTAAAACCGCATTAAAATCGGTTCAGCCAAACGTGAGATAATCGAAGATACAGGTCAAACTGAGCACCTACTTTTTTTGAAATCGGTTAAATAGAAAAAAATAATCATCAAATATAGTTTGTAAATATCGAAGATACGCGCCAACAATGATATAATAAATATGTACAATTGAAAAAAGAACCTCCTTTTTTGAAGTCGGTTAAGAAAATCATACGATCGATCGCCCACTGCCACACACCGTCCAATCGGCATGATCCAATCGGCATGATCCTTTTCCGTCAGTTCGATCCACGACCACACACGGTCAATTCGATTGGATCCAATCGGCAGTATCATGCCGATTGGACGATCGAATGGATGGTGTATGGCCTGCATAACGGTACTGAGTGTTCGATTTCACTACGTCGTTTTGACGTCATCAACATGGCCGCCACGCGCATTACCAATTGACGGGGATAGTATTTAAAATGTTATACTGTGGTGATCGGTGATTTAGCGGTTGGTCTGCTGGAATGCATCCATTGCATTCTGTGCTCTGTGCCGCTCTGATGTTGTGTTGTGTGTCATTCAGCCACGTCATTTTTGCTTGATTTTGGCTTTTGAATGAAAAAGTGTGTGTACGCGGCGGCGTTGTAAAATAGTTTAATCAATCATGAATATATTCCGTTTACTTGGTGATTTATCTCACCTTTTAGCTATAATTATATTATTACTAAAAATATGGAAAACGCGATCATGTGCAGGTGATTGTGCCAGCAAATTCTTGCCGGCGTGATGTCGATTTTTTATTATTGTACGGGTTGTCTGGCTACCAGTAAAATACTAAAACTTTAATATGTTTTCAGGCATCTCCGGAAAGTCTCAAATACTATTCGCAATAGTGTATACCACTCGGTATTTGGACTTACTGACAACGTACGTTTCGGCGTATAATACTGTCATGAAATTGGTGTTCATCGTGGCATCGTATGCGACTATTTATTTGATGTATGTGAAATTCAAAGCTACTTACGACCACAACCATGATACCTTTAGGATTGAGTTTCTATTGGTGCCAGCAGTAATATTGGCATTGTTGATCAACCATGAGTTTACAGTACTAGAAGTGAGTATTTACAATACTGTGAGTTTTAAATTAAGTGTCAATTTCATTAAATACAAATTTAAAAACATAATTTCCAGGTATTATGGACATTCTCAATTTACTTGGAATCTGTCGCTATTCTTCCACAACTGTTCCTGGTATCTAAAACAGGGGAGGCTGAAAGCATCACTTCTCATTACTTATTTGCTCTTGGATCTTACAGAGCCCTGTATCTCCTGAACTGGGTATGTCCAATTACTTATGTATAAGGGTGCTTTTACATGGTGCATGTAGCTTGCATACGTTGAGGCGCGGGTTACTTGTGTGGGCGTACAATACTATGGAGGTGGACTCGCTTTATGTGTTTCCACGGAGCATGTAACCTGCGCAAGTGCTCAACTTGCGTAGGCTACTTGCACCATGTAGAAGCACCCTAATGTTAATCAATTAAAGCCTGAGGCAGTGTTGCCAATGTAATTTGGCAGTTGCCATGTTTTGTCAGTTAAATTACCATATATTGGCGGAAAATCGCAAAAATGTCGATACTATTACTGCACTCATAATAGAATAAGAACAATTATGAAATTACCATACTTGTATGAAAACTTCTGGCAAGGTTAATTTTGACTCCGATTACTGTATAATAGGGAAATTTCCGTACCTTCGGCAACACTGGCCTGAGGAAATAATGTGGTTGCTTTTTTATCACTGCCAATTGAGAGCAAAATTACTATTGTATCAATCAGTAATTAATGTTCCACTTTAATGATAAGGTTATTGCCCTCTTGATGAATGAAGTGTCTGTAGTAGTTTCTTGACATTATTTACTATCATAAGGTTTGGAATTTGTGTTCAGACACTTGTAATCAAATGTAAGCACGAGGAGTGTGATATTGTCATTTCCTTGATTTGTGTAGTCGGAATTGAGGGCAAACTCCTTATTATCCTTCAATAAATCCAAAAATAAAGTTTGTTACGCCTTCGCATCTTAACTGCTCAACCGATCGTCATGAAATTTTGCAAACACAAGGATATAGGGTAACTTTCATCCCGATTCCCGAGTCATGGGTGGTCGCTAGTATACCATCAATTTGGGTAAATGTAAATATTCAATAAATTTTTTTGTTATAGGTGTACCGCTATGTTGTTGAGGACCACTATGAACTGATTGCTATTATCGCTGGTGTCGTGCAAACTGTGCTCTATTGTGATTTCTTCTATCTTTATATTACAAAAGGTAAGTTTAAACATTGTGAAATGCTTTTTCTGTCCCTTAAAATTATCTTACATATTTAACCAATTTAAAAATTCATGACTATTGCAAATATTTAAAAACTTAATTATTGAACTTTGCTTTTGGTTTTAGTTCTCAAGGGGAAGAAGTTACAACTGCCTGCATAAGCCTCGTCAAAGGTATCAATGACAAAATCTGATGATGATTGTCTGTGAAGAACTTTAAGCCAATAATTTACCTAAGAACTGGTTGTATAACCATAGTATGTATAGTTAAAAAGGTAATTACAAATAATTAATGATCATTGATGGCAATTAGTGTGATGAATTGGAAACCCAAATGTATACTATATTTATTTTACAGTTATAATAATCTTTCAGTACCTATTTATCAGTGCAATTTCATTTTTTTTTATTATGAGTGTGAACATCTAAGTGATGTATAACTAGAACTAGAGATAAAATTATCTATGCTTAGTTTGATTTCCTCTTTTAATTTAAAGATAACTATTGTCATTGTTAAGGTTAGTAGCACAATAATTTTCTAATGTGAACCTAACCTTATAGTATTATAATAATTATTTTATGAGAATGGGTGTTTACCCTTTAACCACCACCAGATTAATCTGACAATCTTTTTCATGTTTTTTTTTCGACCCTGGCGAAAGAGACACGAAAAAATTGACAGACTAATCTGACTCTGGCGGTTAAAGGGTTAAAAGATGTCATCATGATGCTTGTTATACAATGTATGGGATGTTGACGATTCTACTTCAAACTCCTTCCATACATTGTCACATAGCTATTACTGAAAGTGATTTGTGTATGCCAGATACAGTTTTACCATTTTGTAATATACTTAAAGGACTACCTATAACTTTAATTTCACTAGATAGTGTTACAATATTTAATTTTTTTTCTTTTTGAAAATATATTTTATGCGCAGCTGAGTGATTTTTGCGTTCTTATCTGACCGAAGATGCGAGGCGGATCATCGGTTGCGTAACTATATTAATTAAACACTCAAGCGATGATGCGTTACAATGCGTAAGTACACCAGACGATACGCCCAACGCATCTTCCGTTAGATATGAAAGCGCCCTATGACTGAAATGGGTCATGTACTTTAAACTCAGCCTGCCTGTTTGTTAGTTCGTCAATTCAGTAACATTTGAAAAAATCGGTGGCGCGTTGCTATTGCTATTGATTTTGGACGACTAGCGACTTGAGACATGTCAGTAATATCAAAATTATTTAAATCAAAATTGGTAGATCAAACAAACTTTATTTTATACATTTAGTTTTAAGAATCTACTGTAACACATTGCAATAAGAATTAAAATAAATAAAATTTGAAAGTGAAATTGTTGATAGATTTTTAATTATTATAGACAATTAAAAAATACAATGTTATTTACACAATATCTTTGTGTATGAATCAAAATCAGCCAAATGCACTTGTTCCTGAAAAAAAGGAAATAAATCAAATTAATCAAGTTAAGTGGCCGGTTCCAAATATCATTTTTGACACAGTTCTTGTTTCTTAAACCCAAAATCGAGACACAATGTATTTTTTAAACCCAAAACGGAAACACATTCTCGTTTTTTTGTTTAAGAAGAACTGTGTCAAAAAGCATTACTATTTAAACACCATTGAAACACGATTTTAACGTTAACATTAGCAGACTTGACCCCCAGGACACCAGTGGCGGAGTGTAACGGCGCGATCGCACCGTTACATAAGCAATCTGCGATTCTACGAATGACGAACAAATGCAGGATTATCAGCAAAAAGTACACATAAAAACATTACGCAGACGCGACGTCGAGCTAACATCGAGGCAAACATATAGAGACCTGACTCACGATATAGAAGTTTTCCACGCGCTTCGCACGATTTAAAAAAAATACAATTTCTGACATAAAACAGTTGGATAGCGGTGCCCGAGCACAGACACCTGGCTCGGCGGAAATACAATTCCTTTCTTCGCTGAATATGTATGGTGAAGAGATCCTGCCTCACGGAGCAACTAATTGTGCGACCAAACAAATTGTAAAGTAGACAGCTAAATGTTGAGCTGAAAGGTCGTAAGGTGACCTTTCAGTTGACAAGGTGACCTAACAAAACGAATTCAATAAATTGTTTGACTTACGTTACTGAAAATGTAGTGTAGCTGCTGTTTACGAGTATTTATAGGTACCTAGTTGACATTTGCTGCAACGGCACTGGCACCCTGAGGTCCATGATCAAGTTTCAATGTTATTTTATTGCCATCGTTGTATAAACATTTTCCGATTTAGTTTTAAAGCCAAAACATTGAAAATAAGCGCGATCGGATAGGACTATCGTAGGAATGACTTGGACAAAACGCTGGAGCTAATAAATGGCTTCAAGGTAAGAGCTATCAGCTAAATTACATTTTTAATCAAACAAAATGATTTTGTTAGTCCAAGTAAAATAAATGTCTTGGGTAAAATAAAATACAGGGTGTCCCAAAACTTTGCCACACGGAGGGAAAGTCCCTTAAATATTGAAGATAGGAAATTTTACTAAAAGAAGAATTCATTTTGTATATAAATCATATAAATCGCATACGATTCGATACAAAATTGATACTTACAATTCGTAATGATTAAAAATTTAAATGTTAAATTTCATGATAATCCTTATGAGTAAATAGTAACCCTTTCCATTGGCATCATAAATTTTTATTTTTTCATTTTTGGTGGGTTCGATTCCTGGTTAAGGCAGGCGATTTTTTTGAAAATCTTTGAATGCAGTTCCAATTATTAAAAAAAAAGAAGTCTTTCAGTAAAATTTCCTATCTTCAATATTTAAGGTACTTTCCCTTCGTGTGGCAAAGTTTTGGGACACCCTGTATACAGTGTCTTTGGTCTTGCACTAGCGATTATTTAAAGGCGTAAAATACACCTAATTTTATCGCTAGGAACACCCACATGTTGGGGTCTAGGATGGACCCCACCCATAGAACAGGAGAGGGGATGGACTGTCCATCCCTCCTCCTGTTAGAAGGACCGCCATTTTATTATATTTGACTTTTTATTTTAGATGGCCCTGCCGAAAAATATTATTTTCTCCGGATCTAGAAGTTATACAGTTAAAAAAAACTATTTGAAAGTTATTCAAAAACTTTTTACTTTAATATGTCATATAAATTAATATTTTTATCTGATATAATATGTGTATGCATTTTTTTTTTGTTTTTCTCACATATCTCAAAAACTAGGATATTAATGTTTATTTTTTTGCATTATTATGATACACGGGAATATTATTTTCAAAATGACTACAAAATAATTGCTTTATTCTATGTTGCTTATTTCGATTTATTGTTGTTGGAATATGTGACCCTTACATAACCAATAATAATTTTAACAGCATTTTTTTAATAACTGTAGGACTTAAACGCGTTTTTAACTAACCTTTTCCTGACGTTTCAACCGAGTTGCATCGGCCGTGGTCACGGGCTGTCTGGAGCTGCGGTGTTACGCCTCCTCCTCTGCGGTGGAATCTTCATCCACCGTCGAACAGTTTTTCCAACTACCGCCGCACACAATACTAACGGTGTCCCTATTCTGTATCATAGCCGTATTCTGGTAGTTAGCCGACCGCGAACAAAGAGGTAGTGCGTTTGCAATTACTGGATTCCACACTGCAGATAATTTGTGGCCATCTTCCCGATTGAAGTTATTTGGATGTTGTTTAATTTCAATTGCTTCACGTACGACTCGTGAATAAAAATGGCGATCGGTGGAAAGAACCTGCGTGCGATGAAACTCGATCCAGTGGTTTGTGCCACTTTCCAGCAAATGTTCTGCAATCGCTGATTTATTAATTTGGCGGTTTTTTACAGCTGTGATGTGTTCACGGACTCTTTCAGTGATAGTTCGTTTCGTTTGACCAATGTAACAACTACTAATGTAATAAAATGCAACGCGAAAGTTTAAGTCAAAGTCAAATAAGCTTTATTCAAATAAACTTAATTATTAAGTACTTTTGAATCGTCTATATTTTCCTACCACCCGTTCCAGACTTTTTTAGCTGACAAGAAGAACGGGCGCAAGAAACTTTAAAAGTGTATATAACTGTAGGACTGTTAAATCCAGAGAAAATAATATTTTTCGGCAAAATAGAAGTCTATTTTAAATGGCGGCCATTCCAACAGGAGAGGGGATAGACCCCAACAAGTGGATGTTTTTGTCAGTAAAATTATGTGTATGTATACTTTAAATTATCGCTAGTACAAGACCAAAGACACTGTATACCTAGCACAGATTTATTAAATGAAGTCAATTTGTATTCCATACCCCCAACATGGTATTGCTGTTTAGCAACTGAAAAATTCCATTTGACAATGTAGTTTCACAAAGAATAGCTGTGTAAGCTACTCCTAACCGAAGGTTTTCCATTATCTGCAAAGAAAGTGTATCATTGGCGGCTTGACAAATATTTAAACAGCTGCATATATTATTACTTATTTACGACGGACAGTTACAAATAGGTTTAATAATTACTTGATGTTCCATTGTTACGTCGAAGTTGGGGAGTAATGATGATATATTATTCTTTTTGAGCTTGTAATACATTAATTCTGCTAATTCACATAATCTTTGTTTATTTACCGCACCTGTAAGAAAGTGTTCGGTTTACTACTTATTTTTAAATACTATAATATAAGTATGTACCTTCTTGTAAAGTAACTCATGGTAGGGTTAGAGCTGAAGTAAAATACAAAATAATAACAAAAATCTTGAATCCTTTTGATTTTAAACCTTAACAAATTCGATATTAAGGTCAAAATCAATATAAGTATAAATGATTTGACACTTCGTGGTTCAGCCAGCGCAGCGCCGAAATTATCGACAGGCTGATAACTAAAAACTCTAGCGACCGGCAATAATAATTACGGCGGGCTGATTATCTAATTGGAAACCACCTAGCGACCGGTTGCAGTTCATAGATGATAGTGATCCATTGCTACTTCTTTTTGGATTAAAAAAAAAACATACCAAAGAAAAGTAGCAATGTATGTGGAATGAAACCGGTCGCTAAATAGTTTCTTTTTAGATAATCAGGGTGCGGAATCGTCGCTGTCGAAACCGATTGACAGAAGAAATCGCGAATTCGTCGCGGTTACAGAGTTAGATACAAGATTAGGTTAGATAATACGAATTTTTGAGCATTTCCTTGCACAAGTGCTCGTTTTTGTTAGTTCTTTGGTTGTTCGCTGGAGGCAGCACTATCAGAAACTCGATTGCTGATCGAGTTTGACAGCGACGATTCCGTAATTATGTTATGGTCGCTAGATGGTTTTTAGTTAGATAATCAGCCTGCCGCTGGGTGCGTAGTATGAGTTTTTATGGGATTGGTGGCCCGCCATCTGACTGAATTCGCGATGAATTTCATCAACGCTATCCAAATTCTAATGCGCTCACGATCGAGCGTGACCACAGAAAAACTAATAGTACAAGTACAGAAGCAGCATTCCGCAAAGTCATTTAAATAAATAGCGACTTTTGCTCCAACACAATAAAGTACAATTCAGGTCGCGCAGCGCTAATAGTAGTTGCCTCTCTTTCTATCGCGTGCTCTTACCTTTTCTGACGACGCAACGTTAGGGTCGTCTTCCTTTAAATAAACTGTGTAGCATATCATAATGTTAAAAACGACAATTGTTTATTGTTTTTTTTATTTTGACATCCGTACACGTCGTAGTAATGGCGATTCGACATCGTTACTATTATAAAGAGACAATACCTATGCAGACATTAAGATGCCGCGCGACTACACAGGCGGGCGTGTGGCAGCCCGCTGCTTACTTGTGCCGCCGGCGGCACGGCTAGCGGTAGGTGCTTATTGCGCGACCTTGAGCGAGTGAAGGAGGCCTGGCGTGACGTGAACTCTCACTAAGCACCCTGAGCATTCAAACCTACCAAAATACCTGGCGATACTTGCTTATCATTTTGGCACTGACGTACATACTATACAGGGTGGAATTTTTTAATGCCACCTGGAGGGAAAGTACTCCAAACAATGGAGATAGCAAATTTCACTCAAAGGAAACATTCCTTTATTTTTGAAAAGAAACATAACTGCATTCAAAGATTTTTGAAATTAGCTTCCCACACCCAGGTATCGAACTGGCTAAAATTCGAAAAAACAACACTCTGTACTTTTCTGATATCAATAGTTAGGGTCAAACATAGGGATCAAATCTCTTTTTCAAACATGGTAAATTAAATGAAAGGAAAACCATTAAATCTTAACTTATTTTAATTGAACGAGAAAAAAGATGTACTATCTGACTTATTTTATTAGTTGTTCGAAATGGGCCCTATGTTGCTGGTATTTCCCTGTTCCATTTCCAAATGTAAAATTCCATAATTTAGCCACACGCAGCTATGTCTCATCTAATAAAAAGTCTGCATTACGAACATCCTAAAGAAATATGTAGTTCTATGTCAAACAGTTTATTGTGAACTACTAATGGATCATTCAGTAAAAGTGTTTTATTTTGTCTTTTATGGTTTTCCTTTCATTTAATTTACCATGTTTATTAGAGAGATTTGATCCTTATATTTGACCCCATTGATTTATATCATAAAAGTATAGGGTGTTGTTTTTTCGAATTTTAGCCGGTTCGATTCCTGGTTATGGGAAGCGTATTTTTAAAAATCTTTGAATGCAGTTATGTTTCTTTTCAAAAATAAAGGAATGTTTTCTTTGAGTGAAATTTGCTATCTCCATTGTTTAGAGTGCTTTCCCTCCAGGTGGCATTAAAAAATTCCACCCTGTATAAGACAAGCTGCTTTGCGTCATTTGTTACTGTATTAAAATATATCTAACAACAGTAACAACTTATGAATTCTAATAGAAAATAAAAGTATGCTTTTATCCAATCACTTAATATGCAATGCTATAATTCGATTCGACACATTCCATAAATGAAAATGATTTGTGTGTGACTATGGTAGCTTATCTCAATTGGTTCAATTATCAAATTCTAAAACATACTTTTCTAAAATTCTTTGGCTAGGCTAGGGTACGTTTCTACATTACGTTACTTAGGTATAGGTAGGTACCTATGTTTGCCCTAAGGCCCTAAGGAAACTGCGCAAAAATAGATCTTTAGTTGCGAGTTTCGATAATCAATAACAGTTTTCAGTTCCTGCAATGGATGACAAGACAATTTTAATTGCTCGAATTAAAATTCAGTTTTTAGTTGCTGCAACTAGCAACAGAAAATTAAGAGAGGAGGTGCGTTGCTCGAGCGCGCCATAGTACTAAGCTTGAATTTCTGTCCTCTCTTTATTTTGTGCTAGTTGTGTCAAGTTGCTGGTTTCCCTAAGGCCGTTACACAAGGAGATTCTCGCACGCGGGTGGCGATTTCTTTTCTAGGCAAAGTAGAAGAAATTCTCCTTGTGTAACAGCCTCCTAACTCGTAACAGCCTCCTAACTCACATCACAAAGCGTCGAGTGATTACAAACTTTAACGAAAACTTTTAAAAAGTTGATACTTACTTACCTAGTTGCCTAAATAAGCTAATTTAATGGTTGGTATTTTGTTTTTTGTTGTGAATTAAAATAAACTGTTTTTTGCTATCTTATTCATTAATATGGGAAATCTACTTATTTGATTCAATATTTAATTGAAACTTCCGTGTAGTCATAGACTTATTATATTACGTGTAGTGTAGTTATTGTTGACCTTTCAATAGAATAGACACGTATTCTAAATTTTTTGGCGCAATTTTAATGCGGTTTCATTAGCGGCTTTATGTTTTGGTTTTATTATAATTTACTACCTATTTACCGAAGATCAAGCGATACTCGACCGGTGCTCAACCAAAGCACTTATGAAAACGGGGTTGTTACTTGTTGGGTTGATACTATGCAAATGCAGTGCGGTGTCGGGTAAGTATGCGTTACAATGCCGAAGTAGAAAAGACCGAATTTCACAAAACCTATGGACGAAAGACCGAAAATCAAAAGGTCGAATGGTTGTTTGGCCATACGTTTAAAATCACGAAAGGACATTTTACCGAAAATACTAAATCCCGAAGCTTAAAAAACCGAAGGTATACCTAAGTTCTTTACCCCGAACTACTTAATACCGAATTGGCTGTGGAGGTGTTTTGAGCTTCGCTTCGCCTGAAATGATTTACCTATGCTTGAACCATGCTTGAACCCAGCGCGCGAGCGTGCCGCGGCAGCGGCCGGCGGAGCGCCAGAAAAAAAACTATTTCAAACTCTATTAGTAGATTTTGTCAATATAATGACCATTTTTCACACGCATTTTTGAGTAAAACAAATTAACCGCAACGCCTACTTTCATAAATGTATGTGTTTGTGTAGGTAGAGTAAGTTTTAAGTATCGACATTTTAACTTTCGGGGTTTTAAACTTTCGGTCATTTGATAATCGGTTTTTCAAGTTTCGGTCTATCGGATTTCGACATTTAGTTAGTATGTTCGGTATTTTGAAAATAGGTGTTTTATGCATCGGTATTTCGGCCGTATTATTAATTTTCGACATTGTATGTAATGCATACCCGCGGTGTCTCGGTTTTGTTGAACTCCAGGGGCCCGTACCGACTAACGCATCGAACTTAGGAAAGTCTACTGGGCTTCAAATTAAAACGGATGAATCGAGCCCCAGTCGGGCCAAAATGTTGAACCCCAATTCATGATGTTACACGAGCATCGATATCTTCCAAATAACTTCGGCAAATAGTATTACTTCGACTTATCTGTTTTTTGAAGCTCGGCAGACCCGCCGAAGTTCGAAAAGTTAGTCGGTAGGGCCCCAGTCCAGCTCCGGTCGTGTTTCGGTTGATCTCCGGTGCCATCTACACAAAGTCGGGATATTTATTTGGAAATCTGTGATGTGACTTTTTAAAGTTTAGATCATATTTTTTTAGTTTGATTACATAATCATATCATTATGTATGTATATGAATATGCATTCATCAAATTCAAATCTAATAATACTATCTATAGATCATAATCTATATAGTCACTGATTGGTGCAGATAAAAACAATGATAACATATTATTAACGTGGTAATTACAATAATAGAGGTACTTACTTAATTTACATTAGATTTAAAAAAAAACCAAAGATGATTTTTGTATATCATGTAAGTACAACCTATAACTTTTACTTATTTTTAGGGTTCCGTACCCAAAGGGTAAAAACGGGACCCTATTACTAAGACTCCGCTGTCCGTCTGTCTGTCTCTGTCTGTCACCAGGCTGTATCTCATGAACCGTGATAGCTAGAAACTTGAAATTTTTACAGATGATGTATTTCTGTTGCCGCTATAACAACAAATACTAAAAACAGAATAAAATTAATATTTAAGGGACGCTCCCATACAACAAATGTGTTTTTTTTGCTCGATATTAATAACGACAACAGGTAGACAATTGAAATTTTTACAGATGATGTATTTTTATTGCCGCTATAAAACAAATACTAAAAACAGAATAAAAATAATATTTAAGGGGGGCACCCATACAACAAACGTATTTTTTTTTGCCTTTTTTGGTACGGAACTCTTCGTGCGCGAGTCCGACTCGCACTTGGCCGGTTTTTTAACTATCCACTAAGTATCTACACGCCAAATAATAGTAAAACTGTCATCTCAAAGGATTATAATAGAAAGAAAAGAAATAATAGGCATTTACATTTTAGAAGGGTCACAAGACGACGATATCTCGTACACACGCAAAAAGAACCCTGTTAACTTTGATTATAAAATTAACAACTTATCACTTGGCCGAGTCACATCAATTCGTGACTTAGGTATTATAATGGACTCTGGTTTATCTTTTAATTTACACATTGATTATATAGTTAGCAAAGCATTCCGACAATTAGGTTTTATTCTAATGGTTTCAAAACCTTTTAAGCAATCGCATACCCTTAAACTATTATATTTCAGTTTTGTTTGATCACTTCTTGGTTTTGCTTGCATTGTATAGAAAAAGTTCAAAAAAAGTTCGTCGAATCTCTGGATTACCGTGGGAATCATGAATATATATCCTATGAAGTTCCCGCAACCATCACGCAATGACTACTCTTGCTTACCATCGAATCATGTTTGATCAAGTCTTTCTTTATAAAATTTATAATAATTTGGTGGACTTCCCTCACATTTTAGCTATCATATATCTTGAAATCGGGTGGGGATTGTGCGAAATGCGTATTTTGGGCATGAGTAGCGGTGAGGGGCGCGGGCGGCGGGAGAGGGGCGCGCTCTATTGGCCGCTCACATATGCCATGTGCTCTTGCACATGCACGAACTTATCCCTACTCCGTCGAAAAAATTTCAAGATATATGCCTCGTACTGTATATTAAGTTCAGCATTGTACAGTACGAGGCATATAACTTGAAATCGGGTAAGGATTGCGCGAAACGCGTATTTTGGGTATGCGTAGCGGTGAGGGGCGCGGGCGGCGGGAGAGGGGCGCGCGCTATTGGTCGCTCACAAGAGCACATGCGCGAACTTATCCCCACTCCGTCGAAAAAATTTCAAGATACGTGCCTAGTACTGTATCCTAACTAAAAAAGCTGATATTAATGATAAAATACTTCATTTGTGCTATGAAAAAATATTAATTTGTATAAGTGAGTTACCTTACCTTCAAAGTTTATAACAAATGATATTTTGTAAGGTGCCATACTTCTGTGAAGTCTAAGATGTTCTCCCTTTGTACTATTACATAATCCATCCTGAAGTAAAATAAATAAAGCACTTTCTAAGGATGTTGTACACGTTATACAAGAAGCGCTGTGATTCTGAAAAAAGATATGATTGTAATTATAATTCTATTTTTTAATTAATGACTTATAAAGGTTGTAAAAAGACCCTCAACGAAGCCGAAGTCCACGCATTCTGCCCATCATCAGATCATATACCTGGGAAATCAATTAAGTTATTTATAAAAAATATTTTATATGATATTTCCTAATTGTTGTCCAAAGAAACTATAAAGTTTTAAGTATTTCGTAACGAACAATGGCTTTAAAACATCATCCATCAATGTATCTCATGTGCATGCACATAAACGCTGCCTTTTAACTCAGCCACATGCGGCTGTAAAAATGAAAAATTCTTTATTCAAGTAAGCTCACATATCGTCGGCGAAGAGTGAAAACCTCGTAAGTCCTTTTTCTTGTCTAAAACACTTTGCCGAGATTTTCGTCATTCGTGAGCAGCTTCTGTCATTGACGAGGTTTTCATAAAATGCAATAGATAGCGTTGTACGCGTTTGAATGGAATATGAGTGAGATAGAGTCGTGAGATAAGAGGTTTTCTGTCAAAAACGGCAAAAAAATGTTCTAGACAAAAATGAGATTTACGAGGTTTTCACTCTTCGCCGACGATATTGAACATTTTTAAATCATCTTTGTAAGCTGTGCAACACAAACTCGCAGGCGCCGTCTATTGCATGCGTTACATTGTGTGGTAGGTACTGTTTGTAATGCTTTTTAACACCAAAAATGAAAATCATTTCCCAGCAATAATTTTGAACAGAATTGGTCATGATGATGGGCAGAATACGTAGTCCTTAGCTTCGTTGAAGGTCTTTTTACACCCTGTAGATTCTTTAACATACATTGTCTTTAGAATTCATTGTGATTGTTTCCACTGTCTGCTGTCCCCCATCAAATTTTGCTGTAATATTGGCATCTGCGGCATCAATTTCATAGTTTATCTCATTGATAGCAAATAAACTTGGTGTTGTACTTATCTGAAATCAGAAATAAGTTTGTAAGTTAAGTTGGAGTTAAAAATAAAGTTTATTCCCATATTAGAAAAAGGAAAACTTACAGAACTCCACCAATGTTTTCTATAGCGTTGCCACTGAATGAAATATTGGATGCTATCATTTTGTGGTACAAATATATTAATGGTAAGTTGACTAGCTTTCTTGGGAGATAAATCATGACCGTCTTGTTTTATCACTGTACATTCTTTGTAATCTATAATATTATTTTCTAGATAACCAAAAGGCAGACTGGGTGGTTTAGCGATTTCACAATACTTTCTAGTAGTGAAAACAGTCATATTTCTTGATATTTTTAATGAAATTGATTGAAGCCAACTACAATAGATATTTTTTATTAGCAATAGGCTAGGTTCCATTAAACTATATTTAATGTTTTCATCTGTTGACTCAATAATTTTAAAGAATTTTTTCATTGAAAATACTCTTTTTAATTCAGTTCTCATGATGTTTTACTTCTCTTCTTTCTTCTTTTTTCGACTCTATTTCTTGTAATGGGATATTTCCAGGTGGTGCAACAAAATAATCATCTTCTTTTAGAGAAGCATTCTTAAGAATATCTTTTTGACAATTTCCTTGTGTTACTGCATCTTTTCTAAGGTATAGATTTCTAAAAATAAATAATACTTAATAATTGCATGTAAACAAAAAAGTAGGTAATCTATAGTCATATTTTATATTTGAACATATCATTGCAGTCGTAGAACAGAGACAGTTCTGATTTTTTTACATTTTTTGTTTATTGCATAAATCGACATGTAATTATGCGTTTTGTCGATTGAAGACACTTTTTTGAAAAAAGGTATTAAATGCCTGAGATATAGTCTAGAATAACGACGGATTTGATTCTATGAGCGTAGTACAACGCCCGATTAATGAATGCAAAAGGCTCTCCTGCTAAATTGCAGATCCGTCTTTGTTCTATGACTGCAACAATATATCTTGCTTAAACTGCTGAACCAATTTTGATAAGATTTGGTAGAGATAGATTAGACCATGACAGGAAAGCTGCTATAACTGGGTGAAATGGTTCCAATCAAGGTGCCTGATCACCCGATTGGCTTTTCTGGCATCTCCCTTCATAAGAAAGCTCTATCAAAGCTGCTATTATAAAATTAAAATTCCCAGGGGAACAAACATTCTAGTAGCCATGGAACAGACCATAAAGGACTTAAGCTAGATTATCAATAATTCCACAGGAACATAAATTGCACACAAGTCAGACAAAAATCATTAAAAAAAATTAATGCCATTAGCAAGTTAAACGACTACTTACTCATTCTCTAAAACAGAATATAAAGGTTCTACTTTATCAGTATCGATATGGAGAATTTTATTAGCAAAAGCAATTGAATCCTCCAACACAGCGACACCTTCGGCTGTGTCGCATTTAACCAATGAAAGTCTTTCTAGAAGTGCTAAAGTGTTCTTGTCAACTCGTACAGTTTCTTCTTTGGCTTTATCAATAGGCTCGACTGGTAGTGCTGGTATTTTACAACTCAAGTTCCTGATGGTAACGTGAATGAGACGAAGTTTGTTGAAACTAGTCAGACCAATTCTATATTTCATATTTATTTCTTAGACTAGGTATGTGTTTAACAAGTTTAAATAACGTACATAACTTAATTCGATGCAAAACAATACATAAAATATAAACACAAACCCAAACCAATAGTTTTTTTTGCAGAACGCTAAATAAAATAAATAATAACCTCTTTCTTTTCCGAGTCGGCTGTCAATGTCTTCTTCTTCTTATTTTTGTTTTGGCAATCTACTTTCCTCTTGGAAGTAATTTTTGCCAGTGTCAAGTGTTGAATGTTTCAGTGATAGATTGTTTCAGTTTACATTAAAATGCGGGTGCATCGCATTCCAATGCTGCTTGGAGCATTTGGCACCAAGTATATCAAGACAGTTTACTTGGTAAGTTCTGCCGAGGTAGCCACCACTACAGTAAAAGTCTCGGCGGAGTTTTTGGCGCCATTTTGTCGGGGTTGGTTTGGTGACTATTTTAATTATTCGCAAATTGATTCGTAGTGGATATTGTGTCTTAAAATTGGTGCAGTTTTGTGGTACAAGTGTCTACGCAACTGAACAATATGTGGGATTATTGAAATAGGCGCGATCTTGGTTGTGTGAAGCTGAGACTTTTATTGTAGTGGTGGCTACCTCGGCTGACCTTACCGAGTAAACTGCCTTGATTATACTTGGTGCCAAATGCTCCAAGCAGCATTAGAATGCGATGCACCCGCATTTTAATGTAAACTGAAACAATCTACCACTGGACTATTCAACACTTGACACTGGCAAAAATTACTTCCAAGAGGAAAGTAGATTGCCAAAACAAAAATAAGAAGAAGAAGAAAGTCTCGGCTTCACACAACCAAGATCGCGCCTATTTCAATTATCCCACATATTGTTCAGTTGCGTAGACACTTGTACCACAAAACTGCACCAATTTTAAGACACAATATCCACTATGAATCAATTTGCAAATAATTAAAATAGACACCGAACCGAACATAACAAATGGCGCCAAAAAACTCAATGTCAATGTCAATCAAACACAACTCTTCACTGCAACTTCACTGTCACTGGATGCATTTCAACAGACTAATCGCTGAGTCATTGGTTGTCATAGAGATTTAATCATGAATAGTAATGCCGGGTCCATAGCGAATTTATTTCGGAAACATTCAACAAAAACACATACCTACACAAAACTTTGTTCTTGCTTGAAATATGTTTTCTACACATGCCGTCCACAGCGATTGCGTGGTTTGTTTAACCGTTACCAAATTAGCATTAACATGAAAGCACTTTTTTTTAAATTATCTTATTTTGACAATTTTTAAACAGTTTTTAGTACATTTCGTTAGGCTAGCCGCTAAGCTAATGCTTAGTTGGCATTATAACAAAATTAGTTTTCTTTTGGAATATTTTTTTATCTTTCTTTAAGTTAGTTTCTTTAGCAAAAAGCTCAGTGTGTAGGGGCAGAAACTCTTCGCCAGGTAATCAGCGAAAAGGGAAGTACTTCCACCGAGCTAGGTGACTGTGCTCGGGGACCGCGGTCCAACCGTTCTTGGTTGGTAGTTGTATATATGCTGAGTCGCCGAGAAAACTCCGTTAGCGAGATGTAGGATTTCCATACTGTTTTCCTCTCGCTTCATACTAATTCGTCATTTGTTTCCGCATCAGGCGCCATCTAGTGAAGTCGATGTGAATCATTGCTGTGCGGTGTGTTGCGTAGTCTGTGAAGCGCATAGTAGATGCCGCTGCGCTCAATTCATACTTTTCGCTGCTCCTGCATTTCTTCATAATTTATTATGTAGCGTATAAATCTCGCCGCTACATCACTCCCCCCCTTTCAACTCTTGAGAGACTTGATTAGGCCAGTAACGCTCCATCCACAGAGACTTATAATATCTTCCAGTCTCCATCATGACGGGCGTGTGCTGCTGGCCGCATCGTGGGCGGTATGGCTACATATGCAGAACTGACACGCCGATATCAGTCCGGCTGGGCTGCCGTGTTGCCGTCGTCCGCCAGTCCAAGTCATCGCCGCAGGACCAAGTCGCATTCTTCTGCTGATCGTGGACCTTGATGGCTGCTCCAATCTCGATCGTATGAGGGGTGATATACCTTGTTGTTGTTGCTCCATTGCTCCAGAAGGTTGCTGCTGTCCAGTGTCGGTGGTCATCAATGTAGGGGCAGTAACTCTTCGCCAGATATTCAGCGAAAAGGGAAGTACTTCCACCGAGCTAGGTGACTGTGCTCGGGGACCGCGGTCCAACCGTTCTTGGTTGGTAGTTGTATATATGCTGAGTCGCTGAGAAAACTCCGTTAGCGAGATGTAGGATTTCCATACTGTTTTCCTCTCGCTTCATACTAATTCGTCATTTGTTTCCGCATCAGGCGCCATCTAGTGAAGTCGATGTGAATCATTGCTGTGCGGTGTGTTGCGTAGTCTGTGAAGCGCATAGTAGATGCCGCTGCGTTCAATTCATACTTTTCGCTGCTCCTGCATTTCTTCATAATTTATTATGTAGCGTATAAATCTCGCCACTACACAGTGCTAGCTAACAAAATGTGTTCGGACGAGGAAATGTAGTTTCAATTTTAGTGATTTTAGATTTGATAAGAAGAAGGAAAAACCGGCCAAGTGCGTGTCGGGCCACGCGCAGTAGGGTTCCGTTGGTACATTATACCATACCATATTTTAATACCGCTATCATTTTTCGTCTGAAAAAATAACTTTGTTTTTCACAGTGTTTGTATGAATGACAAAGTTATATTTGCGGTTTTGGAAAATGTACTATATCTTGAAAACTAATTACTATATCTCGTTCAAACCAATTTTCGTTGAAAGTGTTTATTAAGATCTATAGCTTATATTTTTTTTAGATTTTTCACCCTCTTACTTTAAAAGTTAAAGGGGGGGGGGACACACATTTTACCACTTTGGCGGCATATATCTTTAAGACGGTTGACTTTGAAAAAAAATAGTCTTAGAAACCTCAATGTCATTTTTAAAGACCTATCTATAGACACCCCACAAGTATTGGTTTGATGAAAAAAAATATTTTCAGTTTCAGTTCCATGTATGGGGAGCCCCCCCTTAATCTTTTATTTTTTTTATTTTTGTGTAAAAATCCTAAAGCGGTTCACAGAATACATCTACCTACCAAGTTTCAACTATGTAGTGCTAATACTTTTGGAATAAAGTGGCTGTGACATACGGACGGACAGACAGACAGACAGACAGGCAGACAGACAGACAGACAGACAGACAGACAGACAGACAGACAGACAGACAGACATGACGAATCTATAAGGGTTCCGTTTTTTGCCATTTTGGCTACGGAACCCTAAAAAGCGTCACTTCGTTACACAATCACAATTTAGACCCTCTTTACAGGCTTACAAACATTTTGCGCGGGTCGAGGGGCAGGGTAATTTCATAATCATCTGTCATTTTGACAACTCGCTTCGGA
Source organism: Agriphila geniculea (assembly GCA_943789525.1). Classification (NCBI taxonomy): domain Eukaryota; kingdom Metazoa; phylum Arthropoda; class Insecta; order Lepidoptera; family Crambidae; genus Agriphila; species Agriphila geniculea. The sequence continues at coordinate 16,449,176 of OX038874.1, forward strand.
GCTGCGAAAATTTACCTATACTAAATCGATCTTCTATTTTTAATTCTTGATAAATGTTGAAAGCTTTGCTCTAAGCTTGAAAGCGACGCTGTTTTCTAGTGCTTACACAAAATGCTAAAAAGGACATGTCCAATCGCGCCTATGTCATTTGCCTCATCATTCTCAAAAAATGAAAGTCTATCGCGTCTTAATCAAAGTAGTATGTCAGAGTAGGTATTTTTCTCTAGAATCAGATTAATAATTATTTTCTGCATTAAAAAGTGGGATTTTTAAGTTAAAACGCTTTTAAATAACAATTTTTTATCATGACAGTACTATTTATTTACATTTTTTTTCACAAAATACTTCAGAAAAGAACTTAATGTTTTTGTAATTGTTTTTCTAAACATTAAACAATTCTTGACTGATAATATACCTAAATAAAATGTAATTAGCATTTTTTAATTATGAAAGTAATTAAATAAAATGAAACTGGGGCAACGCTGGGACATCTCCTTTGCAACACTGAAGTTTTGTCCACACAAGCTACGCAATCACTGCGAAACATGCTGCAAAAATACTTTCAATAGTTGTGAGCATGCGGTTCTCCGTGCCACTGAATAATTCCATTCTAAAACTACCTAGAAGTAATGTACCGATGATATACGTTCTTATTTCAGATATCAAATCGATTGTACCGGCTTCCCGGCAGAATGATTGACAAAAGCATGTGGCACGGAGATTCGCCTGCTTTGAGGTTATGTTTTTTGTTAAATCGTCGATTTCCAGATCAATCGGAGCCTGTACCGGTGGGTTGATGTATTTGTAGCCGTTACATATTCATTGTAACAGCTACAAACACATTTGTTGCTCATGTAACGCAACAGGGACAAAGATATGGCGATCTAAAGTTTTAAAAGCATGCGACTCTCCGGCCCACACGCTTAAGTCTAAAATACTGGTGAAAATTGTATTAAGATTAAAAATAAGCAAGTTTACGTAACCGTTTGATCACGATAAACGGCCCGAAAACATATTTTCACTATATCTTCATTCGTTTTAGAGAAATAAGTAAATTTATTTACTATGATTTATTATGAATAATCAGTGTGTAGGGTGACCATATCGTCGGTCCGTAGGAATCATTAGGCTGTTTCTAATAAAATTCAAGTTGAACTACATAATGTTGAGGGTTGATTTGCCTACATACTCGTACGTATCGTACCTACTATCATACTGTTACTGACTATGCAATATTGCAATATTTTTTAGGGGACGTAAAAAGGTGACTTTTATCCTAATCGAGATGACAAAATACAAACAAACAAATGAGAAAGTAGGTAACCTTATAAAAACGTGTTAAAAATGTGAACGTCATAATTGGTATAATAATTGCCCACTCAGTACCAGTCACCCATCATCATCAGTATCAGTCACCCATTAATTTAGGTCTCGGTTGAATGCAACCGAACTGAGAACTTCCTTCGTTTTTTGAAGTATTAGTCTTTCAAAATAGGTATCTAAAAACACTTCAACTTGCATTTTAGACCGATCGGGATAAGTTTTTAGCTTTTAAAAATATTAAAGTTTGTTTTTTTCGTATATAGTTTCTGCACCATTCACTTAGCCTAATACATGAAATTGTGTCATTTTGGTTTGATGCATAAGTAACAATTTAGGTTTTTGTCTTTTTTAACGCTATCGGACGAAAAGAAAATTAAAGTTGAAAATTTTACTTTCATGATGATTATGAAGTTGTAACCGATGTACTTGAGCTTTTTGTGTCATCTTTGTCCACGGGAATACTGTTATTTGACTATTACCTAAAGCGTTACCTTAGTAACTCCAATAGAATATTACAATTGGTTAAATAAGTGTTAAATGTTTTAGATCAATAGTATCTGTTGTACATAATGTTTTGTGCTAAATTCATCAATGGAATTTTCAGCTTTTTATTTTTTTCTTTTCAACACCCTGTAAAAGTCACAAAAGAAAATGGGGGGGGGGTGGGGGGGTGGGAGCCGGGGCACCGCTGTTTGCTGCGTACTTCGAGCACCGCTGCTACGTACTTTGCCGTTCGAGTGACTTTGGGTAAAAGAATTTGTAAAAAGTAGCCTCTATTTCGTATTGAGCCAGCACAATATCCCACTTCAAATTAATTCGCCTAATTTAAAATAAGTAAGTGACTTAAGTGACGCCTAAGCATAGGTACTGAAGTTCGGTGACACATTTGAAGTAACGAGTAGGTAGGTAGGTAAGAAGTATACGAACGAATATAAATACATTTGATGATACTGTGGCCGCGTTCCGAATCACGCTCACAGAGCTGTTAGCGCGTATCCGACCAAATTAAATAGTCACAAAATATTACACAGATAGGGTATTTGTGTACCTACTTCATTTAATGGATTATAGGCTAACAGTGCTGTTGGCGTGATTTGGAAGTAGGCATGTGTTATTATTGTCAATTACAGTCTCATTGATGAGATGACATCATTAACATTCTTGTACTCTACCTCTTGCAAAGTTTAAAAAGAAAGGATTACCTACCTACTGTAACAAAATATTTTTTGAGGGTAAGGAAATAAAAACCGGTCAAGTGCGAGTCGGACTCGCACACAAAGGGTTCCGTACCAAAAAACGGCTAAAAAAATCACGTTTGTTGTATGGGAGCCCCCTCAAATATTTATTTTACTAGCTGACCCGACAGACGTTGTCCTGTCTTAGTTATAAATATTAAATTCGAATTGGTATAAATTATTGAAAAGTTTAGTTCAGAGATTAGTAGGTAAGTACCGTTCCCGTTTCCGTTTTCGTTCTCGTTCCCGTTCCCATTTACTTTAAAACCCAACAGCTTTATAAATAACCAAGTACCTATACATCACTTGTTATGTTAGTAACGTGTATGTTAGTCTATCCAAACTTACTAATAAGGCGTGATGGCTCTGAACTAACCGTGATGAGCACTAAGAAATTCAGTTTTCTTATAACCTCTTTGTAAGAAAAAAAAAATTATTTTACATGTATTTTATTAATAAAATAACTCCGAACGAAGCATCTGTTTTATTACATCCTTGGTTGTATGTTTTTTTTTTATCGTTGTTCGCGCGTATCTTCGACATTTATGGACCGATTTTGATGATTCTTTTTTTGTTCGATTCAATTTTTTTGCGAAATGGTCCTATTTATTTTTTTTTCAAATCGGTTCAGTAGTTTTCAAGGTATCCTGAAAACACTATGATTTTGCATCAACTAACTTGACTATTTTGTTATTTATGAACCGAATAAGATGATTCTTTTTGTTGGGTAAGAGGTACTTTTAGTCTTTTTAACCGACTTCAAAAAAAAGAAGGTTCTCTTTCAGTTTGACCTGTATGAATGTATGTTTCTCCGCGAATATCTCACGTTTGACTGAGCCAATTTTTCTACCAAATAATATACTTACACTACACTACCTAATAGAGAAGGTACTTACACTAAAAACAAAAAAATAAAAATTGTTTTAAAAATAAAAAATAAATGTTTTAAAAAACAAAAAACCAACTTCAAATAACCTGCCTCTAAAAAGCAAGAAATAATATTCAAATCATTAGATATGCATTATCATTGTTATATAATAACAACACGTATATTGAAGTCGGGTAGGGCTTTTAGAATAAAAAAACGAAGTTGTACTCCAGCCCCACCCGACTTCAATAGACGTGTTGTTATTATATAACAGTGATAATGCATATCTAATGATTTGAATATTATTTCTTGCTTTTTAGAGGCAGGTTTTTTGAAGTCGGTTTTTAGTTTTTTTTAAAAGGTAAGTAAATACTAAAGTTTAATTTTTCAAGTTTTGACTTATGTAGTAAGCATAAATTACTTTACAACCATTGAAACTTGTCTCAAGTAACAATACAAAAACTCACATACATACAAACGTAGAGCAGTGTGGAACAATGCAACACCAAAAGCTCTGAGTCTCATATTTCTCTCATTTTTAAAGATATGAATTCCGTTTTCAGAGGAACGGAATCTACTTAATTAGGTATAAAATGGCAGTTATAGTTTCATTAATAAATAGATACATAAACCAATAAGAAGACTTTTAAAAGAAAATGGGAATTGTTTCATTGTGTCCACCTAGGTGTACACAATGAAACATCCTATGTCCAACAATGAAACACTGTTATTAATTTTGACATTTTCATATTTAGTGGAACAAGTAAATGACAAAATCTGTTGAATTCCAACCGATAAAGGTTTTCTCAAGGTATTGCACAATTATTCAGACTTTAAAAGTACCTATAGGTTTATCTCAGGTACAATGATTTGTGTGTGACTTAAAGATAAATGAGTCTAATTTTTTTTAAATCGTAGTTATGTACCTTTTATAGGCAATAACGATTTAAAATCAACAATTACTTATAATAGGCATTAATGTCTCAGGTAAAATTCTACATACTAAAAGATTAATGAGTCTGAAAATCACAAATATTAGGTAGTAGTAGTGGAAACACTGTTACATTGTGTCCACCCTTGAGCTGTGACATTCTTGGACACCTGGGGTATTTTAGAATAACATCAAAAAATAATCTACCAAAATCGAACAATTTATTAGGTAGTATCATAGTTATTCTGTGGTAATGTAGTCCACGTGAATCTATGATACATGTACAAATATATTGATTAAAAAACACATTCGATGAGAAAGGCAACTGTCAAAAAAGCATTTTTTTTAAAAGCCCACGACTTAGGACAATTATTCTTAATGAAGGCTTTACAAAGTGACATTTTAAAAAAATAGTAACTATTTGCCTCTAGATGGCGTTGATGGAAAGAGAAGTGTAAAAATTGGCTTTTAAAAATAAACGGCCTGTACCAAAGAGGCAAATAAGCGTTCGCTGGCTGACATCTGGCCAAAGAGAAACATTTTAGGGTAACATCAGATTTGCCTGCCTACCTGAGTACTCTTCGAAGCTGAGTAAAAAAATCACATTGACACATACATTTTTATCAACGCCATCTTATCTATCGAGCATACAGTTTTTTGTCATTTTGAAAAACCCTAATTGAAAAACAGTTTGGTTAATATTTTTACAAAAATCCTCCGACTAAAAGTAATGAACATACTCTGTCTGTCAGCTTCATCATCAGACCCTGGACTTCGTCTCCCATTAGAGTACTCGTCAAAACAATAGGGATGACGACTACTGAATAAAATAACAAAATACTAATAAAAACCGTAAACATATTGAACTTTTAGAGTAGCTTGTATACCTCTTGGTTTTATATATTGCGTATTATTTGTTTTATTACCGTTCAAAGTTGGGCGGACAAGTCCATTTAAAAAGTTTAAAATATATTAAAATAAATAATACATTTAATTAATCCATAAAATTTATAGCAAATTTGTATAAGAAACAATTTTGATAAACACAATATTTAATATAGCTGCCAAACTTTCCTACGCGTTGCATACAAACACCTAGGCGTGACGTCATAACTAGGGTAGCCATTAGTATGGAGCGTTTTCGGGTGAGTCCAATTTGTGTGCATTTTAAACTGTGATATCTCGGGCAGTTTTCACGCTAGTGAAAGGTAGCGTGAAAAGAGGTAATTTATGTAACATAAAATAAAATAAAAAATTCGTCATGCCTATTCTAACGAGCCCAAACACTATGGGGTTGTAGGTTTTATCATAGAATTCCTGTGGGCTTCTTCCGGCTTCATCATCAGATCAGCTCAATGACACCATAATATTGCATTGCCTTCCAGTTCTGACCTATTTTCAAAGTTTCAAGTCTCTAGGTCATCGGAAAGCTAGGATAAAATCGTTCGCAATATATATCTATAAATATTAGGTCTTTACTTATGAACTTGCCGATATTTTGTCACATACAGAGAAAATAATAACTTCTATGTTTTAAAACATTTAACAATATCTTGATTTACGTATGTCGAATTATGACCATGATAGTCAACTATCAGTAAAAATAAAGTCCTTTTTTTAAGCTTTCATAGCATTAAAAAAAGATCTTGAAAGTTACTCTTTTTTTTGTGAGCCAAAAAAGGGTGACCGGAGGGGTTGTAACTTAGCCAAAACTTATTTTTTTCGCTTATCGTAAATGGAATAGGTTAGCATAGTGTTCAAACATTAGTACATAAAAGTTTTGTTACAAGAGTGTTAACGGTTGTTAAATGAACAAAGAAAATGCTAGTATGAAAAATGCAACTTCTTGAAAATTCTCCATACAAATCGGCAATTTCATAGGTAAAGACCTATTATATACGGTTACGAAAACCTGCTTATTTTTAATCATAATACAATTTTCACCAATATTTTAGACTTAAGCGTGTGGGCCGGAGAGTCGCATGCTTTTAAAACTTTAGGTCGCTATTGCGTTACATGAGCAACGAATGTGTTTGTAGCTGTTACAATAAATATGTAACGGCTACAAATACATCAACCCACCGCTACAGGCTCCGATTGATCTGGAATTCGACGATTTAACAAAAAACATAACCTCAAAGCATGCGACTCTCCGGCCCACATGTTTTTGTCAATCATTCTGCCGGGAAGCCGGTACAATCGATTTGATATCTGAAATAAGAATGTAAATCGTCGGTACATTACTTCTAGGTTGTTTTAGAATGGAAACAGAACAGATATGTATGTACTATGGGCAACAGCTTCGCTTAAAAAGTTAGCAAAAAAATTGTGTGCGCACGTATCCCCCTGCACGAACTAAATATATTATGTTATGACGGCGGCGGCGCGGCGTGCAACCGATTTTAACCTTAAGAGTTGTGGTTAAGTGACGTTGTTGTCCATAGTACATCTGTATGAATTTCTAAAACAGGAGATGTAATTCTATAGAGTACCTACTTAACCAAACGAAAGGTGCGTGTTCGTTCGTATCGTGACGTGAGACTTATAGGTATGTACGTACTTAGTATCCAACCGAAACGGACGAGCTTCGTCGTCCCTCGCCACGCGCCCGCGCCTACTCGCTTCGACCGCAAACTTTTTGAATACCTACCTACCTAGGTATTATCCATGCATGAAAATGACACAAATTCATTCTGTCCATCACTCATGTATTTAAGATATTAAATATGTAAACTCTAATAATACTAATATTTTTTATAAGCATCAATGGCTCGGACAAACAAAAAAATTGAAAATATTAAAAGTCCATGCCTTAATTTGGCACAAATTTATTTCATAGGGATTTTTAAGTGATCTGAGGTATATGGTACTTGTTTTTCAAATTGTAATATTTTTTTGACGGTGTTATTAATGTACGGGTCCCACGTCTGTTTCCATGGACGAAAATGACACAAATTAGGTTTGTACACTACGCAGGCTATCTTAAATACAATACTATTGTTTCTTTTTACTTTAAAACAATTTTGACAGTTTAGACGGTTCTCACACTGGCGACGCGCGCGGTCGCGGCGCACCCACGCGCGTCTTTTACGTTGTATGCAAGTACATTAATTTGTACAGAAAACCGCCTCGTCCAACACACCAAGGCGCGCCACGGCGCGTGAGCGCGCACCGCCGCGTGCCGCCGGCGATCCGCGAGCAGTTTGCGCCAGCAGGCGCGTTACCGCGGGGTACAACACACTGCGACGCGCCCCGCGGCTGGTTTTCGATGATCGTTTCGTTACGATGGCGGGATTTCCTCTGGTTTTCAAATGTTTCGTGGCTTGGATATACGCCCATTTTAGTGCCATTTGGTAGGTACATTATGCAGCACATGAGGTTATACAAAACTGTAAAAAATCTGTTATTTATTTGATTGAATATCATTACGCTGTCGTGGAAGCCCAGCGTGCCGTTGACCGTACCTACCTACTCGTATGTTATTAAAATTCCGTCATTAATATCGAGATGGCAAATCTTAATTATTTGTCTGGACGTTTTAATCTCATGAGTGATTTTATATGTGTTCAGTTTTTTTTCCTTTTGAGGTACGGAACCCTAAAAACCTGGAAATTAAAACAAAACAACTTCAAAATTTAATGCCTCTAAAAAACAAGCGGCGGGGACGCGTCAGACGCCGAATGGCGCGGGGGCGCGGAGAAAACTGCCCGAACAGGCGTTGCGCTGCGCCGTCACCGCGCGCGTGAAACGCCAAACCGCGCCCCGCGACGACGGCGCGCGTTGGCAGTGGGAGAATCGCCTTAGAGTCCAATTATTTATAACCACCACAAATAATCGAATTTCTCAAGATGCATCGGCTAGATGTGACACAAAACGCAAAAATAAACTAATTATATGCCAATGTATCGACAGGCAAGAATTCATAAACTTTAGAATTCTTGAAGGTTATACTCTCAAAATAACGTATTCCGATCGGTCTATTTTCTAGAAACAGCCTAATGATTCTGACCGACCGACGATATGGTAACCCTACACTGTGATTGTTCATAGTAAATAAATTTGCAAATTTCTCTAAAACGAGTAAAGATATTCTGAAAATATGTTTTCGGGTCGTTTATCGTAATCAAACGATTACATAAACCTGCTTATTTTTAATCTTAATGCAATTTTCATCAATATTTTAGACTTGAGTGGGTGGGGCGGAGAGTCGCATGCTTTTAAAACTTTAGATCGCGATATCTTTGACCCTGTTGCGTTACATGAGCAACGAAAGTGTTTGTAGCTGTTACAATGAATATGTAACGGCTACAAATACATCAAACCACCGGTACAGACTCAGATTGATCTGGAATTCGACGATTTAACAAAAAACATAACCTCAAAGCATGCGACTCTCCGTGCCACATGCTTTTGTCAATCATTCTGCCGGGAAGCCGGTACAATCGATTTGATATCTGAAATAAGAACGTATATCATCGGTACATTACTTCTAGGTAGTTTTAGAATGGAATTATTCAGTGGCACGGAGAGTCGCATGCTCACCTGCCCGGCATATATATTGGCAAGAGAAAGAAAGAGACAAAAGATGCGCAGTAGCCATAAACACTAAGGTTTTAAAACATAGAAGTTATTATTTTCTCTGTATGTGACAAAATATCGGCAAGTTCATAAGTAAAGACCTAATATTTATAGATATATATTGCGAACGATTTTATCCTAGCTTTCCGATGACCTAGAGACTTGAAACTTTGAAAATAGGTCAGAACTGGAAGGCAATGCAATATTATGGTGTCATTGAGCTGATCTGATGATGAAGCCGGAAGAAGCCCACAGGAATTCTATGATAAAACCTACAACCCCATAGTGTTTGGGCTCGTTAGAATAGGCATGACGAATTTTTTATTTTATTTTATGTTACATAAATTACCTCTTTTCACGCTACCTTTCACTAGCGTGAAAACTGCCCGAGATATCACAGTTTAAAATGCACACAAATTGGACTCACCCGAAAACGCTCCATACTAATGGCTACCCTAGTTATGACGTCACGCCTAGGTGTTTGTATGCAACGCGTAGGAAAGTTTGGCAGCTATATTAAATATTGTGTTTATCAAAATTGTTTCTTATACAAATTTGCTATAAATTTTATGGATTAATTAAATGTATTATTTATTTTAATATATTTTAAACTTTTTAAATGGACTTGTCCGCCCAACTTTGAACGGTAATAAAACAAATAATACGCAATATATAAAACCAAGAGGTATACAAGCTACTCTAAAAGTTCAATATGTTTACGGTTTTTATTAGTATTTTGTTATTTTATTCAGTAGTCGTCATCCCTATTGTTTTGACGAGTACTCTAATGGGAGACGAAGTCCAGGGTCTGATGATGAAGCTGACAGACAGAGTATGTTCATTACTTTTAGTCGGAGGATTTTTGTAAAAATATTAACCAAACTGTTTTTCAATTAGGGTTTTTCAAAATGACAAAAAACTGTATGCTCGATAGATAAGATGGCGTTGATAAAAATGTATGTGTCAATGTGATTTTTTTACTCAGCTTCGAAGAGTACTCAGGTAGGCAGGCAAATCTGATGTTACCCTAAAATGTTTCTCTTTGGCCAGATGTCAGCCAGCGAACGCTTATTTGCCTCTTTGGTACAGGCCGTTTATTTTTAAAAGCCAATTTTTACACTTCTCTTTCCATCAACGCCATCTAGAGGCAAATAGTTACTATTTTTTTAAAATGTCACTTTGTAAAGCCTTCATTAAGAATAATTGTCCTAAGTCGTGGGCTTTTAAAAAAAATGCTTTTTTGACAGTTGCCTTTCTCATCGAATGTGTTTTTTAATCAATATATTTGTACATGTATCATAGATTCACGTGGACTACATTACCACAGAATAACTATGATACTACCTAATAAATTGTTCGATTTTGGTAGATTATTTTTTGATGTTATTCTAAAATACCCCAGGTGTCCAAGAATGTCACAGCTCAAGGGTGGACACAATGTAACAGTGTTTCCACTACTACTACCTAATATTTGTGATTTTCAGACTCATTAATCTTTTAGTATGTAGAATTTTACCTGAGACATTAATGCCTATTATAAGTAATTGTTGATTTTAAATCGTTATTGCCTATAAAAGGTACATAACTACGATTTAAAAAAAATTAGACTCATTTATCTTTAAGTCACACACAAATCATTGTACCTGAGATAAACCTATAGGTACTTTTAAAGTCTGAATAATTGTGCAATACCTTGAGAAAACCTTTATCGGTTGGAATTCAACAGATTTTGTCATTTACTTGTTCCACTAAATATGAAAATGTCAAAATTAATAACAGTGTTTCATTGTTGGACATAGGATGTTTCATTGTGTACACCTAGGTGGACACAATGAAACAATTCCCATTTTCTTTTAAAAGTCTTCTTATTGGTTTATGTATCTATTTATTAATGAAACTATAACTGCCATTTTATACCTAATTAAGTAGATTCCGTTCCTCTGAAAACGGAATTCATATCTTTAAAAATGAGAGAAATATGAGACTCAGAGCTTTTGGTGTTGCATTGTTCCACACTGCTCTACGTTTGTATGTATGTGAGTTTTTGTATTGTTACTTGAGACAAGTTTCAATGGTTGTAAAGTAATTTATGCTTACTACATAAGTCAAAACTTGAAAAATTAAACTTTAGTATTTACTTACCTTTTAAAAAAAACTAAAAACCGACTTCAAAAAACCTGCCTCTAAAAAGCAAGAAATAATATTCAAATCATTAGATATGCATTATCACTGTTATATAATAACAACACGTCTATTGAAGTCGGGTGGGGCTGGAGTACAACTTCGTTTTTTTATTCTAAAAGCCCTACCCGACTTCAATATACGTGTTGTTATTATATAACAATGATAATGCATATCTAATGATTTGAATATTATTTCTTGCTTTTTAGAGGCAGGTTATTTGAAGTTGGTTTTTTGTTTTTTAAAACATTTATTTTTTATTTTTAAAACAATTTTTATTTTTTTGTTTTTAGTGTAAGTACCTTCTCTATTAGGTAGTGTAGTGTAAGTATATTATTTGGTAGAAAAATTGGCTCAGTCAAACGTGAGATATTCGCGGAGAAACATACATTCATACAGGTCAAACTGAAAGAGAACCTTCTTTTTTTTGAAGTCGGTTAAAAAGACTAAAAGTACCTCTTACCCAACAAAAAGAATCATCTTATTCGGTTCATAAATAACAAAATAGTCAAGTTAGTTGATGCAAAATCATAGTGTTTTCAGGATACCTTGAAAACTACTGAACCGATTTGAAAAAAAAATAAATAGGACCATTTCGCAAAAAAATTGAATCGAACAAAAAAAGAATCATCAAAATCGGTCCATAAATGTCGAAGATACGCGCGAACAACGATAAAAAAAAAACATACAACCAAGGATGTAATAAAACAGATGCTTCGTTCGGAGTTATTTTATTAATAAAATACATGTAAAATAATTTTTTTTTTCTTACAAAGAGGTTATAAGAAAACTGAATTTCTTAGTGCTCATCACGGTTAGTTCAGAGCCATCACGCCTTATTAGTAAGTTTGGATAGACTAACATACACGTTACTAACATAACAAGTGATGTATAGGTACTTGGTTATTTATAAAGCTGTTGGGTTTTAAAGTAAATGGGAACGGGAACGAGAACGAAAACGGAAACGGGAACGGTACTTACCTACTAATCTCTGAACTAAACTTTTCAATAATTTATACCAATTCGAATTTAATATTTATAACTAAGACAGGACAACGTCTGTCGGGTCAGCTAGTAAAATAAATATTTGAGGGGGCTCCCATACAACAAACGTGATTTTTTAGCCGTTTTTTGGTACGGAACCCTTTGTGTGCGAGTCGGACTCGCACTTGACCGGTTTTTATTTCCTTACCCTCAAAAAATATTTTGTTACAGTAGGTAGGTAATCCTTTCTTTTTAAACTTTGCAAGAGGTAGAGTACAAGAATGTTAATGATGTCATCTCATCAATGAGACTGTAATTGACAATAATAACACATGCCTACTTCCAAATCACGCCAACAGCACTGTTAGCCTATAATCCATTAAATGAAGTAGGTACACAAATACCCTATCTGTGTAATATTTTGTGACTATTTAATTTGGTCGGATACGCGCTAACAGCTCTGTGAGCGTGATTCGGAACGCGGCCACAGTATCATCAAATGTATTTATATTCGTTCGTATACTTCTTACCTACCTACCTACTCGTTACTTCAAATGTGTCACCGAACTTCAGTACCTATGCTTAGGCGTCACTTAAGTCACTTACTTATTTTAAATTAGGCGAATTAATTTGAAGTGGGATATTGTGCTGGCTCAATACGAAATAGAGGCTACTTTTTACAAATTCTTTTACCCAAAGTCACTCGAACGGCAAAGTACGTAGCAGCGGTGCTCGAAGTACGCAGCAAACAGCGGTGCCCCGGCTCCCACCCCCCCACCCCCCCCCCATTTTCTTTTGTGACTTTTACAGGGTGTTGAAAAGAAAAAAATAAAAAGCTGAAAATTCCATTGATGAATTTAGCACAAAACATTATGTACAACAGATACTATTGATCTAAAACATTTAACACTTATTTAACCAATTGTAATATTCTATTGGAGTTACTAAGGTAACGCTTTAGGTAATAGTCAAATAACAGTATTCCCGTGGACAAAGATGACACAAAAAGCTCAAGTACATCGGTTACAACTTCATAATCATCATGAAAGTAAAATTTTCAACTTTAATTTTCTTTTCGTCCGATAGCGTTAAAAAAGACAAAAACCTAAATTGTTACTTATGCATCAAACCAAAATGACACAATTTCATGTATTAGGCTAAGTGAATGGTGCAGAAACTATATACGAAAAAAACAAACTTTAATATTTTTAAAAGCTAAAAACTTATCCCGATCGGTCTAAAATGCAAGTTGAAGTGTTTTTAGATACCTATTTTGAAAGACTAATACTTCAAAAAACGAAGGAAGTTCTCAGTTCGGTTGCATTCAACCGAGACCTAAATTAATGGGTGACTGATACTGATGATGATGGGTGACTGGTACTGAGTGGGCAATTATTATACCAATTATGACGTTCACATTTTTAACACGTTTTTATAAGGTTACCTACTTTCTCATTTGTTTGTTTGTATTTTGTCATCTCGATTAGGATAAAAGTCACCTTTTTACGTCCCCTAAAAAATATTGCAATATTGCATAGTCAGTAACAGTATGATAGTAGGTACGATACGTACGAGTATGTAGGCAAATCAACCCTCAACATTATGTAGTTCAACTTGAATTTTATTAGAAACAGCCTAATGATTCCTACGGACCGACGATATGGTCACCCTACACACTGATTATTCATAATAAATCATAGTAAATAAATTTACTTATTTCTCTAAAACGAATGATGATATAGTGAAAATATGTTTTCGGGCCGTTTATCGTGATCAAACGGTTACGTAAACTTGCTTATTTTTAATCTTAATACAATTTTCACCAGTATTTTAGACTTAAGCGTGTGGGCCGGAGAGTCGCATGCTTTTAAAACTTTAGATCGCCATATCTTTGTCCCTGTTGCGTTACATGAGCAACAAATGTGTTTGTAGCTGTTACAATGAATATGTAACGGCTACAAATACATCAACCCACCGGTACAGGCTCCGATTGATCTGGAATTCGACGATTTAACAAAAAACATAACCTCAAAGCAGGCGAATCTCCGTGCCACATGCTTTTGTCAATCATTCTGCCGGGAAGCCGGTACAATCGATTTGATATCTGAAATAAGAACGTATATCATCGGTACATTACTTCTAGGTAGTTTTAGAATGGAATTATTCAGTGGCACGGAGAACCGCATGCTCACCAATAGTTAATAATATATATCCTGTGGTGATCGATGACTAAGCGACTTGTCTGCTGGAATGCACGCACTGTCAACTAACAAATCTCTGAAACATCAATCACAACCTCAAAGATCACGACAGTATACATTTTAACCAAGTAGGTAGGTAATTATGATAGTACAATACTAAATAAAATTCTACAAAAAATACGACTCGCACCACATCAATTCTCGGACGGGAATCGAACCCGCGACCTTTGGATATCCGGTCCAATGCTCTGACCGCTGAGCTACCGAGTCACTAGTAGTGACATCGTCGAATTTCTTCTAGTATAATATCATCCTATTCTTACGCTGCAAGTCAACCACATCACCAATCACCAATGTGAGGAATTACCTCGACATTCAAGTAATTAGTTTTAACCCGGGGGCTGATTATGTAATTTTGATTGTTGCAATCAACTGTGACAGAAATCGCAGTAACATTGCTGCTTTAGTTAAGAATCAATGTGACGACTATCTTACTTAAAGCAGCAATATAACTGCGCATTCAATCGATTTCAATCGAGAATTGTTAGCAACAGACAATGGGGAAGGCAACTGTCAAAATGGCGCTGCGTACGCTTGTTCCACGAGAACTATAAAAACGAAGGACTTTTACTTAAAAAAACGTTTTTTTAAGCTTTAAAATGATTAAATTCTGTCTGGATGAAAAATCTGGATATAGAAAAAAATGATAAATTCTTTAAGAATAAAAACGTCTTAATTTGACTTAAATTCCGGCACTTGCATTGTAGAATAGTCTTTTATATTCATTTTGGGTCAATGGGTTTTTTTTCGTCTTTTTCGGTAAAAAAAAAACACAAAATAAATACTTATTTTCCCATACATTTTGTTCTGAACGTCTACTGTCTTAGGAACAAGCGTACGCAGCGACATCTACAATTAGCTTAGCGTTGCCAACCCCATTACGTAATTCGGGGTCAGGTCACTAACATTTGCGCAAAAAAGTACGCGAACCCACAAAGGTGTAGGACGGACATTCGCAGACATTCGCAAATGATTTTCCATATAAAATTGAAAACATTCGTACAATGTACCAGTGGCGTAACTATACCATCTGAGGCCCGTGGCAAATTCATCGACCGGGGCCCTCTCTTAAGTGGTCTGTGGGCCCTCTCATGTAAAAATTTTTGACGTTTTAGTATCATTTTTAACCGACATCAAAAAAGGAGGAGGTTCTCAAATCAATGGTTTTTTATGTATGTTTTACGATAACTTCGCCAGTTGTTAACGGATTTAAATAATTCTTTTTTATCTGAAAGAACATAGTTCAACCTGTCTAGCATGACCAATTTATATCGCGTGATATAGCGTTTTATCACGTTTAACTGTCAAAAAGACAAAGGAATTTGACAGTTGAGTGTCGATAAAATGCTATATCACGCGATATAAATCGGTCATGCTAGGCAGCAAGGGGTAGTTCCTTACAATTTTTACAGAGATATGGCAAGTAGCTTGCCATATCTCATAATCATAATATAATTCTGAAAAATAATAATTTTCAAATAATTAAACAAAAATTAAAATAGGTAATTTCTAAATGAGCTTTATTTCCCATACATTCTCGAGTAGGGTTGCCAGATCAGAAGTTCAAAATATCTGGAGAAAATTTGAAATTGTCGGGTTTTTGGGGCGGTTGTTGGGAGGGAGAAAACGGCCGCGCAACTCATTTTTTATTCAGTTCCGTCTACTAATGCCTGAAATAAATAAAATGTTGTCTGTCTATTATAAAAATAACGGCCGGTCCGTTTAATCCACTAACCTTGTAATCCTGCCTGCTTATTGCAAGAAAAAGGCCGCGCAGCGCGATTTTTTTGTCAATTTCGTCCACTAATCTTCTACTATTTATTGCCCATAATAAAAAAATAGGCCGCGCTGCGCGTTTTTTTATCAGTTGAGAACAGGTGCACGATTTTTAAAAGTTATCGACAACAGCATATAGTAGTTGGAGGTAAACAAAATCCAGGGGGGCAGCTGCCCCTCCCTCCCCCTCCCCCTTTGGTAAGCCCATGAGCTTACCATTGTACGAGTTTTTACGGATTTTCAGGCATAACTTCTTTGTTTATGAACGATTTACAGATGATTCTATTTATTATATTGATTGACTCTATTCGAATTATGACATCTCTTGAGGTTATCGGTAAATTGGACCTTGGACAAATAGGATATGCTTAGTGTAGTGATTCAGATATTATTTAAGATTTAAGACAAACCAAAACAAACCGAGCGAACGGTCTGCGACGTTCTGGACTAGACTTGGACTATGAAGGCACAACGGAATTCCTTAAAAACAAACAGCCAGAATTTGGAAATTGAGTTATGGGCATTGTACCATTGAACATATTATATAAGTACTACAAGTTAAACAATATTTAAGTAGGTACACTCATACATACCTACCACGAAAAAGTTAAAAGTAGAAAAGCTATAAAAAAAGAAAAAGCTCATTCAAAAACCTGAAAATAAAAACAAAACAGCTTAAAAATTTTATAAAACGCATATCATAATAAAACACGTCTAATGAATTTAGGTGAGGCTTTTAGAAATATTTAAAAAAATATTTGTCCTCCAGCTCCAGCCCTATCCGACTTCGTTAGACGTGTTTTATTTAAATTGATATGTGATTTGCATATTACTTCTTGCTTTTTACAGATATTTAATTTTGGAGCTATTTTTGTCAATTTTGAAGCTGTTATTTTCAGAGTTTTGAAGTTTTTTGTAATAAATTAAAAATAGTTACTTGTTCAGGAATCAGGATTTGGATATTCACTAGGGTCGGTCTCTGCTATTTTATCACTTTCAGCAACCCTTTCATTCATTTCCTAAGCACTGTTCACTCGACTTATCGTCAATAAATTCCTCATTCAAGTAACGACTGATTTTAGGCAACTATTTTTTTCCTCCTCTTTCGTTTTTCGCTCCCACTTAAATACTTTCTAGAACATACTGATATCATTTTTAACTACTAAAATAAACGATATAAAACGAAAACTACGACGACCAAAAAACAATGTCACAAACAACCAATTCTCACAACAAACTTACTATGACTGTTGAGTGTTGCGTAACGTAATGCGTAATGAATGGACCCTTTTTGGAATACAGAGATTTGGAAAAAAATATTTTAGCTACCCATTATGTTAACAAAGGAATTTGACCATTGACCGACCATCTGTGCACATTAATGTTTCAACTTTTTAGAGCCGCACGTCCCGCACCTAACCTAGTCCTTTTTTGTTCAGTCAGACGTATTTATGAGCTTTTGTTTCCCATCCCATGCATTGTTATTTCCGCTTTACGTTTGTATCAGTTTGGCTAGGATAATGAACCCTATTGGCAGTTTTTTTTGCAAAATTTTGTAAAAAATGGTAGTATTCCTCTTGTGGTCACGGCCTCTCAAGCCAGGGGGCCCCTTCGGACCAGGGGCCCGTGGCATTTTGCCCGCTCTGCCACCCTATAGTTACGCCTCTGCAATGTACGAACCTTTGCACGCATGTGAGTGACTGGGGTTAGGCTCGTGTTAAAGAATAGAATCTGACTCAAACTCAAATCTTTGCTTGAGTACAGTTAGAAAGGGATAGTGCTATTCATCGCATATAGCGCTATCCCTTTCTAACTGTACTCAAGTGGAGATTTGAGTTTGATTCTTTTGAGCCTCAATGTTTATTAATTTTATTACTTTCCATGGTTAAAATGAAATCTATGGCGACCGATGACTCAGCTAACAGCGTGTTGGAATGCACCCAATGTCAGTCATTCATTTCTTGCTACAAATTAGTAATCTGTGATTCATTTCATCTGCGCTGTGCTGTGCTGTCATTTCAATGCGGCAAAGAAAAAAGATTTTGTAAAATAAAAAAATACTAAAAAACTTTGTGAATTATCTAGGCACATCCAACTTATTTTCTTCAAAATCTAGTAAGTTGACCATAATAATATCATCGTTGTATTTGTTACTAATTTTAAGTACATATTATTATACAGTTTTGAGATAAACACACGAAGAATTTGAGATTTTTTCTACATTAGGTACCTCTAAATAAACGTACCTTATAATAAACTCAATTAACATGACATTAGATGGGCTGGGTTAGAATGGATAGCCATTGTAATTGTTACCAAACGTTTCATTTTTGTTTCAGCGCGTTCAGGAGAGATGAAGAAATATGGTAGAAATCAACTGTTTGATAAACTACACCGAGGGGGTGTTTTAGTTTGTGTTGGTCTAACATTATATGGATCAGTTCTGTTAGGTGACCATTTTTATAAATATTTCAAATATGTTCGACCTCAGATACAAGCAACTAAAGCAGCTGCTGAACATGAACTACTAGCAGAAGGCTCATCTGATAAAATATTGATGAAAGATTAGTTATTTTGTGCACAGTTATTTTTACTTTAGACTTGTACTATGTAGTTAATGTAAATAAAATAATTTAAGGGATAGGCATATGTTTTCAGTTGTTTACCACTGGCCCTTTAGCGTCTTCGCAGACTACAGACTTTCTATCGGCCAATAGTTGGACAATACCAAATCGTTGTAATGTGCTCATTTGCATAATTCTTCATACTGATTAAAGGCCCGACCCAACTATTGGCCGACGGTTTTGGTCTGTAGTTTGCGCAGACTCTTATGGTATGATTTAGTATGGTTTAGCATTTTGTAACAAATATTTATCATTGCCAAATATGTAATAGTGCCCATCCATTTGATCAAAATCAAATGTTTTATGGTTTGCACACTCAGTCAAATGTTTGCATGTGGTATTTATGGGGAGCACGGAAAATCCATGATTGGAAATTTGGATTGTAGATTCAACACTTGCTATTAAATTTTGTATGTACATCACTCCATTTGGGACGATGGACTGACTGTGAGTGGTTCACCTTAAAGTCTCATCATAATTATCCTGGTTGTTTGCTATATAATGGTTATGGAGCAAAATATGTAATATTTAGTGATCGGGTCATCACATACAGTCAGGGCTGGATTTAGAGATGTGGAGGACCTGTCCACCACTTCAAGAGGCAACAAGAGAGTGGAGGCCCCTAATTATTTTTCAAACATGTAAGATTTTTTTCAATAAATACTATAATTGAGATGCAGGTCCCTGTCTTGTGGAGGCCCAGGACAGTTGCCTCGGCTTAGGTTGCCCTCCCTTAAATCTGGGCCTGCGTACAGTACAGTACTTGTCACAATTACAGAAAATTACATTATCTGTATATTACCTTGACTAGGAATTATATCCAAGTACTTATTACATGTATAAAACCACATACTCAAAAATAAAAAGGCTGACAGATATACAGTCACATCTTTTTCTAAACTAGGTATGTAGTCTATTGCAACAGAATCTTTTGGCGGCTTTGGTATTTGATATTTGTGACAACTACTTATGCCACTTCTTGGATAATATGTTTTCACTCACCGCCTCGGCACGCCTCGGTGTGGTCTAGTAATTCGCCCACCTGTGTAAGGCGCAGGCGTCCTCGGTTCGATTCCCAGGAGGGGGATAGATTTTATACTCAGTTTGGTCAGTACCTAGCCAGTTCCTTAGTGGGTGAGAATTCCCGGGAGCAGTGTGTTTCCACCTTCGGCCTTCCTACTTATCAACACTTGGAGAGATGAAGGCCGAGCACTAACCCATTTGAAGCGCACGTCATCGAGAGTCTTCTACAACCAATAGTATAATAACAGAATCGAATTCGCGACCTTTGGGTAGATTATAGAATGATTTCATAGACATACTTACCTATACCTTTAAAATGAATGAAATTGAAACCAGACGTAGTAGGTAGGAAGTTTTACTTTTCCCTACTAAGGCTGCCTGTCCATTGATACAAAGCGAGGCGGTGGAGCGGAGAAACGAGGAAATAATAGGTCTTTACCTATGAAATTGCCGATTTGTATGGAGATTTTTCAAGAAGTTGCATTTGTCATAATAGCATTTTCTTTGTTCATTTAACAACCATGAACATTCATGTAACAAAACTTTTATGTACTAATGTTTGAACACTATGCTAACTTATTTCCATTTAAGATAAGCGAAAAAATAAGTTTTGGTTAAGTTACAACCCCTTCGGTCACCCTTTTTTTTGCTCACAAAAAAAGAGTCACTTTCAAGATCTTTTTTTTAATGTCACGAAAGCTAAAATATGGACTTTATTTTTACTGATAGTTAACTATCATGATCATAATTCGATGTAATATTCACGATTTTGTTAAAATTTTAAATTATAGAAGTTATTATTTTCTCTGTATGTGACAAAATATTGGCAATTTCATAGGTAAAGACCTAATATTAACCAATATAATTGCATAAAATCTCCGCTCCGCAATCCCATTGGTTAATTGTCCTCGTTTCTCCGCTCCGCCCGCGCCGCGCCGCGCCGCGCCGCCGCGCCTCGCTCCACGTCAATGGACAGGTAGCCTTATACCATAACATACTTTAGTGTATTGTAATAATTTGTTTTGTTCTTGAAATAGAAAACCTTTGTATAGTTCCATCTTTCGTGTTATGGAGTTGGAAGGTACGGTATTACAGTAGGATTTGGTGGGAAAGGCTGCAAAGGTTTTTTTGTCCAATCTCGATTGGGATATCTGGACTACTCAAGTCCTATATAGGTACCTATCTCATACATTGGCTTACAAGGTTGGCTTTCGTAAGCCCGCATGATATAACCACAAAATAGAGAGTACAGAAGGTGATAATAACACCCTGTAGGTAGATCCTACTAATATTATAAATGTGAAAGTTTGTGGGTTTGGATGTTTAGATGTTTGGATGTTTGTTCCTCAATCACGCAAAAACTACTGGACGGATTTGGTTGAAATTTGGCACATAGATAGTTGATAGCCTAGATTAAAACATAGGATACTTTTTATTCCGATATTCCCACGGAAACGGGAACGGGAGCCACGCGGGTGAAACCGCGGGCGGCCGCTATTAATGTATAAAAACAAAGTTGAAATGAAAAGGAATCAAAAAGACGACTAGGACTATTAATACCTACCTAATTCACAATCGAATTAGGTACGTACCTAGCTAGGTATCTACTTATAAAAAAAGTATGTGAGTATTGTGTGTAGTGATTAAAATAAAAAGAAATTGAGCCAAAAATGCCAATGTTTACTTCATTGCGTATAAGTAAACACTGATAAAAATCGTCATTTAAATGAGGAATAAACATACTTTTTTATTGTGAAGCGTTCCCTTAAAATATTGCTAGAGACACGAAAATAACGCCTGAACAATAAATTCAGGCAACCCGACGAGCATTTGGATCGTTTTATCTTATATTTTGACTTTGTTATTCATGCGGGCTCAGTTTCATGTCGTACTTGTATGATTCGGTACCTAGGTACATCTATTGTTTTCGACTGATACAAAGACTCGACTCAGTCATATTTTACTTTTTAATAGGTAATAATATTAATTGAACAGAATCAAAGGAAAGTAATCAGGTTTTTACAACAACAGGTTTTACACAATGGAAGCATTTTCATCGGATTTTTTTCCGGAAGAATGACCAAAATTCAGACGTAGATAAGTAGGACAGACGATTATTATTACCTACCTAGGTAGTTGAGCGCCGCTAATACCTATTATAATAATTGTCATTACCTAAGTTTGTAGTTTGCTATACAAATGTATGTAACGTAACGAACGTGGGATAATTATAGTGGGTACTTCGACGATGTCCTAGTCTTTGCTTTAGCGTAGTAACTCCTCAGAAATAGCGTGATTAACTAATGGAACTAGAACTAAAGTTCTAAATCTTATCTTTTCATTAATCTTTGGCATCGTCGATATCTTTATTTGGAGTCACACAACACGAAGGTAGGCTAGGTACAGTGGGGTGCGTGCCAGACAACCTCCTCGTGGTGCACCCTGGGCGCCACCGCGAAACGGGCCCAGCCAATTCCGGACAAGGGGACTATTGCGGCAGAAGCGGGGAGTTTAGTCGCTCCGTTGCCAGAGAGGCGGGTGGTACCAGTCTTGAATAGAGGGACTGTGGCGATGGAGGAGGGGAGCCAAGCTGCCCCGGATCTAGAAAAGCAAGGTAGTTGCGTGCCTATTCCCTTGACTGCCAGGGAAAAACGCCCTAAGCGGAAGAAAAGGGTGGCCTCGCCTGACAGGGACCGCTCAGTGAGCGAATCGAGTGAGGAGTTGGACTTCTCCGGTTGACTCCAACCTAGGGACTAAACTGAATGAGTCCTCACCGGGCGCGGCCAACTCGATTTTCGAAGACCGAGGCCGTGGCCCACTAGATTCGCACTGAGACGAACTTCATTCGTTTGACAAATCGAGTAGACCACGCCAGCTGAAAGAAGTTGCTATAGCCGTAGCTAGTAGTACTACTAGCTTTAGAAGATTCTATAAATATTTCAAAGAAAATATAAAAAATGTCGAGTGATGAAAGTATTTTGACTCCAGAAGCTATTAAATTAGATGCCATAGGCATTGTCAATAATCTACTCCCAGAAAAGTCAAAGGAAAAGTACCTGAAAGCCTATAAAGATTTTGACACATGGAAAACTGCAAAAGGCGCAAAGTCTGTGTCTGAATCAGTGCTTCTGGTCTATTTTGAATATTTATCAGCTACAAAGAAGTCAAGCAGCTACAACTCAAATAAACTCTAGTAGCTCAACCTCGATAAACGTACCAAATAAAAATATAACGTTATCTTTCCATAATTGGACTAATGTCTCCAATATCAATTTACACTTTTAATATGCTGTAATAAACACTATCTACTAAGCCTGGTTTTTTATTGTCTCGCATAAAGTGAGAAAAGTAGAGTATACACCACCGGGATAAAACTGTTTTTTTCTTGGGCGCTTGAATCCCTCACTGCACTTAGGACTTAATCTTAATTCCCTCGCTTTGCTCAGGAATTAACTTATTACACCCTCGCTGCGCTCGGGAGTTAAATTTGGAGTCCTTCGTTACGTTCAGGATTCAATGTAGCGCCCGTGACATAAAACAGTGCTTTATCCCCTTGGTGTATAATCTACTATTTCTGACTGACTTTACTTGACTAGTATTCTGTTGGGAAATAGTGTCCAGAGTCTGATGATGGAGCCGGACGAAAACCACAGGAACTCTGTAATGAAACCATACAAATCCATCGAGTTTGAGCTTGTTTGATTCGTCTTGGCAATCACTCTGTTGAGAAATAGTGTCCAAGGTCTGATGATGGAGCCGGAAGAAAATCACAGGAACTCTGTAATAAAACCATAGATACACATCCATCGAGGGTCATTTGATTCGTCTCGACAAGTTCTCTGTTGGGAAAATAGTGTTCAGGGTCTGATAATGAAGCCGGAAGTAAACCCGACAAGTTCTCTGTTGGGAAAATAGTGTCCAGGGTCTGATAATGAAGCCGGAAGTAAACCACAAAAACTATGTAATAAAACCATGTAACTTCATTTAATTTGGCCTCGTTTGATTCGTCTTGACTAGTACTCTGTTGGGAAATAGTGTCCAGAGTCTGATGATGGAAGAAAACCATAGGAACTCTGTAATGAAACCATACAAATCCATCGAGTTTGGGCTCGTTTGATTCGTCTTGACAATTACTCTGTTGAGAAATAGTGTCCACTGTCTGATAATAAAACCGGAAGAAAATAAGGAAAAATATGTAATAAAACCATGCAGCTCTATTTATTTTGGGCTCGTTTGATTTGTCTTGACTAGTACTTTGACGGAAGATGATTTGACACATTAAACGAAGCATTTAACTTTGGTTTAACTTAAAAAATAAGCAATATTTAATAATTACGACCATCTGTCTTATTTTACAGAATTATTCGAATAATATTCGAATATATTCGAATACCTCCTTAAAAATTTTCGAATATTCGAATATTGGATTTCATCGAATATTTGCAAGCCCTACCCAACCCCGACCATAACGGAGGTCAGTTACTCTCTTGTAGAGGAGACTTCGGAAGACGGAGAACTGTTTAATCTGTCGCGCCGCCTCCCTCCCCTCAGCTCTATGATAAAACTGACCGGGAGCCGCGAAAATGCGCGAGATGTGGGGAACTGACCATATAGTTCCCCAGTCAAGGGCCAAGCGGGTGGTGGGAGGTGATCCACCGCCTGCCTTGCATGGCCCTGACGGTTTTAGGAGATGGCCAAACTTGCCCGGCCATCTCCCAGAAGTGGGGAGGCCCGGGTTTGCCGGGCTGCCGCCAGGTCACATTGGGGTGATTCCCACAAGGACCCCCATGGCCAGACGGCGGCGTGTGGGCAGGTACTGAAGTTTTTTAGTGGGTATTCCCTCCTTCTGGGATTCCACCGAGCTTTGACTTGGTGGAATTACGGGAGGCAGTCGTGGAGGGAGCCGCAACGTTGAATGTTGCGGTCCCCTCCTGGCGAGTCCCACATACCCCTCCTGCTCACCTGCGGGGGAGAAGCGCGTAAATGCGTTTTTATTCAGTATAAACAAAAAAAAAGGCTAGGTACAGTCGGTCGACCTTGCAAGAAGTGTCCCACAGCCTGACAGGCAGTCTTGCAAAAGTTTTCTTGCAGGTGGAAATGCGACCTTAAGCATAATAGAATGCTCAACATTTTAATGGGCGGACTGTACATTACATACCTACAAAGTATCAGCTAATAGGTAGGTGTGAATAGTGAGCACGTAACATGTTGGATTGTTGAAGGTCGGCAGCGATGGAAGGAAAGCGGAGCAAACTAGGGATTCTGATCTGAGGCGCGTAATATCCGGCCAAACACTACTGTGAGGCAGTTTCCGCGAACCCATTGACGTTTGATTTTCACTAAGCTGTTAGCGTTACTTTACCGCTTTTCTATTAGGCCCCGTTCAATATCTGTTAAGAATAAGCAACAGGTTTACAAAGTAACTACCTATCTAACAAATTTTAAAAAAATACTAGGCATGTCCTTTATTACTACATGTC
Source organism: Agriphila geniculea (assembly GCA_943789525.1). NCBI lineage: Eukaryota > Metazoa > Arthropoda > Insecta > Lepidoptera > Crambidae > Agriphila > Agriphila geniculea. Next base: position 16,474,440 of record OX038874.1, read on the forward strand.
ATGTCATGTCGTTTAGCTACGACGAAACATGGTCGTAAAGCCCGCCGGTAACGATCAATTGCGATTGTCAATTTTTCCGTCAATGCCATTGTTGGAGCAATTGACAATCGCTTCAATTGCTCGCGTAAACGATCAATTTTTCCGTCAATGGGCGTCCATTGCGGAAAAATTGACAATCGCAATTGATCGTTACCGGTGGGCTTTAGCGTGTACGGTAATTTGCATTTTTCTGGCACTATACGTCGAAAGGACTGGGATGACGTTCTTGAATTTGTAATTTTATTACAGAAATATATGTGAGTAGGTACCTACCTATAATTATTATACATTAATCTAAACTAATATTATAAAGAGGTTTGTGGATGTTGAAGACAATTTCCTGAAATGATTCCAACTCTAGAGCAGTGGGTCGAACAGTAAACGCAATCCAACTTTGGACCCACCAGTGGGTAATGGCGGTAGGTCACGGGTCATCAGTGTCATCACCCCTTTTGATTTCAAAATAATTTATTATTAGAAAGCTGCACTATCTCTGGTAACAAACATAGGCTACCTAATCCTATATAAATATTTTATTACGGAAATTCCCGCGAGAAGCGGAATTCCACCAGGACGAAAACTAGTGCTGATAAAAATGAAGATGATTTAATCAACTTCATTTTCATGAAAGTTAGAGAAATACGACAAAATTTCAATCGGCCTATGGGCAGGGCCATTGGCGTCATAGGTGGTCCATATTTTTCGATTCTCGTAAAGATGTCATAAAGTTTCCCTTCGAAGGTAGGAGATAAGAAAGTTATATGGATGGCGCGACCCTTACGGGCGCATCTAACTCGCACTATCCATCACGAGTAATTGCACCACTTCCTCCAGTGTTCACAAGAGGCATAAATGGGACGAGAAGCACGTGACCAGCCCTATCTGGCCATTTATAACCGACTCACCTGATGCCTCGTAAAAATATAACACGCCTTGTTGCCTCTGTGCCATGAATGTGTACAGTACACCGTATTCGTACGTGCAATTGGATGTAGGTGGTACTATCTGAAGTCTACGCAATACTATTATTTTTGTGAACAAAGTTTAATCTTACTACCTGCAAAGAAAACCTATCTACTTATACTTATTTTATTTTCTTTTTTGTTTGCACAAAATTAAATACGTAAATCAATAAGTATTTAGCTAACTTATTTATTCTGTGGTTTATCTAAATTAATATTAATAAAAAGTATAAAGAAATTATACTTTAAACAATGTTATGTTCAAAAACGTTCAAATTACAAGCACTCTGCAAAACTAAATCAACTAGCACGAAAACGTCACCACTGAACAATAGATACAGGGGTTGATAGTTGACCACTGAACTGTCATTCATCTATTTCTATTCCGGTCACTTAACCGTAAATGCAAATTATATTAAGCCCAGTTCCAAACAATGGCGGTAATCTAGCGTGCTTTGTGGTGGTCAGGGCGGCAAAGGCGGCGGACGAGCTCTCGATAGGCCGCCCGGCACGATTATAAATTCACCGGTCCATTATTCACAATTGGCTTCCATAACGGTACTGACAGCTGGGCCGATAATTCGTTAAGTCCTAATAGCGACCGCTGCGTGCTCCCGATAACGCTCCAGTAGGATTCAACAAATACAGGAGCGATTATGCGAAGCTTCGTGTTGTGTGCCCGCCTACCGCTGTTTGCCCTTCCGCAGACTCTACTGCTTATGGCTGTAGCTAGTTCTCAGCATTATCCATACATATACATATGTAACGTATGTATAATAATTAGATCGATGTTTGTTTGTCTGGATAGTTTATCGTGAGTTAGGTAGGGATTACAACAGCACCACAGAGGCGGTAATTACCTAAATTCTTCGGTAACTTTTGATTCTGCGTTACGTGAGAACCTATTTAGTCACAGGCTGGAGGTAACGACCATTCCTCAAGAAATAAAATCCAAATGTTTCTTAACAGGTTTCCTCCATTTCCCGTTTAACCTTCGAGACAAGAGGATTATTGTTAAGTATTAAACAATCAGTACCGACTGCCTTGTGAGGTGGGGGTGAGTATTGCTGCCAAAGTATCTTTAAGAAAATATTAAATTCGGTAATAATCGCCACTCATATATAGGGTTGCCAGATAGGAAGTCTAAAAAATCTGGAGAAAATTTAGAAATGTAGGGATTTTGCGGATTTTGCGGTTGATGTCGGAAGAAATAAATATTTAAATAAAAATAAAAATTTAACTTAAATGCCTGTATTAAGACCTTCAACAAAGCCGAAGTCGACGTATTCCGCTCATCGACAGGATCATTTTTGTCGTTTAGACTATTCCTGGGAAACCAATAGCTACGAAGTTATTGAAGGTCAAATACAATTTTTTTTTTCAAAATTATGGTGAAATCTTATTTTATTCATTATTGCCTACTTTTTGTCCAATTAGACATTATCAAAATTTTAAGTATTTCGTAACAAACAATGGCTTCAAAACGTCGTCACTGGATGTATCTCATGAGCACGCACATAAACGCTGCCTTTCAACTCGGCCACAGAATAGTGACTCGGCTGCTATAAAAAAACGGCCGTGCAGCGCGATTTTTTAATTAATTTTATCTATCTACTAATCTTATATTCTTGCCTGTCTATTGTAGAAAAACGGCCACGCAGCGCGATTTTTAGTCAGTTTCATCCACTAATCTTGAATCTGTGGTTTCATACGCGAAAATTATTGTTTTCTAGAGAACTTTCGGAGGAACAGCTGTTTTTCCGGGATATTTTTAGATTTGTCGGGAGATCACTTGAAATTCCGGGAGAATCCAGGCGAATTCCGACCATCTCATACTCATAGAGTTAAAGCATAGAGGTCCTATTTATTTTTTCTACTTTATACTAAGACTAGCTTTCGCCCGCGACTTCGTCTGCGTGGACATTAGGGAACCTTTGACCAGCACGCGTAGCATGACCACCTCGAGAAAAGAGTACGCAGGCAGGATTGATCATTGATAATACACTAATTGATGCAGAATTCAAATGTGGCATTCAAAATATCACGTAAACAAAGGACATCATCCATGTTTCATACATTTTTGGTCCAAATATGAAAGTGCCAAAAGACAAAAGTGTTTTATTCTGATAGATTTTGTCCACCTAAGCATTTTTTATTATGGCACCGAAGCTGTAAGTAGCACCGCTTCACATTTGTGCCAAAATACGTATGAAAAGTCAGACTTTTTGAACTTATTTAAAATCAAGTATAGCGGTGCTACAGCTTCGGTGCCATAATAAGAAATGCTTAGGTGGACAAAATCTATCAGAATAAAGCACTTTTGCTTTTTGGCCGGCACTTTCACATTTGGACCAAAATGGATGATGTCCTTTCCTGGTAAAAGCTAGGTTTTAAAACTAAAGTGGGCGGGCACTAAGAGCATATACCTATTTTAAAGTTCCTTTTTTTAGTTTCCTTCCCCGGTGTCGCGGCGCCGTGCCTCGGCGGAGACTCGTTAGTGAATCGGGTTACTGTTCGTTCAAAGTTTGTGTGCTCGCCTCTGCCTCCGCCTGACGGATGTCCAACATCCTGATTTCCCGTATGCCGAATTTGTGACTTTTCTCCGCGAAATTTCCATATTTACTTTTAGAGTTCGATGGAGGAATATAAATGATGCATCATGGGAAAAGATTGCATTGGACGGAAAGAGGAAGCTACACGAAATGTATTTGTAACGAACCTTTGAAATCTAAAGAAGAGTCAATGATAATTGATTCGCTTTTGTTTTTCATTAAGAGATTAGCAATTTATAGGCTGAGTGTAGGTACTCGTAGTTACCTAACTTTAAAGCAAGTTAACCATGATTAATCTACAGAAGACAACTTATAATAAGGAAAATGAATAAGTAATAACAAGAGATGGACAGTCAGAGCGGCAATTACGAGTGATGGATCGTAGAACTTCTCTCGGACTGAAATGACCGGATGCTTTAATATCGTCTTGTTTCTTCCTTAAGATCCTTTGGTAATTTGTCACCGACGACTTTTCATTTGAAAAAAAGGAAGAAACGCTTTGCTTCTAAATAATATCAGATTATTCATTATTAATTTATCGATATTTGGGATTGGGATATCAAAGCGAAGTTAATCATTATAATTGCTCTAATCTTAGGTAAAAGTATCCTTAACAACAGAAAATGGTTGAAAGTGATAAAACTCTGCTATTTTCCAATGTTTCTTTCAAATAGGTAACTTTTAAAAATGTTTTCAAATACGGCAGGTGCCTCTACCTAGGTAGGTAGATAGGTATTATAGGCAATGTATATTACAGGACTCTAGATCTAATGAGTAAGGCTCTGCATTTCCTCACAATATTTATTGTTATTTTTTTAAGTGAGATACCTACGTCCATTATTTTTTGAATTTGCTCCAAAGTGAATTCGATAAAGATATTTGTTTTAAATAATGCTTTATTGATATTGATCTAGGATTTTTTGGTCAGGTTCCACTTTTGTCAGAATAAAATTTATTTACTTAGGTTGTTTTTTTCTGACTAAAACGGAATTCCTTTTTGGTCAATTTCCACTTTCATCAGAATAAAATATAGGCTGCTTTATTTGACAAAAACCGAATTCCTTTTTGGACATATAAAACGTTGGGCAATTTATATAACAAAAAACTAAAAAGTAAAATATAAATTCTTCTATAAATATTTGTAACCCTAATACCCTATAAGTACCTACAGAAATTTCAAACCTAAAAACGTGGGGCGCATGCTATAGAATATAGATTGACAATATACACGTTTACACGTTTTTAGGTTTTAAATTTTTAGGTTTAAAATTTCTTTAGGTATAGGGCAAGGCCGGCCAATCCCAGGCCCGCGGGCCACCAAGTGGCCCGCCAAGGTATTTGAATTTGCCCGCCAGCAATCGGCCGGCTGACCAGCGCACCGTGGCACCGCTTCCACCTGATGAAAACCTATCCCGCCGGTAACGATCAATTGCGATTGTCAATTTTTTCGTCAATGCCATTGTTGGAGCAATTGACAATCGCTTCAATTGCACGCGTAAACGATCAATTTTCGCATCAATGGGCGTCAATGACGTGAAATTGACAATCACAAATGATCGTTACCGGAGCGCTTTAAAGTTGTGGCCCGGCGCCGCCACGAATCAAAAAAATTTTGCGAGTTTTTGGCGGGATTTTGTCGAGTTCAGTTCGGTGACTATTTTAATTATTCGCAAATTGATTCATAGTGGATATTGTGTCTTAAAATTGGTGCAGTTTTGTGGTACAAGTGTCTACGCAACTGAACAATATGTGGGATAATGGAAATAGGCGCGAACTTGGTTGTGTGAAGCTGAGACTTTTATTGTAGTGGTGGCTACCTCGGCAAAACTTACCGAGTAAACTGTCTTGATATACTTGCTGCCAAATGCTCCAAGCAGCATTGGAATGTGATGCACCCGCATTTTAATGTAAACTGAAACAATCTACTAGAAAATCTAGAAATACTGAACAATTCAAAACATGACACTGGCAAAAATTACTTCCAAGAGGAAAGTAGATTGCCATAACAAAAATAAGAAGAAGAAAAAATTTTGTTCATCTGTAAATTTTATTGGCCAGCCTTGGTATAGGGGTATTAGGGTTATAAATATTTACAGAAGAATTTGTTTTTTACTTTTTTGTTTGTTTTTACTATTCCGTTTTAATGTTTTTGGTCCGATTTCTTTGTAAAAATTTAGTCCGTTTTAAAAACGTGTTTTTAAACAAGTTTTTTTAAGTAAATTATTATTTTCTGCTTTTTAGTTAACGAGCTAAGACTAAAAAAAATATACCATCTGCTACTCTCGCACTCGCACGCGTCAAGACGATTCAAACGAGCCCAAACTCGATCGGGTTGCATGGTTTTATTACAGAGTCCCAGTGGCCTTCTTCCGGCTCCATCATCAGACCCTGGAAACTATTTCCCAACAAAGTACTCGTCAAGACGATTCAAATGAGTCCAAACTCGATGGGGTAACATGGTTTTATTAAAGAGTTCCTGTGTACTTCTTCCGGCTCCGTCATCAGATCATGAAAAATATTTCCCAACAAAGTACTGGTCAAGACGATTCAAACGAGCCCAAACTCGATGGGGTTGCATGGTTTTATCACATAGTTCCTATGGCCTTCCTCCGGCTCCATCATCAGATCCTCGGACACTATTTCCAATTAAAGTACTCGTCAAGGTGATTCCAACGAGCCCAAACTCGATGGGGTTGCATGGTTTTATTACCGAGTTCCAATGGCCTTCTTCGGGCTCCATCATCAGACCCTGGAAACTATTTCTCAACAAAGTACTCGTCAAGACGATTCAAATGAGTCCAAACTCGATGGGGTAACATGGTTTTACTAAAGAGTTCCTATGTACTTCTTCCGGCTCCGTCATCAGATCCTGAAAACTATTTCCCAACAAAGTACTGGTCAAGTCAAGACGATTCAAACGAGCCCAAACTCGATGGGGTTGCATGGTTTTATCACATAGTTCCTATGGCCTTCCTCCGGCTCCAACATCAGATCCTCGGACACTATTTCCAATTAAAGTACTCGTCAAGGTGATTCAAACGAGCCCAAACTCGATGGGGTTGCATGGTTTTATTACCGAGTTCCAATGGCCTTCTTCGGGCTCCATCATCAGACCCTGGACACTATTTCCCAACAAAGTACTCGTCAAGACGATTCAAACGAGCCCAATCTCGATGGGGTGGCGTGGTTTTATTAAAGAGTTCCTGTGTCCTTCTTCCGGCTCCATCATCAGACCCTGGAAACTATTTCCCAACAAAGAACTCGTCAAGACGATTCAAACAAGCCCAAATCTGATGGGGTTGCATAGTTTCAATATTGAGTTCCTATGGCATGGCCTTTCAGCTTCATCATCAGACCCTGAATCTTATCTCCCATTAGAGTACTCATCAAGACGATTGTATCGAGCCCAAACACGATGGGGTTGTATGGTTTCATCATAGATATCCTGTGGCCTTCTTCCGGATCCATCATCAGATCAGCTCGATGACACCATAATATTGCATTAATAATAATAATAATTTATTTCAGAAACAATGTCCATAGTGTTAGTTACAAAAAATTATTACCTCCCAGTTCTGTCTGACCTATGTTCAAAGTTTCAAGTTTCTAGCACATTGGAAAGCTAGTACAAAATCGTTCACAAACTTTGCGGAGAAACAAACAAATAAACGAACTAACAAACGAGAAAGCAACCTAATAAAAACGTTTAAAAAGAATGGTAGACCACATAAACGGTGGGCTGATGACCTAATAGAAACCGCTGGGCTAAACTGGATGAAGGTGGTCTAGGATAGGAAAAATCAGCAAGGAATAGAGAATGCTTTCATTCAAAAGGGATTGATCTATTTATACTACACGGTACACCGCTTTCAGACCGCCCATTGTCATATCTGTGCAAAAATCAAAATCATAAAAGAATGCAATACTTTACAATTTTGTTTCTTCGTAACTTCAAAATAGTAATAGGTACTTTCAAATGGCCTGCCCCCCAGCATCACCATCGAATCGCATTATGATATAGCGATTTGTCACGTTTAACTGTCAAAAGACAAATGGATTTTGACAGTTGAGTGTCAATAAAACGCTATATCACGCGATATATATCGTGTTTTGGTGATCATGCTAGGGGGGCTGAGGGTTGTATAACTATGTGGGTTGCACTGTGAAATGCCCACGCTCTTTAAGTTCATTTGTCTACTATATGTACATATAATAGTACTATTTGCACCTATCTCTGTATGAACCTAAGGTATGGATGGACACTCGTATAATTATGTCACTTGACTGAGCCAGTGCAACAATATTAAAGCAATTTCGGAATCTATACCAGTGGTCAGCGAACTAAAATCTATGGAATAAGCATTCTGCTCAAAAAATTGCACCACATTAAAAGTACAACTAAGTGGATAGAGCTAAAAATGCTGCCATTTCATTATGCAGCTCAAAGCGTCTGAACACTGGTTGCTTATTAGCGACCATAATTTGTATACTCATAGATATTTTCTATAATTAAACGAAAAAATAAGATACGGTTTTTTCTGCATCTTTTTATTGCCCTCGTTGCATCTTTTACACCATTTGACTATAAAGGACGTCATTTCTAATAAACTCTCTCTTTCTATCTTTTCTCTACAATACAAACTGCAATTTATTGAAAAGAACACTGACGTCAGTCACCGGGTGCGTGGCTGGATCGACTAAAACTGAGCGGGTTGTACTTTTTCGGCCCCGTGGTGCCATTTTTTAAGCAATATTTGTTTGCAATTACACTTCCATAGATTTTAGTTCGCTGCCAGTGGTCGATAAGTTGTGACGCGTCATTTATCTTGCGATGGCGGGCGGATCACCTGAATCGAATCAACCGCACGTGATTAACGAGCCAGCCCCATGCCCTCATATAAACGGCTCGTCTGATGTGAAAATTATATTGCGATCGCTTTTTAAGAAAATTAGAGCATCGATTTGGAACATTGATATTTACCGTCACTGGACAATCGAGACCCTCATTTATTACATTCGCTGGATGGGTGATAAATTATGTACTTAGTTACGACGTTAAGCTCTTCTCAGTTTCAGTATAAGGGTAGTGTTACTGCTTCTAATCTTTTGCTTTTCGGTTTTTATGCTGTAATGGATATAAAGGGGGTTTTTATAAAATATGTTTATGACTTTAGCATGAACTTGCCTATCCAATGTAGGTCAGAGGGTTCAGATTCTGATTTAGATACTTATAATAACCATTAAACTCTGCTTAAATGCGAAGAAACAAGTAATTTGATACTAAGAATTTCAGTATTCTTTTTTCATGTACTTAACTTAATTTAGGATATTGAAAATCTCTAATTTAACGCTGTAAATGAAAATTCTTGCACCGGCCAGCTTACCTGTGTCGAATCAAGCACATGTGATTAACGGACCCGCTCATGCCCTCATAAAACGAGCCCTGACCGTAAAGGCCACTGATGACATCGACAAGAAATTTTCCAAAGGAAATCACAGGCCACGTTTAGTTCACCTTAAGGTTTTTATACCTACCTGAATTAATAAGAGATGACGCAATAGTTAATAGAACACGGAAATGTCTAATCATTGAAATCAATTCGTGAAAATCCTTAGTTTTGAAAAATAATAACACCGCAAGTATGGAACATGACGATTACAGTTATTACACATAATTGAATACCATAGGTAATTGGTAGTATTGGTACCGTCAAACAGTCAAGTTAAAAAAAATAAGTCCACGTATTTTGTGGTAGCGTCGTCGTCGGCTGTACAAAAGTACAGAAATCGAATAGTTTGATTACTATGATGACATGGTAAGATAAGTGTCGGTGAACCTTGATAACGTTTACATCGGAAACTATTAATCAGCCCTATTAATTAATGTGCATTAGGGATTACACATTGTAAGGCCGCTTTCACGTAAGGCGATTTAATCGACTGGAAAGTCGTAATATTGCTTTGTATTTTACTCGAATGGCCGGGTTATGGTTTCAAGATATGAACTAAACAACATATAACAAGTATTCCACTTTTGGGCAAGCAATACTTTTTTATAGATTTATTCTTAAAATCCTATTCCATGTTTCCCGTATTTTTGGACGTTTAAATTATAACTTGATAAATGCGTTTGCGTTGAGTATCTTGCATCAAACTTTTTGTTTTTTAAGTAGGTATTGCTTAGTTAAATCGCATGAGATAACATTCTAGATTTCTGAAAGTTAGCAGATCGAATTTTTAGCTTGCAAAGAACTAACGTTTAATAGTTATCGCATTTGATTCGTCATCCAAATGCTGATTTCACCAATACGTATTACGGTGGATTTGTGATTTTGACCCAATAAAATAATATTATACCCCTATCACTGCTTTAATATCAACTAAGCAGCAGTACCCCGATTATTCTTAATGAAAATGATTATCTCCGAGGTAACACGATAGACCTTCCATAATATTACCAAGAGGAGAAAAAATAATTTGTAGTTGTCGCCGAGTACGCTGACGTCGTAAGTAGAATGGCAACTAAAGATTTATCAGGATGTTGAGAAACGCTGAAACAAGCGACGGACGTGACAAGCGCCGTTAATTCTCACTCTCGGCCTTCTAAACTGTTAAAAGAGTAAGGTAATTAAGTATGATGGATATTCGGAGTTTATCGCGGGTGGCAGCGACGGCGGGGCCCACTCGCAACTTTCTTATCGCCCGGGGAGCAAACTTTACGACGACTTTCGGAACACCCAAAATATTGCGTGTAAGTCACATTCGCGCGTGTCTTTTTGAGCTCTTAGAAACTTACTGTTTTACTATACGGGTCTTTTTTAAAATTTATGACTATCCGCAATCACTACTGGTACTAAACGAAATAACATTTAGCACTTGCGTGTTACATAACCATAATATTAAACATTAAAAATTGAATTTTAATTTGTGTTGCACAATAGTAGCCTTCTTGAAATAGCATCAGCAGTACGTAACATCAAAATTTTGACAAAAACTGCGAATAAGTCGGAAATAGTCGTAGAAATAGAATTAAAATATTTTATTTGTTAAATAAGTAGGATTACAAATTATATAAATTTGATTAACATAGGGATTTAAGTAATGTAGGCGGATGTAACATCAAGTTGAAGACATTTAATGTTAATTTTGTCAGGGACGGGAAGGCAACCGTTGTCAAAGGAGATTTCGAGAACGAAAGTCATTTAGAGGTAAAGCCCCTTTGACGTTTTATTATAAAGTCATTAATTAATAACATTGAGCATTCCCTTCTCTCGAATTTAATTCGAGTAGATGCTTCCATTTTCATTTTCGTAAGCAATATTGTATTTTCTAAGTAAAATAGTCAGGAAATAGTTGTCAATTATGTACATTGAGAAAGTGAGTAGGGGGTTTATTTACCATTCTCCTAAAATTAACGCTAGTAGAATAGAATGACAATGTATGGAATAGAATAAAAACAATGACATAAGCTAACGCTAGCTCCTGTCAATTCCATACAATGTCATTCTATTCTACTAGCGTTAATTTTAGTAGAATGGCCATTTGCCCTTTGGCCCTCTGGGCTGTTGTTGCCGTGACTATAATTTAAAACTGAACGTATTCTAAGTATTATTTAAAAAAATGTAAATGTTTTAGCATAATGGGTTGAAGAACAGGCTGAAATGTCGCAGGTGTCGGCGAGGGCCTGCTCCCAGGCCACAAATGGCCCATCAAGGGCTACGCCCTACGGCCCTCTTACTTGTTAATTAGGATTGTGCAAATTGTATGACTCTCCTTTTTTCAGAATATATGTCATACTCGTATAACTTTTGTTTAACTGTGCTCATGTAAGCCTATTTTTAATCCGTATAAAAGTGTATTACGTAATGTAAGTACTTACTGACATCCAGAAAATCCAGAAAATTTATCGTTGTAACGTACCTATAGAAAATGTTTACGAATTAGGTATCTTCATCTACCTACTTCCGTAGGTTTATAAAACATAACAAACCTTTAATAGAAGTGACACAAGTTAAGTATCTTAATAGTTATTACTATAACGAGGGGTATTAAAACACGAATGTGGGTTTCACATGAGTGTTTTAATACCTAATTATGTGCAGTTGCATAAAAGACTTTATCTACACCCATTTTTTTATTTTTTTTTTATTTTTATTAGGGAAACAAACAATATTTTAATACATATGGATTAAAAACATCCATGATATTTATCTAAACCCATGATATGTAGCCTCTATAAAGGTTTTGACTTTGACTTTGTCTTTGACTTTGACTTTCCTCTCCCTCCTCGTCATTATGTCTTCCGCAAGAGTGTTATAATGTTGTACTGAATTTCATAATGCAACGCTCGCGCGTGGGCGCGCGGAGCTGCAGGTAGGGTTGCCAGATTGGAAGTCCAAAATATCAAAATGTCAGGATTTTGCGGTTGTTGTTGTTGAAATTTAATTTAGCTATTTAATTTATTTATCAAAAGTTTACATGCTGACTTACAGTAAAGCCCAAATCGCCAACAAGTTAAATATTACAAATAAAAAAAATACATTACACATAATTTCATGCACATTTCATAATTATTATTTAAATATATTTTATATATAAATTTAGATTTTTCGGGAGTCGGGAGATCACTTGAAATTCCGGGAGAATCCAGGCGAATCCCGACCATCTGGCAACCCTAGCTGCAGGACCAGCTCTCGCTCGGGATATTGTAATGATGGCAGTAAGCCAACTGTTTCAGAACCCCTTACAGAGGATTTAAAGCATGGGTGTAGATAAAGTTATAAAATGTTTTATTACGTAAGTTAACAAATACTCGTTTGCTCTTTCATAATATTAACTTGCCAAGGCATTCGGTATCAAAGTAATAATAAAAATGTGATTCTAAACGTGATCTAGCAGGATTTGCAGTTATACCTTATTATTTATTTCCTTATTTCTGCTTTTCGCGGAAAAAACAGTAGACCCTCGTCAAGACGGATTTGTTAACTGAAAAAAAAGATGTACAATTTGGCTTTTTATGTTTTGTTGCGTCACCTGATCAAGATAGGGCCAACGAAAATCGTCCCTTGGTTTTGCGGATAACATCGAGTCATAATAAAAACGTTGTGTTCTTTCTCGTTGTGTCTTGTCTTAGGATCATGGGTCGCTGTGTACAGGTGTGGAGGCCTTTTCATGTAGGATATGATTCCTTTTTATTTCCTTTTTTGTTCTTTTATTAGCATTATGATTATTGGGACACTTATCTTCGGAAACGTATTTGGCAATGTCAATATTTATAGTGATTAGGTATGTGATTTGGCGTCATTGTTTAGATATTTAAAATATTTTATTACTTTCATGTTTGTTTGCAAACAATCTTTATTTGCTATATTTTACCCAAGTAACAAAAGTTTCTATAACCAAGGAGTTTTATCACCAAACAGTGATATAGTAGGCCTTTAGTGGTAACCGTTGTGACTGCTTGTGCTCTAAAGGTTTTCCACAGAGCGTTTTGGTTCTATAATATTAAAGAGCATTTAAGTTCTATGGTGCAGCTCTTAGAACACTTACAGGACATACAAAAGAATCTTTAAAGTGTTGCACTTTAATAGATATGAACAAAGCGATTATAGTACTATTTAGTACTAAAGACGACTTTACTGTCACTTTTATGTATCTATTTTGCACTAATATTGCGTCAAAATAACTTTTACAGTACTAGTATTGTAGCAGTATCGAAAACATTATTACATAATCAATCTGCACTATAAAAGTATCTTGCACAACCATTATGTCACGGTTTAGCTTCTTAAATGCTCCCTCAACATCGCTATGGGGCTAGTTCTGTAAAAGTCATGAAAACTCTTTTATGGTACTAAATAGTATCATAGCGACTTCTGGTGCAGTTGCTAAATAACTTAAACTTTTTCTGTTACTGCTACCTGACTAAAGCGTGAGATAAAAGCACTAAAATGAATAATTAATGGACTATGATCCGTTTTCGATGAAAAATGGCTGCTGTTTATGCCATGATAGCACATTAGTAGCACGGCTGGAGCCAATGTGTACTATAGCAGCCATAGTCGGGACGAGTCCTTATTTTATTAATTTAAATTTAATTAAAATCACGAAATTCACGAAAATTCTGAGGGCGCATTGTCAAATTTGAAATCAGCATAGTGATTTTATCGATACAATTATTTTCGCAAGTGCAAGTTACAGTGGAGTTACGGTCAATGGTCGATCAAAGGTAATGTTTTGTAGAATGTCCTTTGTATTACAAATTGTAATAGCGAATGACATTTTGTTTTCTTGGGGAACACTTGAGCACAGCACGAACAAAATGGCGAACAATATGTGATAAAAAGATCAAAATAGCATTATAAACATGTTTTGGTTTTCAAGTATAGAGCTGACTTATTACCGTGAGAGGCTTTATGTAATGTTTATAGAATTAATCAGTGATAAAACTAGGGCCTATTGGGGGTTCTGTAAAGGTTTACAATACCATTATAGTGCTTATCATGAAACTAATTAGCACGTCCTAAAGCGTTCTCAGGACTTTTATAGTACCAAATTTTGTTACTTGGGTAGTACATCCTTTAATTTTGAAATATGTAGGTACACAACCTGAAACTAGCAAAAATATTCACGTCCATTTCTAGAATTTAGTAAGCAGTAATCCCTTGAAAGTTTGGAACGAATATCGAAATGGAACAAAGTGTAATTTAACTACTTTTAACTATACTTTTAACTCCAGGTATTGCGATAAATCTTTCAAACTTTATTGAAGTAGAATAATACTTTTTCTTAGAAGTTGCGACTGATATCTGGACAGTTAATAACTTACAGATACTTTGGAATACTTTAGCTACTGAATCGTTAAAATTAATTAATTCTCTTTTATTTAGTCTTCTGATAAATATTCTTACGAAGAAGTTAACTAAGTAAGGTAACTACTACATTGTTTTTATAAAAAAATGATTCAGGTTGTACAGATCATTTATTTATTTCATTTATTTTCAACACACTTGCTCGTAAAGTGAGCCCTAGCCCCTAATACATCGCTTTTAGGGCCATAAACCGAGCTATAACAACCGCATGCAATAATATATAGAACACTAGGTTGTTATAGAATTATCCCTACAAAGTTGAATTAGTACCTTACTGCAAGTTCTATGCGAGTAAATAGAGCATTCCCAATTTAACCGGGTAATACAGTTATTTTTTTAGTAACAACAAAGAGGTGTTATGCCGCTAAAAATGTATATTAATTTTTGAAATAAAGAAATGTGTAAGTTCTTAATTAAGTCAAACAAATATTTATTAATATCAAGTTATTCATAATTCACAATATTTTGTTATAAAATATTGTGAATTATTTGCAATTTATTTGCATTTTATCACTTAAAATTATAATTTTGTAGTAGGCTGTATGCTCACTCACCCCTTTTTTCGCAAAATATTCTTGCATTGGGCGTGTGAAAAAAACAAAAAAACCCACACGCCTTTTTCTTAGTTGTCATATTTTGTTTTTGTCGTATTTGTTGCTATGTGGTAAATTACTTTGTTCGCAAAAGTGTTCAAAAACGTCGTATGAAACTCGTGAGCTTTTGCTCATTGCACACTCGGCTGAGTTACGCTCTCGCCTGCGGCTCGGGCTGCAACCCACAGCCTTGTGAGCAACCTAAGCTAACTTGTCTCATAATTTACTATTATTGCATTGATCGAGAGGTTGGAACGTACATTCTAGAGGCTAGACTTGTAGTATTATGTATTCTGTGGCAAGGGTATGATAGAAACTACGTCACTAAAACGATAGACAAAGAAACCAAAAACATATTTTAATACAACAATGACGTACCTATGCAACGTGAAATCCATTTCGTTATTTACAAACATATCAAAAATACGAGAGGAATCTGGATTTCCATCGGTGAAAATAATACAGAATCGCAGGGAACCTATTCACAGAAACTAATAATTTAGAGGAAAATACAGTTGCCATTGTCCAGAAAAGCCGTCGCGGGACGTATTCACATGCATAATAACCCAGTCGCGGCGAATGTGCAAAGATTTTTTATTAATTTTTTGTTTTTAAATGCGGTGTAATCCTCTTTCAAACACAACAAAGAGATGTTAAGCAGAGGGACTGAAACGCGAAAAATTAATTTTATATCAACTCTTCGCTTGAATATTTATGCGGTTTAATTGGAGGTTGCGTTGTAGAAAAACATGATTTTATTTTTTTATTTTGCCGTGTTAGGTACATGGAATTGTGAAGAACCAATTAGCTAAACAGAAAATCGATTTCGGACAGCTTATGTTGAAGTTTAATTTGAGTACAGTTTGCAAGTTCTGTAAAATATAAAGATTTATTTTCATATCTTTTTTACAGAAGTTCACAGTTACTGTTTTATATTTTTTACCCAAAAACGTTATACTTATGAAACCTTCCTTACCTATATGTTGTAGATATGCTAACTGCCAAAATATAGGTAGACGATCTCAAACAGGATTAAGCAATGATAGAAATATAAAAGGTTCTTTGTACTAAACTGAACGGTGCAAAACAAAAAAGGTCTGACGTAAGCTCATACCATACGTGTCAAAGGTTCGTACTTTAGGTAAGGTACCTATCGAACTTTTCTTTCAACCTTTCTGCAATAAAGTTCGTTCACAGTTATAATGAAATTCACCGACCGCAAAATTGAATTTGTTGGTAATTGACAATTGTGAATTTCTCTGAAACTGAATGAGTCTAAATTATTTTAGATTTGGACTGACCAACTTTGGAGACGGGGGTAGGTGGTACCCACTGGCGTTGAATCTTAGCTTTGAAACTATTCAACTTGAAATAGAAATTTGGTCTCGCAAACAATATTAAATCTTTCCACCCTACAACCAGCTTAGCTTAATTAATATTTGTTAATCCAAACTTAATATTATAAATGCTGTGTCCTGCTTCCCTATTTATTACCTTATTTTCCTTTTACATGTGTGTAGAAAGTGTGTTAAAAATGGGTACAAAAGAGTAAAAAGTTTTGTTATTTTAAACCACCTAAGTAAAATAGCTATTTGTATAACTTATATGTAACGTACTAAGTTGATTTTATGAAATGTGGTAACTTCTGTTATTAGGGTTCCGTACCCAAAGGGTAAAAACGGGACCCTATTACTAAGATTTCGCTGTCTGCTGTCTGTGTGTCACCACGCTGTATCTCATGAACCGTGATAGCTAGACAGTTGAAATTTTCACAGATGATGTGTATTTCTGTTGCCGCTATAATAACAAATACAACAAACGTGATTTTTTTGCCGTTTTTTGCTACGGAACCCTTCGTGCGCGAGTCCGACTCGAACTTGGCCGGTTTTTTTAGTTCCAACGTGATCCAATGTTTTTACAAGGACTGTATTTCAATGTTGCTAGTTGTGCAAACTGTTAAAAACTCAAATTAAGGTAATGACAAAG
Organism: Agriphila geniculea; assembly: GCA_943789525.1. NCBI lineage: Eukaryota > Metazoa > Arthropoda > Insecta > Lepidoptera > Crambidae > Agriphila > Agriphila geniculea. The sequence goes on from OX038874.1 coordinate 16,491,443, forward strand.
TGTGGTAAAAAAAAAATTTGTTTATTTCAAAGAATTATCTAGATTGTTAACATTGTGTCTCATGCCCATTTGGGACTCATTTGAATAAGGGTTCCACAAAATCGCGGCATTCTTATTTTCTTGCATCATATACCTACACCCTATTTATGTAACGGTACATGTGGCATGTTACCTAGCCCTGAATATTAAAGCAATGAACATGCAAGAAATAAAATGTTAATAAAAAGGAAAAATGTCACAATAAGAATTCCTTTTCCACTACATAGTTACGAGGCCCTAAAAAGCAATTGCATTATATTACATAGCCATTTGTAACTTTTCGTTCTCGAAAGACAAAGCCCGTTCTAACAAAAAAAGAGAAGGACGAAATTGGCGAGGCAAGTTAAAATCGAATAAAACAAAAGTTGTTTGTTCCCACTAGTCTTATCATTCGCATTGCGCTTGTCGCATTTTAAATCAGCTTTATCAAGTTTTTCTTGCGGGGACGGGAAACAAAATGGGATATTTGTTTTCTGTCTCTCAATTATCGGTCAGGAACCTCTTGCCTGGAAACATTTTATTTATTAGAATAGTTTTATAAAAAAAAATATGCTTTTTTGTTCACCCCTCAAGTGGCACCATCATCTTAATTAAATTTATTGCTCGCTAAGTACGTTCGAAATCGTATTCACATGTAAAGATTTAGCTAAGGTTCATAGTTTATTTACAAACAATGAATTCAGTAATAGTAGATTGTACTATAAGGGAGCAAAATAATATTTTTACGGCGAGGGATTCAAAGTACATCGCCCTAGCCAAAAATATATTTGCGCCCGAGTGATACACTCTTTTTTCATCACCCTCTATGAGAAAATAAAAGGCGCCTCATATTTTATTTAAATATTATTATTTAATAAAACATAGAGTAACAACTAAATTGAAATTAAATAGCATCTCATAATAAAACTACTAAAAACTTATAAAGGTATACATTTGAGACATTTTCGCAATTATGAAAGCATTGCATTTCTCCATTCAATAAAATTGCCATAGGCTTTCATATTTCTCCCGCGATTTTGCAGGTAATAGATTATTCATCACATTTCTTGCGTACTTTCAGGAGTTAATTCTATACATTCACTATCACTTGAAGAACCAACTCATTTTTCTAAACAAAACCATGAATTTCTAACAATTCGTGAAAATTGACGAAAACGCGGGCCGTAGTTCGCGCGTTTTTAATTTGATTTCTTTTTTTTTATTCAGCTCATGTGACTATGGGGCCGTCGTACCAGCCAGACTTTATTCAAACAATATTTGCGTCCGATTCTTTGACGCTGTGCTAAGATGTTCCAAATTCAAAAAGTGCGCGGCAAAGATCTTTGCGGCGCACTTATAAAGAGGAATAAAAACTCATTACACGTTTTTTTACTCATGTGCTCATTACTGCCCGCTAAAAGTTTCTTAAAGAAAACACCACCTTTGGGTGCACTTAAAGGCGAACCAAGTCGTTCTTTTCGAATAGATGGGAAAAAAATATATTTCGTTGTAGTAGGCAAAAGTGCCTAAGGTGGCTACTTTTTGCCAAATAATTAACCAAATATTAATTGCTTGTGTATGTACAGTACATTACTTTTTCATTAAATACATTTTTAATTAGATAAGTTCCTAAGTTACTAATATGATTCTACATTAAGACTAATTTACTTCATTAAAAGTAAAAATAATATTTACTTTATTGAAAGTGTGCCTACTTCTAGATTTGCATTGAACATACATTAGGTCTTTTTTCCGGTATGATGAAAGACAATGATTTTTTCTCTATGTTTTTCCCGTTAAGTTTGCCCAAGTGTGTGTCAGGCTTAAATTAGAAGGCAGGACGTCGAGGCGTGTGCCACGTGGCTAATTCAATTGATGTCTTGATTGATTACACAGGCTAACGCAATTTCATCGAAACCAAAAGACCACACAAACACATCCTGTTACGTTATTGGAAAACTAATTTATCGTGTCCTACTCATTGCATCAACCAACGTTCCGGCAACAAAGTTGTTATAAATGGCAGTCGTAGTTTATTTCACTACAAAAATTGTAGGTGAATACATTTTCTTTTTAAGGGCGCCCCAAATGACTCGTTGAGTTATAGTTGATAGGCTGAAACAAATCTGTCTTTGTCCAAATTAGGCACACAGATTACTTTTTGGAGTTGAACGCCAGAAGGGTAGATTGAATCTTTTTGATGAATAAAATCAACGAAAACAAAACTACCATTTACCTTCTTTGACTAATACGATACGACTTTACTTGGTGAAAAATTACAACTTTATTACAACAATTCATAATGACATTTTAACAATTTTTTTAACTTTAAAGATATTTAACGTAGACTAAGATTAACTTAGTAATATTATATTATACACAATCATAAAGCAGAAAAATGTTTGTACATATGACGCTGCCAACTAGTTAAAGTAACCGCCTAGTCATTTAATTGAACAGCGCCGTTTAATTACCGGCCTAAATGGCATATATCCATTGACTGAGTCATACTTTTATAAAACATTCTTGCTGTTGAACTGCAACTTACTCTTGGCTGGTCTTTTCTTTATGTACTTATTAATGAGCAGTGTGCGTGTCTCGCTGTCTCTGTAAATGCTCGAAAATATCAGGCGATTTAAGTTCTACCTCACCATTTTACCTATTAATTTACTCTTTGCTATGTGCACTTCGACGGAGAGGTTTTAAGCGAATTCGACAATCTATTGTGCCCACAAAAACGATTACTTAGGCACAACTGTGGAGGTAATAAATCCCTTGTGTTCACAAATAGGAGCGCAAATGAAATAACAGCCGAAGGCTAGTTGGAACAACATTCGTAACGGTCCTTTTTTCGGTTTAACAGCTATTTTTGTTTGCGGCTGCGTCCACAAACCGCGAATGGTCCCCGGTGCAGCGGCGCAGGTGCGCCTCGCCCCTTTGTTAGCAAACATCTAATAACACGGATTTTCCAGCTCTTAAAACGAGACTCGGGCGCTCTGCAAACAACACCGCTCTGTTGGTTTTCCGTTATGGTTCAAAAATATTGAACCATTTAAGCAGTCAAATAATACTGCCCTGACTCCGAAAGTTAAGCGGCGGATTGACGTTGCGCGTCACGTTCCGCAAATTATCACCCTCGCCGTTTCAGATAATATTATTCAAACAACCAAATCCTACACTATTAAACTACTGAGGATTACTATTAATCACGTCAAGATGTTTACCCTCATCCCACGTCAGTTCGGCGGGAATTATCTAAGTCGAGATAAATAGGAGCGTCGCTCGCCGAGCCGCTCCTAGTCGAGTTGAGCCGTTTGGAAATCGCTTCAGCCTGTAATAGGGTTAAAGTAGACTACACAGAATAACTTTGTCTACAAACGAATCAATTTATAAGCGGTGGATGCAAATCAGACGACCTATTGAGTGCGCTTACCGTTTAGTAGTTCCTGTTAGTAACCTCTTTAACTCTAAAAAGGCACAGATCGAGACCGTAGATTGTAGAAAACCCTTACTTTATAGCCGTTTTAAGATACCAATTTGCAACAAAACTTGGAGAAAGTTGTATTAGGATATAAAAACGACGATAAATCCACCCCATCTATGCCTTTGCTCGTTTATTTGTGATCGGCTTTATGTGTCATTGTCGAGCTTTTAGTATTTCGTGTGCGGTGGCATTTTGTAATGTTTATACGTTAACCGGTAGGTGATCCTCTTGCAAGTAATGACTGATTTTAAATTGAATAGGTGCCGTTTACGGCTATATCATAAAATATGATACAACTTTTCCTGCCGTGAGCACCTTTGAGATAATTACATTGTAAGAAATTGGAGGCGCACTTAATTTGATCTGTGCAGTATACATCAACTTTCAGGGTTTTGAGTATTAATCATTGCTTTGTCATAATAGCTTTAATATTCGTATTTGCCATACAGTCTACATCAGAAATATGGTGCGTTAAAAGTGCTGGCTGCAGTTACCTAACAAAAACAAAGTAAAGTACAGAATAATATCCGTATGAAAGGTGAAATGAACACCACACCTTGGTCAGATATTGTCCACCCAAGCTGTTTTTGACGCGCACTGTGCTGCGGCGAACTCTGTAAATTGCTTTTCGAGACAATAAAATATTTTAATCTGATTGGAGGTCTGTAACCAATTAATTGTGGTTTTAATTCGTTCCGAAAAACTACCGGCCATGTTTTTGTATTGTTTACTCGAATTTATACAACGAGAAAAAGTTGGTCATAAATTATTAAAGTAAAAAGAATGCATTTTTAATAAAGAATAAGCATTTATAAAAAAAAAAATATATTTTGATGTGCTTCAGTATTTATATTTTTTGTAATTAGATTTCAACAACAACAAAAAAAAATACAACTACTTACCTACAAAACATCAACTTACAAAGTATGGAGTTATCGTACAGCCACAGAATATACCTATATAATAGTACTGTACAGCTTGGTAATAAGAAGAAACCGGTCAAGTGCGACTTGGAATCGCGCACGAAGGGTTCCGTACCAAAAATGGCAAAAAAACCACGTCTGTTGTATCCCCACTCAAATATTTATTTTATTTTATTTTTAGTATTTGTTGTTATAGCGGCAACAGAAATACCTACACATCATCTGTGAAAATTTCAACTATCTAGCGATCACGGTTCATGAGATACAGCCAGGTAACAGACAGATAGACAGACAGACGGACAGCGGAGTCTTTACTAATAGGGTCCCGCTTTTACCCTTTGGGTACGGAACCCTAAAAAAAGACAGACTGGAATAATAACTACTTTTATTTTTTTACCTTCTCAAAAGAGTTTCAAAAGGAAATGGTTGGCTTTGCAACAAACTAAAATAATAGCACAGAATAGGTATAAGTATAGCAATAGGCTTTCAAATTACAGTTATTGTAAAATTATTCCTACGTTTGTTACGCACATAACTCCCGTTCCTATCAAACGGCTACATTTTTGTGCAAACTGAATTGTATTGTCACCATGAATTTTAATAAAGCTGTCGTTTATGATTTCGTATTCACGCTGAGTCGCTTTCCACGGTAAAGAATTGATTTATGCTATTACACTTATAAATGGGTATTCCGTGCAAGTGTAAGATATTATGGGCGGCGGAATCGTGAAGAAAGTTGATTTGATATGGTTGGAGCTTGGAGTTTGGAGCAGAGTATAATATAAAGCACTGGTAAGTACACAAAGCTGCCACTGTCACCCTAGGGGTGTCTTATCTGAATAGACTAAATTAGTCAGTTGTCTCAACTGCTTGCCTGTCAATTAATAATAATAATAAAAATTGGTGTTTGTTTATTGTGCCTAACAACGGCAATGTACGGCTAATTCTTATACTTACTTCTTCTACTACTCTACAGGTCGCATTTTTCAACCGATTCTAGTAAAATTTTGTAAGCAGGTTTAAAAATAACGTAGATTTTTTTTGTCAAACCAGTTTTTTGAAAATTTTCAAAATAGCAGAGATATGTTAAAAAAACCTATTTCAGTCCGGTTTTCCAGCGCTGTATGTTCTCCACTACAGGTCGCATTTCTCAAACGATTCTTGTGAAATTTTGTAAGCAGATTTGAAAATTGAATAGATTTTTTTTGTGAAGCCAGTTTTTTTTTAATGGCGGAGATAATGTAAAAAAATCATATTTCAGTCCGGATTTCCGGCGCTGTCTGTTCTCCTCTACAGGTCGCATTTCTCAGCCGATCCAGGTGAAATTTTGTGAGCAGATTTGATAAATATATAGCATTTTTTTGTCGAGGCAATTTTTCGAAATTTATTAAAATGACGGAGATATGTAAAAAAACATATTTCAGTCCAGCTTTCCGGCTGTTTGATCTCCTCTACAGGTCGCATTTCTCAACCGATTCTGGTGAAATTTTGTGAGTAGGTTCGATAATTATATATAATTGTTTAGTCAAGCCAATTTTTCCAAATTTATAAAAAAATATTCACCCATTTTGAAAAATTATTAAAATTAGAAGCACCATCTAGCTGCGAATACTCACGTACCTACCTACTGTGTGTTTTGAAAACTTCGACTGGCGACATTTTATTTTATTTTATCGCGAGGTCTACAGCTTACGGAGCCACTAGTTATAAATTGGTAAAAGTAAGAAGATAGTCTAATGCCTTTTGCTCAGCTTGTAATGAAAAAAATATGTTCTTTACGATTTTTCGTAAGATTTATGTCTATATATGTCTATGTAAGATATATCTCCAAGGTAATTGTGTCATTGATAATAATTGTATCCAACTGTGATCCAACCCTAAGTTGCAGCAAGATGCTCTGCCACTCATTTAAAGAGTTGGCCAACTCCGGGATAAGTTCGCGCGGCGACAGGCGGCGCGACGCTGCGCTCTGTGCCGTTTGTGCGCCTTGTGCTGCGCTGTGCGGCAAATTGTTGTACTTTAGTGTTCTTCCTAATTAGGATACGTTTAATTGATATTACTGAGTACAGTGGAAAGTAAACCTTATAATGAGTTGTACATTGTACACGAATGTTTTGTGGTTCATGATGAATTGAAAAAATACTGATTCCTCAGTATTTTGTTTTCATCATAAACAAGATTAACAAACCATCTGTTTGTTTATTTTTGTTTATTTAAAATGTAAATTGCTGTCTTATTCTCCGGAAAAGTTATGTTTAATGAATTACTCAACTACAAAGTGTTTAGTGTAGCAAGAGTAATAAACATTGAAAAGTTAAGAAAAGCGTTACACAAAGGTATTGAATTTTCTATGAAACAGTACAACTTGTATAGCGTATCGTATTGTCCAAGCGTAGATTTTGGTATAGAATTAAGTCCGGGACTTTATCTGTGTTGCAAATTAAAGGAGTGAGTCGGGTACCGAGTAAAGTATGTACAATAATAATATGTACGTGTTGGTTATTAAGTTTTAATAACAGTTGCAACATTAAGGCAATATAAATGCGTCGCCGTATGCGCTCGAGTGGATGCGGCACAGATAAAGCTCAGTTGTTTTAAATCGGGTTTAAATTTACCGCGAATAATTGTTACTCCAGTGGCTGCAACCCGGAAAAAGATAAAGAAAATAAACAAAGCTCCCGTTATTTTCCCGTGAAAGCCTTCCGTGACGAGGGTCGTATTATTCAGCATCGAAATGAAATGAGGGATAAAAACTAAATTAAATGCTAATTGGAGATTCAGCGGTCGCAGTTCCGATTGTACTGACGACGTTTGCGACGTTGACCAAGTTGACTAAAAAGGCAAATGTGTGTACTATGTTACATTATGTTTGTTTGTCATTCATGGTTTGTTTCATATTCCAAATCTTAAAATGATTTATAAGTTCATTAGGTTCCAATTTAAAATAGATTGCAAATGTTTTTTGTATTATTTAAGTTACCATTTTAGGGTATTTATAGGACTTCTGCTACCTACAAATCAGTAAATGTTTCATTTAAATAAATGTTTTATGTAAGTATAATTATGCTTTTTTAGACCTCCAGATTTAAGGTAGCCAGGGGAATTGGATTCAAAGTATTTTCAACTGGTCTTTCTATACAAATTAGGGCTGAGATTAAATGTAAAGGATTATTAAATTGAATTAATTAGGTTAAGTTAGAACAATTCTGGAATATAATAATATTTTGCGAAATCAAATAATTAGAAGCGAGTTTTGGGCTTTAATTAAGTTGGGTAGAGTAACTGTTTATGTGATACTAGCGGTGGCTCACGACTTTGTCTTTGTTTGTGGTCCCTAAGAAACCTTTGACCTAAATAAAAAGTAGCCTATATGTTAATCCAGGTCCTAATCTGTCTACCAACCAAATTTTATCCCAATCCGTCCAGCCGTTTAGACATAAAGAGGTAACAATCGTACACACAAACTTTCGCATTTATAATATTAGTAGGATTGTAATTCACAGAATTTTACCAGTAAAGTATGTAAATTGGCTAGTATTCGATAGTCACAAGTTATAATAACTGCTTGGTTGTTCGATGAAAACAAACAAATCAAAGAACTCTAATAATCTGTTGAGAATTCATTTGGTAAAATAATTTAAAAACTATAAATAATCGAATTATGCGTGTGCGTAAATTATCCTTAAGGAAAAATGCTGTTCAAGCTATATTTTATTATGTTTTGTAAGAATTGTGAAGGCGGAAAGTTCGTTAAAATAATATTTACGTTATCCTTGATTTTATTAAGAAGCCAGGTAATGTCTAATAGGTGATATCATAAACAAGGATACTAGCAGGCAAATACGGTGAACCTTTCCGTTCGTGTAATAACGGGTAGCTGAGAAGAGTTTTTCCGGTTTATTAGGTCGTTAGGATATAATTTCATCTCGCGTTTATGACGACATAAAAAGTTTGCTGCGCTGATACAACCACTGTCAATTACCGGTCCTCGATCCCCTGCGAATCCCCGATCCCCTGTGAATCCCCGTTCCGAGTTACCTGCACACTTTGTACTTTAAACTTATTGGGACATGAAAGGGTTCTGAGAATGATATTCCAGATGCGACCTCCGTCAACTGTTGCATTAATGGCTAAGTACATTTGGACATAAAGTGGTGTAATCATTTTGGTATACAACCTTTTCTTAAGTTTGAGATTGTTTTGTTTCCTTACATAGGATGTAAAAGTAAAAGCGTCATTCAGAAACAAGTTTAGTACACACAGTTTAAAAATAGTGAATCAAATAAGTACAACTATACTAAAGCTTTTTGCGGCACTACTAAAAAGTATGATTTTTAACACCCAAACTAACACTTCTGCCATTAAGATTAACATTAATATTAAGCTCATTAATTACAGAATTAATATCAAAGTCACAAAAATACTGCAACCTTCAATTTCAATAAATTATTGCTTTCGGATCGTAGCGGGCAGTTCTTAGGCATTAAAATTTGACTCGGCAACAGTTAAAGGATTTATGAAATCAAAATGAGCTTTTCAAGTCTTTAAGAAAATTAATTTGACAGCGTGAGATTACAATTTCACGGTATAAATGTCTAACCACACACGTTTGATACTTCAGCTGCCGAGAAGCTATTAGCTGTAAGGTGTCAAGCAAGCCATGTTTGATCCAGGAGTGAAAGGGTGCTAGGTGACATAATGGCACACGTCGCGTCGCCTCAGGCCAATCCACCGTCGCCGATCCAAGATTGATGATCGAATAACGTAATGTATCCCCATTACATAAGCCAACGGTATAAGACCCTTTGCATCTAAAATATTATTTTAAAAAGGATCACCCTTTAGGAGAGTTCTGAGGCTCTTCGATATTGTCTTTTCGTTCAATCTGAGATAAGCGATCTTTCTTAATAGAGTAGGTATTGCATTTTTAGTTTTTTTTTGTTAATAGGTAATGTAACTTTGTTTAATGAAATTGAGAGAGATAAATTAACTTGGCAGGGAGCCGGAGTAAAGTTTCAATTCGGACATCGCAATATTTAAAGCTGCGTTCGGGATTTTACGTTTAATTAAGCGGTGTTAAGATTCCCATAACAGTAACGGTGCTGGGTTTCTATGAAATGGTTATGTGAAAATTAATGGTATTATTTTGGTTGTTAGTGAAAATAGTGTGCTTTTGTGGAACAAACCTCGGATACTTTGAAACAACTAAAAAAATCTCAGTGGTGAACTTCGTTGCTTATGAAACATACACAACTGCGTGTAAAGTATAAAAATTAAGGCTTTCATGTTAAACCATATTACGAGTACGAGTGTACTGTGGTACCTACCTACATCTCGAGACAGTTCAGTTGGATTATAATAATGTAGTATCAGAAAATTGGTTCGATTACTTGGCTCGTATTTTTGGTTCTAAGCATCATGACATACCGTAAATTTTTAACTCAATTACCAAACCTATTAAGGTTCAGACTTTTTGTTTGCAAGTTAATTTACACAACAATTGTTAAAATTGTCTTTAAGCAAATACACAAAGACTGAAATTGTCTATCGAAAAAAGCAACTTCCATTATGTAAACGGTAACCTGGGACACATTGAGCAAACCAAATATAGCAATTTCCGCTACTATTTGTACAAAGGTAGAAGGATATTCTCGGGACATGCCGCAATAAAGAAGGCCACTATTAGATATTCTGCTGAAACTATGGGTTAAAATAGCATTATTTTAAAGTTATTCCCTCGCGTGGGGTAAATTATTATCCTCGTGGATCAAGAGATGCATAGGATGTTTACTTTAATAGCCTGTCAGATGCAAAGCGCCAATCTATATATTGTCGAAATTTTAATCAAACTTAAAGCGTCGGGCTTTATCGCCATTATAGTTTAAAATTTGTAATTTATCTAACAATATCGATAGTGAATAGTGATTGATTTTGTAAGAATGACGTTGAGAGGAGTTGGGTCGTTATGAATAAAGGCCGGATTTGCGGTGGCAGGAATACAAACTTGCTAGTGATTACCAAATTATCGTGAATGTTTTTATATATCGATGTTTTGAAAATATTTTTGAAGTGGAACTTCTTTGATCGCGTCTGTATTTATTTTTTGTATTTTACCAAGGAGGATGTATTTCTTTAAAATTTGACATTCTATTTCACTCACTTTGACTTTGCTATCTTTTCATCAAGAAAAACTGCAGTGAATTTTATTATTTATACATTTCACGATTTTCACTTTTCTTACAATTCTTAATGTAGGTAGGTAATTTCTACTATTTCCGACGGTAAGTCTAGGTATATATCACGTTACATAATTATAATTTTTTTATCGATAAATTACACAAATAGACAATCAAGTTGTCCACGCACTATTAAACGTCATTTTATTCGTGCTACCGCAAATCCGGGGTCTGGTTATGAAGTATTAAATTATGTACCTACGTTTAGAGTTTAGAGTGATACGAGTGTGTATATATGTAGGTTAGATACACTGCTTGTTATTTAAGAAATTTCAATAAAATCGTGCTCACAATTAGAGAGAAATAGTTTTCATTGCTTAAATCCTAGCCTGTGACCAATAAGAAACGAGAGTAAGATGTAAAGTAGAGCTAAGAATGTTTTGTTCCACTTGAGAGTTTAATTTAATTACTTGGATAAGTTGTACGTGGTGTATTAGAATCGAGAAGTCTTGAGTATTAAAAATATCGGTCGTGATTTGAAACCGACGCGAAAGGAATTTTGAAATAGAAAATTCCAGTGGAACAGAAGTTGTTAGGTTCGTATAAATTAATTTCGTTCTGACCCGTGTATTAATATTCAGAGCACTCTCGAAGTTCACTCTAACTGGTGCTGCGCGGAAGTACTCGGATTTATTAATTTAACCGGTGCTTCTTCCCGAGAGAAAAGACATGTCATTATGGTACTTGCTCCCATTTGACGAATAACAGCACGCCCGTGGCAATTACTGAACGTAGTCACAAATGAGAAATAATTTCTAGCCAACTTACAGAAGTGTGGCAGGTGAATTGATCAAATTCGTGACTGAAGCTGAATTTCAATTCCAACTAATTGATTAGGTACATTCGCCAATTGTACAGTCAAAAAGTTTACAGCTACATTTTAGGAACTTGGTAATGGGTCTGTCTGTATGATAATGATTTGATAATTATCCTTTTTTTCAGACCGGAAAATCCGAGATAAAATAATTTATATTACAATACTTGACTGGATTGATAGTAACGATCGTCTAACAAACCCTTCAACAATATTGACCTTATCAGTAGTAGTAACCTAACATAACGTAGTTTTAGGGCAGTTTGATCTTTTCAGTTTACTTAAAGCTTTTATAACTTTTCTGAAAACTCTGTTTTACAATAGACAATAATATTGTTTAGGTTGAAAGAAAAAATATATTTTTAATCAGACTACATCTATTTACTATGTTAAAGTTCTTCAAATTTTTAAATTATGTGCCTTGCTTGTCAATTCCATACAATACATCAACGTCTGTGATTTACATAAGTATAAATGAAGCCGTGAATTTTATTGAGGTCACCATAATAATTCCTTTTCAGAAAGATAAAGAATTTCTGATTGTTATCTGAGAAGGCTATACATAATGTTGGCTGGCAATGTAATTGGAGGAATGGAAAAATATCTTGAATTTTGGACCGACTACAAAGCTAGGCCTTGCCCTCAACTGAGATTTGTTTGGATGTTTTTGTTTAATGTAGGTAATTATATTTATTTGAACAGCAGAATCTGTTAAAAAGCTCTGCAAAGGAAATAATAACAATGTTTTCAGTTGCGATTCCACTTTAAGTTAAGAGATTCACAGTCTATGTTAAAGCAGATTACTCCAGAGGTCGTCAGATGTCTTTCAAAATTAAAAGTAAATTTAGCTCGGTTTTCTTCTTGTTCTGATTCAACTGAACTATCGGATCTGTGCCTAGATTTATCAGTCGTGAAATTTCAAGTCGATTCTATTTAAGTCTTTCCGGATTTCATGTAGAAAACTGTTGCATTTCCTAGCAATATTTTATGCTTTTTTTTTAATAAAGATAAGAATGTTTATGATTAAGGAAATGGTGCTTCATACTTTAGATAAACATCATCTACCTACTATCATCTTTGTGAAATATTAGACGAGCTGGAGGAAGCTAGAATATTTGGCTCAGCGTGAGGCCTTGTATGCAAATCACGCAATTCACTTTGAAGCTTACCATTTCTTGACAGAGTGCGGGTTAACTTAGGTATGCGAGATTATTTTTTTATATTTTTTGTGAAAAGCTACAAAGTTTAAAAAATATGAAAGCATCTTCTTGTTTTCTATTTGATGATTCGGACTGTAAAATCACCTGCTGAATCTGCAATAGTTTCTGAAACATGTTTCTCTACACACGCCATCCACAGCGAAGGCGTGGCTTGTGTAGACAAAACTTCAGTGTTGCCAATTTAGCATTTTATGTTAACACTAGAAAAAAGCGTTGCTTTCAAGTTAGGCCCTATTAACACTCTCAAAGTTTTAACAAATATCAAGAACCCCTATAAAAATATAGGGGTATATTAAAACTTGACGTAACAATGATAAAGTAATTACAATCAATTACTTTATCATTGTTACGTCACGTATTAATATACCCCTATATTTTTATAGGGGTTCTTACAGAAATCCGATTTGGAATTCCAAATCGGATTTCTGTGACTAGACACTACTCATTGTTTCTGATAAAAACTCAAATCTCTTGACATCGTATTTATTACTTTCATCTATTTTTGGTTAAGGTACTGCAATGCTCAAGAACTTTTCAAATAAAGTTCTTGGCTTGATTTGGATTGACGTAAAAGACAGTTAACGTAAATGGTGATTGGCTTCATTTATAAATAAATACGTGCTGGAAATAAACGTACCAAACAACAACTTTGAACAAAACTGAAGGGTAAAAGCAAGTTTCGTTATCATTATTTAAAGATTTGGTAAGTATCAATGGTCTAATTAAATCGGCATCTATGCTATTTTTAGGAAGTATCTCTTCAAATATTTTTTGTGGAATGGATAAAACTTGTCTTTTTAATTTATATCGTTTACTATTTTTGAGTATATTTTTACTTATGATCTCTTTATTTTACTAATAGTCCTTTATTTGTGTGGTAATATTTTGTAGTAAAAAAAAATTAATTATCATCTTTTTCTTTTCTTTCTCTTCCCCAATTTTAAGCTTATAAAACTAGGTATAACTTTTCCTGCTGCTATTATAAGTCTTCCTAAACCAAGAGCTAAGTTATTCCTAGCTTAAGATATTCTAGATACGCTAATCAGCGTCATGTGTCGTTGTGCTATGCTGTAATTCAATAAACACACAACATTAATTGGCTAAGGAGATTATTAGAGACAGTCTGCTGATTTAGTTCTGTAACTAAACTGTAACAGTCCCACAGTTGATTTATTTTGCATTTACCATAGATGCAAAATAACTTAACCTAATAGACTTGCGCAGTAGCAATGTAAGTACTAAAATGTGTCTATTTGTTGGGTTCAAGTTATATTGCGCCAACTGTACTTACCAAAAGTATTGAACGATTTATACAGGGTTATTTGTAAAATACCAACAAGCTCGCAAGAGTGAATTACTAACATCATAAACTACAACTTTTGTTAAACTTTTCGAAAAAGACAAAATTAAAATTAAGCTATATTAACGCTAAAAATATTGGTTTTATAAATTTACATCATTATTTAACATTATCATTATCATTAAATAAATGTTAATGGGATATTGAAATCACAGTTTTTATTACATCCTACGAAAATCTTATTCATGGGCACGAATATGTTGATGGCGTAAGCATCCGGGATCCGATAGGAACAGGAAAATATCACGCATTTCCCACAACGGCGGTAAGTATGATGTTTTTAAACATACCGAATAATCCGCCTCACGCAACACGTAAGAATTGAACAAAAGTATTATGTGAACCCGAGCTTACTTTTCAGTCGGAAAAAACGTCCGAGTCCGAAAAACAGTTTCCATTTGGTGAGCAGCAGGTGTCCTTTGCAATCCCATCGTCAGCGGATTAGTCCATTGTACGGATATAAATCTCCGCCGTACGAAAGGACTAGTGCTTACCTCGTTCTTTTGGACGCGAGTTCCGAACATACCTGTCCTATATAATAATCGACGGAAACAATCCTTCTTCCGCGGCCATCTGCCGAGATTGCTCGTTTACGTCAACCGAAGCCACCGTGATACAATTACCTCGGTAGGCGTAATTTGTAACATTATTAAGTTAGTGTCGGCAGATGTCGTTAGTAAATTATGTTTATCCGACAGGACGCAGCTGGAGATGGGTGGCACTTAATCCCCCTCACACGGTGTTGCGAACTTCGTGAAGGCGTCAAAGGGAAATATGAATAATGACGCGGCTCTATGTCTACCGTCGCAGTCGCTACTAGTTACGTACTATCACGTACTATTCCGAACTAAACACACATTATTGAGCTTGCTAAAACCGGTCTGTCCTATATTTGTGAAAATTCATGGGGTGTGAGTCCGTGTGAGCAACTTTCTGCTCAATTAATACTAGAAGCGGAAATTTTTGTATATTCTATGATTAATTTATGACTAGACGTTATGTTATAGCTGCCAATTTGGCAAGTAAAGCAAGTCATTACTCAATTGGCTTTTATTTTTTTATTACAGATTAGGCCAATTTAAGAAACTTATTTGAATATTTTAACATTTGGTTGCGTATTTTTTTTTTATAAATTATTTGTGTAGTGGATATGGTCAGCCGGAAATACGTCATTAGTGGCACGAATATTTAAGAAGGAATACCTTTGCCATCTACTTTTAGAAAAATAAACGGCCAAGTGTCATTACCTGTCATAGTAACTGTCAATGACATATTGGTTGTTTGTAAACAAATAAGTTAAAGTTAATATTTCTTCTATTTTATTCATTTGATCCAGTTGTGACGGTTCTAACCTACCTTCTTAATTTTCCGCAATAATTTTTGCGGTGGTATAATTATAATAAAAATGCTTACCAGTGGAAACTCAGTTGAAAAACTTTGTAAAGGCTAACACGCGCAATCTACCCCAATTTTGCGAAATGTTTTGGAGGTAGGCTACTTGGATCAAATTGTAATGATTGCTTGTGAACTGATAAATTTGCAGGCTGACATAATAAAAATTGTGAAAATATGTGCATAGGTACTTTTATTTCTATTTACAAACATTTCATAGTAGGGATGTCGAAAAAAGTACGATATTTTTTTGCGATAAGTAGGTAGACCTATATTTTTCGGGCGATATTAAATACTCTGATATATCGATAGATGTTTTTACAATAATGTTTCCATAACATTTTTTTTTGTATTATGTACGGATTCTAATAGTCGACACTATTTTGTCACTGGAGCATTTAGATTTTTTTTGATTTTTCCAACTTTAGAGTCTTAGAAATCATAGTAAAATTCGTAAAATCGAGCCAAAATTTCGCGTAGGGGTTTATTTTGCTTCTCTTTTTGCTTTACTATACCTTAAAATTAGAAACCATTACCTAGTCATCATCCCAATTTTTCTCAAAAATATTACTTATTATATATAACTAGCGGCCCGCCCCGGCTTCGCACGGGTGCAGTGCAATGTAGTTACTAATGTAAAACTGTGCTAATGTGGTGTCAGTGTGAAGTTATTTGATTATAATACAGGATATCTACATATATACGATGTACGCAAGGGGTGTTAAAAAGTGTGTGTGTGTCTGTCTGAGGCCACCAGCTCCCAAACTTAAAGATCGATTTTATTGCGATTTTTATGTATAGTTTAAGAGAAGCGTACAGACGGCGGGAAGCGACTTTGTTTTATACTATGTTTAGCTTTTGCCCGTGGCTCCGCCCGCGTGGGAGTCGGTAATCGTTGTAAGTCTTCCCTTGGAAACCAATGATCGGCATGAAAAGAAGCCTGTGTTAAGTATTCCAGACTATAATCTATCTCTGTGCCAAATTTCGTCTATATCCGTTCACCCGTTCAGACGTGATTGAGTAACAAAATGAACAACATCCAAACATCAAAAATTTCACATTTTTACAATTTTGTGATATGTAGGTAATAGCTGCACCCCGCGGTTTTACCTGCGCAATCTGTTGATTCTGTAACCAAACTCGCATCTCACTTCGAACCTCACTTCACTTCGCGTGAATTGTTATTAGAAATCAGCTAACTAAATGAGCAATTTTACCGATTACAATAAATTTAGGTAGCTATCTAAAATATTTTGTGATGAAAAAAAAAATCTTATCATTATCTTATTTATGATTTAAAGTTCCCGTCCCGTGCAGTGAAGTGAGATTCGAAGTGGGGTTCGAGTTTGGTTACAGAACAAACGCCCTACTGTTCACGATTTTGTATTAGGTAGGTAGGTAGGTAAGGTACTTAATAAAATTTCTTAGCAGTAATATAACAAAATAAGTATAATAATATTATGTAACATTTAATACTCATACTTAATAGTTTGGTAGGTATCTTCTTTTTAAATAAAAATCTATGTATGTTTATTTGTTCCTGGTTCCTGGCTAAAATAACGTGACATTGCAAATTATGTCGGGTGCAACTTATGTTGTGCATTATTATCCGGCTCTCAATTTCAACACTTTACACCACATTCCTTGTCACGTTAGTTGCTAGATTTTGCCACGTTTTATAAGTAGACTAATATTTCGTTAAATAGGTAGTGAAAATCAGGATAAAATTTTATACAACATGAAATGTCAGCTCGTGCGGTGACATAATTACAATCTCAGGGGCGGTGACAACCTGACAACTGACATTTATTTTTCTTAATCGTACAAATGCACTAAGAAGTTTTGATTCCGATATCGAAGTCAACCACCCTAAAAATAGCTTTCTACCCCTTTTCAACCCTGTTAGGGGATACATTTCAAAAAAATACGAAACACGTATTCAATTAATTTTGTTAAAGAAAGTCTATGCCAAATTTCAAGTCAATCGGGCCAAGGAATTGCTTTCTCCCATACAAACTTTGCCACCCTGTTTTACCCCTGTTTTTTTTAGGGGTTGAATTTCGCAAAATCCCGTCTTAGTGAGCACCTTCACCCTAAAAGGAACCTCCATGCAAAATTTGAGACTTCTAGCACTTGTAGTTTCTGAGATTTCGTGATGAGTCAGTGAGTTATTTACTCTTTTATATATATAGATACGTCGATATTTTTTCACTTCCACCTTCCACCATCCCTAATGCCAAGTTCATTGTCAAAATTGTCTTTGCCTTTTTTTTTCTTTTTTCTTTTTTAGGTTAAAGCTGTTTATTGAATATATTTAAAAATATAGACTTATTTTAAAATCTAATTAGTAGACATTGTACAGAAAGCTTATTTCTCGAAATGGTTTTGAGATTTCCGGTCATGTTCAAAAAGTTAGCAAAGCCAATTGTTTTAAAACTACAGCAGCTCGTAAAACAACTTATTTTGTCTTTAATTTTTGATGCAATTAAGTATAACACAAAAGAACGATCTCAAATGTATAATGAACCATGAATAATCTCCATTATGAGTATCATCAGATATTTTAGCAAAATTTCTCGAATAAAATGATTTATTAATATGCGTGGAATTTGACTACAATTTTATTTATATCGTTTGTCCTTAATTGAACCGTAATTATGGTATCAATGGAACTATAAAAAAATATAATGTTTCCTGATTACAATATCATTAAATAGATCACATCGTAGTGGATATTAGTGGTAGTTTGATTCCAACGTTTTGAAGCAAACTTGGGCTCTATCTCTAAGGTTTTGTTCATCTGGTAATCATTCAATGAAAAGGGCACATGCCCAGATGAGTACTTTCCGAGATATTGCTGTTTTAAGTTTGGCAGCGCAGCTGTCATTTGAAATGAGCAGATCTCACTAAGACCTTTCATTTCTTCAAAGACACCATCAGTGTAGGATGAGTAATTTCCAAGATATTGCTATTTTAAGTTTGACAGCTGACATCTGAAACAAAGATCTCACCAAGACCTTTAATTTATTCAAAGACACCATTAGTCTAAGATGAGTACTTTCCGTTACGTACGTACTCCCGTTTCACCTCCTTAGGGGGTAAGTTTTGAAAAATCCTTTCTCGGTATACCTCATAAGGATACCTACCTATGTGCCAAATTTGGAGTCTCTAGACCCAAAGATTTGGGCTGTGCGTTCATACGTGAGTTAACAATCAGTTTCTTCTTTTATTTATATATTTAGATAGATTTCAGATGGAAAACTTATAAAAAAATCCGAAACCTTATGAAAATATGTAGTATATTGTAATATGCTAGGAATCCCTTTTCAGACAGCTTTTACAACATAAGTAGCGGGAATCACAGAAGCAATGACACCCATAATCAGGGTACTCAAGCACAGGTGTGATGAATTTTCGGATTAAAGGCAGTTGTACACATAATGTTTTAGGGCCCGTCCGCGCTACCTCTGCCCCAGGACACTTTTCAATTTTCTTTGTCTTCATCTACTTTCGTGTTTTAATAAATGGTTATCTTTTTTACCTGTAAGACATTTGATATTTTTATATTCCCTTTTCGCATTTTGAGCAGGTTCTACAGGGAAATTACGTAAACAAATGTATAACTACGTAATTATAATAAAATAATACTACCTAGTATCATTGTATCGTACTAGGTACTTAATTAAATATTACACGAGATAATAATTCATTAGATAATAATTCATTCCATTCCAGTTACGCTTAAACTAAAAGTATCTGCAGGATTATTTATTTGGTCACCCATCTCTACAGCGACAGATTCTTACGAAACTAATTTAACTCCACTATTGCATTCAAACGCGCTTATCACTGTGTGGTTGAGCTTTCTAAGGATTTACGGCTACATAGTTAATTTATTACTTATCAGAACTTCAGAGCCTTGACTTGAAAGGGTAGTACGCTGAATCTCCTATGTGTAGCTTTCCATCATCGATTTATATGCCATACCTGAATAATGGCCGCTTAGATCATGTTTAATGGTTAGTACGCATATTCTCCTTTAAAATTTATTAGATAATAGTAAAATATATCAGACTCTCCATAAAAATGAATTATTTTACGCCTGTATATTAAGTTGGTTTGGAGAATTTATTCTACATCGTGTAGCCTTGTAAAAGTTCTGATTTAGCAACTTGTTAACAAGTTCAAATAACTTCATCAGAATTTGAGAAGCTTCGATAGCTTAGCTATAAACATTCCGTTATAATATTTGCGGTGGTAGCAAGTATTGACCGAACATGTTGGGGAGTAATGTTCGTTTTGTACTGTAGTTTAGTTGCCATTACATAATTATAAAACTTTAATATTGAATAATGCAACTTCCAGTTACGATTTAATTGGCTAGTAAGTAATATTATGGTTTCAAGTCAATGATATTGACTTGATACCAATTTACAATACGTTTTCCTTGTAAATTATTTACTTAGATAGGTACTGAAAAGTATTTTGACACTACTTTTATAATAACCACTAACCACAGATTATTTACTACTAACTAATAAGCTGAAAAATGTTTAGTGGAAAGTTAGGGTATACAACGTCGAGGCAAGGCTCAAATCTTAAGGTATGTGGGTGGGTGGCACGCGACTCCGGGTGTTTACATTGGAATGTAGGTAATATGATACTGTCTGTTCCACATGATATATTTTGCAGTGTTCGTGAGCGAAGTTATTTCGGTAATAAATTGTACAACTGAGCGCCAACGTTCACAGATTTCGCCTGAGGTACACAAGTGATAGTTAGTTGTCATCTTGTCGTATTTTGAAGGCGTGCCACACCAGTGCTCAACATAAATTAGTATGGATATTTTGCCTTTAAACGTGACGTGAAGTAAATGTTCAGTTAATGAAATATCTGCCGTTCAATCCTTTGAAAATTCTAGACTTCTCCGAGAGAGTCTACAATTTGTGTTTCTAAGCTAAATAGGTACTAAATTTAATATTCTTCCATAATATTCAGTACGATTTAGTGTTTAAGTTTCAGTTTTCATTTATTTTGCTACATTATTTCTACCAAATAGTAAGTAATACTAATGAAATAGAAAAAGGTTTTAATTATAGATACCTACACCATGGTCCGTTTTTTATAACAAGCTAGTTCTTTGTATTTTTATCCGTATTAAAATAATTTTACTTTACGTTAATATTTCAACTGTGGATGGAAATATGAAAGTCGTGTTATACCTTAAAAATACTTCTCCAGTTATTTTTAATTCAGTACCATAAAAAAGTGACAAAGCTTTCTATATTGTCCTCATAAAGCTCAGATAATAATGTCATTAGTTTGATGCCACTTTTCCCAATGATCGTTTTTCAGACTGTGTTTTTGGCACAAACTTATCTGCGCATTGAGTGGTTTCTTTGGAAGTTAATAGGCTGAGCGTGAACAAAGATGGCTATTATGACCCTGTTCATTTATAATGAAACGCCTACCGTAGTCGCAAGGATGATGCTCTAGTAAAACTCACTAATTAAGAGTTAATGCGATGTTATTACAATAGTATGATCTTAATAGTCATTATTATTTGATGTTGGGTAACATGAAAACTTTGATATTAAGTATATAAAGGTATATGTAGGTATTTTAGCAAATAAAGGGTCACTATTCAGATGGCACCATAAAGTTAGTATACCTTGATGGCATAAAAAGTAAAAACATACATTGCCTAGTATGTACTCAATAAAATCAGGCACTATTATTATTATGATACTTATAATTATAATATATAAAACATAAAAAAACCTCTTACTAAAATAAATTTATTACTAACCTGGATTTATTTTAGATTAATTTAAGATTATTAATTTTGTAATATCATACATAGATATATATTTAACGCACAGAATAAGTTTCTTGTTGTTATTTTTATTAAGAAAAAATTGTATTATTTCTCATTATGTTTATTTAGCTATATATATTTTGTTATTTAGTTTTTTTTTGCTGGGTACTTCCTATCTTTTGTTTAAACCTTATAAAATATTATGAAACTCTGTAATTGGCTTAAGAGTTAAAATATCATAAGTTATATAAGATACGTTTATAAAAAAAATCTGTTGAGTTTCTGATTAAATACTTAAATGAAATTACTTATAATTGCTTACAAGTATTATATAATTACTATATGCCTTTTCCAATAAGTTTGTAATAAGTAATTTTTTATCCTTTATAAACAAATGTCGAAATAATTCAATTTCAAATTCAGTATTCGGACGTAACCCTATAATGAATTTTCATTGCTTGAAAGTCGTGTTGTTGTCTAGATTAATTTCAAATTAATATTTAGGTTCTAGAAATTCCGATGGATGAATGGATTTATCGAACATCATAGAAAAACTTTTGTCAAAGTTGTCCACAAATTAAAATAACAGTTTAATAATGACGTAGTTATTACACATTTCCATATTTCAACGCAGATTCTATAGAATCTATAAAAAGCTCTAACAGAATCTGGCAGCAGAGGCCGAACAAAGCTTATCCATTATGGGCGCTGATTTGTCGCGGCTGACTCATTAGTTGAGCATTAATCTTAGGCGCGGTTTACGTGATAAAGCTCTACTTTAGTTTATTGTATCGACCGTCACTTTAAGACTAGGAACAATTAATGGAATTATTGTCCCTCTTCTCTAGTGAAAAAGTTGGATGTTAATTTAAATAACAAACATCATTATTGATGTCTTAATAAAGTGATTTTCCTCCTCATGTTTTAATTTTGTTTGCAAGTCATGCAATGTTGTGAGTTAAGTATTTCTTAAATATACTCTATTATAAATCTCATATAACAGTAATTAGACACGAAGATAGGATACTGAGTTTCAGAATGAAGAAATATATATTTTTAGAAAAAAGAAAAAATAGTTACTTATACATATTTGAAACATGTTTATGTTATGAGTAATGACTGTCAAAAACACACATAATAAAGTAAGAACTTTAATCTATTTCAATACGTACCTTATATTCTTTGAGTTTTAAAATATTATTTCTATCATAGGTATCAGGACATTGTCCTACTAAATTTATTTAGTTCATTTGAAAGGAACTCATAGTAGTTCCGTTATATTTCAGAGATTTTTCCTTTTGCAATGCAATACCATAGGATTTCGTCGAAGTAAACCTTTTTAAAAGCCAGCTTAAGGACCCCGGAAAACTAGGAAGTTTCTTGTCTGTCCCCTCTAGAGATTTCCCCGATGGACGATAGTAATATCCAGTTTTATGTGTTATTTTGAATTGCGTCTTTGAAGATTTTAAAGATGAAATTTTGCTAGCATCAGTAAAGATATCTGATTCGAATACAAAGTAACGGTTTTTGTTATTTATATTTTGATTAAATGAATATTTCTTTGACAAAGTAATTAATGATCAAAATAACTGTTTTTATAAATCACTGTAATGAGATTCTTTGGAGTAACGATATACCTTTGAAGCTTTCTTATTTTAGAAACATACCAACTGAAAGGAAACACATGCCTAAAAGTTTTCTAAAGGTCATGCAATACCATCATTAGGGTAGTCTCAGAGCGGCGTCTGCTGAACGATGAAGACAGAACAATATTGATATTGGATAATGGAAAAATGGCGTGCTGGAAACGAATTACCGCAGAGGAAAATACCATTTCCTCTTGTTTCCTATCTAGAGCTTCATACTTAATACCTAAAATATTATACTCGTACGTCTATCATTACGTGATTTCCGACTACCATTTATTGTAGACAAAATATGGAAACCCTTTTTTTAGGAGTTTTTCAAATGAGATTTCATGTCGTCGTTACGTTGAAAAAGTCGCGAATGAATAGCGATATTTTTCATGTGGTGAAGCGAGAGATAAACATTGGGTGGCCGTGTAAAAACCGAGGTTGTGGAAAATTCAGTCAACATCTTAGTGTCCATATATTTATGAGCATGTTTGTACATTATACAACGTGTTACAAAATGAGTTGTTCAGTTTGATGGTCCCTATCTACAATATTCGGTATTAGGGGTTATTTTGTAACATGTTGTAGAGTAAAGATTTTCTTTCTTTATTTTCATACAAAAAAAGCATTCATAAATCTCAAAATAGTACATTACAGGCGAACGCGGGAAGTTAGCAATTACATTGTCGAGGATGGTTTGATGCTTTTCTCAAGAAATGCGAAGAAATAAAATTTTCTTAGTAAAAAAATAATTTTCAAATTGGTTCGTATGGGCATGTTAAACGACTAGTCATGCAACTATAAAGTTTTATAAAAATAATGCTAGCTGATGAGTTTTACCGTTAGTATTGCTACTACTTCAAAGTAAGTATTGAAATTGATTTCCGCACTGAATTTCAAATTTAGAACGTGATGAACCAGACCACCATGTAACTGTGTAACCTCCCGCATTCTTTTTTCAAACTTGGTAATGATAGGGTTGCCAGATAATAATTTGATAAAGGAGGGCAGTTGGGTGTAAAAAGAAGGATTTTCTGTAAAAAAGAAGGACATTCACAATTAAAACATTTTTTATATTATTTACTTTATATTAATCATAATTAGCTGAGCTGCCAATTTTTGCAAGAAGTTCTTGGTTTTTCAACAAATAATTATGAAAATCTTCTCATGTCATGTATTTGAAGATTTATTGAGTAAGAATTAAAGATTTAACTGACTGTACACTTTATCCACTGAATATTAACCAATGAAAAAAGCAAAAAGGAGGGGGAGGACAAACCATGGAAAAGTAGGACATGTCCTCCTTTTGGATACCATCTGGCAACCCTTGATAATGACTAATGATCATATTTCAGAGCATAAGTGAGAAAAGTTCATTACATATAATTTCAATTGTTTTTAAAAAAAATTCGGCGCCTAGTTATATTTTTTACAGAATTCACCGTAAAAAGGGCGATACAAAACGGGAGAAAATATAATAGTCAAATTTTTACTTGCACATGTAGGCAACATTCCTGTGCAACATTCACTAGAACGCTTATGTTTCGGACAACTTTTTAATTGCTAGTCCATACCGATACTCTGTTATTGACACAATGCACTATGAAAGCTACGTGCTTTACCACGCTCAACAGGGCTGCTATTACAGTTATTAAAGCAAGAACAAACAATAATTATAAAGATTAGAATCTTTTCCGAATTCATCGTAGTACATATGGTTATCTTTAATATACTATCATTAGAACAAATTATAACAGATTATACTCGAACTATTATAACACTATCATCATCATCATATCAGCCGCATGATACCCATTGCTGGGTATAGAGGAGCAAAGGATCTCCACGACGATCGGTCCTGCGCTGCCCGCATCCAGTGGCTTTCCGCGACCTTCACTAGATCGTCGGTCCACCTTATCGGGGGCCTACCCATGGAGCGTCATCCGGTGTGCGGTGTCGCCATTCAAGAACCTTTCCGCCCCAACGGCCATCGGTTCTTCTCGCTATGTGTCCAGCCCACTGCCACTTCAGCTGAGCAATCCTTCGAGCGATGTCGGTTACTTTAGTTCGCCTGCCGATCTCCTCGTTTCTGATGATTCGATCACGCAGGTAAACGCCGAGCATGGCTCTCTCCATTGCACGCTGTGTGACCTTGAGTCTCCTTATGAGACCCATAGTTATTATATTATAACACTATAAAGAAAATTAAAGTAAAATACTGATATATTTTTGGAATTAGTAGGTACAGTCTTTAAATACCTGCAATATTTGTGTGAAGGCTTTTACCAAGTTTTTGACAGCCCTAAGAAAACTCGCCACGGGGCGAGCACGCGCAATTCTGTCTGACTTCAAGCGAGTTGTAATTACCTATTGAGCAAGATAGCGGCAATATCTCGACAGATTGAAGTTCTGCCCGTGACAGGCTATCAGAGCCTAAATAGACCTATCGATATTGTTCAAATATTCTACTCTGACTAACTATATAGTTAGTTTATTGACGTGGAAAGGAAATTGAAGCTAAAATTGTTGACGGCACAACAGTTGCCCGATTTGGAATGTTTCCGAATTTTGTTCCGATATTCATTTTATACATAAATGTGTTAACGCTGTTGAAGGTGATTTATAAATTTTTATTTATTGACTGGAACTTAGGTGAACGGTAAATAATAATCAACTCACCAAATCGACCTCTACCTACTTTCTAAACCTAAGTAACTTAAAACGCTAGACTTTTTAAACTAGTCCTGTTTAGATGAAAATATTCATTATGATGTTTTGATAGTTCTGTAAAAATTTCCATTAATATATTTGACAGATAATTTCATAGAAATTTTGTTGCATTGCATACCCAGTGTACATGTATAAATTTCCGAATAGCACTAGCTGTTAAAAAAATCTTTAACAAAATTGTATGCCAATTAAATCAATTTTGGAACTTAACCACAACCTGGTGAAACAAGTCTATATTGCTAAGTTTTCTGTATTGAGCAAACTGTACTTTTTCTAATAATCGCAAGGACACTCGCTATTATTGAGTTTAGATGCTGTAAAGCAAACAATTGATATAGACAATAATATTACAAGAAGCCCCGACTCCGAAGCTGCGTATTTTGTTTCAGAGAAAAACAATAACTCTCGGAATATAGACAAGATATAACTCCTTTGACTGAAAGTTATTTAAATGTAAGGAAATTGTTTGCTATCGTGAACTAAACAAAAGATGAAACTGGTTTCGGAGTTGTTATTACGAGTTCAAGTGTAAGAAACATTTTGTCAGTAACAATTTGGACTGGCAAGTACCTACCTTACCTACCCTACAGGTGTCTTTTCAGAGGGTCTTTTATCGTAGGGTCTCGAATACTGAGTTTCGATCAAGTGTTTTTCGCACGTATACCCTAATTAAACTGATGAGTTCTGGTGATTTAAATGAAGCTCTGTTACTAAAGATTTATGAGTTTACTAAAAAAAATAGTTTAACATGTTATGTTGTTTGATAAAAAAATCTATTTGTAATTTGTCAATCGCTTGGAGGCCTAGCGAGTAAACATGTTAAAAGAGTTTTAAAATTTTTAGGTTATACTTATACGCGGCGCTAGCGTTGCGTAGCGTAGTGCATGTGGAAAAAAATAATCTGATTGCTGAGTGAGTATGTATGTATGTATAGATCGATGTTAATATCCAGACCGAAAGTGGCGCCGCTGTGAATTTTATTTAATATTTTAATGATAGGTATAATACATCATTTTAAGAACATTTTACGTTTTAAGACCCATAGGTAGTCTAGTATTTTTAGAAGGTATCTTTACATTCCCTCTTAGCCATTTCTAAAGGAAAAAGCAAAACCGTGGCCGTTATTGACACATTTGCTATCTACTTTACGAATGACTACGAGTGAATGCAATGATAGGTACATTCTAAAAATAAGTCTTAAAAAAATCCCCGTAAAGTAAAAAAAAAACTTTTTGATTAACAACTTATTTGATAAAAAGCTCTGAGGGCACCATTTTAGGTATTATGTACCTTTCCGAAAAATACTTCCACTTTGACCAACCAAATGTATCATTCATTTCGTACGTGCATCAGCGTTATCATTAAAATTGATATATTTTCACTTCCAAGATTAGCGCGTGTGCACTATCGCCCTCCTTCGTCCCCCGACCCCAGGAAGGTAACTATATCATGTATATTGAAATGAAACACTTTTTAATGTTTAGTTTGGTTTCATCTTTTGCAGCTGCCATGGTCATGGGACCGCCGCGTTAGTATCTGAAAAGTATTTAATTTCAATCAAAATTGGTATTCAACTGTCAGTCCAATTAGTGACAAAAATAACGTATTTTGATGCGCCAGATATAGACAATGTAAATTTTCAATTTGAAAATAATGAAATGTGTGAAACAAACAAATTATATGTATAACCGTGTGGATCACGGCCCTCTTGTCGATGTCAATGGGCACGCTATCAATCAACTTCGGGCACAATCAAAAATGCTTTGATGTTGACGACCTCTCCGTGACACACACGAAACAATTTCTAAGGGCAAATTGTCATTCTATTTGCTATCAACATAAAGCTCACTAACTCTGTAAGAAAATGTATTTTAAATCACAGTTATTAAGGCAGTAAACTGTGTGTGAAACTGTCTCGGAAATAAACATTTTAGTTAGAGTAGATTTATCGGATAGCTAAACTACTGGTAATTGCTTTACTATTCGTATCGTTGAATAGTATTTTTAGGGTTCCGCAGCCTAAATGGCAAAAAACGGAACCCTTATAGATTCGTCATGTCTGTCTGTCCGTCCGTCTGTCCGTCCGTATGTCACAGCCACTTTATTCCGAAAGTATTAAGATTACACAGTTGAAACTTGGAAGGTAGATGTATTCTGTTAACCGCTTATCGAATTTAACACAAAAACAAAAGATTAAGGGGGGTTCCCCATACATGGAACTGAATCTAAAAAAAAAATGTTTTTCTTCAAACCAATACGTGTGTGGTATCTGTAGATAGGCCTTTAAAAAATGACATTGAGGTTCTTAAAACATTTTTTTCTCAAAGTCTACCGTTTGAAAGATATACACTGCCAAAGTGGTAAAATGTGTGTCCCCCCTTTAACTTTTGAAATAAGAGAGTGAAAAATCTAAAAAAAAAATATATGCTACAGATCTTAACGAACAATTTCAACGATTGGTTTGAACGAGATATAGTCATTAGATTTCGAGATATAGCACATTTTCCAAAACCGCAAATGGGTGAATCAACTTTTTTTTGTCAGATTAAAATCGACCCATGTTTAAATTTTTATAAATTAAAACAAAACTAGATAATTATTTTGTAAAAAAAACTCTATTTTACGATATTTAGATTCATAGCCAATAAAACATACTTAGTTTTGTACAAAAATAATCAATAGTTTAAA
Organism: Agriphila geniculea; assembly: GCA_943789525.1. Classification (NCBI taxonomy): domain Eukaryota; kingdom Metazoa; phylum Arthropoda; class Insecta; order Lepidoptera; family Crambidae; genus Agriphila; species Agriphila geniculea. The sequence goes on from OX038874.1 coordinate 16,519,760, forward strand.
GAAAAACATGGGTGACCCAGGGGACAATGTTGTCCCCAGCTTTTATATGAAAAATAGGAATTGTCTCCTGGGTTACCTATGTTTTTCTTTAAGACACATAAAAAATTTCATGTCTTTTAAGTTTTCTTATAAGATAATTAGCTGAGAGTATAAGCAACTACAGATTAACTTCATATAAAAATGGTTCACGTAGATATTTTAAGAAATGCCACAACACAACAAAAAGTTATTTCACCCAAATATAACTTTGTCATTCATACCAACACTTGTTTTCCACAGTGCACTGTGGAAAACAAAGTTATTTTTGCAGACGAAAAACAATGGTGGTATTAAATACGGTATGGTATAAGGTAACTACGGAATCCTACGGCGCGTGGCCGGTTTTTTATTTTATTACTATGCCATATTAGTCGTAGACTTAATAACAAACCTAAACTAGATAGTAAAAAAAAGTTAAGTTAGACAGAATTAGTTAACTTAGTGCAGATTTTTCAGTCATCAGTTAATCTTGTACTATTAGTTATTCTGTGGTTAATCCTTCAAGCCCCGGAAAATGGGACACAATAGATTTTCCATTGTAGTGCGGCCTGATCGGGCCGCTGGGGCTCATTTAATTTAAATATTAACCACATATAATAAAAGTCATTCTAAAAATGTGACAGGCAAATGAATGACAGACATTTTCACTGGCGGTATAAAAAGCTATCAAAAGGATAAAGCTTTATCTAAGCATCCTTACTATAATATTATAAATGCGAAAGTCCGTTTGTTTGTTTATTTGTTTGTTTGTTTGTTACGCCTTCACGTCTTAACTACTGAACCGATCATCATGAAATTTTGCATACACGTTGTCAAGGGTACAGAGAAGAACATAGGCTACCTTTCATACCGAAAAAAAATATTGTTCCCGAGGGATAGCAAAAAACTTTCCAAACAGACGAAGTCGCGGGCGGCCGCTAGTTGAAAAATAAGCATCAAAAATAAGTTAGAAGGAGATCAGTGGCGCAGTGGTTTACCGCATCCAGCGTGAGATTGTGACTGTTAAGTAACTATTAGCTATGGTCAATCATCAGATGGGTGTCCGATTATTATTTTATCTCGAGTTGCTCTGTGTTTCAAAAAGAAATTAAAGAATTGGTCCCGTCTTTATTAGCAGTAGTTAACACCTACTAATCTGAATTGGGCACACGTATTAGTGTAGTATCAAACCATCTTCTTCAACATTTCATATGCCCAGCAGTGAAGACATTTAAATGGCTTTAGATGACGATAGTCGTTAAAGAATTGAATTTTTAGTTTTGTCGACTGGCCGTGGTAATGATAAGATAATGTTGATGTACTACAAAACTTGCCGAATTATCTCTAAACAACCTTCAATATGATCAAATAGCTGAGTTGATTCGTTTGCCGTAGCCATAATGCAGCAATGACAAAATGTGCCGGCGGCACGGCAGCTCGCGCCAGGAATTACCTGCTATTGAATCAGGCTAACAGAATTTGTATTGAATGCGGATACACCGGGGCGCTTTTTACAATATCTGAGTAACGATTGTCAGTGTTGATTATGAAGATTCGAATGTAGGTTAACTTGTTTATGGGATTAAATATCACGATTCTTTTTTTGCAAAGGTAGATCGTATTGACGAGTCCATAACGACGTTAGCTGTGTAAATATTGTTAAATATTATAAAAAAGCGAATTTAACACCAATGATAAAACATGATTTAAATGTAATATACGAAATCGATATTAACGTGTTTCTTTTCTAGGACTGTAAATAAGTGTAAAAATATATTGGAAAATAAAACAATAAACTACATTTTTCCCTACCATCATTTAAAAACCTACCATTCTACGAATCGTGAAGCCAGTATAGCCCACTAAGTAAATGTAAAACAAACTAAGTTTTAATTACTACACAAACCTGGTATCCAATTCTTAAACTTGTCTAAAGGTCTAGAAGCAAGTAATAAGTTCTTAAACTTGTAAATTGCTTTAACGAGTTAGTTCAGAGACATTCTCACTATTAATAAGGATAATTCGCAAAGGACGGAGCGTAGGGTTTGATCCAATCAATAATTCTGCTCGTTACTGGATTGTGACGCGGCCCAGTCCCTGATGGCCCGGGGTTCTAATGGGATGTCCTCATTAACAAGTGGTTATGTACGTCCTGTGACGGGTTATCCATATTTATCAACACATCAAAGATACTGTCTGTACCCCTTCCCTTCTATTCCGTGTGTAACTTCTAATCTTTAGGAGTTAGTGGCGGTTTTAGTTTGAAAATACCATCGTGATGATGTTGTTTTAGAAGTTTACAATTAATAGATACATATGCTTTAAAAGATCAATATACTTCATCCAATTTTTCGTTTTAAACGTTACATTGGCTGGACCAAAAAGAATCGTTTTTTTCTTTTGTATTTTTTTTTATTCTAATTTGTCTCCTAAAATCTAATGAGGGTTGGCCCACATTGGTTTAAAAGACAAAATTATCAAAACAGTGACCGGTAGGAACGAGAAAACTTACGACGGAATAAATTTAGCGTCAAGTGGCCGTCCCTTCCCAACCTGTCCCCGAATATGAAACATAACTTTAAAATTACGCAATTTCAAATGTAATCCGACGCATATTCGACGGAACATTAAAAGCGCTAATAGAGACCGGGCAAGGGAACGTTTGGAACACTGTTTCAGATCGGAACGTTCCGCGGAACACCTATTACGTTCTCATTAACGTGGCCATAGTGTGCTTTAGCCGCTCGTTAACAATGCCCTCCCGGCAAATTGTACCTTCAATGGATGTATATGACTCTCCCACCTCAAATTTTCATTACCTAAATAGTGTTGGAGCCACTATAAACGCTGTTGTTTAATGTGTGTTTACACATACAAACGAACAACTTTAGGGATTAAATTTCTTGTTTTATTCATCAGAAGTTCGATCGTATTCAGTAGGTATTAATACATTAAGCTCGAGAGTAATTAAAAAAATAAATTTATGTATAACCTTAACGGACAACATTGTAAAATGCTAGTAAGGAAAACTGAATAAATAAATTCTCATACAGAGCACTTACCCAGATTGCGTGAAGCTGAAGAGTCAAGTACGACCTTGTCAGTAATTTCAGAGTAAACTAACAGTCTGCTAAAATTATCGATCGATCAATCTTACAAAAATAATCCTAAAATTACAGTCTTTGTTCTTAACTAGGCATTATTTTCTTCTACAAAAAACAGTGCATCCAGATTAATTTGGTGACTGGTATTTTTTATACGATTCACTCACTGGAACATGTATGTAAGTTATGTTAAGTTAATCATAACCATACTTCCTCAATAGTGATCGACACCGTTGTTCGTATAACGGAGCAAATCATTACCAAAATATCACGTACATATTTCTTGAAATTGTTGATCTTGATTGAACAACTCATATTAATATTAATATAAGCAGGAAAACAACCACGATTCCGTAATGAAACATTCATTTTTGTTGCCTATTCAGGAAAGTAATTATTACTTGTTTTCTCGCTATTTCTGTTTCCGCCGTTTAATTATTATAATAGAAAATGAAATTCTTGAACGATGTTTTGGTTTTCTCGTCTCATCGCATTTGTGAGAGTGTTTTATCGATGATTGTGATCAGTTTGTATTGTGTACTTTGGAAATTTAATTTGGTGATAATGGGAATTGATTGGTCAATATTGGTGTTGTCTTCTAATGGCGTACTGGCGTTTGATGGTCCCGTTGTTGGTAAAAAATGTTAACTTTGAAAGAAAAATAATTCAAATAAAATAACGTAATTATGCCAAAAGGTTTGGAAAGAAAATTGCTCGTGAGAAATTTTCTCGTATACAATCTTACGGAATGTGAGCGCCTAGTTAAACAAATCGGTGGTAAAGCTGCCATTTCTTTTTAGTGGTCAGAGTGACCTTTTTCTCGGCTTTGGCGGTTGCAGCCGGGCGCAGGTGTCGGAGCACCGCGGCTTTTTGCTAACCATTTTCATATTTTCACTGCAGTCAAATACAGCATAGGGTGTTCGATGAAAAATATATTCTGGAGACTCCAAATTTCTGAGCGCGTAGCGTTTTTACAAGCGTAGCTACAAAAAGCTTTGAATTATTTACAAAATAATGCTTAAGTACTAGTTTACTGTGTTTTTATCAAAATTGATATTTCTTTTTTTTCTTTTTAAAAATGTTTGGTATACCAGAGACGCAGACAGATAATACAAAAGAAAATATTATGTGAATTCGTGACGTATTTATAAAAGTATAAATAGCACAAACATTTATTGGTAGAATGAATTGCTTTCGCGTTGAATTGTAATTTTATGTTGCCTGTTCTTATAAAGTCTTTTAAATAAAAAGATTTATGATAAAATAAAATGGATGTACGATATTCTATGTATGTTTAACATTCGGGCTGGCCTGCAAATATTTGCCTTCAAACTTTGTAACAAATGTTTTAAATGTTGACCAAACAACAAACGGAAAAATGCGTTCTCCATTTAGATGGAAATGAAAACACAAAACGGTTTTGACTATTTCGTATGTTTCAATTGGAGCTTAGACAGAATAATTGATACATAAAAGTGGAAATCTAAAAAAGCGGTTGCTGCATGCGAATCCATTTAAGTGAACACTTTCCTAGCGACTCGTTTAGTGTTGACCAGGATTGGTAGTTGTTCATAACTCCAAGGACGAGTACTTTTTCATTCCATATAATGAGAATTGGTTTGCGAAGAGTATGAAATAGTTGGACCGACAGTTACTCGCATTGCGGGAAAATGGAAGTGTCCTGGCAGTGCTGTACCCTTAGCACGAACAGCTATCGAGAAAAATAACGCGCGTAAAATTACTCGACTCCTACAATTTTGTATGGAAATTTGTACAGCGCCACTACGTCCGTAAACGGAACTATGATTTCAAAGCAAGAAACATTTTGACATAAGGTATCGAGTAGCCTTCGAATCGAGTTCAAATAGTAAAGTTACAACTTGTATGGAAATCGGTAGCACGAACCCACTTTTGACATACGGTATCGAGAAACTCGCAAGTTGGCTTTTGTTAACTTACTCACTGAAATTTTTTCAGTGATAAACATTTCGAGCGACTTTGTATTATTTATTATAATATTTTAAAAACATGTATGTAGTAACAAAAATTAAATTTGAGAACTATGACATGTCCGCTGAATTCTCCACAGGCAATATTTTGAAAAAAGAAATATATGTAGCTTACTTCCGCAAACAATGTATGCAAGATGCACCGCCCGCCCGCCCGCAAAAATATGCACATGCACACCACAAAATATCAGTGCACAAACCTGCATTTAGCAAGACAGCAACACACCTTGCACCTTCACCAATTAGGCTACTCTACACGTGTTTCGCCCCAACCCGGAGCATCCTCAGGAGTTAGATCGTGCGTAAACCAACACCGAATGAGCTCCTAACGCCTCCGACACCGTATTTGTTGTCCCTTCCTCCCCACTCCGCACCGAGTGACTGACGTTTGAAGAATGTTGCCAGTTTAAAATAAAAAGAAAAAAGAAAGAAAAGATATTTTTAATTTAAAAAATTTACAAATAAATTGATATACATTAAATAATGTGTTTTATTAATAAGATACTTATTTTTAAGAATTATTATTATTTGAGAAAATGCGCAGCAATGGCGAGGAAGAGACATCAAGTTGATTGTTAAGTATGGCTCCATCAACATTGTGTTTGATAATTTCTAGGTTTTCCAACACGCTCAGTCGTAGACCTTTACTACAAGTATGTAAAACCTCATAGGAATGACCATCAGATAGCTGATGTCCGGTATTTAATAAATGTTCCGCGAAATGAGATCGCTCTGGATGGCCATTCCTATAGGCAGAAATGTGTTCTTTATAACGTATATTAAAACTACGGCCGGTTTGACCAACGTATACTGAATTACATTGGTTACATGTTAACTTATATATCCCCGACTTCCTGCCAACCTCCGTTTTTTCCTTGCCATTGCAAATGGCACGCCGGACGGTATTAGTAGTACGAAAAGCCACGTGAACGTCGTTATTTTTTAAGAGTTTTGATATTTTATCTGATATTTTACCTACGTAAGCCATACTTGACTGATAATTGTGAATAACGCGTTCACGTGGCACCGCATATAAAAGCCCAGTCACCTGTTTGTTAATTTTATTCCTAATCATGTTATCTATCATCCGCCGATCATAACCATTTGCAACGGCAATATTATAAATTGTATTTAACTCTCTACTATAGGCTTGCCCTGATAACGGTACCGTCATTAAACGATTTATATATGAGTGAAAAGCAGCTAATTTATGTTGCCAAGGATGACAAGAAGTTGCGGGGATAACTACATCAGTATGTGTGGGTTTTCTATATATTTGAAAGTTATGGCGACAATGCTCCCGTGAGATAGTTAAATCCAAGAAATTTAACGAATTATTAACCTCAATTTCTAATTTAAATTTGATTTTTGGGTGTAAACTATTTAAATATTGAAAAAATGATTCTAACTCTTGTCTAGTACCTGTCCAGCATATAATAATATCATCAACATAACGATAATAATAAAGAATGTTATTATTGCCCACTATGAACCTATTCTCAAAATGATCCATGAAGATCTCCGCCATCAAAGGTGATAACGGAGAACCCATGGCTAGCCCCTCCCTTTGTTCGTAAAACCCACCATTAAACTTAAAATAATTTTGTTGCATGCAAATATGAGTTAGGTTAATTATTTCATCTGCCTCCCCTGGATGAAGACCGCGGCGTTCTAAAATATTTGATAGTATATCTAAACTTTCTTGATAAGGAACGTTAGTGAACAAACTCTCCACATCCAAGGAAAGCAGAAACGAGTTAGAAGGCAAAACATGTATGTTTGGAAATTTAAATTCCAAACAATTGGAAAAATAAAGAATGTTGTTTTGCCTTCTAACTCGTTTCTGCTTTCCTTGGATGTGGAGAGTTTGTTCACTAACGTTCCTTATCAAGAAAGTTTAGATATACTATCAAATATTTTAGAACGCCGCGGTCTTCATCCAGGGGAGGCAGATGAAATAATTAACCTAACTCATATTTGCATGCAACAAAATTATTTTAAGTTTAATGGTGGGTTTTACGAACAAAGGGAGGGGCTAGCCATGGGTTCTCCGTTATCACCTTTGATGGCGGAGATCTTCATGGATCATTTTGAGAATAGGTTCATAGTGGGCAATAATAACATTCTTTATTATTATCGTTATGTTGATGATATTATTATATGCTGGACAGGTACTAGACAAGAGTTAGAATCATTTTTTCAATATTTAAATAGTTTACACCCAAAAATCAAATTTAAATTAGAAATTGAGGTTAATAATTCGTTAAATTTCTTGGATTTAACTATCTCACGGGAGCATTGTCGCCATAACTTTCAAATATATAGAAAACCCACACATACTGATGTAGTTATCCCCGCAACTTCTTGTCATCCTTGGCAACATAAATTAGCTGCTTTTCACTCATATATAAATCGTTTAATGACGGTACCGTTATCAGGGCAAGCCTATAGTAGAGAGTTAAATACAATTTATAATATTGCCGTTGCAAATGGTTATGATCGGCGGATGATAGATAACATGATTAGGAATAAAATTAACAAACAGGTGACTGGGCTTTTATATGCGGTGCCACGTGAACGCGTTATTCACAATTATCAGTCAAGTATGGCTTACGTAGGTAAAATATCAGATAAAATATCAAAACTCTTAAAAAATAACGACGTTCACGTGGCTTTTCGTACTACTAATACCGTCCGGCGTGCCATTTGCAATGGCAAGGAAAAAACGGAGGTTGGCAGGAAGTCGGGGATATATAAGTTAACATGTAACCAATGTAATTCAGTATACGTTGGTCAAACCGGCCGTAGTTTTAATATACGTTATAAAGAACACATTTCTGCCTATAGGAATGGCCATCCAGAGCGATCTCATTTCGCGGAACATTTATTAAATACCGGACATCAGCTATCTGATGGTCATTCCTATGAGGTTTTACATACTTGTAGTAAAGGTCTACGACTGAGCGTGTTGGAAAACCTAGAAATTATCAAACACAATGTTGATGGAGCCATACTTAACAATCAACTTGATGTCTCTTCCTCGCCATTGCTGCGCATTTTCTCAAATAATAATAATTCTTAAAAATAAGTATCTTATTAATAAAACACATTATTTAATGTATATCAATTTATTTGTAAATTTTTTAAATTAAAAATATCTTTTCTTTCTTTTTTCTTTTTATTTTAAACTGGCAACATTCTTCAAACGTCAGTCACTCGGTGCGGAGTGGGGAGGAAGGGACAACAAATACGGTGTCGGAGGCGTTAGGAGCTCATTCGGTGTTGGTTTACGCACGATCTAACTCCTGAGGATGCTCCGGGTTGGGGCGAAACACGTGTAGAGTAGCCTAATTGGTGAAGGTGCAAGGTGTGTTGCTGTCTTGCTAAATGCAGGTTTGTGCACTGATATTTTGTGGTGTGCATGTGCATATTTTTGCGGGCGGGCGGGCGGTGCATCTTGCATACATTGTTTGCGGAAGTAAGCTACATATATTTCTTTTTTCAAAATGGTTTGGGACTTCCGCCAAGTGACGCCTGATTCAATCAAATACAGGCAATATTATTTACATTGTTCTCATTATACATAGAAAATCTCATAATTTGTTTCGTTTGTTGTTTTGTTTCGTCATAGTTTTAAGGTCTTATTTTTTAAGTAATTACCTACCTAAATGATACATAATTAACTGTGTGCAAACTGTCTGATGTTGTGGCCGAAAACGAATATTATACGTACAACACCGTATCCTTTAGTTTTATATAAGTTTTGTAGGTAAGTTCTAAAATATTGCTAAAATATACTTATGGTGGATGTGGGGGATACCGTGGTTAGCGTAAAATGACGAGATTTTTATTTTACAAATTTCTATGTATAATGAGAACAATTTAAGTAATATTGCCTGTGGATAATTCAGCGGACATGTCATAGTTCTCAATTTTTTGTTACTACATACATGCTTTTAAAATTTAATTATAAATAATACAAAGTCGCTCCAAATGTCTCTCACTGAAAAAATGTTAGTGAGTAAGTTGTCGATAGCCAGCTTGCGAGTTTCTCGATACCGTATGTCAAAAGTGGGTTCGTGCTACCGATTTCCATACAAGTTGTAACTTTACGATTCGATCTCGATTCGAAGGCTGCTCGATACCTTATGTCAAAATGTTTCGTGCTTTGAAATCATAGTTCCGTTTACGGACGTAGTGGCGCTATATAATTTTCCATACAAAATTGTGAGAATCGAGTAATTTTACGCGCGTTATTTTTATCGATATAGCTGTTCGTGCTAAGGGTACAGTACAAATAGTCGAATAGAAATTGAACTATTGAACAAAGCTAACCCAGCTACATATAATATTGGAAATCTAGAGTTAATCTATATGAACATGCAGATTCGAATTGATGACACGTAGTCGCTTTTCGTGAACATTGTGTATAATTTCCCAATGGTTTAGTACCGTGATCTCATTTACATGCGACGTGTTAATGTTATGTGAATGCTGTCGCCATTGAGGTGGAAAGGGGGGATAATGCAGTGAGAATTCACTAACACAGGAAAACAGAATTGGATGGGTCATAAAAGTTTGAGAAAAGTTGCCCCGTTTACCAACCAGCAAGCGAACAGAATGCTGAAAAAATAATAGGTTTTTGTGACAGGAATGAAAACATCATTTTGGTTTTCTTTCTTCAAAAGGAAAAAGCGGCACCCTTATAGGATAACTTTGTTGTCCGTCTGTCTGTCTGTCCGTATGTCTGTCAAGACCCTTTATCTCGGGAATGCATAAAGGTATCGAGATGAAATTAAAACCATATACTCGGATTTACAATCCCATGCAGCTGTAAAAAACTCAAACTTCTAAGTTAAAAAGATATGATCGTTTATATCGCAAAATACGAAAATTTAGAAACTGAAATTTGACAAGTAATATAGTCTTATAGTACAAGTAGGTAGAAGGAAAACTCTTATTCATTTATTTTTATTAGCTTTTCAAGTAGGCTGTCCGATAGGGGAGGCCGGGGTTCAAAGTGCCGATTTTTAAAAAACACGTAAAAATTATGTCAAAAATGTGACTGGGGTTTAATATTTAGGCATATATAGATGCAGAATTTATTGTAGTTTTAAATTATGTAGACGTATTTATTAAATTATTAATACCTTTTGGATCACGATACTTTTTTTGAGAAAAGATCCTAAGGAACAACCCACCCCATCATGGGGCTGGTTGTTCCAACGTTGGGGTAAATAGTTCCAGTAGTATTTTTAATCATTACTGTTACAATAGTAGTTTATGGTTATGTATAGATCCAACACAAAAGTACTTAACTCAAATATCCATGTATCATTTATTTACAAATATGAGAATTTCAAGTCATATAAACTGACAAAAGGTTGTCAAGCAATAATGGTCCTGGAATTTTGGAAGTTGGCTTAGTATGCTTTAAATAAAGTGGTCCTTAAAGATTTTAAACTCTGTCGCCGTCATCCACCTAGCACTCTTTCTGATTTTGATGCCAGGAATGATAGACATGTCAATTTTCAAAGCACTGTTAGATACCAACTTGTTCAGTTCTTCTGGTAGAAGACCAAAATAAACCAACGAATCTTTTAATCAATATACATCCAATGCCCTTTCACAGTCTGGGTTAAACATTTGTCTTGCATAAGCATTATACTAGCCTTTAATTTTTTTTACATTTGTAAATAATGTCATAATATGGCATATTTCTAATTTCCGAGCGTTTTGAGTCTCTGACCAACTTTAATTCACTTGAAGTCATACTAAGTTCCATTTTTCTTATATAAGTTCTCACCCTAAAACAATTTTTGTTTAAATTAATCAGTTTCTGTATCATAAGGTATGTTTTTACGCGGCACAACCAGCCCCAAGTCAGGGGAACTTTGAGCCCCAAATTCTATTTTCTAGATTATATAAAATATTTTTAAATAAGTATCATATGATCAAAAGTAATATATGTAAAAACAATCTCTATAGATTTACCAATAAATGAATCCAATTCACACATTAATCAATTTAAAGTTGATCGAAATAGACCAAAAAGTTTCAATACAAAAATATTTTCAAATGTACCATTTATGTACCTCTGAGCGACTGCCACACTTTCTGCCCGTCATGGCGTCACTAAAATATCTGCCAAATATGCGCTATGGCATGACGTTTTAAAACAAGTTTTACACTTATGCCTATCACTTTTTTTGGCAAAGCTATTTGCATCGGAACAACTTACCCCCGGCACTTTGAACCCCGGCCTCCCCTACTATCGTACGATGTCAGATATTTTACTTACTTTTTATAAAATAATAATTGATATAAATCAGTTATTGGTAAAGTTTATTTACTTTTTAGCATATTATATTACCCATAACAATTGAAGTCAGAACTGCAAAATTTATTAAATTTAGAGACTTGTCCGATACTACTAATACTATCTTCCCCTACCTTACTAATTATATAGCTTTGCTTTTATTTTTTTATTAAGAGAACAAGGCTATTATTGCTTATAATACAAATATATATATAGGTTCATAAATTTATTAAACATGAAGACTAGATTACCCAATCCGTTATGACGAACTTCAGTTAGATTAACATTGTAGAGGTAATAATTAGGAAGCAATTAGTAGTTGATTAAAATGAAATTGTAAAGGAGTAGGTTAAAAGCATTGGAGAATGTCTGATAAAATTGGGTCAATTGATGTTTGTCAAATAGATAGTGACCATCAGCCATTTTTAATGTCCCCACTGCTGGGGCACAGGCCTTCCTTATGGGTGGATAAGGAGGATAGGCCATAACCCACCACGCGGGCCCAATGCGAGTTGGTGGGTGTACACTACTGCAAATGCAGGGACCAACGGCTTAAGGTGCCTTCCGAAGCACGGAGGAGCTCGAAATAAGAAATTTTAGGTCACCCATCCCATCACCGACTCTTGTGAAAATTGCTTAACCTCCGCAATCGCTGGGCCAGGCGCTAAAACACTGCGCCATCGAGCTTCTCAAATAGAGAGTATTACTTTATAATAATAATAGGCTAAATATCAATAAATCATGTAGGTATGTCATGTAAATAGCCACAAATTTGATCAAATCAGAGCATCCCATTAGTGATAGTATTAATAGTAATTTCCGCGATATTATCGGCCGTATAATTTGTTGCTGGTGGCCACTGAACCGTCCACGTAACTACAGAAATGTTTGTGCTCTGCTTTAGGACTAATTACCATAACAATTTTGGAAGCGGTTAGTGGTGCATAAAGTGTATTATTGGCACTTGGTAAACAAAATGTATTTACATTTTGCATTTAGGAACTTGGTTCCATTCTTTCAAGATTATTTACACGTTCACAAGGTTGTAGAATATTCACCCTAGAGATAAAAGCTAGTGAAATAATAGCACCATCACTATGGTCTGTCGCGTTATTATTTATTCTGTACACGCGCCAGCAAATCTGCCAAGCTTGACTTGCTGTTTCTGGAAATAGACCAATTTTTTCTTAAAGTGAAGAACGTCCCCCAATGATATCGATGTTTCGTCAGTATTTTGTTGTCGTCAGTAAGTACCTACTTGTCGTTTTGCTTTAGTTTGTCCCGTTGTCAAGGTACCAATTGCTTTAAATTGTCGTTCGGAAGGTGGTAAAGTCAACTATTTGATGTCTACAGCAGTGTGTGTTCTCTAGAGAGTCTAGAGGATAAAGGGGATCTTGTACTCCCGAAAAGCGTGATTCTTTTATTGACGTAAGTATACAAATAGAGATACGTGGCTACTGGAATGGAAATATTTCAATCGCGAATGTGTAACGAGATCCCACCTGGAATGCCAGAGGCTTCGGCAAAAGCTTATCGTAACGTTTCATACCAAGCCAGTGACAAAATATTATATTGTTTTACAGCCGGATTAGGGATTTCTATTTTTAAAAAGGTGTTGATTTGTTTATTTCTTATTAAAAAGCGAAACCTGTAGTTGATTCGGGTTACCTACGCCATATCGAATACCAAATGATCGAAAATCAAAATATCGAACACTATCCATCAAACGGTCATAAAATCGAAAGTTCAAAATATCGAATTCACAAATAATCGAACAATCAAAATATCGAATGGTTAATATATCGAACGCTCAATAAATCGAATGATTAATTTATCGAAAATGAATATTTTGCATAGTTTTTTACATCATGAACAAAAACATCTAATTACATTATTAATGGCCATGTCATCATCTCTTTTTCCTTATTTCTTAGACATTTTCAAACTCGCATTGGCTCTTTCAATATTTCTATTTGTAACAGCTTGATCTTTAAATTATAAAAATACTATTGTTTTTTTGATATTAATTAAGTTTAATGAAATTCTATTAAAGTATTTATTAAAATATCTGCTCTACTGGTTGTTCATGATGGAAAAAACTATGCAAAATATAGATTTTGGATCACAGAGCACGGATTTTTACTTTTTTTAGATTTTTACTTTGATCATTACACCAAATCACAGCGAAATGAGGCATTTCTATCGCTTTTTTGGTATTGTTTACTCCACGACGGTAGAATAGAAACTGGCGGCTGCTTTCGCGCGCATTTGCGCCCAGCGCAATTGCGCAGCTACGGCTATTATTATTACTACCGTCTCTAGTAGCGGGCGCGCGGCGATTCCGTGCTCTGTGTTTTGGATAAATTAATCATTCGATTTATTGAGCGTTCGATATATTAACCATTCGATGTCGTCGCAGTGATTTTTTTCACGTGAAAAAACTTTCAGAAAAACCTAAATTCTAAAAAACTGTTTAGAATTTATTAATGTTCTCAGCCACGATTCGATTAATAAAATGCTCCAAAACGTACTTTTCACCAAATTCGGTGGTGACGTCGTCGGGGCAGTTCGGAGCATTCATATTTTTTTAGCCGGGCAAATAAAACCTAAGCCATCTCGTGTTGGCAGTGGGGAACTGGGTATGGGTCTGCGGTTTTACATTAATAAAATTGAAAGTAAGAACTAAATCATTATTCGTGGTAAAGCTTTCGACAAATTGGGCAATTGAACTGTGTTATGTAAATAAAATAGTTATAATAAAGAGTTCTCCTTTGTACTTTCCACACTCACTAGAGCAATCTACTAACTTTAATTGTCTTTAAAACCGTTTAGGAATTACCCTCAACATTACCTTTCATCCAGAAAAAAGTACTTTTCCCAAGGGATAGAAAAAAAAAATCTCCACGCAAACGAAGTCGCGGGCTAGTTTACAGATATAATTTTGAAATGAATGTTAAAGAGAAATCTTATACTTTCTATATTAAAAAGATGATATATAGTTGTGGTTTGTAGCATTGTATGGTTTTAATTTCCGCCATTTCGGTTTGTTAAAGTCCACTGCAAAGCGTATATTTAAAGTACCAGAAGAGTCTCGAAATTTCCTTTTCAACCATTGAATTCGCCTGCACAATATCTCGTAGGTGCATGTTCGCGTTCCACAGAAAGTTTTCAACGTTTTGTGAAATCAGAGTTTCAATGCATTTTAACTTGTTCCTTGTCCAAGAAAATAGGAAGGATTCTTGTAATTTTTAAATTGTAATATCTATGTCCTTCCAATTTTACCACTACTTGTGTTTTAGTATCTCAAATGTTTACTGACCTGTGAAAGGTCAAATACAATTCCAACATTATCTCAGAGCTAATTGTATATGTTGTTAAGCTTGTAAGTTTTATATAATTTGTCTCTTAATTTAATGGTTAATAATACTTTAATAGTTCCTTTTCCTTGTTTCAATTTAATATTATGGTCTCCTTTCAATTAAAATGTACACACATACATTTGAATTGGTTAGTCAGTAGATTTATTCTAACAAATGAACAAATTTGTTAGAATAAATCTTCTCTTTTAGAAAAACGACTGTAGGTAATAAAGATTTGTATACCTATATATTTCGTGCGTTTGAGAGTTACAAAAAAATATTCCGATGTCAGTGCCTACGTATGAAGCTTTTCGATTTCAAGCAGGAAGACAGCGAGCGCTCTATATCCGTTATAAGACTACTTTTGTTTTCAGAAAGTTTTTAGAATGCAATAAAAAATGAGATCATTTAGGTGTTATCTACATTTTTGTAATTCCTAACCTAATAATAATAATAATTCCTTCCTAAGATTTCTTTTTTTCTTTTCATGAATTTGTTTGACATGATTTGCGAATCTTTATTATTTCCTGAGCAAACAGATCAAAATATAGCCACTTAGTTATCGAATTTAAAATAACTTAGGAAACATGGTCGTTTAAAATGTATATCGAACACAAACATGGGGAGATGCTCATAGCGGCTGGAGAATATAGTAAAAGATAAGATGTACTTAGTCGGCGGGTACAACGTGCACGGCATTTCGATTCTTCGCAGGAAGACGGAGCTGCTCATATCCGTTATTTCCTTTTATAAAAACGCCGTAAAAGTGGGGTACCTCTCGAAGATAAGGAAGTCGTACGAGACGCGGTTCTGAGGCAATCCGTCTCACGTAATTGCATTATATTCGGAGTGCGTCCCGAGTGTCGCGACTGGAGTGGAAACGGTAGTAACGATCTTCCAATATCGATGCTCTTTTTACGAATTTTTTATTAGACTCCGCGATTATTCGCCGATGGAAATCAATATACATTTTGACGTTATTACTTTAATGGCCCGAGCGAGATGACGCTCTAAAGTCACGTTTTTGTAAGTATGATTTTTTATTGTCTTACCTGCTGAATTGCTGATTTTGAAGGCCTACTTGTAAATATTTACTTTAGATATAAATAGATCTCTAGGTAGATCATAATATTATATTTTGGTTATAATTGTCTTAAATATATCATAGAGAAGTAGTTAATAATAGCTTTTTTACGTCCTCACCAGTTTGGACCGTTGTTGGTTTCAAAATGTCTGTTACTGTTTGTAGATTTCTACAAACTATAGTTCTATCTTACAGTTTTAAAAATAAGTTAACAAACTCGACATTTCTTCTAAATATTGCTTTACTAGCGGCCGCCCGCGGTTTCACCCGCGTAGTTCTCGTTCCCGTGGGAATATCGGGATAAAAAATATTTTATGTTTTAATATAGGCTATCTACTATCTGTTTGCTAAATTACAACTAAATCCGTTCAGTAGTTTTTGCGTGATTGCGGAACAAACATCCAAACAAACATATAAACATCGAAACCCACAAACTTTCACAATAATATTAGGAGGATTTGTCAGTCACCATTGTTATTAACATTTTGGAATAAAGGAAAGTGAAAAAATTCATTGGTATATCATAAAAACATTATTTTTTTAGTTATTTATAAAAGTGAAATATCTTGTAAGGAGTAAGTAACTTATAAAAATAAATACTCAGTTGAATCACATGTGCTTACGTTACACATTGAATACAATCACAATCATCACCATCACCAGTGTCATCTAGAAGTACTTTACCATAAAAAACTTCATCGTGATTCAATTTCCCGTTTACTTTGTTGTTTCCACAGTTAGTTAGGTAACAAGAGTAATTAATTAGATTGTTTGCTTAACAGTCCAATCGTGGAAAATTTCATTTTCGGAGCCGAGCAAATATTTTCAGTGGTGGGTAGCTTCTGGCTACGATCTCATTTTATATAGACCAGTTCAAACGATTTATCGAATCATTGTAGAGAAAAAATAAGATGAGATTAAATTTTTTGATTCGTAATTTTTTAATGAATTTGATAGATTCCGTGCCGATTTCTTTTCAGCGTATATCGAAACAAACTCCATAATTAAATTGAGAGAACACTTGCCAGGCAAATACCGATTAAACATTACACAACGTTAATTGTAACGTTCCCTGAGATGTATGATAATAATTAAAAAACAGGTAGGTACTTAAATATTTGTTTTACGGAAATTCATAAAACGTTTATTCAATGCACCGACAGCGTTGACGCTTTGATTATTTAATAATCAAAGGGTTGACGGGCATATTTTTCATAATGTTCAGATTTTGTCCGTAACAGAGTTTTACGCCCGCCCGCCCTACCTGTCCGCCGCAGATCACTCTATTTTCTTTTGTATGCACATCTGTTTACGTAGAGTCTACGTCGTAGAGGCACAAAATTAATTTTGACGTTGTTGATTAGTTACACAATTTCTTCATGCCAATGCCCCGACTGCCCTCGTATTACAACCTCTTAAAACTTGCCAGTTTTCTGAATGGTTATCAATGCATCTCTTTTATTTGATATACAGCGAGAAAGAGATGTACACAAAATTCGTGTGCGCGCGTATCGCCCCTGCACGAACTAAACGTATGTGACAGCGGGCGCGGCCTGCAAGAGATTTTAACCTTAGCAATGGTTAAGCGACGCTGTTGCCCATGGTACCTATACAATCCAAAAACCTGGCAAGTTTTAAGAGGTTGTGATACCCCACCGGGGCAGTGATTTTATGACCGATCTCGCTCCAATAGGGACTACCTCACTGACGTCCATTATACAAAGTACGCTGGACAGGCGAACGTCACCAATCGTTTGTGCCGATTTGAAAATCGCCATATTGGCGCTGAGAGCAGTAGATTCTACTATGGCAGTAGTGAGTGTACCTACTTGGTACTAATTAGTTCCTCTCAGCGCCAATATGGCGATTTTCAAATCAGTGAGCACAAAAAATTGCTGTCATTTCATGACATTAGCCTGTCCAGCGTACTTGTAAAATGGACGTCAGTGGACTACCTCGAACTAATATGCTAATAGTGTAGTAACACAGAATACATAATAGTACAAGTGTAGTAGCGCAGAGATTATGTTCTTTGTACTTAACTAATTATACTTTGCCTGATAGACTGATTTTTGTCATTTTCATAACAATCATAAAATTAATGCGAATCAACTGTTAATAGCTGGCGATTTTTATACCCCTTCAATGTAATGCAGATGTCCGAAGTTTTCATAAACATTCACACGTATCACCAAAAATTTAATCACAGTCGCGCCACACACACCCGAGAAATATTGTGCTGGGTGGATGTCAAACGGTGACGTAATGTGACAGCGAAATGTCAGAAATTCAATTAATGGATGAATCTGCACTGTCAGCGTTGTTGGCTTGCTTTTAGGGTTCCGTATCGAAATGGTAAACATTCAACCCTTATCGTGCGACTCAGACTGTCTGTCTATCTGTCCGTCTGTCACAGCTGTATACCTCAAAAACTACTTATGCTATCAACTTGAAAGGAAAGGTTTTATTTAGATGACGTTTGCCCAACTATTTTGAAAATAACAAAGGAATAAAAATACCTATACAACGAGTTAATGAATGAAACAAAAATGGAAAATATGGCCAAATATGGTAGATAGAAGGGACCATCAAACTGAACAACTTTTATCATCGGAACAACTCTGGAATCATAAAAAATCTGCTGTTTAATTAATAAAAATAATTTATTATTCCATTCCTAATTAATAGTAATTAGAAAAAATACTAGAAAAAATCGACTCACCCGTAGCAGCTCGGACAGGATTCTAGTATATTTTTCTAATAAATTAATTAACTTAATATAAAAAAATTGCATTGTGAATGCCTAAAATCTAAAAATTCATTAATTATTTATTCCAGATAACAAAGATCTATTAATTCATTAATATATTTTGATATTTTCTTTATTAATTTTTATAAACAGCTGATTTTTTTTTCGTGATTTTAGAGTTGGTCCCATAGAAAAAGTTGTTCAGTTTGATGGTCCCTTATCTACCATATTCGGCATTAGCGGTATTTTTGTTAGACGTTGTATACAGAGTGTTAATGAATGATCAGAAATCAGCTTTTTCGCGATTTCTGAGTTGTGTAAGTACATAAGTCGAAAAATCTATAAATATAAAGTCCCCGTCCCCGAAATCCCCGTCAAAAATCGAAAGTTATAGTTACCACTATGTCAAAATGTTCAAAAGCATAGCCGCCTCTATTGCTACTCCAATAGAGACGGCTATGCTTTTGCTTATTAAATTTTACTGCTCAAGATCCGTGCAGGGGCCTATCTATAACCATGAAATAACTAGTGTGGTATATTTTACAGTTTATTTAACCTCATTACCTAAGTATACACATCAACTTTGTCTAGGGAAACAGGTGCTATTTTCATACAAACGAGGTAACTTTGAAGCCTTGGTTTTCTGCCAGGGATGTACTGTGATGATGGTACTGTAATCTGATGATGGCCATCCAGGGAGTGAATGGAGTAGATTCAGATCGCTATACATACCCAACTGACCTGATCAGTATTCTAAAAGATTAATGGGTCAGAGTTCTCAGTTTGAGGATTTCCATACATTTTCATGCTATTTTCGCGGTTTTTTTAAACATGTCCATTACGTTTTTAGAATGCTGGTCAGATCAGTTGGGTGTGTATGGCGATCTGAATCTCATACATTTACTCCCTGGATAGGCGTCATTAGATCACAGCACAGCACAGTACATCCCTGGCAGGAAACCAAGGCTTCAAAGTTACCTCGTTTGCATGAAAATAGCACCTGTATCCCTAGACAAAGTTGAAGTGTGTACACCAATTTATCTTCAAATGTAACGTAAATATTCTTGTTTGTAATCGTTACCATGGTACATAACTCTATAAATTTGTAGGCGACGTTTCTAATTTCCGGACCCATCTACTAAAAGATACCTAATTTATTTCCGGTGTTTCATATCCGGCTATCGACATATCGCTGTGTTCTTTGACACAATATTTGTTCCAATAGCAAAGTGGTACGAAATTGCGACACACTGAAAGATATGAATAGGTATATGTATCTCACTTATAGAGTTCGTTGTATATTATGCTATATGTTTAGTCAAGCGTGAGTGAGTTTATTTGAAACACAGTTGTCACTAAGCCTGGTTTCATTACATATCAGATTTTTACAAGAAAAAAACAGTGTAAATGAGATTTTATAGGGTTTGAAACACAATCAGTCAGGCTTCCGGGTAGCGAAAGATCGCGGTTCAATTCCTGCATAAATACGACTTTAAGCACTGAGTTTTTTTTAAGTTTACATTAAATTGTGAATTCAATAACAAAAAACTAACATCAACATAACGTTGAAATTTTGTCACTCTCCGATCCCCGAGTTGTGTTGTGTGTGACATAGTAGAGCACAGTTTCGAATGAACTGGAACGTCAAATTCAACGTAATATCAATCAGCTTTTTGGTACGTGGTGTGTCGCGCAGTGCCCGTCTGTGCCTGTGCTGTGCCCCGTGCAACGGCTTTGATCCGCCATTCATTTCCTATGTGTATCTTCACCAGGTTGGAATATGCTACGTTTTCAAGCTTTTCAACATTCAACATGTCATAGAACATTCATGTTTACTTACCTATTTGAATATGTACTACCCGGTCGAGTTAACTCGGCACCTGAAGCGCGAGAGACCCCTCTCGTTTTCTCCTTTCCTCACGCCACCGTCGTCAATTTTTTGAAAATGTTCGATAGATTATCGATAAATTATCGCTAACAAATGTACTAACGCTACTGGCATGACGACAGTCAAGTCAAGTAAATACTAGGTATGCAATATTTTTTTTTCAAAAATATTACGTAATATCTTGTACCAAATACATGTCGTAAAACCAAGGTCAAAACAAACAAAAGAATTATCGTCAAAACCGCACCTAAATTCGTCATACCGCCGACCACGTATTGATAAATATTTTAGGGAAGGTCGCTCCGATACTGTGGAGACAAAAGGACAAATTTGGGTTAATTAAATTCCTCTGTCGGCTTTGGAACCCAATGTCTGAGCTAGTCACGGTGTCTTGAACAAAGTAAAGTCTTATCACCGCGCTAGTTGGTTTGTATCTCACCCTCCCTAAGCCCCCCGAGGGTTCCACACCTCGAAGATTAATGCACGTCTAATGAATCAGCTACCGTGACAAATCAGTCCCTGGTAATGGATAAGGCCTTCCCGATCGTCGACCACGATAAATTAGTTGCCTATTAAATTTTTGATTCCGACTTTTCGTTCTTAAGAAATTTCGAAGAAATCATAATTTATGGCAGTTGTGTAACGGTAGTATCGAAGCGCTGGTTGGTCTGGCCGTTTTTCGATGTTTAATAAAGTCTGTGATAAATATTAGCCGATACAAGTTTTTTGGGCAAATGACGCATAAATAAAACCATGAGAATATTTAAACTGAGGTTCCAGTATCCCTACCAGGGCTGGAAAACCTGGTTTAAATTCGCAACCAGGTTTCGCGCCGCTTCATACATTTTGAAAAGAGCGTTTTTATATTATTTCTGGTTAAGCTCGTAGACCGTTTTGGTTTGGATTCCGCTCCCAAAACCTGGTTAATACCAAAATGATTTTGTTCGCTCCGCCCACACGATGCAAAGCAACGAAACGAAAGACGAGAAGTTCCAACTAAAAAAACCGGCCAAGTGCGTGTCGGGCCACGCGTCATAGGGTTCCGTAGTTACCTTATACCATGCCATATTTAATACACCTATCATTTTTCGTTTCCAAAAATAACTTTGTTTTTCACAGTGTTGGTATGAATGACAAAGTTATATTTGCGGTTTTGGAAAATGTGCTATATCTCAAAAACTAATTACTATATTTCGTTCAAACCAATTTTGGTTGAAAGTGTTTATTAAGATCTACAGCATATATTTTTTTTAGATTTTTCACTCTCTTATTTCAAAAGTTAAAGGGGGGGGACACACATTTTACCACTTTGGCGGTGTATATCTTTCAAACGGTTGACTTTGACAAAAAGTTGTCTTTGAAACCTCAATGTCATTTTTAAAGACCTATCTATAGACACCCAACACGTGTTGGTTTGAAGAAAAAAAATTTTTTCAGTTTCAGTTCTATGTATGGGGAGCCCCCCCTTAATCTTTTATTTTTCTTATTTTTGTATTAAATTCGTTAAGCGGTTAACAGAATACATCTACCTACCAAGTTTCAACTGTGTAGTCTTAATACTTTCGAAATAAAGTGGCTGTGACATACGGACAGACAGACAGACATGACGAATCTATAAGGGTTCCGTTTTTTGCCATTTAGGCTACGGAACCCTAAAAAGTTCCCGCCCGCAGATAAAAAGAGACAAAATATATCGCTGCACTATTCACGCGCGTCGTGGAATTAACCAGGTTTATCCCAGAAGCAATATCGCTCGCGAATCGGTTCCGCTCCGAGTGAACACTTACGAAAAAACCTGTTTGAGATGGAAATTAACCTGGTTAATTAGAAACCGGTGAAAAAGTGAAAATTTTGATGTAATTGGAGTCGAAGTAACGATGTATTCGCATTTTTCTCCATATTTACCGCGGTAATAATCTACCTTGATTGGGATAATTTTTCCGTGCCAAGTTCGGTGGTAAGTTTTTGAAACAAAAATCATACGAAACCAAGTGTTTTTCAGTTCCATGATAAGTATTTTTATACTTACAACAAAACTTTTGTAAATATGAGGGCAAGTTGTTTTAATGACACTACACTATCGTCCATAGAAATAGAATGTCAAAGAACAACAAAGTCAATAAACAGGTGATCCGAAAACGAATCAATACATTTTATATGAGATACGTAAAATATGACTTAGATTCATAAAATATGACTATATTATGGCAAAGGAAATTAATAAACTATGTTCCATACTGTTTTCTTTGTCGATAAACGAATGAATGTAGCGAAATTTGGTTTTAGAGAAATGTGTGGCAATATCTTATTTACCTTTGAAAAGTGGTTTTACTTGGATTATTTCTTTTTGTCACATCACAATTACTTAGAGTACACGACACCATAGCTCCACGATACCTTTATTTTAAATTCTAATTAATATTAAAAAATATTTTAAACAAACTGTGATTGCTCATTTGCTAAGCGGGACGCTAGGGGCTCTTACTGTAAAAAATGTTGGCACATGTCACTTGATCCTTTGTCTCTTTTTTACATAGACCGTGTCCGTATGAT
The DNA here is from genome assembly GCA_943789525.1 of Agriphila geniculea. Lineage (NCBI taxonomy): Eukaryota > Metazoa > Arthropoda > Insecta > Lepidoptera > Crambidae > Agriphila > Agriphila geniculea. Next base: position 16,542,843 of record OX038874.1, read on the forward strand.
GTTAACTTCCCTTTTCCACGCTTTGTTGGTCTTCTTGAGCGCAGCGAAAATTTTTCTATGTCTATGCTATCGTCTGACAAGTATTGTAAAATTTGCGCGCAAAGTTTATACCTCACGAGATTAATATGCAAATTAATGTATTTATGATTAAATCATATTGAAAAAAAATATGGCTTTGAAAGATTACTGCTGTGAGTGTATACTCACAGGGTGTTTGGAAATAGCCTTATATGAAGCCGAATATGGTAGATAGGGACCATCAAACTGAACAACTTTTACAATGGGACCAACTCTTAAATCGCGAAAAAAATCATCTGTTTTACACATTTTGATATTTTAGTTATAATATTTGAATGAAACAGCAGATGTTTTACGCGATTTCAGAGTTGGTCCCCTAGTAAAAGTTGTTCAGTTTGATGCTCCCTATCTACCATATTTGGCTTTTTAAAGCTATTTCAAACACCTATACAGGGTTATTTGTAAAACAGCAACAACCTCGTAGGAGTAGATTATCAACATCTGCACAAACAACAACATTTTTTCTATGACTTTCCCGAAAACAGACAAAAAAATATCGACTTTTCATATAAAACTCGATCAACTGTTCGGGACATTTGTATGGAGAGTCGATTTTTTTCGGAAAAGTCGTAGAACAAATGTTGATGTTTATGATGTTAGTAATCTACTCCTGCGAGGTTGTTGGTGTTTTACAAATAACCCTGTATAGTCTTCTACTTTATATCCAAGTAAATGCCACTGAGCATAATAATCTCTACGTTTTAATAAATGTTGTGAATAGATTTTCAAAACGACCATTACAGCTAGAAATTATATCGTTATAAGTTTTACCGCCTAACTTGGTACATAGGTACGCTATGGAAGTAGCTGTAAAAGATACTTATGTGGTGGAGGCACGTGTTCTTAATAAGAGGGGAGAGGGTTAAGTGACAGTTCTTACCTGACGTGGGTCCCTACGACCGACCGTGTGTTTTCAAATGAGTTATGGACGATCTAAAGATTTTCACCTTAGTACGAGAAACGTAATTATAGGTAAGTATAGGTAGTCCGTAGGCTCTTTGGGTGAGCAATTGTTAATAATGGTAGTTTTACATGAATTTATATATAGTTTTTTTTTAACAAAAAATTCGAAATTCGAAACACTATTGTAGTGTAGACAGAAAGATTTGAATAAATAAATAGAAATATTTAAATGAAAATACAAGCCATATTAGCAACCGAACAAATGTATTTAGCATTAAGTCCGTTAGTTTAGTATTTGATCGGTGACAATAGTGACAATAACGACCTTTAATTCCCAAGTGGGCCACTGTTGCACGATGTTGGTCCCAAACCAGCAGTGCCTGACGCTTGAACATTGGCCTTAACATCTGTTTGCTTAATGAACTATCAGTAATTATTATAATTTAAATTCGATTGCAATTTTGTTCCAGAAAAGACAATATAAAACGATACTTGTAAAAAGGTGGATAGTATTAAACCAGCAAAATTGCTGTTGGCCATTATTAATTAGTATTAAATGTCATTGGTTATGTATGTCCCTTGTGTAAATAAGTCTGAAACATAGCTATTACAATGAACGCACTTTTAGGTTATCAACACTCTGTTTGTTAATGGTTTGTATTATAAGCCACCCTACTCAAATGGCCAACTTTCTATTCGTTTGAACGCTTCGCTTACTTTTAAAGCTTAAATATGAGCAATAGACGATTAAATCAAATGTCGCAAACTTATGTAAATCACAGACTTTGATGTACTGTATGGAATTGACAAGCTTAACGGCACATAATTTTATAGTTTACTGCTTATTTTAAAGCTTTAAAAGTGAGCGTAGCGTTCAACCTCATAGAATGTTGGCCATTTGAGTATGGGCCAAGGTATTTATGGTAGCTGAGATGCATTAGTTTAGTTAGACTCACCAACAAAAGGTTAAAACTAACATACATTGTTGTGGGCAGTCTTTTGCTTTTATCACGACCGCGCGGTTCAAATGGTCTAGATTTACACTTCGCTCATTAATATTCTGTTGCTTGACTCTGAATTCAGTGAATGAGCGAAGCAAACCGAAATAGGTTTTATGTAAAGAATAGCTCCTCTTCAAACTAAATCAGAGACAAGACAACTGCGCTTGAAGGTTGGACTCAATTTAATTCATTAAAATAGTCAAATACCGTCGTCACTCGTCAATGCCTCGTTCGTTATTTGGGTTAAACGAGGTACCAGGTGAGTCTGACATTTTGGTGACATCTGAACTACTCTTTAGCGTAACTGCCAACCCGGCTCCGATTGAGTCGAGCTACAAAGGGATCATATGTGGCTTCGGTCAATCTTGAATTTGGTAATTCATTCCTTGGTTATGTCCGTTTTCTTGATAGAAATATAAGTTGGGCTTAATAATATGCTAATTAAGAATAAATAAATTATAAGAAACAGACAATAGTATAGTTAAACTCATTAATTAACTACAACGGAATCACGATTACAATGGAATAACGAGTTCCATACACACCGAAGCACTTTAATAACTATTATCTGATCAGATCACGTTATAACTACTTGATGTTATTATATTTGTACGAACTTCAGAAATAACATTTAGAGAGCGCGAGAAATTTTAACATAGTTCGCGCATAACAAACAACTTTGGGAGTTTGGGACACAATTTGAATCGGTACCGGCGTATATCCGAAGCTATCTGACCCGACCTAATTATGTAAACATTTTGATTCAGTTTCCGCCGGTCGCGTTACAACGGCCTTTGTTATTAATTTTATTCAAAAGTCTTTTGGGGACGTCATACTTTCCCTGAGAATATTGGGTTTCAATCGATATCTCTGAAGAACGCGCAACAAGGGAAAGTAGGGGAATAAAAACAATTTACTGTTCTTTGTTAACGGCCCTCACGGAGGAAACGTATTTTGCGAATACCTTGTACATCAAACTTGATAGGAAAACAGCCCCCTAGATAAATGGCTTTTTATAAGCGATAAGAACAGTAGGTAATAATAAAAATATAGAAATTGTGTTACGAAGTCTTTTCTATAGAGTAATAATCCACACAGTACTGATATTGCAATAGTATAAAAGTATTTTTATAAATATTATAACATTTTAATATTTTTTCAAAGGTCGAAAACGATAATACAAAGCAACCGTTCTAATAAGAAAGCTGATATAGGTCGTTAATAAGTACTAAATAGTAAACATTACAGTACAAGATACTTGTAGAACTAACAGTTATTATTTATGTTTTCGTCGTTATAAACCGTAACTTCATCCTTTAAATAGAATAAAATCATTCATCACACGAAGTGAGTTGTTTTTTTTTATTTAAAGGGAAGTAAAGTGAAACATGGCAAGTCACTAAGCGCTCATTTCGCGTTGGTTTCGCCTTGTCGGCTTCGACGAAATCTGCATTAACGAGTACTGTTTGTTGACGGTTGCCAATTAATGGACATTAATAAGCGTTGCGAACAATTTTAGGACTTGGAAATGTATTAATAAACATAAATAAACATCGAATTATTAAGTCACAGAGAAAATACAGATCATTAGGGCAACTGACGGCTAAACTTGGTGCCCGAGCTTTTGTTTAACATTTGATTAGTACCTAATTTTAGTTTCTGTTGAATGGTATAGGTATCGTAAAATAAAACATTTTCTTTCATATGCAGTTTTTTTAATTTTGAACACTAGTAGAACCCACCAAATCAGAAGAGCAATAATACCGCTAAAATTATATTATCTTGATACTTATGTTATTAATAACAATAGCTTGGGATTTACAGGCGACAAAGTTATAGGATACTTACATATCCTTACTTACGTTTGTTTGTTTGTACCTTTGATACCTGGGGTACCGTTGATTCAGAAAAAAGCACTGTTCCTGATGGATAGAGAAAATACTATCCACGTAAACGACGTCGCGGGCGATCGCTAGTTAACCATAAGACAAAGAAAGAAGCATAAAGGAGACTTTTGTAAAACTCATTTGATTAATATCAAACCAATCGAAAAATATGAAGTAAGAAAACTTGAAAAAGTGTCTCAAGGACTTAATTAAGGGACAGTCGTTGTCCTTTTCGCCTCTAATTATCGAATACACGGATTTCTTCCTTAAAAGACTTTACTTTTGAAAGAGCAGGCGAGGTATTAATAAAACTTTTGACATTAAAACACTCGTGTTGAGGTTCAATAACGTTGAATGTGCTCCGATGCAGAGGTGATTTTATTGGTCTCAACAGAGCGTAAGCCTGTGTAAGGAACGCAAAGAAACTTCGGCCGACCCAAAAGTTTTGTCATGTTACAATGTAATTAGCCCCCAGGAGCTTCAGGCTCCAAGTTGTAACAAATTCTTTATCTCGCCTCAACGTTTTCACTTACTAAAATTAAAAGTGCCACCTAATGAGCGATCGTTCACAAAATTCGTAGCATGGAAAAACAATCTCGTTAAATGGTTTTTAACTTAATTAACGGGCAATGATCTCATGCTATCATTTTAGTACGATAGGATTTAAATACTTAAATGCCTAAATAAATTAATTTCGGCATGCGATTTTGTTGATTGAATTCGTTTGCGGGTATTTTTTTAGGGTTCCGTACCCAAAGGGTAAAAACGGGATCCTATTACTAAGACTCCGCTGTCCGTCTGTCTGTCTGTCACCAGGCTGTATCTTATGAACCGTGATAGCTAGAAAGTTGACATTTTCACAGATGATGTATTTCTGTTGCCGCTATAACAATAAATACTAAAAACAAATTAAAATTATTATTTTATATTTATTATTTACGCGCCAGCCTAACTTGTTTGTCGCATACTTTTATTTTTAGATGATGCTAGGAAATAATTTTAACTAAGTTGACTTGTATTGTAATGTAACTGTCTATAAACCTACATTTATGTGTAGTGTACGAATAAACCTTTCTGGTTTTTGTTGCACTATTTAGATTAAGAAAAAAATGTAAATTTGTTTAATTACCAAATAAAAAAAAAAAAAAAAGGGGGGCTCCCATACAACAAACGTGATTTTTGTGCCGTTTTTTGCTCGATATTAATAACGACAACAGGTACACAGTTGAAATTTTCACAGATGATGTATTTTTATTGCCGCTATAACAACAAATACTAAAAACAGAATAAAATAAATATTTAAGGGGGGCTCCCATACAACAAACGTAATTTTTTTGCCGTTTTTTGGTACGGAACCCTTCGTGGGCGACTCCGACTCGCACTTAGCCGGTTTTTATATGTTTGGTAAAACTGTCATCTGCTCACATTTTAAGAGACATTATTTTTTTTATTTGTTCTTGTATTCAGGTACCTATTTATTTACACTTTTTAATAGGCACTATGTGTTAAAATATGCTTACTTGATCGTTCACTTATAATGATTAAAAATGAGGTTTCAGCAAAAACGTATAAAATACATGAACGACGTCAAGGTTCCTCACAAAGTCGTAAATTAGAGAATGCAATATGCTTTTGTCGTCTTTTCCTGATTTAATATTTAAAGTGCTGAAAGAAAAATGACAGTTTCATTTCATAAAATTAATTTCTTTCTGCGGCCGCTGGCGCAGGTAGGTAGGTATGTGTAGGCCGAGAGTTAATTTTCAAAGTAATTCCCGGGGCAAAAACTCGGCCTTTTTAAAGGACGGTCATTTAATATTGATAGGTGCTGTGTGTACGCAAGGAAAGTTTGAAACTTCTTAATATTTGAACGTAATTAAAGTTTGTTACATACACTGAAGGGAATCTTGCTTAAGATTAATCCTCTAGAGTTAGTAGAGCTTTCGCGCCCAAGTTGCTAAGGTTGTTAGCAGTAGTGGCCTCGACGCATGTTTATTTCAGAGATTGCGAGGGTGTAACTTGAGACTGTTTGCTGGTTTTGAGGGCGGCGCACAAACACCGCTTCTCGCGTATACACTACAACTTAACGAGCCAACTCTGGCTCATCGGGGAATTGCGTGTTTTCAGTTAGGGTGATGTTAAAATTGTGTCAATAAAACTTTGAGAGCGCGAAAATTGAATAATATTTATCTTTAATACTTACGTGCGCGGTAGGAGAAAGAAAAGTTTGAGCACAATAAGCTCTCGGCGGAGTTTTGTTATCGCGCTCGGGCGAGTGAGCCGCTACAATCGCGAGTCGCTTGAATACACACGCGACGCCAACGCCCGTGCCCGCTGTCTGACGGATATCGGGCACGGTTTAGACTGCACACTTTCCTCACAAAGCGAAAAGTTTGCGTTCAACTAAATGCATACGGCCCGTTTGTGCGCTCTGCTGGGCTTACATTTGTCAAGTTAGGAACTTTCCGCCACGCGGCGGACGAACTATTGTGGCGTAATTTCCTTTTGGAGATGCTCAGTTTTCTGCAAGAAATAGTGTTATAAAGCATGTGTTTGTCTTTTGTTTTAATTAGTTGTTTGCAAGGAAAATGTTTTGTAATGTAGGATGTGTTAAAACGATGCAAAAGGAGCAGCACTGTTGGTAATTCACGCTCTGAGATGTTATAAAACCTTTCTTTATGATGTTTTCAACTACTTACACTATTGCATAATAATTTACAAAAATCGAATCTGCTGTGAGTAGATTTTTATTCTGACCTAATTTGAATTGATAAGTAGTTCCTGGTCTGAATATTCGATTAGCAGTGTTTATAGTTAGAATTACGAGTACCTGCGGACGGTTGTGTGCGGTGGTGTGTCAGCGCACCGGTCCAGATGAATGGGTTTCTAATGAATCGGCTACTGGAGAGCAAAATTCGTTAGCGTAATGGATGGAACACTGTCCCCATTACCGGTTACAGCTTTTTACTATAGTCGATGATTTAGAGTAGCTATTTCAGATTGTATAGATGAAGGATGATTTAGATTTGCTTCCTAATTTAGATTGTAGAATTGGTGAACTAGGTATTTGTTTATTTCTTGTGAATAAGCCTGATTGTGACAATTCGTGTTCAAAACCGAAAAAGTTATTTTTACGACAGTATCTATAACTATTTTAAACAGAATGGAAACTATACATACCGTAAGATAACAATTAAATTGCACCTAAAACAATTTATAATCGAACTACATAAAAACATACAGTTTTATAAATGTTAATCCTTGTTTTTCTTTTCGATATTAAGCCAGAATGATAGGATTGGTGAGCATTATTATAGTAGAATCTTTAATTAACTGATAAGTTTCTTGCGCCCGTTCTTCTTGTCAGTTAAAAAAGTCTTGAACGGGTGGTAGGAAAATATAGACGATTTAAAAGTACTTAATAATTAAGTTTATTTGAATAAAGCTATTTTTGACTTTTGACTTTTGACTTTTTAACATATGTATAAAATCGTAAACTGACTAACTGACTGATCTATCAACGCCTAGACCAAACCGCTGGACCTAGAGACTTGAAATTTTGCACACAGATACCTTATACAGTGTAGGCATCCAATAAGGAAGGTTTTTTGAAAATTCTTACCCTACGGGGATGAAATAAGGAATGAAAGTTTGTATGAAAGTCCCTGAGTTTTGAAGCTAGGATCTTCAAATTTTGTGTTTAGGCTTATGATTGAAAATTAATAAATGTGTGTCTCAGCGTTTTTCAAAATTCTACTCCCGAAGGGGTGAAAAAGGGGGAAGAAGTTGTGTATAGAAGAAAATCCTTCATTTTCGAAACAAAAATCCCTAAATTTATAATTTAGGCTTATAGATGGAAATCTAACGTAACGCATATTGTAATTGTTAGTATTTCAACCCCTATGGGGATGAAATGGGGTAAATAAACCTAAAAAGTAGATATGAATGTCGTGATTGACATTTGACATTTATTTTGAAGTCCAATGCGGTGGAGATGATTAAACTCTTAAAGGGGTGAAAATGGGGTACAAATTTTGTATGGAAAAGAATATAAAATAGACATTACAACTTAAACTTCGTAGGAGCACGTCTAAAAATAAATAGGCAACCATATAATATTTTGTGATTTTGAAAATCATCCCCTTAGTTATGGGGTAAGTGGGGTAAGTAAACATACAAGTCGATATGGCTGTTGTTCTTGAAGATTTACCGGTGACTGCGAAAATGACTTTTAAATTGAATTCCAACACGGTGGAGATGATTTAACCCCTAAAGGAGTGAAAATGGGATTCAAATTTAAACGAAAAAAGAATATAACATAGATATATCATAACAACAAATTTAAAATTCGTAGGAGCACGTCTAAAAATAAAAAGGCAAACACATATTTTGTTATTTTGAAAATCATCCCTTACGGGTAAATGGGGTAAGTAAACATGAAAATTGATGTTGATGTCGTTCTTGAGGTTTTGTGGGTTGGTGATTGCAAAAATGACATTTATTTTGAGGGAACGGGAGCGGGAACGAAAACGGGAATGGGAATTAAAGACCCGAACCGTCCAGCCGTTTTTAGGCGATTTGGCGAGTCCCCATCAATCAAGCAGCCTCGTGCGAGGCCGGCCACACACGGCAAACGTTTTGCCCCGCTAGGCAGCGCGCTTGGTGGGGACCCGCCTAATCGCGTAAAAACGGCTGGTCGGATCCTGGTTGAAGGTTCCCTAAGGATTTTCTCTAATATCCACGCGGACGAAGTCGCGGGCGGAAGCTAGTGTAATTATAAAATGTTTACTATGCAGCAGTGTTTTTCCTTTTTTGTTTGATATTTGTTCGTTATTCAACAAATTAGGTGCTTAGTTTATCTTACTAGAGCACTGTTTAATTTCTTAAGTTTGCTATTTCTAATGTGTAACATAACAAAACCGGTCAAGTGCGATTTGGACTCGCGCACGAAGGGTTCCATACCATAAAATGGCAAAAAAATTACGTTTGTTGTGTTACTTGTGTTGGAGAAGCCCGACTAAAATTTTTATTTTATTATGGTTTTAGTATTTGTTGTTATAGCGGCAACAGAAATACATCATCTGTGAAAATTTCAATTATCTAGCTATCACGGTTCATGAGATACACCCTGGTGACAGTCAGACAGATGGACAGTGGAGTCCTGTAATAAGGTCCCGTTTTTACCCTTTGGGTACGGAACCCTAAAAAGGTATTTTGAAGAAGGCGAAGAAAAAAGTCAAACATGCCATATCAACATAAACTAAAAGCTCGTGACAACAAATAAGTTCCGAAACAAAAGCTTTCGGAAAGAACAAACAAAATAACGTCGAAAGGCAGCCGACACGATGAATAAGTATTTCAACCCTGTCAAGAGTTAGTTTCCTCTTCCGCAATATTCTAAGACCAGCCGTGTATTATTCAGAGCAGTTGATAGCGGGGCGCGTCAGGGCCGGATTAGTCGCGTCGTTTGCGTGCACCTGCGGGTACAGAGACGAATTTAGGCGGCTGACGCGAGCGACACCTGTCTGACACCAGATAATACGCTGCTTATTCGGAGGTGAAATATGAACTTCTTTGTGGGGGATTATAAGACGAGTGACGTGATACAAAAGTCTCATAAGTAATGAAAACTTGTATAGAAAAGCCTTTACTCGCGAAAAGCGACTATTAAATTGAAGTAATTTCACTCTACCCCCCCTAGCATGACCACCCGATATACCATCGCGTGTTATAGTGTTTAGTCGACTCTCAACTGTCAAAATCCCGTTTCGGTGCTCGGGGGGCAGGTATTACTTTACAAAGTCACTTCAATATTCTTACCTCGCGTAGTGCGAGCTTAAGATTCGATTTCAAACTACACAAAACAAGTCGTGTTAAAGCGGTGACCTTTTCATAACTTAGATTTGTTTTGTGAAAAAGTTTGTGGTGTAATATAGTGTCTTGCTTGATTGTACTTGTTTATTGTTTTGACATTTTCGTTCTTCAAGTATGATAGCGAGATTTCCTTCGCAAATTGATAGTACTGCATTGCTCAAATTATTTTAATTAAATGCATAAAATGTGCGATAAGGGTGTGATGAGGGGATGAAGTTATTTTAAATTGAGTAAATGTTTTACATAACTTTGCTAGAATTCACTTTCAATATAGGTACACTTTTTAAACGTCAGGCAGTTAAAAACTAAAGTAAATAACCCTAAAGCGAACCCAAATTAAAATAATAAAAAAAGGTGATACCCGAAAAAATATATTTCAATTTGTCTTCCGTCCACGTATGCACTGCACATGTAGTGCACGCGTGAATAGTATTTTTTATTTTGAATCCTATACCTACCTAAGTTTTTGTGAGTAAGTGTTAAAACACATACAATAATTATATTGTCACGATATGCATGAATGAAGTTAACAAAGTAAAAATACTACCCCACCTTTATGAATAAAACTCACTATATATAATAGTCCGTAACGTGGGAAAATAAAAAATCTTCAGTTGGCGTTTTGCCATGAGCTAGGATTTAAGTTTAAGAATACTGCGCAATAAAAGATAATGAGAGATTTCTTTTAAATTGGTTCAGGGATTCGTAAATCTACATTTTACTATGCAAATATTTTTTTTTATCTTTACCTTATTAGTTCAAAGTTTTACTTTGCAGTTTTTCATAAAGCGAACTAACTGAAATTCAGAACAATTAAAACATCGTTTAAACTCTTGGTTCTACTTCTTTTGAAAGGATTTTATTGATATTGTTATTTCTTTGTTTTCAGCGCCTGTTTTGACGTGGGAACTGCGCTGGAAATTGAGATTCAACACACAAGTACAGCCTCATTTTATTCAAAGCGGAACTACATTTCACCTCAGTCCGTATTTTACAAAGGAACACGAGTCTGTATTTGTTGTAGAATGTCAAGAGTCTTCTACTTTGGAATAACATATTTTCCAACTTAAAATGTAATTACGTTCGCCAGCGTTGGGACTGGGGCTGTGGAGCTAGGTACGGTGTTAACCCAAATTATACATAACCCATTTATAAACATTTGAACGTAGGTATTGTACATCGACCCGACCCGTTTGGAACACATAAACACGAGAGTCCTCGGCTGCAAACTTCTGCTTTATTTATTCGGAAAAACCGAACTACGGTAAACAAAGGACAGTAAAACAAAATGCTTCTTTTGAATTACCCCATCAAATGGGAGTCGGCAACAATAGGCTTTCTGATGAATTATCAATTTTCTCTTTGTCACCGGCTAAACAAAAACTGGCAATGATCGTACCTGGGGAGCGTGTTATCTTGGCAGAGACGTATGACCATTATTTGTTCCCGTATTGGATATGGATAAGTGCATACGTGTGTAGTATCAATCAATCGGCGACGACATCCGAGAATCCTCTCATGTTCAAACGAAAAAAGAAACGTTTAGAGATAACAAAAAAAGCAACCAAGTAGAAAGACCCTCGGGTTCAATCCGTTTAATAAGTTAATCCATTTATATAAATTGTTCCTGCAAAGATGAATGTGCCTTTTATATATTTTTTACATTATCCATTGGTGCTTGTAGATTTAATACAATCAAGTAAGTATGTAATAATTTAAGAATCACAAATAATTTATATCGAATCATGTCAAAAAAAAACTAAGAAAAAAACTTCGTAATTTTGTAATGTCAGAACTTCACTCAGTCTATTTTACTACTTCGTTCGTACGGTAACAGCACCAGCTCCATACGTTTTTGTTTCCATTTGTTTTGTTATTGTTTGAAAGAGTTTCAGTGCATATTGTTTTTGAGTTTCAAACACATATTTTTTGTAAATTCATTGATGTTGGTAAGATATAATAAAACCCGTAATAATAGGTACGTATCTTGTTGCGAGAAATATCAACGAACGTTGCATACGTGTATTAATATAGAACATAACTGTACCCAAATCAATAGAATTATTATATAACGGAGGATTGATTTTCTCTTAAAGTTATTTACTGTAATTACTTAACAATCTTTCGGGGGTATCTCCTGACCGAGTTCAATGGGAAAGGAACAGGTGTCGACTACTGAATTGACAATAAGGGTCAGAGACCACAGTTCGCAGCAAACGGACCGTGAGCGCGGAGCATTATCTCTGCTCAGAGCCCGAGGGCTGTGACACCCGACTTTACCGTCAACGATGCGTGAATACCATTTCTAAATATCAAACCGACTTAAAATACCACTTTTATATTAATAGCTTTTTTATTTCCGCAACGCCACTCTTGCAAGCAAATATGGACGAGTCTAATCAAGTACTTTTAAGCTATTACATATTTATATTTTTCTTTAAACAAAATTAACCTTTTAAAGGTTTAAATTAAGTGTAATAAAGAAAATAATCTCTGAAGTTGATATAATAACCATCCCTTTGGATGAAACATTAATTTCTAATCGACTTCAAAAATAAGCAGGAAGTTCTCAATCGTCGCGTGGGTAGGGTATTAGGTTTAAAATAATTAAATGCCTGATCATGATAACTTAAGGAAAATAGACGGTTATTGCCTACGTTATCTCCTCAGCATAGTAGACAGAGAATATGGAATTAGTGTTTTTTATTTAATTAATTTTATAACACTAACTTGTTTATCCTATCAATTCCTATCCTACTTCCTACTAATTTATAAATATAAAAGTTTGGATGTTTAGATGTTTGGAATTGGATGTTTTTTACTACTCAATCACGCAAAAACGGCTGAACGGATTTGAATAAAATTTGGCACATAAATAGTTTATAACCTAGATTAAAAAAAGAAAGGATACTTGGAAAAACAAAGGATATTTTTTATTCTAGTCAAAGGTTCCCTTGGGTCGACGCGGACAAAGGCGCGGGCGGAAGCTAGTTATACATAATAGAACATCTGTTTAAAAACACACAGGAAGAAGAGGAAATATATTTTTAAGATGTATGTCTGCCCCTTACTCAAATAGCCATTCTACTAAAATTAACGCTAGTAGAATAGAATATTACAATGTAGGGGAATGACAGACAGAAGCTAACGCTCAGTTCCTGTCAATCCCATATATTGTCCATTCTATTCTATTAGCGTTAATTTTATTAAAATGGCCATTTGATTAGGCCCTCTTGTATCACTAGAAAATATACTTACCCAAATCAAGGAATGAAATATAAATGTCCAAAAATACACATTTTTACGTTTTATAGTTTATTGCTTGATGTTTTCTGTGGAGGCGTATAACTTTTCGCCTCACAAAAACACTCAAACAACACAAGACGCTATGTAGGATTGAAGGCGTTTGTTATTTTTGTTTCGGCTAATTGGATTAGTCTAATACCAATGAATCAGATTGTTGTGACAAACGAGTTCCGAGATAAAAGGGAGGCTCAGAGCTTTAGATCTTGTTACAACCACTTTCCATTGATCATCGTGTAGGTTCAATAGAGTACTGTTCGTGTGCAATTAATTTGGGTCGAGTCACGATCGATTTAACAAATTACTAGATGGCTCGTTACTTTAATGAAACACATAATCTTTAAATCGTACCTCTTATTGGTTGTTAGGTGTCTATTGGGCGGTGCTATTTGGTTTGGAGTTTCCGGACCGCTGTCCGCCCTAAACTAACAAAGTAATGACGTTTCACGTTCTCTGTAGTATTTTGATTCTCATTTCGAAGGCATTTATTTGCTTTTATCGCCGGTCAGCGGATATTATAGATTCAATTGACCAGTGATGAGGGTACTCTTGACAGTAATGCCAATTTTGTAGTGAGATTAACTTGCTTTTCTTCATAAAGTAATACTACTAATAATATCTGTCTTTGTCGTCATTGCATTTGCCGTTTGTCGAAACAATATTAATTGTATAGGTATTATATCAAGATATAGTATTTTGTTAAATATACCTATTATGTTTATCTATATCATTATTATATATACATTTATAAATTATATAAGTAGATTTATGTAAATCGCATTCTTAAATTAGGTTAAAATTATATAAATGAACGTTTTTTGTTTCTACTTTTAAAGCACCATAAACTGCCCATTCATTATTTTTCTTTCTGTTCTGTGTAAATAAATTAAATGGTTGCCTGGAAGAAATTGCTCTTCGGTGATAAGGCTGCCAATATTGTTTCACTTATGTACTGTCCTTGTATATGTATTAATTATACTGAACAATAAAGTATTAATTAATTAATTCACTCTACGTAGTTGTATTTTTATTATATCAATTGTTGTTTAATTTTCGTGAAAACAGTATAAATTTTATACAACAATCAAAAATAGAATAATACCTAGGTAATTGGTGTTAGATTCTTGTAACATTCGCACATACAGTTAAGTACAGTCAGCGTCAAATTGATTTGAGCGTCTAGAGTAGTCAAAATGATCTGAAAAACAAAAAATCAATTTGATCTACGCAGTTAGAATCATCACATTGTTATTGCACAAATATGAAAGAATGAGTAGTAAGATATTTTGAATACCTTGTGTGCTTAAAACAATATGATGATTCTAACTGCGTTCATCAAATTGATTTTTTGTTTTTTTAGATCATTTTGACTACTCTAGACGCTCACATCAATTTGACGCTGACTGTACGTTGGTAATTCATTATCCTATACTGTACCACTAGAGCAGGGGCTTGTAGATTGCTTATTTATTGCGATACTTACTGTTTGTTTGTGTTACTGCCACTTAAGCTTCTCATAGCCGATATCGCCCTTATGTATTACAGAAAAACAATAAAAGAAAAGTTGCCTTTAGATCAGGTAGCGGTCCGAGTGGGCCGGCGTTTTCCTCAACAATACGAAGAATACAGAAAGCGAAAGTCATTGATCGTTCATTTCGTTCTGTTTCCACGCCATCAGCTTTTACTGGAGGCGAAAGAAGTAGCTATTATGTAGTTGATAGTTCCCCGAACTACCTAATTGTTTGTGTCCCTGTAGCTCCTCAACTTCCTTATTGATTGATGAGAGCCGGTGTTACACTGAATCCATTATATCTAACTGAATCAAGACTAAGTTTATGTAAGGGCCTCTCGATTCTACGAAGATACTTGTTATAGCGAGAGGATATTCAAGATTGTTATAATGCCTTTGTGCGAACAAAAGCACGACTGATGTTAAGAATTTCGATAGATTCCTGTAAAGGGATATTACATCCCCCGGAAAGATGAAATGGAAACATATAAAAGGGTAATATTTTTAACGGACTGAAAGAGCAACTGCTTAGGGGAAGGTGAATTAATGCTAAGATAATTAATATTGCCAGTAGATTATTATTTCACGTTAAATCTTAAAAGGATTTGTTAATTAATTAAATTCGTTTGTATTGTACGATAACCTATAAATTACAAAACTTGGGATTTCAAAGACGCTTTCATTATAGAGAAGAAAGTTTAAGCAATATATTTTCAATTTTGCTACGATAAAGAGCAGTGAAGCGGTTAAAGAATAATCAGAGTAATGCTTCGCTGGTTAACCCTTCACAATTAAAATAACTTACTTAATTTATTTCTCAAAATATATTTATCATATCAGTATTAATATAGCTACTATTAATACTACCTATATGTATAAGAACATTTATATAGGTAGATTTTCTTATAAAATAAAGAACATAAATTATTGTACAAATAAAAACAAATACCGATCTATGATTTTTTAAGAGTCTTATCATTGATATACACTAAACTACATCCCATGTAAAGTTAAAGGATACATTCCCTTATGTACATATTGTGTGTATTAGTGTAGGCAATATTGTCTAATTATGCAAGATTTCACCTGAATAATGAAGTTACTAATTGTGAACTCCGATACAAACTGCGCTGGAAGCAACTCATAGCAAGTTATCTAACTTAGGCCATTAATTTAGGCTTGCTAAATGAGCTCTTGTAATAATTAAGTTTGTTTGTATACTCACTGATGCTTCAGTAGCTAAAGTTGTCGCGAGTTAATTAGCTTTTTCTGTCATATTACATAATTCATAAATTCAACTTTTATACTTTGTATTTTTTTTCTTATTTTTTAAATCATAAATGGTTTATAAATGGTAACTGCTGACGTCGTACCAATAAAATTTCATCTTTCCTTATGATTATATCCTCGTGTATGATAGCGGTGTCATAAAACTCAGTTGTCCGAGAATCTTATCCAAGCCTTAGGCAATAAGCAATAAGAAATCGTTTGCTGCGAGTACGAGCAATTACATTCGGGCTGTTAGTCGATTCTTCTTCCAATTCGCATTTCTTTATTAGACCAGAAACGACTTAAACGATTTCGTTCGTGGATTTAGATTGCTATGTATGTATATTAGTATAAAGATGGCACAAGATGATGATTTTATTATTTTATTTAGCTAGAAACAAATGATGATCACTTAATCCAAGGTAAATTAATTTAAATTGATATCGATTTTCTTATCCCATCGCATTAGAGTTGGATTGCCGGTATAATCATTTGAAAAGATAAAGGGCGTGTTACAGGATTAGTAAGTAACTATATAGTTAGGTTGATAGATGAATGTGGAAAACAATCTTGAAATAAACGACAACACCATTATCTGTTTAAAATTATATCAGGGATTCTTCTCAGGATTTTGAGTAAAAACATTGTGGCTCTTAAAAGCTTTTAAAACCTTTATAAAAATAAGTATAAATAGTGGTTCTACAAAATAAGCAGGGAAAACAATCTGATATAAATGAATAGAGATTTCAACCTTTTGAAGAAAGACTCCATAAGTAGCCAGCGAAATTATAACTCAGCAGCTCGCTATAATTTATGGTCGTGCACGTTTTTGTTATACTTGTACGTAAAAATGTTCCAGTCATCAAAATAAATGAAGCGGCCTGAATCGTTTCAGTGAGAATTTGTGTGATATAAGCGTTAAATTGAATGACAGTGGTAGTAGTACCTTTGTTGCCGATTCTGGGAACGTATGTGGAATGTAATTGAGGCGTGCCAGCCGTCTCCGCAGGGAGTTGGATATCTGAACACGAACGCGCAAAAATTTGAACTCGAATGATGGAGGTATGGCGTCAATATTCAGTAAAATAGATACTGAACTCATGTTCAATTTGTGCTGGACTGGGAATTCGTTTTGAGCTAGCCGATTTCGATTTTGTCAGTTCTAAATGCCGGTCGGAAATATTCCAGTTACTGGCTGAGCTGAGAGCGGCAATAACTCGGACGGCCATGAAGTGAAATGATACATATTTTTGTTGCAACGGTTTGCTTGGCATAATTTGCGTCCAACAGACTATCATTTATGAAATATAACTCATTTCATATATATTTTGTCAATATTAATGCACCTTTATTTCGAATATATTAAATATACAGTGGTGGCCAGATAATTAAGGTCACCAGTCGATTTTATACAAATGAAGTAACTTTGAAGTCATGGTTCTTCGCCAAAGATTGACCTAGCTGTAATCTGATGATGGCCACGAAGTGAATGGAGGAGTTTCAGATAGCGATCCACACCCAACTGATCTAATCAACATTTTAAGAGATATAAGAATCAGAGTATTCAGTTTTAGGATTTCTATACATTTTTATGCTAATATTGAGTTTTTTTAAACATATCCTTATATTTTTTAAATTGTTGATCAGATCAGTGGGGTGTATATAGTGATCTGAATTCTTTCTATTCACTCCCTGGATGGTCATCATCAGATCACAACTGGAGTCAATCCTTGGCGGAGAAGGCTTCAAAGTTACCTCGTTTGTATGAAAATCAACTGGTGTCCTTAATTATCTGGCCACTATAATATATGTTATATATTTATCACCTACCTACTTTTTATCGTGATCGAAAATCCTATGTAACGTATGTTCAAGGAGCAAAAACAAATGTTGGCGAGTGCTTAGTGCGAGTTTCTTAAATTCATGCGAATTACTTTACTATCACGTAAATCGAGTAAACGTCAAACGCGGCGTAAATCGACAACGAGCGAGTGTGAGATGAAGTTACATGTTACCGCTCGATCCACGTTTACTCACCGTGAATAGCGTTTAATTGTCTTCTTATGTTGGTACTAAGTTTACGTCGTGATATAATCCAACCGATTCTAAAAGGGATATCTTTCTATCTAGCCAAAGGAAAACTGCTACTTTTAATTTTGGTAGGGTTCTAGGAATGTTTACTTTTTAATTCTGTCAAACTTCAAATAAGTTGGCGCAAGGCCGGTCCTACCTAACCTAAATCTTTCTAAACTAAACATTTGTAAATAAAATTAAGCTTATTGCCTAAAATGTTGACATGGGCGATATAGGACACTTGAAGAATCAAATTAACTCAACGACGACGGTGATTTGATTTTGTATTGTACACTTCACCGAAGAACCGAAGAACGTACCTAAAAAGTATTGTGAAAAAAAGGTGTTTTGAAGTGTTTCAAGATTGAAGTGGTTCTGAATTAAATATATGTTCACCTCGAAGACTGGTGAGGCTCACAAAAACTGAACAAACCTGTCAAATATTTCTCCAGGCCGATGAGGAATGAAAAAGAATCAGACATAGGCAACATGAGGACTATATATTATAGAAGAGAAGAAAGAAAAATAGAATAAGAGAAATGGAACTACAAACCCAAAGAGACTGGCAACAATTAGTATTAAGAGGCTTGGAATTAATGGAGAAATTAGTTGATAAATATTGTAATCATTAAGAACTATATTGGTATTTACATTTTAGTTTTAATATTTTACTTGCCCACCTACTTTAGGTGTAGAGTTGGTAAGTACACAATAATTTTATATAATTCAAATTAATTATTCTTTGATACTATGTAGGTACTATATAAAGTTTCTACTTAGGTACCTAGGTAGGTAAGTACTTATATTATTTCTCATTACCACAATTTGATTGCTATGCAATAGGTAGATTTTTTAATGAATATTGATAATTATCAAATAGTTATTATGCCAAAGATTATTACTATATAAGTAAGCGGTAACTAGTGACATAATAAAATTTAAGACTTGATTATAGCATTTATCTAATTAATTTAAGGAGGTTACAATAAGATCAAGTATACCTTTGTATTTTTTAACTTTATTAAAATTCCTTAATTTCTTAAGCACTTTTTTTATTTAATTAAAATTATGATCCCTAACTACCTATATAGATACGTACCTAGCTTAACGTTAGCAAAATGTTCATTATACTACAATATGAAGGTCTTAAGGTGCAGTCACTTTTGTCTGATGCCACAAATTTATGCACTAGAATAAAGGTACCTATTAACCTTATAAATTAGTGATTGTTGTAGACATAATAGTACCTAGCTAGGTAGGTTCTTTAAACCTGAAATTATTAAAATAAAAGACTTCAATTCAGTTCAAAACTATTTATAAATGTATTAATATTAACCACTTGCACCTTCATCTAATAATAATGTTTCTTGCTGAAAAGAATAGATTTTCTTCTTTAATAATGGAACAACTATTTTGACAATGACCTTGCTCGGTATCCCATACTTTCTGTAACAAATAAACAATGACGATTAAATTACAAGTTAAACGTTTTGATGTTATTAAGTACCAAGTCAGAATATAGGCTTTTATTTTTTGCTAGGTACTTTACTAGAATATCTGATACTAACCGTTGACAGCCAGGCTGGCAGCAGGAAAGGTAGTTGTTTATAGGTTTATAATATCTTTAGGTGTCAAGACTTCCATGGTACTTCATTAACTTCATTTATGTAGATATACACTGCACATTTTTGCGACACATGTTTTTCAACACAAATTTTGGTAGAGAAGGACCCGTCTATCACCTAAAATTAAAAAGAATGTGTTGAGTCAAACACCAAGTTATTAGGTTAGGTTATCAGCTGTGTACCAAGTGTTAGAAGGGAGACGTATACACGGTATACATACCATGAATTCAAAATTAATGCTCTTTAGGATGCTTTTAAATTGGTTTTTGTCTTCCAATTCTTTGCAAAGAATCTTAAAACACCTTATGATAAGCTAATAACCTCTAAATTCGTCATCCCGTATTATTGTTTGTTTAATGAAACTCGAGATCTTGCACGACTGGCATAGATGAAATTCCGATTATATTGAGCCTCTGCGGCAACCAGCATCTTCCAACAATTAAAAAAGCACATTTCCATGTTCTCACTACAAAATATTATGCTTTTCACTGAATAAAAGTAGGTGACAAGTTACGGTATCTTCTCACTCAATTTCACGTTTTTTTCACTGAAGTTAACCATTCGAAATGTCAAAAATGCGACTCGCACTCGCGAAATATAACAAACAACCAATCACAAGCAAGAACGTTCTCACTTGGTCACGTGGTGTTTTCACTTTTCGATTGTCGTTGCTCGCTATCGACCGCGTAAAAAACTCACACTCACGATTTCTAGTACAGCCTTTCGTCACGAGATGGCGTTGTTCCGATTCCATACTAAATCGCGTTTACTTTAACGCGATCGAATAAGTAAGAAAACTCGCACTAAGCACTCAGATCTTCGACGACTGCGGGTATCTATTTGGAGTGAAAGCGAGTTTTCGGGTCACCGCTCGCGCCTCTATAAACTGTGACAGCCTCCAGAAAGAAACCTTTGATTTATTTATTTCTGCACATTCAAGGCCTTCCAAACGCCGAATCCATACTTTGTATTCTAACTATGAAATGTGTTTTGTTACATAATAGATGCCGTAATAGTATACACATTCAGTCCGCAGTAAGTTCATCGAATAAAGTTTATATGTAACGTATAGTAATCTAGAAATCTTCGAACTTTAATTGACTTCTTTCCCATGGTGATTGCGTCCATTAGCTTATTTAGTTGCCCCCGCGTAGCATGAACACTGAAACATATTAGCGATTTATAGATACTACTTATAAAATAATTAATGTTACGGTAACTGACAAAAGCCATTGTACATACACATTGGCAGTTAGTCTCGACATATCACTATTTCATATCGGTTGTGAAACGGGGGCATCAGTGACTACACTGATGCCCCCGTTTCATAACTTACTATTAAATACTAAAGTATTTAAATACACTGTAACGAAGACTCAAAAAATACACCACTTAAATATGTATTGTGGATTCTGTAATATAGGTCATAAATAAATTATTTACTACTTTGACAATAAGCTGTAGAAAGCAGTGTCACGGATACACAGTACCTATTAGTTTCATAATCTAGGAGCGGCCAGTCTCAGTGACTTGCAATTACTTTATATTAGCTCGTTGTTGGGACTTTTGCCTTTTCTATACTGACCACAAAATACGAAGGTGAAACAGATCGAGACATGGTCCCGTTGACCACCTAAATGGACCCTCTAGACATATCTACTGTCTCTACTTGGTGATCATCGAATACAATCCGTAAGACTCTTTTGAGCACAAAAGAGATTTGCTTGCCTCATTTGCGCGTGCTTAAAAGTACTTGACCTCTGACTATGGTTAGTTATCGACGTTTAGACAAAGCCATATAGATAGTGTTGGATAATTCCTGTATAATATGTTAGGCTCAAAGACCGAAATCGCTCGTTGAGCGAAAAAACCACGCGAAATTCATGTTATGGCTCTTATAAATTCAACAACAAACTTATTAACAATTCGATTAATACAAATTATTATTCTTCATTGCCACGACGCGTTGAGGTCATTTGGTATGATGACTACTATGCAAATTTTGCTTTGTGGTCTTTCTGTGATTACCACAACTCATCATGAGCGTTTTTAAAAGAGCCACAACACGAATTTCACATTGCGCATTTTTGGCAGTGACCACAACGCATTGTGAGCGGTTTTTTTACTCAATGGGTGATTTCGGTCTTTAAGCCTAACTTATAAGATATTATTATATCATACAAATATCTGAACACATATTTGCTCGACTAGTAGAGCAAATATGTGTAAGTATATATTACTGCTATTTCGAATTATAAGTAAAAAAATAGTTTCATATGTATCAACTGCAGGGCAAACTTTATATCGAAACCTGATTTTTGTTATAACATTTTTGCTGTGGCATTCGGATTTATAAATTTATACTAGGACAAAAACTAGTTATTGGTACACAAACCGTTTTTTTACACGAATCAAAACACAATTCATTTAGAAAAAACTAATGTTTGTCCAAAAGTCTAAACTGTCATTTAAGGCGATTCCCCGACCGAAAGTGGCGACCTCATAGGTTTTTATGTAATAAGATGTTATAGAAAAGGATTTTAATAAAACTTTAGTGCTCATAGTCTAGTATTTTTAAAAGGTATCAGTACATTCCCTCGCAGTCATTCGTAGAAGTAGATAGCAAATTTATCAACATTGGTCACTTTTAGCAGTTTTGCTATCTACTTCTAGCAGTGACTACGAGGGAATGTAATGATACGTCTGAAACTAAGACTATGGGCCCTAAAAATTCGACGAGAAGTTTTATTAAAATTGTGTATTAGAATTACAATATTAAATAAAATTCACAGCGGCGCCACTTTCGGTCAGGAAAGAAGCTTTAAACAAAAAAATCTAATTGTCTTTTTTTATAGTAGGCCCTCTAAACCTTGTACCGATGTACATTTCGCTTTAACAAAAAACAAGTGACAATCCATTTCTTCTGGTTACGTCTTCTGTTGTTAAAGTAGAGTCTGCTTTTGTATACTTTATTTGACCGTAACGTTGAGTGCTGGTATATTTTATTATCGAAGGCAATCGTCACAAGCCGTTGGTGCCAGCTGCTGTTTTGAGGCTAAGACGTTAATGCACACCAGTCCACTGCCATTCCACAGCTTACCGAGCCAGACTTCCACAAAATATCCAAACATTCACAGCTATGAAATGTTGATGATTACTGCCGGTTGGTGCAACGGTAGCGAATTACTACAGGAACTATTGACATATTAGTTTTATTCGATTTTTTTTATTTGATTCACATATGCAATCTCAAAATAACACAGTGTTAAAACGTTAGCATAGTCGAAATAGTTAAACAGTTGGCAAGATTTATTTTCAGTTGTCGAGAATAGTCCAGTGGAGAGTTAAAGTCGGGCGATCGTATAAATTCCGCGGAGCGTGCCTCAGGAGTCCTGATATAGAGCCACGTCCACACTAAACCAGTAGAGACCCGCGTCACTTTTGTGGACATGTTTATTTCTTCTTCCGAGCTCTGATTACGTGGTACCGCAGCGTGGATAGTTTGGTCGAAGCACTTGGTACCTATATATGTTACTTTTACTGAGTTGTTTCACACTACAAGCATTACTTTTAAACTAACTGAAGAGAGTATCTAGTAAGCACAGCTAGACCGAAAATATTGATTTTAATCAAAGCAGTATTTTGAGTTGTAATAAAAACTTCTCATAAATAGTGAAAGAATAATAAGTAACAACAATATTCCTTGGAATATAATGTCACGATTTATGTTCTTTTCTACGTACTTGTTAATTGAATGTAACATAAATATATTTCTATTATCGGCTACACATTTTAATTAACACGAATGTGACATATTTTCCGAATTACAAATCAACCAAACTACTGTTGCGTATACTCGTTGCTATAATGGGGAATGTCCGAAAAAATTAAATCAGCTGAGATTTTTTTATAGGTAGGAATAAGGTTTCTTAATAAAAGAAAAGAGAAGAAGAGCCAAAAATTTTAAAAAAATTAAAGTCCCTTTGACTTCAAAAATGTACGAAAGTAACAGCCGAATGGAGATTATGCCTTTGCCGCTAACTGACACAACCACAACACGTATTAGAAAAAAGTTTTGACATTTTGTATTGAAACCTTTTTTTTAATACCATGTTGTGGTTGTGGCAGGTGGTGGCAAAGGTATAATCTCCATTCTGCTGTTACTTTCGTATATTGTGAAGTCGAAGAGACATTTTTTTTTTAGTTTTTATGCAACCGAAAATTCTAAAACTTTTTTCTATGGGGCCTTATTCCTTCCTATAAAAAATATTCAGCCCATTTGATTTTTTTCGGACACATTATTTCAGTTGTGTGCATACATAAAAACAACTCGGTAATCGTGTTGCTATTACAATTAGTCAATATTTTATTACAATATTTTTGAATATTTTTTCGTTAATATAGGTACAGAGGGTTTTTAGCGTAGTAAGAACATCAACATAGGAATTATATGAGTTTCCTAGTTATATGTAGGTCCAAAGTGTCCTCTCACTATCCCCGAAGAGAGCGTAAATTGTAATAAAGACGTTAATTTCGTTGATGTCACGGAGCCGTGTGGAGGTAGCTTAAGAACAAGGAACGGGGTGGGAGCGAGTATGAGATCGCTCGAATCTCTGCAGGAACGCAGAGTCTGATTTAATCCTCGCGTATTAGAGCTCGCGCGGCTGTCACCAGCGAGATATATCACGCCTCTAATTGCGAATATTACAGATGTTTAGGTAAATGAACGCCATCTGTGCGGGCTGATTGCCCGTTAAACGTAAACATCTCAGTCCTCTGCATAAGTGGGAGCAATAAACTACACCAGTTATTCTCTTAAGATTCACCTCAACGAAACTTCTTGGCGCACACAACAGTGTTTTTCGGCTGAAAGAGGTGGAAGAAAACTGTCATTACCATCACAGTACTCGCAAGTTTCGAGGATAAACTTAGAATATTGCTAAAGTTAACATTTTACGTGTCTACTCTGCGACTTTCAAAAGGGTCAAATGTTTACGAGCTTTTAGCATGATTATTTTTCGTCTATATATTTTTATGGTTATAATTTACGTTGAGTGTGCCCCTGTGGATTAATTGAGTTCATTACGTTTTTAAAAGCATGTGATTACGTTGAGTACTTAGGTACCGCGATGTTTTAATTAAGTAAGTGTCAGAGAGTCTCCTACACGGCGGTGGGCGGATCGTAAGAGATGTCGGTGTGCCTTCCAGCTTAATTGCAAACATAGTAACAATGATTTATGTTGATCTATTCTGTCACGTGTTGCTTTTGTGGGCCGGTACTCTAGTTACTTCCGAGAGAGCAAATTTATGTGCATTGTTATGTTTTATGGACGCCAAGCGACGACTATCTAGTTCCCGTTGAATAAGTCTAAGTTTTTAGCATATTCCCTCTTATAATAACTGCAGTATCAAAGTTTTATCATAATGTTGTTTTTAAAATGTTTTAGTAAAAGTCTAACGTATCGAAATTCGTGAAAAATAGAACTTAAAAGCTTATATGGTATTGCATACGTTGAATGTTTATCTATTCAGTGCTGCTTCGAGGTCGTATTTAATTAAACGTTTACCAGTAACGACGTAAAAGTTTTTAATTCATTTCATAAAACGCCAAGTCAACTTCATACTTACGTTTATGTTCGTAACTCATTCCATTAGAGTGCGTGAACGTAAAAGCGGGCAAATTGAAATATCTAAAATTGTATCAGCGTAATAATACCCTCCTGGCTGGCAGCGGGCATCTAGTAAATTACATCTCGTTTCTAGGACTTACTGAAATCCAGGCTTTGCATCCGCTCTAGGCAAATGTACAAATATTTCAACCATTTCGTAATAGGTATCTCGTCTCGTACCTAAAAAGGTTTTAAACATGGTTTAACCAGTTTCCTCCCGCGACTTCGTCCGCACACAGGCTTTGAAACTGTTCTGCTGCATCCAAACATACGAATTATTATTGGTAGGATTCTGTGTCATCTATTCAATTATATCATGTTTAATGTATGTTTAACTATTTCTATTAATAGATTAGTACCATGTAGAAAAATTTGTGCTTATTAATCTGCTTGTTATTAGATATTGCGTAAATGTTTATAAATATAGTTTATTTTACTACATCTCAATATTAACACAAAGGACTTTTGACTTAATAACATCGAAATACTGATTTCGTTACAACGCACAAAATTGTTTTGAAATACTGCTTCAAATAATTGAACCGAATGCATCTGGTTTCCTTTCATAAATTGTTAAATGATTATTATATTCTATAGTTGAGAGAATTTCACGAAAATTTCAGGCAAAATAGACCCAGCTAGAACAAAGTGATGCAATTTGCTTTGAGCTCCTTCACGGGGATTAAGCAACGTTGCTCCATGATGGAACGTCTGCTGTGAAAATCACAATGCGAATTACAAAGATTGGCACAGAAGGTACACACACACAAAACTCCACTTCACTTAAACGTGTCTTCCGAAATTATTATGGGCGCGACGAAACATTTCTTTCACGTTTGATGTGCCTGCAATTTCCTCAAAGAGCGTTACCAAATCACAAGAAAACAGCGGGGTAATGTTTTGGAAAAATATTTACTTTTGTACATATTTACAAAGGTAACGCATAAAGTTCTCTACTAATTAAAATTTACAATCAGTAACTTATTGTGATCACATTACACAATAGGTATGCAACTAGGTATAATGAAATTAATAATTTTTAAAAAAAATCTGCGTAAAGTTAACTGACCCTAACGATACAGATAAAACAATATAGTTTTCCTCTAATAATTTATAATTTACATTAATGAGATTTAACACGATAACACGCACCTTAGAGCATAATTTACGAGATAATCTTCATCATTAATTCCGCTACCTATACACGCTGGAGAAGCTACTCTGTCAAAATTTACCGTGTACAAAACTACAGTTCTTAAGTTCGTCGTTTATAAGACTTTGTGAAATGAGTATATTTACAAAGTTCTTTCACTGTTGAATGATGGGTATCATCTGAGAAGGAGGATCCAGATGGCTATGGCTAGGGTGTATACTAGATCGGTGTAGTTTGGCTGTGCGTCGCTGGAGAGGGCGCTAGCGTGGCATTCTGCTTCGTCAGCTCTGAGTTGGAGTAGCGGGACATGGCGGCCATATTGGTCTTTACAAGTGGCGCTGCGAACCTCTCTTCGTAGCTCAGAGCCAGCCTCGTTCTCTTGTAACCAGCGGCGCAGCCACGCGCCAAGCCATGCAAGCTCACATTCGCAGCGAAGTGGATTGCCAGTTAATATTAGTCCTCCTAGAATAACATGTCTGTTAGTAACTTCATTTGATATTAGATGGTTGTTCCACAATGTTTACACAGAGTTATACAGTTTGTTCTTTACTAAAATAAAAGTATTTACAGATACAGTTATATATCTCCACTAATGAAATAACATTAAAAATAATAATACAGATATCACATAAAAATAGACAATCGAACTTAATGTTTTGAAGACTTTCAAAACCTGCAATTTGAATTCCCAAAATCCTAATTTTCGAATGTAGTTATTGGTAAAATTAAGTTTTAAGCGTCTGTTTTAGAAATGAATAATTTAATGAATGTCTTTAGGTTTAAGCTTAGCGCATTTATAGCTAAGCTAAATTTTGCATAAAATTTTCACATTTTCATTCAAGTACTATCACGAAAGCTACCAAGCTCGGGCTCCTATTAAGAATTAAAACCCATTATGAAAGAGTCCATAAAGTTTATAAAAGGTTCGACCGACTCACGTCAATATTTAAATCATTTCCGCAGACAGTTTCATCATAATATGAGATGGCTCGTAAAACAAATGTTGGATTCTAAACTAATTCTGGGTAAACGTTTGTTTTCGTTTCACCCATTATATCCGTTAGTAAAACACTGTTATGTCGATAATGTCGACAGTATTGATGAACTTCGGTTGTGTGGCAAACAACAGTTTCAACCTTATTTACCTATTCACTGAACTATTTTGATTGATTAAACTCTGATTAAACCACAACATGAAACTCCATCTATCATAATTTACAGTCTTAAAGTATGGAATTGGGTATTGGGTAAAGTTGTACTGTTTAAAATAATTTAAAACTACAAAAAAAAAACTGAATATGAAATAATTAACAGGATAAACATTTTTAATATTATTCAATAATTAGAATTACTAATGTCTATAAATTAATATTGATGCCTTAACTTTTTAAGTCACGCACGAATCCCGTCTTCGAAATTCTCGAACCTAAAATAAGTTGGTCTATCTCCTGTAACTTTGTATAAAATATCTTTAACGTGATGCTGCAATATTCTTACTTTATTAGCGACTTTTCCCATAACTTTGATAAAGTAGCAATCATTACATCTTTACTGAACTTTGTACGTACCTGATAGTAATTTTGTTGCTACGTGACTCCAACTTGTGAAATTTGGATAGAAGATGGCAGGATTAAGTGTTGTGAGTTGATTATAACTCAGGTCGACGCCCAACTGCGGAACTTGTCCAAGATGTTTCATAAACTCAGTTGGTAGTTTCCTCAAGGATGTTGCCGTTATCCTGATGAATATTTCTTGGTTATTGGCAAACGATTCGAATGCCTCATCAGTGATTCTTTTCAGGTTCTCGCCCCTAATTTCGAGGAAGCGTATGTTTCTTGCGTCAATACCGTGGAGCTGTGTATCCATAACGTTGTCTGTCCATTGTATTACTAATTTATATAAAGATGGAAGGGAAGATGTGATGTTGCAGATGCGGAATGTGGAATGGTTGACGGTCGACCATGTTTGGAGATGCAAAGATCTCAGGGATATCAAAGGACGGAAGGAGTCTTGGTCAACTATATCTAAATATTTGAGCCCGTTGAGGTTTAAATGAGATAAATTATTTAACCATTTGAAACTATTTGGCGTGATTCTTACGATAGGGTTATTTGAAATATCCAGGACATTCAAGTTTGTTAAGTGTAACCACATTTTTGGCACGATAGAGGTAAGTCGATTATGGCTAATGTCTAAACTGCGAAGGTTGACTAATCGTTTAACATCAGTCTCTTTAAAGCTGTTTATGTAATTTGAAGTTAAATTGAGACCTGTTAAGTTCATCAAAGGTAGATAAGGCACTGACTTTAAACTTACATTTGCAAGATTCAAATGCCTCAAGTTAGGGAGGTTGTGAAACAGCTCCTTAAAGTTTGCCTTTATAGAGTTGAAGCTCAGGTCCAGTGCTCGCAAACCTCCGAGACTCGAAAATGTGTTATCAGATAGAACTGTCAGTAAGTTGTGACCTAAATTTAAATTTAATAGGAATTGAGTGTTACGGAATATATTACTATCTAAATATTCTATTCGGTTGTGGGATAAGTCCAAGTACCTCAGCGTAAACCCTATTTGAGATAGCGCCGTAACGGGAAATAAAGATATGTCATTATGACTTAGGTCTAAATGTTCTATGATAGTGTTTTTAAACACATCTCTAGGAAGAAGCCTTATATTATTATGATCTAATTTTAAATATCTCAATTTATTTAAGTTATAAAATTGCTCTACAGACATTTGCGAAATTACGTTAAATGAGAGATCTAATATTTGCAGCGATAAGAGATCGGAAAAGGATTTCCTTTTAACGGTATTTACACTATTCTTATGCAAATCTAGGATCTCTAAATATATGGACTGACCGAACGCTTCGCTTGGTATATGAGTTATTTTGTTGTGAGACAAAATAATTTGTCTTACGGAAGATTCTATGGTCATAAAGAAAATGTTTGGCACATCATAGAACTCGTTATGAGAACCATCGAATATATTTATTGATATGCTATATTCACCTTCTATAAATCTCAAATGGTTTCTACTAACGTTTAAAGTGAATGTTATTTCAGGATGTGATACGTTATAAAATGAATTTAATGATAAATAAGTTAAGTTGTTCCCCTGGAGTTCCAATATTTCCACTTTCGGTAAATTAACGAAGGCCTCCGCTTCCATCGAATCGATTATGTTACCCGCAAGAGATAAATATCTCAAGTTTGGTAAGTTTGTGAAACTGTGCTTAGTTAAGTTATTGATTCGGTTATAAGATAAATCTAAGTTTCTTAAGTCTTGCATATACGCAAACGTGAGGCTGTGAATTGAAGTTAAAAAATTATATGCTATTCTAATATTACTAATAGGGAGGGATATATTTTCATGATCTTCTCCTACAACAATGTCAATAATTCTATTGTAATCTAAATTTAGATATTTAAGGTATGGAAAGGCGACAATATCTGGCAGCTTAAGAATATGGAAGTCATTGTTATCAAACGACAAAACGTTTAAATTTTCAAGACCTTCATCTACTTCAAACGGAAAATAACCACTAAAGAGAGTCGACGATGACTCCAACACTTGCAGGGAACTAGTAACGTTGGAGAAAGATTGTGGATGCACATAATACAAGTCGTTAAAGCTCAAATTAATCTCTTTAACTGGCATTGTTGCCGGAAAAACGTTCTTATAAATCTGCGCAATCCTGTTACCTCTCAAATTGATGGTACCGAGGGAAGTAGACCAGTCGAAGAATTCGTTTGGTAACAAATTAGATATCCTGTTGTAACTTAAGTCGAGATAACGAATGGAGCCGGGTTCTAACATTTGAAGAGTAGTAGGTATCGAAGTTAAAAAGTTGCCTGCGAGCGAAAGCGTTTGAATCCGGCTCGGAAGGGAGGGAGAATCCTCCAGCTGGTTGTAGGCTAAAGATAAATGGCGGAGTCGCGCGACCTGAGCCAGACTGTCCGGCAAGTGAGACAATTTGTTGTGTTCCACTTCCAGATGCTCCAGTGAGTTTCTCAACGATAAAAATACATCTCGATATATAGAACTCAATTTGTTGTAAGATATAGATAGCTTTTCGATTCGGTTGTTTGCGAACACTAGCCTTGGAACAAAGGTAAGTTCATTAAGGTCTAAAATAATTTGTCTAAATTGTATCTCCCGGAGAACCGGAATCTCGGAAGAGTCATTAATCCTATTATTACTCAAGTCCAACTTTTCTATCTTTTTGTTTCTGTTGCTTGAACAAGTGGAATTAAAGTTGGAAGTGATAAAATTATGTCGCAAGTGAACGGACTGCAATCTTGGAAGATTAAATAATAAATCACAGGAAATTTCATGGAGGAAATTGTTGGATAGTTTAAGGATAGTTAGTGATGTAGGCAAGGCGTCTGGACTAATACTGCGCAGGTGGTTTCCATCGAGATCCAATTGTAGCAGATGGTAAAGAGTTGACAGACCTTGCGATTTCAAATGAGTGATTTGGTTATTGCTT
Organism: Agriphila geniculea; assembly: GCA_943789525.1. NCBI lineage: Eukaryota > Metazoa > Arthropoda > Insecta > Lepidoptera > Crambidae > Agriphila > Agriphila geniculea. The sequence goes on from OX038874.1 coordinate 16,573,673, forward strand.
AAAGACAAACTCGTCAATGTATCTTCTAAGTGATGCCATCTAATTTCAGTCCCGACATGCGCTATGTTATTGCTAAAACAAATGAGTTCCATTAAATAAATTGCATCTGTGCGGGTGCAACAACAACAATATTTTACTTAGAATTAATGCTTACTTTTGCAGATTTAACCAGTTCAAAACTTTTAAATCTTTCAAGCCCTGCTGCGGTATTTCGGTAAATTCGTTGTAACTGAGGTCTAGCGAGGCTAATGTAACAGCCATTGAACTGAAAACAGACAGATTTGTTTTAATTGCTTTAGTTATTTCAGTCTGAATGAAACAGCATAGATTTAATGTAAATCAATGTTAGTAAATAAATACCTAAAAGCATGTAGTTCGATGTGGTGCAATTTGTTAGCTACTAAAACTAATGTCTGCAATCTTAATCCGTCTAGTGCACTCTCTGGTAGCACTTCCAGATTGGACATGCTAATATCCAGATGCTGCAATTCTATTCGGGGCCATTCTGAAAAAGAAGTTCTATATTAGCTTAACGGAGACTTATTTACAGCTAAAAAAAACATTAAACTTAGCATTCATAAATTTAAAGGGAATCAAGTTAAAATTGAATAATTACGAAAATGTATTTTTAAAATTGAAATAAAAAAGGAAAAATCCTGAATAAAACACATGTTCCACTCCACTGCTCAAAGCAGTAAAGGAAAATTTGGTATTCAAAGAGATTATTTCAAATATTCATATTTCGTTGCGTCTGTTATAATGTATCACAGAATTTATTAAGACCGTTAAGCTTTCATGAAATAAAAAGAAAAACGTTTGTGACGTATTCAAAACAGGATTTCAACTGCTATTCGTATATTTCATAGAAAAATGAAACATGAATGGTAAATGCGTTTGAATCATACAAAGTATCGGTAATAATTGGTAAGACTGTTGAATTAACGCTTTTTAGCTGACAAAATGAATATCTACAAAAATTAAATATGGTTTAAGAAAAATGTTTTTTTTTTTGTGGAGAAAACGCTCTAAGATGACTGAACGTCACTTGCCTTTAAATAAATATGGCTTCAGGCGTTTGACACGACCATAGACTAAGGATCCGCGATTGATGGCTGTCAAATCGCTAAGGATATTACAATGTTTACAGGCTAGTGACGTCAACAAGTCACGAGTCCAGCGCCATAGAGTTTTGGCGCAGTTTTAAAATTTTAAACTTTAACACTGTTTTTTTAATGAAATACATTGATTTTTCCTGAAATATCAATGTGGTGCGCTTATTACGTAATAAGGAATACTTTAAAATGGTTTTCCAAAATTAGTCAAATAGCGTATTGTGTACTTTGTGCATGCGCTTATTAGTATATCATGGGCGTTTTTAACACGAATTTTGATTTTATGAAAAGGAAGAAAACATTTCATTATATTGCGGAATTTTATCGGATCAAAATTAAAAAGGTGGTTCCGTGAAGTCAAAAGGTCCCAAAATAAGGTTTTCAACTTTTTTAATAAATTCACTCATAAAATTATGAATTTAAACACTACCTTAACATTAGGTTAATTATTTTATTATACACATATTTAATACGAGATAATCTAATAGATAATCTTGAATAACATGTCAACTAAGCGTTTTTATTTAAGGTGGAAATATGAAGTACCTATATTTAATAATGTCTTTTATCCGTTCAAATCAGTGCACAACCGATTACCAATTTCTTGTTGTAGCCACTGTTAAATCTATGAAAGGCTGAAACATTGCCTCAATGCGCAATACATACATAAGAGTGGCTGCGAAGATCTACGTAATATTTACTGTTACGACCAACGGGCGATGCAAGATTATGGGCTCTCGTTGGCGGAGCTGAAAGAATTTTAAGCAGCGAGAGAAACAGAAGTGCAGCATAAATATCTGGAAGACTGCAGGTAATTTTGGAATAGTCTTGTTTTAGTAGAAATATAAACGATAGTGATGGCGAAAATATCGCAATGCTAGTTTTTACTTTGATAACTTATTAAATTTGTCAACATTGTACGAGTTTGTTAAGCCGGAAATTCGCACCACCACGCGAGAGTTCGTTTGTAGGTTCTAGTTAGTATTATCTTCTGATTTAATTAAAAAATGAAACAAAATTTATATGAAATTCTCCGTTAAGTAAACAAATTCGGACTAAGCCGGAACACGTGTAGATGAAAACTGTATGCGAAAACAATCCATATGAACATATTACGCAGTGCGGGCTTAGATTTTAATGAACTGATGAAAGCCCTCTGTTTTAAATTACATCCAGATTGTACTGGGCAATCTGCACAATAGTACTTAACACATTCACTGCCGCCGTGGAGGGGCGGAGTGCCTTGTCCACGGCGCCGTGGTTTGCGCCTATGTATAGTATTTTCTAAGCTCCGAAACAACGCGGCACTCGCGGCACGGGTAGAAACATAGGAACAATATTGAACTTTTACAAACAGGTGTTGGATTTTAATTAGCTTTATAAACATTTTAATACTGTGGTTTATGCCACAGTCGACGTTATCGTCGACTCTCGTGACGTAAACACATTTTATAATCTGTTGTTAGATTTTAATTATCGAGTGCAGTTTTTTTTTGTTTGTATACAAGACAATTTGTTGTTATAAGTGTTTAATAATTCAAAATAACAAGTTTTAGCGCAAAAATGAGTATGAACGACATGCACTGCGTGGAAAGCATTTGAATATTTTTTTGATATTTGTAATAAAACCGAGACTTATTATTTCTATTATCCTTAAAAATAATACGGAGAGTAGGAATCAGTCATTACTAGTGTACAATCTAAACTTTTAGTGTGACAACTCTGCTATTCACGGCGCCGTGTATTTGGCCACACACTAGGTACTTGGTGTGCCCACTACACGGCACCGTGGATGAACGTTTTTTTCAGTTTTTATCTACATATATCACATCACTAAATTTATTGTCAGTATATCCAAAGAATAAGTAATATAATCTATACAAACAATAAAAATATTTGGGCAACAGCGATGCATCTCTTTTTTTCTAAGGCAGTGAATGTGTGCAGCACCTTCCTTCTTTTATTTTCTTTCAAGTCAGTGTTTTCGTAATATATGTAAATTATATCGACTCACCACCATGTAATATCTATATGTCAATACCGGAAGTGCGACTATAGGGTGTAGACCTAGGTGTAGCAGTTAAAATTGGGTGTAGCCGGTAGGTTGTTGGTTAAACGTAGGTGTAACCGCACTTCCGGTATTAGCCGTAATGTATACCTGGGAATCTATGCAGAGGTACGGCGATGCAGGACATGTGCGCCGTGCGGCACGAGCACAGAGGGCTGCCAGCGCAGGGCTCCAGCCGCTGCGGTGCCAGCGCGCCCACCAGCAGGCACGCCACCAGCGCCGCCCGCTGCAGCGCCCACCGCGCGCAACCATCGCCAAACACCATCACTGAAACAACACCAATTTAAGCAATCATTACGGGCATGATTCGGATCGGCTAACTGCTAAAGTGGTCTAGTGGTTTGCCCACCCGTGTAAGACGCAGGGGTCCCGAATTAGATTCCCAGGGGGGGTACAGTTTGTACTTGGTTTGGTTGGTGGTAGGGCTTATTTTAAGTCCGCCTGGCAAGCTACCACCATCTTACTTAAGTCTGACGCCATAACAACAATGAAAAAAAATTGGTTGGCACTCCGGGAGTGCCGGCAGAAGTGAAAACTTGAATATTAACGTTGTGCATTTTTGATATTTTGAAATAAATTAGCGGCAAAGGATTAAAATTATTTCTTTCCTATTACTATACAGTCACACAATTCAGTTTGTAATTAGAGAAAATTCTACGATTTAAACTTATAGTCACAGAGTATAAATGAAAAAAAAGTCTACGATTTCACCGAAGAGATCGCTGCTATCCATTTTCAAAATTAGCGCGTTGCTGGTGACACAAGTGTTTACATCTTAAAATGACGCGCCGCCATTTTTAACGCACCCCGTAGAAAGAGAGAGGGATATTTCCGCCGCCAGCTGTCTACTCTCCATCCGTCACATCCGTCTTACGCGTTTTCGATCAGCCACGTGATTCTTACTGAGCGAGCTAGCGAGTTTAGCATTTATTCCCTATTTATTTTTATACAAAAAGCGTACAACGCCGCTCAAGAAGTTTTCACTTCAAAAATGTGTTTCGTTAGTTAGAAGATTTAAATACATGATTGACTTGCTATTATACCACACCAAATCCAGAGCTTAGTAAATTGTATACCTTCAATCGCTTTTTCAGCCCTTTGTTGCCTAACCACTCCCACCCCCACCACTGAAAATCTGCCAGGTGTCCGGGTCTGTTAATAATGATAGTATGGCACACTAACTAGAAAGATTTCGTCGCTCTCTAAATTGTATACCTATTTCCGGGGCTAGCTCTTAGTCCATAGCCAGTTCCTCAGTGTTGAGGATTCCGGGTGTAGTGTGCTTTCATCTTCGGCCTTATCGTCAGGTGAAGGCCGAAGAACACTATAAACAGGCAAGATTCATAACTGGTAAAGAAACAAACAACGTTCGCGTTCTCTGACAATTAAATCGCCGCATACATTTTAAGTAGTTTGGAGGGCTGGGGGTCTATTACGAAAAGTTTAATGCGAAACACGCAGCTGCGTCCGTGCTTCGTTTCGATTGTTTCCTATTACAAATCACTTTCGTATGCGATATTGCAAAGTGATTGCGTGAGTTTGACAGTTTCTCTCTAGCATATCCAACATCGTTCGTTCAGTAGTCTATGGGCTATGTAAAATGTTTGTTATAATTACAACCAACGAAATGCGGACGACTATCGTGGCCAAGTGACTGCGTTACGCAATTGCGTACGTTATTTTTGTAATAGGCCCCCTGATTTTATGATGACGCGCATTGTCTATTCCTTCATCAAACCAAATAAATTGACATTATCTACTAAAAAAAAATAACATCACTAAATATTTTAGATACTTGCTTTGTTATACCTCAATTACACGCGTGATATTAATTAAAACAAAATTTTAATGTGCATTCACATCGCGTTATTGCAAAGCATACTTTTGTGTTTCGTTGTTTTTATATAGTTTAGTTATATTGGTCTGTGTCACCAGACCTCCTGAACCGTAAACTGCTTTAGTAAATGTAAAACTTTTTGAAATTAAAATTTATTTTTTCAATCGTATTTAATTTAATTCTTACATAAAGATAATAAAATAAAACTATGGGATTACTACTATGATAGGTACTGTTATCACCGTACAAAACTTTCCAAGATGAAATAGCGCAAACATTTAGGACCAACGTCAAGTACACACACATTATAATTATAATACTTTAACAAAAATACCTACATAAATTGTGTATCACATATTGTGACACAGTAGGTATTACTAGATTTATCGGTTCTAAACTTACGCACTTTTAAGTATATAAAGTTACAACGCATTGCTTTGAATATATCAAAATAAGTTGACAGTTGACAAACACGACTAAATGAGCACACGATTCGGCACACGAACGCACGGGGTGGGGTGAGGTAATTGATTCTGGGGCGGGGCGGAGAGTGTCCTTTCTGTACGGTAGTACTTATAATATATATTATGTGCTAAAACTTTTCGTGTTAAAAAAATCGTACGGTGACCTCCAATTTTGTAGTTTTTAAATGCTGAGCCAACTAATAATAAACCCATAATCTTGAAACTATAATAAAAAAACCTTAGCCAGCTCTCTAGTATTGTGATTTTCAAAAATAAGATATAGGTAGTTTATTATTAATCAATTAAAAACGATATTGTTTTCAGTAATTTCGATATTTTTTTGCTATGAAAATTTATTCTAGTGTTGATGTGTTACCTATATGTATAGTGACATTTTGTCAAAAGAACGATGACCCCGAACAGCAATATATGCTGTAACACCGGATTTTTCCCTCGAAATTAGTTATGTCTTAATTCAATAGTCTCGCAAATATTTTGGGAAGACATTTTGTTTCGTTTAGGTAAGGTTTTGCGATTTATCTTATTTGAGGACGGACAGGCTCGTCGTAAAGTTTCTTTATTTATGGCAGTTACATGTTCTTAACTGGCGTGAAAACTATTATGAATAACTTTAGCATCATATTTCATTCGTTTTCAATTCAGCTGATTTATTCCTTGAGTCAGCCCTTGAAGTATTTTGATGTAGTAGGCAGTCTATATGTAAATTTCAGTCATGTCCGCTGAATAGTAGACTGCCTCGATGGTAGACTGAATTGAGAAATCTTTACACATATTGCGGAATATAGAAGGTTATGAACATGGTATATGAACTATTGGCTCTGTGAGCTGTAGCCCTCACGTTTGTGTCATTTTTGAACAATTTCTAAAACGGCTGAAAAATGTTATTTTTTTCGAAAAATACAAGGTTATTTTTCGTAAACATCGTGAAATTTTAATCATTTGAAAAATCAGCTGTTCCATACATTGAGGTCGAGTAGGTATTGCGCTTTTGTATGGAACAGCAGATTTTTTTCGCACCCACAGAGTTGGCTAGTAAAAGTTGCTTGTAATCATGAGTAGAACCACCCCACTGCGGGAACCAAATGATTAAAATTTGAGCGTGTATACGAAACCTGAAAACTGTTTGTTCAGAATCAGTAATAGAATCGATTGCAACATTTTTATATCATGTTATATTTTGACTAAATAATATTTACAACCATAATTAACGCACACCCTACTAACGGGATAATACAAAAAGCTTGTAACTTCGTGAATTTTTAAGATATCATTATCATTTTTTTGTACTGTTTCTGAAAATGAAAATATGCGATCCTTGTTTCGGCTTTCATATATTCAAAAAATAATGTTGTATATTGAGTGATGTGACCTGTAAAGGAGAACAGACGGACAGCCGGACAGACATACGAAAGCATTTTTGCCTAACCCAAAACGGACCTTCCGGACCATCTGACCACCAAACCCTACCACCAGTGGTTGGTTGGCACTCCAATTTCTCAAAGACGCTTGGCGCTCGCTCGGTCAGTAAGAAGATTTTCTTGTTTTAATAAGCTTGCAATGAAATTAAAACGTAAAAAATATAAATTTTATGATTCAAATTAAGTGAGTATTTCGCTTGAAATATATGAACATATAAAAATGCTTATTAATATTTTAGAGCTTCAAAAAACTAATTTAATTTGCATTTGATACGAAGAGTTTTATGATTTGATTTTGTTATAAAAAAATCATAATAATACATTTTTATTCAGCTAAGTTTAAAGGTCTACAAATAATGTGATGTCATGCCTAATCTAATTGAACTACAAAATATATACACTGAAGAGGCGATTTTATTCAAATTTAAATAGGCGCGCACACACAAACCATAAGATAACCTATAATCAAAGAATACTAACTATAAGTAAATCGAAGACGCGTAGTCACTATAGTTTATGTCAATACAATACACCTTCACATCTTGAAACATCGACAACGTAATACAAAAGCTACTTGTCGAGTGTGGAATTATTAATGAAACGTTAGTAGGTACCATTAAATATGTACGACGAAATTATATGAATAGCCTAAATACTCGCAAACGAATCGCTATTGAGCGGAGGCTTTTTCGTATTTCTATACCGAGAAAATCGGCCCGAGACCCTACCACGCTAATCTAATGCGGGTCATGTAACAGTTCAAAATTGAACATGTTTCTTTTATCTCAAATATTGATCCGGAAGCGGGCAAAATACAACCTTTGAGTATCCCAGTAATGCAGGGGTCAGGTTTCATGATTTCTGTAGGTCTTATTCTTTGTCGGTTACCTTCTTTATCACATTCCAGAGGGTCCACAATTTATGGCTAGTTAGAGGTCTGTAAAAATACAAAAAATCCAGGGTTGGAAAAATAGTTGTAAACACAAATAAGTAAAGTCATGCGATTAATCAAATAATAAATTCATTGAATAACTTACCATGAAGAGGGTGGTTATTCTCATTTTACTAAAAGAATGGTTGTTTATGCAATTTGTGAGGTTTTATTGCATTTCATTCTGCATTCAAAATATCATAGTTATACCAACGATAGAATAATGTTCTTGTAACACAAATCCATTGTTCATATGCACTTTATAAGTTATGATTGCAATAGGCAAATACAACATTGACAAAATATCCGTATTTCTATATAAAAAACAGATAATTTTATGGTAATTCAATAACTTGAAAATATGTTTCAACAATAATAAACAGGTCGTCTGACACTTGGTATAGACAAATGTATTTGACATTTGGTGGACGGTTTTGGAACTAAAAACTGACATTCCATCGAGAAAGACTACTCTATAAAAAAAGTTAGGAGACGAAATAATCTTTGGAAATTTATATCATTAATAAATTATAAAGAGAAAAGGGACGAATGATTATAAAATAAATAAATGATAATTAAAGATAATCACTGCTTAGGTAGAATAACATTTAAATTTGGAAAAATCGAAGTTTTATAAGCATACTTGCTAGAGCAAATAAATGTGTCACATACTAGTGGGAAACGGAACGCAACGCACGGAACTGTAATTTAAGCTATGGATTATAGATAAAGTAAAATCAGTTTAATATTAAAAGTAAAGAAAGAATATGAATGATTATATTTGTAATAAGAAAATAATTAAATAAAAACAATAACTAGTAAAAAGTTGTAAGAAAATTGGACAAAAAATATATATATGGTGAAACGGAATGTTCTACATTCTCTTTGTCCATAAACAAGAGACAAAAGGAGAGTTTCGTGGTAGCCAATCGTAAGCTTGCGAAGCGTTTTGTGACCATAAAAGGAGATGAATTGAGTTGATGTTTAGCCAATCGTAACGCGTGAATCTGGGGGGAGTTAACTTCAGAGTCAGCAAATAATAGCTCAGAATGGTGGCGCCAAGATTTAAAAAAATGATACCAGTATAAAATCATAAAATACCCATAGTAATGAAATTATATGAAAAAAAAAAATAAGTTGGCCAGTAACGAAACGTTCTTTGGCAAATAGAATAAATAAATGGGTGGCGCAAAGAGTAATTAATATTATGAATAGAGTCATGCATCAATCGTAAATAATAAAAGTAGTATGATAGCGGATTTATTGATTATAAGGGGTCTTCTTTGAAGGTTAACGAAATTGATTAGACCAAAAGATTTATTCAAACATACAGGAAAGATTAAATTGCTTGTGTCATATAATATATATTTACTTGAGGATCTTTGTAAACTCTAGATTAAACAAAATTAATTATTAAGTACGAAGGTAATTACTAATCTTTGTATTCGTAAAATGTTCACGTAATTTAAATATTTGAGGGTGATTGTTAAAAAAAAGAACATATATATTTATTTATTTATTTATTTATTTAAAGTATCTTACAGGTACTTAGGGGGACTAAATGCACTAGGCAATTTTTGTAAGTCAATTAGTGGAAAATTTCCCAGCATTTTGGGGAAATAGATTGTGACAGGGCACATTAAGGATACAAACAATAGAATACTAGGAATTATGTGTAGCTAGGGGACGCTTTGAAAAATAATGGGTGGGGGTTAGGTTATAAAAGCTTCGACGAGCTTATTCTCGATCTCATTTTTCCACCTGCCGAGAAGAAGACGAATCTCTGCCTCCCCTCTGTAAGAAGCGCCATAGAACAAGTTCTTTTTATACTCAAGCACATATGAAGAAGTCAGCAAATTAGTGAATTTAGGAAAGTCCATTGTATAGGCCTTGCAATCGGGGCAAGTTTTCTTTGGGGAAATATTTCAAACAGGGTTTTAAAATGGTAAAAATTAAGCCTTGACTGAAATATATAATTCTATTTGCAAAGGTTACATCAAAATTAACGCTAGCTGTTCCAAGTAAATTCCAGAATTAGTAAAATCAGATTAAATTAATATCAATTTAAATGAAATAAAATGTGGGAAGGGAGATTCTATTTAGAATAATTACTAGAAAATTTGTGTCATATTGGGGCGATCCGTAATGGACTTTCTGGGGGGGCAATGAGGTAACTGATAGCTTATGAGTGTGACTTCATAAGCGGGCATCAACTCGTTGATTGCCTAGTTAAGTCACATAGTGTAATCATGTGTGACGTGGCTGATGACAGACGTCGTAGAAATGAGGTCGTTAGAATGTAATTCTGGTCCTTGGTCAAGTCCTTAAGTACATGATTATGCTATACCTCATGCTAGGGACCGAAGATGGCTCCTTCCCATCCATCTTCGGCACGGTCAAGCACTAGGTGGTCAGGGAGTATTGCTTGCTCAAACTGTCCAGGTAACGGGGCTCCGGATGACGAGGTAAGCGTCACACAATTTGCATAGGAAGTTCTCATTTAGTCTGGGTTAGGCAGGTAAAATCTTGTAGGATAGATGAAGGTTAGTATCGCGAAGGTTAAGTAGGCATCACAAAATTGGGTGGGTTTTTGTGATGAAAGGTGGTTCGAGTTGACGTTAATAGAGCGAAATAGGTGTGTAAACGGTTAGGCGACCATGTTGATCAAACGAAAATATGATTAGGTCAAAACCTAGGCAAGAACATATTTTATATAGGAGAACGACTTTTGGAAATTTCTATACAGAAAAGTGTAGCATATAGGGTTTCGACGACAAAAGGCTGGTTTAGACGTCGCGAGCTGGCTAGGGGTAACGATTAGGCGTGATTCGACAAAATGGCCGAAATATTTTGTAGTTAGGAAAAATGCAACTCGGGGCGCACAAAATGGCTGCCGTAACTTGAGCTAGAAATAGGTAGTTTTATGTAAGAATTAAATGTTAAATTTGTCATGGATGAAATGGACGCTTGGTTTTCAAAATGGCGGATCAAAGATAATCACCTAAATAAAGAAAATCATGATTTTAGATCTCTCAGACAGGGATATTATCGGCAGATCAATGGATCTACTAAGATATTTTAGCAAATCCACGATACTATTTAATTCTCAGTAAACCTTTTAAAATATCTGCAGTGTTGTGTTGAGTTTTGGTTGTACAAAATGGCGTCGATTGTGAAAATCAAGTGAGTGTTAATTAATTATTTTTATGCTAAAGCCAGCCAAGTAAACGATTTAATAAATCAGTAAATTACTAAAGTATGATAATAGTAAAATTTCTGAATTGGGTTGGTCATATGAACCACCAGATTTGAAATCAAGTAATCACAAGTGTCGTGTGAAGCCGCATTAATAGTGATTTATTTTGTCTTTGTGATAACTCAGCTATTTAATAATTTGTGAAGTGAAATAAATCTTTGGTCGTTAGGAAGGGCCGGTATGTATGATTTCTCCCAGGTTGATTCGTGGAGATCATATAAAAACCACTAAGATGAAATTTTATTTTACAAGTGACGAAGTGGCTGAAAGAAAATGTCATTAAATTCTTACCACTAACAGTACCGTTATAATATAGTGAATACAGGCGAAAATACTTGTTTTTGGTGCTCAGTTAATGCGTCGACACAGGTGCGATCTGGAGGTTTTCTGATCATTTCAATTCGGAAGAAACTAATATCAATTTATTTCCATTTTAAAACAAATCCGTCAATGCCATTTTAACAACACAGAGTCGAGGTATTTTAGCTAAACTTAGAATTTGTGGAAGTGAGGTGTAGGATAGGAGGGTTATTTATTGCTTAGTACATACATCTTGTCCCTTTATCCAATAAATCTTTCTTTCAGAACAAAAAAGATTTACCAATTCCCATAATTTTGTCATGGATTGTAAGATTGAATTCGTGAGACATAAAGTAAGTCAACTTTAGAATTGGTTCAATATATGAAAAAAAATAATTTAAATTTAATTTTATATCAGCCATCACATTGAAAAAGAAATATTTCAATTGTGAAAATTTGGTAAATCGCTTGAAAGCATTTTGCTTTGTCCTCTTTTTAGTTGGAAATATTACAAACTAACATAGACTATGGACTTTAATATATTTAATACATAATAAAGCTTGTAAGAAAGTAACTGGCTGTTCCGGGAGAAGGTTGTCCCAGTCCGGTGTCGAGACCTATCGTGATGGCGGGGTGGTGCCATCACCATTAGCCGGAAAAACACACTGGTTACTTTCTACCATAAATATAAACTCATTAAACTTGAAGATAGGTAACGAACTAATATACTTTCCGATGGCAATAAATGATTTTCCACAACTGATTAATTATTCGACTGATATAACATTTGATACTTACTCATACTCACAATGAAACTGTAGTGTTGTTCTTATATCTTCTGCTTAACTCTTATAACATCCGCATATCAAGTTAAGGTTTAGCAATAATATTATCTCATAAAAATAAGAAATTAAGTTCCATAATAGAAAATTCAGTACTGGGTTTTACGCTATAATAGGAAATCATGAGTGGAATTCTGTCGGAATAAACCACTAGTATTAACTATTTATTGATAATCTTATTCTGAAGCTAGGTAAATGACTATTCTTTTTGGGGGTCGTTCAATCCAGCGTATAATGTAGTAATGAATAATAGTACAAGTTAAGCATAACCACAGAAATGAAAGCAATTAATATTCGGCATCGGTAAAAGGACCTTTATAGCTAAATCTTTAGAAATCACGCAGTTCACATCGCACTTTCCCTTTATCACTTATAGCAACCAATTGCATATCTCAATTTAGTTCCTAATTAATTATTAACTATCATATTGGTAGTAGGTTTAGCATAGTTCACACTTTTACTAGCAGTAGGTATAGAGCTGGTAGGCATAGCGCTCCTTATAATGGAATAGGCATTTATTTCAGCTGATAAGCGAACAAAGATACTTCACAAAGTTAAGAGAATTGTATAGGGTTCGGTTTAGTTAATGTAGAAAAATAATTTTATAAAATTCTATTCTATTTAAAATCAAGCGAAGTAATGTTCATTATTTTGTTATAGATTCTTAGGTTATTAATTAACAGAGCATAGATAATGTAAATTCAGCGTGTAGAGTTAGTATTTATTAGTAATCAGACAGCAGTACTCAAGAATATGGGTCTACGCTTACAACCGGGTCCTATCGCTAGAAGTCACGAGCCCTTTCACACATACAAAGCCAAATCAGTAGCATATTCGGTCACACCATTAGATTAGGGTTATAGGAAGTAAAACCAAGCAGAACTTAGGTCAAACATTTAATCAATTCATAAATAGGCATTGTTAGGTTTAAAGCCGACGAGCGGTTAATCACCATAAGTAGAGTTTATTGTTAGGTATGTGTTAGGTTATATAAAAGCTAGGATTAAAAGATTATCAAACAGCTTAGCAAATTGGTAGTAGGGTAGCGAGTCTTCAACTCTTCAATCATATCATATCATCAATAACATAGGGGTAGTTACATTATGATATGCCGTTGACCAGGATAAGGTAATACCTTACTTTAGATCGTAGATTATAACTTGGGTGGTTCTGCAAATCCAGGGTTTTTGTAGTGTGAAAGCAGTGGTCGCATACAGTTTAAGATGGTGCGGCCACATTTTGCTGTCGTGGAGTGTACGAGGCTGCTGTTGATTGCCCATAATTTCAGTATATTAGCACTCATTTTAATCCATTACTTTGGACATGTAATTCATTTGGTTATAGCTGAAAGTAATAAAAAAAATATTAAAATAGGTTATGTAACTTCACATTAATGATTATTGAGTTGTATGTTAGCGTTTGAGAGAGAGTTTTCTTAATGATTGAGGTAAAGTAACATTCAGTTCGATTGGGGGCATTAATTTTACTGACATTTTACATTAAATCGTGTTTCACAAAAGAAAAAATGCCAACTAATTTTTGATACTTACAAGGGAGGTTGTTGTAGTAATGAGTTGTTATAATAAACCATTGGTTTACGCCTTCTTTGATCATCACTACTAGGGATACAAGTTATTTGTTGAGAAAAACAAAAAAACATTAACATTGTGATATTTAGTTAGGTTATGAAGAAAATTATGACTAAGATTAGATTTCTTTGATAGAAAAAAAAGGGGTCCTGTCAAATAAAGCAGACTAGGTTAAGGGGGTCTGATGACCTAGCGATGAGTTTGCTGAAATACTTTGTCAATAGGGCACAAATAGAAAAAAATTGTAGAAGTATCGTATTTAGCATTCACATAACAAATGTTAGTTCAAAGTTCAAAAATTTCATTGCAACAATATAGAATCATTAGCGCAGCTATGTTAAAACTAGACGGAAAATGTTAGAATTTAAATTTTTAGATTTAACTTCATAGATAAAGCTTAGAAATATAAACTCAATAGCAATCAATAAAAGAAACAAATTTTTAACTAACTTTAGAGTTATTTTGTTAGCGCAAACGTTATTGCTATTTTCTTTATGCTATTTCGGGAATTATTAGAATGAGCGTTTTTTTTTGACGAGCGTTTTTATTACCGCCCATCTTGATTATGATAAGTGAGGACGTAGAATTGAGGTTTAAAATCTTGAAGAAGTATCGGGATGGATGGAAGTAGGTAAATTAAATGTAATAGGTCTAATCTACTGTCAACTATATTAAATGAAAGAAGATCATAAACTCTAGAGAAAAAAAATATATTGTATTAGGCTTGTTCAGTTAGATCGGCAGCGGGGCATAAGTCGTGGGGTCGGACTTACGAACGATTATTAATTCTATAGACTTTTGCAGCCATTACATGGTCATGCAAGCGTTAGTCAGGTTCAGTTAGTCATAGCTTGTGTCTGTGGTTAAACTAACAACAAAACCTATTGTGTAATCTATGCCTTAGTTAGATTGAAGTAAACATAGTACATAGAAATGTCATAGATGGCGTTAGTGGTAATTAAAATTCGAAATCGGTGAAAATAAGAATTGCGTTTGCATTGAAAAATAAAATAGATTTGTGGGCTAATGAAATATAAACTAGTTGAATCAATTGGTGAACTGTTCGTTTACGTTAAAAATACATTTAGGATCATTTATTTAAAGAAAAGAAATATAAAATAAGAACGAATGACGGTTAGAAGAACGAATGATTAGTAAGCTAACGGCATAGATCCTTTGGATTGTCATTCATTGAGATTCGTTCGATAGTTCATTTTGACAGATGTCATTGTCAAAACTGGCAACCAAGTCAAAACTTGTAGGGTGACCAGATGCTGTTTTAGTACGGATTCTGTATAATTCGCGACTTTTTCCGAGTGTAAGTATATTGAAGTTAAATTGGCGACTACGTGTATTTTCGGTATATTTTGAATATAGAGTTTTGGGAACACACCGTTCTGTCCTCGCGAACGTTGTTGTTAATAGAGTGCCCGGATTTAACTTACATTACTTCAGATTTAAAGTTCAGTAATTTGAAAAAAAAAAAGGAAAAACTGCGCCGTCATAATTACAAATAGTATTGATATCTTTAACCTATGTTAAAAAATAAAAGATTTTTGACCTTGACTATTGCGTTGATGAATGCGTAAAAATTATCGCGAAAGTTTGTTATTGTTGTAAATTCTCTCATGAAAAATTGGTAATTTTTATTTTTCTTTCGGGGTGCATTAGGCGGATTTGTGTAAAAAGTAGCTGGTCACCCTAGTATGTTTATCAACAAACAAAACGAAAGGTTATATTTTATTTTGTCGAAAATTAAAACCTTACAAATATGGATTTATGTGTTAGTTGTTCGTGAAAATGTTATCAAATAGTTAATGAACAATATAAAAGTAGGTTAGCGGAAAAGTGTGTGATTAAACAAGTTTTAAAAGTGTCAACTTTATAACAAGACTCGAGTTGAATGTAATGAAATTTATAACTGAATGTAAGTAGATTTTGCCAAAATACTTATAGATTTGACTAGAATTATAAGGTAATTTGATAAAAGGAGGGACGATATTGTTTGTATTTCAGAAAACATGTTTAAGTACATGAAGGTTTTACAATGAACAAAACTTAATAATATGGTTTAAAAATCTTATGAGTATTTGTAGATTATGTGAGTTAAACGCACAATCCAAATGGGAAGCTAGAGTGATGGGTGACCGTATGTAAATAATGAGAACATTTGCTAATAGCATTTCTAATTAAACGAATATTTTTGGGAGTAAATAAGATAAACGTTATGACTAAAATGCGGGTTTTAAGTAAGCTTAGATTAAGGATAGTATTTTGACCTTTCATGATGGGGGTCGGAGAATACTTAGGTAGCCTTTACAAGCGAATTAGAAGCAAATAGTTATTTACTGAATTAACCTTAAACTTATCGAACCGAACGTAGACACAACAGTCTTGGGTGTTGGAATAGGCACGGTAGTTGTTAGTTAATAAATTTAGTGTATGAGCCAAAGGTTTAAAGTTGATTTTTAAATAAAGAAATACATAGGTATAATAAATATTTAGTGAAATAGTCAGGTTGCCATAGGATGTTTAATAGAATTTAACGATGCTTAGAGATAAAAATTCAAAGTCTATAATTTCAATAAAAGTTGTGAAATAACAATGAAGATTTGGGTTTATTTTAAACAGCAACTATTAGCAGCCCGCGACTTCCCTTATATTAATAGGATTGTTGAGTAATGATTTTTGTAGTAAATTTATTTTTAGTTATCGCTAACGGTTAGAGCGGAATGTTGAAGTATCAAGTTTGGTTGTGCGTTACAGCGCTATGATAGGCATCTGTTTTCTGCGATAATGACATTGAAAATGGTACAACTGAGAAAAGGCTTTGCTATTAAGGTTTTATTTAGCGTACAGTTTTAAAATCATTAAGTTAATCTTGTATTGGTTTATTACTAGAAATACTAGTAGGTAAATGAGGTCAATTATATTTATGGCATTTTTCGCTGGGTTCATTTGCGATCAAATGCGGATTAATTGTTTGGTTTTATTCAGAACTATCGTATATGTCGGACCAACCTAACTTTTAATTCTTGATTCGAAGTATATATGATGACGGTTTTATTGAGAGTTGACTTAGAATTCTACCTTGTTATAAGAAATAAAAATAACTTATCTATATAATTAATTACATCATAATTAATTTTATGGGTAAAGCGTAGGGTGACAAAAGTTAACGGAACCAAAAATAAATAATTGAAAATGAAAAAAATTAAGAAATGTAAATGAATTAATTAAAACTAAACAAATAAACTATTCGGTATAACATTAGAACTAACTCGCGTTGCTAAAACTAAAATAAATATTTTATAATAAAACAAATTAAGATTTGGGAGCATGGTTTTGTCGTATCCAAATTATTGGATATTATAAAATCAAGCTAATTAGGGACGTGTGCTAATATTTTATATAGATCTGACCTTACACTAAAGCAACAGACAATTAAGACTCGCCATGGGGAAACCGGTCCGAGTTCGTCGTGCACCAAAGCGATATGAATCATCTGAGGAGCCGGCAGAATTAGTGGAGGTTCCACGTAGTTCCCGCCAGTCAGAATCCGAGGTTATAGAAAATAGAGAGCCTCAACCGGTAGAGGCAAGACAGCGGATAGTAAAGACCATAATGAAACCGAAAGTAACGCGAGCGCGCGAATTAATGACAATACAAAGAATGCTGAATCGCACGGTAGGCGTGTTAACTAAGAGGATAGATGACCTAAGCGATGAAGTTAAAAGGACTCAAGGTTCTAATCAGGATACTAGTGAGGTCGAAAAATCGCCAGTAGTTGAAGCAACACCGATGAACGATGTGGAAATAGAAAGTAGGAACGTGATTAAGGAGCCTAACGCGATTGAAGATATTCAGAAGTACGTCATTTGTAACATCAAAAATATACATTTAGATAGACCTAAATTTGGGGATTCGTCGATACATCCGGTCGATTTCATTGAAGATTTAGAAACTTATTTGAAGAAGGCGGGGAAGGCTGAAAACGAATTAAGTTTAATACAAGACTGTTTAACTGGTTTGGCTTGTTTAACTGAAAGACTGGTTTAGAGTATATAAAGGAAGATGGACAGGGTTGGCTGATTTTAAGGTAGATTTCTTAAAAGCATATTGGGGAGAGAATGAACAAAATGAGTTGAGAAGGAAGATAGTGCAAGGCGTATGGAATAGGACGGAGACGCCCACCATGGTGGAACATTTTTTGAAATTGACAGTCAAGGCGCAAATGTTAAGCTACAGCATTCCAGAAAAACAATTAATTAGCGATATCATTCGACACTATCCGAAATATATTCAACAAGCGTTCGTGACCAATAAGATAGGAAATATAATAGAAGCGGCGGAATTTTTAAGAAGTATGGACAACATACAGAAACAAGAAGTACCGAGCACTTCAACGTCTAAAAATTCTAAGGATTGGGAACAGAAGAAGAGAGGCATTCAGCAAAATTATAGGCAATGGCAGAAACCTAGAGAGAATCAAGTACAAGCGGTTAACTTAAATAGTAATAATACTAATGGTAGCGAAGTGTTAAACTAGCGGAAGCTGAGACTCTAGTCTCCGGATCAGCTTCAGCCACAGGGGACCTAAATTATAGTATGATGGTTAAAATGAATTGGTGTCCGGGTGAATCTTTAGGCCGGAATAATATCGGAACTAAGATATCTATTTGTACGTATCCGAAGGAAATAAAAGAGTGTTATTTTTACCAAATTCACTTAGGGAAGAAGTTATTTGGCAGGTGCGTTTCGAAATGGGTCATCAAGGGGCGTACAAAGTAATAAAATATATTAGGGATAGATTTTTTTGGAAGGGATTAACTAAACAGGTCAAACGTTTATTAAGGGGGTGTCATGATTGTCAGGTCACTAAAAGTGATACAGCTAAGTATGTAGGACCTTGTCGTTCAATTATAACTGAAAATGTGGGGGACATCGTTATGGTAGATTTATATGGACCATTACCATCAGGGAAGTTTGGTATGAATTACATTTTAGTTATTCAGGACTCTTTTAGTAAATTTGTGAAATTTTATGATCTTAGAAGAGCAACTGCAATATCAGTATTAACTAAAATGAGGAAATTCTTTCGCATAATAAAACCTACGGCGATCATGTCAGATAATGGGTCACAATTTGCTAGTAACTTGTGGAAAGAAACTATGAAAGCAGAAGGGGTTAGAGTAATTTATACTACAGTTAGGAACCCTAGACCTAATACCACCGAAAGAGTAAATAAAGAGTTAGGACGGTTATTTCGGACTTACTGTAGGACCAATCACAAAAGTTGGGTAGATTTATTGCCGAAGTTAGAAATTCTTTATAATAATACTTATCACGAAAGTACAGGGTTTACACCTTGTGAGATTTTATACAGTGAACCTACTAGATTATCATTTGATAATGTCATACCGACTGATTTAGTACTACCGCCTATTAACGAAATTAGGGAAAAGGCACGGGAAAATTTAAAGAAAGCAGGACAACTACGTCAAAACAAATTTAATGAAAAATATAGAATTATCCATTTCCAGATAGGAGATTTAGTAAAATTAAGGAAATTAAATAAGTCTGACGCAAAATTAAAAATAACAAAAAAGTTTGAACCATTATATGAGGGTCCGTTTGTGATTGGAGCTAACCCGTTTAAAAATGTATATTTACTTGTTGATCCGGAGACTGGTAAAGAAAGAGGAAGGTTTAACGCTATACATTTGTCTAAGTATTATAAGTAAAATTTAATGTCATGTCAAATTTTAAGGAAAAGAAATGTTTAATGTTATGTTAACTACATGAAGATGTAAATTTAAGTTGATTAATAAATAATAATGGGGTATAATTGTATAAAGTCTGTTGGGAACGGGAAAAGCCTATCTGAACTTACAAGAAAATTAAGGACTCAATTTTAAGAGAAAAAAAAACCAGGCTAAGTAAAAGTCACTAACCTTTATAGTGTTGCTAATAAGGTAACCCATCTTGTCATATGAAAGTAATTTTCTATTAAATTAACCAAAGTCCGCATGAACCAAATGGACGTTTTAATTTTGAGTTGCTTAAAATTGTAAGGTCAGATAGAGGGGAGAGTTGGCGGCTTTTCTTCTCGGGGGGGAAATTTTTCATAAGTATTTAGAGATATTGAAAGGTTTTCTGCTAATATAACTAAAAAAAAAAAAAAAAAAAAAAAAAAAAAAAAAAAAAAAAATTAAAAATTTGCTTTAATTTAAAAATAAAAACTTAACGGATAAATTGGAATGTGAGGTATTTTTGTTAATAATATTTAAAATTAAAAGGATGGTTAAAGTAGTAATATAAAAAAAAAAGAGTATATATTTATATACACACTTGGGGTCGAGTATTATTTGAGAAACTTTAGAATAGGGAGGCATATTAAGGAAAGAAATAGCGTAGAGTGGCATAATAGGAAAGTTGCGTAATGTAGCGTAGATATGCGTACTAATGGGATGTTTAGGATAAAGTGGTTTTAAAGCGTAAAGCGTTACTATTGCGTAAATTAATTGCAATCTTTTGATGTAATTTTGCGTAGAATTCATATGGTGACAAGTCGACATATTTGATTTTAACATTGAAATTATATTACAAAATCATTATCAATATTTGTATATATTTTGTATTCAGGTTATAGCTATGATATGATCTTGGGTGGCGTATACGTAGGCTAGTGAATGACGATAGTGGTTGCTGTGTAATGAGAAAAGATGAATAAAATGAGAATCTAAACTAGGATAGGAGTATGTATGAAATGATGATTTAAGAGAATGAATAGAATGAGAAGTTGACGAGAGAAAGGAACTGAAATTAAAATATAGATTCTATATGGAGGGCTTTGGATTATAACATATGTGAAACCTGAATGCAGACTTATTATTCTTCCAAGAGATAGGACCACCACACTGCTCTGGCGTTTGGTTTGTGCTTGCGGCCGGGCCGGCGTTTAGGGTTGACAAAATAGAATTTCGTACAGAAGGACTTTTGGTGTTAGGTTAGAGAAAAAAAAAAGAGAGAAAACAAACACTATTGACGTTTGTAACTTGTCCTGGTGTGAACGACTGTCTGAAATTCATACTACACAAGAAGCTGACAAGCTAATTTCAAATTCGGCAACTGCACACTCTCCAAGGTGATATTAAGGTTGTTCCAGAGTCTTAAGTGAGCTTTTGGAAATATATGGTCTGTGTATATGATCACCGCTAAACCTTTGGTTTGGAAGGAGGATTACAATGTTGTGGAGGGATACAACGAATGAATACGTTTAATCTTTTCATAAGGTAAGAAAAGAGCCTATTTTTTCGGGTAGGCCTAATCTGGGCTGTAGCCTCACAACCTACACCTTACCATAGTGTTGTACAACTCTGGTGCTGAATATGCATACGACGGAATTGGCAAAAGCAACAAATACTTAAAACTCGCTTAATAATCTCTGATATGGTCTTGGTTTAAATACACTCTACAGTCTTAACTTCATTTACACTAGGGCTCACCCAACAATTCTTTGATCTTGGAGAAGTAATATGATTAGGGTTATAAAAAAAAAAGGGGGGAAGATTGTGTATCTTTGGGGTAATATAAATATTTGAGATTCGAGGAGAAAATTTTACTTCGGATCCAATACGTTGTATTGTCACCTGCGTATAAATTTTGGGGTCGAGCTGTAACAGTTCAAAATTGAACATGTTTCTTTTATCTCAAATATTGATCCGGAAGCGGGCAAAATACAACCTTTGAGTATCCCAGTAATGCAGGGGTCAGGTTTCATGATTTCTGTAGGTCTTATTCTTTGTCGGTTACCTTCTTTATCACATTCCAGAGGGTCCACAATTTATGGCTAGTTAGAGGTCTGTAAAAATACAAAAAATCCAGGGTTGGAAAAATAGTTGTAAACACAAATAAGTAAAGTCATGCGATTAATCAAATAATAAATTCATTGAATAACTTACCATGAAGAGGGTGGTTATTCTCATTTTACTAAAAGAATGGTTGTTTATGCAATTTGTGAGGTTTTATTGCATTTCATTCTGCATTCAAAATATCATAGTTATACCAACGATAGAATAATGTTCTTGTAACACAAATCCATTGTTCATATGCACTTTATAAGTTATGATTGCAATAGGCAAATACAACATTGACAAAATATCCGTATTTCTATATAAAAAACAGATAATTTTATGGTAATTCAATAACTTGAAAATATGTTTCAACAATAATAAACAGGTCGTCTGACACTTGGTATAGACAAATGTATTTGACATTTGGTGGACGGTTTTGGAACTAAAAACTGACATTCCATCGAGAAAGACTACTCTATAAAAAAAGTTAGGAGACGAAATAATCTTTGGAAATTTATATCATTAATAAATTATAAAGAGAAAAGGGACGAATGATTATAAAATAAATAAATGATAATTAAAGATAATCATCGGATTATAACATCCGCATATCAAGTTAAGGTTTAGCAATAATATTATCTCATAAAAATAAGAAATTAAGTTCCATAATAGAAAATTCAGTACTGGGTTTTACGCTATAATAGGAAATCATGAGTGGAATTCTGTCGGAATAAACCACTAGTATTAACTATTTATTGATAATCTTATTCTGAAGCTAGGTAAATGACTATTCTTTTTGGGGGTCGTTCAATCCAGCGTATAATGTAGTAATGAATAATAGTACAAGTTAAGCATAACCACAGAAATGAAAGCAATTAATATTCGGCATCGGTAAAAGGACCTTTATAGCTAAATCTTTAGAAATCACGCAGTTCACATCGCACTTTCCCTTTATCACTTATAGCAACCAATTGCATATCTCAATTTAGTTCCTAATTAATTATTAACTATCATATTGGTAGTAGGTTTAGCATAGTTCACACTTTTACTAGCAGTAGGTATAGAGCTGGTAGGCATAGCGCTCCTTATAATGGAATAGGCATTTATTTCAGCTGATAAGCGAACAAAGATACTTCACAAAGTTAAGAGAATTGTATAGGGTTCGGTTTAGTTAATGTAGAAAAATAATTTTATAAAATTCTATTCTATTTAAAATCAAGCGAAGTAATGTTCATTATTTTGTTATAGATTCTTAGGTTATTAATTAACAGAGCATAGATAATGTAAATTCAGCGTGTAGAGTTAGTATTTATTAGTAATCAGACAGCAGTACTCAAGAATATGGGTCTACGCTTACAACCGGGTCCTATCGCTAGAAGTCACGAGCCCTTTCACACATACAAAGCCAAATCAGTAGCATATTCGGTCACACCATTAGATTAGGGTTATAGGAAGTAAAACCAAGCAGAACTTAGGTCAAACATTTAATCAATTCATAAATAGGCATTGTTAGGTTTAAAGCCGACGAGCGGTTAATCACCATAAGTAGAGTTTATTGTTAGGTATGTGTTAGGTTATATAAAAGCTAGGATTAAAAGATTATCAAACAGCTTAGCAAATTGGTAGTAGGGTAGCGAGTCTTCAACTCTTCAATCATATCATATCATCAATAACATAGGGGTAGTTACAGTCAGTGGGTGTTAACGACTGCAATCTTCATTTATAATTGAGGTTTAACTGATTGATCACAATATAAAGAAAACAGGCTATTAAGATCGAGACTGCTAGAGCACTCTCGTACCGAAAACTGTATTTTTGGGACCTGTCAAAAATTAAAACCTTTAATGTCTATTCGTATTTAAATGTTATTAGGTATCTACATATTACTATATGTAGATACCTAATAAAATTTAAATACCATCTGTGGAAATACTACAATTTGTGGTAATACCACAGTTTGTGGTAATACCATAGAAAATAAAGTCCACAACATCCCAATTTATTTGCTTTTATCTTTTTTGACTTTATTCATAGATGCAGACGTAGACACGGTCTAACAAAATTAATATAATTTTCTACCAATCAAATTAAACATAAGTCAATATAATTTCATTGAGAGCGAGTTTTAACATTGAAAATGTTCGCCGTTTCTTGTGGCCAAACTAAAATGCCAAACTAATTTGGCCACGAGGAAACTTCATTTTATGTTTTAAAGAAATTGTGACATTTGACGCCTGTAGTTTCGCAGATATGAAAGGTACGCGGCGTGGATGGGTTAGGGTAGGTGCACCAGTGAATAAACCCTTAAGGCGATTTGAAACTTTAAAAATTACGAACACCTATTTCTGGATGACTTTGCTGTAATAATGGCACTACGTACTATTGAGAATTTATTAATGTACAATATAATATCTACAATATGTCAGAAATGCTCGTAGTTGTTTAGGTAATCTGCATTTTACACTAAAGTACCCCAAATCACCAGTGAATGAACGACAAAATCCAGTTAACGAACGTTTGAAATCCAATAAATGAATTACTAGTTTCATATAGTGGATGTAAACAGAAATCGTTAATTTATGTCTGTACGATATTTTACAGCAAAACAAAATTGTAACAAATATAACATTTCAAAAGAAACCGAAATCATAAATGGCGCTCAACCAACCCACTGCTGGGCTCTCCCGAGGCTTGTCTATTTGCCTTCCTGCCCCCCTACTCAAATGGTCAACTTTCTATTCGTTTAAATGCTACGCTTACTTTTAAAGCTTAAATTTGCCAAAAAGCAATAGATGATTAAATCACATGTCGCAAACTTATGTAAATCACAGACTTCGATGTATTGTAGGGAATTGTCAAGCTTACTTCACGTAATTTTATAGTTTACTGCTTATTTAAAAGTTTTAGAATGTTGGCCATTTGAGTAGGGGGCTGAAATCCTCCGGATGCTTAATTATATGCTTAATGTAATTAAGAAATATATAGTTCATTTACTGGTTTTAAATAATCAGTAAATGAACTAGGCATTTACTATAGACCAATATTTAAATTTTAAAAACTAATGCATGAAAACCCTAGTTCGAAAACTGGTCCAAAGATTGACAATGGTTTACTATAGCTATCCTCTAAATATGAAGAAACTCAATTAAAAGTATTTTGGCTATGTCAGGGTTGATTACTTATTTTTTAGTTGTAAGTAGTTTTACCTTAAAACAAGAAGATAAAGCTACTTTAATAGTTTTATTTAATGATAATAAAAATATACAATTGTTCCTGTATCGCTAGTAATAAATTAATTATCGTTTTCAGACAATAATCTGACTCTATAATCGGAGCCTACATTATTTCTACCTTTTGCCATCATGAGCGCTGCGATCGATTATGATACCCCAGCTAGTACTTCGCACCCAACAAATAGACGAAATAATCATTATTTTATCTTAAAAACCAATTTCCTTTGTAGAATGAATCATATATCATCTTAAAAGCTAATATCAAAATATGTTGTCGCACCATAGTCCTTAATTATGGTTCATAGAAACAGGAACACTACACAACGTGTCCACTTTAAGCTGTCGCCATTTAGAAACTACGGAACACACATAGTCGTCTGTGCAGCCAGTTAACGTAATAAAGTATGATTTTTCATGAAAAAAGTGCTGTTACGAGTAGAAAACAAAAGATTTCTTATTTAATAGAAAAATAACACTTTTGTTCATTAATTGGGGGGTGTTCGTTCACTGGTGCACCTACCCTATTATGTCAAAATGTGCGCCTACTGGAGCCACTGGAGAACTTTAAAATGGAATTTGAATTCCCAAAATAGGTTGGTAACTTTTTGAGATTTTTCTGTCAATATTTCAAATTTTTTTCGCCGACTTGGATTGAGAATTTACCAATACCTTTTTTTTAGCTCGTTATTCAAGAAACGGAAAATGGGATCTCGGGATTGAATTAAGCTACAGTTTGAACCACCTTACGAGGCGGGCGGACAAAAACTGTAGGCTGTAGCGGGTCCCTTACGTGCGAGGTTAGTCGCTCCGTTCACTTTAAAATAATAAATTCCTATTAACTATGTATGGTGTGGAGCCTATACGGCATTGATAACAGCACCATCAATATAATTTCGCCACCAACTAAGTCGG
Organism: Agriphila geniculea; assembly: GCA_943789525.1. NCBI lineage: Eukaryota > Metazoa > Arthropoda > Insecta > Lepidoptera > Crambidae > Agriphila > Agriphila geniculea. Next base: position 16,599,512 of record OX038874.1, read on the forward strand.
CTTCACAGACTGATTTAGTAGTACAGTACATAAGAAAAATATTTCTAAATTACATTTTCAATGTAATGCGTATGATAGTTGCGCGTAGTGAAATATCTGTACATTTTGTTTGTAGATCTCTTTTCTTCTACCTATAGAACAGTATAGATATAACAACATTGAAGACTAATGTTTTGAATAGCAAGTGGGTATTCGGAGGCTGGTAAATGCGATACAAAAGTTAAACACATTATTTTTCGTACAAACGTGTGATCTTTCTGGCCTTGCGTTTGTTTAAACGGAGTTGTTCAATACTGTGTGAGAGCTTTCAGGGTTTGTTTTGGACTTGAGTTGGGTAAAAAAAATAAAATGTCAGCCCAGTAGGTCCGAGTTATTGGAAGTTCTAATAAGTTTTCTTTTCATTTGGTAGTCTGATGATGTTTTGATAAAGTCTTATCCGGAGTAAATTGTGTAATGATAACATTTTGATTAAGTCTTATCCAGAGTAAATTGTGTAATGATAACATTTTGATTATTTCTTTTCAAGTATTAATTTTTAATTATGTATTTTTGATCTGTCGTGTAAATGAGCTTTACCGGTAGAGTAGGTGTACAGTTGTAACACGTTATTAGTAGTTTATGATACAAGGTTGGTAAGGAGGTTTTTAAAACGAGTTGACGTTTTATAAGCCCGAGCCGCAGGCGAGGGTTTATAATCGTCACGAGTTTTAAAAAACCTTAACAACCGTGTGCCATACTACGTTTTTCAATACATTTGCGAGAAAACATTATAGGTACTACTGAAATTGTAATCTATAACATATAATAAAACTGTAAGTTCTTAATATTTAAGCGCGAATAACGCAAAAAACCGCTACAAGAATTTTGATGGGCTTTCCACAGTTTCGTAGATTGATGTCCAACTTAAAATCTAAGCTATGTTTCATCAAATTCATGTGGGTGGAACCTTGGAAACAGCTTGAACTCTCCGTAGTACTAGCTTTCATACATTAAAGAGGTCATTTAAACTGGAAATTATATTTTCCTACAGTCCACGCGGATGAACTTGCGGGCGGAAGCTAGTAGAAACTAAAAAAAACGTACGTAAACAATATCGCACGGCTCGGGCGTGCGGTAAAATCAACTTACCGCACGCTGTACTAATCCGTAAACAAAAACGCACGGCGTGCGGTAAAATCAACTTACCGCACGCTGGACTGTCATCGTAAGTTCACATTTTCGAGCAACTGTATTGAAAAATTATTTTTACTGTTGAATATTCTACATTTATAAAACTCATATACCTGGGGGCTTATTACAAAAATAACGTATGCAATTGCGTAACGCAGTCACTTGGTCACGATAGTCGTTCGCAGTTATGTCGGATACGCTAGAGAGAAACTGTCAAACTTACGCAATCACTTTGCGATATCGCATACGCAAGTGCTTTGTAAGAGAAAACAATCAGCACGGAGCACGGACGCAGCTGCGTGTATCGCATTAAACTTTTCGTAATTGACCCCCAGAATGAAATTTCCACAAAGCCATGATTTGAATTATTATTAAACTTTGTGTATCCAACGGCTGGTGGGATTAAAACATAATCTGGATTGGTTTGATTGCGAAACTGTGCATCGGCAGTCAGTAATACTTCGTCAACTATTTATGGTTAAATTAACAAATTTTGATTATGTATCAGGTAAGTATTGGTAATATTGCAGTATCGAATACGCCTGGAATACAAATATCTATTTGTCACGTCATCAACGTCAAATTGATATGAGCATCTCTAGCTATATTGATAAAAATGATCTAAAAAACATAAAATTAATTTGATATACGCAGTTCGAATGATCATATTGTTGTAACACACAAGGTGTTCAAAATATCTTTATATTCACTGTTTTATTTTATATGAGCAGTCAGGGTGTTCAAAATTATCTTAGCAAACAAAGCTCCTAAAGTTATCTGTGCACAATGCATTACATTGCACAGATAACTTTGAGGGTTTTTTGATTGATAAATTTACCAGCAAAAACAATCAAAATCAAAACAATTACCTATAAATTTGATTCGGTTTTGAGTAGGTGCTCTGTACGTACATTTCGATGAATATATGCGGTCGCAAACAGAATTCGCAATGCCATTTTACGATTTAATCTTGCTGGGCGATGCACTGTGATTGACTCTCGATATGCAATTCTGCCCTCGTACAGAGTAGGATTACGTTTTTAAACCTACCGTCATACTACAGTTTTTGGTGTTTTGACGTTCTGGCTCTAAAAGGAAATAGATAAAACATACTAAGGCCCGTATTTAGAAACCGTTATCAATGGTGAGAACTATCTTGAGATCATATCTGAGATGCTGTTGTAGGAATAAGAAGAGCATCTCAAATATGGTCTCAATGTAGCTTTGAACGTTGAGAGCGGCTTATAAATACGGGCCTAGGTACTTTCTTCACCTGAAGAAGGATTTACAAAAAATGGTACATTATTTTTACAGGAGTTTATTTTTAATAGTGAAGTTTCTTGAAAAACTAAGAACCAGTATTTTTTGGAATGGTATAATAGTGTTATTCGAAATTGTGGGAAAAGGTGATTCTTAAAATATACGTTTGGAAAAGGTAGAGCATAACAGGACTAGAAGATTATCTAATGTCTTAGAGCATCGCGGCTTCAAGCGCGTCTTACTCTAATGTCGCACGCTTAGGTACGTCAATCACAAATTTTATTTTGTATGTGAAATGTACAAGCAAAAGACTTGTAATTTTATAGTTTACTAGCTTCTGCCCGCGACTTTGGCCGCGCGGATATTCGAGAAAATCCTTAGGGAACCTTTAACCAGGATACTTAAATAGTATTCTATATTTTAATTTCATCAAAATCAGGTTAGTCGTCTTTAAGTGACTAGGTAGGCGTCCCCACCATGCGCACTGCCCCTTCCCCTCCCCCTCCCTCGCACTCTCCCTCTCCCCGTTCTCAAGCTCTACTCTATTCCTGTAGCAAATTTCATCAAAATCGGTTCAATAGTTTAGGCGTGATAGCGTAACAGACAGACAGCTGCAATTATTGATAAGTTTTTGTATAACCCGTATATTAAGGTGCCATAGCTTATGGCACTTTGCTATCTTTCTAAAAAAAATTGATTAACAATAATCGCATTTAATACTACACTAATAAATAAATTAACATCAAAGTAAAAAGCCAAAATTGATAACACCAAAACGGAAGTACATAATAAAAAATTCCTCCACCCCGCTGTTAAATTATGACGGGCCGGAAATATTTTCATAGCCAGCACAGCCATTCTCAAATGTCCTTTAGCTGGTTCAAATTTCTTTGAACTTTCACGTTCATTCAAAATGCGAGAGAAAGAAATTTGATTTTTTACACACGAACTCTCAAAGAGAATTTTGTTTGATAGCAAAAGTTGTTGGGTTATTTACGCTCTGCGAAGGTGTTTTAAGAGGCTAAAAAGGGAAGGTTGGATAGATGCCAGCTCGAGGCTAACTGGCTGCATCTGAGTTGGTGCTGAGTAACAGCGTTGCGTTAATGCGGTTGCACAATGTGGTCTTGTATTTTTAATAACTGTGCAGAATCGCGCAGGTTACTTCTTGTAGAATTTTTAAATTTCCATTTCTTCGGTGATATTTGTTTTTAGACTATTTTTAATCTTGATGTAAGCGATGATTCTCTCCATTTTGTTGCCGGGCTAAGTGTATGTTTACATTTCATTCCATTAGAATATTTATTATCAACAATATTAATTTTGTTTTAATTAGCTTTTATCCAACATACACAATGTTGGATAAAAGCTAATGGATGATAATTTGCGACATGTGACTAATTAATTTCGTTTCATTCGTTATTTTTATGTTCACATATCGAAGGCCATTAGATGTTATAGCAAAAATCCTTTAGGGCAATAATATATATAATGTTGAATTGATAAATATTGATTCTAATCTAACATTATTGTTTTGAAAATATATTATTTTTCATTGATGGCAAATTCTTTATAATCAATAAAATAATGTTTAATTTGAAAGTAGGTTATAGCAAATCAACCATTTTATTTAGTTTTCTTAGATTATGCTTATTATGGTTTAACAAAGCTCTTAAAAGCTCCCATTTGCAGTGTTTCAAATCTGATAAGCAATTATTTAACAGCGCAGCGTCATACCTATTAATTTTAGTTTACGTGAAGTAAATAATTTCACTTCTGTATATTCTGTGAGGTGACATTATTATTTTAACAAATTTTTGGACCCTTTGTACGCATCAACTTTGTATACGCAATATAAATACATTTTGAATTTGAAATATGATTTAATTTCAATGAGTAGTTTATAGAAACAAAACCGAATGAACGACTTTTTAGTAAATAGGCATAACTTGTGACGGGAAGTTGCGAAAGTATAATTTTATGAATTCAGCGCAGTTGATATCGTGGGGCGGACGAATTCAGAAGTCGCAACAAAATATAAACCTACTTTATCATCTAACCCCATATCTATTGGGAGGCATTATCCGTTTTGTTATCCTTTTATTTGAATTCCTTTCTCGGTAGATATTACAGTCGCATTGTGTTTACTTGTAAAAGTTTTATGAGTACGAAGTAATATACGAATCTTATATCATATTTCCTTCTTCTCTAAATTGATTAAAGCGAATCCTTAGTGATTGTTTTAGCTACTTATATTTCCATTTGATGACATTCTTGCAGTTATTTTTATTATGTATTTAAAGGAATAAGTATCTTATAGGAAAGAAAATAATGACTATTTAGTGATTGTGTTTTATAAGATAAATAAAAAGCTTTGGTGTTTGCATAAGATAAATACGAAAATATTTTTACCATCAGCCATTTTAATGTCCCCATTGCTGGGGCACAGGCCTTCCTTATTGGTGGATAAGGAGGTTGGGCCATAACCCACCACGCGGACCCAATGCGGATTGGTAGGTGTTAACGACTGCAAATGCAGCCGGGACCAACGGCTTAACGTGCCTTCCGAAGCACAGAGGAGCTCGAGATAATAAATTTTTGGTCACCCATCTCATGACCGACCCTTGCGAAAGTTGCTTAACCTCCGCAGTCCGCTAACCTATTGGTCTATATACTTGACGTGTCCACAGGAAAAAATATAACAATGTTTCAAAGTTCACACGAATTACGTCGTCGATACAGCTTATAATAAAACTAGTTAGAACTTGTAACAATTGCCGTGTCATTGCAACTTTCTATTGGTCCTCATAAAGGTGCTAATGGAAGTTAGATCAAGATTGGCGCAGTTGATTTCTGAGCTTATAATAGCCGCCATAAGCCCCACAAGAAACCGAATGTTCTTACAGACGATTATCCTACACGAAAGATTTTGCTTTGATAAGTATTTGATACGCGCTTATTAAGTACAATTTTCTTGTTCGAACTTGAATTAGTTTCTCTTCAAGGCCATAAACTTCTTGAAATTGTATTACCCGTGTAACACAACTTGTTTTTAAAATTTGTAAGCAAATTTATTTGCTCGGAAAAGCTACGACAGGAAAAATAAGCTATTTGATTAACGAAGCCAAAAAATATTGGAGAGGGTGGGCTTTCATTAAAAGTGCACGCCGTGGCGCCCCTCGATACAAAGTAATGAACGGTTGAGAATTTATAATTCGGATTTTCCATACGGAATTGAAATTTGAATAAGCAAACGTGGGAATTTATTCAATTTAGTACGGAGGACCGGAGCTGGGCGATCGTTATCTATTCACAGAGGAACACCGTTTTCTATTTAATTTTTGTCCATTGCAGTTTCCCTTTCACGCCGTAATTGAAGCATTAGACGCTTGGGACCGGATATGAAAAAGATGACAAAAAACGAAGCAAAGAAAGAAGTTAAAAGATGAAAGAGTCCGTAACGAAGTGCTGCGACGAAGAAGTGTGAAATTATTTTAAGGTATTTGAAGCAGTAATAAGTGGCACAAAAGTTTTTTGCGGAGATTTTCTCGTTTAATGGTAATCTGGGAAAATTCCAACTGCCACAATCGGATTAGCCGTCACCTCAAAATGTATTTGGGGGAATCTTTAGATTGTTCACAATGAAAATTTTATCTTGTCATTATTGCCACGGTTATGATGGCCATTTTCTCCAAGTACTGAGATATAAGAAACAGATGGACTGAAACTCTGAAACGTTAGCCGGTAATGTTGTCTGTTCCAAATTGCTAACCTTGTAATAATAATATTTTATTGAAAAGGAAATATTTTTAAACAGTATTCCTTACTTATATTATGAGGGGTTTCACAAGGAAAAAAATGAATGTTACCAAATTTCAAATCTTTCTTGACTTTGTCTACTGAATAGCCATTTTTTTTTTAAGTTGATGCCGATGGTTATCACTAAGGTTTTATTTTCATAACAATGGTTTCTTGATTTAGGATTTCATTTGTATTTTAGAGGTATGTACAAGTAAATAACTAGCTGCAGTACGTGACTATAATAACAATGCGTACATCAGAAAATATGTTTATGGTTGATTATTATACCGGACCGGATAGTAATTACTTTCCAAGACTTTGGAATAATATTATTGGAGGTGTTGTTGTTAAATATTTAATAACTACTAAGTACAATAATGTATCTGCATTTTTTTCATTAATTGAAAACTCTGTCTTATCTGATATTGATAAATTAATGATTCAATATGAGTAATTAAGGTAAAAGCATTACCTATATAAATAAAACCGGTCAAGAGCGAGTTGGACTCGCGCACCGAGGGTTCCGTACCATCATAATTGCACCATTAAACCACACTGCACAGTAGAATAATAAAATTAGTAATGCAGTTTTAGGTCAGCGCCATCTCTTGACCGATAGTGGAACTAGTGTTAACCTTTTTAGAAATTTGATAATTTCTAAAAAAGTCGGGTATATTGAGACATCGTTTAGTTTTCCTGTAATCTTTATATAAACTGCTATCACATAGAATTATTTCAGATTTTTTCTCTTTGCAAACTTCGTAGATAAGGGGGGGAACGGTATTTTTTTTTACATTTTTCATCATAAGTCGAAAACTATGCGGTCTAGAAAAAATGGAAAAAACCGGCCAAGTGCGTGTCGGGCCACGCGCAGTAGGGTTCCGTAGGTACATTATATACCATACCATATTTTAATACCGCTATCATTTTTCGTCTGAAAAAATAACTTTGTTTTTCACTGTGTTTGTATGAATGACAAAGTTATATTTGCGGTTTTGGAAAATGTACTATATCTCAAAAACTAATTACTGTATCTCGTTCAAACCAATTTTCGTTGAAAGTGTTTATTAAGATCTATAGCATATATTTTTTTTAGATTTTTCACCCTCTTACTTTAAAAGTTAAAGGGGGGGGGACACACATTTTACCACTTTGGCGGCAGATATCTTTCAAACGGTTGACTTTGAAAAAATATAGTCTTAGAAACCTCAATGTCATTTTTAAAGACCTATCTATAGACACCCCACAAGTATTGGTTTGATGAAAAAAAATATTTTCAGTTTCAGTTCCATGTATGGGGAGCCCCCCCTTAATCTTTTATTTTATTTATTTTTGTGTAAAAATCGTAAAGCGGTTCACAGAATACACCTACTTACCAAGTTTCAACTATGTAGTCTTAATACTTTTGGAATAAAGTGGCTGTGACATACGGACGGACAGACAGACAGACAGACAGACAGACAGACAGACAGACAGACAGACAGACAGACAGACAGACAGACAGACATGACGAATCTATAAGGGTTCCGTTTTTTGCCGTTTTGGCTACGGAACCCTAAAAATGATTGAAAACGTGCAAACGGCGTTCTTTCATATGATACCCCACATGCCCTAGTAGCCCCACTTCAAATTTTTAAGACCCTTTTTCAGGCCCTGCTGTAAAAAAGATATTTATTTTTTTATTTATTTCTTATTTGCAAAATAGTTGGGCAAATGTCATCTTAAACTATTCCAAATTTCAAGTTGATACCATTAGTAGTTCTCGAGATATCCAGCTGTGACAGACAGACAGACAGACTGAGTCACACCATAAGGGTTCCTTTTTTACCATTTTGGTACGGAACCCTAAAAAGAGCTTCTGGGAAAATTATATTTCGGGAGTTCACTGATGAAGCTATAAAAATATTATTTCCTTGATAACTACGCTTTTACTAGGTACTTACAATTCATTTCCCCTCATAATTTGCCTAAAAGTAAATTGCTTTGAGATTTTATAATTAATGCCGTACCAAGTTGGCACAAAAACGGTCCTCCGCACAAATAAACGGCTTTCCTGTTTTACTAAATATTTGTCCGTTAATTGTGGTGAAATTTTGTAATTAGGCTTACTATGCGATTGCTGACAAAAGGCAATTAGTCGGTTTTGTGAATAAACGAAAACAACAAGAAGGATTGCTTTTGTTTTGTGTTTACTTATTTGGTGGAGATGGATGTCTTGAGTCTTCTGAGTATACTTAATTACATTGAGTATTTTCTAAATATACCTCTATTATTTTATGAAAGCAGCGAAAATTAATTTCTACGTCTACTTACGTGGAAATTGTTAGTCTGAATCTCAGTAAGATGTTTTAAGAGGTTTCTTTATATAAAAGTCCATATCCTTCATCATTTAACTAGAAGGCAACTTAAAAAATGTGAAATGAACATAATTGGTCAATTTATTTATACCGGTATTTACAAGTCATTACGTGATTTTCTACATCTTTATGAGAATAAATTGGGTACGTTTTTAGTAGCGGACGCCCGCGACTTCGTTTCTGGCAATCTCAGCCCCTCGGGAATGTCGTTAACTTTAGACTGGAGATCTCGAGATTTATCGGGCCCAATGACCATGAACGACATTTAGCTTTCAGAGTAATAGTTATTTCAAGGTTGTATTCCGTTTATTTGCTTTACTTTCTATTAGTTGTATCATTCATATAGTATTTTAGTATTTTTTATTTGTATCCTGCTTAGCACATCAATCTGTCATGGAAATTAAGCTATTCCGTTGTTTGAGCTATTTCTGGATATTTGTTATGTTGAGCAGGGGGAATTGTCCATTTATCACTTATAATTCATAAAGTAACATAATACTTAATTATTTTAGTAATTTTGTCTTAGAAAAAAAACCTACCTCTAAAAAGCAAGAAATAATATTCGTAATAATAAAAACACGTCTATTGAAGTCGGGTGTGGCTGGAGTACAAATTCCTTTTTTTTATTCTAAAAGCCCCACCCGACTTCAATAGACGTGTTTTTATTATTACGAATATTATTTCTTGCTTTTTAGAGGTAGGTTTTTTGAAGTCGGTTTTTTGTATTTTTAAACAATTTTTATTTTTTAATTTTTAGTGTAGGTAGCTTTTGTATTAGGTAGTGTAGGTATATTATTTGGGTAGAAAAATCGGCTCAGCCAAACGTGAGTTAATCGCGGAGAAACATACATACATGCGGGTCAAACTACGAACCTCCTTTTTTAAGTCGGTTAAAGAACTACACTTAAGATATCCTTTTCAAACAAAAAAATAATTATCTTATTCAGTTCATAAACAAAGAAGTTATACGACTGATCATCGAGGTAGTTCACACAAAAAACATTATATTTTCGTGCTTTTTTCAAGATTACTTGAAAAGTACTGAACCGATTTCAAAATTTTAATAAATGGGACCAATTTGGAAGTTTACCTAATCTAATAACTTTGAATCATTTCAATCGGATCAGCCGTCTTCGAGTAATCGGTGTACATACAAAAAACAAAAAAAAAAACGGGTCGAATTGAGTACCTCCCTCCTTTTGAAGTCGGTAAAAATAGTTTTTCTCGTTTTAAAGTCAATTTAGTCAAAAGATACAGCACGGTAATTCCATGGCTTCCACCATGTGGAGTACCAGAAGTATACGTGTCACATGTATTTTGTTGAATTAAAATCTTGAAATTTGGTATGTAGCAAGGTCTCACAGCAACAGAAAAAATCCAAAAATGACATTTTATTGTAATACGATTTCAAAAAAACAGAAAAACAGAGCCTTGTCTCGTATGCTCGAGTTTTTATATTAATGTACTAACTACATTATGCAACGTAACCTACCATAAGATTGTGGGTTGAAATTAATCTTTAGTAAATGAAATGATTGCTTTCAGAATAGACTAAAAAGTGTTTTACGTTGCATTTCATATTATCCGATGCAAAATTGTCACCGTCTGAACCTGTTATAAAGTGTTACCTATTGGTAACAACTTTTCTTTACAAGGATATTTCTAGAAAGTGTCGTTACAGCTCGATAATAGAGCGAAGTTAGCTAACTACTTAATGATAATACCTACAAGAGTTCCTTTACTTCCTTTGTGCTTTATATTTTATAATGATCCTAGTATTACCAGGAAACCATATTTCGCTTTGAGGATCGCACCATAGTTACAAACTTCTACCATAAAGGCTCTAAGCGCTTATTGTTGTGTTGTTACACAATATGTTGTCTGAAGAACAAGAGAATGTAAGATATAACAATAAGGCTCACGGTTGAGGACGCTGAAGACAGATATTATGTTCTAATTAACAATACAGGTGGAAACCGTTTCGTCAGTAGCTAATATTTCAATTTAAACAGTTTACAAAAACTTGACATGATTAATTATTTTTCAACACACTTGCTCGTAAAGTGAGCCCTAATACATCGCTTTTAGGGCCATAAACCGAGCTACAACAAACACCGTGCGTAATATATAAAACACTAATTTAAATTATTACCTTATTGCAAGTTTTATGCGAGTAAACAGAGTATTCCAAATTTAACCGGGTAATACAGTTATTTATTTTCAACACACTTGCTCGTAAAGTGAGCCCTGATACATCGCTTTTAGGGCCATAAACCGAGCTATAACAAACGCGTGTAATAATATATAAAGCACTAGGTTGTTATAGAATTATCCCTACAAAGTTAAATTAGTGCCTTACTGCAAGTTCTATGCGAGTATACAGAGCATTCACAATTTAACCGGGTAATACAGTTATTTTTTTTAGTAACAACAAAGAGGTTTTATGCCGCTGAAAATTCATATTAATTTTTTAAATAAATAAATGTGTAAGTCCTTAATTAAGTCAAACAAATATTTCTTATTATCAAATTATTCATAATTCACAATATTTTGTTTTCAAATATTTAAATATTTGCATTTTATCACTTAAAATTATAATTTTGAAGTAGGCTGTATGCTCACTTACCCCTTTGTTCGCAAAATATTCATGCATTGGGCGTGTGAAAAAACAAAAAAAAAAAACCTACGCGCCTTTTTCCTTAATTGTCATATTATTTTGTTTTTGTCAAATTTGTTGCTGTGTGGTAAATTACTTTGTATTTTCCTCGCAAATGTGTTGAAAAACGTCGTATGAAACTCGTGAGCTTTTGCTCATTGCACACTCGGCTGAGTTACGCCCTCGCCTGCGGCTCGGGCTGCAACCCACAGCCTTGTGTGCAATCATAATGTACTATTAACACCTTTGCTCGTAAAGCTGATGTAATTCCACCGGTTTTAAATATGTAAAGCGGGTCATAAAAAACGCGTGTGTTACCAAAGCAAATAGTTAAGATAGAGTCCATACAAATTCCATAACAGTATTATTTGCCATTTCAAATATGGAACTGATCGCCGCCGCACGACTCCAGCTAGTGAGCAGCGCGCTGTTGCTATTCAAATTTCGAACTAATCGCCGCGCGGCGCCAGTCAATAGACAGTGTGCATTCACAGATTGAGTTTATTGCAAATAAAAAAAAAACAGTTTATTCGGTAATTTAAAAACTTGGCTGCATGCTCTAGCGTCTTTGCCAACATTTTCACGCAGCCACGGCAGAAAATAATCCTCGCGCCATTTTTCTCAAATTTTCATTTCTTTGTTCTTGTATTGTGAATACCTAAAAATGACAACTTTCAATAATGAAGATAAGCAATATATTACTTCAACTCCACCGGATATACTAACAGAAGCGCGAATCGCATGCAACAGCTTGCTGCCGTCAATATCCAAGGACAGATACATAACCACGTATGAAAATTTCTTGAAGTGGAAAAACATGAAAAATGCCAAGTCATTTTCTGAAAATGTAGTTTTGGCGTATTTTTTTTTCTCTTTCCTCACAAATGTGTTAAAAAACGTCGTACGATATACGTGCGTATTGGTTATAACATGCTCGGCTCAATTACACCCTCGCCTTCGGTTTGGGCTGAAATTCCGCCTCGCATGTTATAACCATCTTAACGCACTAATATCGTAATGTACTATTGGGAGGGTGCGAAGGTATAATAATCGATCGCAGCGCTCATGGTGGCAAAAAGTAGAAATAAAGAAGGCTCTGTAATCTGCTTGAAAACGATATTTAATTTATTACTAGCGATACAGGAATAATTATATATGTTTATTATCACTTAGTAAAATTATTAAAGTAGCTTTATCCTCTTGTTTTACAAAATCTACAACTAAAAAAGAAGCAAACAAACCCTAATATAACCAAAATAAAACACTCTTTTTGAATAGATCTTACTTGCCATATTTAATTTAAATGACCAAAAATGATTTCACAACACTTTGTCCACCCAATTCACAGTAATTTTGAAATTTACATTAATAACACAATATGTATAGTATTTTTTAATATTTTGTCACAATGCCGCCATTACATATCAAAACATCAAAAAGGTCAGGTCAGAGCCAACAAAGTTGCAACACGCTAGGTGGCGCTAAAAGCGTGCACAGAGCCATTTTTATGCCGCCGAAAATTCATACATTTTTGGAATGAGTAAGTCCTTATAGTTCAGGCAATAAACGCTCAAAAAAGGTATAGAGGGATAGGCGTGAAACATAATTTTTGAATTCCTAACTTTATTTGGACCTGTTAGGAGGTGAACATATCAAAAGTCCCCGCCCGTAGGCCCTATGCCGGGGGGGAGGGGGGTTTGAAGGTCCCATTTTTCGGTTTTTCACATATATCTCGAAAACTATACATTCCAGCGACATGAGTTTTTTACAAAATGAAAGCTGGTTAAATTTGCTACATGTTTAATACGGTATTTTTTTGATATCTTGTATATATTTCGAGATATTCACTATTAAAACCTCCCCTGGCATAGGGGCTACGGGAGGGGACTTTTGATATGTTCACCTCCTAAGTGGTCTGAACAAAGTTATGAAGTCAAAAGTTGCGTTCCAATCATTTCCCTATACACGTTTTCGTTTACTGGGCTATTAATTAAGTCAAACAAATATTGATTATAATCAAATTATTCATAATTCACAACATTTTGTTAAAAAATATTAAAATATGTGCATTTTACGACTTAAAGTTATAATTTTAAAGTAGGCTGTATGCTCACTCACCCCTTTGTTCGCAAAATATTCTTGCATTGGGCGTGTGTAAAAAAACCTGCGCGCCTTTTAATATTTTGTTCTTGTCGTATTTGTTGCTGTGTGGTAAATTACTTCGTTTTTTTTCGCAAATGTGTTGAAAAACGTCGTATGTAATTCGTGAGCTCTTGCTTATTGCATAGCTGAGTTACGCCCTCACCTACGGCTCCGGCTGCAACCCACATCCTCGTGTGCAATGAGCAACCTAAGCTAACTTGTCTCATAATGTACTATTATAAAAGATAACATAATAACTTAGCCTATCACATCAAAGAAGAAAAACATTGCCATTCTTGGAAGGGGGAGGTCATATCACTTTGGTTTTAATTAGAACAATGCTGCGAGATCTTTACTTTGTGAGTTGGTTTTCGTAGGTATAACAGGGTAAGAGCAGATAAGTCATTTTATAAGAAGTAAAGATAACTTCAGTTCAGTGCACTTTGCTTCAAATCAGAACAATCTTGTATGATGTTATATAATTCTGTGAGTTGGGTTTTGTTATAACACAGTCAAAGTCTAATTCAAATAATTTCTTTATTTAAATAAACTTAATAAAATAAATAAGCATTTTTGAATCGTCTATCTAATATATAATCCTACCACCCGCTCCAAACTTTTTTTTGTAGTAAATGCAGTAAATGCAGATAGGTCATTTGACAAGAAGATAATAACTTCGGCAAGTATATAATACAGTAAAGGTAGTATATTTAGGTATTCGATTAAGAGTTTGTAGGCTTTAGGACTTCGTGTTTGTGGCATCAGAAATTACTACATGAGACATTGGACTTGCTCATCAGGGATTCATTGACAGTCTCGAACTAGCGTACGTGTAGTCAACCCCTTAATACCTATAGCTGGCTGAGCAACTAGTGGCAAACTAAGTTCAAATAGTTAATGATTGCGTAATAGGGTAGTTTCAGTTCGGTTTGTACCAAAGTCATTCCGTACCACAATCGGTATCCCTTATTTGTGTGGGATCAAGTATTACGTCCATAGCCTTCACGTCAGATAACAATTTGTTCGTTATAATTAAGATCTGATTTGGTAACAAACTTGTTTGAAATACAGGGCTGCAATATAAGGGCTTCATCGCACAACTGCATGTTTGCAATAGATATTACTAGATGAACTGAATGCACAAAGCCGATAAAAGCAACTGCATTGCGGTCAACTTCTTTCTTATGTGGCTTCAATCATCAAACTTCAAGTGGCTGTGGGCCATATCTCTACTGCGCTGCTATTGCGCATCTGACTCGAAGAGATAGCTTAAAAGTAGACATCATGCACATGGACTGCACGCAACCTTTGCTACCACTGATAATATGCACGAGAGCATACACTTAGAGTAACTATCCGTCCGGATTTGTCCGGCTTTTTAAGATTAGGCGGTGCAATACTATGTAGTTATAAAACATACATAGCACTAGTGTTTAAAAGAGATGACCCAAAATGAATGGCTCTGGGCAATGTTTTTGTATTTACAGTTAGGTAAAGACACGATAAACAGTTTATATTTATCTAATTTCTATAAAATGGCGGGATGTCACAAAATTTATTCCGCTTGGTGGCGCTACTGCTGCTGGAGACCTTTTTAAAGAAAACCAAAATGCGTTCGAAGAAAAATTGATATTTACAAAAAATCGCTTCCAACATCCGAAACTTGATAGCAAACACATAGAAAACAACGAAATGACAGGTCTACGTCTACCTATCGCCAAGTTAGTGATAGTGCGCCGACTGGTGGACGATTTGTGAATCGGTAAAATTATCCTGCCATTTCTTTGTTTTTTGGAAGGAACCATAGACATAGAAAAATTTTCGCTGCGCTCAGAAGGAACATTTTATCTTGTGCATTCAAATATAAGCACACAACAAAAATACATAATAGTGGAAGATGTCATTTTGATCAGTCAATCAGTTCTTTTTGAAAAAAAAGTCTGGACTTTTATTGAAATATCCATCTTTATGTCAGGACTTTCCAAATTTTGATAGGTAACCCTTGACTGCAGCCAAACGTACTCGACTGAGCGCACTCCAAATCACTACTGTGCGCAGTAGATCTGTGTGAACTGCCAACATAGAGTCCAGGTGCCCTAATGCTTTACTTGCATACCCACCCTAGTGTATAGTGAGCAAAGAGTTTGTGCTTGGCATGCTATACATAATAGGTAGTGTTGGAAAAAAAAAACTGTCTCATTGAGAGCCCTACTGCCTGTAAATGTAATCCATAATTTTAAAAAGTACCCAATTTTCATAATATAATAAAGCTCAGTAACGGTTAGAAACTAAGTTTTTTTCGTTATATAGTTCACTTTATCGTAACATAAATACTCTAAATTATTGAAAAATCTAGAGCAATTTGAAACCTTAAAACAGGTTTTACTTGCTTGATAAAAGCTACTATCATTAATGGGTTTAGTCCAGAATGCTCAATTTACACGATTAGAGTTTTATGGCTTCCTGGTAAACGGCAATCAAACTAAACCGATAATGATGCGAGTTTGATTGTTAATACTGTTTGTTTTTAGCTTTTTTGTCATTTGATTTGGTTTTATAGAATATTAACTGGAAGAAATAAAAAACACCAAAAAAAACAAAAGTCTATGAAATTGTTTCCCTGGTTATAAATTGTAATACACACATCAACTTTGTCAGGGATACAGTAGTCCAATAAAACTAGCTTTATCTGGACATAAATGATAAACTCGTTGTTTTTATTAGTTTATCGGATATTGATATTAAGTGTCAAATATTAATTAGATATGTGATGTAAAAAATCCGGGGTGGTAACCGTTTCATACAAAAATCGTGAGATTTCGTACATTACCTAGCTTTTTCCTAAAAGCAAAATAGTTAACCAAATACCTTGTTTGTATAATTTTATGGTACATTAAAATGCTATCACCTAATAGCAAAATTAAACTTAATCCAATTTCGCATGTTCGTCGTCACATTATATATACCATTCAGTATGACTTATTAAATTACAGTTACCTATAATTTCTGGTAAGATAAGCCAAAATATCTGCCACTTACTGAACCTTCTTTATTAACAATAGTTCCGATTGATCAATTAGTTTAATTTTGATTTATTTACCTGAAATGCAAGCGTCATAGCATAATACATGTACATTTACTAAGTTATTTATTATGCTGTAATAATGAAATCAAAATTTGTTGAAAATTTCGTTTTTTTCTAGTGTTATGCGAAGTTTCAAAATGTTTAATTCCTTTTATTTTAACTATAACTAACACTAATTTATAACATAGAAAAAGAAAATTTTAGTTATCTAATTATGTCCAGATAAAGCTAGTTTTATTGGACTACAGGTGTTATTTTCATACAAACGAGGTAACTTTGAAGCCTTGGTTTCCACCCAGGGATGTACTGTGCTGTGATCTGATGACGGCTATCTAAGGAGTGAATGGAGGAGATTTAGATTGCCATACACACCCAACTAATCTGACCAGCATTCTCAAAACGTAAAGGACATATTTAAAAAAACCGCGAAAATAGCATGAAAATGTATGGAAATCCTCAAACTGAGAACTCTGACCCATTAATTAGAATGCTGATCAGATCACTTGGGTGTGTATTACGATCTAAATCTTCTCCATTCACTCCCTGGATGGCCATCATCAGATCATAGCACGGTACATCCCTGGCAGAAAACGAAGTAACTTTGAAAGTTACTTCGTTTATATGAAAATAACACCTGTATCCCTAGACAAAGTTGATGTGTATAGTAAGCTAAACTACAAAAATACGTTCGGATATATCAAAACATTTATCGGTTCCCACAACGGTTTTGGAGCAAAATAATATTCTTTTAGATTTCCTTCTCTCTATTTTCTACTCGTTCAAATTGCTGAGCTCTTTAATATTTTTCTTGTTGGAGCTGTGCCACAGAACGGGATAACTGAAATTGTTTCAATAAAATATTTTCACTGCAAAATCATTTCTTGTTATAAACTTTTACAACACCTTGTAACTTTTTAGTATTAGCTATAAGGCATTCAAATATTTATTTAATTATTTGATGTCTCAATATTAATTGTATTATTCATATAGAATGTCGACAAGTTCGAATCAATAGGTTGAATTTAGTTAATCAAAGGATAATCAATCAATCAATGGCGTTCTTGTATCTATATCAGATGATTTATTACTGTTCGAGCGATTGATCAAAGGTTGCCCCTTTCTATGGCGTTTTATTAGGTCCTATGTAGACATGGTGTTGGTGAGTTACATACATAACGTTCTTAAACTTTGTTGGGGAAGGTTAAAGTGGTTATACCACAAGTTAACCTAATTTATGCGGTATTGGATAGTGTTAAAGTGCTTTTCAGTTTAAAGCACTTTATCTTTTCTGACGTCAAATCAAACTAGTACAGTGTTAAACGTGGCGAGCATACGTGTCCCGGCGATTGAGAATTACCTTCAACGTTGTTCAACATGCAAACAGATCTGTATTACAAGTTAAAGCAACGTGCAGGCGGAATAGTGGCATATCACGCAGTTGAAGCTCATCCACTATTTTGATTTTAATTTTTTAAATCACACTTTCAACCTAAAAATATAAATATATTTTTGTTATAAGTACGGAACTCAATAACATTGGTATGGTAGGGTTAGGTGACTTAGGTGACCTGAAAAAAAAATCAAAATTGCGGGTGATCTATTTGGGTGAATGACTACTACTAGCCACCTAATCCACAAAGGGATGGTTAACTGACACCCGGTTTCTGAAGTACATACATTATCTGGTTTAAAGTTAATTTTATTATATTAAACCAGATCATATTGACCCCTCCGGTTAAGTTAAACCTCCGATAAAATACCTCAGAAACCGGGAGGGGAGGGGGGTGAGACGCTTAAATACTATTCTGACTATCTTTTGTTTCCTTTAGACCAAAATCCTCGAATAGTAAAGATGAACTATGAATTTCTGGCGTGTCAAACTAACCCCTGGTTTCTGAGGTACTTAATCAGAGGATATCAGAGATTTAACTTTATTGGAGGGGTCTACATTATCTGATTTTTCTTAAAGATTTTCAAAATAAGTGCACAGAAAGAGCGCAAAGCAACCTATAGAACGGGGAAATTGTTATTAACTCGTTCAACGCAAGTGTTGCAATAAATGAATTTACAGCTTCGTACTTCCGAAGATACAAATAAAGCGAACTGTTTTATGAATCCCATTCCTCTCTGTTTGTATTGACTTTATGAATACAACAATTCTGTAGTATATGAAGCCCAGTAACTTAAATGTTGTTTAATAAATAACGACCATAAACAGAAACTAACTACTATTCGAAAGTATTGTTTCAGTATTTAAGCTTTTATTTATTCCACAGCAATCGGCTCGACAGCCAATATTTTATTCCCGGTTGTTGAAATTCCAATCCAATTTCATTCTGGCGAAAAATATTCAAACACGCGCGAATCCATCGAATTTAAAAATATAAAAAGGGAATTTCACGAACGATTCGGCCTCTGATTAAATTTTCTCCTAAATGTCGAGTTTTTGTAACTGTGACTTATTTAGCTTAATTCAAAGTTAAATTCTATTCGCTCCTTGTGCCTATAGAACGTCTTAATTGGGTTTCAGTAACTTTAAAACCAATTCTATCGGCGTAGTTTACATTTTCAATTGCGTTATAAAAAGTTGAACTTACTGTAGCATTAAACGTGTTACTTATAAAAATCTTAGAACTAAGTTAAACTACGGAAATAATTTGGCAAGTCACTACGATACTTACGAACTATTAATCACATCGCCTAATCACCATAATACGGTAATCCAAAGTTTGATTAGAACTGTTTTTCTTTGGAGAATTTTCCAAACTTCATCAGTCACTTGTTATTGTGTTCACTGACAACCTGTTTAGTAGGTACATTTTAAAGTTGGCGCACTGTTCGGCTGGGGCGCGGTGTGGGGCGCGCCGCGACGGCCGGCGTACGCGGGAACCTCCGTCGGACTAAAGTGTCTGCCGGAGGCGGTGGGCGGGCGGACGCAAGCCTACCTTTCAGGTACCCCGGGTACTGTAGTCCTTCATTTTTAAACACTCGTCCTCCTAATAAAAAGTAAAGAAATGCTTTTTATTTTTTAACGAAGATTAATGGGACGTTATGTGAGTGGATTGGTTTTAGCCAATTGTTTGATTGCACTTCCATTATATTGTGTAGCAATGCACAAGAAATATAGATAGTATATGCTTTAATTTATATTCTCATTGTTGTGATAGAAGGATTCCAAGCAGGTTAATGGAATGCACTAGTTTCTAGTACAAATGAAGTTTCTTAATATGCAGCTCACACTTACTAACATCATAGTGACTCGAACAGCACGTACTAGTATATTCACTGAGCAAGATATCACTACGTTTTAAGTATATTCTATGAGATTTGTTTGTAATTGGATTACTGCTGCTTTGCTGAGCATATAGAGCATTAAAATTTGACAAATAAGTATTTATTTATTCACGATCAATTAACAATAATAAATTAATATTTCTGCGGTTTCTTAATTATCTTATTCACTTTTGTACAAATTTTCATGAATTCTGGCTGTAAGGTTGCTATCATAAAACTAAATACTTTCATAAAATTTAATGTCTCCTGAAATAACATATTCTAATTTTACCACTCAAAATAGTACGTTTATTATTATTAAATGAAAGGATTGTCGGAATACCCGATAAATATAATAGGTATAGGTACCCACGTGTTAACCTAAAATACAGTACCTTTTTATCTGTATTTATTTTGGTCGTTTACTGTTAGCATAAAAGCCCACACTCCACTTCCTACATGTCATGCACCACATGTACAGCTGTCTTGCCTAAGCAAACGAACCTCATTTTTACTGAGCTCATGCAAATTAGCTATTTTAGAAGCTTTTAAAATTTGACCTCTTTAAAACAGGGATGAGGGTACGGCGCCCGAATAAATGTTATGGACTAAGAGGAAGTCCGAATTAAGTACTTTGCCACTTCTAAATTTTATAAAACAATCGTATTATGTATACAATTTCTTATTAATGCAATAATTGTGTAAATAAACTTTTTTAAGCAAGTCAAGCGCCAACAACTTTTCAAGCGCTTTCCGGAGTAATACGGGGGAAATAATCATCGCATTTCTACAAAATAATTGCAACTCAATAGCGGACCACATATCAGGTTATACTTATTTTTATGAAAAAAAAAGCTCTGTGTTGATGGAGTTAAAATAACGAATACCCTCTGTCGCCGAAACTGATAAAATATCTTTTTCATCTGCGCACAATAGGGGTGTTTTTTATTGTTTGTATTGTTATTTCAATGTTGGATGGACAAAGTATTAGCACAGTGGTATTAGTATAGTCAAACCAGCAAAAGCGACAAGATTCTATAGTAGGGTAGAAACACAGACCATTAACAAATACGACATATGAATATGACATATGAAATGAAGCGATCTTTTTATGGAGACCCCAACATCCAATCCTCAGTCGATGAAACTTTGCAGGGATGTAATATAGTATAAACCAAACCCCAATGTACGAATATAAAATAAAACTATTTGGATAAATTAAAAAATATGTTTCATTTATCTTATCTTTATCATACTGTAAAGTTTTTTGTACTGAGGATTTACTGTGGGGGGTCCACTACCTTCTTTTCCTACACTAATAGGTAAGGAATCAAATTAGTTGCTATAACACTGTGCAAGACAAATGACATCCGCCTTTACATTTTTACGTCCTTATATTATCAAAAATAACTTTGATTCTTTTTTAATTTGAAATTGACATTTGAGTGATGTGAACAAAACATAAGCATAATAATTCTAAGTTAACACACACTGGTAGGTTATGCTTTGACTGCAGTACAATACCTTACGTCCACAACTCACTATGTAACTAAACTAACGGTGACAGGTCTTCAGCCTTTTGTAGTCGCATGTTGTTGGTTATTTAGCTATGTTATTGCGTCAATATAGTTTTAACCTCACTCGCAATGGTACTATACATTAAGTTAAAGCTGTTAGTATTATAATTCACATTGATGCCATTATCGAAGAAATAAAGTTAGGTAAAATTTTATCAGTTTAAAAATAAACACCTACATTAAAAAAAATAAAAAAAAATAATTTAAAACTGTTTATTTCTGTTAAGTACAAACAAAGAAAATGGCTTATCCTAAAGTTAGAGAATCTTTAATATTTAAGATTATGACACTATAGGAGGGTCACTCAGGGCAACGGATTATGACAAATTGTTTACATTTTATTTTTATTTAAGTACTAGCACAAAATTTAAGTAAAAAGGTACATAATAGTTAATTATTTGAGGCATTTAATATCCTGTTTTGATATATTTAAACATAATACACATTAGTCCGGACGAGCATCCGTCCCGCAGTCACAAATGAAAAACTTTCTAAGTAAGTATGTTTTTAATGTGTTTTTTCTGTTTCGTTTTAATTTTATCGATTACACTTTTTGGAAGTTCATTTAGTAATTCTGGGAGGATACACGTCGAAACTCTTTTTCCATACATGTTATTACATCTAGGGACTAAGAATATTGAAGTATTTTGCAGTAAGCGTAAGTTACATGGTCTAGTCTTCATATCTAGTTTATTGATGTTTTCACAATATTCTGTTCTTCTTCTTCTTATTCTTATAGAAGAAGAAGAAGAAGAAGAAGAAGAAATATTCTGTTATAATTGCTAGTTTGATTTTATCAAATACATTCAGAACTTTACAGTAATTAAAGAGCTTCTCATAATTGTCTCTAAATTTATATCTTATTTTCAGTGGAACTATCGTTTTCAATAGTCTAATTTGTAATCGATATATGTTATTCAAGTATGTTTTATATGTTCTATCATAACTCGATATACCATAACTTATTATAGAATCAGCTAGTGAAATGTACAACAATCTTAATGTGTTATATGGCAGTTTGTATTTTAAGATATTGAATTGGGCTAGTAGACCTCTCAATCTGTTACAAATATAGTTCACATGTGGGCCCCAATTAAATTTATTATCAATTCATCATATCACCAATTTATGTCTGGGAGTCAATTATTTGAGATCGGATTTGATTTTTTTTACATAGTTTGCGTTCTTTAATCAGACTTTCCCACGAGAAACGTTGGGATGTGGGTATTTTTAACTGACTTCAAAAAAAGGAGGAGGTTCTCAATTCGATTGTATGTTTTTTTTTTTTTTTTTTTTTTTTTTTTTTTTTTATATCGTTGTTCGCGCATATCTTCGTCATTTATGGATAGATTTTAAAAATTAGTTTTTTGTTTGATTGAATTTTATTGCGAAATGGTCCCATTTAATTTTTTTTCAGATCCGTTTAGTAGTTTTCAAGTAATCCTGAAAATACTATGATTTTGCATTATTTATCTTCACGACTTTTTTATCGTTGTTCGCGCATATCTTCGTTATTTATGGACCGATTTTGATGATTCTTTCTTTGTTTGATTTAATTTTCTTGCAAAATGGTCCCATTTAATTTTTTTCAGATCGGTTCAATAGTTTTTAAGTAATCCTGAAAATACTACGATTTTGCATTAATTACCTTGACGACTTTGTTATTTATGAACCGAATTAGCTGATTTTTTGTTGGAAAAGGGATACCTTAAGTTTAGTTCTTTTAATTTTATTGAACCTTGGACCTCTAAGATATCCAAGGGAATTAACTCCTCAAACTCAAATAGGATATGTAATTGAGATTGAGATATTGGTAGGCTTATGAAAATCCAAAACAAACCGAGCAATGGTCTGTATGCTACGTTCTGGACTATACTTCGACTAAGAAGGCACAACGGAACTCCTTTGGAAATTGAGTAATAGGCATTTTGAAAACATATTAACGTTAAAGAATATTACACGCTTACATACCACAAAAAAGTTGAAAATAAAAAAGCTTTTTAAGAAAAAAGAAAAACCGCCTTCAAAAACCTAAAAATAAAACGAAAACAGATTCAAAATTAAAAAGCACTAAAAAGCAATAAATAATATTCAAATCACCAATACGCATATCAATTTTAATAAAAACCGTCTAATGAAGTCGGGTGGGGCTTTTAGAATTAAAAAAAAGTAGTCCTCCAGCCCCACCCGACTTCAAAAGACGGTTTTTATTAAAATTGATATGCGTATTGGTGATTTGAATATTATTTATTGCTTTTTAGTGCTTTTTAATTTTGAATCTATTTTCGTTTTATTTTTAGGTTTTTGAAGGCGGTTTTTCTTTTTTCTTAAAAAGCTTTTTTCTCATAAAATATCTATCTTCCGAGTAGACACAAGTTCTTGTGGTTCATACAATTTCAGTTTCAGTTTCAGTCACTCCGGATGTGTGTTACATGCAACTTTCAATCTTATGTTTAGTGCAACCAGGAGACTTGCGTATGCAATGTTATTATTCTGCGTATCTCAGATGATTCATAGAGTGCATACGCATTCGCAAAGCGAGAAGTGCGTGCGCCCAGTGCGTTTGAAAGCGTCTAGACATCATTGTGTTTATTCAGCCCACCCTCCTAAGTCGATTGTGGTTGCTAATGAGTCTGCTGCAAAAACTTGCGAGGAAAAACATCGGTCAAACGACATTCAGCTCACAACCATGAGACTACGTTTTTGGCGTTTAGGTAAAATTAAGTTAAGAAATCGATTACAAAAGTACCTAACCTGTAAAAAAACTTCACATCATTTAATTAACTATTAATAAAGAACCGAAATATTTTTGAATAATAAAAGATTTAAAACAACCATAAAACATACCATAAGTGTCAAATAGTAGTAATTTTTTATTCTCCATGTTATAATGTAAATATCCACTATGTAAGACTCAATGTAATTTTCTCTGACGGTTCTAATGAATAATAAAATAAAAAATAAAATGAAAAATGAAATAAAAAATAAAATAAAATCAGTAGCTATGCTCAAATTAGTAATGAAGGACAGAATTGAACGCTTCTAAAAACCAAAAAACTCTCCACAGTTTAGGGATTTTTAAATTAAAATGTGATGGATCGAAAACTAACTTTTATATTTTCGTCTTATTATCAGTCACATTTTGTCAATATTTCTATGAAAATGTATAATTGATATTATTTCCACATTTTCCATAAAACTCTCCGCGGTACGGCGAAGCCATAATGGAATCAGGAAAATATTATTTTAATTAATCAAAAATATAAGTCCATTGGAGCACGATGTCTGTGTAAAATTAAATTTTCATATTTTATGCAAACTTTCCTGTATATTATGTTTCGATATCAGGGTAAAATTGGTTAACAGGCCTTTGAATCATGGTATGGGGTATATAGTAGGTATGAACCTCTATACTAAAAAAAGTTGGGAGTTACAAGTCGTGATAAAGTTTGGCCACATGATAGAAACTGATCTGTAGGCTGTTTCTAACTAATATTGAGCTGGGCCAAACTATCCTTACATACAGTTCCATACGGCGGCGGGTTGAATAGCGCACTTTTCCCGGCTTCATTCTAAAAACTATAACAATTCAGGTTTAGTTAATAGGTCAAATGTGGTATCATTTTCGGATAAATCAATAACGTAGAACTTATTTCTGATATAAAAAAATGCAATTTATTAAGCAGTTTCTGAAAAATTACAAAATAACCAACATTTTTAAACTTCATTTTTTTAGTTTAGGTATTGGCACTTGTTTCAGTATTTTCAAAAAAACTACTTTAAAGAAGCGTTTTTCAGGTTAATTTGTTGTATGATTTTGTTATGCTAACTATATTTTATACAATTTGAACCTAACCCAAGTAGTTTAAGTCCATTGTTTGCGGACATATAGCTAGTCAAAAATATGCATTTTTTCACGAAATAAAAAAGGTTTCCGTTTCGTTCGGAAACATTTTTCAGGTTTTTTGTTTATATTTCTGTAAAGTTAATTAAATTTTCTACAATTTGAGTTTAATTTGAGTAGTCTAGGTTTATTGGTTGCAGAGACAAAGCTGGTTAAAAATGGGCTTTTTATTGAAATTAATTGAAAAAATCTTATCTTTGACTAGCTGTGTCTTTGCAACCAGTAAACCTAGACTACTAAAGTTAGGCTCAAATTGTAGAAAATTTAATTAACTTTACAGAAATATAAACAAAAAAACTGAGAATTGCTTCCGAACGAAACGGAAACTCCTTTTATTTTGTGAAAAAATGCATATTTTTGACTAGCTGGAGACACAGCAAACAATGGACCTCAACTACTTGGGTTAGGCGCAAATTGTATAAAATATAGTTAACATAACAAAAGCATAAAACAAATTAACCTGAAAAACGCTTCTTTAAAGAAGTTTTATTGAAAATACTGAAACAAGTGCCAATACCTAAACTAAAAAAATGAAGTTTAAAAATGTTGGTTATTGTGTAATTTTTCAGAAATTGCGTAATAAATTGCATTTTTTTATACCAGAAATAAGTTCTACGCTATTGATTTATCCGAAAATGATACCTCATTTGACCTGTTAGCTAAACCTGAATTGTTATAGTTTTTAGAATGGAGCCGGGAAAAGTGCGCTATTCAACCCGCCGCCGTATGGAACTGTATGTAAGGATAGTTTGGCCCAGCTCAATATTAGTTAGAAACAGCCTACAGATCAGTTTCTATCATGTGGCCAAACTTTATCACGTCTTGTAACTCCCAACTTTTTTTAGTATAGAGGTTCATACCTACTAATATTGTTGTGATGAGAGAAATTAGTATTCCTACCGAGTTATCTTATCCATGAATGTTAATATTTTTATTTATGTTTTTAACCGTTATTAAGTTATCATTGTTCGAGCTCTTTGTTATCATCGTATAAACCCATATAGTCCATTACAGGATTTTCTTATATGTTACGTAGTTATATAGTAAGTATTATATTACATAGTATTATTAGTTTCAAACTGAATGGTTAACTAAGTCAGTTGTCCAAATTTTCTTTACCATATACAATTTATTCAACACAAACAAGGATAATTGTACCAATATGAAACAAAAAATTTAAAGAAAATTACATTTATTGTAAATTCTAAATTTTTATATGGAATAATTGTCATTTATGTAAAATATAAATTCCCCTCATTCCACTACGATCCACCGACAAGGCCCACCAATGGATCTATGAATATTTTTTTCTCTTTAATTCACTCGGTTAATCTAAATTTGTTTTACACCTATTCTGTCGAATCAGACCTAAAAAATAATAATTATAAAATACCAGACTTCGTGGATTTTTCCACGACGTACTTTCCACATAAAATGTGATAAAAAACTCTAGCTTTCACATCAATGAAAACGTAAAAAACCGAATTGGGTCCACGTGGTGGCCATACCACTGACTAAACGACAATACTACGTAGTTATAGCCCACTCTTGTTATCCATAAGTACTCCCTTTTCTGCAGTATGATAAAAAGTGTTACAATATTTAAAGTTCATTACTCTTTCTGCATAGACATAAATCGGCACGAGGCAAACGTTCGTTCGTGACCGATCATTATATTTCAAACTCCATTCGTTTCCGTTTTAAATCCTTGTTGTTCAGTTAATTTACGATCGTTAAGTTCGAGGTGAAAGTCTGCAATAGGAGATACTGCGAAACGTTATAAATAGGAGCCAGAGCTAGGTTACGGAAAACACATAGTCACCTACTGTTGTTCGGAACTACAATTTCGGAAGCGTTAAAAAGTTTAAAAAAACTTTTGACTGTGGAACTTTATCCTTTCAAAAGTACAAAAAGACCTATAGCCCATGAAGCTTTTTGTAGCAACCAACTACAGCTCAACTCTGTAGAATATTGAATGCTGCAGTCTTTTTATAGCGGTTCATTCTCACACATCCGTCTCTGACGTGTTCATTAATAACGATTCATAAGAGTGTAAATACTTAATAAAGAATTCATGTAAAACTGCAAAAATGAAAAAAAAAGTATTATTCGTCCGAGTGTGAATGAGCTGTAAGGAGACTGGGACTTTCTGATTTAATAGCAGGAAGCCTATAATTAGTACTAGCCGAATTTTTCAATATTTCATACATCTATAGCACAAAGACAACATTATTAAAATTGCATTCTTCAATTGATCGCAGATCGCACTATGCCTACTTTATAGTGCTACATGTAGCATTGGCACATTTACCACCTAATTTAATATCGGATGGATTCCTCGTATTCAGATAGAAATATTAGTATTGGATATAGAGGGTTGGAGTGCGTGTGTTATTTATTTTTCTTTTTATAAAAATTAAGTTAGACCATTAAAAGTACCAGGACACATAGTTACAAGGGAGGTATTTGACATAATCTTAATTAAAATTGAAAATATTTGTATAAGTTAACCCTTCTCTAGATTTATGTGATTCTGGTACTTTTTCAAAAATATTAATAATAATGTTGTCCTTGTACTACAGATTGTATACAATATTGAAAAATTTGGCTAAGTGCGATAGAAGGCATCCCGCTATCGATTTACTAATTTAAAATTTGAATCATTGTACTTGTTTACCTGTTTACCTGAAAATGCAATCATGAAATGTACATTTATTTTTTTATTTATTTGCAGAGACAATAAACGGTTGCACAATATTTTTGTTAACAGCTATGGTTACAAATAATTATTAAGTACTAATTATACAACCAACCACATTATCCACAGCTTACCTTTATGAGGAGTGTGCGATAAAATATTGAATTGAATTGAACTATGTTAGCAGAAGTTTTCAGGGCGCATTTCTGATTCATACAGAAAATCTACCATTTAAAAAAATTTTGGCTGACCATAATCAGTTGACAATTTTGAGTCATTTTGGCTCATCGAAATAATTTTCTGCTCCCAAAAGCACAAAGCCCAAAATAACTAACTAACAAAAGCAATTATGTTTGCGTATAATTATAATATGAAGATTACGTTCTATATGCCTGTCAAAGATCAAAAAGCGTTAAAAGTCAAAGGTAGTTGCAGGCAATTTTAGTAGGTACATTCTACTTTATACTTTTGATGTACCTATTGTTCTGGTTGAGACAGAGGTTGCCCTGGGTTAACCAAATGCATACTATGCGCAATCTTCCTGATTGTTCCTCACAATGGCTATGCATACGACACGAAATCACCGCTGAACTAGCGACAGCGATTTGGTGTATTGTGTTCAGGGGCCTTTAGACAAATGTAGTCGCAGCAAATTGAACAATGACTTTGCCAAACCAGTAAGTGTGACTATCCAACCGTTTGCAATGGAATAAGCCTTTCAGGTGGATTTTGAATACATAACACTGCTTTAGTTACAACCGTAAGCATGTTTAGTTGATGTAGCTAGCAAATGTAAATAGTAGAAATAATAAAAAAAAATACTGAACTTTGTTTGATACCGTCATGATACTTTAAAAAAAGAATATAATTATACACACGCCATTCAAACATTGCGAAATAAAAATTTAAATTAAAACATCAAATTCATTATTGTAACATCATCACCTATCTCAGAAATTACTTGCCGTTAGCAATCAAAGTATAAACAATTTTTACGTTGTTTTACACTTGACATTATTTAATCAATTAATACGTTTATTTATATACTTTTTCTATTATTATTAAAACACTTCAGAGTTAAATTAAAATGCAATAAAATTAATAACTTTTTAAACAAACGTACAATATGTCGATAAAATCTTTGTTCAATGGTTCGCAGGGCATTATATTCGAAAGCAAACAGCCTTTTTAAATCCGAAATGCAAACTTTGCAGTTCACAATCTTTGGCAGTTTTGTATCGGACCTTTTTCGTTAACTTTTTTGTTTAGCTGGTAGTTAACGAGCAAACTGCAGTTCCAGCAAAATTAAGTTGTTAGTCTTCTTTACAAACTGTACGTTTTCTGTCGGGAAGTTTTTGCGTATCTTGCGTCTTGTACTCTTTTTATCTCCGGGAACTCGAGACTTGCGATGTTTTGTTGGAAATGAATACTGACGAAATGAAATACTGAATCACAGTTGTTTTGAGTTAAAATAACAGCTGGATCTAAAAATAAGAATATATTGACACTTTTTAACAAATTGTAATCTACGAATCGATCGTACTACAACATAGATAGGTATCTTCATCCTATTAAAATGTACCAAAAATCACTACAAAACTAAATTGTGCATTAAAAACTGTTATGTGAAATTATTTTTATTATATATTTTAGCTAGTATGGAAAGAAGTATTAAAAATAAACCATGATAGTTATCAGAGATAAATATATGTGTATTTTAGTGTTTTTGAATGGAAAGAAAGTAGACAATAATATCTTAAAATATTAATCGTTTTTAGGGTTTCGTACCTGAAAAGGAAAAAACGGAACCCTTATAGGATCACTTTTTTGTCCGTCTGTCTGTCTGTCCATCTGGCAAGACTCTTTATCTCGAGAACGCATGAAGGTATCGAGTTGAAATTAAAACCATATACTCAAGTCTACGGTCCCTTGAAACTGAAAAAATCAAATTTTTATGTTTACGTAAAAAAAGATACGGCATATTTCGATACTCTCAAGGGAATCAACATTACTTCCCGTACTTCCCGTTGACCTAGAACTATGAAATTTGGCAAGTAAATCGTCTTATAATACAAATAGAGGGAAAAATCTGAAAACTATACGTCTGTAATTAAATCATAAACTGTCTGTATGTCTGTCTATCGGTCTGTTAAAACCCTTTATTTCAGGAAGGCGTGGAGGAATCGAGTTGAAATTAAAACCATATACTCAAGTCTATGGTCCCTTGAAGCTGTAAATAAACAAACTTCTAAGATTACGTAAAAAAAGTCACGGCCTTTTATGCCGCAAAAAACCCATTTTTCGACACTCAAGGGAGTCAAAATTCATAGGGTACTTCCCGTTGACCTAGAACTATGAGATTTGCCAAGTAATAACTTCTTATAACTATAATTACAGGAAAAAATCTGAAAACTACATTTGTAATTAAATCACAAAAAAATAACAAATTTGTACGGATCTCTCGATGAGCGAGTCCGACTCGCACTTGTCCGGTTTTTTTAACTTACTTCTACCCAAATCTTGAAACACACTAAGATTTGGGTAGCCATGTCAGTGTCTTGTCAAAATAATAATTATTCAATTCTCATACAATAAAAAGATAGATAAAAGCTACGTGCACTACTAGCGGCTACAGAGGGCCTTTGAATGAAGTGCACGTAATTGTCAAGGTGAGTGTACCGCAGTACAGTCGCAATTATTTACCGTCGAGACACAGGGGAATGAAGTGGTGTTGAGCTAGCGCCAAGCGTCGGGAGCGCCTCCCACACCGCCCGTGTTAAGAACTGCATCTACTTATAAGTACCTATTCAGGCTTACAGCCCACATTTGTTTTAAAAGCTTTGCATATTGCACACGACGGCGGCGTCGGACGGTCTGTGCCAACTGCCAACTCAATTGAATTCGTTCAATAATAGGTACATATCTCAAAGGTATCAATTATTATTTACTCAATTTCCAATACAAAATTGCATTGTTAAATACTCCCAGAGGTTACTTTTAATATTTCACAGAATAAACCAATGATAGAACTATATTTTCAAAGTTTTGAAAATATAGTTCTATCATATATTTTCAAAACTTTGAAAATATTTATTTATTTATTGTCTGTTGGTACGTAATGTCTACGTACCTATGCGTGCACGGTAAACCGTTATGTTCCGAGTAGTTCTTTTGTTTACTTTATATGTTGTGGTCTGTCTGATGATATCTGTTTTGAGGTAGTATCAAAGGACAGTGAAACTAACACTGCGCAAAGCTGCGTAAATCCAGATTTACATGGTGATTACCCGGAATTCTAACTTCGGTAATAGATCACGTATGTACATGTACGCTTATCTGCTTTCATTATAACTGGTTTTAGCCTCATATTATATTCACTTGTATTGAGTCCAGTGCTGAAGTCGACGTAAGCCTGTTTGTGAATATCTGCCTTTGGCAACAGCTGACGGTAAACAGAAATAGTTTGTAGTATTGACATTGTTCTTAGGTATTGTATGCATGTATTTACAGTACATATTTAATAAATAAAAATATTACACATAACATGATGAATGAATTTGAAATAAAACACTTTTTACGGATTACAGCGCGTACCAGTATGCTATAATCCTTAAAAACTGTTTTATTTCTAATGAACTGTACGCGCGGAAGCCGTAGAGGTGTATATGATGAATGAATCTTGAAGACACTTTTAAAATCAAATATACCACATTTATTGAAGTCGACAAAAAAGTTACGGTAATTAGTAATTTTGTATTAAAATTAAGTGCATTGCTTAGTCACCATGCTTAAATAGACGTGGTGACTAAGATTATCAAAGTGCAGTGTGATGCTTGTTCATACATAGGCCTAAGAACCAATTCATAATGGGCGCATGGACAAGCAAGAGCTCACCAGTTTCATACGACGTTTTTCAACAAATTTGCGAGGAAAAACCAAAATGTATATGAATTTTCAGCTGCATAAAACCTTTTTTCTGTTACTAAAAAACATTGTATTGAGGCCTACTCAAATCTGACCGGTATTCCGTGCCGGTGGTGGTAAAATATCCCGATGGGTATGCGGTAACGCGCTGTTCAAAGGTGTTCCGCAACAGCTGCGGTAATACTAATATAATACCGGTCGAGATATCGGTTGGGTATACCGTAAACGCCACCGGTACAGGGGGCCTATTACGAAAATAACGTACGCAATTGCGTAACGCAGTCACTTGGCCACGATAATCGTCCGCAGTTCGCTGGTTGTAGTTATAACAAACATTTTGAATTTGGCTACCGTAGTTCATACACTACTAAACGAACAATGTCGGATACACTAAAGAAAAACAGTCAAACTCACGCAATTACTTCGCAATATCGCATACGAAAGTGATTTGTAATAGGAAACAATCAAAACGAAGCACGGACGCAGCTGCGTGTATCGCATTAAACTTTTCGTAATAGACCCCCTGTATTCAAAATATATGCAAAGAAGAAACATGCAAAAAACTACGTGGCTCCATTATTTAAAACTGTACGTATAGTACGAGGCACAACAACAATGCAGTGAGGTGCGGGGAAGGGTAACGTCCCCCCACCGCTACTTCGCAAGTCAACTGTACCTAACGTTTCACTGCTGAATGTGCGGTACAGTACAGCAGTACCGCACTTTTGTCATCATTTGTCAAAGAGACAAAGAAGTTTCCTTACTTTAGAAAACGTGGTAAAATATTATTGAAATTTTTGATTTTAGGCATTCACAATAATATATTAAGTCTGTGGTGCTACGGGTGAGTGTAGTTTTTCTAATATATTAATTATCTTAGCGCTATCGCACACCGGCAACTTTTGTCTCCGCAACTTTTTTGTCTCTCACGTGATTTGTATGAAAAGTTGCAGACGACCGTGTCGCTTCGTGTGCGCGCTTCCATATAAACCCGTGGACTTGATGTGAGAGACAAAACAGTTGCTGGGAGACTAAGTTGCCTGTGTGCGATAGCGCTTAGTGGTGAAATATTGTTACAATGTGATAATGCTAAGAGTATGTACCAAAGAGAATGTAAAAAAACTAGCGTGGTATGTAGGGTAAGCTTTGGCTATCTTAGCACCCCCCAGTGATTGGCACTTCAACATTTGAACGCAGATATTAAGAATTGTTATGGCAAAATCGTACTAATCTGTTATTTTCTTAAATCTGGCATTGCTACACTTCAAAAATTTTCAATATGATATTTCTTCCGGATTATAATGGCAACACAGAATTAAGAAAAAAGAACGCGCGAGAAACTTGTTGTTTTTTCTTGCTAATTGTATCGGATCCAATAAGGAAGAGGTATGGAAAAATTAATTATTTTTTATTATTTTTACTCTCTTAGAGGTGCGAAATACCTTAATTATTATTAATATAAATTATATTACAGTTTTCAATAATATTTTTGCAGTTTTAATAACAGAATTTCAATGTATAATGTGCCGACCATTGGTTAAATAGCTTGTACTAAAGTGTAGTTATTTAGCAACCGTGCCAATCACTAGATTTTAATATATATTTTTTTAAATAATGTTTTTACACACATATATTTCAGATTATAAAATATTTTCAAAATACACTGGAAAAAAACATTTTCGTTTCAGTCCTTGTAATTATTGGCACTATACTTTAGGTAGTGCTGTTCATACATTTTCGTGTGTGTTTAATCATTGCAATTATTATCAGTGTGCTAATTGTAGTATTTCTAATGCTAACCCCAAGTAGCAATTATTAGGATAATGATCTGTTTCAAAAAAAATCTTTAACGCGTAAGTAATTATTATAAGCATTAAACAATTTCATAATATGTAGTTTAATACTTAGAATATTAAAAGGTTTAATTGTATAATCAAGTAGCATTTTGTAGCTACACATGGTAAGGAAACCTACTTTAAAGCGTAAAAAAAGGCTTTATCATAGCATACATTTATGCGCTTTTATTATTTACTAGCGACCACCCGCGACTTTTTCTGCGTGGATAGTACTTTGTCTATCCCTCGGGAACAGTTCCTTTTTTTAGGATGCAAGTTACCCTGTCCCTGCAGCGGCATGCAACATGCCAAGGCACATACATATATATGAGTCCATCAATGCCTAGTTGCGGCCAAGCTTTGTTTAGTACTTTTCTCAAATAATGAGCGTAAAATCAAACTAGCTCGTAACTTTTTAACATTTTATTATTATTGAAAATTACAGTAAGTAATTAAAAGTACCAAATCACACCGTTTTGATTTTATACGTCTTTAACAGAAATACTGCATATTTCGTTACATCGTTTTGCATTTGTATTGTAAAAGATTCTTTCGAAAAAAGGAAAAAAATAATTTTTTTTTGCTCTCTTCCATTCAACTATCCATCCACCCATGTTGTTTCCACCCACCCACGCGTCCATGCAACCAAGAATCCATTCATGCGTCCATGCATCCATCAATCCATGCATCATCCATTCATTTTGAATTTTTTAATATTTTCAACATTGAGTTGCTGTTTTCGTCAGAATAGTGCCCCAAACCGAGTTTCATCAGAATCAGCCCACAAACAACAAAGTTGGCAGCCATCTTGGATTTTTTTTAATTTTTAACATTGCGTTGCTGTTTTCTTGTCAAAATAGTAACAAAAACCGAGTTTCATCGAAATCGGACCACAAACAAAAAAGTTGGCCGCCATCTTGCATTTTTTATTTATTTTTTTAACATTGCGTTGTTGTTTTTTTGTCAAAAACCGAGTTTCATCAAAATCCCATCCATCCATCCATGCGTCCACTATCTATCCATGCAGCCCCGATCCATTATGCATTCACGCGTCAATGCATCCATCCATCCATTCATCTATGAATCCATCTTCCATCCACCCACCCATGTGTCCATGCATCCACACATCCATGCATTCACCCATCCATGCACCCATCCATCCATCCCATCCATCCACCCAACTATCCATCCATCTGTCTATCTATTAATCCAGCCTTTCTTCCTTCCTTCCTCCGTTCCTACCTCCTACCCTCCCTAAGTCCCTACCTCCCTCCCTCCCTAAGTCCCTCCCTCCCTCTTTAAGTCCCTCCCTTCCTCTTTAAGTCCATCCCTCCCTCTGTCACTTTCTTTCTTTCTTTTTAGCTTTAAAACTTTTAAGTATCGAAGAAATAACGTCACCCTATCTCATACTTAAAAATGAGTGCCAATCACTAGTAGGTTTGTGCCAATGATTGTACTAAGAGTGCCAATGACTATACTTTTCGATGGTTTTAGAAGTTTTATGATTTTTTTTCATAAAAAACGTTTCTTTTTCACTATGTTTTCGTTGTTATTGTAAAAAATAAACCCTAAAGATATTTTTGAAAGTCGAAAATTACGCCTAAATATCTTACAGATAAAATAATCAACAAAATAACGAAAGATTTCGCTTAGGGTGCCAATAAATGTACAGTTTACCCTACTTGCTATAGCTAGAGAATATCAATGACGCTTTATAACAAGTGAAATAATTTTAACAAAGGTATACGTTGTGGCTTAATTTGTGAAACTTTATATTAATGATGAGGCTTATTTACGTGATCAAAAATAAATCAAATACAAATTTTACAAAATAAGAAGGTGTTTTGAGCCTTGGAAGATTGACTATGCAAGAGTTCTTAAGGCGGTACGCGGACCGAAAGTGGCGTTGCGGTGAATTTCATTTAATATTGTAATTCTAATACACAATTTTAATAAAACTTTACGTGAAATTTTTAGGGCCCATGGTCTAGTATTTTTAAAATGGTAGTCCCTCGTAGTCGATGCTAGAAGAAGATAGCAAAACTGCTGAATGTGACACATTTGCTATCTACTTCTACAAATGACTATAAGGGAATGTACTGATACCTTCTAAAAATATATCTTTTAAAAATACTAGACTATGAGCCCTAAAAATTCCCCGTTAAGTTTTATTAAAATCCTTTTTTATTAAGTAACAACTTATTAAATAAAAACATCTGAGGGCGCCACTTTTGGTAGGCTATCCACCTTAAGGCGGTTGTATGTCCGAAAGTGGCGCCCTCAGAGATTTTTATTTAATAAGTTATTAATAGAAGATGATTTTAATAATATTTTACGTGGAATTTTTAGGGCCCCTGGTCTAGTATTTTTAGAAGGTATCACTACATGCCCTCGTAGTCATTCGTAGAAGTAGGTAGCAAACGTGTCAAAAATGGCCACTTTTAACAGTTTTGCTATCTACTTCTAGCAGTGACTTCGAGGGAATGTCACGATAGCGTCTAAAAATACTAGACTATAGGCCCTAAAAATGCCACGTAAAACCTTATAAAAATTTTGTATTAGAATTATAATATTAAATAAAATTCACCGCGGCGGCGCCACTTTCGCTAAGGGTACCACTTTAAGTTGTAACAACGTCGTTCAATTATGTAGTATATCCTCCGATCGCATTCTCAAAGTTCAGCCGCCAAAGTTGCAAAGGTCTCAGGCTCTCACAATAAGCCTGTTGTACTATTTCATATTTTTTGCTTTGAAACTTTTAGATGAAGCTCCGCGGTGGTTTTTGAAGATTCTTAATAAATTCGGTGGGATGATAATATTCAGAAAGAGCTTTTCGTCCTTTGAACTATAAAATAAAAAGGTGCTTTAAATAAAGCCTTGATGTGACATTGAAATTACGTCCAAAGGCCACAAGGAATGATCGTAAGTAATAATCAACTTATGTGCTCAGTGCAGCTATAAAAATAACTCTACAGGGTAAACATAAACTTTTTTCTGTCTGCTATATATTTTTAACACCCTGAAAATAGTAATATTCTGATATAAAGCGGTGTAGGTAACTAAATTACAAATTCATGTCACGATAATAAAAATCTTAATCACTTTTCTGCCAATTGAAAAAGTCTTGAAGCCGGCAAATTGTTTATAAGCTGTTGTTTTTTACTGCTGTGGGCTTACAAGAAAGCTTTCTTTACTTAAACTTCATTCCGCTAGCGGGATATTTTAATTTCGCCTCGGGGCGTAAAAGCTGTGCTGTGGAAAGATAATAGCGGTTCTTAAAATAAAGCCTTTGTGTCATTATTCTGTGACGCAGCGTTGTGTACACGTTGAAATGTTTGCCAAGCGATTTGGGCTGACCTGGGGTTGCTAAGTAGGCTTTTGTACAGTCAGCTCTTTGTCACACATGTTATAAGCGTAATTTATCCAGTTTCTGTCTCCCGTTTGTTTATTAGACTGATAAAAAATGCCTACTTATTCAGATGTGAAGCTGTTTATTTATTAACATTCATATTCCACAGATTTGAAAAATCATTTTATTAACACGTTTTTATAAGGTTGCTTTCTCGTTTGTGTGTTCGTTCGTTCGTTCGTGTGTTGCTCCGCAAAGTTTGTGAACGATTTTGTACTAGCTTCCCGATGAGCTAGAAACTTGAAACTTTGAACATAGGTCAGAACTGGAAAGCAATGCAATATTATGGTGTCATTGAGCTGATTTGATGATGGATCCGGAAGAAGGCTACAGGATCTCTACGATGAAACGAAGCAACCCCATCGTGTTTGGGCTCGTTACAATCATTTTGATGAGTACTCTAATGGAAGACGAGATCCAGGGTCTGATGATGAAGCCATGCCATAGGAACCCAATATTGAAACCGTACAACCCCATCAAATTTGATCTTGTTTGAATCGTCTTGACGAGTTCTTTGTTGGGAAATAGTTTTCAGGGTCTGATGATGGAGCCGGAAGAAGAACACAGGAACTCTTTAATAAAACCACGCTACCCCATCGAGATTGGACTCGTTTGAATCGTCTTGACGAGTACTTTGTTGGGAAATAGTGTACAGGGTCTAATGATGGTGCCCGAAGAAGGACATTGGAACCCGGTAATAAAACCATGCAACCCCATCGAGTTTGGGATCGTTTGAATCATCTTGACGAGTACTTTAATGGGCAATAGTGTCCGAGGATATTGTAACAACCCCCCCCTTTTGGAAACGGACTAGTATCGAGGCTTAGGTGACAAAGTACAATGTCAACAGGGCCTGCTCACAGAAAATCTAAAATCTCAGCGAGCGGCACCATTTTGTACCTCAACTTCCCGCTTGGCTAAACTGGTTAGCTGGAGTGACGTTAACTAACCAGGACTTAATCAGTCCTGGTAACATAATCTTCAATCCATTACAGCTGTAAATAACTGAAATTTCATGAAGACATAGTATTGGCCAAATTTTGATCGTCTACTTTAAAAGGACCTACGCTGAGATTTGAGAGTAGTATCCAGGCTCTTTTTGGTATGCCTGGACTAAGTTCAGATGGTTCAATATCAAGTGCTCATGTGCTAATTCTATTTACAACTAAAGCCTTATCACTAATGTATTAGAAGTAAAAAGCATAATAAAATATAATTAATAATACCTAACATAATGTAAATATATTTGTGATTTAGAGTAAGAATAGGGAATGGTACTTAAGGATCAAGATAGACTAATAGGACCGAGGTCAATGACCCCGGGGGAATGCTTCCTCCATAAACCCCTCATTCCCAGGTACCAATCGCCAACCAGCATAACAAGATGCTTTCCCGGAAGGTAAGTACTGCGCAACGGTGGCGCTACTCAACAATCGACATGAAATGATAGGAAGGTACACTAATTTAACCATAATAGTTAAGTTTA
Organism: Agriphila geniculea; assembly: GCA_943789525.1. Taxonomy (NCBI): domain Eukaryota; kingdom Metazoa; phylum Arthropoda; class Insecta; order Lepidoptera; family Crambidae; genus Agriphila; species Agriphila geniculea. The sequence continues at coordinate 16,638,086 of OX038874.1, forward strand.
ACCGTTCCTGGTGCTATCCATGTCATTGCGTCACAATGCCACATGCATGGCCATGAATTAAGTAACTACTAAGATAGCTCCGTGGAGACTATACCAAGCAGATACAAGAGTTGATGGTGCCACTCCATCGGAGTGGCAATAGGTGATGTTCCCTGATACAATTAGGTGATCAAATCAACCTGCATGTTTATCAGGATTGTGGAGTGTATAGGTAACCCACTAAGGTCAGCTGAGACGGAAGCCTACCGTCAACATGTTCTCTGGCTGGTGATTTAGGACGAAACCATTACTAATGTGTATTCGCGGCCCGTATAACCTCTGCGTCACTTAGTCAAGGGTAAGATATAGATATGGATTACAGTAATATGTCAATAACACATTACAGCTTGTAGAGTTTGCGTTCTGTATGAAATGTCCATGCATGTTTCAAAGTTCTTGCAACGACATGGAGGCAGCACAAAGCTGAGTTGAATGGTACAATTCAAGATAATATTGAATGCACTAATAAAAGATATAATGGTTAAATTAGGTATTTTTGTGAGATGGTAGGGTCATAAATTAGACAAGTAATAATGTATGTCTGTATAGTAGGTATTTTACCAATTATGAACTTTACCTAACCAAGTCACCAGTTTCATATTGCTTCCGCCGTCTGTCAAGTTTAGGTTTCGGTTCATCAGACCTTCACAAGTGTTTGGACCCAGGAAAAGGATGCACCTTGCCTTGTATATCAACAGTCGAATGGATATTCATCCACAACCACTGATACCACAAGAACAAAGTTTTAGACTGAAGTAACTGAATTCAGGAAACCAAAGGACATCCGATCAAGTCTCATCATTAATAGTGGTTCCGTCAGGATATGAATATGTCAGAACTCTCAGATCCTCTGTTGGCAGGTCTGCCTAACATGGTTTAAGGAGTTCAGACATAACATCGCATCCCAACAAACCCCTACTAATCATGGTACTAGGAACCACTCAAACAAGTCTGGTGGTTACCCGGACCCTCAGAGCACCTTTCAAATTCATCCTGATGGATAACTTGATAAATGCGAGCGTCCGTCGTAATGTGACTCGAAGTTACTTCAAATGGAACCCTAAAGTAAAACTCGTTGGGTTGTGAGCATCTGTTGAAACGCTACCCTTAGACCTGGCAATTTTCTGTCAAATCTATAGGCGCTTGGCTTTACCCTTTTTTACCTCGTTTGAAATGCCTCTGAATTGAATTCACAACCATTTCAAACTACACAGAATTTGATAGTCATGTGTAGGAGTATAGTGTATGTATATATGCATAAAGTACATACATATCAATGGTATAGCAGTTCATACATTATAGGCAATAAGCTATTGTTTGGATGAAAATTTAGCCTCATCTAGATTTATTGGTCAAAGTCTAGACTAGACTATGACGTTGGCCCTAGCTATCCCTTTGGGCTTAGATAATCAGGCTTTGCTTTATTTCATCCGAGCAGTAGCAAGGAATTGCACATATATACACATAATAGATTTTGTCATTCTCAAGGTTCCCTTGGCAATTCTCATTGTCAGTTGGACATTTAGGTATTTAAAATAGTCAGGTAAACCTCTGAGAAAAACATTGTCTAAATCACACATAAAATGTACAAAACTATGACGCATACAGGTAATCACTATGTGAGATTAGTGACCTTAAATGGTCAACATAGACAAGTCTAGGACTTGTTTTAGGACCTGTATGAGACCTAGATTTTGACCACATGGAAACAATGATATTTTGTTCACATATTTTTGAGTAAAATCCAGTTTTAAGTTTTGAAATTTCACTGATTTTATATGGCAAAATTTCAATTCATGAAGTAAATAATGGGAATTTTGCAATTATTCTCCTGGAGATAGAACTAGGATATTTAGATATTTTTTTGGCACACAGCATAGCTAGAGCTTACAAAAAAAATGTGAACACAATAAGTATTTATTTAAACGCACAATACCTAGCCGCTTAACAGAACAGTACAAGCAATTTAGGTTCAATTTTAACGTCTAGATGTTTTAAAGATTTCTTGTTAGTGAATGGTACCTAGCGCAACACAGAATACTTTTGACCCTAGGTCGTCTAACATTCACAAACATACTAAAATGGTGTCCCTGAAAGAAAACACAATTTTCTCCTAGCACAACGAGAAGGTTTTTAGTGAACATGCTCACTTACTTGACAATCTGGTTACTCTTTAGTCTTCATAAGTAGACTGCCCTCACCTTTAAGCTCCATCTTACACGGCGCGATGGATTCCTCGTGGGCCAACGCACACCACTACACTTAAAACCACACTTTCTCTGGGAATTACAAACCACAGCACTGCACTTACTCTGGACCACTAACGATTTTCTACCGGCGCGTGTCTTTGCAAGCTCAGAGGCGGCGTCCTCAAGCTTTTGCCCGGGCAAAGACAAACCTATATCCCTACCTATCATTGGTGCAGTAAACAAGCCTCACCCCATTCATGATACCTTGAACACAGCACACACACGCCAAGCATGAGTTCATAATTAGAATTCATGTCCGGCCTATGCACTCTAGTGTCCAAAATAACAAGGGTTGACCAGAAATTCTCCAGACTTCGTGGAGGGCCAACAATAATTAAATGAGTACTTTACTTTAACCCCCCGCAATCATTAGCAATGAGCAGGGCCCAAGACTCATGCCAACCATTGCAAGGTTTCCCCTAGAAAATCTCCCGGAAGAGCCTATAAACACAACTTCTAAAGGATTGAGACCTGTTTACTCACCAAGATCGCTGGCTATTCTAGAAGAATACAACGCGCCTAAATTATTCACGCAAATGTACGATAAACTTTTACACGAAAAACTAGTACTATTAACTTTCAAAATAAAATTTACTTTGAAGACTGGAATTCTACTGGTTTTCGCTGGTATACTGGGCAGAGCTTCGACGCTCACTCTAATCTTCGTTGGACTGTCTCGAGAAGCTCTGGACCTCGTCTTTTATACCCTCAAGAACTGGTAGTTGACCAAATATGGTCTCGTCGCCAAAATTTGCGTTTTATTATATATTTAAACCTTATAAGGTAATATATAAGTAATATATAAGCTAGCAAAGTGGTGACTGTACCGCTTTACTCCATCCCGAGGATCTAATTAGAGAGAGAGAGGTGATTTTGACATGGCCATGTGCATTCAAATCTCCTCATTATGAGCTTAAATACATATTTTTTCAATTATGTCTCTATTTGTCCATCTTATCAATGTAGCAACTTTGAGTATATTTAGATTATACGCTTATTTATTCCAAGGTAGATCCGCTGATTTTCTTACCCTTTTGACGTATTGGTGACATAATAAATCCATTTATAACACTTGGGAAATCCTAATTAAACAATTAAACAGCGTATATAATTAAATAACTAACACATTGAGTTAGTATAGTCTTATTTTAAAGACAGCAGCTTATAAATTCTAAATATCCTATAAAAAATCATAATATGTTTCCTAGATTTATTTCAACATTCCTATATTCTTATCCCCCGTTCACGCATTACTAGTCTCCTACTTCATTCTATTACTTGTTTTGGTTGTTAATAATCTATATTTCTGTTAAAATAATTAATTTTTACTAAGTCAGTTCATTAATTTAAGGTACCGTGTCTTCAGAATTTACCCCAAAAATGGGTGTTCCCCAAAAAATTAGGCTGTTAATACCGGTATTTTTCCCCACTTTCCTGATTGGCTGACACCTTATGTATTAATCATCATCCATAGACAATCCAATTTAGGCTATTCTCACATTAACCAAGGGGACTTTTGAACTCATTTTGAGCTCAATAAGGCGTCACTACACCGTCAACGATTTAAATCAGACAATTCTTAGCACTAATATATGAGCTACTAGCGGCCTCCCGCGACCCCGTCCGCGTGGAAAGTCCCTTGCTTCCCTCGGGAACAACACCCCTCCTCGGGACGAAAGGCACCCCATGTCCCTCCTCGCACCCCCGGCAACGTGCTAACACGTGCGGCCATGCACACATCTACGCGGCACACAGCAAACACATGCACGTGCTCGAATCTAAACCAGCTCCTATCTCCTATTAGCTCCTCTTAGTGAATATTACATTAAGACGGTGACAAAATAAAGGCGCGCCCCCACGGCTTGTCCGCAGACGCATGAGAGAGCATGACGCAAACCAGACAAGAACAACACACCGTGGAAAATAGTACGTTTGTCGGCAACTTCAAATAATAGGCGCGCTGGTTCTTGCACAAGCCAGCGCAGCGCGCGGCCCAACAGTTCAATCCATCGTACACAGAAGATGACATCTGTCTCGTCATGGTCGTCATCCAGCGCGTAATTATTATATCAGACCATTGCCGTGTCGTACCGCCTGTGTGAATTACATGAATCAACTGGCTATCAATACTATTTTCTACCTTCTGCGCCGCTTAACTTACGTATTACTTTCGACCAGAATCTTGTATACAGTGAGTAATATACTTAACCATTTATTTCACGATGAGTGATATGATACTCCTTGCATTGTACATCACCATAGAGTGAAATGGACGTCCCGTCCACGCTATCCCCCGTTATATAAACTGTCGTAGTTTATTTTAGTGAATCAAAGCCTACAACTATATTTTCAGGCATTTCGTGTATTATTTCAATGGTTTTATCGTTAGTTTAACCACAGTCACGGGCTGTGACGTAAAATGCAACGACATCAATCAATCAGTCAAGCACAGTTCAGGACTGACCGACCGACGCCCGCATGGCCGTGTGATAGCCGCTTAATGCGGAACGCAACAATTTAAAAAGCTGATAACAGCTGTTATCATTTTAATGTAATGAATGGATTAACTTGTGTATTCTTTTATTAGTTGTGATCGCCAGCTGTTATTGTTAGTTAATTTTCAGCGTGAAGAATCATTTTATCTTCAATAATCAACGCATTTTCTATTGGACTTATGCTAGTGACAAAGTGATCATCTCATTATGGAGACCGTTGGTCTTACAAGTAAGCAATCAGGAGTAGAACGATTTCTCACCTCCCACAATATAATGACAATATAGGTAAATAAATCAACAGCTCATTTTGTATTCTTTAACATTGCCAAATGCTTACCTGAAGTAAAAATTTTCATCTTTTGATGTTTTTTCCTACTCCTCAAAAAGTATTATTTCCTTTATTCTATGATGCAACTTATATTAAACTATAATATAGACATACTGAATTTATCAAATTAACAATAGTTTTGTGAATATGATATTAAACACAAAAGTTATTTACATTCTTAAATTAGTTTAGTTTTGAGAAATTTTTACATGTAAAAATCTGCTTTTTTGCTCTCATTCAAAATCTAAGAGGTTTACAACACAAATTTTTGTGCTGAATTGTTGTACTAATTCAGTAGTAATAATAAATAGTAAAATTTCCCACAAAGGCCCCAATAATATTGTATTTCTGATGAAAATGGAGTTTTATCGTTCGTCAAGATTCTACCCTTCTTTTAGTTTCTATCTCTGTTATTTGATTAACGAATGGAAACTGTTCAAACTTATCTATTCCTTATCACTACATATAGTATACTACTATAATACTAGAAAATACCTTGATTTATGTCAATTCATTCCAATAAATGACATATTGAAGTAAGTTTAAAATCTTACCTTCTGTGTTTTTAATGTTTTCAGATTTCAAGTTTTAAGGGTCACTAATGATGGCTATGTTACTGGGAATTAACAATGCAGTTTCACATCTTCTAGAAGTGAATAACTTTGAGTAGAACAAGGAGAATGGCTTCAAAGTGAAACGTCTGAGCAGTTGTGGAAGGTGATGTCTTACTTTAATTTTCCAGGCAACCCTTTACTTGTAAATTACTGTAGTATTAATAATGTATTTCTCTTTATCCCCTGCAGCTTGTAAAGCACGAGTGATTAAATTATTTCAATTTTATTACTCAGAAGGGTTTTATTAAATTATAAAAAATTACAGCGCCATCTAACAAATGTTGGGTGTAATTCCTATCACACGTATCACAAGCACGCAGAAAAATACTAGACTTATGCCGTATTATGAATAGCTTTGAAGCCTCTCCGCAAGATGGCATTGACCCAGCTATTTTTAAAACCTTATATTACCTAGGAACAACTAATCCACAAAACTTATCAGGATTATAACTTGTTTAAAGCGAAGAAAAATTGTTAGCTCCTTTTCTTTTCTTAAGATTTGTTTTGAACACAAGCAAGTTTTAATGCGAAATTTCATTCAATTAGCAATACTTTTAGGTAGGCATAAAATTTGATAGTTAGAATTTAAGTTAGTAACTGTTGATAATAATGTACACAAATACTAGAATGTAAGAAAGAAATAAAAGGAAAGAAAAAAAAATGCATCAGGTACAGTATCAAACTGCTGTCTGTGTATTAAAAAAAAACACGCAATTAAGGTTGGTTTGGTACAATATGACGATGAAGCCGGAGGAAGGCCATAGGAACTCTATAATAAAGCCACGTAACCCCATTGAGTTTGGGTTCGTTAGAATCGTCTTGACAAGTACTTTGTTGGGAAATAGTTTTCAGGATCTGATGATAGAGCCGGAAGAAGGACATAGGAACTTTTTAATAAAACCTTGTTACCCCATCGAGTTTGGACTCATTTGAATCGTCTTAACGAGTACTTTGTTGGGAAATAGTTTCCAGGGTCTGATGATGGAGCCGAAAGAAGGCCGCTGGGACTCTGTAATAAAACCATGCAACCACATCGAGCTTGGGCTTGTTTGAATCGTCTTGACGAGTGCGAGTTCAAGAGTAGGAGATTGACTAAAAAGCAGAAAATAATAATTGACTGAAAAAATACTTTTTTAAAAACACGTTTTTAAAACCGGCTTTCGATGTTTTTTGTAATAATTTGTTATTAGAAAAAAAATTAGACTAAAAACATTAACACGGACTAGATATGCTAAAGACAATATCACTACATAATATAAAACAAAGTCGCTTTCTCTGTCCCTATGTATGCTTAAATCTTTAAAACTACGCAACGGATTTTGATGCGGTTTTTTTTAATAGATAGAGTGGTTCAAGAGAAATGTTTATATGTGTAATACATGGTGTCAAATTCCACATTACACCGAAGCGAAGCGAGGGCGGGTCGCTATGGATGATAAATTTTACAAAATGCGCCTCACGTTTTTAGGTTTAAAATTTCTGTAGGTTATAAATATTAACAGAAAAAAAAAAATTTTTACTTTTTAGTCTGTTTTACTAGTCCGTTTTAATGTTTTTAGTCCGATTTTTTTTGTAATAATTTAGTCCGTTTTAAAAACGTGTTTAAAAAATGTGTTTTTAAAACATCAAAAATAACTGATTACTTGAAACTGTAACTGAAGTTTTATTGTTTTATATTAAATAGCACCACCAATACATTTATTTTTATTACACGTAAATCAAGTGAATATTAAGAAATTTGCTTAGAATAATAACACCTAGAAGCCGTGTCCTCGTATGCAAAGTGAGGCAACTAATACCAAGCCAGAATGGCTTAGTTTTCAGATTTATACCCTTCATACGTTAACTAATCGTAACTGTAACCTATTAATATAGTAACTAGTCTTATAAATGTAAGAAAATTGAAACTGTTTTGTACTTAATCGGTATGATTAGGAAATAATTTAGAATAACAATCTGAAAATGGAGCCATTTTGGCTGTTTTAGTTGCCTCACTTTTGACAGTGCGCTTTGTAGAGAACTATCGTTCTAGGTGTTATTATTCTAAGGAAATTTGTATAACATTTGCCAATTACCTATATTTTGTTGGTAACGCAGAAGTGCCAAAAAAATGTGATAAAGGTTTTATCCAACACTGTATTTTTGATAAAGATCAATTTGTTCACATAAGCCAGACCAAATCAATGAATTGGAGCATTAATATGTAGATCTCAGCAAAAACAGCAATTATTTACGTCCGTTATAATAAGTCACCTAACGAGAAATTCAGTTTTGAGTCGCGTTCTTCCACTTCATACGAGAATACTTGCTGGCTTTTGAAAGTTCATGGTCTGATGAAGATTGTATTCAAAGAAATTCGCTGTTATATTTAAAACCTTTACAGCACGAAGCTTTGCATATTGAAGTACGTACTAAGATAAAGTTCTTTAATGTACGGCCCTATTAATCGGTTTTTCTAAAAGCAAATTGATATTCTTTCTATTTCGCTTACACTTTGATGAAACTTTTCTGGTCATTAAAGTTGGTAGCGCTTTCTGTAAATTTAGTACCTACTTAGGTAAAGTAGGTGTAGAACTTAAACTAAGAGTGAAGCAAAATAATGGGGTGAGGCGAGTAGTTATAGTAGTTTAAGTAGTATTAAAACCATTTCTTGTGTGCGCAACGGGTGAAGATTTTCGGAGGAGCGGTTTTTGTAAACTTTTGCTGTAACATGAGTTCATAACTTGAAGAATTGAATACTGTGATTATTAATTTGTTAAGAGTTGTGTTTGGCCACAAAAGATCTCTGATATTAAGACAATTTATCGAACTCTTACGTTTCAAAGGTTCTGTATAGTTGTGGCCATTATTTATCTAGGAAGAAACCCATTACGAAGCGTAATATGATATCTTCAGAAACGAGCTCAGAATTTGTCCATTCGCAGGAAAAGCTGTTTCTTTTGTCAATTAAGTCTTTTGAGCTACATGAGATATGCCAGTTTCTAAGCCAGTAAATTTTAGACCATTTGGCAGTAAAACAAGGCCTTTATTCGTATGTTCCGTTACAAACTGGTCTGATTAATTCACGAATTTCAGGAAATGCTTGTACCGACACGCGAGCTATGTTCATGGAAATATGTTTACACATTAGATCATTCTGACAATAAGCTCGACATTTGTCAAAACACAACGTCATAATTTATTGTTACAGAATGTAGCAGCTCATAATAATTTTCGAAAACATCCTGAGTGCGTTCTGTTGTATGAATAACCTGAAGTGCATGCATCAAGTTTATGAAATGTAAAGCTATGACTCTTGTAATCTCTATGAATAGGGGTACTTAATTGTAAACTCATCGTCTTATATTCAAATAACAAAGAAATAAGGAAATGGTATAATATAAGTAAAAGTTTTTATATTTTTAGCATCCTAGATTTAAAATATTTCACTATGACCAATCTAATACCTACATAATATTCAAGTATATGTAGATTAACAAGCAGCTTAAATTTTTCAGTTGAAAAAAGCTTTTTGGCTTTCAAACGTAGTTCTCTATTTAAAATATACTTTTTCTCCACCGAAATAACGACATGGTAGTGGTTTTTGTAACTACTAAAGTATTCTCGTTGTATTTCGTATACTGTGAAGATGTGACTGTACCGAGTTGGAACCGAGTACGTGGATGCGCGAAACGTAGTGTATTATTGATGCTGCCGCTCATTGTCAGTTTGCGGGAAATACTCGGCTATTTAAATTCTAACTTGCTAAATATAACTTGAAGGTGGGTTTTAAATGAGCTGAAGGAAACTGATACAATAACAGTGTAGGAAACATGTCGGACCCAAATGTCTAAAACTTCCTATTGTTTGCTTGTTTCAAGTTGTGTCGTGTAATATTGATGTCGCCGCTTTTTGGTTGAACAAAGGAAGGAAATTCGAGAAAGTTACAATTTGAGAATAGTTAAAAGTTTATAATTAAGTACAATATCTCGGTCGTGGGATTCTCACCTTGAGAGATTAGAGACAAGTAGGAAAATATTTTTTTTTAATTTCTACGATACAACAAAAATCATTTTTGTAAAATTTATACGGATTATACTTACGTACAACGTAAAGATTATAGCGTCTCGTCGAAATGTGTTTGTAACTTTTTTATTTTAAAATAAACAAATTAACGTTCAGACAACACAGCCTGCGAAGGATGCCTTGAACTCAAGATATTTGTTTATCGTAAGGTTTGGGACTTTATTTTCGAACATAAATCAGAACAGAAATCAACAAACTATTTACAATTTAACACTAACAGCTGGCTGACACACCCTCTACATTTTAGCTTTTACACAATATATTTTAGCGTGTCCCGACAACTAACGGCAATTGTTTACTATGAACTATGTTATCAAAGCAGAATTATCTCATTAAATGCAATATAGTCATAGGTCTTATGGACACTTTTTGTCGAAAAGCTGCAAATCATAAAGAAAGCATGCCGCTTTGCACAGTGATAGAGGGGGCAAATATAAGCAATTTTGCCCGCAGCAGCAAAACTTTCACCCCTTAGGATAAGAGATGGCGCCACTTCAAAAAAATATTTTCAGGATTTTTTTAAAGCTCAACGGGTGCACTGATTTCAATGATTGAGGTGTCAAACGATTTGTCTTTTTATTTTCTATTATAAAAAAATATAAAACATAACATTTTTGCAGAAAATAGACAAAATATTATAAATTAAAAAAAAAAAATTGTATAATAAAGGGAAATTATTATTTTTATTCAATAAAGATAAATATATTTCATTTATTATGTTTTTTATTATTAACAAATTAATTTTAAATCCAAATACAAAAACCGCATCGAAATCAGTCAAGTAGTTTTGGAGTTAAATGCCGATTTCTTTTATTTGTATTTATGTAAATTTTATATTTTTATATATAAAATCCATTATTATCATAAATTATTAATATTTAATTATAGAAAAAACCTATTCTTCTTCTTCTCAAAGACATCTAGCGTAGCAAAGAAAAAAAGCCGGCCAAGTGCGAGGCGGACTAGCGCACGAATGGTTCCGTACTAAAAAATGGCAAAAAACACGTTTGTTGTATAAGAGCCCCCCATAAATATTTATTTTATTCTGTTTTTAGTATTTGTTGTTATAGCGGCAACAGAAATACATCATCTGTGAAAATTTCAACTGTCTAGCTATTACGGTTTATGAGATACAGCCTGGTGATAGACAGACAGACAGACGGACAGCGGAGTCTTAGTAATTGGGTCCAGTTTTTACCCTTTGGGTACGGAAACCTAAAAAAACAGTCAAGTCAAGATGAATGTTGCAATGACTTTAGTGTGTACTAGTGATGCAACGGAAGTGTCTTAGCGGAACCAGAAACGGAAACAGATGTCAAAAGTAAATTTTAGCAGAACGAAAACGGAAACGGATGCAAAACGGAAGTGTAAATAATATGAAAAAAAAAAACAAAAAGTACGTAAACAAACAAATGTGACAAGTGCCTGCGCGGCTTGCTGGCTGACCCCTCCCCCGCGCGCTCAACCGTCCAGCGACTCACACGCGCCTCGCGCCGCGCATGCGTAACTCTCAGCCATCGGTTGTAAACTTCCGTTTTAATCTTCGTTATAAAAGTTGCGGAAACAGAAGCAGAAACGGATGTTGAAGATCGCACGGAACTTCCGCACTTGCGGAAACAGAAACAAAGATCCGTTGCATCATTAGTGTGAACTTAGTTATTCACTTATTTGTATTATTTTGGATATAATGTGATAATTTTGCTTTGATAACATAGTTCATAGTGAACAATTGCCGTTAGTTGTCAGAGATATATTGTGAAGAAGCTAAAATCCTGAGGAACCTCGTTAAGTGCCAACAATAGCGAATCACGTGCTAATGATTAACCTTAAAAAAAACAATTAAAATTTAATAAATGACGGATTTTAATATAAATAATTATTTAAAGCAATTCCAATCCTGAAAAGATAATGAAAATCATGACGCTTTCGCACATGTGTCTATGAGTATATTGTACTACTTACTTAACTTTTTAACTACAAAGCAGCTTATAATATCTAAACACCACCAACACTATAACTAACTATACCCAAAAGTAGGCTTATTTTTGCGTTAAGTTGGTGAATGTCATGGCGCTTTCCTGACCGAAAGTGGCGCCATCCACGGTGAATTTTATTAATATTGGAATTATAATACACAATTTCATAAATTTTCTCGTGGTATTTTTAGAGCCCATAGTCTAGTATTTTTAGACGGTATCATTACATTCCCTAGTAGTCACTGCTAGAAGTAGATATCAAAACTGCTAAAAGTGGCCGTTTGTGTCAAATTTGCTATCTTCTACGAATGACTGCGAGGGAATGTAGTGATCCCTTCTAAAAATACAAGACTATGAGCCCCCACGAGAAGTTTTATTGAAATCTTTTTTTATTAACAACTTATTAAATAAAAACCTCTGAGGACGCCACTTTCGGTCAGGGAATCGCCTTAAGGTGCCTAAGGTATTTTTGATAAATTTATTTTTAAATACTTGGTCTGTTCAAAGAATAATGCTGGACATATGCCTAACCTTGGAATGAGGTCAAGCATGCTGACGGCACACTCGCTCGATGCCAGAGTCGTTGTTCTCAAAATAACAGGCGGCTGCTGCGCTATATTTGAAGTGTCTCACTACTTGAATAATTTATGAGTTCAAGTCCTCTTGCAGTGCATTCTCGTTGCAAAGCTCCCGCAGACTTAGACCTTAAGACAACAACCCAAATTAACTATGGATGGATATGCTAATTTCATAAAATACCTTAGAAGTTTACACCTCTAGAGCCAGTTCTAAAAATATGAATTCGGTATTGACAACTCGAATAAATTAAAATATAAAAGCATTTACGTTCATGTTAAGATAAAAACTTTAGTGGTCTGACAAGTTTATATAAATATTTAAATATTTGCATTGTATTGTGTATAGGTGCTGAATATGATTTCTAGAAAAACACTTATCACAGATTGTTTGGTCTTTCTCTTTTGTATGAGCATTGTTTTTTGCTCTATTTTGCAAGTGGAATTTACTAGAGTACGCTCCTAAAGAATAAGGTTTTATAGACATGAATTAATATAATTTGTAATAATTTGACTACAATAACAGCTAACTACAAGCAATTTTTATGCTTGTTCGTGTCCAATATTGAAACAAAAATGTGCTTCATTTTTAAGCCTCCTTTCTATCGCAGAGCTAAGCTGCGTGCAGTCTTGGAAAATGAAATGATTTTTTCTCGTGTACTGCATGGGGGTCCACTTCTCTCTATCATTGGGGCATTTCGTTACACCGTCGCGCTGCACCGGACGCGTGCATGGTGCGACGTGACCATGGACCATGCACAGTGTTTATGCTAGATGATGTTTATGTTAAATGATACGAGTCAGTGATATGGATCGCCGCAATGATATAAATGTGAACCTTACTTGACTCGCGTTCCTTTGGTGGAAACGAAGCCTGAAAAGATTCATAAATAACCCCACTAGTGTCTTTCTTATTGATGAAAACGCAATAGTTTTTATTATTGACCCTTTATATAAAATGTTAGTTGTGGTGTTAAAATGTTGACAAACCTAATAAAGTATAAATAAGTAGAGTGGACCACAGTCACACTACCCACCATGTTGACCAAACGCAGATGACTGCTTTCAAATACCTATCTAACATCAGAACCTACCAGCATCACGTGTCAAAACACTAATACGTTTGCTCGGAGCACGTATAAATAATAATTAGTAATTTGCGTGACGGCAACAATTACAACCGCCGTATAAACGTAACACATGCGACCGTCGGATTACGCTAATTGTCAAATTATGTCGCTCTATGCATTACATACTAGTTTTGGTTTAGAAACGTTTATTGAATGCTGGCACGTGACGCCACTCAATGCTACCTCTAAGTCGTGACGTCGTCAAATATAAAGTTACCAAAATTATCCATGAGATTGACATAAAATAAAACATATAATAAAGACTTTACCATGGCACTTTGAATGCAATGATTACTTTGAAAATGGTGGGAGTAGAAACTGTAATGTTTGTTTTTAAACCACGACTGTTTTAAGACCACGCCGCCCCCCCGCCGAGGAATTGGTCATCGGCGCTCATATCTAGTACAAAGTTGGTATGACGCAACACTAGACTTTGCACAGGAATCGATATAGGCAGTTTCCGTCACATCGTATATGCCTATTCCAACTATTGGTTGTAACGGTTCAAAACTGAACATGCTATTTTATCTCAAATATTTTTCGAATTTTGTTTCATATTGAGCATAATATTATTTAACTATCGAACAAGTTATTATAATAAAGAGTAGTTCAGGTTTTGAGTTAGCAATAATGTAGGAAGTTCTTTTAATCTTTCACGGCGCTAAAATTCAAATATTAGTCTCTGTGTAGGTAACGACGCTAATAGGCTTAAAATTTATTTATATTTATTATTGTTTATTTATCAAATTTTATTAGAGCCTCTCGAATATCATTATAATAATTTATTTTAGAAGATTACTTAAAAAAGGATTGAATTCGGTGTTAATTATTTCTGTAAGTTGTCAGTAGTGTCACACCACGTGATGTGTTTTAGCTAAAGAACGAAATTAAATATAGTAGGTCGTTCCAGTGGATCGATCGATGAGAAATCGATTGCCAGATGGTAACTGAGGGTCGCAAGGCAAGTCCCATATCTTTTGCCAAATCATAGTTGTAAATTTAAATTTTGTTTTAGGAAATATTAGACATTAGTTAGATTTGGGGGATAAATGCAAGTTTAGTTGGCTTGGAGAATTTTGTAGTGGATCTAGTACATTTTGTTAATCGTAGGCGGTATTTGCTTAAATTAGGGTACTTTGTCATACCATGCCTTTGCGTCATGACACAGTTAAATTGGAGATTTGAAATTAAAATGGAAGCTTAATTTGATCTTATAATATGGTTTAATGTTCAGAGATAACACAGAGGGAAAGAAAAGAAATGAAACTATGTTTTATTCTGGGCGGAGTTTAGTTGACAGTTTAGTGGTAAATTGAAAACTCGAATTGTGAAATAAAAGGGAGATAATTAATTAATAGAAATATTGTAAGGATGAATCTAGAAATATTATTAAAAAAAAAAAAACATAAACAATAGTTATTGAAGGTGTAATAAGAAAGTATTTCATGGGAAAATGTGAATGGAGCCTAATAAAGTTTGTCTTGTCGTTGGGTGTTGTACGAAGAAAGATTGATATGAAGTTTCTTCGAAAGCGAGATTTTATGCTGCAGGTTTATAACTCAAATGAGGGTAGGCATTTAAAAAAAATGTAAAAGTAGTCGGATGGGTGTTGCCAGTTAGGGTTTTTAAAGTACCAACATTGTGATGCTAAATTGATCGGAAATTTTAGGTTTAATTGGACCGAATACTTAATGGAAAATGTTGTAATACGTATTTTAGCAAATTGATTCTAGAGGTTATGATATTTTGGGGAAGGCGAGATAAAAAGATTGAAAAAGGTTGGATTCAAATTGTAGCATATGGGAGGTTCAATTTGTTGTGAATATAAAATTCGTATTAATCAGAGTTCTATGATTATAGTACAATAATTGCATGTGATTCTGGATAAATATGCTGAATATTATTCAAAGTTGTTAGTTTTGTTAGAAATGATGTAAGGGGGAAAACTTGTTGATTTATTTATGATTGAAACGTTGTTTCATACAATTGTATGAATTACTTAAATCAAATGTAGCTGAAATGTCAGTATAGAGAAATATTTAGGTAACAGATTAATTTTAAATTGGTTACAAATTGAGTGGCATTGTGCGCTTGAGTATAGAGAATCTTGAACATAGGAGGTTATTGGTTAGTTGAATTGTACGTTGAAATTATTGATTAGTATAGGGGTTCATTTTGTAAGATTAGTAACTTAAATATTATATTTATAAGTTGAGTAAGACAAAACTGAATTCTCCCCATTTTTGAAGGAGAAGGGAAAATTTTAGGAATAATTTATGTAAAGTAGGGAAATGAAGGTAGAAAAAAAAGATGCTTAGATCGTGTGGGGTGAGTTTCCTGCAGAGAGTGAATGATTCTGGGGGATTATAAAAGGCGAAGTTGGGGGGAAATCGCCCTCTTACTTTCTCCGACCTCAGCGAAGCATCAAGTGGAACTCAGAAGAAGCCGTCGATACCCTCTCTGTAAGAAACATCAATCAAGTAGTATTTCTATAACGCAAGAAAACAGCAAGAAGTCAGGAAGATAAGTGTGTATTTGAGGTTTTGACGTATAGGTCCGCAACCGGGTGCGAGTCTTTTGCATATACTCTTTAATTAGGGCTTATATGGTATAAGTAAGCTTGAAATTAAAGTAGGTAGATTTTGTTTGTGAATTTTCATAAAGTAAAGTAAATTTCCCAATAAATCTAAGAATTTTTAGGTTCAAAATTGATTGAAATTTATATAAGCAGTTGGAGAACAAGAAGGGGGGCTCGTTCGTGAAAAAGTACCTTTGATTTGGTGTCTCTAAGGGGCAATCGGTCAATCCTCAAAGGGGTAGGTAATATAGCATTGCTCTGTGGCGTGCAATGCGGGTTCTGTTAAAAGATACCTAGTTCAGTCACTTAATGTCACCAAGTTAGCCAACTCGTTTAGGAGCCAACGGTCCGAACGGCGCGTAGGAGTGTTCCTCGCCTAATCGTGGAGGATATGACTTGGTGGTATTAATCCTCTTCTGTCAGGACTCAGCGCTGTCCCGTCCCACCAGCGCTGAGCACGTCCAAGCTTTAGGGAGATTAGGCGAGTCATGCTTGCTCACGCTTTACAGGAACGGGGCGCCGGTGATGAGGGTAAGCATCACAAATATTGCATAGGAAATCGACATTTAGTCTTTTGTAGGCAGGTAAACTCATTAGGTTCATAAATTCATTGTTAGGCGCGTAGGAACGGTAGTTTAGGGTTGCATCTCAAGACGGGAGGGAAACTTGGATGCTGGTAAAAGATTGGACGTTCTCAAGAAGGCCGAGCTGTCAGCAAGGTAACAGTATTAACGTTAGATAAGCTAGGAACTCTTATATAGGCGCAGGAGAGGTAGGTCACTTCGTAATGTATCAGACTTAGGTAGGCCGCAAATAGGTTGGTGTACGACAAAACGGCTGTCGAAGCGAAACATAGGCAGGTGGTGTCGAGAATGGTATCAACAAGATGGCTGTCGCAGGTCATTCAGTGGTACATAGGACTTTGACTAGGATGTGATGAGGTAGGATGATTCAGGAACGGAATCTAGGAAGCGCAGAAGTGTTAAATATAGTGAACGAAAGGTTATGTAAAACTACTGGGTAGGATCCGAAGGGAAAGTATCAATTTACCATAGTAGGCGCCTTAACAGAAATCTATTAAGGCTATGACTCAGTGTTGTGAATAATTACTACGATGTGCTCAATTGAGTAGACTTTGCAAGCTTCAGTAAGTACCTACAGTTTGATTTACTATTGATCAGAGCTAGACAAATTCTTCTGTTAATATTGGATAATGATTTAATAGTGAAGGTAGAATCATAAATAATGAATAGTTATTCATCCTTGAATTGGATTGGTTAAATTGAGTCTGGTTTTCGAATGGTCGATTACAGTTGAGATAATCTGTTTTGGTGATTTTGGGAGGAGTGCTAAAACGAGATCTGGGCGTATGGAATAATCCCGTGTACCATTAGACTAATGTTGAATCACAGTTTATGGAACACTAGATCATAGTTTGAGTAAACCTTTCAAATTAACAGAATGAAGGTTATGTCTAACAGTGAGATAATACTTTGAAAAGTATCTACCTACTATGAAAATATTATATTATTTAGTGAATACATTAAATTCACAAATAATAAGTTCAACATATTATCTGAGTTCAAATATTTCAACTAGGTTCAACCAACTCAATTTGAGGATGAAAGAAATAGAATTTTATTGAAATCAGATATTGCCTAGTCTACTCAACATTTAAATGAAATATCGCCTGAAGTCAATTCGGTTTATGGTTGTATATTTATAATCTAGCCGAGATTAAAGTATGAAGAATCCGTCATAGAACTTTATTACCTTGTTTAGAATTGTCTTTCCTTCAGAATATGAGAACTATCAGTGTCCCAAGTAAATGGATAGTAATGTTGTGTCCTTTTGTTATAATGTTAAACAGTCTTACTAGAATTATTTATTAAAAAAAAAATATTGTAATCCAACCATCACAATTGAAGGAGAATCCTTCATTGTGAAAACTGATAGTTCGCTTGGGAGCATTTTGCTCCGTCCTCTTTTGTTGAAACAGACTGACAAAGACCAAATACCTTAATATAATAATACTTACTAAGTAAATTTGTCATGAAAGAATATGGCTGGCCAGAAGGGAGTTGACCAAGTACGGAGACGAGACTCATTGTATCGGGCGGGGAGCGGGCCCATACCTTAGCTGGCAAAAACACAATTGCATATTCATTACTTGTACAATAACTTCAGAAAGTAAAAGAATTCTTATTTAATAGCGCTGAAAATTTTATTATACTTTGATCTCAGGCGACTAAAACTTCTTAACTTACCTGAAATAATCTCTCTTATTTTAATGAACTAAGTTGACAATAGATAATCTACATTATTTGGAATAACGTCATACATGGCATATAATTTGACACTTGGCAGCGGAAGAGAATTGCTCAAATTTAACTTTTCTCTATAACCCGACTTACCTCTTTTTACCTTGCAGTCTATTATGGTTGAACATACCCTCTTTTACCTTATAACAATACTCCATTTAACTCATAAATTCACTTTGATCATTTCCTATCAACGTAGGTTTATTTCGCTCATACTTACTTCATCTACGGAACGTAATTGGGAACGCTTTCCTCTCTATTTATAGTATTCCCATTTTTTGACACTAAAGAACTATGGGATTTCCCTTGGTAGTATGACAAATATTAAGAATTAATATGAAAGTAAAGTAAACTCACTTAAGAAAAATACAGACTTAATTTCTATTTCTCTGGTTATATCAATAGAGCAATATCTTTCATTTAGTGGTATTTTCTTTTAGAAATAAATGTAATAGCAGGAATAATTAAGACTTAGTAATGAAAGCGAATACTTCTATTGGAAAATGAAAATCAATACTAATCACACTTTTAAAAGAATTTGGGTTCACTAATTATCACATCCAGGGTTCCTCCATTAGACTTTCACAGGCCCTCTCAGATCACACAAAGCTTGTTAGTAAGGTTCTTTGTAGGTTAGTTAAGGTTGGATAAAGTAAACTTAGTAAATTGTATTTTGGAGGTTATTTATTCCAGTAAAATTAGGTTCAATAGTTTAGTTATAATCAACGGTAAGTAGTAAGCGGATTTTGATTGTCCTCCTGTCCTGTAGGTTATTAGGTTTCCACTTAGGTTTTAGTCTCTTGCATAGGCCGTGATCATCTAGGTCCATTGTAGTTAGGTCGTCGGTTACATGGTCGCGGTCTTGCATCCGTTTGGACGTTGAGTGAGCAGAAATCTATATTTTCCTCAATTATCATATGCTTCAGTGCACAAGTCGGGCATTTACTCCTCACAACTCCTGGTGCTCCACAACCATAGCAAGAAAAGGTAGGTTGTGACGGTGAGGGTGCTTGCGCGGCTGCTGCTTCTTTTTTCAAGATTGTCAGGGCACTGGTTCCCTTAATCTTTTGCGGCAATCTTCAACTACACGCCCCGCATATCTGCAGTAGTCACACTGTTTATTTTTAGTCGTTTCCACTTCATGAAACTGTTGTTCAGTTTGTCCTTCGCGTAAAAGTTGCTCAACACATCTGGCTGAATCAAGTAGTTGATCGAAGGTCTTTACTGAATCGCGATGGACTCTCTCGCGAATTCGTTTGGTCAGTTGTCCATAGATGGCGTCTATCTGCAGTTCTTCGGTCAAACCAGGTTCTAGTAGTTTTGAGCAAGAAGCGCTCTTGTTTTAGCGACAATCGACTCTGTTAACATGTCATATGGTTGCTTTATAGCGTATAGTAGGTCTTGAAATACCTGAAATCCAGATTTTTTGGATGCAAATGCATGTTGAAGTTGGTTTTCAAAAGTATCCTAAGTCTTGATACCACCCTTAACACCTTGCCACTATGTAGCAGCTTCGCCTTTAGGTATAAGCGATAAACTTGTAATGGCATCAATATCCGAAATGTTGTTAACAGACTTGAAGACAGATGCAGCTGACAGGAACTCATGAACTTTCATGGCGTCTCCTGAACCATCATAAAAAAAGATGCGCTGCAGAAAGAAAACATCGACGCACGGTTGGTTACAACTTGAATAGCTGCTGTCGTGTTTAACGAAACCAATTCACGAAGTTGGTCTGGAGACAATGTCGAAAGGTAAAATGATTCGTAGCCGCGCATCGCTATGGCGCAATATATTATTGTACCATGGCTAAACTGAAGGCTTTAGTGAGTGAATGTGTGCCGGATATCCGTCAGCTATGGTATCCAGATGATTTTAAAGTTCTTTATAACCAGTGTTGCCACTAGCAACACTGGTAACCTTGCTACTTGCCACTTTTGACAGCGGCGACAGTCAAAAGTAACTCAAGACAGCTCAAAAAGTAACATTTTCACGAGAAAAGTATATATAAATAAATACTATTTAACAATTAATTAAATATAATGCATAATATGTTAAACTCAAACACTCATAGAGCGAAAAAAACCACTCACAACGCGTTGTGGTTTCTGCAAATAATGCACAACGTGAAATTCGTGTAGCTCTTATAAAAACGCCCGATGCATTGTGGTAATCATAGAAAGATCACACAGCGAAATTCGCGTCATGGTCAAGAACTTTAAAATCATGAATATGAATAAAAAATTCTTGGTCATGGTCATCATACCAAACAACCACAAAGCTTTATGGAAATGAAAAAAAAAACATGACAAGTTCTGAGCACTAGATGGTGCAACCATATCACCACGGACAGGTGATTGTAGTTTCTATTTACTAATATTTTAAAATTCTTAAATTCTACAAATTTCTTAAAATAAGTAGGATAATTAAGTTTTTTTTTAAAACAATTCAAACTACTCATGGACTTACTTTATTTTAAAATCAAATGATATAGGCCATACACCATCAATTCGATCGTCCAATTGACATGATACTGCCGATTGGATCCAATCGAACTGACCGTGTGTGGCCGTGGATCGGCAGGACAGGTCGAATTGACGACACAATGAAAATTCAATTTTTTTGCTGAATCATGCCGTTTGGATCGTATTTGGCAGTGGACGATCGATCATATGATTTTAATTTCAACCGACTTCAAAAAAGAAGGATGTTCTCAATTCGATTGTATTTACATATATTTTTAGGGTTCCGTAGCCAAAATGGCAAAAAAACGGAACCCTTATAGATTCGTCATGTCTGTCTGTCTGTCTGTCTGTCTGTCTGTCTGTCTGTCTGTCTGTCTGTCTGTCTGTCTGTCTGTCTGTCTGTCTGTCCGTCCGTATGTCACAGCCACTTTATTCCAAAAGTATTAGGACTACATAGTTAAAACTTGGTATTTAGGTGTATTCTGTGAACCGCTTTACGATTTTTACACAAAAATAAAAAAAATGAAATATTAAGGGGGGCTCCCCATACATGAAACTGAAACTGAAAATATTTTTTTTCATCAAACCAATACTTGTGGGGTGTCTATAGATAGGTCTTTAAAAATGACATTGAGGTTTCTAAGACTATTTTTTTTTCAAAGTCAACCGTTTGAAAGATATATGCCGCCAAAGTGGTAAAATGTGTGTAACCCCCCTTTAACTTTTAAAGTAAGAGGGTGAAAAATCTAAAAAAAATATAAGCTATAGATCTTAATAAACACTTTCAACGAAAATTGGTTTGAACGAGATGCAGTTATTAGTTTTTGAGATATAGCACATTTTCCAAAACCGCAAATATAACTTTGTCATTCATACAAATACTGTGAAAAACAAAGTTATTTTTTCAGACGAAAAATGATAGCGGTATTAAATTATGGTATGGTATAATGTACCTACGGAACCCTACTGCGCGTGGCCCGACACGCACTTGGCCGGTTTTTTATCATTGTTCGCGCGTATCTTCGATATTTATGGATCGATTTTGATGATTATTTTTTTGTTTGAAAGAATTTTCTTGCGAAAATTTTTCTTTTTCAAATCTGTTCAGCAGTTTTCAATTCAAGTAATCCTGAAAATACTATGATTATGGGTTAACTACCTTGATGACTTTATTTATGAACCTAATTTTTTCATAGATTTTTTTTGGACAATGGACAGCGTGAATTTGGAAATTGAGTTAGGGGCATTTCGAAAATATATAAAGTTAAAAAATATTACACGTTTAGGTACATACCACAAAAAAGTTAAAAATAAATAAGCTTTAAAAAAAGAAGAACCTCCTACAAAAACCTAAAAATAAAAACAAAAACAGCTTCTAAATTAAATAACTAAAGTGTATTGATGATATGAATATTATTTCTTGGTTTGGCATCGTCGTCCGTCACTCGTGACTCCATGACTTCAACTGAACATCGCTGCCGATTGGACAGTTAGAATTGATCGTTTGTGGTGTATAAATGAACGAACTGCATATTGGATCCAATCAGCAGTATCATTTCAATTGGACGATCAAATTGATGGTGTATGGCCTGCATTACTAACTTAGTTAATAGTCGTAGTCAATATTAGTCACTGGAAACTACAATCACTTATCAGTCGTGTTATGGTTGCACCAACTAGTGTTCAGAACGTGTTATGACTTTTCTTCATTTCCACAACGCGTTGTGGTCATTTGGTATAATGACCACGACGAAAATTTCGCTTTATTGTCTTTCTGTGATTACCGCAACCCGTCACGTTATGGACGTATTTATTAGAACCATAACAAGAATTTCACATTTTTTTAAATTCGTGTTATGGCTATTAACCTAGCAGTGAGCACAACGCGTCTTGAGTAGTTTTTTTCGCTCAATGAGGGATTTCAGTCTTTGAGACCATTTACACAAAAATGCTTTATCCCTGTAAAATGGACAATAACATTTATTTTATTACATTTATCTGGGCGATATTGCAGCACAACATTTGATTTTACGCCACAAACAAGAGAATGCTTTTCTCGTAGTCTTGCTACAATGCTACGCCGTAGTCGCCTACGGCGTAGTCGCTATCGCTTGGGCTTTATATCAGCTGGTTTTCAGCTCGGGGCTAGCTCGAATGATAACTACGTTTGATAAAAAACGTCACAAAGGACCCATTCATTTTCATGTAAACGATGCTGTTCTATTTTTGGTAAAATCTTATCATAAAAATGTCTTGAGCATTTTAATTTTTCGACAAAAAGTAGCACACTAAATTATACACATAAATATCAAAATATAAAGCGCAAAATAATCAAAATGATAATTCACATTTGTATGTACCGCCATCCTTGACCAAGATTAAGGAAGTGCTGCGTTCAGATTAACAATGTAAATAATCATTTTAATTATCACGGAGGCCTCTCATTACGCATTCAAAGAAGCCAAGCTCGGATATTCTAAGTATGGATCCCTTATTTACTTAAAAGCCGGATTAGGACGACACTTCTCCGCTCACTATTTAATTCACCACGGATATTTAAACGGTTTATCTTTTAAGGATTTCTTTGTGGTTCATCAATTTTTATAGGCTTCAATAAAGAAGACTCCCAAGAGAATGTTTGTTCTCCTTTTTTTTTGTTCAAAACAAAACCCCCATTGTTGTTGAATGGAATTGAGTAGACAAAGAAAAACCGATATGATTTTTTAATTTATTTTATTGGTTTTTATGACAACAATAAACAGTTATTGTGCATTATAAAATGATATTATAAGTATCGTATAAATATTCTGTAAAATGTTTTGTGAATAAATTTTTATTTTCTTGAATTGTGATGTCACTTAGCATTTTTATTTTAATAACTTTTACATATCTGCCATGGTTTATTTTATGCGTTATAATAATGATGAAAGCGGTTGTTATCAGCCAGTCTCATAGGAGTGTATGACACAATAATAGTTTTTTATAATCCAGTAAGTTTTTAAGGGGCATTAATTTTTTTTTAATCTACATAAGTAAATAATTATTAGCTCAAGTAAAGTCATGAAGTCTACCTTTTAATAAAATTATTAGAGACAAAATCCAACATAAACATAACATGAAATGAAATAAAGATAAATATGATATTCAATTCAGAATGCAAATGGTATCTTCCATTAATGATTCAAGGAGACGTTCTAAGGCTTAGGTTAGGTGAATTTTAAATTCAAATGTTTCTCATTTCTCGCTCAGCTCAAAGCCGAAGTGAATCAAAATTGTAAGCGAAGTTCATATTCTGAATTAAATTGGTTACGTTAAGACAACCTGATTACGTAACAACTTCACTCTCAGTCTCTGTGCCAAGGGAAATTTGTTACCAAACTTTGTCACTTTGAAACGCAGTAATATGTGTATTGCTATTTTATAGGTTTTTCTTCCCCTTTGCCACTGAATGTGTGTTTAGTGAATATGAAAATATATTCTGATGAAATCCACTTTTTGTTTTATCCAAAAAGCTATTTAAAATAATATTTTACTACTTTAATAGTATTCAAAGTTATTGAGTACCTACTTACAAGCTATTATACATATAGGTAATTGGCAAGGGTTGTAAATAAAAATTAATCGTTTAGGAATGCATAATGAGGATAGGATGAACATACAAACATAAATTTTTTTGGCACATGAACATAGAGTTTCATCACAATTAGATGGATGGTTTGGAAACGCATACAAAACAAATTTATTTACGAGTACACAGATTTAGCCAGCACTTAATTTTATGACCTGATTGCGACCCAATCGTCAAAAGTATAACAATTTATACCAAGCCTTTAAGACATTCTTTCCATACTGGAGTATTTCTTGTAAATAGATATAAATTCTTGTAAATATGTAGATAGAATCGTAAACACAGAATAGATATAATAACTACATCGTAAATGATGGTAGATACCATGATAATCATCGTGGTATTTATTTAATATTCACTAGTTAACAAAAAAATGTGTGTTTGTATCATATCGATTCATCTTATTCCATTTTCGGTGCTTTGGATTCCAATATTTCCAATTACTTAGTGCTATTAACGAGAGTGCGTCCAAAGTTTAATTTATAAAAATAAATTAACGCATTATAATTTATATCTGATATCGTACCAGGTGATTCGTATCCATTAGTGTGTTCATAAAATAATGGAAAGCTTGTCGGTGTCAGTAGAACAGATAAATTACACTTAAATCAAATTACTCGTGGTTTTTCGACGGATATGTGGATATTACAAGCACAAAATAGTTTGTGCTAAAAGAACATTTTTGGCATACTACTTGTCAGCCACTTGAAAAAAAGGGTTTTGGCGGCCAGCGATGAAATAAATAATTGTTTGTAATGATGACAATCGATAGTGCCATTACAAACAAAAAGTGTAGTGTGAAAAAATCTCATAAGTGATTTAGGTACTTTCTGAGCTATCACTTACTTGATTTTGGAGTTCCGCCCTTACCACGTCATACATTTGAATGTGTGTATAAATGTCAACTGATTAACTACAACACCATTTTTAAAATACTTAATCGAAAATATATTTATTCTTTTGAAACAAATTTTACTTTGCTCCTGTCGTAGCTTTTAAAATAGGATAATTATGTAATAAATATTCGTAATACCTTATTAAAAGAGAGTAATCATTAGATTTTGATAGAAATAAATAGGCATAAAGCATTGATATGACTCCATCCGCCCTTTTTCCAAAAGAGGAAGCTTTTTTCGTTCCCACCTTTTAACTTAAAAGTTAGAAAAAGTTTTAACTAATTAAATTAATATTCGTAGTCCGTTGATTAAGTACTCCCGGAATGCTTTTAACGTCAATGTACCTACTAACGAAGAATCTTGAAAGGAAGAAATAATTTCCGCGAATATTTTGCCAAAATATCACTTTCACTTTTGATTATTGCGGATATTTGAATAAAAGTAGCAGAAGCAGAGGAATGGCTAAAACAATCACAAAGGGCCCAAATTGAACTTGTAATTTTAGAGACAGGAATTTCACAAATTGTTTTCATTATGTTATTTAATCGAATATTTATTTACTCATTAAAACTTCAATTAGTTGCTTTGACGGGTTTTTAAATTGATTAAATGAACTGGAATGTTTACGGCTGATCCCAATAATGTTAATTATGTTGATTTTGCAAATGGTTAGCAAGAATTTTTTATGTTCAGAGCTCATGACATACTTAAAATAATGATTTAAATAATTATATCATAATCGTATTTTTATTATTTAAATCTGTAATAGTTCTGTTACAGGTTGTATAATAATGTATTATTCAACCTGTAACAGAATTAATAGCTAAACCAGAATTTTTACTATGGAACCAACTGAGAAAAACGATAAATAAATCTGCTGTATCATATATTTTCTTTATTAATTTTTGTATAAAACAGCAGATTTTTTTTCGCTATTTCAGAGTTGGTACCATAGAAAAAGTTGTTCAGTTTGATGGTCCCTATCTACTATATTCTGGTTAAGCTATTAATTCTGTTACATATTGTATAATGAAAATAATACCATTGTTAATTTGATATCTGATAAATAGTCATGCAATACTCGCTTACTTACGTCTTACTTGGTACAGCACAGAAAATAAGAGTTCAAAGGCATTTTCCTTTGGTACTTGGTATAATTCTTAGCATCAGATTGCTTATTGAAAATCTATACAATTTTGTATTATTACCATTATTTTGTTTATATTATAAAACAAAAAATAAATGCGTTTAAATTATGCGTTTTCATTTCATAAAAAGACTGTCACATGAAACACATGATATCATCTCAAGAGTATTATAACGTTGTTTGCTAAGTATTCACGTGTCGACACCGGAGTCTCGAGCACAGCTCACTCGCGCACAAAAGAATCTATAAAGCACGCCCTTCTCAAAATTACACTTCGTGTTATAAAACTCAAGGTTTACCTTGCACTATCCATATGGTAAGCTTTTGAGCTCAAGTATTATTGTTCTGTTTTAACTAAGTATTTGTTTTTTAAATTTAACTGTACCTTTGTTGGAAATGAAATGTTTGCATGTAATGTTTGTAATGTTGTTTGTAAATAATGAAGCTAATTTTAAATCGTAGCTAAACGTGATTATTAAATAAACTTTTCTTACAGAATACTGGTCAAGGTTGCAAATGAAAATATCATTCGCTGTGTTGTTTTTTATGTTTAATATATAATATGTTTAATAAAGCTTACTTAATTAAATCTTATTAAAAAATTTAAGTTATATAGCCGTTGGGAACCGTGTAAAAAGCTTTTTTATTTTACCAATTCTGTCAACGCAGTTAATTAACTTCTACGTAAATGTCATTGAAAGCGTCCTTAACCGTTTACTAAATAATACTGCGTCTTAAGATTCCCCATTTAATCAGAGGGCAGCTAATTTTGAATTCCATTCATGACTAATTATTCTGTTTAGTGCAGGCCCCGTGGAAGTTGGAATGGCCGCGTTAATACGGGCCTCTCAGCTAATGTGCACTGAGAAACGTCGTTTTCGGCTTGTCCGCTTTGAGAAAGGAGATTAATGTGATGGCATTTTCTTAGGAGGACTATGATTGTTTTTGCAAACCAATAAGTATAATGGTACTTGAGACATGACAAAGCAAATATATACATTCATTTTTGTTTTGGGTTTTTTATTTATGATAGTGAAAAAAATAAGTGATAATACAAGTATTCATTTTTTGTTATAAATTAGTTAATTTGTCTTTATGAAAGAAATTAAAGAATACACCTTATTTAAGTATTATACATTGCTGTATTTCTTAAGAAAATACAACTTTAATGAGCTAAAGAACATGTGAAAACTTTTATATGTATAATAATATATACTTTACATCAGACTCATACATTAGGGTCGAGAGCGCAAGGCATTAACGCCGCCGTTTGTACCCCCACGGGACGAGGCTACCACTTAACAGGCTAATTAGCCTTAAATTGCACCAACAATCGGGATCTTGCCCAACTCTGTTTTGAATAGCAAATTCTCTAAAGCCGAACCGATGTAAATAAGATTACTAACATGCTAGTTCGAAAACATTTTATATACCTAGTTAAAGATTTGATTATGAAACTTCAAATTTCAGTCAATAAAAAGATCTTTTAGTTTTTTACTAAATCACTAAAAAGTAAAAGCAAAATCACAAAAGCAACCTGATATATAAATTAATAATTGAAAGTATGCTTTAACTATATTTTTGATAATGAAATAAATATTTGACGGCCCCCGAGTGGTACAGTCACAACATGCTAGTCTACCACGCAAGAGATCCCGGGTTTGATTCCCGGCCAGGCAGAAAGGATTATGCCGATTTTACTATACAAGCTAGGCCATGATGCGCTTTGATGAAATTACCAAAATACTATAGTAATTTTATAGTGATTGCGTGGGAAGATCGAATATCGTTAAAATATAATGCGGGAAAAAAGAGAAATCTCAATCTCAAGGAGCCGTTTGGGGTTACATTTTCCTATTATATGACATTTTGTTATCTACCCCTTTTTGACATGACATGAGTCTGTCACAGATATGTATGGTTAATGCGCATCATGGCCCAGAATGCGGCATGATCCTTTAAATGATGAATTTTAATTTCTGTGAAGAGTCTGTGGGTTATTTTGCATAATAAGTTAAGTACCAGTATATCAGCTGTTGTCTAGCACCTATATTTAAAAGCTTTGCTTAGTTTAGGGTGAGATGGCGCTGTTTGAAATTGTCCAAGCATTTATTATTATTGTTTCAATTGGTTTCATCCTTCAGACAAAGGCATCGAGTTATTGCTTCAATTGAATTTTAATAAATCTAATTTATATTGAGAATACATTTGCATAGAAATTTTAGTTTCAAAGAATATTTGATATTGTTACCACATTAGTTCGTTCACGCAGCTTTGCACTAACGAGCGTAATCAGTGTTGCACTGCAATTGAATTGTTATATAATTCTAAAATTAAAGTGTGGGTGTTCAATATTTCTCATTCTATTATATTTTATATACCCTCTGCTGAGGCACAGGCTTTCCTTGTGTATGTATAAAGATAATGGGCTGACGTTCTTTTCAAAGCACGATGTAGCTAAAAAATTAATTAGTAATTACATTTTATTGGATACAAACAATTATTTTTTTTACACATTTAATGATCTATTGTTATCTTAAGAAGAAAAGTGTAGATTACTTGATTCCTTTTGATTCTTGATTCGGTAAATATTTTAAGCGTCAGCAAATAATATGTTAATGACTTGAAAACTAATTCGGAAAAATTTGCTTATTTTTTAACTTTCGAACGATTTCCACACCGTGGGAGAGTAACAGCGTAAACAAAACACAAAGGAAATTGTTTTTCGTCGGACAAAAAGAAAGTAAAACGCTTGAAAGTTGAGAGTTAATTTATTTCGAAGTTGTTTGCCAGTAATTTGTTGTGGCTGCGTCCTCGGGGAAGACCGGCGGCGCACTGTTGAAACACAAACTTTTTCGTGTTTCGAAATTTGACTCGGCTACTTGCGAAGTCGTGTTGGTGGCTTTTTGGGAGCAGTGGACTCATTAGTGGTACACGCGCACCTCTGAAAGTCCCTGAAAATTTATGAAAGGAACGTGTGAGTTTGTGGTTCTGCTCGGGTATTATGTAGGTCTGTAGTCCTCGGAAGCTTCTTAACAAACGCCTCAGTGAGTCAGCTGTTTGCAGTGTTAGTCTCCTTATTTAAAAGCAAAGCGAGTTGTGTGGGAAAAGTATTTGTCATTCTTTGGAACTGCGAAGTTTTATTACTTTTGTTTTAAATGGTTCTAATCTATGGATATTATTGATATTATTCGTGTTCGACGGCCAATGCTGAGCTCCAAGAATTTCCTCGTCAACCTAGTAGCTTCCCGCGATAGAGTTATTTCAAGTATTCTTTCTGAACGCGAGGAATGTTAAGCCCACCGGTAACGATCAATTGCGATTGTCAATTTTTCCGCAATTGACGCCCATTGACGGAAAAATTTATCGTTTACGCGTGCAATTGAAGCGATTGTCAATTGCTCCAACAATGGCATTGGCGGAAAAATTGACAAGGTATTATTTATATCGTTTAGCTATGTTATAATAATTAATTGTTACAGCACGAAAAGTACAGTAAATTGTTCATTGGAACACATTTCCTCTATTATCCACATAATAAATGTAAAAAAATATGTATGAGTAAGTTTTCCGTCACCTTTTTGTTACATTTTTAGCAAGAAAGAAGTATGTTTGTTAGTTATTGGTGAAACAACGTACATAAAGATCCGGTGAACAAGTTGAAACTTTCAACAATAATTAGTAGGAGCATGTAATTGTTGCTTGTAAAGTCGCATGGGGGCGTACAACTTCGAACATGTTTCGTGTTGCGATTGTGAAGCAAAGTACTATCACCTTTGTTTATCCACTCTATACTTAAACCTTTGTAATAAGGTTCGGTTTCGCTGTTGAAATGTTTTGATAATTGTAAGTTCCGCAAGTTACTTTACAACATAGTTGTGTTGGAATGGTTATTCTGATGAATGCACGTACCGAGCGGTGGAGTTTATCTTAATCTCGCTCAGGCAAAGTTTGGAAGACCTTTAAATTGAAACTACTAACTGTTTGCGCGTTGACCTAAATGCAGGCGTTCGTTCAAGTTGTTTCAATTATAGTTTACTAGCTGTAGCTCACGATTTAACTTGTAACGTATTTTTTAACGTAATCCAGCAAAAAGTACATAATAAAAAATTGTTTAAAAAAACAAAAAACAGACTTCAAAAAACCTACCTCTAAAAAGCAACAAATAATATTCGTAATAATAAAACACGTCTATTGAAGTCGGGTGGGGCTGGAGTACAAATCCCTATTTTTTATTATAAAAGCCCCACCCGACTTCAATAGACGTGTTTTATTATTACGATTATTATTTGTTGCTTTTTAGAGGTAGGTTTTTTGAAGTCGGTTTTTTGTTTTTTTAAACAATTTTTTATTTTTTTATTTTTAGTGTAGGTACCTTTTGTATTAGGTAGTGTAGGTATATTATTTAGGTAGAAATTAAAATCGGCTCAGCCAATCGTGAGTTGATCGCAGAGAAACATACATACATGCGGGTCAAACTGAGAACCTCCTTTTTTAAGTCGGTTAAAGAACTACACTTAAGATATCCCTTTTCCAACAAAAAAATAATTATCTTATTCAGTTCATAAACAAAGAAGTTATACGACTGATCATCGAGGTAGTTCACACAAAATCATACTATTTTCGTGCTTTTTTCAAGATTACTTGAAAAGAACTGAACCGATTTCAAAATTTTAAAAACCGGCCAAGTGCGTGTCGGGCCACGCGCCATAGGGTTCCGTAGTTACCTTATACCATACCATATTTAATACCACCTATCATTTGTCGTTTGCAAAAATAACTTTGTTTTTCACAGTGTTGGTATGAATGACAAAGTTATATTTGCGGTTTTGGAAAATGTGCTATACCTCAAAAACTGATTACTATATCTCGTTCAAACCAATTTTGGTTGAAAGTATTTATTAAGATCTACAGCATATATTTTTTTAGATTTTTCACTCTCTTATTTCAAAAGTTAAAGGGGGGGGGGGGGGACACACATTTTACCACTTTGGCGGTGAATATCTTTCAAACGGTTGACTTTGAGAAAAAGTTGTCTTAGAAACCTCAATGTCATTTTTAAAGACCTATCTATAAACACCCAACATGTGTTGGTTTGAAGAAAAAAAATTTTTTCAGTTTCAGTTCCATGTATGGGGAGCCCCCCCTTAACCTTTATTTTTCTTATTTTTGTATTAAATTCGTTAAGCGGTTAACAGAATACATCTACCTACCAAGTTTCAACTGTGTAGTCTTAATACTTTCGGAATAAAGTGGCTGTGACATACGGACAGACAGACAGACAGACAGACAGACAGACAGACAGACAGACAGACAGACATGACGAATCTATAAGAGTTCCGTTTTTTGCCATTTAGGCTACGGAACCCTAAAAATGGGACCAACTTGGGAGTTTACCTAATGTAATAACGTTTGAATCATTTCAATCGGTCCAGCCGTCTTCAAGTAATCGGTGTACATACAAAAAACAAAAAAAAAAAAAAACGTGTCGAATTGAGTACCTCCCTCCTTTTGAAGTCGGTAATAAACACTATGTGTATTTAATATTCAAATAAAAATAACATTAGAATTGCATCACAGATACACCTATTGTAAATTCTCTATGTGCAACGCTATGTGCCAAACATCAACAGTTGATTATAATGAATACATATTTCATATAGTCCGTGAGCCCGCGACAGTATTGCCTACGTCATATGACATCATGATGAAATGCATGGCACACGGTCGGAAAAGTTGTGCTAAGCGAGGATCAGAAGATTATCGCAAATAAAATTGGCCGGAAGCTTATGAAAATCTTCCACTTCCGGTCAAAATTTTAAGATTATATTTACGTCATGTGACATCACTAAGAGACCCGTGTCATTATTTAGTTTTCAATCGTAGAGAGAGTAAACATAAGTCTGTCAGTACTGAAATGGCCGGAATACCTTAAATTTATTTTTTTTGTTTTTTAGTCATTTCAGAACTGACAGACTTATGTTTACTCTCTCTACGATTGAAAACTAAATAATGACACGGGTCTCTTAGTGATGTCACATGACGTAAATATAATCTTAAAATTTTGACCGGAAGTGGAAGATTTTCTCAAGCTTCCGGCCAATTTTATTTGCGATAATCTTCTGATCCTCGCTCAGCACAACTTTTCCGACCGTGTGCCATACATTTCATCGTGATGTCATATGACGTAGGCAATGCTGTCGCGGGCTCACGGACTAATATATAGAAGAGCTAATTTACAATTGACTGTCTCAATTTTTTATATAAGTGTCTTTTGTTTTAGTTTTAGTATAAGTGGACCTTTCAAAGTTCATGCTTTGAAATTGTTCTACAAAGCACTTAATCATTTGTGATATGTGTATGTTACGACCACGAAATTCATGTTAAAGTGTTTTCAAAATCTTATCGTATTCAGTTCGTTGACGCGATTTTCGAAGAACCTAAAAAAACGTCTAAATCAAAAACCTATATTTATTGAATACAGAAATTTTAATTCGCAACCAAAAGAGAGAGTCATTAAAATTAGAAACGTCAGGAAATACAAAAATCAAACCAAACACCAACTAATTACCAAAGCACTTTCAATAACACTGCGCTAGTTTCCGTTAAAAAGTGAATAAATAATTTGTAGATTTTAAACTGAATTTCAATCTCTTGTCAAATAACAAGCAGAATATGATTATCAGATTTTCGTAAACTTACAAAATGTTAACCAGGGGGTCTATTACGAAAAGTTTAATGCGATACACGCAGCTGCGTCCGTGCTTCGTTTTGATTGTTTCCTATTACAAATCACTTTCGTATGCGATATTGCGAAGTGATTGCGTGAGTTTGTCAGTTTCTCTCTAGCGTATCCGATATCGTTCGTTTAGTAGCCTATGGACTACGATAAACAAATTCAAAATGTTTGTTATAACTACAACTAACGAACTGCGGACGACTATCGTGGCCAAGTGACTGCGTTACGCAATTGCGTACATTATTTTCGTAATAGGCCCCCAGGATACTTTGAAAAAAATGTAAAGTTTTGAAAGACTAGTGAGTACACAATGTTGCGAAAAAGAAAATTCCTGTACTTATCGTATTTCGGAGAAGATGCAGACAAAAATCGACCTTAAGGTGACGAACCTTTTTAGGTGCGTTTGTACAGTTCCAGTGAAACCGTATGAGTTATCAACACCGCTATAATTTAAAGCCTTTTATCCGCATGAACATTGCGGGAGCGGGGGTAATGGAATGAGCAATGCTCGTTGCAACCTACGTAGGTATCTGTTTCAGTGCATGCGAAAATTTTATATGCTCGCACTGGATTGTACTGGATTGATACATATAAAATACCTTTGATCGAGTCTTTAAACGATGTGTTTTCAATTTCAGAAAAAGTCATGCTTGAATTAAGGTGGAGTTTTTTTAGATTGATATGTTTTAATGATATCGTAGGGTATAAATACGTAAATAAAATAAAAATGTTCTCTATAGTAAGGCACATACGATATTCTAGTCTGATAACAAGCTCTAATGCCATAATAAAACTGTGATTATGCCCCCTTGTGGTTTATAAAACAAATAAATATTTGACAACATCACATAGGTACATTGCTCCGATTTCAAAGTAGCTAAAGCACTTATGTTAATAACAGAGACAACGTTGGTATCACAAACACCCAGACCTGAGACAATGAAGAAAAGATCATTATCTGCATTGACCCTGTCGGGGATTGAACCCGGGACCTCAAGAGATGGTGACACCTTGAAAACCGGTGTGCAAACCACTCGACCACGGAGGTTGTCACAGTTTAAAAAAAAAGAAAACAACTACAGTGCTATTAAATTGAGACAGTGATCCACTGCAACGTCACTCAAGAATGTATGGCAAAGAGAAAATTTAACAGATATTTAATTTTACAGATACGTCGTTTTGTACCGCAAGCGCTCAGAAGTTAGTTGCTTCAGTTGCACATTGTGAACTAAATACTCAAATGCCCCAGAATCATCAAAGTCAAACGCAAATGTTTATTGCGACTTCACTGTCAGTGATCGTTTCTTTGAGTTTCTGACAGATGTAATATACTATAGCCTTCTCTATTTGCAAGCCATGAACATAAAGGCAATCCTCTCAGTCTCCATACTAAATGTATATTTCAATTTTCAAAGGTCGATATTCTTTTTCGTAGTAATTTCTCGGGTTGAAAATAAGAAGAAAAAGATTCTTGCACTCGATGCTGTTAACTATATATTTTTAGAGTAAAGCATTGCTGAAACTTTTTTTTCTACTGTTTTCGTTATACGTTGTGAACGTATTCTCATAGTAGAGTAGAGAATCATCTCATAAAGATCATTTTAACAGTAGCACCATTCACCATGGTGTTAATAAAGCTATCGGATATAAGCAAGTCCCGAGCACAATGTGTGCAGAGCGACTGAGTGGTACTCCAAATTAACTCTCAAGAGTCCTCCAACAAATTCTCGAGGGAATGAATCTTCGCTTCATACACTCGAAAAGTTATAATATCTAAATTATTACTCCCTTAGCATTATTACTGAAATACGGTATAAGCATAATTAGCAAGTTATTATGTTAAAATTATTAGAGCTGATATTATTTCTAATTTTCCTCGTAGACGTTTTCCCGAATTTATTTTAAGGTAAAATATTCCTTATTTACCGGTTGAGCTCATCGTGGGGCTCGGCGTCGATTCGATTCAACTCATAATTCGATCTCATTTTCGTATCGCGAACATCGAAAGTGCCGGTTGAACATCGACCAGTAGGCGTGTGTACGCGTTTTAATGATATGTTCAATATCTCACACAATTCTGTTGCTGACAATGTGAAACAAAATGTTTTTGTTTCCTTTGTACACACGAGCAATGGAATATTTACAACATTGAACCATACCTACCACATCCTTACTAATATTATAAATGCGAATGTCCGTTTGTTTGTTTGTTACGCCTTCACTTCTTAACTACTGAACCGATCATCATGAAATTTCACATACATGTTTTCGGAGGTACAGAGACGGACATAGGGTAACTTTCATCCCGAAAAAAAGTATTGTTCCCTAGAGAAAGCAAAAAAAACTTTCAACGCGGACGAAGTCGCGGGCGGCCGCTAGTTATCAATATTTATCTTAAGTTTGTCCATCCTTACTTGTCTTTTATGGTAAACAATCTTCACTCAACTCTTTATTAAAATAATCATTTATAAAATAAAACAAATGGTTTTCCACACATAGATTACGAAATAAATTGTTAATAAGTTAACAATAATTTCATAAACTTACTAACATATTTTTAAATAACGATTTAAGTTTAAAAGACGTATGACAACTGTCAAAACTGTTTACTAAATAAGACAAGTAAGGATGAACAGACTTTATCAGTATGATAATAATATTATATCTGGAGTATTATCATAGAAGTACCTAATTCAATAATGTTATGTTTCCACGGGTACTATTCATTGCTTTTGAAATCATTGAAGTTTTCGTGTTAGATGCGCCGCCTCTGTGGGCTAGTGGTTCGCACACCCGTGTAAAACGCAAGGGGTCCCGGGTTCGATTCCCAGAGGGGTACAATTTGTACTCGGTTTGGTTGGTGGTAGGGCTTATTGCAAGTCCGCCTACCTAGCTACCACCATCTTACCTAAGCCTGACGCCATAAGTTGTGTTCCGGCAGTTAAGAGGTAAGTTAGCCAGTTACTCAGTGATGAGGATTCCGGGTATTCGCTGGGTGCGAAGTACTAAGCTAATGGGATCGCAGCGCTCATGGTGGCACAAAGTAAAAATAACTTAGCTCTGTCATCTGTCAATGTCGAAGTAATCTGTAGACATATGTATACCTACGTACTTTTTTATAATCACATTATTCCGCCAAATAAAATGGGTCACAGCAGTTGTCGTGTTGTAAACTGCAAGAATACTGGCAGAAGTAGTAAATTTAAGTTTTACCAATTCCCAAGCGCTTCTTGGAAAGATAACATACCTCTTAAATCTTTGCACACCTCTACATCTCGGACATGTCCAGCAGATACCAACAGTTTTCCTTTGCAAACGGTTTGTGTTTGAAATTTTATATCGTATAAGTGATACTCACAAACCCGGTCTTTAAATTAATACTCATTTTGATCTGAAAACGATATTTAAAGCATAACTAGCGATACAGGAACAATTATATATGTTTATTATCATTCCCTGACATAACCAAAATATAACACACTTTTTGACTTACCACATTGAATTTGAATGACCAAAAATTATTTCACAACACTTTGTTCACCGAAATCATAGTAATTTTGAAATTTACATTAATAACACAATAGTATATTTTTTTAAATATTTCAGAACTTCAGAACAGTCAGAGCCAACAAAGTTGCGAACGCTAGGTGGCGCTAAAAGCGTGCACAGAGCCAATAGTGCACTTCCACCTTCGGCCTTATCGTCACTTAACACCAGTTGAGGTGAAGGCCAAGCACTGTCCCGCTGTGCATAAAAAAAGATAATAATCGATAAATAAGATAGTTTATCGATCGTTTTGAGAAGAAATCGATACCAAAACAGTATTGTAAATAGATAATAAGGTATGTTTATTAGCAGACGCCGCCAAGGGTTGTGCACAGTGTCTAGAAGTTCATAAGGTACATATTCGAATCTTGCCTCTGATTTCCCATGAGGTTTTTGGAAAGCCACTATTCCTACTGAGGACGGTACGGTAACAACGTTTTTTATGCATGCGTAATAAATATTATATTCACATGTAAGAAAGCTGTTATTTATACGTGTAGCTAATCCTGGTGTTAAAATAACGAGATCGTGTCGTGAGGAGTTGTATATGTAATTTACTAGTTAATATAAGTAGGAAATGTCAAAGAGCGCCGTCGGTACTAAGCTGCTGTCGGCTGACGGCGCGTGTATGTAGATTCGATAATTGCAAATACTTTAGCTACTTAGGCTTACGAGATACCAAGAAACTGAAAAATATTTGTTGATATTTTTTTAGTTAAATAGTTGCCCATTTTAAATAGGTAGGTATATAAACATATGTTTTTCCAAAAGTATCTATTTATATCCATACATATCAGTCTCTACTCTAGCAACAAAGAATGGTTCAAGAATATGCCCGTATTAATATGAAAAGATAAAGTTCATTATTTCACAACAATGAATACTTGATAAATGGCCCCACAAAATGTTCGAAATATTTGTTTATCCCGGAACGATTTATGGCGTAGCTCAGTGAATGTTATGAATATCATACTTTTAAACTTTTATTTTCAGAGACCACGAGGAAGAATATAAGATTTGGCAAGACAAACAAACGATTTATTTCACGCCCCGGGCACCGCATTGATAAATATGACCAATAAAGGAAAACAAAATGTCCAGGCAAGAAAATATTATGGTTAAATCATTCTTGCATTAATTACAGTTCTTATTTAGGATGTTAACATTAACATATTAAAAAGATATGAGATTGAGAAATGAAAACTGATGATATTAATACAAATAATTTTTCGTAAATTTGGTACTAGCGACAATGATGAATGATGAAAAAATCTTTATTCAAATAAGTTCATATCATCTTTAAATCGTCAATTCTTTTACCCTACCACCTATTATGACGTCTTTTAGCTGATAAGAAAAAGGCGCAAAAAACTTATTTCACAATTTTCCATTTCATCGGTCAAATTACCAAGTGAAGTCAACAAAACAGAAAACAGAGACATATTATTATGTAAGTAATTAGTATATTCAAAACGTGTTAAAGTGTACCTGATTTCAATAATTTTATATTTTCCACTACTAGCTATATTACAAGAAAATCTGTCTAAAATGGAACTGCGTAGGTTTTGTACTCAGTTAAGTAGGTAGTTATCTACTCTTGCAAAGAAAATATTTTGTTCTGACGGAAATCTTATTTTTTACCTCATAGATATTTAATAACTAGACTATTATACGATTTCTGAAAGTGTGACAGCATGTCAAGTCCGCATTCTACCACGCTGCAAGGCTGTAAAGCTAGCTACATGTTTGTAGTACTCTCGTGCATGAAATATTGGTAGAAAAATATTATTTTTCGCTTAGCTTTCTTTTGCACCTGCTGTGCATCATCTAAATTCTAATACATCTTAAGGGTTATACAATGTGATTCATTTTACAATAGACAGAGATCCACTGGAACTTCACTCGAGAATGTACGGCAAAGAGTAAATTTTACTGAGTTAAATACGTCGTTTTGTACCTCAAGCGCTCTGAAGTTAGCCACTTTACAAATATAATCAAATAGCTTTTTTTCATAAAAATAACTGTATGTTAGTTCATGAATGAAAAAAATATGCATAATTTTTAAAGACACTTAAAAAATGACTCCGAACTGTTATTTAGCTGTAAGTACCTTTTCAACATACTTGCTCGTAAAGTGAGCCCTAATACATCGCTTTTAGGGCCATAAATCGAACTATAACAAACGCGTGCAATAATATATAAAACACTAGTTGGTTATAGAATTATCCCTACAAAGTTAAATAGGTACCTTACTGCAAGTTCTATGCGAGTAAATGGAGCATTTTCAATTTAACCGGGTAATACAGTTATTTTTTTAGTAATAACAAAGAGGTTTTATGCCGCTGAAAATTCATTTGCATTTTTGGAATAAATAAATGTGTAGGTCCTTAATTAAGTCAAACAAATATTTATTATTATCAAATTATTCCTAATTTACAATATTTTGTTATAAAATATTAAAATATTAGCATTTTATCACTTAAATTTATAATTTTAAAGTAGGCTGTATGCTCTCTAACCCCTTTGTTCGCAAAATATTCTTGCATTGGGCGTGTGAAAAAAACAAAAAAAAACCTGCGCGCCTTTTCTCATCATGATTATCATTTTGTTTTTGTCGTATTTGTTGCTGTGTGGTAAATTACTTTGTTTTTTCCTTGCAAATGTGTTGAAAAACGTCGTATGAAACTCGTG
Source organism: Agriphila geniculea (assembly GCA_943789525.1). NCBI lineage: Eukaryota > Metazoa > Arthropoda > Insecta > Lepidoptera > Crambidae > Agriphila > Agriphila geniculea. The sequence goes on from OX038874.1 coordinate 16,677,568, forward strand.
AGCTCTTACTTTTTGCACACTCGGCTGAGTTACGCCCTCGCCTGCGGCTCGGGCTGCATCCCACAGCCTTGTATGCAATAAGCAACCTAAGCTAACTTGTTTCATAATGTACTATTAATTACCTACTCAAGCATATCATCTAACCTAGTTGTCGTCACCCTGATTCTTTAATCATCTCACATTAATGTGCAACATGAATTGAACCAATACAAACCAAAGTATGAATACATACTTCTCCATATACTTACATACAGAAGTATCTGCTTCGCATAAAGTTGTCATAGCTGGCTATTTGGAACAGTGATATTACCTTCAGTTGCCAACTATTAGTCATTTACCAAGGTGACGAAAATCATGGGGTCTAAAGGCACCTCCCATCTCCCCTTATAGTGCCCCCAAGCCCTGCATAGCTTAAGTCCGTGACTTTCCACAGAATCCCCTTTTTCATCAACTTAGTTTATGGCTGTTATAGTAAGTTAAATCAGACAAGTAAAACTTACATGAATCCATCGTGTGTGCATCTCCCGAGTCCTGCTAAACTCTCTCTCAACACACCACGAGCCCATTTCCACTTCAGCCCTTAGATTCATAAAAATTATCTAAGCTTCAATTCAGCATCTACAATTTTTCATCATAACAATCGTGACACCTAATGTCACCGTCAGTCCACAGATACAGACTCTACATACTACTTGGTGTTGCCATCCCTATAGTGTGCGGTTTTACTACAACTCAGTTTCGCCTTTGGCGACACTAGTAATATAATAATAATGATATTGCTGGCACTAATAGGCCTATTACTTAGAATAGCTATGGATAAAGAAAAGCTATGGAATGGAATTCCCTGCCGGCGTCTGTGTTTCCGAGTGCATACAACCTGACTATTTTCAAGGCCAGAGTGAATAGGCACCTTCTGGGCAAGCTCGCTCCATCGTAGACCCTGTCTATGCTTTTGGGAAAGACTGGGGTCAAGAGCAAACCCATTAACTGTAAAAATAATGTCATATCCTCCTCTTTCTCGCATCCGTCATGAAGCTTGCTTTTCAGGTTGAGCGAATTTGGTCATCATATTTCATATACGGTACTATGTATTTCATGTATTAAGTGTTTATTGCCACAAATAAATGAAAAAAAAGCAAATAGCTTAATAAATGGACTCAATTAATGAGGTCGTTCTCAACTGGTGTTAATGGTTTGTTTACCGATTACCTGATAAAAGGAAATGAAATTATTAGTCATAAAAAGGAAAAGGCACGAATTGAATTAATTTCAAGTGAATATCTAAGTGACACAATAAGTGGTTTGACACTGGATAATGGATGAAAACAACCAAAGTCAATGGGTTGGGCCTCAGTCATTACTATGTAAATAGTTTTGGTCGGAAGACATTAGGCGCATGAATAATGAAATATATAATTTTGTTTGTACCATGGAGCTCGCGTTAGAAACATTTGTATTCGAATACAAATGTTGGATTCAATTTTAAAATCGAAAGTTGTACAAACTGTGCTTGAAAATGAATTAAAGCCTTCACGAAGTTGAACTGTTGCTATCACTGTTTAGCTGATGACAATTAAAAATGCACGAGTTTCACTTTCATTTTGATTTTGTTAATTATTTCTACAATATTGAGTGCAAAAAACTTTGATTGAGAAAAGATTTTACTAATTCACAAGCTGTAGAAAATGACAAGTACTTGTTGTATGGTTTGTGCATAAACTATGTCTTAAATAAAATGTAAAAATACGAAAAAAATACTAATAAAGAAATACGACTACGACTAGCTACATCGTAACAACAAACCTTTATTGTTAATTCTGTAAAGCAAAAGTATCCCATCAACAACCTTCAGTAGTTTACACATATTCAAACTACCCTTAAACTTTACATTTTCGCAGTTGATATCAAACTCTCTGTGTTTGGTTTAAAGTAGAAAATTGATTGAGAAAATCTTACGATTTTTGTTAGTTGACCTGCCTTTGATTGTACATTATGGTTAACCTTTACTAGAATCTAATCACAGGTAAAATAGTGGCCTTTAAAAGTGGCCTTTGTAATGTACCCTTTTAGGCTTAGATGTTTAGTAATTACTGTGATGACATCAATAGTGGGTCAATGAGTGAGTGAGTGGGTGTTGACCAATAGGAAAAGTTGGTCAGTCATAGCACCGTTTTAGCCCGAAATATAGATCCAATGCTTTCCAATATGCGTTTCAAAATTGATTATTTGATTTTTAAATTGAGTATTGATTTTTGAAATGACGATTATTCCTTCACAAACGAAGGATAACTTATTCTTTTTAAAAACATTCCCACAATGAATCGAAGACGATGTAATAAAAAAAGAAATCGATAATAATCTATGTCAGAAATCGACGGAAAGTCGTATGAAAAATATTCATTATCAGTATTCAGTACGACCGGCACAATGAGTTATTGATTAGCGATGGTATCAGCAATGACAGACTTGATTAATTCTACTACATGTACTTGAATAATTTAAAGGAATATAAAGCTATATTCCAATACAGAGTTCTGAGTGCTTTGTGCTTTATCATATACTTTTTGTGTCGCTATTAATATTATCGAGTGATTTTCTTTTCAGCATTCCTTACAGGCCAGGAATAGAATACTTGTTAATATAAGACACTATAGTTTTTAGTTAGATTATTATTGTATATTATTTCTATCTTGCAGTCATTAATAATTGTTATAGGCATCTCGTTTACTCAATAAGATGAATCAGAGGCTATGATTTAAAACAGAAAACTTTCCATTTGAGGGGTTAAATAAAAGATAATATCGCATAACAGTATTGACATATCACGTTCATATTACATTAATAATTTAGCAGAAAATGTTTAAGTGGATCGAGAAATGACAATATAAATGAGCCTTATACTCGATTGTCTCCGAGAAAACTTCGGTTTACTTCAAACATTGTAAACCATCGTAAATAACTCAAAAAGAATACAAAATTGAGTGGGTCCGTACCCAATTTGCTGAGTTCTTTAACAACTGAAAGGCCAGCATATGAAACAAGATAAGTAAGTATGCAAGTGGGTCCTAATGTAGCCTCCGGCCATTTAGCATTCACAAAGCAGGTGTGAGTTTCTATGTTTCGTACCACACTGTGTGTATTTAATCATAGTATAGAAACACTAAGCTAACAAAATGTTTACCGACTTCATGAAATAAGATAATCTGCCTCATATAGCATATACACACCCACCTACCGAATGTACATGTCGTGGGCTAATCGTTAAACTGGGCCGATCGAAATCTGCCTGGGCAGATCACGATACGCCGGCATTTCTTGATTTGCCTTTTCAATACCCGCCATATCGTTCATAGCATAACGTTTGACGATTTGCCCGGCCATGCTTGGGTAAATCAATTATGTAGGGTGACCAAAGTACAAGCAAATTAAATAAAGTTTAGATAATAATAATTCTACTAGATAATAAAGATATAACCAGCCATGCTGGGATAATTATTAGTCTGTAGGGTGATCAAAGTATTAGTACAACTTTTTTCTCAACAAACTCACTGTTGTTGTTTTAATTATCACAATTTTAACTCTAACTCACTCTAGGTTCGGAACGACCAAGATCTTTAAATATCATTAATAGTACAAAGTCTTCGTTTTCCAATTGGAATAAGAATAATTAAAACTTTCCTTTAGTATAAATTAAATAAAAACTGTTTTTTGAGAAGCTACCATGTACTGTTTGAAACTTAGACACAAAAACATCAAAATACAAAATAATGTCAAATGACATTGACATTTTTTCTATGGACAAATGTCAGAGCGTTTTTCAAGCACCGATTTTGATGGTTAAAAAGTTGCACCGCTCTGACGTTTGGAACGGGAAAGTTGTGTCAACCAAACGTCAAGCTCTAATGTTTGGAACGCCCGCCGTTAGAGCGTTTGGTTGCAATCGGAGCGTATTTTCTGAACGCAACCCAGCTGACAGCGCGCAAACAGCGTTACAGCGCCCAAAGCGTCGCGAAACGGAAGTATATTACGATGCGCCCAGCCATATCTCGATGTGGCCAAGTACTAGTAGGGCAAATCGATGAATAGGATGCTTTTATCGATCTGCCTAATTTTTGATTGGGCACATCATGAAATTATTGGCCAGATCATGAAATGCCGGCACATCGTGATCTGCCTAGGAAGATCTCGATCGGCCCAGTTCAACGATTAGCCCACGACATACATACTATTTTCTCTGACACACGCTGGATATAAGCTAAACAGATCATACAGTTATGATCAATTTAAATTTAAAATGAAAAGTGGATGAACTTTACCTACACACAGCACTATAACGATTGCTTCACAGTACATAAGATTAAGCAGATAAATTTTATAAGACGAACTTATCATCACACGTTATACGACAGAACATGGTAGCAGTACTAAAATAAATACTGTTTAGACAATTATAAGACAGGAAAGTTAACAAATGTACAAATAAACTAGTGGCTTTGTGAGCTGTGGACCTCGCTCTTGTGACTTTTTTAACACTTTTCGAAATTGCTGAAATATGTTTTTTCATATTTTATGAAATTTAAGCATTCACAATGCTATTTTTATACAACTCTAAATAAATATACTAGTAAAAATTCGACTTTTCATCAGATCATATTCTCAGGCGGGAATCGAACCCGCGTCCTTTGGAAGTCCGGTCCAATGCTCTTCCAACTGATTACTACCGCTCTTTCATTGACCGAGCGAGCGTGCAGCGCGAGCGAAGCATCTCCGTTTCAGCTTGGGCAAAAATGTTTTCGTATGTTTAGTTGTCCCGCTGTCCGGTTGTCTGTTTGTTCTCTTCTATAGGTTGCATTTTCAACGGATTCTCGTGAAATTTTGTGAGCAGGTTCTGTAATTATATAGTTTTGATGTCGATTTAGTTTAACGATTTTTTTCAAAATGGCGAAGATATGGGAAAACCATATTTCATCATAATTCAAGAAATGTCTAGTAATATAATAAGTCTATGAGAAATGTTCAAAAATGACACAAACGGGAGGTCGACAGCTCTATAGAGCAGAACACTAGTAGTTAGGTTCTGAGAAATGAACTTCTTAGTGTGTGTACACTATGCTACTAATGTATGGGTGGATTTCGCACAGTTAACCTTTTTTGTGTCTGACCTCCAACCAACCTCGTTCTTTATGTACGCTATACTTTGGTGATTCGTATATATCCAGCTTTGTTTGATAAATTACTCCTATTTGTCTTATACGTATAAATTGCTTTGATACAATGTTATATAACATGCCGCGGGTAAGTCAAATGTAGTTGAGCTCTTAAAAGCCATCAGATTTTTTTGGTAGATATAATATTTATGGTACCCATCAATGTTCGGCTACGAACAAATGTTCGGACATGTTTTGTTCACCGTAATGCAGGATTTGTATGAATGTAAATATTCTTATAGAGATCCTTAGTTCATTGTAGAGATCTATTAATTAATGAGCATGATTGTGTAACTGTGTTAGTAATTATCAAGTATAATGAATAGATTATACTTATAATTAATAAGCTTATATAAATAACGGGTGCAAGATTTCGGCTTCGTTGAAGGTCTTGTTACAAGACCTTCAACGAAGCCGAAATCCACGTATTCCGCCCATCATCAGGATCACTTTTGTCTTTAAGACTATACCTGGGAAACCAATAGCTACGAAGTTATTGAAGGTCAAAGTCAAAACATTTTTTTCAAACTTTTTATAAACAATTTTTTTAAACAATGGCTTCAAAACGTCGTCACTTGATGTATCTCATGAGCACGCACATAAACGCTGCCTTTCAACTCGGCCGCACGCAGCTGTGTTCACTCGCAGGCGCGGTCTGTTGTACGCGTTACATTGCGTGGTGTATGCAATGCTTTTTTTACACCAAAAATCAAAATCGTTTCTCGCAATAATTTTGAACAGAAATGGTCCTGATGATGGGCAGAATACGTAGACCTCAGCTTCGTTGAAGGTCTTGTTAGACCCGGTATATATAAGTTTATGGATATTCTGTTATAGTGTGGTTTATAACTCCTCTAATCATTTCATTAAATTGTTTTTCAATAGCTTCCTTATTGTATGAAAAATATAAGCAATAGTTTTCTTTCGACATTCTAAAACAAAACATTATCGGTTGAAACTGGAAATTACTATCGACTATTCTGGCCGTATAAAGCACGCACGTCCTCGCCACATCAAATGCGATTATACGTATAGTTCCAATATTGTGCTATAGTGGACTCAAATATTAGCTGAACGTGACCTTAATGTTGAAAATGGCTATTAGTTGCTAACAGTGGCCCCCACTTGCCTGTGTCAACCCAACGATATCGTATACCGCACAAACTACATAAATATACACACTCAAGCACATCATAAAGTGTTAATGCTCATATTAATTTCAACTTTATTGTTAAAGCACTAGAGAGTTTATCGTGTGAGTGAAGTAAATTTATTGGCGAATAAGGAGTTTATATAGTTGTTCAAACTTCTTTGCACGATAAAGTACCTACTTACATAGATAATAAAAAAAATATAGACTTTAATGCTGCCTGCGGCACTAGTTTGGATACTAGCCAAGTGAAAAGTTTAGTTGTTGTTTTAATTTTTTTTAATTCACATAAACATAGCCTGCTCCATTGTTTTTTAAAGGCTTCCAAGGAGGTCAGTGGCGAAGGGTCCATACAAGCCGATTCCCATTGGCTTACCTTTAAGAAATCCCACCTCAACGATCCACTATGCAGATCATAACATTTTTGTAGAACGGCTTACCTTCGCCATAATTTCACCCCTCCTCGCCACTGGTAGGTATATAATAACATAAACCAGTTTCTTTCTGATAACTTGTGATAAGTGAAAATAAAAAGATTCAGGCTGATTTCTAGTTTAAACCCGACTTTATTTGAGACCTAAATGTACTTATTGTAATAGCTAGACTAGGTAAACACAAAAAAGAGTGATCGAAGTAAGAAGAAATAAGTAGGTATTAGTTTTGATAAAACACGTCATAGGAAGTCAGGTGGAACTTTTAGAATAAAAAAAGAAGTTGTCCTCCAGCTCCACCCGACTTCATAAGACGTGTTTTATTAAAATTGATTGATTGAGTAAGTATTTAAAATTTATTTAAACATGCTCACTTCACAGTCTCATAAATATAAAAGTTTACGTATCTCTGCAATGGTTTGAATGTTGATAGATTAGGAAGATGCTCTTTTTAGGGTTCCGTACCAAAATGGTAAAAAAGGAACCCTTATGGTATGACTCAGTCTGTCTGTCTGTCTGTCACAGCTGGATATCTCGAGAACTACTAATGGTATCAACTTGAAATTTGGAATAGTTTAAGATGACATATGCCCAACTATTTTGCAAATAAGAAATAAATAAAAATTATAGATATCTTTTTTACAGCAGGGCCTGAAAAGGGGTCTTAAAATTTTGAAGTGAGGCTACTAGGGCATGTGGGGTATCATATGAAAGAGCGCCGTTTGCACGTTTTTAATCATTTTTCTTTCTAGACCACATAGTTTTTGACTTATGATGAAAAATGTAAAAAAATTACCGTTCCCCCCCCCCCCCTTATGTCCGAAGTTTGCAAAGAGAAAAATCTGAAATAATTCTATGTGATAGCAGTTTATATAAAGATTACAGGAAAAATAAAACGATGTCTCAATATAGCACACTTTTTTAGAAATTATCAAATTTCTAAAAAGTTAACATTAGTTCCACTATCGTTCAAGAGATGGCGCTGACCTAAAACTGCAATACTAATTTTATTATTCTACTCTTCAGTGTGGTTTAATGGTGCAATTATGATGGTACGGAACCCTCGGTGCGCGAGTCCGACTCGCTCTTGACCGGTTTTTTTCGAATAAGAATGTCAAATAAGCATAGACATCTCTCAGTTTCGCCAAAAATGCAGTAAAGCAATGCATAATTTTAATACCATATATCATTATATGTAACGAGAAAATTGGTTTACCTTTTCCTCTTTTTAGATGAATTGAGAGGTGTCTATACTTATTTTACATTTTCATTCGAAAAATGAGCACCTAACTAATCTATCAACGTACAAATTATTGCAGAGATGCATAACGTTTTTAATTTATGAGACTGTGAAGTGAGCATGTTTGTATGAAAATAACGGTGAAGGCGGTTAGATATGCCGGTGAGTGTCAATGTTTCAAGCATCATATCTCAAAAACTATTAGACATACGGAGCTGAGAGTTAGCTTTAACTGTTTAAAATTAATACACTTTCACAAATAATATTGGCAACTAATGTCAAAAGCCCATAGTTTTTGAATAAAACTGTAAAAACTGTTTTTTTTGCAGTTTTTCACGTATAACGCAGTTAGCACAGCTTTTTTTTGCTTGCAAAACATAGTTTCACACTTTCCTAAGGGGTCCAAATAACATACCAAAAATGCAGCTATACATTGCATTTTGCGTTTTTAGGAAAAACATTTGTAAGATTTTATTTGCCTCTTAAAAACGTAATGGAACTACAGACTAGACTCAATGACAGTTTTTAACGTATATACGAGTAGGTCACAGCCATCTTTGACTTATTTCGAGTAAAACATAAATAAAACTTGACGAGTAAGTACTCAACCGTTTATTATAATAAATATTGCATTTTCTCTATATTGTGAGATGATGTATGTATTCAGACGTCGCACAGGAGTCCTTTATGAAAATAATTAGTATATTACTTAGAGCATACAGTATATTAGAAAAAAAACTAGAAAATATCGACTCACCCGTGGCACCTAAGACAGGACTCGAACCCGCACCTTTGGGATTCCGGCCCAATGCACTGACTGACCAATTATGCTACCGAATCGCTAGTGGGAGCGGCAAAAATTAATTATCTTAACATAAACATAGCATTGTGATTGCCTAAAATCTAAAAATTCAATAGTCCTTTATGAACTTATGTTTTGGTCCCTGAAAATGGCGGTAGTGAATAGTAAGTAGCGTGTACTAAATAAGCAGGAAAACATTAAAAAAATGTTAGGATAGTTAGGTTAATGCGTAAGTAGGTAATAAATAGATAATAAAAATTGTTTAAAAAAACAAAAAACCGACTTCAAAAAACGTAACTCTAAAAAGCAAGAAATAATATTCGTAATAATAAAAACACGTCTATTGAAGTCGGGTGGGGCTGGAGTACAAATTTCTATTTTTTATTCTAAAAGCCCCACCCGACTTCAATAGACGTGTTTTTATTATTACGAATATTATTTCTTGCTTTTTAGAGTTACGTTTTTTGAAGTCGGTTTTTTGTTTTTTTAAACAATTTTTATTTTTTTAATTTTTAGTGTAGGTACCTTTTGTATTAGGTAGTGTAGGTATATTATTTAGGTAGAAAAATCGGCTCAGCCAAACGTGAGTTAATTTAATCGCGGAGAAACATACATACATGCAGGTCAAACTGAGAACCTCCTTTTTTAAGTCGGTTAAAGAACTACACTTAAGATACCCCTTTTCCAACAAAAAAATAATTATCTTATTCAGTTCATAAACAAAGAAGTTATACGACTGATCATCGAGGTAGTTCACACAAAATCATACTACTTTCGTGCTTTTTTCAAGATTACTTGAAAAGTACTGAACCGATTTCAAAATTTTTAAAAATGGGACCAACTTGGACGTTTACCTAATGTAATAACGTTTGAACCATTTCAATCGGTTCAGCCGTCTTCGAGTAATCGGTGTACATACAAAAAACAAAAAAAAAAAAAAAAAAAAAAAAAATGGGTCGAATTGAGTACCTCCCTCCTTTTGAAGTCGGTAAAAAAGAAAAATTAGCTATCTGACAGAACTTAGCTTTACACATCATCATCAAAATACTTCTACAGCCAGGCGTGTCAAGTGACATGATGAGTTTGACAAAATATCTTGATTACATCCAAACGTTTTTGACAAAATTTATAAATATTATAGTTTATTTAATAAACTAGAGGTTTGTCTAAGTCGGGATGTCATTTTTGACATTTGGATACAAATGTTGTAGGTATACGTTATAATATACATATAAATATATATACGTTGTAAACGACTCTACAGCTTGTTATGTGACAGGGGCTGGAAAGTCATGGACACTGGACAGCCTTTGACCACCATGGATGCCCAGTGCGGTTTGATGGGTGTTAACGAACTGTCACAGCAACCTAGATTGGATTTAAAGGGATTAACGCAGATCCATGAAGCAGCATAATAGGCTTAGGATAGCAGTGGACATAATATCACACCGAATTATTTTGTTTCAAACTAACCAAAGCTTGACGAATAAAAATAAATAATAATCCATAAACATCCATGATTCGTAAACCAACCATATCAAGCTGTCAACGAAACGTAGGTCTCTTGCTTTTTCATTTTATTTTTCTAGTCTCAAATATAACTTTCCAGTATCCAATAATATTGACAATAGATACGTACGTAGTTAAATTATATTTATCTCGATGCATAGGTACCATGGGCAACAGCGTCGCTTAACCACTCGTAAGGTTAAATCGCTTGCACGCGGCGCCATCACAACATAAGTTTAGTTCGTGCAAGGGCGGGCACACGAATTTTGTTGTTAACTGGTTAAGTGATGCTGTTACCCATAGTACCTATACCTACGTATCTAAGCGTGAGTGTTTGGGTTAAGTTGACGGAAATTTTAACCAACGAACAAATTAAAATAGCGGCCAAGTTGCAGAATGGGCAATGTCCATTCATCAAAAGTCAAAGTCAAAGTCAAAAATAGCTTTATTCAAATAAACTTAATTATAAAGTACTTTTGAATCGTCTATATTTTCCTACCACCCGTTCAAGACTTTTTAAACTGACAAGAAGAACGGGCGCAAGAAACTTATCAGCTTTAATAGCAATAAGTAACGATATTTACAAACTTAAATATATTTACATCCTTATGCAATGTTGAATTGGTGGTTATTTCTTGCAAGAATATAAAAAAAAACTCCGCCTAGTGTGAAAGCAGTGTATTCTATGTCATGTTGTAAATTCATTTGTTATTATTCATATCATTTTTTTCACTTCGAGTTAATTGAATAACGGTTCACTTAAAACTTACACGTATCTTACTTAACTTATCCATGAGCCGTAATGTTATTAAGGCAATAAGTTTGGGAAACACGACTTAAGTTAAGCCTTTGCTTAATTGTGAGATTATAGTTAAGTTGGCTCACTTATCGTATTTACCGCGACCCAGCCCGGCCAAACTAGCGTGTTATCTCTTAATACTCTTCTCTTTGTATACTAAAAGGATACATTTTTCAGCACAACACATACTTATTTAGGTTCAAGTAAATGAATAGTGGATTAAATTACAAAGACTGCTGCATAATACCTACTTAGGGACGAATATAACTTTGCAATTGAAATAATTACAGTATTCTAATTTTTCTTAATCTATTAATAGAAATAGCGTTAGAATCATTCAGTTTTATTTGAAATTGAAAGTTTGACATAACTTCAGAGGGCCTATTACGAAAATAACGTACGCACTTGCGTAACGCAGTCACTTGGCCACGATAGTCGTCTGCAGATCGTTGGGTGTAGTAATAACATTTTTTTTTAATTTGGCTATCGTAGTCCATAGACTACGAAACGAATGATGTCGGATACGTTAGAGAGAAACAGTCAAACTCACGCAATCACTTCGCAATATCGCATACGAAAGTGATTTGTAATAGGAAACAATCAAAACGAAGCACGGACGCAGCTGCGTTTATCGCATTAAACTTTTCGTAATAGACCCCCAGATTTTACCTAATTTATAATTAATTTACCCATTACCCATTTTTATAATTAATTTATGGAATATTTTTTGATTATGACACGGCAATGCCCTTAAACTTTAGTTGCGAAATAAAAGAATTTTGAACTTTTAATGGGACACAATTGAACGCCCTCACATTTTAACAATGCTTGACCTTTGACTTTAATTATTCGAGAAAAATCTTTTAATAAAGTTGTTTTTACGAGTTCTTTGAAGTTAATTTGTATGATTAAGGTTCTTTATGAAATTATAAAGTTAATCCATATTAAATAAATATTATTATGGTGATTGAATCAATAGAATCTTCGAATCTATTCTACTATTTTTATTTTACCAAAATTACAAGCAATAGACGGTTTCTTTCGCAATTATAACATTTGGATTAGAATCTGGATATTGATGTTTTTCGATATAAAAAAGGCTATAAATGAGAAAAGAGTTTATTTTTTTTATAAATTTCAATATAAAATATAAGAAAGATATTTTCCTCTGTCAAAAATGGAGTATAAGGGAGATATTTTCTAAGAACAGCAAAGTGAATCCCGAAGATAGCGAACAAATCGATTAAGTGTTTTCAAGCAAGTCCTACTGCTTCATGTTAGTAAAGAAAAATACGTGGAGCAAATTGAAATTCGAATGGCTCATGCATAATTGAGGGTTCCATGCGGAACCAACAACATTTCTCACCTCGCAAAATACATCTAATATAAAACGACGTTTTTTCCGTTTTCACTTTCGTGTAGCAAGCAGCTCATTTCGCAATCATTTTAACTTATTTAGATTTAAGTGTGAAAAATATTCTAGAGTCTGTTGCTTCCTTGCTATTTTTAAAAGGAACTCGGTAAACGAAGCTGAGCTTCATAAGATTAATTTTAAATCCAGTTTATGGATACTTAGGATTCTAGTTTATTTTGGCTACTGTAATTGGTAAGCTAGACATATTTGTTGTTTATAAATACTACGTAAAATTAATTGTAAAGCTTTTTAGAATACAGCACACACACATAATACAACAATATTGTAATGTCTGTGTAATTCAGTAAGATTTGATTTTCCTTTTTTGTTTTAAATAAGCGCCTTCCTTTTTTTAAATAAGGAAATTGGGCTCCCTTTATTACTTCTTCTTCTTATTTTTGTTTTGGCAGTCTTCTTTCCTCTTGGAAGTAATTTTGGCCAGTGTCAAGTGTTGAATAGTTCAGTGGTAGGTATTGTTTCAGTTTACATTAGAATGCGGGTGCATTGCATTCCAATGTTGCTTGGAGTATTTGGCACCAAGTATATCAAGACAGTTTACTCGGTAAGTTATGCCGAGGTAGCGACCACTACAATAAAAGTCTCAGCTTCACACAACCAAGATCGCGCTTATTTCAATTATCCCACATATTGTTCAGTTACACAGACACTTGTACCACAAAACTGCACCAATTTTAAGACACAATATCGACTATGAATCAATTTGCAAATAGGTAATTAAAATAGACACCGAACCAAACTCAACAAAATGGCGCCAAAAACTCTCCCTATGTTTCATTTGTTTTGATGTGTCAACCATAGAGTAATGAAATAATATCTCGTTTCGTCGTTGTCATAAATGTCGTGGAGGTAATTTAGCTGGTGGTATCTAGTGTGGTTTCTAAGTCTGTAGTACTAGATCATGTTTCATCCTCGCACCGCAGTTGACAGCTCCATGCTCGTCGGCGTGGAGTCTGCATGCATACTGCGGTTACTTGAGTTATATCTCCCTTATTCGTCTCTGTAATATGCAAATATTGTGTCATTAGTCAAGGAAACCTTTGTGGGTTGTTTGGAACATAAACTCTATTTGCGACTCGCGTCTTAAGATATAGCAAGACTCATAATTACATGTGCGCAAGAAGTGTTCCTATTAATAACTAACCCTCTAGTGAAATGGCAAAACTTCTATTAATTTAAATGCAAACTTTAACTTAATAGAAAAAAAAATTAAAAACACGACTGAACTGCTAAAAATGAACTAAAAAGTTAAATCGGGAGAACTCTTTGATTAAAAAATTGTTTAGTATAGCCGATTTAGCAAAAATATTGGACATAACTCGTGTAGTTGTAACGGAATCATTTGAGGAATACATAACATGAATATCCTCTGAGTTTGCACCATTCCTGTTATGTACGGAACATAGTTTTATTTGTTTTATATTTATTGTTATATCTTTTTAAAATTATATTAATCTTACTCTAAATAATAACTAAGCAAGTAACGTTACATATTATTCAGAACAATACCACACACCCTACTGTAAATAATACATTTTATAGTTTAATCACGATCGAACTCCTAATACCTTTGGGGTATCGAATAATTTATAAAGGCGGGGTAAATAAATCACACACTACGGAAACATGGCTACACTATACAATGGCAACACAGTAATAATAACGTACCTTTAACTTAATTTGTTGTGAACAAAGGCTAATGATCAGTTATAGTAGTTTTGATATTAATAACGACATCAATTTGAATTCCGGTAAGTAATGCACATTTGTTGTTGAAGATTAATGTGCAGTAATGTGTTTTTAATAAAAAACTTATTGGAAATTAGGTGGTAAATTGCTGAGCCATTTTAGTTTTATTAATACTCCAATTTTTAGAATTAGCAAAAAAGGAGATATTTTGCATTGTGTTCCTATTCGCTGGGTGCGAAGGTATAATAATCGATCGCAGCGCTCATGGTGGCAAAAAGTAGAAATAATGAAGGCTCTGTAATCTGTTTGAAAACGATATTTAATTGATTATTAGCGATACAGGAATAATTACATATATTTATTATCACTTAGTAAAATTATTAAAGTAGCTTTATCCTCTTGTTTTACAAAATCTACAACTAAAAAAGAAGTAAACAAACCCTGATATAACCAAAATAAAACACTCTTTTTGAATAGATCTTACTTGCTATATTTTATTTAAATGACCGAAAATGATTTCACAACACTTTGTCCACCCAAATCACAGTAATTTTGAAATTTACATTAATAACACAATATGTATAGTATTTTTTAACATTTTGTCACAATGCCGCCATTACATATCAAAACGTCAAAACGGTCAGTACCCTTAGCACAAACAGCTATCGAGAAAAATAACGCGCGTAAAATTACTCGAATCTCATAATTTTGTATGTAAATTAGTACAGCGCCACTACGTCCGTAAACGGAACTAAAATTTCGAAGCACGAAACATTTTGACATAAGCTATCGAGCAGCCTTCGAATCGAATTCGAATAGTAAAGTTACAACTTGTATGGAAATCGGTAACACGAACCCACTTTTGACATACGGTATCGAGAAACTCGCAAGCTGGCTATCGACAACTTACTCACTGACATTTTTTCAGTGAGAGTCATTTCGAGCGACTTTAAATTACTTATTATTAAAATTTAAAAGCATATATGTAGTAACAAATATTAGGTTTGAGAACTATGACATGTCCGCTGAATTATCCACAGGCAATATTACTTAAATTGTTCTCGTTATACAAAGAAATTTGTAAAATAAAATACTCGTAATTTTAAGCTATCCAAGGTATCCCCCACATCCGGGATCCCTTGTTTTCGCATAATTGTTTTATACCTAATTTGATTTGGCATAACGGACTTGGCATAATCTTTTTTGTCATAATAATACTTACGCATAATTGTTTTTTGGCATACTATTTATATTAGCATAATCATCATGTAGACTAATTTGTTTTCGCATAATGTTATTAGGCATATTGTCTATTCGCCTAATATTATTTAGACATAAAAATCAAAAACAATAAGAATAAATATTTTTACGCACTTATTTATTTTCATGCAAAAGGGGTAGGTATTGTATTAAAATGCCAAAAACTCATAACACATACGACCATAAATATCGACTCATAAAACACCTATTTATAAAATACCGAAAATCCTTAATGTCGATATCCAATAGAACGAAACTTAAAAGATCGATTATTAAATGACTGATGATAGTTCGAAACCCTGAAAGTTAAAATGCCGATAGTTAAAAATCCTGAAAGTCTGTTTAGGTCTATTAGGTGCGACGACGAGCGAGCGTAGCGAGCGAGGAGGAGGTAAGGTTCCATTGCGACCAACAACGCACGAGCCGAGCGAGCGTGCCGCGGCAGCGGCCGGCGAAGTGCCAGAACCGACCTGCTGGCATGTAACCCTCAATTAACCTTCGGTTTTTAAGCTTCGGGATTTTGTATTTTAGGTAAAATGTTCTTTCGTGATTTTAAACTAAGTTTATAAAAATATGCGTAAATAACATTATGTGTGTTTAAATTTATGCTAAAGAATATTATGCTTAAACATGATTATGCTTAAAGTAGTTATGCTTAAAAAAATTATGCATAAGCTGTAGTTTACTCCTACCTATTCCTCCTCCATATATTATGACCTAAATATTATTTCCTCGCGATTGTATTATTTGTTAGCCGACACAGATATATCAATTTAGATAAAAACAAAATAAAGAAATGGCTTTACGGTTTTCTATTTTAGGTTATATTTTTCATTAAATCACAGGATGAGAAAGAAAGAGAGAAAGAATAGACACACTCTTCTTTTTCAAACCAATCACGGGCAAGGTGCAATGACCGTTCAAAACCATGGGCAAAATCATGCCCAAATTGAAAATTATAATTATAATTTGCAAATTAATTAAAGTTATTAAATGAAATAAATATTGCAAACAAATTTATTATTATTAATAAGAATAATAAATGTAAAATTATGATGATAAACAATTTGATTGAATTTTAATTTACATATTTATGATTTACATAGATATTTTGAACGCACCTTGCTTCAATTGGATTGATAATTGGATTGTGTCACGTTAGCTTTATTTATCGCTACTATCGAGTTGACGTTAGCCAGCTCTGTAAAATTGGTGCTGCCGAATTTGCTAGCTTTCGTATCGAGTACGTTATCGAGTAGTATTTATTTACGCGCGTAAGATTTCTCGATAGCTGTTCGTGCTAAGGGTACAAGTCAGCAGAGCCAACAAAGTTGCAACACGCTAGGTGGCGCTAAAAGCGTGCACGGAGCCAATAAGGGGTTCCGTGGTCTCGTTTTGGCGTACAGAACCCTAAAAAGGCGAGCCATGTTTAAAAAGAGGTCATAACCGTTACGCTACATAATATGTTCTATCTAATTAAACGTGACGGGGTCAATGAATATTCCAATTCGTTTTTATGATAATTGCTTTGCGATTATTCTCTTTGTGTTTTGAGGAGGAATTGATGCGTGTAATAAGCATTTATCGAGTCGCGCGAATAAATGCGGGTTTGTGCAGACTTTTAAAGTCGTTCTTGTATTGACGTATAGTATTAAATAATGTAAAAGCCGTACTAAGAGACGTTAATTAATTTTGATGCTTAATTATGTGTCGTGTCGCCTTAAATTATTGTTATGGAAAATAAAGATAAGCACCAACTTTAATGGAGCATTAAAATTATTGTCGTCTCTGAATGTGTCTGTAAGATGTGTAAAACATACTGTCATAAAACATAACTGTTATAATTAAAAGTTTCTCACACAAACTTTGGAATTGCCGATTGAAATTCCGATTGAAACTCATACTAAGGACGTAATAACTTTACAAGGAAACATATTTTTCTTATAATTCGTCACATAAATCATGAAACACATCCCCCATAAAAAACTCGGAGGTGTTAAAATTAATAGCGTGCAGACGTGTGTTAAGGACCCAGCAATTCCGGATTGCGTTTTTGTCTAATTTACAAAAGAAGGATTTATGGGGGGCTGATGGCGCGAAATAACGTCACGCAACGTGTCTGCCACTATTGGATACGTGCCGTGATACGCCTCCTCCGCAACACGTAGCCCTCCAATCTATCTCGGCTGCTCTTTGACAAAACCTCTTCGTCACTCTTCGCGTCACTAGCTTTCAAGGCGACTCGTATTTTCAATGTATAAGTTTAACGCGGAGCAGTACTTTCTCTCTATCGCGTTTGCATGTAAATGGAATCCCTATTACTTGCAGTATAATTTATCAATAAAACACATCAGATTGCAAAACTACTATTTAACACTAATTAATTTTGTTGAATTTATAACTTTTAACTTATAACCCATCAGCAGCGGCACCGTCATGCTCGTGAACGGGTGCTGCCAGTGGAATGGGAATGGGTTTTCTTCTGACTTGTATGAATAGATTTTTTTTGTAACAGCCTAGAATGAATAATTACTTTAAAAACGTTGAACTTAGCTTGAACCCTGTAAATTGATTCATTAAGAAATGTGCTAATTAAATAGTGTTTTTTTTTGTTAATCTATGTTAACATAATGTCTGGTAACGATGTATATATTTGCAAATATCGTTCCATCTGATAAAGCTGGCAAGTTTTTTGCACCCAGGATTTTTCCCCTTCGGCCGCATACGAAACCGTTTGTTCGTAACCAGTTGCGAATAAGGAAAAAATAATCCTTCTACGAAACCAGTTTCTAAATAAGAATTTTTCTCCCTTGTTCGAAACCTCCAGTTACGAAAGTTATATTATTAAGTTAAAAGACGTCACAATAGGTGGTAGGGTGAAAGAATGGGGAATGTCCGAAAAAAATCAAATTGGCTGAATAGTTTTTCATAGGTAGGAATAAGCTTCCTTAGTTTTCACGCAACCTAAAATTCTGTTTTTTTTTCTATTACTAAGGGAGCTTATTCCTACCTATAAAAAATATTCAGCCAATTTGATTTTTTTGGACATTCCCCATTGACGATTTAAAATGAATACTTATTATATGAGCTTATTTAAATAAAGAATATTTCAATTTCCATATTCACTCGATACAGACAATTAATTTTTGTGTGACTTAATTGCCCGTTTGATGGTAATCGAAATAAAACCATCTAGTTAGTGTGAAAAACTTTAGGTTAAAAGTACGCTGACTATATGGGATTTTCATGTCATAACATGTGATATGTAAATCCTAAGGGAACAAGCGGCATTGACGTGAACATGGAAATCCCAAAGGAGAAAGTTCAATTCCGTTACTCTTTTAATTAATAATTACTTACTGACTAAATTTAATTATAATGAAAGTGAAATTCGGAGCGTCCCAGTGTTATTTCGGGTTGAATTTAGGTTAGTATGTAATCTATTTGAAAACTAGTAATAAATACAAGTATTACATAAAATGCTTTTGATGCGTTGGTAAAGTGAAATGAATTACCAAATCTTTATGGGCTATTTACATGGGTCGATTTTAGTCACTTGTGATGGTCGAATTTAGTCACCTAGCAAGTCGGTTCCAAAATTGAAGGCGTCGCTGTCGTCTATGTAGTTGATGGCGTAACCTAGGTAACAATTATGTAATTACGTAGTTCCAGTTTTGGCCACCGGATCAGATAATTTTGTTCAGTCACTTGCGGCCTAGGCTGAATTGTCATTTGTCCATCAGCCATTTAAATGTCCCCACTGCTGGGGCGCAGATTGGTGGGTGTTAACGACTGCAAATGCAGCCGGGACCAACGGCTTAATGTGCCTTCCAAAGCACGGAGGAGCTCGAGATAATACATTTTTGGTCACCCATCCCATGACCGACCCTTGCGAACGTTGCTTAACTTGCTCGATCGCTGGGTCAGGCGCTAGACCACTGCGCCACCGAGCTCTTCAACTTAGTCGCCCATGTAAATACCTCATTATTGTAAAAAAATACAGGAGTTGTTTACAAAAAATATACCAATATTTCTTATAATTACCTGTAAGATGTCATATTTAGCACTGAAAGTAAAAAAAAACAATAATTGACGCGAATTTAAACCGAAGCTAGCTCTGCCCGGGCAAAGGTAATTGTAAATATATAGCTAAAGCAGTATCTCAACTAGGAAAGATCATATTTCTGTAAAATTGAAGTGTTCAATTATAAGTAATATAAATAACAACAAAACTATAATGATGGTTCATTATTAAAAATATTGCGAACTGTGCGGGCGGGAGGGCGCGGGCGTTACACAGTAGTGTCCAATTATATCTAAATGCGACAATAGCGACTATCTGCATAATGGGCTATTTACATGAGTCGATTTTAGTCACCTGTGACGGTCGACTTTAGTCACCTAGCAAGTCGCTTCCAAATTTGAATCGCAGGTGATGGCGTCGCTGTCGTCTATGTAGTTGATGGCGTAATTTAGGTAACAATAAGTAATAACGTAGTTCCAGTTTTGGCCACCGGATCGAATAGAATAGAATTAGGCCAAATTGCCATTTGCACGGTAAATTTTTGCCGTGCGGCGAAAGTTATGCGACTTTAGTCGCTCGTGTAAATAAACCATTATATGGGATTCACAAGAGTCGATTTCCTTGTCGATCGATATTTGTCAACTAAAGGGCTCGCAAATCTAATTTCAATGAGGTAGCGATTCGATTTTACAAGCGATTGTCGATAAAATTTAAAAAGATTAAAATCGACCAGCAATTGACCGTTTGTCTGCAGATACGTTACTGTTCTAGCTATATTTATTCTGTGCAGAGGCGGCCGAATGAAATGTTGATTTTACATCGCATTTTACGGCTCCGACGGCAGATGAAACAAAATACACGTTCATTAGTGCAGACCGGGAAATTATATTACCTACAGTCAGTACTTGATTATGAAATCACCGGGCCGACCCATATTGCGAATTCAAGCACTCACCGTATGTATTTGCTTTCAGTAAGAGTTAAAGTAGGTACCACTATTTTTTGGACGTTGGCTTAATTGTGGACTTTTGGTTGGTGGTAATGGGGTATTTACACGGAGCGACTTGGCAAGCAACTTGGCAGGCGACTTTAGTCAATTAGCGCTTTTTATCGACAATCGCTTGTAAAATCTAATCGCCACCTTATTAAAATTAGATTAGCGATTAAATTTTACGAATGATTTTATCGATAAAAAGAGCTAATTGACTAAAGTCGCCTGCCAAGTCGCTCCATGTAAATCCTTATCCTTACTAATATTATAAATGCGAAAGTCCGTTTGTTTATTTGTTTGTTACGCCTTCACGTCTTAACTACTGAACCGATCATCATGAAATTTTGCATACATGTTGTCAGAGTTATAGGAAAGGACTGAGGGTACCTTTCATCTCGAAAAAAGGATTGTTCCCGAGGGATAGCAAAAAAACTGTCCACGCAGACGAAGTCGCGGGCGACCACTAGTACCCCAAAATAATTTATAAGTACTAAACGTCTAAATACGTATAAAATTACAAATGGGTCGGTAAAATCTCAGATTAATTTCGAATTGTCGAATTTTCGCAACCGGCTGCACTGTGTGCTAGGCGATTCGAACATGCAGGCGACTGCCTAGGATGTAGGTATCGTAGGCGCTAGAGTTAAACCAAAGACCATGAGAATAAGGCTCTTATCCTAGCGATCCAGTGCGGTCACCGCGTATCCTAGCAAGTAACCGGATGTATCTAGGCGCTAATTTAGCCACCTGTGACGGTGCGTACGCAGCCATAGGGTGTTTCTTAACCCAGTCGCTTTCTCTTTTCCATTCGTCTTCAATTTTCAATTCATCTTGCGTCAAACGCATGCCATACAAATTTTAACGTTTTTTTTAGTATAGGGCATGCACTATTTTATACCCTTTGGCGCTTGAGGCACGCCTTTGATAAAAAAGCACAAGAGGAAAGGGAAAGCGACTAGGTGAAGACATACTATATCAAACTTCAACATAAAGTCAGTCAAAATAAAAATAACCAATATTGAGTTGTGACATGGTTCTATGGTTTACTATTTAATGCTCTTGACATTACAAGTCTGATTCAAAATGAAATAAGTATCATAGTCCAAATTTAGTCAAAAGGCAGTAGGAAGGTGATGATCTTTAAAAAATAACTAAAATATGTATTTCCATAAAATTGGATAACAAAGGCGAACGTATTTACATGTTAAAATATTACATTAATGAATGCAGGCTTTAATTTGTAGGGCACACAAGCAAGGCGGCTCATATTTTAAAATTACTCAGCAGTTATATTTATAAGGCTATCAGCGAAAAAGATAATAAAATATAGGTTGAGTTGTAAATTAAGTGGTTTTATTTAACTTTTCCTTAGAAACAAATACAATTTTCACAATAATGTTCATAGAGTAGTTTTTGACAGACGAATTGTACATAGAGTAAAAAAATAATATCTCTCCCATTATGGGGAAGGCAAAGAAATCTCAATCCATACAGCCAAGTCTTCAGTAATATTATTGTAGGGAATCTTTATAAATCTAACATTCGACCATCCTGACCAACAAAGTTTGTCCCCAAACCCCAAAAGTTACATTTTTCACAAATTTTTCATGTATGAACTGCATCGAGGACTACACCCACAATTTAGTTATTCACCTTCGCCTTCCAGTTAGAAGTATAACAATTTCTTGACTGCAGCGAAGACTTCATCCTATACTTAGGATCACCTTCGCCTTCCAGTCATTCACTCATCCTCGACTGCAGTGAAGACTTCATCCTATACCTAGGACCACCTTCACCTTCCAGTCATAAAATAACAACAATCTTTAACTGCAGTGAAGACTTCATCCTATCACCTAAGACCACCTTCACCTTCCAGTCATAAAATAACAAAAATCCTTGACTGCAGTGAAGACTTCATCCTATACCTAGGACCACCTTCACCTTCCAGTCATAAAATAACAACAATCTTTAACTGTAGTGAAGACTTCATCCTATATTTAAGACCACCTTCACCTTCCAGAATATCAATAAAAACATCAGTGACACTATACAATATCAACCTTCCAAAATATTAATACTTAAATCATCAAGTTTAGATAGGTAGCTACTTATAACATAGATAATCATAATACCTGCACAAAATAAAACGAGTTGAACCACATAAATCAAACAAAACATTAGGGAACTTTCTATGCAATCACTTTAATAACCTCTGTTCTTTTTATTACTCTCAATTTCTCATACAATGTTAGGCAAGTACACATAATCACATAACTTATGTAACAACACATAATTACTTAATCAAATCAACGACATAAAAAATATCTAAAATCAGCTCAAAGTATTATTGGTATACCTACATAAATCAGTGCCAATGTTTACTAAAAAAAAACAACATCAAAATACTATTAATATTTTAGTAACAACACATAATTACTTAATCAAATCAACGACATAAAGAATATCTAAAATCAGCTCAGTCAAAGAACTATTGGTATACCTACATAGATCAGTGCCAATGTTTACTAATAAAACAACATCAAAATACTATTAATATTACACATAAATCATAATGTCAAATCAAACAAGATAAAATATCTAAAATCAGCTTAGCTAAATCTGCTTTTATTTGTATACATAGATCAGTACCATATTTTTATTAACAAAACAACATCAAAATACTAGTAATATCACACATGAATCAAATACTTAAGTAATATAACCAGTATGCAGTACCTAGGTCAATTCAAACAAAATAAAATACCTAGTTTAAAATCAGCTTAATCAACGTTGTTATTGACATAATATAGATCAGTAACATATCTATTTTTTGACAATACAATATTCAACTAATCACACATGAATTCAATACTTTAGTAATAATATACCAACATGTCAAATCAAACATGACAAAAATTAAAAGAAATATCTGAAATTAGTCTAATCAACATATAAGATATTACTTAAGGATCAGTACAATATCTTCCATTTTAATAGACTAGATAACATGTACTTTTATTTTTATTTTACAATAACAATCATAATACTTGTAGATAGGTAGTCGTTATTTTAAAATAAATGTAATCAAAAGTAAAAATAAATCATAAACTAGGTACTTAGTATGAACCATACAGACATCAATAGTGCAAAATCAAACTTTAATTTGTTATTGGCTCGTCATCTTTCTCACAGCTAGATATTTCGTCTGAATCAGAAGAACTACTGTTACTTTGTTGCATAGTAATCCACGGTTGCATGCGATCTGCTGCCCATACATTTTTATATTTTTGACGAGAAATATGTGATCCCGGAATGCTCGATACTTCATATCGATCGTTTCCTAATACCTTAGTGATTCTAAATGGGCCAGTATATTTGGGTAAAAGTTTACGACTTTTACCATCGTTAGATGGAGTTGTTTTTAATATTTTTACCAAATCTCCTTCACAATAAACTTTTGCTGCTTTTCTACTTTTATCAAATCTAAGCCGTTGTTTTGCTTGATCACTTTCAATATGTTCACTTATTTCTGATCTTATTGCGACAGTATGTTCATCGTTTTTTCTACTTTCTTCAATTGCCTCCCCTAAAATGCCTTCTCCGCGATTAAGAGGACGCCTACAAAATAAAACTTCTGCAGGGGTTCTCCCAATCCCTTTGTTAAGGGTATTGTTCAGACCCCACTGTATTTTTCCTAACTCTTGGTCCCATTTACATTCTCCTAAACGATCGGTGTAAGTTCGAAGACTATCTAGTACGGTGCGATTGTAACGTTCGACTTGGCCATTGGCCCTTGGAGCAGACACGGCATTTAATACATGTTGAATCTCAACGTCAGCACAGAATTTCTGAAATTCGCCTGATGTAAAACATGAGCCTCTATCTGTTATTAGTCGCATGGGATGCCCGAATGTATAAAATATTTCCTTTAATGCTCTAATAGTTGGTTGTGTTTTAGTACTGCGTAAAGGTTTTATAATGCAAAATTTTGTAAATCCATCAACAACTAATAACAGATATTGATTGCCGTGATTACTCTTGACAAACGGCCCTAAATGATCCGCATGGACGGTGTGAAAAGGAATATCAGTTTTGGGAATACTGTGTAAGTACCCCTCTTTAGGACCAGCTGGTTCTTTAGCAAAAGCACAATGTAAACAAGCTCTGACATATTTAGAAACAAATTTCTTCATTTTTGGAAACCAAAAATCTCTTTTTATTTTTTCTAATGTTTTCTCTGTTGAAAAGTGCCCTATTTCGTCGTGGTTACGCTGACAAATTTGCCATCGAGCACCTTTAGGTACCACCCATTTCAAATCGGTTCCAACTTTGCGATAAAGGCGGTTATTTTTTAAAACAAAATTTTGTTTTATATCTACTAACTCTTTGTACTTAGGGTCTTCTAAGGCTGAACGTATATGTTGAATTTTTGGATCTGTCAGTTGTACACTAAGTAACCAGTCGTTTTCTGTAATTTGCATTACTCGGGAAAAGTGTTCAAATTTGTCATTATCATTTTCACAAGGAAGTGCATTCCTACTAAGTGCATCTACATGTTGCATAGTATTTCCAGGCCTATACTCAATGGAACAATCATATTCTTGCAATGCGATCCACCAACGCGCTATTCGTGGTATAAGATCTCGCTTGGTAAATGTAGATCGCAAAGCACTACAATCTGTCACTATAGTAAAATGTTTACCCAATAAATAAACTCTAAACCGGTTTAAAGAAGCTACCACAGCCAACGTCTCTAATTCATAAGCATGTAATTTTTCTTCATCTATTGTAGTCTTACGACTAAAAAATGCAACAGGTTGAAATTTTGAAGACGCTGATTCTTTTTGAAGTAAAATACCACCTAAACCACTCTTAGAAGCATCACAATGTAATTCTGTCAGATATTGGGGGTTATATAATGCCAAAATAGGTCGCTGCACTAGTTTTTCTTTTAAATTTTTAAAAGACTCCTGTTGTTGTTGTCCCCATTCCCAGGTTCGATTCTGTCGTGTGAGGTCTGTTAATGGCCTAGCTATCTGTGCAAAATGCTGAATAAATTTCCTAAAAAAACTTGCAAGGCCGACAAATTGTCGAACCTCATGAACACTTTTTGGTTGTGGAAAGCATCTCACAGCATCAATTTTATTACATCCCGGTCTAATTCCCTCAGCTGATATTTCAAATCCTAAGTAATCAACCTTAGTTTCAAAGAAACGACATTTTTTAATATTTAATGTTAGTCCTGCATCTGATATTAAAGCAAACGTTTGTTCAAGTTTAAATAAACACTCATCAAATGTAGTTCCAGAAATAAGTAAATCGTCCATGTAAGCAATTGCACATTTATCTCGCAGTTTACCCAACATTTTATTAACAGTTCGTTGAAAAACCGCTGGACAATTAGCTAATCCAAAGGGAGCTCTTTTAAAATGATAAAGTCCGTCAGGTGTGATGAATGCAGTAAGATGTTTACAGCTGTCTTTAATCGGTATTTGATAATAGCCACTTGACATGTCTAGACTTATGAAGAAAGTATTACCACTAAGAAGATCAAGCTGATCATCAATGCGGGGTAACGGATACAAATCTTTCACTGTTTTTCTATTTAAAGCTCTATAGTCT
Organism: Agriphila geniculea; assembly: GCA_943789525.1. Taxonomy (NCBI): domain Eukaryota; kingdom Metazoa; phylum Arthropoda; class Insecta; order Lepidoptera; family Crambidae; genus Agriphila; species Agriphila geniculea. Next base: position 16,703,724 of record OX038874.1, read on the forward strand.
ACACAGAGACGATAGCCGCCTGTCTTCTTGGATACTAATATAACCGGACTAGCATATGACGATTCTGACTCCTCTATTATATCATTATCTTGTAATTCTTTCACCATATCTCTTAAGGTCTCTTTTTCACTGTAACTCATTCTATACGGACGATACATTATAGGAACATCGTCTGTTAGTTTGATGTCTAATTCAGTTAAGTCTGTACATCCTAACTCTGATAAATCTAGTGCAAAACAATTTCTATATTTGTTAATTAAATTGAACACTTGGTCTTTTTGTTCATATGTCAAATTTTGGTTAATATTTATTTCTTCTGCTTTAATAGGTTCCTTTAATTGTGTTTTAAAACAATTCATATTTTCATGACTAGAGGATTTTACAGGTGTAACATCTAGACAAGCTGGATATGCACGGACCACCATAAAATCTTTTGGTAAATAAAGAGGTTGACTTAATTTTCCTATATTTATAACTAGTATCTTACATTTGCCATCTTTGATTTTATAAATTCCTTCTTGTATGCAATATTCTTTATGCTCCATACAACGATAACTTCCTTGTACATATATATCTGAGTTTGAAAAATCATTACAATAACAATCTAAAAGACCTATGTTTGAAATAGTAGAGTCACCGGCTACATATAATTTATACTTTTCGTTTGTTACAACATCAATATCTATTTCTGTTAAGCCAGTGTTTCTTACACTAAATAAATTAAGCGAGCTATCTGTCTTTGTAATTATTACCTCTGGCATCTCGGTAAAGTTTTGCCCTACTAAAAGAGGTATGTGTATTTGGTTATCTTCGATAACATATGCAGTAATTTCTGCCTCTACTAAATCAATTTTCAGGCGAAATGTAGTTTTTCCTAATAGTGGTATAGTAATATTAGCAACACCCTGTATAGATGGCACATTTTCAGTCGTTATAATCAATCCTAATTTAGTAGTAACAGCCTGAGAAATTAAAGTGCAATCACTACCTAAGTCTATAAAACATTTGGTACTATAATTATTATTAATTAAAGCATCTTTGTAGTATTTTTCATTCAACGGTTTAATATAACTTTCCACAAACAATACTTTCTTATCTAAATTGGATTCTTTTCTATTCGTACAATTACCACTATTGTGACCAAATTTTTTGCAATTGTCACATTTAATAATTGGTTTAGAACACTGTGAAATTCTATGCCCTTTCTCATTACAATTAAAACATACAATCATAGGTTTTTGAAAGCTATTAACACTGGTGGTGAAACACTGAAATGATTTATGACCGATTTCATTGCATCGGTTACAACGAATGTTAGAAATTGGTCTTTTATTTAAAACTGAAGTACGTGAAATATCTTTCTGTTCCTTACATACATCTTTTAAATATTTAAATAAATCTTCTGGCTCAGTGAATCGTGCTGAAGATGCCCCAGCCCGAATCGTTCTATCATCTATGCCATGAATTAAGCAATCAACTGCCTTTTTTTCTATAATACTGCACGCACTTAATAATGTTACCTTATCATAATAATATTCATCAATATTTTCCCCAAATTTTAGACGACGTTCCAGCATTTCTGTCAAGAGTACACCATAGTTGGTTTCCGAAGGAAAAGCTTTCTTTAATAATACTTGCCATTCTTCCCAATTGTGCATTATTGATGTTTGACCTTGGTACCATTTTTTGGCATTGCCTACTAATTTAGGGAGTGCAAAATGCATAATTTGCATTTCATCCCATTTATAGATGTTAGCGCACTCATTAACTTTGCTTATCCATAAGTCAATACGATGACTTTTAATAGACGGATCAAACTCTGGGATCATATTACTATTGCTATTTATGTTAGGGGGTCGAACTAAAGATTTTAATATCTGTGTTAAATCATTGGTATTTACAGAAATTTCACTATTTTGTCCTAAAGGTAATACTTGCTCTGCACATGAGGATTTAAAACTTTGAGCAGCCGCTTCAGTAGTTGTTGTTGTTCCCTGCTCCAACAATTCCCTACATTCATATGTTGTCGTCATTTCATTCTCTCGGCTGGTTGCAGCGCCCTGAACGGAAACCTGACTCGCCGACCCAGATTTGTTCTCTTTTTCTTGTTCAACCGCAGCAGACCGTTCTGGTGTATACGACGTTAACGACGTTTTCTTCTGACTTTCCCTTCTTTTGGAATTCGATCGTCTGTTATTGCGATAATTATTATGTGACGAATCGTCTGAGGATTCCTCAGATTCAGACGAGTAGTATCGTCTTCGCCGCTTCTCTTTATGGCTGGCGTGTGAGCGTTTCTTCGACCTTTTTCTACCCATTTTGTTAATTGGGTTGTTTAGACCACTTCTGATATAAGGCTATCAGCGAAAAAGATAATAAAATATAGGTTGAGTTGTAAATTAAGTGGTTTTATTTAACTTTTCCTTAGAAACAAATACAATTTTCACAATAATGTTCATAGAGTAGTTTTTGACAGACGAATTGTACATAGAGTAAAAAAATAATATCTCTCCCATTATGGGGAAGGCAAAGAAATCTCAATCCATACAGCCAAGTCTTCAGTAATATTATTGTAGGGAATCTTTATAAATCTAACATATTATAACTGTCTGCTGCTAAGAGCTGGCAACATGAAACAGAACCCTGCGATGCATGCAGACTTAATCCCAGGTAATGGGTCGCAATAAAATGTAAGAGGCGCAAGTAACGACAGACGTGCGTGCGTGACCTGTTATCTTAGACCCCGCACGACTTGAGGTACACAAATCCTTGTTTTGGCCGCTCAAGAGGATGTATTGTAGCTAAATGGAGGATTAATCCCATTGCGTCGCTTTTAGCCGCGAATATAACGGCGTATGCATAATCATCAACACAATATAAATATTTTGCTGAGGAATTAGTGTTGCTTCAAATAATTTTTTGTTATCAAATTGTTGGAATTTTTCTCATCTATCCTACATAAAGACAATTAGCAAAAAATGTTGATATCTCAAGACTGATTCGATCAATTATAGAAAAATTAGTGTCGGGTCAAAATTCGTCTGTAAATTCCCACGATGCACTTGGAATCATATTATAGGATACATCGTTGCGCTCTAGAATCAATTCCATATCCTCGAGATTTTGTAAGGCAAATTGGGTAAATACGAATGCGGGGTACCATGAATAATAAAACACACAATATATATATACGTAAAGTAGCGACCGATAGCAAATTCTTTATTATAAAAATTGACATATTACCCCCTGTTCCATATTATTGCTGATAAGTTGATACATTGTCATAAAGTATGCAAATTGTATTTTCATTATTTCTATTACAATAAACTATTTGCATTGTATTGTATTGTATAAATATACAGCATAATGTCTCGTTGCCTTCGTTCGTCCACGTGGCAGGTATGTCGGTCAGTTAAATGTTGCCACCTAAAATATGTGGGCGATTATTTAGAGTGGGTGGTTTGAAAGTGAGTTATAATAAAGGTCAGACGATGCCATAGCTAATATAGCTTTCATAATATTGGCCTCTTTAAGTGCCTTGCTTGAAATATAACACTTCGGATGCAAAGATATAACTCTGTCTGTCTGTTACTTCAGTCTATTTTTGAAGAGAATATAAAACTTCCCTACAAAAATAGACTGAACCTTCCACTCCGTCAGGAGCAAAAAAAATCTACATAATATCTTTGGTCAGCAGAGCCAAATTCTGTGCAACCATCACCTAAATGTTGTCACAAAAAAGTATTGCCTAGCTAGAGCTATTAATACAAATTGAATTTATGATTATTATTATAAAAAAAATCCTGAAATATGAGCCGATATCTAAATCAAGTGGGGAAATAGAGTATTCAAAGCTCGCACGTGTGAGTGTTCTAACTTTTTCTTTATGACGTCGGGTTTTGACAAATTAGCACGTCACCGGTTGACGGGAGGCACCCGACGCCGTCGATATCCGAGCGCTGACCATTATTCAATATCGCCCAAGTAAAACTGGCCAATTTACAACAACATTTCACAGATTTGAGTGAAATCGAGATTCAATACAAAAACACGGGTGAAAACCGGGTCAATTTTTTCTAATTAGGCCAAAGGTTTCCGAAAAAAAGGAAAGATTTATGCTAAAATATTTAGGTAACAACAAATGTAGATTGTTATCAAACGGTTGCATGGTGAAAACAAGATTTGTTACATTTAAACATGGTCAGAAAAGGATATCAAATTAAAGATATCCTTTACTAAAGACAGATTTGCACTATAAAAGCAAGTTTTTGGACAGTAAAAGTTCACTGTCTTCGATATTTTCTCGAGAAGTGGAGAGACTTTCACTCTTGATAACAAACAAGAGCTTTTTTTTCTGACCAACTTCATAAACCCCGTGCTCCTAATCAGTCTTACTTCAGGTATTTTGAATTTGATTTTACACATCATCGAGTGATCGTTGGTCGTCATCCCGGCTGGCCATCAATAGCGAAGCGTTGGCCATTACTCAATATCACTCAAATGGAACTGCCCAATTTACAGCTACATTTAACTGATTTGATTGGATCCGTCGAGTTATCGCCTCTTCGCACCACAGTGTATGCAAAGGGGTAAATGAAGAGCTCTCTTTTATAAAGCGATCGGGGGAAAAATTCGGCCTTTCTGACTTCGTTATTGCTCAGCTGAATGCTGGTTGAGCATTGGTAGAGCGCTCGACTGTAATGTGGCTCTGTTGATTGTTAAATATTTTATTGGGAACTATCAAATGACTGAAACACTTTGGCAACAGTAAAGCCGTTCCAGACTGGTTATGATGTGAATAAATTAGCACTTCCATTTTTATTTCATCTGTTTGTTTTCACTCTTTAGATTGAGCATTACCTTGTTGTTTAGTTTTTTAAGTCCAAGTTGTACGAACTCTGGGTCTGCCTATATTCCTGTGCGGATCCGAAACTTGGACTATAAAAGCCGCAGATAGACAGACTAAATGTGATTTTAAAAACTATCTAATTACAGTTTATAATAATAATAGAAATGTTAAGTTATTTTGTTAAAAATAAATTTAAAAGTGAGTGACTAAATGACTAAAAGAGTTTTCCTAAGCGCTTTTTTCTTTTTAAGTACTGTTGTAATCTCGCCCTACTTGGTTCACTTCACTAATGCCTTTCGCAGTGATGGTGCTAATTTATTGACTCTTGTTAGAAAAATCGTAGATAACGTTTAGGTCTTATTTAAAAATGGATCTGTATACCTTTATAATTATTTTCAAGACTGTATTTTATACTCGCTGTTGTCCAAATGATTACAATTATATAAAACTTGGAGGTGCTATAAGCTTATATTTTTAACTAATCATTCAATAAAAAAAAATTATTACCCTTTATATACAGGATGTCTCAAAAGTTTGCCGCACAGAGGGAAAGTACCTTAATTCAAACTGCATTAAAAGTTTTTTTAAATCGCATTTATTCCTAAACCAATTGATATAATAAGTAATAATTAAAATTTAAATGTAAAATTTCATGGTCTTCCTTTTGTTTAAGATGCTGTACTTAACAAAAAATACTTAATGAGTAACCCTTTCAATCAGTATCGTTAAAATAAAAGTTTTTTTTTTCTAATTTGGTAGATTCGATTCCTGGTTAAGGCAGGCGATTTATCAAAAATTATTGAATGCAGTTACAATTATTTTTAAAATCAAAATGAAGTCTTCTTTCAGTAGATTTTCATCTTCAATATTTAAGGTGTTTTCCCTCCATCTGGCAAAGTTTTGGGACACCCTGTAAATATATTTTTCACGATTGAAGTAGAAAGTGATTTTTCAGTCTTTATTTCAAAACCTCAAATATTATAAAAAATCACACTCAGCACCGATATAAACATATCTGTAGTGGCGATACGAGCCGACCGTGATGTATACGCGCGGCCTACCCTGAATATTTACGAGGTGGAAGCCAAGGATCACGGGCTTTGCGGCCGTCACATTATTCATGAATAACTGCGTTTTACATCTCGCTAAACATGTGCAAAATTATAATTAGGATAGTGTCCGCAACTTTGAAGATAAATAAGTAGGTATCGTTTTGTTTACAAAAAACAATGGATGATTAAAGATTATGTTAGAGCGAATTTACAGAAGAAGCTGGTATTCGTTCTAAACTCCGGGATAGAAAATAGACCTCTAAAATTAATGCAGCTATTTGTTGATTAAATTTATGGTAAGATAGCTATTTAAATTGTTTACTTTAGTGTTTTAAATTAAAAATATCAGGTAAACTAGCCAATTATTGGCCCTTAAAGCAATACGTTACAAAAAAGCTTCACAATGTTTAAATGTCTGAATTTCCCCACCGTAATTTTGATGCGGCATCGTTGGTATTTGTACTGATATAAGGTTCTACATTTTTTTATGAAGCTAAGACAATTATTAAGTGAAGCAAATATTTAGTTTATAGTTATTTACTTTGATTTAGGCTAAAACTAATGTTAAGTAATGAGTTTCTCATTTTGGTGGTATTGTCTCCATCCTGCCTCTTATTACAAATTCTTGAATTATAGCATATTGCTTGATATGAGCAATAATTACTTACATGTGAATGTGAATGTGAATGTGAACGTGAATGTTTGTAATAAATGTTAGTTTTCATTGAAGTTAAAACTTCTTTAGCGGCGTTGTACGCTTTTTTGTAATGGGAAAAAATGCTAAACTCGCGTCAGTAAGAATCACGTGACCCTGATCGAAAATTCGTAAGTCGGATGTGATGGATGGAGAGTAGACAGCCGGCGGCGGAAGTATCCCCCTCTCTTTCTACGGGGCGCAGTGAAAATGGCGGCGCGTCATTTCAAGATTGAAAGTTGCTATGGTGACTTGTGTCACCATAGCAACGCGCTAATTTTTTAATTCAATGTCAAAACTCTAGATTTTCTGTCAAGCTATGGATAAGACTTTCGTATAATACTGTTCTGTATTCGTAAATTCAAATGCAGAGTAAATTCGTAGACGGCAATTCGTGCAAAATTATTCCCTAACCATTCCAAAATATCAAAAATGCACGACGTTAATATTCAGGTTTTTACTTCTGCCGGCACTCCCGGAGTGCAACCCGATTTTTTTAAATTATCGTTAGGTTTGTTAATCATTAAGTAAGTAGTGGTTTGGTTAGGTTCTCGTGCCTGATGTCATCACTGTGTTGGGCAGAATACCACTGCACCAAGCCCCGCTTGCTGATACTGAGGCCAGACATCATGCGACAGTGCACAATGTCCATAGGAAAGGTTTGTGTTTTATAAGTGCACTTAAATGAAATAATTGTGTACCGTTGTATGATGATAAAAATAAATGAATTACCTTCTTTTATAATGCAATATAACTATTATTATATCGCCAAAAAATATTACCTATAATATAGTTTCGTTTAAACCCCTTAGGTTTCATACTTTGTAACAACCATCTGTCTAGCTTTAAATTTCGAAAAACTCTTTGACCACGTTAAACAAAGAGATCAAAAAACCGACTTCAAAAAACCTACCTCAAAAAAGCAAAAAATAATATTCGTAATAATAAAAACACGTCTATTGAAGTAGGGTGGGGCTGTGAGTACAGATTCCTTTTTTTATTCTAAAAGCCCCACCCGACTTCAATAGACGTGTTTTTATTATTACGAATATTGTTTCTTGCTTTCTAGAGGTAGGTTTTTTGAAGTCGGTTTTTTGTTGTTTTTAAACAATTTTTTTTTTCATTTTTAGTGTAGGTACCTTGTAGGTAAATTATTTAGGTAGAAAAATCGGCTCAGCCAAACGTGAGATAATCGCGAAGAAACATACATACATACGGGTCAAACTGAGAACCTCCTTTTTTAAGTCGGTTAAAGAATTACACAGATATCCCTCTTCCAACAAAAAAATAACTTTCTTATTCAGTTCATAAAAAAAGAAGTATTACGACCATATCATCGAGGTGATTCACACAAAATCATACTATTTTTGTGCTTTTTTCAAGATTACTTGAAAAGTACTGAACCGATTTCCAAATTTAAAATTATGAGACCAATTTAGGAGTTTACCTAATGTAATAAAATAAAGTTTGAATCATTTCAATCGGTCCAGCCGTCTTTGTGTATGTCCACCGATTACTCAATCGGTGGACATACAAAAAAAAAACAAGTACACAGACGAACAGAGAACCTTCTCTTTTTTTTGAAGTCGGTAAAAAAGACAGTCTTCCGGTAAACCTCTCGAGCACCGCATTTAATTTTCAAATCTAGTAACAAAAACTCCATGGGTGTGGGCTTTATTTTGCGGGCAGCCGGCCTATAGTAATTTTATTTATGAAAATATGCCAAAAACGACATGGTTCGAGACTAAAGCCAAACACGTAGCACCGAGCTAATAGCACATTAGAGCAGTCATCTCGCGCGTGATAGATTTTGGAAGATAGAGCAATGTTTAGTCTAAAACTAATCTATTGTCTATTATATCTCTTAAGTTTAAATTGTAATTAATGTAAACTATTGAACTGAATGTAGACTATTAATACTGAATGTGGAATATTTAACTGAATGTAGACTATTCAACTGAATTAGACTAACTGAATGTAGGAAAACTAAGGGGAAATACCATTTAATAAAACGTAAGAAGTCCTTCAACAATTAATAATTTATTATTTTAAATAATTAACACAATAGGATAGTTCATTAAGCAACAACTATAAACCAAATCGAATATGTAACACATTTACAATAAAAAGAACGTTCATTAAGCAACAATTCTATCAACCACTTAAAATAAGTAACACAATTAATTTAATAGGAACGTTCATTATGCAACAACTATCGACCAGATCAAATGAATAACACAAGCAATAATGGATGATTGAATGGCATAGAATAGTCTAAACAGCAGAAATAAAACATGTTAGAATAATACTTAACTTTCTGTTCCACAACCTTTTCACTTGACTTACTACAGTAGAATGTGTCTAAAAATATGCTATGCTCGGCAAGAGCAAGAAACATTCCCGCCATTTTTAGACAACCAATCAGCATTCAGCATTACAGAAAACAAGTCTGCCACAATGGCGCCAAACGATCAAATCAATACTTTTATACAAATAACTATTAATTTAATAAACAACCTGTGACAATTAAAATATAATATTATTATCATTATTTATCATTGAATTAATAATAAAGATATCTATTTTATACTTATTTTAAAATGATCATTGAATAAAAGGAAACTGTAGCAAACGGACATGAATCAAGTAATCAAATTAATTCCTTTTTATAACAATTAAGCAACAAATAATCAAATAACAGGAAACGGAAGCAGATCGTCATGGATCAAGTAATCAAATCAAATAATTTTAATAAACTTAGTAACAAATAATGATTTAAGTATTACATAAACTTACAAACAAATAATAAACTTTACATCAATAATTGTAACTATGACATTACATTATTTTCTATAGTCTCATTTTTACTATATCTATTACGGCCAGACTGACAGTACTTCGTCCTCGAAGGACATTAAAATAAAGAAAAGAAAAAAATTACAATGTTTGTTTTATTCTTCATAACCTTATTGAAATACACATATTTAAGTATGTTTTGAACATTGTTTCATAATGTCAAGTAATTTGGTACTTCGATAAATCTCACGAGTTCCGGCCACTTCCGGTTAGTAATAATACTAACACTTTGAATCTAAGAATTAAGAAAATTAAAGAATTATTTAAAAAAGAGAAAACATAAATAAAATTAACTATGAACTTATTTGTCAAGAAACTTAACAGGGACTTAACCGAAATCCGTGAGACACTTTCTTTTATCCATTAAATAATACGTTTACTCCACTTTGCCTTTTTAATAATTAATAAACATTTTATTCCATTTTTATTTAACAATACAACATTTTTAGTAGGTATTGCCAGACACCTAGACATGCCAATAACATTCACTCGCTGCTGGTGAGAATAACTGACACCAAGCATCTGACCGACCAGCGAATACCATGTTTCTTAATATCAACATAACTTATAGGTAGGTATTACCAGACACCTAGACATGCCAATAACATTCACCCGCTGCTGGTGAGAATAACTGACATCAAGCATCTGACCGACCAGCGAATACCATGTACCGAGGCCACGATTGCCAAATACATAGACATACTGATCACATTCACTCGCTGCCAGTGAGATCAACCAGTACCAAGCATAAGGCCGACCAGCGAATATCATGTACCTGGTATACCTATAACATTCATCGCCAAATCATACATAGACATACCGATCACATTCACCCGCATATAGTAAAAATGAGACTATAGAAAATAATGTAATGTCATAGTTACAATTATTGATGTAAAGTTTATTATTTGTTTGTAAGTTTATGTAATACTTAAATCATTATTTGTTACTAAGTTTATTAAAATTATTTGATTTGATTACTTGATCCATGACGATCTGCTTCCGTTTCCTGTTATTTGATTATTTGTTGCTTAATTGTTATAAAAAGGAATTAATTTGATTACTTGATTCATGTCCGTTTGCTACAGTTTCCTTTTATTCAATGATCATTTTAAAATAAGTATAAAATAGATATCTTTATTATTAATTCAATGATAAATAATGATAATAATATTATATTTTAATTGTCACAGGTTGTTTATTAAATTAATAGTTATTTGTATAAAAGTATTGATTTGATCGTTTGGCGCCATTGTGGCAGACTTGTTTTCTGTAATGCTGAATGCTGATTGGTTGTTTAAAAATGGCGGGAATGTTTCTTGCTCTTGCCGAGCATAGCATATTTTTAGACACATTCTACTGTAGTAAGTCAAGTGAAAAGGTTGTGGAACAGAAAGTTAAGTATTATTCTAACATGTTTTATTTCTGCTGTTTAGACTATTCTATGCCATTCAATCATCCATTATTGCTTGTGTTATTCATTTGATCTGGTCGATAGTTGTTGCATAATGAACGTTCCTATTAAATTAATTGTGTTACTTATTTTAAGTGGTTGATAGAATTGTTGCTTAATGAACGTTCTTTTTATTGTAAATGTGTTACATATTCGATTTGGTTTATAGTTGTTGCTTAATGAACTATCCTATTGTGTTAATTATTTAAAATAATAAATTATTAATTGTTGAAGGACTTCTTACGTTTTATTAAATGGTATTTCCCCTTAGTTTTCCTACATTCAGTTAGTCTAATTCAGTTGAATAGTCTACATTCAGTTAAATATTCCACATTCAGTATTAATAGTCTACATTCAGTTCAATAGTTTACATTAATTACAATTTAAACTTAAGAGATATAATAGACAATAGATTAGTTTTAGACTAAACATTGCTCTATCTTCCAAAATCTATCAAATCAAATTAATTCCTTTTTATAACAATTAAGCAACAAATAATCAAATAACAGGAAACGGAAGCAGATCGTCATGGATCAAGTAATCAAATCAAATAATTTTAATAAACTTAGTAACAAATAATGATTTAAGTATTACATAAACTTACAAACAAATAATAAACTTTACATCAATAATTGTAACTATGACATTACATTATTTTCTATAGTCTCATTTTTACTATATCTATTACGCGCAACTTAAATATTAACGCTCTGCTCACTCCAGCCCCCACTCAAAAAAGCTTTTTATTTCTGGATAACGAGATCGCTCTTTTACTTACTGCATAATGAGGTTTCTGATTTCCTAGTAATAAGTTTCATATACATATTTATTAGAGCGTTCATCCGCAGTTAATTTGGTCAGTAAGCCACCTGTAACGGTGTTAGGTTTATACGAACTTATGTTTACGGCGTTGTTAAGAAGCCGCTCATTTATGAGGTCTTCGGTTTCTACGAGTATTTATTAAATAGCGAGCAAGCTTCGGAAGCGATACAAGTAAATTGTCATGGTAAAATACTTTCGTAAATTGTCATCGACACGTGGTAGGTTGTTTCGGGAGTAAAACGTAATTGAGCGACAAATAAATTGGAGTTACTCGTATGTTTTGGTTGGGACCGCCTGTGGAGCAGATGGGAACCTTCAGCTTGAATATTTATGATTCAATATGTAAACGTCTCTCATTAAAGCATTTAATCTGACGCGAGGTTGACGCAAGAGAATTTATATTGTACTTCTGTGTTATGTAATGCTAATCCAGAGATAAGGAGACCCTCCTCTACCCATCCTTGAAAGATTGTTGTTCCCAAAATAAACTAAATAGAACCCTCAATACTGGGATGATATGCTATTATACGTGCTCGGTATTCATGATGAAGGTGAAAAATACACTAACGTGTTCTTAATACCTACCTTAGGTTTACAAAACATAATTTCTTAGAAAAGATTGTCACGCAAGCGAAATAAGTTATGTTTTCCAGGAAGAACATGATTAGGGGATTAAAAAATATATTGTTAAAATTGCTAGACACATTTTGTAGAGTAGTGAGGCATAAAATTAAATAATAAATACTTACCCGTTCAAAAGGAAAAAAATATTTGATTTTAATTAAAATACTTATACCTAATTAAAAACTAAAGACGCGGTTATAGTGACGTAAAGAGTTTTACAAAATTGTCAGTATGAACAGACAGTTTCATATTTTGTACATGTCACATAAAAGAAAGCAAATATATAGAGTAGCTAGTCTTCAAACTCATAATAATAATCTCAATCAGCTAATATTAATTTCTTTTGTTCATTTAACCTTTTAGGAGCCTGTTTTAGTCAGAACCAAATATATATCGACAGCCGCGCAGCGATTACCAAAGCAATTACGATCGTTATTAAAAACTTGTTCACGATTCGCGATTTTAATTTTTTCGCGTGAAACTTTCGCAATATTTCTCCGGAGGGGTCGACGCGAAGCGAAATTTACATATTCAGCAGTAAAATTTACGTCACAAACAATGCCCTATTACTGTACAATGGGAATGTCTTTACATTGTTGCGGGTGGGCGATGGGCCGGCGTAGGGCGAGCTCACACGTCACTGCGGAGAGTCAAAGGGCGGCTGATTTACAGCGAGGACCTCTGGCTCCTGTTTAAATGAAAATTATACACGGGCTCGTGCTATGGGGCCGCGACCTTTCCCTCGTAAAGTAACTAATTTATGAACTCGTGATACTACGGCGGAGGTGCCGCGCCCCGCTCTTGAAATTTTAAACGCCGCTCTCTGTGTGCAAGCACTGAATTTTTTAGATGGCGTTACACATCTTGACTTTTGGCGAATCAATGCTTTTTAGGCATGAATTCGTCAGAATGTTTGCGATCGCATTTACATATTATGCGCAGCGATGATTCTACCTAAAACTGTGAAGGTAGCGATGAATATATTTTTTGTGACCGGCCAGAGTGTATTGTTTTTTGCTGGGAAGGCTAGTGTATGTCATGCATATTTCTAAATCATATCTTCTGCGGGAAAACATTTTACTGACTTTAATATATTGTCAAGTAACATTCATTTTATAATGTATCTCCTTGTAGTGGGAAAAATCGATGTCACTAATGGGCCTTACCATACTTATAAGTTTCCCTGAAATAGGCAATTAACGAACAACTTAGTAAATGTTAATGACAGACGGGTTCAACGTACAATAGTATGTGACTGCCGTAGTAGACGAGACATTAGACCTGTTTTATTTAGGTATTCGGCCTTTCGGTGGGACGAGACCCTACCCTTAAATGTTCTCGTCGATAAAAGAAAATACGTGATACAAATATAACTTAAGCATTTGAGCAAACTCAATGAATGAGTAAAGCCTTTTACCGTCGAACGAGACATACAAATTCATTACGCAAATTGAAAGACGTTATTTATTTATTATTATATCAGCGAAGCGACCGTTTATTTCCATTTAGTTAACCGCTTTACATGAACACGACCTTGTACGCGCAAGGAAGCGTGTAAACATTGAAATCATAATGTATGCATAGGTGGTAGGTTTATAGGCAAAGCATAAGCTATTATAGAACTAACCAACCTATTTCCATATAGTGCCTGACCCAGAATTTTGATTAGGCGACGAGATGGTAGGGTGGATTGAGATCGTTTCTTAAACTACTAAACAGTTAAACGTGTTTGCCTCAAACTTGGGAGTTACTTATTTGCCCGACGTGCTATGAGAATTATGGCGCAAGTTTCGAGTTACCTATTTAATCCGAAACCCTTAAGCTATGCAAATAGCGATACAAATCGTTCTACTAACGTATGGGATTTCTCAACGGATTTGTTATCTTAACCTCTGTGGATTTGCGTTCCACGTGAATGTTATTTTATTCTTCTGAGAGCGGAAAACGTTATTTAGAATAAACGGAACAATTTTATGCTTCATTTCGTATCGTTCAACTTGTATTAAAACATGAACTAAAGTTCGATATAAACTTTAATGGTCTAACTAGACTTAAAATATTTTTCTAACTCCTATTAGATGCTTAGAAATACATTTTATTTTCCTTGAAAGTATCAAAACGTTATTCTGAGTGACGGAAATAACGTTAAATATAAATTGCTAAGTAGGTTTATTTATCACACATATGTTATTGATTATGTTGAAAGAATTTAATATACAGTGAAATATTTTATATACATAAATTCAGAGAACTGGAAAATTTTCCCTGTTTACTCGTAAGCTTAGTATAAGCAATTAAGGTAAATTTTCGACATTAAATAGAATTCTTTTGTTACAAAATAGTTTAAATAAAAAAGGCCGCTTAGATATATTTCACCTTAAAATACGTGAATTCAAAACGGAATAGTAATTTAGTAATGTTGCTACTGCATAGTATGTACGAAGTTTCCCATATGTTGCCCAGCCCAGCTGAATCCTTCTGTTGGCCTCTCCCTTGAAGTTGTTTCTACCCAATCGCAATGTTTTCCCGAGGTAGATATATTTCGTAACAACCTCGAGAGGACTACCTTGTACTGCAATCGGTCCTGGAAGTACATGTTCGTTGAACATAATCTTGGTTTTGTCCAAGTTCATCCGAAGACCGATGCGTAGAGAGGAATCAGCTAGGCTGTTCAGCACGCATTGTAGATCCTGCAACGTTTCGGCCACAATGACGATGTCGTCCGCAAATCGCAAGTGTGATATGTATTCGCCGTTAATGTTAATACCGCGTCCTTTCCAGTAGCATAGTACTTACTATATATTTTTAGTTAATTTTAGATACGAACCTTGTTAGTTATTTAAGATAGGTAATTAATTTTAAGTTTAAACCAGACTATATTCTCTACTGCATGCCGCGGCAGCCTTTAATCAAGGTGATACTATTCCTAGATTAAGTTGCAACTGTATTGTAGATCATGTATTTAGTGTTTGCTTTGTTGGTTGTCTTTAAATAAATAAATAAAAAAATAAACCGCAAAAAAATATATTATAATGATTTTCTTTTGAAATAAATCACACGCTCGGTGACTGACCTTGGTATTCTTCACAATTATTGCAGTTTGTATTGTAAAGAAAACAACATACACACACACACACACACACACACACATGCACAGTATGCAGATCATAATAATTCCGATACTGGAAGCCGCCGGCGCCGCACGCCGCCGGTATTTATAACTCGGGCACTATTGATTTATGAACTTCTCAAATCTCGATGCAGTTGCCCTATTTCTATAAAAAAGCATTCGATTCTTCTGAAAATACACCATACCCATATAACCAACTGATATTTCAAGTTAAATATAATACATTGACGACCTGCGTGGTGCAGTGGTCAACATGCCGCCTACCACGCAAGAGGTCCTGGGTTCGATTCCCGGCCGGGCAGAAATTGAAATGTTGAATTTTAATTTCTGTGACGGGTCTGGGTGTTACTATGTATAATAAGTATATATTTTAAAAGTATATAAGTAGTATATCAGTTGTCTAGCACCCATATTACAAGCTTTGCTTAGTTTGGGGCTAGATGGCGCTGTGTGAAATTGTCCAAGCATTTATTTATTATTATTATTATTTATTATTTATGACCATTTCGATCATGACACTATGTCAAACAATAACAGGCACACCTGTGACAGGCGACTTGTGTTACACCTAATAGGCTATTTGACTAATTTTGGAAAACCATTTTAAATTATTCCTTATTACGAAATAAGTGCACCACATTGATATTTCAGGAAAAATCTGTATATCATTTAAAAAAACAGTGTTAAAGTTTAAAATTTTAAAACCGCGCCAAAAACGCTATGGCGCTGGACACGTGACTTGTTGACGTCACTAGCCTGTAAACCACCTGTAAACATTGTAATATCCTTAGCCATTTGACAGCCATCAATCGCGGATCCTTAGTCTATGGTCAAGTCAAACGCCTGAAGCCATATTTATTTACAGGCAAGTGACGTCATCAATCAACTTACAGCGTTTTCGCCACAGAAAAAAAAATCAAAATTTATTGCATTTTTCTAGGTGAAATTAATCAATTAATAGACTTAATTTAGTATATATAATAGTTGAATATGTTTTTTTACGCCAATATCTGTTAGGATGACCACAATTTGTAGTATATTTTCAATGTTGTCAAATACCCTATTATAAAAATGTACCGGTGTTGTTATTAAAACTAAATTGAAATACATTATATTATATCCTTTAAGAGTATAAAACGTGTTATAAAAAAAGCCGAATATGGTAGATAGGATGCATACAACCCTGGAAAATTGTTATAAAACCGCCACTTCTTTGATTTTTTTTCTTTCCATGATAAACTGCATAGTGGCCTAGATCTAAATAGTGCATTAATTTTACCTATTAATGGGATAGACTATCAAAAACAATAGTCTACTTATTTGCCTCTAGGGTTGTCACTCTGCAGTTTTCCATACAAATAAAAAGCAAAATTTTACGGGTTATAATGAAACACTCTGTATATAACTCTTAACAAAGTCGATTTATTAACGCTTTATTGTTTATCGTTAAAGATCGCAATAGCAACACTCCCATTGTGATTGTGCTTTGAACCCATCCATCCCTTAAATCTCGAGACTGAATTCATTGTTATATCAAAGAGATTAAACTGTTCGTAGCTTGCGTTTCTCTTTCCAAAATTGGCAATAATTATTTGTTGATAATTAATAAAATCAAATAAACAAATAATTATTGTAAATTTTGGAATCTCATCTCTTTAAAATATAGATATTAAATGTTATTTTCATACTTACATAAAAGTAGCTCGAAGTTTGATATTGTTGTTAAAAAATTATACCTATATATTATTTTTCTTTGATATTTTTTTCATCGGTCTTTAGAAAACACAAATTCTGGTTTGTGGTTATCTAATTCATGAATCTTAGATTTCTTTTAAGTAGATATAAGAGTTTGATCTTTGACTTCGTAGATTAAGCAACTTTGGTAATGATCAGGCGAGAGATCAAAAATGTAGAGCTTGAGCTCCTCCGTGCTTCAGAAGTCTAGTTAAGTCGTTGGTTCCAACTGCATTGGCAATAGTTAGCACACAGTAATTATCATTGAATTTTTGTTCTTTTGTTCTCTGTATAGTTCGTAGCACGTAAAAACCACAGCAATGGGAACATCGATAGGAAAGTGATCATGTCTTTTTTTTGTAAACCATCGCTTATCTGCGGAGGCTGTAGTTATAAAAATCGAATTAGAAATATCTATTTTGAAGCAGGAAGGTTAGTCGCTTAAAAATAATTCAAATTGCGATATCGTTTTTTATTAGAATAGAACTTTAATATCATAATTGATATTCATATTTTTGCCTACCGATTTATTCAGTGCTTTATTCTGTGAAAAATACTTTGTCAGTAAACCCGAATGACACAAATTTCTAAGCTCTACTAGAGATACTAGAATCAATTTAACATTGCGGAATTTATAACTCGCCTTTTACGATAAACACTACCTACCTTAAATGCTTAGATGACGAGCATTTTCACGGCGCCTCAAAGCTTTGTCATAGCTGACTGACAAAATCTTGTGCATTATTTTGGAAACTCTAAATTCATACAGTCTTGTTAAAATCGGCTCGTCCAGTGTTGCAGTCAGTGCTCCCTGAATATTTATGGGGCGGCGCGCGGCGTAGCGATGCCCCCATCTTAAACAGCCCGCCGAGACTTGCGTCAAAACGATTTTGCATAATTTATTAAACCAAAATATACTGCAATTTATGCAAATTTACCACTCAAGTGACACAAGATGTTGTTATAATTCCGCTTTATGTCTCTATGTTTAAAGAGTAAGCACTGGTTTGATTGATGGGAGATGTAAAAGTGTTTTGAGCGTTCATGGCGGTGTTGATGTTAATCTCTCAATGTCATTTTGGAGGGCTATGAATTTAAGTGGTTATTTTAATACTCAATGCGGTTTGGGTGACTTAGGATGGAGACGTGAATAAAATTACTGACCTCTTTAAAAATGATTTTAATTTGATTAATAAATAATAATATCATCAAGAAGTATATCAGTAACTTAAAGTAGGTACCTGCCTCTAAATATTTGAAGATGGCAATCTAATCGCAAATTGTTGGTGTTAATAAGACAAACATATACCCCGTAACCAAACACTCATGCAATAGAATAGATAATACTCTAACAAGTCAAAGTTACGTGTCGAACTCGACACGTTCACGTCGTATTTCTGAGAAAGCATACCGTTTGAACGTTGAGCAAATTTACCCACAACTTTTGTAATATGGAAATCTAATGGAAATTACAATTAACGGAAAACTGTTGCGGGTCGTGCAGTTGCTTAGATAACAATATTGGTCGAGTTTTGTTATTTGAATTGTGTAAGTTGTTGCCAACTCATTTTAGATAGTGGCTCAATATGCGACACAACTTTGGTCGGAATATGTGAACACGAATAATGTTCTCAATAATACAATAAAATTAATTATTTAACAAAATCTCCTCTGTGGTCTGGTGGGTCGCCCACCCGTGTAAGACGCATGGGTCCCGGGTTCGATTCCCTAGGGGGTACAATTTGTACTCGATTTGGTTGGTTTCAGGGCTTATTTCAAGTCCGTCTGGCTAGCTACCACTATCTTACCTAAGTATGATGCCATAAGAACAATTAAAAAAAATTGTTGTGTTCCGGCAGCTAGAGGCAAGATAGCCAGTTCCTTGGTGATGAGGATTCCAGGTGTAGTGCGCTTCCACCTTCGGCCTTATCGTTACTTAACATCAAGTGAGGTGAAGGCCAATCACTACCCCGTTGTGCATAAAAAAAACTTAGTAGAAGTAACTAACCGAGTACCGAGTCGAGGACAAAACGAGTGAAGCAAGAGTAAACATAGCGATTTTCTATCTGTTGAAGTATTCTATAAAAGTTCAAGTCGAATCAAAAGCTATTCAAGTGAGAGTTTCAATTTGATTGGGGAATTTTCTTGTAGATTATGTACGTGATTTGTTTTCATACAAGAAATGTCTTTTTTCTTTGAATTCACTCAAGTTGTTTTTAAATACAGCGTTTCTTTGTAAAAAGGTATTCGAACAGAAGCATATTCTTAGCTATAAAACTTTTCATAAAATTATCATAAATTAAAAAAAAAACGTCTAAATAAAAAGGCTAAATAATTTATTTGCTTCGCGTGGATCTTGATATATTTTTAACAATAGTTTTAATAAATTGATGGTCAAAAAGCAATGAAATATACATAGGTAAGGTTTCGGTACCTTACTATGTGTACATACATATCTTTATTGTAACAACGAAAAGTTAGCAATCGAGAGCTATTCGTAGAGTGAAAAAAGTTATCTTTCTCTGACAATTATTGTTTGTAATTTTTTAACAGCTTAAATATAAGCTGTATACAGCGTTATTTGTAAAACACCAACATCCGCGCAGGAATGGTTTAGTAACATCATAAAAAGAAAGTTAGTTCTACGACTTTCCAAAAAAGACCAAAAAAACTACTTTACATACAAAACTCGACCAGCTGTTTGGATTTTTGTATGCTGGAAAGTAGATTTTTTTGGAAAAGTCGTAGAACAAACCAATAATAGTTATTGTTTATGATGTTAGTAATCTACTCCTGCAAGGTTGTTGGTGTTTTACAAATAACCCTGTATATATTTTTGAAATTTATAAAATAACTAATCTGAAATCACTCCACAATATAATTATTTTCTACCAAAATATTAGTGGCCACGTTTACGGCTAGGGTTGTAACTTGTAGTTCAAATTGCGCAATTTGTGGAGCCGTTACGGCGTTATACTGGGTATCCCGGAGAGATGAGAATAGCTCCAGTGGTCAGTGCTAGATATTAAACTTACGATCAAGTTGAGACCTTGCTTCGAATACGTTAACATGCGATTTAAATCTGTAAACTAACAATTTTATTGCTTGTTTAAATATTTCAAGTACAGGTAAAATTATAAATTGCTAGATGGCAACCCTGAGTGTAGAACCCTTAGTCACAGACGTAAATTGTTCTATGATTGAAAAATAAATGATCCTTGAGATGGGAAACTAAGTAGGTAGGTAATCTGGAACAGGCAGCTTATTAAGTTAATGTATACGAATTATATGAATTTTAATAAAATAAAATATTAGACTGTAATTTTTTTGTGCGGATTTTGAATCCAAAACAATGAGTTTTCAAGAATATTAGCTGCCAGACGATACCAATATGATCTTATATGGATGGATACGAATTGCAAATTTATTTTAGCAAAGTGATTCATAAACCGTGTCAATTTAAGTTACTCTCGAAATTAAATTCGTGGAATACGTAAAATATCAATAGCCGTTCATAATTGCGATCAAGCTGCGTAATAAAAGGACTCTAGTTATAAACTTCACAAAGGTGTCGACGAGAAATTAATTTGCAATTCACGAACCGACACAATGCACGCAATTCATAAAGAATATTTTTATGAAATTTTTAATACTCGCATACATGCTCTGCTCATAAATCAAGTACTTCCGAGCCCTTTGAATGTGCGTACCGATGATATACCGCGCTCGCGCCTATGACAATGCCAGCCTTCGCCATTTAGGCCTCGCGAGCCTGTCTTTAAATTAGGCAAACGATGATGTGCCCATGTGCTACAAAGTATCCTGTAATGTCAAAACGGTGTTTTAAAGGATGTAACGGAAATGGTAATAAAAAGGTATCGAAGTTTGGAGAAATAATTTTTCATAAAATAAAATTAACACAATAAACAGACAATACAAACAAAACACAACATTTACTAATATGTACTAGGACTTTTCGCGTAGTAGATTTGTTAATAATACCACAGATCACGGAATCTGTGTTAAACTTATTGGTCTGTTTTAAGTCTATTATGATTATAAATAAATAAAATAAAATAAAATAATGTTTATTCACTTTCATCACTTAAATAACAATAGTTGTTGAAGCCCCGTTTTAGACAAAAAAAAAATGCCTGTGCCAGGAGACTCCGCTTCTTATTACTTATTATTTGATTACATATCCTTATTACTTACTATGACAGTCAATGAAATTTCCTTATCTAAATACTCAGTTAATTAAAAGAACTGACTTCAAAAAATCTACCTCTAAAAAGCATGAAATAATATTCGTAATAATAAAAACACGTCTATTGAAGTCGGATGAGGCTGGAGTACAAATTCCTTTTTTTTATTCTAAAAGCCCTACCCGACTTCAATAGACGTGTTTTTATTATTACAAATATTATTTCTTGCTTTTTAGAGGTAGATTTTGTAAAGTCGGTTTTTTGTTTTTTTAAACAATTTTTATTTTTTTTAATGTTTAATGTAGGTACCTTTTGTATTAGGTAGTGTAGGTATATTATTTAGGTAGAAAACTCAGGTGCCAAACGTGAGTTAATCGCGGAGAAACATACATACATGCGGGTCTAACTGAGAACCTCCTTTTTTAAAGTCAGTTAAAGAACTACACATAGATATCCCTTTTCCAACAAAAAATAATTATGTTATTCAGTTCATTAACAAAGAAGTTATACGACTGATCATCGAGGTAGTTCACACAAAATCATACTATTTTCGTGTTTTTTTCAAGATTACTTGAAAAGTACTGAACCGATTTCAAAATTTTAAAAAATGGG
This sequence comes from Agriphila geniculea, assembly GCA_943789525.1. NCBI lineage: Eukaryota > Metazoa > Arthropoda > Insecta > Lepidoptera > Crambidae > Agriphila > Agriphila geniculea. The sequence continues at coordinate 16,725,755 of OX038874.1, forward strand.
ACCAACTTGGGAGTTTACCTAATGTAATAACGTTTGAATCATTTCAATCGGTTCAGCCGTCTTCGAGTAATCGGTGTACATATAAAAAAAAGGGTCGAATTGAGTACCTCCCTCCTTTTGAAGTCGGTAAAAATAGTTTTTTTTATTTATGACACTTTAGGTTTAGAATAGATTATAGGTAATTACTTACTAATGTTAATTATTGTATGTTTATGTATATTTCTATGTTAAATGCTTATATGTAAATAACATTCTTTTTTAAATAAAATAAAGTTTTAACAATAATTTTATAATGTATTTACTGTGTTTATTTTATATATTCCAATCCAATAGACTTTCAGTTTCGATGTAGGTTAATTTATGTATCCAATTTTTAATACTGATTTACACTCATAAATAGATTTATTATGTAAGAGATTGTCAAGAACGTCGATTAATTCTTATAATTTAATCCATTTAAATTGTACGACGGACTTGTTATTTCCCTGCCTGCGTCTCACAATTTTGGGGGCATCGTACGGGATTATAAAAAGAAGAATTCGTGGGCCAGGCATAAAGGGAAACGAGAGTTACAAAATTTCGGGCACGTGGTTGGTGTACGGCGGGCGGCGCGGTGCAAAGAAAATCTACGACGGTCAACGTGTTGCACTATATTTTACAAGACGCTTACGACGAATAAGACGATATTGCAACATGCCTAAAGATTCCAAAGAAGAACGACGCGCAAGCCGGCAAGCCGACTATTTTGAAGATTGCCACATGAAGCAGCATGGCGGTGCAAATATGTTACAAATGACGGCGGAGCTGGTGCCAAGCTTCAGCGGCCGCGACAGCACTTATCCAGTAACGAGGTGGATAGAGGACGTCGAAAGTAACGGCGAGATATTTAATTGGACCTCGCTGCAGCAGTTACTAGTAGCAAGAAGATCGCTCACGGGCACAGCGCAACTTTGGCTACGGGCGGAGCGACCATTTAGAAGCTGGGACGAGCTAAAAGCAGCTTTATTGAAAGAATTTCCCGATTCCGTCGATGTGAAGACGATTCATGAAATGATGAGTGCTAGAAAAAAACGTGCAGGCGAGACGTGCCTAGATTACATGCTCATTATGAAAGAACTCGGCAAGCGAGGCAAGATGGCCGACTATGTCGCGATAAAATATATCGTAGATGGAATCATGGACGTCGAAACAAATAAAGTGATGCTTTACGGCGTGACGTCATACGGCGAGCTGAAAGAAAAACTTAAGATCTACGAAACTATTTCAAGCAAGATGCAAAATTCGAGGCAGCGTCACACGGGAGCGTCGGCGAGCACAAGCAAGCATAATACGAACGCAAGTACGAGTGGATGGCGGGTTCGTTGCTACGGGTGCGGCGAGCTAGGGCATACATCGGCTGATTGTCCGCATAAGAACAAAGGGCTAAAATGCTTCAAGTGCAACGAGTTCGGCCATGTTGGATCGCGGTGCACAAGCAAAGATGACAGCAGCGCCACCGAACGGAAGTCGTCGAGTCAACAACACCATCGGGTATCGTCGGGCGATGTCGTCGGTAAAGCAGGAGGAAGCCATCATCGCTACGCAAAGAGCGCGATGTTCGCGACAGATGTCACTCGCGAAGACAGCAGCGCCACCAACGACGAGTCGACGAACCAATATAAAATGGCGGAGCACAGCAGCCAATCAACGAGCAAGGCGGAGATGACGTATGGGGCGAGCGGCGACACTATGGTCTACTCACCGACGAATGACGAGCGAGAACGAGTGAAGATGGCGGCGTTTGTTTACGATCATGTCGAGCAGCTGTCAACTTCGATGTCAAACGAGAAGAAGCCGGTTGTCATCGCGAATGTAAACAATGTTCGAGTGAAAGCACTTGTGGACAGCGGCAGCGATGTGAATCTTTTATCTGAGGAAGTGTTTAAAACGATCGGCATGCCACAATGCGAAAAGGACGAACTATCTCTCTGTGGCATTGGACTATCAACGGTGCGTTCGATGGGGAAATGTCGATTGCGTTTGTGTATTGATGAACATTGCTACGAAGATGTTACATTTCATGTATTAGAAAAAAATTGTATACCGTTTAGAATGATACTTGGACAGGAATTTCTTAATGACGTTACAGTTGTATTGAAAGGTGGTTGTGTGAGGTTTTACAGTAAAGATTGGGAGCGTTTGGGATGTTATGCGAGTGAGGTATGTTCATTGGGTTCTGTTGTAGGTCCGATGTTGAATCCTGCCCTGAAGAACGAAGTGATCCAGTGTGTCCAGAACTACAAACCCAAGCAAGTCAAGGAAGCACCATTGCAACTACGCATAGTGCTCAGTGATGAAGTACCAGTGGCGATGCGACCACGACGCTTATCACTCAAGGAGCAAGAGGTAGTGGATGGACAGGTATCCGAGTGGTTGGAGAAAGGCATCATTCGCGTAAGTTATTCTGAATATAGTAGTCCCCTTGTGTTAGTAAAGAAAAAAGATGGTTCGACTAGAATCTGTGTTGATTATAGAATGTTGAATAGAAAAATAATTAAAGACGAGTTTCCATTACCAGTGATTGAAGACTTAATCGATAAATTAAAAGATGCTAAAATATATAGTGTGCTAGACTTAAAAAATGGCTTTTTCCACTTGAAGATTAGTGAAGAGTCAATAAAGTATACTTCTTTTGTAACCCACAACGGTCAGTTCGAATTCTTAAGAGCTCCTTTTGGTCTGTCTATTTGTCCAAAGTATTTTATGAGATTTATATCAATTATTTTTAGAGACTTACTCACTAAAGGTGAAATTATAATTTTCATCGACGATTTGTTGATTCCGGCTGAAAATGAAATTCAAGCTGTGCAAAGACTAAAGAATGTACTTATGATTTCAGAGCAATATGGCTTAGAAATTAATTGGAAGAAAGCAAAGTTGATTTCCAGGGAAATTGAGTATCTGGGACATTTAATAAGAAATGGTGAAATTAGACCTACCGCAGAGAAGACCGATGCAGTGATGAGGTATCCGAAGCCGACATCAGTCAGGCAAGTTCGCAGTTTTCTAGGACTAACTTCATACTTTAGGAAGTACATCAAAGATTATGCCATTATAGCAAAGCCACTCTCTGATTTGCTCAGAAAGGATGTTGTTTTTGTTTTTGGAGAAAAAGAATGTATTGCATTTGACAATTTAAAGAGGAAGTTGAGTAACTCTCCGGTTTTGAAGATTTACGACTCTAACTTACCTACAGAATTGCATACCGATGCAGCCTCTGTTGCATATTCCGCTATTTTGTTGCAGCTACACCCAGACGGTTGGCATCCTGTGTATTACATGAGCAAGAAAACCAGTGATGCAGAATCAAAGTACTGCAGTTATGAGTTGGAAGCATTGGCAATCATCGAAGGCGTGAAAAGATTTCGAGTGTATCTTTATGGTATCCATTTTAGAATAGTCACTGACTGTCAAGCGTTCGAAATGACACTGAAGAAGAAAGACTTGTGTCCAAAAGTTGCTCGTTGGGTACTATACCTAGATCAGTTTGATTACGAAGTGGTGCATAGAGCAGGAGCTAAGATGCAGCATGCAGATGCTTTAAGCCGCAATCCATGTATGACCATTGTCACCAATAGTTTGCAAGAACAGATAAGATCGGCTCAACAGAAAGACGATGGATTGAGAGCTATATGTGAGGTGCTTCAGCATGGTTCCTACTCAGACTATTGGCTTGATAATGGACTGCTGTATAAAGAAGAACAGAAACTTCTGGTCATACCCAAGTGTCTAGAAAAAGAAATCATAAAGCAAGTACACAGTAAAGGGCACTTTTCGATGAAAAAGATGAAAGAAATTATTAGTAAAGATTATTACATACCTGACTTAGAGAAGAAACTTCAAGACTTTGTGGTCACTTGTATCCCATGTCTATTGGCAACAAGGAAAGCTGGTAAACAGGAAGGTTATCTGAGTCCGATTGAAAAGGAAAGTACACCGTTGCATACTATTCACATCGATCATTTAGGACCGTTGACAGATACTAAGAAGCAATATAATCACATATTGACAATAGTGGATGCATTTACCAAGTTTACATGGATCTTTCCTACGAAGAGCACTACCAGTAAAGAAACTATAGAAAAATTGAAGATACACCAACAAAACTTTGGTAATCCAGTAAGAATCATAAGTGACCGAGGAACGGCATTTACTAGTGGTGAGTTTCAAGAGTATTGTCGAGAAGAGAACATCCAACATATCACCATCACCACAGGGGTACCGAGGGGAAATGGACAAGTAGAAAGACTACATAGAACTATTCTAGCGATACTTACGAAGCTATGTATAGAAAGCCCATCATTATGGTATCGACATGTAAGTAGCGTACAGAGAGCGCTGAATAGTACCTATCAAAGAAGTATAAATACCACCCCATTTCATCTTATGATTGGAACGGCGATGAGAACCAAAGAAGATTTACAAATTTTGGAATTATTGAAACAGGAAGAAATTAATCAATTCGAAGAAAATAGAGAAGAAATTAGAATTAACGCGAAACAACAAATACTTAAAGTACAAGAAGAAAATAAGAAAACTTTTGATAAGAGTAGAAAACAAAGTACAAAGTACGAAGAGGGAGATTTAGTAGCTATCAAGAGGACACAGTTTGGTCCAGGGCTGAAGCTTAAACCGAAGTATCTAGGGCCTTACAGGGTCGTGAAGGCCAAGCGCAAGGATCGCTATGATGTGGAAAAGCTAGGCAGTGCAACCGAAGGGCCTAATAAGACTTCGAGCTCAGCAGACCTGATGAAACCATGGCCTCAGCAGAGTGAAGAGTAACATGCTCAGGCAAGTATGATAGTTGTTTTGAGGGATGAATGAAAGGGATGAAAGAATGAAATGAAAAACAACTGTAACTTTTATATCTGTTTATTTTTGTGTATTTTTACATAACATGTTTAAGACTTACCGTGTTTGTTATGTTATGAAATGACATAAGGTAACGTTTCACTGAACTGTTTTGTAATGTTAAAATATTTAAGTTGTTTAATTAAGATAAGATTTGTACTTGTTAAACAAAGATTTATAAGTTGTAAGTAAGAGTAAGATTTTCTAAATTTTAAATGCTAATTGTTTATTAAGGGTCAGTATACACCTTTTGAATGTTAATTGTTTGTTAAGGGTCAGCCTTACTTTGTTATAATTTTAAGAGTGATGGATGTTTTGCTATGGCTATGTCTGAGGGCAGCCATAGGAGAGGATGGCCGAATGTAGGCTGGCAACCCTATTAACCTTTGCCTTTGTGTAAGAGAGCGAGACGGAATGAATGTGTGAAAGAGAGAATGACGGATGTACGATTTGGCACAATGGCTGCTACGTTTTTGCATTGCTGTAACGTGCTCTTTAAAAATTCGAAATAAATAAGTTTAAATTGTACGACGGACTCGTTATTTCCCTGCCTGCGTCCCACAATTTTGGGGGCATCGTACGGGATTATAAAAAGAAGAATTCGTGGGCCAGGCATAAAGGGAAACGAGAGTTACAAAATTTCGGGCACGTGGTTGGTGTACGGCGGGCGGCGCGGTGCAAAGAAAATCTACGACGGTCAACGTGTTGCACTATATTTTACAAGACGCTTACGACGAATAAGACGATATTGCAACATGCCTAAAGATTCCAAAGAAGAACGACGCGCAAGCCGGCAAGCCGACTATTTTGAAGATTGCCACATGAAGCAGCATGGCGGTGCAAATATGTTACAAATAAAAATCCTGCCCTGAAGAACGAAGTGATCCAGTGTGTCCAGAACTACAAACCCAAGCAAGTCAAGGAAGCACCATTGCAACTACGCATAGTGCTCAGTGATGAAGTACCAGTGGCGATGCGACCACGACGCTTATCACTCAAGGAGCAAGAGGTAGTGGATGGACAGGTATCCGAGTGGTTGGAGAAAGGCATCATTCGCGTAAGTTATTCTGAATATAGTAGTCCCCTTGTGTTAGTAAAGAAAAAAGATGGTTCGACTAGAATCTGTGTTGATTATAGAATGTTGAATAGAAAAATAATTAAAGATGAGTTTCCATTACCAGTGATTGAAGACTTAATCGATAAATTAAAAGATGCTAAAATATATAGTGTGCTAGACTTAAAAAATGGCTTTTTCCACTTGAAGATTAGTGAAGAGTCAATAAAGTACACTTCTTTTGTAACCCACAACGGTCAGTTCGAATTCTTAAGAGCTCCTTTTGGTCTGTCCATTTGTCCAAAGTATTTTATGAGATTTATATCAATTATTTTTAGAGACTTACTCGCTAAAGGTGAAATTATAATTTTCATCGACGATTTGTTGATTCCGGCTGAAAATGAAATTCAAGCTGTGCAAAGACTAAAGAATGTACTTATGATTTCAGAGCAATATGGCTTAGAAATTAATTGGAAGAAAGCAAAGTTGATTTCCAGGGAAATTGAGTATCTGGGACATTTAATAAGAAATGGTGAAATTAGACCTACCGCAGAGAAGACCGATGCAGTGATGAGGTATCCGAAGCCGACATCAGTCAGGCAAGTTCGCAGTTTTCTAGGACTAACTTCATACTTTAGGAAGTACATCAAAGATTATGCCATTATAGCAAAGCCACTCTCTGATTTGCTCAGAAAGGATGTTGTTTTTGTTTTTGGAGAAAAAGAATGTATTGCATTTGACAATTTAAAGAGGAAGTTGAGTAACTCTCCGGTTTTGAAGATTTACGACTCTAACTTACCTACAGAATTGCATACCGATGCAGCCTCTGTTGCATATTCCACTATTTTGTTGCAGCTACACCCAGACGGTTGGCATCCTGTGTATTACATGAGCAAGAAAACCAGTGATGCAGAATCAAAGTACTGCAGTTATGAGTTGGAAGCATTGGCAATCATCGAAGGCGTGAAAAGATTTCGAGTGTATCTTTATGGTATCCATTTTAATTTAAATCCATTTAAATTAATTGTTTAACAAGTACAAATCTTATCTTAATTAAACAACTTAAATATTTTAACATTACAAAACAGTTCAGTGAAACGTTACCTTATGTCATTTCATAACATAACAAACACGGTAAGTCTTAAACATGTTATGTAAAAATACACAAAAATAAACAGATATAAAAGTTACAGTTGTTTTTCATTTCATTCTTTCATCCCTTTCATTCATCCCTCAAAACAACTATCATACTTGCCTGAGCATGTTACTCTTCACTCTGCTGAGGCCATGGTTTCATCAGGTCTGCTGAGCTCGAAGTCTTATTAGGCCCTTCGGTTGCACTGCCTAGCTTTTCCACATCATAGCGATCCTTGCGCTTGGCCTTCACGACCCTGTAAGGCCCTAGATACTTCGGTTTAAGCTTCAGCCCTGGACCAAACTGTGTCCTCTTGATAGCTACTAAATCTCCCTCTTCGTACTTTGTACTTTGTTTTCTACTCTTATCAAAAGTTTTCTTATTTTCTTCTTGTACTTTAAGTATTTGTTGTTTCGCGTTAATTCTAATTTCTTCTCTATTTTCTTCGAATTGATTAATTTCTTCCTGTTTCAATAATTCCAAAATTTGTAAATCTTCTTTGGTTCTCATCGCCGTTCCAATCATAAGATGAAATGGGGTGGTATTTATACTTCTTTGATAGGTACTATTCAGCGCTCTCTGTACGCTACTTACATGTCGATACCATAATGATGGGCTTTCTATACATAGCTTCGTAAGTATCGCTAGAATAGTTCTATGTAGTCTTTCTACTTGTCCATTTCCCCTCGGTACCCCTGTGGTGATGGTGATATGTTGGATGTTCTCTTCTCGACAATACTCTTGAAACTCACCACTAGTAAATGCCGTTCCTCGGTCACTTATGATTCTTACTGGATTACCAAAGTTTTGTTGGTGTATCTTCAATTTTTCTATAGTTTCTTTACTGGTAGTGCTCTTCGTAGGAAAGATCCATGTAAACTTGGTAAATGCATCCACTATTGTCAATATGTGATTATATTGCTTCTTAGTATCTGTCAACGGTCCTAAATGATCGATGTGAATAGTATGCAACGGTGTACTTTCCTTTTCAATCGGACTCAGATAACCTTCCTGTTTACCAGCTTTCCTTGTTGCCAATAGACATGGGATACAAGTGACCACAAAGTCTTGAAGTTTCTTCTCTAAGTCAGGTATGTAATAATCTTTACTAATAATTTCTTTCATCTTTTTCATCGAAAAGTGCCCTTTACTGTGTACTTGCTTTATGATTTCTTTTTCTAGACACTTGGGTATGACCAGAAGTTTCTGTTCTTCTTTATACAGCAGTCCATTATCAAGCCAATAGTCTGAGTAGGAACCATGCTGAAGCACCTCACATATAGCTCTCAATCCATCGTCTTTCTGTTGAGCCGATCTTATCTGTTCTTGCAAACTATTGGTGACAATGGTCATACATGGATTGCGGCTTAAAGCATCTGCATGCTGCATCTTAGCTCCTGCTCTATGCACCACTTCGTAATCAAACTGATCTAGGTATAGTACCCAACGAGCAACTTTTGGACACAAGTCTTTCTTCTTCAGTGTCATTTCGAACGCTTGACAGTCAGTGACTATTCTAAAATGGATACCATAAAGATACACTCGAAATCTTTTCACGCCTTCGATGATTGCCAATGCTTCCAACTCATAACTGCAGTACTTTGATTCTGCATCACTGGTTTTCTTGCTCATGTAATACACAGGATGCCAACCGTCTGGGTGTAGCTGCAACAAAATAGTGGAATATGCAACAGAGGCTGCATCGGTATGCAATTCTGTAGGTAAGTTAGAGTCGTAAATCTTCAAAACCGGAGAGTTACTCAACTTCCTCTTTAAATTGTCAAATGCAATACATTCTTTTTCTCCAAAAACAAAAACAACATCCTTTCTGAGCAAATCAGAGAGTGGCTTTGCTATAATGGCATAATCTTTGATGTACTTCCTAAAGTATGAAGTTAGTCCTAGAAAACTGCGAACTTGCCTGACTGATGTCGGCTTCGGATACCTCATCACTGCATCGGTCTTCTCTGCGGTAGGTCTAATTTCACCATTTCTTATTAAATGTCCCAGATACTCAATTTCCCTGGAAATCAACTTTGCTTTCTTCCAATTAATTTCTAAGCCATATTGCTCTGAAATCATAAGTACATTCTTTAGTCTTTGCACAGCTTGAATTTCATTTTCAGCCGGAATCAACAAATCGTCGATGAAAATTATAATTTCACCTTTAGCGAGTAAGTCTCTAAAAATAATTGATATAAATCTCATAAAATACTTTGGACAAATAGACAGACCAAAAGGAGCTCTTAAGAATTCGAACTGACCGTTGTGGGTTACAAAAGAAGTGTACTTTATTGACTCTTCACTAATCTTCAAGTGGAAAAAGCCATTTTTTAAGTCTAGCACACTATATATTTTAGCATCTTTTAATTTATCGATTAAGTCTTCAATCACTGGTAATGGAAACTCATCTTTAATTATTTTTCTATTCAACATTCTATAATCAACACAGATTCTAGTCGAACCATCTTTTTTCTTTACTAACACAAGGGGACTACTATATTCAGAATAACTTACGCGAATGATGCCTTTCTCCAACCACTCGGATACCTGTCCATCCACTACCTCTTGCTCCTTGAGTGATAAGCGTCGTGGTCGCATCGCCACTGGTACTTCATCACTGAGCACTATGCGTAGTTGCAATGGTGCTTCCTTGACTTGCTTGGGTTTGTAGTTCTGGACACACTGGATCACTTCGTTCTTCAGGGCAGGATTCAACATCGGACCTACAACAGAACCCAATGAACATACCTCACTCGCATAACATCCCAAACGCTCCCAATCTTTACTGTAAAACCTCACACAACCACCTTTCAATACAACTGTAACGTCATTAAGAAATTCCTGTCCAAGTATCATTCTAAACGGTATACAATTTTTTTCTAATACATGAAATGTAACATCTTCGTAGCAATGTTCATCAATACACAAACGCAATCGACATTTCCCCATCGAACGCACCGTTGATAGTCCAATGCCACAGAGAGATAGTTCGTCCTTTTCGCATTGTGGCATGCCGATCGTTTTAAACACTTCCTCAGATAAAAGATTCACATCGCTGCCGCTGTCCACAAGTGCTTTCACTCGAACATTGTTTACATTCGCGATGACAACCGGCTTCTTCTCGTTTGACATGTTAGTTGACAGCTGCTCGACATGATCGTAAACAAACGCCGCCATCTTCACTCGTTCTCGCTCGTCATTCGTCGGTGAGTAGACCATAGTGTCGTCGCTCGCTCCACACGTCATCTCCGCCTTGCTCGTTGATTGGCTGCTGTGCTCCGCCATTTTATATTGGTTCGTCGACTCGTCGTTGGTGGCGCTGCTGTCTTCGCGAGTGACATCTGTCGCGAACATCGCGCTCTTTGCGTAGCGATGATGGCTTCCTCCTGCTTTACCGACGACATCGCCCGACGATACCCGATGGTGTTGTTGACTCGACGACTTCCGTTCGGTGGCGCTGCTGTCATCTTTGCTTGTGCACCGCGATCCAACATGGCCGAACTCGTTGCACTTGAAGCATTTTAGCCCTTTGTTCTTATGCGGACAATCAGCCGATGTATGCCCTAGCTCGCCGCACCCGTAGCAACGAACCCGCCATCCACTCGTACTTGCGTTCGTATTATGCTTGCTTGTGCTCGCCGACGCTCCCGTGTGACGCTGCCTCGAATTTTGCATCTTGCTTGAAATAGTTTCGTAGATCTTAAGTTTTTCTTTCAGCTCGCCGTATGACGTCACGCCGTAAAGCATCACTTTATTTGTTTCGACGTCCATGATTCCATCTACGATATATTTTATCGCGACATAGTCGGCCATCTTGCCTCGCTTGCCGAGTTCTTTCATAATGAGCATGTAATCTAGGCACGTCTCGCCTGCACGTTTTTTTCTAGCACTCATCATTTCATGAATCGTCTTCACATCGACGGAATCGGGAAATTCTTTCAATAAAGCTGCTTTTAGCTCGTCCCAGCTTCTAAATGGTCGCTCCGCCCGTAGCCAAAGTTGCGCTGTGCCCGTGAGCGATCTTCTTGCTACTAGTAACTGCTGCAGCGAGGTCCAATTAAATATCTCGCCGTTACTTTCGACGTCCTCTATCCACCTCGTTACTGGATAAGTGCTGTCGCGGCCGCTGAAGCTTGGCACCAGCTCCGCCGTCATTTGTAACATATTTGCACCGCCATGCTGCTTCATGTGGCAATCTTCAAAATAGTCGGCTTGCCGGCTTGCGCGTCGTTCTTCTTTGGAATCTTTAGGCATGTTGCAATATCGTCTTATTCGTCGTAAGCGTCTTGTAAAATATAGTGCAACACGTTGACCGTCGTAGATTTTCTTTGCACCGCGCCGCCCGCCGTACACCAACCACGTGCCCGAAATTTTGTAACTCTCGTTTCCCTTTATGCCTGGCCCACGAATTCTTCTTTTTATAATCCCGGACGAGCCCCCAAAATTGTGGGACGCAGGCAGGGAAATAACGAGTCCGTCGTACAATTTAAACTTATTTATTTCGAATTTTTAAAGAGCACGTTACAGCAATGCAAAAACGTAGCAGCCATTGTGCAAAATCGTACATCCGTCATTCTCTCTTTCACACATTCATTCCGTCTCGCTCTCTTACACAAAGGCAAAGGTTAATAGGGTTGCCAGCCTACATTCGGCCATCCTCTCCTATGGCTGCCCTCAGACATAGCCATAGCAAAACATCCATCACTCTTAAAATTATAACAAAGTAAGGCTGACCCTTAACAAACAATACTTCCCCAAAATCTAGGTCTAATTTCACCATTTCTTATTAAATGTCCCAGATACTCAATTTCCCTGGAAATCAACTTTGCTTTCTTCCAATTAATTTCTAAGCCATATTGCTCTGAAATCATAAGTACATTCTTTAGTCTTTGCACAGCTTGAATTTCATTTTCAGCCGGAATCAACAAATCGTCGATGAAAATTATAATTTCACCTTTAGCGAGTAAGTCTCTAAAAATAATTGATATAAATCTCATAAAATACTTTGGACAAATAGACAGACCAAAAGGAGCTCTTAAGAATTCGAACTGACCGTTGTGGGTTACAAAAGAAGTATACTTTATTGACTCTTCACTAATCTTCAAGTGGAAAAAGCCATTTTTTAAGTCTAGCACACTATATATTTTAGCATCTTTTAATTTATCGATTAAGTCTTCAATCACTGGTAATGGAAACTCGTCTTTAATTATTTTTCTATTCAACATTCTATAATCAACACAGATTCTAGTCGAACCATCTTTTTTCTTTACTAACACAAGGGGACTACTATATTCAGAATAACTTACGCGAATGATGCCTTTCTCCAACCACTCGGATACCTGTCCATCCACTACCTCTTGCTCCTTGAGTGATAAGCGTCGTGGTCGCATCGCCACTGGTACTTCATCACTGAGCACTATGCGTAGTTGCAATGGTGTTTCCTTGACTTGCTTGGGTTTGTAGTTCTGGACATACTGGATCACTTCGTTCTTCAGGGCAGTATTCAACATCGGACCTACAACAGAACCCAATGAACATACCTCACTCGCATAACATCCCAAACGCTCCCAATCTTTACTGTAAAACCTCACACAACCACCTTTCAATACAACTGTAACATCATTAAGAAATTCCTGTCCAAGTATCATTCTAAACGGTATACAATTTTTTTCTAATACATGAAATGTAACATCTTCGTAGCAATGTTCATCAATACACAAACGCAATCGACATTTCCCCATCGAACGCACCGTTGATAGTCCAATGCCACAGAGAGATAGTTCGTCCTTTTCGCATTGTGGCATGCCGATCGTTTTAAACACTTCCTCAGATAAAAGATTCACATCGCTGCCGCTGTCCACAAGTGCTTTCACTCGAACATTGTTTACATTCGCGATGACAACCGGCTTCTTCTCGTTTGACATCGAAGTTGACAGCTGCTCGACATGATCGTAAACAAACGCCGCCATCTTCACTCGTTCTCGCTCGTCATTCGTCGGTGAGTAGACCATAGTGTCGCCGCTCGCTCCACACGTCATCTCCGCCTTGCTCGTTGATTGGCTGCTGTGCTCCGCCATTTTATATTGGTTCGTCGACTCGTCGTTGGTGGCGCTGCTGTCTTCGCGAGTGACATCTGTCGCGAACATCGCGCTCTTTGCGTAGCGATGATGGCTTCCTCCTGCTTTACCGACGACATCGCCCGACGATACCCGATGGTGTTGTTGACTCGACGACTTCCGTTCGGTGGCGCTGCTGTCATCTTTGCTTGTGCACCGCGATCCAACATGGCCGAACTCGTTGCACTTGAAGCATTTTAGCCCTTTGTTCTTATGCGGACAATCAGCCGATGTATGCCCTAGCTCGCCGCACCCGTAGCAACGAACCCGCCATCCACTCGTACTTGCGTTCGTATTATGCTTGCTTGTGCTCGCCGACGCTCCCGTGTGACGCTGCCTCGAATTTTGCATCTTGCTTGAAATAGTTTCGTAGATCTTAAGTTTTTCTTTCAGCTCGCCGTATGACGTCACGCCGTAAAGCATCACTTTATTTGTTTCGACGTCCATGATTCCATCTACGATATATTTTATCGCGACATAGTCGGCCATCTTGCCTCGCTTGCCGAGTTCTTTCATAATGAGCATGTAATCTAGGCACGTCTCACCTGCACGTTTTTTTCTAGCACTCATCATTTCATGAATCGTCTTCACATCGACGGAATCGGGAAATTCTTTCAATAAAGCTGCTTTTAGCTCGTCCCAGCTTCTAAATGGTCGCTCCGCCCGTAGCCAAAGTTGCGCTGTGCCCGTGAGCGATCTTCTTGCGATAAGTAACTGCTGCAGCGAGGTCCAATTAAATATCTCGCCGTTACTTTCGACGTCCTATATCCACCTCGTTACGGGATAAGTGCTGTCGCGGCCGCTGAAGCTCGGCACCAGCTCCGCCGTCATTTGTAACATGTTTGCACCGCCATGCTGCTTCATGTGGCAATCTTCAAAATAGTCGGCTTGCCGGCTTGCGCGTCGTTCTTCTTTGGAATCTTTAGGCATGTTGCAATATCGTCTTATTCGTCGTAAGCGTCTTGTAAAATATAGTGCAACACGTTGACCGCCGTAGATTTTCTTTGCACCGCGCCGCCCGCCGTACACCAACCACGTGCCCGAAATTTTGTAACTCTCGTTTCCCTTTATGCCTGGCCCACGAATTCTTCTTTTTATAATCCCGGACGAGCCGTACTTCGGGGCCGTTTTTGTTAATTTTGGGGGCATCGTACGGGATTATAAAAAGAAGAATTCGTGGGCCAGGCATAAAGGGAAACGAGAGTTACAAAATTTCGGGCACGTGGTTGGTGTACGGCGGGCGGCGCGGTGCAAAGAAAATCTACGACGGTCAACGTGTTGCACTATATTTTACAAGACGCTTACGACGAATAAGACGATATTGCAACATGCCTAAAGATTCCAAAGAAGAACGACGCGCAAGCCGGCAAGCCGACTATTTTGAAGATTGCCACATGAAGCAGCATGGCGGTGCAAACATGTTACAAATGACGGCGGAGCTGGTGCCGAGCTTCAGCGGCCGCGACAGCACTTATCCCGTAACGAGGTGGATAGAGGACGTCGAAAGTAACGGCGAGATATTTAATTGGACCTCGCTGCAGCAGTTACTTATCGCAAGAAGATCGCTCACGGGCACAGCGCAACTTTGGCTACGGGCGGAGCGACCATTTAGAAGCTGGGACGAGCTAAAAGCAGCTTTATTGAAAGAATTTCCCGATTCCGTCGATGTGAAGACGATTCATGAAATGATGAGTGCTAGAAAAAAACGTGCAGGCGAGACGTGCCTAGATTACATGCTCATTATGAAAGAACTCGGCAAGCGAGGCAAGATGGCCGACTATGTCGCGATAAAATATATCGTAGATGGAATCATGGACGTCGAAACAAATAAAGTGATGCTTTACGGCGTGACGTCATACGGCGAGCTGAAAGAAAAACTTAAGATCTACGAAACTATTTCAAGCAAGATGCAAAATTCGAGGCAGCGTCACACGGGAGCGTCGGCGAGCACAAGCAAGCATAATACGAACGCAAGTACGAGTGGATCGAGTGGATGGCGGGTTCGTTGCTACGGGTGCGGCGAGCTAGGGCATACATCGGCTGATTGTCCGCATAAGAACAAAGGGCTAAAATGCTTCAAGTGCAACGAGTTCGGCCATGTTGGATCGCGGTGCACAAGCAAAGATGACAGCAGCGCCACCGAACGGAAGTCGTCGAGTCAACAACACCATCGGGTATCGTCGGGCGATGTCGTCGGTAAAGCAGGAGGAAGCCATCATCGCTACGCAAAGAGCGCGATGTTCGCGACAGATGTCACTCGCGAAGACAGCAGCGCCACCAACGACGAGTCGACGAACCAATATAAAATGGCGGAGCACAGCAGCCAATCAACGAGCAAGGCGGAGATGACGTGTGGAGCGAGCGACGACACTATGGTCTACTCACCGACGAATGACGAGCGAGAACGAGTGAAGATGGCGGCGTTTGTTTACGATCATGTCGAGCAGCTGTCAACTAACATGTCAAACGAGAAGAAGCCGGTTGTCATCGCGAATGTAAACAATGTTCGAGTGAAAGCACTTGTGGACAGCGGCAGCGATGTGAATCTTTTATCTGAGGAAGTGTTTAAAACGATCGGCATGCCACAATGCGAAAAGGACGAACTATCTCTCTGTGGCATTGGACTATCAACGGTGCGTTCGATGGGGAAATGTCGATTGCGTTTGTGTATTGATGAACATTGCTACGAAGATGTTACATTTCATGTATTAGAAAAAAATTGTATACCGTTTAGAATGATACTTGGACAGGAATTTCTTAATGACGTTACAGTTGTATTGAAAGGTGGTTGTGTGAGGTTTTACAGTAAAGATTGGGAGCGTTTGGGATGTTATGCGAGTGAGGTATGTTCATTGGGTTCTGTTGTAGGTCCGATGTTGAATACTGCCCTGAAGAACGAAGTGATCCAGTATGTCCAGAACTACAAACCCAAGCAAGTCAAGGAAACACCATTGCAACTACGCATAGTGCTCAGTGATGAAGTACCAGTGGCGATGCGACCACGACGCTTATCACTCAAGGAGCAAGAGGTAGTGGATGGACAGGTATCCGAGTGGTTGGAGAAAGGCATCATTCGCGTAAGTTATTCTGAATATAGTAGTCCCCTTGTGTTAGTAAAGAAAAAAGATGGTTCGACTAGAATCTGTGTTGATTATAGAATGTTGAATAGAAAAATAATTAAAGACGAGTTTCCATTACCAGTGATTGAAGACTTAATCGATAAATTAAAAGATGCTAAAATATATAGTGTGCTAGACTTAAAAAATGGCTTTTTCCACTTGAAGATTAGTGAAGAGTCAATAAAGTATACTTCTTTTGTAACCCACAACGGTCAGTTCGAATTCTTAAGAGCTCCTTTTGGTCTGTCTATTTGTCCAAAGTATTTTATGAGATTTATATCAATTATTTTTAGAGACTTACTCACTAAAGGTGAAATTATAATTTTCATCGACGATTTGTTGATTCCGGCTGAAAATGAAATTCAAGCTGTGCAAAGACTAAAGAATGTACTTATGATTTCAGAGCAATATGGCTTAGAAATTAATTGGAAGAAAGCAAAGTTGATTTCCAGGGAAATTGAGTATCTGGGACATTTAATAAGAAATGGTGAAATTAGACCTACCGCAGAGAAGACCGATGCAGTGATGAGGTATCCGAAGCCGACATCAGTCAGGCAAGTTCGCAGTTTTCTAGGACTAACTTCATACTTTAGGAAGTACATCAAAGATTATGCCATTATAGCAAAGCCACTCTCTGATTTGCTCAGAAAGGATGTTGTTTTTGTTTTTGGAGAAAAAGAATGTATTGCATTTGACAATTTAAAGAGGAAGTTGAGTAACTCTCCGGTTTTGAAGATTTACGACTCTAACTTACCTACAGAATTGCATACCGATGCAGCCTCTGTTGCATATTCCACTATTTTGTTGCAGCTACACCCAGACGGTTGGCATCCTGTGTATTACATGAGCAAGAAAACCAGTGATGCAGAATCAAAGTACTGCAGTTATGAGTTGGAAGCATTGGCAATCATCGAAGGCGTGAAAAGATTTCGAGTGTATCTTTATGGTATCCATTTTAGAATAGTCACTGACTGTCAAGCGTTCGAAATGACACTGAAGAAGAAAGACTTGTGTCCAAAAGTTGCTCGTTGGGTACTATACCTAGATCAGTTTGATTACGAAGTGGTGCATAGAGCAGGAGCTAAGATGCAGCATGCAGATGCTTTAAGCCGCAATCCATGTATGACCATTGTCACCAATAGTTTGCAAGAACAGATAAGATCGGCTCAACAGAAAGACGATGGATTGAGAGCTATATGTGAGGTGCTTCAGCATGGTTCCTACTCAGACTATTGGCTTGATAATGGACTGCTGTATAAAGAAGAACAGAAACTTCTGGTCATACCCAAGTGTCTAGAAAAAGAAATCATAAAGCAAGTACACAGTAAAGGGCACTTTTCGATGAAAAAGATGAAAGAAATTATTAGTAAAGATTATTACATACCTGACTTAGAGAAGAAACTTCAAGACTTTGTGGTCACTTGTATCCCATGTCTATTGGCAACAAGGAAAGCTGGTAAACAGGAAGGTTATCTGAGTCCGATTGAAAAGGAAAGTACACCGTTGCATACTATTCACATCGATCATTTAGGACCGTTGACAGATACTAAGAAGCAATATAATCACATATTGACAATAGTGGATGCATTTACCAAGTTTACATGGATCTTTCCTACGAAGAGCACTACCAGTAAAGAAACTATAGAAAAATTGAAGATACACCAACAAAACTTTGGTAATCCAGTAAGAATCATAAGTGACCGAGGAACGGCATTTACTAGTGGTGAGTTTCAAGAGTATTGTCGAGAAGAGAACATCCAACATATCACCATCACCACAGGGGTACCGAGGGGAAATGGACAAGTAGAAAGACTACATAGAACTATTCTAGCGATACTTACGAAGCTATGTATAGAAAGCCCATCATTATGGTATCGACATGTAAGTAGCGTACAGAGAGCGCTGAATAGTACCTATCAAAGAAGTAAAAATACCACCCCATTTCATCTTATGATTGGAACGGCGATGAGAACCAAAGAAGATTTACAAATTTTGGAATTATTGAAACAGGAAGAAATTAATCAATTCGAAGAAAATAGAGAAGAAATTAGAATTAACGCGAAACAACAAATACTTAAAGTACAAGAAGAAAATAAGAAAACTTTTGATAAGAGTAGAAAACAAAGTACAAAGTACGAAGAGGGAGATTTAGTAGCTATCAAGAGGACACAGTTTGGTCCAGGGCTGAAGCTTAAACCGAAGTATCTAGGGCCTTACAGGGTCGTGAAGGCCAAGCGCAAGGATCGCTATGATGTGGAAAAGCTAGGCAGTGCAACCGAAGGGCCTAATAAGACTTCGAGCTCAGCAGACCTGATGAAACCATGGCCTCAGCAGAGTGAAGAGTAACATGCTCAGGCAAGTATGATAGTTGTTTTGAGGGATGAATGAAAGGGATGAAAGAATGAAATGAAAAACAACTGTAACTTTTATATCTGTTTATTTTTGTGTATTTTTACATAACATGTTTAAGACTTACCGTGTTTGTTATGTTATGAAATGACATAAGGTAACGTTTCACTGAACTGTTTTGTAATGTTAAAATATTTAAGTTGTTTAATTAAGATAAGATTTGTACTTGTTAAACAAAGATTTATAAGTTGTAAGTAAGAGTAAGATTTTCTAAATTTTAAATGCTAATTGTTTATTAAGGGTCAGTATACACCTTTTGAATGTTAATTGTTTGTTAAGGGTCAGCCTTACTTTGTTATAATTTTAAGAGTGATGGATGTTTTGCTATGGCTATGTCTGAGGGCAGCCATAGGAGAGGATGGCCGAATGTAGGCTGGCAACCCTATTAACCTTTGCCTTTGTGTAAGAGAGCGAGACGGAATGAATGTGTGAAAGAGAGAATGACGGATGTACGATTTTGCACAATGGCTGCTACGTTTTTGCATTGCTGTAACGTGCTCTTTAAAAATTCGAAATAAATAAGTTTAAATTGTACGACGGACTCGTTATTTCCCTGCCTGCGTCCCACAATTTTGGGGGCATCGTACGGGATTATAAAAAGAAGAATTCGTGGGCCAGGCATAAAGGGAAACGAGAGTTACAAAATTTCGGGCACGTGGTTGGTGTACGGCGGGCGGCGCGGTGCAAAGAAAATCTACGACGGTCAACGTGTTGCACTATATTTTACAAGACGCTTACGACGAATAAGACGATATTGCAACATGCCTAAAGATTCCAAAGAAGAACGACGCGCAAGCCGGCAAGCCGACTATTTTGAAGATTGCCACATGAAGCAGCATGGCGGTGCAAATATGTTACAAATGACGGCGGAGCTGGTGCCAAGCTTCAGCGGCCGCGACAGCACTTATCCAGTAACGAGGTGGATAGAGGACGTCGAAAGTAACGGCGAGATATTTAATTGGACCTCGCTGCAGCAGTTACTAGTAGCAAGAAGATCGCTCACGGGCACAGCGCAACTTTGGCTACGGGCGGAGCGACCATTTAGAAGCTGGGACGAGCTAAAAGCAGCTTTATTGAAAGAATTTCCCGATTCCGTCGATGTGAAGACGATTCATGAAATGATGAGTGCTAGAAAAAAACGTGCAGGCGAGACGTGCCTAGATTACATGCTCATTATGAAAGAACTCGGCAAGCGAGGCAAGATGGCCGACTATGTCGCGATAAAATATATCGTAGATGGAATCATGGACGTCGAAACAAATAAAGTGATGCTTTACGGCGTGACGTCATACGGCGAGCTGAAAGAAAAACTTAAGATCTACGAAACTATTTCAAGCAAGATGCAAAATTCGAGGCAGCGTCACACGGGAGCGTCGGCGAGCACAAGCAAGCATAATACGAACGCAAGTACGAGTGGATCGAGTGGATGGCGGGTTCGTTGCTACGGGTGCGGCGAGCTAGGGCATACATCGGCTGATTGTCCGCATAAGAACAAAGGGCTAAAATGCTTCAAGTGCAACGAGTTCGGCCATGTTGGATCGCGGTGCACAAGCAAAGATGACAGCAGCGCCACCGAACGGAAGTCGTCGAGTCAACAACACCATCGGGTATCGTCGGGCGATGTCGTCGGTAAAGCAGGAGGAAGCCATCATCGCTACGCAAAGAGCGCGATGTTCGCGACAGATGTCACTCGCGAAGACAGCAGCGCCACCAACGACGAGTCGACGAACCAATATAAAATGGCGGAGCACAGCAGCCAATCAACGAGCAAGGCGGAGATGACGTGTGGAGCGAGCGACGACACTATGGTCTACTCACCGACGAATGACGAGCGAGAACGAGTGAAGATGGCGGCGTTTGTTTACGATCATGTCGAGCAGCTGTCAACTAACATGTCAAACGAGAAGAAGCCGGTTGTCATCGCGAATGTAAACAATGTTCGAGTGAAAGCACTTGTGGACAGCGGCAGCGATGTGAATCTTTTATCTGAGGAAGTGTTTAAAACGATCGGCATGCCACAATGCGAAAAGGACGAACTATCTCTCTGTGGCATTGGACTATCAACGGTGCGTTCGATGGGGAAATGTCGATTGCGTTTGTGTATTGATGAACATTGCTACGAAGATGTTACATTTCATGTATTAGAAAAAAATTGTATACCGTTTAGAATGATACTTGGACAGGAATTTCTTAATGACGTTACAGTTGTATTGAAAGGTGGTTGTGTGAGGTTTTACAGTAAAGATTGGGAGCGTTTGGGATGTTATGCGAGTGAGGTATGTTCATTGGGTTCTGTTGTAGGTCCGATGTTGAATCCTGCCCTGAAGAACGAAGTGATCCAGTGTGTCCAGAACTACAAACCCAAGCAAGTCAAGGAAGCACCATTGCAACTACGCATAGTGCTCAGTGATGAAGTACCAGTGGCGATGCGACCACGACGCTTATCACTCAAGGAGCAAGAGGTAGTGGATGGACAGGTATCCGAGTGGTTGGAGAAAGGCATCATTCGCGTAAGTTATTCTGAATATAGTAGTCCCCTTGTGTTAGTAAAGAAAAAAGATGGTTCGACTAGAATCTGTGTTGATTATAGAATGTTGAATAGAAAAATAATTAAAGATGAGTTTCCATTACCAGTGATTGAAGACTTAATCGATAAATTAAAAGATGCTAAAATATATAGTGTGCTAGACTTAAAAAATGGCTTTTTCCACTTGAAGATTAGTGAAGAGTCAATAAAGTACACTTCTTTTGTAACCCACAACGGTCAGTTCGAATTCTTAAGAGCTCCTTTTGGTCTGTCTATTTGTCCAAAGTATTTTATGAGATTTATATCAATTATTTTTAGAGACTTACTCGCTAAAGGTGAAATTATAATTTTCATCGACGATTTGTTGATTCCGGCTGAAAATGAAATTCAAGCTGTGCAAAGACTAAAGAATGTACTTATGATTTCAGAGCAATATGGCTTAGAAATTAATTGGAAGAAAGCAAAGTTGATTTCCAGGGAAATTGAGTATCTGGGACATTTAATAAGAAATGGTGAAATTAGACCTACCGCAGAGAAGACCGATGCAGTGATGAGGTATCCGAAGCCGACATCAGTCAGGCAAGTTCGCAGTTTTCTAGGACTAACTTCATACTTTAGGAAGTACATCAAAGATTATGCCATTATAGCAAAGCCACTCTCTGATTTGCTCAGAAAGGATGTTGTTTTTGTTTTTGGAGAAAAAGAATGTATTGCATTTGACAATTTAAAGAGGAAGTTGAGTAACTCTCCGGTTTTGAAGATTTACGACTCTAACTTACCTACAGAATTGCATACCGATGCAGCCTCTGTTGCATATTCCACTATTTTGTTGCAGCTACACCCAGACGGTTGGCATCCTGTGTATTACATGAGCAAGAAAACCAGTGATGCAGAATCAAAGTACTGCAGTTATGAGTTGGAAGCATTGGCAATCATCGAAGGCGTGAAAAGATTTCGAGTGTATCTTTATGGTATCCATTTTAGAATAGTCACTGACTGTCAAGCGTTCGAAATGACACTGAAGAAGAAAGACTTGTGTCCAAAAGTTGCTCGTTGGGTACTATACCTAGATCAGTTTGATTACGAAGTGGTGCATAGAGCAGGAGCTAAGATGCAGCATGCAGATGCTTTAAGCCGCAATCCATGTATGACCATTGTCACCAATAGTTTGCAAGAACAGATAAGATCGGCTCAACAGAAAGACGATGGATTGAGAGCTATATGTGAGGTGCTTCAGCATGGTTCCTACTCAGACTATTGGCTTGATAATGGACTGCTGTATAAAGAAGAACAGAAACTTCTGGTCATACCCAAGTGTCTAGAAAAAGAAATCATAAAGCAAGTACACAGTAAAGGGCACTTTTCGATGAAAAAGATGAAAGAAATTATTAGTAAAGATTATTACATACCTGACTTAGAGAAGAAACTTCAAGACTTTGTGGTCACTTGTATCCCATGTCTATTGGCAACAAGGAAAGCTGGTAAACAGGAAGGTTATCTGAGTCCGATTGAAAAGGAAAGTACACCGTTGCATACTATTCACATCGATCATTTAGGACCGTTGACAGATACTAAGAAGCAATATAATCACATATTGACAATAGTGGATGCATTTACCAAGTTTACATGGATCTTTCCTACGAAGAGCACTACCAGTAAAGAAACTATAGAAAAATTGAAGATACACCAACAAAACTTTGGTAATCCAGTAAGAATCATAAGTGACCGAGGAACGGCATTTACTAGTGGTGAGTTTCAAGAGTATTGTCGAGAAGAGAACATCCAACATATCACCATCACCACAGGGGTACCGAGGGGAAATGGACAAGTAGAAAGACTACATAGAACTATTCTAGCGATACTTACGAAGCTATGTATAGAAAGCCCATCATTATGGTATCGACATGTAAGTAGCGTACAGAGAGCGCTGAATAGTACCTATCAAAGAAGTATAAATACCACCCCATTTCATCTTATGATTGGAACGGCGATGAGAACCAAAGAAGATTTACAAATTTTGGAATTATTGAAACAGGAAGAAATTAATCAATTCGAAGAAAATAGAGAAGAAATTAGAATTAACGCGAAACAACAAATACTTAAAGTACAAGAAGAAAATAAGAAAACTTTTGATAAGAGTAGAAAACAAAGTACAAAGTACGAAGAGGGAGATTTAGTAGCTATCAAGAGGACACAGTTTGGTCCAGGGCTGAAGCTTAAACCGAAGTATCTAGGGCCTTACAGGGTCGTGAAGGCCAAGCGCAAGGATCGCTATGATGTGGAAAAGCTAGGCAGTGCAACCGAAGGGCCTAATAAGACTTCGAGCTCAGCAGACCTGATGAAACCATGGCCTCAGCAGAGTGAAGAGTAACATGCTCAGGCAAGTATGATAGTTGTTTTGAGGGATGAATGAAAGGGATGAAAGAATGAAATGAAAAACAACTGTAACTTTTATATCTGTTTATTTTTGTGTATTTTTACATAACATGTTTAAGACTTACCGTGTTTGTTATGTTATGAAATGACATAAGGTAACGTTTCACTGAACTGTTTTGTAATGTTAAAATATTTAAGTTGTTTAATTAAGATAAGATTTGTACTTGTTAAACAAAGATTTATAAGTTGTAAGTAAGAGTAAGATTTTCTAAATTTTAAATGCTAATTGTTTATTAAGGGTCAGTATACACCTTTTGAATGTTAATTGTTTGTTAAGGGTCAGCCTTACTTTGTTATAATTTTAAGAGTGATGGATGTTTTGCTATGGCTATGTCTGAGGGCAGCCATAGGAGAGGATGGCCGAATGTAGGCTGGCAACCCTATTAACCTTTGCCTTTGTGTAAGAGAGCGAGACGGAATGAATGTGTGAAAGAGAGAATGACGGATGTACGATTTTGCACAATGGCTGCTACGTTTTTGCATTGCTGTAACGTGCTCTTTAAAAATTCGAAATAAATAAGTTTAAATTGTACGACGGACTCGTTATTTCCCTGCCTGCGTCCCACAATGGGTGAAATTAGAAGCCGTACTTCCCCAAAATTGTGGGACGCAGGCAGGGAAATAACGAGTCCGTCGTACAATTTAAACTTATTTATTTCGAATTTTTAAAGAGCACGTTACAGCAATGCAAAAACGTAGCAGCCATTGTGCAAAATCGTACATCCGTCATTCTCTCTTTCACACATTCATTCCGTCTCGCTCTCTTACACAAAGGCAAAGGTTAATAGGGTTGCCAGCCTACATTCGGCCATCCTCTCCTATGGCTGCCCTCAGACATAGCCATAGCAAAACATCCATCACTCTTAAAATTATAACAAAGTAAGGCTGACCCTTAACAAACAATTAACATTCAAAAGGTGTATACTGACCCTTAATAAACAATTAGCATTTAAAATTTAGAAAATCTTACTCTTACTTACAACTTATAAATCTTTGTTTAACAAGTACAAATCTTATCTTAATTAAACAACTTAAATATTTTAACATTACAAAACAGTTCAGTGAAACGTTACCTTATGTCATTTCATAACATAACAAACACGGTAAGTCTTAAACATGTTATGTAAAAATACACAAAAATAAACAGATATAAAAGTTACAGTTGTTTTTCATTTCATTCTTTCATCCCTTTCATTCATCCCTCAAAACAACTATCATACTTGCCTGAGCATGTTACTCTTCACTCTGCTGAGGCCATGGTTTCATCAGGTCTGCTGAGCTCGAAGTCTTATTAGGCCCTTCGGTTGCACTGCCTAGCTTTTCCACATCATAGCGATCCTTGCGCTTGGCCTTCACGACCCTGTAAGGCCCTAGATACTTCGGTTTAAGCTTCAGCCCTGGACCAAACTGTGTCCTCTTGATAGCTACTAAATCTCCCTCTTCGTACTTTGTACTTTGTTTTCTACTCTTATCAAAAGTTTTCTTATTTTCTTCTTGTACTTTAAGTATTTGTTGTTTCGCGTTAATTCTAATTTCTTCTCTATTTTCTTCGAATTGATTAATTTCTTCCTGTTTCAATAATTCCAAAATTTGTAAATCTTCTTTGGTTCTCATCGCCGTTCCAATCATAAGATGAAATGGGGTGGTATTTATACTTCTTTGATAGGTACTATTCAGCGCTCTCTGTACGCTACTTACATGTCGATACCATAATGATGGGCTTTCTATACATAGCTTCGTAAGTATCGCTAGAATAGTTCTATGTAGTCTTTCTACTTGTCCATTTCCCCTCGGTACCCCTGTGGTGATGGTGATATGTTGGATGTTCTCTTCTCGACAATACTCTTGAAACTCACCACTAGTAAATGCCGTTCCTCGGTCACTTATGATTCTTACTGGATTACCAAAGTTTTGTTGGTGTATCTTCAATTTTTCTATAGTTTCTTTACTGGTAGTGCTCTTCGTAGGAAAGATCCATGTAAACTTGGTAAATGCATCCACTATTGTCAATATGTGATTATATTGCTTCTTAGTATCTGTCAACGGTCCTAAATGATCGATGTGAATAGTATGCAACGGTGTACTTTCCTTTTCAATCGGACTCAGATAACCTTCCTGTTTACCAGCTTTCCTTGTTGCCAATAGACATGGGATACAAGTGACCACAAAGTCTTGAAGTTTCTTCTCTAAGTCAGGTATGTAATAATCTTTACTAATAATTTCTTTCATCTTTTTCATCGAAAAGTGCCCTTTACTGTGTACTTGCTTTATGATTTCTTTTTCTAGACACTTGGGTATGACCAGAAGTTTCTGTTCTTCTTTATACAGCAGTCCATTATCAAGCCAATAGTCTGAGTAGGAACCATGCTGAAGCACCTCACATATAGCTCTCAATCCATCGTCTTTCTGTTGAGCCGATCTTATCTGTTCTTGCAAACTATTGGTGACAATGGTCATACATGGATTGCGGCTTAAAGCATCTGCATGCTGCATCTTAGCTCCTGCTCTATGCACCACTTCGTAATCAAACTGATCTAGGTATAGTACCCAACGAGCAACTTTTGGACACAAGTCTTTCTTCTTCAGTGTCATTTCGAACGCTTGACAGTCAGTGACTATTCTAAAATGGATACCATAAAGATACACTCGAAATCTTTTCACGCCTTCGATGATTGCCAATGCTTCCAACTCATAACTGCAGTACTTTGATTCTGCATCACTGGTTTTCTTGCTCATGTAATACACAGGATGCCAACCGTCTGGGTGTAGCTGCAACAAAATAGTGGAATATGCAACAGAGGCTGCATCGGTATGCAATTCTGTAGGTAAGTTAGAGTCGTAAATCTTCAAAACCGGAGAGTTACTCAACTTCCTCTTTAAATTGTCAAATGCAATACATTCTTTTTCTCCAAAAACAAAAACAACATCCTTTCTGAGCAAATCAGAGAGTGGCTTTGCTATAATGGCATAATCTTTGATGTACTTCCTAAAGTATGAAGTTAGTCCTAGAAAACTGCGAACTTGCCTGACTGATGTCGGCTTCGGATACCTCATCACTGCATCGGTCTTCTCTGCGGTAGGTCTAATTTCACCATTTCTTATTAAATGTCCCAGATACTCAATTTCCCTGGAAATCAACTTTGCTTTCTTCCAATTAATTTCTAAGCCATATTGCTCTGAAATCATAAGTACATTCTTTAGTCTTTGCACAGCTTGAATTTCATTTTCAGCCGGAATCAACAAATCGTCGATGAAAATTATAATTTCACCTTTAGCGAGTAAGTCTCTAAAAATAATTGATATAAATCTCATAAAATACTTTGGACAAATAGACAGACCAAAAGGAGCTCTTAAGAATTCGAACTGACCGTTGTGGGTTACAAAAGAAGTGTACTTTATTGACTCTTCACTAATCTTCAAGTGGAAAAAGCCATTTTTTAAGTCTAGCACACTATATATTTTAGCATCTTTTAATTTATCGATTAAGTCTTCAATCACTGGTAATGGAAACTCATCTTTAATTATTTTTCTATTCAACATTCTATTATCAACACAGATTCTAGTCGAACCATCTTTTTTCTTTACTAACACAAGGGGACTACTATATTCAGAATAACTTACGCGAATGATGCCTTTCTCCAACCACTCGGATACCTGTCCATCCACTACCTCTTGCTCCTTGAGTGATAAGCGTCGTGGTCGCATCGCCACTGGTACTTCATCACTGAGCACTATGCGTAGTTGCAATGGTGCTTCCTTGACTTGCTTGGGTTTGTAGTTCTGGACACACTGGATCACTTCGTTCTTCAGGGCAGGATTCAACATCGGACCTACAACAGAACCCAATGAACATACCTCACTCGCATAACATCCCAAACGCTCCCAATCTTTACTGTAAAACCTCACACAACCACCTTTCAATACAACTGTAACGTCATTAAGAAATTCCTGTCCAAGTATCATTCTAAACGGTATACAATTTTTTTCTAATACATGAAATGTAACATCTTCGTAGCAATGTTCATCAATACACAAACGCAATCGACATTTCCCCATCGAACGCACCGTTGATAGTCCAATGCCACAGAGAGATAGTTCGTCCTTTTCGCATTGTGGCATGCCGATCGTTTTAAACACTTCCTCAGATAAAAGATTCACATCGCTGCCGCTGTCCACAAGTGCTTTCACTCGAACATTGTTTACATTCGCGATGACAACCGGCTTCTTCTCGTTTGACATGTTAGTTGACAGCTGCTCGACATGATCGTAAACAAACGCCGCCATCTTCACTCGTTCTCGCTCGTCATTCGTCGGTGAGTAGACCATAGTGTCGTCGCTCGCTCCACACGTCATCTCCGCCTTGCTCGTTGATTGGCTGCTGTGCTCCGCCATTTTATATTGGTTCGTCGACTCGTCGTTGGTGGCGCTGCTGTCTTCGCGAGTGACATCTGTCGCGAACATCGCGCTCTTTGCGTAGCGATGATGGCTTCCTCCTGCTTTACCGACGACATCGCCCGACGATACCCGATGGTGTTGTTGACTCGACGACTTCCGTTCGGTGGCGCTGCTGTCATCTTTGCTTGTGCACCGCGATCCAACATGGCCGAACTCGTTGCACTTGAAGCATTTTAGCCCTTTGTTCTTATGCGGACAATCAGCCGATGTATGCCCTAGCTCGCCGCACCCGTAGCAACGAACCCGCCATCCACTCGATCCACTCGTACTTGCGTTCGTATTATGCTTGCTTGTGCTCGCCGACGCTCCCGTGTGACGCTGCCTCGAATTTTGCATCTTGCTTGAAATAGTTTCGTAGATCTTAAGTTTTTCTTTCAGCTCGCCGTATGACGTCACGCCGTAAAGCATCACTTTATTTGTTTCGACGTCCATGATTCCATCTACGATATATTTTATCGCGACATAGTCGGCCATCTTGCCTCGCTTGCCGAGTTCTTTCATAATGAGCATGTAATCTAGGCACGTCTCGCCTGCACGTTTTTTTCTAGCACTCATCATTTCATGAATCGTCTTCACATCGACGGAATCGGGAAATTCTTTCAATAAAGCTGCTTTTAGCTCGTCCCAGCTTCTAAATGGTCGCTCCGCCCGTAGCCAAAGTTGCGCTGTGCCCGTGAGCGATCTTCTTGCTACTAGTAACTGCTGCAGCGAGGTCCAATTAAATATCTCGCCGTTACTTTCGACGTCCTCTATCCACCTCGTTACTGGATAAGTGCTGTCGCGGCCGCTGAAGCTTGGCACCAGCTCCGCCGTCATTTGTAACATATTTGCACCGCCATGCTGCTTCATGTGGCAATCTTCAAAATAGTCGGCTTGCCGGCTTGCGCGTCGTTCTTCTTTGGAATCTTTAGGCATGTTGCAATATCGTCTTATTCGTCGTAAGCGTCTTGTAAAATATAGTGCAACACGTTGACCGTCGTAGATTTTCTTTGCACCGCGCCGCCCGCCGTACACCAACCACGTGCCCGAAATTTTGTAACTCTCGTTTCCCTTTATGCCTGGCCCACGAATTCTTCTTTTTATAATCCCGTACGATGCCCCCAAAATTGTGGGACGCAGGCAGGGAAATAACGAGTCCGTCGTACAATTTAAACTTATTTATTTCGAATTTTTAAAGAGCACGTTACAGCAATGCAAAAACGTAGCAGCCATTGTGCAAAATCGTACATCCGTCATTCTCTCTTTCACACATTCATTCCGTCTCGCTCTCTTACACAAAGGCAAAGGTTAATAGGGTTGCCAGCCTACATATATGTGCCTCATTATTTATTTTATTATATAAAAATGCTGAACGTGCTTCGTATTGTGCTCTTGCGAACATTGTTTTATTATAACAATCTCTTGTACCGCAAGGAAAGTAAATCAACTTAAAAAGTTCCATTCGACGACGGTGCCTAAACGCGTAACGATTTGTCTTATTTTACAGCAGCCCTGCAACATATACCTAAGCCAATATTCTTTTTGACGAAAAGTGACACTAATTGAACATGAAAAGTGGATTCCAGAAAGTCTTTTTAACCTCCACCCATCTATCATTACTGATTCACATCACGACGATTGAACATAACACATCGATCGATGCTGACTAAGAAATTGTTTCAAAATAGCGTTTGACGTAAGTTCGTAGAATAGATCTAGGATAAATAAGATAAATTATACGAGGACGACGAATATTCGACACCATTATAAAATACTCGCTGTTTTCTTCCAGAGTTTTTGAATCCACAATATTCATAATTCGTGGTTCTTTGCCGGACGCCATACGGCTTATCGCTTTACAAAAGACTGCATTATACTCAACTATTTCTAGTAATTTTTCTATTATGCGCGTGATTACTCTTATTGCTAACGTGACTGTGATATATGCAGTGTTGTTCCCTGTCTAGTTTGCTTATACGTAGAATTTGATCTGCTTCTTGATCTGCTCACTGCCAAAATGCCACAACGCAAAATTCGTGTCATGACTCTTATAAAAACGCCCAGAACGCATTGTGGTAATCGTAGAAATACCACAGAGCGAAATCCACGCCGTGGTCATTACAAACGACCACAACGCGCTATGGAAATAAAGAAAAGCCATGACGCGTTCTGAACACTAGTTGGTGCAACCATAACACGAAGGACAGGTCTGAATTCACGGAACGAGAAAGACTAATTTCGGTCTTTGAGCCTAACATATCTACTTCATCTTCATATAGCACGTTCACGTAAAAATCTCGAAATACTTTTCATAAAGGCGAATTTTAAGCAGAACTTCAGATACATTCTGTGCGCATAAATCCATTACTGTTCCAGTGTTATTGTATGCGAGTATCAGATGACCTGGATATCTTTGGCCGTGCATGACGTATTTTCTACTTTATAGCTGCGAATTTCTTCCTCCTGCTTTTCGTTTAGACACGGAGCGCAGATATATTTCAGGCGCGGAGCGACCGTCGTGCCTGCGCGAACCGATATTTCGTGCTCTCCGGACGATAATTTGTTAGCACGCGTCGCGGCTTCGTGTTTCACAGACTATAAATCTCCTTCAAGTCATGTTTTGTGGTGACAGATTGATGTCAATATGTGGTATGCAGAATACTCTGAAATTAATTTTGTGTCAAGAACTGGTAGTATATTATATGGCTAGACCTTCGCCTATCCTGAAAAGGACAAATACAACTAACTACTACCATTTAACAATTATATCTACTATACTATTGAATACTTTGTCAGTTTAGTTGTGTAATTTTTTTCATTACACATGTAAATTAAAATTGTAGTTTGATCTATAATTTGTAAGGCTGTTTGTCTATTTTTTGAATTAAATATAATTTGTACCGTTGTTGCCTTTATTATAAACACCATTAATCTTTAACTGTTACTAATGTATATAACCTTGTATGTGTCTACTGTAAGCAATTTGATTCGATTTAACATGATTTCGAAAATATATTTAGCCCGAATTACAAAGAAGTAACAACATAATTTTAGTAATGATAGTTAAAAAAGAAAGCCCATTACTTTATTATTATCTTTCATTTTTTCAATATTCTGAAAGGACATGCCACGAACCCATATTACTTGTGACATAATAACAGACATGACAAATTACCTTTAGTAGGTACGTCACTCTTTACACAACAGTCTAGATATATTGCTTCATAGAAAATTACAAACAGATGTAGTACTGCTATTTACATTACACACATATTGTATCAAATATTTGTCGGTAAATAGGCACTGGTAAAAGAATACCGATCAACAATGAAGAAATTAATTCCATCATTTTATTATTAAAATCTGAACTTACTTAAATCCAATATTTTTTACGCATTTTTATACCTATATGTATTTGTGTAATTCGCGACATAGGTAACACAGCTTACAATCAGCTAACAAATAAATTACATACACGAGCCTTGTTTGAAGCTAAGTTACAATGTCTTTATAGTAACAGTAAATTTTAAGGATTTACTGTCAAGTTTTTTTTTTTCAAAATAGTCACTTACCTAAATCAAATAAGTACTAGTTAATGTTACAACATTTTCAATCTTTAAATTGCTTTTAGTTTCTTAAACAAACTTAAAACTTGGTTACGAGCAAGAAATGGCAATGTAAAATTAGCATAAAGCAGTATCTTAAAAAACAAATGGGACAAACAAGTTTTAATTCCCAAACGCTGAAATCCGCGGCCTGCCCGGCTGCATAGCTTTGATAGCAAAAAGCTGCAGGGACGAACTCAGGGCGAGTTCATCAATCAAGTGGATAATATTTGTAAGCACTGCTTATGCTTGGCAAACTCATTAAATGAGAAGTGATAATGGATATAACAGAAATTGCTGAGGAAAAAAATTAAAGGTTTAGTAACGATAAGATGTAACAGTTTCAAATTGATAAAAAGTGCTTTTTACACGGTTGATTTTCCAAGCGATTTGCTAAGCCTTTAGTAGACTAGGGCTTTTTACCCGACTGCAAGAGGGTTATGTTTTTCGCGCGTATCTTGTATGTTTGTATGTAATATTCTTTATTACCTCATATCTTTTAAACGGATTTCCATGATTAACATATCGTTAGATTTGTCTTGCCAACCCAAGTGTTCTTAAGAAAGTGGCGTTATAAAAAAACCAACATGGCGGCTGCACGGTGCTATTATACGTAGTGGAAAAAAAATTGTTTTTTAGAATACTGCAATATGGGTGTCAAATTAAAGGTCTCATTTAAAGGATTTCAAAAAGGTATATCATAATTGTAATAAATAATAACTAAAAAGAAATAAATAAAAAAATGAATTTAAAAAAATTAAAAACCCTCCTGCATAAAAAGTCAAGTCAACTGAAAAGATGGAAACAAGATTAAATATTAAAGGCAACATTATAACATGCAGTCGGAGGCATATAACTCAAATCATTCATAATGTCACTTTCTTTATGCATGCCTCCGACTGCATGTTTTAATGTTGCCTTTAATATTTAATCTTGTTTCCATCTTTTCAGTTGACTTGACTTTTTATGCAGGAGCGTTTTTAATTTTTTTAAATTTTGGCTTTGATAACTTTTTGAACATGACTGGAAATCTCAAAACCATTTCGAGGAATAAGCTTTCGGTACAGTGTCTACTAATTAAATTTAAAAATAAGTCTATATTTTTAAAGATATTTATAATATTCAATAAAAAGCTTTAACCTTCAAATGACCTTCATATGACGTCATCACATACAGATCTCCCAGCCATAATAAAAAAAAGAAAAAAGTGCAAAGACAATTTTGACAATGAACTTGGCATTAGGGATGGTGCGGAAGGTGGAAGTGAAAAAATATCGATATAGGTAATATTTCTCAGAAAAAAATGGGATGAAATGGGACGATGACTAAGTAATGGATTCTAATTTTAAGGTATTGTAAAACATAAAAAATAGCAAAATAAACCCCTACGCGAAATTTTGGCTCGATTTGACGAATTTTACGATGATTTTTAAGACTCAAAGTTGGAAAAAATCAAAATGCTCCAGTGACAAAATAGTGTCGACTATTAGAATCCATACGTAATTATCAAAAAAATGATTTGGAAAAATTATTGTAAAAACATCTAACGATATATCAGAGTATTTAATATCGCCCGAAAAATATCGATGAACTTATCTCGTAATTTTTTCCACATCCCTACTATTAAATGTTTGTAAATAGAAATAAAGTATGCACATATTTTCACAATGTTTATTATGTTATCCTGCAAATTTATCAGTCCACAAGCAATCGTTACAATTTCATCCATGTAGCCTGCATCCAAAATAGACACAATACATACAATACATTTCGCAATTTGGGTAGATTGGGCGTGTCAGTTTTTACAAAGTTTTTCAGCAGAGTTTCCACTGGTAAGCATTTTTATTATAATTTTACCACCTCAAAAATTATTGCGGCAAATTAAGAAGGTAGGCTAGAACCGTCACAACTGGATTAAATGAATAAAATAGAAGAAATATTAACTATAACTTATTTGTTTACAAACAACCATAAAGTCATTATGACAGTTAATGACACTTGGCCTTTCTTTTTCTATAAGTAGATGGCAAAGGTTTTCTTCTTAAACTTTCATGCCACTAATGACGTCATTCCGGTTGACCATATCCGCTCGACAAATATATTTATAAAAAAATAAATACGGGACCAAATGTTAAAATATTCAAATTAGTTTCTTAAATTGGCCTAATCTGTAGTAAAAAAATATAAAAAAAATACCTTTTATTTTTTAACCAAAGCCATCTCATTGAAATAAGGTTTGCAATGCGGATTTCAAATCCGTTTCGCTGTTTTTGCGTGATGCGCGTGCGCGCAATGTTTGTGCAAACATTAGAATTTTATTACATGTATATGTTACCGGCAATGTATGAAATGCAGGAATTGTATACAATGCCTAGGCATTGTATACAATGCCTGGCCTTTTTAGGCAATGTATGAAATAGAATGAATATTATTGTCTATTTCACACATTACCTAGGCATTCTATACAATGCCTAGGCATTGTATAGAGTGCCTGCTGGTCCACCGGCAATGTGTAAAATAAAAAGATTTTGATCTTATTTGGTTAGAGGGCAGACCTCGAGGGGGAGGATGAGGGAAGGAGAGGGGAAGGAGAGGGGAAGGGGAGATTAAGGGATAAAGGGAGGGGTGAGTGAGGGGAAGTCAAGTACAAGGTTAAGGTGAAAGAAAAGGTTAAAGTTAAATACAAGGTCAATATCAAATACAAGGTCAGATACAAGGTCAGGTACAACGTCAGATACAAGGTCAGATACAAGGTCAGATACAACGTCAGATACAAGGACAGATACAAGGTCAGATACAAGGTCAGATACAAGGTCACATACAAGGTCATACACTAGGTCTGTTTTAGCTTACTCAATTTTGTCTTACCTTGTATCTGACCTTGTATCTGACTTTTGGCTTACCTTGTATCTGACCTTGTATTTGACCTTGACCTTGTATTTGACTTTAAACTTGTATTAGACATGAAATAAAACAATTTTTAACGGATACTAGCGCGGTTTTATTGAAAGCATTTTGGTAATTAGTTGGTATTTGGTTTGATTTTTGGTTTTCCCGACGTTTCGGCAACTTTGCAGCTGCCGTGGTCACGGGGGACTGAAGCTACCCGTGAGTCTACCCTCAAGCGATGAATTTTTTTAGACGTTCAGAAATTAAAATTTTAACAAAATTTTTTAATTGTTTTATCTTGATTTATAATTTAATTTTATGAATTATTTTGTGCTAAAAAGAGAGAGAATCTACTGAAGCTACCACCATTATATTAGATTAGACCTTATTGTATTAGACCTTGTATTTGACCTTGTACTTGACTTCCCCTCACTCTACCGTCCCCTATCCCTTAATCTCCCCCTCCCTCTCCCCCCTCCTCCTGCTTAATTCTTTTCCCCTCCCCTTCCCCTTCCCCCTCCCCCCTTCCTAAATCAACAGGCTTTTGTAGTATCGCGTCTCGAGGGGTGCTCAAGGGGGGCTCATTGAGTTTGGAATCGAACCTGCTTTACTCCTGTAGGTCCCGGCTTAGGTTAGAAATTTAAGGCGAGCGCGAAGCGCAGCGGAGCGTGAGCCTTAAATTTCGAGGTAATTTTTTTATAACAGTCAACAGAAATATAATTATTTTACACATTGCCGGTGGACCAGCAGGCATTGTATACAATGCCTAGGCAATGTATAAAATGAATATCATTTTATACATTGCCTGATCGTTTCAGGCATTGTATACAATGCCTAGGCATTGTATACAATGCCGGATTATACACATTGCCGGTAACATATAGATAGCTAAGTGTGACCGTGTTCTACGTAATTGTATGGTGGATGAGCGATATTAATGTGCTATATTAATGAACTATATGCTATATTTATATTATAGCGTAATCTGAAATTCGCTTAAGAATTTTTTTCATAAAGATTGTCATTAATTATTATTATACGTATTTCTAATACGTTTATATTCCTCATCGAGTCAAGTAGGTGCCTGCTTACTTTAGTACTTATTCCATTTATCATAATATTAATACTTTTACAAAATTGTGATACGGATTACGTAAGATACTTTCGACGATATTAAAAAACCTGTATATTTAACACCAATACACCAAATTTTGCCCTCTAGCAACCAAAATTTAATTAAGATAATTGATTAATTAGTTTGGCTAATATGGAATAGTTTACTACTAAGTTATAATGATGAAATAATTTTGCCCCAAGCGTTCATAATTTTGTTCAAACTTTAGTGACTAAAGGTTACGTCACAATCGACATTGAAGAAATTAATTTGAATTAAAATTGAATACTTGGTTTGTAATAGGAGGTTAATTATTTTTAAATTAAAAAGCCGTGATTTTCTATATCACTACATATTATAAAACAAAGTCCCTCGCCGCGTCTGTCTGTCTGTTCGCAATAAACTCACAAACTACTTACGGATTTTCATACAGTTTTCACCAAATGATGGAGTGATTCCTGAGGCAAGATTGAGTCTATAGTAAGTTAAGGTTTTATATAAATTGGTAGAAAAATAACGATAATTGTTGAAGATGTCGGCAAAAATTAAGTCGACTGTGAGCTTGCTTCGAAAATGCTGCATAAACCTTTTGTGCTATAACAAAATAATATATGATGAAATTGTTCCTCTTTTATAGATCTGCGCGATGGCATATATCTATCTTTTAAGAATAGCTTACTATACCCATTATATTTTCTAAACATTGGTCACGTACAATGCGGTAATTGGGAAAGCTATTTAGATACAGTATTAATCCTTATCAACTTAAATACGTTAGTTACCTTAAGCATTTTATGCACATTATTTTAACCCTCTACCTACAGCGGAAAAAATTAACAGGCGCAAAAAGTAATTTAAGTGCGTTTCTTACACCGCTGACGGGACGGGACTTGAACGGGACGAAAACAGACTTTTGGAGCGAATGGAGGTGACGGCTGTAAGTATTTTTTTCGGGTGTTGTTGGAAGGTCGCATTTAGCAAAA
Organism: Agriphila geniculea; assembly: GCA_943789525.1. Taxonomy (NCBI): domain Eukaryota; kingdom Metazoa; phylum Arthropoda; class Insecta; order Lepidoptera; family Crambidae; genus Agriphila; species Agriphila geniculea. Next base: position 16,762,469 of record OX038874.1, read on the forward strand.
AAACTTTTTTAACAAAAAAGAAAAACCTCCTTCAAAAAACCTGAAACAAAATAGCTTCAAAATTAAATACCTCTAAAAAAGCGAGAAATAATATTCAAATCATTAGTTACGCATAACATTATTTTCAACACACTTGCTCGTAAAGTGAGCCCTAATACATCGCTTTTAGGGCCATAAACCGAGCTATAACAAACGCGTGCAATAATATATAAAACACTAGGTTGTTATAGAATTATCCCTACAAAGTTAAATTAGTACCTTACTGCATTTCTATGCGAGTAAACAGAGCATTCCCAATTTAACCGGGTAATACAGTTATTTTTTTTAGTAACAAGAAAAAGGTTTTATGCCACTGAAAATTCATATTCATTTTGAAATAAATAAATGTGTAAGTCCTTTATAAAACAAATATTAAACAAATATTTATTATTATCAAATTATTCATAATTCACAATATTTTGTTATAAAATATTAAAATATTTGCATTTTATCACTTAAAATTATATTTTTTTAGTAGGCTGTATGCTCACTCACCCCTTTGTTCGCAAAATATTCAGAGCATTGGGCGTGTGAAAAAACAAAAAAAAAGCTGCGCGCCTGTTCAAATAATTGTCATATTTTCTTTTTGTCGTATTTGTTGCTGTGTGGTAAATTACTTTTATATTTTCTTCGCAAATGTGTTGAAAAACGTCGTATGAAACTCGTGAGCTTTTGCTCATTGCACACTCGGCTGAGTTACGCCCTCGCCTACGGCTCGGGCTACAACCCACAGCCTTGTGTGCAATGATCAACCTAAGCTAACTTGTCTCATAATGTACTATAATAAAACACGTCTATTGAAGTCGGGTGGGGCTGGAAGACAAGTTATTTTTTTTATATCTGATAGCCCCACCCGACTTCATTAGACATGTTTTATTAATAATGTTATGCGTAACTAATGATTTAAATATTATTTCTCGCTTTTTTTAGAGGTATTTAATTTTGTAGCTTTCATTTTGTTTCAGGTTTTTTGAAGGAGGTTTTTCTTTTTTGTTAAAAAAGTTTTTTATTTTCAACTTTTTAGTGGTAGGTATGTAAGCATGTAAAAATTTTTTATAACATATTTGCTCGTAAAGGGTCTCTTATTACACTAATTTCCATATCGTATTGTATCTCATTACGAACTTGTGCGGTAATGTAAAGTGAAACGCACGGTTTCCTTGATAAACCGTGCGTTTTACTTTACATTACCGCACGGTTTATCAAGATGCTTCGTCTAAAACGAACGGTACTTTTTTAATCTTAGCAAAAAGTTTTTATGTCAGAAAAGAGGTCAACAGTTTATGAATAAAATTAACTTTGGGATATAAAATATAATAAATAAATATTTCATTAATTGATTTTGACAATAAATTACAACCATTTATCTGTAATAAAAATGTCGTCAAGTAGTGATGAATTTATTAATTCGACACCACCAGATGTCTCAGAGGCAGCAAAAAAGGCTACTCTAAGCCTCTTGCCCGAAAAATTGACCGATAAATACTAACAAGCATATCAAAATTTCAACATAATATGGAAGTCAAGCAAAGGTACAAAGTCCGAGTTTTATTTATTTCCTCGCAAATATGTTATAAAACGTCGTATGACATACGTGCGCTTTGATAATTACAGCCTCTGGTTTCTTGTAGCCCTCGCCTACGGCTCGGGCTAGCAATATCGCCTCGGCTGTAATTTTCAACATACCGCACTTATATCATAATGTACTATTACTTTATAAAATATTCTCAATGGTAAAATGCCCACAACTCCAAATTTCCAAATTTACGCTGTTTATTTTTGAGGAGTTCCGTTGTGTCTTCGTAGTCCAAGCCTAGTCCAAAACCTTGCATTGCAGACCATGGTTTGGTTTGTTTTGGATTGTCATAAACTTACCAAAATCCAAATCACTTTACATATACTATTTGAATTTGAGGAGTTCCCTTGTGTATCTTCGAAGTTCAAAGTCCAATACCGATAAAATTAAAATGTGACCACTCTTAAAGTATACCCTTTCAAACAAAAAAAGAATCATCTAAATCGGTACATAAACAAAGATGTTATGTCTGAAAGTCCGTAAAAACACGTGTGATGGCAAGCTAAATAATTGACATTTTTCAGGATTATGAAAAAACTACCAGCCAGATCTCTGTAAATTTTTTATGGAACCACACACAAACTATGTTCTTTGAGATAAAAAAAGAATTGTATAAATTGGTTAACAACTGACGAAGTTATAGTAAAACATACATAAAAAAAAATACCGTCGACTTGAGAACCTCCTCCTTTTTTTGAAGTCGGTTAAAAAAAGGAAAGCGAAGCGAGGGCGGGTCGCTAGTTCTCTAATAAATAAACCGACAACAAATTACATCTAAGATTGGAGTTTTCTATGAAAATAAAAATTATCAAAAGTACAGTCACGAGCAATAAGATGTACACACTTTAGAACTATGTCACATTCAATCAATATATTTCAGTGTGATAAGTTTATACCTAGGTTATTCAAAATGTAATGTGACGAAGTTCTATGGTGTGTACATCTTATTGCTCGTGACTGTACTCTTCGATAAATAAAATTGTAACTTTCGAAATCCATAAGTAAGTAGGTATTCTGTTTGATTAAATCTCAAATGACTCTTACATAAAGTTAAAACAATATTCGTATAATCTAGAATTTATTTCTCGATACGTCGAGTTTAATTTAAGTTCTATTGCTTGGAGATAAGAATGGGTTTCATCGTGATGCTCGTTTGTAGAAGAAGTAGCGGTCATAGTCTCGTATATATTGTAATTAATTCAGATTCGCATTGGTATGTTTTATCTAATCTAGGTCACGTAATGTAATGTACATTAAGTATAGCATACTAATGAACACAAGTGTCTAATTGAACTGAATTTAGTGCCACGGCGCGCTGTTACGATATAATTTCTATTTAAAATTGGAAACGCTTCTTTGCAGAAAATTATTTCGATGTAAAGTTGCTAAATGTTTTATAAAATAATTGAGATATTATTTCCTTTTACGTTTTTCCTTAATAAGAAGCGTCATTTTCTTTTTGATGTAATTCTATTTTAAGTTGTTTTTCTCAGTAATTGTTTATAAATATATATTTTTATTTTCTGCTTTTGAAACTAAGAAGAGAATAATAAAATTACTTATAAAATGTCTACCTTTTCAAACAAAATTAAAGCAGCACAATTCTTTAATTTTTTTGGCACATGATACCTTATCACTTTGTCTATTATTTTGGTAGCTAAAATACTTTTAATTAATTACTAGCTTCCGCCCGCGACTTCGTCCGTGTGGCGACATTCGGAAATTTCTTAGGGAACCTTAGACCGGGCCAAAAAGTGTCCGTTGTTTTAATCTAGACTTCAAATTTCATCCAAATCTGTTCAGCCGTTTTTGCGTGATTGGGCAACAAACATCGAACATTTATACAACATTTATACCTATACACGGTTAATTTTTAAGTATATCTAAAAATGAAATGGGGATTTCAGACCACGTAAATGAACAACTTTCACTATGGGGCCAACCACGAAATCGCCAAAAAAAACCAGCTGTTCCATAGAAAAGTACAACATCGATTCGACTATAATGTATGGAACAGCTGATTTTTTTTCGCGATTTCGTGTTTGGCCCATAGTAAAAGTTGTTTATTTACGTGGTCTGATATCCCCATTTCATTTTTAGATATACTTAAAAATTAACCGTGTATAATATTATACACGCTGAAATTTTAATCATTTGGTTCCCGCCGTGGGGTGGTTCCACTCATGATTGCAAGCAACTTTTACTATGGGGCCAACTGTCCTGCTCGCAAAAAAAAATCAGCTGTTCCATACATTAAGGTCGAGTAGGTACTGCACTTTTGTAAGGAACAGCTGATTTTTTTTTGCGAGCAGGAGAGTTGGCCTCATAGTAAAAGTTGCTTGTAATCATGAGTGGAACCACCCCACGGCGGGAACCAAATGATTAAAATTTCAGCGTGTATAGTAGGATTATTAAATTTCACTAAACAGAGCTTGCTATCACAAAATGTCTACTATGACTTATTGCTCTTGCCATTTAATTTTGTACAGAAAACCACGCGCTCGTGTTCATACTAAAGCTACTGGAATAGTAGCGTATTTCAAATATATATTTCCAAATTAGTACGGGTATTAAAGATTTTAACACTTCAGTTGCTTGGTGGCAAGCTTATCGGTTGCTTAGTTATTTTGAGCTTAAATCCTCTGATCAAATATGTACAAAAGTTGTTTCGGGCGTCCAACGCGTCTAATGAAAATCTCATTTGAACGGCATCGCCAGTGTTGCGGTCAGGAAATTGAAAGGGCCCGGAAAACTTGATTTACAGCAAAGTGCCTGAGAAAAGGGATGTTTTATTATGAAAATTATCTAGGGACAGAGGGTCGAGAGCTTGCGTGGCCACAATTCAACTCAACATAAAAATAACAATATATTGGAAGCGAATATATCTTTTTCGATAACGTGGGTTAACGCTATAAGGTCGTTACATATTTTTATTAACATAATGTTAAGATAATAGTTTCATTACGTAACCTCTCCTAGCTTAATTCAGATTGGCGGGTGTTAAAAGTCGCCACCATTCATTGCCTTAAAGGTTTCTACCCACTACACCGTACCATACCATGACCGTACTAGGAATGTATTAGGCAAAAAGATATTCTTTGTATTGAAAAGTATGACACTATTCCTACTAGTGACAAGACCATTCCGTCACCGGCCATGCACTTTTCATACTTCTTAATACAAAGAATATTTTTTTGCCTGATACGTTCCTGCACGGTCATGGTATGGTACGGTGTAGTGGACTTACTAAAAAAACTAATATCTTTGCTTACATAATGCTTTTCTGTATTCTTGGGTACATCTCCTTGGTTTGAGTTTAGAAATTAGCATATTCGCGTTTTAACAACATTTTTTTAACAGCATTACGAACTTTTTAACTATTTTCAAATAAGACAACTTTTTTGTATTAGGTTACATAACTGATAATAATACATTTCACTGAGATTGTTAAGATTTGATTATATACCAAGATGTACATTCGGCGCCAATAAGATTACGAGTAGGCTATCTATACATAACATTGTCTGAACAAAGTGAAAAACATTTTAGTTTTTCCTTTCCAAAGTGTAAAAGTAGCGCTTTTGACAGCACAAGTAACACAACTCCAGTAGGCTATTCGGGCGGCTTCTAATTTAGTTCCAGAGGTCCACTTGTCCTAGTTTTGTTTTATATCAGTGTGCACTAATTGGAAAGTCTGCGAGTCACTACACCTGTAATTGGAAACTGCCAGTTGGCCCACCACTAGTGTCCTAAACGACTGACTCGATTTGATTCGGTATTTTGCCGAGTTCTTTATTGGCCTTTAATTCTTGCTCGTTTGAGTTTAAAGTTTATTGGCCTTTAAAGTGTCTTTTACTAATCAAACTCACTTACTTTGAGTGAGTACGATGTGTGATATCCCTTTTTCCACATGGTCAAACTGGATAGTCAAACTAATTTTTCCAACACGAATAAATTTTCCAGATATCATCTTTGCTTGTCACTCAATAAAATATAAGTATGTACCTTAACTAATATAATAAACAATGACGCATTTCCCTGTTGCGTTGATAGAATAACTTTTTGAAGAATTACCGTGCAATTAATAATTTGTTGATTTACAAGGTAATATTTTGCTAAGTTTATATTAAAATTCTAGTATCTTTATTATTTATAAGACTTTTATCAGTAACAAATGTATTTTTATCGCATTTTAAAGTGTAAATAAAATGTTAACATTTGAAAATCAATCTGTTGTGACGAATAAAAGTGGATCGCGATATAGAGAGCTTTCTTAATATTTTAGTTAGTAGGTAAAAATACTTACTTACTTTAAATTTCATTCTTAGATATTTTTTACAAGACTTTACAAACCAAAGATAAATAAAAAAAATTTGAATAGAAAACAAAAAAGTATAATTTTTGCATCGAATTATGTCACAGTATTAATAATAGTACCTGACGTATGTATAAATCTTATCAAAGCGTTGATAAACCCTATAATCTCTTGTAAATCTTTGTGTCTTTGTGTACAACATAAATGAACCAAACAAGAGACAATATATTATCGAGCAGTAGTGACATTTTATTAAGAAACATAAAAGGGCCTATGCGAAGCGGCGGCGGCCCATTATGTCCCACTCGCCCCACTGAGTGCTTAATGCAGGGTAATGGACTCTCTCACTATTAATTTTGCTGTTTTTGTTTCGGAAATACCGGCACCAGTGTTCGGTTTGGTTATCGCTTTTGTATGACAAACAACTACCTAGTGTGGGAAGGTCGCAAAATGTATAACAGTGAGGAGAAGATTGCTAAATATAATCATTGACATTTTTATGCTTCGTTGTTATCACGTTACATTTTTTTTATGCATAACAGGATAGTGCTTGGCCTTCACCTCACCTTAAGTTAAGTGACGATAAGGCCGAAAGTGAAGGCGCACTATACTCGGAATCCTCATCACTGAGGAACTGGCTATCTTACCTCTAACTGCCGGAACACAACCATTTTTTCATTGTTGTTATGGGGTCAGATTTAGGTAAGATGGTGGTAGCTAGCCAGGCCGACTTGAAATAAGCCCTACCACCAACCAAACCGAAGACAAATTGTACCCCCCTGGGAATTGAACCCAGGACCCCTGTGCTGTGTCTTACACGGGTGGGCAAACCACTAGACCATTCTGATTTGTTTTGCAGTTTTGCTGAATTAATTTATCTCTGTGAAAAGATAAAATGCAAACTTATTTTAATCCAAAGAAGTGTTATAATAAAGCGCGTCTTTGGTTACTCTAATGAATTTAAACCGAATTTGATTGAAATTTCAATCATTATTTAATTTTGTTCCATCTCATTACAGATCCCAAAAGGATAATTATTTTGAACATTCAAAAATAAAACCTTTTATAAACTTTCTCCAACGCTAGAAATATTAAAATGTTCTTAGAAATTACTTAAAAATAATCACTTGAATTGAAAATAACTCAAGAACTGCAAAGCAATAGATTTTATGTCTAGACCAGCCATTATCAAAGTGTGCTCCGCGGATCCCTAGGGGTACACGAAGCCTCTGTAAGGGCTCCGCGAAAATACTGGTCATAATAAAATAAAATTACAAAGGGAATAATAAGGTTGCAGAATGGGGTTGGCAACGCAAAGCTAATTGTAGATGTATGCGCTGCGTACGCTTGTTCGTAAGACAGTAGACGTTCAGAATAAAATGTATGGGAAAGTAAGTATTTATTTTGTGGTTTTTTTTACCGAAAAAGACCCATTGACCCAAAATGGATATAAAAGACTATTCTACAATGCAAATGCCACAATTGAAAGCCAAATTAAGACGTTTTTATTCTTAGAGAATTAATCAATTTTTTCTATATCCAGATTATTCGGAAATTTGTAAGTGCCAACATTTTTAAAGCCTACAGAATTTATTTATTTTAAAGCTTATAAAACTATTTTTAAGTAAAAGTTCTTTATTTTCATAGTTCTCGTGGAACAAGTGTACGCAGCGCCATTTTGACAGTTGCCTTCCCCATTAAATAAAGTCTATCTAAATGATTCTAACTAAATGAGAGGTAGTGAAATGCGTACTTCGATTAGGTAGATGATCGAAAAATGCGTAATATGAGAGCACGAGCGCGCGACATTTCAGCCAGAATAGTTTTTATCTTTATTTTTCTGTTTTCCAAAAGGGTTCCGTTGCCAAAAAAGTTTGAGAGCCGCTGGTCTAGACAACACCCGCTGTGATTCAGTCTGTTATTCATAAATTGGATTTCTTTAGAAACTTCTCATTAGATTACTGCTTCTATTAAAGTTTTGAGGAGAAAACATTATATTTCTTCAAAGCTACTAATTATTCTCAGGCTTGTGTTTTCTTAGCACAAATTAAGTTCATTTATTTGAATTATGCTCTTTGAAGTAAGATATAACATTATTAGAGAGTCTATAAATAATATTATATGCTTTTGATTGGTATTAAATTTTATGAGTGAATAATTTATATTTAATAAAAATATCCCAATTTAACCATATTTAAATAATAGTATGAATAAAAAAATAAGAGTTTTTTTTTTGCAAAACCTGTTTAAAGAAGAAGCAGTTTTTTAAAGTTTTTTTTAGAGGTTGGTGAAATATTATTGGCGATTTTAACTTTTAATCGAGCATTAAACCACCTCTGTGTCTAGTGGTTCGCCCACCCGTGTAAGACGCTGGGGTCCCGGGTTCAATTCCCAGGGGGGGGGGGGTTCAATTTGTATTCGGTTTGGTTGGTGGTAGGGCTTATTTCAAGTCCGCCTGGTTAGTTACCACCATCTTACCTAAGTCTGACGCCATAACAACAATTAAAAAATTGTTGTGTTCCGGCGGTTAGAGGTAAGATAGCCAGTTCCTCAGTAAAGAGGATTCCGGGAGTAGCACGCTTCCACTTTCGCGCTTCGGCCTTATCGTCGCTTAACATCAGCCCCCCTACTCAAATGGCCACTTTTCTATTCGTTTGAACGCTACGCTCACTATCAAAACTTTAAAATAAGCAGTAAACTATAAAATTACGTGCCGTAAGCTTGACAATTCCATACAATACATCGAAGTCTGTGATTTACATAAGTTTGCGACATGTGATTTAATCATCTATTGCTCATATTTAAGCTTTAAAAGTAAGCGTAGCGTTCAAACGAATAGAAAGTTGGCCATTTGGGTAGGGGGGCTGGTGAGATGAAGGCCAAGCACTATTCCGTTGTGCATAAAAAAAATCTTTGAATAATTTTGCGCTTATTACTTAGACTGTATGAATTCTTCATATCAGTCTAAAATAATAAATAACATTTCTAATATTACTATTACTTACTTACTACTTACTAGGATGGCGCAGCGACCCAAAGTGAGTCTTGGCCTCCGATAATAAGAGCTTCCATCTGGGTCTGTCCTGCGCCACCTCCTGCCAGTCATCCGCGTGGAGCTCGCGCAGATCCTTCTCAACTTCGTCCCCCCAGCGGTAAGAAACGCAAATATTACTATTAACTTAAGCTTAATTAGAGGAGCTCGATGGCACAGTGGTTTAGCGCGGCCCAGCGATTGCGGAGGTTAAGCAACTTTCGCAAGGGTCGGTCATGGGATGGGTGACCAAAAATTTATTATCTCGAGCTCCTCCGTGCTCCGGGAGGCACGTTAAACCATTAGTCCCGGGTGTATTTGCCGTCGTTAACACCCACCAATCCGCATTGGGCCCGCGTGGTAGGTTATGGCCCATCCTCCTTATCCACCCATAGGGAAGGCCTGTGCTCCAGCAGTGGGGACATTAAAAAAAATGCTGATGGTCAAACTTAACCAACTAAAGCCTATTTCTTTATTTAGTTCCACAATCATCATGTCAGCTACACGAGGTTATGGTGTCAAAACGGTAATAAAATTCCAAACAAAACACAATACATGAAACCCCCCTGTTTCGACAATAATATAGGATACTTTGGTGCAAAACTGTACCATCGGATATAAGAGTCGTAAAGCAAACAGCTTTATGAACGAGAGCGAGTCCAAATATTGGAGGAACGTGGCCTTAGAGACACCGCTTTAGATTTACTTCCCGCTGCATTACAAGTGTGGATCATAAACCCATATATATTATTACTTTAATAAAATCGTTTCAGTGTTTGCTTCTACATTGGGTATGTCGTGTAGACCAGCCACAAACCGAATTTCTGATCGTGAACGCTGGCTACCCAACTTATAGCCAATTTCACCAACTGCTTGAAAAATCAAGTTTTGCATTATATAGTTAAAATCTTTAGTTCGATCTCCGTTTATTTAAAATCGATTTCACCAACTCATTGAAACAGGATCAAAACGGATTTTACAAGGATTTCTTCGCTACTTACATAATAGGGTATTTAACTGTTGTTGAAATGTAGATATTTAATTGTGACATTCAGAAATATAACATAATTAAATAACAAATTTGAAAACAGAAATTCAATCTGTATCATAACAAGCGATTTATGAGCTACTTAATTGTGACTCTAGCTATCTCTTTCTAAAATGAAATTTTCTATGGCGAGAGTATGGCGGTACAAGCATGTGACGTCACTTGCTTAATTATTTAAGAAGTTTGATGCTCTATATCGCTGTAAATATGCAATATATTTGAAAATAAATACCTATATTGTGTTGCTAATATTTCAATAAACATGCTGTTCAGTCAAAAAAAAATTTAGTCAAATACCCTATTGGCATTATACAACCATTTTCGTTGTTGAGAGTGACAGCCCTTAAACCTTAACGGGTTTAAGGGCTGTCACTCTCAACAACTGAATGGTGAAATCGGGTCTAAAAAAATGTTTGGTAAGTACAAATGATAGAAATGACAAAAATTCAACCAAAAATATTATTATTTTAATCTTCACACTGCCAATGAACCACCATCACAACTGTTAATCTTAATGAAAAGTAGAGCTATTAAAAAGCTATTTAATTTCCAGCTCCCAAAGTCCGAATAAATGGAATAAAACTCTAATTCTCGGCGATGATCGCTCTTGCGATTAGAAGGAGATATATCGTCAGCGATACACGGCACGGCGCGATGGACCAACAAATTATTGTCGTCCGGGGAGCACAAAATATCGGCCGGCCTCCGCCCGCCTGAAATATATCTGCAATCGCCTCTAAATGAATACCAATCTTGATTTTCTGAAACGAAAGCTGGTTTATTTTTCTAAATAAATTTATTTTATTTTGTTCGTAATTACTGTGTGTTCATTGTTGTTTCAAATAAAGAACAAAAAATTGTTTTAGCTAAGCTCCCCAGTTTATTAATTACCTCCTTTTTTGTTTTCGTCATGTTAAGTAGGTATTTCATAATTGCGCTTTCATATTTTCATTATATTATAAAAGCCTTTAAACAAACTTTTCTTCTTACTTCTAAATATTTAGTAATGTTATGCAGTTTATTTCTTTTCATTCTCTTGGAAGACGACAGAAACTAAAGGTATTGAAAACAACTTTATTCAAGACTTTCACTTTCGCATTCTTTTCATTTCTGTAAGTTACTGAAACATCGTCTACGATCCTCAGTTGCGATTCAGGACTTAAAACAACAAGTAGAATTTAATATTTGAAAAGTTATCAAAATTATGCAGACATAAAGAATGTGCTCTGTTAAAAAGCCACAAGGATAAGATCTTAAAAGAAAATAAAATAATCTATGTTCTTAATTTCTGCATAATAAGTCTTAATATTGAACTAAAAGTGACGATTTTAAGTTACAAAAAGGTAAAGGATTTTTTAATTTTAAAGTGGATTTACCTAGTGCTGCCGTTGACTGTACAATTAAATCACATTTTAGAGGAAATAAATTCTTTCACTTCCATACCAATGCCAATACAGAAAGACACACCTCAAGCTTTACTAATTAATACCACTAGTGTTGCAAAAATATGGTTTTTTTTCCTAACGTGAAAAAACAAAAAAACCTGCCTCTAAAAAGCAATAATAAAAATAATATTCAAATCATTAGATACGCATTATAACGTCTATTGAAGTCGGGTGGAGTACGAACGTACCGTACGTACGTACGGGAAGTACAACTTCCTTTTTTTTTATTCTTAAATCCCCACCCGACTACTTACAGAAATCAAAATTCACTTTTAACTTAACTTAATTTCATTAATTTTTGGTTGAATAGTACCAAGTTTTCAACAGTTGGCAACATTTAAAGACGCACATGGTGAAATCTCCATTCAGTTTATGTTTTTTTAAAGTACCTATGAACTTAGAACGAAGAATAAAAATCTAATTTAATTACTGACTTGATTCAATAAAACATTTATTTAACAAAGATTGTATTGTTGGAAAAAAAAAAACAAATTTAGAAAAAACAACGGTGTAATGTTTTTTCCACATTGTAAAAAAACTTAGTTTTTTTTCATGTTATATTACTAAATACGACTAACGATTTGTTTACCCCGTTAGACAGCCATCAATTAATCATAACACAAATAACGTATTGCTTCATAAAGTGTTTCAATGAAGAGCCTATAAAAAGTGACGCAAAACATAGCTATTATTCTTTGTTATTACAGTTCAGGCAGGTGCGCTCAGGTGATATATTGGCAAATCGTATCGTTTTTGTGGTCTCCACATAACTCCCACAGACGTTTAGATAGCACTACGTGTGCCTCAGAGTGTCGTAAATGAGGGCACTTTTTCACGATTGTCTCGCGAAGCCATTATGTGTTACATATTTTTATGACATATCAAGAGAGTTCGCTTAACGGAATTGCGTTGAAATTAATACGTAATAAGGTTTTGGGATATTCATTATAATTCAGTCCGCGGTTCCGTTTCATGTTTTTGCGTATTACTGGTTTTAATTTGTTTAATTAATCAAGGTAATGAAGATGTTATTTTTATATAAAAATGGATGCTTTTTATCTCCCCCTGTTACGTAATTGATGGAAAATGACTGTCTTCATTTGTTTCCTGTTTTTTTTTCTCCCTACTCTATCAGCGGTCAGCCTTTAGGCCTTAATCAAATTTGTTGCAATCAGAGTTTTGACTTCACATCAAACGATACGATGTCCCTTACATACTTAAGTTTTCATTTTAATGAAGAAAATTGAAAAATGTTTGACTGTCCTTCTGTTTTATTAATGACACTCATGTTCTTCGTTTTTTTGCAATAAACAGACAACCGAATAGGTAGGTGTAACAAATAGCTAGGTGCTAATAATAAATCTCATAGCTAAGTTTATTATCACATTATGATTTACAGATGTACTTAATACGTGCATCAACTGAAAACAAAACAGCAAGTGGGTGCTCTAGATACAAAGCCAGAGCTAACAATAGGTAGGTTAGGTACACTAATATTTTTATTTAATCCCGAACTGTTCTGTGATCTTCGTTCATTTCGAACTATTATTTATTATTATTTTCCCAATACGGGTTATTTTAACTTAAGGCTAAGTTCATATGATTGCGCGGTGCCACGCGGTACTACTAAGCACGGTGCCGCGCGACTCAAGATCTACAAACCTGCATCGATCCGTACGCGGTTTGTGAACAAATTGCCTCCTCCACGTCAATGTTCTAAGTTTGTTATTAGGTTGATGCCAGACTGCCGAGCGTGCATTACGCTATCATGTGAATGCTCCTACCGTGTGACGAAGCGCTTCACCGCGCGATCAAGCGAGAACTTAGCATTAAGAAAGGAGTCCTATGTGTAATACCCTAAAGCTGTAATTTTTGAAAATATTAAAATTATATTATTATTATTATATTATTTAATAATTATCATCATTATATCAGGCGCACGACACCCACTGCTGGGCATAAGCCTCCCCCAAGGATCTCCACGACGATCAGTCCTGCGTTAATTTAATAATATTTATAAATATAATTTATAAAACCAATTTGCGGACTTCAATATTTATTTGGAAAGCTAACAAATTAGCTTTCCAAATGAGTCAATGTAGAAAATTTAACTTTTTCTATTATCTGTTGTTTGTAATTAAGCTTATTTTACAAGCTCCATATTGATTAATGCCTTTCCGTCTAGCGACATAGGGACATCGCGAGACTGTTCGCAAGGCTGCTCGCTAAGTGTGAGCAGCACTAAGTCTCTCGCGAGGCAAACGCGTCTCGACATCAAAGCCAGCCTCGTGATGTGGACACACGGCATAGGAATAGTGAAACAAGCCGTCAGTGTGACGTCAGATATATGGCCGCAGTGAACAAGATAGTGTTTTTGCGTGTCACCGCTGACTGCCGGAGTTACGATGCGTGTGTTTTGTTCTTGTTGATGTTGACATTATCTAGATTGTTATGCAAATCGGTATTAAATAAGGATACGATATTAATGTGTTTTTGCGGCTATTAATGGGCGATTGTAGACTAATTGGTGTACATTATGAATTGATGAGAAATATGTGGAATACGTTTGATTCATATTTGAAATAAAAGTTTGGGATAGAGAAATTAGTTGGTAGATGGTAGGTGGTTCTGCTATACGATGATTTTTTCGGATTAAATATTGGTTGTTAAATTAATGACGAGGTAAAATTCAACTCTTAGTTGTTTTTCAAAATCCCTAATAAATAATAAGGGTTACTTATAGGTATAGAAATAGTGTTAATTGGGCACAACGGCCAATGAAGAAATTCAAGTTTATCAGCTTCTTTCTATCTCTTCTTTAAAAATTTGTAAAACAATAAGATAATTGGGTTTTTTCTTGTACATATTGCTGTGTTGCTAATTGGCTGTAATAAAATAAAAAAAATCAAGCAATGTTATTTTTTCAGTATACCGCGATGTTAAGTGGTTGAGTTTTGACAAATAGCGGGAATTTGCAAGCCCAAAGTTACCGAGACAACATTTTTTAAGACTTTCTTATTGCCCCGCGAGAGGTCGCCCCGTTGACAACAAATCTTGAATTTGGGCAATAACTTATGTAGCTCGAGTTGCGTTGCGTATTAGGTATGATATAGTTTAAAAGTCGAAAAGCTCAAATTGTTGCATTACTTTATTATAATTTGTTCCGACAAACTGTACACTGGTATATTAGCTTTTGCCTACTGCAACTATTAACGTAAATTAGTGTGAGGAGTTCATGATTTTACGGATCTCGTTAAATTAAAGTGTTATTTTTATTTCCCGTTTAAAATGTTCCGAAAGATTGTAATCTATCGAAATAAATTGCGATAAAACCTTTTTTTATTTATGATTTAATTGTGAGGTATTTATAAGTGAAGTGATCCAATTTTATTTTTCCCCGACTTCAGTGTATAAATAAGACAAAGAACGCCAATTCCACAAACTGCAAAAGCTAGTTGTCTCGTGAGCGTTATTTCTGCGGCTATGGTTTTATGTGTTGTCCTTATTGCTCCCCGAAAACGGTTCCTTTTTCACCATGATACTGTAATCTTACATCGAGAAATTGTGGACTTTACTCTGGCAACATCGCAAAAACTCATGACTTTGCAAGTAATAACGACCATCAACCATGTTAGTGAGGACAGTAATAAACTAAGTTTGTCTTCTGCTTTGAATTGGCTTTTGAAAGAATTCACACGACAAAACATTGTTTTGTCAATGTTAACAGACTGTGTTTATTTTTTAGAAGTTATAAACATGGTAAATCTAATGACGAGCTTGTAAATTAATTTGAAAGTAATTTCCTCTTCAATTAAAAAATAAAAATGTTTTGCTGTTGGCTTTAAATTAATTGACTTCCTTGTAGAATTAAAATGGCGTGAAATTTCATCATTAAATTACTTCACAAGATCTTTTATGTAATATTTCCTTTTAATTAAAATATAAACTGATCCGAACAGTATAAAAATAATTCTTCTTACAAAGTAGATCTTTTCCCACCAAGGAGGTTAGTGATGATAAAAACCTACAGCAAAGCCGCCGTAACGATACAGACAACAGTTTTTATGTGTCCTGCTTATTGCCCAAGAGTTACGATAGGGGTGTTTTTCACCTCGACACTGTTGATATAAACTTGCGAGGTCTCACGCACATTACGCGCAGCCGGCGTCGAGGCCAATACAAGCAATTTATTGTATTGTTATAGATCTGAGGGCGGCCCTTGGGCACATATTGGGCCGAAAAATGGTGACGTTAACAAAGCATTTCGACTATAATCATTTCAGGGAACTATCTTTACAGCGTGTACTTGGTAGTGGCAGATAGTTTACTTCTGTTTAGAAACATTTTTTCTTGCAAATGCTGTTTAAAAACGAATGAAAAATAAAGTATTTACTATCCCCGTCAATTGGTATTGCGCCTGGCGGTCATGATTTTAACCTCAAAAATGAAAAACAATTGTATTTTTTTTATATACCTAGACCCTATTTTATTCAATAATTAATATATTAGATTACCTATTAGAATTTTTTTGTTTCATGACATTTTTAGTTGCGGATCACGTCAACGTGGATGTTAATGTGACAAGGTTCCAGCACATTACCAATTGACGGGGATAATAGTAGTATTTGCATGCAATATTGCTAACCTATTTTACAGGCTCCAGCTATCACTATTTTTTGTGTACGGTCTCTTAAAAAAAACCGTGTTAAAAAGAACAGAATTTGATGTTGAAAATACCTATCTGCCAACGTATGTGAAACAGGCCAGCCCAACTACTTCTTCTCTTCCATACGGTGTGTGAACGCGTAAAAATGGATACAGTGTTTTGTTTTCATCATTCAACATGTTTAATTCAATGAAAAGAATCAAAGTCTAATCTCAACCATAAAAGCCGCTCATTCCGTACACTCAAGAAGCCACTGTTCATTCGCGGGGCGTTGCAGGGCGTTACGGAGCGTTATTGGCAAGATGCGTTTAGTTTCAGGGTTTCAGTCGCAACTCGCAGCTCAAAATCAAATGAGAGTTATTGGTGTGTATCGGAGCGCGGGAGAGGCGGCAGGGCTCTTCCGACGGGCGGAAAGCCGTGATATATCGTCGTGAATCCGATTAATTTGCGGGAAGCACAATAACGTTTGAACACGTTCCTTGGTATTGTCTTCGCCTCAAAACGTACTAATTGATCTCCTAGGTATAATGAAGTGGAAATTAATAAGCTGATACTGTTAGTTCGACCCGGCACATAAACTTTTGAGTAACTAATTTTCAAAATAGTTATATGGAGAATAAGATATGGTGTTAATTATTACAGGCGCGGGATGTTAGCATGCATGTAAGAATAAAGAATGTGGGAGATTCCAAATTCAGAACGTGATGAACCCGACCACCACGTAAATGTGTAACCTCTGGAATTCTTTTTTTAAATGTAATGATATTATTTCAGAGCATATGTGATAAAATAATATTCTATTAAATTCTCACTTATGCTCTGAAATATTTATTATGTAATTTACGTGGTGGTCTATTTCAGCCCGTTCTAAATTTGAAATTCAATGCGGAAACGAATTTCAATACTTACCTACTACCCAGACTAGTGCGAGAAACAGCATTCCAAAAAAAAAAAAAAAATATCATCGCTTGAGGGTAGGCTCACGGGTAGCTTCAGTCCCCCGTGACCACGGCAGCTGCAAAGGTGCCGAAACGTCGGGAAAACCAAAAATCAAACCAAATACCAACTAAATACCAAAGTACATTCAATAAAACCGCGCTAGTATCCGTTAAAAAGTGTTTTATTTCATGTCTAGTGAGCGCGTAAGCTTGAGAAGTGAATAGTATTCCAAATTCAAAACGTTACAACTTTATGGCTACATGACTGGTCGTTTCACATGGGCACATGAACCAACTAAAAAAATAGTGAAAATTTTAAAAAAATCAGCGCCCTCACTTGACCGATAGTGGAACTAATGTTAACTTTTTTAGAAATTTGATAATTTGAGACATCGTTTTATTTTTCCTGTAATCTTTGTATAAACTGCTGTCACATAGAATTATTTCAAATTTTTCTCTTTGCAAACTTCGGAGATAAGAAGGGGGGGGGGAACGGTAATTTTTTTTTTACATTTTTCAACATAAGTCGAAAACTATGCGGCCTAAAACAAAAAAAAATGATTAAAAACGTGCAAACGGCGTTCTTTCATATGATACCCCACATGCCCTAGTAGCTCCACTTCAAATTTTTAGGAGCCCTTTGCAGTCCCTGTTGTAAAAAAGATATTTATTTTTTTATTTATATCTTATTTGCAAAATAGTTGGGCAAATGTCATCTTAAACTATTCCAAATTTCATGTTGATACCATTAGTAGTTCTCGAGATATCCAGCTGTGACAGACAGACAGACAGACTGAGTCACACCATAAGGGTTCCTTTTTACCATTTTGGTACGGAACCCTAAAAAGACCATGAAAAACATCAATCAATTTTTATAGTATCGAATGTGATTTTAAAAAGTATATTTGAATGATATTTTTAAAAATGGAATGGAGTTTGCTTTTAGTAAAATTTCCTATCTTCAATATTAAGGTACTTTCCCTCCGAATGGCAAAGTTTTTGGATACCCTGTGTAAGTACCTACTTATTTTTTTCTCACTACATCATATTCCTAACTAAATCATAGGACGACGACGCATCGAATTAATGCAAATTAGCAGAATATTCCAACCACTAATGAGCCCTGACATGCGGGCCTATTGATGCGATCTGCGGCCTGGCTGCGGTTTCTATGGTCACACGCTGGTCGTAGTTAAAAGAATACTCTAAACCAAATAAATATGAGTACATCTTTTCAGAGTACTATTTATAGTTGCGATCGAGGAATCCGGCTTAAAAAATCAACCGATCAATGCAGAGCGATCAGTTTTGAATAGGTATTACTTTTGAATTTTCAAAAACATTTTTTTTTGTAACCATGTAGCTTAGTTGCGCAGATTGTAAAAGTAACTGAATAAAAAAAGCATTGCTACCATTTCTGTATGTTTCGTTGTGAAATTTTAGTTGGATACTCTAAAAGTATTATTCAATTTTAACAGAAACAGCAGTTTTCTATTGATTTTGAAGCATCATTGACTGTAATGCTTTGATTTTGAGTAGGTCGCGGTATATACCAACAACAACACTACTTAGACAACCCATGTGTGTTTACAGTCAATAAACTTTGATAGCAAATTGTTTGTTAACGTTATTAATTATTCACGTATCAAGGAAACAAATTAATTCAGATTGCCGTAGTGTTGCAACCACTAACGAGCAATACGAGCATCGACATTTTAGTTTACATAAACTAACTAAATAACAAACAATAACACATGTGCGTAAAGAAAAATATTGTCATGTGGACTGTGAAATGTAGTATTGTAAATCATTTGTATGTTCTAACCGCATGCCGGTATTCAAACGAACGTATTCATGCGGATTTTGGGGTTCGTAGGAGTGAAATGGCGGCGGCGAAGCAGTTTCGTCCGTTTGTGTGGTAGCGTTAGGCACGCATAGCACTGTTTCGTGATAAATTAAGTAGGTACCTATTAGCCAATGTAAAACAGATAAACTATTAACCAATGACGTTCACATTGAGTGGTGAGCCCCAAATTATAATTATAAGATACTGACCTAATGCGCTCACATTGGCAAACTATTAAACTAAGCAACTAGCTTTAAGTTACACCTTACAACCCAGGATGGAGGATTTTCCAAACATACCAAGTTTGGGCTCTTGCAGGGAGAAAACGGCTAAATGAATTCTTATGAAACATACGCCTAATAACTTGTGATATACTCTTATCTTACATCATGGAAGCAATTTCGAAAATATCAACTTAAAGTATATTTCGCAAAGTGTCATACATCGCACTGGAACATTAAAAGGCGGAAGAGGGAAGGTCACCCCTTTTCCCGCCCAGCTCCAGGTGACAGCTAGTTTGTGGTTTTAGCACCGAATAGGTACATTTAAAAAAACAATTTCGGGGGTGGGGGGGGGGGGGGGGGGGGGGGAAAGGGGTGGTTTCCCCTTTTTCTTCCGCCTTTAATGTTCCAGTGCGATGTATGATACATTTGCGATTACATATTATTAGTAACTTTTGAAAAATACTAACTCATAGAATAGGGATTAAAAAAAAAGATCCAAAAAAACACTTAGTGTTCATATTTTCAAAAATGCTTCCATGGTGTAAGATAAGAGTATATTACGAGTTATTAGGCTATGTTTCATAAGAATTCATTCAGCCGTTTTCTCCCTGCAAGAGCCCAAACTTGGTATGTTTGGAAAATATTTTTCTTATTTTATTTAAACGAGTAGCTGCAATGTCATAATATTGTACATATTAGGAATCACCTCAAAAATACCTTTCATTCGTTACCCCACACGATGGGTTTTGGAAAAAAAATCAAATTCCATACAAAAAAAAGATTGTGTTATAACTCCCTCCCATACAAAAATCCAAGATGGCTCCCCTTCTTAAATTGATCTAAGGGTTCAGAAGGTTCACCCTGCCAAAGGATATCCCTCGATCAAAAAACGCCGTATATTGCACTTTTATGTTGTGTGGAAATGCCACTATAAATGTAATTTGAGGGATGCTAATGGATACAAACAATTTAACTCATAATTTGAGGTTTTATGGAAGAAGACATGTACCCGAAAATGACTTCATGCATACAGGCGTATCAACAACCGTCACCGATATGGCTTTTTATTATAACTTTGCTATTTATAAAAAAAAATATTTTCAATAATATTTCTTTTCTGTTAATTATAAACCAACTAATAATGATTACTAATTATGAAATATTTAAGTATAATTTCATAATTTATAAATCTAACTTATTAGATTTTCATGTTAGAACAAACATTTTTGGAATTTCTAAAATTTGGTTTTTCGTATTGAAGTAGTGTACCCGCTTTCTAGAGTAACTTGAACAAACTAAGAAGCTACTTCTACCCTCTTGAATTACGGGCACATTCTTTTACGAACACTGTTGAAAGCTGAAAGTGTATTGACAAAAAGGACCCCTATTGAAACTTGCCTCAGAGGAGAAACGTGTGCTCCTCAAAAGATTAAACAAAAGCTTTCTTTTTCATCAAAAGCTGCCAATACCATCTTTGATGTTAATACGTTTTAAAAATCATCTCAAAGAGAAGCCTGGTTGGAATTAGAAGAGAAAAAGTGAAAACTCATTCGGTTCGTTGAGCATTCGAACAAAGCATTTCAGCGGTTAAACGATATGTATTAGCGAATAGACACAAAGGCGTCCCCTACCACAAGCCTGTAGAGATTTAACTAATCTTCACGACATTTTAAATCAAGCTCTCACATCACAGTAAATTAGATGAGATAATCATTATGAGGTCGCTTTCAATTCTATTCGGTAAAATTCCAACCATAAAAAATCTAATTCCAAATTCAGAGACACCGATGTAAATTGAACTTGAAACAATTTGGATTCGCTTCGAAAAGATGGAAAAGCAATTTCAATAGCAAATATGTAAATCGTGGTAAAGGTCACCATCGGATTGTTCCAACAATACGGGCAAATATCAAATGACCGCATAATATGTCGTATTTCAACCAGTAATAGTATTTTATCAACGACTAATGACAATATTTGACATGTTGAATTTCATTATTGGATTGTTGGTTTGGTTTTCAATTTGGTAATATAATTAAAAACGTTGCCTATTTAATAAACAATTAAATGCGCAATATCTTTAAAATATTGTTTATTAAAACGAGGAAAGTGGTACCTATTCGTTTTGTAGAGAAATTACTTATTATCATAGCACAGTAGTCAAAGTCAAGTCAAAGTCAAAAATAGCTTTATTCAAATAAACTTAATTCTTCAAGCCAATTAGTTCCTCCAAGGGCTCTTCTGTCTATTTTTAACCGACTTCAAAGAAGTAAGAGGTTCTCAATTCGATTGTATGTTTTTTATCGTTGTTCGCGCGTGTCTTCGACATTCATGGATCTATTTTTAACCGACTTCAAAAAACAAAACAAAAAAGGGAGGGTCTCAGTTTGACCAGTATGTATGTATGTATGTATGTTTGTCCGCGATTATCTCGCGTTTGGCTGAACCGATTTTGATGCAGTTTTCAGAAAAGTATTTGTTACACTCAGGAGAAGGTTTTAGTATTTTAACCGACTTAAAAAAAAAAGGTTCTGGGTTTGACTCGTATGTATGTATGTTTTTCCGTGATTATCTCGCGTTTGGCTGAACCGATTTTGATACGGTTTTTGGGTTTTATTTCTTGCATTTTAGAGCTGTTTAATTTTGAAAGTGTTTTTGTTCTTATTTTTAGGTTTTTGAAGGAGAGAAGATCGTTTCCAAAATTGAATCGCAAGTGATGTCGTCGCTGTCGTCTATGTAGTTAAAGGCGTAACCTTGGTAACAATATGTAATAACGTAGTTCCAATTTTGGCCGCCGGATCAGATAATTTTGTTTAGTCACCTGCGGCCTAGGCCGAATTGTCCCCTTGTTACTCGTACATTGCCAGCAATGTACAAGGAAAAAATATTCATTGTACAAAACCGGGTTATGTATTGACAAACATTCGTTCTTTGTACATTAATTGCCAGTCGATTTTTGCCGTGCGGTGAAAGTTATGCGGTTTTAGTCGCCCATGTAAATACCACATTAGCCGCGGAAATTTTAATTATTAATTTTTATTTTGCAAATGTGATAATAATTATTTTCCGCTTTCACCCTGAATTAAAGTGAAGCCTTAGATTATTTATAAATAATCTAAGAGTGAAGCTCGTATTGTGTTGTGCCGGTGCCCCAATATAATTTTCTAGGTAGCGTAAACAGTTAAAAAAATCAAGAGTGTTTTAGCGTGAATTAACTAATAAATTAGATACATTTTATTTTATCTGAAGCAAATTTCTGCTTAATAAAAATCATATTTGTAGTCATACTTTTAACGTTTACAAGTGTTTATCATCATATACTAAAGAATTCTTAGTGAGAAGCAAAAATTAAACATTGAGCCTCTGATGTTAGTTGAAACATTTTTAGTAAAGAGCAAAGGTTAAAAACCTTCAGTTGCTGTTTAGTATAATCATCCAGACTCAATAAATTTTATTCCGACGACACAAAACCCATCAACATTATATCAATGTCATCGAAAAACACTGCATATTTGTATGACGGAATGTTATTACCGCAAATATTGACTTGCGTAATGTAACGTTGATCGATGCTAGCTCGTCCATCTCCCACTATAAGCACGGCTTTTAATGAACCACCCTAATAATTAGCTAAACCACCTTTGGCAAGTGATTAATAGTTGTTTTCACGTATCGGTTTACAGATATTATCGGTGGAACCGATTATTCGAAATGGAAAGTTCGGTGGCACGCATACAACTTTAGGCTACATCATTTTGTTTGTTAACAACCGAAATAGGAGTTTTTGAAGTGAAAGTGAAATATGAATAATAAATATTGATAGTTTGAGTTAATTTGCTTAATGCATTTACCCATAAAATAATGCCACAGTAATATGTTAATACGAGTATATATATAATATTGTGATAATACCCAAATAAATATTTGACACTTTCAGGAAAACAAACTTAATACAGACCAAAAATAATAATAGAAAATTGTTTTTCTAACTTTACTAATGTTATCGGAAACCTCGAATATATGACAACGTCAAAATCACATCACCTAGATAGAAAATCTATCGAATACTTAGATGTTCGACTTGATCTTACCTGATGATTCCAATCTTAAATAAAATAGAGTATATCGACCCTCACACATCTGCGGTAAAATGGCCGTTTTAAAAATCTAAGGCCAGTGATGTTTTATACCGTGGAACTGTTCATTTATATCTAATATCTCATAAAGTAAGTAACGTTTCGTTTTAATTTCGTGCAACTCTTTGAATCGTTGAATACCAACTTTTGTCATTGTAATGAAATTATCATGAATAATTGAAAAAGCATTGAAAATAGGCTATTGTGGCTTTGCTGGTCACGAACAAACTTGTTAAATCAATAAGCAGTTCCCTACGTTGAAAAAAGGAAATTGAAACTGTCTTGTCGAAAATAATATTACTATATATAATATTGAAAGATTGAAAGATTTTTCTTTAAAATTATCAGCTATGCGACTTCTTGGCGGTTGTTCGTATCGATACTATTGATGAGTCGACTGCACTGTTTTCTGGGTCAACTATTGATATACATAAACATAACATTAACCTCTGTGGTCAAGTGGGTCGCCCACCCGTGTAAGACGCAGGGGTCTCGGGTTTGATTCCCAGGGGTACAATTTGTTGGTTGTTTGTTACTTTGATGGTTGTGGCTAGCTACCACCACCTTACTTATAGATGTGAAGCTGGTTACTAACATTTCTAGCCTAGCGGCTAAAAAACGGCTTATATGGCTCGTAATCATTACTAGCAATAACTAGCGGCTCGAAACGGCTTACATTTCATTGATATATTCACATGATTTAGTTTGTTGTTTTTGTTGTTTCTTTTCTGATTTATTTACTGTAGGATACATTTAACATAAATAGACATAAACCATGACATTTTCATCTGTATTAAGTGTTAAAAACTCAAAATTATTATACAAAATGTGACACAGCAGTGGAAGGACTATTTTAATAATTTATTTGTGAGAGATGTTTTGAAACAAGGTATTTATCCATTAAATAAGTATGGGCAGATACTTAGTATAATAGTAAACATTTAGTTGTATTTTTTTAATGCACCAAAAACGAAAATAGCTTAACATAATATGTGACTGTATTATAAAAATAAAAAATTAACAATAAAAAATGTAATAAAGTTTTTTTTTCGATGCTCAGATCGGGTATCTCCCTGGTATCAAGCGGCTCTTTATTCGTTTCTAGCCGCTCGTTTCAGTTATTACCGACTTACGAGCAGCTCGTTTACAACTATAATCTTACCTAAGTCTAACGTCATAACAACAATTAAAAAAAATGTTGTGTTCCGGCAGTTAGAGGTATCGTCACTTAACATCAGGTGAGGTGAAAGCCAAGCACTATCCCATTATGCATAAAAAAAGAAACAATACAAACACTCGTCTTACGTAGTGGTCTACTAGCTTATCTCAAATGAAATATAGTGAACGTAAAGTAAATTTTACCGGGGTTCAAATGGAATTTATAGAATAAGACCCTTAGTAAATATGAAACAAATAGAAAACTTATAAACACTATCTACACCTTCCCATAAAATCATGATTATTGAATGAAATTAATGCTCTTAGAGTAATACAATTTAATGCTAACATTAATGTCAAAGACGGAAATAGGATATCCTTAATCGGAAGGTAAAGAAAAAGATTGTTCCATAAATAAAGATTTTTCCCAATGCATTTCTTGTTTACTTCCAAGTAATGACTGAGTATGAATAAAACATAACGAATGTATAACAATAAGCTTAATGGTTCGCCAAATAAATCCTCTGAGTACAGAAACAGGCTTTACTGATTGCAAATTGTGCTTACAGAGGAATATAAATTGAAAGCGAATTTCTTCCAAAGTTAATTCGCAAACGACGACCTTAAGTAGACATTTTTGGCAAAAAAAAAACTCTTGAGCTAGCTGTTATTAAAATATTCAGCAGGTACTTATAGTGAGGTAGCAAAAATAATGAAATTATGTGACAAAAATATACAATAATATATCTTTATTTTCCTGTATTCTTCTCTTTTGGTTTTCAGCTGTATTTCTTGTGTTGTAAGCATGAAAATACAATGTTTGAATGTTATTTCTCACAAACAAATTACAAAGAAACTGATCCTTTTTCAATAGGTATTAAAAACAAAGGGTGAAAAAGTGTCTACTCAAATCTGACCGGTATTCTGTACCGGTGGCGGTATCGATATGCCGATGGGTATACGTATAACGCGCTGTTCAAACCATAACGGAACTTTACCGTTACCGGAGGCAGTAACGGTACTGGCGAGCGACGGGAACACTGCGGGCGGACGGCGCGGGGTGCGTCCGCGGGGGCGAGGAAAAGTTTCGATCGAACACGCGATATGTACTGTGTACGGATCCGGTCTGCGGTTCTGGTTTTGCCACAGCTGCGGTAATGCCATACAAAATACCGGTCGGGATATCGGTCGGGTATACCGCTACCGGTGGCGGTAACGGATACCGGTCCGGTTTGAGTAGAACCTAAGAAATTATTAAGGCCGCGTCACATTCGTCAATGAATGGGAATATTCCGCTCATTGACGGCGAAGCCCGGGGAGATGGATCACAAATTGCGAAATTATTACGTTTTCATTACCAGACTTGCTTGGGGACAAATAAAGATTGCCGACCTTCAGTCTATCCTCTTTGGTTATTCAATGCTAGTCGTATTAGGTATCTGAAATGAACGATCAACTGCTATACAATATCATAGCAACTAAACGTGATATCATGGGTTAAAAGGATTTTTAAAGAGTGTATTCACGTAAGTTTTTAACATTGAAAATGTTTTTTTTTGAGGCATCTGTATAGGCCCGATTTTCAGCCAAAGTGAGATTTCACCCTGGTGTCGTAGATATTAGAGCTACGTAAATAATTGAGATATCAAATGACGCGTCTAATCAAGGACTATAAACTGACAAAAATTTTTTTTCAAAAATCTCAAAATCTTTTTTTGAAAATCGCAAAAATGTGAAAAATTTGGTCGATTTTCGACCGGTTTCGGCGAGAAAAAAAATCATATCTCGTAAACGAAACGCGATATCGGGTCGATTTTAAAAACACCTTGAGATATGACATTGGTCTACTTTAAAAAAAATATTTGAGGTAAATAACATAAAAGGATAATTCTGTAGCTTAACCTTTATGAAGTAAAGTTCGCGCGGAGCGTGTGAGTGAGCGCTGAGCGCAGTAGTACGTACCTAGTCGTATCAACGCTAATGGTCTGAAAGACAAATGTTTGTTTATAATAATATTTTGAGTTGTAAATGTAATAAAATGTTATTTTATTTTTATAAAAAATCGGATAGGTACCTAATGAAAGTGTTTTTAAAAGCAAAACAAAAATACATTTTTAATTTATTGATACTTATGTAAAATTCTTTAATCAAGTAAAATTAGATTAAGTGAGATTATATTTGTATTAAATTTTGTTAATGTGATTTTTTAATAATTATTTATTTATGACTTTTTAATGGTTAGGTGTCAAATCTAACGTAAAACAGCTAAGTTAAATAAACACCATTAGTATTACCCATACGAAGAACAAGATATCATTTATTTATTAACCCTATTATACTTTTGCAAAAGGCCGGGCTTTGCCTTGTTGCACGTGAGCATCGAAAAAACTATCTCGGCGCATCTGTTTCTATTGTTTTGGCCTATATTTCCTCACCATTGCCTACACCGCACCGTAGGATTTCATGATACCTGGCACTTTTTTGTATAGGCAAACGAATAAACGAATCTTGAGCGAAGATTGAATAGAAGAGAGTTTGTAGTAAGTAGTAAATACAGAAAAGCATTTGCACTAATTGGTTAGAATTTTTAAGATAAATTACACTCAAAACGTGTAAAAAGTGAAATAAATAGGTACCTATGTTAATGTTAAAGATGTTGCTGTATATTCGTGGGTTGCTGTTATTTCAATTTTGAGATTTTAAATTACTCGATCGGGCATGTCTCATGTTTTTCTTACTACGCTACAATTCCAAATGATTTTTTGCAACGGTCTCTAAATGAGAATGTGAAGATGATGCCTAGATAAACATTGTTATCGCACATATTCAAATGATGATGAAATCAGCGCGAGACTGCATTTGATTTTGATTTGAATTTTTTATTAGGTATTTTTTTTTGTAGAAATTCTAAGATGTTTTTAGTTATAGTACTTACATAGGTATATTTAATAATAATAAAAAATGTTTACGAATAAATTTTGTTTTAGTTAATTCATTAAATTCATTTTCAATGTACCAGAAGGTCGTGAAAGGCACGAGATCTGTGAATTTTTTTATTACTTCAATGAACAATCGAAATCACTAGATTAAAAAAATGATGCACTACCTACGGGATAGTGATTAGCCTTCACTTCACCTGATGTTAAGTGACGATAAGGCCAAAGGTGGAAGCGCACTACACTACCCCGGAATCCTCATTCACTGAGGAACTGGCTATATTACCTCTAACTGCCAAAACACATCAATTTTTTAATTGTTAGGCTTCATATGATATTTTATGGCGTCTGACTTAGGTAAGATGGTGGTAGCTAGCCAGGCGTATTTAAAATAAACCCTACCACCAACCAAACCGAGTGCAAATGTATCCCCCTCCTGGGAATCGAACCCGGGACCCCTGCGTCTTACACGGGTGGACGAACCACTAGACCACAGAGGCGGTTAGTCTATTTTTAGACTTACGCAGCATTATAGCAGAGGTATGTCATGTAATTCGACGAAACCCGTGGTTAAGTTGTTTGTACACCGGGTTTTATTTAAAGTGTCGCCATCTCTATGT
Organism: Agriphila geniculea; assembly: GCA_943789525.1. Taxonomy (NCBI): domain Eukaryota; kingdom Metazoa; phylum Arthropoda; class Insecta; order Lepidoptera; family Crambidae; genus Agriphila; species Agriphila geniculea. The sequence goes on from OX038874.1 coordinate 16,790,447, forward strand.
TCCCGGTGGGTTCGATCCCCGGTTGGGTCAATTTAGAAAACGAACATTTCTATATTGACTCAGCTCTGAGTGTTTGTGGTTCTACCGTTGTCTCTGATTTTAACATTGAAAATGTTTTTTAACATTGAAAATGTTTTTTTGAGGCATCTGTATTGGCCCGATTTTCAGCCAAAGTGCGATATCACCCTGGTGTCGTAGATATTAAAGCTACGTAAATGATTGAGATATCAAATGACGCGTCTTATTAAGGGCTATAAATTGAAAAAAAAAATTTCATAAATCTCACAATCTTTTTTTTGAAAATCGCAAAAATGTGAAAAATGTGATCGATTTTCGCCCGGTTTCGGCGAGAAAAAAATCATATCTCGTAAACGAAACGCGATATCGGGTCGCTTTTAAAAACACCTCGAGGTATGACTTTGGTCTACTTTAAAAAATATATTTGAGGTAAATAACATAAAAGGATAATTCAGAAGCTTAACCTTTATGAAGTAAAGTTTGCGCGGATCGTATGAGTGAGCGCTGAGCGCAGTAGTGTACGTACGTACCTAGTCGTATCAACGCTAATGGTCTGAAAGACAAATGTTTGTTTATAGTTATATTTTGAGTTGTAAATGTAATAAAATGTTATTTTCTAATTATAAAAAAATCGGATAGGTACCTAATGAAAGTGTTTTTAAAAGCAAAACAAAAATATATTTTTAATTTATTAATACTTATGTAAAATTAGATTAAATGAGATTATGTTTGTATTAAATTTTGTTAATGTGATTTTTTAATAATTATTTATTTATTTTTAATGGTTAGGTGTCAAATCTAACGTAAAACAACTAAGTTAAATAAACACCACTAGTATTACCCATACGAAGAACAAGATATCATTTATTTATTAACCCTGTTTTGGTTAATAACGCGTTTCTATACTTATGCAAAAGGCCGGGCTTTGCCTTGCAGTTGCACGTGAGCATCGAAAAAACTATTTCGGCGCATCTGTTTCTATTGTTTTGGCTATATTTCCTGACCATTGCCTGCACCGTGAGATTTCTTGATACCCGGCACTTTTTTGTATAGGCAAACGAATAAACGAATCTTGAGCGAAAGTTGAATAGAAGAGAGTTTGTAGTTTGAGCCTCCATACTTAGGAGTAGATAAAGAAAAGCATTTAGCGTTAGGATTTTTTAAGATAAATTACACTCAAAACGTGTAAAAAAGGAAATAAATAGGTACCTATGTTAATGTTAAAGATGTGGCTGTATATTCGTGGGTTGCTGTTATTTCAATTCCGAGATTTGAAATTACTCGATCGGGCATGTCTCATGTTTTTCTTAGTACGCTACGATTCCAAATGAATTTTTAGAACGGTCTCTAAATGAGAATGTGAAGATGATGCCTAGATAAACATAGTTTGATATCGCACATATTCAAATGATGATGAAGTCAGCGCGAGACTGCATTTGATTTTGATTAGAATTTTTTATTAGGTATTTTTTGTAGAAATTCTAAGATGTTTTAGTTATAGTACTTACATAGGTATATTTAATAATAATAAAAAATGTTTACGAATAAATTTTGTTTTAGTTAATTCATTAAATTCATTTTCAATGTACCAGAAGGTCGTGAAAGGCACGAGATCTGTGAATTTTTTACTTGTAGATGATGGATCTCAATGTCGCAAGTCGAATGAGCAGACGGTAAGAGTGTCCAATGTGTCTATCCTTTTCGGGCCATTTCTTTTTCTTTTCGTTTTTAGGAAAAAATCAGAATCCAATTAGGAAGGGTTTTGAATTGTTGCAGGGTTATTATGTTGATACATTTTACTTGACTCTCTTCTTTTAGAAATAATCTAAGTTCGTTAAACTTACTTATTTGTAATTATGTAAGTAAATAATAATCTAAAATCTCAACAAGAAACTACTAAAAGACTTACTTTCGAAAGTTTATGCATTATACTGAATTGCCTTTTAATGGAACAACACCTTTAAGCTGTTAAATGCATTACACGATAGCAATTTTCTGATATTGAAAATCATTACGGTGCACTTTCTTGATTGCACTTAAATAAATTATCGGCTTATCGGAAAACTGTTCGTCTGGATAATGATTTAATCGACACTGACAAATATGGGAGATTGAAACCGTATCAGTTTCCTCTGACTTATATTGTTAAGCTGTTGCTGATTTATCAGAACCATCATCAATATTATTCGAGTCAGCGCCTCCTGACAAACTGGATCAGTAATTAATTTCCATCATTTCTTCATTTATTTAGTTTAGTTTGACCAAACGAAATGAAATTATATTAAAATAATATTCTATTTGAAATACTCGTAAGTTATTAATAGCAATTTATTTCAAATAGACGAACAATGTAGCACTTTTTATTGTCAATTTGTTTTACCTCTGCAGAATAAATATATCGCATTTCATGTTTGACATTTGAAAAAAAACAAAACGTTCCTTTCTTTTATAAAGATACTTACTACCTACTTATATGAATATCTAATACTAGCTGAAGTAGACTTAAATTTAAAAAAGAAAAATAATTATAAGACAGTGTAGTCAATCAAGTCAATAATAGAAAATGATTGATGCTATGCTAGAGCAAAAAATAAGAAATAAATAGCACATATTTGTAGAAAATGATAAAAGCAAAATCGACAAAGTAGTGCCTCCAACCTCCTATTAATTATGTAGTCCCCAAGCCAGCACTAACGCCCGACTTAATTTCCGTTAGGAACAAATTACAATGATTCGTTCGACTATTCGTAGAGATGGGGCAAGAATGTCTCATTGAATTCACTTCGAAAATCGAGAATTGTGAAAATAGTGGTGTTAATGCAGTATGAGTGGAGCGGAACGGGGCGAGGCGGCGACTGCGCCTCGTTCAATATTCATGAGGCGACTTTGCACACGGAGCCTTGAAGTCAGCGTTTGCTATCGCACCGATAGAAATGCTCGTCTTTTTTCTGAAATGGTTTGTAATCGTAATAGGTTTAGGAACTCTTTCAATATTTTTGAAGTGAAAACTTCTTCAGCGGCGTTGTACGCTTTTTTGTATGGGGAAAAAATGTTGAACTCGCGTCAGTCAGTCAAGATCACGTGACCCTGATCGAAAATTTGTAAGAATATGTAAACACTTATGTCACCATAGCAACGCGCTAATTTTTTAATTCAATGTCAAAACTCTAGGATATTCAGTCAAGCTATGGATAAGATTTTCGTACAATACTGTTCTGTATTCGTAAATTCAAATGCAGAGTAAATTCGCAAGACGGCAATTCGTGCAAAAAGTTTTCACTGCTGCCGGCACTCCCGGAGTGCAACCCGATTTTTTCCTCCAGAGATCGAGTTCGGACCGGAACGAGGTGATCCGACAAAGAACTAAGGTGATCGGCATAGCCCACCGGATTAGCAAGCTAAAGTGGCAGTGGGCCGGTCATATTAGCCGTAGAACCTATGGCCGCTGGGGCAGACGAGTTCTTGAGTGAAGACCGCGTATCGGCAAACGTAGTGTGGGACGCCCTCAGACAAGGCGACGATTTCGCAAGGTGGCTGGCAAAAGCTAGATGAGAGTATCCGCGGATCGAGCTCAGTGGCGTGCACTTGGAGAAGCCTATGTCCAGCAGTGAACGATGATAGGCTGATGATGATGACGATCGCTGACAACGATTTGTTCATTCACCTAATTTCTGAAAGTATGACCATTATTTGGTAAACATAAATAACAATTTAATTTTATAGTTCGGGCAGTCAACTGCAACTCAAAATCAAACATACATGCGATTAAATTGACAGTAGACATTGGTCCGCGGCAACTTTACTCGGAATGTACCTACAGAGTAAATTTTACTGATCAATATACATCGTTACATATAAGTATTGCAAGCGCAAGTAACCGACATCGCTCGAAGGATTGCTCAGCTAATAGAGGAGGGGCCAGGCCTTCAAAATTGAAATCCCGTCGGACAAGCGAGTGCTCTACCGACAACTGGTATCATTGTCTTCAGCATGATCTCCTGAACAATAATATAGCGGTTGTCGCATTATAAAGTGGTGGAGGGGGAAGGGGGGGGGGAGGAAAAAGGTGCAAAACTCGGTTATCAGAGTTTGGCTAATTTCTCAAAAACCACTTGTTCGATTTAAACAAATAAACTGTCATATGATAGGTAATATTCTTAACAACAGATTTTATCAAACAATGGTTTTTGTAGATACTATAGTTTATGAAATAATGAGATAAAATATGAATTTCAAATAAATATTTTTTTTGTTTTGTAGAATTGAAGCAGTAAATTGAAATAAACTACTATGTAATTAAAAATATGAAGATTTGCTCCAGAAAAAAAATATCGGTGAACAGCCCAGTCATTCCCTTATATAGAATAATAAACTTGTTAGACATTTTTGTCTAGTAACTAGCTAAAAAAATTTTTTTTGTGTCGCGTGGGGAAAATTTTTCTTCCATTTTTTTTTCTTAAATCCTCTACAGAATTAAAAGTATGAAGATTTGCCTCAGGAAAAAAATAACGGTAAATAGCCCAGTTATCCCATTATATAGAATGATAAACTTATCAAACATCTTTGTCTGGTAATTATGTTAAAAAAAATGTTTTTATTGCGTGGCGAATTTTCTTTATCTCTTTTTTTTCGAAAATCCTCTACAGAATTAAGGCTATCAAAATTTGCCCCATAAAAAAATAATAGTGAATAGTCCAGTTATTTTTCTATATAGAATAATAAATTTATAAAACATTTTTGTCTAATAACTGTGTTACAAAATGTTTTGTGGTGCGTGGCGAAATTTTCTTTACAATTTTTTTTTCGAAAATCCTCTACAAAATTAAATCTATGATGATTTGCCTCAGAAAAAAATGCTGGTGAATAGCTTAGTTATTGCACTATACAGAAAAATAAACTTATGAAACATTTTTGTCTAGAAATTATGTTAAAAAAAATATTTCTGTCACGCAGCGAAATTTTCTCTAACATATAATTTTTCCAAAAATCTTCTACAGAATTAAAACTATGAGGATTTTCTCCAGAAAAAAATATAGTAAATAGATCAACTATCCCACTATATAGATTAATAAACTTATCAAACATTTTGGTCTAATAACTGTGTTAAAAATTGTTTTGTGTCACATAACACGGTGGACCTGCAAAGTTATGTTTAAATGAGTTTGCACGGCACAAAATATTTTTTAACACAGTTACTAGACAAAAATATTTGACAAGTTTATTATTCTATATAGTGAAATAACTGGGCTATTCACAATTATTTTTTTTCTGGGGCAAATCGTTATAGTTTTAATTCTGTAGAGGATTTTCGAACAAATGGTAGAAAAAATTTCACCTCGTGAACAAATATTTTTTTTTAACATAGTTACTAGACAAAAATGTTTGTCATGTTTATAATTTTATATATAGTGGAATAACTGGGCTATTCACCAGTATTTTTTTTCCGAGGATAATCTTTATAGTTTTAATTTTGTAGAGGATTTTCGAAAAAAATGGTAGAAAACATTTCGCCACGTGACCCAAAAATTTTTTTAAGCATAGTTACTAGATAAAAATGTTTGACAAGTTTATTACTCCATATAGTGAAACAACTGTGCTATGTACAAATATTTTTTTTCTAGGGCAAATCCTCATAGTTTTAATTTCATAGTACTTTCTTTCAATTTACTGCTTCAATTCTGCAAAACTAAAAAAGCCTTTGTTTGAAATTCATCTTTTTTCAATTTTTGTAATAAACTTTAGTATTTACAAAAACCATTGTTAACTAAAATTTGTTGTTACGGGTATTATCTACCATATGACACCTTATTTGTTTTAATCGGACAAGCGGTTACTGAAAAATTATCCAAACCCTGATACCCAATTTCCGCATCTTTTCCCTCCCCTCCCTCCCCCCTCAACCACTTTATAATGCGACAACCGCTATATTTTTGTTCAAGAGATCATGCTGAAGACAATGATACCAGTTGTCGGTAGAGACCTCTCTGGTTCGACGGGAATCGTCATTAGACGACTTTCGTTAAAGCGGTTTCCATATTATTCGGACAGTGACCTCCCGCACTATATCGATGATAATTTTGCTGTCTTCCAGCCAAATTTCAAAACTAAAAAACAAACAGCAAGCTAATGACTGTGGCAATTTTACGTAGTACTTTATACTATATGTACTTCTGTACTTTATTTTAATTTACTGCTTCAAATCTACAAAACCAAAAATGATTTTGTTTGAAATTCGACTTTTTTCTAATTATTTAATAAACTATAGTATTTACAAAAACCATTGCTTAATAAAATATGTTGTCAAGGATATTACCTACCCTAAAACACCTTATTTGTTTAAATCGGACAAGTGGTTGTTGAGAAAATTAACCAATTTCCGATACTCGATTTCCGCATCTTTTCCCTCCCCCCCTCCCCCCTCCACCACTTTATAATGCGACAACCGCTGTATTCTTGTTCAGGAGATCATGTTGAAGACAATGATACCGGTTGTCGGTGGAGCACTCTCTTGTCCAGCCGGAATCGTAATTAGACGACTTTCGTAAATGTGGCATCTCCTCTATAAAGTGGCAGTGGGCTGGACACATAGCGAGAAGAACCGATGGCCGTTGGGGCGGGGCGGTTCTTGAATGGCGACCGCGCACCGGACGACGCTCCGTGGGTAGGCCCCCGACAAGGTGGACCGACGATCTGGTGAAGGTTGCCGGAAGCCACTGGATGTGGGAAGCGCAGGACCGATCGTCGTGGAAATCCTTGGGGGAGGCCTATACCCAGCAGTGGGTGTCGTGCGGCTGATATGATGATGATGATGATGATTGCAAGCGCTCTGAAATTGGCCATTTCTCTAAGAGTTGTACAGTCACGAGCAATAATATAGACACACTTTAGAACTATGTCATATTCAATCAATATATCTCAGTGTGTTAATGTTATACCTAGGTTATTCAAACCGTAATGTGACAAAGTTCTATGGTGTGTACATCTTATTGCTCGTGACCGTACAAAGTTAAATTGATTGCATTGAATGTAGGTACTCAAAGTTATCTTTCAAAATGATCGATCTCAAACTTCAATCTAGGTATCAGAGATGATTAAATATGAGATTTTTGCATTCACAATGCCATTTTTATACAATTATTATAAATATTATACAAAAAAGGAATCGAACCCACGACCTTTGAAAATCCAGTCCAATGCTCTGACCGCTGAGCTTCGAATCACTAGTGGCATCGTCGAATTATTCCACTCTGGTGGGAGTCGTATTTTTCAAGTATATTTTTTAGTATTATCCCAGATGAGTTTTATATGTTTGCGAGAATTCTTCCAAACCCTATTAACATTTCTATATACAGGGTCATTTTGTATTCACCATCCAAATTTTGAGGATGTGTTCAGTCCATGAAACTAAACAACTTTCTCTATGGAACACATGGTCAAATATGTAAAATAAAAATCGACTTTCCATACAAATCAAAGAGATCACGTGATCAATTTAGTATTGGATGACCAAAATTTTTTGGCGAAACTTGATACATGTTTCTTAGAGAAAGTTGTTTAGTTTCATGAACTGGACACATCCTTAAAATTTGGATGGTAAGTTCAAAATGACCCGATATAACCAATAGTTTTAATTCCAACAATGGTGTTTGACGTAATATACGATACTGTATACCTTCATAGAGACTTTATATTTTGTAATACTTATATCATCTATGAAAATACCAAATCTACCCAATTATTAAAATCGATAGATACAATAAAGATTCTTTTCTAAAATTGTATTGTGCTCTCAACATCGCATGTACTATGGACAACAGCGTCGCTTAACCAGTTTGTAACAAAATTCGTGTGCGCGCGTATCGCCCCTGCACGAACTAATCGTATGTGACAGCGGGCGCGGCGTGCAAGCGATTTTAACCTTAGCAGTGGTTAAGCGACGCTGTCGCCCATGGTACAGTGCCAGCCAATCCAATCAATTTGCAACCTACATTTTAAAGCTCACAGAAATATCCACGAATAATACTGTGAAGTTACATCGTTAAAAATGAATAACAAACTCGTGATAATGAAGTTGTTATCAGTAGCCTGTTTCGGAGCCGCATTGTGAAAGTGCCGTTTTCCAGAATAGGTCTAAACATTTATAACGACCATTATAATAATGGCATTTGTGTTTGTTGGTATAAGCATTTCCAGCTACACATGTTAGCTTGTAATTGTTGCAAAACTTAAATGAGATTTCCGGAACTTTGTGAACACAAACAACACTATCCGACAGTGACTGCACGACAACACTGGATGTTTTTTGTTACACTTAAGTTTATGATGCTTACGAGACTTGACATGTTCTAGTTATTGTAACGCTGGTATTTCGCAAAACTACCGCATTTTTTACCTTAAAATAAAAGTGTTTTTTGTAAAGAATTGTCTGCAACGTGGGTCGTGCCCAATCGCGCTAGTTTTCATTTGAACAATAAAACCAAAACTATTTATTACCGTTTCATTTTCTTTTACAGAAGAATGCTTGCTTTAGTTTTGTTAAAATTGTCGAAAGCTATGCCTAAGGAGGCTAGGATACCAATCTTGGACAATTTAAATGAGATCTTAAAAAGATTTTTAGGTAAATATAACCTAAATGACAATGTAACAATTTTAGTTTTGTCGAAAGTGTACGAAGGGAATATATCAGTCGCAATTCTAAGTCAAATGATGTGTGATTTCTCACTAATTTTTATAGCAATTTTGAAACGCAATGTATCGCGAGCCAAAAATAGATATGAAAGTTTTCAGGAAAAATATTCATTTCATATTCAAACTAAGTATTGTCTATCAAATATTATACAGATTAGATAGATAAACAGGAACAAAGAAAACGTATCTATGGGAAATTAAAACATGTCTTCAAATTGACATATATTCCAAGCACCGAAACTTTTATCCTAAATAGATTATTAGTTTCCTCCGCGAAAAAAAGCGAAATCCCTTTTTAACTGTACTCAAGCAGAGATTTGAGTAGAGTTTGATTCTACATATAACACGAGCCAGTCAAAAATGATCTCCTGCAAGAAATGTTCAATTCTGATAATATTAATTGGAGAACAACGTATTTGTCAGTTTTCATTAAGTACTCGAGAACGGGCACATTTGTGATTTTACGAAATCCACGGGACAAATAGAAATGGGCTTTTATACTTAGTCATTTTATTCGTTTGGAGGTAAAAGGCCCTGAAATTAAAACAAAACAAATAACCAATAACTAATATTGAAGACTTGATAAGAAAAATATAATTGTAGTAGAGCTATTATTTCTACTATAAATATATATAATACTAGCTTCCGCCCGCGACTTTATCCGCGTGGACATTTGAAAAATCCCTAAGGAACCTTTGACCGGGATAAAAGTATTCTATATTTTAATCCAGGCTATAAACTATCTGTGTGTCAAATTTCATCAAAATCTATACGGCCGTTTTTGCGTGATTGAGGAACAAACGGCCAAACCTACAAACTTTCAAATTTGTAATATTAGTAGGATATACAAATACTATACCACAAGCTAGTCACACATTTTTAGGGTTCCGTAGCCTAAATGGCAAAAAACGGAACCCTTATAGTTTCGTCATGTCTGTCTGTCTGTCTGTCTGTCTGTCCGTATGTCACAGCCACTTTATTCCGAAAGTATTAAGACTACACAGTTGAAACTTGGTAGGTAGATGTATTCTGTTAACCGCTTAATGAATTTAATACAAAAATAAGAAAAATAAAAGATTAAGGGGGGCACCCCATACATGGAACTGAAACTGAAAAATTTTTTTTTCTTCAAACCAACACGTGTTGGGTGTTTATAGATAGGTCTTTAAAAATGACATTAAGGTTCCTACGACAACTTTTTCTCAAAGTCAACCGTTTGAAAGATATTCACCGCCAAATTGGTAAAATGTGTGTCCCCCCCCCTTTAACTTTTGAAATAAGAGAGTGAAAAATCTAAAAAAAATATATGCTGTAGATCTTAATAAACACTTTCAACCAAAATTAATTTGAATGAGATATAGTAATTAGTTTTTGAGATATAGCACATTTTCCAAAACCGCAAATATAACTTTGTCATTCATACCAACACTGTGAAAAACAAAGTTATTTTTACAGACGAAAAATTATAGGTGGTATTAAATATGGTATGGTATAAGGTAACTACGGAACCCTATGGCGCGTGGCCCGACACACACTTGGCCGGTTTTTTCTTTTTGACTAGTAACTGTGTTAAAAAAATGATTTGTGTCACGCGGCGGAATAAACTCAGCCATTTTTTTTTTTCAAAAATCCTCTACAGAAATAACTCTGTCTGTATGTCTGTTACGTTTTCACGCCTAAACTACTGAACCGATTTTGATAAAATTTGGTACAGAGATAAAGTAAAACATAGACTACTTTTTATTGCAAAATGACGGATGAAGGGGTTGAAAGTTTGTATGAAAGTCTCTTAGTTTCGAAGCTAGGATCTTCAAATTAAGTGTTTACTATTTAGGCTGACGACCAAACATTTATGTAGGTACTTATAGTACCTATCTCAGCGTTTTTGATAATTCCACCCCCAAAGGGGTACAAAGGGATTGTTGGAATTTCAACCCTTAAGGGGATGAAACGCGGTAAATAAACCTAAAAATCTATATTGATGTCATTATTGAGGTTTCATGGAAAATGAAAAGAAAAATGAAGCGCGCTTGGTTAGGACCCACCGAATTACATAAAAACGTCTGATCAGATTTTGATTAAATTAAAACATAGAATACATTAAACCTGTTAAAAGGTTCCCTAAGATTTTTTTCAAATATCCACGCGGACGAAGTCGCGGGCGAAAGCTAGTCTACTATAAATATAAAATGAGATTGGATTCGTACTTTTTCCTTATTTTTGAACCTTTCAACGGGAGTTTTCTAAAGAAACCATTTTCCCTGGGGTTTTAAATTAAATCGTTAAAATTAATGTAATTGCTTCTGGTATTATAATGTATTCTGTATTGCTAACAAAATCTATATTGTGAGCAACATTAATGAGACCCACCCACGGGCGGCATATAGTATTTTGTCGATAACAATTTCATACTTTTTAGCGCTTTTCCAAGCACCTACATATAAGTCTTACTTGGAAAATAATGTATGAAGAAATTAAAAATGAGTTAATAATTCAGTTTACAAAAAAACTCCAGACCCGTTACTAGAGCTTTGGTAAATACCCAATTATTAAAGTCATAATATATATCAAAATGATGTCATTTCAATATTTGTTTCTTCATCATCGAAAAATAAAATATGAGAGAGAAAACAAAGGTAGTGAAAAAAAATTGTAGATACGTTTTTAGGATTCCGTACTTACCTCAAAATGAAAAAACGAAACCCTTATACGATCACTTCGTTGTCCGTCTGTCTGTTCGTCTATCTGTCAAGATCGTTTATTCGGGAACGCACGGAGTTATTGAGTTGAAATTAAAACCATATACTCAAGTCTACAGTCTCTTGAAGCTGTGAAAAAATCAAACTTCTACTTAGTAACTAAACTAAGTTTGATTTTTTCACAGTTCTTCAGTTTCAATTTTTTACTTCAACTTACACGTAAAAATAGATACGGCAGTTTGTGCCTATAGATAAGGCATATTTCAACACTCTCATGTGAATAAAAATTATAGGGAACTGTCCGTTCACCTAGAACTATATAAAAGGCAAGTAATATCGTCTTATACTACAAGTACATGCAATGAAAACTATATATGTAATTAAATAATAAAAAATAAAGTCTTTAAAGTACCTAAGTAAGCAATCATCAAATACAAAATTGTACGGAACCCTCGGTGGGCGAGTCAGACTCGCACTTGTCCGGTTGCCTGGAACGGCCACGCGATTGAACAATGAATTCTTCGATCATTTATTCCTGAGAATATAGCACGTCATACAATATCAAAGCTGAAATGTGGCACATGCGTTGAATTTCATCATAATTATGCTTCGACTGGCTCTTTCCATACATTGCTGGTATACACTTAAGTCCTTTACAATTTCTTCGGTCATTAAGAGTCCGTACACATATTGCCGCTGACTGCCGCTCCCTCGATCGCACATTTCATGTTTCCTCAAGATTTCTTAAATCTGAGTGCGTAATTGAAAAATGTGTCTCGGCCACTTTTCGCAATATAAGATTACGGACATTTCAACATATATTTCAGTTTCGAGTTGCTGAAGTAATGCAATTCTGTTTGATCCAAAAACAAACGTTTACCTTTTCTCTTTATTATTTGAAATAAATTCGATACCGAAATACCCAGTTCTTTCATAATTTAGAAAATAAAATTTAAATAACTGCACAAAATGAAACGTTTCAAACAATAAATAAAAAACTGCTGGTTTATTTTAATAAAGACGAAATAGTAGTGCAGCGCAGTAATATTAAAGTTCAAAACAGAGGGTCTACTACAAAAATTACTATTGCGAAAATCGGAAGATGATCGTCATTCTCATTACTTAGGTACTCGTAATTTTGGATCTTATTCCAAAAGCGATAATGTCACGAGGCGAAACGAACGTCGTTCTGTTTGTGGTTCACTTTTCGGAGTATACCCTCAGTTCACGTTTGTATCTCTTTATTCCATTACGGAATCGAATATAAGTTGGCACAGCAAAGTTGCAGCGGAACGTAGCGGCGCATGCAATCTCTTGGGCAATGGAACGCGCGCTTGCAAATCATTCCGGCTGCAAATCTAACTTCTTGTCACATTCGCCTACGATTCAATATCAAATAGCCCGCAAACATTTGCGTAAAGTTTCAGTACGGGTCACGAACTTTATGAACATCAACGGTAAATTAGATTGCGTACTGTTAATGGATTCGCGAATTTTGGATTGCTATAATAACAGCTCATTCTATGGAGCGATAATATAAAAATATAATAAATTACAATCAAGTGTTGTTAAGTAATAACAAAACCATAAAATATTGTTTTGGTACCTAAGCCAAGTTTATAAGTACATGTGAGATTATTATGATTTTTCTTGATGCATTTCGCAACGTAGGAAGTCAAAACCCACTTGGGGTCGCAACGCAATGCCATTATAGTAGGTAAGTATGTGAGTAAGTAATTATTGCAGGCGCGCAAAACTAGGGCAAATCATGAGTTGAGTCTATTATTGTTTAATACCAAGAGTCGATTCAAATTTCTTTCAAAAATTTAAATTAAAATTACTCACATTTCTTATAATACCCTACATTATTTTGAACTAAAACTGAAAACAAAGGTGTGCAGGGAAAGTGAAAAAAAAGAAGTTTTAAAACTAAAACCCGACTACGGAAAAAACGTGCTCTAAAAAGTAAGAAACAAGAAAATATTCGAGTGCAAAATTCAATAAAAAGGATAACCGTAGTCGCATGCCACTTTGTCCTAGACACGTACGATACGAACAACAGGCTGGAGGTGGCATGCGACTACGGTTATCCTTTTTATTGAATTTTGCACTCGAATATTTTCTTGTTTCTTACTTTTTAGAGCACGTTTTTTCCGTAGTCGGGTTTTAGTTTTAAAACTTCTTTTTTATTTTAAATATTTTGGAGTTGTCAAAAGGGTGAAAGCAAGCAAAGCCACGGGCAAAAGCTAACAATATATACATATTTGAAAAGTGCTCATTAAGCCCTTTCATTTGGTACCCAACACGGCATTATTAAAAAATATTTTTTTTTTAGTTCATATCTTTAACTCCTCTAGAGGGCGCCACATTCAATTTAATGTGACGTCATATAGCCTATGTTCATTGGACGATTAAGACGCTTCTAACGATACCTCATTATTTGTCAAATTATAACAAGTAGTTTAGAAGTTATGACGGAACAGATGAATTTACAAACATACATACATACATACATACATACATACAGGTCAAAATCATATACCCTCCGTTTTGGCTTCGCCGTAGTCGGGTAAAAAGAGTTAGATGGTAACGTTGCATTTCTCCTCCTTCCTCGTTTATAATTAAAAACGCCTGTTAAACCACCCAAAAGAAGATTAACTATATCCAGCTTTGGAGTGAGACCCTGTGACTGTTCAATATTCATGACGGAAAACGAGGTGGTCGTTAAGTACCACCAGTATTTATACTATGATTTCTCGAATGTTTCTTACGATGCACCCGACGATGCATATGTGGTGCGCATTTTAGTATGTTGATTTGTTTACGAGGTCTTTTTTCGAAATAAAAGTTTAACCTTAGTTAAATGTCAAATAAGTCACAAGCTGAAAATTATATCAATTTCATAACAATAGATCACGATTTACGCTAGAACTGCATATTAGGATTTCAATAGTCCTTATCGTCAACACTGAATAGAAATATATCATAATATTACTTAGATATTTAATTTTCAGTACCTATAAACAAAAGAACATTTTATATTTTACTAGCGACCCGCCCTCGCTTCGCTTCAGTGTAGTGTAGAATTTGACACCATGTACTATACATATAAACCTTCCACTCTCTCTATTAAAAAAACCGCATCAAAATCCGTTGCTTAGTTTTAAAGATCTAAGCATACATAGGGACAGAAAGCGGGAAGCGACTTTGTTTTATACTATATAGTGATGATTTTCTTACAGCAAGTCTTTTTTCATTTTGTGACTCTGCACTCGCTTTCGATTTAAACGAGTGAAACAAGTAGTAGAGGCTCTAGTGCGCCGAGCAGCCGCCACAATAACAGTTCTTACGTACTTAGTGCCTCTCCGCAACTGCGATTGGCTGATAATAGCCCCGACAGCCGTTCCGCCGCCACAGGTGATTTAACTCCGCCTAATGTTGATTCTACTACGAAATTAATTCCACTGCGTTACCCTTATCCTTCTCTAAAATGTAGCCAAACTATAGCCTCTAGAGATTCACCAACGATTTTGACAAGTGCTTAATTCTCGATATCTATAGTTATTTGCATTTTTACTTTTTGAGGCAATTGACCGATAATAGAATATGTTATTTAACTCCACCTAATGTTGATTCTACTATCAAATTTACTCCACTGCGTTAACCCTGCCCTTTGCTAAAATGAGTTTAACCGGCGGTTTTGGTAAGTGCTCAATTTTCGGCATCGATACTCATTTGGTTTTTTTCCTTTGTTTTTTGGTGTCATTCTAGACTTTTTAAAGCGATTAATTTCTAATAGCCCCGACAACCGTTTGGCCACCACAAGTGATTTAACTCCGCCTAATACTGGTTCTACTATGAAATTAATTCTACTGCGTTGCTAATTCCTCTCTCACAACACTATATTAATTTTATTATGCTGTCGGGACATAGGTATACAAAATTGAGACAAATAATGAAAACACTTGTTCAAAAGGTTACATAATAATTTACACTCACAAAACGATGTTATCCTGTTCATATTTTCCAAAATATAACTAGTTTAATAACACTCTATTCAATTACAGGCGCCCGCTACAAAGTAAATCTTTCAGTTATTTAAAGTCAAAATGATTTTAATTTCATAAAAAGCAAAATATATTTCGGGCGTTTGGCTGTTTCAGCGTGGGATTAGGTGGAGCATAATTTTGTAGGTCCCGCGGTCCGCAGCCGTGCGCCAGCAAACCGCGGCCCGCTCTTCACTTAATTAATGTTTGCTCCAATTATAATGGCGCTTGGACGTACAAAAAATTTTCACATTTTTTCCACAACTTTGCTCGTAAATGTAATAAGTATTCCTCGGGAGGTTACAGAAGCGACACTCTGAGTTCGCTCCAGCTCCAGTCGACTAACAGAATCGAAGCCATTAGCCGACAAAGACGAAACGCTTGCAAAAACTGTTGCAGTTCCGTACCGCCATTCGTTATTCTCAAAAGTTTTTTCCTTTCAAACTTTACAACAAATTGTCGGACTGCTTCGTGGAACTTTTCCGCAAGAACGATAGTTGCTCACCCGGGGCCCTGAACCTTAAGCACTCTCGCGATTGCAACCAATAATGCTTGTTTCGGCAACAATGAATTTCCAATCACTCGACAGGCAAGCACTCGATGTTTTATCAGAATATTGCTTAAACAATAATAACTTAAATTTGAAAAGCGTTTCCTGCTTTCACTCCAGAGTAAATTTCCAAGTTTCGTTCAAGTTTCAAATACGAACAATGCTAGCAACAAGAAGCGAAGTAATAAATGGAAAAATTTGACTGAACTGAGCAAATGTAACTATTGAT
Source organism: Agriphila geniculea (assembly GCA_943789525.1). Classification (NCBI taxonomy): domain Eukaryota; kingdom Metazoa; phylum Arthropoda; class Insecta; order Lepidoptera; family Crambidae; genus Agriphila; species Agriphila geniculea. The sequence goes on from OX038874.1 coordinate 16,806,677, forward strand.
GTTATTCAAAATAGGTCACATTTTGTACTTCTATTGCAATAGGCAGAACTGTTTAGCATACAATTGTTGTTTTGGGTTATTTTGGGGTATTAGGATTCTAATTTACTATAATACTCACCTAATAGGTATATATAATAACTTTTATACTTATAATAGCGTAACTGGAATAGTTCTATCCCAACAGGACTTTAAGTTATGCAAGATCACATACTATTTAAATCCACAAAAGGATCAAATGCGGCTTAGTTATTGATCCACAGTATATAAAATTTCGTTTGATATTGTAAAAAAAACATTCGAAAGTTTAAAAGTGTATTAATTTTTACCTTAAATCTGTTTGTTGGAGTAGGTACAGAATAAGTACAATGAATTGTAAGTATCTTATGATTTGAAGTCTAAAAAATACGAGTAGAATGAACTAAACTACTGAACTAAACTACTTACGATAGAAAGCATTTAAAGCTTCACTTCTCCGTCCACTTAGCGCAAACTAGCTAGCCGACTAACTTGATCAAGTTTCACAGTATTAGGGGCTTATTCCACAGAAAGAAAAGAATAACGACTGATCAGCGAACTGGGCCGGATAAACGACCTCCATCGGTATTTCGTTGTGAGCAATTAGTGGTGTAGTATACAATGGCGGTGCCGTAATTACTGTGGCGTACTGTGGCGTCGTAGCCCAACCAACAAAAATTATCCCCTGCCTCTTTCTGACACGCCAGGAAAAATTATTAAGCTGAATCGCTGCGTCTTTTCACTCGCTTTCGATTACGATTTATGGATAGAGCACACATGGTTCATGTTTAGATTAGATGACTGTTCAATTAACAAATTGAGAAAACCAAAACGGACTACTTTATGAGTTAGTTAGAATGGAGTATATTAGAACTAACAGAGTAAATTAGTGTATCTGTTACCATTAAAGTACGTAAATCAGTTAGAGTGCACATTAACTAGTTAATCTGCAGATTTGGTCGAGTCAGTTAAAGTGCAAAAAATTGTTTCATTTCGTACGTGATCTCCAAATTCCCTAGGTAATCTGCAGATTAACGACCTAGGATCAGTTAAAGTTAGAAATCAGGTTTGAACTGGAATTATTGTGATTGTAGCGTAAGTTAATATCAAAACTTGGGACAGAGAAGTTACTATGAACGTTTAGCTTTTTAGATCTCATTTATCATCAGTAGTTTTTATGTTGCCATACCCCTATGGGAGGGGGCCACGCACAAGCCTGTCTGCAATTAATAAAGAATACAGGCCAAAACCCGTGGTCCAATGATGGCCCAATGTAGATTGTTGGGTTTTAACGACTGCAATGTAGACGGAACCAAATTTGAACTGCCTAAATGATGTATAATAAATAATAAATAAATAAATGCTTGGACAATTTCACACAGCGCCATCTAGCCCCAAACTAAGCAAAGCTTGTAATATGGGTGCTAGACAACTGATATATTACTTATATACTTTTTAAATATATACTTATTATACATAGTAACACCCAGACCCATCACAGAAAAAAATTCATCATTTTAATTTTTGCCCGGCCGGGAATCGAACCCGGGACCTCTTGCGTGGTAGGCGGCATGTTGACCACTGCACCACTCAGGTCGTATGACCTATTTTGGAAGGCTTCAACGCCACAATCACAGGCTGACTGTGCTAAACCGCAGCATCAGGCTCCTTCTCATATGCTTTTTTAATATAATTTTAAATTGCTTGTTTGTAACGCTTCTATACCTTGAAAAGGTAAATTTGTAATATCAAAAAATGTTTAGAATATGATTTTAAAGTTCTTAGTAATCCCTAACATCTTTTATACTCAACACTATTATATGTAGGTACCATTTTATTACCATGAGGAATAAATGAATATGAATATTTATAGATAATTTTAATAAAATTACGCTCTATATTCGTGAACTGGTTCGAGCTCAATAAAGAAACTAAAGAAATTAATGTTCCTTATTGGTGCTAAATCGCCCCAAAGCACACGCAATTTAATTAATGAAAATAAGGTAAATTATTGAAATAAAAGCCTCATGCTTTATCGTACTATCTATGGATCGGCACGACAATTTTTCATTCTATGGAGTCATAAACTAAGACCCTCCGACCTTTTTGGATATTGCAGGAAGCAATTACAGCTAAATGAATCGCTCGGTCTTTTTGCAGTCCCTTCTGAATGACTTTCATATCAGAATTCATATAAAACGAGACGTATAAAAATATATATAAATATTTGGACAACATCCACAGATTGCTCGAATTCCAGCTAAGTCAGATAGGTAAATTATTTGTAATTTGTCACAAATCACTTTTATTTAAAAAAAGTTCGTTTTTCGGGTTCCGTACCTCAAAAGGAAAAAACGGAACCCTTATAGGATCACTTTGTTGTCCGTCTGTCTGTCCGTCCGTCTGTCTGTCCGTCCGTCTGTCTGTCCGTCCGTCTGTCTGTCAAGACCCTTTATCTCGGAAACGCGTGGAGGTATCGAATTGAAATTTAAACCATATACTAAGGTCTACGGGCCCTTGAAGCTGTAAAAAAATCAAACTTCTAAGTTAACGTAAAAAAAAGATACTGCCGTTTAGGGCGCAAAAAACGCATTTTCGATACTCTCAAAGGAATCAAAATTCATAGGGTACTTCCCGTTGACCTAGAACTATGAAATTTGGTAGGTAATAGCGTCTTATACTACACTTACAGGAATAAATCTGAAAACTGTATATTTGTAATTAAATCATAATAAAATACGGTCATTAAAATACGTAATTATTTATCATCTTGGTGAAACAACGGTATGCGCGGTCATAGTTTAACTTCTAATTACTTTTGGATTAATCGCGCCACTAATTCTTTTAAAAATATCAATATTTATTATTATTAATTATTCAGATCCTTTCAAATATTGTTATAGTTAATTACTTTTAAAAATAAAATAAAAAAGTAATAAATTTGGCTCTAAATATTTTCGCAACATGGCGGTATGTCACGCTGTATGACAGGGGGTCTTCTTCTTCTTATTTTTGTTTTGGCAATCTACTTTCTTCTTGGAAGTAATTTTTGCCAGTGTCAAGTGTTGAATAGTTCAGTGGTAGATTGTTTCAGTTTACATTAAAATGCGGGTGCATCGCATTCCAATGTTGCTTGGAGCATTTGGCACCAAGTATAATCAAGACAGTTTACTCGGTAAGGTCAGCCGAGGTAGCCACCACTACAATAAAAGTCTCGGCTTCACACAACCAAAGGGTCCTGTTGGAATACACCCATTTTCTCTAATAACATTGCGATAGATAAAACCATTTCACAGAACATTATACAGTGTACTATTGATATACAGCGCCATCTGTTGACAATCAACAGTACTTGTATTTCATACAGGTGCGGTGGGTTTGTAATTATTTTATTTTTTCTCAAAAATGCTTGGAAATTCGAACATTATTTTGACAACCTTCTTCGTGCTAAATCGGAGTTTACAGACAGACCGTCAATATTTGTATGAGAATCCATTACTAACGTGTAATAATGGATTTTCATACAAAATTGCCGGCGTCTGTCCAGCAATGTTGCTATTAAAACTCATTACACACGTGTAATTCAGAAATGGAGCGAACTTTTCAATGAAACACAAATATATAGGTAGGTATCAAATGTTGCCTTGATGAGCGAGCACATTCCAAAAATTTTTTTTTAATATATGGTATACTGGTATGACGTGAAAGGCATTGATGAGCACATTCCAAAAAACTGAAAAAAAAAAACAAAAAAAAAATTTTTTTTGCAATATGGGTATCAAATGAAAGGCCTTGATGAGCAATTTCCAAAAAACTGGAAAAAAAAAACTGGAAATAAATGAAAAAAACCGGATTTTTTTTTCAATATGTGTATCAAATGAAAGGCCTTTATGTGCACATTCCACTTTCCATTTTCTTTTTTCAATTACTGTAAGTAAGTAATTTAAAATTAAAATAAAAAGCTTAAAACTTTTAAAACTAAAAAGTTTAAAAGTACTACACAAGCCTTGGCAATGGCAACTAGGCATTGATGGACTCACGTATGTTCTTCAATGCCTGTCTTGAGTGCCGCTGCAGTAATGTACTATTCCATTTCAAACTTCGCCCGTGGTCAATTCTTTGTCGTAATCCCTGGAAGGGTTATTTTCTACGTGGCGACAAAGGATTTCAAATGGTTATCTATACATAGCAGTCTGCTGAACGGATTTTGATGGTATTTTTTTACAGTTTGGTAGCTTGGAGTCCAACTTATAATCTAAGCAATTTTTCACATAATTCCGGTAGGTAGAACCTGGGATAAAGCTTGAACTCTCCGTAGTACAGTTTTCATATAAAAAACTAATAACTACCAACCACTTTTTTTTTCAAAATATTTCCTTTGTACCGACACAACTTTTCTATAGCTTTATTTTATGTATAGATGTAGGTCTGTACGTAACCCTCGGTGGGCGAGCCCGACTCGCACTTGTCCGGTTTTTTTTATAATAACCTAATACATTATAACATGCCTTTCTCTTTTGAAAGGATTAAAATCCGAAAAAATAAACCAAAAAATACTTAACAGTTAAGTATCTAGATCCGGAATCTGTTGAAACAATACATTTTAATTGAGAGTTATTCCCAGAAATGAGTGGATTTCAGTATTGTGTGATTCCGGCTTACGGTCGTCGGGGATATTACTTGCTCGCTTAATGATAATCCTTTTAAAATTAAACAACTATAAGGCATTTTAAGCCATATTTGCTTTGATTTTATAGTATTAAATTATTTAATTGGCTGTGATTGTAGAGCAGGAAATGCAATTTACAAAGGAATTATGTGTTCATAATTACTTATTATCTGTTCAAATTTTCAGGTTTGGTTTTCAAGGGTATATATTTATGGGATGAGTAAAGCTTTTGTTCTTAGCTTAAATAGTCTTTTCGAAATATATTGATGAAAAAAAATATGTTTCATTTATGAAATTCTTAAAAATTTAAATTTTGTTTTGTTTGGCGAAGACTTCATTGCTTTTAACACGAGTCATTACTTTCAAGCCCAGCCACATACACGACGGAATCCTGATTCGGAATTCCGAACGGAATATTGATAATGTATGAAAATTCCGTACGGAAAATTCCGCATGTGTGTGGTAGGTCCATAGATATGTATGGATTAGCTGCGTTCGGAATTACGTATGTACAGAATTCAGAAACGGAATTCCGTCTTTGTGTGTCCCAAGGAGGTTTATAATAGGGAGTGAGTACTCTACAAAAATTTTCACCTATCGTTTAAAAGAAATTCAACTTTATTGCATCGCACATAGAGTTGAAATTCTATCGACGACATTGACTGAAGGCACTACTGTGTGAATGAGACAACACCAGGTGGAGGTCGGTGTCTCGTTCGCACAATTGCCATTACTAAACAATAATACCACGATAGTAGGACTAAAAATATGTACGTTACCAATCAAGTAGTGTATCAAAATTACATTAAGTCGAATATATACTATTTAAATATTTATTTTAGAATGACACATAATAATTGTAATATAAAACAGAACTTTTTTGATTTAATTAGATATCTACAATAATGCTAATCAGCAATCATCGGTGAGGTGGTAATAAATAGAAGTGTCAATCCTGGCAACTCCGATTTTGACCTTGAATTTCAATTTAAGAATTTCAATCTATAGGAAATGATACTTTACAAAACTAGTGTGACCATAAATACTTCACCATTTCAGATTTCCAGAAAAAACGAAATTGTTCTATTGAAATGGCTAGAGGTCGCAGGCGAGACGGTAAAATTAATAATAATAATCAAATTCATGTTTGTGCGCCTATTTCGATGAAACTCGGTTTCTGGTACTATTTCAACATGAAAATAACAACGCAATGTTGAAAATTTTAAAAATCCAAGATGGCGGCCAACTTTTTTGTTTTTGGGCCGATTTCGATGAAACTCGGTTTTTGGAACTATTTTGACAAGAAAATAACAAAGCAATTTTAAATAAACTAAAAATCCAAGATGGCGGCCAACTTTTTTATTTATGGGCCGATTTCGATGAAACTTGGTTTTTGGAACTATTTTGAGAAGAAAATAACAACGCAATTTTTTAAAAATTAAAAATCCAAGATGGCGGCCAACTTTTTTATTTTTGGGCCGATTTCGATGAAACTTGGTTTTTGGAACTATTTTGAAAAGCAAATAACAACGCAATTTTTAAAAAACTGAAAATCCAAGATGGCGGCCTACTTTTTTGTTTTTGGGCCGATTTCGATGAAACTCGGTTTTCGGTACTATTTTGACAAGAAAATAACAACGCAATTTTTAAAAAACTGAAAATCCAAGATGGCGGCCAACTTTTTTGTTTTAGGGTCGATTTTGATGAAACTCTGTTTTTGGTACGATTTTGACAAGAAAATAACAACGCAATGTTGAAAACTTACAAAATTCAAGATGGTGGCCAACTTTTTTGTTCTTGGGCCGATTTCATAAACAAATTAGAAGCCATTTTGATCTTTTTTTATTTTTCCATCAGTTTACATTGAGTTGTTTTTTCTTGTCAAAATAGTACCAAAAACCGAGTTTCATCGAAATCGGCCCAAAAAACATAAAAGTTGGCCGCCGCCTAAGATTTTTAGTATTTTAAAAAATTGCGTTGTTATTATTTTGTCAAAATATTACCAAAAACCGAGTTTCATCGAAATCGGCCCAAAAACATAAAAGTTGGCTGCCATCTTGGATTTTTATTTTTTTCAATATTGTGTTATTATTTTCTTGTCAAATTAGTCCTGAAACCGAGTTTCATTAAAATCAGCCCCAATCACAAATAAAAGAGTTGGCTGCCATATTTGTTTATATTCTTAACATTTCGTTGTTATTTTTTATCAAAATAGTAACAAAATCGAGTTTCATCAAAATCGGCCCACGAACAATATAGTTGGCCGCCATCTTGGTTTATTTTTATATTTTTAACATTGTGTCGTCGTAAATCTCATGCACCCATTTTATTAACTTCACAAGTAAAGAAATTGGTTCAAGAATTTTACCTTATTGACATATTTACCAAAATAACAGTTTTTAATGAAACAGCAAAGTAAATGAACAAGTATAATTATGGGAAAAAGCAACCGAATTTCAAAGGTCAATAAAGTGGAAAATCGTTTGCATCTTTTTTTGACTACAGATCACTAGACAATGTTTTCCTACTTTTACTTGTTTTTCCAACATTCATTTGTTTTTCCGAAGTTCACGCACATTGTATTTTTATAAAAAAATGGAATAAACTTTAAAGTTGCGTAATTATTTACACTTGAACTTAAATTAAATTGAATAAACTAGATTTTGTATTGGTTGAACTACCATATTTAAAAAATAAAAACAAAAAAGCAATTTAATAAAAACGTGATAAATAAATTGTTCCAAATTTTTTTTTAATAAATAATTATTTTCTGTTTTTTAGTTAACGAGCTAAATTAAAAATATACCACCGCCTATCAGAGTACTCGTCAAGACCATTCAAACGAGTCCAAACTCGATGGGGTTGAAAGGTTTTATTACAAAGTTCCTGTGGCCTTCTTCCGGCTTCCTTCATCAGACTCTTGGATACTATTACCCAACAGAGCACTCGTCAAGACGATTCAAACGAGCCCAAACTCGATGGAGTTGCATGATTTCAATATTGAGTTCCTATGGCATGGCCTCCAGACTTCATCATCCAACCCTGAACCTCATCTCCCGTCAGAGTACTTGTCAAGACAATTCTAACAAGCCCAAACACGATGGGGTTGTATAGTTTCATTCATCATAGAGTTCCTGTGGCGTTCTTCCGGCTCCATCATCAGATCAGCTTAATGACATTGTAATATTGCATTTCCTTCCATTTCTGACCTGTGTTCAAGGTTTCAAGTCTCTAGCTCATCGGGAATTCAGTATAAAATCGTTTGCAAAATTTGTGCTCAAACAAACAAAAGAGCAAGCAACCTAATAAAAACGCGGTAAAAAGTGTTAATTATAAATAAAGAACTACCTAGGTATTTAAGTTTATATTAAACAGTTTAAAGTATTATGTATGTCTCCGGCCAACCATACGGTTTGGTCACCCTAATGAAGAAAAGGACACATACATCTACTTGACCTCTCTGTCGGCTCGTTTTGGGGCGAAGCGCTCATTCCGGTTTATAGTACTATTTCCATGGTGTGTCCACTCTAACACGAAACCGTTGTAAACTGTTGAGCTGTCAGTTTGCTGCAATGAAATTATAAAATACACTTACATAATAATACTAAATACTTTGCATACCAAACAGTTTGGCAAATTCGCACGCCATTTTGGAAGCATAAACTTAACTGTAAAATTAATGCGTATCATTTCATTTATCCACAACTTTCATTCAAATATTGCATTACTTATAGGTAGTTGTTTTGTGTAACGTCGATAAACGTATTAAAAAGAGATAAAACTTAGGTACTTTTACGACCTTTTTTACACAACTGCCCAAAAAAATAAGAGTAAGTATATTTTTTATGAGTAATTCAAGGGGATAAATCCTGGAATTATTTTTAATACTTCAGCAGTGCATTTAGGAATTATTGTATATTGGACCGATGCTGATTCAGTCTGTTTTGAAATAAAAAAATAAACTTCAATAAAAAATAAACTCCATCAGGGAAATTACTCCTCCACCAAGTCGGAAACACACCAGGTGCTAGCCTATTTAATTGATCCTGAAATACGTCGCGTTCGTGTTCATGTAGGTTATAGCTAAATATTGACGTGGCACGATCACAAATAGTACATGAAACAATCTTTGACCACATCAAAGTAAGGTACTCGTATATAAAGAGTGTGTACATGTATCATTAAAACTCAATTTTATTTGTTTACTAGCGGCCGCCCGCGACTTCGTCTGCGTGGAAAGGTTTTTGCTATCCCTCGGGAACTATACATTTTTTCGGGATGAAAGGTACCCTATGTCCTTCTCTGTACCCGTGACAACGTGTATGCAAAATTTCATGATGATCGGTTCAGTAGTTGAGACGTGAAGGCGTAACAAACAAACAAACAAACGGACTTTCGCATTTATAATATTAGTAAGGATTCTCTAGTTTTATTGGATTGTTGTAAGCTAAACGAGTCTGACGATTCCACAGAACCGACCAATCGGAATAATTTTATTGCTGTTGAAATATTTAAGCAATAACATCAAATTATTAATATTAGAATTTTAAATGCTTTGTAATAATCAACTTAAAATTCCTAATGTGTGAATTGAATTGATTTGATAAATATCAACGTAGTATTTGCAAAATAGTTGGACAAACGTCATCTAAAACTAATAATCCACATTTCAAGTTGATAGCATTAGTAGTTCTTGAGATATCCAGCTGTGACAGACGGATAGACAGACTGACAGATAGACTGAGTCGCACCATAAGGGTTCCTAAAAAGAAACCGTAATCCTAATAAGTAAGAAGAATTGGACTGTATTGGCGGTTCGAAAGGAATTTATAAGTACGATATTTCAGAATTTGTTATTTCATAACATGCATAAAATGAATGGGAATTCATATAGAAAGTAGCTTCCGGCAATCCGAAGCTATTGCCCTTTAAAGCTTTGCTGGAATCGAGTAGCGAGTAGCACAATAAAATTCAGCTTCAGTATTGTGAGATGCGCATCGCACACGGTCGGGTACACAACGATTGTCGTCGCTGCGGCAATTTTTGTCCAACGGATCGAAATAACCATCAGCTTTGGTCAAAATTCAAAATCATTTATTCAGTCTAGGCTGCTACAAGCACTTGTGAATGTCAAAGAAACTATGCCATCGGTTCGCAAACCCAAAAAAAAAACTCAAGGACTGCTTTTTTCTCCCTGTATATTTCATAAAGAGTCGTCAATTGAAAATGACCTCAGCATTTAAAGTGAGGTCATTTTCCATTACAACAATAATAATAAAATGGGTAGGTAGATATGGGTACTTTGGTGTGTGCCATCATATTATTATGTGACTAATAACATAACTAAGATTGACTAATAAATATTGTTTGGATTGATGCAATTCTAGTCTGCTGGACGCAATACTGTTCCAAAATAGGTAACAATTTAATTTAAAAAAATACAAATTGCTTTTGAGTTCTTGCTTGCCTTACGATTTTGACGACACTATATCCGGCGAACACCACAATAAAAACAATAAAAGGTTTTTTTTTTAAAACAGAAAATTATCAACATCGGTTTGATTACATTTTTGACACAGACTTCCCAACCATCTTTTGGTAAAATTTTGGGACGTAAGTATAATTATTCTTTTAACGGGATCGTGCATGCATTTTCAAGATCGTAATTTATCAAGAGTGAGGTTTGGATATGTTATGATATGGCATAGTATGATGATGATGATGATATTGGAATTAGAGTATAATTATTAGCTTTGCTATATGTTAAATATTGTGATTGTATTGCTAGAAACCTGAAAAAAGTTCAGCTCGTTCAATACAAAAAAGCTAAAGCAACTATTGAATAATGAAACATTCAGCCATTTCATACAAAATCTCAAATGAAATGTGCCTAAATGTTTTGGGAAACAGGACCTAAACAAATATTGGTGTTCAATTTTGTTATTTCTGAATCTCTAGTAGGTACTTTTATAAACTGTTGGTAGTTGAATTTGTTATTGCTTATTATTTTCCAGTTCAGCTGTTGTTTGATTACTTTCGGTAAAGAAAAACAGACTAGGTATATATTTTTATTAAGTTTGTTTATACAGTAATTATGGATGTAATAATTTGTGTTCCAATTCTTGTACACAAATACCTCTTACTATGTTATAATAAAATGATTGCTGTTTATGTCCATGTGCATTGTGCTTAATGCATTTAGCGTCGTGCAGCTGATAATATAATTAAGTTTTTATTTAATAAACTAAAAATTAACTGATTTCTTAAAAAACATTTTTTTTTTTTGAGTTTGTCTTACGCAAAATAATGGATGAATTGAATCATGTTTCAATCCACTTATTTCTATTGCATATTATTACTTTTAAATCGTTTTAACATATTGAAATGTAAAGGATACGCACAGATATAAGTATAAACCAGAAAATCGTTAATTCCCGATAATTGTGCACAAAATAACATGATCAGCTGAATTGTTCCAGCGACCCGCTCAGCCGTGAAAAATTCAAATTGAAATGCTACAATGCTGAGTTCCACTCGTTTCGAGCAAACGGTATTGCAAGCGTCGATACCTACATTCCAGCAATCTACCTTGTAGGAGCTTACTTGCATTTTAAGCACGAATAAATACACTGCGACTACACCGAATTCAAGTTGAAACCGTTGAGAGTGCATGGCGTGAGGTAATTCCAGTGGCGGAAATATAAGGTTTAATTTGTTAGTTTATTGAAGTAGATATGTGGAATTGTAGATTGGCTGAATTTAGTGTATAGCCTCTGCTCTTTTCATTTCAGATAGATTATGTTATTTGCTTTTATTAACTCTCTATTTATGCTGTTTTTACTATTTGAGATTGTTTAGAATGGTTCTTTGAACTCTAATCATAACTGCAAAATGCAGAAATCTGTATCTGAAATATTAGAACCTTAATGGTCCAGTTGCACTACTTATTTTATGTGTAACAAAGAAAATAGCATTGACAAACACATGCATGCTGCAGTTTAAAAAAACAACCACAAAACTTTAACCGATGCAAAATCTTTGCTTTTCACGTTTGGAACTGAAAGCTTTTATTCCAAAACAAAAGATTTATGCGCTTAAGATAGGTGAAAACGTATTCAGTTTGTAGCGGGATGTGAACCTTTGTGTGGGGAAGTGCATGTTCGGATTTCTGCGGAGTGCGACGACTGTCCCATAGGAGCTGGCGACAGCCTTTCCTTTCACTAAGGTGTCAGCTGACGTGTGGGCAACGATGTATGGCTTCTAACGATCGACCTGACGATAAAGGAATGTATTGAATAGCATTTGAAATAAATGCAATGCAACTAATGCAACGTAGATTCACAGATTCACCTTCTTTTCAGTAAATAGGCACAATACCGTGAACTTTGAGACATTATTTATGATTTTTAAACAATTACATAAGTAGGTATTTTTTCTGCACAAACTGTGACAGTGTAAGCTATTTAACATGACTGTATTCTAGGTGACCGTTTGGTAATGGTGCAAAATCAAATGCAAAAGTTCAACATCTGTATGACAAAAAAAATATGTTATTTTAATAAAAAAAACATTATGCATACACATTTTCTAATTTTCAGTATTGCCTTGGAAATACTCAGCTAAAGTAGTGATCATTGAGCAAGCAATGTTAGTGTGACATAAAAAACCATCTGCTACATAACCCGCGGGCTGATTTATCTAATTAGAAACCACCTAGCAACCGGTCTCATTTGACAGATGAATGTGATACATTGCTACTTCTTTTTGGGGTGAAAAAAAACATACCAAAGAAAAGTAGCAATGTATTGTATGTCAAATGAAACCTGTCGCTAAATAGTTTCTATTTAGATAATCACCCTGCCAAACTACGGCTACAGGTGTGAAAAGCTGTTACTGACTCATATAAGGACATTCTTAGAAATAACATGATTCACAAAAGTGAAAGTAACACGCTAGAAATCGGAAATAAAAGCAGCACGCGTAGCTTGACAGGGTCGAGAGATGCTTTGCCCACGGGCCCGAGAGAAGCTTGAGAGTGAGATATTATTTGGTCGCAAAAGCTCAAAGTTCCGTGTGAGCAGTGGCTTGCGTGACTGTAAAGTGCAGAAACCGCTACAAATCGGACTCGGCGTCGATTGACGCCAACTCTGTGCATGATTTACCCCGCCCGATTCCATTTGCACAAAACAAGATTTCCGTGTATCCGATGCCTTGGAAAAACCTTGCGTCATAGTTTTGTAAGCGAGGAATGAAGTTGTTGAAAAATACGTTGTTTTAATAAAAGTTTTTAAACGGTGGTGTTTGATGTTACCAGTCCTAATTAAAATTACAACTTCTTGTTTATTTCAGGTTCGTTGGTTGTTTTTTTTTCTGTTATTTCCTTTTATCAAAACGGAAAGCTTTTTATATTCGTTAATGCATATAAATGAATGTCATAATCTGCCTATGATAGAGATATATGCTAGCGACATGCAATGTGATTCCTGCTTAAAGCGAAGTCATAGGTACTACTTAATTTTTGATCTGCAATCAAATTATTTAAAAAAATAACTTTTGTTTACAGAAAAAATATAAAAGTTCAGGCTCACATATCAATAATTCACTGTAATTTTGTATTGAAAGTCTAATGGGAAGGGAAAGTCAAAATTTCAATGCGTTTGTCTTTCTATTAAGTGGAATGTCTTGGTGTGTGTTCGTCTGGCAAACATTTGTTGAACGTGATCCAACTTAAAAGGATGGATTTATGTTACTCTACTAAATTTGGGACCCAAGTGAACCGAACCGATTTACGAGTATGTGTCTTTTTAGGACTGGCAAGATGGATGTTGTTACGTCTCGAACCTTAACTTCATAAAGTAATCAGGATCCAATTTATAGAACTGCGGGTATTGAATTAAATTACTTCATCTATATGATTAGGGTGGGTTGGGAACGGATTACTCGGATAAATGAATTCATTTGTATGGTTATACGTAGGTACTGCAACTTTAATTTGGAGTTAAATAAAAAAACCGGTCAAGAGCGAGTCGGACTCGCGCACCGAGGGTTCCGTACCATCATAATTGCACCATCAAACCACACTGCAGAATAGAATAATAAAATTAGTATTTTAGTTTTAGGTCAGCGCCATCTCTTGACCGATAGTGGAACTAATATTACCTTTTTTAGAAATTTGATAATTTCAAAAAAATTGTGCTACATTGAGACATTGTTTTATTTTTCCTGTAATCTTTATATAAACTGCTATCACATAGAATTATTTCAGATTTTTCTCTTTGCAAACTTCGGAGATAAGGGGGGGGGAACAGTATTTTTAAAAAATAAAAAATGTTTAAAAACGTGCAAACAGCGCTCTTTTATATGACACCCCACATGCCCTAGTAGCCACTTCAAATTTTTAAGATCCCTTTTCAGTCCCTGTTGTAAAAAAGGTTTTGTTTATTTATTTCTTATTTGAAAAATAGTTGGGCAAGTGTCATCTTAAACTGTTCCAAATTTCAAGTTGATACCATTAGTAGTTCTCGAGATATCCAGCTGTGACAGACAGACTGAGTCACACCATAAGGGTTCCTTTTTTACCATTTTGGTACGGAACCCTAAAAAGAGGTCATAATGTAAAAAACAGTTGGGTATTCAGATATTTGTATTTACTTACCCAGATACTTAAACGGTCTAACACCCTTTTCCACTTAGAATTAGATCATACGTACTTGGTTATGGCAATAGCGGTGGTGTAAGATAAAAATAAGATTCAAATAATTCAAAATACATTACGACTGAAACATACGTTTTTTACTGGAAGACTAGTTTGACATTATTTATTTTTCTCTAGCACGTTCTTGAATGGTATTATACTAGTATTAAATACAGGACAAAAAGGTTTTCCTAAGAACTGCCATACAAGGCTAAGACGGGTCGGATACTCAAAAGATTGGAAGTTCAATGTATTCTGTGGTTTAGCTAAAGAAATACTGTTGAAAAATAAAAGCCTTTATTGATGTTTGCCAACTTGGGATTCAGATAACGAATACATACTTTGAGGAAAAACTTTTTAAGTGAAAAATCTTTTATTTTCAATACATTTTATTTTTGAGCCATTAAATAAATGAACATTTGAAGCACCTGAAGATCTTAAAAGCAAACAAACCCGATTGCTTGATTAAAATAAAAATAGGAAAGACGATCGATAGGCTGTATTTGATTAAGTAATTGTATAAATGAAAAACTGAAACCAATTACAAGTAAGAAGCAAGAATATAACTCAGTCGTTTAGTTTGAAAATTCGCTTAACATTCTGTTTAAGTTTTGGACTATACGATTTGCAGGACATATTTGTTCACAGGAGAATTGTTGTACCAAAGATCGTCCCGGGACAGCCAGTGGACAGCCCTTGTTAATATTCTGACTGACATAACGGAATCTGCCTTGTGAATCTTGAATAGTAGACACAGACTACGGCAACAGAAGCATCCTGAATTTTGAGCAGACAAAGCCATAGCAACTCCTTTAAAATGTACTTCTACTGCTATTAAAATTGAGACGATTTTGCGCTGAAGCAATAAAACTTATTAAGTAAGGTATGTACTCTCTTTTTGTTGTTGTAGTAATAACAGCGAATACGCTTTTCACTGAATTGTTCCGCGTTCACAAAGGTTTGCTTCACTATATTAATTGCAGTGGATTGAAAAGCGAATTCTTGGCGTTTATTCATCCGATATTTCAGATGAAAATAAAAACCTTTATAATGTTTGTTTTTTCTTTAATAATTATTTCGGTAGTTACTTACATGATATTATTATGCCTCTTCGTCTTTGTATTTAACTTTGGTATCATTCTATATGTCGTAGGTTATTCGTATAAATCAGATATTTACAAACATCCTAGTACGATTGCAAAAAACCGGATACTTTTTTATTTTTACAAAAATCCAGCATATCTTAGGTAAATCGACTCTTAGATTATCCAATCAGCATTTAAGTTTCCAACTGTCCGAAACATACTGAGATTTTAACGAAGATCCTAAAACTGGCTTGCACAATGAGGATCAGTAACAGGTTTGAATCCTATATAGTTTTATTGGTATAATATTTATATTATACCAATAAAAATAAAAATATACCAATAAAAAATCTTTCACTAAGTTTTATAGGTAGGAATATTATTCCTACCTATAAAACTTAGTGAAAGATTTTTGAAATACGTTTAGAAATGGTTGGTTATGCTTTTTGATAAGCCACTAAACAAAAATCGTTACGATCCTCATTGCGAAAATCTATCGTAGATTCCAACTATACAGTATTTTATCTACCATCGACCTAGGATTTTTGCAAAGATTCGGTTTATACGACTATCCTACAACATATTATTATATAAAATAACTAGTTAAACATAATAAATGTGAGATGAAAGCCTACATGGATGTGTAACTTTACTATGCGCGCCAAATAAGAATAGTATCGACAACTTCACGGCACTGGACAATTTTGTTATTGCTTGGTAGGATTGATAACTGCATAATGAATAGGATGTGCATAAAAAGAAACAAAATATATAAAAATATGATTTTTATTTTTGCTGGCATCGATCAGCATGGCAAACGATCATTGGATCTTTTGTTGGCATAGCAGTACAAAATTGACCAGTGACGTGACGTGAAGTTGTCAATACTATTCTTATTTGGCACGCATAGTACATTTACGCATCGTTTGGTTTCGCTTATATAACGGGATATATTTAAATTTTACTGAAAATATTATTCCAATAATCAAGTATTTTCGATAATATTATTTATGATCTTCATTCATGCATTTCTTTCAATTTTAATTTGTAGGTACTGATTTAATAATTATGAAACATTTCAGTTACAAACAAAAATTCTAAAACCGTAAATCATTAACAAATAACGCGCGACAACGATTTTCCATCGCGACAAAATTTGTTTCGCGGCAATTAGTTTGCGGAGCGCACCACATATCTGGTGGGGGCAGCACTGAGCCCCAACATTTATACCGGCCAGCCGCCATTAGTCGGGCTCAGTATTGCTCACAAATAAACACGCGGGAAAGACCTTTGTTCGCAGAAGCAGACACGAAATTAACGAACAGGTATAAGTAGCGGTTACTAACTTCATCATGGTTTGGAATAGGTCACAATATCATAAAAACACACCGAAAATGTTAAAATTCAATTTAAAAATAGAATATGTTCATCCACATCATATAAGTTTACGTACTTACCTTGTTTGTGCTTCTTTTAGAGAAGTAGGTGAAGGTAGTAAGTAAGTATGAATGATAATTATATTAATTATTCATCGTACGAAACTTATAAGGAAAGTATCAAACGTACTACTATTTATTCTGTGGTATAAGTGAGTGACCTCTAATATTAGATACACAAGCACACCTTTCATGGGACATCCCGTATAAGCTGATTTAATTTTTATTATTACAGCAATATCGGGTCATTCTGAACTTACCATTCAAATTTCAAGGATGTGTCCAGTCCATGAAACTAAACAAGTTTCTCTAAGAAACATGTGTCGAATCGAATTTCGCCACAAAATTTTGATCATCCTATACTAAATTGATTATGATCTTTTTGATTTGTATAGATAGTCGGTTTTTTTTACATATTTGGCCATGTGTCCCTAGAGAAATTTGAGTTTCATGGACTGAACACATCCTCAAAATTTGGATGGTGAATACAAAATGACCCTGTATATGCAGTTATTAAACTAGACCACAATAACATATGTTTACTGAAACAATGTCAGAAAATCTTGACTTTTTAACAGGAGTGCCGCCGGCGCGACCATCCTCATAATGATGCCAATTAGTCCGTGTCGCGCCACTTAATTTATGTCGGGAGGAACCGAACCGCCCCTTAACTTTCCTCATAAATAAACCGCTTGAAAAAATCTAAGCAACAACAATCCATTGTCCGCGCAACTGGCGGTTCCTGTTTTTTGTAAATAATGTGATTTTATCCACCTACGCATTCACCAAATTAGTAGTGGATTGATAAGTAAACAAGGCCACGTAATTAATAGTTGCACTGCTGGCGTGAAAATGCCCGACGATTCTTATGTTGGAGTTTTTGGCGCCATTTTGTCGAGTTCGGTTCGGTGTCTATTAATTGATTCATAATGGATATTGTGTCATGAAATTGGTTCAGTATTGTGGTATTTGTGGTACAAGTGTCTACGGAACTGAACAATATGCGGGATAATTGAAATAGGCGCGGTCTTGGTTGTGTGAAGGTGAGACTTTTACTGTAGTGGTGGCTACCTCGGCAGAACTTACCGAGTAAACTGTCTTAATATACTTGGTGCCAAATGCACCCGCATTCTAATGTAAACTGAAACAATACCTACCACTGAACTATTCAACACTTGACACTGGCAAATATTACTTTCAAGAGGAAAGTAGATTTGCCAAAATAAAAATAAGAAGAAGAAGATTCTTATGGGAGTTTTTGGCGGGATTTTGTCAAATTCAGTTCGGTGACTATTTTAATTATTCGCAAATTGATTCATAGTGGATATTGTGTCTTAAAATTGGTGCAGTTTTGTGGTACAAGTGTCTACGCAACTGAACAATATGTGGGATAATCGAAATAGGCGCGATCTTGGTTGTGTGAAGCTGAGACTTTTATTGTAGTGGTCGCTACCTCGGCAAAACTTACCGAGTAAACTGTCTTGATATACTTGGTGCCAAATGCACCCGCATTCTAATGTAAACTGAAACAATACCTACCACTGAACTATTCAACACTTGACACTGGCAAATATTACTTTCAAGAGGAAAGTAGATTGCCAAAATAAAAATAAGAAGAAGAAGAAGATTCTTATGTTTAATGGAACCGAACCAAATGTTAAAAAAAAATATAAGATAGCTTAATTCTTAAAAAAATAAAAGAGTTCTTTTTTTTTTATTTATTATTTGCGTACCAAGTTTTCTGTAAGGCAAAGGAATGCTGTGCTGTCCCCACTGCTAGCCATTTTATGCTTGGATTTTATTTTATTTTTATTCTGTTTCTTTGTTTCAATATCTTGGTTTGTTTTGTAATGTTAGTATTGTTTTCGTCTCTGTTTCCGTGATGTCACTACTGGTCTCAGCAGAATACCAGTGTAGTAGACGTTGTCTGCTGCTTATACTGAGCTGAGGTCAGTATTGGCATCACACAGCACGTTGTTTATTAGGTATAAGTATTTCATTGTTTTTATTTTTATTATTATTATTATTGCGCCTATTGTATATGTGCTGTGTGTTGCCAATAATAAAGTATATTCTATTCTATTCTATTCTATTCTAATCATCAAAAGTTCTGAAATGACAAATAACTGATCACCATATTCTCTTTCAACGACAATACATAAGCTAACAATTTGCGATGTCATCGATGCAATCAACAACGAGTTTTTTATTCATACTATACACGTTTTCATCTAGTAAACACCCAATACTGCATTTAACATAAGTACCCATACTTACCCATTCTTTGGCAACAATGTCATACCATTTTAACACATAGCTACTTCAGGTCTTCAGGATCCGGTTAGAAGCATCAGTTAAGAGCCGTAAGGAGCTTACAGCTTCTTCACGTGAAATACGGTAATAGTACAAGATAACAGACTTTGTAGGCACTATAAACACGAGTTTATACTTAACCTACAATACTTAGCGAGTAATAGGTGGGAGCTTACGCATGTATTCTCAATGGGTAACACCTGCACAATGAGGTTATCCAAATCTGTCACATTTCTGCAATTGAATATTAACCCTTGTAGTATTGTGAGTAAAGTTCAAATTCGATTGAAGATTTTTGACATTTTGTGATAACCTAATGTCCTAATGTATGCTAACCGTAAAAATCGAGGGCGTCAGACAAATATGTGTGGTTGGCTCAACGTGATTTGTAAAGTATTCTGATGATTGTAACACATGTTACGGTCATTACATTAATCAATTATGAAATTTTTATCTTTCATTTATGCATGAAACTAGCTAAATGTCTGCGACAATCATGTTTTGTTTGAATTGAACTTTTATTTACACTCATTTTTTTTTTATTAATCATTACCTTTTATAAAAATTGTACCTATTTATGCAATATAACAAGCATAGCTTCAAGTACAGTTTGCCGTCTACAAAAGTTTCTAAACTGAATACTTTGTAATTACGATGCTTTGTAATTAAATCTCTTTGCGTAAAATAAAACCTGTTTTTGAACAAGTGTTGCCTTGTCAAATAAAATTGAGTTTGGAGTTTCCTTTCAAATTTACCTAATCAAATATTTTAAGTTATCCTTAGAAAATTACTTTTAATAGGCATAAGAAGAGAAACTGTATTACTTTCTGCTGTATCGAAGATCACGTAAACAAAATAAAAATTATACTCTTACGTATTGTAAGTACCTACTTTATATAATTTCCATGAATGACAATTAAACTATACAACATGTTACAAAAAATACCCCTAATGCCGACTATAGTAGGGGGTGGAATTATCAAAAATGCTGAGACACGTATATTAATTTTTAATTGTCAGCTTAAACACAAAATCCTAGCTTTGAAACCGAGTTACTTCCATCCCCACACATCCACAAACATTCATCCCCTATTTCAATCTCTTAACCCTTATTTCGCGATAAAAGGTAACCTATATTACTCAAACTCTACTCTATCTCTGTACCAAATTTCATCAAAATCGTTTCAGTAGTTTTGGTGTAAAAACGTAACAGACAGACAGAATTACTTTCGCATCTATAATTTATTAAAATATGGATGTTATAGCAACAAAAAGCATCATGAAAAATAACTTGAGCCAGTATCAAAGATTGTGCTCAAATCAGTTGGGTTACCCAAAGCCTGAGGGCTCAGATAAAGCTATAAGTTATTTTCCTTTATACCCGTGGTTAAAAGAATTCAATTACATAATGCTAAGGAGATTAAAAAGGCTAACACAACTCCTTTGAGATAACGTAGGAGCTATTTAATTATTGGATATCCTTTGGATCTTCTTTAGTAAAATCTTACTTATTTCATTTGAGGTTTAATGGCATTGATATAATCTCATTCCTTAGGATAATCTTTATGTTGCGATTAAAATTGCTTTTATATTATCGTCAATAAAAATCATTGGTTCAAACGATTTTAGGAAATATGTAGATCCAATATTTACCGTTATTGGTATCGTGTTTTATTTCGTTCTCAACCAGAATAGGTAAGTAAGTATAATGAAAACTAAAAAACTAAGGTATCATTCACATTTCACACAGCTTAGTCACGTCTCAGTTACGTCAAGTCAGTCTTTCAATACAAGGTTTGTCTTGCCGGGTCAAAACTTAAATTGAAATTTTACTGAATGTAGACGTGACTGAGACGTGAATGAGCTATGTGAATGATCATTAAAAGTGGTTTATTTTAAGATAATTATTTTAATAGAAGAAAGAATTTATTTATTTTATTTCAGCTAGCTTGTAAAAGATGAAAAAAATGTTTTTCACCTTTATTTCAGACAAAGATTTTCAGTGTGCAAACGAAATGAGAGCTCCTACAAAGTCCAATATCATAAAAAATTTGGTATATATTTTAGAACTCAAAGACAAAGCAAATCTGCTCTATTATATTAAACCAACCTTTATAATATTACAACTTACACACACACACACACACACACACACATACACACACACACACACACACACACACACACACACACACACACACACACACACACACACACACACACACACACACACACACACACATACGAGTACACGGGTCACATAGAACCTCGCAAAAGAAAATATAACTATTATTTTGTATTTTTACTTTTCGATATGTTTGAAAGAAACAAAGCTGATTGTCGAATAAATTTGCTTATGTTGAAAAAAACATTTTACACTCGATTTTACTTTTTATAATTAAACATAGCTTTGTTCGAATGACGCAATACTAAAAATGGAAACAAATCCCTAATGGAACGACGACTAAAATAAAAAAATATAAAAAAACAGACAACTTTATTGTTAACAATTCAATTAAATGAGTTGTATCACTGTCTGATTTGATTGGATATAAATATACAGACTCACTCTCATCAATTTACAGTTTATATTTCGATTTCTCTTTAATATTATACCTTGCGTCTGTATTGTTTTCTTTATGAGTATTTAATCATCTTTGCTATGCTCAATAATATACTTTATTTCTGCGTCCGTAAGGTTCTTCTTTTCGAATGGGAAATGCGGATGTGAATACCATTTAGCTGGAGTTCTAAGTGAATAGTTACTATTCAACCTAGAAAGCTCTGTAACTTCTTGTGGAGTGAGCTCAAAGTCAAAAATATCGATATTTTCTTCAATTCGTCCTTTATTTGTGGAACGAGGAATTGCCACTATTTGTCGATCGATCTGAAAATAAAAATATCATTAATTAATAGAATAATTCTCATAGAAGTTTTTCGTGTTCTACTTACCCATATTTTCTGCCCACTTTCTACCCAAAATCTATTCCGTTTTTATATACCAACAAATTATTATATTTTCGCCTAAGATTTTTGCATTCTACCCAAAATGGATGCCGGTTTCGATCCATAGTGGTTTATTATAAAATGTTGTACTTACTGCGAGAAAAAAAGGTTTGTGGTTAGAAAACGGAATTGTTTTAGAATTTGGGTAGAACACGGAAGCAATTATTACCATTACTTAGTTAATCATTATAAGTTATTATAAGTAATGATTATCCATAGCCTAGGGAGTATTGTAATGATTATCCATAGCCTAGTAATAAGTAATGATTATCCATAGCCTAGGGATCAATTAATCAAAAGATAAAAAATATGTAAAAGTTATTTCATTAGCTATTTTGTGCATTTAATGTATAAAAGGATTTGCCCACACATGTAGTTAGTTAAGTCAGTCCATAATTATCTATATTTTAGATTGTTTACTTTTTGGACTTGAATTATTATAGGAGTCGGTACTTTTCTATGTTATGTGACAGAAAAGTTTAATATTTAATGAGGGCGTTACAATAACACAAGCCATTAAAAAGTAAAATGATACTAGTAGGTAATATCGACCCAACTAAAAGTGGATTAGACGGAAGAATGAAGTCGGTCACCAATCAAATTACGATAGCTTTAGCCAATATAACGTCTCTCACAATAGATTCTCGATATACAGTGTTGTCTCTTAATCCCATCGAGGCTTATCCTAGTTTAGCTTAGGACAATAATCATCTATAATGGACCTCGCTTCTCTAAGAGTTTTGCTCTTAGAGATCAATTGGAGATCACAACCATTTATATGTTTCATATTGAAGATCTCATCTACAAGGAGACGCCACTGTCAGGCGTACCCCTCTGTCAAACGAGAATGACCGCCGCTCATACTCGTTATATAAAACTAGTTGACCCGAGTTCCCCGCCATTCAGCTGATCATCGTACACGCGAAACGACCGGAGCTAAAAATGCCGATTTGCAGTGTTTTTTCATGTAAAAAAATATCGGAAACATTTAGTGTGCAAAAGGATAACGTTATTTTCCATCTGCTGGTATTATTTTGTCCAATTGTTTTCAAATAATGCACTAAAAATGAAAATAATTCAAAAATATTGTCAATCAAACAGTGTTGCCACTAAATTATACAAAATCCCTTTTAGCCTAATTTTTCAAGTTGAATGTATGACCAATGACACTTAAAACATCACGTTCCTTCTTAACCTGTTAATACCTACCATTCATTATAGGTACTGTAGTGTAGACGCTTGATGAATTTATTAGGTATAGATTACTTTTTGCAAATTTATTTATTGTTATTTTTTTCTTTATCTTTATTTATTATAATCTCTTACTCAATACTTAAAAAATAGCAGGACTATTAAACTTATGTTTAAAATAGGCATTGTAGCACATGAGTAAATAAACGGAACAGAGTACAAGCTCTCAAAACTTATACCCATTCTTCAAGGGTTGACACCTGCCTTTCTATTGTCTAATTTCAAAATCTATCGCAATCGCTTTCAAGGATGTAACACATTGAAGCTTCTTCTTGACACAAATAAAAACTTACCAAAGAAATGCAGCAATGTGTCACATCCATCTGTCAAACGAAAGCCATTGCGATAAATTTTAAAATTAGACAATAAGCCCCCTAGTTGCAGGTTGAAAAGTAGGGAAAATAGAATACGTCCGAATGTCACAGCCACTTTATTCCGAAAATATTAAGATTACACAGTTGAAACTTGGTAGGTAGATGTATTCTGTTAACCGCTTAACGAGTTTAACACAAAAATAAAAAAATAAAAGATTAAGGGGGGGCTATTACTTATGGGGGATTATTACTATTCTTCTCGCTCTTTTATATTGATATCGAGTGAGTACACAATTTCGCATTTAAAAATTGTGTATTATTTTTTTTACGCGTTTTATTTAGAGTTAGTATTAAACCATTGTCAAATTACAACTTAAAACGGGAGTTATATAGACGAGTTCCGTTGTAAAAATCTGTCAAATGAGACCGGTCGCTAGGTGGTTTCTAATTAGATAATCAGCCTGCCGGCTGACAATCCAAGTCTCCGTGCAAATATTTTCTTCTTCATTGTGACATTTGTGACCCGCGGGCTCCATGATCTGTCACGGGCTCCACTCTCCGTGCTTCTTTTCATTGTGACTTGCCGCGGGCTCCATTCTCTGTGCTTCTCCCCATCGTGAGTATCGTGACAGGCCGTGGGCTTCCACAACACTATGTGTGTGTTTTGAGGATTATCATAAATTGTATTTTATTAAATTATATTTCTGTCTTTCACTTCTTAGATACAATTCTCCTTAGGCGATTCTACTTATCTTTCTTTTACCTCCTTAACGTTAAATAATTTATTATTATAAAATATTTACGGATGTCACTAATTTTTCCCAAAATATGCCATTTTAATTTTAAAAACGGTGGCCACACTGCAGCAAAAGTAATGTTGTGACAGCACAGAAACAAATATCGATATCGACTTTATCAGAAGGTACCTATGTTATTCTGGCTATAAAATATTGGGAAAAATACTAACTTTTTTCTGCCGAAAGAGGAATTTCGTTTTTTTAGAAAAAAAAACTCTATTATTTATTTTGACGGAAGCGGAATGTGACGAAAGTGGCCTAAATGTTTGTTTGCCACTTTCTTTAAAATAAGTATAACAAATAAAGATTTTTAATGTAGTTATTCCGTTTTAAGGCCTACTTAAACATGAGCGGTATCCGCTACGCCCCGCGGTGCACACGCCCCACGCTCAACCCGAACTCAACTCAAACTCAACCCAAACTCAACTCAAACTCGCCTCAACCGCAGCCCACCTTGAAATACATCGCTTACAATTTTGAGTCACTGTGTAATGTTCAGGTGAGTTTAAGGTGAGTTCGGGTTGAGTTTGAGTTGAGTTCGGGTTGAGCGCGGGGCGTGTGCAGTAGCATTGACAAAATATAACGGAGCTTATTAATGTGTCATAAAACTGAAAATTGAAAGCGCTTTATTTCAAGGAGTGGGCTCCGGTTAAGTTGAGTTCGAGTTGAGTTTGAGTTGAGTTCTGGTTGAGGTCGGGTCGTGTGTTATCGTCTGAACAAAGCCTTATTTACCCCGCGAACGCACCTCGCGTCGCGCGCCACCACCGCCGCCACCGCTACCGCCTCTGATAGCGGTAAAATTCCGCTATGGTTAAAACAGCGCGTTATCAGCATACCCATTGGGATATCGTTAGCGCCACCGGTAGAGGATACCGCTGAGATTTGAATCGTTTCACTAATCTAAGAAATTATGTCTTTGATTTTAAAGATGCGAAAACCTACCAGTATTTGAAAACTCTTGCTTAGTTAAATTGACCGGGTAGAATTTCTTGCAGTATCATCAATTTTACTGATTTATCCTAATAAGTCACCCTGTAGATTTTGACGACAGCCAAAGGTTGCCTTAGCATCATCGAAAGGCCTAAATTGAAAAAAAAAACTACAGACTTATTTGAATTTTTGTCATCATAATTCAATCATTAAGACATAAATTAAAAATATGAGCCGAAGGTATCAAGAGTAAAATATCGATAGTGTCAAGCACTAGCAACGTTTACATGAAAATGACGTCATCGCGTGTACTGACAGGTTGGTTTCTGCGTGTATATGTACTTGTGTGCGTAAAGTTTAAGCTAGTGTTTGATAATTTTGTCGTGTGCGTGCGTAGCAACGTGATCGAAAATGCATTAGTGTTTAACGCTATTTCTGTGTGCGTTACCTCGTCCCCCGCGGAAAGTGGCAGACTTTTTTGTAAAGAAATTAGTTCTCGTGACGCCTCCTTACTTGGTTAAATGCTCTAAGAAATAAAAAGATGAAAATACCCACTCAATAGGGTATTTGACAACATTGAAAATATACTACAAATTGTGGTCATCCTAACAGATATTGGCGTAAAAAAACATATTTAACTATTATATACACAAAATTAAGTCTATTAATTGATTAATTTCACCTAGAAAAATGAAATAATTTTTGAATTTTTTTCTGTGGCGAAAACGCTCTAAGTTGATTGATGACGTCACTTGCCTGTAAATAAATATGGCTTCAGGCGTTTGACACGACCATAGACTAAGGATCCACGATTGATGGCTGTCAAATGGCTAAGGATATTACAATGTTTACAGGCTAGTGACGTCAAGCGCCATAGCGTTTTTGGCGCGGTTTTAAAATATTATTTTAGACTACGCTGACGTCTGTTATACGGATCTGACGGAGGTAATGCTTAATAAGTTAGAGCGACTGCAGAATATGTTCATAAGATTTATTTTCAATATACGTAAATATGACCACGTATCCCACCTGCGTTCTAAGCTCAATTGGCTCCCTATTCGCCGGCGCAGGGACTTACATACTCTTACGCTTCTTTAGTCCATCCTTTTCCATCCAACGTCCCCAGCCTATCTCAAAGAATGTTTCTCCTTCCGCTCCTCATCCACACAGTGCACGTTGCGCTCTTCTTCCAATCTTACTCTAGAAATCCCACGCCACTCAACTGATTTCCTGTCATATTCTTTCTCCGTGCATGCTGTGCGTTTGTGGAATTTACTCCCGGAGGGTATCAGGAAGGCTCGTTCTCTGAGTTCCTTTCGCGATCAAGTCAGAAGACATTTCCTTTCTACTATCTAACTTATTTCCTTTCCTTATTATCACTTATTAATCTAGAAAACTTCATTTCTTTCTATACATTCTTGTATATCTATATCTCTTCTCCTTCCCATATTTGCACCCACTCCCCACTGTCCTCTTCTTCTCTCACTCTATTACTCAAGGTTGCCTGGAAGAAATTGCTATTTAAGCAATAAGGTCGCCTTTTGTGTGCTTTCTCTGTTTGTTATTTTTCTTTGTAATATGTCCTGTCTTAGTGTGCAATAAAGTGTTTTATTATTATTATTATTATTATTTTAAACTTTAACACTGTTTTTTTTTTAATGAAATACATTGATTTTTCCTGAAATATCAATGTGGTGCGCTTATAACGTAATAAGGAATAATTTAAAATGGTTTTCCAAAATTAGACAAATAGCCTATTCTTGAGACACTGAATGATCGTAATAAATTATCATAAAGTCGTTTTATCCTTACTTGTCTTATTTAGTAAACAGTTTTTGGCCAAGCGAGCGAAAAGCGCGAGCAAAGTGTCTCCGTTTCAGCTTGAGCAAAAATGTGTCTGGCTGTTCTTCTCTACAGGTCGCATGTGTTTTCAACAGATTCTCGTGAAATTTTACCAGCAATGGGATTTTTAGTTAATTCAGTTTTTCGAAAAAGGAACGAAAATATGAATGAAAATGTATGAAACAGTCTTATTCGCGATTTCAGAGTTGGTCCCATATTAAAAGTTGTTCAGATTGATGGTGCCTATCTATCTACCAAATTCTGGTTTAATTCTGTTACACGTTGTATTCGTTAAAACGAACTTTATTTTACGGAACATGTTGGTATTCTAAATCGGGAATCCATTTAGGAATTGAAACAAACAGATTCCGAGCTTTCAAATATTTTAAGTTAATAAAAACTCATATAGCGTTCTATTATAAAGACTGAACGTTGAGCGGAACGTTTATTTGCGTTATTTATAACCATTTTAGTTCCACCTTCAAACTAGCGCTCGTACATTATTGACGAAAGACTGATTAAAACTGAAGAAAACCTTTGACGAAGAGTCAAATATTTATTTTGAATCATTTAAATTATTTTAAATGAAGACAGCCAAAACGCCAAAACATTTAGGAACATCCTTACTATATACTATATACTATATATACTATAATACTATCCTTACTATCCTTACTAATATTATAAATGCGAAAGTCCGTTTGTTTGTTTATTTGTTTGTTTGTTTGTTACGCCTTCACGTCCTAACTACTGAACCGATCATCATGAAATTTTGTATACACATTGTCAGGGGTACAGAAAAGGACATAGGGTACCTTTCATCCAGAAAAAAAGTATTGTTCCTGAGGGATAGCAAAAAAACTTTCCATGCAGACGAAGTCGCGGGTGGCAGCTAGTTACATATAAAGCACTTCACTTTTCAGTGTTCTATGATCATTAGATCCAAGAATTTTACATATGTATCATACTCGTACAATGAATTTAAAGGTCTTGATTAGATCCGTCACATATGTGATCAAAAATATCGCATCAACGAATGTGTTCAAATAGGTGACCATTACAATAGGCTATTTTACACCATGTAAGATAAAGTATAAAAATGCATATTTAAGATAGATTTCATAAATAGTAAACGAGAAACGTCGATATTTATTCATAAAAATGCAATATACATTTTATAATTCAATTTTAAAAATCGTCTTTTTTAATCTATTCATCAAATGTTAAAAACGCCCTTCGCCATATTGGATTACGATGTGACGTCACTCCGATAGTAAACAAACATGACAGCTCTCTTCTCTCTGTGATTGTGATTAAACAAATTAGATTTTCATCGATTTATTTTGAAATCTTATAAGTCATTCCTACATCTGTGGACTATTATCCTTTATTTTATTAAATAGCATCATGAAATACAGTTTTGTTAAAGCAGAAAGTACAAATCTACCAAGGATAAATACATTCATTCATGGTGGCGAAATTTTTGCGTCCAATCCAATCCCGATTTCTGTTCTGCAGAGTTGAGAAATGTTAAAACAGCAATGTAAGTACTTAGCATATATCAAGTTTTGTCTAACAATAAGCACAATAACAATACAACACGATGATACCCTGTGTTATCTATAACAATCTAACATAACCTATTTTTTTTTTTGTTATCAGGTCCTGGGAGGACGGAGAAAGTCAAGTTTAGCGCTGTATCACCTAATAATTAAAATAATGATGAAGACTGATGTTTTATAAGTAAGATCTCCCATCTTTTCAATCAAACAACCATATCATTCCTAGAAATTAAAACTAGAGATCAACAATAAAAGTGGCTTTTGTTTATGGCATTAACTAAAATTATGGCAGAATCACAGCCTCGAAATGCTAGTGAGCCAGTGCAAAACAGTGGATGGTACCAGATGCGACCAGAGGGTCGCTATGATTTTTGTGCAAAAATTCCAGGAACTTCAGCAATATCAAGAGGTAAGAAACTGGAGGAAGTCAGGAAAACAGTGGAAAAGAAAATGGAATGAAGATAGAAAAATGCAGTCTATATATATATTATTTCTGAGGCATTAACATTTACAAATTAATAACAACCCTACTTTTGAAATTAAGTGTCTAGTGAAAAAAAAGCACAGGACTATTTTTCCAACTTTAAAGTTTGTAAACTACTGAAAATACACTTTTCATGTTATATAAATAACTGTTTTTTTTATAATTTAAACCTACCTACTCTACTCCTATCCTACCACAGATCAAAGAAATGAGTTTTGCTTCTGAGTATCCTACCGTACCCTACCTTATGTATAGTATAGATAGTGCATATTATGTAGGTACTTTTTCACATATTTTGCACTCATGCACATGAGATAAATACACATCTATTACATTCTTTAAATCAACACGGCTATGTGTTCACCAACATCATCTTATATACAGTGCGCAATGGAAATAAAATAAAACGGTACATAATATTTGATATATTTATTTGACCGCTATATTAATAATAACTACATTTTATAAAATCAATGTTTTGATATTTTTACTATAATGTGTGTGTAGATAGCTGGTCTAGGCCGAGCGAGGCAGGTGAGTAAGTAAGTGTTTTATTGTGCATAGAAACAAGGTTACAAAAACGGATCTTGTTAATTACAAATAGAGGTATCACTAGTTTCTAACTTTGCAGGCGTACACACACACACACACACACACATTTAAAAATATCAACAAAAAGAAACACAATTTTTACTTAAAATAAGTCACCAGATCACTGAACGCATCTTTAAAACATGGCAAACTCTCTCAATATTCGAATGACCCTCTACAAAACTGGCTATTTGTTTCGTCTGCCGCCTGCCGCACTTCAGCTTTGTACTACTTGGACCGCTCTATCATCACACTTCTTAATTTCAGGTGTCAAAAAATCTAGAAATAATAGTACAATATGATTAGTATAATATCTGTCCTAGC
This sequence comes from Agriphila geniculea, assembly GCA_943789525.1. Lineage (NCBI taxonomy): Eukaryota > Metazoa > Arthropoda > Insecta > Lepidoptera > Crambidae > Agriphila > Agriphila geniculea. The sequence continues at coordinate 16,836,990 of OX038874.1, forward strand.
CTAGTGATAATGTTAATACAACTGCATAAAATACTAAAAATAAATTACCTTGATTACAAGATGGTGCTTTGATTTACCATAATTTTCATTTTGTATGGTCTCTTCAATCTCCTTAATTGTATTGTAGACATTCTTTGCCTTTCAATAAAGGCATGCGGATGTTCACTTGGATGTTTAAAACAGAGTCCACTCTGTGGACTTGTGTTTCCTATAGCTTGGCAATCAAATCTGGATGGTACGCAGTTCCCACTACCTTATACTGTGTATAATTCTTCACATCATTTTTTAGCTAAAATATAGAAACTAATAAGTAGGTATTTATGAAATTTTCAAATCACAATATAGCAAAACATAACCTATGTAAACATAGGTCACAAAATATGACGATTGTTTTGTAATACTAACATGAAGTTTTATTTTGTTTATTCCATAGTTAATTTACCATTTCTAGCGCATAGGTACTTACATCAAAGTGGTCTTCACAGAAATACATTCTAGTCTAGTTTTTGGGGACAATGATTTTGGATACTATTATCTCTCTTGCCAGTTTAGTGTTTCTCATTTTATTATCACTTGGCACTTGAATCCACAATTTTGTGGCGTTTTTACACTTGTATTATTGGATTCAGGCACAAGACACCAAAGATTTACATTTTATAACTCATTAATTCTTGATATCCTATACTTGGTCTTTCGCACTATTGTTTGTTTACTAACGGAGTGACGTCACGAGCCTAAACAGCATGGCGGCTAGTGTTTCCGCGCGAAAATTCAAAATCATAAATTAAAAACGTGTTTTAGGGCATTTAATGGTTTTATAAAATTAAATTAAAAATTCTGCTGGCTTATTTCGACCTCAGGATTAATTTAAACCAGTTTTCAAAAAATGGTGTAATTCCCTATTACAAGGATCGTTTTAAGAGGTTTTCAAAAGTACGTACAACTAATCAAGTACCTACAGATACAGAATAAATAATAGTACTCGGTACTGGCTGGGTACCTGGCAAGTCTTACGGGAGGTTTGATAAGTTCGGAAATCGGAACTCGATCTGTTGTTATGAAATAATTGCATGATAATAGTTATTTATGCAATTAAACCTACTACTATAATACCTAATTTAATTATGTACAGTTGCATACAAGACTTTATCCTATACCCATTTTTAGGGTTCCATACCCAAAGGGTAAAAACGGGACTCTATTACTAAGACTCCGCTGTCCGTCTGTCTGTCTGTCACCATGTCTTGTGCCACTATATCTTGTGAACCGTGATAGCTAGAAAATTGAAATTTTCACAGGTGATGTATTTCTGTTGCCGCTATAACAAATACTAAAAACAGAATAAAATAAATATTTAAGAGGTCTCCCATACAACAAACGAGATTTTTTTCCGTTTTTGCTCGATATCAATAACGACAACAGGTAGACAGTAGTAGTTGAAATTTTCACAGATGATGTATTTCTGTTGTCACTATAACAACAAATACTAAAAACAGAAAAAAATAAATATTTAAGGGGGGCTCCCATACAACAAACGTGATTATTTGCCGTTTTTTGGTACGGAACCCTTCGTGCGCGAGTCCGACTCGCACTTGGGCGGTTTTTTTTTTATTTGGGAAACAAACATATTTTAATACTTAAGGATTAAAAACACCAATGATATGTATCCTCTAGGTCAAAGTCAAAACCCTTTAGGTTTTGACTTTGACCTTGTATTTGACTTTGACTTTACTCTGACTTCAACTTTCTTCCCCCTCCTCGTCATTTTATTTATCACCCAAAAGTGTGTTATAATTATAATGTTGTACTGAATTTCATAATGTAACACTTCGGGCGGATATTGTGGTTACAATGATATAGTTATAATGTTGGCAGTAAGCTTACTTTTTCAGAACCCTTTACAGAGGATTTAAAGCATGGGTGTTGATAAAATGTAAAAAAAAATTGCATCGAAACACAAAATGAACGCAATACAAATTAAAGCATGATTCTAATAAACTAAAGTAATATCTAATTCCCGTTTCATACTTTCCAGTTAAATATTCGCAAAGTAATGAGTTCAGTGTTGAACCACCAAAGGCAGTCTCAGTGGTCGGGTCCATGAAATTAACGGCATCACGGACAAACTGCCGCTGGCAATCTCGTCTAAATATACCTAACAGGCCGACTGTACGAATTCAATATTTATTATGCGACAGACACTCTCTTTGTTAGTCAAACCCAAAGCGTGTGTCCATTTGAAACACACACAATAGGTTGGTATTGTACGAGGAATATTTGTACGTTCTAGATCTAAAATTGAAATTTCTAATTTAACGAGAAGGAACCTTAAAATTTGGATCATAAGAATACTTCGAATATATTAGATGACTTTCTTCGAATGGTATGACTGCAGTCTTAGAAATACATCGTGAAATTTTAATCAATTGGTTCCCGCAGTGGGATGGTTCCACTCTTGATTACAAGCAACTTTTACTACGGGGCTGTTCCATACAAAAGCGCAATACCTACTCGACCTTAATGTATGGAACAGCTGATTTTTTCGGTCTAAGAGGGTTGGCCCCATAGTAAAATTTGCTTGTAATTATGATTGGAACCACCCCACTGCGGGAACCAAATGATTACATTTTCACGCTGTATTTCTAAGACTACAGTCATACCATTCGAAGAAAGTCATCTAATTTATTCGAAGTGTTCTTAAGATCCAAAGTTTAAGGTTCCTTCTCGTGAATTTAGAAATTTCAATTATTATTAAGTTTCGGCGTGTATAACCGCCCAGCCACGACGGAAGCTTAACGCGGAGCGGCGGGTAAGCAGTAGAAAAATAGGAATAAATGTTGAACGTTGGTCCTCGAGGTGTGCTTCTTAAGTTTTGTAGCCTATAAAGCATGCCACGAGTCTTCACACTCTGAGAATATGAGCGGTGATTCCGCTCATCACTTCACTCTAAGGTTCCGCTGAAAGGTGTTATCGTGGTTGTCGCGTCGTAAGAAGGTACTTACCGTTATGTGGAAACTCCTTAGGTGGACAAAAGACGAGTCCTACCCCACTTTAGTAATTCTCTGATACTTACGAGATATCTTAGAAGTATTTGCGGCACAGTCTTGTTGTACTTGGAGGCAAGACGCTGCAGAACTGGATCGTCCTTGTGTGGTGGAGGAGCGTTTGGCTTACGACCTGAGTAATTATTATGAAGAAATTATTAAAATAATATTGGTGATAAATTATGCTTTTGAGTCTTCATTAAAGTGCCCACACTACTGTGGCATACCAACTACCATACTTGTGCAAATAAAAGAGTATAAATGCTTTTTCTAAATAAAGTTCCAAGAACTCAAACTTGAGCAATAAGTCGTGCATCTCGATAGTGCCAAAAGTGGCGACATTTACCTAGCAATGTCGAGATTCATAACTTATTGCTTATATTTGAGGCTATGAAAAATATTAAAAAATTGTACGCTTCTTTTCTTTTTGCGCAAAATAACCAAAATTTTTACTGAGCCTTTCATCGAGGGATAAAGTAAATTATTTATTTCCATTGGTGGCGCTACTGAGCTCATCGAACCACCTTAACGCTGATGCAGAAGCTAAAAACAGCATGTACTATGGGCAACAGCGTCGCCTAACCAGTTAGCAACATTCATGTACGAACTAAACGTATTTTGTGACGGCGCGGCAGCATGTAAGCGATTTTAACCTTAGAAGCTTAACCACCACATAAAATTCGGTCACTCATCCCAAAAGCAGCATTTGCATAAGTTGCCTGAAAGCGCCAATTACAATGCCTTTGACTTAATACTGGTGTCCTTCTGGCAGCAGTAATAATTAAAGATGTGAGCTTTATTTGCACTGTTCTTAGTATAGTCAATGGGGGATACTTGAGACTACAGTATTACTTAGGACATTTCGAATGATAATTTTTGACTAATTATTATGGCAACATTTACATAGTGCTGGAGCAGAGAAGTTGCTGTCAACATCATGGAAGAGATACAGTTTTAACAGGGTACGTAAAACGTTAATATTTTTCGTGTCCTAAGTAATACTGTAGTCTCAAGTACCCCCCATTGACGGTACTTACCTAGTATTGCGCCAAACGGAGTGTATCCCGTTACAATAACTCTGTGGTCGCGACACCAGTCCACTAACTCGTCCTGAGTTATAGATGGGTTCACCTGGAATTAACAAAAACGGTTTAGACCAAATAATACTATGGGCAAAGAGATATAATAATTACCTAAGAAATGTAAGGAAGACACCTTAGGTATTCTTTACAACCAAATAAAATAGTTAAGAAATATTTTTGTGGGTACTCAAAGATAACTAAGGTTAAGGTTAGGTAAGCTATTTTTCATTGTATTTTGCTCAAAGAATACCTAATAATAGTGCGGCAATAGATCAATGATTTACATTTTGACAAATACAGACTTTGAAGAAAGCTAAGAATGATAAGTTTATTTTACTATGTTTTTCATTATTGATTTTCTTAATCTTATATTTGCCAAATTAATTGCGAATTTGTTAAAATCAAAGCAAATTATATTATAATAAAATGTAAAGTGAAAACGTTAAAGTTGTTTAGTTTAATTATAGTAGTTTATGAAACTGATGCATAATGAGGGGTATTGAAACATGAGTGTGTGTTTATAATAGTATCTCACGAGTGTTTTAATACCTAGTTATGTACAGTTTCATACACTATTTTATCTACTCTCATACAATTTGTGATTGAACCTACAAAATAAATTATCAATAATAAAAAGAGTAAGTACTTTCTCGACTTTGATTTAGGTAGGTTCCTTACCTAGGTAGTGTAAGACGTTTTTCCGTCGCCCCATCTAAAATATCGGGAAGTCTTTTTTCACACTCACTATTAACAGACATTTTTAAGCGAAAGTAAAAAATAAATAAAAAAATGGTGCGTTCTTTTAGAAAAAAAATAATGAGATGAGTGAATTCCAGCAGACTAATCGTTACGCTAAGCCATCGATCACCATAGAGTAAGTACATTTTAATCATGGAAAGTATATGGGACACTGACATGAAAATTTTTTTTTTTATTTAACTGGACTGGCTGTCTGTATGATTTGACAGCTAAGTTTTTGTGCCTATTTGAAACGCCACTAGCGTGCGTCTAAAGAACTAATTTTGACGTACAATATGAAAATGATTGCCGTGATGGTCTCTCCAGACTTCAAACTTTAGTACCATGTACGCACGCTATGCTCACGCTACGTTCTACAGCGCCAAAATGGCGGAAATCAAATAGGCACAAAAACAGTTTGACATATGCCTGTCCAGTGTAAATATATGCAGGTCAGTGATATGGGAATATCATTGTTTTTTTTAATATCGCGGACTGCCTTCTTCTTGGATTTGCTCTGTATCGTAATGAGAAAAAAAGTTATTTTATAGCATACGATAGTATATACGAAGGTACTTTCTAATTTTTTTTCGGTATTGCGTGTATAAAGTATGCCAATATATATTCGTTTTGAAATTCATAATTCGAATTTTACGATATGAGAGTAGATAAATCTTATTTTAACGTTTAATATTGCAATATAATATTAATATTGCGAGGATATAAAGCAGATTTTATGTGATTTTATAATTTTCCTATTCCGATATTTTTCTCATTCAAACATCCTGTGTTTAAAGTTATATGATTTGACTTCATAACGAGAAATGTTCTTCAAATATATTTTTTGCCGAGCAATAAATGGCTTGCAAAGCAAAAGTTCCTCATAAACCCAATTTGTTTGCAGGACACTAGCAAATTTCCGACGTTCATTCGTTTAAGCAACTATTTCCCGTTCCAGGAACAGTTTTCCATCATAAAACATTAAAATACGGGCATCAGGGGCCCTATTTTTGAATCGCTCGGCAGGCGTCGAGCGTTCTCTTCGACTGATTTTCGTTCGACATATGACTCAAAACAATGAGATGTCGAACGAAAATCAGTGGAAACGAGCGCTCTACGCCTGCCTAGCGATTCAAAAATAGGGCCCCAGGCATTGGAAACTTCTAGAAATAACGTCAATCAGTTATGAAACTATCCCAATTTTTTTAATAAAGGAATTATGCGAACGTGACATTATGTGTTGGGATTGACAGAAGTAATATGCATGGTAGAAAGCTACTTCAATATCCTTTTAAATAAAATCTCTAGAATCGAAGGTACATGCGATTCTTATTAAACGCGTTACGATTGAATTTAGATCATGATGGTAAAATTCAATGAATGACCGTTACGTATTGAGTCATCACATTTAGCTAAATCCTTGAAGGGTATTCAATGCTATCTTTGGAAAATGCCTCATTAATAATTGAGGTCTTGGGGTTAGCTTTCATTCAAATGTTCTCGTACAAAAGGGACGAAGCACATAATTATTTGGGCCACGTAAATACATTACTGAATTCTGTACCAAGTTTTAATGTCATACAGAGTGTAGGTAATGGGAAAGTTATATCGATACTAAAATGTTCCAATAGCTTGGATTTTTTTGTACAAAATAACTACCTATTTTTTAACTCCGACTAACTTCAATCCATAAAAGAATAAACAAATGAAAGTCAGTTGTCGTGCCGCCAACAATACTTTAAAGTTCATCAACATTAACAAATGTTGACATTCCCTCGCCGTTTAACCCTATTACCTAAAGTAATTATGCAAATAGAAGTTATTACACAAATGAAAGAATAAATTTGTACCAACCTCGATTTGTAAGACCGCCGGCTTTATGCGGGAATTGTCCCAAATCCTCTGCATTTGCGTGAGGTTGAAATTTGATACTCCTATGGATCTCGTGAGATTTCTGTCTTTGGCGTCCTCCATACCCTTCCATGTTTCTAAGTAGTCCGTCAGACTAATGCTCCCGTCTTTCTAAAAAAACCATTGTAGAATCTATTTATTATTCAAAACACCAAAACATTTTCAATATTTTTTTAAGTATTCATATTATTATTCTGCTTGCACAGACTTTAATTGCAAACACCTGAGACACCTTCTGGACAGTAATGTATAAACATAAAAAAATCTACTCACTCTTTAAGGTGGTATTAAAGAGTTATTATCTAGATCTTAGATCATTAGGAGGCGAGTCACAACACAATTAGATCTTTTAGGTCGTAGTGACTTCAGATCTGTAAAAGCTGCAAAGGTCCTAACACTCGAATAACTATCTACGTTTTTAGGTCTAATAAAAATATTATGATATGACCAACTTGAAAAAAAACAGATAGTTTTTTATAAGTAGAGGTAAATGTAAATATGTAAAGAGTTACGTAATTCTGTTTCGTGATATTTTATTTCAATTGATTTCCCGTTTAAAATATGAAATTTTATGTTAGTTTACTATGTAGATTAATTACAAAATTTCAGTCGCTCTCCACTTTATCATATAAAACTGTCATTATGTTATATCAACTAACTTCTTATATTTTATAAGAAATCAATAATCCTAAATCAACATAGAAGTTCCCGAAGTTGATTTCGTTATTTTGCTTTATTATCTATTACTTTTTCATTACATTTTCATTGTCTAATGAACAATATTATTCTTCATGAGCATTCGGTGAGAAAATGTTTTTTTTCTGACCCGCCCATTCCTTATACTCATGTGAATTTATTCAGCTGTTAAAATCCGTAAACTTTGCACGTAGGTTGGGACATTTCTCTCAGAATTTTACCTATAAATCAAAAACTATGTGGGCCGAAATTAAAAAGGGTCTAGAATGTAAGCAAAGCCCTTTTATGTGATACGCCACTCGACCTTCTTTCCTCGCCTTTAATCTTTGACCTCAGGTTGGGACCTTTTTTATAAAATAAGATTTTTTTATATACAAGCGGTGATAATTTTAAAGTCATCGGGATGTCTTCACAAAAGTTGTTCTGGATTTGACTTAAAATGTGGTGTTTATAGTTGATTGGAAATAGGTAAGCAACCTTGGATAGTTGAACAAAGATTTTTGTAATAATGAAAGCAATCTAAATAGAAATATTTCATTAACAAAAGACTTTAAGAAGCAATTGAGTATTTCAAGAAACAACAAACAAAACAATAAGCTTTAGTTTATTTCTTGTAATACCTACTTAACATTTTACTTTGCTTTGTCTTAAATTACTATTTTGCTCTCCCGAATAACGTAAAGTAACTGAGTCTTAAGAAACAAGGAATAACTCCAACCAGTTTATTTTATTACTTATTAGTACATTATGAGACAAGTTAGCTTAAGTTGCTCATTGCACACGAGGCTGTGGGTTGCAGCCCGAGCCGTAGGCGAGGGAGTAACTCAGCCGAGTGTGTAATAAGCAAGAGCTCACGAGTTTTATACGACATTTTTCAACACATTTGCGAGGAAAAAACAAAATAATTTAACACACAGCAACAAATAAGACAAAAACAAAATATGTAAATTATGGGAAAAGGCGCGAATATGTTGCAAGAATATTTTGCGAACAAAGGGGTGAGTGAGCATACAGCCTATAATAAAATATTGTGATTTATGAATAATTTGATGATAATAAATATTTGTTTGACTATTTATTCCAAAAATGTATATGAAATAATTACTGTATTACCCGGTTAAATTGGGAATGCTCTGTTTACTCGCATAGAACTTGCATTGCAGTAAGGTATGTACTAATTAAACTTAGTAAAATATGAAAAATTAATTATATGATATTTATGATCGCAAAAGGCGCGCAGATTTTTTGTTGTTTTTTTCACACGCCTAATGCAAGAATATTTTGCGAACAAAGGAGTGAGTGAGCATACACCCTACTTCAAAATTGTAATTTTAAATGATAAAATGCAAATATTTTCATATTTTATAACAGTTTATAACAAAATATTGTGAATAATGAATAATTTGATATTAATGAATATTTGTTCGACTTAATTAAGGACTTACACATTTATTTATTCCAAAAATGTATATGATTTTTCAGCAGCATAAAACCACGTAGTGATTTTTTGCTCAGTGCAAAAAACCTCTTTGTTGTTACTAAAAAAATAACTGTGTTAACCGGTTAAATTGGGAATGCTCTGTTTACTCGCATAGAATTTGCAGTAAGGTACTAATTTAACTTTGTAGGGATAATTCTATAACCAACTAGTGTTTTATATATTATTGCACGCGTTTGTTTACCTATAGCTCGGTTTATGGCCCTAAAAGCGATGTATTAGGGCTTCACGAGCAAGTGTGTTGAAAAAATCCTAACGATATAAAACTTCTATACAGAAATGACGATCCCGAAATCAATATCTGTTCCAACAACAGACAGTTTTCCGGTGCTGGGATCAATCCCGATTCCCGACCCTGCGCTTCCAGAGTGTCGTTTGTAAGCAAAATGGGTAGCCAATTTCATATCCCCCCCCCCCATATTTTCATACCACCTCACATGGACAACACGTGAACTTTCAAAATTTGTACTAAGTATTCGTATACAGTCAGACGTCAACTTACTTCTTGGATATAATTTTTAGATTAATTAAACAATTTTTATTAAACTCATCCGGATCCTGTGAAATAGACCCTTAAATATGTAATATACTTATAAAATATTCAATCAAATGAAATGTAAACAGGACTTTTCAAAATTTATAAAGAAATACTGAACAGTTAAGTAACAAACTCAATTTAAAACTGAATCATCCAAATATATTCTAATGGATTTACATAAAGATTCGAACTCCATTAAAATACGAATGCATATTTATTTGTTAAAGATTAATTATGCATGCTGTCGTTCATAATAATATCAATGCAGCGATTTATCATAATTAAAGAATACTATTAGGTATTAGTACTATTAGTTACTCTGTGGTATTGGTAGTATTGGCACAGAATAACTAATAGTACATAATCTGCAAGGTATTGGTACGCTGAGTGGATCAGAACGAAAGGCCTCAAGTCAAATGTTGGGTTCGGTTATTTTAATACTTGTAGATAAAGAAATATTTAATTACTTATGTAATTCTGGGACAGTTTTCCAACTGTAGTTTTTTTAAGGTGAATTGCAAGAAACATTATTTTAACCCTGACAAAATTATGGCAAAATATTGTTTAATACGATTGGAGGATGCATGAAGGATAACGTTTAAAGATTTTTTTACCATTACTAATACATTACTTTGGTATTTTATTATGTCATTTGTACCATTAGTAAGGTCTCCTGTTTCATTCCACGCGATATACAATGTGCAATAGAACTAATAGCTAAACCAGAATATAGTAGATATACATATAGGGACCATCAAACTGAAGAACATTTACTATGGTACCAACTCTGAAATAGCGATAAAAAATCAATTGTTTCATACAAACATTAATAATGAAAATATGAAAATGCATGAAAAAGCCGACAAAAGTTGTTCAGTTTGATGGTCCCTATCTACCATATTCTGGTTTAACTATTAATTCGGTAACACGTTGTATACCTACTTAATACAGTTATAGTATCGATTGAAACTCCTTATAGTACAGTAGCCCGTAGAACATTTAAATCACCAAAAAGGTTACCGTTTGCCGTTGTGATATAGTTATTTATTACGAAATTATAGATACTTTAACCCAAGTTTTACAGATCGCAACCCGCCGTAACCTATATTTGTATATCTCCAAAAATGATATTTTTTTATTTTTCGAGGTTTACCACATAGTTTAGCTATTGTCGTGTTCTACAGCTTGGTTTGATTGCTACAGATAAAAGTAAGACTCTATAAAGTAGCCATACACAGATTTAAGACCTGATGAAAATGGTTAGATATTATCTGGTCTTATATGATATGTCTCTCTCTGTGTATGATAACTTTCCATAGTCTTACTATTATCAGTGGCAATTAAACAAAGCTGTAGAACACGACAATAGCTAAATCATGTGGTAAACCTTGAAAAATAAAAAAATATCATTTTTGGAGATATACAAATATAGGTTACGGCGGGTTGCGATCTGTAAAACTTGGGTTAAAGTATCTATAATTTCGTAATAAATTACTATATCACAACGGCAAACGGTAACCTTTTTGGTGATTTAAAATGTTCTACGGGCTACTGTACTATTAAGACATTGCGTTGCTGTTTCAAATGCAGCTGCGAGAAAGCTAGTCTGTGTATAGAGCGGCAATCACCAAGACAAATATTTGGAGATAACTAATGTGACCATACGTTTCTTACTGTTGGACATTATTAAAAAACTTTAATGGTTTGAGTTAGACTAACGTTGTAAATTTGTCTCAAATTTTCGGTTTAAATAAATGTTTTCATGTAATACTTGCGATTTGATAAGAAGCTGAAAATATTTCACGCTTATATTCTTATAGTACAGGAAGTTTGAAAGTAGCACCAGTGACAGAAAAGTTGAAAGGGAATCGTCTGGCTTGGTATTGGCATATCATGAGAAGGGATGATAGGCATGTTACTAGAAGAATAATGGATGTGGATGTGGATGGCTGGAAAGTAAGAGGAAGATCACAGAAAAGATGTATGGATTGTGTGCGGAATAATATGAATGCGATGGGAGTGGGTGAGGAGGGGACGAGTGACAAAAAGGAATGGAAGAGAACCTGGACGCACTGCACCGACCCCAAATAAATGGATAAGGGTAGGGGGACGATTATGAATACCAATTACATTTTTTGGACCGGTCAGTAATATCAAGAATCTTTTGTTTAACTACAGAATAGATATTAGTACTACCGTACAGAAAGGACACTCTCCGCCCCGCCCCAGAATCAATTACCTCACCCCACCCCGCGAGTTCGTGTGCCGAATCGTGTGCTCATTTAGTAGTGTTTGTCAACGTCTACTTATTTTGATATTCAAAGCAATGCGTTCAAACTTTTTAGTCGTGTTTGTCAACTAACAACTTATTTTGATATTTAAAGTAATGCGTTGTAACTTTATTTAGGTACCAAAAAGTTCGAATTATGAATTGAACGCCGCTCATACAGTACAAACTACAAACTGCACGGTAGCTCTAGAGGGCAGCCCCTAGACGACACAATAATATAGTTGTAGACTCGTGTGATATTTTTTTAACTCACTCTAAGGTTCGGAACGACCAATAACTTTAAATTTTATGGTAGCTTCTCAAAAACAGTTTTTGTTTGATTTATATTATAGGAAAGTTTAAATTATTGGTATTCCAAATGGAAAATGAAGACTTTGCACTATTTATGACATTTAAAGTTCTTGGTCGTTCCGAAGCTTAGATTAGTGAGTTAAAAAAATGACACACGAGTCTACTAAAGGGTTAAAATATTGTGCAATATAATTGATCGTCTAGGGGCAGTGTTACACACACAATTGCGCGTCTACAAAATAATAATCAGACGTCATCTGTTAATAGCGGCGCGGTTGTGTGGAGTGTCCGGGGTGTGGTTTAACTCACTAATTGATCACACTATCTTGTACTAACCTTATACGCCATCGGATAGTGCATCAGGTACAAGTCTACATAGTCCATCTGCAGTGCCTCCAGTGATCTTCTCAAAGCGGGAATCACTTCATCTCTTTCATGTGCATCGTTCCAGAGCTAAAAGTGAAATTATATTAGGGCTTTTGTATTTTTATTTATTGCCATGAGCATATTTTTATATAGAAAACGTAAAGATGTAGCCACAAAAAAACATACGCCAAGAAATAAAACACTTTTTAACGGATACTAGCGCGGTTTTATTGAATGTACTTTGGTATTTAGTTGGTATTTGGCTTAGAATAATTACACCTAGAACGATAGTTTCCTAGAAAGTGGTCTGTCAAAAGTGAGGCACAAATGAAATTTATGTGTGCGTAAGGTGCTTGTGTTTACGCTCGACGAAACGCACACAGCAAAAAAGATGATGTTACCAGTACATGAAATTTTCCCTTAAAAGTAGGGAAGTTGAAACCATCGTCGTATTTATAGTTGCGATTGTATTGATTTCACCATTTTACTGTAACTATAGTTAGTCGACTGTGCGATGTTAAGAATGTCAAAAAAGAAGAAAAAGATGGAGGCCAACTTTTTCGTTTGTGGGCCGATTTTGATGAAACTCAATTTGGGGCACTATATTGACAAGAAAACTGCAACGCAAGGTTAATAATATGAAAAAATCTAGATAGCGGCCAACTTTGTTGTTTGTGGGCCGATTTCGATGAAACTCGGTTCGGGGTACTATCATAAGAATATGGTATTATTTCGTCAAGAAAGCAGCAACGCAATCTTAAAATATAAAAAATCCAAGATGGCGGCCAACTTTTTTGTTTGTGGGCCGATTTCAATGAAACTCGGTTCGGGGTACTATTTTGACAAGAAAACAGTAACGCAATAGTTTGTTTCACGAACCTTGCTCGATTGCTATAGTCGCACGCAGGGTTCGGGAAACAGGTAAATATTATAAAAAAAATCCAAAATGGTGGCTAACTTTTTTGTTTGTTGGCTGATTTTGATAAAACTCGGTTTGGGGTACTATTTTTAAAAGAAAACATCAACGCAATGTTTATAATATGAAAAAACCTAAGATATCGGCCAAATATATTTTTAGTGGGCCGATTTCGATGTAACTCGGTTTTTAGGGCTATTTTGTCAAGAATACAGCAACGCAATGTAAAAAATAAAAAAATCCAAGATGGCGGCCAACTTCTTTGTTTGTGAGCTGATTTCGATAAAACTCGGTTTGGGGTCCTATTTTCGAAAGAAAACAGCAACTTAATGTTAAAAATATAAAAATCCAAGATGGCGACCAGCTTTATTGTATGTGGGCCGATTTCGATGAAACTCCGTTCAGGGTACTATTTGACAAGAAAATAGCAACGCAATGTTACAAATAAGTAGAAATTGGCTACTATTTTGGAATTTTTATTTTTTTAACATTGTGTTGCTGTTTTCTTGTCACAAGATCCGAGTTTCATCGAAATCGGCCCAGAAATAAAAAAGTTGGCTGCCATCTTGGATTTTTTGTATTTTTAACATTGCGTTGCTGTTTTCTTGTCAAAATAGTACCCCGAACCGAGTTTCATCGAAATTGGCCCACAAACAAAAAAGCTGGTCGCCATCTTGGATTTTTATATTTTTAACATTTAGTTGCTGTTTTCTTTCGAAAATAGGACCCCAAACCGAGTTTTATCGAAATCAGCTCACAAACAAAGAAGTTGGTCACCATCTTGGATTTTTTATATTTTTAACATTGCGTTGCTGTTTTCTTTTGAAAATAGGACCCCAAACCGAGTTTTATCGAAATCAGCTCACAAACAAAGAAGTTGGTCGCCATCTTGGATTTTTTATATTTTTAACATTGCGTTGCTGTTTTCTTTTGAAAATAGTACCCCAAACCGAGTTTTATCGAAATCAGCTCACAAACAAAAAAGTTGGCCGCCATCTTGGATTTTTTTAATTTTTTACATTGCGTTGCTGTATTCTTGACAAAATAGTCCTAAAAATCGAGTTACATCGAAATCGGCCCACTAAAAATATATTTGGCCGATATCTTAGATTTTTTCATATTATAAACATTGCGTTGCTGTTTTCTTTTAAAAATAGTACCCCAAACCGAGTTTTATCAAAATCAGCCAACAAACAAAAAAGTTAGCCGCCATTTTGGATTTTTTTATAATATTTACCTGTTTCCCGAACCCTGCGTGCGACTATAGCAATCGAGCAAGATTCGTGAAACAAACTAACTACGAGTGAGTGCGGTGTCATCGGCAAGCGGCAGCGTATAAAGAAATCATTTTATAAAACCTTTATTTAAAAATATGCCACCCCTAATTAATTATTTTAGTATTGAAAGTTTTCATTTAAATGATATCAGCTTTTAGACTAAATTATTTCATACCAAATTACCTACGAATAAGTACTCACATTCATTTTAATACGAGATAAAACCAACCTTCTGCGAGTTTATAATTTCGCAATACAAATATGTACCACTTGGGGTCGTAAAAGACATCCACTTTCCAAAGGACATCAGGCAGAGTCCCATAGAAAAAAACCACAGAATGTATAACGTTTCTGTTTTTTTCAAAATGTAGACATGTAATTAGTTAGTCATAGAAAATATTCAGATTTTTACGAAGATTTATGTTTTAAGAGTTATATACGTTTGAAAGTTTTTTTTTTGGTAACCCCGACACTAAATAGCAACACCAGTTTCACGACAATACGTTTCGTTAGCTGCGTTAGTGATACAGATTAGCACCACAATGTACCATGGGCAACAGCGTCGCTTAACCACTGCTAAGGTTAAAATCGCTTGCACGCCGCGCCGTCACAACCATACGTTTAGTTCGTACAGGGGCGATACGCGCGCACGCGAATTTTGTTGAAAACTGGTTAAGCGACGCTGTTGCCCATAGTACGAGTTGGATCCAGATCAAACGGAAAATCTGTGCATATGTCGCACGTAACAAAACGCTTTTGCCAGTTGAGTTGACTGACATTCGGCCATTTATTTTTAATGCGCAACTTATGCCACAGAACAAATATACTCAGGGGAGACTTGTGAAATCGCTAACAAAGATGTCCGTTTCATTGATATGCTTTTGTTTTTTTCTTAAATTAATTAAAGCTAAATGATGGAGTTAAAAAATAATGTTGCTACTGTTTTATGATTCTAGTAAGATAAAGTGTTTATAGATAACAGAATTATGTTTATACACTTTTGGGTCTCGTGTGCCTGATGTCCTTTAATTTTTGTGACAACGCTTCCGTACTTGCGTAATTTTTGTCATACAATTTCTTTATAAATCATCATACATTTTATTTCAATGAGAACATTGCGTTTTTTTCAATGCTACCCTAATAGAAAATAAGTAATTGTCAAATCGCATGGAATATAATTGACTCATTTAACTTTTAATCAGGGAATGTTAACGTTATTTTTAAATATAACGTTAATTTTTACTCTTTTTACCGTTATATTTAACATTAACGTTATGTCAATAAATAACGTTAATTTTTACCTTAATTTGAGAAATAACGTTAAATTTAACGTTATTTACTGAAATTACGTTAATTTTAACGTTAATTTTTAAATTAACGTTATTCCAATTAATAACGTTAATTTTTTACCGATAATTTTACCGGTACTTAATTTAACGCTATATTTAACGTTAATTTTACCGGTAATATATTTTTAACGTTATTTTTACCGGTAAATTTACTGATAAAATGTTTTAACGGCATTTTTAACGTTTTTTTATATCGTTATTTTTTTTAACGGTATTTCAATCCCTGCTTTTAATTGAACAACAGTAAATGCGGGAGATTTTTTTCCCCGTCCTGGCAACATTTTCGTAAAATGTGAAGTGACACGTCATGGTTATTTTTGATGGATGTTTTACGTAAAAATGTAAGTTCAAACGCATTAATTACACGTGAAATGTAATCTACAATGTTTCTTGTGTTTCTGCGATGTAATGTGACCTGATTGTGACATCCGTTCATTGCGTAAACCCTCATTTTTTGTGAAATTTTCGGGAGTTGTTTTCGACACGAATATCACTTGAGCACTAACGGGCCGAATAGTCATACCAAGCCATTCTGGCTTGGTTTGAGTTGCCTCACTATACGGACGCGGACTCGCCTTCTATGTGTAATTATTCTAAGGTATTTGGTTAGATTTTTGGTTTTTCCCGACGTTTCGGCACCTTTGCAGCTGCCGTGGTCACGGGGGACTGAAGCTACCCGTGAGCCTACCCTCAAGCGATGAATTTTTTTATACGTTCAGAAATTAAAATTTAACAAAATTTTTAATTATTTTATGTTGATTTATAATTTAATTTTATGAATTATTTAATGCTAAAAAGAGAGAGAATCTACTGAAACTACCACCATTTCATAAAATTGGGAGGCCCCTCCAAGAAAGAAATGGCGAAAGAAAACTTGGAGAGGGAGCCGACCTCCGTCTTTTGTATAAATTTATTTATTTGCAAAAGGAACTAACCGTATCATTAGATCTTACAGTGTGTGTGAGGGGCTTTAGCTTGTGAATGATGGGGTCCCAAGCTGGTGGAATTTTCCAACCATCATCTCTATTGAAATTAGGGTATTTATTTATTTCGATAGCCTCGCGGAGCATTCTAGGGATAAATCTACGTTCCCTAGCAAGGATTTGGGGTTTGTCAAATCTAATATAATGGTTGGGCCCCTCAAAGGCGTGTTCACTCACTGCAGACTTGTTATCGCGCCTATGTTTCATGTCAGCTACATGCTCTTTGACGCGGGTCCCTATGCTTCTCTTTGTTTGCCCGATGTAGGAGAGTCCACAGTCACAATCTAGTTTGTAGACGCCTGCAGCTTGAAGGGGGATATTACACTTGACAGGTCGTAAGAATTGGTTGATCTTCTTCGGCGGCTTGAAGTAAGTTTTGATTGACGCTCGCTTCAGAATGTTTCCAATCTTGTCAGTGACACCCTTCAAGTATGGTAGGATGGCAGGTTGACGCTCTACTGTGGCTGGTTTGGCGCGTTTTCTGTGATTGAGGTGTGGTACTTGCAACTTGTTGTTACGCAGTACTTGTTGGACGTGCTGAAGCTCAGCAGTCAGGTGTTGTTTGTCACAGATTCCGCGGGCTCTCTGAAACAAAGATTTCCCTACGGTAGCTAACTGTATAGGATGATGGTGAGAGTCACCATTAAGGTATCTGTCTGTATGGGTTGCTTTACGATACACTGTGTGGCTCAAGGTTTGGTTCGGATTCCTGATAATGAGAATGTCTAGGAAAGCTAGTTTATTGTCTGCCTCTAACTCCATAGTAAATTGTATGTTGGGGTTTATGGAGTTAAGATGGTTAAGAAATGCAGGGACACTGTCTCTAGGTAGTATTGTGAAAGTGTCATCTACGTACCGTTTGTAGAACCGGGGAGTCACTGGTGCTGTGGCTAGTGCTTTCTCCTCAAAATCCTCCATGAAAATGTCAGCAACGATGGGGGATACAGGAGAGCCCATTGCTACGCCGTCCACTTGCACGTAGAACTCCTCGTTCCATAACAGATAGCCGGATGTTAGGCATAATTCTAGTAGTTCTGCATATTCAATTGGCATGTTGTTGTCAACTAGCTTTTTCCTGATGATATCAATGCAGTCCTGTACTGGTAAGCATGTGAATAAGGACTGAACATCAAAACTAACCATAGTTTCATCATCAGCGAGATGTAGATGTTGTATCTCACTGACAAACTGGTAGGAATCCTTTACAAAGGCTGATGTGTTACCTCTCAGTGGTGTAAGTGTTTTTGCTACGTAAATACCAACTAAATACCAAAGTACATTCAATAAAACCGCGCTAGTATCCGTTAAAAAGTGTTTTATTTCATGTCTAGTGAGCGCGTAAGCTTGAGAAGTGAAAACATACGCCAAGCTAAAGATATTATCTAGTAGCTACAACTATTAAATTGCGTATAAACCTCATAGACGATTGTAAAAAAATCAAAATAATCATCAAAAAAGCGCTTGTTGCGGGCCATGTTTTTGGCGTAAATAATAGCGGAAACGTATTGAATTCTACATCAAAATACACTTTAACGTACTACTGTGCAATTGCTCCAATAATGTTTTTTCAAGAAAGATAATTGTGCTAAAGATTATGATGAAAAAACAACGAAAAGCATCGAAAAAGTGCAGAAGTGAGGATATTTTCCATACTCATTACACGTAAAGAAAAATACAGAGACAAATGATTTCGCATAACGGAGCCTTAACTTTTAAACAAAGTCTGTATTGTCAAAAGCTTATGTTTGAATCATAAAGTTAATATTCCACTGGAATAGAGGAACAGAGTTCGCTTGGCTGCGACACCAAAAGTGACATGAGCCAGTGTGTGAAAATTTGTAAACGTGTGCGTGAACTTTAGAGATGCCCTGAAGTCCATTTTAGATTGTCGATAACCCTAATGTATTATTGCTCTAATAAATAAAACACAAACAAGATTTTGAACAATTTTATTTAAATAATTTCTTAAAGTCTCCTTGAGGCTCCCAGCCTATTCTGTTTATGACATTTATCCAGTAACTTAATCACTGGATTTACAGGAAACCTGGAAATATTGTTAAATTAGTACTTAAGTAGGTATAATTTACCATTTGAAAACTGTCGGTTAAAAGCAGCTTAAAGGTATGATTCCGATGTCTGCAGCACTGCTGCGCGACACTGCTCCGCGACACTGCTGCGCGACACTGCTGCGCAGCACTGGTGCTGAGCTCGGGATGTAGTCTCATATAAACCTATAGAGAATGTATGGGGACCAGTGGTGTTGCGGCAGCGGTGCCGTGCAGCAGTGCTGCGCAGAAGTGTCGCGCAGCAGTGTTGCGCAGCAGTGTCGCGACGCGACGCTTCTTCGCTCACTTCAAATTGAGCCTTTCAAACGTGACATTACGGTTAAATTTGAAGCACACGCAGCAGTGCTGCGCAGCAGTGCTGCCGACATCGGAATCATACCTTTAGATAAAACTATCAGTGTTCACAAAGACAAACAAGGTTATATTGGAAATCATCGACATGAGTATCGATAATATAATAATTTTTGATCAATCTCTACGCCTTATTTTCTCAAGTTCACGGACATAATATCTTTTTATCTAACACATAATGTTTAGAAATCAGCCTTTATTTAGAAAATAGGCGGTTAATAGCATGATATTAGTGTATTACTTAGTGTGTTTAGGAATATATTCAACTAAAATATGAAATATGAAAATAGTACTTGTACAATCTTATTTACCTGTGAAATGAGTGTTTATTTGGGTTGTTGTCGTAAGTAATATTACAATTCAGTACAGAACACGACACCATTATTGATTTATATAGCTTTATGAGCCAAACCGATCAGATCGCGGTCAAAATTACAAAATAATCGTGTGGACGCTTTTCACCAAGATGATAACAGACGATAAATGAAGTCAAACTAGGTTCTGCTGTCATTTTCTTTTAACTCTTTCTCGCACATCGCATATGTCGTAAGAATCGGTTTCTCACTCGCACCATTGTCCGTCTACTTGAGCGTAGCGAAATTTTTCTATGTCTATGGTTTGAATAAGCTTCATGAGAGACGGAGAGCTTGACCGAAATAGTGACAACTTACTCTCGAATCGATATTGTCTGTTCGGGATATTGATTTTCACATATACTGTATTGGGAAACTTCGAACTACGGATCTAAAATAGATGTAGGTAAAAGCTTTAAGGTGATTCCCTGACCGAAAGTCGTGCACTCATAGGTTTTTTATTTAATAAGTTGTTAATAGAAAAGGATTTTAATAAAACTTTTCGTGGAATTTTTAGAGCTCATAGTCTAGTATTATTAGAGTATCATTCTCACTAGTTCCAGTGGATATAGTTCCATGGAACTACTGATACTGATTATTCTCACTAGTCACTAGGCAATGGAACTAGTGAGAATGAATATATGAAACTACAGAAAAAAAAGTATCAGTAGTTCCATGGAACTATATCCAATGGAACTAGTGAGAATTATTGTTATTAGAAGGTATCACTAAATTCGCTCGCAGTCATTCGTATAAGTAGATAGCAAATGTGTCAAAAACGCCCCCTTTTTGCAGTTTTGTTATCTACTTCTAGCAGTGACTACGAGAGGGAATGTAATGATACCGTCTAAATATACTAGACTATGGGTCCTAAAAATCCACAGGAAATTTTATTAAAATTGTGTGTTAGAATCACAATATTAAATACAATTCACCGCGGCGCCACTTTTGGTCAGGAAAGTGCCTTAAGTGACACAGTGACTTAGCGATGAATAGATGTAAAGAGTTAGGCGATTCTCACACTGCCGGCGCGCGCCGTCGCGGGGCGCGGTTTGGCGTTTCACGCGCGCGGCGACGGCGCAGCGCGCCGCCTATTCGGGCGGTTTTCGACGCACCTCCGCGCCGATCGGCGTCAGACGACGGCTTCGCGCTTACGTACAAAAACCGCCACGATACTATGGAGCTCAGTGTGTTGTACCCCGCGATTTCCGCGCCTGCTGGCGCGCGACGCCGCGTGCCGCCGGCGGCACGTGGCGTCGCGCGCTCCCGCGCCTCGGTGCGGCCTCAGTATGTTGGACCAAGCGGTTTTCTATACAAATTGATGTACTTGCATACAAAGTAAAACACGCGCGCGGGAGCCTCGCGACCGCGCGCGGTGCCAGTGTGAGAACCGTCTTAGGTACATCTTTGCTGAAAATAAAATAAAAAGTATTTGTTCAAACTTAGATTAAAACAAAAATTTGTTTTTCTCTTTTTGTTTTGATCTAAGTTTGCACAGATACTTAATTACTATAGCATATATATAGGTACTTAATTAAAATAGCAACCACGCGTAAAAGTGCAATTTTTTTTTCTAAAACATTACAAAAATAATGGTACGTCATCGGCAATATCACTCCCAAGCTCCCAACTGTCTTTCTTTTTCTCTCTCATAAGTCTCTCTCATTACCTCATACTACAAAATTAGTAAAGTTATTTTTGTCCGAATATATTTCCGTCACTGCTTTGTCTTAGGTTCGTACATTATTATTAAAAAAAAAGAATTTCATTTTTATGAATACCTAGCAATGTCAGAAAATAGCAACGAAATTATTTTTCCTGAGAATTTCGAATAAAAATATTTGCCTTTAATAAGCGACCGTAATCGACCACGCTTTATTCCCAAAAAAGCTTCTAATGTTAAATTAAATTTGGTCAGATTCTTACCCAATTCTATTGAAAATTACATTAATAATCTGTCAGTTGCGCCTTCCACCAAAAAATACAAAAGATAACTAATTACGCTATGCAAAATTAAAAATAGAAGAAAGCGTTGAAACCGTAGAAAAATATAATTTTTGATTTACATTTCAATTATTTATAATACTGTTAAGGCAAATTTACGTACAAACTTTATAGGAACGTGGTAAACTGTTTGGTATTTTTGGTCAGCTAATATTTTAATCTAGAGTTCTAAATAAAATGTTTCATTATACCTAAATTGCAATTTTGTTCAATATAACTTTATGCATCAATACGTAACCGCTTATATAAATCTGGAAGGTTGTGTCAGTTTTAACAAATATGTAGGTAAGTTAACTCATGCTTCATTCTGTGATCTTATAATATCGTATATCTATTAAATCGTGTACAGTCAGCGGCGGTCAGACTATACATGTTGGCCTTGAGACCACAAAACATAGTTTTTTTTTGTTCTCTACTTGAGACCTCCGTCTTTATACCGTACGTAATAAAAGCTTTTTTCGATATTCAACTGTTTAACTTACCATGCTCGGGCCCACCCAAGTCTGCTTTTGTTAACGTCATAATCGTTTTACAATTGTTTCGTTTTTAGGTTTAAAAAACAAGAACAGTGTTAAAAAGCATTACAATTCAAACACAATTGAAACACGATTATGACGTTAACAATAGCAGATTTGGGCCCCTGTTGTGCATGCGTTGTTTCAGGTAAACTGCGAAACTTACTTTGGTCGTGACGTACACGTCCCTCCGATCGACGGCATTGTCCAGCACAAAGTTTCGGACACCCAAACCTACTTCTTCCTCGACTCTGTACAGAGAGGCCGTGTCTACATGACGGTAGCCGGCCTCTAAGGCCCATTGTACCGCTCGCGCCGACGAATGGTTGGTTGGCAGGACCCTTGTACCCTGCGACGTGACATGACGTTCTACCGTTAGTCAAATGATTTTGCGATACATTGTTTTGTATAAGGAGACACTTGGTTTAGACTTGTTTTGTGCTGTAATTGTAAATTAACAATTATTTGTTTATTTTCTAAAATGAAAGATAAACGTTGTTTAAGCTAATTGTTCGTCTGGGAACAACAACACTACAAAACATCATTTTTTATTAAAGAGTAAGTATGTAGGTATATTTCCATTATTTGGTTGAAATCTGAATATGAACCTACAAATTGAATAAGCGATTCACAATACGTTGAAAAGAATTCATCTTTTTGTGACTGAAAGCAAAATAAAAAACAATGATAATAATGAAATAAAACACTTTTTAACGGATACTAGCGCGGTTTTATTGAATGTACTTTGGTATTTAGTTGGTATTTGGTTTGATTTTTGGTTTTCCCGACGTTTCGGCACCTTTGCAGCTGCCGTGGTCACGGGGGACTGAAGCTACCCGTGAGCCTACCCTCAAGCGATGAATTTTTTTTTGACGTTCAGAAATTAAAATTTAACAATTTTTTTTTAATTATTTTACTTTGATTTATAATTTAATTTTATAAATTATTTAATGCTAAAAAGAGAGAGAATCCACTGAAACTACCACCATTTCATAAAATTGGGAGGCCCCTCCAAGAAAGAAATGGCGAAAGAAAACTTGGAGAGGAAGCCGACCTTTTTTTAGAAGTTTTCTTTCGCCATTTCTTTCTTGTAGGGGCCTCCAAATTTTATGAAATGGTGGTAGTTTCAGTAGATTCTCTCTCTTTTTAGCATTAAATAATTCATAAAATTAAATTATAAATCAACGTAAAACAATTAAAAAAAATTTGGTTAAATTTTAATTTCTGAACGTCTAAAAAAAAATTCATCGCTTGAGGGTAGGCTCACGGGTAGCTTCAGTCCCCCGTGACCACGGCAGCTGCAAAGGTGCCGAAACGTCGGGGAAACCAAAATCAAACCAAATACCAATTAAATACCAAAGTACATTCAATAAAACCGCGCTAGTATCCGTTAAAAAGTGTTTTATTTCATGTCTAGTGAGCGCGTAAGCTTGAGAAGTGAAAATGATCATAATATTGTGTCCAATTTTGCATCAAATTATATATGAAATGATAATATTTTTTCTCAATAAAAACAAATCCAACAGCCTCATAAAAATAAAATGACTATTTTCAACTCTCATGGTATCAAATTAACCAAAGCAAAATCATTGTTTATTCAAAAACAGGAAAAATGCGAAGGTAAAAATATCAACATGAATGCATAAGAAGAGAATTTCCCATTAATAAAAGAAGACAAGACAAAGCATATAAAAATTACTGCAAGTATTTTTGGCAATACAAAAACAAAGTAGGTATTTCAATTACATTCTTTTCTACGCAGTTGATACGATAAGCATAAAGATAATATGATAAAATAGCTAAAATAATTTGGAGAATACTCGTCCAACCCACGGAAAATTTATCATAGACTTATTGACTATGATTTTAATAATAATTTGGTAATACAACGTTTTTCTGAAGCCTTTTGCATTATTTTAGACACGTGGGTCGAAAAACAACAAAAATACTAACAAAGCTGATATTCACATAGTTAGTATGGGAGAAGAAAAGAAGAATGGCAAACCGGGAAACACATCTTTCAATTTTAAAATACTTAGCGTTCCTTATTCGGACTTTATGAGATTTAGAGGTCATTACCAATTATAATGACCTTTAAATCCTCATAAAAGCCGAATCGGGAAATTTGGGAACGCTAAAAGAATGATTGAATTTTAAATTTTCCTAAGGAGGCTGGTATTAATTGAAAAACAAAAAACATGATTGTATTATTTATTTTTGCAGAAATAAGACCCTTTTTGTGTGGTTCTGGGGAAAATTCTTTCTCCCTTGAAAAATAGGAACAGCATAATGTCAAATGTCAATATCATATCAGTTTGATTTTGTTATTGTCAATACTGTCACTGTCATTCAGTATGTGCTGCTATAGCAGAATAATCGATCGAATAGCATTAATTCGTAACATTGGGTTGTTTTGAGGTAATGTTTTAAAACATCTTTTTATCTCTAGCACAGTAAAACTTACCATTACATGTTTTTTAGGGTATTTTTAAAATTCTAATATTCACTTCATGGCACGCTAAGCCTTTGTTTGATTCTGAAAATACAGGGGTTTATTATTATTTGTCGTTTTCCGACAATGTGTAGTTTTAAGATTCAAACTATTTCGATTTCACGTTTCTATTTTCTGAAAAATATTAATACCTTCATATCAATAAATCTTTCTAGTAAGAGATACCTTAGCTTAACTGACTAGATATTTCTGTTAAATGACAAGAAATGCCAACATTGGCTATTTAACTGAACAAAAGACTGAGGGATAGTAATTAGATACAGCTGTTAGTCTATATCGAACTACAAATTCTCAACAAAATTGTTTCACTTCACAACTTGACGACAAAAGTGTAAACCTCTACAATCTTCAATATGCCTTTTTCGTGCAACTTTTCGAAGCGTCGAAACATGTAAAACTACTTCGACGTTTCGCGTTAACGGTTATTTATTTGTTTCCGACACATATTTTACGTCATAAAAGGAGGTCCGTTCCCCGGAGAGTGTACTCACATCAGCGAGATGTCCCAAGCTCGTTCCGAGTGCAACCAGCGGTATGTCGTTACCGTCATTCAGCCTCAATGTACGAACTCCTTCCTGGAAGTGAACAAAATGTTTATAGTCGACAGTTCGGCACCAATAATAACAATAAGGTAAACATGTAATATCAAACTTCAAAACGTTCATTGCATTATTATTAGACCGCCTTTGCCCAAAAGGTTTTAGCGTTTATTTTGTGACTGTACTTTTCTGTCTCGCTTGATGTGAGTGAGTAAGGGCGGTAAAGTTAAAAAAAAAATAACCCACCATACTAAATCAGGCTGCTTTCAGCGGTAAAACAAGCATGCATAGTCAATGCGGCTGTCGACATCATATAACATGGGATAAATATTATATAAACCTCTCACGTAAGCAGGATTACATTCAGATATAGGTGCCTAGTTATCGGGTAACCCGATTTAACTCTGGTTCCCTCGGGAGCAAAGCCCGAAAACTTTGCAGGTAGGTAAATTTAATATACATACAACTAACGATATAGTTTCTTCGGAATTTAAGATTAGTTTGTGCGTAGTGCATAAATTATTAACTAAATGTATCGATTGTGTTAAGGTATGGAACGTGTGAGGACTGTGAGGGTATCGGTTATTGAATTAGGACCAACCGCCCACCAATGTTTCAAAGCTGTTTCTAATTCAAGTAAATAGAAAATTCTATAAGTAATATTTATTGCTCTTCTGCTACGTAAATGCCAAAAATAGTGATTAATTAACTAGGTACTAAAATAATTGCTTTTTGGGCACACAATTGAAGTTACCGTGGCTGGGTAACGTACACTCGTAGACGCGGTCTGTTGTATTATGTATAATGCGAAATAAGCAAGCGCAAGTAGTAACGACTTAGTTCAAACACAACTTAAGAATGAATTTTGGGCAACACGCGATTTAGACTTATTTTATTACGTTTTAGGCACACAGAGAACAAGATACATTCTTATTGTTATGTAATTAATAGGCCTTCCTATTCACTACATAAACACATTCATAAAAAAATCTACTTGGTTTAAAAGAAAACAAAACTATGTACTAAAAAGTTGTAAAAGAATATTCTGTAAATGTACAGCAGACGAAATAGTTTTTTAAAACGAAAAAGTTCCTATATCCGTTTTGCTCCCCACTCACCAGGAGTCTAGCTAGGGTTGTGCCTAATGTTTTTATAACTTTGAAAGAAGATTTACAGATTCACGTTATACAATTAAATTACTCTCAGAAGCTGCATTACACAATTATGTAGAATTGTATAATCAAACATAAACTTGTATTATTATGTTTGTGCTTGCTTACATCCCACAGGTATTGAACAAAGCTTTAATAGTATACGGATCTCACACAGCAATGGTTGGGTTATATAGCTATAATACCGACTTCAGTAACTCACATGGTTATATCCACAGTAAAAAGTTAGAAAGGTTTAATAATTATTAGTTGCCTAGTTAATTGAATAGAGGGAAATGACAACATTTGCTTATTTGCTAAAAAGTACACCGACTCTTTCTTGAGGAACGGCAAATTGAGATCAAATATAGTGAAAAGTTGTTGGTTAGCTGGTCGCATATAAATAATATAACACAAGAAGTTTTCCTCCATTTACTTTAACAACAAATACAAAAGCAGCGTGCAAATAAAGAAAAATAATTATAAAGCGTTGACAGCCCTAATAAAGTGCCATAAATCTGTCGCTAAGCAATGGGAATGTTTGCTAACAGTCACGAAATATAAAACCCATTTCCATTTGTGATAATCTCTTCTCGGCTCCCTGAAGGATATATTATGTAAATAAAATGTGGGGGTTAACACCCCTTACAGTTATGGGGTTATTGAAAGAGCTCAATGTGAAAATCGGAAATCAACAGTTTTATGTTGTTTTTATGACTGCACTTCTCTTACCTTTTTAGGTATATTATTACCAAATCTGAATAAGTAGCAACTTTAACCGTGAATATTACATAATAAGAAAATTCTTATTTAAGGAAAATGTTTTTAACGCCTACAGTTTAGTATGTATATGAGTGAACAACCTTTTCTGCCTGAATTTCAATTACCTATGTGAGAAAATACTGTGAAAGTAATTAGCAATATTTCCGTTTTGTTAAATTAGAATCTGCGTATAAAATAAGAAGATCAGCTGTCTCAAAGCGAATCGGTTTTGCAACAGGTTTTAACCCTTTATAAGGCAGAAAAAACGGCTGAAGGTATTAAAATAAAAAAAATCAAATTTTCTAAAAAAAGTTTCTAGTTTTTTTTAATTATAAAATATAAAAGAAAGGTAGTTAACAAAAAAAATCAAATTTTTATTTAAGTATATAAATTAATGTTAAAATTACAAAATTTTTTTTTTTTACTAAAATTCGTTAAGCCGAATATTTTTTGAAGATTTGGACGAAAAACATGGTGTCCATTATATTGCCACTGCCTTATAAATAGGATTACTAAATAGATATGGATTAAAAACTGAAAGTGGAGAGTATATTACTTATTCAGCATGTATTTAATTACATACTTTACCCCATCTAATATCTACACAACACTATGATTTCACTGGATAGAATGTTTGAAACAAAATGACTTTGGATTTCCTAAGATGACTTTAATTTGTGGTTATATAATTCTTACCGAGCCATGTCCGAGTACAATCAACGATAAAAACACGGAATTAATACGTCCAACAGCCATTCTGCCTTTCATGTAACTGATATGCGTATTCCATAGTTCGATAAAACGTCCACATCATTTTTAAGTAATTTGAGATCCAAACATGTTCTCGTTTATAATATTATCTTTGGCAGCTAAAAATAATAGCTAACACTGATAGAGTAGAAATCAGATGAGTTCAAATAACAGAGTATATTATACACTGGTTTTCAAGGTCGCGATCTCTGAGGTCCCGGGTTTGATCCCTGGCTGGGTCAATCTAGAAAACGAACTTTGCTGTTGGCTCAGGGGCTGTAATATGATGACCTCTTATTTCCAGCCAGTTTTCTGACTGGCTATCAATCTATCTCTTTTATTTGCTATACAGCGAGAAAGAGATGTCACTACAGCAATTTATAAACCTGGCAGGTTTTAAGAGCTTGTAATACGGCCTCAGGTCTGGGTGTTTGTAGTTCCACCGTTGTCTCTGATTTCCGTAGCACAAGTGCATTAGCTACTTACTTTGGAATCAGAGCAATGTTTATGATGTTGTCTACTATTAGTTATATAAATTATTATTATATCTATTATTATATTTCCAGTGATCCTGTATATAAGGTCCTTCATAAATAGTGCACATAATTTTAAGGGGTCAATGTACTCATGCATACAAACAACTTTTACTATGGGAACAACATTGAAATCGCGAAAAAAAATCAGCTGTGCCTTACATTTTGATGTATTCCATTTAAAATTTTCTATGGGCTTTTAGGGCTTTTAGAATAAAAAAAAACCGGTCAAGAGCGAGTCGGACTCGCGCACCGAGGGTTCCGTACCATCATTAATATAAATATTTGGATATGTTACTGTAGAACAGTCTTTCAAAAGTAGGATAGACGGGGGACAGGCAAAAATGTGGATGGGCGACCAGGCGGACAGGTGGAAGGGCGAATAGGCGGACAGTTAATTTACAAATCTTAACCACAGCTGCTTGTGGTGACTGAAAAACGAGTGGCTGACACTCCACATTACAAACTGTTTATATTCATTGATGTACTATGGGCAACAGCGTCGCGTAACCAGTTTGCAACAAAATTCGTGTGGGCGTGTATCACCCCTGCACGAACTAAACGTATGTGACAGCGGGCGTGGCGTGCAAGCGATTTTAACCTTAGCAGTGGTTAAGCGACGCTGTTGCCCATGGTACATTTGACTTTCGCTTCCACTTCAGCTTCCGCTTCCTCGTCCACTTACACTTACCGTCACCGTAACCGTCAATCTTTTTATTTATCTATACATCGCCATCCTCCGTCCCAGTCCCTCCTCCCCTCCCCTTTCCCCTTATAATTTTTAATCGTCATCGTCAGGCTAAACACAAAATTTGAACATCCTACCTTTGAAACTAAGAGACTTCCATACAAACTTTCATTCCTTATTTCATCCCCTTAGGAGGTGAAATTTCCAAAATCCTTTCTTAGTGCTCACCTACACCATGAAAGGTATCTACCCTCCGGTGTCTTTAATTTCAATTTGCATATCCCAACAATCAATCACCAATCAATCTCCAATCAATCACCAATCAATGAATCAATTTAGAGTTTTATATGTATAGATTTTATTTATTACTAGCGAACCGCTTTCGCTTCGCTTCGGTTCCTTCCTTTTTTTGCCAATTTCGACCTTCCAACAACACCCGAAAAGAAAACAAATGCCTTCCAGACATCACCTCCTTTGGTCCGAATGTCTGTTTCCATCCCGTTCGAGTCCCGTCATCGGTGTGAGAAACGCGCTGATGGTTAAAATTTACTCTTAGGTGATCGATTAACGATTGGTCTGCTGGAATGCACTCTGTGCTTGTTTTACTCTTTGACCCCCTGTCACGCGGCTGACATACCGCCATGTTGCGTAATTAAAGTGGTAATTAACTGTATCAATATTTGAAAGGGTCTAAATAATTAAAAATAATAAATATTGATATTTTAAAAATAATTAGTGGCGCTATTATCACAAAAGTCAATAAGAAGTTAAACTATGACCGCGGATACCGTTGTTTCACTCGATGATAAAATTAGGTATTTTAATGACTATATTTTTTTGGGATTTAATTACAAATGTACAGTTTTCAGATTTTTTCCTGTAAGTGTAGTTTATGACGCTATTACTTGCCAAATTTCATAGTTCTAGGTCAACGGGAAGTACCCTGTGAATTTTGATTCCTTTGAGAGTATCGAAAATGCGTTTTTTGCGGCATAAACGGCAGTATCTTTTTTTCACGTTATTTAAGAAGTTTGATTTTTGTACAGCTTCAAGGGACCGTAGACCTTAGTATATAGTTTAAATTTCAACTCGATACCTCCACGCGTTCGCGAGATAAAGGGTCTTGACAGACAGACGGACGGACGGACAGACAGACGGACAACAAAGTGATCCTATAAGGGTTCCGTTTTTTCTTTTGAGGTACGGAACCCTAAAAAGGAAGTTGTACTCCAGCCCCACCCGACTTCAAATAGACGTCTTGTTATTATAACAATGATAATGCGTATCTATGATTTGAATATTATTTCTTGCTTTTTAGAGGCAGGTTTTTGAAGTCGGTTTTTTTTGAATAAGAAAACTGACAAACTGGATGTTAGGTAAGAATGTAGTTGTACTTCAATTGTTGCAAACACATGTAATTATTGCCAAATAAACTTTATTATTATTATAAAAAATATGCAGCATCCTAAAAAATATGTTATAATAAAGTAACAACAGCCCTAGCCCTGCTGGATTTGTGACATCGACAAGGAAATATTATATAGATCGTAATTAAGTAGTGGATAAATAGTATATTTTGGCGGACCGACGATCTGGTGACGATTGCGAAATGCCGCAGGATGCTGCCAGCGCAGGACCGAGCGTCGCGACGTTAAAACTCCCCCAAGGATCCCTCCACGACGCGTCGTGGCGATCCTTGGGGGAGTCTTATGCCCAGCAGCTGCTGTTGCGTGGCTGATAATTGATGATGAAGTAGGTTCGTTGCGACGACATCGTGACATTCCTGAAACCGTTATCTTCCAGAAGTCTTTCTCCAAATAATAAAAAAGAACGCTTTTGGTGAGATGTCACGTTGTCGTCGCAAAGAAGCGACGCCTCTTTGCAATGACAACGTGACATCTCTTTGAAAAAGTTTTTTCACCATTCGGAAGTAGCCTCTTGGAAGGTTGCGGTTTCAAAAATGTCACTTATCGTCGCAAAAGTGATTATGTTAACATAGTTTTAAGTAAGTAGTTTATACCAACCATATTGTACCTAAGCAGGCCTGGGGGGATGGGATGTTGTAAGTTCGCACGGCTACATTGTAACCGAAGAATAAACCGAAGATCCTCCAGCGAACAAGTGTTTTCTTCATATCTTGGCGAATTCTATGGATTGTTGATGATTGTTGCGGGCAACAGGTGCATATTATGCAAACATAAAAAAAACCTTTAG
Source organism: Agriphila geniculea (assembly GCA_943789525.1). Lineage (NCBI taxonomy): Eukaryota > Metazoa > Arthropoda > Insecta > Lepidoptera > Crambidae > Agriphila > Agriphila geniculea. Next base: position 16,868,407 of record OX038874.1, read on the forward strand.
TGACATTACGTTAATATCTGTACAAATGTTTGATTACAATAACCTATATAATATTAGAATATCGATTTGAATATCGTAAACCCGCCTTAAAAACCTTTGATTAAAATAGTTAACAATCAATTTTAGTTAAAATACAATTAAGGCTAACTAACCGTCATATACTCGGAACTTTCACTAGGTATTCTTAAAAGTATTTTATGAAAATGTTCGCATTGGTCTCCTTTAACGTAATCATTTCGCCGTTCTGAGGAATCCATAGACAAAATAAGCAAATCCACATCTTTCGAAACATGAAAAACAATTCTGTCAATAAATGTCAAAACAGGGTGCATTTGAAATCACTCTCCAAATTTAAAGGATGTGTTCAGTCCATGAAACTGAACAACTTTCTCTAAGAAACATAGGGTCAAATATGTAAAAAAAAAATACTTTTCATACAAAACAAAGAGATCTCGTGATCAGTTTAGTATGGGATAACCAACATTTTTTGGCGTATTTCGACACATGTTTCATGGAGAAAGATGTTCAGTTTCTTGGACGGAACACATCCTTAAAATTTGGAGAGTGATTACAAATGCACCCTGTATACTTAGGTCAAGTTGTAAAATAACGTGAAAGCTGTTACTACATCAGAGCGCATACGAACATACAAAACGATGTATTTAAATGTGTAAAATCATCTCTTTGCCATACATTCTCGACTGAAGTTGCAGCGGACCACTGTTTATTGTCAATTTAATCGCATTGTAAGCTACGTTATTCACTAAAATAGAGATAAAAATTGGCCGCACCCTTTTATAACTTTATCAAAAGACGGAAACTTCTACGTTTTATTAACATTTAATTTTAGGTATTGTAATACGTGGTTACCCCAAATATACGTCATTGACTTTAAAGATAGTATGAGAGATAAAATACTAGAATTTATTACGATTTTACGAACGTTAAATCGAAATGAGTACTGTATTTCCGATTTCTGGTAATAATATTGTGATAATAAAATTCTTACCGAGGCATTTCCGAGTACAATCAACAATAAAAACACGGAAATGATACGTCCAAAAGCCATTCTGTCTTTCTTGTAACTAATATGTGCAGAATATCAACCATACATTTATATCTTTGGCAGATGAAAATTATAGGCGACAGCCATCTGTGTCAATATTAGGACACGTTGTACTTAGAGCATATAATGCTCTAATCTAAACAGTTGTATAACAATAATTTGTTCCTGAATAAATATGTAACCTCTTCAGACGAAACCTCTCGAAGTTACAAAAAGAGGTAACTTACATAAGTTATCTTTTGTTGAGTATTCTAATCATTGACGTCCATTATACATGTATAATGGACATCAGTGATCTTACGTTTTTTTACTCATGTGATCTAATGTAGCTCATTTAATAGAAAGACATAGATAATTATTAAAGTCTAAAATCTTTTAATAAAACCTACTTAGCTATTTCTTTCTCAAGGTTTTTATTTTAGTCGAGGGATACATTAAAACGCTAGTTTTTTTTTACATTCTCTTTGGGATACATCTGTGTATATCTCTGATTCTTACTTTGCAGCCCAAGGCTGTGGAGGGTTCAAATTTTTAAAAGGACAAAATATAGTATTGGGCAGGCAAAACATTTGCAACATTACATAAAATCTCGAATGGGTGGTAGGAGACTATAGACAATTCAAAAGCACTTAATTTCTAAGTTAAAGAATTATACAACTTCTATTTTTGTACCAAACTTGTACCAGATTATAACCAAGCTCAAAATATTTTATTTCAACAAATAAAATCAATTCATTGATACCATTCTATTAAGCTTGGACATTACAAAGACCTTTACAACTTAAATGACTTTATTTCCTGCAACAAAATTCGTATACAAAGTAATAAAAAGGCAGGAACAGAATTATTGATACCATCGCTGTTCAACAAAGCCTGTTCAGAAAGTTTAAAACCGCTTCATATTATCTTCCCCGCTTTAAGATGGATACTGATCTATTAAGTAACAAAAACTAATTAACTAACTTTTGATTAACGCATTATTAAGAGATAGTAGACAAAAAGGTAATTATCGTTTAACAATTTTGACCCTTCGGGCTGTATTAAATTATCGGACGTACCGATAGTAGCACATTACTTTAGATTTTTTATTTAAATTTCTCGTCATCATTATAATGTTATTTTTTCGTAAGTAGTTGGTTAATAAATATTGACGTTTTAATTAACATTCGAGCTTATTGCAAAGCTACGGTCGTAATTTAGAAATCGTCGTTATCAATCGCAGTATCAAGCAACCGATATAATTATTTTACTAGCACAAATTCGATGTCAATCGACATAATAATAGTTAGTTATTTTTATCTTGATAATAGTAATGATTCAGCAATGCCAGTGATTTCTACCTGGAAATCACAAGTACAAAGGGTTCGCGATATATCACCAATGCTCATATCGGGGCTACATAGCAAGGCATTCTATTGTACTCTCATGAATATAATACTAGCTATCGGGATCATGTGGGCTACGCGAATCGAGTTTGCCGTTTATGGTAACTCGAAACCGAGCTATAAATACTGGCGTACGAACCGCTAGTGGGCCAGGCGGATAATAAATTATTTCACGTGGACCCTTTGCGTGGTTAAGCTCCGAGGTATTCGACGTTAATGTATCGACGGAGAGGTCTATTCTGTTTTACACCAGCGAACTACTCTTCGATGACCCTTACCCTGAACGTTCGAGACGGGACGGCTGAGCTGATATCCTGAAACGTATTACTCCTCTGGGATCTCGATAAATTGGACACTATATATTAATCCGACATGCAAGCAATCTCGAATTTCGTTAAATTTAGACGAAAATGAACAAGGTGTTAAGGAATGCAACACTGGATTAATATCTAACGAAGCTCTCCTTCTTTATTTATTAACAGAAGATTACAATCAAGACTCAAGTAGAGCTTTTTAAATCCTTATCGTTTAGAAAGAACATTTGAAAGCATATTGTTGGAATAAACAGGTGTTATTTTTTTGTATTAGTTCACACCTTTGAAACCCTAAGGTTCGATTATCAGTTACACGGTTACACCATGTTTTAGTATTTTTTTGTATTAGCTTTTATCAATGAGGCATTAATATTGGTATTTTTATATAAATCATAATGCTAAGGTAATTTTGATTCCGTTGGCTTTAAAAAAGAGTTTCACAAATTACTGGTGCAAACATCGCAATGTAGGTACTTCAAGGAAAGTTTCATATCCTTTCTTAAACACATTTTTCTTAAGGTTAAATAATAACTTTCTACATGCATGCTATTCCTTATAATATTTCAACATTTTATCAAATAACAATACCAAATACAAAACACAAAAATAATTTATTTTCAAAATTAATACATTACTAATTACTAACAGGTTGGGTATTATTATATCTGCCAGAATATCTATTCTACCTACATCTCACACTCCTTAAAACAATCATATTTGATAATAATAATAAATAAATAAATATTTGATAACATCGCATATATAGGTAGGTGCCAAGGTGGTGTCACTAATACCCAGACCTGAGACAATAAAGAAAAGTTCGTTTTCTAGATAGAGCCAGCCGATAGATACCTAGAGACCTTCAAAACTAGCTTATAAAGTCACTCGGCTCAAAGCTGCTGTTTGCTCGAAAGTGGTGAAATTTATTTAATATTGTAATTGTAAAACACAATTAATTAATAAAACTTAACGTGGAATTTTTAGGGATCATTAGATTAGAAAGAAAGAAAGAAAGAAAAATATTTTATTTGAGACATGAACACAAAACATAAGCACTGAAAATCGAACAGCTAGTCCCAAAACGGTCCCGACTCAGCATAATGCATGGTCTGCGACCAGCGCTGGTCTTCCGCCGGGACCGATTCGTTGACGCTGCAATTAATAACATATACATATACCAAAAACTAAAACTAAAATCTAATATGTACATACGTATGCACTCCTTAAGCGACCAAAACCTGCCTGTCAATAATTTACATTGCACTGCTTGTCAAGCACATTTCGATCGTCCGGGGGCGCGTTTGATCAAGCACCACAGAATAGATAACCTATCGATCAAAAGTAGGCCTCGCCCCCGTAATTCATTAGTATCATTACATTCTCGCGTAGTCACTGCTAGAAGTAGATAGCAAAACGGCTAAAAGTGGCTATTTTGACACATATGCTATCTACTTCTAGGAACGAGGGAATGTATTGCTACCTTCTTAAAATGGTTAACTAAGGGCCCTAAAATGTCCACGTATTAATATTAAAATCCTTTTAATAAAAACAGTGGGCTATCCACCTTAAAAGGATGTAACACAAGGAACAACAAAAGAACAACCGCTAACAAGATCAGGCTCCACTGCAGTTTTAATCCGCATCGCTGTCTCGGACTTTTTTGCGCGTAGTGAATTTTCCACTGGTTCCATTTATCAGTGGACTGTCACTCTCCTGCCGAGCAATTACTGATGTCGCAGTCGGCTGCCCTGCAATTAGGACCACCAACCATGCCGCAGTGAGTAGCGATGGGAACCATTTGGTAACTGCTGCGAGATGTACTGCTTAAGCCAATATCTTGAGTAGTTAAGTTTTGTTAACAAAATGAAGTGGGTCAAAAACTCATGACGTGTAAAAATACCATTATGACTTTCATCGTAGTCTGGGTAGGGCTTTTGACCACCTGCCTTCTTGAACAAAAGGATGGTGTATCAAATGTTTGTATGCAGGCTGTTTTATAATACCCTTATAAAGAAAAATATGGAATATAGGGTAACATGTTGCATAGAACCCCGGAAAATTGTAATATAAACCCTGAAAACCACAAATTTTTGAAACTTATTTTTTTCTTTTCATGATAAAGTGTATAGTGGCAACCCTTATAAGGGTACTAGCGGCCGGCCGCGACTTTATCCGCGTGGATAGTGTTTTGTCTATCCCTCGGAAATAGTTCCTTTTTTCGAGATAAAAGGTACCCTACGTCCTTTTTTGCATCCCTGACAACGTGTATGCAAAATTTTATGATGATCAGTTCAGTAGTTAAGACGTGAAGGCGTAACAAACAAACAAACGGACTTTTGCATTTATAATATTAGTAAGGATTACCAAACACCCTATATTATGCATACATAATAGGAATAGGAAATGCCTGTTTACCTCTAAATTATTGTCTTCTAAAATCCCTCATCCGTTGCCAAGTCTATAATGCAAAAATATCAGACAATATTAAAACGAACTAGTAAAAAAAAACTAAAAAGTAAAAAATAAATGCTTCTGTAAATATTTATAACCCTAATAACCTATACCTACAGAAATTTTAAACCTAAAAATTTTAAACCAAAAAACGTGGGGCGCATGCTATACAATAGACAATATGGATGATAAATTTTACAAAACGCGTCCCACGTTTTTAGGTTTAAAATTTCTGTAGGTATAGGTTATTATGGTTATAAATATTTACAGAAGAATTTATTTTTTACTTCTTAGTTTGTTTTTGGGAAAGTATTTCCTGTTTTTAATTGATCTGTATGCCAATCATAAGCCGTTCAGCTGTTTTTGTGTGAATGTGCATGTCTTGTGTTATATTTTTTGAGAAATTGATATACATATACAGGGTCACTGGAAATATGACGTATTCCTGCTAAGGGGTTATAGATGAGGTCAAAACAATTTTTTTTTGTCATGTAACTTTTTCTCAAAAAATAAATAGTTTTTGAGTTAATTGAAATTAAGTATTTTTTTACCAAAAGTACGTTTTCAGACACAAAAATTTAAAATAAAAGATAACTACTCATTCGATTCCGGATTTTTTATTATTTTGGGATAGAAAACTATCTGAGTGTTGATAATGAATAAAAAAAAATTTCATAAAATACAGGTGTTTATAAAAAAATCAATCCTTAAATGCATTTTTTATTTTTATTTTTTCAGATTTTTTAGAAATAGCTTCTAATATCTTTAAAAAAATCCTAGTAACTAAGCGTGCATAATATTTTAAAAACATCACCATCTATTCAGCTTTCAGTTGAGGTATAAAACTTAATAATAGCTTAAATAAAAAATGAGAAATTAAGACTTAACTAAATAGCAGTCCCATTTCATGTAGCAAAAATTTCCTACTTCAAGCGCTTCGGAGGTGGCCGTATTACCTACTTATTCCATAAATGTGAAAGTTTTCTTGTTTGGATGATTGTTAATCAATCACGTAAAGCGGCTGAACGGATTTGGATGAAATTTGGCACACAGATAGTTTATAAGCCGGATTAAAACATAGGAGGATACTATTATCTTGGTTAAAGGTTCCCTAGGGATTTTCTCGAATGTAAATGCGGACAAAGTCGCCGGCGGAAGCTAGTTTGCCATAAATGATCGTGCTTACTAAAAATACTTTCGTCCGAGTGAGTTTGAAACAGGATTATTTTCCGCCATTGAGTAAAAATGTTATACAGACAGCATCAAAAATAACCATGCATATCAGCCATTTAATGACCCGCTGCTGGGGAACAGGCCTTCTTTTCCTTTTGGGATAAAGCGGACGGGCCATAACCCACCACGTGGGCCCAATGTGGATTGGTCAGTGTTAACTCAATGTACCTTTCATTGAGCCCTTGGTTCTGGCTGCATTTACAGTCGTTAACACTGACCAATCCACATTGGGCCCACGTGGTAGGTATGGCCCGTCCGTTTTATCTATCCACAAGCCAAAAGGAAGGCCAGTTCCCCAGCAGCGGGGCATTGAAAATGACTGATATGCATGGTTATTTTTGATGCTGTCTGTATAAAATTTTGACTCAATGGCGGAAAATAATCCTGTTTCAAACTACTCGGACGAAAGTATTTTTAGTAAGCACGATCATTTATGGCAAACTAGCTTCCGCCCGTGACTTCATTCGCATTTACATTTGAGAAAATCCCTAGGGAACCTTTAACCAAGATAATAGTATCCTCCTATGTTTTAATCCGGCTTATAAACTATCTGTGTGCCAAATTTCATCCAAATCCGTTCAGCCGTTTTGCGTGATTGATTAACAATCATACAAACTTTCACATTTATGGAATAAGTAGGATAATACGGCCACCTCCGAAGCGCTTGAAGTAGGAAATTTTTGCTACATGAAATGGGACTGCTATTTAGTTAAGTCTTAATTTCTCATTTTTTATTTAAGCTATTATTAAGTTTTATACCTCAACTGAAAGCTGAATAGATGGTGATGTTTTTAAAATATTATGCACGCTTAGTTACTAGGATTTTTTTAAAGATATTAGAAGCTATTTCTAAAAAATCTGAAAAAATAAAAATAAAAAATGCATTTAAGGATTGATTTTTTTATAAACACCTGTATTTTATGAAATTTTCTTTATTCATTATCAACACTCAGATAGTTTTCTATCCCAAAATAATAAAAAATCCGGAATCGAATGAGTAGTTATCTTTTATTTTAAATTTTTGTGTCTGAAAACGTACTTTTGGTAAAAAAATACTTAATTTCAATTAACTCAAAAACTATAAATTTTTTGAGAAAAAGTTACATGACAAAAAATATTTGTTTTGACCTCATCTATAACCCCTTAACAGGAATACGTCATATTTCCAGTGACCCTGTATAATTTCCATAGGCGAATACCTGTTATAGCTATGTAGATAAAAAATGTAAGTAACTGCTATATTTTTACTTTGTTCAATAGGATTTTGTATAATGCTGATGATTCTTCAATTTGTTTATTCTCTACTATTTATAGCCAGTATTAATTCATCGTAACTGTTAGTAATTCCTACATTGGTAATTTACTGAATTATGATTTCCTCATAAGTACCAAAGGAAAATGTATAATAATACGCGTAATTTATATGTCTGTCATAAATAATTAAAAACAAAATTGTAAAAAGTTTACTTTATTTGAACATAGAACCCATGTTGTTTTTTGTAGGCTGTATAGTTTTATAAAATAGAATGGGATCGAATTTTTAGCGATGCTATAAATTTATCAGTAGTAGTCAGCGTCTAACATGAACAACAAAACTGTAGAGAGACAGAGTAGAAAATTCAGATAAAAATACGAAAAACTTGCCTACATTTGCGATGCTCTTCATTTTAACACAAATACGATACAATTATTTGGACACGCGACGTCAGAAAAATTGCACCTCTTCGAAAATAAGTTTAGACTTGGCCACCTGCTATTGCTAGCTAACGTTTTACTGTGTAAATGTTGATATCTATTGAAAGTATATTTAATGAGCTTTCAATTAATAATTGTTTGATTTAATGAGCATAATAGTTAACATAATTAAACGCTTAAAGCGTTATTGCTTGCGCCGCCATAAAACGTAAATAAAAGGGGTCAGTTCAGGAAATGCGGGTAAATTCGCTGTCGAGATAATGGAGAAAACACACTTCAACAGTTCAGTTAAAAAGAAAAATACCCAAGATGGATACTATTGACCATGAAGTTGCTTAAATATTGCAAAAAAATGATTCAATGTAATGTTGCTCGGAAACTGTATCTCAGTAATTGATTCCGTTCGACTAGTATTCCAACGGTTTCTAGAGACTGTTGGCTATGTCTGAAGGGGAAGAAGTAAAATAACAACACTTACCATTAAATTAGATAGGATTAATTTAACGTTGAAGAAATTTTTTAAATGGTCCGATTTTTCTGAGGCCGACTGTATTATGGACACTATTAATTCAGACTTATTAATTTTCGTGTTGACTCACCATATACTGATAAATCAAAACGAATAATTTTGAATAATAATCTAGCTTCCATTATCTATTGTACCTACCTATTGAAATGTGGTTGAATCTTGTGATACACGCTCAATATTGTATCCTAACCTAACAATAAAGTAATTACTTATGGCGAGAGAGAGGTTTTCCAATCCCCATTTGAAATATGTCAATTTCGTCACAGTCTACTTCAAAGCGATATTGGTAAAGTATGTTAGACTCGAATGATCCTACTATTTACAATACCAATGAATAATGGTTCAGAAACTCTCCATTAGGTATTTCCACTGTAGCAAAAAGAGGGTAAGCTTGTGTTTATTGGAAAATGCCTTTCCCTTTCACGTTTCACGTAAGGAATTTTTCTTGTCGGCGGAAATTTACCCTTACGCACCTGCTTCTTTCATCCCTACCGACAAAGAGAAGCCGTCTTGGCTTCTCCGTACGCGTCTTCCTGCAAAATCCCATAGGGATCGTATCAAATTAAAGTAACGCTTTAAATAACAGATGAAAAACGAACTAGCTTCGCTGTGGTGGCACATAAATAACGCAGCTCCTGCTTTGTCACAGAGCACAAAAAAAACGTGTCCCCATCGAGCGTTCATAACGAGCGCCAGGTTAACAATATGTATTTTTCATAAAAATTCACTTTGATAAATACGTCATTCAATTTCAGGAAATAAAATGAGTCAACGTGAAGAGTCAACAATGCGGAACAAGTGAAATGTTCCAATAACAAAAAAAGGTGGAACGGATCGCGTGGCCCGATTTCCGATATCGTTTTGCAGGTAAACGAGGTTGTTATTCATATGTGTAAAGAGTCCTGTCCCGGACGTGTCCACGAACTTATCCTATGAGAGTTTTCTTTTCGCCGTATAATCTATCGTTTTTCTACATTGATTTGACTTTCGTGAAGGAACCAATAGTGTAACTTCGGTAGTTTATAGACAGTATTCCTATTCGGATGTGAGCAAAGTTGGGTCCCTAGCTGGTCGAAGCTGCAGACCTATTTATGCAAAATGTATGGCTATTGGGTACAGACGTTGCAATCTATACGAGTGGTATTCGAGGGTAAGCTCGATTCCTGGCTGACTGACTCCGTTGCACAGATTCCGATGCTCGGAACTTCAGTTTAGAAGGCCTTTGAAATTGAAATATTGAGACCTATATCTGTTTTATACGAAACAGGCAGCTCTGCTGTATGTAATTGATTGGTTAAAATTTCTTGCTCACCTGAATTGAAGAATGTGTCTGAAGCACCAAGTTTTCCCTTTCATCAATTTAGGTATCCGAATAACCATTACAATTTTTATAACGCCATTGTTCATTTTTATAGTCTCGTTATAAAATTCGTAACGTTAAGCATTTTTTGCTTAATCAAGTGTTAATGGAAAATTTAGCTCTTATTCGAAAGTTTATCTAGGTACTTAAATCTGCTTTTTTCTTTTTACTTGTCGTAAACGTAGTATTGAAATACGGGAGAAAATCTTGGGAAAATCAGGAAGCTTTTAGTCTTGGAGGTAATTGAAAATAGAAAAGTTTATGCTATAAAAACTTTTATAGATTTGAATTTAACTTATTTTAGGTATATAAACTCTTAATAATTAAAGAGTTGATTTTGCACTATGCCAACCCCGAAAAGAAAAATAAAACAAAGATTTAAAAACAGAAAGAGAGAAACATTTAAGGCTCTATAAACGCTTTCCTAAGTTAGTAAGCACATACAAGTTGTTAAAAACAAATTTAAGTTTTTATAAGAACTTTAAACTTTATACGTTGGTTACGGTGCATACGCTGCGGTTAGTTTTAAACGGCAAGCTTGTTTTAACTGCTTATAATAAAATAGATTATAAGAGCTACAAACTACCTATAGATTTCAAGTTATTACGGATAGTATTCACGTTCTTGTATATTTAAAGTTCTAATAAAAGTAGTTTTAAACTAAAAGATTGCGATTTGGTTGCTAAATTTCAAATGACTTAGTATTATTAAAAATTTAGTAACGCAATCGCGATTAATTGAGATAATTATAGAAGCAAATAAGTATAAAAGTAAAATCTTTTGACTCAAAAAAAATCTTTAAATTAATAAATATTAGAAACCCTTTATTCCTTACATAATTTATTTATGTTTTCTAACTAGCCTGTCAAGCAATTATATAGAAACGTGTTCTAGCGACATTGAAATAATACGTTTGAATGGATTTTAGTTAATTTAGTAGATTTCTGCAAGAGTTAACCTTGTCTCCTGGGTAGACTGTATCGGACAGCTATTTGCGCTTGAAGAGGCCATGGGATTGCCAATAAAGCTGTTATTACCAGATCCGAGGGTGTCTGGTTGAGATCGACACAGACTAATATTATGTAGATGTCGCAGCCAACTAGCTTAATCAGTCGTTTGATTAACGGCCTAGCCATTTCATTTACGGCGCCGTCAATTAGCGGCCTAAATGATACTTAGCTATCTAATTAGATGGCTAGGCAAATAAATAAATAAAAGCATTTATTAAAGGCTTAATTTAATACACATAAATCTGTTTAAATGAAACATTAATAATAATAATAAATTAAATCACAAAAATTACATAAAGGACATTTAAAATTTGTTCAATTCATTACACAATTAAAATATAATAAAAGCTAAAAATAAAATTAAAAAAATATTTTTTTTTTCACTATATTCAAATTAAAACTCAATTGAAATAAACTAAAATTAAAATTGAAATAAAAAATTGCTAATAATAATGCACAATAGTTCTAGTTTGAAATAAAATACAAAATTACAAATAAGTTGGTTCAATGATGTTTAATAACTTGCCTAGAAAAGATATTGAAATATAGTTCCGTATTCTATCACCTAGAGCGCTGTAAGCAGAGCTTCATATGAATGGCGTCGATCAAATTTGATATTTTTGGTGTTTCTCACGATTTAATGAGATTAAAATACGTTTTCACGAGAAATTAGTTCAATGGAAGAGTGTGGTTATAAAAATAGTGTAAATATTATATATTATTGAACGTTTTAACAATTTTTTATTGGACTAGCTTCTGCCCGCGACTTCGTCTGCGTGAACATTCGGAAAATCGTTATGGAACTTTTGACCGCGATAAAAAGTATCCATGTTTTACCACAGGCTATAACTATCTGTGTGCTATTCCAAATCCGTTCAGCCGGTTTTACGTGATTGAGTAACAAACATCCAAACATTAAACTTCACATTTATAATATAATATTAGTTCCCGTTCCCGTTCTCGTTTTCATTCCTGTACCCGTTCACGTATTATTTTTCCATAAAAAAAATTGAACCCCCGTTTCAATTCTTTAGGTGTTGAATAATGTTCACCGTGTCGTGTAGGACCCTAAAATAAATGCCATTTTCGCAATAAACATCTCATAAAACTTCAATATAGACATCCATACCGATTTGTTTGTTTATTTATTTTTAGAAGTACTCATACGAAGTTTCAAGTCAAAATGCCTATTGATTATTATTTTTCCATACAAAATCTGAATCCCATCAATTCACCCCTTTAGGGTTTGAATCATGGCACCATGTTGGACTTCAAAATAAATGCCCTTTTTTGCAATCAACATCCCATAGAACCTTTTAACGACATCCATGTCGATTTTTAGGTTTATTTACCCACTAACCTCCAAGGGGTTTGAGGTTAGTGAGTAAATAAACCTAAATATTTTCTGGAAATCACGAAATACCTGTTTTTGCTTAGTTTTTAAAAGTACTCTTACGAAGTTTCATATCGAAATGTCTTTTAGTAAAAAAAATCCATACAAAATAAGCCCCATTTCACCCCTGAATGTTTTGAATGAAAGGTTGAAACATGACCACCGTGTTGAACTTCCAAATAAACACCGTTTTCGTTATCAACATAAACTTCAATAACGACATCCATATCAATTTATGAAAAAAAAAGTATATGTAAGTACCTTCACTTGCTAATTTTAATTTAAAATGGTGTTTCTCTTTTAAAGACCTCCAGTGTACCCTAATCAAATGCAAATAAATGATATTCTATTCTATGGGTTTATTTACCCCACCCACCCTAAGGGGTTAATTATCGGAAAATCACAAAACACGTGTTAAAGCAATTAAAAGTTGTTAGTGTTTAAAAGTACTTCTTACACCTCAAAATGTCTATTTAATATTATTTTTTCATACAAAACATGAACCCCATTTGATCCCTTTAGGGGTTGAAAGATATTAAAAATAAACATTAAAAATAAATGCCATTTTCGCAATCAACATCCCATAAAACCTAAATAACGACATCCATATCGAGTTTGGGCTTTTTACCCCATTTACCCCTTAAGGTGTTGATTTTCAGAAATTAACGAAATACATGTTTGATCATTTGTTTATAGAAGCACTCCTACGAAGTTTCAAGTTTAAATGTCTATTTTTTTTTCCATACAAACTTTGTACCCCCTTTTCAACCCTTTAGGGGTGGAAGTTCCAAAAATCCCTTCTTAGTGGGTGATAACACTGTATAAAATATCTATGTACAAAATTTCAAGTCCCTAGGTTCAGTGGTTTGGGCTGGGCAATAGTCTGTCAGTCACCCCTTCACTTTTATAACGGGTGGCGCAAAAGTACTGGCACTAAAGAAAATACTTTTATTTTTTTTATATGACATTTTCTGTCATTCTGTTGTTGAAAATTGTGTAGTGAACAAATATAAAATACACTGAAAATAAACATGGACCGTTTTACTCCCCAAGAACGTGGAATAATTGTGTCAATGTTCTTACGGAATAATTCATCAGTGATAAGAACACAACGTGAATTTCGTCGACGATTTCCCCACCGTCCGGCAGGACTGACCAGTCCAGACTTCTTTCTTTGGGGTTTTTTGAAATCTCGGGTGTATGTGAACAAGCCACAGACTCTCGCAGCTCTAAAAGAAAACATTCGTCAAGAAATAACGAACATATCGCAGGAAGTGTTACGGCAAGTTATGCAAAATGTCATAAATAGGGCTCAAATGTGTATCAACTCTGGAGGTCACCATTTAAAAGACATCATCTTTAAATCCTAATGGTACGAAATTTAATGGCACAAATATACATTTAAAAAAACCTAAATCTAGTTTTCTAATTTAGAAAAAATGTTATAGCTGAACCAAATAGGGTCTTTACTTTTGCGCCACCCGTTATAAGAGATATTATGACCAACAGCATATCGGTAAAGGTGTTTTTGTGTAATTGGCTAAAATATAATTTAGGCCGGTGATTAAACGGCGCTGTTCAATTAAATGACTAGGCCGTTGATTGAGTGACTGATTAAAGCTGCTGGCTGTGACATAGACACTGTGTACAAAATGTGAATAGAAAATAAAATAAACATGATATAAATGAGACTTTAAAGATACCTGTTCCAAACATCAAGTCGTGTTTTATTTAAACTACAATCTACTTTTTTTAATTAATAAAAATAACACGTAAATATCAAAGTATCTAAAGTAGTAAGTAAATATCACAATAATATCATATAATTTTATTTCTAAATAACGGTGAAAAGTTTTATGACGCAAGAACATTTTGAAATATTACCAATTCTCTTGGGTCATACTATAATTACGATACACCTAAATTATAAATCACAGTGGTTCTTTTTCCGTGTAAACCATAATTTTCCAGCATATATAAGTGTTCTCTTATCATCTCACAAACGGGATGAACAGGACAAAATAATAGGTACAGTAGGATTTCATAAAATAACTTTTCACCATTTTTGTACGCACAGCCATTTAGTGTACGCTATAGGAACAAGATATTTTAATTAGGTACTTTACAATCTTACTATCAACTGATCTAATACCCATGAGCTAGTTTTCCGCGTAAATAACAATATAATATTCATATCACAGAGCAAACACGGTTATTTCGCAATTCGATACAGGAAACATATTGCAGCTTTCAATACCACTGCGTCCTCTGAGAATAGCGCCTTCGAAGAGTTCTTTCAAAAAATGTTATACGCGATGGAAGCGCCAATATAGAGTCTGATTCTCACCCGAGAAAACATGCGATTGACAGACAAAATGAGGATGTATTCGACGGGGGCCCTCTAAATACACCCTCCACCTGCCGACTGCCGTGAGATATTGAAAACCGAGCCTAAGGCTATTCGTTTGACCTTTTTTATTGGCAACATTTCACTCGCTCCACATTGTGAGGGCTCCACAGAAATGGGCGGCGTTGTCAAATTGCTACGCTATTTTAGTCGGAACCCTTATTTCCATACTAGGAATTGTTTAGAGCTACGTTTAGTCGTTAGGCTACGTTTTAATGAATAACAAAGGTAAGATACTTGTAAGGCTTTCAGAGCTTTTCCAATTATCAAAGCTTCGTATATTCCTGTTAAAATTAATAATGGTGTACTCATCTGATATTTATAAAAGATTTTTAAAGGCAAAATATTATTATTTCTTTACTTTTTTCATTTTTTGGGCCGAAGCCCGACCGAGGTCGAATATTTTCTGTGGCTTGGATGATAAAAACTCGTAGTACTTAATAATAGCAATAAACTAGGTACTTACTCTACAAACTATAGCGTTGTGGTCATGAGGTGATATAAAAGTTGGTTGTTATCAACTTTTTTTTCTTTATCAACAGTATCAGTTAGGCAATCACTTTTTGTATTAAACTAAAAAAATGAATAAAAAAACACTGGTTTTCAAACGGACTATAAAGTATAAAATAATTTCTCCCGTAAAGATTTATAACCCTATAAACCCACGTTTTTTAAGATTTATGTTCTGACTAGTAATGACTTGCAGTTTTTTAAATGCTTCTAATATTATATTCACATGTAATTTATAGTATTTCATCGTAAATGCGCCAAAGCTAAAACTACATTTATGATAAATCATACTACAAATTGTATATGAAAATAATATTAGAAGCATTTAAAAATTGCAAATTTTACTCAAGTCATTACTTACTCGTCTATAGATACGGGAGTAGAACATTATCGGAACTTGTGTGCTTTACAATTTGTTAATACGTTACGTGTACGTCGTAGTGTGGTACTTACATATCAATAAAAGTAACGAAATTTAAAAAAAAAAACTTTAATAGTACATTACGATACAAGTTAGCTTAGGTTGCTTATTGCACACAAGGCTGTGGGTTGCAGCCCGAGCCGCAGGCGAGGGCGTAACTCAGCCGAGTGTGCAATAAGTAAGAGCTCACGAGTTTCATACGACGTTTTTCAACACATTTGCGAGGAAAAAACAAAGTAATTTACCACACAGCAACAAATACGACAAAAACAAAATGATAATCATGATGAGAAAAGGCGCGCAGGTTTTTTTTTTTGTTTTTTTCACACGCCCAATGCAAGAATATTTTGCAAACAAAGGGGTTGTGAGCATACAGCCTACTTCAAAATTATAAATTTAGGTGATAAAATGCTAATATTTTAATATTTTTTAACAAAATATTGTAAATGAGGAATAGTTTGATAATAATAAATATTTGTTTGACTTAATTAAGGACCTACACATTTATTTATTCCAAAAATGCAAATGAATTTTCAGCGGCATAAAACCTCTTTGTTGTTATTAAAAAAATAACTGTATTACCCGGTTAAATTGAAAATGCTCTGTTTACTCGCATAGAACATGTAGTAAGGTACCTATTTAACTTTGTAGGGATAATTCTATAACCAACTAGTGTTTTATATATTATTGCACGCGTTTGTTATAGTTCGGTTTATGGCCCTAAAAGTGATGTATTAGGGCTCACTTTACGAGCAAGTGTGTTGAAAAGCATATTAAAACGAAGTAATAAAACAAACCCTACATTTGAATGTAACCAAAACGAACAGTTGGCGACCGCACAGTGGTGTCAAAGCAGTTTTATAGTGGACTTAGCAAGTACTTTGAAACCAAAGACATTACTAGGTGGCGCAGCGGGTTGCAGCGAGTTGTCCTCCAAGGATATTACTTTAATCGCAAAAGCCTCCGTTATGGGCGAAGTTTCATGAGCGCCCCACAACGGCCGGTTATTGCTACACTCAATTGTAACCATTTCACCTCGTTATGCCTTATGTTGCCTCTTACATTTTTATTCAACACCGCAAAATGGGTTACCCTTGATTATCATCTTGCCGTCTGTTTTCGCCTTAAGAGAATTTCCTTGAACTCTTATTATGCTTAAATGGATGCGCATGAGATTACGGAGCGTTTAGCATTTGAGAAGTAAAGTGACTACGTAGGGCTATATGAATAATTCTCGCAAAAAAATCATCTATACTATTTGACTATTTCAAAGATGTTATTCGTGTATATTAAATTTTTTTATATACAGATAATAGGATCGTGAGGGCAATATACGTAAGAATTGGTATTATTGTTTATTATAAACAACACTATAAGTACTAAAGAAAAGGAAGATTGAAAAATACTTATTAAGGACAAGTTTTGAGAATATCATATTCAGCAACGAGGAGAGTAATATATCTAAGCTTACCTGTTTTTATTGTTATTTTTTATAAATGTTCAGAAATAGGCTATCTAGAGAAAAATATCAATTTAAACTTGTTTTAACACGCTTACGGCAAGCTTCATTATATTATTCTGTTTTTATAATAGGATAAAAATATCGTAGGTAATTAAAATTAATTGGTTTCAAGAACCACAATACGGGTATCTATCCATTTGTGTATGTGCCATATATTATATTTACGGGCGGCTATACTTATAATATGCATGTTTTACTAACAGTTGTCTGAAAGTTTTAGCTAGATATTATAGTATTTACATCCATTATAATAGATGTCCTCCAGGTGATGTCTGATTCTATCAAATACATAAAATTAATCGGAAAAATTATCTCTACCTATATATCCATGCAAAGTGACTATGAAAACATTGTGTGGGTAATAATGAAACGCGGAAGAAAGTATCTCTGTTTAGATACTTATCCAGATAAAAATATTAACGGCACGTTGTAAAAGCCCACAAGATGAAGTACTTATACGTTTATTGTAAAAAGCTGAGAGCTCTTAGCGAAATTAAAAATTAGTACCGATTTTCTTAGAAAATTTTAAGAAGCTTGTTTCTAATAAACACGGGCATCTTAATATATATTTATATATCTAAGTTATTCGTTCAATTAAAATATAAACGGCGGTTTATTTTAATAACTATTTCCTGACGTTTTTCTCGGCCTCTTGCCAGGAATGTAGAGATTTACTTTATTACTTTTTTATACAATTCTACGATGTATGCACAGAGATAGCAAAAATCTTGATATTTATTCCTTTGATGTAAGTTTGTCGAGGTAAACGTAACTTTCTGTGCGATTAGCATAGTACGCTAGGAATGTTATCGGAACATTGCTGAAATGAAATCAGTGTGCAGATTAACTAGTTAATGGCTAGGGCTTTCAGCCCTGAAAAGAGTCTTCAAGAGTTCATTAGGTTAAGTTAGAACTGCGACCAAAAACGCGCGAGCCGAGTGAGCGTGCCGAGGCAGCGGCCGGCGTAGCGCCGCCAGAAAGCCGTTTTTGTAAAATTTCCTTTTGATTGTCTTTAAATTTTCCTGAAGCATTGGCATTTCACTTACTGTCCGCTTTAACGTGTAGCATCCGATTATATGCGAATTAGGAAAAAAACGTACTTTAACTATCTTATCCGGTAATTTGCAGCCGCACTTTACCGGTAACATTGCAATCGAGACTTTTAACTTCTGCATTGATGCGGACAAACACTGATCAGTGTTTTCCTCGAATAATTCTTCACTATACCCTATTTTACATCGAAAAAAAAAACTGAAAATTACTTACAAATAGCAAAAACCTAGATTCTAATAACGTAAAGAACTAATACAAGGTCTAACTAACAAAGTCTTACATCTAAAGCGTAGATTCACTAAGTTAAAGTCCTTAATTTATTATTCATAAGTCTCACTTCACTAATTGTAATTCACTATTATAAGTTTATCACTTTCAGTATTAATTTTATCACTAATAACGTGTCACTAACACTCATAATTCACTTGTGTCGCTAACAGTACCATCATAATTGCACCATCAAACCACACTGCAGAGTAGAATAATAAATTAGTATTGCAGTTTTAGGCCAGCGCCATCTCTTGACCGATAGTGGAACTAATGTTAACTTTTTAGAAATTTGATAATTTCTAAAAAAGTGTGCTATATTAAGACATCGTTTTATTTTTCCTGTAATCTTTATATAAACTGCTATGGTATAGAATTATTTGAGATTTTTCTCTTTGCAAACTTCGGAGATAAGTGGGGGGGAACGGTATTTTTTTTTACAATTTTCACCATAAGTCGAAAACAATGCGGCCTAAAAAAAAAGAAAAACTGTTTGAAAACGTGCAAACGACGCTCTTTCATATGATACCCCACATGCCCTAGTTGCCCCACTTCAAATTTTTAAGACCCCTTTTCAGTCCCTGTGGTAAAAAAGATATTATTTTTTTATTTATTTCTTAATCGCAAAATAGTTGGACAAATGTCATCTTAAACTATTCCAAATTCCAAGTTGATACCATTAGTAGTTCTCGAGATATCCAGCTGTGACAGACAGACAGACAGACAGACAGACTGAGTCACACCATAAGGGTTCCTTTTTTACCATTTTAGTACGGAACCCTAAAAAGGTACATTTATAAATTGTAGAGCGCATTCCAATATCGCCATTTATTCTGCAGCTGAATCACAGTTTCTATTTATTATAGCCATTCTGGCGTGCGCTAGTACACTCTTCAAACGACACTTTCAGTAGTTACCATTATTTATAGCACTTTCAGACGAAATAAAACGTATTCGCTATAAAATGGGCAAAGCGATATTGAATAAGTACTATACCTACTATGAGCGACAAGCAAATTGTCACTCATACATAGCATAGTTATTCTGTGCTCATAGTATGAACTATAAAATTTATATCTCCTATTTACTACCTATATAAAGAATTGATTCCAATATTGAGAATTTACGATTCGTTAGTAAATAATAAATAAGCAATGTCGTTTATAAAGCAGCCAATATTAAATTCTTAGTGTCGATTAGTATACTAATTAGAAGTAGCATAAACGCTCAAAAAGAGCAGAAAATAACAGTTGATTTTGCCATCGAATCAAATCTGCCCTACTATTCAATTGGCTCACTTTCTATTCGAATAAACGCTAATGCTAACCTTAAGGTAAAAATTAGGCTATGGGCAATTGTCACAGACATATATTACAAGTTATATCAATCACGAACTTTGATGTTATTATAATTTTATGTGACTGGGGATTTTCTTAAAATTTTACAGCGCATTGCTTGTTTTACCCGAAAGGGTTATGTTAACAACATTTTGAGTAAGCTTTAGCGTTTAAATAAATAGTAAGTTGGTCATTTTCGGTTGGCGGGGTCGATTGAATTAAGAAACTGCTAAAAGACCGCAGCTATCTTTACTCGGGGCATTCACTCCAGCTTTCAAAGGCTCTTAATAACGATTTAAATCTAAGAACACTGAACTAAGCTACTCGTAACTCTATAACCATTCATAAAACTAAGATCTAATAAACGCTCGGTACAGCAGATGAGTGTCATACATACTCGTATCAAAAATATGAAGACGGTCTTACTACCTCTGTGCTGCTAACACAGAAATACTTACTACAATGCAGATGTGACGAAACATTTTATCTCTTAAGATATAATTCAAACGAATGAATTACGAACGAACGGACGATGTGCAACAATTGTTAGTTGCGTTAAATTATAAATTTTTTCCCCATGAAATCCCCGTCAAAAATCCAAAAATATGGTTACCACTATGCCAAAATGTTCAAAACCCTTTCGCCGCTTCCACTAGCGGTGCATTGGGCCCGAATCCCAAGGGTGTGGGTTCGTGTCCCGTCTGAGGTGCTACGGGTTAGTCGATTTTTACTAGTATTTTTTACTAATATATTAATTATCTTAATATTGTTCTTTGCCTATAATTCATATATTATTTTATGATTGCAGTCGAAAGAAAATTATCAGCTGTACCATAGTCCCTTGCACAAAAGCCCTTGTTTTGCTCTGTAGCAGCAGTAGGTACTGAGCAGAAGCAGTGCGCATTTATTACCAACGGGCGCGGAAGTTGCCTCTTCGAACGAAGTAGTTTTAAACGACACTTTCAGTGAACCGTTATTTATTAGCGCATACATGCGGGCCAAACGTAACGATTATTTCCATATCAAATGAGCTAGTGGAACAGATGTTTTCTTGCTTGTTTATTTGATACTAGCGACCGCCCGCGACTTCGTCTGCGTGGACAGTTATTTCTATATCAGAACAGTACCTTTTTTCGAGATGAAAGGTACCCTCTGTCCTTCTCTGTACTCCTCCGTAACAACCTGTATTAAAAATTTCATGATGATCAGATCAGTAGTTAAGACGTGCAGGCGTAACAAACATGCATTTATAATATCAGTAATTATTAATTTAACCTATCCCGGGTTCTATTCGCAGGGGGGGGGGGGGGGGGGGGGGTAGGGCTTTAGGGCTTATTTCAAGTCCGCCTGGCTATCTACCACCATATTACTTAAGTCTGACGCCATAACAACAAATTCAAAATTTCTGTGTTCCGGCAGTTGGAGGTAAGATAGCCGCAGTTCCTCAGTGGTGAGGATTCCGGGTGTAGTGCGCTTCCATCTTCAGCCTTATCGTCACTTAACGAAATGAAGGCCAAGCACTATCCCGTTGTGCATCAAAAAATAAAGGATACAGTTAAAATCTCTTGATAATTATTAAGAGGGAAAAGTAGTTTTTGCAGTTGAGCTTTGCTCCTAGCAAAAGTGGTTAAATTGAGATAGAAAAAATCGGTTAAATATATTTAGGTAAGTATAGTTACAAGCTTTTGTTTGATTTGTTTGCCGTTGGATTTTTCGGAATAATTTTAGACTTTGTTTTTCTTCAAGGTCTAATCATTTTACATGTCAATGCTGGTGGAACGGCTTAGGCGTGAAATACACAGAAGCGACGCGACGCGGATACGGCGGCGATACGGTGCATATGTGAGACTTTCAGATGCTTTTCCAATCAAATACACGTATCGCCGGCATCGCCGCCGTATCTGCGCCTTATCTCCGCCGCATCTCTTCTGTGTATTTCACGCCTTAGGCGTAATAACAAACATACAAGCAGTCATAAGTAAAACTGAAAAATTAAACATAAACGAATTGCTTCTCTCGTAAGTCATTAAGTAAAGATCTAAATTTATTTCCAAAAAGGGAAGTTAATCAATTCTATAAACTTTACTGTTTTGTCTTTGAAGATAAGCGAGAACAATAGCTATATCCTTCAATCTGATGGAGTTCATCTAAGCGCAAACAAGCTGCACCAAACTGTAGCGAATATTGGATACTTTAGTTTCAACACCTCCTTGTTTTGTTTTAACTAGAAAGACAGGCAAAATAGCAATCGTGTTGTTCAATATGATTTGGGGAAGGCAACTGTCAAAATGGCGCTGCGTACGCTTGTTCCACGAGAGCTATGAAAACAAAGGAATTTTACTAAAAAAAAAAACTGTTTTTTTTAGCTTTAAACTGATTAAATTCTGTGTAATAGGCTTTAGAAATGTTGGCACTTACAATTTACGAAAAATCTGTATATAGAAAAAAATGATAAATTCTGTAAGAATAAAAACGTCTTAATTTGGCTTTTAGTTCCGGCATTTGCATTGTAGAATAGTCTTTTATATCCATTTTGGGTCAATGGGTCTTTTTCGGTAAAAAAATACCACAAAATGAATACCTATTTTCCCATACATTTTGTTCTGAACGTCTACTGTCTTAGGAACAAGCGTACGCAGCGAAATCTACAATTAGCTTTGCGTTGCCAACCCCATTGCCTTATAAATTTTAAAGGAAAAAGCAAAGGGTAGAAAACATTTTCTTCTTATTGCATGTATCAAGTAAAACAACTTGTACATGATGTATAAAAATTTCAAAGCGTAGATGAGTGTATTTAATTAAAATAATTTTCTTTAGGTACAAATTATTAAATATTTTTTAAACCTGCATTCGACAGCAAATTAATTTCAAAAACCAGCCAAGCGCGAGTCGGACTCGCACACGAAGGGTTCCGTACCAAAAAACGGCAAAAATAAAAAAAACATGTTTGTTGTATGGGAACCTCCCTTAAATATTTATTTTATGCTGTTTCTAGTATTTGTTGCTATATCGGCAACAGAAATACATCATCTTTGAAAATTTCAACTGTCTAGCTATCACGATTCATGAGATACAGCAGGACAGACGGACAGCGAAGTCTTAGTAATAAGGTCCCGTTTTTACTCTTTGGGTACGGAACCCTAAAAAGTATGGTAATGGCAATTTTAAGGCTATTTAATATTGTTTTTTTTTTAAATATAACATCGAATCTTTTTTTTTTATTATATAGACTTTAAAACCTTCTATTATTTATGTGTTCCTATTCATAAGAGTAATTACACACTATCCCTTAAAAGAGCACCACACTATGTAATTTCTAAAATTGACACAACCTTCAGTGGTTTCGCCCCGAAATTCCACTAGGACAATAAGAACACAAAGCTGCCACTCTATTTAACTAAATTACACAACCTTTTTAGTAAAATAGGTCGTCATTCATTAATTACATTTCTAACTTATCTTAATAATTAACATGCAATCATGCTTTGATGCCGAAACAAAAGACAAACGGTAAAAGGTAGGTACTAAATTAGTGTTTGAGCACGTTTTACAAATAACTGAAGAATAAGTTTGATTACAGGTAAACAACGTAAACGTAAGGAATAATGTTTATCAACAATATTTGTGTAAGTGCGAAGCCGTTATGGTTCAAAATATTTGAGATTTTTGACAGTTTTGAATAAATGGATGTGCTGCTAACTGTACTTACATTTTGCTAGTCGCTACAATATAAGCAAGAAAAAGTAAACAAAAATATTATTTTTGTAAAATGTTTATGGTAGTGCAAGAAAGTTAAGATAGCAATTTTTTTCTAATTTAATAAAAAAAATACTAATACTAGGTACGAACCTAGCTGAGGCATAGCTGCATCTTATGAGCAAAAAAGAGCTATTAGTGAACAAAAACACATCACACAGTAAAGCGATATTATACTAAACTCACTACACTACGTCCTTAGAAATAAAACTATCGACCAACATTGCCATCCCAAGTCTGACCCGGCCAACTAAAACAAGGAAAGTGTAGCGAAATTAAATATTTGCGTATAATCTAAGTTGGTGAAAAAGTAAACAGCACCGGACGGCCGGGCGACGGCGCCGGACCCGTTTCCAGTTAATTGGCCACATTAGTCACGCGTGGCCCTCTGCCGACCGTTATCTCATATGATTTGTGACACGCTGAAATATAAATTAGACCGCACGTAAATTGCAAGGAAGCTGAATGTGTTAGCATAACCTTTAGTTGGGCAAAATTGTGTGTCAGGTAGGATAGGACTGATAGCGGATACGTAATTACTGGAGGCAACTGTTTGGGGGTATTTACCGACTTTATTAGTATATTTTTGAAGAGCACTTAGATAAACTTTGATCTTTATTTACGATAAGGTAGGTATAGGTGGAGGAGCTCGCCGGTGGCGCAGCCGAGCGCTTGTTTCTACTGATTTTCGTTCGACATCTCAGTGTTTTGAGTCATATGTCGAGCGAAAATCAGTAGAAAAGAGCGCTCGACGCCAGTCGAAGTATTCAAAAATAGGGCCCCAGGCATAACCAGGCCAGGCGCAACCTTCTTCATTTGCAGGGCCCTGCTATTGCGAAGGTTAAGCAACTTTCGCAAGGGTCGGTCATGGGATGGGTGACCAAAAATTTATTATTTGAGCTCCTCCGTGCTTCAGAAGGCACGTTAAGCCGTTGGTCCCGGATGCATTTGCAGTTGCTAACACCCACCAAGCCGCAATGGGCCCGCGTGGTGAGTTATGGCCCATCATCCTTATTCACCCATAAGGAAGGCCTGTACCCCAGCCGTGGGGAGTGGGGATATATTGAGTTGAGCCAAACTGTTCAAAATGGCGGCGGGTTAAAGTAACTCTCCGCCCGGCTTCATTCTAAAAATTTTAACCGTCCAGGTTTAGTTAATAGGTCGTGTGGTATCATTTTCGGATAAATTAATAACGTAGAATTAATTTCTGGTTTAAAAAAGCAATCTATTAAGCAATTTCTGAAAAATTACACAATCACCAAAATTTTCATATTACTTAAGTGCATTTTTAGGGTTCCGTACCAAAATGGTAAAAAAGGAACCCTTATGGTGTGACTCAGTCTGTCTGTCTGTCTGTCTGTCACAGCTGGATATCTCGAGAACTACTAATGGTATCAACTTGAAATTTGGAATAGTTTAAGATGACATTTGCCCAACTATTTTGCAAATAAGAAAGAAATAAAAAAAAATATATATTTTTTACAACAGGGACTGAAAAGGGGTCTTAAAAATTTGAAGTGAGGTGGCTAAGGCGTGTGGGGTATCATATGAAAGAGCGCTGTTTGCACATTTTAAAACATTTTTTTCTTTTTACTTAGGCCGTATAGTTTTCGACTTATGATGAAAAATGTAAAAAAAAATACCGTTCCCCCCCCCTTATCTCCGAAGTTTGCAAAGAGAAAAATCTGAAATAATTCTATGTGATAGTAGTTTACGTAAAGATTACAGGAAAAATAAAACGATGTCTCAATATAACACACTTTTTTAGAAATTCAAAAAACAAACCAAAGTTCTTTAGTTTCACTACCCGTCAACAGATGGCAGTGACCTAAGAATGCTGACTTGCGAACAAAAATAGTTCCACTATCGGTCAAGAGATGGCGCAACCTAATACTACAGTAATAATTGGTGACTGGTTCTAAATAAATTACCTACTATTTGCCGTACGAATAAACGAAGAATAAGTTCCTACTTAGTAATATAAACAGTTTGCAATGTGGAGCGGCTGAAACGTTTTTCAGTCACCCTAAGCAGCTGGTGGTTAAGATTTGTAAATTAACTGTCCACCTGTTCGCCCTTCCACCTGTCTGCCGTTTATGCTACTTTTTTAAAGACTGTACTAAAGTAACATATCCAAATATATTTATGATTGTACGGAACCCTCGGTGCGCGAGTCCGACTCGCTCTTGACCGGTTTTATTTATTTTAAGTCTTTGTAAGTAAGCACTTGTTTCAGTTTTTTTTTCAATAAATTTACCTCAATAAAGCGTTTTTCAAGTACACAACATTATTTTGTGTATATGTATATGAAATATGTAATTTTGTCAAATACAATGAAAACCTTTTTGTTAATAATAATGACATGATCCTTAATTATAATAGAAGATTCCCAAATAATCTTGTTTATCCACAAGTGTCAACAGCCTTATATAGAGAAAACTGCTTACCGATGTCAATAAACATTTATAATATAGGTAGATTGCCTAAGTACATAAAAACCTTACCTTTGAACTTGTTTAGGAGTAGACTGCACCATCTTCTTTCAGATAAATGTTACTATAGTATAAAAGAGTACTTAAGGGGCCATAATAGGAAAACATGGTTTGCGCGGGCCATATTTTTATAAAAAAACGTAAAGTTGTAGCCAAAAAAAAATTATACAACAAGCTAAAGAGATTATCTAGTTGCTACGAGTATTAAATTGCGTATAAACTACACAGATGATTGTAAAAAAATATCGGAATATCATCAAAAGCGCTTTTCGCGGGCCATATTTTTGGCATATTAATAGCGGAATCGTATTGCATTCTACATCAGAATACACTTTAGCGTGCAGTGCAGTTGCTCCAATAACTTTTTTCAAGAAAGATAATTGTCTTAAAGATAATGATGAAAAAACAACGAAAAACATCGAAAAAGTGCAGAAGACAGAGACAAATGATTTTGCATAACGGAGCCTTAACTGACAAATTAGAATAGTTATTTAGAATTTATTATTATTGAATTGAAATTGGCGCAAATTAAACTGACATCAACTATTTGACATTACTATTGATTTTTTATTGGATTTTTATTGTGACTATTAGCGCTATCGCACACGGGCAACTTAGTCGCCCTGCAACTGTTTTGTCTCTGTCTCAAGGAAGCGCGCACACGAAGCGACGCGGTCGTCTGCAACTTTTCATACAAACCATGTGAGAGACAAAATAGTTGCGGAGACAAAAGTCCCCCGTGTGCGATGGCGCTTAGCGCTATCGCACACATGCAACTTAGTCTCCCAGCAACTGTTTTGTCTCTCACATCAAGTCCACGGGTTTATATGGAAGCGCGCACACGAAGCGACACGGTCGTCTGCAACTTTTCATACAAATCACGTGAGAGACAAAAAATTTGCGGAGACAAAAGTTGCCCGTGTGCGATAGCGCTTATGTGAATGAATTGCGATTGTTTTTTATTTACCGATAGGTAAATTGTATTATTATTGGATTGACATTAGCACAAATTAAACTAACATTAACTATTGACTTGATTAACAGAATTTGAAATGTAACTATTCTCCAAATGTTATTAATTAACTATTTTTATTTTGCATGTCTGCCTGCCTAGCTTGACCGATTTATATCGCTTGATATAGCGTTTTATCACGTTTAACTTTTACAGAATTTTACAGTTGAGTGTCGATAAAATGCTATATCACGCGATATAAATCGGTCATGCTAGACAGGCTGAATTGACTAAATGTGAGAACTTATAACTTATTGTCCACCATTGTCTGTACCATGTTTAAGGCAAATAAATCATTATCATTATCATTACGGCAGATAATAATGATAAATTTTATCGACAAACCCCCCACATGTTGGGGTCTATCCCCTCTCCTGTTGGGATGACCGGCATTTTAAATTTGACTTCTTGTTTTAGATGGCCCTGCCGAAAAATATTAATTTCTGCGCATTTTAAAGTCCTACAGTTTTATAAAAAACGTTTCGGAAGCTAATAACATCACCTAATATCATATTCATAGCCTTTAAAGCTCCAAAATCGCTAACCAAACATATTGTATACTTCTGTAAAGTTAACTTAATTTGCTACAATTTGAGCTTAACCCAGTAGTCGTTTATTGGTTGCTGAGACGAGATACCTAGGCTAGTCAAAGATGGGCATGTTTTCGAAAAAGACTCATATCTTTGACTAGCTGTGTCTCCGCAACTAATGAACGACTTTGGGTTAGACTCAAATTGTAGCAAATTTAGTAACTTTACAGTAGTATTATGTATACAACGTGTTACAAAAATACCCCTAATGCCGAATATGGTAGATAGGGACCATCAAACTGAACAACTTTTACTATGGGACCAACTCTGAATGTGAAAAAAAATCTGCTTTTTCCATTTTGATATTTTCGTTATTAATTTTTGTATGAGACAGCTGGTTTATTTTCCCAACGTCCAATGGAGCTACAGCTCCATTGAACGTCCCATTTGATGGGACAACGGAAAATATAATTTAACCGTGGTCCCATAGTCTAATGGAGCCACCGAAAATACACTACTTTTTATTACTCCACAATCGCTATGCCAGTAATGAATTCTATGCCAGTAATTAATTCTATGCCAGTTATTGTAATAAAAATCTATTAGGTAAGTAGTCACTCACTTTATTTTTTCACTGTAAACCAACGTTATATACAAGTATTTTACGAATATGTGGGTATTTTTCTACTTAAATTTAAGTATTTTAATGTATTAAATAATTATCACTGAGTGTCGCAGGGGATGGGATGACACGGGTACCTAATTATTAATAAAAATACTTAATAAAGACAATATTTTTATTTTAAAAAAGACCTTTTCAACATTCCATTAACAATCCAGTTTCCTCTTTGAAACACAACCCCTCATTTCTAAAATAGACATCACAGATAAAACATAGACACAGAACATTTTTGCCGCTATATTTTTTTATTTTAACTGGTTGAGTATCGAATACTGTTTAGTCACACAAAACATTTTGCCGCTAAAAAAATATTTTAACTTGTTGAGTATAATAATACTGTTTAACTCGATAGACAAAACCATATCGAATTCTAAATAAAGGTGAGTTATTCCGAACATAAGGGATAATTTTCAGTAAATAAAAAGAGACCGCATCAGTTTCAGGTAAGTCAAAGATTAAAGTAAAAAATAAACTGTTATATAGAACCCTAAAATTACATAATCTGCGTCTACCTAACAACTATAATTAGAGATTGTTGCAAGTGTCAAATATAATTACTTTTTTTTTATTAAAATACAAATATCGTTCTATTATACACTTATCAGTGGCGAAGGGTCCATACATGCCGATTCCCATCGGCTTACCTTTAAAAATCCCACACCACCGATCCACTATGCAAATGAGAACATTTTTGTAGAACGGCTTACCTTCTCCATAAATTCACCCCTCGCCACTGACACTTATATAAATGCAAGATAAAGTTACGGATCAATAAAATGTCCTCTAATTAGTATGACTGTCCATTCTCTAATTATGGTTAATATTAATCATTGGTAAAATTTACATCCATTTACATTTCCACATTTTGCAGATGGCGGTTCCATTATATTTCAAACTTACTTAACATGATGCATTTATATACACAATAAAGAACATGCATTCATTTGTACAGTCAGCAATCAGAGCAAAATGTCAAAATTTCTTCAATCGATATTGAACTAAATATTATACTATTAACTAAATGAGTCAATTTGTATAACTATACGTTTTCTGACTGTACATACAATTTTTTTTCACCTTGTCAGGTACATTTTAAGATATAGATTATTATAATTTCATCGTAATAGATGCATTTAACATGGCAGTAGGTATCTAAATGGAATATTATCCTTATCTTTTATCGCGGCTCGGAAAAAGCGCTCAAAAAGGCAAAAAATTCAACGCGTACAGAAATAGATACCTATAATAATAATTATTATGTCACAGTAAAACGGCAGAAACGTAAAATTACAATCATAATACTTAATATGTATGTTCTTCATTGCACGCATTGGCAATATTCACAACAACTTTGTGATTCTAATCTGCATTTCTTTTAGCCTTCAGGCTTGTTTATGGCTAGTTCACATCACCAGCCCACTTGTTTATTTTCTGAATTGCTCTTATTTGCTATTCAGCGAGAAACAGATGCATTGATAGCCATTCAGAAAACTGTCAAGTTTTAAGAGCATGTAATACACCTCCAGAATGGAATAAAAGATCGTTTCATCTCATAATTTCTGTTCAATTCAATTCTCAATATAAAATATAATGCTAGGTACCAAAGGCCTGTTGTGAAACAAATCAAAATACATTACTTAAATCACATTATATGCCTTTTGCATGAGCATTTTTGTGTTATAGGAATCAATCATTCTATTTACATCAACGAAGAAGCATTTATGACTTACAAAGTAAGGTTTATTTTACAAAATAATTTTACAATGATAAATATATTATAAAGATTAACAGTCACAATGTACAATTACAGCTAAAAGCACACAGACTTAGAGGTAACGGATTTTTTTAGAACGATCATGGATACGGTTAAATTTATTTTTATGTATTGTAGAGTGGTCCCTTAATGTGAATGATATCGGTCTGCCTGCTCTCAGTGGTAACCATAGGCTGTTCCAAAAGTTTTTAGCCATATAGTAAATATTATATGATAATTTTATTTCTGCACGCAACAATCGACAGTTCGTCCGTGACCATGGCGCATGCAAATGCGCTGAAATATCGGAGTCTCCAAAAAAAACATGTACATGGTGTAAATTCCGACATAATTTATTCTAATAACGTCAATAACCATGGAAATTTTAAACAATATATGTACTCTTCAACACATAAAAATAAATCTAACCGTATCCTTGATTGTTCTAAAAAAATCCGTGACCTCTTAGACAAAACCATCGTGTCTTATAGGCCTTAGAACAATGACGTGTCCCGATACGCTTTAACAATATTTATGTAACATTAATTGGAACTACTTACAATTTAAGTCTTTTGCTAACAACAACTCATAAAAATAATTAGTTATATTTACTGACTAAAATAAATACAAACTTTCGGAAAGCTTAGTACGTATTTAAACAAAATGTACTTAAACAAAAAAACGAACTTTCACCTCAGAATCACATTATTTGTTTTTTTTACTTACAGAATTTATATTAATTGTCACATTGTGGAAAACCTACCTTTGGTATAATTAAAAAAAAATACAATATATTTTGGTACAATTAGGTACCATAATATGTTTACCTTATATAATATAACACAAACATTAATAAAACAAACTGAACCAGTGAGAAATTAGCTGAGCAAAAACTACTAACTAGTAATAACTTATGTACACAAGACATCTTGTTTTTGAAGGATCACAATGCTATTTTTATATTATGGTAAATACTTATACTAGAAAAGGTACTAGTCCCGTCTGAGGTGCTACGGCGGGCTGATTATCTAATTAGAAACCACCTAGCGACCGGTATCATTTGACAGATGAATGTGATACATTGCTACATCTTTTTGGGGTGAAAAAAAAAACATACCAAAGAAAAGTAGCAAAATGTGTCAGTAGAAACCGGTCGCTAAATAATCAGCATAAAGATAATCAGCCTGACGGTGTATCGATTTTTTCAAGTATTTTGGTTTTAGTATATTTATCATGTCAAGTATAGGAATTTACAAATTACACTATTCTCGGGTTCCGACAAAAATAAATTTAACTTTCATTATTACACAAAACATTCGTTTTTTACAAATTTCCTCTTAGAGACATATTGATATGTAGTTATTTTATGACATTACCAAAAATAAATACATAAATCAATGATAAGTATAAACCCACCTCAATGATAAGTTTCACTTTTAATGAGATCATTTCAATGTACTTACATTTTGCTACAATCGAATAAAACTAAACCTTAGTACAAACTAAACATTATATTTCATATTCAAGTTCATGAAATAATTTATTAATAAAGCTATCACTTTATTATTATAGTTATATGTATGACTTATGAGCTGTCACCGAAAAAAAAGCACATTTACGAAGTAAAGGAAAGTAAAGAAATAAAAGTTTAGGAAAATTGCACATCAGCCTATTGGTTGTTCGTCAATTTCCTGACAAACTATGTCTGTTGTCTGATTTCCGTGGCAGTTAATGTATTATTAATGAAAAAATCTCTAACTTGCACAGTAGCAATCACTCATACAAATGCAAAATGCCAAAGATGCACACTAATTTTTGAAAGACAATTATAGCATTATTTCCTTTAATTTATAAAATATAAAATACGTTTGAAAACTATATAACTGCTGTCTGAAATCATTAAAATTACAGGGGTTATATTCCAATAATACTGATGACGTTATCAATTCTTTGAGCAAATATATTTTGATGTAGATAAAAAAAGTTACCCACAAGCTTTGTTACAAAATAACAATGTTCTGAATTTGATAGCCAATACAGACGCAGACTATGAACACTGCAGTGGAGGTGTTCGAGTAGGTATGACGAATCAGACAAAGTTTTTTTTGTACAGTTTTCAATACAGTTGCTCAAAAATGTGAGCTTTCAATAACAAGTACAACGTGCAGAAAGTTGATTTTAACGCACGCCGTGCGCTTTTGTTTACTGTTTTTTTTTTATTATCATGTAGGTAGGTGTTAAGTCCATGCTATAAGCCCTTATTAAACTGTGCTATAATGTATGTCTACCTCGGGATGTAATTTTGACTTTTTGAAATCAAAACCTGCTCTCGAGCTCGTCATGCTACTCACAAAGGATCCGAGGGTCTACTTCTGAACCAACGTTTAGCCTTAATTATTTTCATTGAAATTGTCCAAAATTGCCTTTCTAAGCTCCGTATAGGCATAGGTTTCAACAGTTTCAACAAAAATAAAGTGAATATTTTAACGAAAATGAAACTGAAACTGGCGTCGATTCGGTTAGCAACGACTTAACTAAATTGACAGGACTAAACTAAATTTGGTTTTCCATCCTTTTCTTTCTATATCGAAAAGACAAGAACATAATGCTAAAATTAAGTTTAGTCCTGTCAATTTAGTTTAGTCGTGCTAACCGAATCGACACCACTATTTACTTTTGATTATGTCGTTGCGTAGCACGATTGGCCCCCATATTATGCCATATGCCCATATCGGAAACTAAAACGGTCAACAATTCGGTCGTTTGTGGAGGAAGAGAGACAGAGACATAAATATGTTAAATATTTTTTACGATATTTGGATACAACCCTTTTCGCTGACTGACCTATAAAAATATTACTTAATATCTAAAAATGGCACTCAATATTGATTGGTGTTTAATAAATATTGGTGTCTTATTTTTTTATTATTTCAATGCATTAACATGCGAACGAAATTTCTCTAATACATTTAGTTTCTTAGGGCTGATTTTTCAATGCCCAGATAAAGCTTTATTCGTTTGATAACGTATTATGCCGCCAAATTGAAAATGATTGTCATACGTTTGTTTGTCAAATTTTTTTAATGACTTTCATGTTATTCGGTTTATAATTTAACTGACTGATATCAGTTATCCGAGGTTTGAAAAATCAGCCCTTAAAGAAACAAAACTTACACGATCAGATAAATATTACTTAAAAATGTATAGTAAAAATAAATGTTATGGTCCACTATCTTGTGAATCGAATACTGATAAGAAGCATTTTAGTGAATCAGAAGCACTTCTAAGACCGACTGTACACGGTCAGTCTCAGAAGTACCTACTGAAAAACTTAGTTGATTATTGTAATTGAGGTTCAAAATAAATTTGGCATCTTTGTTGCGCTTGTTCCACTTAACCCCAAAAATCGTTCCACTTCAACCCCAAGAAACTTAAGTAGGGAAATATTTCTTTATTCATTTTTGGTATGTATGTATAAGTACTTTGGAGTGTAGAGTGGAATGAATGTATGAACTGAAAAGCTTCTAGAACAATGGCTTTGGGGTTTAGTGGAATAAGCCCTTTGTTGATGATACTGAGTTAACTGCAGAATTCAATACCCTTAACACCACAGAATAAGAATTTTCTTGTTCTGTGCTTAGCACTAACAGCTATCGAAAAAACAACGAGCGTAAAAACATTCGATGAGCAATTTTGTATGGGAAATTTGTACAGCGCCATCTACCGCCGAGAAGCAAAATGAAATATTCCATAGATAATCCCCTATAGAGTACTTTAACGCGCGTTTTTTTTCTCGATAAATGTTCGTTTTAAGGCCGACTATTCCGCATTGTGAAGCTATGAAGGGCGGTTAGAAAGTAATCTACCTAAATAAAAGAAAATACATCTAGGTGGATAATTTAATTTTAATTTTTATATATTTTTTTATACTTACCTAGTTTCTTGCAACTTAAACATATTTATCTACACCCATGCTAAATCCTATATAAAAGGTTCTGAAACAGCTACCTTACAGCCAACATTAAAACAACCAGTATGGTAGTAACTATAATATCCGAATGAATCAAGGCTGGTCGCGCCCCCCCGCACCCACGCCCGCAAGTTGCATTATGGAATTCAGTACAACATTATAATACCTACTCGTTTGGATGCTATAATGAAGAGGAACGAGTGGCGGGCGCGGGGGGCGCGACCAGCTACTCCTTCGGATATTATGGTTACTGTGACGATGGGTAGTTTTAAAGTTGGCTATAAGCTACTCTTTCAAAACCTTTTATAGAGGATTTACATCATGGTTGTAGATAAAGTCTTGTATATAACTGTACATAAACACTCGTGTGATACCATGATCGCACGAGGCGAAATAGTTGCATAAATAGTTATTGTGTCATTTTGTCAATTAGTGACATCATATCAATAAAGAACATATAGTTTTGTCTTCGGCATCAAAATTGTCGTTCACAGCGTCCTTCATCTCTTCGTCCGTTGAAACTCGGCCTTCTCTCAAATTATTCGATTTTTTTAAAATGAAAATTTAGTCCTAAGTTGCTAAATCTGGACTATAGAGATCAATAACCCACCTTATAGGGCAAATCTCTGCAAAGGCATTTCCAGAAAAAAATAGAGAGCGAAAAGGGTGAATTTCGCTGTTTCTTAATTCCTGTGTCATTGCCGTCAATCGATTTTTTTTTAAATCCAACGCATCACAAGGAATAAATCAAAAATATGCCATCGTTTACATTAGAGTATAATAATAAATATGCATATTTTTGATTTATTCCTTGTGATGCGTTGGATTTTTTAAATTTTTTCGAGTGACGGCAATGACACAGGAAGTAAGAAACAGCGAGATTCACCCAGAAGTCTTTCAACGGATGAAGAGATGAAGAATTTAAGCTGGAAGGGACTACATATAAAAATTAAAATTAAATCATCCATCTATGGGCTACGGTACCGCGCACTGCACTGCAATGCGGTGAATTGCGGATAAAATTGATAGATAGATAGATAGATGATTTATTAGCATCACAACACACATGCGCATAGACAGAAAAATTAAATTAAAATTAAAGAAAAGATACATAATTTCAGCCTTAGAGTAAGACGCGCTTCTGTCCCAGAAAGAGAAGCCATACGAAGATTTCCCCTCTGCCGAAGTACAAGCCCAAATGGGCATACGCGGTTGATAAAACCAGTTGCGCCCGGATTTCTTTCTAGACCGAGTCCAGTCGTGCATGTGAACGCTGCAGTGTTTAAAATACCGAATTGATGAGTTTTTTCCTGTTAAAAGAGGTCTGGAACATCAAAGTTTACAAAAAGTCGGTGTTACATTTCACATGAAAGTAATTTTTTGTCGTATTATTGCTATTTGTTTACATTTAAACATTAAATTCGAATATTTTATTCTTGATTAGTTGTCAAATTTGTTCAGTGACATCGGGTCTGCTCGTCCATGGCTCCTCCGTACAAATTTCAGATCTGTCGCTAGATAAATCTGAGTTCTCGCCGATGAGCAACTTAGTGATGTTACCGTATCACAATGTTTGTCGATAAAGGACATGGCCTGGTCCTGCTCCAGGCAGTCTCATAAATGTGATATACCTAAAAATTCTTAAATATTTATTAATTCTTTTTAACTTCTGACAGACTCAATTTAGTCTTTGCAGTTTTGCACTGTTACATTCTGCGTCAAAGAGTAAAATAATATCACAGCATAAATTAATTGGTTCTCTGACAGAATAAATAATCTTTTTGATACATCTTATATTATTATATAAAAATGAATGGAATAAGATCATTTATGATAGAAAAACGTCATAAAATGCTCTTAATACGTATATGAGACTTGACAATAAGACTGACACCCAATTGCACTAAACTTAAGAATCGCCGAAGTCTTTTCTTAACTACAACTCGACCAAGTTAAGTAGGCGAATGACAGCTACATGACCGCTAAGTTTGATACCGTTTTAATTTGGTCGTGTTGTAGTTAGGAACAGACTTAGGCGATCCTTAAGTTTAGTGCAATCGGGTGTGAGTGTTCTTGAGTCCGTATTAACTTTTTTAAGACTAATTTAAGAACGATGACATGTCACAAAACAATTATAAGAGCCCTTCAAGCCTACCACTCTAATAACGTACGCATCCTGAAACTTTTTTTGCTCCTTCCGGACCATCTGACCACCAAATCCTACCACCAGTGGTGGGTTGGAACTCCAATTTCTCAACTGACTACCCGTTATTAATTAACACCATCTTACTCCCATTTCACCACTGGTGTGGTGACCAAGCCAAAAATATTATATTTATAAAATATTCAAATCTGACTGTGATATGATTATTTCCTTTTTTTATATATTTTTAGTGACTTACGTTTCCAAAGTACCAGGATCATATAAATACGGAGAAGGTTAACTTCTATAATTTTGTGTCATTTTTATTTTATAATTAACGTGTCCTCGCTTCGCTTTGGTTCAAAATGAAATGTTTTCAATCACTTGCATCTCCAAAGTACCAGGATCACATAAATATGGAAAAGGTTAACTTATGGTGGTTAAATTATGATTTAATGAAATAGGCTTACATAGTTTTCAAAAGGTCATCCGTAGTCAGTTGAAACAAAAAACCCCCCCACTTCATCAGTTTCATCACTGGTGATGAATCCTTACTAATATTATAAATGCGAAAGTCCGTTTGTTTGTTTGTTTGTTACGCCTTCACGTCTCAACTACTGAACCGATCGTCATGAAATTTTGCATACACGTTGTCAGGGGTACAGAGAAGGACATAGGGTACCATTCATCCCGAAAAAGAGTATTGTTCCCGAGGGATAGCAAAAAAACTTTCCACGCAGACGAAGTCGCGGGCGGCAGCTAGTTAGAGATAAATTGCTCCCAATTCACCTCCAGTGGTCAGATGAGAAATTTACTTCTCAACTGACCACTGGTGATGAGATTTAGTGGTCAGTTGGTCCAGAAGGTTTTTGCTTGTTGGGCTCTTTGTTGTTATTCACCCCACCTTTATTCCTTTTTCCGTATCGATATTGCTGCAACTACAATTGAGCCCAGCCCTTCATGTCAAAAACGTGTCATATTTTGATGTGTGACTCATCCGTACACAAATTTTTGCTGTTTTGTTTTATTTTTTATGTGTTGGTATCGTCTTTACAGTGTTGTTTTTGTATGTGAGTATGCGGAACTGCACTTGTGTGCACTTTCCCCCCCCCGCAAAAAATGCCAGAAAAAATTCCCTTGCCCTTCGAGACGAAGCCGCGATGCTCTAAGATTTCAGCAATCAAAACTTCATATTGGCAACTAAATAATACTGGTTAAATTGTGTGTCACAGCGATGCAAGTAGGTAAAAGTTCAGCGTATAACTTTGCCCCGATGATGAAGCAAAACACTGGCACAGCATAAAGAATAAAGAATTTCTTACAGTAGGCCGACGGAGACGTCTAGACAGGGCAATCGTGCGGGGCTTGAGGGGGGAGAGGTGAGTCGGACGAGCCCGAGCTGCATACTTCACAGTTCTATGTAGCTCGGGACACGTCTTCTAGGGCTATCGCGTCGTTACCGTTTTAATTTCCTATTAAATAAATAATGCGATTTCGATGAATCTCGGTTTCTTCTTCTATTTTGAGAAGAAAACAGCAACGCAATGTTAAACATATCAAAAATCCAAGATGGCGGCCAACTTTTTTGTTTGTGGGCATATTTCGATGAAACTTGGTTTTTGCTACTATTTTGACAAAAAAACAGTAACGCAATGTTAAATATGTCAAAAATCCAAGATGGCGGCCAACATTTTTGTTTGTGGGGCGATTTCGATGAAACTCGGTTTTTGGTACTATTTTGACAAGAGAACAGCAAAGCAATGTTAAAAATGTAAAAAATCTAAGATGGCGGCCAACTTTTTTATTTGTGAGCCGATTTGGATGAATCTCGGTTTTTGGTACTATTTTTACAAGAAAACAGCTACGCAATTTTAAAAATGTTAAAAATCCAAGATGGCGGCCAACCTTTTAGTTTGTTGGCCGATTTCATTGAAACTTGGTTTTGGTACTATTTTGACAAAAAAACAGCAGAACAATGTTAAAAATGTAAAAATCCAAGATGGCGGCCAACTTTTTTGTTTGTAGGCCGATTTCTATCAAACTTTATTTTTGGAACTATTTTGACAGAAAAACAGCAACGCAACGTTAAAAATATCAAAAATCCAAGATGGCTGCCAACTTTTTTGTTTGTAGGCCGATTTCAATGAAACTCGGTTTTTGGTACTTTTTTGACAAAAAAACAGCAACGCAATGTTAAAAATGTCAAAAATCCAAGATGGCGGCCAACCTTTTTGTTTGTGGGCCGATTTCATTGAAACTTTATTTTTGGTACTATTTTGACAGAAAAACAGCAACGCAACGTTAAAAATGTCAAAAATCCAATATGGCGGCCAACTATTTTGTTTGTGGGCCAATTTCGATGAAACTCGGTTTTCGCTACTATTTTGACAAGAAAACAGTTACGCAATGTCAAACGACATGAGTCAAAATGGCTGCCGACTTTGTTTTTAGGTTGATTTCGATATA
Source organism: Agriphila geniculea (assembly GCA_943789525.1). Lineage (NCBI taxonomy): Eukaryota > Metazoa > Arthropoda > Insecta > Lepidoptera > Crambidae > Agriphila > Agriphila geniculea. Next base: position 16,907,164 of record OX038874.1, read on the forward strand.
ACTCAGTTGAAAAAGGAAAAACAAATAAAAAAGTTGGCCGCCATCTTGCATTTTTCATATTTTTAACATTGCGTTGGTGTTTTCTTGTTAAAATAGTACTAAAAACCGAGTTTCATCGTAATCAGCCCAGAAACAAGAAAGTTGGCCGCCATTTTGAATTTTTCATATTTTTTAACATTGATGCTGCCGCACTCACTCGTGATATAAAGAAAACCGTTTGAAACCTTTATGTTATAAAACCTTTATTTAAAAATATGCCACCCCTAATTCATTATTTTATACCTAATTCGTTATTTTATATAATTTTGCAATGCTTTTAATTATGCACCCGGGGGTCGTAAAAGAAATCCACCTTCCAAATTGTAAATTTGTGACAACCCTTCCGTATTTGCGTAAATACCCTACAGACGGCGGTATCGCCCAACAATAAAGGCGTCGGCCTACTGTAAGGAAAAAATCTTTATGCTGTGACACTGGTTTTCAGCTGTCACCTGTAGACGCAAGGACGCATAGACAAAATCGGCCGTGCCGTGATAAAAAGAAAGTATTTAATTGCAAGTTAAAAATTGTAATATCTGACCGAATGCTTTAAGATCCGCGCATTGCGGTAGAAATTCCGCAAATTTTGCCATTGGTCTCACAAATTAAATCATCCAACTATATTGTGTTTTCTTTCATACTTAGGTAGATTACTTTCCAGCCGCCCCTGGAATGACTCGCGGTACAGTACACCACCGTGCCTGTATGATCCGAGCCGAGTCTCACTGAGCCATAGCACGATCTCATATTTATGATCTCGGAGCGTAAACCATTTCTCGGTTGCCGCTCGAGCGTGAGCATGTCTTTACAAAATTTGGAATAGGTAAATATTAATTTTATGTATTCCGCTATCACATGCTACGCTACGAGGGAGATAACATGTTCAGTCTGGCATCAGTCCATTCCATCAGTCTGGTACAAATTTTGGATCATCAGTCTGGAGGATGTATACACACTGATGGAATAGACTGATGCCAGACTGATCCTGTAATTTCCTTCTACAACGGCCAAGAATCGGCTCAAACCCGGCACGGGTCACGAAGTGTGAGTCATCCCTTATTTATACCTACGAATAAAACACAAATTCCGATTTAAATACTAAAATCATAATCAAATAAAGCAATTTATTTAAACTCTACTTTACTATTATGTACTTGGGGCATATTGTAATTATTAGTATTATTAGTATGTAGACAATTGTTGCGTGCAAAATAAAAAACTAATTTTAACTACGTACCTTTACAAATAGAACCTGTAAAATTATAATTATTACTAAGTGTATCGTCAAAATATTATGTGTAGATAATTTGTGATTCTTTTTTATACAAACTGTAAGTAAGTAGGTACTTAATACCCACATTTCATTATTGTTTATTTTGAGCATTGTTGTTTGCGGTTTCTTATTGCTCTTTTTCACAATGTATAATAACAATAACATACGTGCTTTTTCAATCTACATACATAATGCTGAATTGATGGTTTTTGTCTCTTTACACGACTACGGCAGAACCACGGAAGGGTAATAAAGTTAACAGTCTAAGCACAGCTTTTGTTAAACTGTGGTCTAAGTGTATGTCTGTGTGTATGATATGTTTATATGAATGACTGACTATACATATGGTCTTATGAAATATGATAATAAACATTATTTTATAACATATTTGCTCGTAAAGGCTCTCTTATTACACCAATTTCAATATCGTATTGTATCTCATTACGAACTTGTGCGGTAATGTAAAGTAAAACGCACGGTTTCCTTGATAAACCGTGCGTTTTACTTTACATTACCGCACGGTTTATCAAGATGCTTCGTCTAAAACGAACGGTACTTTTTTAAATCTTAGCAAAGAGTTTTTATATCAGAAAAGAGGTCAACATTTTATGAATAAAATTAACTTTGGGAGATAAAATATAATAAATTAACATTTAATTATTTAATTTAATTAATGTTGACAATAAATTACAACCATTTATCTGTAACAAAAACACAAAAATATTAATTTACTTTATTAGTAATACTGGCTGTTTTTTATGCCTTTGCCTTAAAAAAAGCGCTGATGCGCGCGCATTGCTAATTTAGTTTTTTTGCTGTATTGTTTTTATTTGAAAATGTCGTCAAGTAGTGATGACTTTATGAATTCAACACCGCCAGAAGTCTCAGAGGCAGCGAAAAAGGCTATTCTAGGCCTCTTGCCCGAAAAATTGACCGATAAGATACTTACAAGCGTATCAAAATTTAATCATATGGAAAACAAGCAAAGGTGCAAAGTCCGAGTTTTATTTATTTCCTCGCAAATATGTTATAAAACGTCGTATGACATACGTGCGCTTTTATAATTACAGCCTCTGCTTTCTTCTAACCCTCGCCTACGGCTCGGGCTAGCAATATCGCCTCGGCTGTAATTTTCAACTTACCGCACTTATATCATAATGTACTATTACCGATTCCCATTCATGCTGACCTAGGGAAACAAGAGCAGCACAAAACGGAAAAGCCTGTGTTATCTAATGTGATACTAATGTAGAATTCCTTCGTATTATCAGCCGAACTGTGCATTCTAATACAGGAACACAATTTTCTATAAACTCCATTAAAATTGTCGTAACAGGAGTAGCACCAGTGCAGCAATATTCAGATGCATCACCAACATATACATGCATTGAGCCAAAAGCAGAGACTATAATAAATCAAGAGCAATTCATACCTGTACATTATACAGATGTATCACCAACATATACATCTATTGAATCAGAACCATAGGCTATGAATCGATCGCAATTCGTTCCTGTGCAAACATCTGTAATGGCACCAATTGATCACGAACAGCCAGATGTACATGACGAATTTGTGGAAAGTAGAAACGTCAATCAGTCAAGAAATTGTACGCAAAACTAAGGACAATATTGTAAATACGAATCGAGAATTGAAAGCACAGGAATTTTCATGTTTCTATCTCTTTCCATATGGAAAAAACGGCTTGAACGAAGATCGCCCAATAAAAATCACGCCATTAGATTATTTACAAAAGACTATTTAGCCTTGTAGAGTTGACGGAAAACATGCGACAACAAGGCGACACAACATTTGCCGATCTTTTGAATGCTTTACGCGTCAGTGAGATAAAGGCCCCACATTTTGCTTTATTGATGTCAAAAGTGTTGACAGAGGCATCTGACGATTTTGATTTCCATAGAGCAATTCGTATATATCCAATTCGTACAAAAGTTGAAGCACACAACACAGCCGTCCTTGAACGATATCGAGCCCAAGGCGTACGAATATTTAGAATTCGGGCTCAGGATGTGCTAGTGAATGCAACAAGAAACACAGAGGATGTAAACATGGCCAACATTGTGTCTATATTGTGGCGATACCAACAAGACTGGAGGTTTAGAACAGGAACTGGCAATTTTCAACGGTGCAAGAGTAATGCTTCGCTCAAATATTGACGTAGAGAAAGGACTTGTGAATGGTGCAACGGGCACTGTCTCTGAAATTGTTTGGCCTTTATTCCATCGTGATCAGATGTACGATACTGACATTCCATCTGTTCGTATTGACTTTGGCGGGGATGGAACTCATTTGATCAGGCCGAAATCAATTCAGTTCCCGGCGCTCCGAAACTATGGAACAATCGAACGGACACAGCTCCCATTAATACTGTGCTGGTCCTGCACAGTCCATAAAATGCAAGGATGTACAGTGGACCGTGCTGTTGTGTACCTTGGATCAGCACTATTTGCTAAAGGACAGGCATACGTCGCTTTAAGTCGTGTCAGATCATTGGATGAATTAAAAATAGAGGAGCTGGATTGCTCAAAACTCACTGGATGAAGGAGATAGAAAGAATGCGACAGCTAGAACCTCCAAATTAATATCACAGAGTAATCTATAACAATAATATTTTCCTTTATTTCAATTATTGTTTTTGTTTAATAAATGTTGTTATTTTGTTTTTACGATATAACATGTGTTTCTGTAAATTGGTAACTTATATTTGTATTTATATTAACCTATATTTATTATTTCTGATGTTTATTTTTAAATTACTGTTGTTATTTTGTATGTATAATTGGTAACAAGTTGGTAACGATATATGTGTTTGTTAATATTGTTACTTTTGATATTTGATAAAGCTGATAAGTTTCTTGCGGCTGTTCTTCTTATCAGTTAAAAAAGTCTCGAACGGGTGGTAGGAAAATATAGACTAAAAAGTAGAAAACAAAATTTATTGAAAAAAATATTTTTTTTAAAACCACGTTTTTAAAACAGACTATAAAAAAGATATAAAAATAGTTTAAAAATATATAAAAAAGTAAAAAAAGAATAAAAAAATATAAATAAGAAAGGATAAAATAAAATAAAGTTTAAAAAAAATATTTTTTTAATTACACAAACGTTCTTTTTACGAAATTCACAGAGATGCGTCCAAGGACGATTCGTTTAACAATTTATTATCTACAAAACGAACGTTCTTTTCACTAGTAAGTATTTATTTATAAACTGTTGGATTATAACCTTATACAGAAGTTTTAAAACGAAAAAACGTGGGGCGCAGGCGCATGCAATTCAAAATCAAGTTCAAAAAAAATGTATGCAAATGACATGAACTATTATGCTTTCTCTCTCTCTAATACAAAATGCGCCCCACGTTTTTTGTTTGAAAACTTCTGTATAGGGTTATAATCCTACAGTTTATAAATAAATACTTACTGGTGAAAAGAACGTTCGTGTTTTAGATAATTGTAAAACGAATCGCCCTTGGACACATCTCTGTGAAGTTCGTAAAAAGAACGTTCGTTTAGAAAAAAAATATTTTTTTTTAAATATAATTTTAAAATAGTCGCTTGTGCTGATTGTAAATTATGTATATTATTAGCGATGGTTCTGATTAGAAAGTCCGTATGTTATCGACTTTTATATTGTGGTTACAGTGGAGCTGTAGGCACCTAAAACGCGTTGACACATCCCAGCAGCCAGGTTCTTATGCCAACAGCTCAAATGTCTTGTACATACTTGATCTGACGTAATTCCTATAGTCCGGTTGCGGAGTAGAAAGAATTTCGTAGGGTCAGAAACGAGAAACTTTTTTTAATTATTATTTAAAAATCTGATGATTTAAAAATGTGAGACTTCTGTCAAAAACCTTGCTATAAGTCTGTTTATCCTTACTTGTCCTATTTAGTAAACAGCTTTTGACAGTTGTCATACCTACGTCTTTTAAGTTTAAATCGTTATTTAAAAATATGCTGTATCATGAAATCAATTTGTCACTAATAATGAGTAATTTCTTTCGTATATGTGTAGAAAACCATATGATGTATTTTATAATTGTTATATTTTTTATTTTATAAAGAGTTGGGTGAAGATTATTTACCCTTAGTTAAAGCTACGCGGCTTCCGTGGCACGTAAGCCGCGTTGCTCTAAGACCCGGTTTACACGAGAGTTTAAAAAGCGTCGCGTTAAAACCCGACCGAGACGTTGCCGTTGGCGCTTTTTTACCACTCTCAATAGCTGTTGTGTTTATACGAATTCTTAAAAATAAGTATGAATAGTACTCGCGCGCCTATCAGAAATGAAGCACGGAGTTTTGTATGTCCAACGCTCAACGTCGAAATCAGGGCAGTAGGTACCTACGCAATAAAAAAGCGCCGCACACGCTTTAAAAACCTTTTCGAAATACATGGGTTACCATTTTGTGTCATTTAAACGTTTTTTTAACGCCTGTTGAAAAGGCGCTCGTCCGAATGAGGTCTAAAGTGTTTACCAAATAAGACAAGTAATGATAAACAGACTTTATGACGAAGTACTAAAGTGTTAAGCTAGTTTTGTTGCTGACTATACAATGACCTGTCTATACCTACTCGTCTCTGCCACTCGCGCGCTAACATATTGCCATTGCAATCGCACAGAATGAGGTCGTACTTGTTTTTAAAAACGAGACAAACATCGTGACACTTTTTCGACGGAGTGGAGATGAGTTCGCGCATGTGCACGCGGGACCGAGTGCCCAATAGCACGCGCCCCTCTCTCGCCGCCCGAGTGCTTCACCTCTATACCCAAAATACGCTTTCTGCGCAATCCCCACCCGATTTCAAGATTATGTATTGTGGTTGTAGTACCACAGAATAAATAATACGTAGCATCATGCAACAGCAATATGTTAGCAAACGTGCAAGCGAAACAAGTATTGCCGGGTCAGACTACGAAATTATTTCTACTCCGAAAATTGACCTGTTAGTAGTAGATATCAAATAAGTATAAGTATTATACAAAATAATTACGCAGGGCAGGCCCTCGTGAGTATTTCCCGTTCGTGGGTGACCCGCTGTAGTAGCTCTTCGGACCACCTGTGTGCGGTGCGGTCTACTGTTGAGGGTACAGTCAAACAGTTGACCCCACCATACTCGCACGCGATCTGGAACAAATACCATGACCATCAGTCATTTTTAATGTCCCCACTGCTGGGGCACAGGCCTTCCTTATGGGTGGATAAGTAGGATGGGCCATATAACCCACCACGCAGGCCCAATGTGGATTGGTTGGTGTTAACGACTGCAAATGCACCTGGGACCAACGGCTTGACGTGCCTTCCAAAGCACGGAGGAGCTCGAGATAATACATTTTTGGTCACCCATCCCATGACCGACACTTGCGAAAGTTGCTTAACCTCCGCAATCGCTGGGCCAGACGCTAAATCACTGTGCCACCGACACGCCACCGAGCTCCTTATTTGTTATTAAATTACATTAAGAAGCGAAGCTTTTTATACAATGAGGCATCACTGAAGTATTGCAAAGACCGTGTATGGAGTACTTCTCTCATCTTTGGGATGGATCTACCGTATACTAGCTGGTTGCTCTGGACTCTATCGAGCGTTGAGCAAAGAGGCTGATTAGTGATGATGATCTGGTCCATCGAAGGCTTCAAAGTTTGGAGCGACGACGAAGGGTAGCCTGCTTATCAGTCTTCAACAGGTTACATTTCGGGGAGTGCGCTCAAGAGTTACACAACCTCATACCTCCTTCCCCATTTCATCTTCGGACTACCAGACGCATGGTGGCCTTTCATCCTTATGTTTACGATATTCCACGCACCTGCACGAAACGCTTTGGTTCCAACTTCTTAATTCGAACAGCTAAGATGTGGAATGGCCTTCCTGCGTCTGTATACATTTACTGACTGCACGTGCTCCACCTTCGTCCTCCTTGTCACTTTCCATCAAGGTCAAACGCTCAGACAGTCCATACATAAAAAAAGAGTTTGCAAACCTTGGATCCATCTAGTACATCTACCTCTTAGAGCTCCGATATTATTACTCACCTCACCATGTTGCCGAGATTCACTGCGCCGGCGCGGCGACGCGGCTGAAATCCGTATTTATCTACTTCAGTCCTTTAACGCGTACGGTGTCGTCCACTTACGACTATTATACTCACTACCTAAGTACAAAGCCTTACTCTGTAATGGTGCAGCAACGCTCTCACTGTAGGAATTCCTGCAGAGTAGGCGCCAGGCGCGTGCTCCCACACGAAGTGGTCACCGAGCTCGACGGGGCATCGCGCGGCCGGACCGCGTATTTGCTTTGGTTCATTACCGCGTGCGGTGTCGTCCACTAACAATTATTATACCCACTACTTAAGTACAGATACCGGCATATAAGTTGGAAAGACAATGAGACAAAAGACGTGCAGCAGCTACAAACACTAAATTCTGCGAATATTTTGTCTCATATTTGTCTTGCCAAGTTATGTGCCGGCACATATACAAAGCCTTACTTTGTAATGATGCAGCAACGCTCCTTCTGTAGGAACTTCTGCAGAAGAGGCGCCAGGAGCGTGCTCCCACACAAAGTGGTTGCCGAGCTCGACAGCGTCGCGCGGCCGGAGCGACATTTGCTTCGGTTTTTTAACGCGTGCGGTGTCGTCTACTTACGACTATTATACTCACTACCTAAGAACAAAGCCTTACTCTGTAATGGTGCAGCAACGCTCTTTCTGTAGGAACTCCTGCAGAAGAGGCACCAGGCGCGTGCTCCCGCACAAAGTGGTTGCCGAGCTCGACGGCGTCGTGCGGCCGAAGCGCGTATTTGCTTCGGTTCTTTAGCACGTGCGGTGTCGTCCACTTAAAACTATTATACCCACTACCTAAATACAGATACCGGCATATAACTTGGCTAAAAGATGAAACAAAAGATGCGCTGCAGCTACAAAAACTAAACTCGTCGCATTTTTTGTCTCATCTTTGTTTTGCTAAGTTATGTACCGGAACATAATTATACAAAGCCTTACTCTGAAATGGTGCAGCAACGCTCTTTCTGTATGAACCCCTGCAGAAGAGGCGCAAGGCGCGTGCTTCCATACGAAGTGGTTCCCGAGCTCGACAGCGTCGCGCGGCCGGAGCGCGTTTTTACTTCGGTTCTTTAACGCGTGCGGTGTCGTCAACTTACAACTATTACTTATACCCACTACCTAAGTACAAAGGCTTACTCTGTAATGATGCAGCAACGCTCTCTCTGTAGGAACCCCTGCAGAAGAGGCGCCAGGCGCGTGCTCCCACACGAAGTGGTTCCCGAGCTCGACGGCGTCACGTGGCCGGAGCGCGTATTTACTTCGGTTCTTTAGCGCGTGCGGTGTCGCCCACCGACGCGTTTTTCGAGCAGTGACTAGAGGAGCTGGAGCTTCCGCATCATCCTGTAAATAAGAAATTTTATGAACTAGCGGCCGCCCGCGACTTCGTCTACGTGGAAAGATTTTTTTGCTATCCCTAGGGAACAGTACTTTTTTAGTAGTAAGGAAGTTTTATGCTTATTCCAGTAAAACTAAAAAAAACTTATTTAATACAATCTGTTACCTAGTTAGACTACCTAGAAGGATGTTCCTAAGGCGACTTTATGTTCTATTTTAGTAGTAACTAATCTCCTACCGTTAACAAACGAAATTATTCCTAAGCAGGAACGCCAACGGGACCAGTGGGGTAGGCTGTAAGATTGAGCGCAATACAGCAAGTAGTGCTCGCAGCGAGCAGCAAGATACCATACGTCCTCGTCCACTTCAAACAGCGGGACCCAGCATACAAGCATTTGCCTCAGCAGCAGCCACCTGACTTTTGACATCAACTGGTACAAACAGTTGTCCCAAACTTCTTTACATTACACAAAATTAATAACTAACCTCCCAGCGCAAATAAAAGAACGATCTAGTAAACAGGAACGCCGCCAGGGTCTTAGACGGTGGGTTGTATAACGCCCTGTTTGTCTACTATGACCTCTTATTTCCTGGCAGTTTTCTGACTGGATATCAATCTATCTCTTTTATTCGCCATACAGCGAGAAAGAGATGTAACTATTGTAATTCATAAACCTGGCAAGTTTTAAGAGGTTGTAATACCCCCCCTGAGCTCGGTCAGCAACGCGGGTAAGTTGCGCTCGCGGCGCGGCATCACCACCTCGTCGACGTCAATGCCTAGCAGCCAGCCGCCCTTCGACAGGCCCAAACTTCTTTACTTTACAAATGATTAAATAGCAACTAACCTCCCACCGCAAATAAAAGAACGCGTTCCTAAACAGGAACGCCGCCGGGGCCTTAGACGGCGGGTTGTATGACGCCCTGAGCGCGGTCAGCAACGCGGGCAAGTTGCGCTCGCGGCGCGGCACCACCACCTCGTCGACGTCAATGACTAGTAACCAACCGGCCTTTGACATCGACCGATATAGGCAGTCGTTGAACGCGGCAAACTGACCCTCCGTCCTGAAAGTTCAAAAGGTTATGTTAAGACTAATACGTTTAGCAGACTAAAGTGATGTACAAACCGCGGCCCACGGGCCACTTTCTGACCCCGGCAATATGCCAGTGGCCAGCCAGCAAAGTTATTCCCTCGTACATTTGAAAAAATATTTTATTGGCTCTTTTTTATGTTTTTAAATTGTGCTATTAGTTCATCATTTGCCTAAGTGGCCCATCTTTGGCCCATGGTCTCAATAAGTCTGTGCATTCCGTTTTATTCTTATTTCACATTATTTTCAGTTTGTTTATCATCAAAATCGATGTTGTGTCGGAAGGAAGTCCTTTTATGATAATATGACATTACCAAGGTTTATCTTATCTTTATGTGAGTCCACAACAAAGGTAATTAAATGTGAGGTTGTAAGTGCTATTATAATAGCACAAAATACATAATAGTACAAGTACGTAAACATAAATCTTATCATTTTGTATGTTACTACGGCAGCTTGTACTAACGTTTGCATCATCAATCATCGTCATTTACTTTTGTATCTTGACGCAATGGATCAATTTTATTTTAGTTGAGACACCTACTATCATTAGTGAGCTAACTGGCAGCCCACAGGCGCAATCAGAGACTCGTCGAAATTGGTCGATCCCAAGAGACGATTCAACTGTAACGTTTCTAGTAGCCTAACTACGAGTAGCATGACCATTGGAACCATAGGCATAGTAAAATTTTCGCTGCGCTGAAGAAGACCAACAAAGCGTGGAAAAGAGAAGTTAACATCATACGGACACGGTCTATGTAAAAAAGAGACAAAGGAGCAAGTGACATGTGCCAACATTTTTTACAGTAAGAGCCCCTAGCGTCCCGCCTAGCAAATGAGCAATCGCAGTTTGTTTAAAATATTTTTTAATCTTAATTAGAATTTAAAATAAAGGTATCGTGGAGCTATGGTGTCTTCTGCTCTAAGTAATTGTGATGTGACAAAAAGAAACAATCCAAGTAGTCACACTTTTCAAAGGTAAACAAGATATTGCCACACATTTCTCTAAAACCAAATTTCGCTACATTTATTCGTTTATCGACAAAGAAAACAGTATGGAACATAGTTTATTAACTTTCTTTGCCATAATATAGTCATATTTTATGAATCTTAGTCATATTTTACGTATCTCATATAAAATGTATTGATTCGTTTTCGGATCACCTGTTTATTGATTTTGTTGTTATTTGACATTCTATTTCTATGATTGGAACACAATTTAATATAGCGATTTACCGACACAACCATAGAACACATAATTACTAAACGTAACTTAACTGTCAATATCCATTCTCTTTTATTAGTTTCGGTGGTCATACTACGGAGGGATTCGACTATCAGCCTGTCAGAATGAAAGGATTATCTCACTTTATTTTAACCTTGGATATAATTAATAGTTTCCAAGGCAGTAGTGTCCCTTGACCTTGCTTGCAGTATTGGGCGAGTTGACACTGGCAGCCCATAGACAATCAGTAGTACAGATGCCGGCATATAAATTGGCAAGAGAAAGTTGAGACAAAAGATGCGCAGTAGCCATAAACACTAAGTTTACGGCTACTGCGCATCTTTTGTCTCATCTTTTTCTTGCCAATATAAATGCCGGACAGTATACTCTCATGTAGAAATAGTTCCCAACTACCCAAGAGACATTCAACTAGAGTTACAATAAAAGAGGTTGAGCTACCTTATTTCAACTTTGGATATAATTGGTAGTTTCCAAGGCAGAAGTGTGACTAGACCCTGCTTTCGGTAGTGGTCGAGCAGGCAGCCTGCGGGCGGGCTCAGTGACTCGTTGTACATGTAGAAGTGGCTCGCACCCAAGAGACGGTTCAACTCGAACCATTCTATCAGCCAGTCATCGCGAGCGTATGAGAAGTGGAACGGTTTCACGCAAATATGTAGCGTCTCCTGAAAATAAAGATTAGGATAAATTATTTTGTTAATTTTTATAGACATCATATGGGTAGTACCTACTTAGGAACTTGAATAAGATAAAAAAGGTGTCTTTCTTTTCACATATTTATTGTAAAAAATATGTTTTAAATCTAATTAATGAGTTCCAATATATCCGGAACACTTTTAATAGAGGGAGGCCCTCAATCACAAAATATGAGAAGAAATGACGACGAGTTGGCTGACAGCACCGATTTGGAAGCCTCTGTGTCCTGTGGCCTCAAGCTAGTGTCACGCAGATAACAAAGTCAGCATACATTGCATTGCATTTGAACTTAACCTCGATACCACTCTTAGGTTCCGTGTCGAGCACGGTGAGCAGATTGATGGGCAGCTGGCCGGGCGAGCTGACCGATAGCACCGATATGGAAGCCCCAACTGTCCTGCGGCCTCATGCCAGTGTCACGCAGGTGATATAGTCAGCATACATTGCATTGCATTCGAACTTACCTCGATACCACTCTTAGGTTCCGTGTCGAGCACGGTGAGCAGGTTGGTGGGTGGCCGGCCGGGCGAGCTTACCGACAGCACCGACATGGAAGCCCCAACTGTCCTGCGGCCTCATGCCAGTGTCACGCAGGTGACATAGTCAGCATACATTGCATTGCATTCGAACTTACCTCGATACCACTCTTAGGTTCCGTGTCGAGCACGGTGAGCAGGTTGGTGGGCGGCCGGCCGGGCGAGCTGACTGACAGCCCCGACATGGAAGCCCCAACTGTCCTGCGGCCTCATGCCAGTGTTACGCAGGTGACATAGTCAGCATACATTGCATTGCATTCGAACTTACCTCGATACCACTCTTAGGTTCCGTGTCGAGCACGGTGAGCAGGTTGGTGGGCGGCCGGCCGGGCGAGATGGCCGACAGCACCGATATGGAAGCCCCGACTGTGTCCTGTGGCTTCACGCCAGTGTCGCGCAGGAGACAAAGCACGTACGTCGCGCTGTATTTCAAATTCCAATTTTCTCGGATCGCCTGGATGAACAGTGCATTACTGATAAAAAGAATAAATAGATTTCTATTCACACAAGTAACGATATTAATTTCAGGCACAAAGTTTTAGAGATTGTATTGATTGATATTTAGATTCACCCTATTATTTCATAAAAAAAATTGGTGGTTTGGATTCCATACAACAGTTATTTATATCAGTTGATTTCAGTACCGATAAGATAAAATAAAGAGATAATGTTGTCGATTCGGTTAGCACGACTAAACTAAATTGACAGGAGTAAACTTAATTTTAGCATTCTGTTCTTGTCTTTTCGATATAGAAAGAAAAGGATGGAAAACCAAATTTAGTTCAGTCCTGTTAATTTAGTTAAGTCGTTGCTAACCGAATCGACGCCAATGTTTTCCTACAGCAAATCTTATTTAAATCTCATTTTGATGGATAGAGTTTACCGTACGTTTAAGGGTGAGAACTATTGAAAGCAAAAATTGAAAATCAACTACAGAAATCAACTAACCTTAACCCTCGCTTTGAGCGTGAGCGTCCGGTTGTCCGGCAGCCACAGGCGGCAGATGACGGCGTCCGAGCCGCGCGTCTTCGTCGCCGCTATAACGCGGACCATCGCCACCGTCCGCCTCTCCACGTACGCCGAGTAAACGTAAAATCTAAATCTGGAACAAATAAGAATAGTGTTAAATCCGGACAACTTATGCCACTTTTTTTCACAAAAATACATGTCGATGGTGATGGAGGAGAGAAAACCTTTTAGGGCGTCCCTTAGAACAGGGGTGGCCAACAAGTCGATCGCGATCGACCAGTCGATCTCTGGAGACAGTGCAGTCGATCGCAAGAGAAAAAAAAACTGCTTTGCTTGTGGTAGCAAAGCAATAGGGATTGTCCGATAAAAATCAAATTGGCTGAATATTATTTTATAGGTAGGAATAAGCTCCCTTAGTAATAGAAAAAAATATCAGAATTTTCAGGTCCGTAAAAAAATTTTAAAAAATGAAAGTCTCTTCGACTTCACAAATGTACGAAAGTAACAGCAGAATGGAATTTATACCTTTGCCACCACCTGCCACAACCATGGAAATAGTACTATAAACAGGAATGAGCGCTTCGCCCCAAAACGAGCCGACAGAGAGGTCAAGTAGATGTATGTGTCCTTTTCTTCATTAGGGTGACCAAACCGTATGGTTGGCCGGAGACATACATAATACTTTAAACTGTTTAATAATATAAACTTAAATACCTAGGTAGTTCTTTATTTATAATTAACACTTTTTACCGCGTTTTTATTAGGTTGCTTGCTCTTTTGTTTGTTTGAGCACAAATTTTGCAAACGATTTTATACCAAATTCCCGATGAGCTAGAGACTTGAAACTTTGAACACAGGTCAGAAATGGAAGGAAATGCAATATTACAGTGTCATTGAGGTGATCTGATAATGGAGCCGGAAGAACGCCACAGGAACTCTATGATGAATAAAACTATACAACCCCATCGTGTTTGGGCTTATTAGAATTGTCTTGACAAGTACTCTGACGGGAGACGAGGTTCAGGGTCGGATGATGAAGTCTGGATTCCATGCCATAGGAACTCAATATTGAAATCATGCAACCCCATCGATTTTGGGCTCGTTTGAATCGTCTTGACGAGTGCTCTGTTGGGTAATAATATCCAAGAGTCTGATGATGGAGCCGGAAGAAGGCCACAGAACTCTGCAATAAAACCTTTCAACCCCATCGAGTTTGGAGTTTGAATGGTCTTGACGAGTACTCTGATAGGCGGTGGTATATTTTTAGTTAAGCTCGTTAACTAAAAAAAAGAAAATTAATATTTATTTTAAAAAAATATTTTTTAAGAACAAATTATTTATCAAGTTTTTATTAAGTTGCTTTTTTGTTTTTATTTTTTAAATGTGGTAATATATAATTAAAATCTAGTTTATTCAATCCAATTTAATTTCAAGTGTAAATAATTACGCAACTTTAAAGTTTATTCCAATTTTTAATAAAAATGCAATGTGCGTGAACTTCGGAAAAACAAATAAATGTTGGAAAAACAAGTAAAAGTAGGAAAACATTGTCTAGTGATCTGTAGTTAAAAAAAGATGGAAACGATTTTCGACTTTATTGACGTTTGAAATTCGATTGTATAATTCGATCCCATAATTATACTTGTACATTTACTTTGCTGTTTCATTAAAAACTGTTATTTTGGTAAAGATGTCAATAAGGTCTAAAATACTTGCACCAATTTCTTCACTTGTGAAATTAATAAAATGGGTGCAAGAGATTTACGAAGACACAATGTTAAAAATATAAAAAAAAAAAACAAAATGGCGGCCAACTATATTGTTCGTGGGCCGATTTTATGAAACTCGATTTTGTTACTAATTTGATCAAAACATAACAAAGAAATGTTAAAAATATAAAAAAATATCGCAGCCAACTCTTTTATTGTGGGCTGATTTGAATGAAACTCGGTTTTTAGTACTAATTTGACAAGAAAATAATAACACAATATGTATTGAAAAAATTAAAAAATCTAAGATGGCAGCCAACTTGTTTGTTTTTGGGCCGATTTCGATGAAACTCGGTTTTTGGCAATATTTTGACAAGAAAATAACAACGCAATTTTTAAAATAGTAAAAATCTAAGATGGCGGCCAACTTTTTTGTTTTTTTGGGCCGATTTCGATGAAACTCGGTTTTTGGGTACGATTTTGTCAAGAAAAACCAAGTTTCATCGAAATCGGCCCAAAAACAAAAAAGTTGACCGCCATCTTGGATTTTTAAAATTTTCAACATTGCGTTGCTATTTTCTTGTCAAAATCGTACCAAAAACCGAGTTTCATCAAAATCGGCCCAAAAACAAAATAGTTGACCGCCATCTTGGATTTTTAAAATTTTCAACATTGCGTTGTTATTTTCTTGTCAAAATCGTACCAAAAACTGAGTTTCATTAAAATCGGCCCAAAAACAAAAAAGTTGGCCGCCATCTTGGATTTTTAGTTTTTGAAAAATTGCGTTGTTATTTTCTTGTCAAAATATTTCCAAAAACCAAGTTTCATCGAAATCGGCCCAAAAACAAAAAAGTTGGCCGCCATCTTGGATTTTTAGTTTTTTAAAAATTGCGTTGTTATTTTCTTGTCAAAATAGTTCCGAAAACCGAGTTTCATCGAAATCGGCCCATAAACAAAAAAGTTGGCCGCCATCTTGAATTTTTTAATCTTTTAAAAATGCGTTGTTATTTTCTTATCAAAATAGTGCCAAAAACCAAGTTTTATCGAAATCGGACCATAAACAAAAAAGTTGGCCGCCATCTTGAATTTTTAATATTTTAAAAATGCTTTGTTATTTTCTTATCAAAATAGTGCCAAAAACCGAGTTTCATCGAAATCGGCCCATAAACAAAAAAGTTGGCCGCCATCTTGAATTTTCTAATATTTAAAAAATGCGTTGTTATTTTCTTATCAAAATAGTGCCAAAAACCGAGTTTCATCGAAATCGGCTTATAAACAAAAAAAATGGCCGCCATCTTGAATTTTTAATATTTAAAAAATGCGTTGTTATTTTCTTATCAAAATAGTGCCAAAAACCGAGTTTCATCGAAATCGGCCCATAAACAAAAAAGTTGGCCGCCATCTTGAATTTTTTAATATTTTAAAAATGCGTTGTTATTTTCTTATCAAAATAGTGCCAAAAACCGAGTTTCATCGAAATCGGCATAAACAAAAAAGTTGGCCGCCATCTTGAATTTTTAATATTTTAAAAATGCTTTGTTATTTTCTTATCAAAATAGTGCCAAAAACCGAGTTTCATTGAAATCGGCCCATAAACAAAAAAGTTGGCCGCCATCTTGAATTTTTTAATCTTTTAAAAATGCGTTGTTATTTTCTTATCAAAATAGTGCCAAAAAGCGAGTTTCATCGAAATCGGCCCATAAACAAAAAAGTTGGCCGCCATCTTGAATTTTTTAATATTTAAAAAATGCGTTGTTATTTTCTTATCAAAATAGTGCCAAAAACCGAGTTTCATCGAAATCGGCGCATAAACATGAATTTGATTATTAATATAAACTTTACTCCTCGCCTGCGACTTCCAGTTATTTCCATTGATAGAACAATTTCGTTTTTGGGAAATCAGAAATGGTGTAGTATTTATGGTCACCCTAGTTTTGTAAAGGAATATTTCCCGAATATTGAAATTCTAAAATTGAAATTTGGCGCCAAAGTCAAAATCGGATCGGAGTTGCCAGGATTGACACTTGAATTTATACAACTACAATAATGCTGATTAGCATTATTGTAGAAATCTAATTAAATCAAAAGAGTAAGTTTAGTTTTATTTTACATTTACTATGTGTTATTCTAAATTAATATTTAAGTAGTATATTTTCAATATTCCACTCCGAATCCTTAACTTTGACACACTACGTGATTGGTAACGTACATTTTTTTTTCCTACTATCGTGGTATTATTGTTTTGTAATGGCAATTGTGCGAACGAGACACCGACCTCCACCTAGTGTTGTTTCATTCACACAGTAGAGTCTTCAGTCAATGTCATCGATAGAATTTCAACTCTATGACAAAGGCAATACAGTTGAATTTCTTTTAAACGAATTGTGAAATTTTTTGAATAGTACTCACTCCCTATATGAACCTCCTTGGCCACAACCACAACACGGTATTAAAAAAAGAAATGTCAAAACTTTTTTCTTAATACTAGTTGTGGTCATGGCAGGTGGTGGCAAAGGTATAATCTCCATTCTGCTGTTACTTTCGTACATTTTTGAAGTCGAAGAGACTTTAAATTTTTTTTTATGTTTACCCAACCGAAAATTCTGAAACTTTTTTCTGTTACTAAGAGAGCTTATTCCTACCCTACGAACAAAGATACTAAGGAAGTGTAATTCTGCTCAAAAAATAGCACCACGCAAACTACAACCGAGTGGGCGGGGCTAAAAAAGTACAACCGAAGCACTGTTTAGTCATGTCTGTCATGCGCTCGGTGACAGTCGTTAGCGCAACGACAAAAAAATCATTAAAAAGTGGTAAAAAATGACGTCATGTGTGGTCAAGTGGTGTAAAAGACCAATAGAAGGCATCAAAACAAATACGGTCATATCATATCATTGGTAAGTAAAATATTTTTCGTTATTTAGAAATATCTATGAGCGAATACATGCAATATATTATATGGTAGCTATTATGCAACAAGTGTTCAGTCACTTTGTGGGGCAGAGTCCAATCTTCACGTTCACTGCTATCACAGATTTTTAAACAAGAATAAAACTCTCTCATGAAATTCAGTACAACAGAAAAAAAGGAAAATTAAAATCAAAATTTTGTAATGCTATAAAAATGGCGCGTCCTGCAATATACAATCCATAGAAAACGAGTAATCTGATGTAAACTCCTTGCTTTTTATCATTATACAGAGTGTAACAAAAACTCTGTCCAATCCGTGAAGGGATGATTAGGTAGGTACCTATAAAGTTTCGATTCTATTCACACAATCCTCTTTGATTAACAAGTAAAAAAATCCCTGGTTAAAATAGAATAAACGAAAAATGGGGAACTCACATTGCAACACCGAAGGCAGCGGCACCACAAGTAGTGACATCATAAGGTCAAGACCGTCAGAACACAAAGTAATGACAATTTCCAGAAACTATGATTTTTATGCAGCTCTGAAAACAGCTTTTTAATATGGAGTTTGATTCGCGGATCGTTCTGCTGAAACCCCAATATGAGATCTGCTGCGAAGATGCTACTCCATATTTCCACCACCAATAGCAATACATGCCCAGCAACTGTGCACTAGATTGTCTCGAACACTTTGCAGCACACCTGTATTCAACTTAATAAGTACAAAAGTGGCTATTATTCGCAAACGCATTACGGTTTCACTTTCACAAATATTTTTAAACATCAACTGTTAACATGACCTCACAAATAAAACTCAAGAGGTGTCAAATCTGGCGATCGCGCTAGCTACGGAGTTGATCCACCTCTTCCAATCCACCGTCTCACATATTGCTAGCTTAGGTATTCGCGCACCGGTCAATAAGCATATTAAAATAGTCTGCATTTGAAAAAGATTTTTGGCAAGAATAAATTTTGACTTGGTGGAATACGCTGCTATAAAAACTGCCAATTAAAGCATGCTTTTTTATGTGAAAAATAAAAATAAAGCAACGTATTAATACGCAGTCACACCTCTAAAAGACGTATTGAGGCGTTGCTTTCGCCAATGTGATAATAATAATTATCCACATTATGTACTTACATGTTATGAAAAAGAAATTTCTACATAATACATTCTCTTTTATTAAGCATACCTATTTTATTTCAATACCTTACCTAATTTTAGTCCTTCTTGAAATCAAGTGTCTTATCAATTAATATGATCATCATTCATTAACATCATCATTTTATAATTTTTATAAAATAAAATAACAATAAAATCATCACAGCCGAAAGACGTCCACTCCTGACATTATGTTTCTTTTAGTTTTCCAGAGCGACTAGTTGCAGACGACTTACATTCAGCGTATTCGAGCGATCTTTACCAAGTCGTCTGTCTACATAATAAAACAAACATTATATCTAACAAATAATAATGTACTAATTTCATAAAACAATTTTATGATGCCGCCCACCGCGCCGGGCCGTAGTGATCTTAGCAGGTTAGGTGTACTGACTGCATTCTACATTACACCGCCCTCGCTTCAATGACAAAGGCACGACAATGGCCCAATGAGTGACACGGCGCGAGCCAAATATCCAATCATGTTTGATCTGCGTTCAAACCCCAGCCAATAGAAAAGGTGATATGCGTTAGAATACAACCTAATACCGATTATGCGTACATTGTAATAAGGTATGTTTTTACTAGTTCATTGTTGAGTTTGCGACCTTTTTGTGTTACAGAATATGCGAAGGTGCCATTTTTTAAGCAATATTTGTTAGGAGTTAGGCTTCCTTAGTTCTTATTTCGTTGTTCCTACCTATAAAATAATATTCAGCCAATTTGATTTTTATCGGACATTCCCCATTAGCAACCGAACGGTGCGGGAGGCGGGTGCGGCAGTTTTGTTGTGAAAAATACCCCAAAAATGAAAATGCTTTAAGTCGATCTCAATAGGCCAGGAAATGTTAAAGTAGATCGCAGACTTAGACAAGTTGGCCACCCCTGCCTTAGAACAAGTTTCTTGCACAAATATCATTTTTTAGGGTTCCGCACCTAAAGGGTAAAAACGGGACCCTATTACTAAGACTTCGCTGTCCGTCCGTCTGTCTGTCACCAGGCTGTATCTGATGAACCGTGATAGCTAGAAAGTTGAAATTTTCACAGATGATGCATTTCTGTTGCCGCTATAACAACAAATACTAAAAACAGAATAAAATTTATATTTAAGGGGGGCTCCCATACAACAAACGTATTTTTTTCTATTTCGCAACTCCTAATACCACTACCTTTAAAGCAGGATAACATTTTTCACATCTATTGTATAGGTACTCTGTAGTGGCATTTATTGTGGTCTTCACGATAAAAAGCCCAAAACGCCACCCTGTGTGAGCAATTCGCAACGTTGTTCCACCCTAAGTGCGAATAATGAACGGTTCAGTATTGCGCGCACATCGTTCATTGTTAATTACAAACAAAACTACCGCCATTGATCCTTTCCGCTTAGGGCTACCAAGATCGAAAGAAAAGGCCGGACAAAAAGACGAACACATGGTATAAATTGTTCTCTGAAGAGGTGGTAGAGGTGTGTTATGATATGACCCCAGGGAATAATTACTATGATTATCCCAAGGGATGATTTTGGGAAATAGTTTGAACTGTCGTGTCCAAGGCGCTGGAGTAAATTTATCAGCCCGCGTAATACAACCTCTTAAAACTTGCCACTTTTCTGGATGGCTATCAATGCATCCCTTTTATTTGCTATACAGCGACCAGAAATGTAACTATAACAAGTCATAAACCTGGCAAGTTTAAAAATACCTCCCCCCCTCCCCCCCGTGGTCACATGTGGTGCTGTTATAATTCTTAATTACAGCGCATTTTTTAAGGTTCCGTACCAAAATGGTAAAAAAGGAACCCTTATGGTGTGACTCAGTCTGTCTGTCTGTCACAGCTGGATATTTCGAGAACTACTAATGGTATCAACTTGAAATTTGGAAATGTTTAAGATGACATTTGTCCAACTATTTTGCGAATAAGAAATAAATAAAAAAATGAATATCATTTTTAACAACAGGGACTGAAAAGGGGTCTTAAAAATTAGAAGTGGGGCAACTAGGACATGTGGGGTATCATATAAAATAACGCTGTTTGCACATTTTAAAACATTTTTTTCCTTTTTTCTTAGGCCGCATAGTTTTCGACTTATGATGAAAAATGTGAAAAAAATACCGTTCCCCCCCTTATCTCCGAAGTTTGCAAAGAGAAAATCTGAAATAATTCTATGTGATAGTAGTTTATGTAAAGATTACAGGAAAAATAAAACGATGTCTCAATATAACACTTTTTTTTTAGAAATTCAAAAAAACAAACAAAAATTCTTTAGTTTCCAGTCAACAGATGGCGCTGTCCTAAGCATGCTAACCTAAGAAAAAAAAATTGTTCCACTATCGGTCGGTCAAGAGATGGCGCAACCTAATACTACAATAATAAATTGGTGGCTGGTTCTAATATAATTACCTACTATTTGCCGTACAAATAAAGGAAGAATAAGTTCCTACTTAGTAATATAAACAGTTTGCAATGTGGAGTGGCTGAAACGTTTTTCAGTCACCATAAGCAGCCGTGGTTAAGATTTGTAAATTAACTGTCCGCCTGTTCGCCCTTCCACCTGTCTGCCGTTTATCCTACTTTTTTAAAGACTGTACTAAAGTAACATATCCAAATATATTTATGATTGTACGGAACCCTCGGTGCGCGAGTCCGACTCGCTCTTGACCGGTTTTTTTTTTTTCAATTTTGAGTCAATGTTTTCACTGGGTCTAATGATCTAATCACAGTCGCTTTTATACCGTATATTTTCAATTAAAACCTTAAATATAATTAAAGTAAAAAAATATATATTCTTCAATTTGAAAAATCTGGTAAATTAAAGAGATAGACACATCCGGAAATATTCGGACGTATGGTAACTTCGTATCCGCTCTCATTTCGCGCACGTTCACACGCTGACACATGTGCGGTTACCACAGGGCTGCCATAACGTTGGGCTTGCCTATTTTTACGATTCCGCAGAGAAGAATAGACCTTTTCAACGTTTGTTTTATAACATTGATTGTGTATGTTCATGCATGCGCACGTACAATTACTCTCAAAATATACAATGCATGCTTTTACATTTTTAGGGACGTTTTATTTGATGGGCCTTTTTTAAATGTTATAGCAAACAAAACAGTTTTTAAAATAACAGTAGGAAGTACAATAAACCTGTACTGAGTAATAGCATTTCAGAAGAGATTTAAATCTTCGTTAAAATACATACACAGATTGTTGAATGAAACCCATTATTTTATGTTCAGACACGTTATCGTTACACGTTTGTAACATCCATCATGCCTTAAATCACTACTTCGAATGCTTGCTAGTTTTAATATATTCTTTATTAGAATGTCTGACTTATGATCATGAAATATTTTACATAGGTTAATCGTGGGTGAACCATAACTTTTAAATTTTACTACCTCTGAATTTTAAAAGCCAAAAACTTGCCAGAAATATTAAAGTTATTCCGTAACCATCCAATAACGTCACATCATCCCACGGACTATGTTCTTATTCTTTATTATTTGTACTTCTAGTTTCATTTAAAAAAAGATAAAGGGTAAAGTGAACCAACAGAACAAAACAAAACAAGATACAGGTACACTTCTGGCCTTTAAAATCATATACGTGGTTATTCAAAATTCAAAATTCAAAATAATTTATTCAGTCTAGGCTGTTACAAGCACTTGTGAATGTCATAGAAGCTACGCCATCGGTTCGCAAACCCTAAGCGGGAGACCTTGTAACGAGAAGAACCGGCAAGAAACTCGCCAAGGGCTGCTTTTTTCTCCCTGTATATTTCATACAGAGTCGTCAAGATTGAAAAATGAGCTCCACATTTAAAGTGAGGTCATTTTCCATCACAATAATTATCAAAAGGTTACACACAATGGGTAGGTAGGTTATTGTCTGTAGTTTCAGCTCCTGTTTAGATGAACTGTAACCAGTATTAAACTACTTCTATCAAACAACCATCTAAACAAAAACAAAAGCTAACAGCATTGTCACTGCACCCCATTTCAATCCATAACTTTAACAGCAA
Source organism: Agriphila geniculea (assembly GCA_943789525.1). Lineage (NCBI taxonomy): Eukaryota > Metazoa > Arthropoda > Insecta > Lepidoptera > Crambidae > Agriphila > Agriphila geniculea. Next base: position 16,930,229 of record OX038874.1, read on the forward strand.
AAGTTCCAAAGGACAATTTCCGCGCTGCGCGTTTTTCCATTTCCGCGCTTGTGTCGGCGTCCGCTCGCGCCCCCACATCGGAACGCGAGCGTACCGTGAAATTGCCCACTTAATCTGAACATCCAAGATTGATCACTGACAGGTGTACAGCACTCACGCACTTACAGATCGAGGACATTTTCGGATATCGCAATTCAGATGATCATCTATTTATCAAGGCTTAAGATTTGTTATCCGTTATTTTTGAATAAAGTGCGATAAAGACAAGAAAAGTGAATCTTTGGATGAGCAATTTGATCGATTATAATTAATGTGGCATTATAATTATGGGCACTTTGTTTAAAAGACTTGATAATTTTCGTGTTTACCTTAGGGCTTTTGCACACCACGTTTTCGCGCGACGGATCTGATAAAACGATCCTGTAAGTGCGGTGTGAATGTCGCAGCCGAATAGCTTTAGCATTTTCATATAACGGCACCGTTCAATCAGCAGCAGTCCAAAAGATATCTATAGCAATCTAATTAGTTGGCTAAGCAAATTACTTGGATCAATGACGTTTAATAACTAGCCTAGCCAAAACATTGAAATATAGTTTCGTTTTCTGTCACCTGGAGCGCTGTAATCAGAGCTGTAAATATGGCGTCGACCAGCTGTGATATTTTTGGTATTGCTCACGTTTTAAGAAGATTAAAATACGTTTTCACTAGAATATAGTTTGATGGAAGTGTGTGGGTATAAAAATAGTGTAAATATATTTGTTATCGAACGTTTTATAGAAAAAAATTGACTAACATTTTATTGGATATGATGAACAGCATGTACATAAAAGGCGTTTTTGTGTATTTTTTTTTGTAATTTATTGTTTGACAAACGATATGTGGGTATACAATGATACTGTCAAAAGTTTATATGAATTTGATTTGTGTTTTTACGACCTCAGTGTCTGCCAGCCTGATAATCAGATGTTGTATTAGACGCATTGGTTAAATATAATTTAAGCCGCTGATTAAACGGTGCTGTTCAATTAAATGACTAGGCCGTTAATTGAGTAGCTGATTAAACCAGTTGACTGAGACATTAACATCATATCCAGAAGCTACGGATCCGTCAAAAACAGTCCTGTAAATACGGACGTTCTGTTTAAACGTACGGTAAAGCGCGTTGTGAAGTTTGTTCAAAAAACGATAATACTGTGTGTGTGATCGAAGCGGAGAGAACGCATATCGTGAAACGCGCGTGATGTGTAAGGGCCCTTAGCTGTAAATTTTATAGCCATTGCGTATAGATAAGAAATCTTTAGAAGATAATTTCCTGACGTATATTCATTCGTCAATATAATTCTAGAAAAAGATCGTTCCATGGAATTGCTTTTGTTTGTCTCCTCGCTGTCATTCATCATTCAGTACTAGACATCGTTAGCTTCGCCCATTTGTAGAGTCGGCCTGTACATAAGTCGAATCAAACCTTTGTTCTGATGGTAATACTAAATATTATTATATATTTGAATAATAATGTTCTACCTCGTGTCGCTTACTCAATTAAGGTGGTACCCTGAGCGCCGCGGTGAATTTTATTTAATATTATAATTACACAATTTTAATAATGTTTATCGTAGAGATTTTAGGGCCTACAGTCTAGTATTTTTTAGATGGTATCGTTACATTCCCTAGTGGTCACTGCTAGAAGTAGATAGAAAAACTGCTAAAAGTGGCCGTTTTTGACACATTTGCTATCTACTTCTACGAATAACTACGAGGGCATGTAGTGATACCTTCTAAAAATACTAGACCATGGGCCCTAAAATCTCCACGATAAACATTATTAAAATCTTTTTCTATTAATAACTTATTAAATAAAAACCTCTGAGGGCGCCACTCTCGGTCATAGTTGATGTCCATTCAAAAAAGTTTAATGAATCTCACAGCATATTGTTTAGATTTAAACCTAAAGTTTGTTTGTAGTTTCTCATTAGTTTGTGTATCAATAAAATAAGATGTGTGGAATTAAAAGGTACAATCTGTAAAACAATGCAATTAAATTGACAATAGAGAGTGATCTGCGGCAACTTCAGAGCGCTTAAAATTTTCTCTTTGCCTTTATTCTGAGTGAAGTTGCAGCGGATTTTTTAATTTTTTGCCGTTAATTCTTTCTTCCTTATTCCTACCACAAAATAAATAATATTACTAGTTCTACTAAGAACCATACAACTTATCTCAATAGCACAGATATAAACGGGCCATGAATCCGTAAAAGTGTTTATTTCACTGAAATTCATCTTAGCAGAAACAGCTGCTCTCCGCAAAACCAATTAAGGTATTCAATTTATGGTTCCGGCTGTTTCATGGAACATTTTTCATTACTTTGAAAGCATTCAAATATAAATAAGTCGAAAAGGAATAAAAAAATCAAACCTCCTTTTAATATAATGAAAATAAAATTGTGAATCACCTGTACAAAAGTTAGTCTAAAACATGGAACTTTTGAAGTTTTAAATAATAAATGCTAGATTTATAGACTTTGCTATCACATCGCTACAACGTTCGAACTAAATTATTCGATCGATATACTTGCAACCTTGTGAAACTTTAACAGTGCAATTTTATGTATCAAGTCTGAGTCTTATAAGACTTAAGTCTTATAAGCCTATAGGCTTATAAGACTTAAGTCTTATAAGCCTATAGGCTTCGAAACCAAAATTTAAAAATTGTATATGACTGTTCTGGCTGAGTCCACCAAGCAAAATATTAAAAAAGAATGTTATCTCTTTTCACAAAGCTGTTATATTTTTTTTAATGAAATCAGAACTTTCGAGTGTTGAATTCAAGAATCTTATATTCATGTTGAATTATTTGGACTATTATCTATCACACTCGATAAAACCAGAGGGCCTATTACAAAAAAAAAATCACGATAGTCGCACGATGTTCGTTGATCGATTTACTTGATTTTGAAACTTATATTTGAGTTAATAATGCCACGAAGTGTGACGAACGTGTCGTACGATTATCGCAATGTTTTTTTGTAATAGACCCTCTGTTAAATTACAACGAACCAACGAACGCTGCCGTAGTAAAATTTACAAAATTTTTTTTTACTAACGATTCGATCCCGAACATTTAGGTCCAGTAAGTATTGTATTGCAACCGCTGTCTGTTTTTCGTGAAGTATGATCCCAAAATAAAAATTATTCATGTTCATGCGCAGATTTAACATGTTTTATAAACTTTCCTTGACTGTAACTTGTAAACAAATGTCTTTTCGATCGCATCGCTAAATCAAAAGCCTAATACTTTAGAAATGAAGAAAAAAATATTTAAGAATATTTCTAACATTTGTTGAATATTTATAAATAAAAAAACGTGTTGAAAATTCTTCGTTTCTGAAAAACGGTTTGTTGTTTTACCAGAGTTTCAATATAATTAGGTATAGGTATTCAAATCATTGAACTAAAAAAAGTACTAAAATGATAATACATTATGCTGAAATTGCTGTTCCTAAGTAGTTGTCTGAGAGTTGCAGGTGGCTGCTCGAAATGAGTTTGGTGGGTGGGAGTCCGTTCGGCGCGAACGTGTCGAACATTCGAAAGCAGGGATCGGCCCTATTATATCCCTTTTCCCCTGAGAGGTGAACACTTCGAGTAAGAAGAGTAGGTCAAATCCTATAATTGATTATTTTGTTTATATCTATTGTTACGGAAGAAAGAGTAAAAAGTTACCTGCTGACTTTTCTTTTAGAGATTTTTCCAGTATTTGGAACATCGATTTATGTTTTTGACCAGGTTATTGTCTATTCAACAATTTTTAACCGCCTCTGTGGTCTAGTGGTTCGCCCACCCGTGTAAGACGCAGGGGCCCCGGGTTCGATTCCCAGGGGGGGTACAATTTGTACACGGTTTGTTTGGTGGTAAGGCTTAATTCAAGTCCGCCTAGCTAGCTACCACCATCTTACCTAAAGTCTGACGCCATAACAACAATTTAAAAATTGTTGTGTTCCGGTAGTTCGAGGTAAGATAGCCAGTTCCTCAGTGATGAGGATTCCGGGAGTAGTGCGCTTCCACCTTCGGCCTTATCGTCACTTAACATCAGGTGAGATGAAGGCCAAGCATTATTCCGTTGTGAATAAAAAAACGTATTGTGTTTTATTAGAAGATTTTATTTAAGGAATACGTAATACGTTGCATATTGTTGCAACCAAGATAATGCAAGTAAGTATAAATCGGAATGTGTCCAGATCAGTTTTTTTATGTCTTTACCACCCAGTTCCAAGTCAGACCTAAACTTTACTCAGTCAACTCATGAAAGGCATCTGTTTAAAACCTTCGTGAGCCCTTGTACACAGCTCTGTTCATGCCGTCATTCGCAATAATTTATTTATAAGCTCAGAGCTTAAGCGTTCAAACAATCCAGCGCTCTGTATCTCGAAAGAGCGTATAGTCACCGACAAAATATCACAGTTGACCTAATTCCAGAAAGCCAGACCGATTGTCATGACAATTTTAACTTTTAGGGCTGCTCGTTTCACCGCATGAAACCTTTTAACCGAATCTGATTGTCGATGACGCAATTGTAGATGATTGTTAAAGTGAATTTATTGTAACCGCATTCATTTACAAACGAACTAAACTAGTCAATCGTAGGTAAAGACCTATGATTGACTAGTTAAGTTCGTTTGTAAATGAATGCATTTAGTATAGATTGCATTAGAATATTATTAAGATTTCGGAAGTCTATCGTTAATATCATCACAGCGGAAAGCGTGTAAAACAAATAACATACTAAATAACATGAAAATATAGGTAACCGCCTCTGTAGTCTAGTGGTTTGAAAATCAGTTAGCTCTCGACGCAGAACAAATTATGACTATGTTTAAAGTTACTTTTTATGAGATTGAAATGCGGAATCATATTTTAGCGTCATCATTAATCAAAAAGTCATAAAATTAGCGAGACAAGACGTACCTATGTATTAAAATGTTCAGCCACTTCTGAGCCCGATCGTACTTGACCATATTTATGAACAATGGAACGTGTAGTGTGTAGGTAATATTATTTCTTGAAGCTTTTATTTTCGTGGTCTTTTTTTTTATATTCACAACGGGATAGTGCTTGGCCTTCATCTCACCTTATGTTAAATGACGATAAGGCCGAAGATGGAAGCGCACTACACCCGGAATACTGGCTATCTTACCTCTAACTGCCGGAACACAACGGTCTTCGGGGATGCAAGGTATTTATGGAATGTCTAGCCAATCGAGGAGAGTACTCGTAAAGTTACTTATTTTGTACTCAATTATTATAATAATGACGAATAAAAGTAGCAACTAATAAGTTTTACTTAATTTCTTTAGTGATTTCTTAATTTATCATCATCAATGGAAAATGGAAAATGTAATGCTATTTCATATTATATTATGAAGACAAGTAATTGCCTACTTATTAAATATGAGGTGAGGGTGGTTTGATAAGTCCATAACTTGGTACAGAAGAAACACTTTTTTTCGACATATTTTGTTTTATTTCTCTACTTAATCTTTTTGTAGCTCTGCATTAGTCCAACGAAGATCCTACCTCTTTAACCCATTATTTTTTTCTTACATCGCCTGAAAACTGTGGTAACTGAAATAAGGGCCCATTTCAGACACCACCTTTTGGCTTGATGAAAATCTTTGCCCGCCAAGACATTTATTCATGTTTGGTCGAAGAAAAAATCTCAGTGGGCTAAATCTAGAGAATAGGAAGGATTCGCATCTTCATTCGATGACTTTTGACGATCATGAGTGCCGCCGAGTTCTAAAAGTCGCTTGAGCATTTTGTTTCAAAAAGTAATAATCTATTGCCGAATTTGAAAAAAAAATAGTTTAAAGATTCCTAATGAGTTTATTTTAATACAAAAATAAATTATGAAAAAAAGTATTTCTTCTTTTCAAAGTTATGGACTTATGAAAACACCCTCGTATAAAAAAAATATTAACATTTTTAAGTCTCGTAGACAGTGCGTACTTATGAATTGCAAATTACGATTTTAGTATGATATATCAAATAGACTAGAATCTAAGAGAGAATTGCGAAAAATAGGTTCAAAATCAGGCATATTTTTTTTCCTCATCATTAAGTTGCAATTTAACTGAATAAATGGGGAAGGGACATTTAAATTACGTAATGACACTGAATCACTTACCCCTATGACCAGACTTGTTTTCCTACCTATATAAGCAAAGCTAAAACCATTTAGATGAATGACATAGCAATTAAGCTGATAGTGAGTGGATAAAAGAGGATTATAATTAAATGCCTTTACTATCATAGCACCTACTTTTTAGTTTCATAAGAAACAAACCTTGTCATAGTTCAGAAAAAACACTCAAATCAAGCATTTGTAATCTTAAGTCGAGCTTAAGTTTATAAATATTTGTAAAGGAGAGATAAAATATACAAATATAAAAAAGAAAACATGCGGGGACACATTTTTAGGGTTCCGTACCCAAAGGGTAAAAACGGAACCCTATTACTAAGCCTCCGCTGTCCGTCTGTCTGTCTGTCTGTCTGTCTGTCTGTCACCAGGCTGTATCTCATGAACCGTGATAGCTAGACAGCTGAAATTTTCACAGATGATGTATTTCTGTTGCCGCTACAACAACAAATACTAAAAACAGAATAAAATAAATATTTAAGGGGGGCTCCCATACAACAAACGTGTTTTTTTTGGCGTTTTTTGCTCGATATTTCTGATGCCGCTATAATAATAAATACTAAAATCTGAATAAAATAAATATTTAAGGGGGGCTGCCATACAACAAACGTTATTTTTTTGCCGTTTTTTGGTACGGAACCCTTCGTGCGCGAGTCCGACTCGCACTTGGCCGGTTTTTTATCTTTCAAATATTCCTTGTTTTCACATTCAGCTGGTAGCCCAACAAATCAATTAATGTTTAATTCCCCTTTTACAAATTCGCTCTTGTACCCACTACGAAAAATTAGTTATAATTTAATTGAAAAATGTGCAATCTGAACAAATCTTAAAAATACAAAATGATAATACTTGGTTTGGGTAATCATTTCAGGGGATACGTAAAATAAATACAGTTTTTGATGTAATACCATAGCATAGGTCGTTGAAAGATCCTACAGATCTGAAATTAAGATATATATTTCTTTACATCATACTGCTCGGTAACTAGGATTTACTTATATAGTATGAGGCTGTGTAAGTTGGCATGTGCAACACAGTGCATTGTTTAGATAGAACGTTCCATTTTCAAATCACTTTACAACTCAAGGATGGTTAATGCTTTAACTGTAAAGTTACTTTACAATTCAAGCATTTAAAACTCCTTAGGGCTGATTTTTCAATGCCTAGATAAAGCTTTATCTGTCAGATAGCGTATTATACCGCCAAATTGAAAGTGTTTGTCATTCATTTGACTGTCACATTTTAAGAATGACATTTATTATATTTGGTTAATATTTAAACTGACTGATATCTGTTAACTGAAGATTGAAAAATCAGCCCTTAGTGAACCAATCCTTTTTTTTTATTATAAACTGACGAAACTTTTGGCTGAAAAAAAAATGAAAATGGCGGCATTTCATTTCAGTTCAAGCTAGGTATGCAAAATTCTGCAATGCAAAAACAGCAGATTTTTTTTCGTGATTTCGAGGTTGGTCCCATAATGAAAGTTGTTCAGTTTAATGGTCTGATCAACCCCACGAGTTTTCAATGAAATGACTTTTTAACGGTTTATTTTTATTTTTGTTTTAATGTTTTTGTTTTTTATTAAATTTACCTCGCATGAATGGTGTAAAATAGTATGCTTACCTCGGTTGTAAGTAGCTATTACACCCTCGAACTATATTCGCCCTCGCTCCTCGCTCGGGCGTCTAAATATCTCGGGTGCACTCGATCTATTAGCGCCCTTTGCGAGCTGCGCTCGCACGGGCGCCAAATTGGATCTTGTTCTGTAATAGCTCACTTACATCCCTTGTGTAACAAACTACTATTATATCTTTCTTTAGACACGTATTGAACCAGAAACACGGTTCAGTGAGTTTGGCTCAATTTAATTTCAAAAAAAACCTCTTAAAAATTCACTTCTCAAGCTTGTCCCTTCTCAGTCCCCCGTGACCACGGCAGCTGCAAAGTTGCCGAAACGTCGGGAAAACCAAAAATCAAACCAAATACCAACTAATTACCAAAGTGCTTTCAATAAAACCGCGCTAGTATCCGTTAAAAATTGTTTTATTTCATCTCTTAAAAATTGGTAAGTTTGAAATTACTTAGAAACAACGTTAGGTATTCAAGTCAAAATTGCTTTAAATAATGTGTATCATCAATATTCACAATCGCGTAGAAGCATCGTTGTTTAGTACGAATTGATTTCGTGATTTTTTCGCCTGATCTGCTCGCTGTGGCGCGGTTTTCTCATAGCTATCTCGCTATACGCTTTATTTTTTTACATATCCCCTTAAAAGGGAAAAAATAGAATATTCAATTGGTACTTACCTAGGTACTATCTACTAAGTAACTTACGTACGTCGATCGTTCCTAATGGGGGTTGACAAAACCATCAGTTTTATAAGGTTATCAAAAATCAACGCCTTATCTTCAAATAAGTTACCTAAAATTACCTTACCTATCTATCATGGTGTAATATTCAAATCTTGATAGCAAGAAGGCAACAATCTCACAGTTGGGTAGGCATTAAGGTCACCGCGCCGCTCAGGCACGCGAAGGAATGCAGGATTAGTATGAAATAGTTCAAGGAAATAAAACTTTTGGAGTCTTGTCGTGTTGTGTTACATTTATAAGTTTTCTTAGTACTATGTATTCTTGTCTTTACACGGAAAACAACATTAGCAATGATAATATATAATTTATAATATAAATAATAATTTCGTACACATTCTGTGTCGTTTTAGATTAAGCCAAAAGAGAATACATATAGATAGATAGATGTTATCCAGAAACTCTAAAACAGGGCCCCGTGGATGATTAGGTACATGGCATGGCTGTACTAAAGATTTTAGATTTAGTTTTTTTTTATAAATTTACTCTTTCGATTGTTATATTTTTATATGTACTTACTTAATAGTTTCGGAATTTTCTATTCTTATTGCGAGTAAATTTTAAACATTTAAGTCGTTTTTAACATGGCCAGAGTCGCACTCGCATATGTATAATACAGTGTCATTGCTTCTAAAAGGTTTTCCAGAATGAACTTACAGCATTATCTAAGTACAAAGACATGTAAAGCCTGATGCAAAATGGCGTAGCACTGTGCTATGTCCCTTAGGGGAATAGCTGAGCCATCAGTTGCAGAAGCATACCCACTGGGATATTCGCGAATAAGGTAGCACTTAAAACAAGTATTTGATGTTTGTTTTGCATTAAACTTATTAAAAAAAAATAAAGAAAGTTACAATTTGACTTTAATGACTTGTGTTAAATAATTGAATTAAGTACCTAAGTATTGTAAGAGGAAGGCATATTTATTATTTCTTCATTAAACTAATCAAAGTAATGGACCAATTTTGACAATGTTCGCTCTATGAAAAAATTTTACCATAATCGTTATTGAAGATTTTGTAAAAATAAATAAAAGTAAATTTTATCGGAGCTCTTGTCAATAAAAACAACAAAAGATACTGAAACATTTTGTCTGAACCTATTTATAACGGATACTTACTTAACTGATAATAAAGTTTTAAATCTTTCTAAACACTGAATCAAAGTTGATTTTGTTTGTTATATTTTCTAACTGAACGTTAAAGTACATATCGCACATCTAGTTCTTTAAAGTCATAAATGTCAAAAAATCTAAAATTGAGTTAACAATGCCACAACTTGTGTTTACGTCTTGAAATGACGCGCCGTCATTTTCACCGCGCCCCGTAGGAAGAGAGGGGGATACTTCCGCCACCGGCTGTCTACTCTCCATCCGTCACATCCGTCTTACGAATTTTCGATCAAGGTCACGTGATTCTTACTGACGCGAGTTTAGCATTTTTTTCCCAACAAAAAAGCGTACAACGCCGCTAAATAAGTTTTCACTTCAAAAACTATAAAACTAAGAAAATGACATTCATGACCTTAGAGTAAGACGGGCAAACGAAGCTTTTGTTGCTCGAAGTTCATGACTTTAAAGAACTAGATGTGTGAAATAGTGAAAACAAATTACTTTAAAGTAATAACTACTATATCATAATAATCTTGGAATTCATCGAGAGGAAGTAGAAGCTACGGATGTCTAATTTGTAGCATTTTACTGTGACAACAGTTTCCTAACAAAATTACTAGTACTACTACTACTTAGTTAACGATAAGATGACAATAATCTTTAGTTTGTAATTAACATTAAATCAATCTTTGTTGTGAATTACAAAACTTGTTTATTTTATCATTTATCCTACTTCCTACAGTTCCTACTAATGTTCTAAATGTGAAAGTTTGTGTGTTTGGATGTTTGTTCCTTAATCACTCAATAACTACTGAACGGATTTGGCTGAAATTTGTCACGCAGATAGTAGATAGCCTAGATTAATACATAGGGTACTTTTTATCCCGATATTCCCACGGGAACGGGAACCACGCGGGTAAAACCGCGGGCGGCCGCTAGTTAGTAATAAATAACAGTATTCTCTCATCGAGTTTGGCGTCGCCAACTGATTCGATCAACATAGTCTAGGGTCTGGATGATACTATTGTTATTTTAGATAAGGTCTTTCACTTCACTTCACTGCCTAGGTATCTTGGGATGCCGTCGTTTATTCTTTATTTTTTTACAAATACTTGTATCAATCCTACATCACAATATCGGCCATTTGTGATCTATTTTGCGTCTAAAATCGAGCATTGAAACTTTATGTACGTTTACAAATCTTTAGCGCTGGCTGAATTAATGTACATAAAAAAATCAGGTTTAAATCGTAATCATTGCCGTAAAGTAAGTACACAATGAAACCAAATTACATACGACAACGGTCTGTGACCGTCCTTATTCTTAAGAATTTATTGAACACGCGTTCTATCAAGTTTTTTGTGACATTATTGACAGATCTAGGTATTCTACGGACGTCATACATACAGATAACAGATGTATAAAGTTCTTTCAGACCTACAGACTTAGCTTCTCTTGTTACTATATCAAAAATATTTTCCGACAAACAAGCTGCTCATGTTTAATAATGTATTGATATAATTAATTAAATGGAAATAAACGAAATCAAACATACAAATAAGAGGAAAACAAAAATTAGTGATAATTTAATTCAAGCTGACTTTGCCATGTACGATGGTAGTGGCGTTGTGTGGTTGTGTGTAGAAATCGTAGCACACTAACAATGATAAAGCAAAAACGACAATGGTTGCCGTATTCAAAGTAAGGTGTAATTGATACCTTATGCATAAAGTACTTATTATTTTTTACAAACCAATAGACGGTTAAGTTGGCATAAAAACCGTACAATCATCAGTAGTTAGTTTTTTAGGGTAAGTTCATCGGGATAATGAATACGTACACGTACTTTAAACTAGTGGCTCTTTTCGAAAAAATGGCCAGACAGAAAAATTCTATAAAATTATCAAACCTGTTCACAAAATTTCACGAGAATCGGATGAGAAATGCGACATTTAGACACATGAGTAAAAAAACGTGTGCTTTAGAGAAGAACAGCCAGCGCCGGAAAGCCGGTCGTAAATATGTTTTTTCTACATATCCATATTGGTAAATTTCGAAAAACAAGCTCAACAATAAAATCTACTTATATCATTTTCAAACCTGCTACCTGCTACAAACTATTGTAGATAAAAAGCCCTAGCCTAGAAAGTCACTCGTAAAATCGACCCGTGTAAATGATGAGAACTTGCTTACATTAACTAGCGCTTTGATTGACTTGGACCTACAATAATTGTATAAATTATCCGGATGTGCTGTGAATGCGCCGACTTGTTATGTTGTTACGCTAATTCTAACTGGTTTACACATAACAATATCGCTTATTGTTCAATTCATACGAGTTAAATAGAGTTTTGCGTAAAAACAAGCTTTTTCCTTCTTAATAGATTCGAAATTTGCAGTGAAGTTCAAACCGTAGTAGAAAATACATATTTTATGGAAATCAAAGACAACGGTGGTTGGAACCACAAATACCCAGACCGACATTATTAGAAATTTATCAATAATTGACCTATCCATCATGAGGGGGTTTGCCATGGAATGGAGAGAGCCATGCTCGGCGTTTCCCTGCGTGATCGAATCAGAAATGAGGAGATCCGAAGGCGAAGTAAAGTAACCGACATCGCTCGAAGGATTGCTCAGCTAAAGTGGCAGTGGGCTGGACACATAGCGAGAAGAACCGATGGCCGTTGGGGCGGAAAGGTTCTTGAATGGCGACCGCGCACCGGACGACGCTCCGTGGGTAGGCCCCCGACAAGGTGGACCGACGATCTGGTGAAGGTTGCCGGAAGCCACTGGATGCGGGAAGCGCAGGACCGATCGTCGTGGAAATCCTTGGGGGAGGTCTATACCCAGCAGTAGGTGTCGTGCGGCTGATATGATGATGATGATGACCAATCCAGAGATTGAACCCGGGTACGCAACGATGGCGACACCATGAAAACTGGTGTACAAGCCACTCGACCACAGAAGTCGTCAAGCAAGTGTCTAATTTGTATCAATTTATTATGGACCGTCTCGGCCAACCATTTTCGATCTATCGCATCTTGGGACCAGACCAAATCAGCAAGATAGCCATTAGCTTGGTGTTATCAAATATCATCGTTTGGGTTGCGAAGTAGGAAGCTTCTGGGAGATATGCCACCCTGAACATGGTCATCCATCACTAAAAAAATATCTATCGCATATTTATATAAATGGTGAACAGGGTCGTGTGGGTGGCATCATTACCTGAACTATTTTTTTGTGTTTTTATATCGATCGAATAAGAAACAAGGATAACACCAAACTAATGGCTATCTTGCCGATTTGGTCTGGTTCCAATATGCGATAGACCGAAAATGTCCCTGGTTGGCCGATGGTCCATTAGCATAACTTGATCGAAGGCATAACTGCTATAAGAACTGAAAAATTCTAAATAAGTTAAAACTCTAAGATTTTAAGCTCTAAAGAACGTTCTGCCCCCCTAGCATGGCCACCGAAACGCCATAATATATAACCATTACACGTTTTCACGTTTAACTGTCAAAAGACAATGGATTATGACAGTTGAGTGTCGATAAAACGCTATATCACGCGTTATATATCGTGTTTCAGTGGTCGTGCTAGGGGGACTGGTATAGGTAAAGTCGTGAAAAATAATCAAAGTCAAAACTTTTGCATCGTCTATATTTTCCTACCACCACATCACCCGTTCCAGACTTTTTATCTGACAAGAAGAACGGGCGCAAGAAGTTTATCAGCTTTATCAGAAATAACTAAAGATACTTAAAATCATGCAAAGGAATATCAATCAATTGTTGTGTTAATTTATAAAGTTTTTTTTTTTATTACGGCTAATATGCCTTGCCCCTAAAATGATCCCCCTCTAGTTTTTGCAAGCCTAAATCTTGAAACAACGGCAAGTTTATGTTTACTTCTTGTATTAAACTGGTGATTATCGCTGTTCTAAACAGTTCTTATCCTTAAATATTTACGAAAAAACCTATTACTTTCGTAGTAAGCTTTTGCATAACACGACGTGAAAATCGATACCGGCTGGGATTTTATTAAAAATAAACTGTGATATAAAAGTATCAATCTCCCGCGTTAACTCGCGTAACTCGAGACGAGGGCTTCATTATCGGAAGCCTTTAAATAACATACTACATAGTACTTACCTACACATAGCTTACATTACTTTTTTCATTTGAAAAAATGTTTGTCCTTTAAAGTCAAAGATGAAGAGCTTACTAAGTAATAATAAATTACTTGCTTAACGATACCCTAGTACGAACATCTACTTATCGAGAAAAATAATGCGCGTACAAAAAAACTCGATAACAGAGTATATTGTGTCGAAAGAGTAATTTTGTATGGGAAATTTGTATAGCGCCATCTACCGACGAAAAGCGAAATGAGATTTCCCATAGATAGATTCCTTCTATCGATAGATGTTCGTGCTAGGGGTATAGATCTCAACTATGGGTTGGTGACAGTCGAAGGCACGCGTAATTGGAATTAATAAAATAAAACCCCAAGAGACCCAAACACAAATAAGCACACAATGAGGCACGAGCATTTTATTTCATAGTCGTTTAGAATGTACGAGTAGGTAGGTATGTCATACGTTTAACTCTATCCTTTATTGTCCATCATGAATCCTCTTTCCTAAATACGATATATCTAATACAACAACGAATATCCCTGCGTAATGGAATTTTAATTGAACTTGCAAAAACAATCAAACCAATTTCACAGTGGTAAAAATTCAAATAGCTAAACTGACACATGTTAGGAAAAGAAACCAACAGTCCCTAAAAACAGTAGGTAGCTATTTTTTACATTTACCGGTTTTAAATTCCATTCGCTTAGATAGTGTCGCCCTTTTATCGCGCCGCCTTTGCACGTGCCGCTCCTTGTCAAAGGATGCCGCCGGATAAACAAAGGATACCGCGTGCGGCGTATGTACACGCGCAAGCGGCGCAAGTCGATTTGAATTTTGGCAGTTTACATAGAAATGCCGTAGTGAAAGGTTGTGTTTGTTACCGGTATTCCTGTCTCTAAACACAAGTGCTTACGGGTGTACCGACACTATCCAAGCGAATGAACTTTACATTCTCCCCCAGTATTTAACAAAGAGAATGAAATAAATCAGTAGGAACCTAACCTACCTTATAAATACGGTTAATGGAATATTAAAAGATATTAAAATAAATAGTTGATCTATTCTGGAATTTATACTAATAAAATTATCATTACGATTTATTAATTGAAAAAGAGCTAGATTAGGTAATTTATTATTACTTACTTAAAAGCGTCAAGATAATAGGCATGATAACAATTTTTTTTTTATTTTATATTACATAGATAACCTCTCAAAAAAAGAAACATTGGTAAAAGAATTATTTCGCTAGCATGAAAACTGCCCGAGATATCACAATTTGAAATGCACATAAATGGACTAACCCAAAAACGCTCCATACTAACGGCTACTCAATTATGACGTCACGCCTGTAGTAGTTTGTATGCAACGCGTAAGAAATTCGTTCGGTAGCTATATTAAACATTGTGTTTATCAATATGGTTTCTAAGACAAAGGACATGTCCCATCGCGCCTATGTCATTTGCCTCACCATTCTCAAAAAATGAAAGTCTATCGCGTCTTAATCAAAGTAGTATGTCAGAGTAGGTATTTTACTCTAGAATCAGATTAATTATTATTTTCTGCATTAAAAAGTGTAATTTTTAAGTTAAAACGCTTTTAAATCACAATTTTTTATCATGATAGTACTATTTACTTCCATTTTTTTCACAAAATACTTCAGAAAACAACTTAATGTTTTTGTAATTGTTTTTCTAAATATAAAACAATTATTTTACCTAAATAAAATGTAATTAGCAATTTTTAATTATGAAAGTAATTAAATAAAATGAAACTGGGGCAACGCTGGGACATCTGCTTTGCTATACATTTTACGGACTAATTAAAGGTATCATTTATTTTAATAAATTTTATACTTTTTAAATGGACTTGTCCCCCCAACTTTGAAGGGTCATAAAACAAATAATACACAATATATAAAACCAAGAGGTATACAAGCTACTCTAAAAGTTTAATATGTTTACGATTTTTATTAGTATTTCGTTATTTTATTCATTAGTCATCATCCCAATTTTGTTTTGAACAAAGAGTCGTGATAATTTTATGTGGGTAAGATTTTCTTTTGGTTTCACATGCGAGTTTTGGTAGAAATCGCCATCTTTACTTATAATATCCAGTGAACTGAAATGTTTTTAAAACCACTAGCACGCTTTTGTGTTATTATAACATGCTTGAACAAATCTAAAAAAGTTTTGGTACCAAAAATTAAAATAATCACGGACAACGTGCAACAAATGACGAAAAAAGATGCAAATTTAATTTTCCGCTAATTGTTTGCGATGCTACAAAGTGGTTTTCTATAATTAAACAGAACACAGTAGTTTAGAGTATTTAACTGTCCCGAAGAAGAGGAGCTCGTTGGCAGAGTGGTTTATGTCGGTCATGGGATGGGTGACCAAAAATCTATTATCTCGAGCTTCTCCGTGCTTCGGAGGGTACGTTAAGCCGTTGGTCCCTGGTGAATTTGCAGTCGTAAACACTCACCAATCCGCATTGGGCCCGCGTGGTGTGTTATGGCCCATCCTCCTTATCCACCCATAAAGAAGGCCTGTGCCCCAGCAGGGGGACATCAAAAATGACTGATGGTCAACTGTCCTAATAGTTTGGTTAACATTTGAATAGCAAATAACATAAACATTGGAGCAGGGTCCCAAAAGTTATGAAAGTTTAGAAGTGCTTAACTTCATGTGCATTTTAAACTTTAAAAACCGGCCAAGTGCGTGTCGGGCCACGCGCCATAGGGTTCCATAGTTACCTTATACCATACCATATTTAATACCGCCTATCATTTTTCGTCTGCAAAAATAACTTTGTTTTTCACAGTGTTGGTATGAATGGCAAAGTTATATTTGCGGTTTTGGAAAATGTGCTATATCTCAAAAACTAATTACTATATCTCGTTCAAACCAATTTTGGTTGAAAGTGTTTATCAAGATCTACAGCATATATTTTTTTTAGATTTTTCACTCTCTTATTTCAAAAGTTAAAGGGGGGGGGGGACACACATTTTACCACTTTGGCGGTGAATATCTTTCAAACGGTCGACTTTGAGAAAAAGTTGTCTTAGGAACCTCAATGTCATTTTTAAAGATCTATCTATAGACACCCAACACGTGTTGGTTTGAAGAAAAAAAATTTTTTCAGTTTTAGTTCCATGTATGGGGAGCCCCCCCTTAATCTTTTATTTTTCTTATTTTTGTATTAAATTCGTTAAGCGGTTAACAGAATACATCTACCTACCAAGTTTCGACTGTGTAGTCTTAATACTTTCGGAATAAAGTGGCTGTGACATACGGACAGACAGACAGACAGACAGACAGACAGACATGACGAATCTATAAGGGTTCCGTTTTTTGCCATTTTGGCTACGGAACCCTAAAAATACATTGAATGTTACGGTGTCCTGCACAATCTTCAATTAATTAAAAACTCACGAAATGTTGTTCAGTAACAATGTGAGAAAATATTTGGATTGATTTTCCTCGCCACACCTCGTGACTGAAATAGTACAGTAGCCCGTAGAACATCTAAATCACCAAAAAGGTTACCGTTTGCCGTTGTGATATAGTTATTTATTACGAAATTATAGATACTTTTACCCAAATTTTACAGATCGAAACCCGCCGTAACCTAATTTGTATATCTCCTAAAATGATATTTTTTTTTTAAATTTCAAGGTATACCACATGGTTTAGCAATGGTCGTGCGTGTTCTACAGCTTTGTTTGATTGCCACTGATGATAGTAAGACTATGGAAAGTGATCATACATAGATTTAAGACCAGATAAAGTCCAACCATTTTCATCAGGTCTTAAATCTGTGTATGGCTACTTTTTATAGTCTTACTTTTATCTGTGGCAATCAAACCAAGCTGTAGAACATGACAATAGCTAAACTATGTGGTAAACCTCGAAAAATAAAAAAAAATATCAATTTTGGAGATACACAAATATAGGTTACGGCGGGTTGCGATCTGTAAAACTTGGGTTAAAGTATCCATAATATCGTAATAAATAACTATATCACAACGGCAAACGGTAACCTTATTGGTGATTTAAATGTTCTACGGGCTACTGTACTAAAACGATGTTACAATAAATTTTAGATCGTTGAAAATATAATCAAATTCCGTTCACATTCTCCTGTTCGTGTTGGGATTTTTTTGTTTTAGGATGTGCGATGAAATAATGTGAATTATTCAGTGTAATGAATAGGTACTAATAAGTAAAGGCCGGATTTGCGGTGGCAGGAATACAAACTTGCTAGTGATTACCAAATTATCGTAAACGTTTTTATATATCGATGTTTTGAAAATATTTTTGTAGTGGAACTTCTTTGATCGCGTCTGTATTTATTTTTTGTATTTTACCAAGGAGGATGTATTTCTTAAAAATTTGACATTCTACTTCACTCACTTTGACTTTGCTATCTTTGCATCAATAAAAACTGCAGTGAATTTTATTATTTATACATTTCACATTTTTTTAATGTAGGTAGGTAATTTCTACTATTTCCGACAGTAATTCTATATATCACGTTACATAATTATATTTTTTTTATAGATAAATTACACAAATAGATAATCAAGTTGTCCACGCACTATTAAACGTCATTTTATTCGTGCTACCGCAAATCGGCGGGCTGATTATCTAATTAGAAACCACCTAGCGACCGGTCTCTTTTGACAGCTGAATGTGATACATTGCTACTTCTTTTTGGGGTGAAAAAAAACATACAAAAGAAAAGTAGCAATGTATGTCGAATGAAACCGGTCGCTAAATAGTTTCTTTTTAGATAATCAGGGTGCCGGGGTCTGCTAATAAGGTTTGTATTTTCATTACACGTATACTACAAAAGCAAAAGAAATTTTCCTGTATAGAACGGAATAAAAGTCGTTTCAAAGCGGACTTTTTATAATATGTTTAATACTTAAATTGGATTAATCTTGAAGACACCTCGACTCACTAATCCACATCATAGGCAATTACCGAGCTTCCAGTCTCAGTAATTAAATTCCGTCGAGCTATAAGTGAACCCTTTCATTTCATTATCGTAGTGGAGTTTATAGGTTTATTCTGGCTACCGACCTACTTACACATTATCTATCCGACCCAGAGACAGTGTCATTACGAAGATGCTACTACAAGTACAACGACGTTGTTCTATTTACCAGTTTCTTAAACTAAAACATGATAAAATGCAAATAAAAACAAACACTTATTAGAATATACTAACGCGATTTTTTAAGCTTCTTTGATATTTAGTTTTTTTACTATTTTTAGGGTTCCGTAGCCTAAATGGCAAAAAACGGAACCCTTATAGATTCGTCATGTCTGTCTGTCTGTCTGTCTGTCTGTCCGTATGTCACAGCCACTTTATTCCGAAAGTATTAAGACTACACAGTTGAAACTTGGTAGGTAGATGTATTCTGTCAACCGCTTAACGAATTTAATACAAAAATAAGAAAAATAAAATATTAAGGGGGGGCTCCCCATACATGGAACTGAAACTGAAAAAAAATGTTTTCTTCAAACCAACACGTGTTGGGTGTCTATAGATAGGTCTTTAAAAATGACATTGAGGTTCCTAAGACAACTTTTTCTCAAAGTCAATCGTTTGAAAGATATTCACCGCCAAAGTGGTAAAATGTGTGTCCCCCCCCCTTTAACTTTTGAAATAAGAGAGTGAAAAATCTAAAAATATATATATGCTGTAGATCTTAATAAACACTTTCAACCAAAATTAATTTGAACGAGATATAGTAATTACTTTTTGAGATATAGCACATTTTCCAAAACCGCAAATATAACTTTGTCATTCATACCAACACTGTGAAAAACAAAGTTATTTTTGCAAACGAAAAATGATAGGTGGTATTAAATATGGTATGGTATAAGGTAACTACGGAACCCTATGGCGCGTGGCCCGACACGCACTTGGCCGGTTTTTTTTCGAGTGAGCGCGAAGTCTGTTTAGTGCAAGTTTCATGTCTGTCTGTTCTCTTCTACGGGTCGCTTTTCTCAACTAATTCTCGTGAAACTTTGTGAGTGGGTTCGATAATTATGTAGATTTTTAGGGCTAGATTTCCGAAATTTTTCGAAAAAAAAAATCACCCTTTAGATTTTTTTTTAATTAGTAGCGCCATTTAGCATCGAATAGATAGATATATAAACTACTACTTTTGTATCCACTTCATGATCTGCAATAAAATATTGAATAGAATTAAAAGATTTTCAAAATTAATTATTAGGTCAGCGTAAGAATAAATTTGTTTAATGGAAAAAAAATACAACTAACAAACCCACTCTTATTAAACAACCTGCTCATTATATCACCAACTTTTTTTATCCACAAACGGAATAATGCTTGGGCTTCACCTCACTCCGGATGTGACGATAAGGCCGAAAGTGTAAGCGCACAACACCCGCAATCCTCACCACTGAGGAACTGGCTATCTTATTTCTTTCATGGCTATCTTACCTTTAACTGCCGGAAAACAACCATATTTTGTTGTTATGGCATCAAACATAGGTAAAATGGTGGTAGATAGCCGGGCCGACTTGAAATAAGCTCTACCACCAACCAAACCGAATACAAATTGTACCCCCTCCTGGGAATCGAACCCGTGACCATTGTATATCTTACACGGGTGGGAGAACCACTAGACCACAGACTACAGAGGCGGTTAATCTATCTACTATACTCAATTATGTTAATTTTTAATCAAACTACGCGGAGCTTCGCAATACCTTTGCGCTACCTCCATCAAGCAGTTTAATTCAAGTTCCTAGGCACTAATTAAATTCCACCGAGCTACCAGCAATCTTTTCAATTTTACATGCCTAGAGTTGAAGTTTTCCAAGACAGTATGGCATAACTTCAATGATATAAGTTAGCCACAAACTGTTCATTTATAAAACGCTGGCAACGCTATTTACGTCTTTATGACTCTTAAAAATGAAGAATTGGCATATTTATAAGATCTGTAGCAGAAAACGTCTTATTAAAAATCAATAACTAATTACTTGTTTTGTTATACTGCATTTGGAAGATACTGGATATTATAATTTGTACTCGGTTTGGTTGGTGGTAGGGCTTATTTCAAGTCCAACTGGCTGGCTACCAACATCTTACCGAAGTCTGACGCCATAACAACAATTTAAAAATTGTTGTGTTCCGGCGGTTAGAGGTAAGATAGCCAGTTTCTTAGTGATGAGGATTCCGGGAGTAGTGCGCTTCCACATTCGGCCTTATTGTCACGATAGTGCTTGGCCTTCACCTCACCTGATGTTAGGTGATGTATCCCGTATATAGGTATCCCGTTGTGTATAAAAAAAACACATAACATCGGTCGGCACATGACACATTGTGATGTTATTTAAATAAAAGACCGGTCAAGTGCATGTCGGACTTTGCATACTTAAGGTTCCGTTAAATAAATCGTCCGTTTGTGCAAATGCAAATCTAACTCAAATATTGGCAGCCTTCCTAAAGAACTGCTTAAGACAGACGATATCGCGATTGACAACTTTAGGATATAGATATAATCATTTACCTTACCGCAAGTTTAAATATTTTTAATTTTGATGGGCTTCGACAATTTTTGAAATAAAAGAGAGTAACTGTATGAATTTTACTTTTATTTGCCAAAGCCACACAACATTTTTTTTATGTAAAAGAACAGCAGTGCCGCGGGCGGCCAAAAATGTAAACTAAATGATACGTGTACAAAGACACTTTACGAGTTATTTTATAGCGAACATAATGTTATTATCAAGGAACATTGATAAAGACATCTTTATTTACTTAACACTTTTCTTGGCTTTGAATCGGCAAGACACATCTTAGCTTCGACAGTTTAGCTGAGCGTCTGTCACAAAGCTATAGTGCTTTGTGACAGACGAAAGACGGACACATGAGCAGCAATAGGGTTTCGTTTGGCCCCCTTCGGTACGGAACCCTAAAAATAGTAAAAATATACTGTAGCAGTGACACCGCTATACTGTTTAAAGACTGGAAAAGTATTTCTGTAACAATTTTGTGTTAGCCCCCTAAAGAGTTAATTTTGGAACCTGAATTAAAAAAGCTAAAACGTAGTTCCTTACTTTCTTAGTAGGGTTCGAAGGGAATTAGTGTCGACTGTCGACCGGTAATGACGAGTATCGGACGAAGAATCGATGAAAACTTGATTAACTATGGAAAATCGGTAAACTGCGTAAGACTGCGGGCATAGACTTATTATATTACTACTCGGCACCCTGATTATCTAAATAGAAACTATTTAGCGACCGGTTTCATTCCATATACATTGCTACTTTTCTTTGGTATGTTTTTTTTAATCCAAAAAGAAGTAGCAATGGATCACGATCATCTATGAACTGCAATCAGTCGCTAGGTGGTTTTTAATTAGATAATCAGCCTGCGGGTAACTGGCGTGAAACATTTCTAGCTGCTGTGTTCATAAAGCTGGTGTATTTTCAGCTATATTAGCTGTGCAACAACGCTCAAATTCCTTTGTTACATGTAACAATGTCGCAGTGTCCATTTGTCAAGTCGTTGAGTTGACATGAATAAATTCGTGTCAAATACATGCATCCTCGCAGTCTCTCATTCAGCAACTGTATAGTATATAAGTACCTGTGCTATGTAAATACGAATACAATAGTTGCGAACTACACAAAACAGGAGTACGTAACGAAAACGGACCCATCCCATTAGACACAATACTTTAACTAAAACATTAGCATAACCAAACTATTATTCTTTAAATTTAGATTACCTAAGACATAATTTAACATAAGATACTTTCGAGACTCGATCCCTCAGTCAAACTATCCTAAATAGTTATGTGGGCCTGATGTTGTACCAGAATGTTGTATACCTTGTTAATTAATATATAAAAAAAACGAAAAGGATATCCAATATCGTTATTTTTGATCGTTTACTTGAATTTAGGTGTATATGGATTTTGGACTTGTGTAGATTAGCAAAGTTGAATTTGCTTTTGAATAAATTAAACCGGCTTCTTACTCGTCGCCATTTAGACCCGAATTATGACGATGTAAATAAACCGTCGTCGTCGCTTACCCGTATCTGTCTTACCCCATTCAAGTACCCGAATGCGGATAGATGATCTATACAGAGTTATTCGTAAAACACCAACAACCTCGCAGGAGGATCTCCTCCTGCGAGGTTGTTGGTATGGTAGTAATCTTACTAACATCATAAACAACAACATTTGTTCTACAACTTTTCCGAAAACCAACAAAAAATATTTGACTCTCAATACAAAATAATATGTAACAACTAATTGAGTTTTGTATGAAAAGACGATATTTTTTTGTATGTTTTCGGAAAAGTGATAGAACAAATGTTGTTGTTTATGATGTTAGTAATCTTCTCCTGCGAGGTTGTTGATGTTTTACAAATAACCCTGTATAGATCGATCTAGCACAAATTACACTCAGCCACAGGACATTACAAACTCCCAAAGTTTCATAATTTGCTAAGACCTTGTCCAGAAAGAGCGAATTCTGCGCGAATTTACGCACGACTTTGGTAACACTGCTGTTATTATTGCACACGTTGCTCGTCGCTGATCTACAGCGAACATTACATAACGAAACGCATTTGATTCACGCGTAACTCTGGACGGGTTAAGGTCAAGAACCTTAAAATAGTACGGATGATGACTCCATGAAGTCTATCTATATACGAACTCCACTTCAACACAATTTACCATATTTACTCAGATTCTTGGATCAACGTATGTTCACATATCTAATCCTTAGGTACCTACAGTTCTGGATAATTTAATTTATATACCTATATTGAAACTTTGTCCTTTGGTTTGGCCCAATCGCGCTAATTTTCAACGATATGACCAAAACTAAATCGTTACCTACTATTATTAGAAAAATACTCACTTTAGTTTTGTAAAAATTGTTAGAGTTAAAGCCTAGGGAATTTGTTAATTTTTTTGTCAATTTGCCAATCTTGGAAAATTTTAAGAATTTTAGGTAAACATACTTCGATTATTATAAGTCTTTATAACCTACTTAAATGACAACGTAACGGTTTTGGTTTTATCGTTCAGAATTAGCTCGATTGATGTAAAAGTACATATGTCACAAAAATGGCATCACGTAAGTACTCTGGCATAAATAGCAAACGCGATTGCGTACACGTTAGCTTAGGTTGTTCATTGCACACGAGGCTGTGTGAGGATGCGAGGGCGTAACTCAGCCGAGTGTGTAATAAGCAAGAGCTCACGAGTTCCATACGACGTTTTTCAACGCATTTGCGAGGAAAAAACAAAGTAATTTGCCACACAGCAACAAGTACGTTAAAAACAAAATATGCAAATTATGGGAAAAGGCGCGCAGGATTTTTTCACACGCCCAAGGCAAGAATATTTTGCGAACAAAAGGGTGAGTGAGCATACAGCCTACATCAAAATTATAATTTTAAGTAATAAAATGCAAATATTTTATAATTAATTAATTCACAAATGTGAGTTATGAATAATTTGATAAGTAATAATAAATATTTGTTTGAGTTAATTAAGGACTTACATATTTATTTATTTCAAAAAATGTATATGAAAGTTTAAGCGGCATAAAACCTTTGTTGTTACTAAAAAAAATAACTGTATTACCTGCCTTTCTATTGTGTAATTTCAAAATCTATCGCAATCGCTTTTAGGATATAAAACATTGATGCTTCTTTTTGGCACGAATAATAACGTACCAAAGAAATGCAGCAATGTGTCACATCTATCTGTCAAATGAAAGCGATTGCGATAGATTTATAAATAAGACAATTAGCCCCTGGTTAAATTGGGAATGCTCTGTTTACTCACATAGAACTTGCAGTATGATACCTATGCCTATTTAGATCTTGGACTTAGTGACTTGAGGCACAAAAAGAAAAATAGATACGAGATTCATACACTGAATACGCTGGTGTAGTGTCGTCAGCTCAAAAATTACAAAATTGACTTACTACTTTTATATCGAGTTCTAGACCTTCAATTGTTTTTCCTGTTTCATAGCTAGTTACCGTGAATCATTCAATAAATTGAAGTTAGTGGGTTAGTGGTTAGGTCGTTAAGTCAAGAGGTGCTTTCGGAGACATCGTGACAAACGAGGTAGCGCCACAGTCTTCTATACATTGGTAGAGTAGGTACAGTCAGCGTCATAATTATAAATATGCAAGGTGTTTGGTAAAAGCCTTATAAGGCCAAATATAGTAGATAGGGACCATCAAACTGAACAACTTTTACTATGTGACCAACTCTGGAATCACGAAAAAAAATCAGCTGTTTTATACATTTTGATATTTTCGTTATTAATTTTTGTATGAAACAGCTGATTTTTTTTTCGCGATTTCAGAGTTGGTCCCATAGTAAAAGTTGTTCACACCAAAAGCACAGAATAGATATCAAAAGATCAAACACCTTGAGATAGCTAATACGCTCAAATATTTCAGAACTTCCAAAGCGATCAAATTATTATTTTCAAAGAACTCAGAATTATCGTCGTTGCTCATGTCTCATAATATGTCATTCATTTGGTAGAAAAAGAGTTTTGAAAAACATTTCCTAGCACTTACCGACCGACTGTATAACTCAAATAAATAATCTCGTATTTTTAAGAAAAATTCACAAGAGAGAGTTTTTGAAGTGAAAATTCTTTAGCGGCGTTGTACACTTTTTTTGTAATGGGTAAAAAATGTTAAACTCGCGTCAGTCAGGGTCACGTGATCCTGATCGAAAATTCGTAAGACGGATGTAGCGAAGACAGCCGGCGGCGGAAGTATCCCCCTCTCTTTCTACGGCGCGGCGAAAATGGCGGCGCGTCATTTTGGCGTTCGGCGGGTTAATTTTTTTCTGTGAGATAAACTTTTTAATGTAAATTAAATTGTCATGTTTGTGTACGATAGCGCAATAAATAAATATTGTTTTCTACCTCATAAATGATAGTACTTTTATACTGATAATTAAAGCAATTCGTGCAAAATTATTCCCTAACCATTTCAAAATATCAAAAATGTACAACGTTAATTATTTAAGTTTTCACTTCTGCCGGCACTCCCGGAGTGCAACTCGATTTTTTTTATTTTTTTCAATGATAGCGACAGTTCAAAACCTCTTAAATTATGAGATTAATATTTTTAATATTAACGCGCTATGTAGGTACATAATGTTCGAGCGTGTAGGCTGTCTCCATATAATATGACGCTGAATGTACTGTGGAAGTAGGCAAAGTTTCAAGCAGGCATTATTCCTCTAACCAAATTAGCAAACTTTGGCTCGGCGAAACTTCGTAATTTCTATTGCTATGACCGAAGGGATTATGATCTCACAATGATGATTACATCTGAAAAACGCTATTGTTCGGTAAGTTTGGGATACAACGCTTTGTTTGCTACGAGTTTGGGGAATTGATTGAACTCGCGTCGCGAGTTAATTGCTAATAATTTAGATTTAAGTATTGTACTGTTTTGTATAAAAAACAAATTGTTATATCCGTTGCCATGAGGCTGGGGTGGGCCCCACAATCTTAACTATTAAAGATTTCTTAACTTTAGTTTAGGCATTTTTAGGGATTTAGTAAGAAATAAACTTTCAAATTTAAAGGCCATTGGGCATATTTGACCTGCTTGATGAAATTCCGCGTACAGAAACCAAATCAGTTTTAAATTAAAGAATTCAATCCCACTTTTCAAAATATATTTAATTTTTATGTATACCGACCGGCAGAAAAAAGATATTTCACAGTATGTGTGTGAGTTTATGTATAGTGTTAATAAACTTTTGTCAGTAAAACAGAAGTTTTTACTTTTAGCATCATAAAAATGTGTGGTACAAGCATAATAAACGTTTGGATTGTCTTTATTTATTTTATTTATTATTGAAATGCTATGATAAAATGATAAAAAATTAAACATGTCCTGCAAGAATGCGACCTATATCACTGCGTAGCGGTAACCTATCATACTTCCGAAAGATTTCTGTTCAAATTTCAACTGTTAGAAAACGGTACGTCGACGTTTTAAATACCAGATAATACAAAATACCAATACATAATTTTGTTAGAACATAAACTTATTTTACGTATGTCTTATTTTCCAGAAAAACAGTTACTCAAATATCAAATCACTTATTTTTCTTTTGACAGATGTTTTTCTAACCATAATTTTCTTTACTAAAAATCGAAGTAACTTTTGATAGAATTTCATAATATTTAATTGATTTAGAAAATTCGGGTGTATTTTTAACCCTAATATTATTGTCTTGCTATAAAGAAAAACTTTTAATGCAAAGACCGTTAGGTTAGGTTAGTGTTATGACCACGCGCAGCAGAGCGAGCGGAGCTCCATAATGCTTGCATGCATGTTGCATGCTTGCTTGCAATGCTGCATGGTTGCTTGCATGCTGCATGCTTGCTTGCATGCTGCATGTTTGCTTGCATGCTGCATGCTTGCTTGCATACTACACGTTTGTTTGCATGCTGCATGCTTGCATACTGCTTGCAAAATGCTTGCCGGGGGGTGCAGGGGGGGCTGGCCCCCCTGTGCGGGGGAGGTCGGGGGGCCTGAGGCCCCCCGCTATAAAGAAAAACTTTTAATGCAAAGACCATTAGGTTAGGTTAGGTTAGTGTTTTGACCACGCGCAGCGGAGCGAGTGAAGCGAGCGGAGCTCCATAATGCTTGCATGCATGCTTGCTTGCATGCTGCATGTTTGCTTGCATGCTGCATGCTTGCTTGCATGCTGCATGTTTGCTTGCATGCTGCATGTTTGCTTGCATGCTGCATACTTGCTTGCATACTGCTTGCAAAATGCTTGCCGGGGGTGCAAGGGGACTGGCCGTTCTGATAGAGAGGGAATTTTTTATATAAAAATAGCATTGTGAATGCCTATAATCTAAAAATTTAAAAATTTATATAGCTATTTCATCTTAATCGATTGTCTAGCATCTGTAAAGGTGTCGCATTCGAATGTTGAAGGTAATTCTTCACATTGATGAGATAACGCTGGCTTACAGCGAAAACGTAAAAAGTACTAGAAAAATTCGCCACTCCCACTGGCGACTCGGTAGCATAATTGGCCGGTGCATTGGGCCGGAATCCCAAGGGTGCGGGTCCCGTCTGAGCTGTTACGGGTGAGTCGATTTCTTTTATTAAATTTATTAGCTTAAGATAAAGTTTTGTATTTTAATAATATTGGAGACGTTTTTCCTAGATACTAAATCATCTAACAATAATAGTTTCGGCCAAACGTTGAGTGGGATGGCAAAACATATGGAATTTGAAAAAATATATAAGTGAAGTTCGGAGTTTCAATAATTTGTCAATTGTGTTTTCGGTAAAATGAAATTTATGGAAAACAAAAAAAAAGAAATCGATTTCGGTAAACTAATATTCGAACAGAGAAATTTCTAATTTTAGATACGTATAGGATTCTAATTATTTGTCAGATAAAATGTTGTATTTTAATAATATTGGTGACGTTTTTCTGGATAATAAATCATCTATCAATAATAGTTTCGGCCAAACGTTGAGTGGGATGTCATAACATATGGAATTTGAAATAAAATATTAGTGAAATTCGGATTTTCGATAATTTGTCAATAGTGTTTTCGGTAAAATAAAAATTATGGAAAACTAAAGAGAGCAAAACGATTTCGGCAAACCAAAATTCGCACAGAGAAATTTCGAATTTAAGATAGGTAACCCTGCGTAGCAGATACATTTATCTATACCTAGCCCTATTTCGTTTGTGTACGCTGTAGGTCAAATGGCCGAACAAAATACCCAATGACCTTTAAACTTAGCCTTTTCTAACCCTCTCTTGACAATATTTTCTAAACTTTCTACCCCAAGAGGACCACTTTGGGAATCCCTGGTCTAGCTAAACACATACTTCCTCGCATAGCTATTCCAGCAATTAATTAGATTCTGTTCCAGCCTAGCAACCACCGCAAACTATCTATCATGATCTACATTTAGCTTACCTAGTACACAATCTAATAATACAACCTATTTGCTTCAAACAGTTATAGTTAGAATCAAAAGAAGCTGTCCCAAGAGTTAACGATAAATAAACAGGGTTATTTGTAAAACACCAACAACCTGGCAGGAGTAGATTAGTAACATGATATGCAACAACATTTTGTTATACGACTTTTCCAAAAACTGCCAAAAGAAATTCGACTTTTCATACAATACTCGATTAACTGTTTGTACATTTAGTATGGAGAGTCAATTTTGTTTTGTCTGTTTTCAGAAAAGTCGTAGAACAAAAGTTGTTGTTTATGATGATAGTAATCTACTACTGCTAGGTTGTTGGTGTTTTACAAAAAACCCTGTATACAGGGTTATATGTAAAACAGCAATAACTTCACAGGAGGAATTAGTAACATTCATATACAACAACATTTGTTCTACGACTTCAATCAGCTGTTCGTACAATTTTGTATGGAGAGTCGATTTTAGGGTTCCGTACCAAAATGGTAAAAAAGAAACCCTTACGGTGTGGTGTGACTCACTCTGTCTGTCTGTCTGTCTGTCACAGCTGGATATCTCGAGAACTACTAATGATATCAACTTCAAATTTGGAATTGTTTAAGATGACATTTGCCCAACTATTTTACAAATCAGAAAGAAATAAAAAAATATATTTTTTTACAACAGGGACTGAAAAGGGGTCTATCCGTACAACTACACTTTTGCAAATTTTACAGGAGAAGGGTTTAAAGGTTTGATGCTTTATACCTTAAAATGTATAACATTTAACGGTGCTTCTGTGATGTTTTTAATATTCTACAGATCTTTAAATTAAAGAAACAGAATATTTGATAAATAAAACATACATACTTTTAATATTTACCATTAATTAAAATTATATACCCTACAAATATGCGGTTCTTCTTCTCAAAATTTTCATTAACTGTAGTTGTGATGTTATTTAAAGTAAATGTGGTAATAAAAATACAGAACAAAGTTTTTGTATCTATATTTAAAAAACAATATTGGTGTGCGAACTTACATAGCACTTTTTTTTATAAAACACTCCAAAATCAGAGAGGTTTGAATATCATAACTACCTTTCCTAATAGGTACTTGGAGGTATAAACGCATAAATAATTTCAGTTATGCGTATACAGGGTCACTGGAAATATGACGTATTCCTGCTAAATGGTTATAGATGAGGTCAAAACAAATATTTTTTGTAATGTAACTTTTTCTCAAAAGTTCATAGTTTTTGAGTAAATTAAAATTAGGTATTTTTTTACCAAAAGTACGTTTTCAGATACAAAAAATTAACATAAAAGATAACTACTCGTTCGATTCCGGTTTTTTTATTATTTTGGTATAGAAAACAGTCTAAATGTTGATAATGAATAAAAAAAGTTACAAAAAGTACATGTGTTTATAAAAAAATCAATCCTTAAAAACATTTTTTATTTTTATTTTTTCAGATTTTTTAGAAAAGGCAGCAAATATCTTTAAAAAAATTTTAGTAACTCAGCGTGCATAATATTTTAAGAATATCACCATCTATTCAGCTTTCAGTTGAGGTATAAATCTTAATGATAACTTAAATAAAAAATGAGAAATTAAGACTTAAGTGATTTGCAGTCCCATTTCATGTAGCAAAAATTTCCTACTTCGAGCGCTTCGGAGGTGGCCGTATTATCCTACTTATATCATTTTTTTTTTTTTTTTTTTAATCTAATTTTTTAAAGGACTTTTATCTTACAAGATATGCCAGTCCTATCGTATCCTAAACATGCTAACTACATACTAAAATAATATCTTACAACAGATCACAAGTTTCATTGCGTGATTGCGAGGGCATCGATCACCGATGACTGACCATATCACAAATGTATTTTGCTGAACTAGAGGTTGGTTCACTAAGTAAACTCTGAAAGATGCCTAAATCTAATTTGTTTATATTCAGAGCAGTCATTAGCGTTCGACGCTCTCTCACGTTTTTAACACACTCCGACAACAAATGCTGAACATCGTCGATTGTTCCGCAATCATCACAATTAGGTGAATCTACTTTTTAGGGTTCCGTAGCCAAAATGGCAAAAAACGGAACCCTTATAGATTCGTCATGTCTGTCTGTCTGTCTGTCTGTCTGTCTGTCTGTCTGTCTGTCTGTCTGTCTGTCTGTCTGTCTGTCTGTCTGTCCGTCCGTATGTCACAGCCACTTTATTCCAAAAGTATTAGGACTACATAGTTGAAACTTAGTACGTAGGTGTATTCTGTGAACCGCTTTACGATTTTTAGACAAAAATAAAAAAAATCAAAGATTAAGGGGGGGCTCCCCATACATGGAACTGAAACTGAAAATATATTTTTTCATCAAACTAATACTTGTGGGGTGTCTATAGATAGGTCTTTAAAAATGACATTGAGGTTCCTAAGACTATTTTTTTTTAAAGTCAACCGTTTGAAAGATATATGCCGCCAAAGTGGTAAAATGTGTGTCCCCCCCCCTTTAACTTTTAAAGTAAGAGGGTGAAAAATCTAAAAAAAATATCAACTATAGATCTTAATAAACACTTTCAACGAAAATTGTTTTGAACGAGATACAGTAATAAGTTTTTGAGATATAGTACATTTTCAAAAACCGCAAATATAACTTTGTCATTCATACAAACACTGTGAAAAACAAAGTTATTTTTTCAGACGAAAAATGATAGCGGTATTAAAATATGGTATGGTATAATGTACCTACGGAACCCTACTGCGCGTGGCCCGACACGCACTTGGCCGGTTTTTTCACAACAGTTCATTCGTTAAGGACCCTGTATATAGTAGACAGACACGACTGCTCTACATAATGTGTAAAGGCCTGTTTCACAAATTGTGACTTTTATATTTTTTTATCTATGTAAGTGTGGAAACAGCCTTTCTATTTGTCTAATTTTTCATCATGAAAGCGAAATTGTTTGTCGGATAGTGTCCACATCTAAGTCTATGCATAATTACAACATGTTGTCTACTTAAACTACAGTTACTGCACCATGGGATTCGAAGAGGCTCACACTGAATAGTTTTGTACCAAATACCTTTGTATTTAGAGCGTTCATCAAAATATTCCTTCCAATTGTTGTAAACAATACTTTTATATTTTGGAAGTGCATCGGTATAATACTGTGTGGTGTTGTACATGTTTCCTTCTAAAGCCGCTGCCTTCGCTAACCTATCCGCCTCTTCGTTTCCACTTAACCCAAAGTGAGATGGAACCCATTGAAGTCTAAGGCATCTATTGCTATTATGACATTCATGAAGCTTTGCGAGGATGCTGTAAGCTATCGATACACCTCTGAAACCAGAGGCGCATCGAGCTATATGCTGCAAAGCACTTTGACTATCTGAGAAGATGACGCATTTTGACAAACCTTTTTCCATCGCATATAAAATTGCTTCAAGTATAGCTATAAGTTCTATGGACATTATAGAAATATTTGTTTCAACTTTAAGACCCGCTTTATACTGTGGGTTTGGACAATAAAACGCTGCACCTTTACCATTTTCTGACTTGGAACCGTCTGTGTAAATTTTATGCCATCCTCTATATTTTTTATCAAGTTCGATTAGTATGTCAAATTTAATGGATATATT
The DNA here is from genome assembly GCA_943789525.1 of Agriphila geniculea. NCBI lineage: Eukaryota > Metazoa > Arthropoda > Insecta > Lepidoptera > Crambidae > Agriphila > Agriphila geniculea. Next base: position 16,962,688 of record OX038874.1, read on the forward strand.
ATTTATATTTAATTTTTTCGCACCTTTGATGCTTTCTAAGTTAATATTAATTGTATCTAAAATATTGATATAAGTAACCCAAACGTTTAATTGAAACATACACAACGGATATGTTGCGTGAATATTACTTTCAGCCTTAGTTGTATTAAAGGTAGTTATTAATAACGGCTTTTTCTTTTTGTTCCAATAACTTTTTGTACATTCTTCACTTAATTTACAAAATAATTCTACTGTGCTGTTATTTTTCCAAGATTGTGCTTTAAGGCAATATTTGTAAGCTAGATACTGTCGCCTCAAAAACAAAGGTGGAACGCAAACCTCGCTTTCCATGACGTGTATTGGCGAGCTTCTTATGAAGCCTCCCACAATTCTGAGAGCCTGATTTTGTAACTTGTCTAATTTTGAGAGGTGAGTTTTGGCACTACTGTCATATAGAAAGCACCCATAATCTAATCTGCTTCTCACCAATGAAATATATAGGGCTCTTAAATGCTTAGGATGTACACCCCAGCCTGAACCTGCAAGCACTTTCAATATATTTAGGATCTTTTGCGCCTTTTCAAAAATTTCATTGATATGTTTTCTCCATAAAAGAGACCTATCTAGCCATAACCCTAAATATTTAATACATTCCGAAGCTAGAATACATTGATCCTGTATACTCAATTTAATGTGTTGTTGCCTGCGCCCTCTACTAAACAAGCAGTACTTTGACTTATTAGAAGAGAGTTCAAGCCCAATTTCCTGTAAAATAGCAACCATCAAATTAATACTACTTTGCATGCGTGTCTCCAAGTCATCTAGATTTTTATGCCTAACATAGAAGACAAAGTCGTCCGCATATTGACTGACATAAACTTGTTGAATCTCCCGACAAACTTTGGCAGTTACAATATTAAATAGAAGTGGGGATATGGGATCTCCCTGAGCTAAACCTTTACTAGTGCATCTTTCAATAGTTTCCCCTCCAAATACTTTTATTTGTAACCGTCTGAAGCTCAAAAAAGTCCACAAATATTTGCAAATTAATGTTCCAACTTGCAGTTTGTCGAGAATTTCAACCAATTTACTTATTAAAACATTGTTATAGGCATTTTCAACATCTAAGAAACAGGCCAAAGTAGGTTCATTAGCGGATAGGCCTATTTGTATGTAAGTAACGAGGCGTACAAGTGAGTCCATACAAGAGTGTGCTTTTCGGAACCCCGTGGAATTACTAGATATAATGTTATTTTTTTCCATGTACCATTCCAATCGTTTAGCAATCATTAAGTGTAACAATTTACAAATGCAAGAAATCAGGGAAATAGGCCTCAACTTTATTTCAGCATTATGACCAACGCTCCCCGGCTTAGGTATTGGCACTATTTTGATTGTCTGCCACTGTTTAGGAACAACTCCCCCACGAAAAATATCGTTAAACAAAGATAGTAGAAAGTATAGGGCATTTTCTGGTAAATTCGATATCATGGAGTACGTGATATTGTCGTCCCCGGGAGCGGTATCTTTCTTTTTAAGACAATTTTTAAGTTCTTGTAAAGTAAACTCTGACTCAAGTATTGAATTTTTCGAAGTAAAACATGGCATACTTTCTAAAACTGTATCTGGTGTTAGTGAACGCAATAGTTCTAGGAGTTTCTCTTCTGGTGCTTGATGATTATTTTTCCTATAACCTTTTATCCAACGCATCCTACGCCACATGTCTGACACATTACTAGAGCTGTCTATATCAGTACAAAATCTTTGCCATGATTCTGCCTTTGCTTTACTTATCATTTTTTGAGCCTCTATGGTCTTTTCTTCTAAAAGTGATAAGTTTTGTGGAATAGGATTTTGTCGAAATTCTTTTAAGGCTAATCTACGCTGTGCAACGAGTAAGGATATTGCTGGATTCCAGTAGTTTTTCGGTAAAAACTTTTGCTGCGGATTATTGCAAAATTTAATCTTTGGAATATTATTGTCAGCAGATTGATTAATTTTTTGTTCAAAAAAATCATATTTATTTTGCACATCCTGGTTATCGAGCTCAGAAATACTATCAAAAGATAACTTTAATTCTTTGTTATAATCAATCCAATTTGCTTTTTTATAATTTCTTTTCGTTGTTACATCAACTTTATCTAAATAGTGTAAAGATATTTTAATTATGAGGTGGTCACTGCCAAAATTTTCCCTACTCACTTGCCAGCGCAAGTCCGTGGCAATATCACTCGAAGCAAATGTTATGTCTGGAGACGACTCCTGAATAGTTTGATTTACTAGCCGAACTCGTGTAGGTGTACCATCGTTAAGAGATATGAAGCCATTCTCTAAAGCTGAGTCGAATAACTGTATTCCTCTTACGTCATTTTTATAAGACCAATTTGTATGGTGGCCATTGAAGTCACCTGCTATCAATGTTTTATTTCTAAAACGCGAGAAAAGGCTATCCCAGTCTGATTGAGTAGTGCGTACTGTAGAAGGGCAGTAGATGGACACAACACGTTCGATATACTTACAATTAAGAATTCTAATACTAATCATTTGTATTTCGGGATTAGGCACATTAATAGGGCATAAATGTGTAATAAGAGAACGGTGAACCAAAATTGCAACTCCCCCATAACCATCGGCTCTGTCGTTTCTATAAATGTTATACTCACCTGTATTTAAAAGAGTATCTTCTTCAAGCCACGTTTCGCTGATTATAGCTACATGAATTTTTTCTTGTCTTAGCAATGAATTAAAACTTACGAATTTCGGCCTTAGACTTTGTGAGTTCCATTGCACTATATTCACATTAAACATTTTAGAGGTGTTATGATCCATAAAGACTATCAAATACTGATTGAATAAGGTCGCCGCATGCAAATCTAGATAACAAATAAGATTTAAGTTCATCGAAAATTATTCTTAATATTGATACTAGCTTTTGCTCAAAGTTCATATTAGATATAACAATTCCTTTTAGTTTAATTATAAGATTTTTAAAAATATTTTTTTTCCTTTTCTTTTCTAAGTTGCTATGATATTCTGATGAACTGTGACTTTCTTCAGCTTCTTGTGTCTCTTCTTGTACTTCCTGCCGATGCTCTTTCCTACTCACTGGTTTTGTAAATTCTCTTTTCATTTGTCTTTGATCACTTTGCGTATCTGATGCATTTTCCGCTTCTGAGTCTGGTTTATTTTTTTGTATCGTAGGTTTGTCTCTTTTGGATGATGCAACGCTACTGTAAGTGCGCCTAATTGAAGTTTCAGGCATTGGTAGGATGTCTGACTGACAGTCCACTTTTTCACTAATTACTGGTTCGTTATATTCGTCTTGATCTTTGTATGAGAAAAATTGTAGGGCCTTTCTATACGTCAAATTATGTTCGCTCATTATTTTTCGAATTTCTTTTTCTTTGAGAAATACTGGGCACGATTTATCTAACACAAAATGATTGCCTTTGCAGTTAAGACATTGAATATCTTTATTGTCACAATTTTCGTGATTTTGTCCACATTTTGGACATTTAATCTTTTTAATGGGGCAATATTTTATTATGTGGCCAAATTTCCAGCACCCAGAGCACTGAGTAACTGGAAAAACATAACGCTCAACTTTAAATCTACATCCATAGGCATAAATGTATGAAGGCAGTGTCGGATTGTTAAAGCATATACGAACAGTTTCACTTTTTATCCATTTACCTTCAAAGTTCAAGCGATTCAAACGATTTACTGATATAATTTTAAAGCAGGATTCGAATATTTCAATAATTTCCTTTTCTTCAATATCTAGGTCTACTCCTTTCACAATACCATATGATAGGGTCATTTCGGATACTAATTGACATCTACATCCCATTTCTTTCATTTTATCGGATTTTATTAACTTTTCTGCCTGCTGCCGATTTTCAAATCGAATGAAAATTTTGTAGGGACTTTTGTATTTTATCTGCGTAATTTTCTCAATATTTTCATTTCTCAATAATTTAGCCATAGCCATTTGTTTAGGTAATATTTGTAGTGATGTTACACATACTTCAATTTCACTACTTGAACCGGTATCAATCAAATCATTCGTATTCATATTTGAGTGGCTTCTGTTTAATCTCTTTGGTCTCCTTCTTGTCACAGTCGTAAAACCATCCTCAGTATATTCTCCACTTCCTTCACTTTCTTCACGAGTTCTTTTCTCTGCCGATTTACTTTGGGATTGTTTTTGCTGAGAACTTTCATTCCCCGAAATATTCCATTCCATAATATCCTGCAATTCTTTTTCGCATTCTCTTAACACTTCGCTATCACTTTTATCGCTCGTAATCGGGTTATTTTCATCATCATTATCACTATTTTCACTCATTTTATGAGGGTACTTATAAAAATGCCGATATTGCGTAGTACGGTTAGAACTAACAGCGCGCACGTACGCTCACTGCAGCGACACCCGCGCGAATGGTCTACTTATATCATAAATGTGAAAGTTTGCTTGTTTAGATGATTGTTAATCAATCATGCAAAACGGCTGAACGGATTTGGATGAAATATGGCACACAGATAGTCTAAAAGCCGGATTAAAACTAGGAGGATACTATTATCTTGGTTAAAGGTTCCCTAGGGATTTTCTCGAATGTAAATGCCGATGAAGTCGCGGGCAGAAGCTAGTTTGCCATAAATGGTCATGCTTACTAAAAATAATAATAAGAGTTTGGGGACAGGATTATTTTCCGCCGATGAGTCAAAATTTTTACGGACGGCATCAAAAATAACCATGTATATCAGCCATTTTTAAAGCCTTTATGCCAGGCCTTCCTTTTGGCTTGTGAATGGATAGAGCGGTTGGGCCATAACCCACCACGTGGACCCAATGTGGATTGGTCAGTGTTAACGACTGTAAATGTAGCCAGGTCCAACGGCTCTATATAAGGTACATTGTGTTAACACCGACAAATCCGCATTGGGCCCATATGGTGGGTTATGGCCCGTCCACTTTATCCATCCACAAGTCAAAAGGAAGGCCTGGCATAAAGGCATTAAAAATGGCTGATATGCATGGTTATTTTTGATGCCGTCTGTATAAAATTTTGACTCATTGGCGGAAAATAATCCTGTCTCGAAACTCACTCGGACGAAAGTATTTTTAGTAAGCACGACCATTTATGGCAAACTAGCTTCCGCCCGCGACTTCATCCGCATTTACATTCGAGAAAATCCTTAGGGAACCTATAACCAAGATAATAGTATCCTCCTATGTTTAATCCGGATTTTAGACTATCTGTGTGCCATATTTCATCCAAATCCGTTCAGCCGTCTTGCATGATTGATTAACAGTCATCCAAACAAGCAAACTTTCACATTTATGATATAAGTAGGATAATACGGCCACCTCCGAAGCGCTCGAAGTAGGAAATTTTTGATACATGAAATGGGACTGCAATTCACTTAAGTCTTAATTTCTCATTTTTTATTTAAGTTATTATTAAGATTTATACCTCAACTGAAAGCTGAATAGATGGTGATGTTTTTAAAATATTATGCACGCTTAGTTACTAAAATTTTTTTAAAGATATTTGCTGCCTTTTCTAAAAAATCTGAAAAAATAAAAATAAAAAATGTTTTTAAGGATTGATTTTTTTATAAACACATGTACTTTTTGTAACTTTTTTTATTCATTATCAACATTTAGACTGTTTTCTATACCAAAATAATAAAAAAACCGGAATCGAACGAGTAGTTATCTTTTATGTTAATTTTTTGTATCTGAAAACGTACTTTTGGTAAAAAATTACTTTATTTTAATTTACTCAAAAACTATGAACTTTTTGAGAAAAAGTAATATAACAAAAAATATTTTTTTTTACCTCATCTATAACCAATTTGCAGGAATAGGTCATATTTCCAATGACCCTGTATGTAGTACTCCAAAACGCGTCCACCCTCAGCGGAGCTCCCCGCGCAACTGCAAATCGGCGGTTCACCCTCCAAAAGGGGAACAATTATTCGTTTTTGGAAGAACAACACTCTGTGATCTAGCGAAAACTATTGATAACACAGTTCTGAGTTTAATCCTCCAGGTAAATATACACTTAAGGAATAAATTGGCATTCATAACTCAATTTTGGAAAAAAATGTAGTTGTGCGGTTATTCCACCGGATGCGAAATGTTGTTGTTTATTAACCGACTTCACAAAAAGGAGGAGGTTCTCAATTCGATTGTATACTTTTTTTTTTATCGTTGTTCGCGCGTATCTTCGACATTTATGGACCGATTTTGATGATTCTTTTTTTGTTCGATTGGGTTTTCCTGCAAGATGGTCCCATTTAATTTTTATTTCAATCGGTTTAGTAGTTTTCAAGAAATCCTGAAAATACTATGATTTCGCATCAACTACCTTGACGACTTTGTTATTAATAAATCGAATTCGATGTTTCTTTTTGTTGGGAAAGGGTACTTTTAGTGTAGTCTTTTTAACCGACTTCAAAAAAAAGAGGGTTCTCTCTCAGTTTGACCTGTATAAATGTATGTTTCTCCGCAAATATCTCACGTTTGACTGAGCCAATTTTTATACGAAATAATATACCTACACTACCTAATAGAGAAGGTACTTACACTAAAAATGAAGAAATAAAAAATTGTTTTAAAAAACAAAAAACCGACTTCAAAAAACCTGCCTCTAAAAAGCAAGAAATAATATTCAAATCATTAGATACGCATTATCATTGTTATAATAACAAGACGTCAGGTAGGTTTTTTGAAGTCGGTTTTTTGTTTTTTAAAACAATTTTTTTGATGATAGTAATCTACTCCTACGAGGTTGTTGGTGTTTTAGAAATAACCCTGTATATATAGGTACCTAACACTTTTTTAAAACGGACTAAAAAGTGTAAAATAATTTCTCCCGTAAAGATTTATAACCACTATACAGAAGATTTAATTCTAAAAACATAGGGCGCATGCAAAAGACAAGTGATGATGAATCTTACAAAATACGCCTCACGTTTTAATTAGATAAGACTAAAGAGCTATAAATCTTTACGGGAGAAATTATTTTAAGTACTTATATTTTTAGTCCGTTTTTAAAACGTGTTTTTTTTCATAACAAATATTTTTTTAGTTAGTAAATTATTATTTTCTGCTAACAACTTGATGGGGTTGTTTGGTTTTTTTTTGAGAATTCCTGTGACCTTTTTTCTGCTCCATCATCAGATCACTTCAAATGACACCATAATATTGCATTTCTTCCAGTTCTGACCTATGTTCAAAGTTTCAAGTCTGTATTAAATCGTTTGCTTTTGTGGTCAAACAAACAAAAAAACATATAAACGAGAAATCAACCTAATACAGGATGGATTTTTGAGACGGTACATTAAGGGCAGGTACCTTAACAGTTATAGTTACAGAAAAACGTTCTTAGGAGACCATCCATAACTTTTTGAGATATTCTGAACTGCATTCACAGATTATGGAAAAAAGTTACCGTTAGCAAAAAAAGTTCTAAAATACCAAAAAAAAACATTTCAAGTTGATTTATAGTTTTTCAGTACAAAATGTATGGGAAAAGTTTTTGGCGATTTCTGCCGTTTAATGGTTCCTTTAATGGTTCCATAGAGTCTTTTGATCTCCACACGAAATAGGATCGATTGGCATAAAAAACTTTTTTTGGGTATTTCAGCATATTTTTGCTAGCAGCTGTTTTTTTTTTCAAAATCTGTGAATACAGTTCAGAATATCTTAAAAAGTTATGGATGGTCTCCTAGGAACGTTTTCCTGTAACTAGTAGCGGTTAAGGGACCTACCCTTAATGTACCGTCTCAAAAATCCACCCTGTATAAACTCGTTAAAATTCTTATTTCCCGGTCACACGCCACCATATCTATGTGAACGACTTTTAATCGATTTCATTCATCTTTTCTATGTTTTTTAATACTTTGTAGAAGGTTAAGCGCAGAAAAATTTTGGCTAAAAATTAAAAAAATCGTAAGCCCGACGAACTTCATGCATGTTTGAAGTCCATTATCCGATTACGATAGCCTGCTAAGACGACAGGACAACGTCTGTCAGGTCAGATATTTTTTAATGACAACGTTTGTATGGCAATAATATGAAGATGAAGAAGGAAATATCAAATCACAATAATTAACTCTGTCTCTCTCTAACAATCTTAAAACTCTCTACGTTTGCTGTAAAAGTTAAACAAAACAAATCCTACAATATTTCTGTGTTAGTTATTCTTCCTCTAACTAACCTAACCCATGAAATTGTTTCCATAAATCAAGAACAATATCATTTAGAAATCAATTCGAAAACCAATTATTGCCTTTATCAAAAAAGCCTATGCATAAAAGCTTGATAGGATCTCTGTAATCAAAGTCCATTTCATGAAAACGTTACTCCTTTGTTGATTGTAATATTCATTAAATATAAAAAACTTTTTGTATGATTCATAAACTTTAGTACAATATTTATTTATATGTCAGTTAAATAATTATAGATAATAATGCCACGTAATGTATTCCTAAGTAAAGAAACTGAACTATAATAATTAATACGTATTTATAACGTAACATATCTTTTAAGCCATTTTCTAGGCCTGGAAAAAGTAATCGAAGTCCATTTCATGAAAACATTACTCTCTTGTTGTTTCTGATATTCATTAAAATTTAAGAAAGAGAAAATGTTTGATTATGACGTTATTTAATTATGACGTTAAATAACTTTTTTAGCCATTTTCTAGGCCTAGGCCTGTGTGCGGTCACACAAAGTCAATCAAAGTTAGTTCCTAAGTTCCTATATAAGTATTGTGTGTTAGGTAGCAAACAAAAAAAGTTAACCGCTAATGTCGTAAAGCTAGGCTAAGGGCTAAGGGCTGGGCCACGCTTCGAGAGCCCTTAGGTGTCGAGACTACCACTCACTCGGCCCAATCGCACTCCACTCTAAACTCTTTCATCGCTCGGACTCGGAATTCCATAATACTTTCAAAAGATTTGTAAAGTTTTTAATACACAAAAAAAATAGCAAAACTGAAAAAAAAAAGTTTAGATCCTACTCACTGAATATTCAGTTATTTTATAGGAGCTTGGTTGCTTACTATTTGCTAAAACAGTGGAATAACACTATTTTTATTAAGTTTAAAATCTAGTACATTATAGCCAAAATTCAGACATCATTTGATATCAAAACTTCAATCACCTGAACACTTTTTAGGGTTCCGTACCAAAATGGTAAAATGCTGTGAGTGCTATGACTCAGTCTGTCTGTCTGTCTGTCACAGCTGGATATCTCGAGAACTACTAATGGTATCAACTTGAAGTTTGGAATAGTTTAAGATGACATTTGCCCAACTATTTTGCAAATAAGAAATAAATAAAAAAATCAATATATTTTTTACAACAGGGCCTGAAAAGGGGTCTTAAAAATTTGAAGTGGGGCTACTAGGCATGTGGGATATCATATGAAAGAGCGCCATTTGAACGTTTTCAATCATTGTTTCTTTTTTTTCTAGACCGCATAGTTTTCGACTTATGATGAAAAATGTAAAAAAATACCGTCCCCCCCCCCCTTATCTCCGAAGTTTGCAAAGAGAAAAATCTGAAATAATTCTATGTGATAGCAGTTTATATAAAGATTACAGGAAAAATAAAACGATGTCTCAATATTCGCTGGGTGCGAAGTACTAAAATAATAGATCGCAGCGCTCATGGTGGCAAAAAGTAGAAATAATGTAGGCTCTGTCATGTGTCAATGTCGAAGCAATCTGTTAATCGCATTATTCCGCCAGCAAAAAAGGGTCACATTACGCAAAAGTAGTAAATTTAAGTTTTATCGATTCCAAGCGCTTCTTGGAAAGATGACATACCTCTATAGGTACATCTCGTACATGTCCAGCAGATACCAACAGTTTTCCTTTACAGTTTGTGGTTGAAATTTTATATTGTAAGTGATACTCACAAACCCGATCTTTAAAATAATACTCATTTCGATCTGAAAACGATATTTAATTTATACTAGCGATACAGAAACAATTATATATGTTTATTATCATTTAATTTAACCATTATCTTCTTGTTTTACTGTAAAATTACAACTAAGAAAGAAGTAAACAAACCCTGACATAACCAAAATAAAACACACTTTTTAAATAGATTTTACTTACCACATTGAATTTGAATGACCAAAAAATATTTCACAACACTTTGTTCACTGAAATCACAGTAATTTTGAAATTTACATTAATAACACAATAGTATTTTTTTAAATTTCAGAACTTCAGAACGGTCAGACCCAACAAAGTTGCGAACGCTAGGTGTATAATTATTTATTTATTTATTCAGAAACTCAACAGCTTTTTTTTATAAACGTATCTTATATAACTTATGATATTTTAACTCTTAAGCCAATTACAGAGTTTCATAACATTTTATGAGGCTTAAACAAAAGATAGGAAGTACCCAGCAAAAAAATAAAATAACAAAATATATTTAAATAAATAAAATAATGAGAAATAATATTTCTTTTCTTAATAATAATAACAACAAGAAACTTATTCTGTGAGTTAAATATATATCTATGTAAGAGATTACAAAATTATCAATCTTGTGGTGGCGGTAAAAGCGTGCACAAAGCCAATAGCACACTTTTTTAGAAATTATCAAATTTCTAAAAAAGTTAACCATAGTTCCACTATCGGTCAAGAGATGGCGCTGACCTAAAACTGCAATACTAATTTTATTATTCTACTCTGCAGTTTGGTTTGATGGTGCAATTATGATGGTACGGAACCCTCGGTGCGCGAGTCCGACTCGCTCTTGACCGGTTTTTTTTCTTGCTAGCGTTTCGCGCCAGAAACGACGTTAGAGATCTTTAACTTAAATTTCCTAAGGCCTTGGCCATTTCGCTCACTGTCTACCGCGATTTAAAATGGTGAAGCATTCTTTAGTATGCAGATTAACGAGGTAAAATGCAGAAATCTGCTACTTTAATAAAAAAAATAACTCAAACAGATCATACCCTTGTAATTTGCAGATACATACTATTGTGAAAAAAGAAATACATTTATTTTTTCACAATGGTTTGGGACTTCCGCCAAGTTAGTGACGCCTGATTCAATCAAATACTTGCAGTGTACTCTAGTAGTAACACATACATAATTAATACGTATCAAAACATTAATCGAAGATTACTTAGTTGTTTTTATTTCAAATACCTAATAATTACTTTCCAATATCGCAATAGTGGAAATCTACTTATGTATGTACGTATTTAATATGCTTAAGTGCTGGCACGTGGATGCGGGTGCTAATATTATGATAGAAAACCTCCCATTAGAAAATGTAATGTAGGTCATACAAGCTAAAGAGTATTATGGGTACCTGAATAATTCAGCAAGCAGATATTCATTATAGAACTTGAAGTAAATGTACGGGTTAAATCTGTAAGAACACATGTCCATTGATTTATGCTGTTTAAGTCTGCTAAAATGACTTAAGTAACGTTATTACAGTGGCGAAGGGTCCATACAAGCCGATTCCCATCGGCTTACCTTTTTGATATCCCACCCAACCGATCCACTATGCAGATCATAAAATTTTTGTAGATCGGCTTACCTTCCCAATAATTTCACCCCCCGCCACAGGAATTACAAAAAACACAATAGCATATAAATATACAGAGAGAATAACATTTCGTATCTATTGTTTCGATCAAAATCACATCACAACACTGTAATGTACTCGTAAAGCTTTAAAAAACAATTCGCTCTAAATATCAGCGCAAAACAAACAAGATTACCAGACCTTTTCACACACGCTTTTTCACGCTGAAAAAGCAGAAATACGAAACGTGCGAAAGTGCTGATAAATTAAAACAAAAAGCCGGGTGGCACCTGCTGATTAAAAGGTTAGTTTCGATCCAAAGTTAATCTAAAACAGTTTATAAATTACGAAACATTAGCCCGTAAAACAATAAAATAAAAAAAAATAAAAAAAACTCGACTGCCCTGCTAAAAACAAACTAAAAAGTTAAATAACAAGTGTCATTGCAGTCGGGGGACCGTTTTGTGGAACAATTTTTAATCGAAGAGGTCCCCCGACTGCAATGACACTTGTTATTTAACTTTTTAGTTTGTTTTTAGCAGGGCAGTCGTGTTTTTTTTTTATATTTATTTATTTTTATTTCACGCATTTGAGTGACAAATTATATATTTCTGAAATGTGCTCATTAATGCCTTTCATTTGATTCCCATATTGTAATAACTGAAAAAAAAATTTTTTTTCACTCTGGAAAATGGCATCATACAGTCGCCATATTAACTTTTTTCAAAAAAAATATAGTCAGTGTCACTCGGAATGATGTAAGAATTCTAACAATACCCCATACATCCAAATCCGTTGAGCCATTTGGAAGTTATGGTGGAATAAAGAAACTCACATACCCACATACATAGATGAACCCTGAACACATACACTCTTTTTGCTTTGGGCAGTCGTATAAAAAATAATTCTTCTTCAACTTTTGAATTTCTGTGCGAACTCTCCATTGAAATCCCCTTAGAAAAGGAGCGAAAACATCGTGAAATGCAAAAATTAAATAACCGAAATAATACATATAATAATATGTTTTTTTTTGTCTAATTTGTTTTTTATTTTATTTTATTAAAATCGACATTTCTTAAAGCCCGTCAAATAAGCTGTTTGTTGAGCTAACAGGTTCCGTGACTGAACAGAGGATTTTTTCCTACAAATCACTTGTGTACTTAGCTTAATGACGGGAACGCAACAAAACGTCCGTACTAAATTAGGTCCTTTGTAACTTGCGGCTCGGTTATAAGCCTGCCATCGGTCGTATCGCCTTTAAACAGATGTCTGAATAGAAACTGTTGCTTGATTACAGTATATAAATTTCGTTTGTGGTCTATGGTTTAGAACTCGTGCTAGCAAATATAAATACTAGATTAATTTATATGATGTAAGTAAATAAAGTAAGATTTCGATAATTTTGATATCATTTTCAGCAATTTTTTATCTACAACCTTTGGTGAAAACGAATTTGGAATGGCACACAGATAGTTTTACTTTTTATTTACCCGACTGCAAGAGGGTTATGTTTTTCACGCGTATCTTGTAAGTATGTTTGTATGTAATATTCTTTATTACCTCATATCTTTTAAACGGCTGAACGGATTTCCATGATTAATATATCGTTAGATTTGTCTTGCCAGCCCAAGTGTTCTTAAGAAAGTGGCGTTATAAAAAAACCAACATGGCAGCTGCACGGTGCTATTATACGTAGTGGAAAAAAAATTTTTTTTTTTAGAAAACTACAATATGGGTGTCAAATTAAAGGTCTCATTAAAAGGATTTCAAAAAGGTATATCATGATTGTAATAAATAATAACTAAAAAGAAATAAATAAAAAATAAATTAAAAAAAATTAAAAACCCTCCTGCATAAAAAGACAAGTCAACTGAAAAGATGGAAACAAGATTAAATATTAAAGGCAACATTATAACATGCAGTCGGAGGCATATAACTCAAATCATTCATAATGTCACTTTCTTTATGCATGCCTCCGACTGCATGTTATAATTATCTCGGTCAAAGGTTCCCTAGGGTTTTTCCAAATGTCTACGCAGACTAAGTCGTGGGCGAAAGCTAGTTGAACTATCTAACCATTTCCATCCACATAGGTCTTTCTATTAAGGCGTTTGTATGGCCGAAAGTGGCGCCCTCAGAGGTTTTTATTCATTAAGTTATTAAGAGTAAAAGATTTTAATATTTTTTTACGTGGAGTTTTTAGGGCCCATGGTCAATTATTTTTAGAAGGTATCACTACATGCCCTCGTAGTCAGAAATGTGTCAAAAACAGCCACTTTTAGCAGTTTTGCTATCTACTTCTAGCAGTGACTACGAGTGAATGTAACGATACCGTCTAAAAAAATACTAGACTGCGGGCCCTAAAAATTCCACGTAAAACATCATTAAAATTGTGTATTAGAATTTTAATATTGAATAAAATTCAGCGCGGCTCCACTTTCGCTCAGTGAAACTCACCTAGGGGCCATAATAGGAAAACATGGTTTGCGCGGGCCATATATTTAAATAGAAAACGTAAAGTAGTAGCCACAAAAAAACATACGACAAGCTAAAGAGATTATCTAGTAGCTACAAGTACTAATTTGCGTATAAACCTCACAGATGATTGTAAAAAAAATCATAATATTATTAAAAGTGCTTTTCGCGGGCCATATTTTTGGCGTAAATAATAGCGGAAACGTATTGAATTCTACATTAAAATACACTTTAACGTACTATGCAGTTGTTCCAATAACTTTTTTTCAAGAAAGATAATGATGAAAAAACAACGAAAAACATAGAAAAAGGTCAGAAATGAGGTTATTTTCCATACTCTTTACACGTAAAGAAAAAGACAGAGACAAATGATTTCGCCTAACAGAGCCTTAAAGTGTGGGCTAGTTCCTAGTTTTCCACCACTGCACTTAACACGTAGCATTGTCACGTAAATCTTTGTTTGTACCGTGCTGAAAATAATAAGCTCATTTGCTGTCTTTGAGTTGAGCGGGTGGGTACTCTTCATAACGACCTAGCAAATGGTGTACTCGGATGTAGGTAGTTGTTAAATCAAAGTTTTCAGTGAAATAAAAGATGAAAATGTTGGAAAACATGAAATAACATAGCTTTATGAAACCCAATAACAACCTTTAAATTTATTTTAGAATCGTTTTCAATGGATTAATTGTAATTTTTATTAATTTGATATAGCTACAAGCACTTATCTCATAGTATCAAACTAAACATACTGTAGCTCGTAGGTATGGATTAGATTCCAGTATAACATACTGGAATCTAATCCGATTTTTGAGGTAAATAAACGTTAAATAATATGTGATATTATACGAAGAGCTGAGATAGGTAGTTAAATAATTTGGTAAGCTCGCATATTAGTTTCGACTTTTGTCGTCGGTAATATTACTTATTCTGTGGTCGTAGTTGTATCAATAGTTTTTCATACTTGTGTTGTATTGTGTTGTGACATAGTTTGCGGTCTACACAGAAAGTATGAGCTAAGCTAAACTAACTTAGCTTAATAGCCTTTTGGCTAAGGCTGCAACCACAGAGGAAATAATCACTACACCGACATAAACACCACTCGAGATTCAAATGATAATGATGCGTCATTCTTTTTGTTTTGTTTACCTCTATGGTCATGAAAACAGTTTTTTTTTTAAATAGTATTGTATCTTTAGGGAAAACCAGATCGTCTATAATCAGTTTAACAAAACTGATTGATATTATTAAAAGCTTTATTTACTTATAATATTGAATACAGTTAACTGCAAGAGTTGGCCGATATGTATCTATTAAAGCCTGTTTTACAAATTCTAGCTAAATAAATAGTTCTAATTAACTTAGGTTAAAAATAACTGCATAATATTCTGCAGATTGGCAATAAAAGTTGCACAGTGGTGGATACGACGGTGGATAAGGAGGGTGGGATGGAAGACATAACCCACCAAGCTAGCCCGATGCAGATTGGTGGGAGTTGAGCGGGAATTATATTAGGCCGACGTGGGCCACGTACGCCGATCTGGGCGCGTCGGTCCCCATGCATTTTACATAGAGAATAGTCGTTTAAAGCTACACTACATCCACGCCTTGCGACGCGATACCACGTTAACGACTCAACGCAACGAAAAATATGTCTAATGACACGTCCATAGAGTACATTATCGAACGCACCCAGATCGGCGTACGTGGCCCACGTCGGCCGACTGCAAATGCAGTCAGGACCAACGGCTTAACGTGCCATCCGATTCCGAGGCACGGAGGAGCTCCAGATTATACATTTTTGGTCACCCTTCCCATAACCAACCCTTTCGAAAGTTGCTTAACCCTTAACAACCGCAGGCCAATGCGCTAACCAACTGCGCCATTGAGCTCCTCTGGGCAATGTATGCGATGCAGGAAATAAGAGTTAAAGTATTAGGGGTTTAAGTGTTGTATGGAGAATTTTAAAGAATTTGCATTTTCCATATTAACATTGTCTTAATTTATTAAACAACCATGAACGCTAATATTTTAAAACATATTTATGCACAAATGTTTAAACACTCAGCTAACTAATGTTTTAAATGGATAAAATTGTATCAGCTAAGTTACAATGAATTAAAGTCATTTCTGCTAACGAAAAAGGAAGTCATTTTAAAGATACTTTTTTTAACGTTCACGAAAAAATGAAAAATATTTTTATTGCTGATACTTCGGCCGTTCGAAGTAATAACAAGTAACTGAAGCATCTTTAACATCATAAAAGATATGAGATTAGAAAGGTACTGATTGAAAGAGTGATGCAAAAAACTGATCAGAGTATTTGGGATATGCAAGCGGGATTCAGGAAGGGAATGGGATGCACGTATCAGGTGCTTAACCGAAAAACACCTGGCTAAGCACAAAAAGGTTTACTGTGCCTTTGTGGACCTGGAGAAGGCCTACGATCGAGTTGACAGGAATGAGCTATGGAAGGTGTTGTCCAAATACGGATTGGAGAGCAGACTGATTCACGCACTGAAATCTCTCCATGAGGATTCCCGTGCATGCGTCAGGATTGACGGCGCATACACTGACTGGTTTGGCATCTCTAGGGGTGTCAGACAGGGATGTGTTGCGTCACCATGGCTCTTTAATATGTTTTTGGACAGTTGTATGAAAGGTCTGAAAGAACGTGACTGTGGAGTTATGATGAATGGGACTCAAATCAAGTGTCTCCTCTACGCTGACGACCAAGTTATACTTGCGTCTTCTGCACAAGAGTTGCAGGAAATGATGTCTGTTATGAATGATGATTTTGTGAGAAAAGGGATGAAAGTGAATGTAACTAAGACGAATGTGATGGTGTTAGAGAGAGATGAAGAAATAATTGACTTCAAATGATACGGTAATGATAGGTGGCGAAAAAGTTGAACAAGTCCGTGAGTTTGTATAGTTGGGGAGTTTGTTCACAAGGGACGGAAAGTGTAATAGTACAGTAGCCCGTAGAACATTTAAATCACCAAAAAGGTTACCGTTTGCCGTTGTGATATTGTTAATTATTACGAAATTATAGATACTTTAACCCAAGTTTTACAGATCGCAACCCGCCGTAACCTATATTTGTATATCTCCAAAATTAATATTTTTTTATTTTTCGATGTTTACCACATAGTTTAGCTATTGTCGTGTTCTGCAGCTTGGTTTGATTGCCACAGATAAAAGTAAGACTATAAAAAGTAGCCATACACAGATCTAAGACCTGATGAAAATGGTTGGATTTTATCTAGTCTTAAATCTGTGTATGATCACTTTCCATAGTCTTACTATTATCAGTGGCAATCAAACAAAGCTGTAGAACACGACAATAGCTAAACCATGTGGTAAACCTTGAAAAATAAAAAATAAACATTTTTGGAGATATACAAATATAGGTTACGGCGGGTTGCGATCTGTAAAACTTGGGTTAAAGTATCTATAATTTCGTAATAAATAACTATATCGCAACGGCAAACGCGGTAACCTTTTTGGTGATTTAAATGTTCTACGGGCTACTGTACTATAAGGAAGATATAGAAAGACGAGTGCAGAAAGGAAATTCGGTGAGTAGTGCTATACGCTCGGTTATGAGTAGCCAAATCGTTTTTGCAAAGGCACGAATGGCTATTCATAACGGAGTGATGGTACCAACACTGTTGTATGGAAGTGAATCTTGGGTATGGCAGAAGAAGAACAAAAGCAGAATAAATGCTGTAGAGATGCCATCGTTGAGGAAAATATGTGGAGTCAAATTGAGTGATAGAATGAGCAATGATGTGATTCGTGACAGGTGTGGTCTGAAAGATGATAAAGTGACAAGAATTGAGAAAGGAATGCTCCGGTGGTTTGGTCACTTAGAGAGGATGAATGAAAGGCGAATCACGAAAGAGATATATTGTGCGAATGTAGAAGGAAGTTCCTTCTACATTCGCAAGGAATTCCAAGTGGTATCCCGACTCCCGAAAAATCTAAAAATCTCCCGGAAAAACTGCTGTTCCGAAAGTTCTCTAGAAAATATTAATTTTCGCGTAAGAAACTACAGATCACAAGATTAGCGGATGAAACTAACTAAAAATCGCGGCCGTTTTATTCTAAAGATTAATGGATGAAACGGGTGAAACTAACTAAAAATCGCGCTGCATGGCCGTTTTTTTTCAAGAGACAGGCAAGATCACAACTTACAAGATTAGTGGATGAAACTAACTAAAATTGGCGCTGCGCGGCCGTTTTTTTATAGACAGGCAAGATCACAACTTACAAGATTAGTGGATGAAACTGAAGAAAAATCGCGCTGCGCGGCCGTTTTTTTCAATAGACAGGCAAGATCATTACTTTCAAGATTAGTGGATAAAACTGACAAAAAATCGCGCTGCCCGGCCGTTTTTTTTACTATATACTTACATACAGGCATTTAAGTTACATTTTTTTATTTTAAATATTTATTTCTCCGAGCGGTCCTCAAATGCCCATGGGTTCATTTAATAAAAATATAAATGTCATTTTATTTACATTGTTGTAGTTTTATTTTCTTAAACCCCCCCCCCCCCCTCCCCCCCACCCCCCCGATACAGAATTCTGGCTACGCCCGTGGAAGGAACGATTGCGCAAGGGCGTCCCAGAAAAACCTACGCGGACCAAATAGAGGTTATTATAAAAAAAGGCTGGTGTACGCAGTGACAAAAACCGCAGGGCATGTATGAAAAGATTGATGGATGTGAATGAAGCGAAAGAAGTGTGCAAGGATCGTAGCAGGTGACGATCGGTGATCAGGCGTGAGTGTATATATGTATGTAAGATATGAGAGCCTCTGTGCATGAGAATAAATCGGCAATTTCATACTTTAACCCCTATTATTAAGTATACCTAAAGGTGTTCGGAATTCTATTAGCTTCAGTAATCAGTCAACTTACCTAGTGCCTGCAACAGGCTGCCACACGGCGTCAAGAGGGGCGTGCGCGGGGAGGGGGGGCTCGCCCCCCTCCCCATGGCCCGTCTCCGTCCTCCCCTCCCAACCCTGTAAAGAAACAAAAAAAATGATACAAACAAACTTCTTGAATTTTTTTTATAGGCGAAATATTAATAACAGATTTCCTTAAAGGATGTCAAGCATTATTGTTTTTCCTAAAGAGATGTCAGACGTAAAGTTGAATTTTGACAAAATTATTAATTCTGACGAATATGAAAATTAGTCAACAATATTTAATCCTATCCACTGCTTCAAAGGTACCGGGTTCTACTTTTATTAGGGTTCCGTAGCCAAAATGGCAAAAAACGGAACCCTTACAGATTCGTCATGTCTGTCTGTCTGTCTGTCTGTCTGTCTGTCCGTCCGTATGTCACAGCCACTTTATTCCAAAAGTATTAGGACTACATAGTTGAAACTTGGTAGGTAGGTGTATTCTGTGAACCGCTTTACGATTTTTACACAAAAATAAAAAAAATAAAAGATTAAGAGGGGGCTCCCCATACATGGAACTGAAACTGAAAATATTTTTTTTCATCAAACCAATACTTGTGGGGTGTCTATAGATAGGTCTTTAAAAATGACATTGAGGTTTTTAAGACTATTTTTTTTCAAAGTCAACCGTTTGAAAGATATATGCCGCCAAAGTGGTAAAATGTGTGTCCCCCCCCCTTTAACTTTTAAAGTAAGAGTGTGAAAAATCTAAAAAAAATATAAGCTATAGATCTTAATAAACACTTTCAACGAAAATTAGTTTGAACGAGATATAGCAATCAGTTTTCAAGATATAGTACATTTTCCAAAACCGCAAATATAACTTCTGTACATCAGAGCCAACTGGTCGGATGTCCATTTTTGATACTTTACAGGAGAAGGAATTTTAACTTTTAAACGTTGATTACTAACTTAGACTACTAAGTTTACGAAAAATCTTTAGGTGAGTAAAATTACTATTTAATAATGATTGTTTTTCGCTATACTATTTCATCCCTTCTCCAAGAACAGTAACGCAATTAAATCTGAATTATAAAAAAGGAGCAACAACCGACCTTAAAAGTGAGGGTATTTTCTTATGACATGGTCGGATAATAACATCCGCTGTTTTGGTTCTAAAAAACATTAACTTTGAATAACAATTTTAGGGCTCATATTAAGATCTGACCAAATGGTTCGAAAACAAACATGAATCCAATAAATAGTATGTGAAAATAAGATATTTTGGTCCGGGGATATTTGACCTGCTCTTACAAATACACATCCGACTTTTTCTTGAACATTTAAGTTTTTGAGATAATAACATTTTAAAAGAAACGCAGAAGCAAGAATTGTACTATACCAAAGAAAAATAAAATGTACCAAGTAGGTAGGTTTATTAAAATAAATGTAATAAGTAGAACAATAATTATCATTAGAACGCAGCTGATTATTCGTCGCCGCCTAGAGTCTGATCGGTCTTGCAGTGAACATCGCTTGCAGTGCTGTCGTGATGCAGATTTTTGTAAAAACCATGGAATTCTGCCGGTATCTATTGTAAAAGTGTCATAATATCTTTGTATTTGACAGAGGATATCGGTTTTTCCGTATCTTAATATATAATATCGTAAACTGAATGACTGACTGATCTATCAACGCACAGCCCAAACCGCTGGACCTAGAGACTTGATACCTCATACAGTGTAGGCATCCACTAAGGAAGGATTTTTGAAAATTCTATCCTTAAGGGGGTGAAATAAGGGATGAAAGTTTGTATGAAAGTCCCTCAGTTTTGAAGCTAGGATCTTCAAATTTTGTGTTTAAGCTGACGATTGAAAATCAATAAATACGGGCAGTGGCGTAGCGATGGGGGGCCGGGGGGGCGGCCCGCCCCGGGCGGCACTTTTTAGGGGGCGGCAAAATTTCACAAAAAATATTAAAAAAATATATAAGTACTACACTATCATTGACGATTTTGACCAAATAATCATATCGTATGGCCCGGAGCGCGCGGCGCGCTACGCACGCCGCGACTAAGCTGCACTGTCGTTAGTGGTAATGATTTTTACCAAACTATTATGACCGTATGGCCCAGAGCACGCGTCTACATAAAAGATTATGCACCGAAAAAAACCTGAAGAGTTAATTTTTAGTAAATAAATAAGGTAGATAATTATTACTTATTTAAAAAAAAAAAAAACTGATTTTCTTGACTTATAATGAAAATAGGGGGCGGCAAAATTCGGGTCCGCCCCGGGCGGCACAAACACACGCTACGCCACTGAATACGGGTCTCAGCGTTTTTCAAAATTCTACCCCCGCAGGGGTAAAAAGGGGTATGAAGTTGTGTATAGAAGAAAATCCTTCATTTTCGAAGTAAAAATCACTTAATTTATAATATATGATTATGGAAGAAAATCTAACGCAACTTATATTGTTATTGTTAGTACTTCAACCCCTATGGCGATGAAATAGGGGTGAAATGGGTAAATAAACCTAAAATAGATATGGATGTCGTTATTGGGGTTTTCTGGTATGACGATTGCGAAAATGACATTTATTTTGAAGTCCAACACGGTGGACATGATTTAACCCCCTAAGGAGTGAAAATGGGGTTCAAATTGTGTATGGAAAAAGAATATAAAATAGACATTATAACTTTAAACTTCGTAGGAGCACGTCCAAAAATAAATAGGCAAACATATATATTCGGAGATTTTGAAAATCAACCCCTTAGAGGGTAAATGGGGTAAGTAAACATAAAAATCGATATGACACCTTCATACTTATATCCAGCTTTTCTTAACTCCTGGAATATCCTATTGACACGAGGATTCATGCTGTAAAGTTTAAAACACTGCATTTGATAATAAACATGAATAATTATTTGTTCCACCCGCGATCGCAACACGAACAAACTGGTTTTTACATGACACTCACTGCCCGTCGCTACTGGCCGTGTGCGGCCGCGAGTGGTCGGCGCTCGTCGAGCGTATGTTATCGTTTTGTCTCTTTCTAACGCCCATTATAAAATTATGCTATCTCTTTCACTCTGGAAGTTGTGTGGATTTCCCGAACCAAAAGGTCTGATGTTAATTTCAGACGCTACGCTCTAAAAAAATTTCAGAAACGATATGTCTTATATGAACAAAAGACCTACTTTTAAACCGTTATTTCAAATTTACTAAAGGTAAAAAGTCTCAACTAAACATTAGTTGTTTTTGCTCTAAAGCCATGTGGACATCCGACTTTTTTTTGTATGCTTAACTTTGTGATTAAAAGAGATAGCGAAATAATGATAAGAGAGCCCGAAAGAGGACAAAAAATTAAGTGTGTTCTAGAACAAAAGTGATTTTCGTAAAAATTGGACATCCGACCTGTTGGCTCTGATGTACAGACTTTGTCATTCATACAAACACTGTGAAAAACAAAGTTATTTTTTCAGACGAAAAATGATAGCGGTATTAAAATATGATATGGTATAATGTACCTACGGAACCCTACTGCGCGTGGCCCGACACGCACTTGGCCGGTTTTTATCTTTACAATATGACCTTAAAAAAATATCTTACGATATAACGACGACAAGTGAAAACACTACTAAGATAAAGTACCCTGAAGGAGTCAAGTATTAGGTAGCACCTTATTTTATGAGTAGGAATGACCTCGAATTTTTCAGTTGATATGAAACGTCCAGGTTGAGTACGGTCAGCAACGAAAATCGCTTAACAATTTAGTACTTTGTCATAGTAACTTTATGACAGAATTCACAGTTTTGAAGATTATGTCAAAAAGGATACTGTGAAAAAGTACTAAAGTGATAAACAACTTTCATTGCTGACTTTACCTTATAGTTCGCGCGATACAACTTGAACCCAGACAATGAGGCTTGTGCTTTAAACATTTTCGTACCTAAAATTGCTACAACTGCTTATGCTTAGTGTCGTGGTACTAAAATTGGGTAAAGTTATTTTTCAATACAGTTGCTCGAAAATGTGAGTTTACGATGACAGTAGAGCGTGCGGTAAGTTGATTTTACCGCACGCCGTGCGTTTTTGTTTACGGTGTAGTACAGCGTGCGGTAAGTTGATTTTACCGCACGCTGGCGCCGTGCGTTTTTGTTTACGTACGTTTTTTTTTTATTTTCACTAGCTTCCGCCCGCGACTTCTTCTGCGTGGACGGTGGAAAAATATAGCGACCAGTTTTAAATGACCTCTTTAGTGTATGAAAGCTAGTACTACGGAGAGTTCAAGCTGTTTCCCTGGTTTCATCCATCTGATTTTGATGAAACATAGCTTACATTTTAAGATGGACCAAAATCTACCAAACTGTGAAAAGCCCATCAAAATCCGTTGAGCGGTTTTTTGCATAATTCGCACACAATTATTTAGAATTTACAGTTTAATTATATGTATAGATTGCAATTTTAGTAGTACCTATCATGTTTTCTCGCAAATGTATTGAAAAACGTAGTATGGCACACGGTTGTTAAGGTTTTTTAAAACTCGTGACGATTATAAACCCTCGCCTGCGGCTCGGGTTTATAAAACGTCAACTCGTTTTAAAAACCTCCTTACCAACCTTGTATCATAAACTACTATTGCATCTACTCTACAAGAGTTTCCTCTCATGCCAGATTAAATTATAATAAAACAATTTCTATTCGGTCACCGCTGTGTGGAATATCGTTTACAAGGCACTACCCTACCTACACATACTAATACTGGCAAAGATACGCAAAACTGCATTACTGCATTGTCGAAAATTACTGTAGTAAAATTTGGATTCTTAAGCAATATCCAAAGCACCAACTTAAAAAAAACCTTATCGAAAATTCTTTAGCGTAGGGAGCCTCTGAAATAGCAACAGCTGATAAACATATAATAAGCCAAGCGTTGCTGCCACTAACACAAAATTATTTTATACTAGCGGCCGCCCGCGACTTCGTCTGCGTGGACAGTTTTTAGTTTTGTTTTTTCGGGATGAAAGGTACCCTATGTCCTTTTCTGTACCCCTGACAACGTTTATGCAAAATTTCATGATGATCGGTTCAGTAGTTAGGACGTGAAGATGTAACAAACAAACAAACAAACGGACTTTCGCATTTATAATATTAGTAAGGAAATCATGGTAAACTACACGCAATGTGGTTTGAGTAAAACAAGGTTACTACGCCACAACTGACGAATTTAATAGTAATGAATCGATAATGTACCAATGTTCAAATTAATTAGGGAACAAAATAGTGACAGGTTGGCAGCTTGTCACTTACACAAAGGACTGAACTATTTCTCAAATCCCTAAGTCGACATAAACAAAAATGCTTTCGTATGTCTGTCCGGCTGTCGTTCTCTACAGGTCGCATTTCTCAACCGATTCTCTATAATTAAATTATATATTTTTTTGTCGATTCAGTTGTACGAAATTTTTCAAAATGGAGGATATATGAGGAAAAATCATATTTCAGCCATTTCGAAAAATGTTCAAAGATGTAACAAACGCTAGGTCTACAGCTCTACATCAGATACACTCTAGTATAATTTTTAGGGTTCCGTAGCCTAAATGGCAAAAAACGGAACCCTTATAGATTCGTCATGTCTGTCTGTTTCTTCATTCCCATTTCAGCAAGAAAATTAAGTACCCATGCCACCACAGATAATAATATTTTTTTTAAGTTGTTGCTAGGGTTGTTTAATGCCTTCGTCGTACGCACTGGGTCAAGAACAGTCACGCTCATGGTACTTAACGAAAGAGGGTTAACAGAACTGATTTCAAGGTTACGGGGCGTGATTTTAAAAACTCATACCTATTGAATATTATGAAATTCCTTTACTACGATGCTTTTAAAACGACATGCCATACATGTAAAAAAACAAAACAATATGTTTTTGCACAAAGATGACAATCATTACAGTTTGGCAAAGTGCTTGTCCCCAATTTCCCACAACGCGTTAGTGTTTTTGACAGCAATCTCCTACCTATGAGGTAAGGCTGCGTTCAAACGATAACGCACGACTCGCCCTCAACCCGAGCTCAACTCAAACTCATCTCAACTACAGCCCACCTTGAAATACATCGCTTACAATTTTGAGTCTTATGACACATTAATAAGCTCTTGTGTAATGTTCAGGTGAGTTTGAGGTGAGTTTGGGTTGAGTTTGAGTTGAGTTTGAGTTGAGTTCGGGTTGAGCGCGAGGCGTGTGCAGTTGCTACGACAAAATATAACGGAGCTTATTAATGTGTTATAAAACTCAAAATTGTAAGCACTGTATTTCAAGGAGTTGGCTCCGGTTGAGTTGAGTTTGAGTTGAGTTCGGGTTGGGGCGAGTTGTGCGTTATCTTTTGAACGCAGCCTAAGGGTTACTTTCCCAAATTGGTACTCCAACACGAATAGAAAGCCCGCTGTCTTTCCACTTTAAAAAGAAATCATTAATAATGCTTAAAGACCACATACTGCCATCGCATCAAACTATAATCATGAAGATTTAGATAAAGTAATGAACAATGTATGTATATTATTGTACAGGTGTGTACAAAAAACCAATCGAAGAGGATAAAATATACTTTAGTATTTGCAGTGTTGTTGCCGATTTTGATAATTCTTTTTTTGTCTGAGAGAACATAGTTCGGGTGAGGTCCCATAAAATTTATGTCGTAGAATTTTACGTCCTTATACGAAACTGAGGTTTCGTGAGAATAAGAGTTATTATTTCAAATCCAGTTTCGTACAAGGACCATTTTTTTCTCATTTGCAAGTGGTTACGAATATACGGTTTCATATGCGGCCAAAGGGAAAGAATCACGACCAGAGGCGTTGACGGTGTGTCATACATAACATGAGTGATTTGTATACAAACTTAAACAATTTATACGTTCTATATTAAAATCTGCAATTGCAGCAATGTGATGCGTTCTCGGTGATAGGATAAATGAATGATATTATTACAACAAAGTCATAAGCGTCATAAAAACTATTTCGTACTATGCTGCATAATGTCAAAATTATCGATAAATAAACTCATGGTAAGGTTTTATTGTGATGAAAAAAAACCGGCCAAGTGCGAGGCGGACTCGCGCACGAAGGGTTCCGTACCAAAAAACGGCAAAAAATCACGTTTGTTGTATGAGAGACCCCCTTAAATATTTATTTTTTCTATTTTTAGTATTTGTTGCTATAGAGGCAACAGAATTACATCATCTGTGAAAATTTCAACTGTCTAGCTATCACGGTTCATGAGATACAGCCTGGTGACAGACAGACAGCGGAGTCTTAGTAATGAGGTCCCGTTTTTACCCTTTGGGTACGAATCCTAAAAATAATGCTGAGTGAGCCACCTTTTCTCTTCAATTTTAAGACAAAAGGTGGTTTAACAAACTTCTTCGCCGACTTAGGCCAATGTTGATGAAGTAGGCTAAGTCGTTAGTTTCAAATCACAATCCAAAACTTGACACAGAAAAGTGTTCCGTTGGCGTGAGCTTAAGTAATTCAACACGTCATTCACGTCATAACTTATAGAACTTCTGAAATAATAACAAATAAATTACTATTTACTCGACTACCCAAAAAAGAATTGAATGTTTTGTGTTCAGGGTTCGTGTATCATCATCATCATCATATCAGCCGCACGACACCTACTGCTGGGTATAGGCCTCTCCCAAGGATCTCCACGATAATCGGTCCTGCGCTGCCCGCATCCAGCGATTTCCCGCGACCTTCAACCGCACGTCGGTCCACCTTGTCGGGGGCCTACCCACGGAGCGTCGTCCGGTGCGCGGTCGCCATTCAAGAACCGCCCCGCCCCAACGGCCATCGGTTCTTCTCCCTATGTGTCCAGCCCACTGCCACTTCAGCTGAGCGATCCTTCGAGCGATGTCTGTTACTTTAGTTCTCCTGCGGATCTCCTCATTTCTAAGACACTCAGGTAAATCGGACGCGAAGATTTTTCGAAGATTCCCGAATGCTGCCCATCCCAGTTGGATTTGACGAGAGATCTCTTTCTCGAAGTTGGACTTACCTAACTGGACTGCCTGTCCTAGGTATATATAACGGTCAACAACTTCAAATGTAGTGTTCCCAACATGAACTGGAGCGAGCACAAAATGGGCATTCTACATGATTTTCGTCATATTCATGTTCATCTTGAGACCCACTCTTTGGTAAGCAATACGGAGATTTTCGAGCATTGTGTTCAGGTCTGCCAAGGTTTCAGCCATAAAAATTATACCATCGGCAAAACGTAGGTGTGGTTAGGTAGAGTTCGTGTATGTTAGTATGTATTTGAGTTTCTAAATTCCACCATAACTTCAAAATGCCTGAACAGCTTTGTATGTGTGAGGCATCGTTAGAATCCTTACTTCACCCTGAGTAACACTGGCTGTATTTTTTTAAAGTCAATATGTTAGTTGCATGACACCATTTTATAACCTTGATGATCCGAAACTATTTATAACTTGTCACTAAAATATTAATAAATTGTTTAAAAAAATATTAAAAACATGAACACCTTTCCAAAAACGAACTAGAAAATTAAAAAAATACAAATGTCATTGCAGTCGGGGGACCTCTTTGTTTAAAAATTGTTCCACAGAGTGGTCCCCCGACTGCAATGACACTTGTTATTTAACTTTTTGGTTCGTTTTTTGGAAGAGCAAACGTGTTTTTAATATATGTATATATTTTTTTAAATTATCTATGTAGTAAATCAGAGTAAAACATTTAACTAGAAAATTGTTGTAGATCGTCCATTTTGTTATTCATTGTTATTCATTTCAAATGATTGCGTAATTGTAGGATATTAAAGGCCAATAAAGAGAATGCATTTTCATTGGCTACCATGCAGAATAGGTGAATCGATAAAATGACATTATTTCCACACGTTGAAACTAAATTGAACCACTATATTCTATATACCATTAGTAAGTTACGATGTATACAGGTCAAATGATAAAATCGATTGCTAACAGTCTTTGTTTTGCCCTATGCAGTAATGTAGAAAATTTAGGTAATGCCCGCATAAACAATTAATTACATGTCAATTACCTCATATCATCATTAAAATGTAAATGGTTATTTATAGTAATGTTTTAACTAGAAATAACATCAGTTCCCTTTTAACAAAAAAAAACCCGTGCCATTTCGTGCGCTAAGGACTTCGAGAGTGACGTTTGTGATGATGATAAATCCGCTTACAAGACTAAACCAAAAATAGTCATTTTTATCTCAGAGATTAACGCCAAAGTGTTTCTTCAAAATTTATCAAGTGATATATTTATGTAAGTATTTAGGTTGCGTTGTCATAGCACGGATGATACATAGTGATTTATGTGACACAGTAGGTACAATTTGAATATGCATCAAGCGATCAATCATTATTCTTATTCGACACATGTCGTGTCGACAATCACAGAATTAAGATTTTTTTATTTTCTTGTTCTATGGCGACAACCGATGGTATTCCTATATGCAGAGAATGCGTAAACATTGAAGACTCAAATTAATCTTTAAAAATTTAATGTCCTAAATATTTATACCTATTAACTGTGCTGTTGCTCTTATTGTTTTTAAGTAACTTTATTAGTTTGATGGTCCCTATCTACCATATTCGGCTTTAAGGGTTATTTTGTAATACGTTGTACAATCCTCTTCCACTCTATAATCCAACCTACACGTATCTCCCTGACATGACACAATATTCATCAAAATAAATAATGTATTAGTAAAAACATTAAAAATAAGAATAGACAAGCGAAAAGGTCGGATAAAAAGAGATTCTTACATCAGATTTTGTTCACATTTGGGTCCGGGCTAAACCCAATTTGAATCCTGCGATGACATCTATCCGTTTATTTATTCCTAGTACAGGGAATAAATAAAATAGCATGGGTGGCTATTATGAGCGTCGTGAAGGAAGAGACATCTATACGTCTCTTATGCGTTTGGAACGTGACACGCATAAACGGAAGTAAGGGCCAAGTCACTTCAGCTTCTTTTACGCTTGTAGCACACCCCCGCCGCGAAACAGTACCAGCGGCATCGGCACCGCAGGTGTTCCGCCATGAAATGTCAGTTTATACGACAAGCGAAAAAGATGCGTAAAGTCCGCCGGTAACGATCAATTGCGATTGTCAATTTTTCCGTCAATGCCATTGTTGGAGCAATTGACAATCGCTTCAATTGCACGCGTAAACGATCAATTTTTCCGTCAATGGGCGTCAATTGCGGAAAAATTGACAATCGCAATTGATCGTTACCGGTGGGCTTGACAGCCTGTTCTAACGCATAGCATCATCTTTGTCTAGGGATACAGGTGTTATTTTCATACAAACGAGGTAACTTTGAAGCCTTGATTTCCTGCTAGAGATGTACTGTGCTGTGATCTGATGACGGCTATCCAGGGAGTGAATGGAGGACATGCAGATTGCTATACACACCCAACTGATCTGACCAGCATTCTAAAAACGTAAAGGACATGTTTAAAAAAACCGCGAAAATATAGCATGAAAATGTATGGAAATCCTCAAACTGAGAACCTGACCCATTAATCTTTTAGAATGCTGATCAGATCAGTTGGGTGTGTATTACGGTCTGAATCTCCTCCATTCACTCCCTGGATGGCCATCATCAGATCACAGCACGGTACATCCCTGGCAGAAAACCAAGGCTTCAAAGTTACCTCGTTTGTATGAAAATAACACCAGACCTGTATCCCTAGATAAAGTTGATGTGTATATAATGCCCTCTCTTACTGGCGTTCTATTTTTAATATTATTCAACAACACTCGTGACAAAGAATAATACAGCCTAGCATTATTTATGACTAGCTTTCGCCCGCTACTCCGTCCGCGTGGGCATTCGGAAAATCCCTAGGGGACTTTTGACCGGTATAAAAGTACCTATCCTATGTTTTAATCCAGGCTATAAACTATCTGTGTACTATTCCAAATCCGTCGTTTTTGCGTGATTAAGTAATAACAAACATCCAAACATCTAAACATTGAAACTTTCACTCTTATGATCATAAATTCTGTTCCTGTTTGTACTACCCGTATATTCCATACAAAATTTGGACCTCCATTCGGAAGAATGATATTAAATACTTTAAACTTCGTAGTAGTTTAGTCTATATTGTGTTTGTAAATACACAATATAAACTCCATTTGACCCCTTTAGGGGTTGGATTGTATCATAGCCACCGTGTTGGACTTCAAAATAAATTCCATTTTTCTAATTTTACATCCCATAAAACCTCAATAACAACATACGTATCCATTTTTGTAGTTCATTCACCAAGTTATCTCCTAGGGGGTTGAGTTTCAGAAAACCAAGAAATACGTGTTGCTTAATTGTTTTTAGAAGTACTCCTACGAAGTTTCACGTCAAAATGTCTATGCAATATTATTTTTTCATAGGAAAAATGAACCTTATTTTACCCCATTAGAAGTTGAAACATATGTACTTTGTTGGACTTAAAAATAAATGCCATTTTCGCAATCAACATCCTATAAAATCTCAATAACGTCATCTATATCAAGTTTTTTTGCTTTTTACCCTATTTACCTCTTAAGGGGTTGATTTTCAGAAATTTACGAAATACATGTTTGATCACTTGTTTTTAGAAGTACTCCTACGAAAGTTCAAGTAATAATGTCTATTTTATATTTTTTTCATACAAAGTTTGAACTCCATTAACTCTTTTAGGGGTTGAATAATGTCTATTACTTAAAAATAAATGCTATTTTTGCAATCAACATCCCATAAAACCTCGATAACGACACCTATTTCAATGTCGGGATTTTTTTTACCCCGTTTACCACTTAAAGGGTTGAGTTTCGGAAAACCACGAGACACATGTTTGCTTATTTGTTTTTAGAAGTGCTCCTACGAAGTTTCAGGTCGAAATGTTCATTTATTTTTTTCCCCATACTAACTTTGAACCCCCATTTCAACCCTTTACGGGTAGAAATTCCTAAAATCCTTTCTTAGTGGGTGTTTACACTATATAAAGTATATATGTACAAAATTTCATGTCTCTAGGTTCAGTGGTTTGGGTTGGGAAATAGTCTGTCAGTCACCCCTTCACTTTTATATAAGAGATTCTCTATTGTTATGCTACCCGAATCGCCACTAATGTAGTACGTTAGTTAGGTAGCGGAATTCGTGTTTAGTGGTTCAGCGTCATCGTTTTCACAGCGAAGGTGTGCTACAGGCTTTAGTATTCCTGGCTATACAAC
This sequence comes from Agriphila geniculea, assembly GCA_943789525.1. Taxonomy (NCBI): domain Eukaryota; kingdom Metazoa; phylum Arthropoda; class Insecta; order Lepidoptera; family Crambidae; genus Agriphila; species Agriphila geniculea. The sequence goes on from OX038874.1 coordinate 16,993,902, forward strand.
AATAAAATAATAAGGTTTATGCAATATCATAATGGTGGCTACAGAGATAGGTACCTAGAACAAGAAAACCTATGGTAAGAAGTGTGACGCGTGACAATTTGTCTCCGACAGTACTCTATTAGATACATAAATAACACATCTCCCTGTAGTAAAAACAATATTGTTAACATGCAACGACTCTGAGGCTCATTCAGTGTATGTGTGTCCTACCGTGACAGTAACCACAGTGTGTCTTTGACCTTACTCGCTTTCATTCATGTTGGAATCTCCGCCTAAGACGTGTCTCATATCGACGGCAGCAAAGAATAAATGGTTATTACAAAATCGTTAGTTTTCAGGAGAGCGAGCGGTTTAAAGAATTATCTAATGGAACGAAATAAATTATTTTAATTGGTCAAAATCTTATTAACTCTTTATTTTTTCCTGATGTTGATTTTTTTTGAATAGATTCTATTTTTTTAAATGATTGCTGGCTTCATTCATTATTTATTTGCTGAAATAATAGAAACCAATATTTATTTTGCCAAATATTGTGTAATAAGTAATTAATTTTATTATGGAAAAGCATTGTAAATCTAAAATGAATTGTATGGCAAATAAAATTATCTATTAAGAATAATTATGTCCTTTGATTGCTTATATGACCATTGAAATTAGTGAAAATTTTATGCAATTTGTTAGTTAATTAAGGCAAATGAAACATTATGTTTTATGAAGTGTGAATTATGGGAAACGAAATAATTGCATATAAAATTAGGGAAAACATTAGTAGGGAATTTCGAGGCAAATCATATAAAGAAGTAGGTACTTTTCGTAAAAAATACAGATGTCTCTTTGTTCTTTGCTGCCTTTGATATTATAAGTGACTGGATAAGCGGTAACTTGAAATTATCATGATTTCAACACATATTTTTCTGAGTATGATTTCTTAATTTGTGTTGACAATAAATAGGTATGCGCGTTAGGTTGCCTAATATCCTACTATCCTACTAATATTACAAATGTGAAAGTTTGGGGTTTGGATGTTTGGATGTTTATTCCTCAATCACGCAAGAACTACTGAACGGATTTGGTTGAAATTTGGCACACAGATAGTAGATAGCCTAGATTAAAACATAGAATACTTTTATCCCGATATTCCCATGGGAACGGGAAACATGCGGGTGAAACCGTGGGCGGCCGCTAGTACAAAATATTTCCCATAAGTCGACAATTTTATTTCCTTTTTACGGCATCGTATGACAGGGCATAGCAACATTATCGTCCGTCACTCGTTTTATTACAATACAATATCAATAAGGTAGTTGATTGCTTAATCGATTTTGGTCAGCCCTTAGCGCTATCGCACACAGGCAACTTAGTCGCCCAGCAACTGTTTTTGTCTCTGTCTCAAGTCCACAGGTTTAAGTGGAAGCGCGCACACGAAGCGACGCAGTCGTCGGCAACTTTTCATACAAATCATGTGAGAGACAAAATAGTTGCGGAGACAAAAGTCGCATGTGTGCGGTAGCGCTTACGGAAAAGCTTGCGCAAAAGGCAACTACGGGTATGCAAGACAATAATAGTTCAAATTGCTTTTCATGTGTTTGTCTTCTTGGTGACGCTTTGGTGCCGGAAAACGCGGAAAACGATATAAGAAATCATAAAAAGCCCTTACAAAAAATAAATAGTAAAAAACTGGCCAAGTGCGAGTCGGACTCGCGCACGAAGCGTTTCGTACCAAAAAACGGCTAAAAAATCACTTTTGTTGTATGGGAGCCTCCTTTAAATATTTATTATATTCAAAATGGCAACAGAAATACATCATCTGAAAGAATTTCAACTGTCTAGCTATCAAGGTTCATGAGATACAGCCTGGTGACAGACAGACAGACAGACGGACAGCGGAGTCTTAGTAATAGGGTCCCGTTTTTACCCTTTGGGTACAGAACCCTAAAAAAGAACTAAATATATTTAAAAAAAAAGATTATCCCAGGTCGTTTGACCAATGATCTATCTAAGTATGTACATATCTATGAAGATTTTCCTTCGTAAAAAATATGCAACTCACATCCAAGTATTTAACTAAATACTAAGACTTAATAGATACTGTCTTATCCCGTGTGATAGAAAGGCCGGACGTGAGGAATTTTTATCCGTCTCGGCTGCCCGGGTAGGACACGAACCGGATGATTTTTCACCCAGCTATCACAATAGGCTCCCTAAACTGCTCGCAAGGATTATACCTTTTATGGGATTAAACAACCCGTCCGTTTAGTGTAACGAAAATTTATTGTTTCATGCTCACATCATTTCTATATCAATTAGGGAGCACGATTGTCTTTCTATTATGGCCTTTCGATTTATTAATGTTAAGTAAGTATTAAGTATGATATCTACTTGGCAATATTATTTGGCTAGAAGGCAATTTAGATCGTTTGCGAAATGCCAAATTTTAAATGTTTTGTGTGCCCTAAAGTCGTGGATCAAATAGATTTTTGGTCGCCTGTTCTGAATAACTAACTTATAGTTACTCAATTTGTATTTTAAAGTCACCTATTTTCAATTTTTATTTTTTTATTTTATTTATTTATTAGGCACGGAAACAAAATACAATCCAAAACATTATTTGTAGTTCCTTAAAGCTAGATATAGGTAATGTTAAACTGTATTTCTAAAAATACTGCGCACAGCATTCACAAAAGTATAATTTACAATTTACAGATACCCACTTTTAAATTTACGGGATTAGTACAGATCCACTATTTTTTTTATTAAAATTCAAAAACTTAAACTTATCAAAGAATTTAACAAACTAAAATTTATACTTAACAGAAAGATAAACCAAATTAAATTAAAGCAAATTACAAATTAAGGCAAATAACGCCGATACAACTAACCAAAGACCAACCAAGATTGACAAAATATTAAAGAGTTAATATTTGTAGTCACACTCAGTCCGTCTCCCACTTAGTATTTCAGTACGCTATAGTCAGTACTTTTGATACCCAAGATGGGAATTTATTGTAACCCGATTAAATACTAATAATTATAATACACATATATATAAATGTGGAAGTTTGTATTTTTGGATGTTAAGATGTTTGTTACTAATCACGCAAAAACAGAAGAACGGATTTGGATGAAACTTGGTACACAGAGTGCCTAGACATATATCTATTCTGTGATCTAGAACAAAATACAGGATACTTTTTTTTGTGTAGACCAGGCGGATAACATCGCGGGAGGAAGCTAGTGTGAATAGACTTTCCGTCATTATGTATTACTATGACATAAAAGAATATCAAACACTTATTATTCCGCTCCACTCTGTTCATATCCTTTTATAAAAAGGTCTGCATCAAGCCAAGGATCTTCCCTATTAAATCCATTTTTCTATGAACTTTATCTTATTTTTATTCCACAATCTTTCCACAATAAACGATCTCACAATGACGTCACATCTATGTAATAAGTTAAAACTTCATTTATTTTTTTCGTCATTGTTCTGCTAGTGTTATTAGAAACTAGCGGCCGCGACTACAAAGTCTCGGCCTCATGCAGACAACTGCATGAAAAGTTTTTTTGCTATCCCTCAGGAACTATATTTTTTTCGGAATGAAAGGTACCCTAAGTCCTTCTCTGTATTCCTTCCCCCAGACAACGTGTATGTAAAATTTCATGATGATCGTTTCAGTAGTTAAAACGTCATAAAAAAGACGTAATAATAAAACGGACTTTCATATTTATAATATTAGTAAGGATTAAGTATTTAGTATGGATAAGATAAAGATATTTGTAACCGTTGGAGGAAAATTTGATACTGAAGCGCTTAGAATTAATGCCTCGGATATACTCGTAGCTTTCAAAATGAATAGGTTTGAAATTATTATTTAGAAGTAGAGTAAATAATGTTATTCATAAAGTAGTACTTAGTTTATGTAATCTTGTAATATCGCTTGTGTTGTTAACAGTGTTTGGTTAATTAAAAAAACCGACGTAATATAGGTATTACGTCGGTTTTTACTTTTTTACTTAGCATAGATGGTAGGCCATCTACTTCATAGACAGTAAAAGATAAACTTAGATTAAAATTACAAGTATAAAACATAGGTGTTTAAACACCGATCTATGTTTTAGTTTAAACGCGTTTAATACCTGTAATTTTATTCTAATAAAATGCAACTCGAAAGTTTAAAAGTATATAAGGATTTACTTAATAATGATAAAAGTTAAAAAAAAATAGATATTAAGTAAGTTCGTATATTTTTCGTCCATTAATCGATTTAAGGTGACGGAAGTTACTATCCTTGGTTTTGCAAACTTTGACATTTTCTCGTAAAATCCACTTCGTTGGCACTCCACATACAGGCGGAATCAGATTCGGAATTCCGAAACGGAATATCGATAATGTATGAAAATTTAGAACGGAAAATTATCGCATGCATGAGGTAGGTCCATTTTTATGCACAATGGGGTAGTGTTTGGTCTTAACCTCACCTGATATTAAGTGGCGATAAGGCGAAGGTGGAAGCGCACTACACCCGGAATCATCATCAACTGGCTATCTTACCTCTATCTGCTGTAACACAACAATTTTTAAATGTTGTTATGGCGTCAGACTTAGGTAAGATGGTGGTAGCTAGCCAGGCGGACTTGAAATAAGCCCCACAACCAACCGATTCCATCCATAGATTTGTATGGATTTGCTGCGTTCAGAATTATTCCGTTTCAAAATTCCGAATCAAAATTCCGTTGGTAGGTATGCGGCGGGCCTATATCTTGCCTTGTCTCATTATAACTCCGCTCTAGTTTCAAAGAATTCGTTACGAGTTGTGAATATTTCGTTTCCTTCCACGCTGAGCTAGGCAATCCTTCAACGAAAGAATTTCATTAGCGCTCCAGTATTAATGTCTACTTCAGCTGAGCACTAGACATACAGTGCTACATCTGTGTCATACATAATACAAAAGCCTAAGAAACTCAAGAAGACTTAAAAAAGAAAAGACATTGAAAGAGCTTCAGCAAATTGAAAACGAATGAGAAAAAGGTTTTATGCTATACTTGATGGAATTTTATAAGTCTGTAAGTGACAAATCTTTTTACTCAACGTTCCTACTCTTTAGAGTCACGATATTTTCACATAAGTTTTATAACAAAAAGGATGTGGGCCTGATAACAATTTTATTTATATTTGTCTGGTCATCCACAACGACCACAACGAAAGTAATATTGCAAAATACCTAATGTGAAAACAATCATTTTTATTTGATACTCTTTGTAATAGAAAGAAACATATGTATTTATTTTACAAGAACCGTTCACCTATCTTTTCGATTATTGATTGTTTTACAATAATTAATATAAAGTTCAGTTCATTGCTTTATTTAGCATGCAGTAACGCAAGCACGGAATCAAAAAATTGGGAATTTTATTCTAGAATTAGCGCACAAGTATGAGTGGCGAATCTGGCGATTGATTGTATACCTTACCTACACTACTACATACACACTTAGGTATAGTCGTAATGATTAGTATGAAAAAAAAACATATACTGGAAGACTGTTCGTACCGATAAGTTTTCCCTCGTCTCATTAATTCGTACTACAACTCTGTAAGACTGAAATAGACTGCAACTTAAACCCATTTTTACGAGCTCCTTTCGAACGGGCGTCCTAATAAAATTAATGGACGACCGACCGTCCAACCGCACCAGGCGGATAGAAAACACAATCCCTTGGCATTTCCATCGGACGCCTTCAGGAATATTCCATTTTGCATAATGTCTCTTGCTAACAGAATATAGTTTTTATAAAAGTACTGTTATCATTATAGTAAAGGTCAGTCGTAATACTTACATTTTTTCTCGCTTCGCACAAAAATAGAGCGTTCCTGTGACCCAGTAATGACAGGTAAATGATTGATGTTTGACACCCCGTATTTGATTACCAGACAACAAACTCAAATCTGACCGGTATCCTATACCGGTTGGCGGTAACGACATCCCGATGGGTATGCGGATAACGCGCTGTTCAAACCATAACGGAACTTTGCCGCTACCGGAGGCGGTAACGGTACTGGTGCGCGACACGAGCGCTGCGGTCGGACGGCCGGCGCGAGATGCCTCAGCGGGGAGAGAAAAAGTTTCGGTCGAATACGCGGTACGTACCGTGTACCGATCCGTTATGCGATTCAGGGGACCTATTTTTGAATCGCTCTGATCGACTCTCTCTCTCTGTTTGAATCTCTTTTCGACTGATTTTCGTTCGACATATGACTCAAATGTTCGAGATAGAGTCATATGTCGAACGAAAATCAGTAGCAACGAGCGCTCGACTGAAGTCGAACGATTCAAAAATAGGGTCCCTGGTCGGAATATCGGTCGGGTATACCGCTACTGACGTCGGTAGCGGATACCGGTCCGGTTTGAGTTGCATTTAATCCGAGGGAAAACGCGCTACTGTTGCCATTTGTTCAATTCCATAAAGCATAGTTTGAACATTTTTTCTAAATCGTTGCACATCATTCCAGTGATTTGAAAATAAGCAGCAGGAAAGCCAACTTGAATTCTGAAAGGCGAAGGTACAATAAAGTCTTATCCACTCTACCGAACAGTCGTTCAATAAAGTCCTTTGATAGAGAGTCATGATATTCAGTTCATCCATTTGGCTAAAAATAGTCTCAGACGGACTCAATAAGGTAATTTCATAGCTTATCTTGTTATGGCAAAAACAGTTTTCCTCCTACTTTGTCACTTGAATTCTTCGATCAGTAGATGATCGAAGCTTGAATTAACCAAATCCCTATAACATTCATTATGTTTTTCTTTCTTTTATAGTAGGTATCGAATTTCTATGCTAACTAATGTCATGCAACTGTATGAGTGCCTAGTCTAGGAATTGATACGAATATGAAATAATGTTCCTGCTTTGTAAACATCTATATTTGGCTCATAATCTCTCAGATGACGTCAATTATCCTTCAATTATAAAGTGACACACAAAAGTGATAAATCAGAAGTCATTCCATTCTAGAGAACACGTTTAGTTTTAGAACAAAATACAATAGTTTTCAATGTTATTTTTAACTAACACCCAAAAGGAAGATGTTATCCATTTAACATGTGTGCGTAATATCAAATAATATTAGTTTAACCGCCTCTTTGGTCTAATGGTTCGCCGTGTAAGACACAGGGGTCCCGGGTTTGATTCCCAGGGGGGTAACAATTTGTACTCGGTTTGGTTAGTGGTAGGGCTTAATATAAGTCCGCCTGGCTAGCTACCACCATCTTAACTAAGTCTGACGCCATAACAACAATTCAAAAATTGTTGTGTTCCGGCAGTTAGAGGTAAGATAGCCAGTTCCTCAGTGATGAGGATTCCGGGAGTAGTGCGCTTCCACCGCCTTATTACTTAATACTTAACTTATTACTTCACAACAGGTGAGATGAAGGCCAAGCACTATCCCTTTGTTCATAAAATAAATCTATCTCTATCATATACGAAACGGTTTTGAAGGATAATTCTATTTAAAATTGACTTCATTCACATTCTGAATGTTTTTTTTTAATGTTAGTCGATCTTTTTTATAACTAACCCGAAACAAGTGTTTACATACAAGCTGATTGATTGAAGTCAACATACGATTATACAGATAATGTCAGCTATCGTTTCTTATTTCGGAATATATTCTATTAGCGGCCGCCCGCGACTTCGTCTGCGTGGACCCTAGGGAAACTTTGATTAAGGTAAAAAGTATCCTAGTTTGATTTCAGGTTATAAACATTCAGGGGCTTATTGCATAACAAATTACAAGCTAATATTATTAGTGATTTTGGTTGTAACTTGTACTTTTGTGTTGCATAATAAAGTATTAGTCACAAATTTACAAGTCGATAAGTACAAGCTAATAATATTAGTATTTTAACTGTAACTTAACCGTAACTTGTAGATTTCTGTTGCATAATAAAGTATGAGTAATAAACTACAAGTGCCAATAATATTAGTTCAAAGTACTAATATAATTAGCTAATATTACAAGCTTCTGTTGCAATATCAAACCGAAAATACAAATTATTAGTAAAAACTTGTATTTATTTCTACTTATCTAAGGAGCACCGTATTTTCAAATTATTAGTTGTACTTATAGTGTGATTAATCTAACAATATACCGGAGATGTAACATCATCCTAAGAAACTAACGTTAGTTTCGTAGGATGACGTCACATCTCTGGTACATTGTCAAATTAATTGCATTCTGTAATTTTATCGTTGACCTAGAATAATATAACACCGTTTACCATAACTTAAACAAAATATTTTATTGTATTCATCAGATGATGAGGATGAAGGATTTCAAATAACGCGCAACCAAAAGACATACAAAAATCGAACATATACGGGGTTAATAAAATGTTTAGCTAACAGGATATTCTACCCATGCCTATATGAACAACTTTCACTATGGGATCAACTCTGAAATCGTGGAAAAAGAAATTAGCGACATAGTTTACCTACGTAGGTACCTACTGTGATTTAGTATTAAATATTTATTGATTGATCATTAATTCCCGCCAACAGTCTTTTTTATGTTTATGCCAATAGAGTTTGATTGACATTCAAATTATCGCCAAAATTATTATTTTTCATTGAAAAATCAAGACGGATAAAGGTTTCACCTATTCAGCCAAGGAAATATACTTGTATTTTGTATATTTTGCTAATATTATTAGCGCCCTTATTACAAGTTCGGAAAAGAATCTTATGCAACACAATATACTAGTACTTGTAAAAGTAGCTTGTAGATTTTATAATATTATTAGAAATTTATGCAACGCAATATTTACATACTAATAATAAAAACGAAACTTATTATGCAACAGAAATTACAACAACTTGTAAATTTTTTACTTGTAACTTATATTATTTTCTGATATTATTAGTAATCTTATGCAATAGGGCCCAGGTGTGCCAAATTTCATACAAATCCGTCCAGCCGTTTAGGTGTAAAAAGGTAACAAACACACACACACAAACTTTCGCATTTATAATATTAGTAGGAGTATGATATTACTAGAATAGTAGGATTAGAATTCTTCTATGGTTTTTTTTTTTTTAAATAGTAATTCAAGCTTAAGTTAGGTACATATTACTAATGTTATGTGGACAATATCACAATAAGGGAAGCGAAGGCGTATTTAATTATGAATGCGTTTAGTTGAATTTTAGTTTTGATTATTATCACTGAGGTTCATAATAAACTCTTAAAAGTGATCAAAATTCTACATCATAAAGTTCAAGGTTTCGATTCGCATTTGTTTTTGCCATTGAGACACAAATACAGTTGTTGATCTCATAATCCAATTTCAACGAAAATATAAGTCACAAATATACCAGTCGATAAGTATCTACAAGCTAATAATATTAGTATTTTAACTGAAACTTAACTGTAACTTGTAGATTTCTGTTTCTTAATAAAGTATGAGTAATAAACTACAAGTGCCAATAATATAAGTCCAAATAACTAATATAATTAGCTAATATTACAAGCTTGTGTTGCAATATCAAGCCGAAATTACAAATTATTAGTAAAAACTTGTATTTATTTCTACTAACCTAAGGAACACCGTTTTTTTTTTAAATTATTAGTTGTATTTATAGTGTGATTAATCTAATAATATACCGGAGATGTTAATCTCTGGTAAATTGTCAAATTAATTGCAGTGTACATTTATCGTTGACCTAAAATAATATACCTACACCTTTAACCACAACTTAAAAAAAATATATTCATCAGATGATGAAGATGAAACATTTCAAATAAAGTGCAACCAAAAAGCATACAAAAACCGAACATTATTATACGGGGTTAATAAAATGTTTAACTAAATTTTAACAAGATATTCCACATATGCCTATTTCACTATGGGATCAGCTCTGAAATCGTGGAAAAATGAAATTAGCTACACATTTTTATAGGTATATTGTATATTAGCTTTTTCAAAGCATAGACATATAGCCTTTATACTACCTACACAATACCTATTTAATATCACAGTACCTATAATCAATAAGTGAAGTAAGTAAATAATATTAATCAATAAGTATTTATACTTATTGATTAATCATTAATTTCCGCCAATAGTCTTTTTCTGTCTTTTTTATGCCAATGGAGTTTGATTGACATTCAAAGTATCGCCAAAATTTCATTTAAAAATTAAGACGGATAAGTAAATGTTTTACCTATTCAGCCAAAGAAAGTTACTTGTAATTTGTATATTTTGCTAATATTATTAGCGCCTTTATTACAAGCTCGGAAAAGTATGTTATGCAACACAGTAAACTAGTACTTATAAAAATAGCTTGTAGATTTTATAATATTATTAGCAATTTATGCAACGCAATATTTTCATACTAATATTAAAAACGAAAATTATTATGCAACAGAAATTACAACAACTTGTAAAGGTCAAGCCACACAGCGGGCGTGGCGCGACGGGGCGCGACGGGGCGCGGCGTGACGGGACAGCCGGCGCGACGGTAGAGTTCACACTGCGGGCGTGATCTCGCCTACGTTCCGCCCCGCTGCGCTTCCGACCTGTATTCACGCTCGGCGCGACGGCGGCGTGGTGCGACGGGACGCGACACGTCGCGCCACGCCGGTCTGTGTGACGTCCATAGTATCTAGTACATTACAACTGCTCAGCGTCGCGTCGCCGTCCCGTCCCGTCACGCCACGCCCGCTGTGTGGCTTGGCCTTAAGTTTTTAACTTGTAACTTATATTATTTTCTAATAGTATTAATTAGTAATGTTATGCAATAGGCCCGGACAGCCTGTATATGTAATGGTCAACAACTTCCGAGTGTAGCCTTCTTCTTCTCAACATGAGTTGGAGTGGGTACAACATGGGCATTCGACATGATTTTCGTCTTATCCAAGATCGTCCTAAGACCCACTCTTTGGGAAGCACTACGGAGATCTTCGAGCATTGTGTTCAGGTCTTCCAAGGTCTCAGCCATAACTACTACATATATAATCGGCAAAATGAAGGTGTGTTAAGTACTGGTCATCAATGTTGATGCCGAGTCCATTCCAGACAAGAGGGCTAGCAAAAAACTGCCCACGCAGACAAAGTCGCGGGCGGCCACTAGTATGTTTATAGAAATAAATTTAGTATGTTTATAGAAATAAAATTTAGTATTATAGAAATAAATTTAGTATGTTTATAGAAATAAATTCAGATCCATGGATGATATTATAAAAATTGTTTTAAAAAACAAAAAACCGTCTTCAAAACCCCACCCCACTGTTAGATTAAAAAAAAAAGTTGTCCTCCAGCCCCACCCGACTTCAATAGACGTGTATTATTACAATGAGAATGCGTATCTAGTGATTTCAATATTATTTATTGCTTTTTAGAGACAGAGTGGGATTTTGAAGTCGGTTTTTTGTTTTTTAAAACAATTTTTTATTTTTTTTATTTTAAGTGTAAGTAAATATTATTATTATTATTATCAAGGTCCTTTTGTATTAGATATAATTTATCAAGGTAGATAGAAAAATCGGTTAGGCCAAACATGAGATAATCGCGGACAACCATGCATACGGGTCAAACTGAGAGGAGAACCTCCTTTTTTGAAGTCGGTTAAAATATCAAAACCTTGCCCTAAGTGTAACTAATACTTTTCTGAAAACCACATCAAAATTGGTTTAGGTAAACGCGAGATAATCGCGGACAAACATACATACATACGAGTCAAACTCAGAACCTTCTTTTTTTGAAGTCGTTCAATACACTAAAATCTTCTCCTAAGTGTAACAAATACTTTTCTGAAAACCGCATCAAAATCGGTTCAGCCAAACGCGAAATAATCGCGGACAAACATACATACATACAGGTCAAACTGAGAACCTCCTTTTTTTGTTTTTTTGAAGTCGGTTAAAAATAGCCTACACATGCATGAAAATGTATCGCGTACCTTCTTAAGCAGACTTAACTTTAATTTTAAGCCGAGTGTCACGTTTCGCTCCATATCTCCTAAACGATCATGATGATGCTACAGGAACGAAAATTAGTCTAACGATTCACTTTATCGTTTTTTTGCTTTAACCAGTCTAATTTAATGGGTGCCCTTCGCATCGCATAATTTCGATTGTCCTAAAGTCACTTGGCATAACTCGATTGGCATAATAATCACAAAGCATACTATTTATTTAGCATAAATTTCGATACGCATAACCATCGAATTGCATAACTTTTAAAAAGCATAATATTTCAAAGCATAATAGCATAATATTACAATTCCTAATTTCAATTGGCATATTGTCAGTAAACATATTTTGAAAGGCATAATTTTGTTATGTCTAATACACATAACTACTAATGTTTTATAGCATAATATAAAAGGAAACATAACTAATTTGAATACTAATTTATATAAAAAAAACTTTAATTGTGACCACCATTGGTGGGTTAGGTTAGGTCAGTGTTTAGAGTTTAGACCTCTTTAAGCTAAGGAGGTGGAGCTTAATAATGCTTGTATGCATGTTGCACGCTGCATGCTTGCTTGTATGCTGTGCTTCCTCGCATGCATGCATGCTTGCTTGCATTGTGGATGCTTGCTTGCAAAATGCTTGCCGGGGGGTGCAGGGGGGCTGGCCCCCCTGCTCGGGGGGGTCGGGGGGCCTGAGGCCCCCCGCTATAAAGAAAAATTTTTGTGTACTAGGTAGGTTAGGTTAGGTTAGTGTTTTGACCACTTGCAGCGGAGCGAGCGAAGCGAGCGGAGCTCTATAGTGCTTGCATGCATGCTGCATTTTGCATGCTTGCCTGCATGCTGCATGCTTGCCTGCATGCTTGCCTGCATGCTTGCCTGCATGCTTGCCTGCATGCTTGCCTGCATGCTTGCCTGCATGCTTGCCTGCATGCTTGCATGCTTGCCTGCATGCTTGCATGCTTGCCTGCATGCTTGCATGCTTGCCTGCATGCTTGCCTGCATATTGTCTGCTTGTCTGCATGCTTGATTGCGTGTTGGGTGCTTGCTCGCACGGATGCTGCAGGCTGGGTTTTTGCTTGCAGAGTGCTAGCCGGGAGGTGCAGGGAGCAGAAGTGCTCATATTTTTAATGATTACTTATTCATAAAATAATTATTTGTTTTAAAAGATATGCCTAAAAAAATTTGGTCTCTTATTACAATGCGTAATAAGATTATGTCTTTTGATGATTATGCTTTTTAGACAATATGCCAATTAAAAAATATGCGTTTTGCCATTTATGCTTTTTGAAAATATGCCATTGAATATTTATGCTTAACAAAATTAAGCCTTATGATATTATGCGTTTTGAAATTGTGCTATAAAATATTATGCTAAATGATGATTATGCCATTTAACAGTATGCGTTTCATGTTTAGGACAAATAAAGTTATGCGTTCCATTAGGTAATCTAATTTAATACCTGTGAAGAAAAACTTTTATTAGGAAAATAATCACAACATGAAGTACGAATATATTTTTTCATTTCTCATATTCTGAAAGTGATGTATATTTAAACTGAGCAGCGGGTCCAAAACTCTTCGTTCCACCCTAGGGTGTAAAAGAAATTTAAAAATCGAACTGAATTTGGTTACATAGTCAACCATAGAGTTATTTCATCGGTAATGATTTAAAAAAAATAGGTAGGGCGCATTCACGAACAACAATGAAACATGCTATTCACAGCCAGTGCAAAATTAAAAATATTGGGCGGAGCGGCCGGCGACGCAGCGTGTTCCAAACTATAAATTAATATTAGCGCGAAACCCAACCCAACTCTGAGACTTTGAGCTGTGTGTGCCAAGTGTATGCCGTATTAAAGTTTTGTGTTGATTTTGTATGTACTAAAAATTAATTTAAAAATAAAAAGTTCAAACTAAATATAAGAAACAATAAAACCTACGCTCTAATTCGCCTCAAACAACTACTTCAGGAGATTCTCTGCCATGGACTTCACCGTCTAATCAAAGACCAAAGAACATCTCCAACTTTTACAGGCATCCAACAAAGTCAAATCATAATAAATATCAAACTGTAAATATTCCAAGCAAGAATTTAACTTTACACAAATTGTTCTAATTTTGTAATTAAATTTAAATGGGTAAGGTAGGTAAGTTAGTATTAATAAATATAAGGTCTACCTACCTATGTAGTTACTAAGTACATGTTTTTATTAATAAACATTTTGGAAAATCTAAGACTTTACTTTCCTTATATTCGAAATGAAAAGTAGAGTGTTAAACACGGGTAAAAGTCATCAATTCCATACTCGAACTATAGCCTAAATATCTCGTATGGGAATTGCTTCCTTTGGACCCTTATATAACAATCTACTATTTCTGCTGCTTATCAACCGATTTTATAATTAGGTACCACAGACTGTAGGAAATATAAATAATGCTAATGATAATTAAGAACCCCTTTTATTTGTGGTCCCATGGCGAAGATTTAAATAAAGATAAATGTAATTAACCAAAATTATATTCATATTTTTTTAAGAATTGATAGGGAAAGAAACAATAAAGGAAGAGCTTTATATTTTTCCCTTTGAGACACAATATTCAGTCTTTACTTCAATTTAGTGCATTTTTAATAGCCCGACTTACACGTATTTAGTTGTCAAGTAGTTAACTAATCAAACATTAATAAATGCATTAAAAAAAGGTAAAATTTAGTTAATTAACTTAATACGTGTAAATAGGACATTAATGATAATAAAATATGGCAAAGCTCAAATTGAAATATCAGACATAAATCGACTGAACTTTTCAACCTCGATCGACGTTATAATTTATTAACGAGATTCATTCGAAGGTCAGGTGATGTGCACCCGCCATGCCTACGCTTGACCACAGATAATATAATACTATACTGCTTGACATATCTAGGTACCATGACTATAACAAATCAATGAACTAACCAAAATGTTAGAGATAATTCGAGATCGTTAAAATTAATAAAGTTATCTATTAGTCGTTGCGTGTTTATAGAACTATAATCGGAAAAAAGCAATTATTTTTATTAATCTTTGAATAACGTTCATGAAAAATTTATCGCATACTTACGTGGAAGTTAACAATAGGGAACATGCATAAGTCACCGATTTTGATAAATTTGAGCTTGATCGCTGCGGACACGTATAAAAACATGATGGAACAGAAAAATAAAAAATAAAATGTATTACTTTAGTTTTATCACACCCTTGTGTTATATAAAAATAATCGTTATTTTTCCTTAAAAATAACGATTATTTTTTTTCGTTTTCAGATATAATGCACTTAACAGTCGGATAGAACATCAAATAAGAAATAATATTTTGTATGACACATATACATGAAATATGGTTTCATTGATGGTAAAAATTTTACAATATGAAAATACAAAATTAATAAAATTAACGTAAAGATTTATATGAACATTCGAAACCACTTTCTATCGACGTTTTTCCTACACTATTGTTTCAGTAATACAGGGTTATTTGTAAAACACCAACAACCTCGCAGGAGTAGATTACTAATATCATAAACAACAACATTTGATCTACGACTTTTCCGAAAACAGACAAAATCTTTTCATACAAAACTCGATTAGCTGTTCGGACATTTGTATGGAAAGTCCAATATTTATTGCCAGTTTTCGGAAAAGTCGTAGAACATTAATGTTGTTGTTTATGATGTTCGTAATCCACTCCTGCGAGGTTGTTGGCGGTTTACAAATAAGCCTGTAGGTATATGTTTTTTTTTATTGTAGGAATTCTAGATCCGGAGAAATTAATATTTTTCAGAAGGGAACTCTAAAATTAAAAGTCAAATCAAAATGGCAGTCATTCCAACAGGATTGGGGATAGATGTGGGTGTTTTTGTCGATAAAATAAAATTAATGAAATTTAATTTCATGCCTTTAAATTATCGCTAGTACACAAAGACACTGTAATATATTAAAAACACGAGTGCCCTACCAAAAATGAAATAAAAAGTTAAATAACAAGATTGTTCACACAGAACGGTCCGTCGACTGCAATGGCACTTGTTATTTAACTTTTTAGTTAGTTTTTAGCACTTTTAATATGGTTAGGTATTAGATAGACTAGGTTACTTATTATTATTGACTTTTACATTTATACCAGGCACATAGAATCTATTTTATAAAATTATTACCACATAGAAATATGCCAATTGAGATCTGAAAAGATCGTTCAGCGATAAAAATGCCTTTGCCCACCATAGTTGTAAGTTATTGTATTTTTTTCAGGAAAGTATTTAAGAATAAAATGTTTATCTAAATCTTAATTAAGTAATTACTCATTGGACAGTAATATTATACTAGTGACTGAGCCTAATTAGTAAATGATTCATCACATAACTACAAATGGACATTAATATTGTAAGAAAATCTTATTATTCACAGCTAATTAATCAACAAAGGCTGTAATGACATAAAAACCTTCCCTCATTCCTCTACGATCCACCGACGAGGCTCCACCAGTGGACCAAACCTTTTCATGAACACAGTCATTATCGCACTATTAGAAATGGGAAATTATATTTCGGGAACAAAAGTTTTACAATTTTGTCAATCAATTAAAATGTTTACTTATATAAAAGAATGGTGTTCTGATTGTCTGATTCATTAGCGCACAGCGCAAACCACTGGCTGGACAGACTTTTTGGGCTAGTAATATAAGGGACTAGTGTTGCAAAAAACTGTTTTTTTTCTAACGTGTAAAAAAGTGAAAAAAAAACACGAATAAACGTGTTTTTTTTCGGGAGCATTTTTTTTTTTCAAGAGTGTATACAGAAATAAAAATTATTAAGAAAGTTTTTGTTAAAGATTAATACTTATGAGTTCATATTACAGTTTTCTGTTCATTTTTAGGGTTCCGTACCCAAAGGGTAAAAACGGGACCCTATTACTAAGACTCCGCTGTCCGTCTGTCTGTCTGTCACCAGGCTGTATCTCATGAACCGTGATAGATAGACAGTTGAAATTTTCACAAATGATGTATTTCTGTTGCCGCTATAACAACAGATACTAAAACCAGAATATAATAAATATTTAAGGGGGCTTCCATACAACAAACGTGAATTTTTTGTCGTTTTTTGCTCGATATTAATAACGACAACAGGTAGACAGTTAAAATTTTCACAGATGATGTATTTCATTGCCGCTATAACAACAAATACTAAAAACAGTATAAAATAAATATTTAAGGGGGGCTCCCATACAACAAACTTGATTTTTTTTGCCGTTTTTTAGTACGGAACCCTTCGTGCGCGAGTCCGACTCGCACTTGGCCGGTTTTTTAACCTACATTACTTTTTGGGTTGAATAGTACCAAGTTTTCAACAGTTGGCAACGTTAAAAGACGGGCACGGTGAAATCTCCATTCGGTTTATGTTTTTTTTAAGTTCCTATGAACTTAGTTGTAAAAAAGAATTAAAATCTATTTTAATTATTGATTCGATTAATTAAAACATTTATTTTCTAAAGATTATATTCTTGGAAAATAAAACAACGGTGCTATGCTTTATTTTATTTTATTTTTCAACATAGTGAAAAAACAGAGTTGTTTTTTTTTCATGTTACATCTCTATAAGGGTACTCACTCCTAAGTACATAGTTTATATGGCGACGCGAAAGTTTTGCGTTTCGCGGCGAAACGTGTACCTAGTACCTAGGCATCTGCTACAAATTGATTTTTGAAAATTCCCTAGGGAAGAAAAGTTTCACGCGCACTAAAAGTATTTTGTAACTATGATTTGTGATTAGATTAGGATAGTATGATGTTTTTATACAGTTTTAATCAACCCATTAACTATACTCAAAGTGATGTGCCTACACGATCAGACCGTTAATATTCCACAATGCTTCATAACCAGCATTAAACGGATTATTCCAAACCGAATACGAATAACACACGTTCACTTATCGCCGACACAAACAAAGCTTTTCATTTTTAAACAAAGCCGTATAAAAATAGATAAGTATAAAAAGAAAGGATTATAGGTTTTCATGGGTTGTTTGATGAATGAAGAGTTCATAAAAGTAAATTGCAATGTTTGTGTTTTGAGGATTCTGCTTGAAAAGATTCTGTCACAAAATTCGTAATATTTCTATTGTAAATAATTAAATGTTTTGTTATTCATATATTTTATTGCAAGGGTTAAAATGAAAGGGATTAATTAAAATATTAAAGGTTACTGGTTAGATTAAATAATTGTTTTATATTACTTACAACATGGATTTCATGAAATTAATGACCTACTATAACTTTCGATATGCAAAATACTGTATCAAAAATCACCAAAAAACTATTACGTACTCTAATTAGTGATTCAAAAAGAAACCAAATGATTAGGAAACGTGCAATAGTAGATTGTTATATAAGGGTCAAAAGGAAGCAATACCCATACGAGATATTTAGACAGGATAGAATTGATGACTTTTACCCGTGTTTAACACTCTACTTTTCATTTCGAATATAAGGAAAGTAAAAAAATCGTAGTTTTTTCCAAAATGTTTATTAATAATAACATGTAGCTGGTACCTTATACTTATTATACCTATTTAAAATTAATCGAAAAATTAGAACAATTATATAGTGTTTACATTGTGTTTAGCACTTAATGTGCTCTTGAGCATAGAGTACTTGCTCCATAGAGTGGAAGGCAGTATTTTCTTTGATAATCCACTGAAATACGTGAGAAAATCTTTTTCTGAAAATAATTTTATTTTGTTGTTTGCTCGTCACTTCATAAAATCATTGTACGCATTTAAGTATTTTTCCTTCGAAACTTCTGGCAAAAGATTTTATATTATTTTGTTTGCCTCGTTTGTAACTGAATCCGGGGTCAATATTTCAAAATCGCTTGATGAACTAATTTTTAGTAAATATAAAATCAACTTAACACACACAGCTCAAAGTCACAGAGTAAGGTATCCCGCCAATATTTTATAGTTTTTATTTTGAATTTGGAAAACGCCGCGTCGCCGGCCGCTCCGCCCAATATTTTTAATTTTGCACTGGCTGGTTATACCATGTTTCATTTTTGTTCGTGAATGCGCCCTATCTATTTTTTTTAAACCATTACCAATGAGGTAACTCTATGGTTGACTATGTAACCAAATTCAGTTCTATTTTTAAATTTCTTTTACTCCCTAGGGTGGAACGAAGAGTTTTGGACCCGCTGCTCAGTTTAAATATACATCACTTTCCGAATATGAGAAATGAAAACTTTTTTGAAACACAGATATCATTTTACCAACTTCGCTGTATTTATTCTGTGTAACTGTTTACTTACTTGATTCAAAAACTGTAGCAAATAAATTCAAATAATGATCTAACAAACCTACCTACCTCTAATGAAATTTATCTTTTTGTGGAAAATGAACTCGATCAAATCAAATGCCAAAATACCTTTTCCAGTCTGCTCCAGTTTTCGGTACCTTGGGTCTTTCGTCCAAGGAGATGTCGAGATTGACCTCGACATTATGAACCGGATCAACGCAGGGTGGACGAAATGGAGATAGTTATGGGAGACGAAATGGAGATAGTTATGGGAGTTACATGTGACCCGCGGATGCTTCTTAAGTTTAAGGGCAAAATGTATAAGTCCGTAACAAGGCCAGGGGCCCTCTTTTTGAATCGCTGGCGTCGAACGTTCTTTCTACTGATTTTCGTTCGACATCTCGGTTTTGAGCCATATGTCGAACGAAAATCAGTCGAAAAGAGAGCTCGATTGGAGACGAGTGATTCAAAAATAGGGCCCCAGTTGTCATGTATGGATCAGAATGTTGGACTATGAAGATGGATGAAAGAAAATTACATGTAGCAGAGATGAAAATGCAGAGATGGATGTGTGGTGTGGCGTGTGACGAGAATGGATAAAATTAGGAATAAGTATGTGAGAGGAAGTTTGAAAGTAGCACCCAGTGATAGAAAAATTGAAAGGGAATCGTCTGGCTTGGTATGGGCGCATGTTATGAGAAGGGATGAAAGGTATATTACTAGAACAAAATAAGACGATGACCGCAGAAAAGATGGATGATTGTGTGCAGAATTATATGAATGTGAAGGGAGTGGATGAGGAGATGACGAGTGACAGGAGAGAATGGAAGAGAAAGTCGCACCGACCCCATATAAATTGGGATAAGAGTAGGGGGATTGTGATGAACTCAATCAAACAATCAACTGTTTCTTAAATATAAATAAAAAACGATATGATTTGAACTGAATGCTCAGTCACACAAATAGTTTCGTACCTATTGCAGGTGGCAAACAACGCCCCTGTACCCTTAGCACGAACAGCTATCGAGAAAAATAACGCGCGTAAAATTACTCGAAACTCATAATTTTGTATGGAAATTGGTACAGCGCCACTACGTCCGTAAATGGAACTAAAATTTCGAAGCACGAAACATTTTGACATAAGCTATCGAGCAGCCTTCGAATCGAATTCGAATAGTAAAGTTACAACTTGTATGGAAATCGGTAGCACCTACCCACTTTTGACATACGGTATCGAGAAACTCGCAAGCTGGCTATCGACAACTTACTCACTGACATTTTTTCAGTGAGAGTCATTTCGAGCGACTTTGTATTATTTATTATTAAAATTTAAAAGCATATATGTAGTAACAAATATTAAGTTTGAGAACTATGACATGTCCGCTGAATTATCCACAGGCAATATTACATAAATTGTCCTCATTATACAAAGAAATCTGTAAAATAAAAATCTCGTAATTTTATGCTATCCACGGTATCCCCCACATCCACCATACCTATATTTTAGCAATATTTTAGAACTTACCTACAAAACTCAAATAAAACCAGAGGATACGGTGTTATACGTTTTATATTTGTTTTCAGCAACAACATCATACAGTTTGCACACAGTAAATTATGTTTCATTTAGGTAGGTATTAAAAAATAAAACCTTAAAACTATGACGAAAACACTAAATATAACAATGCAAACATAATAAAGTCTTTAATTTGTCAAATCTTCAAACACTAGGTATACCTAAGCACTAATTCCGATGAAATTCACATATTTTCATAGCACGTTCAAATGTTTTATTGTTTATGTGTAAACAATTTCTTATTCATTGACGATAATCCAATGTTATTCTTCAAGTTCATAAAAAATCTTCAATTAGGTAGAACAATTTGATGAAATTATGTATGACACATTGTAGTTTACTCCTACCTAGGTCATAATATTATTTCCTAGCGATTGTATTATTTGTTAGCCGACACAGATAAATCAATTAAGATAAAAACAAAATAAAGAAATGGCTTTACGGTTTTCTATTTTAGGTTATATTTTTCATTAAATCACAGGATGAAAAAGAAAGAGAGAAAGAATAGTCACACTCTTCTTTTTCAAACCAATCACGGGCAAGGTGCAATGACCGTTCAAAACCATGGGCAAAATCATGCACAAATTGAAAATTATAATAGTAAATTGCAAATTAATTAAAGTTATTAAATGAAATAAATATTGCAAACAAATTTATTATTATTAATAAGAATAATAAATGTAAAATTATGATGATAAACAACTTGATTGAATTTTAATTTACATATTTATGATTTACATAGATATGAAACATGGTTTTTAAACGCGCCTTGCTTCAATTGGATTGATAATTGGATTGTGTCACGTTAGCTTTATTTATCGCTACTATCGAGTTGACGTTAGCCAGCTCTGTAAAATTGGTGCTGCCGATTTTGCTAGCTTTCGAATCGAGTACGTTTTCGAGTAGTATTTTCTTACGCGCGTAAGATTTCTCGATAGCTGTTCGTGCTAAGGGTACTGATCAAGTTTCACGAAAATCCAAGGTCGTTTTGATTATTTGCATTGAAGTAATACAATACTTTATAACTTGTGTTCCAGCGGATTAAAGTCGTACCTATTACATAAATTCTTTTATACCTTACGGACCTTACCCTTACCCTTCAGATTAGGTACCTGAAATCTATTTCAGTGAATTAGATAATCTACGACGCTTTGTAGAGATTCAATCGGAGACTAATTTTGAACCAATTTTATTGATAAAGTAGCTTGCAAATCGAAAATTTAAAGTAATGTGGTATTATAGGATAACTTAGAACAAAAAAATACTTATTTGATGATTCAATACGATCTCGAATTCCAATGAGTATTGTAGAAGTTAAAAACATTAATGAAAATTCCAAATCCAATTCACTAGTGATAAGGTAACATCGAAAACCGTAAGTTGTAAACAACCTGTCGTATTTTTACGTATGTGTAAAAGCAAAGTGCATTCACCTTTCCAGTCATAAGCGCCATTCAAGTTATTTCACTACTGGCTTCTTACAATCAATATAACAATGAGCAGGCAGGCAGTCAGACATCTATTTTAGTAAACATTTTCATCTCAAAATATTCGATTCGTTCTGCATTTGTACTCAGGTTTGACTCTGGCATTGTTGTTGATTGCATTTCAGGAGGGATACCGTTTGGCTGTAAATATAATAATTAGTTCAAGATTGATTTTTTATTGAAATACATTGATTTTTCCTGAAATATCAATGTGGTGTGTTTATTAAGTAATAATGAATAGGTAATTTAAAATGGTTTCCCAAGGTTTTCCAAAATCAGTCAATTATAGCCGTCTTGTATAGGTAATAGAGAAATATCTTAACAAAAAAGTCAAGAAGTCATGAAATTCTCTCCAAAACACTAAAAATAAGCGGTTTTTTATTTATTGTAAAAAAATCTCCAAGATCGAAACCTTATAGCAAACAATAAAATATGTAAACACTACCGCATCGTTATTAGATGTATTGTAGCACTGAATTCAAGCTTTACCGAGTACACAAACAAAGGATACTGTGACAGAATTTGTAAACATATCGTCGAATTTTCTCACCTGGAGATCCTCATTATATCGGGAGCGTGAACCAGTGGCCGCATTAGGCCTTTCCAGGAGCAGAAGCTGTGTGAGGATTATGACTCCGAAGACGGCGAAAAACATGACGAATATGAAGAAACTGATGTTAGCGCGCTCTTTGGCGCGGTACGGGGCCGCGCGCGCCCGCCACCTCATCGTGCCGGCGCCTCACTTGCATGAGCCCGAGACAGCTCGCCCGCACGCGCGCCGCTCGCTAAATTGGAAACGCACGACAGACCACCACACTGACGTGACGCTCACTGACACACTGACAGCGCTCAACGCTGGGTTGCAAGTTCAAGGCGAGCTTTATTTACACTGCACTGATTCACTGATTCTGCAACCTGATAACGGCTACTGAGGTTGCGGTTAAACAACACGATACGTTGCGCTATCTTTATATACGTACGCTTCATAGGCGTAATAATAATGCCATGAGTTTATGATGATTAATAAAACAACACTTGAGTAATAAAATTAGGAAACCACGCGGTCCCAAGCGAAACAAACGTCTGATAAACTTGAACTGTAATTCATTATTATCGCTTGGCAATGGGTTTTGTTTTGATACGACTACCTCTTGCTAAGCCGAGTCTCTGTTTAACACACAGTTCCCACCACGAAAATAGATTTTCTGCCTAGTGGCAACTCATTGGTTTTGTACGCATGCGCGCCGCCCGCCCTCCGTTCAATGACTTGATGCCTGCTCGTGAAATCCTTCAAAAATCCTTGTTCATTGAGACCATCAAGGAACATACTACCCTCTTTCTCTGTACACTAGACACAAACTTACCATAGACAGAGATGTCCAAAGAGAATGTGTACTGTGTCCGCTCCGCAGACTGTACACTGAAAGCTCAGCTTGAACTTTATGAAATAAAGCTCTGTAGACCTCATAGACATAGAAAAATTTTCGCTGTGGTAGACCTTGCGTTTCTGAATTTTTTATAATTTTTCGAAAGGGCTGAAATATATTTTTATTTTTTTTCGAAAAAGTCGAAAAACTGAATCAATAAAAGAAGACATCTTTTAAAAACCATCTTTGTCAAAAATATACTGGAAATAAACATTTATTTATAAAAAAAACACGTTTTTAAAACGGACTAAAAAGTATATAATAATTTCTTCTGTAAGCGTTTAAACAAGACTATGTATAGAGAAGTTTTAAACTCACTGACGTCTATTATACAAAATAGACATCAGTGTTTTTAAACTTAAATATGTGGGGCGTCATAGAATATGAATATAAGGTGCAAAAGCACTAAACTTAAGAATCGCCTAAGTCTTTTCTTATCTATAACTCGACCAAAATAACTAGGCGAATGACAGCTACATGACGGCTAAGTTTATGACACCGTTTTAATTTGGTCGTGTTGTAATTAGGAAAAGACTTAAGCAATCCTTAAGTTTAGTGCAATCGGGTGTAAGATTCTTGTGTGGGGCGCATGCAAAAGACAATGAGGGCTTTTCAAAAGGACGAAAAGCTGTAGGCGCAATATATGGCGTTTATAAACAGGCAAAGGCGACGTTCTGTTTTCACAGGCCGTTTATTTTTCGAAGTCAATTTTGACACTTCACTCGACCATCAACGCCATCTAGTGAGGCAAATGGTTACTTTATTTGTTTAAATGTTACTTTGATGAAAAGCCATCGTTGATGATAATCGTACAAAATGCGCCCCACTTTTTAGGTATAGTGTTATAAATCTTTACGGGAGAAATTGTTTTATACTTTTTGTTTGTACGTGGTGCTTGCTTTTTAGGGTTCCGTACCCAAAGGGTAAAAACGGGACCCTATTACTAAGCCTCCGCTGTCCGTCTGTCTGTCTGTCTGTCACCAGGCTATATCTCATGAACCGTGATAGCTAGACAGTTGAAATTTTCACAGATGATATATTTTTGTTGCCGCTATAACAACAAATACTAAAAACAGAATAAAATAAATATTTAAGGGGGGCTCCCATACAACAAATCTGTTTTTTTTGCCGTTTTTTGCTCTATATTGATAACGACTACAGGTAGACAGTTGAAACTTTCACAGATCGTGTATTTTTATTGCTGCTATAACAACATATGCTAAATACAGAATAAAATAAATATTTAGGGGGGGCTCCCATACAAAAAACTTGATATTTTGCTGTTTTTGGGCTGTTTTTTGGTACGGAACTCTTCGTGCGCGAGTCCGACTCGCACTTGGCCGGTTTTTTTTTAAAGTACTTACTAATACGAACGTTGAAGTCGAAATGTTTATTTTATATTATTTTTCCATAAATTTTAAACACATTTCATCCTTTAATTTTATATACTATAATATAATACATTCTTTAATTTTGTTTTATTTATTATTAAGGGAAACAAACAGCTGCTTTTACACAGGATGACATGTATGAATAACAATGCAATAGCCAATATTGTTTCCATAATTAGCATTAGCAGAAATGCAACAGTATTGAACTATTATTTGACTTATTTATAGTTATATCTTAGAATAATTAGTTATACTTACTAAAAATAAATACAATAAGTGATGCTAATTTACAAATACCTACATATCATTAGGCGAATGTGAAACACTACAAGATTATCTGCAACAACCACTAGCTTCTTACCGACTTCAAAAGGAGGGAGGTACTCAATTCGACCCTTTTTTTTGTTTTTTTTATGTACACCGATTACTCGAAGACGGCTGAACCGATTGAAATGATTTAAACGTTATTACACTAATGTAATAACGTTTAAGTTAACCTAAGTTAACTCCCAAGTTGGTCCCATTTTTTTAAATTATGAAATCGGTTCAGTACTTTTCAAGTAATCTTGAAAAAAGCACGAAAATAGTATGATTTTGTGTGAACTACCTCGATGATCAGTCGTATAACTTCTTTATTTATGAACTGAATAAGATAATTATTTTTTTGTTGGAAAAGGGATATCTTAAGTGTAGTTCTTTAACCGACTTAAAAAAGGAGGTTCGCAGTTTGACCCGCATGTATGTATGTTTCTCCGCGATTAACTCACGTTTGGCTGAGCCGATTTTTCTACCTAAATAATATACAAAGGTACACTAAAAATAAAAAAATAATTGTTTAAAAAAACATAAAACCGACTTCAAAAAACCTACCTCTAAAAAGCAAGAAATAATATTCGTAATAATAAAAACACGTCTATTGAAGTCGGGTGGGGCTTTTAGAATTAAAAAAAAGGAATTGTACTCCAGCCCCACCCGACCTCAATAGACGTGTTTTTGTTATTACGAATATTATTTCTTGCTTTTTAGAGGTAGGTTTTTTTGTTTTTTTAAACATTTTTTTTTATTTTTTTTAGGGGATTAATATGTCTGCCGTGTTGGACTTCAAACTATGTCATTTTTACAAACAACATCCCATAAAACCTCAATAACGATTAAAAAAAGGAGGAGGTTCTATGTTCGTCTGTATATTTGCTTTTTTTTTTGTTCTGTCCACCGATTACTCTAAAACGGCTGGACCGATTACTTTACTTTATCGTTACTTGCAAACATACCTGATAAACGTTACTTTATCAGGTATGTTTGCAAGTTGGTCCCATTTTTCGAAAATTTGAAATCGGTTCAGTAGTTTTCGAAAGGTTTTCGAGTAATCCTACAAATACCTACTGGTAAATATTGCTCGAGTTTTTACGGATCTACAGACATAACTTCTTTGTTTATGAACCGATTTAGATGATTATTATTTTGTTGGAAAGGGAATACCTAAAGGGTGGTTTCATTTTAATTTCATTGGTATTGGACCTTGGACTTCGAAAATACACATGAAAACTCTTCAAAATCAAATAGGATAGTCCTTTTGGACTCCGGCTCGGAACACTTGAGCGTCCCTCCTCCAAAGGGCCTTAAGTGGACGACGGAGTTCCCAGTTCCGCCGCCCTGGCCCTTGAGTACTATGGGGAATGAGGTGCGCGTGGCGCCTCCTCGCAACTCCCGGCCTCCTCCTACGGAGCGGGGCTGCGTTGACATCTGCCTCTCGGACCCGCACCGCGGCCTCCTTCTCTGTCATTACGACTTCACTGAAGGTCTGCTGCCTGCCACAACCTGTCTCCTCCCAGCATGGCGTTCACTACGCTGGGAAGAGAGAGGTCCCCTCCTATGACTGCACAAAGCGCGGAACGTTGTGATGTTGTTTGTGTCTTAATACCTTAGAATAATAACACCTAGAACGATGGTTCTCTACAAAGCGCACTGTCAAAAGTGAGGCAACTAAAACAGCCAAAATGGCGCCGTTTTCAGATTGTTATTCTACGTTATTACCTAATTATACCGATTAAGTACAAA
Organism: Agriphila geniculea; assembly: GCA_943789525.1. Lineage (NCBI taxonomy): Eukaryota > Metazoa > Arthropoda > Insecta > Lepidoptera > Crambidae > Agriphila > Agriphila geniculea. The sequence goes on from OX038874.1 coordinate 17,021,138, forward strand.
ACAGTTTCAATTTTCCCACATTTATAAGGACTAGTTACTATATTATTGGGTTTCAGTTACGATTAGTTAACGTATGAAGGATATAAATTTGAAAACTAAGCCATTCTGGCTTGGTATTAGTTGCCTCACTTTGCATACGAGGACACGGCTTCTAAGTGTTATTACTCTAAGCCTAATACTAGCTTACATACCAAATTTCAGCTTTCTAGGACTTCAGGAAGTACCTTCCCTATGAGTTTTGATTATTATCAGTGAGTTTTGACGAAATCGGGGTTTTTTAGATCTCAATAAAACCCAAAGTTTAAGAGATATGCAATCACAAATACAAATCATTTATTTGTCAGAATGTAGTGTTACAATAAATTGTGATAAAGAGTTATTTTAAAACGAGTCGTAGAGGCTTTTTTTTCAAAGCCCATCGTGTGGGATATTGGATGAAAGGGATTTTTGAGCTGATTCCAAATATAAGTGTACATTACTAGCGGCCGCCCGCGACTTCGTCTGCGCGGAAAGTTTTTTGCTATCCCTCGGGAACAATACATTTTTTCGGGATGAAAAGTACCCTAAGTCCTTCTCTGTACTCCTGAGAACGTGTATGCAAAATTTCATGATGATCGGTTCAGTAGTTAAGACGTGACAACAAACAAACAAACGGACTTTCGCATTTATAATATTAGTAAGGATTTACAATTCTAAGGCTTCCGCGCGTATAGTTCATTAGAAATTAAACACTTTTTACGGATTACAGCGCGTATATTTCAGATGTTATTTTAGAATTATTTATTTTTCATTTGTTGGTTTTTTGGGTTTCCCGACGTTTCGATACCTTTCCAGGGGCCGTGGTCACGGGACCGACTGAAGTAAAAAGCTGCTCATATTTTTATGAAATTACCCGCTCGGAACTTTATAAAAATGCATTCCAGTTTATTAAATGATTTTATAGCTGCGTTGTGATTTTAATAATAATTATTGAACTAAATTGATAAAAAATTAATTAGAAAACACGATCTAGCTACTGAATCTACCACCAGTTCACAAAATTGGGAGGCCTCTCAGAGAAAGAACTGGCGAAGAAAACTCGGAGAGGTTGTGTCGACCTCCCTTTTGATCCCTATCTACAGAACGAACTAACTGTAATCTTTAGATCCTGCAGTGTGAGATTTGGGATGGGATTTTAGTTGATGAATTCTGGGGTCCCAAGCGGGTGGTACTCTCCAACCATCTTCTCTATTGAAATTTGGATATTTGTTGATTTATTTAATATATGACGTGAAAATCACAGAACACGGAAAGTGGTGAAAATAATAACGGATGGCCAATCGCCAAAAGAAAGAAACGTGTTGAATTAAAAATAATAAGATATCAATGTTTTGCCCGTAAAACATGTCAACGCCACTGTAACCTTTTATTTCCTTTGTCACAGAATACATAATAGTACAACCTTTGTTTAAATAATTTTTTTATTTCGTTACCAAAAAGAGATGCGAGACTGTAATAGTGAGCTTTTTCGTACGAATAACGATCACGGAAAACCTGAACAAACTGAAACTATTATGCATCTGTGATCATTAATGTTTTTTTAAAATATATTTTTAAATACTTGTCTTAAAACTTGAAAAAAATACTTAAAAAATCTAAATGATCCGGAAAAGTCGGAAAATGGTCTGGTAAGATAATATATAAGTACCACTGAACTGTACAAGTTGAAAAATACTGTAAGGTGGGTGCTCTATGTAAAATAACGAAACAAAAGTTGTGTTATCAAAATATTTATTTAATTATAGGTGTAGAATACTTTAATTAGTGTAATATGACAGTCATGAAACAATGTTAGGGATGTAAATTAATTTGACATTTTTGGCAGATGAAATGAATTTTTTCTTTTTGTGACAATTTTATCCATAGACATAGAAAAATTTTCGCATGATTTTATCAACTTTTTTTGACTTGCGTGTGTACCTATATAGGCTATATATTTGTGAACTATATTATGTACTTACAAATCAATCATAGTAGTTTATATGGCAGTAGCTTCCGCCCGCGACTTCGTCCGCATGGTCTTTTGATAAAATCCTTAGGGATCCTTTAACGGGCCATAACTCACCACGCGGGCCCAATGCGGATTGGTGGGTGTTAACAGCTGCCTATCCTAATCGCAAATACTAATATTTTTACCGACTTCAAAAGGAGGGAGGTACTCAATTCGACCCGTGTTTTTTTTTTGTTTTTTGTATGTACACCGATTACTCGAAGACGGCTGAACCGATTGAAATGATTCAAACGTTATCACATTAGGTAAACTCCCAAGTTGGTCCCATTTTTTTAAATTTTGTAATCGGTTCAGTACTTTTCAAGTAATCTTGAAAAAAGTACGAAAATAGGATGATTTTGTGAGAACTACCTCGATGATCAGTCGTATAACTTTTTTGTTTATGAACTGAATAAGATAATTATTTTTTTGTTGGAAAAGGGATATCTTAAGTGTAGTTCTTTAACCGACTTAAAAAATGAGGTTCTCGGTTTGACCCGCATGTATATATGTTTCTCCGCGATTAACTCACGTTTGGCTGAGCCGATTTTTCTGCCTAAATAATATACCTACACTACCTAATACAAAAGGTTGTACCTACACTAAAAATAAAAAAATAAAAAATTGTTTAAAAAAACAAAAAACCGACTTCAAAAAACCTACCTCTAAAAAGCAAGAAATAATATGCGTAATAATAAAAACACGTCTATTGAAGTCGGGTGGGGCTTTTAGAATTAAAAAAAAGGAATTTGTACTCCAGCCCCACCCGACTTCAATAGACGTGTTTTTATTATTACGAATTTACGAATATTATTTCTTGCTTTTTAGAGGTAGGTTTTTTGTTTTTATAAACAATTTTTTTATTTATTAATCAACATCACATAAATCAACTAAATTAGTAACAAAATATAATGCAGTCATAAAATGAGGGATTTTCCAGGCAACGTTCCTTTAAAATCACCTAGATGGCGCTGTCCAATTTCCATGGCATTAGTATAAAGGTCTGACCAAAAAGAATACCCACTATCCGTACCATCGTAAAAAAATATGATTTGACCAAAGACTTCTATGATGTATAATTTGATAGCTTGTTTTCTTTGAAATCTGTTTGCGCGTAGTGAGCGTAAAGTCCATCTTACTTTTTTTATTGCTCCTATTACCATCGGTCATGAGTAAAAACTACGGTTGTTGGACACTAGCAGCGCTAAAAGCAGAGTTGGAGAAGCGCAATGCTAAGCGAACCGGAAAAAAAGCTGTTCTCGTTCAAAGGCAAGTACAAATGTAGCACGAAACACTGCAAAATGTTATTTATTTATCATAATGTTAATACGCCAAGTCATAATATATTCCACATGATTGTCAATAGTTACAGTTGCTCGAAAATGTGAACACATGGTCAAATATGTAAAATAAAAATCGACTTACCATACAAATCAAAGAGATTACGTGATCAATTTAGTATGGGATGACCAAAATTTTCTGGTGAAATTTGACACATGTTTCTTAGAGATAGTTGTTGCATCAATCTTGATACGTGTTTCTAAATTAACACGTAAATAATAATGGGTTAGCGTGTTACTTACTCAGAACATTTATATCTGCATATTCTGCATCCATATAATCAGAATCCTTGAAATGTAGTGTACAAACTAAAGGATGTTTCAACTCTGAAATCAGATTTTCTATCTTCATAGCATTAATCCAAAGACTTCTCCGATTATTATCTTTCGGCATTGCATGATGCCCCCAATTTTTGCACCCAGGCACAACACAATGACATCTCCTCATTTTAAGGTATTTTCAAAATAAGATACCTATCGACATTTATTTATTCTTATTAAAAAGCAGATCACAACATTTAAAATTGCCGCGAAACATAAAGAAAGCAAACTGTCAAAATCATAGAGGAAATAATCACTTGTCAACATTATAAGTTTTTTATTTTCTTTCGATGGTCGCTCGCTACACTTTGGTCAGTCTTTCATACTAATGCCATGGAAATTGGACAGCGCCATCTAGGTGATTTTAAAGGAACGTTGCCTGGAAAATCCCTCATTGTGGTCGCTCGTAGTCTATGCTAATATTTTGATCTCAGTTTTCTATGAGTTACCAGAATTAAAAAAAAATAAAAAAGTACTAAATGTTAGTTTTTTCAAAAATGCTTCCAGGAAGATACATAAGAGTAATGTATGTTTCATAATAATTCATTTAGTGGTTTTCTTCCTGCAAGAGCCCAAACTTAGTATGTTTGGAAAATGTTTTTCCGATTTTTTGTAAACTAGTAGCTACAATGTAATAATATTCTCATCATCATCATCATCATATCAGCCGCACGACACCCACTGCTGGGTATGGGCCTCCCCCAAGGATTTCCACGACGATCGGTCCTACGCTTCCCACATCCAGTGGCTTCCAGCAACCTTCACCAGATCGTCGGTCCACCTTGTCGGGGGCCTACCCACGGAGCGTCGTCCGGTGCGCGGTCGCCATTCAAGAACCTTTCCGCCCCAACGGCCATCGGTTCTTCTCGCTATGTGTCCAGCCCACTGCCACTTTAGCTGAGCAATCCTTCGAGCGATGTCGGTTACTTTAGTTCGCCTGCGGATCTCTTCATTTCTGATTCGATCACGCAGGGAAACGCCGAGCATGGCTCTCTCCATTGCACGCTGGGTAACCTTGAGCCTCCTTATGAGACCCATAGTTAGCGACCACGTTTCACTGCCGTAAGTCATCACTGGCAACACACACTGGTCATAGACCTTCGTCTTGAGACACTGAGGCAAATCGGACACGAAGATTTTTCGGAGCTTCACGAATGCCGCCCATCCGAGTTGGATTCGACGAGAGATCTCCTTCTCAAAGTTGGACCTACCTAACTGGACTGCCTGTCCTAGGTATACATAATGGTCAACAACTTCAAGTGTGTAGGCAACACACACTGGTCATAGACCTTCGTCTTGAGACACTGAGGCAAATCGGACACGAAGATTTTTCGGAGCTTCACGAATGCCGCCCATCCGAGTTGGATTCGACGAGAGATCTCCTTCTCAAAGTTGGACCTACCTAACTGGACTGCCTGTCCTAGGTATACATATTCTATATATTTGGAATCAGCTCAAAAATCCCTTTCATCCGATATACCACATGATGGGTTTTGAAAAAAAATTGAAATCAACTACAAATAAAAGATTGTATTATATCTCCTTCCCATACAAAAATCCAATATGGCTCCCCTTCTTAAAATGATCTAAGGATTCAGAAGGGTCACTCTGCCAAAGGATATCCCTCGATATTTATGTCGTGAGCAAATGCAACTATTTGTTTGTTGTAGTTTCAGTACAAAAAACTTTTTTCATAAACTAAAAGTGCTCAAAAATTTAAAATTTTTTTTTTCGTAAATAGTTTTTGAGAAAACATTATGTTAATTATACTCAACATTGCGAAATAGGTACTCAAGAAGTAAGAGGTCTAAAAAGACGTAACATTGCCCCATCAAGTTTCTCTTGCTCACTATGTACTAGGCAGAGTCCCAGAAAACATTTAGTAAATTCCTTAGTTGTGAAACCGTTTTTACAATATTTGCATCTGCCATAAGGAACAAACACTGGCAAAGTATCATCATCTTATCCCGCACGACACTCTCGAGGAAGGATCTGGCACCTGAAGCACAGGCTAGGCCTAGTTTGGGTGCCAGTGTACTCTGTACTGTATACAATACATTGTTGTTATTTAAATTATGTCTGTAACAATTTCTACTACTCAAATTCCTAAATATCAAAATTACACTACATTTTGTTAAATTTTTGGGTTCGAAGTTTGAGTAGTCTAACTTGTAATTTGTTAAGCGGTTCGCGCGCCAGCAGCGCTGTGCAGTGTGTGCGTGCACAACGATATTGTAAACAAAACATTGTCACCGAGCGCTCCGACTGCCGATACCCGCGCTGGAGTGCGATGCGAGCTAATGCACCGTAGTATAATTAGTTATTAATGTACCCTCGCAACTTAAAACATTGTAAGTACATTGTAAATATTTATATTGTGTGAGAAAATAAATATATTATTATTATTACTCTCCGCTGGGTATAGGCCTCCTCCAAGGTTCCAGGTAACCTGAACTGCCCGCATCCAGCGGCTTCCCATGACTTTAACGGATCGCCTGTAGGAGGCCACCCACGGAGCTTCATCGTCCCGTGTGCGGCCATAATTCCAGAACCTTTCCGTCCCGGTGACCATCGGTTCTTCTCGCTATGTGTCCCACCAACCCGCCTACTGCCATTTCAGGTGGCGAATCCTTCGAGTGATATTGGTTACCTTAGTTAGCTATTCGCCTACGGATCTCCTCATTTTATTAACACGTTTTTATTGGGTTGCTTTCTCGTTTGTTTGTTAGTCCACAGTTTGCGAACGATTTTATACTACCTATATAGCCCCATTCGTACAAGTCAAAAAAATGAAGAGTACGGCTATACGTGAACCAAAGATGTCCTTCGGTAGGATTGATCCTTGTGTTCCTAAGACGGGTTTACGAAGTGGAGCCACCTGGATTTTTCAAGCAGGTGGGGGGAGGGGGGAATTCTGCCTTGACGAAGTCCGAGGTTAATAACTGCCTAAGTTTAGATACTAAGCCAAGTTTGGTATCATTTTCGGATAAATCAATGACGTAGAATTCATTACTGGTATAAAAAAAGCAATTTATTTAGAAGTTTTATTACAAAAAAAACAATATTTACAACTTCATTTTTTTTTACTTTTAGTCACCTTAAATATTAAATTGATGTTCTTATTTGCAAACAAAAGATATGTTAACAAAGCTTATAAAACGAAGACTTGAAAAAATATAACTTACAAATTTCTTTATTAACAATAAATAGCGAAAAAAATTCACTGTCGCGTGCCGTCTATTTCTTTTACACCTATGGAAATATATTATTTTTTATTAAAACAATATGGGTATCAAATGAAAGGTAATAAATAGCCAATTCCAAATATATATACATTATAACACTTTTATGTAACTGTTTTGAAAGAAACTTAAAAAGTATAACGCAGAAGTAAAAAATATTAGTAAATTATTAGAAAAACAAAAAATGCCAGTCAATATCGACAAGTAAAAGGCAAATCTCGCAAAAGCGCAAAGCGCGCATGTAACTACGATTTTTTCAGATGTTATTAGGTACCTTAAGAGTAATTTTACTTAAGTTTTAACTTAACCCTTGGAAACTCTGCACTGCTGGAAAAACTTAGCACTTGTTTCAGTATTTTTGAAAAAACTACCTTATAGTAGGTATGAACCTCTATACAAAAAAAAGTTGGGAGTTACAAGTCGTGATAAAGTTTGGCCACATGATAGAAACTGATCTGTAGGCTGTTTCTAACTAATATTGAGCTGGGCCAAACTATCCTTACATACAGTTCCATACAGCGGCGGGTTGAATAGCGCACTTTTCCCGGCTCCATTCTAAAAACTATAACAATTCAGGTTTAGCTAATAGGTCAAATGTGGTATCATTTTCGGATAAATCAATAACGTAAAACTTATTTCTGATATCAAAAAAATCAATTTATTAAGCAGTTTCTGAAAAATTACACAATAACCCACATTTTTAAACTTCATTTTTTTAGTTTAGGTATTGGCACTTGTTTCAGTATTTTCAAAAAAACTACTTTAAAGAAGCGTTTTTCAGGTTAATTTGTTATATGCTTTTGTTATGCTAACTATATTTTATGCAATTACAGCCTAACCCAAGTAGTTTAAGTCCATTGTTTGCGGACATACAGCTAGTCAAAAATATGCATTTTTTTCACGAAATAAAAAAGGTTTCCGTTTCCTTCAGAAACATTTTTCAGGTTTTTTGTTTATATTTCTGTAAAGTTAATTAAATTTTCTACTTAACTTCTTAATTTGAGTAGTCTAGGTTTATTGGTTGCAGAGACATAGCTGGTTAAAAATAGGCTTTTTATTGAAATTAATTGAAAAAATCTTATCTTTGACTAGCTGTCTTTGCAACTAGTAAACCTAGATTACTCAAGTTAGGCTCAAATTGTAGAAAATTTAATTAACTTTACAGAAATATAAACAAAAAAACTGAGAAATGCTTCCGAACGAAACGGAAACCCCTTTTATTTCGTGAAAAAATGCATATTTTTGACTAGCTGTGTCTCCGCAAACAATGGACCTCAACTAACAACTTGGGTTAGGCGAAAATTGTATAAAATATAGTTAACATTACAAAAGCATTTAACAAATTAACCTGAAAAACGCTTCTATAAAGTAGTTTTTTTGAAAATACTGAAACAAGTGCCAATATACTATACCTAAACTAAAAAAATGAAGTTTAAAAATGTTGGTTATTGTGTAATTTTTCAGAAACTGCTTAATAAATTGATTTTTTTTTATCAGAAATAAGTTTTACGTCATTGATTTATCCGAAAATGATACCACATTTGACCTATTAGCTAAACCTGAATTGTAATAGTTTTTAGAATGAAGCCGGGAAAAGTGCGCTATTCAACCCGCCGCCGTATGGAATTGTATGTAAGGATAGCTTGGCCCAGCTCAATATTAGTTAGAAACAGCCTACAGATCAGTTTCTATCATGTGGCCAAACTTTATCACGACTTGTAACTCCCAACTTTTTTTAGTATAGAGGTTCATACCTACTATTAAGGAAGCGTTTTTCAGGTCTCTACTTTATCTCTACTTTATACTTTTATAAAGCTAACTAAAGCTACAATTTGAGCCTATCACAAACAAGTTTCGATATGATTTTTTAATTTTTTATATTTAATAAAAAAAATACTTCCTTACAAAGGTAACAAAGGCAACGAAGTTATTTTTTTTTTAACCAAACAAGAATATTTCTTTTTATAATTTTTTAAAAAATAAAAGGATAATAGAGCTCCTACGAGGTATTTTTTTTTCAAATATTTCAATTTGTGTATTTAATGGATTTTTTTCTTTAATCAAGCGCGTATTTTATTTTTGTTTTTATTTTTTTTAAATAGTTTAACAATTGAATCGTACAAATATGAATCCAAAAATGAATTCGACACCCTAAATTCAAACTGGGCATAGCAGCTTAACTAATACATCTATCGAGATTGGGGTGAAAGCCAAAACTTCAAAAAATTTACTACAAAAATCGTGGTGGCTCCACTTCTTATATCCATCCTAGGGTCCTAAAGACCAATCCTACCAAAGGGAATCTCTGGTTCACAAAACGCCGTAATTTTCACCCTACTGACGCCACTAATAGCTTCCCGATGAACTAGAGACTTGAAACTTTGAACAATAGGTCAGAACTGGAATACAATGCAGTATTATCGTGCCATTGAGCTGATCTGATGATGGAGCCGGAAGAAGGCCACAGGAACTCTATGATGAAACCAAACCCGTCTTGACGAGTTCTCTAATGGGAGACGAGGTCCAGAGTCTGATGATGAAGCTGGTAGGCCATGCCATAGGTATTCAATATTGGAACCGTGCAACCCCATCAAGTTTGGGCTCGTTTAAATCGTCTCGACGAGTACTTTAAGAAATAGTTTTCAGAGTCTGATGATGGAGCCGGAAGAAGGACACAGGAACTCTTTAATAAGACCACGCTACCCCATCGAATTTGGGATCGTTTGAATCGTCTTGACGAGTAAGAAATAGTTTTCAGGGTCTGATGATGGAGCCGGAAGAAGGCCACCTACTGGAACTCTGTAATTATTGTTTTAGTTATTGTAGGTGCATAAAATTGTTAGTTTTCGAGAAACCAAGGGGGCGCGAAATTATCAACCGCGCGATAATACCTACTCTCCCCTACTACTCGGCTTATGGCGGCCAAGACTCTAAATCCGGCACTGTTTGAAAGGCCTTTCAAAACTCTACAAGATGCGATATAGGTACCTATTTCAATTCTAAAATCAGGCGCCCCATTTCTAAAGCCAACCCACAATTGCAAAGTTTTCCAGCATATATTTTGCTAGGTACCTACTTAGTCAACAACTCAACATATTTTCAAAAAGGCACAGAAAAATCCAAAAAGGAAATTGCCGCGAAACAAGCAACATCTGTCAGAAGAAAAATAGAAGTTCGTTCAAAAACATACTTTATAAATATTGGGTGCATTCTGCCAGACAAATCTCTGAGTCACCGATCACCATAGAGTAAATTTTAACCATGGAAAGTAAAATATTGAACATTCCATACAAATGAGGACTTTTCACAATGACAAAAAACTGTAGGCTTGATAGATGACGTTGATAAAAATGGGTGTCAATGTGATTTTTTTATTAAGCTTCGAAAAGTATCAATACCATCTAGTGAATCAAATAGTTACTATTTTTAGGCTTCTAAGCACTGACGTCCATTAAACAAGTATGCTGGACAGGCTCTTGTCATGAAATGACAGCAATTTTTTGTGCCGATTTGAAAATCGCCATGTTGGCACTAAGAGCAGTGCCATAGTAGTGAATCTACTGCTCTCAACGCCAAAATGGCGATTTCCAAATCGGCACAAACGATTGGTGGCGTTCGCCTGTCCAGCGTACTTGTTTAAGGTGGTACCCTGAGCGAAAGTAGCGCCGCGGTGAATTATATTTAATATTATAATTCTAATTATTGAAATGGCAACATTTACTTTTTTATAAGTTGGCTAAATTGATATATTGTTCTTGGTATGTTGTCGGTACTGCCACTCCCTTCTTCCTGTCATGTCATTGTTGATGTAACGTGTGTGCCTTGTGGAAAATAAATATATTAGTATCTCACACCTGCCTCTGTATTTCTTCTTCATAACACCTCAAAAGGTTATGGGCCCAGCCCTTTAACCGAGGTACAAAACTGTTGGTAAAAAACAGTTCTGCGGTGAAAGCAGTAGTGCGGTGTGCACATAAGTAAAAATGGACGCCGAATGGTTTTCGGCGAGTTCAACGAGCAGTTCAGGCGTTAAACTGGAAGGGCCTGCAAACTGGAGCAGCTGGAAGTTTCAAGTAAAAATAATACTGAAGACCGTGGATGTCTTCGATGTTGTTGACGGCAAAAATCCTATGCCGCCGAGGCCGACGATTAAAGATGAAGATGGCGCCGCATTAAGTGCATGGAAAATATGGCAAAAGGCAGATGCAAAGGCCCAAGGAATAATAGTATCGCGGTTAACAAACGCCGTAATCATGCAAGTGCAAAATGCAAATACCGCAAAGGAAATGTGGGACAAGTTGTGTACCGTTTATGAACAAAAATCGGACGTCTCTTTGCATATTCTGCAACAAAGATTTTTCGAGATAAAAATGAAAAATGAAAATATAACATCGTTCCTAGCAAGGATAGATGATATCGTCGCGCAGATTCGCCAAAACAAAGGAGAAATTCCTGAAAACATGGTTATAACAAAAATTATCAGCTCCGTGGGAGAAAAGTTCCGACATTTTGTCTCTGCGTGGGACTCCGTACCTATAGAAAAAAGAAATCTGTCAGAATTGACAGCAAGACTAATAATTGAAGAACAAAGAAATAAAATGTACGAAGAAAATAGTGAAGAACAGTCAGCTTTCAAAGCAATTGTTACAGACAGAAAGTGTTTTAAGTGTGGTAAACCGGGACACTATAAACAAGACTGGAAAGTTAACCTAAACAAACCGTTTTGTAAACAGTGCAAAAAACGTGGACATACACAAGAACAATGTTGGTATAACAAAAACACTGCTAAAAATCAAGTAAATAACTTTAATAAACAAAACGCATTCATAACCTCGTCAGTGTCAATCGGTGCTTTAATCTCAAAATGTACCGAAAACCGTGACTGGTACTTGGACAGTGGTGCAACCGAACACATGTGTACAACAAAAGACTATATAATAAACTACAAACAGTTATTAGTGCCAAAAGATGTCATTATCGGTGACGGAACATTGATAAAAGCTGTGGGTTGTGGTGACATCAACTTAAAAGCTTTCGACGGAGAAAATTGGATTACAACAAGAATCCACAATGTGTTACATGTGCCAGGACTAAAGGTTAACCTGTTTTCAATAAGTGCAGCCTTGGATAAGGGCTATAAAGCTGAATGGACCGCAGATAAATGCCTGTTAATGAAAAACAACAGTGTTCATGCTATAGCGGAAAGAACAGGTAAAATGTTCATTCTAAAATTCAAATATGATCAAGAAGTGGCCTTATTTGGCAAATGTACATCCGGTCTAAAAGAATGGCATGCTAAAATGGCTCACCAAAACATTAAGCAAGTTACTGCCATACTCAAGAGAGAAGATATAACCTATGAGAAAAATAATGAAGAAGAAACCTGCGTATCTTGCTTGAAAGGAAAGCAACACAAATTTCCTTTTCCGCCAGAAGGGCACAGGGCAACAAAACCCGGAGAGGTTATTCATATCGACATAGGAGGTCCGGTTGAACAAATATCTTTAGGAGGTGCAAAGTTCTTCCTACTAATCAAAGATGACTACACTAAGTACAGACAAGTGTATTTCTTGAAGAACAAATCACAAAGTGTAGAATACCTAAAACAATTTATAAAAGAAACACAACAAGTACAAGAACACAAAATAAAGATTATCAGAAGTGACAATGCAAAAGAATTCATCGGTCAAGACATGAAGATGCTTCTAAATACCTATGGCATCATACATCAAAGAAGTGTTACCTATACGCCGGAGCAAAACGGCTGTGTTGAGCGAGAGATGCGAACAATAGTAGAATCGGCAAGAACAATGCTCTTAGAGAGTGGTTTAGAGAAAAATCTATGGGCAGAAGCTATAAATACTGCTATCTATGTAATCAACAGAACCGGCCCTAGCCGTGTCCAAGACAAAACACCATATGAACTCTGGAGCAGAGAAACATATAATATCAAGAACCTACAGATCTTTGGAAGGAAAGTAGCTGTACACATACCTACTCAAAGAAGACTCAAGTTCGATAGCAAGGCAGAGATTGGATACTTTGTAGGGTATGGGGAGAACACAAAAGGATACCGAGTGTACCTACCTGAAAAGAAAAATGTAGAAATAAAACGAGATGTGGTGTTTATTAGTGAAGAAAAGTCTACAAAGGAAGATGAAAGAACAGGAAATGAAAACATGTGTTATGGAATAAATACAAGTTTTGACTTAGAGATGGAATCTACAACAGAAACAAATAATGAAACAAGTGAAGAGACAAACCTTGAAAATAATGAAGTCTATGAAAGCGCAAGTGAGCAAGAATCAATCAATTCTTTTAATGAACAGACTATGATAGATGAAGAAACACTGGAAGTGCCTGAAAATATTACATTAGAAGAAATATTATTAACAGAAAATAATACACTACAAGAAAATATAACACACGAACAAAAAACAAGACCTAAAAGGAAAATACAAAAACCTAAGTACCTAGAAGACTACGAAGTAGAAAAAGAAGATGAAGAGAAATCAAAAAACTTACTTACCTTTTCATGTGATGAACCCAGTACTTACCAGGAGGCAATGAAGAGACCAGACAGGTGTATGTGGGAAGAAGCTGTAAGAAAAGAACTGAAAACATTAGAAGAAAATAACACATGGGAAGAAGTATCAAATATACCCGAAGGAGAAAATATAGTAAGCAGCAAATGGGTATTCAAAATAAAAGACATGGATGGAAAATCTATCTACAAAGCGAGACTGGTAGCTAGAGGTTTCGAGCAGAAGAATTGTGATGACCTTACCTATGCACCAGTTGCCAAACTAACCACCTTCAGACTGCTGATGGCTGTAGCTAACCAAAAGAAATTACCAGTATATCAAATGGATGTGACTGGAGCATTCCTTTATGGAGATATCAACGAGGATGTCTACATGAGACTACCGGAAGGACAGGATAAGACATGTAAGTTGAAGAAGTCTATTTATGGCTTGAAAAAGTCACCTCGTTACTGGAATGAGAAGTTTAATAATTTCATGTTACAGCAAAATTTTCAAAAATCTAAAAATGATCCATGTCTGTATGTAAAGCAAAGTAAAAATGACTTTATATATGTTTTGATATTTGTTGATGATTTATTGTATTTTGGAAATAACACAGAACAGATTAATTTGTTTAAAAATGCTTTATGTAATAATTTTCAGATGAAAGACTTGGGACTTGCAAAAAATTACTTAGGAATAAATATAAAACAGGACCTTGAACAAAATGTAACTATAATAAACCAAAAAAGATACTTAGAAAAATTGCTTGATAAGTATAAAATGTCAAATTGTAAAACTGTAGCTACACCTATAGAGCAAAATTTTAACTTCGATTTGTTACAGAGAGAAAAACCTGAAAGTAAGGAAATAGAAAAAGACTGTAGAAGTTTGATAGGTAGTTTGCTTTACGCTCTGTGTACTAGACCTGATTTGTCAGTCGCAGTAAGTTTTTTCAGTAAATATGTTCATTGTGCAAGCATGGTTCTATACAAATGTTTGAAAAGAATATTAAGATATATCAAGGGCTCAATTGATTTATCATTAATTTATAAAGCTGATAATAATGTAAAATTGCAAGGTTACAGTGACGCAGATTGGGCAGGGGATATCAAAGATAGAAAGTCCACCACTGGTTTAATATTTTATATTTTTAACTGTCCTATTTCATGGGGAACAAAGAAGCAATCTTGTGTGTCATTGTCATCTTGTGAAGCTGAATATATGGCTCTTAGCAATGCAATAATGGAAGGATGTTTTTTAAAGAAACTACTTGTTGATTTTGGTTATGAAAACATTTTATTTGAAATTTTGGAGGATAATCAGAGTGTAATAAACATAGCTAATAATAATGATAGTAACAAAAGGCTTAAACATGTAGATATTAAATATCAGTTTATTTTGGAAAAAGTGTCAAGTGGTTTCGTTAGTCTGAAATATGTATCATCCAATAATAATATTGCAGATTTGTTCACTAAGCCCCTAGGTAAACAATTGTTCGAAAAATTCAGAGATGTAATTTTGTCTTAAATTATAGTCTGGGAGCTAGTGTTAGTTTTGGTCATATAAATGTTATATTATGTAATGTGTTTTATATTAAGGGGGTGTTTTTAAGGTAAAAATGTAACTGTTGAGGGGGTGTATTGAAATGGCAACATTTACTTTTTTATAAGTTGGCTAAATTGATATATTGTTCTTGGTATGTTGTCGGTACTGCCACTCCCTTCTTCCTGTCATGTCATTGTTGATGTAACGTGTGTGCCTTGTGGAAAATAAATATATTAGTATCTCACACCTGCCTCTGTATTTCTTCTTCATAACACCTCAAAACTAATACACAATTTTAAAACGGCCACTTTTAGCAGTTTTGCTATCTACTTCCAGCAGTGACTACGAGGGAATGTAATGATATCGTCTAAAAATACTAGACCATGGGCCCTAAAATCTCCACGATAAACATTATTAAAATCTTTTTCTATTAATAATACTTATTAAATAAAAAACCTCTGAGGGCGCCACTTTCGATCATAATGGAGGTCAGTGCTTCCAAGAGTATCAACACCATCTAGTGAGGCGAATAGTTACTATTTTTACTTTTTAAATGTTACTTTGAAAATCCCTCATTACTTTCCATGGTTAAAATTTACTCTTTGGCGATCGATGACTCGGAGATTTGACTGGCAGAATGCGCCCAATGACACCCATGCAGTGATGCCAGATGGGGGGAATCACCCCAAATTAGGTGGTTTTTTTCGTCTTTTGGGGAGATTAAATCGGTATTTTGGCACAGCGGCGTCACTCCCTGTATGTGTGAGCTTGGCGCCAGTCTGGCGGCGGCTACGTCATACGCGTCACGACTTGTGATAGGGTTGGCTATTAACATCATTACATATTAATGCAACGAAATAATAAAACGAAAGTTTGATGAAATAAATTTGTACTGATTTTATATTAATTTAAATGCCAATACATTACAATTATATGGATTATAGTATATGATTTCTTAATTTGTAACAATTTCAAGGTTTCTTTTTCGTTTGCCTGCTTTATAATATCAACTTCTGCAATTACTTACACAGTTCTAAAATTAATCCAGCGTCCAGTTCATTAGAAATGAAATGCTTTTTACGGATTACCGCTCGTATATTAGGTTAGGGGCCATCCATAAAATTATGTCACACGAATTTCATTATTTTTGACCCCCTCCCCCGTCCTTGTCACAGCTGGTCACATTTGCGAGGACCCCCCCCCCTAGTGTGACGTCACATATTTTACAATTCTACATCTAGAAATAATTATTTAATTAAAACAGCAGTTCAAAAATTTGTTTTATTTCAATTTAAATGATTTTGAAATGTGTCGTCACAAAATTTAGGACCCCTCCCACCCCTTTTCATTGTCACACAATGTCACACTTCGTCGACCCCCTCCCTCCCCCTTGACGTGTGACGTAATTCGCTAAGTCATCGATTGCGAACATCTACTCGGAAAGCATTCTACTATTTTCCAAAAAGGAGTAGAAAGTCCTTCTTTAATCTCATACTAAAAAGCTTAAAGAAAACTTGTATAAAAATCTATACTCCACCATATTATTTAACCTAATTTAATAAAAATTCAAAAATGCAAAAATCGCGGAAATGTTGCGTTGGAGCCAAAAAATAAAGTTTTTTCCACGGAGGTAGATGAGAGATATTATATGAAATGTCAAAATACGGTCAAGTGCGAGTTTTTAATATTTTTACTATACAAAAGTACAAAAACGTCATTCTGTGTAGTGTCTGTGTAATAGATATGTAATTCGGGGTGGTTGTATGGAGTGTCCGGGGTGAAAGGCAAGACGCCATAATTATTGTAGCTATTTTAATTCAATAACATTTTAAGTATCTATTTATTTTATTTTTCTGTGGTATAAAGCACTATGTCAATTGGAAGAAAGTGCATTACCACATTACCTCTCAATGTACAACATAGGTACTATTAATTTCCTCGCATTTCTTGAGAAAAGCAACAATATGACCTGTATTATATTGTACGGAAAGGAAATTACATTGCCTGAATGATGAATGATTATAGTACATTATGAAACAAGTTAGCTTAGGTTGCTCATTGCACACAAGGCTGTGGGTTGCAGCCCGAGCCGCAGGCGAGAGCGTAACTCAGCCGAGTGTGCAATGAGCAAAAGCTCACGAGTTTCATACGACACGTTTTTCAACACATTTGCGAGGAAAATACAAAGTATTTTACCACATACACAGCAACAAATTCGACAAAAACAAAATATGACAATTTATGGGAAAAGGCGCGTAGTTTTTTTTTTTTCACACGCCCAATGCAAGAATATTTTGCGAACAAAGGGGTGAGTGAGTATACAGCCTACTTCAAAATTATAATTTTAAGTGTTAAAATGCAAATATTTGAATATTTTATAACAAAATATTGTGAATTATGAATAATTTGATAATAATAAATATTTGTTTGACTTAATTAAGGACTTACACATTTATTTATTTCAAAAATGAATATGAATTTTCAGCGGCATAAAATCTCTTTGTTGTTACTAAAACAATAACTGTATTACCCGCGGGCTGATTATCTAATTAGAAACCACCTAGCGACCGGTTGCAGTTCACAGATGATAGTGATCCATTGCTACTTCTTTTTGGATTTAAAAAAACATACCAAAGAAAAGTAGCAATGTATGTGGAATGAAACCGGTCGCTAAATAGTTTCTTTTTAGATAATCAGGGTGTCGGTTAAATTGGGAATGCTCTGTTTACTCGCATGTAACTTGCAGTAAGGTACTAATTTAACTTTGTAGGGATAATTCTATAACAACCTAGTGTTTTATATATTATTGCACGCGTTTGTTATAGCTCGGTTTATGGCCCTAAAAGCGATGTATTAGGGCTCAATTTACGAGCAAGTGTGTTGAAAAAGCCCTTACATGCGGCTCGACACATATCACTTTAGTTTGTCGTACCTGCCTGTAATGTATGTACTATTGCGCGGTGCGAGCGAACTAGGCAAACCTGATAGCGCGTGCCTCCGCGGAAGAGATTCCTCGCCCCGATGGCGTCGCAGCACCCCCGCGATCGCCCGGCGCACTCACACATAGCCGCGAGCAATTTTACAGCACTCATGCGCAAGTGACGCTTCTTTTCACGTTAGTGTATATTTTCTTTGATTTTGGGGGATTTTTTTTGTCTTTTCATACAAATACTATTATTTTGGAGGGATTCTGAGTGAGGTCTGGGTAGAACGCAAAACAGTCATCTGGCAACACTGCACTCATGTCATGTCATGACATGACAGTGACAGTCAGTCAACTCAACAAGAGTACAGAATTTCTGAAATATTTAAACATTTTATTATAGCTCTGTTTATTAATTTCAGGCCAAAATGGTCCACGACAAAGGACCAGATGATAATTTATTTAGAGCATTTATAAGTGCACTCTATACCACAGTAGACACACCTGTAACATGGTTTCGGGGTAAGGAATTGCGAGTTTGTATTGATGTTGTTATGTAAGTGTCGCATTATTAATGGTTTTTTAAATTGCTGCAGAAAAAATAGTGGAACCGAACCAAAAGAAGTATCCTTGGTACCACCAGCAGTTCCGCCGTGTGCCAACAATTGACCAGTGCTACACCGACGACGTCGTTTGCGACTTCGAAGCAAATGTTCAATTCAAGCGTGATAGGTTAGAATCTATTTATTTTATTTTGTTGGTCACTAGTACTCATAAGAGACCTTGGTCAAAGCTAAGCCATAGGGCAGCGGTTCCCGAATTAATTTGACCACGGAACCCTTTTTGGGCAGAACCCTAGCTCAAGTAAGAACTAACTGTAACATTGTTTTTATGTAAAATCACACCATTCTGAGGCTTTTTAGCTTAGTGTTTGCGGCTCGTCTTTCCTTTAGTTGACGTGGAGTTAAGAGTTCATATTTTTTTTGTATAAAGAACTCATAATTTAGATCACAAATACGAAATATTAAGGTGCGGAAACAAATAGGACACGAGAAAAAATTTTCTAAAAATTAAGATTTTCTAGGTTAAAATGTCTAATTCCAGGCCAGTGTCGTCATTTTTTACGTTTAATGGCGGCGTACTATGTTGGTAGCACTGCTAAATTGTTGCGATGGTAACCAAAGACCGCAGGGTCACGTGATAGGTGCGAGGAGCGTAGCGACGAGCATGTTAGGTGCACATGAACCCAGCGCGCAAGCCGAGCGAGCGAAGCGAGCGTGCCCCGGCAGCGGCCGGCGAAGCGCCAGAAACGACTTTGTTTACGTGCAAAATCTTGTACGTATGTCTCCTCCCCTCTCCCCACCTCTTTTTAGCCTCCCCTGCTTAATTCCCATATTTTTTGTTTTGAGGTTATGTTTACACAAAAAAATATTTCTCGAAAACTACGCATCGTCGGCAGATGGGGATTGGAGGAGGTTGTTGTTTCAACTTGTTTCCCTTCCCCTCCCCCTCCCCTCCTTTAATTGCCGAAAAATAACAGTAATTTGGCTGTTATCATTACTTTTTAGTGCGAGATTAAAAATTCATTTAAAAAAAAGTATACATTTCCGCACTCCCTAATTTTAAGGGGGGGTTAGGGAGGACCCCCCCTCCCCCCTACCACCCCTCCCACCCTTAAATTCAACGTCAACTAATGGAAAGTCGTACCTGCATCTCCTAAGTATAGTTTGACTTTAAAAGGACTTTTTACGATAAAAATATTTATTTAGTTATAACAAAAAGATATTTACTTAATTCATTTTCACGGAACCCCTTAGAACCTCTTACAAAACCCCAGGGTTCCGTGAAACACCATTCGGGAACCGCTGCCTTAGTACCCTAAGGCAGTGGTTATGGTTACTAACTAAAAGCCAAACAAAACTTGGAAGTAGTGGTGATATACCTACTGAAAGATTTACCAGAATTTAGAGCCTTTTTTCACGTTGTCACACCATCTGTACAACAACTTGCTCAGCATACTCAGTACTGAAAGCACGTTGAAAGCTTACTGAACACCTATATTTCAATAGTGTTCCTGTATTGTCGGCACAGCAGCGGTGCGATGTCAGCACAGCCGG
The DNA here is from genome assembly GCA_943789525.1 of Agriphila geniculea. Classification (NCBI taxonomy): domain Eukaryota; kingdom Metazoa; phylum Arthropoda; class Insecta; order Lepidoptera; family Crambidae; genus Agriphila; species Agriphila geniculea. The sequence continues at coordinate 17,041,182 of OX038874.1, forward strand.
CGCAGAAAGAAAAGGCCTTAGTTTTTAATGACTATATATGCACTTATATCTTTTTAAACCTATACGTACTTTGTGAGTTATACTTATCAATGTTCTTATTTTAGAATTATACACTAAATTACTTTCAGAGCTGTTGAGTCCGAAATATTAAGCATCTTGCGTCAGCGCTATGAGGACTGTATGCTGCACGAGTCCCCTGACCACCTGACAATCTGTAAACCTTTTTGGGATAAATATAAGGATGCTGAAGAGGCTTGGTTTATTAAATGTATGTATTATTTATATTACTTATCATGCGATTTCTTTTAAAAGCTTTAAAAAAATACAGTCTTAATCTTGATAGAACTTCAAAGTTTATTTTCTTTGATGATGATATGAGTTTTTGAATGGGTACCTAACAGTGGCGAGGGGTGAAATTATGGCGAAGGTAAGCCGCTCTTCAAAAATGATGCAAAATGTAGTGATCTGCATAGTGGATCAGTGGGGTGGGATTTCCAAAAGGTAAGCCGATGGGAATCGGCTTGTACGGACCCTTCGCCACTGGTACCTAATTATTATTGTTAATTTGAAAAAAAAAAAGATTGCTTCTCCTGGGGCCGTACCGGCTAACTTACATGGCTATCGTAATCGCTTTCATTTGACAGATGGATGTAACACATTGCTACTTCTCAATAGAAGTTGTTTATACCCAGTGGTATAAACGAAAACTTACCAAAGAAAAGTAGCTATGTATCACATCCATCTGTCAAATGAAATCGATTATGATAGCCATGTAAGTTAACCGGTACGGCCCCTGATCATTTGGTATCTACATCCGATAATTATTTTTACAGATGGTGATTTAGGTGCATATGGTGATGCCCGAAAAGCCTACATGAAACAGAAACATCGCATGATTTGGGAGAGGCGCTATGGCCCTCTATCAGACCAAACTCGTTAAATGTTAAAACTACACCAGTCGATCAATCCCCTAAACATAGGCATTATTGTATGCAATAATAAAATTAATACATTTTAGTGAACAACGTTTTTGTTTCTTCATTCATCTATAAATTCTTGAATGGCCGCCATTCCACACGGAGTACTCTCGAATTCATAATAAATGTAATCTCTTATATAAAAGTGAAGGGGTGACTGACAGACCCAGCCCAAACCACTGAACCTGGAGACTTGAAATTTACTTGAATATAAAGTATCTATGTACAAAATACATAGATACTTTATACAGTGTTAACACCCACTAAGAAGGGATTTTTGGAAATTCCACCCCTAAAGGGTTGAAAAGGGGGTACACAAAGTTTGTATGGAAAAATATAAATTGACATTTCGACTTGAAACTTCGTAGGAGTACTTCTAAAAACAAATAAGCAAACACGTGTTTCGTGGATTTCCGAAAATCAACCCTTTAGGGCGTAAATGGGGTAAAAAAATCCCAACATCGGTATGGGTGACGTTATCGAAGTTTTATGGGATGTTGATTGCGAAAATTGCATTTATTTTTAAGTGGTAGACATTATTCAAACCCTAAAGGGGTTAATGGGGTTCAAACTTTGTATCGAAAAAATATAAAATAGACATTACGACTTCAAATTTCGTAGGAGTACTTCTATAAACAAATGATCAAACACGTATTTCGTAAATTTCTGAAAATCAACCCCTGAAGGGGTAAATGGTGTAAAAAGCCCAAACTCGATATGGATGTCGTTATTGAGGTTTTATGAGATGTTGATTACGAAAATGGCATTTATTTTTAAGTCTAACATAGTGTTAGTGGCTATGTTAGAACCTCTAAAGGGGTAAAATGGGGTTCATGTTTTGTATGAAAAAATAATATTAAATAGACATTTTGTCGCGAAACTTCGTAGGAGTACTTTTAAAAACTAACAGCTTACAAAAAGCAAACATATATTTTGTGATTTTCCTATAATTAACCCCTAAGTGGTAGATGGGGTAAATAAACCCATAGAATAGAACAGAATATCATTATTTGCATTTGATTCATTTATTTGCATAGAGTTCAACACGGTGCCATGATTCAACCCCGTAAGGGGTTAAATGGGATTCGTATTCTGTATTGAAAAATAATATTCAATAGACATTTCGACTTGAATCTTCATATGAGTATTTCTAAAAACAAATAAGCAAACCAATCGACATGGATGTCGATATAGGGGTTTTATGGGATGTTAATTGCGAAAATGGCATTTATGGCAACACGACACGGTGTACATTATTCAACACCTAAAGGACTGAAACGGGGGTTCAAATTTTTTTATGGAAAAATAATACAGGAACGGGAACAGGAATGAGAACGGGAAAGGGAACTAATAATACTAGTGGCTCCGTGAGCTGTAGACCTCGCGATAAAATAAAATAAAATGTCGCCATGAAGTTTTCAAAACACACAGTAGGTACGTGAGTATTCGCAGCTAGATGGTGCTTCTAATTTTGATAATTTTTCAAAATGGGTGAATATTTTATAATAAATTTGGAACAATTGGGTTGACTAAACAGTTATATATAGGTAATTATCGAACCTACTCACAAAATTTCACCAGAATTGGTTGAGAAATGCGACCTGTAGAGTGTAGAGAAGCCGGAAAGCTGGACTGAAATATGTTTTTTACATATCTCCGTCATTTAAAAAAAAATCTAAAAATTGCCTCGACAAAAAAATTCTATATATTTATCAAATCTGATCACAAAATTTCACCGGGATGGGTTGAGAAATGCGACCTGTAGAGGAGAACAGACAGCGCCGGGAATCCGGACTGAAATATGATTTTTTACATTATCTCCGCCATTAAAAAAAAACTAAAAACTGGCTTGACAAAAAAAATCTATACAATTTTCAAACCTGCTTACAAAATTTCACGAGAATCGGTTGAGAAATGCGACCAGAGGCCGTATTACGAGCTCTTAAAACCTGCCAGGTTTATAAATTGTTGTAATGACATCTCTTTCTCTCTGTATAGCAAATAAAAGAGATACATTGATAGCCAGTCAGAAAACTGACTGGAAATAAGAGGTCATAATACAGCCCCTGTAGAGGAAAACAAACAGCACTGGAAAGCCGGACTGAAATATGTATTTTTAACATTTCTCCGTCATTTTGAAAAATTTCAAAAAACTGGCGTGACAAAAAAAAACTATATTATTTTCAAAACTGCTTTCACGAGAATCTGTTGAGAAATGCGACCTGGGGCTGTATTATGACCTCTTATTTCCAGTCAGTTTTCTGACTGGCTATCAATCTATCTCTTTTATTTGTTATACAGCGAGAAAGAGATGTCACTACAGCAATTTATAAACCTGGCAGGATTTAAGAGCTCGTAATACGGCCTCAGTAGAGGAGAACATACAGCGCTGGAAACCCGGACTGAAATATATTTTTTTTAACATATCTCCGCTATTTTGAAAAATTTCAAAACACTGGTTTGACAAAAAAAAAATCTACATCATTTTTAAACCTGCTTACAAAATTTTACTAGAATCGGTTGAGAAATGCGACCTGTAGGCTGGAACAGACAGCCGGACATACGAAAGAATTTTTGCCCAAGCTGAAGCAGAGACGCTTTGCTCGCAGTTCGTGCTCGCTCAGTCAATTATTATTATAAATATGAAAGTTTAATGTTTGGATGTTTGTTACAAACTCAATCACGTAAAACCGGCTGAACGGATATGGAATAGCACACAGATAGTTACATAGCCTGTGATAAAACATGGATACTTTTTATCTCGGTCAAAGGTTCCTTAGCGATTTTCCGAATGTCCACGCGGACAAAGTCGCGGGCAAAAGCTAGTTGTGAATAAAATAATGCGCTGTGCGTTGAGCGTGTCGAGCACGCAGCGAAGGGACAATCATTGAGTCCATTACTGAGTAAGCGAGAAATTTTCAAGATAGAATACGGGTTTGAAGGAAATGTCAAGCGCACTGAAATGTGATTTATAACATATTTGCTCGTAAAGGGTCTCTTATTACACCAATTTCAATATCGTATTGTATCTCATTACGAACTTGTGCGGTAATGTAAAGTAAAACGCACGGTTTCCTTGATAAACCGTGCGTTTTACTTTACATTACCGCACGGTTTATCAAGATACTTCGTCTAAAACGAACGGTACTTTTTTAAATCTTAGCAAAGAGTTTTTATGTCAGAAAAAGAGGTCAACATTTTATGGATAAAATTAACTTTGGGAGATAAAATATAATAAATAAACATTAAATTATTCAATTTAATTAATTTTGACAGTAAATTACAACCATTTATCTGTAACAAAAACACAAAAATATTAATTTACTTTATTAGTAATACTGGCTGTTTTTATGCCTTTGCCTTAAAAAAAGCGCTGATGCGCGTGCATTGCTAATTTAATTTTTTTTTGCTGTATTGTTTTTATTTGAAAATGTCGTCAAGTAGTGATGAATTTATTAATTCAACACCGCCAGAAGTCTCAGAGGCAGCAAAAAAGGCTACTCTAAGCCTCTTGCCCGAAAAAATTACCGATAAGATACTTACAAGCGTATCAAAATTTAATCATATGGAAAACAAGCAAAGGTGCAAAGTCCGAGTTTTATTTATTTCCTCGCAAATATGTTATAAAACGTCGTATGACATACGTGCGCTTTGATAATTACAGCCTCTGCTTTCTTGTAGCCCTCGCCTACGGCTCGGGCTAGCAATATCGCCTCGGCTGTAATTTTCAACGTACCGCACTTATATCATAATGTACTATTACATACGACGACGTAAGGTCATTGCGCGAGCAGCAAAATAACCCGCTGTTAGAACATCGCCAGTGGTTATCCCGTCATTTTGATATCAAGATGGCGGGACAACCAGCTATGCTGAATATCTTTGAAACTATTTTTTTTTTTAACATAGACACCAAATGCTATTAAGTATATCCTAGACACGAAATATTACAAAAACCAGGCAGTATCCCGCCATCTTGACATTCATCAAAATTCGTCGTGGTCAAATCAGTTTGACTACTAAGTTTGATCAAGACGAAGCAGGGCAAATCGTTCTTCATTCGCCGGCCAGGTTACCCAGAAAATGTAGCAGTGTAACATGGGCATGTCACTCAAGTTTCAACACTTCCAATCAAAAGATAATTTCATAAGGTCGAATCGAAACCTTTCGGGCCCGTGGACCTACCGATTTGATCTACTAGTAGGTCCACGGTATACCACTATGTACTCGTGGTCCTACTGGACTAGTAGGGACTAGATGGATAATTTAGCGATTTGATTTCAAATAAAATAAATATTTTATATTTTACGACATAATGTTATATTTAGTCAAAAAATTACCAGGGCAACATAACTTACAAGGAGTTATACCTACAATACTAAATAATAGAATATGACTCGCACCACGATATATGTGCAGGACATTATAGAAAAAAAACCCGGTTGGCACTCTGGGAGTGCCGGCAGAAGTGAAAACTTGGATATTATCGTTGTGCATTTTTTATATTTTGAAATTAGTGGCAAAGGATTAAAATTATTTCTTTCCTATTACTATACAGTCACACAATTCAATCAGTTTGTAATTAGAGAAAAATTCTAAAGATTTCACACTAGTGGCCTTTTTATTAGGGTTCCGTAGCCAAAATGGCAAAAAACGGAACCCTTATAGATTCGTCATGTCTGTCTGTCTGTCTGTCTGTCCGTCTGTCTGTCTGTCTGTCTGTCTGTCTGTCTGTCTGTCCGTATGTCACAGCCACTTTATTCCGAAAGTATTAGGACTACATAATTGAAACTTGGTACGTAGATGTATTCTGTTAACCGCTTAACGAATTTAATACAAAAATAAGAAAAATAAAAGATTAAGGGGGGCTCTCCATACATGGAACTGAAACTGAAAAAATTTTTTTTCTTCAAACCAACACGTGTTGGGTGTCTATAGATAGGTCTTTAAAAATGACATTAAAGTTCCTAAGACAACTTTTTCTCAAAGTCAACCGTTTGAAAGATATTCACCGCCAAAGTGGTAAAACGTGTGTCCCCCCCCCCTTTAACTTTTGAAATAAGAGAGTGAAAAATCTAAAAAAAATATATACTGTAGACCTTAATAAACACTTTCAACCAAAATTGGTTTGAACGAAATATAGTAATTATTTTTCGAGATATAGCACATTTTCCAAAACCGCAAATATAACTTTGTCATTCATACCAACACTGTGAAAAACAAAGTTATTTTTACAGACGAAAAATTATAGGTGGTATTAAATATGGTATGGTATAAGGTAACTACGGAACCCTACGGCGCGTGGCCCGACACGCACTTGGCCGATTTTTAATTTCTACATGCACGCATTCTACGATTTAAACTTATAGTCACAGAGTATAAATAAGTCTTATGATTTCACCAAAGAGATCGCTGCTATTAGTTCCATTTTCAAAATTAGCGCGTTGCTGGTGACACGTGTTTACGTCTTAAAATGACGCCGCCATTTTCAACGCGCCCCGTAGAAAGAAAGGGGGATACTTCCGCCGCCAGCTGTCTACTCTCCATCCGTCTTACGCATTTTCGATCAGCCACGTGGTTCTTACTGACGCGAGTTTACAAATACCTACAACGCCGCTAAAGAAGTTTTCACTTCAAAAAATATTTAATATTCCATTATGAAATATGAAAAGAAAATGAATTATATTCAGTCAAAAGTACCAGGGCAACATAACTTATGAGGAGTTATTTTGATTTCGTACCACGAAGATGTCTTAATTCCTTCTCTTTAATTTTTCAAAAATGTTTTCAAAAATATAAATCAAAATAACTCCTTGTAAGTTATGTTGCCCTGGGGCCCTATTTTTGAATCGCTCGTTTCTATTGATTTTTGTTCGAAATCTTATTATTTTGAGTAATATGTCGAACAAAAATCAGTCACACAGTCGAGCGTTTAATAAGAGCGAAAGAACATTAGGATTTCGGGTTAGGTTTGGAATAATCGTTTTTTATTAGTTATCTATAGATACCTACTGTAGGACATTACGATATTCTAAAAAGCCCTAGTCCAGTAAGACCACGAGTACATAGTGGTCCTACCAGTAGGTCAAATCGGTAGGTCCACGGGCCCTTAAGGGAAAATTATCTGTGTTTATAATGCCTGTGCTGTGATGTGAAACATGTATAGACTTCTTGAACTCTATTATTTATTTTTTAATATTAAATATTTACTCGCTGGCCAACACCAAAGCGTTCGGGGGGTTTAGCATTTCCAATAAAATACAATAATTTCAAAAAATAACATTTATTTTCCAACACTACATTCATTTTTCCATGCAATACTGATGAGATACTACTTTCGTACATACATTGATTCTATGGTTGGAACTACAACAAGAAATGAATGATCACAGAATTATGAAGATGTAGAAAAAAATAACACTACAATCTTACATCTTCTCTTACTGTACTTGGAATACTTATTACCTAACTTAAATGTAAAAAAAAATAAAACTGTTATTGGTCACAAAAAAGTAAAAACAGGATTCTTTCACAAAGTACTTAAATTTATCCTACAGTCTTAATAAATTGAATAATTTATTAGTTTTAAATACAATAATTTCAAAATATGGACAGATTTGCTGCAAATTTTGAATGATGCAATTACATTTAAGAACTTAATTAGAATATTACCGGTCACATGAATAAAAAACTTTTAAACTTAATTCCTTGTTTCTGAAAGATCAACAATTTGTGCGTAATATTTATTAATTTCGTAAATAGGTTATTACGATGGAACTTATAGGTGATTGTGTCAATTGACACTTCATCGAGTCAAAAATATTTTCGTGGTTCAAACATATATTAATTTGATGATCTTTCAGCTACTTGGCATTCAATTACTGTGCTACAAACATCTATCAGCCAATTTATTGGATATTACTTAAAATGCGGACTGGCAGTATAAAAATTAAATAATATGAAATACATAATATAAAATCAATAAACAGTACACTTCCACGCAAGTAAAAGGTCCTGCCTGCGTAAAATAATCACCTAATCACGCGTATCCGTTTAAAATATCGACGTTCCACATTAATAACGTACAACTTAATGATTTTCTAACGTATGCCATATTTTGTACCAATTCCTTAATTAGCTTCATACAGAAGAATTATGTACACTATATACATAAATAAAATGAGTTTCTTTACTAAGATGTTTTGATTGCATAATTATAATTTAATAATATTGTACAATAGGTAACTTAAATGTAATAGTTAAAGTGATGGCATTTGTAGGTACATTCTGTATCACAGTAAAAATGCCTTAATACGTGTGTCTCTTTATTCTAAAACTATAAAATAATTTGTTAATTTCTTATAACTTTTGTTTATCCATAGAAATGTACCCATTGTATTATTCAATGCAATATAAACATTTGGCAACCCCAAATTTTGTTCGATACATTTTATTAAAAATATTAAGTCCACATAACTACTGAGTTCGCCTAATTCAACTATCCTTTTTAACAAATTTCGGATAAGTCGATATTAGAGCGATGCCTCTATTGCTAATAAGAATTCTACAAATAAATAATAATAATATTTATCAGGAATCATTTGTTTATAAAACTTTTATTAGCTAGGAATATCTTCAAAATTACTCGTACCCCTACGTAAAATGTCCATGTTCTTTAAGACTTATACATACATTTAATACATTTTGCAATCCATAGTTGGCAACAAGTTAAGTAGGGAGATAGTTTCTAAATTATTCTTACAATAAAAAGTATACCTACAATGATTCTTAACAAAATACTCACAGAAAATATTGAGAAGAATAAAATAACCAAGATTTTTTTCTATCAATGTGGAACTACGAAATTTTAAATAAAAAGAAATAAAATTATAATTGCACATTAGGCACAAGCATGTTTCGTTAAAGCAATACTCTTCTAAAACTACACAATATCTTATGTAAAACATTTGAACGTTCTATAATTGACTCAATATTGTGGTAAGAGTTATAGTTATTACATATAAGGGCCAGTCGCAAAATATTCTTTTGAAGTACCTACCCAGCTCTTGCAATTACATATTTTTCAAACATTTATACAATGTAAATGTTATCTAAAAGTACATAAATTCGAAAGGGATATCTTAAGGACAGAAAAAAGAATTTCTCTGTACAATAACAACTACAACGTTTTTTAAAGTAAACGATTAAGCCAATTGCATGCACTTTAGATCGAGATCACATATCAAAGGATAAAATTTTCGATAAAAATCAACATGATTATTGTACTTTAGTTAGATCACATTCGAAAAATGTTATAAGTGATATTAATATAGTTCATTTTTTACTTATACTACTCCTAACGTAACTTTGAGCTTTTCATAGCAGATGATATGATATGTATATTTCTGATGTGATAAGAAAACATAGTTATATATTGTTATAATTATAATAAAATATACCACACGGCGACAAGTATCATACATATCATTTCTATATTGGATAGAAGTTAATGTTTCAGGCCCTCGTTTAGACTTAAGTCTAAGAAAAAATATAAAATGTCAAAAGATAAAATAATGATTGATTGGCTATACTTATTCAAGTTTCTAACCAATCTGATTCACTCGATAAAAATAATTGGTGAAGACTAGACTAGAACATAATAAAAATTAAGTACTACCCAATATGTTTTAATAATTACGTCAAGTGTTAAAATGCTTTACGAGTTTAGGATTTCAAAGAATAGGGTAGATGACTCGGAACGAAAAGCTGAAGAAAATCCCAGGTTTATTTAAAACAGTCTTTACTTTTATATGTATAATATTCAATAAACCTACCACTTTATAGAAAGGGACAACAGAAGGTTAAAGAAAGTACTCTTAATTTCATTAAGAATTCAATCTGGAAAGTGAATAACTTATGCTTAATAATTAATATTAGATATGAGATTGTGCTTGATCAATGATAGAATTGAAAAAATATTTTTTAATTGATCTAACTTAGTATTTCCAAAACTAAGTGAATGAAATCTAGAGAGAATGTAAATAATTGGAACTTCATTTCAATGATAAGTTATTGGCAAAGTAGGGTCCGGCCGTTAGGCACTCATTCCGCCACGCTCCCGGCGCTTCATTCTTTTTTGGTCTTTCCACCAAAGCAATAGCAAATAAAATCTATTAGGAAGGGTAAAATTTTAGCTCAGTTTTCTTATATTGCCAGCCAGGTGAAAAGCCAAACCAGCCATATTTGAATATAGTAAATTACTGGGAAATAAAACTACGACATCATAAAGCTTTTATAAAGTGTCAACTACCCTATTGTCATAGACTGATGGATCGTACTAAACTGACAAACTATATAACATTTTACGAATGCGTGGAACATCACTTAATCTAAAAAACACACAAAAATATACGCGATCTAAAACATTATTGTTATAGACATCACATTTTTCAGGACACTTTTATTAGTCTAAATAATAAAATTCGTTTCAACCCTGGCTGGGACAACCCTTTGACAGCTTCCGTTGAGAACACATGCAATCTTCAATTGATATAATAATATTGGAAAGGAATGCTCTTCATAAAGTTGCTTTGGTGGGAATAAGTTAGGAAGCATCGAATTGTGCTGCCAGACGAATGCGACCTGCGATTGGGAAATACATTAATATTTATCTAAGGGATTAATGGGGAATTAATACTTTAGATGATAAATGCTAATAGCATACAAAAGAAAACATTTCCAAACAGTTTCCAAAATTAGTAAATGCTCACCAAATCCTAAACCGCCCAAGAAGATTTGGTGAGCATAACTAATTCTGGGTTAGGTTAGGTTAGATTGGTGATAATTTAAACACAAGCCATTTTAATGTTTTGCAATATTTAATGGTAACAACTTACGTTTTTCTTGGATGAGAAACGCAGACGGTGTAGGGAGCGCGCTGGCTGGAGGGGAGCACCAAATATTGCCTCTTGGAGATTCGAACACTCTGGATCCCTGTTAAACATTCATTAGTTTAAAATTCGATTTCATCTTCGTTTTGCCGCTTGAGACAGGTTGCTTTTTTATAGTAAGTCTATTTTACACACTTTTTTCAATAAAACCTGTACTCCTGAACCTGTTTCCGTACTTTAACTGATCCTTGGTCGTTAATCTGCAGATTAGCTAGGGAATGTGCAGATTACCTAGTTAAAGTACGAAATGAAACAATTTTTCGCACTTTAACTGATTCGACCAGTGAATCCGCAGATGAACTAGTTAATCTGCAGATTCACTGATTTCCGCACTTAAAGTGACATATATTTTCTTTGCCGCCGTTTCCCACTTGTCCTACCAGTTGTTCTACTGGGAATTATTAACATCCCAATAGACTTACTATAAAAATAAAAAGGAATTTTGGTGCCCGTAAAGTTGTTGACGAGACAACTGTCACCAAAATTCCTGTCAAAATAAAGTGACTGTCTCAAGCAAAACTAGATAGTTTTAAGAGTTTGTAATACGGGGGTTGGACTGGGTTGAAACTAGTGTCTACACGAACCCAGTAGCAAGTCAGCGCTGGACTGGATTACTGTAGTGCCATGTTACTGACCCCGTATAAACCAGGCATGACGGGGCGGTGTGTTTACTCCGGCTCCGTGAACACCTCGCGGAATTCACGCAGGAACTCTGCTACGCTCTCGATACCTACATCACGTGAGTGTCGCCGCTATGTTTACCTTCTGTCCGGGCGGCGTGTCGTACAGCGAGTAGTCGGCGTGGTCGGGGTCGCCGCAGCGCACCACGGCCACGCCCTCGCACAGCGCCCACAGCCCGGGGCTGGGCTCCGTGAACACCTCGCGGAATTCACGCAGGAACTCTGCTACGCTCTCGATACCTACATCACGGACAAAACAGTCACGAACAAGTCTCAGTGAATCATTAACTTAAAAAGGAAAAATTGTGCTTCCTTGATTAAGGCACAGAATATACAGGGTCACTTTGAACTTACCATCCAAATTTTGAGGATGTGTTCAGTTCATGAAACTGAACAACTTTCTCTAAGGAACACATGGTCAAATATGTAAAATAAAAATCGACTTTCCATACAAATCAAAGAGATCACGTGATCAATTTAGTATGGGATGACCAAAATTTTTTGGCGAAATTTGACACGTTTCTTAGAGAAAGTTGTTTAGTTTCATAGACTGGACACATCTTTAAAATTTGGATGGTAAGTTCAAAATGACTGATGAATGATGAATAAAAAAGAAAGTCTCCGCCCCGCCCCACAATCAATTACCTCACCCCACCGCGCACCCCGAATCGTGTGCTCATTTTAGTCGGGTGCCAACGTCCGTTTACGGCGCGCGACGATCTATTGTTCGGCCATCTGCGACGGGCCGGACACACCGGCGTAGTCGTTAGCCCTAGCTTCACGCACACAGTTGCGCTTGTACAATTACGTCATCTGTGTAACGTCTGTGTAATAGGTAGTTGAAACACGGCGCTTGTATGGTGTGTCCGGGGTGTGATTAAGGGCTGATTTTTGAATCCTAACGCCTATAGAACATCTCCGCCGCGAAACCGTACCAACAACGGCACCGCGGTAGTTCTGTCATATTTCTGCTATGAGTTGTTTTCTATCGACGACGATATATGAGGATCACATCTACGTAGCGGTTTCGATTTGTTGCTTTCGCGTGTGTCAACACGGTCGGAGACGATCGGGTGGAATCGCGCGTGAAAAATCTATGCATAAGAACAGGCTGTTCGCATTTGTTTCGCTTGTCGAACTCATGGCGGAACCTACTGCGGTGTTCCGCGGGCGGAGGTGTGCTACAGTCGTCAAATAACAGATATCAGTAATATTATAAGTCAATTAAAAAAACTCGACAGACAAACATATGACAAATAATTTTAATTTCTTTGGGGACTTTCCTCCCACCCCTCCCTCCCCTCAAACACTAATGCAACGGTCCATATACAAAATTTTTACTTTCATAACCTCAAACTCTAACCTTGAATCTCTGGAAGTGTGTTTGCTAATTGGTGTGGCGGAGTCTTAGAGCATTTAACCAATTAAGGAGACGCCACTGTCAGGCGTACCCCTCTGTCAAACGAGAATGACCGCCGCTCATACTCGTTATATAAAACTAGTTGACCCGAGTTCCCCGCCATTCAGCTGATCATCGTACACGCGAAACGACCTGAGCTAAAAATACCGATTTGCAGTGTTTTTTCATGTAAAAAAATATCGGAAACATTTAGTGTGCAAAAGGATAACGTTATTTTCCATCTGCTGGTATTATTTTGTCCAATTGTTTTCACATAATGCACTAAAAATGAAAATAATTCAAAAATATTGTCAATCAAACAGTGTTGCCACTAAATTATACAAAATCCCTTTTAGCCTAATTTTTCAAGTTGAATGTATGACCAATGACACTTAAAACATCACGTTCCTTCTTAACCTGTTAATACCTATTCATTAGGTACTGTAGTGTAGACGCTTGATGAATTTATTAGGTATAGATTACTTTTAGCAAATTTATTTATTGTTATTTTTTTCTTTATCTTTATTTATTATAATCTCTTACTCAATACTTAAAAAATAGCAGGACTATTAAACTTATGTTTAAAATAGGCATTGTAGCACATGAGTAAATAAACGGAATAGAGTACAAGCTCTCAAAACTTATACCCATTCTTCAAGGGTTGACACCTGCCTTTCTATTGTCTAATTTCAAAATCTATCGCAATCGCTTTCAATGATGTAATACATTGACGCTTCTTCTTGACACAAATAAAAACTTACCAAAGAAATGCAGCAATGTGTCACATCCATCTGTCAAACGAAAGCGATTGCGATAGATTTTAAAATTAGACAATAAGCCCCCTAGTTGCAGGTTGAAAAGTAGGGAAAATAGAATACGTCCGAATGTCACAGCCACTTTATTCCGAAAATATTAAGATTACACAGTTGAAACTTGGTAGGTAGATGTATTCTGTTAACCGCTTAACGAGTTTAACACAAAAATAAAAAAATAAAAGATTAAGCTATTACTTATGGGGGATTATTACTATTCTTCTCGCTCTTTTATATTGATATCGAGGGAGTACACAATTTCGCATTTAAAAATTGTGTATTATTTTTTTACGCGTTTTATTTATAGTTAGTATTAAACCATTGTCAAATTACAACTTAAAACGGGAGTTATATCGACGAGTTCCGTTGTAAAAATCTGTCAAATGAGACCGGTCGCTAGGTGGTTTCTAATTAGATAATCAGCCTGCCGGCTGACAATCCAAGTCTCCGTGCAAATATTTTCTTCTTCATTGTGACATTTGTGACCCGCGGGCTCCGTGATCTGTCGCGAGCTCCACTCTCCGTGCTTCTTTTCATTGTGACTTGCCGCGGGCTCCATTCTCTGTGCTTCTCCCCATCGTGAGTATCGTGACCGGCCGTGGGCTTCCACTACACTACGTGTGTGTTTTGAGGATTATCATAAATAAATTGTATTTTATCAAATTATATTTCTGTCATTCACTTCTTAGATACAATTCTCCTTAGGCGATTCTACTTATCTTTCTTTTACCTCCTTAACGTAACATAATTTATTATTATAAAATTTTTACGGATGTCACTAATTTTTCCCAAAATATGCCATTTTAATTTTAAAAACGGTGGCCACACTGCAGCAAAAGTAATGTTGTGACAGCACTGAAACAAATATCGATATCGACTTTATCAGAAGGTACCTATGTTATTCTGGCTATAAAATATTGGAAAAAAATACTAACTTTTTTCTGCCGAAAGAGGAATTTCGTTTTTTCAGTAAAAAAACTCTATTATTTATTTTGACGGAAGCGAAATGTGACGAAAGTGGCCTAAATGTTTATATTTCAGATTTCCAAAAGATGCAATGATACGAGATGCCTCGATCCAAGCTTGTGCAAAACATGTTTCCTAAACGTACTCGCACAATTTGCTCACAGCATTTTGAAGCTTCCTACTGTTTTATAATACAAGCTAATAACACTAAACTCAAAACTCAAAATAATTTATTCAGTCTAGGCTGTTACAAGCACTTGTGACACAGAATACATAATAGTACAAGTCTTGTGAATGTCATAGAAGCTACGCCATCGGTTCGCAAACCCTAAGCGGGAGACCTTGTAACGAGCAGAACCGGCAAGAAACTCGTCAAGGACTGCTTTTTTTCTCCCTGTATAATATTTCATACGGAGTCGTCAACATCGAAAAACGACCTCAATATTTAAAGTGAGGGCATTTTCCATCACAATAATTTTTACACACAATGGGTATGAAATGAGTTACCTACTACATATCGGATTAGTAATTGTGAGAGTAAATAACTTTCAACTAGCTGAGAAATTACTGATTATGTGACTATAGAAATTAAAATGATTGCAATAAAAAAAGAGAAATCAAAACCAGGTATTAGTTAATAATTTTATGTTTTGAGTAAGAAGTCCGATACATATTGATAATATTAAACAGAAAAAATATACGACGTCCTTAGTACAAGCAGGAAGAAGCAGACCCATTCCCACTGGCAGCACCCGTTCACAAGCATGACGCATGAACCACTTTCTTTAAAATAAGTATAACAAATAAAGATTTTTAATGTAGTTATTCCGTTTAAGCCCACCTTGAAATACATCGCTTACAATTTTGAGTCACTGTGTAATGTTTAGGTGAGTTTAAGGTGAGTTCGGGTTGAGTTTGAGTTGAGTTCGGGTTGAGCGCGGGGCGTGTGCAGTAGCATTGACAAAATATAACGGAGCTTATTAATGTGTCATAAAACTGAAAATTGAAAGCGCTTTATTTCAAGGAGTGGGCTCCGGTTAAGTTGAGTTCGAGTTGAGTTTGAGTTGAGTTCTGGTTGAGGTCGGGTCGTGTGTTATCGTCTGAACAAAGCCTTATTTACCCCGCGGACGCACCCCCGCGAACGCACCTCGCGTCGCGCGCCACCACCGCCGCCACCGCTACCGCCTCTGATAGCGGTAAAATTCCGCTATGGTTAAAACAGCGCGTTATCCGCATACCCATTGTGGTTAGGGAGGCGAATAGGGGAATTTTCGGTAATACTCGAGCGTGGCAGTTTAAGATATGAGAGATACCTTGGACCTAATAGAACAACCTTGTAAAGTATTTAGCTCTATATGTAGTGACGCGCGCCTAGGATAGACGATCAGATTAGTAAAAAAAAATCGATAGTCTGAAATACTCGAGCGCGTCAGATTAAGATATTGGGGGTTGATTTTAGTGTTTTAAGACTAAATTTAACTAATCTGACGATAAGTCCATGACGCCGCCGAGTTATAGGGTCGCGAACTTGTAAAAAAAAAACGTTAATCCGGCATTCTCGAGCGCGATTTTTTTTTATTTTATTTTGAAGAATATAATCTAAAACGTACTAAAAATACAAAATCTGCCGGTTTCCGCATGACCGGGAGTGTGGAGGAGCCATTTCGTCTTCCGAAAAACGCGTTGCGGCATATAAGTCGCGAACGATACATTTTACAAAAAAAAAGTTTAAATCACTCTCAGGCACTCAGCAGGAAAGAATTGTGGATGAGGAGCCACAATATGAAAGTTCGAGTGAAGAAGAAGAAGATGAATTGTATTGAGCAAAAATGTAAAGATCATACTTAACAATACAATTATAATCCATTTTTTATATCATTTCATTTTTTTATACAATAAATAATACAATTCGTACTACATTTCATCTACATTTACGTTGGTTGTAACTATCGCTTTATTGTCATTCTTAAATTCCCCGTTCTATCAAGGAGAAAGAAAGGAAAAAAAAAAACCAAAATACCTTTCCGGTCAGATTAAGAGAACACACCAACATTTTTGTCAGATTAAGAAAATATGCTTTCAGGATACCGAGATAAACCTCCCCTATGAAAATCTGACGCGCTCGAGTATTTCAAAAAAACTTTTTTTTTTTGCATTTTCAAAAATTCATCGTAACTTATGGTCACGCCGAAATCGTCAGTTTTTTTAAAGGGAGCTTCCTTGGGGCCTACTTAACACCCCTTCCGAAAATCTGACGCGCTCGAGTAAATTTTTTTTTTTTGCATTTTTGACTACTTTGTATGCCTACCCCCACCACGCAAACCGGCAGATTAGTATACCATTGTTATCAGAGGCACTTGGGGCATACGCAGTATGAATATCTGACGCGCTCGAGAATGCCCAAGTAACTGTTTTTTTTTACATTTTTGAAAAACCGTACATGCCAAACCCACCGCTAAAATGGTTTTTACCATACGAGCTTTTCTTTTCGAAATTATTTTATCTTTCGATTTTGATAGGTCTCGATGGCGCCGTTGAATTACGCCATTTAGCTACCTCGCCTCCCTAACTATTGGGATATCGTTAGCGCCACCGGTAGAGGATACCGCTGAGATTTGAATCGTCTCACTAATCTAAGAAATTATGTCTTTGATTTTAAAGATGCGAAAACCTACCAGTATTTGAAAACTCTTGCTTAGTGAAATTGACCGGGTAGAATTTCTTGCAGTATCATCAATTTTACTGACTTATCCTAATAAGTCACCCTGTAGATTTTGACGACAGCCAAAGGTTGCCTTAGCATCATCGAAGGGCCTAAATTGAAAAAAAAAGAACTACAGACTTATTTGAATTTTTGTCATCATAATTCAATCATTAAGACATAAATTAAAAATATGAGCCGAAGGTATCGAGAGTAAAATATCGATAGTGTCAAGCACTAGCAACGTTTACATGAAAATGACGTCATCGCGCGTACTGACAGGTTGGTTTCTGCGTGTGTATGTATTTGTGTGCGTAAAGTTTAAGCTAGTGTTTGATAATTTTGTCGTGTGCGTGCGTAGCAACGTGATCGAAAATGCATTAGTGTTTAACGCTATTTGTGTGTGCGTTACCTCGTCCCCCGCGGAAAGTGGCAGACTTTTTTGTAAAGAAATTAGTTCTCATGACGCCTCCTTACTTGGTTAAATGCTCTAAGGGCGGAGTAGTACATTTTCACCCGTCTCAGAAACCGGGCATAAATGATTCCAAAGCTCAGATTAGATATAGGACGCAAAGGCTATAGATTAGAGATGCACCGGATCCTACTTTTGACGGGTACCCAGCAACCGAGTAACCGACGCAAGCTTGTGCCGGGTAGCCAGGTACCCGGCAAAATTACCCGGCATGAAAAGAAGTACATTCCACTTCCCTGTTTGAATGAATGAATTAGATCACTATCTCAACTCAGCAAGGGCTCGTAGGGATATAAATCTCTATAAGTGGTTGTCCGATAATATTGGTCACCACCCTATTATAAAGAGTCTCGCGATTATATTTTTATATCTATGAGAAAAAGCGCAACAGACTTAACCCAGATCGCGCTGAACAGCTTGTATATCTTCACCATAATTTACCTCTTTTGAATTATGAATACCTATTCATGTTTACTTGAAATAAATATCTGTTCTTGAAATAACTTTTTTTTTTTTTAATTTTATCCTAGACCTACTTAATTAGCCGGCAGTGCCGGGTATCCGGCGCCGTTACCCGGTACCCGGCTGGATCCCGAAAAAGTGCCGGATCCGCCGGGTACCGGATCCACACCGGGTACCCGTCCCATCTCTACTATAGATACTGGAGATTTTCTTTGGTGAAAAATACTATAAATATAGAATTATTGACACGTTTTTTTTTTAAATTGGTTTAACAGATCCAAGGATCACTCTAATCAAACTATACCTTAAAATACAATTAAAGTTTGTAAAACTAACTTATTTAAGAAAACTCACCCAAATCAGCGCAAGGGAACACCGGTTCGAACCTCGTAGTGTAATTTTCATAAACATCCATAGCCGTCATAGGCGTCAACTTCTCCGACATAATCTGTGCGACGCGCCACACCGCGCGCCATTTTGCCGTCACTCTAATACAACGATCCGATATTTCGATAACGCCCGCGTTTATCATATTCCTTATATCGGGATCGTAGCCTCGAAGACGGCGGTAGGCGCTAATAAAATAGTCTTCGGTGGAGCCGCGAGCGACACTTCTGTCGGCACTGAGGACTGCGCAAGCGGCTAGTATGGATGTGGACCAGCGAGGAGATTCACCCGGCGGACGAATTAAACCGCCTTCGATGCAACCGCCGGAGGCGTATACTAGCGCTTCTAGTGATGCGACGTCTAGGATCTCGGGCTGTGAACAAAATATTAAATCAAGACAAAAGTTTAGTTGGGAAATACTACTCTGTGTAAAAAGTATCGGGAATATGTCAATAAAAAGACCCGCGTAAAAGAGGTCGTTCTAATTTTTTTACTGCATGTTGGTAGCACTGTACTGATTAAAAGCGCAAAATTTGAGCGGGATCTGTCATTTAATTTGTTTTAAACTACACTTTTTGTTGGTGATAGTTTTGAGTCCTCGGCGATTTTTACAATGGAAAATGATAATGCACCATCACACACAGCCATTATAGTGAAAGAGTTTTTAGCGAAAAATTCAACAAAAGTTCTCGACCAAGCACCGTATTCACCTGATATGGCTCCGTCTGACTTTTTTTTATTTCCCAAGTTAAAATTACCACTTCGAGGAAAACGTTTTGAGTCGATAGAAGCCATAAAAGAAAATTCGCTGAATGAGCTAAAGGCCATACCGCAAATAGCCTATGATAAATGTATGGGAGACTGGGTGAAGCGGTGGAGATGTTGTATTGCAAGCGATGGGGCCTACTTTGAAGGCGATAAAATAAATTTAGATGAATAATTTGTATTTTTTGTTTTATTGACAAATTCCCGATACTTAGTACACAGAATGTAGAACTCTTTCTTCAGTTAGTAAAACAGTTTGAAGTGAAATAACATAAACAAAAAGTACCCTTGACACAGAAGATATAAGTACTACGTACAGAAAGGACACTCCCCGCCCCGCTAGAATCAATTACCTCACTCCACCCCGCGAGTTCATGTGCCGAATCACCAATATTTTTATCAATACGATTCCCATAGTATAGCTTTACGCACACAGTTGCGCGTGTACTATCCTCGCAAATTGGTAATACGATAGAACCTTGTCGCATTAACATATACGTTGACGTCTTCCGCAACTAAAAATGACATGTACCCATAAAATTCTAATACGTAATTTAATATAACTAATTATTGAATTATTATTTTCAATAAGATAGGGTCTGGGTATATAAAAATTTTACAATTGTTTTTCGTTTGAGCAAAACATGGCCGCCAGGTTCATTACCAATTTGCGGGGATAGTACAAAATATCATCGGTTGTATGGAGTGTCTGGGGTGTGCCCTTGATTAAATTGGTAGAAGATAATTTTAGCAGTTTTGCTATCTACTTCTAGCAGTGACTACGAAGGAACGTAAGGAAACCGTCTAAAAATACTAGACTATAATTTTTAGTGTAGTATACTAGACTATACTACACTAAAAATTCCACGAGAAGTTTAATTAAAATTGTGTATTAAAATTAGAATATGAAATAAAATTCACCTCGGCGCCACTTTCGGTCAGGTAAGCGGCTTAAATTACCTTTTTTCTTGTGTGGAATAGAGCCCTAAAAGTGAAACTTATCTATTTAATAATATAGCCACAGCCTTCAACCTCTGCCCCATAACGGTCTTCGCAGTCCCAGGCGCTAATCTGACGCTCCTCTCTCCGCCCGCTTCCACTGCGACGGCTGAGCTCGAACAGTTCTACGAGCTTCACGCAGCCGCAGTGCGCTACGCGTAGCTGACGGCCGAAGATGCTAAAGGCTATTATTATTACCTGAGGTGGAGCTCCAAATTGCGCCGTATATTGCACCGGCAAGGCACCCAAAGGCAGCGCCCCCATAGCCCTCAACCTCTGCCCCATAACAGTCTTCGCAGTCCCAGGCGCTAATCTAACGCTCCGCTCTCCGCTCGCTTCCACTGCGACGGCTACCGTTTCCGGTATGAGCTCGAACAGTTCTACGAGCTTCACGCAGCCGTAGTGCGCTACGCGTAGCTGACGGCCGAAGTGTGCGTGGTACGCGGGCACGAAACGAGAGAACTCCATACGTAAGTTGGGGGTGTAGCAAAGGAGTTCTACAGCCTAAAACAATCGGTTGAGTTTAGCACGGCTAATTAGGGTTAAACATCACCACTCGACTCGAAATATGGGCCAAATAGATGGCGCTGATTTTATTTATCATAGCGTGCTTTCCCAACTTTTACACAATAAAATTTAGCGTGTCCGACATCTAACAACAATTCTTCACTATGAACTATTTTATTACAGCAAAATTATCTCATTAAATACAATATGCTTGTAGTATATGCCAAATACAACTGATTGCGATGGAGCGCCATATATGCTGACAGCATTGTAAAGCTAAGCTTTCCCAGGATTTTGGCATAGATGGCTCTCCATCCGACAATCAATTGTATTTGGCACATACTACAAACATATTGCATTTAATCAGATAATTTTGCTTTGATAAAATAGTTCATAGTGTAAAATTGGTTAGTTGTCGGACACGTTAAAATATATTATGTTAAAGCTAAAATCCTGGGAAAGCACGCTGTAATAAATTTAACATAGGCAATCTATTTGGCCTATAGTTTCAAGCCCAGTCAGTGCTGACGTTTAACCTTAAGGCTACAGTTTAAGTTAAAGAAATGTTTAAATGTAAACGAGATACTAATTACAAAGAGTCACGTTTTGTGATTACTGGTCGAAAAACATTTTCGCACCTCCAGTGTGTAGGTTTGTACAGATATGAAATAATATTGATAACTTTACTCAACCAAACTAAATCTTAAGCAAAAATTATACTCAAAAAGACAACAACAACAAACAAAGAAACAGAAAAATAAAGTGAATTGCAGAGTAAACATATTTCTTAGCAAACAATTTTATCAAATATCTATTCTAATTATTCGACATGATTAAAGTCAAAAAGTAATTATGCAAAGTATCATACCTCCAAAGCAAACTGTATAGTTCGCGCGCGTTCCTCAGGCGTTGGCGTGCGCCGGGGCAACGAGATCGTCCCGTCCGAGCCAATAGACACGGATTGAGGCGTGACTCGTTGCATCAGCTCAGTTAACGTACACACTCCATAGTCGACCGGAGTGAACGGCCTTCCGAATGTTTCTTGGTATAACTGGGCTATATCCATCGGTTGGACGGCGCGGCCCGGTTGAGCTTTCAGCAGTTTGACGAGATCGGACGTCCAACGACGGCTTTGGGCGGCGGCTGATATGGTGATCACGCGAGAAGAGCCAGAGCCAAGCACCTGTTAGAAAAGGTTTGAATAATGTGGATTGTGGTGCTATAAAGCTTTGAGGATTGAATTGAATCGAAAATGTCATGTATTAGTAGCAACAAAGCACCGTTACAAAAATGAATTTTATCATCGTCCCCCTACCCTTATACCAATTTATTTGGGGTCAATGCAGTGCATCCAGGTTCTCTTCCATTCCTTCATCATCTCATCCACCCCTTCACATTCATATAATTACCCCTTCATATAATTCCCCTTCACATTCATATAATTCCGCACACAATCCATCCATCTTTTCTGCGGTCTTCCGCTTACATTCTAGCCCTCAACATCTATATCCATTACTCTTCTAGTAACATGCCTGTCATCCCTTCTTATAACATGCCAAACCAAGCCAGACGATTCCCTTTCAACTTTTCTGTTACTGGTGCTACTTTAAAATAGTACATTATGAGACCAGTTAGCTTAGGTTGCTCACACAAGGCTGTAGGTTGCAGCCCGAGCCGCAGGCGAGGGCGTAACTCAGCCGAGTGTGCAATGAGCAAGAGCTCACGAGTTTCATACGACGTTTTTCAACACATTTGCGAGGAAAAAACAAAATAATACAGCAACAAATACGACAAAAACAAAATATAACAATTATGGAAAAAGGCGCGGAGAATTTTTTTTATTTTTTCACACGCCCAATGCAAGAATATTTTGCGAACAAAGGGGTGAATGAGCATACAGCCTACTTCAGAATTACAATTTTAAGTGATAAACTGCAAATATTTTATAACAAAATATTGTGAATTATGAATAATTTGATAATAATAAATATTTGTTTGACTTAATTAAGGACTTACACATTTATTTATTTCATAAATGAATATGAATTTTCAGCGGCATAAAACCTGTTTGTTGTAACTAAAAAAATAACTGTATAACCCTGTTAAATTGGGAATGCTCTGTTTACTCGCATAGAACTTGCAGTAAGGTACTAATTTAACTTTGTAGGGATAATTCTATAACAACCTAGTGTTTTATATATTATTGCACGCGTTTGTTATAGCTCGATTTATGGCCCTAAAAGCGATGTATTAGGGCTCACTTTACGAGCAAGTGTGTTGAAAATTAATTTAAATAACAGAAACCAGCTACACTAATACCAAAGGCAAGGTATTTATTTTATAATAGTTCGATGTTAAGTTGTTATCGTGCAAGATTCAGTTTGGTGTTGTAATAAAATTTAACTTAACATCTACAATAATAATTTATAAGTTGCTTAAGTTTGTAAGTTGGAGTAAAGGAGTGAAAATATTAATCCAATTTCAAAAGTTATCACTGATAGTAAACTGTGTTTCCTGAATGACCCGGGCTATATTTTGCTATCGAAATTCTCACGGAAAGTGAAAGTAAAAATTCAAAGTCCATAACATTGTCATTTACGCACACATTCACACACATACACACTTAGCACACACACGCACACAGACACATCTTGTATCTTTGCAGAGATAATGTAAATTATGAATAAGTAATTTTGATATCTTATTAATTTTTTTTCCTAGACTTTTTTTTTTGTGTTTTTTGTATAATCTTAAACTGGTTATTTAAAACTTAGATTTGTTCTTTTTTAATTGGCTGCCACTCCTTTTACACTTCATTTCACACTCTTGACCTTTCGGGAAAGAGGGGTGGTGGCTGAAAATCAGCGCGGAGCAGTGCTTAGTCCTGCCTGTTCAGCATAAGCTGAGCCACTACCTTTTGTCTTTGTGGCTATTTGTAATTTTGTAAGCACCTAATTTGTAGTTTGAGGCAATAAACGATTTCTTTTTCTAATACTTTTTACCATACAACACATGAAAAGTAAATTAATTAGCTGAATGTAATAACTTACCACAATAGTGTTGCTTAGAGCTGACAGTAGATCAGGTAGCTTTGTGAATCCATAGTCGGCAACTCTGCATTGGCGGCCGAAATGATGATGGAACGCTGGGATGAGTCTGTATAAAAAAGTAAAAATAATATATAAACGTAAACTAAAAGGTATTGCTTACTACATTTTACTGTAAACTAATTTCATGGACATATTAACAAATTCGCCCATGCCAATATGCACTATTTCGATGATGTGTTAATAATTAGACAAGAAATAGCTGTTGTCTCAATCTATTCTAAATAGCAATTGGTTACAGTTATACTCCAGCCAACATACGGAAAGACTGTTTACAAACAAACCGTCTATACTTTACCTCAAAAGTATTTTTTATAAATATACAAATATCATTGATAGCTATGTTTTCCATGAAACTTAACGTATTTGTAGAATAATTACAAAAAAATGCGCAAATTTTTATTTTAAAATATTATTTCCGCAAAAATCACTTCCAACTTTAATACAATATTGATTTATACAAAAAAATACAGATTTCACGCTCCACGCAACTATCAGAGTTCATTGAAAATGACCATCAAAAATAAAGAGTATATCATCTATTGAAATCGGACAGAGTTAAATTTTTCAAGATTTGTTTTTGAAATAATTCTAATTTTCATTTTTGGCTGAACTTGGGGAACATACGCTGTAGATCACATAAACATTTTTAATGTTAAAATCTTAGTGAGTGTCACTTACTTGCTAAAAGGTATGGAGCATCGTGGGGCAGTTCGCAGTAAGTCTATCAGTTCTCTCTCGAATAAAGCTAACATTGGCTCCAGAGCGGGCGCAGTGCGCGGACGATCGCGCTCGCCGCTCGAACGGGAACTTTCACCTATGATCAAAGCAATCAGAGCACGTTAGGAAATTCGTTAAACTTTAAGAAAAAAGTGAGTCAACTGTTATTATAGATAAGTAAGCATTTAACTATAATCACAGAATAGATAATAGTACTATCGTCCAGAAGTTGCAATCCGCAAAATCGTTTAAATAAATTGCGACTCTTGCCGACACAATAAAGTGCAATTCATGCGCACAGTCTTTTCGCTCCAAAACATTCACTAGTTGTCTCTCTTTCTATCGCGTAGGTCTTATCTTGAAATTTGTCCTCAGAGGACAGAGGATGCGCTTCATACTCGAGCGCGGAGTGACAGAGCCCTGCCAGGCTAGGCGCACTCCGCGCTTTAGGTACGAAGCTACAAGTAGGCAGCGGGTCCGTCCGGACGGACTAATTTCAGAGGGCTGCCGCCGTTGGCTGGCTGTTAGCAGTTCGATTTCGATAGTCACTCACTCGCCACGTTCATCTTAATACTAATATAAAGGATTCGAACCTCACGTTTTTCACACTTCCAAAAGTTCAAAATGACATTCAAACGTAAAAAGTGCTTGTCTACTACCTAGATATTATTTAGTATCCGTTTATTCTTAGGTACTTACTTGTCTTATTTGCTAAACAATCTTCACCCAACTAGGTATTTATTGAAATAATAATTTATAGATTAGGTAGGTACTTACTTACTTACCTACTTTCGAAATAAAGTTAATTATTAATGACAATGTTATTTCGTAAGAAAGCAAATTTCCTCAAAGTCAGCATGTATAGTCTGATGGGGCGTCGATTGTACCTAGCTTAGGTTTTTTTTAAATGTATTTAAGTACATTAAGTACCTATTATTTAATTATTATTTAAAAGAACAAACCCTAAAGTCGTTAGAAGAGATAAGAGCTACGCGATAGAAAGAGAGGCAACTTCTAGGTGAATATAACTGTAGGGTGGGAGCGGTGTGCGACCTGAATTGCACTTTATTGTGTATGGGATAGAGTCGCTATTTATTTAAATGACTTTGTGGAGTGGATCTTCTGTACTTGTACTATTATGTATTCTGTGGCCCTGCTATAATGTACAGATACCGGCTCATAACTTGGCAAGACGAAGATGAGACAAAAAATGCGTTGAGTTTAGTGTTTGTAGCTGCTGAGCATCTTTTGTCTTGCTAAGTTATGTGCCGGTATCTGTACAATGTAATAGTAGTAGATGGGAATGTCTCGGCTTTTTACATTTTTGTAATCTCTTTATTGGTTGGTAGATATTTTATTAAAGATGATAGCATCTCATACATACAATACATCATATCAGCCGCAGAGGACATGTCCCATCGCGCCTATGTCATTTGCCTCACCATTCTCAAAAAATGAAAGTCTATCGCGTCTTAATCAAAGTAGTATGTCAGAGTAGGTATTTTACTCTAGAATCAGATTAATGATTATTTTCTGCATTAAAAAGTGGGATTTTTAAGTTAAAATGCTTTTAAATCACAATTTTTTATCATGATAGTACTATTGTTTTTGTAATTGTTTTTCTAAATACAAAACAACTAGCTGCCGCCCGCGACTTCATCTGCGTGGAAAGTTTTTTCTGCTATCCCTCAGGAACAAGCCTTTTTCAGGGATGAAAGATACACTATGTCCTTCTCTGTACCCCTGAAAACGTGTATGCATAATTCCATGATGATCGGTTCAGTAGTTAAGACGTGAAGGCGTAACAAACAAACAAACAAACAAACAAACGGACTTTCACATTTATAATATTAGTAAGGATTCTTGACTGATACTATACCTAAATAAAATGTAATTAGCATTTTTTAATTATGAAAGTAATTAAATAAAATGAAACTGGGGCAACGCTGGGACATCTCCTTTAATTTAGCTAAAACAAGATATTTACAGCCACAAATAAATTGATGTAGAGCCGAATGGTTGCCGGAAGCCACTGGATGTGGGAAGCGCAGGACCGATCGTCGTGGAAATCCTTGGGGGAGGCCTATACCCAGCAGTGGGTGTCGTGCGGCTGATATGATGATGATGATGATGAGAGCCGAATATTGAAAAAAACGAAAGGCCGGATTCGAATCAGGATGTCTACTATGAAACGTTCATCCGTAAAATCGGGCCCGTCCGTAACCCGACCGAAGTACGTGACTCGTAGCTACCACGAACTATTTTCGGATTCGTAGCTTTAGTACGGACGCATAGACAAGTTACGTGAACGAATGATTGAAAAAGGTTTTTTATGATGTCTTCACAAAAAAACAGGTAATGACATTAAATAATTGAAATTATTTGTATTTAAACAGTTTTTATTTAATAAACTACAATAATGATTAGCGGAAAGCTGTGTATGTTATAAAAACTGCCAATTTTTAACAAAAACCTTTTGTTATTACATTTTAACGCGCCATGACAGCCCGGGCTCTTAGTCTGTGGCAAAATGGCCCCCGACAGGTGATAAACCAACCTAATCGAGAATGTCACGTTTCACTAATAACATTTTGATGTTATGGGGATATTTCTTCCTGCAGCATTATACACCTAAATAGCTTTTGCTGCTTTTGTTTATTTACGTTTTTTGTGATTACATTTTTAAGTGTTTCGGAGTTATTTTTTGCTTTTGTTGATTTGTTCACATGAAGTTATACTTTCAAGTGTTTCCTACGACTCGCCGCTCGCACCGAATTTAAGTGTTAATAAATCAAATAAAAGCAATAGTAAACTTTTGAAGTGATAAGTGTTTGCAATATTTCATCTGATAATGGTAAACTTAAAAAAAGGGACATTTTACCATATGTTCCTCGTTAGTTCTCCTTTGGATTTAGTGAGAATTGGTTCACTTTACTTTCATGTAAGTAAATTGACTCTATTATTCTTGTCTGTATTCCATGTTACTATCTTTTCTGTAGCTTTAACTTTGTGTTCTCTTTGCAGTACCTACAATCATGTCGGCAGAGCAAATTGAAATGTTACTTTCATTTCTTCAAGAGCATCAAGATCTTGCCAGAGGTCACCTGAGGGATGTCTCGGGACGAGCTCGCACAAGAGAGCTCTGGCAAGAGCTTGCAAACAACTTGAATGCCTGCGGTGGTACGGTGAAAACTGTGAAACAGTGGCAGCGGGTAATATTGAATAATAATAATTCTTTATTTAACAGAAAGTAACTTAAGTAATAAAATTTAAAAGACAGTTTCTACTAGGTAGATTTTAAATGCCCTCGTCAACACAGATAATAAACATTTCTAATACTAGGCAATTAATTTGTAACTTAGGTCACATTGTAATTTTACTCCTGACTTTTAGGTCTGGGCAGATCGGAAATATCTGGCAAAGAGAGCTGCCAGCGCTGCCAGACGATCTGCCACTGCTACCGGTGGTGGGCCATCAAATGCCCCTCCCATTACCGAGATTGACCGTCGAATAATTTCAATAATGGGTGAGGGATTTGGGAGTCAGCAGGTGGAAGGCAGGGTGCCTGCATTTTATCCTGTAAGTATTTAACAAGTTTATAAGTACTATTAAAATAACTTAAAAATGTTTTCACCCTGCTATTATAAGCATTCCTAGACACAAATTTATATCTATACGTATAATAAAACAGTAAATTCTAAATTTTTGTGCTTGATTTACTCAAAAACTGCTAAATGGATTTTAATGGGATTTTCATAGTTTAGTAGCTTGGGGTCCAACTTAAAAGCCCTGGGGATTTTTCTATTATCTACGCGGACGAAGTCGTGGGCGGAGCCTAGTTGTTATTATTTAGTAAAAATAAGGTACAATATTATCAAGTTAACCTATTGTATTGTAATTTTCAGGCAGAAGAGCCAGCACCAGCTGCTTCTGCCTCTACTGCTGCGCCCCCTAGTGAGATGGCTTCACAAGATGGTAAGTAATCGAATAAATATTCTTTCCCAAATATCCAATATACAGATTTACTGTCTAGTGTGGCCATGACAGCATAAAGCTATGTATTAGGGGCTCTTTCCACCGCAAGAGACATATGGATGTGACTTTATTAGGCTTTTATGGTTACACTGATTATTTATGTTGTCTTGTGATATTCAAAAACATTTTTTTTTAAGATATCCCTTTGGAGCTATCTGTCGATGAGGAACGTGTCGGTGAGCTACCGCTTCCTGCTCTTCCGCCTCAAGCCCCTCGGCCTACAGCATCTTCTTCACAGAATCGTAAGTATGGAATCATAAGGGTGTTTCCCACAAAAAATTGCATAAATTGTTTTAGACAGAACTGCAGAATTTGTGACTAAACCTAATATTAAATGTCCATCCATGATTCAATATGATTATCAAATTATTTTAACGAAAATGAAAGCAATCTTTGCATATAATAAATAAATAACATTGTTGTCATTAGTTAAATTTAAAGTATTATTGTATGTGCCCATTGAATTACGGGATCATATTGAAACTTAAAAAAATGATAAATGCTTTAATTGATACCTATCAAAAGCCAAAAGTGCCAATAGTTGACCAGTTAAACGTTTTTTACTACATTGAACTGTCTGTACAGCACCACTTAATTACTTTTTTTATTTACTAGCTTAGTAAAAGTGTTGCCAATATGCACAGACATAAAACTGCTATCAAATACAGCCCATTTACATTTCCATAGTATTTTATCTGTGTTTTGGTCGACTATTGGTAGTACATTGGCCCTACCTACTTGTCTCATTAAAAAATTATTTCTTTACAGAGCCCCGGGCCCAGCCTGCTAGAAGAACGTTGAGGGCGAGAAGAGGATTGCCAGGCAACTCTCTGGGCTCTCGCATAATTGCCCTTGAGGAGCAGCGGCTGAATCTTGAGCAGCAGCGTGTAGCCACCGAGGAGCGGCTAATAGCCTCAATAGTGACAGAGTTACAGCAGCTGAGATTAGAGATTAGGGAGTCTACGAGAGAGGTGATACAATTGCTATCAAGACAACAATAAACTGTAAAATTTGATACAGACATTATTATTGTCTTGTTAGTAATCGTGTTCCATTTGTTCCGTCTTCATTCCGTCTTCATCACTGCTGTAACTCAGTCATTATTGAGTATTTACTAATTAGTAAGTTTTTATTTTTTTAGGATAGTTTGTAACTTTATTTTTCTATGGATAGTTGTAACATATTCATTTTTTTTTTATTTTTTTTTATTATTAGCATAGTATTTAAGGTAAAACTGATTTAGAATAAAACAATTTTAATAAATTATATAAAGTTTTATTATCTGGTTTCATTGTAGAAGTCATTCTTTTTTAATAAATCTATTTTCAAAGTAATGTCTTAACTATAAAAGTATTGAATCAATCAATCAAAACATTTATTACAAAAAAACAAATATATGTGTAGGTATAACAGTTGTTTATAAAAATACGAAATAAACTAATCCCTACTAATATTATAAATGCGAAATTAACTCTGTCTGTCTGTTACGCTTCCACGCTTAAAACACTAAACCAATTTAGATGAAATTTGGCATAGATAGAGACTAGATGTTGAGAAAGGTAATAGGCTACTTTTTACCGCGGGAAGTCTCACGAGATGACGTCGTGTAGTCCAAGTGGGAGAAGCCACGGGCAGAAGGCTATAGTTAATAATAAAATTAAAATATTAACAATATTATTTTTTTAAAAACAGCTAAATAAATGCAAAAAAGTATTTTAAGAATTAACAATATAAATTTGGTAAATGTCAACAAATAAATTAAAAATAGATGTAGATTTAAAAAAAAATGTATATTAAAAAATATATATATGCTTTGAATTTGTTTCCTACACTAAAATCTGATATAATACCATCATAAAATCTAACTTAATTATACTTTACCACATATATTATCTAATCCTATTTAATAATTGTACTATCACATCCCTGGCTCTTCTTCCCTGAAGCAATCCTTGGCTCGCAGTTACTGGCGGTGTTGTGGTTGACACTTGGTGGTTGATTTCTTCTTGTAGCTCCTCTGGTGACAATTCGGGAGCTGCCAGCCCTCCTTGTATACACAAGTTATGCAGCACCACACAAGCTATAGTGATATGGGCTGCTTTTTGCGGCAGGTAGTGCAGCTCCCTAGCTGCAAGAAGACATCTCCATCGCCCTTTGAGGATACCAAATGTCCTCTCCACAACACTGCGTGTACGCCGGTGTGCCATGTTGTAACGACCCTCAGGACTGTCCTCAGAAGCATTATCTATCGGTGTCATCAGGTACTCCCTTAGAGGATATCCTGAATCACCTGAAAACATTCAAAATATTAAGGCAAGCAAGGAAGTTTTGGTAAACGGACATAATATAAGGTTTATTAGTCATTTACTAAAAAAATATTCTTTCTATTAATTACCAATACACTGACCCAATAGAACAGCTTGCTCCCCACGGAGACTCTCCAGATGATGCCTTATCTCTGCTTGCTGCCATATGAAAGCGTCATGTGTTGCCCCACCAAATGACGCATCCACATTAGTTATTAGGCAGTTGTCATCCACAATCTAAAAATATTGACAAAAAAGTTTAAAGTACTTGTTTGTAAAGTAAATGTTAAAAAAAAATATGAAATACCATTTTTAAAGAAATAAATATGTTTATGCTACAATTATTTTATAAAAATATGTTTTTGAAAATGGAATAAATAATCATTATAATGTTTTTTAGAACAGTAATTTAGTCTTTAGATTTAAAACTTACAATTTGAACATTGAGAGAATGGTAATGCTTCCTATTAAAGAACCTCTCTTCATGCTCTGGCGGTCTTATTATTTTAATATGCGTACAGTCGATACACCTAGGTGAATAAACGGGGTGTAGAGTGCGTGAGCGAATATACACTTTTCGTCAGAAACTTGTTTAGGGTACTTAGGATGTGAACACATCCTAGACGAGTGGACTTATAGTAATTTTTACACCCTAAATACCCTTCACAAGTTTCTGAAGAAATCGCGTATGTACTCCTCCCCTCTTTTGAAACTTCGTTAAGGCTCTTATAGTCGTCAAGTAGCGCCGCCAATTCATTTATTTTTATTGCAGGTCAATATTAAAAAAAAGGAAACAACCATGCCCTCTGAAATGTTCTCTAATATTTTTTGAATAAGTAACTCTTCAATAATTTTTATTCTTTCTGTGTGTTATAAAATCCACTTAAACCAAAAGTTAATTTTAAAACTAGTACAATGAATGAAAAATATTAAAGATTATTCAAAAAATATTAGAGACAATTTAAGAGGGCATGGTTGTTTCCTTTTTTTTAAATATTTACTTGGTGTACGAGTAATAAAATTAAATATATTGGCGGCGCTAGTTGACCTATATAAGCGCCTTAAGCGGACTAACCCTATCACGCCAGGAATTCCAGATCTTGCAAAGAACCTGAAAAATAAAGGTAAAGATTGTTAAGCTAAAAGTGAGTGCGTGCATCTTTAACACAACTTCAATGTGTTTAACACCAACACCCAATAGTAAGTAAGTACCTACATAATAAATAAATGTTTCTTAAAAGCAAACAATATATATAAATAAAATATAATATGCTCTTACAAACCTTCGTTTAATAACATTTCTTTCTTCCCTGTTCTGAGGAAATCTAATGTACTTCCTCAAAATACAGGGTTTATTAAGGGCTGCAGTCACCTCGGCAAGACACAGTGAAACCGCCTGCTGTGACATAGGAGCATCCACGTTTTGTGCCACTGACCCTTGGTAGCTTCCGCGGCCATAAAAATTTAAGGCAGTTAATATCTGAAAAAAAAAACTTAAAATGAATATAAGAACCTAAATAGATTCTAATAAGACTTGTAAATAAATAAACATAAACAAAGGTGGTGTACCCATTGAAAACACCAACTGATTCATTTTAGAAATAATTTGTGCATTTGTACTTGATTACATTCTAATAAGTATATGGTCGGTATCTATAAGTACTAAGTTTAAGGGAGGCAGATTAAGAGGGTTTTATATATCTAGGTAAATATTGTAAAAGTTTTAAAAATGTGTACGTACCTTGGTGACGGGCTCCATTCCACGCCGGTTTCTTCTGGGTCGCATCAGTGGCACAATATCCTGGCACAGTTGCTCAAACAACTCCCGACTGAGTCTATATGATGCTATAAACTCAAGATCGGGAATCACTGCTCGCTCAATATAATTGTCACGCAGGCGGCGATGTTGGCGTCTTCGCTCAAGGCGCTCTTCCCTTAGGGCTTCCAAGATAGCCACCACGAATGCCATAACTTCAACAAATATTATGTAGTTAACTTATATTATACTTAAGTACACCTTCTTAGTAGTCAAACAAAACCCAAACTGATATAAAATTAACAATAACTCACTTATTTCTGAAATAAAATGTTAATCCGAAACTCTTACGGTAGCACTTGAGTTCACGTGAAAAGTGAGGTTAAACGCCCGTAAAACTGTGTGTCAAAATCGAATTTTCGTGTCGGGTTCGAGCGTTCATAGTAAGCTATCCGTAACAGCAAACGTCAAACTCCGATCTCGTTCCGTTGACGGGCCCGTAGTATTTTCGTGGTAAGAAACAGCCCGAAATTACGGAGTTCGTTCGGGTTACGTGTGTTCATTGTAGACCTCCTGCGCCTCTTGACGAGCCTAGGAGTTATTCTGACTACTCTGTCACTGTGGTTCCTTTCATCCATGAAACCGCACTCTGCGAAGCCTACTAAGGTATCCTGGTAATCCTTATTAATATTACAAGTCCGAAAATAAGTTTGTTTGTATGTATATATGTTATTTATGCCTTCACGTATTAACTTCTCAACCGATCATGAAATTTTGCATAAACGTTGTCATCAGGGGTATAAATATGGACAACATTATACCTTTCATCCCGAAAAAAAGTACTTTTCCTGAGAATTAGAGTAATAACTGACCACTCAGACGAAGTCGCAAGTAATATTATAAATGCGAATGTTTGTGTGCGTGTGTTTATGTTTGTCACCTCTTCACGCCTAAACGGCTGGACGGATTTGGATGAAATTAAGTTAGTAGATAGATTAGGACCTGGATTAACATATAGGCTACTCTATCTCCAACACTCACTTTGGTTGGTATTAGAAGGCGGCGTCTCGATCCCGTCGGCGCGCCAGGTGAGGTGCCTGGACGGAGTGTCCCTCACGTCCAGCCCGGGCGCGCTACGGAGCAGCAGCTCGAGCGCTACGCGTCAACAACATCCGCCTCGTAAAGTAACACTCACTTTGGTTGGTATTAGAAGGCGGCGTCTCGATCCCGTCGGCGCGCCAGGTGAGGTGCCTGGACGGAGTGTCCCTCACGTCCAGCCCGGGCGCGCTACGGAGCAGCAGCTCGAGCGCTACGCGTCAACAACATCCGCCTCGTAAAGTAACACTCACTTTGGTTGGTATTAGAAGGCGGCGTCTCGATCCCGTCGGCGCGCCAGGTGAGGTGCCTGGACGGAGTGTCCCTCACGTCCAGCCCGGGCGCGCTACGGAGCAGCAGCTCGAGCGCTACGCGTCAACAACATCCGCCTCGTAAAGTAACACTCACTTTGGTTGGTATTAGAAGGCGGCGTCTCGATCCCGTCGGCGCGCCAGGTGAGGTGCCTGGACGGAGTGTCCCTCACGTCCAGCCCGGGCGCGCTACGGAGCAGCAGCTCGAGCGCTACGCCGCGCCGCGGGTCTGCTACGAGCGGTGGGAACATCGCCTCGTAGCACTCTACGAAGCTGGATAATGGAATAAAAGCTTAAAATTTTTGTGTAAATAAAATTGGCAGAGCCTTAAATTTTTGTTCCAATGGGGATGAAAACTGAGGAACTAATGGCGCCACAAGCGTTTGTACTAAAATAGTTTGATTGGTTGTTTCAAATATCAAATGTCATTTGTGACATATTTTAACCAATCAAAGTATTGATAGCGGTTAGATCGCCGCTGGCGCCATCTGCGATTAGCTTTGCGTTGCCAACCCCATTCTGATGTATTAAATTTAAATTGTAGGAAGACATGCCAGGTTTTATTATGGTGCAATTTTTATTTTAAATCAATTGTTAAAATCAAATCATCACATTCATGCGGCAGGCATCGTCGTTTTTGAGTTAATTTTTATACTGAATTCGTTATAACGACAGATTTAATGTGAGTAAAATGTACTAGAAATTAAAGTAAGCTACAATTTATGCAAATATAATGGAGTTCATAAATTATTTAGTGACTAATACCTATACAAACTGTATTTTTTGATATCCCATAATTCTAATGTAATATTCTGTAAACAATAGGTCAAAATAATAAAAAAAACTCCTAGAACATGTGGTACAAAAATGCTTAGTTATGGATATGTAAGTTTTTACCCTTACTATCAAGATTATACCTTACTACTAAGATTTTTCTTGACTAGTTTATTCATATTTAGAGCTACGGAAATGCTACATTGTCATATTTCACATAAAATGTTTGTTTTATTGACTTTGTATTATTATGTGTAACAAAAATAAAGGTTAATTGAAAAATATATCTTATGCTTTTCGATTTTATTTTCATGGTCTCATCAATACCCTAAAGTCAAGGACTAAAAAAAAACCACGTATAATAAAAACAAAGTTATCTTAAGTAACTCACCTTAATAAAGGCAGTATCCCGCAGTGCTTCTCTAAAAGCAAATGAGTATTCTTAGCTAATACTGAGATCTCCATGTAAACAGGCTGCAAGATGCGGCTCCCATCTTCATGGCCCGTGTTGATCGACGCATGGATGTGGCACTTCCATGGCGCCTCCTCTACTTCCGTGTTCGACACTGGAGAGAGATCTACCAGTTGCACCATACGTCCGAATCCTTCGTGAATTACTACTGTATCTCTCACTCTAGCGATGTCTGAAGTTGTTAGCGCGCAGCAATGTCTGCTAGCATAGGCATCTCTAAGTCTTAGTAAAGGGAGCGTATGGTTCTTCTGGTCTAATAGGATAGCTCGGAGTCTTGCGCGGAGTACGTCTAGATTCGGAGCAGGAGACGGCCTCCCTAAAGACAGTTCTAATCTGCGGCCGTTCCATTGGTTGTCTAAACGGCGTTTGTGGACGCGGGCGATGGCTAAACGAGCGTCCCACTCGGAACGAAACACAACAGTCGCTAGGGGGCCTTCGCCGGCTGCCCATACGGATATGCGTACTACTGGCACGTATTGGTTGAACAGTTGGGACAGCATTTCCTGTTGGAAAATGAGTACGTTTAGGATGACTGTCCATTGACGCGGAGCTAGGCGCCGGAGCAGAGAAACGAGGAAAAATTAACCAATAGGATTGCAGGGCGGAGATTTTACGCAATCATATTGGTTAATATTAGCTTGTTTCTCCGCTCCGCTGCCTCGCTCCGCTTCAATGGACAGATAGCCTTAAACCCGTATTTATAAACCGCTCTCAACGTTGAGAGCTATCTTGAGATCATACCTGAGATGCTGTTCCTATAAGATCATCTCAAGTATGATCTGCAGATAGCTCTCACCGTTGAAAGCACTTTATAAATGCGGGCCTTAGTCACGGAATCCCATAAGTAACTGGTATGTAGGAGAGAAAACAAATTATACCAATACTTTAAACAACGGACAAGATATCATTAAATAGGCCATAGGAATATATCAAACTAATTATCTAAATCTGTGACTACTGTCGAAAGATTGCTACAAAAATGAAAACGGAAAACAGTCATCCATCTATATAAAAACACAATGACACGGTCAGCAAAGTCGCTGAATAATTTAGAGCTGTCATATTAACTTTTTGCCTTTTTTTGAAGCTTTCATGGCGGAGCTTGACAGATTGATCGTACTCGATCACGTTTGTTGAGCAACGCTCGGTCCAGCCAGGTCTCGGATGGCTGACCGTTAAGTGGTATTACAACTAAGCGCGTCCGTGCTTCGGAAGGCACGTTAAACCGTCGGTCCCGGCTGTTGTCATCTGATAACAGTCGTTAAGCCAAGTCAGAGGCCTTACAGGCGGTTTGATAAACTCTACCACCAGAGGTGTCCACTAATCCTTATACGATAAGAAAGAAGAAGACTTTTTGTCTAATGTTTCAAACTGAAACATCCGACAAAAACGTTACACAAAGTACAAAGTTCAGCGATTTTCATTGCTGACCGTACGCATTCCTATTATTTTTTTGCTGACCTGCAGAACAGTCGGCTCGTACGGCGGCAAGTTGGCCACGGTGAGTTCGGAGGGCGCATCGCTCTCGCCCTCGCTCTGTTCGCTGAAGCTCGCCGACGAGTTCCAGGGCGACATCGCCCGGCTCTGGCTGGCGTCGCGGCGGAGGCTGTCGTCGCCGCTGTTGCTCGACGAACAACCGGACCTATCTAGGTTCATGGACCCTGAGGGAAAAATCCAATGCTAAGTAAGCAACAACTTTCGTGTGCGCGCGTATCGCCCTTGCACGAACTAAACGTATGTTGTGACGGCGCCGCGTACAAGCGATTTTAAGACGGTTCTCACACTGGCACCGCGCGCGGTCGCGGGGCTCCCGCGCGCGTGTTTTACTTTGTATGTAAATACATCAATTACTATAGAAAACCGCTTGGTCCAACACACCGAGGCCGCGCCTAGGCGCGGGAGCGCGCACCGCCGTTTTACTTTGTATGTAAATACATCAATTTCTATAGAAAACCGCTTGGTCCAACACACCGAGGCCGCGCCAGCAGGCGCGGAAATCACGGGGTACAACACACTGACGCCGGCAGTGTGAGAATCGCCTTAAGATAGGCGATTCTCACACTGCCGCTGCGCGTCGTCGCGGGGCGCGGTTTGGCGTTTCACGCGCGCGGCGACGGCGCAGCGTGACGCCAATTCGGGCGGTTTTCGACGCGCCTCCGCGCCGGTCGGCGTCAGACGCGGCGGCGCTTACGTACAAAAACCGGCACGATACTATGGAGCTCAGTGTGTTGTACCCCGCGATTTCCGCGCTTGCTGGCGCGCACGCTGCGTGCCGCCGGCGGCACGCGGCGGTGCGCGCTCCCGCGCCTAGGCGCGGCCTCGGTGTTTTGGACCAAGCGGTTTTCTATACAAATTGATGTACTTACATACAAAGTAAAACACGCGCGCGGGAGCCCTGCGACCGCGCGCGGTGCCAGTGTGAGAACCGTCTTAGGGGTGGTTAAGCGACGCTGTTAATGACCCATGGTACAGGAAAATAAAGGTAAGGCTTTGTCTGGAAAAACATAGCGTGAAAAGAAAAATATTGGTAGCCATAGAAAAAAGGTCTGACGCACTTCAATAATTTTGTAGGTACGAAAATGTATCTACCGCTATAACTATCTTTTCCATAGTCAAATTTACAGGAAAGTAAAGATAAGGCTTTGTCAAATTTACAAGAAAGTAATGATAAGGCTTTGTCAGGGAAAACATACAGTGTGAAAAAAATTTGGATGCCCAAGCAAAAAAGTCTGACGCACTTCAGTAATTTTGTACGTACGAAAATGTATTTACTACTATGGCTATCTTTTCCAGTCGTTCATGTATATGTGTTCCGGCAATTCCTCAATGATGTGATTCCGGGTGTAGTGCGCTTCCAACTTCGGCCTTATCGTCACTTAACATCAGGTGAGGTGAAGGCCAAGCACTAATCCGTTGTGCATAAAAATGTATAGTTACATACCATGCGTGCCTCTGATCTTCCTGGGCTTGGGCGCGGGCGGCGGGCAGAACTCGAGCGGCGGAGGCGTCGGCGCGGGCAGCTGCTGCCGCGCTAGAGCCCAGTCGGCGGCCACACGCTGGGCGCTTGTGGTTGGTATTTCACGGGGCGATGGGCACACCTGATGGAAAATGCGGACTAAAAATTGGTGGACTCTAGTATAAAAAGCAAATCAAATAACTAAAATAACTTTAAGATATAAAAAAAATCGATCAATAATCTGATACAAGTGCCCTTGCCTATTCTATCAATTAATCAAAACCTTCAATATACTACACTCAGTTAAAAATAGCAAGCAAATTCAAAATTATTTTGAAGCTTGAAGCATTTTGAATGAATAACTTCATAAAATATTTAACAACCAAGTAATAATACAATTTGTTTTGAATAATTTGGTTAATTCCTGAAAAATAAACACATCAAATAAGTCAGAGGTGCCCATACGGTAATAAACACCCAATAAGTCAGAGGTAGCCCATACGGTCGATCGCGAGAGGTTTTAAGGTCGATCGCCAAGGATAGCTAAAGTTAACTTATTAGTGATAAATATTTGGTGGGTTAAGCGGTCAATTGTCGATCTCTTAGTCATACATTTTCGCTAGGTCGATCTCCTTATGAAAAACGTGTTAAAAAGTATGGGCACCCCTGGAATAAGTATTACCTGGTGCACAGGCGGCACATAGTTGTTCCTAGGTAGCGGCGGGGGCGCAGTGGCAGTTCCATAACCCTCATCACTGGAGTACGCCGGCTGAAACATGGCGCGCGCGTACCGAGTACTGATCTTGCGCCCAAATACATCTTCTCCATCCATACGTTTCAATGCTCTGAAACAAAACACATACATAAACAAAATGATTTGTTATTTTACTAGCTTCTGCCCGCAACCGTGTGGACATTCGAAAAATCCTATAGACTTATAGAATACACTTTGGAGAGTGTGCGAGATAACTGAACGACATCGTTCCTCCTGCCCCTTTAAACCGGGGTAACAGACGCAGGTTAGCATATCACCCTTTCATAGTAGATACTCCAAGGGTCCGTACCAAGCGCCAATACATTTCTTATGCGAACTGCTAAAGAATGGAATGCGTTGCCTGCTTATGTGTTCCCCGATAATTACAACCTTGGTCTCTTCAATAGGCATTTCCTGGGCAAGCCAAGCATGCTGCACCTTAGACCACATCCTGTTTATGAAACAAGATGGTGATCAAATGCCTGCCCAGTTACTAATAAAAAAATCCTTAGGAAATCTTTAAACAGGCAGAAAGTATCTGTGTCAATGCAGGTTATAAACTATTTGTGGGGCCTTTCATTAAATCCTTTCAGCCATCTTTGCGTCATTGAGTAACAAACATTTATAAAACAAAACAGAATGTTTTGTTATTTTACTAGCTTCTGAGATTCGAAAAAACCCTAGGGAATCTTTAACCAGAAAAAAAGTATCATATACGAGGGGAGGTCCAAAAGTTCGCGGAATGGAGGGTATGAAGTAAGAATTAAAAATCAAAAATATTTTTCCTTTGCAACGTATTCTTCCTCAACTCTAATACATAAATTAGATATATCAATTTATTTATTGATACCGTCGAAAAAAAATGTTTTGCATCTCAGGTCGAATTATTAAGAATTGAGGTCTTCACCCGTCACCACTGGAAAATTACTTCTCTCGAAGCTCTTTTTTATTTATTTTTACCAAGTCAAGAGTCCCCATAAACGAAAGATATATTTTTCAATAAAGTCCGAGAAGATTTTTTTCATTTGGTAATGCATTAATGACAACACGAAACTCGAATTGCAAACTCCCCTCCGGATTGGTTTGTTTATTGATTTTTAACTCGGTAAATAATGACCTGATTTTTATTAAACTTTGTTATTATACTCCTAATGAGTGTCAAAAATTAGTTTACGTTAAAAAAAGTGACCCTTTCTCCACCATACCCTTCGTTCAGCAAACTTTCTTCCCTAGGCAGAGGTTGCCCTCTTTGACTCTTCATCACTGGAAAATTTCTTTCGTTTAAACTCTTTTTTTAATTTTTTTGTCAGGACAAGAGTCCCCATAAACAGAAAATGTCTTTTTCAAAATAATCGTAATAGATTTCCTCGATTGGTAAGCCATGTAATGACAGCGCGAAACTCGAATTTTTTCCCATGAGAAAATTTGTTGTTCCAGATTCGCTTGTTTATTGATCTGTATCTCAATGAATAATGACCCGATTTTTATAAAATATTGTATATATACTTTCAATGAGTGTAACAACTAGTGCAAGTAAAAAAAAACATCCTTTCGCTCCCCCAACCCCTTCATTCCGCGAACTTTTTGACCTCCCCTCGTATGTCAATCCAGGTTATAAACTAG
This sequence comes from Agriphila geniculea, assembly GCA_943789525.1. Classification (NCBI taxonomy): domain Eukaryota; kingdom Metazoa; phylum Arthropoda; class Insecta; order Lepidoptera; family Crambidae; genus Agriphila; species Agriphila geniculea. The sequence goes on from OX038874.1 coordinate 17,082,168, forward strand.
TTGTGGACTTTTCATCTAAATCCGTTCAGCCGTCTTTGCGTCAATGAGTAACAAACATCTAAAGAACCAAAAAGCTTTCAAATTTAAAATATTAAGTAGGATTTTTAACTAGGACGGGGAAAATGTGCTAGGTAGTGGGTACTTTGAAAAAAGTTTCTTATAATTATGAATATTATGATGATAGTTACTTAAAAAAACCGGCCAAGTGCGCGTCGGACTCGCGCACGAAGCGAAGGGTTCCGTACCAAAAAACGGCAAAAAAATCACGTTTGTTGTATGAGAGCCCCCTTAAATATTCATTTTATTCATGTTTTTAGTATTTTTTGTTATAGCGGCAACAGAAACTCATCATCTGTGAAAATTTCAACTGTCTACCTGTGTTGTCTTTATTATATTGAGCAAAAAACGGCAAAAAAATCAAGTTTGTTGTATGGGAGCCCCCCTTAAATAATTATTTTATTCTATTTTTAGTATTTATTGTTATTGCGGCAACAGAAATACATCATCTGTGAAAATTTCAACTGTTTAGCTGTCACGGTTCATGAGATACAGTCTGGTGACAGACAGACGGACAGCGGAGTCTTAGTAATAGGGTCCCGTTTTTACCCTTTGGGTACGGAACCCTAATAAATGGCCTGTATTTACGAGACTCATGGAAAACAAAATTTAGCAAACACGATATATTTCCTCGTGGCCAAATTAGTTTGGCATTTTAGTTTGGCCACAAGGAATCGGGGGGAAAAATACACAGATGAGGGAAAAAAATATTTCATTCATCATATTAAATTAAAATACGATAGACTTATTGACTCCTTCAGAAATAAATATTTCTATAAGTACTTATCTAGTAACAAGAAGGTAAATCATAAGTAACATTAGTTTGTTTTAGAAAGTAGTATTGTGGCAGAATTGGACAAGATAAATTTTAACAACAAAAATGTCTTTCTAATTTAAATTAAATCAACAATAGCACACTTAAGTATGTGAATATTGTCACTATTTCATTTAAAAATATGAATTATATTTTGAATTATGTTAGTTGTGAAAGAGAATTTGATTAGTATTAAACACAAGCTTGAGACTGTGTTACCATAATGCAACCGCTTTAACAGGTGGCTAACTAACCACATCACTGTAAGCACTCATTCAAAATTGTATTACGAAAGAAAACATCAAATTAATTTCGAAAAATTGTTTAAACGTACACAATATCATAGCGTAGGTACACAATAATTCTTTAACATTTTTCGTCTAAATATTATGTATCCTAAAACACCGATACATAAACAGTATCTATTCTGAACTCGAAATTATTATCGCAATAAAAATAGATTAATCTTTTGAAAATTCGGACATAAACATGTCCGATAAAGTAATTTTTTTAAAGTGCTCAAGAAATAAAATTTAAGTAAGTTTGTAATTAAAAGCACCTTTTTATAGTCCAACATAGAACAACTGTCATATTGGAAAAAAATTAAATAACTTTACTTTGCATATTGATTTTCAAATAAAAATAAACCGTTATTTATGTTGCGCCAAAACTAATGTGATGTGATAAGCTGTCATCCGTTATTAAAATTTAATTTGTCAATGTGGCTGTAGTGAATATTATTTCTTGCTTTTAGGGATAGGTTTTTTAAAGTCGATTTTTTTTTAAACGTTTTTTTGTGCTTTTCTCAATATTGGCTACTGTAATGGTGATTCAAAAACCATTACAGTAGCCAATATTGAGAAAAGCACAAAAAAACGTTTAAAAAAAATCGACTTTAAAAAACCTATCCCTAAAAGCAAGAAATAATATTCAAATCACTAGATACGCATTATCATTGTAATAATAAAAACACGTCTATGAAGTGAGGTGGGGCTAGAGTACAACATCCTTTTTTTTATTCTAAAAGCCCCACTTTTTGAAGTCGGTTGAAATACCCAAAACCTTTTCCTAAATGTAACAAATACTATTCTGAAAACCGCATCAAAATCGGTGCAGACTGCAGCCATACGTGAGATAATCGCGGTCAGACATACATACACACATATATGCAGGTCAAACTGAGAACCTTCTTTTTTTAAGTCGGTTAAAAAATAAATAAATACATACTATGTGATATTTAATTTATTTGATTTTATCAAATGATACCGAACTATATGATTTTAATAACATTAAGTATAATAAAATATTTTCTTACACAACACATAACTACTTATTTCATTTCTAAAGAGATGAGAGAATTAAATAAGTACTTAATTGAAACATATTTAATTTACATAATATATTTTGCTTTTAAATTAGGTAAAACAAAAAAAAATAAACCGTAATAATTTTCGCGCCAAAACGACTAACCGCCTGTCATCTGTTATATGACTTTCACAAAAGTTACTAGTTAAAAAACGCGATAAACACTATTATTATAATATTATTATTAGTTATACTTAGGCCTAATGTGATAAGATAAGTATTATTTACAATACTCTCAATACAACGTCGATAATACTTAGTATTGCAATCACAACCAAAACCGTTTCATTATTTTCTGGTTCAAATACGTTAAATTAAATTAGACAATTCCTTCTTACTTCTTACATTAATAATAATAATTAAATATATCACCATACAATATCAAAATTCTTTGCAGTGGATTGAATAGTTATGTGCATTCCACAGTTGGATTGTGGGACTGCATACCACATAAAATGGGTATAAAAAAATTACTAAAGCGATATTTTTTTATTTTAAATTAGATAATTATGTTTTTACAACTGTTTGATAATTTTGACAAGAGTCAGCTGTAAGCAAGTACTTGTCGATTTGATTTGTAGGCACTATGACGTTGGCAACGAATTACCGAACAATTGATTAGCAATATAAAAGCAAATTGTCGAAAAAGATACTTGTCTTTCTTTAGCTGTACTGTACAATACGATGTTTTCGCGCCAATTCCGATATTTTTACGTTACAATGAAATATGAAAATCTTACCCCGTAAGCAGCATTTCTCTAGATTTTCGTTGCTTATCATTAACTTGCACTTATTTCGTAACTTTATATCAAAGAATCCGTTAAAATAAAATACTTATAAATAAACTTTTTGAAGATCACTGTGTCCTTGCTTGTGCCTGGTGGTGCAATGGCCGTTAGAATTACAATACAATAGATCTCAAATAAAGTAAAAATAACGCGGGTAGGCGCCTAATTTTATGATTCAACGGAATTTTGAAGAAAGCGGTTGAAAAAACGTAACCTCCGTTTCGTTCAGGAATGATAACTACCTATATTACACATAAAAGTATTAAAATAAATATCTTAATAACTTTTGTCTTCATTGCTTTTTTTCTATAGAGTATCAGTCTTCGTATTTTACTAAAATTACAATGTATTCAAGTAGGTGTTGTATGTACCTCCTGTATCAACTTTGTACTTATACTATGTCGTGCGTAAGAAGCTGTGTGTCACAAATGGCGCCAGAATCTTGTGAAATAAAATTAATGACAGAAAACAGAAAGCATCATTTGCTTAAATATTTAAGTTACCTAGTTCTCTTTATTTAAAATAGTTTTATTAGGCCTATGTCTCTCTTGAAATACTTTAAATCATTGATACCTCAAATGAATTGCAAGTAAATTGCATTTTTTGAGACAACTTTATAATTTTGACTAGACTGACGCAGTATGTTTTTATATCTAAATCTAAATGATACTTGTACTTTTAAAACTTACCTAGAAGCATGGTCTGGCGTTGGGAACCTTAGCATAGCTGTTGGAGCAGTTACACGCAGTACCTAAGGACAACATAATTATACAATTAATTCTATCTATTATTATGTAATTATGTACTTACGTATGGAATGGAATGATATTGCTATACAATTGTTATTTCTATAGCTGATTCAAATTTACTCAATTTATTCAAAAGCTGTAATATCTAAAATATGACCCTACTAAATAATATACTAACAGAAAATCGACTTGCACCAGTTCATATTCGCAGGCGCCCGCATGAGAATTACGATCAAGTGCGAGTCGATTTTTTTCTCGTATATTATTTTAGTATTGTATAAAAATAACATTGTGAATGCTAAGATCACAAATTAAAAAAAACATATTACCCTGTTGTTTTCTATTCTAACTACTTACAACTTTCATTTCCATTGTCTTTGAAACAGTAATGTCCACATGGGAAATGACGACACTAAAATAAGCCAGTATCTTTAACCTTGCTTGTTACAAAACAGTAGAAACTAATTTACCTTTCCGCCACAGTTGTCCGCCAACCTCCTCAGCCGCCTAGAGACACGCTCCGGTGGCTGATCCAAAGGCAAATTCGCCACTTCCATCTCACATGTCGGTTCTTCATCTTCCTCAGTTTGACTCACCTATTTGTCATAATTATTTTGAATTAGGTACCTTTTTCTACAGTTCATTAACTGTTTACTGATACATACTTAAGTTATTACTTAAGTCTGTTTATCCTTATATGTCCTATTAATTAAGTAATGTTTTTGACAGTTGTCATACACCAAACACCTTTTAAACTTTAATCACTGTTAAAAAATGTGTTGTCTTATAATCAATTTGTCATTATAATAATTAACAATATTAAGTATCTTTCGTATTATATGTGTGTGTAAAACCATTTGATTTATTTTATAAATGATTATTTCAAAAAGAGTTGAATGAAGATGTTTACCAAATAGGACAAAGTAAGGATAAACAGACCAACGAAAACATTATGCTGTTATATAATAATAACATTCCTTTATTTAATAGAGTATTAGCTTGATTTATTATTTATTTATCAGTAGTGTAGGTAGCTGCTTATCATCATGACTCGAAACTAATCGACAAAATGAAATGAAAACAAAAGCTAATTTATTTATTTAAATACATTCTCTTATTCTCTGTAATAGCTCAAGTGTGATGTTTGTGAAGTAGAGAAATTTTAATGACATGTGAAATAAAAAAAAACCAGAGCCTTGGCAGAAATCATTGCGATAATTTAGTTAGGGGACATGACTGTGTATCAGTGGCGAAGGGTCCATACAAGTCGTTTCCCATCGGCTTACCTTTTTAGAGATCCCACCCCACCAATCCACTATGGAGATCATAACATTTTTGTAGAGCGACTTGTATAGCATTAAAATAAAATTGTTGCTTTAATGTTCAGCGAGTGTACCTTCGGATTCCTTGGTAGGTGTGCGGTCAGTTCGTTGTAACAATAATGGGAAGAGGCACACGCTATTAAGGCAGATGACGTGTTCAGTTTATGCACCAGTATCACTTCCATATTTTTCCTGGTACATATTAATACATAATTTAAAAAATGATGTGTGAACATTGTGTATGAAATCATAAATAAATAAATAAAACCTTTTTTTAACACATTGTTCGAAAATTTTTGTTAATTATGATCAATTAATAAAGATGTGAACATTGATCGTTTAGTACTTACTACAAAAAATGTCTGTGAAATGGAAAGGTTTTCTCTCACCCTTATATCTATAGACATGTAAGTAATGAATTGAGTAATACTTGCAATTTTCAAATGCTTATTATATTATATCCATTATTATATTATATTATAGCAGTTTTGGTGCATTTAAGATTAATTTATAAGTACCATAAATTGCATGTGAATATGATATTAGAAGCATTTGAAAATTGCAAGTTTTACTCAAGTCATTACTTGTCTATAGATACAAGAGTAAATATTTATACTATAAGTAGTAATATACCTATGTCTAAAATCACTTAAGTCAGCAGCAAAATTAATATCTCCTGAGATCAAAAGTAAAGCAGCGGGTGCTGTATGTAGCTCTCCAAACCTCCTCATACACTGCCTCAACTTTTCATCGGCAGCATTCTTTTGCGTTCCACACACATGAATCAGGCTTATCTGGAAAGAAAGAAAAAAAACACTTACATTTAAAAAAAAACAGTAAAACCCATAAATACTTTTAATGCTGTTTATAAAAAAAACAAATCTTTATACCTTATCCCAGTAAATATGCAAACATTGTTTTACAAGAAAATATTAAATTCTTTATACCCATGATGGAAAAAATCAATCACAAAAGCAAACAGCTGGTGATTTCATATTAATGTTGTAAAAAATAAAATCTTAAATATATTACAAATTATTACATACTTGAGCGTCATTTAGTTCTTGGAGTCGGTTTGCCGCTTCCTTCCTCACGTCACATACAACTACAAAATCTGCTTCCCTTTTACCAGTCAAAAATTTGTTTCTTATTGCTGCCACTACATCTATTGCGGAACAACCTCTTGGTACCTGTAAAATTGTAATGTTAGTTATTGAATTCATTTTAATGATAAATTTAAATATTGACTAAAGTCAAGCCCTCTTACACTCTGGCGGTTGGTTGACCGAAAGAGCGACTGGCCGTGCGGTCAACCGCTTTTTCCATTTTAATATGCAACTGCTTGTGATCACCACACACCACAAAATTTCATATTAAAATGAAACCACGTGGTTGGTGACCCACCTGTGTGGTTGACCACAAGAGTGTAAGAGGGCTTAAACCTGTTTGATAAGTGGTACTGTCACTTTTCCAGTATTATATCACTTAATTTAATTTCAGTATCTTATTATTACCTAATAACTTTCATAAAATGGTATAAAAATATAATTACCTGGCAATTTTCAATATCCCAGAAAATACCGATTGGTATGCTGAATAATCTTTGTTTATGATGTCGAAACCTAGATCTCACTCTAGGTCTCTCTACTGCCATTGCTCCGTCTTCTTTCAAACTATCTACATCGTCATCTGATGAGTCATCTTCAACATCTGATAAAAATAAATTCTGTGTTGAGATATATCAGCACTGATAATATAAAATAAACATTGATGCAAAGTTTAGAAGCAATGCAACTGCAACGAATGTGACTCTCCGAACGCATCCTGACAAAAGGAATATAATAGTATCTAAAAATATATTGTGCAAGAATATAAATAATACTTAGGTTAACAAGGCATTTTTCGTTTTTTAATATGCCTAATTAATACACATTTAAAAGTAATGTTTTTTAACTGATGTGCCTATTGACCAAATAATTGGCTACGACTAATATTATGGTCTGAGTATATCAAAAAAATCATAAAATATTATAAATGAATCATCTACCATGCACTTCTTAAAATGTGCCTACAGTATTATTTCACTAGAAACTAACTCTTTGTTTGAAAGCAATTAAAAACTTGAGGAAAATGTAATGAAGGTTATATCTTCTCAAGCATTTAACTTTTTGTAGCCTAGATATTTTTTATCTAATAGTTATTATGTACGGTTCTTCTTGTTATGATAATTAATGAATCTAAACATATCGATGCGATATCTGAAGTACTGATAAGTGTGTTGTGAAACGTAGAATAATTACCTATTTAGGCTTTGCTTACCTGTTATCCATAAACGAGGTGGAAGTGGTATTTTCATAGCTGGACTAGTTATAGTATTTGCCAGACCTTGGGCAGATTGACTTCTGCTTGTCTTGCTACAGTAGCTCAATACACCATCAAAACTTTGATTAACATTCATTTTGTAATACATTTATACTCTATTCACAACAGTAATGAGACGTTTTCATTCAGCATATGTTCCAAAAACAAAGAAAAACTAGGCTAATTTTAGTGTACCCGTGACACACAGCACAAACATAAAAACTTTACGTAAACTTATTAGTATTTACAAAATGCTGAAATCAGACAAGATTTGCGTCATTTAAACAAAACAATTACATTACAAAATGTAAAAACTAAAATCAATCAACACTTTCTACGCCATAATCTCACACACACACACAAACACAAAATATCATTCAGTATTCAGTATTCAGTGTTACCATAACATAAAAATAAAATATACCTATCAATAAAACGATTATTTTAGTCTTAGAGCAAAGTAAAAAAATCGATTAATTGAATAGAATACCGATTATGTATCTATACATAAAACGTTAACACTATTGTTTGTGATAAAATATTTTCATAATTTTTATTCCTTGTATGAATAATACGTATTAGCGATAGCAAATAAATTGCTGTAAAATATAACAATCCTGCTTGCTATATTTTTATTTTTCCAAGTCAAATTTTAAATGATGGATGCCCAAAATAGAGTAGAAATTCATCACTAATGAAGAATACGGGTTAAAATGAAATACTCAACCCAGACAGGCAAAAGTCCGTGTCATTTTTTATTAACTAAATATTAACTTAGTCCATAGACATAGAAAAATTTTCTCTTTGCTCAAGAAGACCAACAAAGCGTGGAAAAGAGAAGTTAACATCATACGAACACGGTCTATGTAAAAAAGAGACAAAGGATCAAGTGACATGTGCCAACATTTTTTACAGTAAGAGCCCCTAGCGTCTCGCCTAGTAAATGAGCAATCACAGTTTGTTTAAAATATTTGTTAATCTTAATTAGAATTTAAAGTAAAGGTATCGTGGAGCCATGGTGTCTTGTGCTCTTAGTAATTGTGATGTAACAAAAAGAAATAATCCAAGTAATCACACTTTTCACAGGTAAATAAGATATTGCCACACATTTCTCTCAAACCAAATTTCGCTACATTTATTCGTTTATCGACGAAGAAAACAGTATGGAACATAGTTTATTAATTTCCTTTGCCATATATAGTCATATTTTATGAATCTAAGTCATATTTTACGTATCTCATATAAAATGTAGGCATTCGTTTTCTGATCACCTGTTTATTGACATTGTTGTTCTTTGACATTTTATTTCTATGACTTAGTCTGATTATGACTAGTGATTTATGTATTTCTTTAATCCGCTGTATATTATGCTTCTCCCACACATGGCTGATTCTTTGAAAAATGTTATTTTTGATAGAAAATTGTATTTTTTCCAAAACTTATGTCAGTACTTCTATTGTATGCTAAAAATATATCTAGGGCAAAGATATGCTATTAAATGTTAAAGGCACTCAAAATAATTGAGTATTTTTGAAAATTGTGTTGGCAATAATGACGATTTGTGTCAATAATGACGTAATTGTAGTAAATAATGACATAGTGGTTGCTGAAATCCTTACTATCCATACTAATATTATAAATGCGAAAGTCCGTTTGTTTGTTTATTTGTTTGTTTGTTTGTTACGCCTTCACGTCTTAACTACTGAACCGATCATTATGAAATTTTACATACACGTTGTCAGGGGTACAGAGAAGGACATAGGGTACTTTTCATCTCGAAAAAAAGTATTGTTCCCGAGGGATAACAAAAAAACTTTCCACGCAGACGAAGTCGCGGGCGGCCGCTAGTAATATTATAAATGCGAAAGTCCGTTTGTTTGTTTGCTTGTTTGTTACGCCTTGATATCTTAACTACTGAACCGATCATCATGAAATTTTGCATACACGTTGTCAGGGGTACAGAAAAGGAGACACAAATTGAGACTAGAATAAAGATAGGTCATCATTATAATATTATAATTAATGGTATTACATATTATTATATATTAAAGCTTCGATCAAGAAAACACTAGATAACGCTCCACTAACTTTTAAACAGCACGCAAAAAGGCACCTCGAAATAACGCTCCTCTTTTTTTTTATTATAATGGGTTTGCTCTTGACCCTAGTCTAGCCCGAAAGTATAGACAGGGTCTACGATGGAGCGAGCTTGCCCAGAAGGTGCCTATTCACTCTGGCCTTGAAAAGAGCCAGGTTGTATGCGCTCGGAAACACAGACGCCAGCAGGGCTTTTTTACTCATTTTGTACAAAATCAGCTTATTTTGTACAAAGTCACATCTTTTATTATTTATTTTGTACAAAATAGGCGTCCTGTTTGTAAGCGTGGTGTTATTTCGAGGCGCCATTTTTGCGTGCTTTTTTAGTTTGTGAAACGTTATCTAGTATATTCTTGATCGATGTGTCAAAGATAGTGATAGTCATCTAAAAGGTGGAAATAAAAATAAATAATGTATTAAGTACTTCTTTTTTTAATTTATTTTATTACTTTTGTCAAAAGGTAATATTTATAAGCTTTCAATTGTTGTTTAATTGTATTTACTTACTGTTAAAAACGATTACAACTTATTTTTTTTACATAAAATACACTTATGGCTTTGTGTATGTTGCCGACAATGACGTTGCCAATTATGACGTTTCTAAAAAAATCAAGTTTAAAACATATTGAGATTTTGAAACGAGAACGAGAATTTGATCAAGTTTGAAACGCGATTGAAATGCAAATCGGTTTCGATTGCTTTTTTTTATTAATTTAGTTAGATGAATCAATATATCTGGTTCTAAAATTCTTTATCGTTTAGGAGTATTATGGCAAGATGTCAATTAAAATTATCGTCAAAAGCTATCGCGCTAAAGGCACTAATCCTATGCGATACACCGTTCGTTCTCCTGCGTAACAAAGCTTTTATTGTATTGCAATAATGGCGGATGGTTCTGAGATGCTGTGGCTTGTTTTAAATGAGTGCTAATAATAATAATTTAATAACTACTATTATAATAAAATAATAATTATAAAATAATAATTATAAAATAATAATTATAAAATAATAATATAATAAAACTGACAAATTATAATTATTAAAATTAAACAAACACTTAACAACGCAGATCTAGGAGCAACTTTGAATTTAGCATCCACAACTCCTTTGATGTGTGTTAAAAAACCGCCGCCGTTCCAGCTTACGATTATCGTTACTCAGCCTATAATTTGTGAATGACAATAATGACTGATGACTCTTGGCTGAATCTCCGTCATTTCTTACTTCCTGCGTCATTGTCGGCAACCCGAAATTTATAAAAAATCCAATGCATCACATGGAATAAATCAAAAACATGCAAATTAATACAATTTATTATTGTACTTTAATGTAAATGATATCATATGCATTGGATTTTAAAAAAAAATCGAGTTGCCGACAATGACGCAGGAAGTAAGAATTAACGGAGATTCCTCCTCCAGCCTCCTACACTAGCACACTGTTTTTCACCTCAATTTGCGAATAGTATCGAGTGAAAGAGATGAAATTGTGCGAGTGAGTGAAGGAGTGAAAGCGAGAAAACGATAGTTAACTATTCGCAAAGTGAAGTGAGACAAAAAACCAACTTGTACTAGGCCCTCTGGTGTAGGAGAGGCATTAGTGTACCAACTACCATGCTATCATCCTTTTAATCTGTGCGTATTTAACAAGATACTAATCGCTGAGTCGTCGGTTGCCATAGAGTACCATAGAGTATATTTAAACCATGAAACAAAATGTATTCTGTGGTTGTGTGTGTTGCGGATGACTTAGCGGTGGGTCTGCTGGAATATACCAGCTGTGCCTGTCTGTCACTGTCATTTCAAATGAGCTTGCAATCTTACTTTGGGTTTTGGATTTGGGAATTCTAAAGATTAAATTAAAATAATTTCTATTTAAACTTCTTTTTGGTGGTAACATTTGTATCAAGAAAAACAAGGTAATTATACTTTAATGCCCGATTAACAAAACATTGCTGATATAATTTATAAACTGAAATAATAACACCGTCATTGTTCCCGTGTAATAGAAGCCACAACTTTTAACATTTCTTGATAGCTTTTAGAAATGACTACGAACGGCGATATCGGAGGGCTAGATGCCAGTGGAAAGATTGTTAAAATGGAAGTGAGTACTTATCTAATTTTAATAGTTTTGTCAGGTTAAGTACGATAAACAAATAATTTGTTGGTTGTTGTAGGCCCCCACGTCAAAGATCTTGAGTGGTGAAAGAGCATTGTAGTAGCAATAGAGGTGGCTATCCTTCTGCACATAAATTTCACTGTGCAAGATCTGTGCCGAGGCCTGTACTGCCGTGCATAAGTTATACTGCCGTTATCTGACAAAAGGCCGAATTTGACTTTTTAATATTTGACACAGGAAAAAAGCGCTATCGATCTTTTTAATTACCTGAGATAGCGACACGTAAAACGCCATTATTTGATAAACTTTTAGCCACTTACACGTCCGGGCGACAATAGTCACCTAAATTTTGGTGGCTAAAACTGTTACGGCGACTATGGCAGCCCAGCTGACCTATGCCTTTGAAACCGGTTTTTGTCGATGAATGCTTTTACAGAGTTGCTCCTGCGTGTTCCTAGATGGCTCTGAATTAGGTTACGTATCAATTGATGGCAAAAATATTAGGGTCAACTCTAAAATCTGCTCTGAATAAAAAAAAAAAAAAACTCAAGTGTCAAGTTTTCAAGTGGTCGGGAGTTCCTTATTTTTCTAATTTAAGTATTAAATAATGAAATCAGTTAAATTATAAGTGTCGTATACCAAAATGTTTCTCAAGAAATATACTTTTCGAATATCTAAAAACATATTATGTTTCGTACGCAAAGACGAAGGTAAAATCGAGTTGAAAAAAACAAGAATTTTGGCGGCTGATCACCAATACATTGAGGTTATACATTTTTTTTATGTAATCTTATAGAGTTATTTTAATTTAGATATCATTTAAAATGATTTTGTATAGTATCAGCAGTATACACATATTTTTATTTTGGGATAAGCAGTAGTAGTTTACTAGATATCACGGTTTAAACGGGAGAAAGAGCTGGCAAATTGCGCGAAGTAATTCGCATAACGCGAGTGGACGCGTGGGGCATTATCAGCTAGTGACAGCGGACGTTTGAGTGGTTAGAAGAATACAATGCTTGAATGCCGTTAATTACGATTCCATAGCTATAACGCCGTTAACATTTTATAACAAATGTACACTAAACCTTCCCCGTAACTTATAATTAAGTTATAACTTAATTTCCGTAAACTAATTCAACCAAACTTTCATGCGGTTAAAATATTTAAACTGTCTTTTAATCTAGTTTCCTGATTAATCAATATTAACCCGGCGGTCGTCGCTAGGCAAAAACGAACAGAAACAGTCGCTACCGGGTAAAAATTACCTCATTATTTAAAGAAGTGTATTTAATTAAATGGGTCATTCCATGTCAAACGCTACCATGCCAATTTCTCTAGTACTCTTATTTTACATAAGTAGCTGCTTAAGTAAGCCTTAATACATAGAATCATAAATGAATTGACTGAAATTTCCAAGAAAAAAAATGTTTTTTCCATTTTTTCTTGTGTTGAAGTATGAGAAAATAATCGCCTAGTGTTACAGATTTTGGAGCTAAAAATGGCGACACTGTAAAATTAAATATAACGTCATTGTTAAAGCTAACTTCAGGCCATATTAAGTAGTGATACATAAACTGCTTGGTAGACATAAAATTTTCAGTAAATCGGTAAGTTCTACTTTGTTTAAAGTACTTTTTATAAGGGACATCGCCATGTTACGCCCGTTACAAAAATAAGGGAAAAGTTTAATCTGTAACTTACTTATTGCACTAACAGCTTCATGGCTTTGGAAAAGTAAGGGTATGTTTGCAAGCAAATGGTTAATGACTTAGATTTTAACTGAACCTTATTGATTATGATTTAAATTCAAATTACATAACGGGCGTAACCCTGTTTTGGTGAGGCTTTATGAGAGATTTTTAGAGCGAATTTGTTCTTTTCAAAAGGAATAATATTAGTAAAGTCGGTTTTAGTAACATTTCGTAGCATACTTTGGCTTTTTTTTTTAATTTTGGACCATTTGTGGTGAACACAACTTATAGTTGTTATTATTTAACATTGTTTGCTTGTTGGGTGTTTTGAATATTATCATATATTTTTTTGATTGAATCAGGCGTCACTTGGCGGAAGTCCCAAACCATTTTGAAAAAATAAATATATGTAGCTTACTTCCGCAAACAATATATGCAAGATGCACCGCCCGCCCGCAAAAATATGCACATGCACACCACAAAATATCAGTGCACAAACCTGCATTTAGCAAGACAGCAACACACCTTGCACCTTCACCAATTAGGCTACTCTACACGTGTTTCGCCCAAACCCGGAGCATCCTGAGGAGTTAGATCAAGCGTAAACCAACACATTCGGTGTTGGTTTATGCACAATCTAACTCCTGAGGATGCTACGGACCACAGTAACCATGACAGTACTGATACTGTTATGATTACTGTGGTCCTCATGATCCTTCCTTTCTGATACAATTTCTTCGTCACTATCTTCTTGTAGTAAAATTTCTTCTATAGTGTGGTCTATAAGTAAGAAATCCATGGTGACAAAGAGCTAAAATAAAAAATATTACTTAAAAATATAACAAAAAACTAGCTACACAAACAGTCGCTACCGGGTTTTTTTCACCCATACTCACTTTACACATCGACAGCGACCAAGCGCGTGGCGCCAACCAGTAGCCGCGCTGGGAGTGCGTCTCTTGTTTCTATGCAGAAAGGTACTTGAAGCGACAAGTCACAAGATTACATAGAAAAAAAAATAGTGTTTTTATTACCTCTGTAGTATTTTTTACCCGGTAGCGACGACCTCCGGGTTAAGTATAGCTTTAGATAGAGTTTTAAAAATAAGTTCACCTAAAAGATCTTTAAAATACCTATTTAATGATATATCAAAGATTACATAGTTTTAAAATCGGTTACATAGTTTTCAAACAGCGACGATTTTTAATTAAAATGCGAATATCTCGAAATGTAATTTTTGCAGATTATTTGCGGCATTATAGCTTATGCACGGCAGTGTACCTTTTTCAATTTTCAATAATGTACTTACATGATTATACATTTTAAGGTAGACTACAGTGCCACATGTGATGAAAAATTACCATTGTGGAAATCATGGGCTGCCAAAGGCAAGGTACAAGAGGCTATAGATCAACTATTGGCTCTTGAAAAACAAACTAGAACAGTAAGTTGCTTCTTGTCTAGATGTCCTATAAAGTCCGTTCACTTAGTTAGATAGTGTCGCCCTTTTATCGCGCCGCCTTTGCACGTGCCGCTTCTTGTCAAAGGATGCCGCCGCAGAAACAAAGGATAACGCGTGCGGCGTACACCCGCAAGTCAATATCGATTTTGGCAGTTTACACAGAAGTGCCTAGTGAAAGATTGTGTTTGTTACCGGTATTCCTGTCTCTGAACACAAGTGCTTGCGGGTGTACCGAAACTATCTAAGCAAACGAACTATACATCATCATATCAGCCGCAAGACACCCACTGCTGGGTATAGGTCTCCCCCAAAGATCTCCACAACGATCAGACCCTCACCAGTGCCCTGTTTATCAAAACTTCAAAATCAAAAAAGTCTATAAGTATTATACAAGAAAAATTTTACATGTTCATGTAAATTATGTCTTTTTCCATATAATTTATGCAAGACACTTGTAAAAATTTTCAGACAGAATACACTTGTAAAAATTTTCAGACAGAATAGAGAGTAGCCGGACACCCTAAGAAATACTCAAGATTTTCCATTGAGTTTTTTACAAGTTGTAAGTTTTTTTACAAGTTTTAATGTTTTTATTAACAAAATCACTAATATAGAACATATTAGTTAAATAAACAAAAACATTTGCACTGTTTAATTTAATGTGTTTTGATAAACGAATTTGTGGAATGATTATTTTTATATAAAAAATGCTTGTTTTAAAAAATTACAAGACTTGTGAGTTTTGATGAACAGGGCACAGATCGTCGCTCCACCTTGTCGGGGCCTACCCACGGAGCGTCGTCCGGTGCGCGGTCGCCATTCCAGAACCTTTCTGCCCCAACGGCTATCAGTTCTTCTCGCTATATGCTACCCTATATATGTGTTATATATAAATAGTATATAGAAAAAACTTGTGGATTTCTTATTTAATTGTAGGGTGCTGATATGGCGTCTACTGCCAGAATCTTAGTGGCTGTTGTACAAATCTGTTATGAAGCAAAGAACTGGTCAGCGCTGAATGACCACATTGTTCTGCTCTCAAAACGAAGGTAAGCTTCACTTCTCTGATGCAACATATAAACGAAAACTTTTAAAATTTGCTTTAAATTATTGTAAACAGAGAAGCTAAGCCAAACTTAATCATATTTTAGAATTAATTAACAAAAATCGCATCTGTAGGTCATCAATCATCTCTGAATACCTAATTATTATCCTTACTTAATATTATAAATGCGAAAGTCAGTTTCTTTGTTTAACTACTAAACCTATCATCATGAAATTTTACATACACATTGTCAGGGGTAAAGAAAAGGACAAGGGTACCTTTCATCCCGAAAAAAAGTATTATTCCCGAGGGGTAGCAAAAAAACTTTCCAAGCAGACCGAGTCGCCGGCGGCCGCTATTAGTTATACAAGTACAAAATGAAAAATAAAGTGTATTTACAATATATTTGTTTTCAGATCCCAACTCAAGCAGGCAGTTGTCAAAATGGTTCAAGAGTGCTATACTTACGTGGACAAAACACCTGATAAGGAAACCAAAATCAAGCTAATTGAAACATTGAGAACTATTACAGAAGGTAAAATCTATGTGGAAGTTGAGAGAGCAAGGCTGACTCATATTTTGGCTAAGATTCGTGAGGAAGAAGGCAATGTCGCTGAAGCTGCTAAAATCATACAAGAGTTGCAAGTGGAAACATATGGATCTATGGACAAGAAAGAAAAAGTGGAACTTATCTTGGAACAAATGAGACTATGCTTGGCTATCAAAGACTATGTTCGTACACAGATTATATCAAAGAAGATCAGCACAAAATTCTTTGAAGACGAATCAACTCCGGTTGGTTTTTTATTTTATTATGATTTGTTATTATCATTTGCTGAAAATAATATGCTGTGTATAAGCCCTTAGCGCCATATCAACTAATATTATTTTTAACTAGCAGGCATCCGCGTGGACTGTGTTCTACAGTATGAGGCAAACATCTTGACACTTTTTCGATGGAGCGGGGATAAGTTTGCGCACGTGCACTTGTGACCGAAAATACGCGTTCTACGCAATCCCCACCCGATTTCAAGATATTTGCCTCGTACTGTACTTAATGTATCAAGATGAAAAGTTTTAAGTCAGACTCTCAGAAATGTATTTCTGTTGTAACTGTGAAAACCGCATCCAATTTGGTGCATTAGTTTGCGTGATGCACGTACAAACATACAGACAGAGAAAGATTCTAAAAATAATAGCTTTGGCTTCTTATAGCCTTACAAAGACAGTTAGGCTGCCTATCCACAGACGCGAAGCGAGGCGGCGGCGGACCGAAGAAACGAAATATTAACCAATAGGATTGTATGAAATCTCCGCTCCGCTATCCTATTAGTTAATCAATATTTCCTAGTTTCTCTGCTCCGACCGCCTCGCTCCGGCTCAATGGACAGGCAGCCTTACAATTTTATTACGGGACAACTAATAAAATAATGCAATTTACACTTGCAGTGACTAAAATGTTATTCATAACAGTTTCAGGAGTTGAAGGAAAAGTTCTACCGTATAATGATAGCCGTAGACCAGCACAACGGTCAGTACTTGTCAGTGTGCAGACATTTCCGTGCGCTCGGGCAGTTGGCCGGCACCGACTCTCTCATTGGAAGTGTGGTCTTCCTCATCCTGGCGCCGTATGACAACGAGCAAGCCGATTTGACACATAGGGTTAATGAAGACAAGGAATTGGATAAACTGCCTGAGTACAAGTATGTATTACTATATGAGAAGGACGTCCATTTGTGATCTGTCAAATTATGATTTAATAAATTATTGTGTATAGAGAACTAATATAGCTCATAAAATTGCATTTTTATTGTTATTTATAAATTGCTAACTAAAATAAAAATCGGCAATGCCAAAATGGAGAAACTTAACAATAAAGATTAGCTATAATTACAACTAGAACATATTGATTTTACCATTACATATTTTTCTGATTGCCAAATTAATATTCAATAATACTAGTGCTCTACGTTGATATCAACTATTTAAATATAATATTAATATCATTATACAGCTCGCGCAACATAACTTGACCAAGTTTTTAGTACCACATGACCTGCGCACTACAATTCTTCAAGCTTCATTGTCTATGGTTTGGTTCAAGTTATGTCGCGCGAGCTGTACATCCACTTTAAAAAAACTATTTGTCAGATCAACACTTGGATGGAAAATGGTCATCATTCTTAAAGTTTGAATTATTATGATTTGAATTATTATTATGAGGGGTTATATAACCAGAGTTGGGAATCTGCTGGTCATTCCAGGTCCGCATTGAAATAACATGATTGGGGCCCTCTTAATAAATTGTATTGTGACAGTGGGGGAAGGCTACTATGTATTGACTTTGTGTTTATTATCTCAATGAATGAATGACCGGCAGATTCCGATGTCGTCTGATTATAACACCACAATGTGTCTTCAATTGACTTTGGTCTTAGCCGCCAATAGATAAGGTGCAAAATCAATTGAAGAACTCGGTTTTGGATAACTTGATGTGCTATTGGCCATAAATGAACAAAGGATGATTTGATCATTATTGTGACATAATGTATTCTTATATAAATAAAATCCACAATACATTATATTAAGAACGGTTCTAGAAAATTAAGCATACTAAATTCGGCAGTAAATTGCCACGGATACTTATGTTAACTGTTAATTATTTTGTTTATAGGCAACTTTTAGGTTTGTTTATCAACCCAGAGATCATTCGGTGGAACACACTGTGCGCCACTTACGAGAAGATGCTCCGAGCGACGCCTTACTTTGATTCGTCTGACGAGAAGGGGCAGGAACGCTGGAATGACCTTAAAAATCGCGTTGTAGAACATGTAAGTTTAATTTAATTTAATCAACAATGATCAGGGGCCCTATTTTTGAATCCTTCGGGCGTCGAGCGTTCTTTACAAACTTATCTGACCCGGTGTGGCCGAAACTGGAACTAAGTGTTATTATGCCTGGTTTATAGGGGGTCAGTAACATGGCAGCATAGTAACCCAGTCCAGCGCTGACTTGCTACTGGGCTCGTGTAAACACTAATTTCAACCCAGTCCAAGGGGGGTATTCTAACCTCTTAAAACTTGCCAGGTTTATAAATTGCTATAGTTACATCTCTTTTTCGCTGTTTAGCAAATAAAAGAGACGTATTGAAAGCCATTCAGAAAACTGGCAAGTTTTAAGAGGTAATACGGGGGCTGTGCTGACTTCTCACTCGCACTCTCTTCTTCTCGCTCGCTCGCTGGGTCCAGCCACTGACCCTGTATAAACCAGCCCTTACATATTGTTACCTAGGTTACGCCGTCGACGGCGACGCTGTCACCGAGTTAGATAAGTTTGTGAAGACCGCCAAAGGATTAAAAATAGAGCCCCTTTTTATTTACTAATGTTTTATCTCATAAATTATTATAGCCTTATTCACAAGCTGCCTATTTTTTTTCTGTAATGCCAGCACTTTTTTGTATTGATATTTTATTGCGCGGTGTCGGGTATACTGTACGCGTAATATTAATTAACGTCCAATAGAAATTATATTGTTTGCGGGATGTAAAAAGTAATATGTCGTAAATTATATGTGTAAAGTCAGCGGCTTACTGTCAGTTATTATGTTAATACACCCTTATGACATACAATAAAGTTGAAATTGAAAAGTTGCGAAAAAACAAGTGATATGATTATGTAGCTTATTTTGTTAAAATTAAATACCTCATTTGTAGAACATTCGCATCATGTCAATGTACTACACCCGCATCACCATGAAGCGCATGAGCGAGCTCCTCGGCTTGAGCGAGACAGAAACGGAAGAAGCCCTCAGTCAGCTGGTGGTGACCGCGGTCGTTCGCGCCAAAATCGACCGGCCCGCGGGGGTTGTGCATTTCAGGTGATTAATTTTTGTATTAATATATGATTACTAGCGGTCGCCCGCGACTTCGTCTGCGTGGAAAGGTTTTTTGCTATCCCGCGGGAACAATACATTTTTTCTGGATGAAAGGTACCCTATGTCCTTCTCTGTACCCCTGACAACGTGTGTGCAAAATTTCATGATGATCGGTTCAGTAGTTAGGACGTGAAGGCGTAACAAACAAACAAACGGACTTTCGCATTTATAATATTAGTAAGGATACAACGTGTTACAAAATAACCCCTTATACCGAATATGATAGATAGGGACCATCAAACCGAATAACTTTTACTATGGGACCAACTCTGATATCGCGAAAAAAAAACTGTTTTATACAAAAAATAATAACGAAAATATTAAAATGTATGAAACAGCTGATTTTTTTCACGATTTCAAAGTTGGTCCCATAGTAAGTCAGCTGTAGATCTCGCTCGTTTTGTATGTTGTTTAAAAACTAATCTAATAGATGTCGCCACGAAGTTTTCTAAGTAGTACTATGTGCTGTTTGGTAGGTATTCTTTTAACTTAACTATTCGACTAATTTATTTTTTAACAAATTAAAAAAAAATGGTTCGACAAAAAATCTATGCTATAGGTAATTAACGAACCTGCTCACAAAAATTTCACGAGAATCGGTTGAGAAATGCGATCTGTAGAGGAGAACAAACGGACAGCGGGACAACCGGAATGCGGAAAGACATACGAAAGCATTTTTGCCCAAGCTGAAACAGACGCTTCGCGCTCGCTCGGTCAATAAATAAATAATTCGAGATCTTAGTCTTCAGTGATTGTGTTATAACTTTAACCGTTAATTTTACTTCCAGCTTAAACATGGATGCGTCGGATCGGCTGAACGAATGGTCCAACAACCTTAACACTCTTATGCAACTCGTTAACAAAACAACGCACTTAATCAACAAGGAAGAATGTGTGCATAAACACCTTTTAGCAACATCAGAATAAATTAACATAATTAGAGGACTGAACAGTCCTATTAGATTTGAACTGTATTTTTTAACACTTGGCTCACTCTTTGTAGATCATCTATTTGGTTGTCTATGAAGTTTTGTGAACATAAACATTGTTTTGTAAAATAATATTTTATTTACTTTCAAAACCTTCTGATTGATTTCATTCAAGCTGGCATTGAATATTGTGAGCCGGATACTAAATAAAATTTTATTATATAAATAAAATGCTAAATCACTAACATTTTTGTTTTCTTACATCTTAAAAATACCTGCTAGAAAACCCCATATACCTACTTCGTCAAGTCTAAAGAACACGTATATTAGGGTACACATATCATCTGGTACCTATATACAGCACAATCAGGGGCCGTACCGGCTAACGCTCCGAACCTCGCCAAGTCTGACGTGCCGGGCTTCAAATTATAAGATTTTCCATACATATTTTTTTAACATACGTCTAGTATATCCACTCACCTGTTCTGCAAAAAATATCCGGGGATGGTCATCTGATCCGCTTCTGCGCCGCGAGCGCGTGCTTTCCGTCAGATTAGATTTGAGCACTTTTTTCACCACCGTGGAATGTTTATTTATGTTCCGACCGTTCTAATAAGTTCTTAGGCCTATTCACAAGAATGTTTTTCTATTCGGTGCGTGTTAATAAATACGATAGTTTCTTTGTTTTGAGCGTTCAAACCGTAGGCATGGGAATTTTTTACATCTTTGTTCAGAAATTATTTAGATTATTACGAAATCTAAATCGGTAACATATGTATATTTTCTGCTCTTTAGAATGAAAAATGATTGCCTAATATTATTAAAAGGTTATTTAAACATTGCTCCATAGCAAAAACAAAATATTGTCAATTGAAAATTGTTGGATAATTCTTTAAAAAAATCTAGGTAGTTTTGTTTTTATCGCTTACTATGTTTACTGTTTCTATTTTATACCAAAAATAGACCTTAACACTAAAACTAGACTATATTATGAATATTCTGACATGAGATTTATTACACTTAAGTAAAATAGCACTTTAAAATATGATCTGGAAGCGAGCACCAATTTTTGACAGTATGCGTAGTCATACTTCATTTCGTTTTTACCAGTGTTGTTTGTATGTTTGGGTGTCTGGTTATGTATGCTTTTGTGAAGAATACTATCTAAGCAAGCTATTTCATACGATTATGAACCTTAAATGTAAGGATTAAAGTGTAAAATATCATAAAATTCTAAACCGTATCCACTCTCGGATAAATCTTCTCCGAAAGTCAATTTAATATTTTCGGATATTTTGTAACCGAGGATCAATAAGGGATTTTTTAAGGGTCGTAATACCGTTTGTAACGAGTCTTGCCCTATTTGACTGAAAACAAAAATGAGTAAGTAATTTAAGAAACGTTTATTATTTAAAAATCATTTTGTTCTTTTACACTTCTAGCGAATTATAAAGTATTCAAAATAATTTAAAAAAGTAATTATTTTGAAGTTAGCACCGTAATTAATACATACAGCCGCCATTTAGCAAATTGTATCTCTTCAAAATCAGCCTGTTACAAATTGCGAATAAAAAAAAACACGATATCCATGTACTTCTATTCTATACAAAACAAATCGCTTCCCGTGATCCGTGAGACAACTTACCCTTAAGAAAAACCCACCTTGACACCTGGTTTAAATTTATCCGACCATTACAATTCGAACCTCGCTCACTTTTGAAACTGGAATCATTTAAAAATCGTCCGCAATTTGGCAGATTTTATGCTTTGAATGGGTTCTTAAGATAACAAAACAACATTTAAAACGTTATTTCCTGTAGTTTATTGTCCATAAACTACGAACAAAACTACTTTTGAGACGTGGCCAGTGGGGCACAGACGGGTACTTCGATTTTAATAGCTGAAAAAACCACGTAAATGTTTATATTTTCTCAAAATTTTATCGACCTCCCGCAGTACGTTTATTTATTAAATTGACGAGTACAAAAGGTATTTGATAACATGGTAAATAACACCAAATAAGCAAAAAACTGTTGAGCAAAAGTGTACGTTCCTAGTTGTCAATAAGTTCCACTTTCGACTGTCAGTAGCTCGTATGGGAACGGCTGCACAAAGGAGTGATATATGAATGAAATGACCGTCGGACAGTAAGAAAGAGGGTGTGATACGTTGGGTACCGACCAAATTTTGTTTTAAATAATGGATTATTTCAAGATGATCTACTCTAAATGTTCTATTTAGTACCTAGCAAAATTTTATTGTACTTGTCGACTGTTAGCCATACGGCAACCGTGAACTTGGTCGGTACGTAACGGACTCGTCTCGTACGGACCAACATTAAAAAATGTATATTCGAGTAAAAGATGTTACAGAATCATTTGTACTCGTCATATACTTTTTGATGTGTGCATCTGTTTTCAAAACACATGCTTAAATCTATAAGGAATCCCTATTTCAAGTTGGTCGAAACGTAACAAAATACTTTCCGCACCGACTTATAGAGTACTTATATTCTTTTTAATTGTTGTTTCAGCATAAAAATTATAAACTTACCGAAAATGTACCTACTTTTAAAATACTTATAAAAGGTCCCTATAAACTGTGATGTGATAGATACAATTTCAGAGAAGGTCACTCTCAATATCTTTAAAGCTATATAGTAGCATTTTCTATACCTACAATATGTGCCTTTTTATGAGAGTCAAAATGGTGGGTGTATCATGGCGAATTGAACTGTATCAAATACCAAAAAAATTTACCTAAAATGTATTATTTAATACCTTGAATTAAAAAAATTGTACCTAAATTAGAAAAAAGTTATATCGAAATTAAAGGTACACGCGCCATATTGACGTCAATATGGCGGGTGTTCTTTAATAAATCAATGTTGAACCATAATAGAATCAAAGGCAGCTAAGTGCACAAATGTCAAATTGTCAGAAAACGTCTTTGAAGTTTACCTCAATAATCACGTGAATCACTTTTGTATGGGCTTTAGCTGCCTTTGGACCCAACTTCAATTTTTAAACCTAATTTAAAGGGCTTTAGCTATTTTTGTTTCTAAAATAAAAGAAGAAAATAATTAAAACCGAAAATGCCCTAGATGGCGTGATACTCAGTTCGTTTTCATAATTTATTGCATTTAGCTGTCTTTGACTCTATACTCCTCATATATAGTACTAAATACTACCTAATTAATGGTACTAAATAATAATAAGCGAATGGTACAATATGGTACCAAATAATTTATACTTAATAGTACCTAATGAATGTTACTAAATAGTAAAAAAGAATGGTACTATATGGTAACAGATTAATTGTAGTAAATAGTACCTAATGGATGGTACTTAATAGTTACAAATGAATGGTACTATATGGTACCAAATAATTTGTACTAAATAGCACCATTCATATAGTTACGAACGAATGGTACTTACTATATGGTACCAAATAAATTGTACTATATGGCACCAAATAATTTGTACTAAATAGTACCTAATAAAAGGTACTAAATAGTACCTAATGAATGGTACCAAATAGTTCGAAACGAATAGTACAAAATAGTAGTTACCAAAATATGAATGACACTAATGAATGGTAAAATCTAGTCGTGATATACTTCAAAACCATAAGGATCCCGCCATCTTTACGTTCATAAAAAAAACTGTTGTTTCTCAGAAACTACTTAAGTAATCGAGCATGTGATTTTTTTGCCTTGAGCTACTTTTAAGGTACATTTTTTTGATGTAGTTATATTTTATGTAAAATGGTTCAACATTGATTTATTAAAGAACATCCGCCATATTGACGTCAATATGACGGGTGTACTTTAAATTTTTATATAACTTTTTACTAATTTAAGTAAATTTTTTTTAATTCACGGTATTAAATAGTACATTTTAGGTATTTTTTTTTTGTATTTGATACAGTTCAATTCGCCATGATACACCTGCCATTTTGACTCTCATAAAAAGGCACATTGTATTGCAGGTATAGAAAATGCTACTAGCTATAAAGATATATTGAGAGTGACCTTCTCTGAAATTGTATCTATCACATCACAGTCTATAGGGACATTTTAGAAGTATTCATTGTTTGTAGCATTTTAAAAGTAGGTACATTTTCGGTAAGTTCATAATTTTATGCTGAAACAACAATTAAAAAGAATATACTCTGTAAGTCGGTGCGGAAAGTATTTCGTTACGTTTCGACCAACTTGAAATAGAGATTCCTTATAGATTTAAGCAGGTGTTTTGAAAACAGATGCACACATCAAAAAGTATATGACGAGTACAAATGATTCTGTAACATCTTTTACTCGAATATATATTTTTTAATGACTCAGGTGACATCTCATCCGAAAAATATCTCATCTGCGGGCGAAATGTCTCCTTTTCTGAAATGATAGGTCACCATTCACCCGAAGCTAAATGCGCCAGCGGGCAAGATGTGGCCTCGTCAAAACTGTGGGAGGTCTTTTCATCCGTAGTAAAAATATCTTTGGATTATGAAAACGAGTGTTTTTTTTAATTACTTACCTATATGTTGTAAGTATTTTATTCTATTTAACTTTTTGTGATGCCTACAGCTGTAGTAAAAAAAAAACAATTTAAAATCTTTACATATAAACCTCTAAATCGATTGATTGTTGGGTTACGGCTAACTTTTTGGATGGCAGATAGCTTTCATGATGTTGGTGAGCATGACGGGTGGGGATGACGTTTCATCCCCTTAGGGGTGAATTTTTCAAGGGATGAAAGTTTGAATGGGAATTTGTGTAGGAAAATTGTAATGTGCTGTGTGTTTCATCCTATGGATAGGGACAGGGACAGGGACGCGCGACGGGAGTTCACACTGCGGGCGTGATCTCGCCTACGTTCCGCCCCGCCGCGCTTCCGATCTGTATTCACGCTCGGCGCGACGGCGGCGTGGCGCGACGGGACGCGACCCGTAGCGCCACGCCGGCCTGTGTGACGTCGTCCATAGTATCTAGTACATTACAACTTCTCAGCGTCGCGTCGCCGTCCCGTCCCGTCACGCCACGCCCGCTGTGTGGCTTGGCCTTAAGGCACTGACATGATTTTTTTTTTTATTATTTAACTGGACTGGCTGTCTGTATGATTTGACAGCTAAGTTTTTGTGCCTATTTGAAACGCCACTAGCGTGCGTCTAAAGAACTAATTTTGACGTACAATATGAAAATGGTTGCCGTGATGATCTCTCCAGACTTCAAACTTTAGTACCATTTACGCACGCTATGCTCACGCTACGTCATACAGCGCCAAAATGGCGGAAATCAAATAGGCACAAAAACAGTTTGACATAAGCCTGTCCAGTGTAAATATATGCAGGTCAGTGGTTTAAGGAGATTAAAAAAACAGCATATTAGAAAAAAATTAAGTCATCAAATTGTTTTTTAACTAATGTATCCTAACCATGCATTTTGTTCTATTTAATGTGAATAATGAAATCTTCATATTTAAATTATATTTTGTTAGAAATTCGACATAGAACCTATTGACATTGAACAAATTGCAATATGAACGACGATTTGCCGTGTATCGTAAATATCGTAATGAGAAAAAAAATAACATTGTAATTTTATAATAATATTTTTTTATTTTCGGTATTGCATGTTGACAGTATATGTCAATGTAAATTAGTTTTGAATCTTTTAATTCTAATTTTACGATATTATGTGAGTAGATAAAAAAAATTACATCATTTAGGTAGGTAATTAACAAAAAACACTCGTTTTCATAATCCAAAGATATTTTTACTACGGATGAAAAAACCTCCCACAGTTTTGACGAGGCCACATCTCGTCCGCTGGCGCATTTAGCTTCGGGTGAATGGTGACCTATCATTTCAGAAAAGGAGACATTTCACCCGCAGATGAGATATTTTTCGGATGAGATGTCGCCTGAGTCTTTTTAATGTTGGTCCGTATGAGACGAGTCCGTTACGTACCGACCAAGTTCACGGTTGCCGTATGGCTAACAGTCGAAAAGTACAATAAAATTTTGCTTGGTACTAAATAGAACATTTAGAGTAGATTACCTTGAAATAATCCATTATCAAAACAAAATTTGGTCGGTACCCAACGTATCACACAGAAAGAGGCAAGAACATTAAAATAGGCGCACAGTTTAATGCGTTAAAACGAGACACTTTTTTGACGGTCTGTCGTTTTGGATGAATTATATCCGTGAATCACGTCTCGATCATCTCGTTTTGGCAAAAATTGACCGCCGATCATGTGAGTGGATATTGTATAATATCAAGTACGGCATTTTCACGAGGCGGGCGGTATGAGTGTTCTATATTATCGACTATAACTTAGTCTACTACATAGGTTTCACAAATTTTTCGATTTTACCATCAAGTTTGCACAATTATTTCTTAAAATCTTCGTATGGTTAAATCAATTTCTAGGAAAGGAACACTCACACCACACGCACATGATAAATCAAGCCCAAATCAGGCCAAAATGGCGAACATTCATGATGTCACATGAATATCGATATCTTGCTGAATAACTTCGGCAAATAGTAATACGAAATTCCTTACTTGGATTTATCTGTTTTTTAGTTGAAGCCCGGCAGACCTGCCGAAGTTCGAAAAGTTGGCCAGTAGGGCCCCAGATGCTGCAAAACTAAGCCTTATAGCCTTATCTAAAAGTTGGACATGAGATGGGAGTGACATGAAGCTCCGTGTTGCTATGATTGACGAGGACGCTTGCATTCTTTGCCCGTGATCCTACCTTGTGCCAATTATTTCTGAATTGATGGGTAGAGCCCATAACAATGCTGGAGATATTTAGTCTATTCTTTTGAATTTCACATGCTTTCAATTTAAGGATCGCAAGTGTGATACAATAGATACCTACCTACCCACTTTCAACGCCTAGAATTCATTTCTGCGGGTAATTATCAAAAAAGTGGGTATTTGAAAAAAAAGGTTCGTTTAATTAAACAAATAAAATAAACCTATTGGTTTATTTTCAGATTAAAACAGCAAACCGATTTCTATTTTTATCGCCGAATACTACTGATACACAAGCCGCGGATAAGATAAACAACAGATAATTATATTGAACTAATTACAATCCCATTTAAATTATAGTCAGCCGGTGTTTAAGTTTAATTAAAGTGATTTAAGATGTTAACCTTATTAATACCAGTGTTAATACCCGCAATCCTAGTGATCTTTTTCAGATTTGTGAATACGAAAAATAAACCACCTATTTTTGGAGTGTATAAGCAACCAAATAAATCTTATTGGTTCAAATTTGTGTTTATGTTCACAGTCTTGAAATTGAGACAGGTATGTTAAAATCAGATTTTTAAAGCCTATATTATTCTAGGTAGGTATTTAATATTTATGTCAATCATCTTCAAGGCTGCAGTCATTCACCAGCTTATCAGAATAACCATTGTTAAGAAATCCATGCACCCTTATCATAAAATCACGGATACATCGGTTACATAATAATTTCCACTAAGCTCTTCCCAGGGGTTGAATGAAATAGTTATTTATGCAACTGTACTATAATGAGAGGTGTTTCGACTCGAGTGTGATAATGGTGACATGAGTGTTTTAATACCTAATTATGTACAGTTGCATACAAGTCTTTATCTACACCCATTTTTTATTTTTATTTGGGAAACAATATTTTAATACATATGGATTAAAAACTCCCATGATATTTATCTACACCCATGATATGTATCTTCTATAAAGGGTTTTGACTTTCCTCCTCCATATCTTCCAAAAGTGTGTTATAATGTTGTACTGAATTTCATAATGTAACACTTCGCGCGTGGGCGCGACCTCTCGCTCGGATATTGTAATGTAGGCAGGCAGTAAGCTTACCGTTTCAGAACCCTTTACAGAGGATTTAAAGCATGGGTATAGATAAATGATGTTAGGTAAGGACTTGAAAATGGCATAATGCAACTAAACTAATAGCGCTGTCCAGTATATTGTTTATTTCGTGCTTGTTCCTTCCTATTATCGATTTTAATCAACATAGTTGATTATTTCAGCTGATCAACCATATCAAACATTTACTGGATGTGGAGTTTGGTCGCAGCTCAGATGGTACCGAGCACATTCAGCAGCGCGATCTTGATCTAGAACAAAAGTATTTCCTAGGAGACAGCCCAACGGTGAGTGAGCGAGTCTAAATATACTAGGTACTAAGTATCATAAACTAACAGTGTTAAAAGTTAGGGTACCCACCTTAACTTCATTGGGAATCGTTTCCGTTTGTTTCTTTTTTGCTTCGTCTAAAGTACAGTCAGCAACTAAAGTAGCTTAACGTTATAGTACTACTAGCTGCCGCCCGCGACTTCGTCTGCGTGTAAAGGTTTTTTTGCTATCCCTCGAGAACTATACTTTTTTTGGGGATGAAAGGTACCCTATGTCCTTCTCTGTACCCCTGACAACGTGTATGCAAAATTTCATGATGATCGGTTCAGTAGTTAGGACGTGAAGGCGTAACAAACAAATAAACAAACAAACGGACTTTCGCATTTATAATATTAAATAAGGATGTTATAACAAGTTTTTTGACAGACATATTTGGCAGTTTGAAACATTTATCAAAAAAGTAAAAGTAATAAGGTGCTAAGCGACTTTCGTTGCTCACCCAGTACCAACCATTGTCCTACAATAGTAGGTACATCCGAGTTTTGAACCACTAGACTAGTGGTTCGCCCACCCGTGTAATAGGGGTCCCGGGTTCGATTCCCAGGAGGGGGTACAATTTGTACTCGGTTTGGTTGGTGGTAGGGCTTGTATTTCAAGTCCGCCTGGCTAGCTACCACCATCTCACCTTAGTCTGACGCCATAACAAAAATTTAAAAATTGTTGTGTTCTAGCAGTTAGAGGTAAGATAGCCAGTATCTCAGTGATGAGAATTCCGGGTGTAGTGCGCTTCCACCTTCGGCCTTATCGTCACTTAATATCAGGTGAGGTGAAGGCCAAGCGCTATTGCATAAAAAAATGGGCAATATGGGAACAATGGGCCCACGGTCTTCGGTGGGAAGATGTTGCCACTTCTCCACGTTTGCCAGCGGTTTAGAGATCGATCATATAGACCGGGCGGCCACCGCATGGTTACCTACCCCATCGAGTTACTGAAAATTACCACCTTCCACGAAAAGTAGACCTTAAATAGGTAGGAAAAATGTTGGTCTGCCGGGGCTCAACCTGGAGGAACCTTGGCGGTGCAAAGCTGTGCTACCTACTTTTGACCATCATTTTACCTCATGTGGTTACTGAACAAAACCTTTTCGTTGCTTTTAGTCTCTATTAGTAGAGTCAAAATAATTATGTCTGCCGAGCGAATTCTTGGAGGGTTCCGCAGTCCAACCATTTTTAGGGGCCGCATGGGGGTGCTATTTTACCTCATCGAGTTACTGGATAAAACCAAGTTCTCCTGGTAGCTAAAATGGTCCCCTTTAAATATTAATTGGTCTGCCAGTTCGCAACCTGGCAGTTTTTGCAGTCCAACCAAATAACTACATAGCATAAAACAAAATAGCTTCCCGCTGTTTGTCCCTATGTATGCTTAGATCTTTAAAACTACGCAACGGATTTTAATGCGGTTTTTTTCAATAGATAGAGTAATTCAAGAGAAAGATTTATATGTATAATACTTGCATAATATAGCAGAGAAACACTGATAATTTTAAAGGTTTCTAATGTGTGTCGTAAATAAACACTTTTTTTTCGCTTACATTGCAAACGCTGGCTGAATCCTACAAGATAGATCAAAAAATTTACTACAGTATTATTTACCTTAAAAAGGTCCACATAAAACTTCTTGGTGGTATATGTCTATCTCTTAGGGATAACCCACAATAACCAGTTTTATCCTTTCTTTTTATGAGAAATAATGGCTTATTTACGAAGCGATTTTAAGCAATACAGCATTAATCCTTATCCAATTAAGTACCTTAAATACATTGTGCATGAATGTGATATAGATTAATATGGCCTTAGTATCAGCATTGTACCCCTGCAAAGCCGGGGCGAGACGCTAGTTTAATATAGTTTGAAAATTTAATGTTCTGTCTATAGACGAAATTTTATTTTTGATTTATTTGGTTGCTTTCTGTTTACCTATTATTTTCAAACTGAAATATTAAATACAATTAGTTTATTATATGCGAAAAACTATTCATTATGTACTTACTACTTACCGTAAAATGGGGGTACTTTGACATTACGTGGTTACATTCATAACTATGAATTAAAAAAAACTCTTATTTCTTGGTTTCTGAACATATCCGAACAGTTTTTTATGGCGTTTGCAGCACTGATACTGCGAAAAGCAAATGGCGTCCATACCATTAAATGTGTTTTTGTTAAAACATTTTTTTAGCAGTGCACAGGTAAAAAGCTATTTTCAAGGCAAGAAAAACTCTTACAGAGCAACGCCCAGTACAGTTTTTTTACCCCCAGTAGAAGTTGCATGTTGGCGGTACCCATGTGATATCAAGTATGCGTAGCTCCGCATACTTTGAATATTGCTCCGTCAGGAGTGTATTTCATGACTGCGACATGACTGCGACAGACAAAACTGCGCATAACACGATCGCGACAGTTTATTACTGCCGCTAACGTGATTGCGATAGAAGACTTCTGCGCATATTCTCATAGCGACTGATATCCACTGCGGCGCACCCTACTCCGATATAACGCTACTGCGACGTCTGCGACAAGTCGTTAATGCAAAACGGCTCGACTCTGCGACAAATATTTTATCCTGTGGAAAGCTGTGGTTTAGTTGGCAAATTAATTTTTTGTTAAATTTTTTGGAATGTGCTCATCAAGGCCTTTCATTTGATACCCATATTATTATTTTTTTTAGTTTTTAGTGTTCCGTGCCCAAAGGGTAAAAACGGGACCCTATTACTAAGACTCCGCTGTCTGTCTGTCTGTCTGTCTGTCACCAGGCTGTATCTCATGAACCGTGATAGCTAGTATAATATCTAATATTTTTTTTTAAGTTTTTTTGTAATGTGCTCGCTCATCAAGGCTTTTTATTGGACACGCATATTTGTGTTTCATTGAAAAGTTTGCTCCAATTTTGAATTATACGTGTGTAATGGGTTTAAATAAAAACATTTACGGTCAAACGCCGGCAATATTTATATCATTATCATCATATCAGCCGCATGACACCCACTGCTGGGTATAGGCCTCCCCCAAGGATCTCCACGACGATCGGTCCTGCGCTGCCCGCATCCAGTGGCTTCCCGCGACCTTTACCAGATCGTCCGTCCACCTTAATGGGGGGCCTACCCACGGAGCGTCGTCCGGTGCGCGGTCGCCATTCAAGAACCTTTCCGCCCCAACGACCATCGGTTCTTCTCGCTATGTGTCCAGCCCACTGCCACTTTAACTGAGCAATCCTCCGAGCGATGTCGGCTACTTTAGTTTGCCTGCGGATCTCCTCATTTCTGATTCAATCACGCAGGGAAACGCCGAGCATGGCTCTTTCCATTGCACGCTGGGTGACCTTGAGCCTCCTTATGGGACCAATAGTTAGCGACCACGTTTCGCTGCTGTAAGGCATCACTAGCAACACGCACTGTTCATAAACTTTTGTCTTGAGACACTGAGGTAAATCGGACACGAAGATTTTTCGGAGCTTCCCGAATGCTGCCCATCCGAGTTGGATTCGACGAGAGATCTCTTTCTTGAAGTTGGACTTACCCAACTAGACTGCCTGTCCTAGGTATACATAATGGTCAACAACTTCAAGTGTAGTGTTCCCAACATGAACTG
This sequence comes from Agriphila geniculea, assembly GCA_943789525.1. Lineage (NCBI taxonomy): Eukaryota > Metazoa > Arthropoda > Insecta > Lepidoptera > Crambidae > Agriphila > Agriphila geniculea. The sequence goes on from OX038874.1 coordinate 17,114,708, forward strand.
GAGCGGGCACGACATGGGCATTAGACATGATTTTCGTCTTATCCATGTTCATCCTAAGACCCACTCTTTGGGAAGCACTTCGGAGATCTTGTAGCATTGTGTTCAGGTCTTCCAAGGTCTCAGCCATAAAACTTATATCATCGGCAAAACGAAGGTGTGTTAGGTACTGGCCATTAATGTTGATGCCGAGTCCTTTCCAGTCTAAGAGTTTAAAGATGTCCTCCAACGCGGCTGTAAACAGTTTCGGAGAAATAACATCTCCCTCTCTCACACCACGCTGCAGTTGGATTGGATTTGTGCTCTGGTTCTGTACTCGGACCGACATGGTGGCATTTTTGTATAAATACCTCAATATATCTGTAGTCCACTTGGCACCTTTGAGAGACTGCAGCACCGCCCAGGTTTCAATCGAATCAAATCATAATCCACGAACGCCAAGCAAAGTGGCAGATTATACTCCTCGGTCTTCTGTATAACGTATGGATGTGGTCTATGGTGCTCAAGTCTTTTCGGAACCCGGCTTGTTTGGAACCCGGGGGCTAATTTAATTGTCTAATTTTAAAAATCTATCGCAATCGCTTTCGTTTGACAGATGGATGTGACACATTGCTGCATTTCTTTGCTAAGTTTTTTTTTTGTGCCAAAAAGAAACTTCAATGGATTACATCCTGAAAGCGATTGCGATAGATTTTGAAGTTAGACAACAGAAAGGCTGGCTTGTATTATTTTTATGAAAAACCATTATTATACGTTAGTAATGGATTCTCATACAAAAATTGCCGGAGCGGTTTAGGTCTGTCCAGTCCGATTTAGCACCAAGAAAGTTGTCAAAATAATGTTCGAATTTCCAAGCATGTTTGAGAAAATAAATATACTTCATGAATCAATACAAAGAAACAAGCAAGCAAGTAAAATATCGTCTGTAGACTGAAAATGTAACATTAAAATTATAATAAATTTAGTTGGACTGCAAAAACTGCCAGGTTGCGAACTGGAAAATCAATTAATATTTAAAGGGCATAATTTTAGCTACTAGGAGAACTTACAATCTATATTAAACTAGCGACTCGCTCCGGCTTCGCATGGGTGCAGTGCTGATACCAAGGCCATAATAATCTACATCACATGCATGCAAAATATATTTAAGGTACTTAATTGGATAAGGTAAGGATTAATGCTGTATTGCTTAAAATCGCTTCGTAAATAAGCCATTATATACTATATATATATATATATTTATATATAAATCCTGTTTCGCCTGGCTGGACCGATTTCACTTATTCTTTTTTTTGTTGTGTTTAATATTATCAGGAAATGGTTGTTATGAATGAATAAAATTAAGAAAATTGCACGGAAAATTAGAAAATTTAAGAATACTTAACCACCATATAAAATTATTTTGGACATAAAAACTTTTAAAAATTTAAGAATAAGAATAATTATTTTGGACAAAATAAACCTTTTAAATATGACGTTTGACATAGAATTAAAAGAATGCGTGCTGCAAATATCGTCAATGAGGGTGTAATAAAACAAACAGATGCTTCGGTCGGAGTTATTTTATTGAGGAAATAAATGTAATATTAGTACATTATGATACAAGTTAGCTTTGGTTGCTTATTGCACACAAAGCTGTCAGTTGCAGCCCGAGCCGCAGGCGAGGGCGTAACTCAGCCGAGTGTGCAATAAGTAAGAGCTCACGAGTTTCATACGACGTTTTTCAACACATTTGCGAGGAAAAAACAAAGTAATTTACCACACAACAACAAATACGACAAAAACAAAATGATAATCATGATGAGAAAAGGCGAGCAGGTTTTTTTTTTGTTTTTTTCACACGCCCAATGCAAGAATATTTTGCGAACAAAGGGGTTAGTGAGCATACAGCCTACTAGAAAAATATAAATTTAAGTGGTAAAATGGTAATATTTTAATATTTTTTAACAAAATATTGTAAATTAGGAATAATTTGATAATAATAAATATTTGTTTGACTTAATTAAGGACCTACACATTTATTTATTCCAAAAATGCAAATGAATTTTAAGCGGCATAAAACCTCTTTGTTGTTACTAAAAAAATAACTGTATTACCCGGTTGAATTGAAAATGCTCTGTTTACTCGCATAGAACTTGCAGTAAGGTACCTATTTAACTTTGTAGGGCTAATTCTATAACCAACTAGTGTTTTATATATTATTGCACGCGTTTGTTATAGTTCGGTTTATGGCCCTAAAAGCGATGTATTAGGGCTCACTTTACGAGCAAGTGTGTTGAAAAATTAATTTATTATTTCTTACAAAAAGGATCTTTTTTTTTACATTAAATGGGCTTACTCTTGGCCACATTCGAGAACCATAAGGCTAAGAAGAGGCCGAAGATGAAGCGAGCTTGCCCAGAAGAAGCCTATTCACTCGTGCCTTAAATATCGCTGGGTTATATTCTTTCGGGAATACAGACGCAGGCAGGGAATTCCACTCCTTGGCTGTGCGCATTAAGAAGGAAGATAAAAAACGCTTCGTGCGCATGCATGGAATGTCAACCAAATAGGGGTGAAACCCCGCCGTGCGTCTGGATGTCCGATGGTAGAACGGGGATGGCGGAATGAGCTCATGCAGCTCAAGAGCACACTCTCCGAAATATAGTCTGTAGAACACCGCCAGACAAGTCACTTCACGGCGGTGGGAAAGACTGTGAAGCTTGGTTTTTAATAGCGCACTATCCCCTATGAGTTTTCTGGCTCTGCGTTCAACCGAGTCGAGTGCGGCTAGCTGGTACTTTGCGGACCCATCCCACAGGTGGCAGCAATATTCCATGCACGACCGGACTTGCGCTTTTTAAAGAGTTAGAAGCTGTCCCGGCGTGAAATATCGCTTAACCTTGTTCAAGATGCCTAGTTTTTTGGCCGCAGTTTGAGCCTTCGACTCGATTGTGTCACCAAAGTTGAGATCGGAAGTCATCTTTATCCCAAGGAGATCGAGATTGTCGGTGACAGGTATAGTTACACCTCGGAAAGTAGGAGTCAAGTTCAGAGTACTCTTCTTTGCAGTGAATAGACATGCCTGCGTTTTGGTGGCGTTAAAAGTGACTAAATTGTTGTCGCCCCATTGGGAGACAAGACTCAAAGTCGTATTCGTCCGCTCCACCATGGCTTCTCTCAAGGAACCAATTTCTTCCTTGCTGGCCTTTGCATTGGACAAATACCTCTCCGCAACCATGCTGTCGACTGCATACCCAACAATTCCGGGCATGAGCAGATCGTTGATGTGCAGCAAAAAAAGCGTTGCGGAAAGAACGGATCCTTGAGGAACTCCAGCTTCTATAGCCATGAGGTCAGAGGAGCAGCCGTCAATAGCCACTCTTATCGACCGTTCGCTCAAGAAATCCGAAATCCAACTGCAAAAGTCAGCAGGTAAACCATACGCTGGAAGCTTGCTCAGCAAACTAGCGTGCCAGACCCGGTCAAAGGCTTTCGAAATATCAAGCGACACTGCAAGTGCTTCGCCATGATTTTCGATTGCTTCACCCCAGATCTAAGAAAACTGAATTTCTTAGTGTTCATCACGGTTAGTTCAGAGCCACCACACCTAATATTAAATTGGTAAGTTTGGATAGACTAACATACACGTTACTAACATAACAAGTGTTAAATACTTGGTTATAAAGCTGTTGGGTTATAAAGTAAACGGGAACGGGACGGGAAAGGGAAAGGGGAACGGTAACGGAAACGGGACCTATAATATCTCTGAACCCAACTTTTCATTAATTATACCAACTCGAATTCAATATTCATAACTAAGACAGGACAACGTCTGTCGGGTCAGCTAGTTTCTCATAAAAAGAAAGGATGAAACTGGATATTGTGGGTTATCCCTAAGAGATAGACATATACAACCAAGAAGTTTTATGTGGACCTTTTTAAGGTAAATAATACTGTAGTACATTTTTTGATCTATCTCGTAGGATTCAGCCAGCGTTTGCAATGTAAGCGAAAAAAAAGTGTTTATTTACGACACACATTAGAAACCTTTAAAATTATCAGTGTTTCTCTGCTATATTATGCAAGTATTATACATATAAATCTTTCTCTTGAATCACTCTATCTATTAAAAAAAACCGCATTAAAATCCGTTGCGTAGTTTTAAAGATCTAAGCATACATAAGGACAAACAGCGGGAAGCTATTTTGTTTTATGCTATGTAGTTATTTGGTTGGACTGCAAAAACTGCCAGGTTGCGAACTGGCAGACCAATTAATATTTAAAGGGGACCATTTTAGCTACCAGGAGAACTTGGTTTCATCCAGTAACTCGATGAGGTAAAATAGCACCCCCATGCGGCCCCTAAAAATGGTTGGACTGCGGAACCCTCCAAGAATTCGCTCGGCAGACATAATTATTTTGACTCTACTAATAGAGACTAAAAGCAACGAAAAGGTTTTGTTCAGTAACCACATGAGGTAAAATGATGGTCAAAAGTAGGTAGCACAGCTTTGCACCGCCAAGGTTCCTCCAGGTTGAGCCCCGGCAGACCAACATTTTTCTTACCTATTTAAGGTCTACTTTTCGTGGAAGGTGGTAATTTTCAGTAACTCGATGGGGTAGGTAACCATGCGGTGGCCGCCCGGTCTATTAGGGATAACCCACAATATCCAGTTTCATCCTTTCTTTTTATGAGAAACTAGCTGACCCGACAGACGTTGTCCTGTCTTAGTTATGAATATTGAATTCGAGTTGGTATAATTAATGAAAAGTTGGGTTCAGAGATATTATAGGTCCCGTTTCCGTTACCGTTCCCCTTTCCCTTTCCCGTCCCGTTCCCGTTTACTTTATAACCCAACAGCTTTATAACCAAGTATTTAACACTTGTTATGTTAGTAACGTGTATGTTAGTCTATCCAAACTTACCAATTTAATATTAGGTGTGGTGGCTCTGAACTAACCGTGATGAACACTAAGAAATTCAGTTTTCTTAGATCTGGGGTGAAGCAATCGAAAATCATGGCGAAGCACTTGCAGTGTCGCTTGATATTTCGAAAGCCTTTGACCGGGTCTGGCACGCTAGTTTGCTGAGCAAGCTTCCAGCGTATGGTTTACCTGCTGACTTTTGCAGTTGGATTTCGGATTTCTTGAGCGAACGGTCGATAAGAGTGGCTATTGACGGCTGCTCCTCTGACCTCATGGCTATAGAAGCTGGAGTTCCTCAAGGATCCGTTCTTTCCGCAACGCTTTTTTTGCTGCACATCAACGATCTGCTCATGCCCGGAATTGTTGGGTATGCAGTCGACAGCATGGTTGCGGAGAGGTATTTGTCCAATGCAAAGGCCAGCAAGGAAGAAATTGGTTCCTTGAGAGAAGCCATGGTGGAGCGGACGAATACGACTTTGAGTCTTGTCTCCCAATGGGGCGACAACAATTTAGTCACTTTTAACGCCACCAAAACGCAGGCATGTCTATTCACTGCAAAGAAGAGTACTCTGAACTTGACTCCTACTTTCCGAGGTGTAACTATACCTGTCACCGACAATCTCGATCTCCTTGGGATAAAGATGACTTCCGATCTCAACTTTGGTGACACAATCGAGTCGAAGGCTCAAACTGCGGCCAAAAAACTAGGCATCTTGAACAAGGTTAAGCGATATTTCACGCCGGGACAGCTTCTAACTCTTTAAAAAGCGCAAGTCCGGTCGTGCATGGAATATTGCTGCCACCTGTGGGATGGGTCCGCAAAGTACCAGCTAGCCGCACTCGACTCGGTTGAACGCAGAGCCAGAAAACTCATAGGGGATAGTGCGCTATTAAAAACCAAGCTTCACAGTCTTTCCCACCGCCGTGAAGTGACTTGTCTGGCGGTGTTCTACAGACTATATTTCGGAGAGTGTGCTCTTGAGCTGCATGAGCTCATTCCGCCATCCCCGTTCTACCATCGGACATCCAGACGCACGGCGGGGTTTCACCCCTATTTGGTTGACATTCCATGCATGCGCACGAAGCGTTTTTTATCTTCCTTCTTAATGCGCACAGCCAAGGAGTGGAATTCCCTGCCTGCGTCTGTATTCCCGAAAGAATATAACCCAGCGATATTTAAGGCACGAGTGAATAGGCTTCTTCTGGGCAAGCTCGCTTCATCTTCGGCCTCTTCTTAGCCTTATGGTTCTCGAATGTGGCCAAGAGTAAGCCCATTTAATGTAAAAAAAAAGATCCTTTTTGTAAGAAATAATAAATTAATTTTTCAACACACTTGCTCGTAAAGTGAGCCCTAATACATCGCTTTTAGGGCCATAAACCGAACTATAACAAACGCGTGCAATAATATATAAAACACTAGTTGGTTATAGAATTAGCCCTACAAAGTTAAATAGGTACCTTACTGCAAGTTCTATGCGAGTAAACAGAGCATTTTCAATTCAACCGGGTAATACAGTTATTTTTTTAGTAACAACAAAGAGGTTTTATGCCGCTTAAAATTCATTTGCATTTTTGGAATAAATAAATGTGTAGGTCCTTAATTAAGTCAAACAAATATTTATTATTATCAAATTATTCCTAATTTACAATATTTTGTTAAAAAATATTAAAATATTACCATTTTACCACTTAAATTTATATTTTTCTAGTAGGCTGTATGCTCACTAACCCCTTTGTTCGCAAAATATTCTTGCATTGGGCGTGTGAAAAAAACAAAAAAAAAACCTGCTCGCCTTTTCTCATCATGATTATCATTTTGTTTTTGTCGTATTTGTTGTTGTGTGGTAAATTACTTTGTTTTTTCCTCGCAAATGTGTTGAAAAACGTCGTATGAAACTCGTGAGCTCTTACTTATTGCACACTCGGCTGAGTTACGCCCTCGCCTGCGGCTCGGGCTGCAACTGACAGCTTTGTGTGCAATAAGCAACCAAAGCTAACTTGTATCATAATGTACTAATATTACATTTATTTCCTCAATAAAATAACTCCGACCGAAGCATCTGTTTGTTTTATTACACCCTCATTGACGATATTTGCAGCACGCATTCTTTTAATTCTATGTCAAACGTCATATTTAAAAGGTTTATTTTGTCCAAAATAATTATTCTTATTCTTAAATTTTTAAAAGTTTTTATGTCCAAAATAATTTTATATGGTGGTTAAGTATTCTTAAATTTTCTAATTTTCCGTGCAATTTTCTTAATTTTATTCATTCATAACAACCATTTCCTGATAATATTAAACACAACAAAAAAAAGAATAAGTGAAATCGGTCCAGCCAGGCGAAACAGGATTTATATATAAATATATATATATATATAGTATATAATGGCTTATTTACGAAGCGATTTTAAGCAATACAGCATTAATCCTTACCTTATCCAATTAAGTACCTTAAATATATTTTGCATGCATGTGATGTAGATTATTATGGCCTTGGTATCAGCACTGCACCCATGCGAAGCCGGAGCGAGTCGCTAGTTTAATATAGATTGTAAGTTCTCCTAGTAGCTAAAATTATGCCCTTTAAATATTAATTGATTTTCCAGTTCGCAACCTGGCAGTTTTTGCAGTCCAACTAAATTTATTATAATTTTAATGTTACATTTTCAGTCTACAGACGATATTTTACTTGCTTGCTTGTTTCTTTGTATTGATTCATGAAGTATATTTATTTTCTCAAACATGCTTGGAAATTCGAACATTATTTTGACAACTTTCTTGGTGCTAAATCGGACTGGACAGACCTAAACCGCTCCGGCAATTTTTGTATGAGAATCCATTACTAACGTATAATAATGGTTTTTCATAAAAATAATACAAGCCAGCCTTTCTGTTGTCTAACTTCAAAATCTATCGCAATCGCTTTCAGGATGTAATCCATTGAAGTTTCTTTTTGGCACAAAAAAAAAACTTAGCAAAGAAATGCAGCAATGTGTCACATCCATCTGTCAAACGAAAGCGATTGCGATAGATTTTTAAAATTAGACAATTAAATTAGCCCCCGGGTTCCAAACAAGCCGGGTTCCGAAAAGACTTGAGCACCATAGACCACATCCATACGTTATACAGAAGACCGAGGAGTATAATCTGCCACTTTGCTTGGCGTTCGTGGATTATGATTTGATTCGATTGAAACCTGGGCGGTGCTGCAGTCTCTCAAAGGTGCCAAGTGGACTACAGATATATTGAGGTATTTATACAAAAATGCCACCATGTCGGTCCGAGTACAGAACCAGAGCACAAATCCAATCCAACTGCAGCGTGGTGTGAGAGAGGGAGATGTTATTTCTCCGAAACTGTTTACAGCCGCGTTGGAGGACATCTTTAAACTCTTAGACTGGAAAGGACTCGGCATCAACATTAATGGCCAGTACCTAACACACCTTCGTTTTGCCGATGATATAAGTTTTATGGCTGAGACCTTGGAAGACCTGAACACAATGCTACAAGATCTCCGAAGTGCTTCCCAAAGAGTGGGTCTTAGGATGAACATGGATAAGACGAAAATCATGTCTAATGCCCATGTCGTGCCCGCTCCAGTTCATGTTGGGAACACTACACTTGAAGTTGTTGACCATTATGTATACCTAGGACAGGCAGTCTAGTTGGGTAAGTCCAACTTCAAGAAAGAGATCTCTCGTCGAATCCAACTCGGATGGGCAGCATTCGGGAAGCTCCGAAAAATCTTCGTGTCCGATTTACCTCAGTGTCTCAAGACAAAAGTTTATGAACAGTGCGTGTTGCTAGTGATGCCTTACAGCAGCGAAACGTGGTCGCTAACTATTGGTCCCATAAGGAGGCTCAAGGTCACCCAGCGTGCAATGGAAAGAGCCATGCTCGGCGTTTCCCTGCGTGATTGAATCAGAAATGAGGAGATCCGCAGGCAAACTAAAGTAGCCGACATCGCTCGGAGGATTGCTCAGTTAAAGTGGCAGTGGGCTGGACACATAGCGAGAAGAACCGATGGTCGTTGGGGCGGAAAGGTTCTTGAATGGCGACCGCGCACCGGACGACGCTCCGTGGGTAGGCCCCCCATTAAGGTGGACGGACGATCTGGTAAAGGTCGCGGGAAGCCACTGGATGCGGGCAGCGCAGGACCGATCGTCGTGGAGATCCTTGGGGGAGGCCTATACCCAGCAGTGGGTGTCATGCGGCTGATATGATGATAATGATATAAATATTGCCGGCGTTTGACCGTAAATGTTTTTATTTAAACCCATTACACACGTATAATTCAAAATTGGAGCAAACTTTTCAATGAAACACAAATATGCGTGTCCAATAAAAAGCCTTGATGAGCGAGCACATTACAAAAAAACTTAAAAAAAAATATTAGATATTATACTAGCTATCACGGTTCATGAGATACAGCCTGGTGACAGACAGACAGACAGACAGACAGCGGAGTCTTAGTAATAGGGTCCCGTTTTTACCCTTTGGGCACGGAACACTAAAAACTAAAAAAAATAATAATATGGGTATCAAATGAAAGGCCTTGATGAGCACATTCCAAAAAATTTAACAAAAAATTAATTTGCCAACTAAACCACAGCTTTCCACAGGATAAAATATTTGTCGCAGAGTCGAGCCGTTTTGCATTAACGACTTGTCGCAGACGTCGCAGTAGCGTTATATCGGAGTAGGGTGCGCCGCAGTGGATATCAGTCGCTATGAGAATATGCGCAGAAGTCTTCTATCGCAATCACGTTAGCGGCAGTAATAAACTGTCGCGATCGTGTTATGCGCAGTTTTGTCTGTCGCAGTCATGTCGCAGTCATGAAATACACTCCTGACGGAGCAATATTCAAAGTATGCGGAGCTACGCATACTTGATATCACATGGGTACCGCCAACATGCAACTTCTACTGGGGGTAAAAAAACTGTACTGGGCGTTGCTCTGTAAGAGTTTTTCTTGCCTTGAAAATAGCTTTTTACCTGTGCACTGCTAAAAAAATGTTTTAACAAAAACACATTTAATGGTATGGACGCCATTTGCTTTTCGCAGTATCAGTGCTGCAAACGCCATAAAAAACTGTTCGGATATGTTCAGAAACCAAGAAATAAGAGTTTTTTTTAATTCATAGTTATGAATGTAACCACGTAATGTCAAAGTACCCCCATTTTACGGTAAGTAGTAAGTACATAATGAATAGTTTTTCGCATATAATAAACTAATTGTATTTAATATTTCAGTTTGAAAATAATAGGTAAACAGAAAGCAACCAAATAAATCAAAAATAAAATTTCGTCTATAGACAGAACATTAAATTTTCAAACTATATTAAACTAGCGTCTCGCCCCGGCTTTGCAGGGGTACAATGCTGATACTAAGGCCATATTAATCTATATCACATTCATGCACAATGTATTTAAGGTACTTAATTGGATAAGGATTAATGCTGTATTGCTTAAAATCGCTTCGTAAATAAGCCATTATTTCTCATAAAAAGAAAGGATAAAACTGGTTATTGTGGGTTATCCCTAAGAGATAGACATATACCACCAAGAAGTTTTATGTGGACCTTTTTAAGGTAAATAATACTGTAGTAAATTTTTTGATCTATCTTGTAGGATTCAGCCAGCGTTTGCAATGTAAGCGAAAAAAAAGTGTTTATTTACGACACACATTAGAAACCTTTAAAATTATCAGTGTTTCTCTGCTATATTATGCAAGTATTATACATATAAATCTTTCTCTTGAATTACTCTATCTATTGAAAAAAACCGCATTAAAATCCGTTGCGTAGTTTTAAAGATCTAAGCATACATAGGGACAAACAGCGGGAAGCTATTTTGTTTTATGCTATGTAGTTATTTGGTTGGACTGCAAAAACTGCCAGGTTGCGAACTGGCAGACCAATTAATATTTAAAGGGGACCATTTTAGCTACCAGGAGAACTTGGTTTTATCCAGTAACTCGATGAGGTAAAATAGCACCCCCATGCGGCCCCTAAAAATGGTTGGACTGCGGAACCCTCCAAGAATTCGCTCGGCAGACATAATTATTTTGACTCTACTAATAGAGACTAAAAGCAACGAAAAGGTTTTGTTCAGTAACCACATGAGGTAAAATGATGGTCAAAAGTAGGTAGCACAGCTTTGCACCGCCAAGGTTCCTCCAGGTTGAGCCCCGGCAGACCAACATTTTTCCTACCTATTTAAGGTCTACTTTTCGTGGAAGGTGGTAATTTTCAGTAACTCGATGGGGTAGGTAACCATGCGGTGGCCGCCCGGTCTATAAGAGATAGACATATACAACCAAGAAGTTTTATGTGGACCTTTTTAAGGTAAATAATACTGTAGTACATTTTTTGATCTATCTCGTAGGATTCAGCCAGCGTTTGCAATGTAAGCGAAAAAAAAGTGTTTATTTACGACACACATTAGAAACCTTTAAAATTATCAGTGTTTCTCTGCTATATTATGCAAGTATTATACATATAAATCTTTCTCTTGAATCACTCTATCTATTAAAAAAAACCGCATTAAAATCCGTTGCGTAGTTTTAAAGATCTAAGCATACATAAGGACAAACAGCGGGAAGCTATTTTGTTTTATGCTATGTAGTTATTTGGTTGGACTGCAAAAACTGCCAGGTTGCGAACTGGCAGACCAATTAATATTTAAAGGGGACCATTTTAGCTACCAGGAGAACTTGGTTTCATCCAGTAACTCGATGAGGTAAAATAGCACCCCCATGCGGCCCCTAAAAATGGTTGGACTGCGGAACCCTCCAAGAATTCGCTCGGCAGACATAATTATTTTGACTCTACTAATAGAGACTAAAAGCAACGAAAAGGTTTTGTTCAGTAACCACATGAGGTAAAATGATGGTCAAAAGTAGGTAGCACAGCTTTGCACCGCCAAGGTTCCTCCAGGTTGAGCCCCGGCAGACCAACATTTTTCTTACCTATTTAAGGTCTACTTTTCGTGGAAGGTGGTAATTTTCAGTAACTCGATGGGGTAGGTAACCATGCGGTGGCCGCCCGGTCTAATAGTATCGAACCGTTTTTGTCGGAAAACGCTGCTGCCCCGGTTTTTGAAGTACCTACCAGTGGCGAGGGGTCCGTACATGCCGATTCCCATCGGCTTCCCTTTGGGAAATCCCGGAACTACCCACTTTATAGGTTTAAGGGGTCCACATTATCTGTGGGTCTATTGCCCAAGTGTCGTCGACTTCGCCGTCGGCTTCATTTGACAGATGGTTGTAATACATTGCTACGTTTCTTTGGTTAGTTTTTATTGGTACCAAAAAGAAGTAGCAATGTATTTCATCCATCTGTCAAATGAAGCCGACGGCGAAGTCGACGACCCTTGGGCAATAGACCCACTGGTTTAAAGTAATAAAATTAACATTAAGTAAACCAGATAATGTGGACACCTCCGAAAAAGTTAAACCTCCGATAAACCACCAATAAGTACACTACCTCAGAAACCTGGGGTAGGTCATTAATCTTTGAAGTTGGAAGTTTGAAGGGTATTGTCTCTCCCGGACCAAGCCGGTCGCTAGATAGTTGCTCGTCGTTTAAATAAATATCATAAAGAAATGTTTAAAGACTACCTACTATAATATTGTATTTTTAGTGACATTCATGTACCTAATTAATTTAAATTTTTTAGGCGATAGATGCAGTTTACTTCAATGGGATGTCGAAGGAGGGTGATGCGGTGATTTGCGGTTTAGCCAGGCGACCGGCACAAGTTTGCGATTCATTTTTGTACCTGAAGGTAAAACTTCTAATAAAATAATTTTAACTTACACTTACTATTTACCTTGGATTACTATACCTTAGCTATTTTGTTTCATAGGTTGATGGCGAAGAAATGTTGCTCTCTCCTTGCCTTCCTGACACTTATCAGGAACAAACTGGTTTAGAAGTCGGAGACTACAGAGTACAAGGCTTGACCATACAGAAGATGATACCCATGAGGGCATGGAACGTATCCTACAAGGGTGAAATGAAGTAAGTCCCAAACTGCTCCTTCATTATATGTTAATGAATGAGCAGTTATACCTACCTAAAAAAGTAGGTTATGTACCTACTTTTTTTATACACAACGGGATAGTGCTTGGCCTTCACCTCACCTGATGTTAAGTGACGATAAGGCCGAAAGTGTAAGCGCACTACACCCGGTATCCTCACCACATAGGAACTAGCTATCTTACCTCTAACGGCCGGATCACAACAATTTTTTATTTGTTGTTATGGCGTCAGACTTAGGTAAGATGGTGGTGGCTAGCCAGGCGGACTTAAAACAAGCCCTACCACCAACCAAACCGAGTACAAATTGTACCCCCTCCTGGGAATCGAACCCGGGACCCCTATCACACGGATGGGAGAACCACTAGATCACAGAGGCGGTTAAAATACCAAAAGACACCTACTATGGGTGGGAACAGGTTGTTTAAAATCTAGGAGTAAGATGGATACATTATAGTTAATAAGAAAAAATCTGTTACATCATTTTTTCTAAGAATCTTTTTTTTTTACATTTCACTCATTCCTAATAAGGGACGAGCTTACCTTTGAACAAGAATTAAAATATATCTCTCGTATTCAAGCATAATACCTGCAGGCGGTGAATGCGTAAAGAGCACTTTTTCTCGGCATAAAAAAATAATAAAAAAGTGGTTCTATAAGATACTTAAACTATACAGTATGCGCAAAATAACTTGGCGGCTCGGAAGTTAACTGCAAGTGATATTTCGCGCAGGGTATATGTCGAATTCCATCCATGGTTCCGAGTCCTTCCGCCCACGCCCCGTCCCCGCGCAAGCCTGTATTCGACTACTGCGCAGCGTTCCGCGCGAAGTTAGGAACCGCCAAGCTATTTTGAGCATACTGTACCTACCACCTTCAAATATTTTGCAGGTTTCGCAATAACGCCGAGAAAAGGGTCACCGTACAAATGGATTTAACTTGGAGTTCGATTTGGAACTCTTTCAACTACGACACGCAAATGTCTGCGCGCTGTATGGCCAACGACATTGCCCGCGAGGAGTGGTCTGGAGGATATTTCGAGCTGCTGAAAAGGTACGTTTTTACGAAAGTTTGATTGTAAGCCCAAGTAAAAACAATAAAATAACGAGGACAGACATAAAAAACTTTTTTTTTATTGGCAACTGGGCATGCATTTGACCAACATCTTGCTTTGTAAACAGGATGTGGTCTAAGGTGTAGCACGCTTGCCCAGAAAATACCTATTTACTCTTGCCTTGAAGATACCAAGCTTGTAACTATCGGGGAACACATGATCAGGCAGCGCATTCCATTCTTTAGCAGTTCGCATAAGAAATGTATTGGCAAAGCTCTTGGTACGGACCCTTTGAGTATCTACTATGTAAGGGTGATATGCTAACCTGCGTCTGGTACCCCGATGGTGGAAAGGGGCTGGAGGAACAAGGTCGTTTTGAAACCACATTTTCTTCCATTCTCCCCATAACGTAAGGAAGTACTTGCGTAGCACATTCTTTGGTTTATAATACTGTGACCATAGTGTAACGCCACTTCTGCTGAAAGTAGGGCACCAGCCGAGACTTCAGCTGCTGAATTAAATCGTAGTAATATCTATAATGAAGTGCTTCCTGATGAATCAATATGGTTTAAAAGCACTGCGAGCATATTCCAAACGTCGATATTTTGTACTTTCAGCAATCGTCAGGTATGGCGCAAAATAATATCTTTTTTAATTTCCAGATTCCACCAAACTCACTACGAGCAGATGGGTTTCTTCAAAGGGACTGTAACCATTGACGATAGAGTCCACACCGTCAATATGCCCTGCGTGAGGGATCACAGTTTTGGTATATGTTCCATTTTTATTCTAACTCAAATAAATATCACCAATAATACCTATTTGCACAGACTTATCTAATGCGGCGTACAGATTGGTGAAACGTAACATGCAATGTAATAATGTGCCGTCTACATTGCTGCAATGTAGGTATCTTATGAAAGTTTACACTTGTAACAAACGCTCACGCTCATTATGTCAAAATTTAAAGTTAGGTTATCACATTTTAACCCTCATATTAATTTTTATTGCGCGCTAAGTACATAATGTTTCGAAAATTCACATGTAGGTACTGACACATTGAAGTTAAGGTTCTAAAGTTTATTTACAAACAATAACCTCAGTAAATAGTTATTTGTTATACAAGAGAGCAAAGTCATTTTTTGCTGCGAGTGCTGACTTTTAAATCACGAACTAGCGAATAGTCTAGAATTGAATCACGAGCGTAGCGAGTGATTCTAATATAGACTACTGAGCACAGTGAGTGATTTAAAGGCACGAGACATCAAAAAATTTGCTCTCGTGTTAAACATACAACTTTTCACCTCTACCAGCGAGAAAAGGTGTTAGAAATTAAAAAAGCACTTTGCCTCACGCTCGCAGCAAAAGTCGATTTTGCTCCGAGTTTTTGGTAAAAAGCACTTTGCCTCACGCTCGCAGCAAAAGTCGATTTTGCTGCGAGTATTTACGCGCCAAAAGCACCCTTTTCGTGCTGGAGAGGTGAAAAATAGTTTGTTGTAGTAGGTAAAATAGCAAAGTTGCCACTTTTATCACTTTGATGAGGGCGCAGGGCGCCACTTGCGGAATAAGTAGGTACCTATTCTTTATTACTTTAATAATGTTTTGCAGGACCGTTCCGTGATTGGCGCACGTTCCATCGTTACGTATACCACTTTGTTTTCCTTGAAAATGGCGACTGCATGGCCATAGGTGCAGTTTCACAGCCTACAATTTTGTCGCAGTAAGTTCTTTATCATTATTTTTCGTAGTAAATAAAGAAATAAATATTTAAAATAAAAATGTAACTTAAACGCCTGTATATACTAAGAAAAAGGCTGCGCGATGCGATTTTTAGTCAGTTTTATCCACTAATCTTCTAATCTGTGGTTTCATCCGCGAAATTAAAAAATGTCTGTCCAATGCGGAAAATGTAACCCTCAACGTAGGCTACTGCCACAAACTACCTAGCGGCACAGATTACATAAGTAGTGGATAGATATAGGCAAGAACCTTATATTCATATTGGATATAGGTATTTGTGCTTATGCCAAAGCGAGCCATAAACACTCCCCCCCCACTACCCGCCCGCGGCGCCCGGCCGCCTTGAGTCCACCGTTCTGTTCGACAGTGAAAGCACGCAGAAATTTTTAATTATTGTTTTCTAGAGAACTTTCGGAACAGCTGTTCCGAAAGTTCTCTAGAAATAGCTATTTCTAGTCGGAGATCACTTGATACTCCGGGAAAATCCACGCGAATCCCGACCATCTGACAACCCTACCTACAACTTGCATTTCCTTAATCATCGTATATGGTACCTACTGCAGGCCACGTTGTGAGTCGAACTAAAAACTATCATATATTTTTACCAACAGCCTTACCATTGGATACTTCTGCCGGCATTCAGACCAAACTGTACATCCAATAGAATGCTGCGACTTCCATCTGTATCAACACGGAGAACAGCAAATACTTCCAAAAGACTACGGATTTGCTTTCAAAACAGGTAAACTAAAATTATTATTGTCAAACTCGATTGAAAAATTTATTAAAAGAGATGTTTGAAGCAGTCCGTCTGCTTGGGACTCAAAAATTCATTAAAACTCATCCTAAGGGTGCTTCTACACGGTGCAAGTAGCCCGCGCAAGTTGAGCATTTGCGCCGGTTACATGCTCCGTGGAAACACGTAAAGCGGGTCAAGCTTCATAGCATTGTCACAGCATAAAGAATTTCTTACAGTAGGCCGACGGAGACGTCTAGACAGGGCAATCGTGCGGGGCGTGAGGGGGGAGAGGTGAGTCGGACGAGCCCGAGCTGCATACTTCGCCGTTCTATGTAGCTCGGGACACGTCTTCTAGGGCTATCGCGTCTTTACCGTTTTGATTTCCAATTAAATTAATAATTCGATTTCGATGAATCTCGGTTTTTTGTTCTATTTTAATTCTATTTCAATGTTAAAAATGTAAAAAAATCCAAGATGGCGGCCAACTTTTATGTTTATGGGCCGATTTCGATGAAACTCGGTTTTTGGTACTATATTGGCAAGAAAACAAAAACGCAATGTTAAAAATGTAAAAAAATTAAGATGGCCGCTAACTATTTTGTTTGCGGGCCGATTTCGATGAAACTCGGTTTTTGGTAGTATTTTGACAAGAAAACAGCAACGCAATGTTAAAAATGTAAACAAATTCAAGATGGCGCCCAACTTTTTTGTTTGTGGGCCGATTTCAATGAAACTCGGTTTTTAGTACTATTTAGACAAGAAAACAGCAACGCAATTTTAAAAATATAAAAAATCCAAGATGGTGGCCAACTTTATGGCCAATCAAGTAAGTTTCGTGAAACTACGAGCGAGTGCGGCAGCATTGGCAGGCTGCCGCACTCACTCGTGGTATAAAGAAAACCGTTTGAAACCTTTATGTTATAAAACCTTTATTTAATAATATGTCACCCCTAATTCATTATTTTATATAATTTCGCAATGCTTTTATGTACCCGGGGGTCGTAAAAGAAATCCACCTTCCAAATTGTAAATTTGTGACAACCCTTCCGTATTTGCGTAAATACCCTACAGGCGGCGGTATCGCCCAACAATAAAGGCGTCGGCCTACTGTAAGGAAAAAAATCTTTATGCTGTGGCATTGTACACCCGCGCAAGTGACCCGCGCCTCAACTTGCGCAAGCTACATGCAGCGTGTAGAAGCACCCTAAACAAAATAAGAAGGTCGGTACTAAAGTATTGTTATTAACGTTTTGTGTAATTAAATAAACTAAAACATGAAGATTGTGCACCTTGACCGATTTTCATTAGGAATCAATAGTAATTTTCGTAAACTTGAATTATTTTAAAACTATGGTTTATGGTTTATCTATGGTAAGTATAGTAGGCGTCTTGTAAAAAAGAGCGCTGATAAGTGCCTCAAAGGTGAGCGCAAATGTATCTTATATCTTTGGAAAACATTGTAGATTCCTCCATCATTTACTTTGTTGTCCAGCGTTCTTTTTACGTGACGCGATAAATACATTTTTACTTTATTTTCAGACGGGCAACTCCATTCCATTCGTGTGCTGGTAAAGGACGAGGAATCTTTCTACATCGGCAAAGATAGAGTTGCAAAGTTTTACGAGCGCTGGTGCGACGTGGAGGTCAACGGCGTGCGAGGCTGGGCTTGCGTCGAGTGGCATTATAACAACCTACAGGCGCCCAAACAAGTCAAATAGGCTTATAAGAGATAAATTAGTGTATCTATGTGTTTACGAATTTTAAGGTAGCACCCTGACCGAAAGTGGCGTCGCTGTAATTCTAATACACAATTTTAGTAAATTTTTACGTGGAAATTTTAGGGCCCATAGTCTCTAGTATTTTTAGAAAGTATCGTTACATTCCCTCGTAGTCACTGCTAGAAGTAGATAGCAAAACTGCTAAATGTGATCGTTTTTGACACTTTTGCTATTTAATAAGTTTTTAATAGAAAATGATTTTAATAAAACTTTACGTGGAATTTTTAAGTCTCATGGTCTAGTATGTTTAGAAAGTATTACTACATTCCCTCGTAGTCATTCGTACAAGTAAATAGCAAATGTGTCAAAAACGGTCTCCTAAAAAATCCACGTAAAGTTTTATTAAAATTGTGAATTAGAATTACAATATTAAATAAAGTTCACCACGACACCACTTTCGGTCATACAACCGCCTTAAAGGTCTATTTATTTTAGAAAACGAACTAAAATAATATTATTTAATGTTTCCATTTTTAAAGATGATATCAATCTATTTTTTTACAAATAATTTTAATATTTTTGAATGATTTTAATGTGCATACATAATAAAAAATCGTATTAAGTAACTTTAATCATAGACAATATCATTTACAAAACATTAAACTGGTCTATTTTATATACAATATTATATTATTATCTCCTGGTTATTTTGCACAAAATAAAAGTCCAAATAGCGAGAAAAGATAACTATATTTCACTAATAACTTAATGAGTTTACACTTAAGTTTATATTTTATGAAACAGTAAATATAGTAAGTACATAATGAAATTATGAATTGCAATAATTGCCATGCTTTGCTCCTTTGCCGATAGGATAATAGTCGACACTCAAAAACAGTTAATTCAAAAAGTTTGGTCTTTCATTAGTTTATTCTAAACTGTGTGTGTCATCTATCATTTGTGTAGAATACAGGGACGCGCAGTCTGCACACTAGCGCCACAATTGAAACGAGAATCATAGTGCTTAAATAAAGTCGAAATTGTGAATTAACTCTCTGTAGTGCACTCCGAACAAGGTTTGTGGTACTTTTTATCACTTAAACAATAATTTCTAGCCTGTTGTTTACTTTTATTGCAAAAAGTGGCACTATGATTCTCGTTTCAATGGCAGCGCTAGTGTGTAAACTGCGCCCTATTAGTTGAAACAAAAGTTTCAATAATGTTATAATGCGTTTCAATCTTATTGGCGGCTATAAAGTTAGCCATTATGCGCCGTATGCGCGTAGCCGTGCCCCACCACTCGTATCCCTATATTCTCATCGAGTCACACTGTGACTGGTTGAGAACAAAATTCGCAAAGAGTAACAGTGTGACTCGATGCGAATTTTTATTCTCATCCAGTAATACTGGTTCATGTATAGTGTGACTCGTTCGGGAAAAAATCGCATCGGGTAACAGTCTGACTGGATGCGAATTTTTGTTCTCATCTAGTAACAGTGTTTTTGTTCGGCGGGCTGATTATCTAATTAGAAACCACCTAGCAACCGGTCTCACTTGACAGATGAATGTGATACATTGCTACATCTTTTTGGGGTGAAAAAAAAAACATACCAAAGAAAAGTAGCAATGTGTGTCAAATGAAACCGGTCGCTAAATAGTTTCTATTTAGATAATCAGCCTGCCGAACGTATCTCACTATCTATACACGAACCAGTGTTACTAGATGAGAATAAAAATTCGCATCGAGTCACAGTGTTACCCGATGCGATTTTTTTTCCGAACGAGTCACACTATACGTGAACCAGTGTTACTAGATCAGAATAAAAATTCGCATCGAGTCACCCCTGTTACTCGTAGCGAATTTTTTTCTCAAGCAGTCACAGTGTGACTCGATGAGAATATAGGCTCGTATGTCCCACCCTCTTATATAGAAGTTGTGTTCTGCTGTGCATCGTCTAGCGCGATGTCCCGTCCCGATCCGCCAATAGAATTGAAAAATATTGTACAGTTAGCAACGAAAGTAGCTTTATATTTTAGAACTTTGTCACACCAACTTCTTTAACAAAATGTCTCAGTTTGAAACATTCATAAAAAAAGTTGATTTGACAAAGTACTAAAGTGTTAAGCGAGTTTCGTTGTTGACCGTACTTCAAAAGTTACAAATTCTAACTAAATTTTAAGTGCAAAATTGGCATTACAATTATTTATCCTTTGGAAAATATCATTTCAACTTTACACAATAAAAACTAAAAAATAATACTGCGTTTCATTATCACTAAAATCTTTGGAACAGTTTTCAAAGTTAACACCAATTAGTGTCATTTAATATGTGTTTCTCAATATATTTCTAGCTTTTAGCGTTATTAAAGAAAGGAAATTAGATTCATTTTCATCAATATTCTATTAATTAAGATATTCTGTTTCTTTCTGCATAATCCCCACCCGATTTCAAGATGTTTGCCTCGTAAAGTATAGATGACAGATTTGTTACCCAACTAGTGGTCCCTGAACAGCTATCCCTGAACATAATTTTTAAGTACGAGATAAAAAACTAGAAAATAATTCAACGTCAAAATGTCTTCTATAGAAGACCCTGATATACAAATACTACATCATGATTTGAATATTAACAACACCAAAATATTAACAAAAATAATAATTTAAAAGAATTATAGATGGAATCCGTGATATTGCTAACAATTCTCGATTGAAATCGATTCAAACCGCAGTTACATTGCTCCTTTAAGTAAGAAAGTTGTCACATTTGTTCTTACTAAAGCAGCAATATTTCTGCGATTTTTGTAAAAGTTAATTGCAACAAAGTTACAAAATCAGGGGGCTGATGTAAAACACGAAAAACTGGTGCAATTTTGCTGCGAAGAATTTGAATTAAGATACTGCTAGAACAGTTGCATTATAGTTACATACTAGCATATGTAATTCCTTTGAAATATGTATATGTATATTTCCATAGAAAATCTACATAGTAAGTTCAATATCTATTTATACCTTAACTATTTATTAATCTTCAATTCGTACAAAAGTTTGTAATTTTTCAAGTCACGTAATCCAACTACTTACTGAAAATTTTGGTAAAAAAACAATCCACAGTCAAAAAGTTTATTTTTAGTAAAGAAAATTCATCATTGTCGAAGGTAATTTGATGTGATAGTAACAAACAATGTCTATATGATGAATGATATCAATTTACATAATATTAGTGGTAGACTAGAATATTTTATTAGTATTTAATTTATGCGATATAATAATATGGAAGACAGTTTGATTTGTTCCTCCTGGTGAATACTGATCTACATAAAGTACTAGAGATAATTTATTGAATAATGTAATCCTTTTTATTTAGTATGTAAGTAACGCCTATAAAGGTGGGTATCCACTATGTTCCCGCACCAACTGCGCTTATAGTTCGTGCCAGATAAACGTGCATAAACGGTCATTGCCCTCTCTGTACCAACAATTCTTGAAATATAGCGATAAATATCGTTCTTCATACTAAACTGTCGCTAATATAACATCTATCACGTTTCATAATACACAGGGTATTACAACATAAAATTACGAATCAGTAGGACATCTGCAATAAAAATCAATCATCATTCATTTTTTATTCTTTTTCATTATTAAAAATATATTTTATTATTGTTAATATTAAATATGAATAAAATATTATTCAAATCAATAATATAAATAAAATACATTTTAAATGATGAATAAGAATAAAAAATGAATGATGATTCATTCATGCAGATGTCCTACTGATTCGTAATTTTATGTTGTAATATCCTGTGTATTATGTATGAAACGCGAACGATGTAATGTTAGCGAAAGTTTAGTATGAAGAACGATATTTATCGCTAAATTTCAAGAATTCTTGGTACAGAAGAGGGCAATGCCCGTTTATGCAAGTTTAACTGGCACGGACTATAGTGCACCTGCATCTGCAAGTGGAGACGGTACACACACGACTACAAACTACAAGAACACACTGAGCTCTGCTTTGCTTTCGCGAAAAAACCGCCACCCGCATGGAGCGAGCGCTGTAGCATGCAACGTTAGAGCAGTGACAGATCCGCACAGCGCAATTGATGCGCCAACATAGTGGATACCCACCTTTAGAACACAAGATAATATAATATTGTACGTTTCTAGAATAATACGAACGAAGATATTCTAATGTGTTTATTTAATAATATACACGCTGAAATTTTAATCATTTGGTTCCCGCCGTGCGGTGGTTCCACTCATGATTACAAGCAACTTTTACTATGGGGCCAACTCTCCTGCTCGCAAAAAAAAATCAGCTGTTCCATACATTAAGGTCGAGTAGGTACTGCACTTTTGTATGGAACAGCTGATTTTTTTTTTGCGAGCAGGAGAGTTGGCCCCATAGTAAAAGTTGCTTATAATCATGAGTGGAACCACCCCACGGCGGG
This sequence comes from Agriphila geniculea, assembly GCA_943789525.1. Lineage (NCBI taxonomy): Eukaryota > Metazoa > Arthropoda > Insecta > Lepidoptera > Crambidae > Agriphila > Agriphila geniculea. The sequence goes on from OX038874.1 coordinate 17,137,364, forward strand.
AACCAAATGATTAAAATTTCAGCGTGTATAGGTACCAAGTTTTATATTGTTAAATAATAACTTTGGGTGAGGCGAAAATATAGTTTTACGATTCAAACTTGTCATTTGTAACATCATCGTCACAATCCGTAGGGATCCTAAATTTTCATTTACTTTTATTGCACAGCAATAGGTATTAAAGTTGTATTTTAACAAACTACTATAAACACCTAAATTGGTTAAAACATTATTCACACTGAGTCTGCCATAGTATGATTTACATCATCACAGTACAGTGTGTAGAATGCTTTAATTTCAAACGATATCTACTGAAATTGGGGCCTTAATTTTACGAGTTTCATACAGAATAAGATATTGACCGCGATAATATTTTGGTTTCGTATCGTAGTCTAACCCCAAGAGGTAAACCAATTCAAGATTTGTTGCCTAGTGACTAATTTGTAAGTAGACCAATACTATTGTTGGAAATCAAGACCTACTTCGGGCACAAAATATGAAGTAGGGAGAAGGGGTTGAAGAATTCGGAGCAAATCAATACTTTAACAGTCACATCATAATCGATCTAACGTATTACGGCCCTTATTCTTGTGAATAATCGATCTAACGTATTACGGCCCTTATTCTTGTGAATAATCGATCTAACGTATTACGGCCCTTATTCTTGTGAGTAATCGATCTTAACGTATTACGGCCCTTATACTTGTGAATAATCGATCTAACGTATTACGGCCCTTATTCTTGTGAATAATCGATCTAACGCATTACGGCCCTTATTCTTGTGAGAAACACTATTCCCCTCAAAACTTCAACCATCTTCTATACAGCACTTGATTGGTCTTTAATTGACAGTCGGTTGGGCCAATCAGAAAGTAGTCAAGTAACAGTTTAACAATGAGTCAAGTCTTTTGAATACTTGTTAAAATGAACTGTCTACGACACATTTTATACCTATTTTTGTTTGCTACCAGTGACAGTATCATTCCGATTAAGTACTAAAATTTAGTTAACACGAGTTTGCCCTTCTTTATACAACAATACTAGCGGTATTGAAAATACCTACATACTATATTTTTGCAAAACATGTTATTTATTGTGTGTCGAAGAAAAACGTATTTAAGACTACAAACAATTTTTTTTTTACAAAATAACGCTCCTCGTTTGTGAATTTGGCGTAATAAGTAAAAACCGGCTAAAGATACCGCATCAGTGGTAATGAGTAACGTTTTTATAACATTACCGTAAGCTTTAAAATATTTATTTCGACACCCACTTATTGGAATGAGACTTACCAACCTGCTTCCCTAGTATGGCCACCGAAACGCGATATGATATAGCGATTTGTCACGTTTAACTATCAAAAAACAGTGGAATTTGACAGTTGAGTGTCGATAAAATGCTATATCGTGTTTCGGTAGGCATGCTAGGGGGCCTGATAGCTCAATGTTATTTTATATTAAATTTCAAATAGCTCTATCTCATTTCAACAATAAAATTGGTTAAGCATCGTGTTATCAATTACTGTAATGGTGCTGTGTTCAAAACTACTTTATTGTTAATATTATTATTACCGCGACCAATTGTGTCTCGCGGTGTTAAACGATCCTAACATTCATAAGTATGTATACAGTTACACTAACTTGTATCTTTTTCGCTAAAGCGCTGGAATGAATTTGACAACTAGACTCGGTATAATCACAGCACCCAATCATTAGAAATGTTCATAACATTTCATCAGACGGCTAATTTAACACAGTGATAAGGCAGGAAATGTATATAATATGTACTGTAACAAACATTATGTATACGCTATAGACTATAGTACACATTATAAAAGCTCATTTTTAACCGACTAGTTCTACTACATTTCCATAGAAATATATTTTTAGTAGCATCACTAGAAATACCCTTTTTGAGATCGTTACTACAAAAGAGATACAATCATATTGCGAGCAAACACAAATCAAATTAAGTACATTGTACTTAGTTTTTATTACAACAATAAGATAATAGCAGACATTTAAGCTACAATAATAAATTTAATTTAATATCAATACTTGATTCACTTAATACTTTAGTTTTTAAGCAGACAACCTTCGTTTGGCAGCCTCAATTTAGGATAACAATAGTTTTAAAGTTGCAGCACGATAAGATGATATTTAAGGTCTTTATACTAAAAAAAACAAGATGCAAATCTAAAAGTTCATCTAAACAAATACTTGGTCCTTCCTTCCTTATTGTTTAAGCTATCTGGAACTGAGTTTTATCAAATTTGTTTCAACAATGACGTAAAAAATAAAAAAGGCATTATATAATTTTCGTATTCGCACAGTACAAGTATGAATATTTGTGTGCAGCATAATAAATTAGTTTTAGTTCAGTTTTTATTACAATTTTTAACTCTATGTGTTTGTAATTGAAGATATTTTGCTTTGGTATTTAAGGGTGATAAATCTAAAATGTCATTTTGTCGTGCCGCTACTTCATACATTTTAAAACCTGATGTAAAGTCAAGTTGAACGCAACTACATTGATATATTATTGTAAACATTGATAAAATTAAATATAAATTATCATAATTACTTACTTTGTCAAAATATAATGAAATCGCACAGCTAAAATAAAATAACTTTGTTATTTTCAAAATAATCACACTTTTACTATATGATAAAAGTACAGATAGCATGATAACATGAACCAATTTCCATTTTTTATTATTACCATTATAATTTATAGTAGGTATACCTAAAACAAAATTTAAGTATAACATTTTCAAATAAAATCCAATATAATTATGCTCCAGGATTGTGTATTATTTTGCCATCTGTACAAGGAATAACACTGACTAGATTTATCTATTAATAACATGTCTTTTGGTTTCGAGCAAGAAAGTACAAAGTACTTTTTAAATAACACATAAGCTATGAAATAATTTACAAAAAAATCATATAAACTTTTCAAACAATACGTCTTTTATATTATTGCACAATTGTACGTCACAGTTGTGCGTAAATAAAATACTTAACTTAAATAAAATCACACTTAAGTCGTTGATAATAAAATAAACATTTGTTCGAAATCGTAAATAAAATATAAAAAACAACAAAAAAAATAACATTTGTAATATTATTCAAACCCAACATTTTTAAAAGCAGGGTTTTTATAAAATCTTTGGACTTCTAAAGCCAACTTTAGCAAAAATATGCGAAGCATAGAAAAGTGAACGAATGCATAAACTCGTAGTAGTATGCTAAGCCGGTCGGCCTCACGACAAAACTTTGCCGACACTTTTCTCTCCTTTTAGCGCAATAAGTCCTGCCTGCTTACACCGCACAAATGTGAGCGGGACAGACGTCGTAAGACAAATGTACATCCTAGACAAGCAGGTAATATCGCGCAAATTGAGAAATTCGTTCCATTACTTATTGGAAAAAAATCGAATTATGGTTACAAAGTAACTCAAAAGCGGTCCAAAGCATTTGCTTTCCCACTCAAGGCGTCACAAAGGAATATAAAAGACTGTATTAAAGTGAGTAACTGATTAAAGTAGGAAACGGTCAATAAACAACTAATGTTATTGTACGTTACATACGGCTGATGTGCCTGGCGCGTAGTCCAGGAGCGCTCGCCGGCGTTTTATTCCTTCTAAGTACACCTCTCGGTTGAACAGACCGGCTGCTAAGGGTACCCTAGAATGAACGTACAATATGAAAAGGCAATTCTTTCAAGAAAAGTTTCAGGTAAATATAAAACCTTAAGCAATGTTAATACAGTTCAATTGTCTTTATTGCGTTGTAAAGTGATAAAAAATAACAAGAACATTTTCTCGTTCGTAATGAATTAAATCATATAGGTCGGAGTCTCTAAAGTCTACTTACACACGCATGAAAAAAAAATCGTTACGATCTTACTGTATAGTTTATACTGCAGGTATAAATACATGATTATGTGTATGAGAAGAATCGGAGAAACTGTAAAAAACTCACAAACATCTCAATTTGTGGGCGCTGCTGTTGGTAGTAGCCGTAAGGTAATCGAGTTGAAAAACACCTTTTACTAAATCATAGGCAATCAATATCAATAACTAGTGTAAATAAAGGGAATTAATACTTTAACATTATAAAAAAAAACATTTAGTTCTCTCTAGTTAGGTTAGTATGGTGATAATTTAAACATTAGCCGTAATATAAAAATCACTTTCCAGTAAATACATACACGTCAGTGCCCGGCCGTAACGCAGCGGAGAATAACGCCCACACGGGCTTGTGGTCGCTCGTACAGACGGACTGCACCGAGTTGTAAGCCAGGCACTTGAGCCCAGAACTCGGAGGCACCGAACTGATACGACGAAAACCTGCGACAAATGTTTTATATATAAAGCCTATGATAAATATTTAATCTCAAGTCTTAAGGCAACGGTAAACGCAACACTAGCTCTATTCTTGAAAAAACCTACTGTATAGTAAAAATCCAAGCTTATGGTCCCCCCTTCGCAAAATATCAATAGTTATTTATAAACACAAAAGATTTTTTCGACGAAAAACAAAACGACACGGCCGTTTTTAGCTTTTTTCCCCACCAAAACTGCAAATAATTATTTGTCACTGAGTTTGTGTGTTTATAAAATAGCAATTGATATTTTGCGAGGGGACCATTTTTAATAAATTGTGAATTAACACGGTAATTATTTTTTGCAGGAGTGGCGCTAATTTTGCATATTACAAAGTCGCCTTAAACAGTTAAACTACGATTTACAACTTTTATTATGTAACCTATGTCGTGTTGCTAATATTTCAGTAAACATTTAAAGTCAATAAAAAATCTGTCAAATACCCTATTCATCATCATTTGCTCACCTATTATAACAGGGAACTTGACATTTCGGGAATTTGACATTTCGGGAACTTGACATTTCGGGAACTTGACGTTTCGGGAACTTGACATTTCGGAAACTTGACATTTTGGGAATCTGACGTTTTAAGAACTTGACATATTGAAACCGCTTGACATTTTGGGAATTTGACATTGTGGACTGAAAGGCCATAGAAGAAACGTGGTTTTCTAGGCGGAACCCTTCGAGTGTACGAGTCCGACTTGCACTTAGCCGGTTTTTGTATATTTAAATAAAAATAGAGTCTAACTAAGTGGAAAGAGAACCGTCATGGGATTTGAGCTTGATTACAGTTTTTCAGCCCTGTTACGTCTATCAAGATATTATAATCGTCAACATGACAAAAACGGGACAATAATATACGAAACGTATAATTTTTGGCGTCTTTTAAGAGCTCAAAGTGGCTTTAGTTCCGTTGGTTTCATTCTTATTCTTGTATATTTATTTATTTATATGATCTCGGAAACGGCTCTAACAAGTTTTCATGCGTTTTTCTTTCGACGCAGAATATGGATATTTTTGTGTAGTCTAACGCCATCAGCAAAGACTTTTGAAATAGGTGCTTGGCTAGCATGCTATGCGGCAAGCAGAGGCTGTGTACTAAAGTAGCACCACAGAATAAAATGTACACAGCACTTAAAAAATGGCGATACTCGGACTATTACCAATTAGTTTTTTAGTTTTTGGAAAATAAAAAAGAAATTATAACTACTTTTACTACGTTTTATAACACCACCGTATTATAATAAATAGTAATAACCGAGCAAAGCTCGGTCGCCCAGATATTTGGTTATTATGTGTATATGTATTACCTGAGAAAGCAGAAGACGGGTTGTTTGATGCAGACTTCGCTTTGTATAGTATCCGATCAGTATACGCCGGAGCTCGCTGCTTGCTCGACGTGTCGAACTGTTGACTGCCAGGGTCGTACTGCAAATATTGTCGACGGTATAATTCCCTTTATCTACACCCCTGCTTTAAATCCTCTGTAAAGGGTTCTGAAAAAGTAAGCTTACTGCCATCATTATAACTGCCAGTGTCATAGTAACCACAATATCCGCCCAACGAGTTACATCATGAAATTCGGTACAACATTATAACATTCGTTTGGATGATATAATGACGAGGAGGGGGAGGAAAGTCAAAGTCAACTTCAAGGTCAACTTCAAAGTCAGCGTCAAGGTCAACTACAAGGTCATAACTCTTCATAGAGGATACATATTATTATATCATGGGTGTAGATAAATATCATGGGTGTGTTTAATCTATATGTATTAGAATATTGTTTGCTTCCCAAACAAAAATTAAAAAAATGGGTGTAGCCGTGTACCTTGTATGCAACTGTATTGTAGATAATTAGGTATTTATAGTACAATGGAAAAAGTTACTGTTAAAGCCATGCCATAGGAACTCAATATTGAAACCGTGCAACCCCATTGTTAGCGGAGGGGCCAGGCCTTCAAAATTGAAATCCCGTCGGACAAGCGAGTGCTCTACCGACAACTGGTATCATTGTCTTCAGCATGATCTCCTGAACAATAATATAGCGGTTGTCACATTATAAAGTGGTGGAGGGGGGAGGGGGGGGGAGGGAAAAGGTGCAAAACTCGGTTATCAGAGTTTGGCTAATTTCTCAATAACCACTTGTTCGATTTAAACAAATAAAATGTCATATGGTAGGTAATATTCTTAACAACAGATTTTATTAAACAATGGTTTTTGTAGATACTATAGTTTATGAAATAATTAGATAAAATATGAATTTCAAATAAAGATTTTTTTGTTTTGTAGAATTGAAGCAGTAAATTGAAATAAACTACTATGTAATTAAAACTATGAAGATTTGCTCCAGAAAAAAAATATCGGTAAATAGCCCAGTTATTCCCCTATATAGAATAATAAACTTGATAAACATTTTTGTCTAGTAACTAGCTAAAAAAATTTTTTTTGTGTCGCGTGGCGAAATTTTTTCTTCCATTTTTTTTTCTTAAATCCTCTACAGAATTAAAAGTATGAAGATTTGCCTCAGGAAAAAAATAACGGTAAATAGCCCAGTTGTCCCATTATATAGAATGATAAACTTATCAAACATATTTGTCTAGTAATTATGTTAAAAAAATGTTTTTATTGCGTGGCGAATTTTCTTTATCTCTTTTTTTTTCAAAAATCCTCTATCAACTATCAAAATTTGCCCCATAATAAAATAATAGTGAACAGTCCAGTTATTTTTCTATATAGAATAATAAATTTTTAAAACATTTTTGTCTAATAACTGTGTTACAAAATGTTTTGTGGTGCGTGGCGAAATTCTCTTTACAATTTTTTTTTTTCAAAAATCCTCTACAAAATTAAAACTATGATGATTTGCCTCAGAAAAAAATGCTGGTGAATAGCTTAGTTATTGCACTATATAGAAAAATAAACTTATCAAACATTTTTGTCTAGATATTATGTTAAAAAAAATGATTTCTGTCACGCAGCAAAATTTTCTCTAACATATAATTTTTCCAAAAATCTTCTATAGAATTAAAACTATGAGGATTTTCTCCAGAAAAAAATAATAGTTAATAGATCAATTATCCCACTATATAGATTAATAAACTTATCAAACATTTTGGTGTAGTAACTGTGTTAAAAATTGTTTTGTGTCACATAACACGGTGGACCTGCAAAGTTATATTTAAATGAGTTTGCACGGCACAAAATATTTTTTAACACAGTTACTAGACAAAAATATGTGACAAGTTTATTATTCTATATAGTGAAATAACTGGGCTATTCACTATTTTTTTTTCTGGGGCAAATCGTCATCGTTTTAATTCTGTAGAGGATTTTCGAACAAATGGTAGAAAAAATTTCACCTCGTGAACAAAGAATTTTTTTTTTTAAATAGTTACTAGACAAAATGTTTATCATGTTTATTATTTTATATATAGTGGAATAACTGGGCTATTCACCAGTATTTTTTTTTCCGAGGATAATCTTTATAGTTTTAATTCTGTAGAGGATTTTCGAAAAAAATGGTAGAAAACATTTCACCACGCGAACCAAAAAAATTTTTAAGCATAGTTACTAGATAAAAATGTTGAACAAGTTTATTACTCCATATAGTGTGCTATGTACAAATATTTTTTTTCTAGGGCAAATCCTCATAGTTTTAATTTCATAGTACTTTCTTTCAATTTACTGCTTCAATTCTACAAAACTAAAAAAGCCTTTGTTTGAAATTCATCTTTATTCAATTTTTGTAATAAACTTTAGTATTTACAAAAACCATTGTTAGATAAAATTTGTTGTTACGGGTATTATCTACCATATGACACCTTATTTGTTTTAATCGGACAAGCGGTTACTGAGAAATTATCCAAACCCTGATACCCGATTTCCGCATCTTTTCCCTCCCCTCCCTCCCCCCTCAACCACTTTATAATGCGACAACCGCTATATTCTTGTTCAAGAGATCATTCTGAAGACAATGATACCAGTTGTCGGTAGAGAACTCTCCGGTTCGACGGGAATCGTCACTAGACGACTTTCGTTAAAGCGGTTTCCATATTATTCGGACAGTGACCTCCCGCACTATATCGATGATAATTTTGTTGTCTTCCAGCCAAATTTCAAAACTAAAAAACAAACAGCAAGCTAATGACTGTGGCAATTTTACGTAGTACTTTATACTATATGTACTTCTGTACTTTATTTTAATTTACTGCTTCAAATCTACAAAACTAAAAATGATTTTGTTTGAAATTCGACTTTTTTCTAATTATTTAATAAACTATAGTATTTACAAAAACCATTGCTAAATAAAATATGTTGTCAAGGATATTACCTACCCCAAAACACCTTATTTGTTTAAATCGGACAAGTGGTTGTTGAGAAAATTAACCAATTTCCGATACTCGACTTCCGAACCTTTTCCCTCCCCCCCTCCCCCCTCCACCACTTTATAATGCGACAACCGCTGTATTCTTGTTCAGGAGATCATGCTGAAGACAATGATACCGGTTGTCGGCGGAGCACTCTCTTGTCCAGCCGGAATCGTAATGAGACGACTTTCGTAAATGTGGCATCTCCTCTATGTGTTTGGGCTTGTTTGAAACGTCTTGACGAGCACTTTGTTGGAAAATAGTTTTCAGGGTCTGATAACGAAGCCGGAAGAATGCCATAGGAAGCCTTAGTAAATAAAACCACGCTACCCCATCGAGTTTCTTTTACGGTACAGTCGAGTTTAATAATAATAAGTACGCACCTTTGACAGTTCATCATTTTGACCTATTGTATATGCCTTTGTTATAAAAGTCAACAACGTGTCAAAAGTGCCAATATAAGTGCCAATGAACTTGATTGTGAATAGCATAATGAGTAAAATCGCTTCGCTTCCAGACGCTTCACTTGTGTAAATTAGGACTTAGTATTAAGGGGCGGTAATACGAAAACATGGTTTGCGCGGGCCATATCTTTATATAGAAAACGTAAACTTGTAGCCACCAAAAAAATCATACGACAACCTAAAGAGTTTATCTAGATGCTACAAACATAAAATTGCGTATAAACCTCACAGATTGTAAAAAAAAACAGAATATCATCAAAAGCGCTTGTCGCGGGCCATATTTTTGGTGTAAATAATAGCGTAAACGTATTGAATTCTACATCAAAATACACTTTAACGTACTGTGCAGTTGCTCCAATTATTTTTTTTTCAAGAAAGATAATTGTGCTAAAGATAATGATGAAAAAACAACGAAAAACATCGAAAAAGTGCAGAAGTGGGGATATTTTCCATACTCTTTACACGTAAAGAAAAAGACAGAGACAAATGATTTCGCCTAACGGAGCCTTAAACACACTATTTTAGAGTCTAAATAGTCGCCTTTAGATTAGCAGGACACACTATAACAACATACAACCGCCTCCGTGGTCTAGTGGTTCGCCCACCCGAGTAAGATGCAGGGGTCCCGGGTTCGATTCTACGGGGGGGTACAATTTGTGTTTGGTGCAATACAATAGGGCTTATTTAAAGTCCGCCTGGCTAGCTACCACCATCTTACCTAAGTCTGACGCCATAACAACAATTTAAAATTGTTGTATTCCGGCATTTAAAGGTAAGATAGCCAGTTCCTCAGTGATGAGGGTCCCGGGTGTAGTGCACTTCCACCTTCGGCCTTATCGTCACCACAGACTCGTAACTTTTTTTTTTAATTTATTTTGGCAACATTAGGTGAAGTGAAGATCGAGCACTATCCCGTTGTGCATAAAAAAAACATGCCTGACGTCACTCACCTTCACATTATCAATCAAATGTAATAAATAAACAATTTGAAATACCTTGTAAGTTGGTGGAAATGTAATGGGAGCTTCCCTGAAGTCCCTAAAGGCGGCTCCGTCCTCCAGCACTGCTGTCAACTGGTCCGCGTGTAGGAGGCCGTGCGGCAAATGAGCGGGTAAAGGAAACTGAAGGAAAAAACAATCATGATAAATACATCATAAGCTAACACGCCTTATTTATTTGAAAGAGCAAGTAAAGTGAAGATTTCTCCTTTTCAGTCCATAAAGTGCCCCCGAGACAGTCAAACGGTTTGATTCAAACACGTAAGTTTTGGTTTGACTCAAACCATTTTGACGTTTGATGAAATTTCATATTTTTGTTGTGTTTGACGCGCCGTTCGATCGTATTCCGACGCCTTTGAACAAAGTTTGTACCATTCTTTGGACCAACTTCTTTTTCTTTTCTTTTTTTTCTCTTTTTATGCCGGACATTAACGTTACAAACATGAGAAAATCGCGGTCCTAATTCGAGGGCATCTTGTCTGCTGCGTCACAAGTCTAATTACGACAGCGTAAAGAAACAAAATGCGCAGTGCCGTTTGATAGATCCTTCAAACTAAAATCAAACTGTTTGGTCAAACACGTAAAGTTTGAATCAAACCGTTTGACCGTCTCGGGGGCCCTTAAGACATGCTGTACAATGTAATATGTATGTATGTTTGTGTGCGTGTGTGTGAGTGTGTGTGGTGAATTACTTACTTCGGTTTGTTCAATCCAGCGTAGCACAGCGGCTCTAGGTTCACCCAATCTGAAGTTTAGATCCCCACACCAAAATACATAGTCAAAATTACTAGTTACATCTGAAAATTCAATCATTAATTGTGTTATTAACTAATAATGAAAATTAAACACTACTTAAGGCTATTCCACAGAAGGTGGCGCCCACAGAGGTTTTTATTTAATAAGTTATTAATAGAAAAAGATTTTATTAATACACTTTATGTGGAATTTTTACGGCCCTTTTAGCAGTTTTGCTTTTTATTTCTAGCAGTGACTATGGGGGACTGTAATGTAATACCGTCAAAAAGAATATGGGCCCTAAAAATCCACGTAGTTTTATTAAAACTGTGTATTATGAATTACAATATTCAAAAAAATTCACCCCGACTCCACTTTCAGTCAGCACCTTAAGTAGTTATAATAAGCTATATTTTACTATGAAGTCCTTACCTTTGCTCCTATGCTTGCATGGTAAATTCTTTGGTAAATCAATAGATCGTATTATCCTCTTTATATCAGACACTCGCTCCTTAACTTTCTCTTGATGCGCAGTTAAATGCGCAGTGACAAATAAAAATGTAGATCCAAACAGGGCAAATGATATGGCTACAGCACCCTTTGTTCGGAAAGCAGTGCCAGGTCGTACTGATAGACTGGCATCTTCAGGTAGAGAACAATACCAAATCAAATCTCTTCTTACAAATATTGTTAAATGGAGTGTTCCTGAAAATAACAGTATTTAAATGAAATCTTGCTATGTTTCGAGGGTCGCCACCTTTTTTCAGACAGTTAAAGTATTTTTTTCATTTAGGTAGAATAAAAATAAATAATAATAAATAACAAAAAATCTCCTCAAATGTTAAAGATTTCCTACATCCTTACTAATATTATAAATGCGAAAGTCTGTTTGTTTATTTGTTTGTTACGCCTTCACGTCTTAACTACTGAACCGATCATCATGAAATTTTGCACACACGTAGTCAGAGGTACAGAGAAGGACATAGGGTATATTTCATCCCGAAAAAAAGTGTTGTTCCCGAGGGATAGCAAAAAAAAACCTTTCCACGCAGACGAAGTCGGCCGCTAGTTTATTATATACTAGCTGCCGCCCGCGACTTCGTCTGCGTGGAAAGGTTTCTTTGCTATCCCTCGGGAACCATATATTTTTTCGGGATAAATGGTACCCTATGTCCTTCTCTATACCCCTGACAATGTGTATACAAAATTTCATGATGATCGGTTCAGTAGTTAAGACGTGAAGGCGTAACAAACAAACAAACAAACAAACGGACTTTCGCATTTATAATATTAGTAAGGAAGTAAGGGTTTATCTGTTTAGATAAATAACTATACTATATTGAACTATAGCATAAACATGATTCCAATCAAGAGCATTGCACCTGAAATACAGTTTTCACTAGTTCAGGTGCATATGTCATTTGATAGTTACTAAGATGTACTATGAGCAACAGCGTCGCTTAACCAGTTTGCAACAAAATTCGTGTGCGCGCATATCGCCCCTGCACGAACTAATCGTATGTGACAGCGGGCGCGGCGTGCAAGCGATTTTAACCTTAGCAGTGGTTAAGCGACGCTGTTGCCCATGGTACATATAGTTTAATAATAACATGTTATATAAAATTGTATTGTTTTGTTGCCAATAAACTTATTATTATTACACTGTTAGTTTTACAAACAATATTAATGATAGGATTTTTCTAGTATTTTCAGTCGTTTTAAGCCATTAACATTAGTTTTTACCAGTAACCTCTGACCAAATAAAAAAAGTAAGACGGAGTCTTCCGAACAAAGCGGTGAGGCCTGTAAAACTACGCCTTAGCTGTGTACATACAAAGTTCACGCACACACGTGTAACGAAACTACGCCTTGGCTTTCCATATAAAACCGTGCCGCCCGGCCCCCGCCCCCCCTTGTACGCACACATTTACCATCAGAAACCGGCCTCACTTCATTGTTCACAACGCTCCATCTTACTTTTTTATTTGATCTGAGGAGTACACCTACACGAAATTAGAGGACAGAACTCTATTAGAGTACTGATAGCAAGCCTCTATTCATAATACTGAAAATCTATAAATTCTTACCTAAATAGTGAGAGTGCAGTAAAAGATGTGATGGACCCAAAACTTCTTGAATTGTGATTTCCCATTCTGCACGCTCAGAGTATGATTCTTGGGTGCCAATAGCAAAAATGTCAGGTACATGCTTCACCTGGGTTGGAAATATGAAATCTGCGAGCTCTCTGTAAAATAAAAAACAATCTCTTATCAGTCAGTGACTCAGTGTATTATCAGTTAAATAGAAATATTTTACCATTTTCCACACAAGCCATATAGAGACTATCTACCACACTATCTACTTTCTAGGAAATAATATCAGTAAATCAGGTATCTCTATAAAACATAGCTTGAGTGGACTATAAATATAGTAATAAGAACACTTAAGGTATGATTCCGATCTCGGCAGCAGCAGCAGTGTTGCCGCAGCAGTGCACTCCAAATTGAACCCTAATGTTACGTTTGAAAGGCTCAATTTGATGTGAGCGGAGAAGTGACGCGACACTGCTGCGCAACACTGCTGCGCGACACTGCTGCGCAGCAGTGCTGCGCAGCACTGCTGCCGCAGCACCACTGGTCCCCATACATTCTCTATAGGTTTATATGAGACTACATTCCGAGCTCGGCAGCAGTGCTGCGCAGCACTGTCGCGCAGCAGTGTCGCGCAGCAGTGCTGCTGACATCGGAATCATACCTTTATTTTGAAAGACACACCAATATTAATTTGGAATCTTTCCGATTATCTTCATGATTATTTACCTCGGAGGTGGTTGCCCATTCATGTTCCACGTGCCAACAAATATTTTCACTTCTCTATCTGGAAAAACATGTTCTAGTTCTGCCGTGCCCAATAAAGAATGAGAAGCAAGTCTCCCATACAGATAGTTTCTGAAAACATAGTCAATAAAATGTTGTATTTCCAAAATCAATAATTATAGTAGGTACTATCGCATTACTGATTTCCCAGCAAAAATGTAAACAAAGAAACGTCACTGTCAAATTGACAAACTGACCCTGATAGTGACATTTTGAGATATAATTGAAAACCTTTGGTCACTTTTATAACTTTTTAATTTGTTTATTATAATGAGTCACAATAAATATACTGTCATCCAGGGTAATTTTAAAGTAGGATGGTAGTTAAATTTTTTTCTTTATAACCTATCATAATTTTTGATGTTATAAGTTCTTGAAATGAGCTGATAAGAAATCTTTACTTAGATATTGATTGTATGTAAACTATCAAAAATACGTAGCATCTTCGCCAGTTCCCCCCAATACCAAAAGACAAAATGTTACTACAACAGCTACTACTCGTAATACTAATTTTTATGAAATTTTATAAAGTGAACAAAGGTTGATGTGTACGGTTTGCAGTTGATGTGTGCACAGCATCATAAAAATGTTTTCTACTATAAATCTGTTATTATGAAATATCAAATTACATTACTGTTTTTGCTGCAAAATTCATGATTCAGAATATTAATCTAATCTATTTTTATTAGGTTTGTAATGAAAAAAAAATTGTAAGTGTGTTTATTTCTTGACTTAGCAATATACTATTTCTTTTTGTGTTGTTTTGTTCTGGCAACACCTTTGTTTACATTTTTGCTGGGAAATGAGTAATGCGACTTTAAAATTTTGATAAATAAAAATGTAACAATTTATCAGAAGATTTCATCAGTGCTTTGATTAAAGGTTCTTTGATGAACTTATCTTAGTCAATTGAAAGAGTATTACATAGATTATTAAAGATAATCATTAATTATTGCTGTTAATTTCATTGTTTTTAAATTATCTACAACCTCAATCTAACATTGTTGAATACTACGAACTAGCTTAGCTCATACCTTTCCCGAGCTTCATGTGTAGGTATGAGACGAAGAACTTGTGCAGCAAGTAGTGAGTTTCGAGCCAAACTGTCTGTACTCCCAGCACGAGACACTGGCCGTGTTATGGTGGATTTAGTTCTTAAAATAATAATTAAGATTAGCTAGAGTTTAAGGCTTTGTTTTCCATTAAATTTTTAATAAGGAAATGTCAGTTACCTCCTTTTACGGTCTAATGAACTACTTCTGTCACTCTCTGGGGACGATGAACGATACAGTGGTTTGGATTCATTTGACATAAGATGATCAGCTGATAACCTCTTGACAAATAACTTATTTTTAGTTTTTATCCCTTCAAATGAACCTGAATGCTCAAAACATTTTTTGGAATCATCTTTAGGAAACTTGATAGTTGCTTTGGGTAATTCTTCCGATTTAGACTGACTACACGAGTTAGTATGTTCACTGACACTGTTGCTGGAATTGTTCACTGGACTGCACGGTTTCGAGGTAGCTTCTTCCTTGGACGGAGGTCCCTCGATGAGGCTCTTTGGACGGGACCTTCTGAAGAAGGTTCTACAGCATTTTGGATTACTTTCTTCGTCATTGTGGACGTGATCATTTCTTTGACTAGAATTGTGATGGCCACAGGGCGAAAAACGGCGACTATCGTATTGTTCGAGACTCACGTCAGCATTCTGAGCACTTTGGGCTATGAACGGATCCGCTGGAGATATAGGCCTGGACGTAGATTGGCTGAACTCATCGTTGGAATCTGTGTCTACATAGCATCCAACTTTTGGGGACTTCTTGACAAATAGACGTTTTCGCAGCGACAACTTTTGTTTGGTTTTGGTGGGTGAAGTTGTCATGATTAGAATTAAGCCTCAAAAACGACTGATTTATGTTACTAATTACATTTTTACTAAATATAGACAACATAACCTCATACTACGTCTCTCAAATGAAATGACGTTTTACGGCAAGTTATCTGTCAAGTGTCAAACCGATCTGTCAAATTACTTTTTCTTAAGATTTGCTCTCGAGAATCTTATCATTCTGCCGAATATTCACACTCTTTATTTTTAACGAAACAAAATGCATTACTTACGTTACTATGACAACGTCCGCCGTCCGCTTCGTAGCACTGATTAATGCGGGTATTACACTACACGGGCTAGTCCTACATTGCTTGTTTTGATTGTATCACATGCTTAAAAGAAGCTCAAAGAAAGCAATGTATTCTGAATTAGGGCCCTAACTAGCCCTGAATACCGTGTAATATGTATAATACATGCTTACAGCTTTACCCCTACTACGAAACCACGTACAAAAACGAAATGAGTACCTACCTACGATAATAAAACATTAATTAACAAAGAAAAGCATCAATAATTTAACAACTGTTTTATTCAAAATAGAATAATTATTGCAAACATTGCACAGAAAGCTAGGAGTCCAGGAAGCTGGATTCTGCTTCCACTGCCACCGGTTCCAGGGACCAGTAGATTCTGTCCAGTGTACGCTGGGGCTGGAGACAGGTCATTTCCACCGACTGATTGAATACCGTTACCTAGGCAGAAGCAAAGGCATTTGGCATCAGTTATTTCAAACGACACACATTGGGTAACTAGCGTGCGAATAGGTACTCAAAGGCTTCTTATGTTAAGATCTCCTTAACTTTAAGGAAGCTTTCTGTTCAAATCTGACAACTTTTTGAATTTAAGTTGGCCTTAACTTTAAGATTTGTTTGAGTATTTTGCCGTAGGTATACGTACTATCCCCGCAAATTACTAAAGGACCTGCCACCCTAGCATGACCACCGAAACACGATATACAGGTGGGGTGGTTTTTTGAGACGGTACATTAAGGGCAGGTACCTTAACCGTTATAGTTACAGAAAAACGTTCCTGGGAGACCTTCCATAAATTTTTAAGATATTCTGAACTGCATTCACAGATTTTGGAAAAAAGTTACCGTTAGCAAAAAAATACTAAAATACCAAAAAAAATTTTTATGACAATTGATCCTATTTCATGTGGGGATCGAAAGACTCAATGGGACCATTTAAGGTGTGAGTACTAGAAACGACAGAAATCGCCAAAAGCTTTTCCCATACATTTTGTACTGAAAAACGATAAATCAAGTCGAAATATTTTTTATTGCCAAACGATCTTATTTCTTACTGTGATCAAAATAAAGGCCAACTGAAATTTGAGTACAGATAAGACTTTTTTTGATCTAATGTTATAAAAGATTGTGCCTGCGTGTGAAGTGAAGCCGTTGTTGTGATTTACTGTAGTTTCTGTACTTATATTGCATTTTGATCACAGTAAGAAATAGGATCGTTTGGCAATAAAAAATATTTCGACTTGATTTATCGTTTTTCCGTACAAAATGTATGGGACAAGTTTTTGTGCGATTTCTGTTTAACTGTCAAAAGACAATTGATTTTGACAGTTGAGTGACGATAAAACGCTATATCACGCGATATAGGTAGCTAGGTATACCTACTGCCCGGCATATATATTGGCAAGAGAATGAAAGAGACAAAAGATGCGCAGTAGCCATAAAATTAGTGTTTATGGCTACTGCGCATCTTTTGTCTCTTTCTTTCTCTTGCCAATATATATATGCCGGCATCTGTACTATAATGTGTTTCGGTGGTCGGTCATCATGCTATTATAGTACAGCTAGTGAACTGGTTGGCGGTCATTTTTTTACCACAAAAAGTAAAAAATAAAATAATAACTCAATAACTAATTAATTAAATTACCTATTAGAATTTATGTCATTTTTAGTTGCGGATGACGTCAACGTGGATGTTAATGTGACAAGGTTCCATCGTATTTCCAGTATTTCCAACAATTTTCGGGGATAGTGGTAGTACGCCTAGCACAGAGAAAAAATATAATGCGCTACAGTAGGTACCTAACCTACCTATTTAATTTACTTACATACAAGGTGGCTAGCAATTAAATTATTTGAAGATTGTAAGATTTAATATATTTTTTCTTGATAAAGGAAAAAAGAAGAATATTCTAATTTACGTATTAGTTAGGTAGGGTATGATATCTGAATGACGTACCTACCTATATTACAAAGGTCGGAAGTACAGGCTCTGTAGAATGTACGAAATGTAGAGTCAGTAATTTCGTGATTCAAGTAGTCCGGGCGCTCGTCACATCCTCGCCTGAAGCTCGCAACCTCACCAGACGGGTCCTAGGTATAAATGGAAATCTTAAACTTTAATAATTCTACAATAACTAAAATCAAGATTTTATTGGTATTAGGTAGGTAGGTGCTTTTTAGGGTTCCGTAACAAAATGGTAAAAAAGGAACCCTTATAGTGTGACTAAAGGTCATGGCACACTATATCGGCGGCACCGCAACTGCACAGCTACAGCACGGCGTCACCTCGAATTTAGGCTACGGCGAGCTAGCCGCCAGCGCTTTTTCTTATCAATAAGAAAAAGCGCTGGTGGCTAGCTCGCCGTAGTGATAAGGTACCAAGTACTTATTAGTAGTGGCATATGGCACTCTACCTTTTTGCCAAATCTTTAAGCTTTCTTCGACAAAAGCTAGCTAGCTGAAGAAAATCTTGCATTTCCTTCACTCACAATATGTAGAACATTTTCCGCAACGACGAAAAACAAAAATTACAAGATCATCCTTACCAAAAATTCTATTCTTCTTACGGTGCAATATCGGTGAGGACATTCCACCGTGGTCGTGCGTTCCGTCACCGTGAGACAAGACTGATCGGCCTCTACTGACGTGAAGGAGCAAGAGTAACATCGAAAAGTTGCGCCTAAACCAAACAGAAAAAAATCTACAGGTCTCACACTACGCGCAACTTTACAAGGCATTAAAATGTAATTTGGAAATAACACGGTAAATAGGAATTCATTGTTTATCGTACTGAAACGCTTCGAAAGTCCTGACGATAAAGTGAACGGAGCGCAGGGGACCCGCTACAACAGCCTCCAGTTTTTGTCCACCCGGCTCGTAAGATGGCTCAATTCAACCTCAAGTTTATTTTTTTTCTTGAAAAGCGAGCTCAAACAAAGTCATTGGGGAAATTCTAGATCCAAGTCGACCAAAAAAGTTAGAAATTTTGACAAATTTTGGAAAATCTCAAAAAGTTACATAAAAATTTTCAATGGAAATGGAAATCATCGTCGAAATACTTCTAATCACCTCGCTCCTAGGCGTCCGTCCGTTTTCATGAAAGTCAATTAGAAAATTACCTTCTCGATGTTTTAAATAAAAAATTAAAACAATTTTCAAACAGTGTATGTAAAAAACAACCCAGATATTTTGGGGAAAACTTGAAATTTATCATTGACAAGCTTATTTTCCAAAAACTTCTCTGTAGGATATAATGTATTTTTCTCGAACATAATACATTTTCCATTGCCCCGACTACATAAATGGCTAGAAATATGTTTCCTTACCTACAATAACATTTGAAAAACTCTTTTTGCAACAAGCAAATTTACCTATGCAAAAAGTTTAAGGTTTACCAAACCGTTACATTGTGGAGGTATTACTTTAAGAATCATAGGTGTAGTGTACCTACATAGGTATCTAGTAGGTACCGTTCACTAATTATTTATCTGTACAATGTGATTAATTTAACAATTTACAACAGAACTGACCAACTTTGCGGTACAAAACGATGTATTTTATTCTGTAAAATTGTATTTTCATTCTCGAGTGAAATTGTCGCGGATCGCTGTCTATTGTCAATTTAATCGCACATTATACAATACTTACTTCGATTTTTTTGAACGTTTTAGATGACTATTGATTATTAATTAAAAAACTTAAATGAAAATAGTGAGGTACTTACCGATCGCACTACCAAGAACGGAACAAACTATAAACAAAACACTTCTAAACTGCATTTTTGTGAAATTACCACCTATTTAATATAAACGATCATCGTGGGTTAAAATCCCCGTATCTAGAGCCACAATAAAGTACTAATCAACATGTTGAACAGAATATACACTTATCTTATCTAGTGTTATGCTGGTTAAGTACAGTGCATTAAAATATAAGGTGAAGTGTGTGTTGAAATCACCTAGTTGGTTCTTTCTATACAAGTCTTAGAGAATGCTCTAAGATACAAGTGAATCAAACCCTATAAGAATGAACACCTTAAGAAATCCACAAATAAAAATTTTGTAAACTTGTATGGACTACCTACAATCTAAAAAAACAAAATAACATTACAATGTTACTTAAAAAAAAAAACCGGCCAAGTGCGTGTCGGGCCACGCGCCGTAGGGTTCCATTTTTAAGGGTATGATTTTTATCAATTTTCAGTGACCTAATAAATAATATTTGTTCCTAAAATAATAGATCTGTCACCTAAATTGAATCACCAACTAATATTAAAACGCTTACCTAAATATTAATTAAGAATTACTTGGAAATGATATTAATCATCAAATAATTATATTGGGTTTCAAAATAATAAAAGTGTCACTAAAATTGAATCGCCAAACTATATAAAAATGTTTACCAAATAATATCTAAAAATATTTAAAAAAAATATTACTGCATTATTAGTGCTGGTTTTGATTAGTGATGGGACTCGAATCAAAAAAATGTATTCGAATCGATTCGAATCACCCGTAAGTGATTCGAATCGTCGATGCGAATTTGACGATGATTCGAATCGATATGATGATTCGAATAAATGTGATAATTGGAATCAGCTAGCCAATTCGAATCAGGTGACGAGTCGAATGATTCGAATCGGGTGATGAGTCGAATATTTCAAATCAGGTGATGATTCGAATGATTCGAATCAATGTGATGATTCTCATCAATAACAATATCGTAAAATTAATTATTAACCTAAGGAAAATAAATTCCGTGAGCGAAAATACTAAATAATGGTTAAAGAACTTAATAAAACGAATATTAAACTACCTTCTCAGTCCTTGTTACGTCATCAAAGATTCGAATACAAAAAACTGATTCGAATTCCAACGGTGATTCGAATCAGCCAACCAGTCCAAATCAGGTAATGATTCAAATCAGCCAACTGATTCGGTGCAGGTGATGATTCGTATCACCCAACCAATTCGAATCAGCCCACCGATTCAAATCAGGTGATGATTTGAATCAGCATAAATACTCATTCGAATCGAGCTTGGATTGACTTGATTTGAATCATTCGAATCAACTGTGATGCGAGTCCCATCACAAGTTTTGATTTAGAGCAGGGGTTCCCAACCTTATACCCTATGCCCCCCCGCCCCGAAGCTACCTTCCAAAACTGAATTTTGTATTCGTTGAAGTCGGTCCAAGGATTGTCAAAGTGGACAACCCACCAATTCGACTCCGCCCCTGTTAGGTAATTTTTCTTTGAATTAAGGAACTGATCTATTTAATAAGTGACAGACCTATTATTTTGGTAATTAAACGAATTAAATGATACCAATAGTTTGTTGGTTAGATTTTAAAGGACGCATCTTATATTCAGGCTATAGAAAAAAGTGATCAAACTATTATTTAAGATACATATTTATATTAATCTGATGATTTATACTTAGGGACAGTTTTGATGAATAGATGACTAATATATTTCTTGGGGATAGAAATTATTATTAGGGTATTGCAGATTAGTGACACATCTAAACTTAGGTGACAGAAAATATTGTTCCCCATTTTTAATACCACCTATCATTTTTCGTCTGCAAAAATAACTTTGTTTTTCACAGTGTTGGTATGACAAAGTTATATTTGCGGTTTTGGATAATATGTGCTATATCTCGAAAACTAATTACTATATCTCGTTCAAACCAATTTTTGTTGAAAGTGTTTATTAAGATCTACAGCATATATATTTTTTTTTTAGATTTTACACTCTCTTATTTCAAAAGTTAAAGGGGGGGGGGGGGGGGCACACATTTTACCACTTTGGCGGTGTATATCTTTCAAACGGTTGACTTTGAGAAAAAGTTGTCTTAGAAATCTCAATGTCATTTTTAAAGACAAGACTATAGACACCCAATAATCTTTTATTTTTCTTATTTTTGTATTAAATTCGTTAAGCGGTTAACAGAATACATCTACCTACCAAGTTTCAACTGTGTAGTCTTAATACTTTCGGAATAAAGTGGCTGTGACATACGGACAGACAGACAGACAGACGGACAGACAGATATGACGAATCTATAAGGGTTCCGTTTTTTGCCATTTAGGCTACGGAACCCTAAAAATTACAATGTTACTCCTAATTCTTGAAATAATAAGTAGAGGGTTAAGAGTGAAATTGCTGTTTTTTTCTCACACACATCATAGAAAATAATTATTATGATACTGAAACATGCTTCAGTAGCTTGATGACTCAGAAATTTCGAATTATAGTCATGACACACAGCCAACTATCAGCAATAAAATTATTTCTGATTTTCTTTCCTTATCGTTAAAAAAGTACCTTTTAAGTGACTCTTTTTTTAGTAAGCAAAAATTACCACTTAATGGGGAAAGTCCGAAAAAAATCAAATTAGCTGAATGTTTTTCTATAGGTAGGAATAACCTCCCTTAGTAATAGAAAAAGGTTTCAGAATTTTCGATTGCGTGAAAAAATTAAAAAAATTAAAGTCTCTTCGACTTCACAAATGTACGAAAGTAACAGCAGAATGGAAATTATACCTTTGCCACCACCTGTCACAACAACCACAACCATAAATTCATGACCACAACATGGTATTAAAAAAAAGTTTCAATACAAAATGTCAAAACTTTTTTTTAATACTTGTTGTGGTTGTGGCAAGTGGTGGCAAAGGAATAAATTCCATTCTGCTGTTACTTTCGTACATTTGTGAAGTTGAAAGGACTTTAATTTTTTAAATTTTTTTCATGCAACCGAAAATTCTGAAGCTTTTTTCTATTACTAAGGCGTGAAATACACAGAAGCGACGCGGCGCGGATACGGCGGCGATACGGTGCAGATGTGAGACTTTCGGATGCTTTCGGCCAATAAAATACACGTATCGCCGGCATCGCCGCCGTATCTGCGCCTTATCTCCGCCGCATCTCTTCTGTGTATTTCTCGCCTAAGGAAGCTTATTCCTACCTATAGAAATATATTCAGCTAGTTTGATTTTTTTCGGACATTCCCCATTAGTTGTAACCACAGATCAGAAGTTGTAACTTAGCCGATACTTATTTCTTTAACTTAACACATGGCATCTAACTGAGTGCTTAAACATTTGTGCGCAAAAGTTTTGGAACATTAGCAAATAAGAAATGGAAAATAAAAACATACAAAACGGCAACACAATAAAAAAATACGCACGTATTTCTAATTGTCTATATTTCTTTCCATTACAGTAAGTATCTAACTATAAGTACCTACCTACTTAGGCTACTTATGCTTATCTTTGCATCGAAGTATTTTATTGATTTGTGCAATGTGGCATCATTGTGAAGGGCGGTTAAAGTAGGAACTCATTATTAAAAAAATCAGAAATAGAGGGGTAACTTAACCAAAGCTTCTGGATATACTGTATTTTGTATAATGTAATGTAACCTTTGTATCAAAGAAAAATAAATAAATTATTATTGTTATTTTGCTAGTTTACTTTTCCTCTCCTTGTTGTGTGGAAATAGTGAGAGAAAAAAATAATCCTAGGTAAACCCAAAATTGACAAGGACCGAGTACGAGGAGGATATCTATTCGCCGCGTATATTTTATGTAGTTTTTGTTAAAGTATGTTCTAGTATTTAAATTACAGGCAAGTTTTATAATCAGCAGTGATAATTAGAGTACAGGAAACCGGCGGCATGCCAGGTCGTTGCAAATGGCTAAGCTGGTGTGGTGTTTAACTTAATTGGCATTTCACTGCCATCCCGGCGAGATCGGAGTATCCAACTGGTTGCCGTAATCGATTCTCACATGATTGGTTGCTTTTATAACGGACGACGACCGACGCGACGCACGCCGACACGACGACGCTCCACTTGAAGAGTGATGAGATGAACATAGAGATAGATTCATTTGTACTGGTGATGAATATTCAATGAAGTTTTATCGTCAATGTAATTCGTAGGAGAAGTGTTTTTTTTTTTTTTTTTTTTTTTTTTTTACATTAAATGGGCTTACTCTTGGCCACATTCGAGAACCATAAGGCTAAGAAGAGGCCGAAGATGAAGCGACCTTGCCCAGAAGAAGCCTATTCACTCGTGCCTTAAATATCGCTGGGTTATATTCTTTCGGGAATACAGACGCAGGCAGGGAATTCCACTCCTTGGCTGTGCGCATTAAGAAGGAAGATGAAAAACGCTTCGTGCGCATGCATGGAATGTCAACCAAATAGGGGTGAAACCCCGCCGTGCGTCTGGATGTCCGATGGTAGAACGGGGATGGCGGAATGAGCTCATGCAGCTCAAGAGCACACTCTCCGAAATATAGTCTGTAGAACACCGCCAGACAAGCTACTTCACGGCGGTGGGAAAGACTGTGAAGCTTGGTTTTTAATAGCGCACTATCCCCTATGAGTTTTCTGGCTCTGCGTTCAACCGAGTCGAGTGCGGCTAGCTGGTACTTTGCGGACCCATCCCACAGGTGGCAGCAATATTCCATGCACGACCGGACTTGCGCTTTGTAAAGAGTTAGAAGCTGTCCCGGCGTGAAATATCGCTTAACCTTGTTCAAGATGCCTAGTTTTTTGGCCGCAGTTTGAGCCTTCGACTCGATTGTGTTACCAAAGTTGAGATCGGAAGTCAACTTTATGCCAAGGAGATCGAGATTGTCGGTGACAGGTATAGTTACACCTCGGAAAGTAGGAGTCAAGTTCAGAGGACTCTTCTTTGCAGTGAATAGACATGCCTGCGTTTTGGTGGCGTTAAAAGTGACTAAATTGGTGTCGCCCCATTGGGAGACAAGACTCAAAGTCGTATTCGTCCGCTCCACCATGGCCTCTCTCAAGGAACCAATTTCTTCCTTGCTGGCCTTTGCATTGGACAAATACCTCTCCGCAACCGTGCTGTCGTCTGCATACCCAACAATTCCGGGCATGAGCAGATCGTTGATGTGCAGCAAAAAAAGCGTTGCGGAAAGAACGGATCCTTGAGGAACTCCAGCTTCTATAGCCATGAGGTCAGAGGAGCAGCCGTCAATAACCACTCTTATCGACCGTTTGCTCAAGAAATCCGAAATCCAGCTGCAAAAGTCAGCAGGTAAACCATACGCTGGAAGCTTGCTCAGCAAACTAGCGTGCCAGACCCGGTCAAAGGCTTTCGAGATATCAAGCGACACTGCAAGTGCTTCGCCATGATTCTCGATTGCTTCACCCCAGCAATGCGTAACGTACACTAGGAGATCCCCATTTGAGCGTCCCCGGCGAAAACCAAATTGACGGTCACTGAGTAGATCGTGGTTCTCTAGATGCGATAGCAGCTTGTTATTCAGTACCCTTTCCATAACTTTACAGAGTATGGAGGTAATAGCAATAGGTCGATAGTTGGTGGGGTCGGCACGGTCACCCTTTTTGGGTACGGGTTGCACATTCGCAATCTTCCAGGACTTGGGAACTGTTTTAGTCTTAAGAGAGAGGCGGTACAGGCGTGTAAGTACAGGAGACAACTCAGGAGCACAGATTTTTAGTAGTCTAGCAGGAATGCCATCAGGGCCGCTGGCTTTATTCACATTCAGGTTCTGCAATGCTCTTTTGACCTCTTTAGCGTGTATGGTGATATGCGGCATGGAAACGCCGCAGTGAGGTAAAGTAGGTGGATTTACCGAGCTTGCCTCTAAACGAGAATTGTTCGCGAACAAGGACACAAACAGATTTGCTTTGTCAGTCGCGGAATGGGCCAGCGATCCGTCTGGACGCAACATGGGTGGCAAAGTGGGGCGGCAGAAATTTGATTCGACCGACTTAGACAGGGACCAAAATTGCTTACTGCCAGCAGGGCTGTTTGATAATTTGGTTCCTATACGACTTACGTGGTCGAAGCGAGCCTTACGGATAACTTTTTTGCTTAACTTAGCTGCAGAATTATAGGCTTTCTTCTTAGCTCGAACCCTTCTGGTCCGCACTTTACGGTCGCGAGCTTGTACCCAGGCTCGAAAAGCGGATTCTTTTTTCGCTTCTGCGCGAGCGCAGTCTGCGCTGAACCATGGCTGTGTAGAGTGACCAAGCGGAATGTCGGAAAATGGGATAAAATATTCCATTCCCTGCCGTATCACATCCACAACCGCATCAGCAGAGTTCGAGGGGTCCTTTGAAGAAAAGCACACTTGCTGCCAGGGATATGATGCAAAGAAATGCCGCAGTTCGTCCCAATCAGCTGACTCGTATCGCCATAAACGCCTCGTGCCTCTGGGGCTGTCATCAGGAGGCAAGCAACTCGACACGGATTTTACCACACAGTGATCCGACGAGCCCAGCGGGGCTGAGACTGATACAGAATGCCTGTAAGGGTTAGTTGTCAGCAACAGGTCTAGGCAGTTGGGGGTATGGCCAACAACATCAGGTATTCGCGTAGCTTCGTTCACCAGTTGGGTGAGATCCATCGATAGTGCAAACTTACGCGTTTCTCGCCCAGCGTGGTCAGTTTTCTCAAACGGAAACAGCCATTCGCGATGGTGGGCATTAAAGTCTCCGAGAAACACGAGCTCCGCTGCAGAATACTTTTGGTTAGCCTGATCTGCCGCCTCAGTGAGATACTCCATGAGCCTGGTCGTCTCCTGGTCACCGCTGTGCGATCGATATACACCGATGTAGAGAAATTTATCTACTCCAGTGTCGACCAATAGCCAAATAGCGGAAAACCCAGAATTTTCAAAGCTACGGAGACGCTTATAGCAGATGTCATCGCGTACGAATACACAGACCCCTGCCCGCTTCTTGAACTTGTGTTCGAGAGTGTAGCCTGGGTAGTTGAGATACGACACGTCAGACGGTGTTGCTATCTGCGTCTCCGTTAAAAAGAATAGGTGTGGCTTTTCGGTTTCAAGATGGTGGTGGACCGGATCGATATTGGAGTGCAAGCCTCGGATGTTAGTGAGGTGCACTTTTTTTGGGAGGAAGTGCTGCCGTTGTTTAAACCTTTTCCTTTTTGAGCTTTTCATGTTATGGAGGGAGTGAAGTAGGGGAATTAGAAAATTGATCGAGGCGCCGCTCAATGGACAAACCAGAACAACACAGCTCCACCGACATGTAGGAAACTCAATCTGGAGACTGCGGGGACGCCCGAACCCCCCCGAAAATGTCCACCGGGTCCTCCCGTCCGGTCGCCAACTGGCACGGTGGCGCATTTCAAGATTTTTCGCGAGTTGGCGGGGCAGCCTTTCGCACGTGGCTAGCGCACTACTTGGGCCCCCAACTAACTGCGGTCGGCCAACGGCAGGACCGTGCTTCGGATCCCGCTAGTCTCCAAAATGAGTTGCCCGGTACGGTGTCACTGAGAGCCTTGCACCGTTCATAGTTCACAACGCAACTGATCGCATACTATTTCCCAATGGCACTGGTGATCCCGCACTCCGACGGAACGCAGCAAGCTGCTTGGCGCCGGTTTCCGGCGGGATGGTGGTAGCTACCCAGGCGGCCTCGTACGAAGCCTACCACCGCAGGGGGATCATTCAGCCGTACAACACAGAGAGGTAGCCTGTGATGTCGTTGCCCGGGGTGGACCACTCGGAGGTAGATCCCCAACCACCCCATATACAGTACACCCCATATACACCCCCAGTATACAGGGTCACTGGAAATATAACGTATTCCTGCTCAATGGTTATAGATGAGGCCAAAACAAATATTTTTTGTAATTTTACTTTTTCTCAAAAAGTTCATACTTTTTGAGTAAATTAAAATTAAGTATTAGTTTTACCAAAAGTACGTTTTCCGATACAAAAAATTAACATAAAAGATAACTACTCGTTCGATTCCGGTTTTTTTATTTTTTTTTGTATAGAAAACAGTCTAAATGTTGATAATGAATAAAAAAAGTTACAAAAAGTACATGTGTTTATAAAAAAATCAATCCTTAAAACATTTTTTATTTTTATTTTTTCAGATTTTTTAGAAAAAGCAGCAAATATCTTTAAAAAATTCCTAGTAACTAAGCGTGCATAATATTTTAAAAACATCACCATCTATTCAGCTTTCAGTTCAGGTATAAAACTTAATAATAACTTACATAAAAAATGAGAAATTAAGACTTAAGTGAATTGCAGTCCCATTTCATGTAGCAAAAATTTCCTACTTCGAGCGCTTCGGAGGTGGCCGTATTATCCTACTTATATCATAAATGTGAAAGTTTGCTTGTTTGGATGATTGTTAATCAATCATGCAAAACGGCTGAACGGATTTGGATGAAATATGGCACACAGATAGTCTAAAAGCCGGATTAAAACATAGGAGGATACTATTATCTTGGTTAAAGGTTCCCTAGGGATATTCTCGAATGTTAATGCCGATGAAGTCGCGGGCAGAAGCTAGTTTGCCATAAATGGTCATGCTTACTAAAAATAATAATAAGAGTTTGGGGACAGGATTAATTTCCGCCGATGAGTCAAAATTTTTACGGACGGCATCAAAAATAACCATGCATATCAGCCATTTTTAAAGCCTTTATGCCAGGCCTTCCTTTTGGCTTGTGAATGGATAGAGCGGACGGGCCATAACCCACCACGTGGACCCAATGTGGATTGGTCAGTGTTGAAAACAAACGTACTGAAAAAATAACGCGTATTTTAATTTAATTTTTAGACTTGATTTACTAATAATAACACAGAATGCATAATAGTACCTAGTACCTAATAAGTAAACTAACTAATAATTATTAGTAGGTAACTACTACCTTGTAGCGGAATAATTTATGTTTATTTTTTGGCCTTCGTAGTGTTCATACTACGAGCTACGGCTACGAAAAAATAATAATTTGAAAAAACGCTTAGTTCGGTACACATTTTCCACCTCTGTCATTGTTTTGTATTACTTAACCCTGATAAATACATACCTATCAAGTTTTTAGTAATAACTATGAGATATTATTAGCACATAAGTTCTTGTGTTAGTGGGTATTTCGTTCCTAGAACTTGGATCGTAATATTCGTACTACGAACTACGACTACGAAAATGTACAACTGTAAATAAAAAGTAAATGAACACGCTTAGGTGTAAGTAAAGTAAGTTAGGACTTAAAAACAATAAGAATTATAATATTTATGTTGTTTTCAGTAATTTATGAACTCTGCTAAGCATCCTGATGCGATATTAATGTATGATTCTTTTTTTTTCATATTGCAGATTGTTTATTACACATATCAAGATGGTGCTTTATTTTTTCTTTTCAACATAAACTTGAAGAAAACTCTAATTTCATATTGTTATGTACATAGCAACAAAAATTTCAAACTCCTTAGGAAGTATTTTTATTTTACTCTTATACTTTGTTCTGTAACGTAGTCGGATCGGATCGTATAAAAACATCAATTACCAGTTTGACTTGTAACAGGGTGCGACAGACAGTATGGCTGCGTTGGAACTGCGTAGTTTGATGCATGTTTTAAAGAGCTATTTTAATAATTAGTTATTTAGGGCCTTATCCCACTAGGACATCATGGTTGTGCTACCGCGGTGATTCGCTTATCGCCCTCAAATCGGTTGCCCAATCAAGCGGACACCTGGGTGGCCTGGGGTCCAAGTCTGCTATTGTTATTTTATTTTTATTTATTTGGCACAGAAACAATATACAAATTATAATTTTAACAAAAAAGAAACGAGCTTATATCTAATAACATGTTAAATTTGTATATCTATTACATCCATGCACAACATTTGACTACACACATGGTTAAAATACGTTAACATCATAATCGTGTTTCAGTTGTGTTTAAAGACACAATAATTAAAGGCGACTGTTAATAGATACTTAAATACTAAACCCGGGTTTATTTTTATGGTGACCAAATAACTAAAACGGGCGACTAACTGTGGATTACAAAAAAATATGTAAAATGAGGAACTACAATTGGGAGGTAAATAATTAAAATGAGTGACAAAAATACTGAGTGGGCGATAACTGATTTAAGCTGCCCAACATGGTATTTTTGCCACCTCGATTAGGTTAATAGTCGCCTTTTTTAAATAAAATATATGTTAAATTTTAAATGTTTTGTGTGCCCTAAGGTTGTCTTGTCGCCCAAATAGAAATTTGTTCGCCCGTTTTGAATAATTAGTTGGTCATTTGTATTTTAAAGTCACCCATTTTCAATATTTGCAGTCACCCTTAGTCCGTCGTCTACATGAAACCCAAAATGGGAATTTATTGTTACGCGATAAAATACTACCCTTGTCTTATTAAATAAATCAAATTGTTTATTTTGTAATCTTTATTTTTTGAATAAAGAGTTGAATGAAGATTTTTACTAATTATTAGGTAGGACAAGTAAGTATCTACAGACTTAGCGCAACGGTTGCGCTGTCACTGGTATCCTAGTGTGATATGCAACTTTGTGTTAATACCACACATCAGCCAACCTGCAGTGGTTACATTCCACGCAAATAAGTTATAAACCGGATATTTATTCAAATAAGCTGGATTCCTTCAGCCCAACTTTTTTTAAAGCCGTTCCGAAGCCGAATTTAAAAAAAACCAAAATAATGAAAAATAATAAGCAGGTACTAGGTAATCTAGGTATGTAGGTATATGATAGATAGGTATGTACGTACTAAACCTATTTCTTACTATAGGGAATGTATTCTGGAGACTAATGAAATAATCTGAAAATACTTATATTAAAACACATTCGGCCAACATCATAAACAAGTCTGCAAAAAATTTGACTATACCGGATTTGTACCCCGTACTTTCAGGCGACAATTTTATTGGACTACATGTACTTATGTGAATTTTTATTTTCCATGTTTTATAGTGTTTTTATTTATTTATTTTTTAATAATTCTTTATTGTAGGTAAATTTATACATAAAGTAAGGAAGAAACAGTAGACGAAATGCTAAAAGCATTATCTACCGGTTAATTATTGGTTAGGTATGCACAAATAATGATGATAAGGCCTATATAAATATTAACGTGTATGATATGATATAAGTACTAACAGTAGCTTCAAGCTTGGGCGGCTACGAACATTGGGCGGTTTTAATTTATTCGAGCTTTCCAACGGGAATATGCTTTGTATAAATGAAACCGCCCAATATGGTTAACGAACCATATTGGGCGGTTTCATTTATACAAAGCGTCATTATTATCATACCATTTTAGTTGCACATAATAAAAATTGTATGATATCATACCACTGAGCATAGAATCACTACGTTTTATACACACGATTAAATAGAAGAAAGAAAGAAAATACATTTATTTGAGAATCACACTCACAGTACATAAAAAAAGCCTAACCACGCTGTCTCAAAATTTATTATGTGCAAATGAAATGTTTATAGGTGGTTATTTTATTTGTGGTTTTTCTGGTGGTTATTTTTTGTGCAATAGGAAGAACGAAACGATCATGCATAATGGCCTTACTCTGAAAAAAGCTGTTATGAGAAAGATACCTTCATGATCCATGAAACAGAATCAGACAAGACTAAAAAAATAAATTAATTAAAATAATATAAAAATCACGACTGCCCTACCAAAAACGAACTAAAAAGTTAAATAAACAACAAGTGTCATTGCAGTCGGGGGACCTTTTTATAGGTATGGAATAATTTTTGATCAAAGAGGTCCCCCGACTGCAATGACACTTGTTGTTTATTTAACTTTTTAGTTCGTTTTTGGTAGGGCAGTCGTGTTTTTAATATATTTTTAATTTATTTTTTTATTTCACACATTTTAGTGGCATATTATAGTTTTGGAATGTGCTTATCAAGGCCTTTCATTTGATGCCCATAATTATTGTAACAATAGAAGATTTTTTTTACATTTGAAAATGGCGTCGTAAAGTCGCCATATTGTTTTTTTCTAAAAAAATATATCCTTTGTCACTTTCCAAGTGACAAAGGATGTAAGGATGTTGTGTTGTGATGTAAGGATGTAAGAAGGAGGATGTGCTGTAAGAATTCTAACGATACCCCATTTATCTAAATCAGTTCAAGTTATGGTGGAATAAAGAAACTCACATACATGAACCCTAAACACATAATTACACTCCTTTTTGGGCAGTCGTGTAAAATAGTGATGTATTTGATACATTGGTAATGCATAGGTACTACAAAAACTCTTCTACTAAGTAACAATAAAGCTACACAACGATCTCCCCTTCCTCTTGGTCCTCCCGCACACCCATCTTGCGGTGCACCAACAATTCGATACAAAGCAGGAGGAACGCCAGCAGTATCCCGTAGAGGTACATGACGAGTACTGGGTGGAAGTCCACCATGTTGACGGAGCCGAAGCTGCCGCCGCGCGAGCTGCATGCTGGCTTGCGGGCGTAGATTAGGCGGCTCTCACGGTCGCTCAGACCGTGCTCCTTTATTCTGAATAATCTGTCAAGGAAATTGACTTCACTCGCATCGCATTGGTACAGTACGAGGCAAGCATCTTGAAATCGGGTGGGGATTGCGCAGAACGCAGAACCCGTATTTTGGGTGTGTGTAAAGGTGAGGTACGCGGGCGGCGGGAGAGGGGCGCGCGCTATTGGTCGCTCGCAAGTGCACATGCGCGAACTTATCTCCACTCCGGCGAAAAAGTGTTGAGATGTTTGCTTCCTTCTATAGCCTTATTTGCACCAACTTTTAAATATTTTTTAGAATCTTGGGGCCTAAGATCTGAACATGGGGACAATATAAGAACTAACTATATAATAATACGAGTAGCTACCTACAACCTACCTAGAAATATTTAATTCTTTAGATCGATCACTATCGTTAATGCCCTGAAAGTTCATAATATGTATTTTTGAAGTGAATACTTCTTTAGGGGCGTTGTACACTTAATTTGTGAGACGGATGTAGCGTAGACAGCCGGCGACGGAATTATCCCCCTCTCTTTCTACGGCGCGCGGTGAAAATGGCGGCGCGTCATTTTGGCGTTCGGCGGGTTGATTTTTCTGAGAGATGAACTTTTTAATGTAATATAAATTGACATGTACGATAGCGCAATAAATAAATATTGTATTCTACCTCATAAATGATAGTACTTTTATACTGATAATAAAAGCAATTTGTGCAAAATTATTCCCAAACTAAAAATGCACAACGTTAATATTCAAGTTTTCACTTCTGCCGGCACTCCCGGAGTGCAACCCGCATTTTTTTAGCTTCCTGCATCAACCTTCAAAAAATAAAGAATGCAAATTGCGGGTGTACAGAAATTACATTAGATTCGACATAGCGGCCCCGATTTTTGCGCCACGCGTTGAGGCCAACTGGCCTCAAACAACTCATTTAGTCACTCGCCGACGCTCACCGCGATAACACGCTGTAATTGTTGCTTCAAAAATGCCGTTCTGCGAGTTAAATTCGCACAAAAATCGATCCACTTCAAAGGAAAAAGATAATGGTGTGACTTATCATCGGTAAATAAACAAAACATTAACATAAACCAATCAAAACGATTTTTTATACATTATTTCTACTGACCCGACATTTTGTATGAAAATCATAGATTATGAAAAGTGAACCATACAGATTGTATACGTAGGTACTAAACTAGGATAGGTGAACTAATAGCACAGTTTTACATTATAAGTATCAGTGGCGAGGGGTCGAAATATGGCGAAGGTAATCCGGACCAATAAAACACCACCGCGTGGTGCAAGCTTCACGCGTTTCTTCAGAAGTTAGGGCCTCAATTTCACCATGCAAAAAAGCACTGATAAAATAGTGACAGTCTAGCCCGCGCTACTCTATACTGAGTTGGAATCAGAAATAATAATCATGGAAAACAAAACATTTTATTGAGTTTGTAACTGCTTGTCATCCTTATCGTAGAAAGATGTATTATATTGAAAATGTTTAAAAAAACCCATCTTGCTAACGTAACCATAACTTCGTAACTAAGTTTGGAAAACAATTTTTCGCCGCGCTAGTCACTTAAACGACAATCCATATTAATTAAAGCCATTATGGCAAATAAAACTTACCGCAATTAACAAAGACATGAGATAAACACATTAAAATAAACAAAAACCGGGAAAAAGTATCGATTCTCACTCACTAATTCACTATTTTGATAAAAACTAATCACGTTCCAAACACTCACATAAACAATGATAATGGCGGAAACGTACTATTATACTTCTAAATAAAAATATCTATTTTGCGATGTATTTTCTTCTATCGTTATTATTTTGTTTATTTTGCATCTTAAAACTTATTCTTCTCTTCATAACAGAAAGAGAAAAGAAACGTTAAAATCGCTTCAAATAGAAAGAGAGAGAAAACTTAAGCCACAGCCGGCCGGCTTGCCTTTCACCATTTTCAACCGAAAGGCACGCGACTGTATTGCGTTGGTGAGAAAGAGACAGAGTAATAACAATCAACCGTTGCCCTTGGCAACCGCGCCAAGACACAGTGCAAAAAGGAAGCTAAAGGACGTCGGCTTGCCTCAAGGAGATTTTGTACGAAAATTGATTTGATATTCGCGCGCGCGATTGTTTTTAAAGTAGACAATTAAATACTTAGAAATTCATAAAAAATAATTGTAGCTATTATTAATTAATCTTACCGAAATGGCGAAAAAAATTAAGTAATGACATGTTATAATGGATCGATGGGGATGGGATTTTAAAAGGTAAGCCGATGGGAATCGGCTTGTATGGACCCTTCGCCACTGATAAGTATATGATTCTATACCGCTAAGAACCGCCCTTAATGTAGGACGACACTACCGCCCCGCCGCCCGTGTAAGTACTTACGCTGTCAGTCGAAAATGTGCAGGACTTGTCAAGTCAGAAAAGAAAAATAAATTATTATTAATCTTAAATCCCTGCTGTATTTTGATGTCGAGGCACATCCGTACACAGAACAAGTGTGCACCATTGCCACAATTACACATCCGCTCGAGTAGCGAGGCAGGCGGGGCAAATAGCGAGTTCGAATGTGTACATTACCCCGAACACGAATATCTATCTCTAAAACAAAAACGCGCGTAAGTGCTTGAAGCTCGATACAGTAATTGTTTATGAGAAAGGAGAGTTGGCAAATTTCTATGGGAAGAGGTCTATGAACCAGCGACACTGTTGTTGTATTTATGTAGGGATACCTCAACTACACCCTTGTGCAAAATGGCATAACAATCTGACTCGGCAGTTTAGAAAAAACCGGCCAAGTGCGAGTCGGACCAAAAACGGCAAAAAATCACGTTTATTGTATGGGAGCCCCAATTATATTAAATTATAATAATTTATAATTAATATTAAATTAATTAAATATTTATTTTATTTTGTTTTTAGTATTTGTTGTTATAGCGGCAAGAGAAATACATAATCTGTAAAAATTTCAACTGTCTAGCTATCACGGTTCATAAGATACAGCCTAGTGACAGACAGACAGACAGACAGCGGAGTCTTAGTAATAGGGTTCCGTTTTTACCCTTTGGGTACGGAACCCTAAAAAAAACAATACATATTTTGTTTTAAAGCGAATTAAGCATTTCTCAAACAAAAAAATGTTCAAAACATTTTTTGTTTGAGAAACGCTTAATTTGGCTTTTTTAGACTGTACCTATAATATATACATTAATAATCAATTTTAGCGTCGTCGGTGGTTAAGGCCGTTGATTACCATTTGGGTAGGCGCTGTGCCGGCCGGTCCGATGTGGTTTTGTATTTCGAATTCATTAGTACGTTTTTATTTCACTTCGTTTATTTTTTTAATGTTATGATAGAGTCATAATTATAAGCAGCAGATCCATCAGAGTATATTAGTTCGTGGGATGACAAATAAAACTCAGTAATTACAAAAATTAGAAAAATTATATTTTTACACTAAGTGCATTAAAATATCAACAACTTTCCCGGGAAAAGGTCATCATTTGCATATGTGCATTACTTTACGGAATTCCAAGAAGCAAAAGTCACTAAATATAAAAGTATTTGTTGAACTCGGCAGGTAAAGTTCACTAAGTGAAATTTTCCTGCCACTCGAGAGGTAAAATTAACTTTTGTTTCTTTTTCTACTCACTCACTAGAGTTGGTCAACGAAAGATGAGTCTCGGTTGAAAATGGAACTAATTTTGCGCCTTATTTTAAGGTTCAGTTTCCAATAACTTAATCTCTAAACGTTAATTTAACAGGGAAAGTGGCGCCTCCATTTTCGGTTCATCTTTCGTTGACCAGACTCTAAGAACGAATAAGTTTTAATGAATAATTCCTAAATAAAACGATATTTCTATAAAATTGGTTAATAGTTCCAGAATATAGAATATTAAGAATTAATCATAACAAAAAAAAAAACAAAAATGAATATGGACGTCAACATCAACAAACTTTAAAAATGTTTATTACTCCATTGTTTATTTTCAATACTTAATGAGTTTTAATTGTCACCCCCGCGGTTTCCTCACGAGGATCTGGGTTAGTAAATATTTTTCCAAGTTGTCATAGTAATATTTTTCCTAATAAAAAAAATCTATTCAACGACACTTAATGATTGTTATTAGGGCGGGTACTAAATGCCCATCCTCCTTTCTTGTTTTCGAGTAAGTATTAACATACACCTATATATCTAATTAAATTGCGTTTTTCCTATAATATTATGCAATAATTACTATGTAGGTATATCATGATCATTATGAAGAATGTGTCGCATCTGTGTGCATGCTACTTTTTCTTTGACAACTCACGCTCGCACTGGCCGCCATCTTTGCGATCGCTGCGACAATTTGTACCGTATATTTGTCGAATCTATATTAATAACATATTAATAACATATCGATGTTGGTCAGAGCGCTGCGTACTGCTAGCGCCGGCACTATGTTTTAATTCGGCTATAGCGCTACGTCAGGGGGGCTATTCAAATAATGGCCACTTTTCTATCCGTTCGCTAACTTAAAAATTAAAAATAAGCCAAAAAAAACTCCAAAATTACGTGTCGTAGTGTAGGCTTGTCAATCAGGTTAGCGCTCTAGCGCGCGCTAAGTACACGTTCTGTTGTTCAATTTCCAAGGGCGCTTTCCGTGGACATCAAATATAATTATGTATGATTCCCGTAGTTAATACGTTGTAGCTAAAGGACATGAATTATGGCAATAAAGTTGCCGGAAAGTCTAAAAATGTGCCTAAATAAGCATGTGTAATACCTATTGTAATCTTGGGACTGTAAGAAGTTATATATGTTTGTTTTTCGAAAATAAATGTATTTTTACACTTTGATACTTACTTTATTACTCACTTTTTACACTTTTTGAGGTAATAAGGATAATAACATAAATCAGCATTTACAAAGAAAATCGGGTTTACAAAGAAATAACAGTCGAAACCAAAGATTTCTATGTGTATACTACACTAGATATGCTGGTCAGCACCGAAAAATTGCTCATAGAGTTACGGTGCATGATCAACAACTCATTTAGCCACAGTGAGGAACAGTTGATGGCCGCGAAGGTTGTAGTCGGCAAACTAACACTTAAATCGATTAGTGTGAACAATAATAGTAGTTTGTTACACAAGGGATGTAATAGCTACTTACAACCGAGGTAAGCATACTATTTTACATCATTCGTGCGAGGTAAATTTAATAAAAATTAAAATTAAAATTAAAATAAAAATCAAAATAAAAAACAAAATAAAAATAAAAACAAAAATAAAAATAAAACGTTAAAGGGTTATTGAAAACTCGTAGGGTTGATCAGACCATTAAACTGAACAACTTTCATTATGGGACCAACCTCGAAATCACGAAAATAAATCTGTGTTTGCATTGCAGAATTTTGCATACCTAGCTTCAACTGAAATTAAATGCCGCCATTTTCATTTTTTTTTCAGCCAAAAGTTTCGTCAGTTTATAATAAAAGAAATGAGATTGGTTCACCAAGGAGTTTTAAATGCTTGAATTGTAAAGTAACTTTACAGTTAAAGCATTCACCATCCTTGAATTGTAAAGTGATTTGAAAATGGAACGTTCTATCTAAACAATGCACTGTGTTGCACATGCCAACTTACACAGCCTCATACTATATAAGTAAATCCTAGTTACCGAGCAAGTATGATGTAAAACATACTTGATATTATTTACCTGCGATTTTTTTTCTACGTCTTTTCATGTTATTTTAGGTAATCAACTCTATTATTTCTTGATTTCCGACAAAACAATATTTATAAATGACACATTATGGCGTAACTGACAACTGCCATCTTAATGTTGACATTTCTTTTACTCTTAACTAGAAATATTATAGAGCAAGCAGTACTACTGAATCGCTGTCAAAGATTAAGAAAATTATTCAAACAGATGTGCACTTAAAATGTGGAAAGAGGTTTCTACTGTTTAATGTTATACCTTGTTTCTCAGAAGAGCAAATTCACCTTGATGTAAGTAACTAATGAGTAATTTCTACGTGTTTTGTGTTTGTATTTTGTTTCATTATGTCATAAAATTTATTTAATTTTTGTATCTTGAGAATTTAGGTAGACACAATATTATTACAATACAATAAATAAGTAAATTAAAATTTAAATTTAAAACTGTTTATTTCTAAGTTAAGTACAAAAGAAAATGGCTTATCCTAAAGTTGAAGAATCTTTAATATTTAAGATTATGACACTATAGGAGGGTCACTCAGCGCAACGGATATGACAAGTTATTTAATTTTTTTTTATTTACTAGCATAAAATTAAGAATAAAAAGTAAGTACCTACATAATTATTAAATTTTATTATTAAAAGTTTTATACCTAAGTACTCTCAGAGTCCAACAAGAAAAAGGCAAAGGATACGTTAGTGTCGCATCTGCGTCAACACTGAACTATTCTTTGCACATTTCCCCTCTCCCGCCTCCCAATACCTCAGCCCGCGCACGTCCGCGTTGTGAGACAATTTGTATTTTGACCAGCATGTCTAGTGTAGTAAACACATAGAACTCTTTGGTCGAAACAACATTTACAGCATAGATAATACAGATTCACAGAACAGCAGACAAAGCGATTTTTATTTTCAGATGTTATCATTTTTGACATTAAAAAACATTATTTTGCCATGTTTTGAATAAGTTCTCATTACATACGAGACAAGACAACTCTGTGATTTTATTTCTTCTGCAAAAATACTTTTAAATTAATTATTTTAATATTTACTTTCCGGCGAAGAGACTTACAAGGAAATTAATTTTAAATTTAATATTATTTTTCTGTAAAAATACATTTTACCAAACAACATGTCCACGAAAAGCCGGGTAAGAACATTTCCCTTTATTATGTGCAAATGAAAAGTTATTTGTAACGTTGATATTTTTGTCCAATACAAAGAACGAAACGATCATGCATCGTGGCTTTTCTCTGAAAAAAGCTGACAAGAGAAAGATACATATTAGATCCATGAAACAAAATCAGAACAGCAGGATAGTAGCCCAGTCCATCATGCTTACTAATCCGTAATCGGATTTTCTTCTAGAGCTGCCAGTTCTCTAGTTTTTATTTTTTCATACTGAAGACAGGAAAACAATAAAAATCAAGATGGTGATTTACTTATTTGATACACTACAGAAAACTACCTTCTAGAAACAATAAAATCTACACATCTATTTCCACTTCCTCCTTATTCCCGCTCCCGCACACCCATCTTGCGGTGCACCAACACTTCAATACAAAGCAAGAAGATATCCACCATGGCCTTGGTCCATGACCATATTGACGGTGCTTAGTACTAGATAGGCGGTTCTCGCGATCCATTTATAGTGGGTTCTAAACTAATAATTGTTCGACTTTACGACTACCTACCGAATTATCTATCATATTATAACACGCGCAAAATAACTTGGCGGCTCGGAAGTTAGCCGCAATTGATATTTCACGCAGGGTCCATAGTTCCGAGTGCTTCCGCCCGCGCCCCGTCCCCGCGCAAGCTCTGTATTCGTATACTGCGCAGCGTTTCGCGCGAAGTTCAGAACTGCCAAGTTATTTTGCGCATACTTTACTTATGTATTTGAAACACACAGAAAAATAGTACTTCTAATAAATAATAGAATCTACATATCAATTTCCACTTCCTGCTCCCGCACACCCATCTTGCGGTGCACCCACACTTCGATACAAAGCAACAAGAATGCCAGCAGGATCCCGTAGGCGTACATGACGAGTACCGGGTGGAAGTCCACCATGTTGACGGAGCCGAAGCTGCCGCCGCGCGAGCTGCATGCTGGCTTGCGGGCGTAGATTAGGCGGCTCTCACGGTCGCTTAAACCGTGCTCCTTTATTCTGGACAATCTGTCAATGAAATTGGCTTAACTCGCATAGGCTTATATATACCTAATTTTAGATAATTTTTCTTCTTTGCTTGGAAATTCAAACATTATTTTGACAACCTTCTTCATGCTAAATCGGAGTTTCCGGACAGACCTAAACCGCGCCGGCAATGTTTCTATGAGAATCCATTACTAACGTGTAATAATGGATTTTCATACAAAAATTTCCGGCGTCTGACCGGCAATGTTAGTATTGAAACTCATTATACACGTGTAATTCAAAAATAGAACGAAATTTTCAATGAAACACGACAGTCAATGAGGTCTGTGATCATCATCAATATTTAAAATTAGAACTGGCTTTGCAAATGGAAAGTTCCGAATCACGGTAACAGAATGTCATGAGCGCACTAACGCCCGCCCATTAATCTCTATTCCTGGTTACAAAACTTACGTGTAACATACGATTCGGACAGGCGGCATAAAATAAAGTTGTATTATCTATGGATCTTGGCGCGCGAAGAATTAAATTATTGTTGAAATTGTTTTTGTTTTTTCAAATATTTTATCTTCGATTCAAATTCAGTAATTAATTTATTATAAAAATGAGTTCAAGGGACGAAAGTGATATTTTGACGCCACCTGAAATTCAAGAAGCGGCAAGAACTGTCATAGAAAACATGTTGTCTCCAAAATCAAAAACATGAAGTAAACCTTACTGCAATCAAAGATATGAGATTTTTTTTAAAAGAGGACTGCAATGCTCAAAAGACATTCACAAGGGTATAAATGTAGGAAGTCTGCATCAAACGTGCAAATTTTCTTGACAGAAGCATCAGACAGTGTGTATTTGGATGATTTGGATCCTAAAGTAAGTTTTCGTATTGATACCTACCTAGGGTACTAATTTACCACTTTGTTTTAGTTAGACAGTTAACATTCTGTCTCTTCTTTACAATATTTTGTTCAATCCCTCTTACCCGCGCTATCTCAAGGAACGTTTTAGTTACGTTCACTGTTCTTTACATTCTCTTAGGTCATCAGAAAATCTGAGTCTCTCGACGCCTGTCCATCGGACAAATTTCTACCATAATTCCTATACTGTTCGGGCGGCAATGCTTTGGAACTCCTTACCTGAGTCCATCAGGCGTGCTCAGACCATAAATGCTTTCAAGAACCAGCTAAAACAACACTATTTATCTCAGTGACTTTCGCTTTTCGCCACTGTAGGTACTTACTGTTCAACTTTTCATCATCTGCAGACAATATATATTTAAATTTGTATATTTATTGTATATTTATAAATATTATATATTTACATGTAAGTATATATCTATTTAGGTTAATTTAAGTTTAGTTAATATTTAAGAATTTAGAATAATTACATTTCTCATGCCATTTTGCACCCCCTGTATTCCTCTTCTGTCAATCTCACCATACCGTAGGTTGTCTGGAAGAGATCGCTCTTAGCGATAAGACCGCCCTGTTTTGACACTAAGTTTTATTGTTATTTCTTTGTTATATGTTACTGTGGTGTTGAAATAAAGCATTATCTTATCTTATCTTATCACAACTTTACACGTTCTTTATTTTTGTTGCAGGGGCCCTATTTTTGAATCGCTCGACTGGCATCGAGCGCTCTTTTCGAGTGATTTTCGTTCGAAATATGACTTATCTCGAACATATTTTGTCATATGTCGAACGAAAATCAGTAGAAACGAGCGCTCGACTGGAGTCGAGTGATTCAAAAATAGGGCCCCTGGTTTGATTTTTGGCAATTTCGGTGCACGAAGATGCAACGACATTATACAGTATTTATGTAAATAAAAGACGTAGAAACTCAAGACGGTGCGATTTGGTACTTTTAATTACTGTAATTTTAAATAAAAAAAAATTAAAAAGCTACTACCTACTTGGTTTGAATTTCCGCGCATTATTTGAGAAAAGTAGCAGTAATGTACTATAATAGAATCTTGAGCCCCAAGATCTGAACTTCCTATAATATTAGGTCCTATGAAATGAAATTGCCGTTTTGTATGGAGAGTTTTTAACAAATTGCATTTTCCATACTAGCATTTTGTAAGTAACAAAACATTTATGTAAGTAGGTAGGTACAAATGTTTGAACATTAAGCTAACTTAGGCAACATAACTTAAGCGAAACAAATAAGTTTAGGCTATAAGTTGCATCGGATAAAGTGGTATTTTTCGCCACAGATTAATATATTTTCGCTAACAAAGAAAGAAGTCACTTTCATGCATGGTATTTTTTTAATGCAAAGAAAACAAAATAAATGATTGACAGCTATGGTCATAATTTGATGCAATATCCAGCAACTGATAAATACTTTGAATCACAGAAGTTATGAGGTCCCTTGTGTGTGAGAAAAAAACAACAATAAACAAAAAACACCAATTTCATAGGTAAGGAGTGAACGTACCATGAAATTCAATTCTTTTCAAAATATAATATTTTTAGTTTCATTCTATAAACGTTTACATGTATACCTATTTTCAAATTATAGGGAAAATATATTACAATATAAAAATTGAAATTGAATCGAAAAAAGTGCCTGGTACTTATGCGTAATTCAGTATTCTCGCTATTCAAAAATTATTTGTAATATTCAATGTCCATCAGCCATTTTAATGTCCCAACTGCTGGGGCACAGCCTTCCTTATGGGTGGATAAGGAGGACGGGCCATAACCCACTACGTGGGCCCAATGCGGATTGGTGGGTGTTAAGGACTGCAAATGCAGCCGGGACCAACGGCTTAGCGTGCCTTCCGAAGCACTCAGGAGCTCGAGATAATAAAATTTTGGTCACCCATCCCATGACCGACCCTTGCGAAAGTTGCTTAACCTCTGCAATCGCTGGGCCAGGCGCTAAACCACTGCGCCTCAGAGCTCCTTTATTCTTGACTACTGGACTACTTCTCAATACCTACCCGATTTTAAATATTTCTGTGTAAGGCGAGTTCTTTCGACAAACAATGTATGTTTTAGTGTCCTCCAAAAATGCGATCTCTTGAAGGCCACACTTTTCATGTTCGTGGAAATATCTTTCTACTAATCTGTAGCCAATTCCCTTAAACATGTTGAATGCGAATGGCTCCTGAAAAAAATAAACTTTTATAAGGTACTTGTACAGGTTACATGGCGAATCTTGCATGTAGAGTTAGAAAATTTATGTTAGGATATAACTGTGTGTATGTGTATGTTAGGATATAATATGTGTATGTTAGGATATAACATGTGGTACGAGTATGACAGTCGTCAGGGTGGGTACTCACTTAGGTTCGCGAACCTCCGCGCTCCGCGAACCTAGAACAGTGATTCATAGCAAAAACAAATATTTTTACTTTGCCTACAGTGTGTGCCTGTGCGAACCAGCTTCGCATACGAGTTCCCTCACGTACACACCTCGGCGCCCTGTTTCAGCAGAGGATAAACGATATTTTCGGTGCAGGTTCGCGGAGCGCGGAGGTTCGCGAACCTAAGTGGGTACCCACCCTCATACTCGTACCACATGAGTAAATAAACGTCTCGTACCACACGAGTAAATAAACGTAACTCGTACGTCTTTT
Organism: Agriphila geniculea; assembly: GCA_943789525.1. NCBI lineage: Eukaryota > Metazoa > Arthropoda > Insecta > Lepidoptera > Crambidae > Agriphila > Agriphila geniculea. The sequence goes on from OX038874.1 coordinate 17,181,133, forward strand.
ATACGGGGGTCCCTTAAATTGCATAAGACTTAATTCTATTTTGAAAATCCATAACAGACTTGCCATAATCTTTCGCGTAACAATAAGAATGTATAGGTAATTTAAAAATGTATACGATTGTTAAATAACAAACAATTAATAACAATTAAAAACCATAATTTAAAATTCATAATTAAATTTTAAAATTCTATAACTCTAAAATCCATAACATGAAAAGCTATAAATTAAAAAAAGCATAATTTTAAAATACAAAGCGTTACAAGATTTTAGTATAATAGATATGAATCAATCTGAAATGATGGTAAATTGTAAAATTGAGTGGGCAGACACCTAAGCCCCTGCTTCAAAAGCCTTAAATAGTTCATTAAGTTAGAATTGCGACCAAAAAATGTGCAACCCGAGCAAGCGGAGCGAGGGGTTATCTAAGGGTTATACAACATTACTTCTTGTATAAACGAAAGCCGAAACACGGTCACATATTTTCATTTTCAGAATCAGTATAAAAAATAATAATGATACTTTAAGAACTCACAAGGTTACAAGCGTTAAGATTGTTTACCAAATAAGACAAGTAAGAATAAACAGACTTTTTTTTTTTTTTTTTTTTTTTAATTATAATGGGTTTGCTCTTGACCCTAGTCTAGCCCGAAAGTATAGACGGGGTCTACGATGGAGCGAGCTTGCCCAGAAGGTGCCTATTCACTCTGGCCTTGAAAAGAGTCAGGTTGTATGTGCTCGGAAACACAGACGCCGGCAGGGAATTCCATTCCTTGGCTGTGCGCATTATAAACGATGATGAGTAGCGTTTAGTACGCACAGGAGGTATATCAACCAAGAACGGATGGTAGCCTGCAGTGCGTCTGGATGTCCGATGGAAGAAAGGAGAAGGTGGAATGAGCTCATGCAGCTCTTGAGCACACTCGCCGAAGTACAATCTATAGAAGACCGATAGGCAAGCAACGTTACGGCGGTGAGCCAAGCTGTGAAGCTTAGCTGATACCAGTTTTCCGTCGCCTATTAATCTCTTGGCTCTGCGTTCCACCGAGTCTAGTGCAGCAAGTTGATATTTCGCCGAGCCGTCCCAAAGGTGGCTGCAGTACTCCATGCAAGATCGGACTTGAGCTTTATAAAGGGTTAAAAGCTGCCCAGGCGTAAAGTACCGCTTGACTTTATTTAGGACGCTCAGCTTCTTAGCTGCAGTTTGAGCCTTAGACTCGATAGAGGTGCCGAAGTTAAGGTTAGAAGATAACTCCATGCCAAGAAGCTGGAGAGTGTCGGTTGCTTGGATAGATGTACCTCGGAAAGTAGGAGTTAAGTTGAATGGACTCCTTTTTGCGGTAAACAGACATGCCTGCGTTTTAGAAGCGTTGAAGCTAACAAGATTTTCATCACCCCATTGGGAGACGAGACTTAGCGTCAGGTTCAATCGCTCAACCATGGCCTCTCTCATTATTTTCACCTCATCACCACCGGCTCCCGCGCCGGACAGATACCTCTCCATGACAGTACTGTCGTCTGCATAGCCAACAATGCCCGGTGTTAGCAGGTCATTGATGTGCAGCAGGAAAAGCGTCGCAGAGAGCACCGACCCCTGAGGAACTCCGGCATCAATCGCCATGAGGTCAGAGGAGCAGCCATCAATGACTACTCTGATCGACCGTTCATTCAGGAAGTCGGCTACCCAGCTACAAAAGCCAGCGGGGATTCCGTACGCTGGAAGCTTGCTCAGCAAACTTGCGTGCCAAACCCTGTCAAAAGCCTTTGAGATTTTACAATTACAATACACATAGACACGGGTGACTCTATCTATGGACGTTAGAAAGAAAGAGACAAAACACTACTTAACTATACTCGCTCCGCTCGCTACTAGCTACACAACGTTTATTACGTACGGGTGTTTCTTTTTTATATTTATTTTGAAAAAAGAAATATATGTAGTACTTCCGCAAACAATATAATATGCAAGATGCACCGCCCGCCCTCCCGCAAAAATATGCACATGAACACACAAAATATCAGTGCACAAACCTGCATTTAGCAAGACAGCAACACACCTTGCACCTTCACCAATTAGGCTACCCTACACGTGTTTCGCCCCAACCCGGAGCATCCTCAGGAGTTAGATCGTGCGTAAACCAACACCGAATGAGCTCCTAACGCCTCCGACACCATTAAATAATGTGTTTTATTAATAAGATACTTATTTTTAAGAATTATTATTATTTGAGAAAATACGCAGCAATGGCGAGGAAGAGACGTCAAGTTGATTGTTAAGTATGGCTCCATCAACATTGGGTTTGATAATTTCTAGGTTTTCCAACACGCTCAGTCGTAGACCTTTACTACAAGTATGTAAAACCTCATAGGAATGTCCATCAGATAATTGATGTCCGGTATTTAATAAATGTTCCGCGAAATGAGATCGTTCCGGATGGCCATTCCTATAGGCAGAAATATGTTCTTTATAACGTATATTAAAACTACGGCCGGTTTGACCAACGTATACTGAATTACATTGGTTACATGTTAACTTATATATCCCCGACTTCCTGCCAACCTCCGTTTTTTCCTTGCCATTGCAAATGGCACGCCGGACGGTATTAGTAGTACGAAAAGCCACGTGAACGTCGTTATTTTTTAAGAGTTTTGATATTTTATCCGATACTAGCTTCCGCCCGCGACTTCTTCCGCGTGGATATTAGAGAAAATCTTTAGGGAACCTTCAACCAGGATCCAACCAGCCGTTTTTACGCGATTAGGCGGGTCACCACCAAGCGCGCCGCAAGACGCAAGGCGTTTGTCGCACGAGGCTTCCTCGCTCGGTGGGGACCCACCTAATCGCGTAAACACGACTGGTCATTCCCATTCCCGTTCCCGTTTCGTCCCACTTCCGTTCTCGTTCCCGTTACCGTCCCGTTCCGTTGCCATCCCATCCCGTTGCCGTCCCGTCCCGCTGCCGGCCCGTCCCAACCCGCCAAGTTCCCGTTCCCGTTCCCATCCCCGTCCCGTCCCGTTCCCGTCCCGTCCGGTTCTCGTTCCCGTCTCGCTCCCGTTCCCGTTCCCGCCCCGTCCCATTCCCGTTGCCGTTCTCTTCCGCTCCGTCCAGTTCCCATTCTCTTCCGCTCCGTCCAGTTCCCGTTCCCGTTCCCTTTCTCCCCGTCCCCTGGGGCTGAATCATGCATGTCCACCGAGTTGGACTTCAAAATGAATGTAATTTTCGCAATCACCATCCCATAAAACCTCAAGAACGACATCCATATCGATTTTTATGTTTACTTACCCCATTTACCCCCTAAGGGGTTGATTTTCAAAACCAAAAAATATATGTTTGGCTATTTATTTTTAGACGTACTCCTACGAAGTTTAAAGTTGTAATGTCTATTTTATATTCTTTTTCCATACAAAATTTGAACCCCATTTTCACCCTTTTAGGGGTTAAATCGGTTAAATCATGTACATCGTGTTGGACTTTAAAATAAATGTCATTTTCGCAATCACCATCCCATAAAACCTCAAGAACGACATCCATATCAATTTTTATGTTTACATACCCCATTTACCCTCTAAGGGGTTGATTTTCAAAATTACCAAATAATATATGTTTGCCAATTTATTTTTAGACGTGCTCCTACGAAGTTTAAAGTTGTAATGTCTATTTTATATTCTTTTTCCATACAAAATTTGAACCCCATTTTCATCCTTTTAGGGGTTAAATCGGTTAAATCATGTACATCGTGTCGGACTTTAAAATAAATGTCTTTTTCACAATCACCATCCCATAAAACCTCAAGAATGATATCCATATCGATTTTTATGTTTACATACCCCATTTACCCTCTAAGGGGTTGATTTTCAAAATTACCAAATAATATATGTTTGCCAATTTATTTTTAGACGTGCTCCTACGAAGTTTAAAGTTGTAATGTCTATTTTATATTCTTTTTCCATACAAAATTTGAACCCCATTTTCACCCTTTTAGGGGTTAAATCGGTTAAATCATGTACATCGTGTTGGACTTTAAAATAAATGTCAATTTCGCAATCACCATCCCATAAAACCTCAAGAACGATATCCATATCGATTTTTATGTTTAGATACCCCATTTACCCTCTAAGGGGTTGATTTTCAAAATTACCAAATAATATATGTTTGCCAATTTATTTTTAGACGTGCTCCTACGAAGTTTAAAGTGGTAATGTCTATTTTATATTCTTTTTCCATACAAAATTTGAAAACCCATTTTCACCCCTTTAGGGGGTTAAATCATGTCCACCGTGTTGGACTTCAAAATAAATATCATTTTCGCAATCGTCGTACCAGAAAACCCCAATAACGACATCCATCTCTATTTTTAGGTTTATTTACACATTTCACCCCTATTTTATCGCCATAGGGGTTGAAGTACTAACAATATCAATATACGTTGCGTTAGATTTTATTCCATAAGCCTTTACTATAAATTAAGTGATTTTTTACTTCGAAAATGAAGGATTTTTTTCCATACACAACTTCATACCCCTTTTCACCCCTTCGGGGGTAGAATTTTGAAAAACGCTGAGACCCGTATTTATTAATTTTCAATCTTCAGCCTAAACACAAAATTTGAAAATCCTAGCTTCAAAACTGAGGGACTTTCATACAAACTTTCATCCCTTATTTCACCCCCTTAGGGATGGAATTTTCAAAAATCCTTCCGTAGTGGATGCCTACACTGTATGAGGTATCTGTGTGCAAAATTTCAAGTCTCTAGGTCCAGCGGTTTGGACTGTGCGTTGATAGATCAGTCAGTCAGTCAGTCAGTCAGTCAGTCAGTCATTCAGTTTACGATTTTATATATTAAGATTTTACCTACGTAAGCCATACTTGACTGATAATTGTGAATAACGCGTTCACGTGGCACCGCATATAAAAGCCCAGTCACCTGTTTGTTAATTTTATTCCTAACCATGTTATCTATCATCCGCCGATCATAACCATTTGCAACGGCAATATTATGTTGCAATATTATGTGCAAGGTGTCTTGCTGTCTTGCTAAATGCAGGTTTGTGCACTGATATTTTGTGTGTGCATGTGCATATTTTTGCGGGCGGGCGGGCGGTGCATCTTGCATATATTGTTTGCGGAAGTAAGCTACATATATTTCTTTTTTCAAAATGGTTTGGGACTTCCGCCAAGTGACGCCTGATTCAATCAAATAATAGTTTATTTAAAACAATGTTTCAATATATATTAGAGACACAAGAAAATACCTTCGCAAAATTTGTGGCCAAACAAATACAGAAATAAACAAGAAAGCGACCTAATAAAAACGTGGGAAAATACGATGATGGTTGAATATTACTCTAAAATGGCTTAGACCAGAAAATATATTTAGTTAAGTACCTACTTGAATTTAACTTACATTCTGTAACTTTCTGACTCCTTCTTCGATACTCATGAATCTTGGCTTTTTTCCTTCTGGTGCAATTTTAGTTTGATAAATAGCTTTTCGAACTGGATCTGATGCAATCTAGAAAGGGGAGTAGGTATCAGATTTGAAAATTAAGTATATTTTCATGGCAGCACCGACTGCGAAACTATATGGAAAGTCTAAAGGTACCTAAGTTACCGGAAGTATGTAGTAGATAGGTACCATAAGTAGCAGGAAGTACGTACTTTCGACCCATAGGTCAAAATAAATATTTTCTAAATCTCAAATCTCTCTAAATCTCGCAGTGACTAACTACTTGGCTACCTACCTACTTAGTTAAAGAAATATCACACCAATTGCCCTGTATTTTGCCCGTGACTGATTTCATTTGCGTGTGGACATTTTAGAAAATCTTTAAAATGCTGCTGGTAGGAAGCGTTTCCATCCTCGCTTTCGCTTTCCATTTCCACTTCCTTTTCCATTCCCCTTTTCATTTTTTATTTCGAAAATAAAGGATTTTCTGATATAGGTACTTACTCAACTTAATCCCCTTTTAAGCCCTTTGGGGATAGAATTGCTTATCAAAAACGCTGAGACAATAGTATTAATTTTTAATCGTCAGCCTAAACACAAAATATAAAGATCCTAGCTTTGAAACCGAAGAAGATCCTATAGCTTTGAGCAAGATTTACATTCATCTACTCACCGCAAAAAAGTACCTATTGTACGGCGTATCCTCAACCCCCAACTCTAGCCTAGAGTTGAGAAGGTCTGTCAGGGTCCGCACTTGGTTGGAGCTGGACTGCAACAACGCTACAATGCTGGCTGAGTACGCGGCATATAGCAGCAGAAACGCGAAAAACAAAATGAACATTACTATGCGCCCGAGGGTTCCTGCGAAGGGAGTGAGATCATCATCATAACCTTATGCTGCAGGACGTGGGTACCTATGTCACCATAATCTCCACGCTTAGAGCGGGTTGCAAATTGTGGTGTGGCACCATTTTACCGGAAACGCTGGTGCCTATTTTGGTTGGTGTTCTTGTATTTTGCTGAACACCCGGTCAAGGCCAGTGCCCCAACCATGGGTTAATGCAAACTGTTTTCGCTACCGTAAACTAAGTATCGTTTTCTTTCTTTTACTCGCATTGATTTTGAGCAGTAGGTATATCTGATAGTATACCTTACCGAAAATAGTTTACATCAACTCATGGTAGAGCTTTTATAATACTTAGGTGTAATGCAAATTATGTGTAAACTTAAGTCAAAGAAAATAATTAGGTAAGTAGTTAATTTTCGCTATGGCATAAATTGCAGACTTTGGAAAACCGAGGTCCATGAAATTGTGCCTTACTTAAAACGCGTTTCAGTATTAACTTATTTAATAATATAAAAACATCATGAATAAAGATATCAAGAGATACCTACGTTAGTAGGTAGGTACCGACCGATAAGTTCTGATAAAGTCTGGTAGTAAGAAAATAAAATACGATTCAAAGGGCTTGTTATTTTTTAGTTTTTTTTATAAATAAAGATTATAATTACCTATGTAATTTGACTTTGAGTAATGAGTACATGTAACTTTCTTAATACATTTAGCATACCTTTTAATTCAGTGAAACTTCCCTGTTGTGTAATCGCACTCAACACTAACAGTGTGATTTCACTGACATCCGGTTTCAAGAAAGTAGGATCAGTTGCATTCTACAATAACAAAATCAAGTAAAATCAAAATGGTATTGAAACAGTTTCTGTATTTTTGATCATTCTTGAAGCTAAGGTTCTATAGTTTATTTACAAACAATAACTACAATAATATAATTCGTTGTAGTAGTAGTAGACAAAAGTGCCTAAAGCGCGCCACGCGCGTCATTTTGAGGGCTATGGGGCCCTTAAATAATAATAAAATTTAAATAATTGACAACATTTCAAAATTTTTAGGTACATGTTTTTATGGATACAATGAAAATTTATCGTTTTTAGGCAACACGTATTTTTTCTTTTCTATTAATTTTCATTTATGACTGAGATATTAATTAATAGAAAACGGTTTATTCTAAAAGGACGTAAGTACACGATACAGGTAAAATATAAGCGATGCCTTTGCCTTGCCCCTTAAAACGTCAAATTTAAAAAAAAACTGTCTATGATGTGAATTGTGATGTCCATAGTGATGTAGGCACACTAGTATTTTATATCGATAATAATGGTATTATTGTTTCATGTTTCATAATAAATAAGAAACATAATAACAACTATAGTAACCCAATAACAACTATAGTAAATTATTGTAGTACCTTAAGGGGTATGAGTAATTTTCTAAGAAGAGGTGGGTCATTTTTCTTTCGATGTCGCTTTTTAAAAACAGTTTCTACTAAAAGCCCCTACACAAAGACCGTCAAAAGTAATATCGAAGTGATGTTGTGATTGAGAGTGCGCTATACGCGATGTATAGCTCTGTCTCTATAACAAAACATCATCACTTTGAGGTTGCTATAAGAGCTCAGAGTACGACCTCTGGTAACTGCCCCCCTACTCAAATGGTCAACATTCTATTCGTTTGAACGCTACGCTTACTATTAAAACTTTAAAATAAGCAGTAAACTATAATTTTACGTGCCGTAAGTTTGACAATTCCATATATATAATACATCGAAGTTTGTGATTTACATAAGTTTACGACATGACTGTGATTTAATCATCTATTGCTCATATTTAAGCTGTAAAAGTAAGCGTAGCGTTCAAACGAATAGAAAGTTGGCCATTTGAGTAGGGGGGCTGGTATCCCTAAGAACTTTCTCAAATGTCCATGCAGACAAAGACAAGGAAATAAAAGAACAAGTAAAAAAAGTCAGTGTTTATTATTTGAAGGCTTTTTTAACTCTTTCTAGTTGTTGCTGCAAACTAGTAATTATTGCTTCATGTCGACATCACGCAGGCTCATTACATTTTTAGGGTTCCGTAGCCAAAATGGCAAAAAACGGAACCCTTATAGATTCGTCATGTCTGTCTGTCTGTCTGTCTGTCTGTCTGTCTGTCTGTCCGTCCGTATGTCACAGCCACTTTATTCCGAAAGTATTAAGACTACATAGTTGAAAATTGGTAGGTAGATGTATTCTGTAAACCGCTTTACGATTTCCTCACAAAAATAAAAAAAATAAAAGATTAAGGGGGGGCTCCCCATACATGGAACTGAAACAGAAAAGATTTTTTTTCATCAAACCAATACTAGCGGGGTGTCTATAGATAGGTCTTTAAAAATGACATTGAGGTTTCTAAGACAATTTTTTCACAAAGTCGACCATTTGAAAGATATATACTGCCAAAGTGGTAAAATGTGTGTCCCCCCCCTTTAACTTTTAAAGTGAGAGAATGAAAAATCTAAAAAAAATATATGCTATAGATCTTAGTAAACACTTTCAACGAAAATTAGTTTGAACGAGATACAGTAAAAAGTTTTTGAAATATAGTACTTATTTTTTCAGGTGAAAAATGATAGCGGTATTAAAATATGGTATGGTATAGTGTAACTACGGAACCCTACTGCGCGTGGCCCGACACGCACTTGGCCGGTTTTTGTGTTATGTTGGATAACAGCACCTAAAACAAAGAAATTGAGCTTGTAGTAGAAACTGATTTGAGTTAAATTGAATTAAATAACTTGAGTATCATTTATTTAAAAGAAAGATGTGCCAGGCTAGCCAAGCCATGTGATGGTTTTCTACTTTTTTTCCCCATCAAATATAAAGTACCTAAGAGAGTACAATAAAACATATATCGATATAGAAATGCACATCACTAAGCGAAAAAACACACACACTTCAACAACCTGTAATAAACAGATCTGATATTTGCGAAAATCGGCAAAGAACTGGACACAAACGACTATTTGCACAAATTTTTAGTATATTTTAATAGTTTCAGGCTACATAATTACATAATTTAAAAAAATGAAAACAATATGAACTCACCGATAGAAAATAATCAATATTTTCTTATGCTCCTGTGTGTGATTTCCAGCCCTCAATCACACAAAAAATAATGTCACAGGCATAGTAGAACCAAATAAGTAAGTCATTAGAGCTGTAGCAAACCGTATGTATTCGTTACTGAGTAACGGGTACACAGCCTGATTCGAAGTACCGAATCGGTACTCTCGATTAAATTTCGTTACTCGCATCGCTCGCATCTGTAATCGAATCGGGCACTTCTTCAATTAAATATTATTAATTTCAGACATACTCGCAATTCATTATTTCAATCCAATATAAAACCTTGTTTAAATATACTAGTACAGTAACGAAACTATAATAGGTAAAAAAGTAGGCACCAGACTGGTTCGTGTGCGAAGAGTACGAAGAGAAGACACGCATTTCAACACGATAGTTGGTTGTAACGAAAGTAACGAGTAACGATACGATTGTAACGAGTACAATTTTGTCCTGTAACGAGTACATACGGGTAAGGATTTTTTCGTTACTTTCACAGCTCTATAAGTCATCTTACTCATTATACGCACGAACGCGGTTTGTATGTGAGCGCGCCCGTGCGTATGCGTCGTCGCACGCACACACTGACAAAATTTAAAGGTGATAAAGGTGCGCCAGTCGTGGCCATAGATAATACACTATTATAATTCAAAGTCGTGGCTGCGCCGTACGTAATCCCGCCCGCGCTCACGCACGCTTCACGCCGCTGTGCTGCCGCTCGTAATAATTTGAACGTTTACCTACCTACAGTACATACCATGCTTTCCAAAGATATTATTGCAAAGAAGATTTGTAAGAATGAGGATATATTTTACATTAACTTTAAATAATAAAGCATTTTGTACTTGTCGAAACCGACAATTTTTTTATGACAATTGTGTAATTTCGTTAAAAAATTACAAATTCCTACAGGAAAAAGTACTTTTAATGCCTATTATTTAAGGTTATGGAAGTATTCAATTTCAGAATTTAAAGATTATTATTTTGAGAAGTGTAGGTAAATAAAAAAGAAAAAAACAGTTAATAGTGTAAAAAATATTTTTTAATAATATGAAATAAAACACTTTTTAACGGATACTAGCGCGGTTTTATTTAATGTACTCTGGTATTTAGTTGGTATTTGGTTTGATTTTTCGATTTTTATAATATTTTTTTTTATTTGAATAAATACATTATTTAGTAAAGCCACGTTTTAATTAATCCTATTTCGATCGTAAGTTTTCAAATCACATAACATGACGTACGCAATGAAAAATTGTAGTAAATTCCTGAAAACAGTTAGGTTAATGTAAGCTGTAATTTGACGGATAGATGTGATACATAAATACATTGCTACTTTTCTTTAGTAAGTTTTTATTGGTGTCAAAACGAAAGTGCCAATGTGTCACATACATCAGTCAAATTACAATTAACATTAACTTCATTATTTTAGTCGATAGACGCGCTGGTCTACCTACAAAAAAATATTAAAAAAAACTTTGTATTATAGATCCCTGATGCTAACCCTACAAGGAAAAAATATTTTGTATAGAGATTGACTATGCATTTTTTGACGACCGAATAAACTAGCGATGTGACAGCCCTTCGTGTTTAAGCTGTATCGCTCGCACGAGGCTCGAGTTGGCCTACTTATTTGGTTCTACTATGTCACAGGTAACGCTTAAGTATCACAAACGATGCTACGATTTTCTTGTAATTTATTCTTACAAGAATACTTTAAAAATATCTAAATTTTACTGAGCATAGAAATACACTCGAAAGTTATTCAGTCATTATTATGACATTTATGACAATTGATTTGTTCAGTGTTGCCAGATCAGATTTTCACACTACCCTAGGCTGGGGTCAGGCCCTAGATCACAGAATAGATATTATATATGTATATAAAAATAATGATAATTAATAAGTACTACCGTACAGAAAGGACACTCCGCCCCACCTTACATGTACATGGGAGAATTTTTTGTTGATTTAAAAAGAAAGAAATAGGTAGTGGAAAGAAATATTTTTCTTGTATTTCATTATACTAATGGGGTAATGGGTATTCTGTAATTTCAATTTCGGGATTTAAAATTACTCGAACGGGCAATGTGTCGCCTCTTAGTGCCGGATATTTTTTACCTTAAATCTAGGGTAAATTACCCTAAGCTGGCACCACTGTTTTTTTAAATAGAAGGCAAAGAGACTCAACTCAAACTCTCTATATGGACTAGATTTTAGATTTTTTTAATTAACGTAAAAAATACTGACCTAAAAATTCTGAAAAAAAAATATATGAGCTTAGAACACTAAAATCTCGAAATGGTTTTCTAATTTTAGTACTTGCTCAAAATGAAATGTTGTCAATTATAAAATTCTTGCTTTCATACAAGCACGATCTTTATGGCAAATTGGCAAATAAGACCCTGTGGACAATTTTTGCTTAAAACATCAATAACTATTTTTTTCTATTTTCTTGCTTGTAAATCATCTTTCCAACACTAAATAAATAAGTTTGTACTTACCGATTTACAGTTCTCTAACTTTCTATGTTCCCACAAGACGTTGATATAAAGAATAACCGTCAGGACCAACACGAACGCCCCCATACAGTACCAAACCGACGTTTTAAAAGGAAGCAGGAACAAGTTGTTTTGGTACGACAGTGGCGGCTCACGGAATACGAACTTAACCGACATTGCTGTTGGACATGACAGGAATTCCACTATGTCCATTCTGTCTTTAGTAGCGATCAGGATAGTACCTGCGATATCAATTATTTTGTGATAAGTATGTGCTTGCTTTTGTGTCACCCACAGATCAAGAGGTGTTACCTCACCACATCGATCGTTCAGGGAGCTGTCTGAAAACCAGTCTCTTTTTGTAGTCAGGAAAACTTACCAAACAAGTACCTACATACCAGTAGGGGAGAGTAGGGTATTACCGAGCCCCTAAGGAAATTAAAATATAACTAACCTCAGGTTGGGTTAAAATAAAAACTAAATATGACTATAGAGGGGGAATTTATCTAGCTACGCTAACGAATCTTCAAAATCATCAAAATAAAACACGAAACAAAAATATGAGCAAATAACAAAAAAATGGGAAAACGCGATATTATCAAACTGGTCTGATAATATCGTGCCTCTAGGTCGGTACTTCGAGCTAGGTCTGATAAAACCGCGCCTCTAATTAAAATTAATAATAAACTGATAACTATTACTACAGCGCATGGAAAAATGAAAATTATAGACATTTATTTCTTTTTATATTCATTAATCAACGCAGTCTCAAAATTATAAACTTATAAGTTTCCATATTAAACTATTTAGAAAGACATCTTTTGTTTGTTATACAAAAGATGTCTTTCTACTTCGAAAACTAGTTAATCTTAAAATAATTGTTCATTTTCGGAATGTTTTTACTTTAGTATGCAATTACTTCGTAGGAGGATCAGCCATTTTCCTTTGTTTTCGTCGCTTTCGGAAAATAAAAATATTTTCCATAGATATTTTAATACTGTATAATTTCGCGCCCTGCGCGCGAAATTGAAGCGATTTACGGAAATGAAGCGATTTACGTAGTTTTTTCCATGTGACTATTGCTCTCCATGTGGAGAGCAACACGTCAGATGGGAATAAATTGAACCATCTCTCCATGCTATTTGTAGTAATTAGTAATTCACTTAGATGTTTTTTCATGTTCTCAATATAATTCTTGAGCAAATTCTTACCTGAAAGTTCGGCATCTCCTACAGTCAACTCTGCCACCATTCCTCCATACGTGCCGTTCTTGTAATAGCCCCACGTTTCACTGAAGATTAGATACTTGGAGGCATTTAAATATCCATAGATTGGATCAATGGAACGAAAACTACTTTTAGTCACCGTATCAGCAAGTACGTCTCTATGGGAACACAATGATGTTAGGTAATTTTAAATTAAGGCTCCTATAGCCCTCAAGCGGCATAACTCGAGGGCCACATGCGCCTCTTTGGCTACCCCTGTGCGGCTATGCCAAGTGTGATTAATGTAGGTACTTAATCATTTATTTTTCGAACCTATGCAAGCTTGTTTACTTCTGCTTCGCATCAAATTATGGCAGACAGAGAGGATAGGCATCTAGACTGGATTTTAAGAGCTTAGCTTCGCACGCCGCGACTAGACTTCTACACAAGGAGTGAGTATAAAGGTATATTTCAGGAAACTGCCCACTTCTGTAATTTTACAAAAACTAAACGTGGGGAGAGTTAAATCGCCGCACGGCCCGGAGCACGCGGCGCACCTCCCACGCCGCGACTAGACATCTACACAAAAAATGAGAATAAAGCATAGACTTATTATATTACTAGCGTGAAATCATTGGAATAAAGGTATATTTCAGGAAACTGCCCACTTGTGTTATTTTACAACAACTAAGCGTGGGTGGGGCAGAGTTAAATCGCCGCACGGCCCGGCACCCTGATTATCTAAAAAGAAACTATTTAGCGACCGGTTTCATTCCACATACATTGCTACTTTTCTTTGGTATGTTTTTTTTAAATCCAAAAAGAAGTAGCAATGGATCACTATCATCTGTGAACTGCAACCGGTGGCTAGGTGGTTTCTAATTAGATAATCAGCCCGCGGAGCGCGCGAGACTAGACTTCTATGCAAGCAATGAGTATAAATATAAAGGCATCTTTCAAGAAACTGTAAAAACTAAGCGCGGGGAAGAGAATATATATCTCAAAAGATATATTTTCTTTTTCTTTATATCCGGATTTTTCGGAAATTTGTAAGTGCCTTACATTTTTACAGCCTACACAGAATTTGATCATTTTAAAGCTAAAAAACGATTTATAATGTAAAAATCCTTTGTTTTGATAGTTCTCGTGGAACAAGCGTACGCAGCGCCAATTTGACAGTTGCCTTCCCCATTAAAAAAAAAACAAAGAAAAGATCGGTCCATAAATGTCGAAGTTACACGTTGAGAACCTGCTTCTTTTCAATTTTTGAAGTCTGTAAGAAATAGACTCAGGTCACAGAATGCATTAATACTTAGGTTCTTGCTATGGCTGGGGAATTTTCCAACAAATATGCAATCGCTGATGTGAAGGTTAAACTAAGACCACTGACATGAAAAAATTTTTTTCTTATTAACTAGACTGGCTGTCTGTATGATTTGACAGCAAAGTTCTTGTGCCTATTTGAAACGCCACTAGCGTGAGTCTAAAGAACTAATTTTGACGTTTACAATGAAAATGGTTGCCGTGATGGTCTCTCCAGACTTCAGACTTTAGTACCATGTCCCTCACGCTACGTCCTACAGCGCCAAAATGGAGGAAATCAAATAGGCACAAGAGCAGTGACAGCAGCCAGTCCAATGTAATAATGACACTTTGCCTGTCCGAGTTTTCAATTCAGGGTACATACGTCAAATCATATGGATCAGATTTTGTCTTGTTGTCAAGGATGACCATAACAGTTTTAATAGGTTCTCCGCCAAAGTCATTCCTTCGTGTAGAAATTGATGAGAAAGCCAATTCTGACTTTTTAAGCCCGTCATGTAGAGTCCAGGTACCAATATATTCCGATTTCCAAGTGCTATTCAAATTCACTTTATACGCTGCAAAATTAAAAATCAAAAAGTAAAAGAAAATATGGTTTAGAAAATACGCTTAAGAAAAAAATGCTTTAAAAATGGGTCTATATTAGAATCCATAAATTTAAAATGTATGTATTTAAAAAGAATATCTTTATCATGGATAATGTCAATATGCTTATCGATTAAAAATACATAAAATTAATACATTATAATAAGGGCTTTTAAAAATGACATAAAACTGTAGGCTCGATAGATGGCGTTGATAAAAATGTATGTGTCAATGTAATTTTTTACTAAGCTTCGAAGAGTACTCAGATAGTCAGGCAGGTAACCCTAAAATGTTTCTCTTCGGGCAGAGGGGCAGATGTCAGCCAGCGAGCGCTTACTTATCTCTTTGGTACAGGCCGTTTATTTTTAAAAGCTAATTTTGACACTTCTCTTTCCATCAACGCCATCTAGTGAGGCAAATAGTTACTTTTTTATTTTTTAAAGTCACTGAAAAGCCCTCATTATGTTCCGTGATCTCGTCCTCATAACTTGTAAATATGTAGTCTGTATCTGGCACGCTACTACTACGCTATCCACAATCTTCAAAGCCGTAAAAAAAGAAAACAATCTGTGGTATACTTTATGGTTCTCATTTGCCGCGCTCCGTCTGTCAATAGACTTTTTGTGCTTTGCGAATTGCGGCTTGCGCTGTTCGCAATTACTGATATGTATTCACATTGTATTTTGGATTTTTTTTTGAAAAAGCCGTATTGTTATATATTTATGCAAGAAAAATAAGTAAGAAACACAAGGAAGATCGTTAGAGCTTACGAGCTTTTAATGAACTGTTAAGACTTTTTTCGTGGCGTGCGTCCCCCGTCTCCTTGTTTTTGTGTCTGCCCACTCAATTTTACAATTTACCTACAATCATTTTAGATTGATTCATATCTATTAAAGTAAAATCTTTTAACGCTATGTATGTATGTATTAAAATTATGGATTTTAACTGTGATTAATATTAATTATAATTATTAACAATATTTAATACCTAATTGCTAAATAATAGTATATATGAAAAATATATTAAATTATACATTCTTTTCGTTATGCGAATTAAGGTTATGGCAAGTCTGTTATAGATTTTCAAAATAAGATTATTGCAATTTAAGGGACCCCCTTTCATAAATACTTACTATAAAATAGGTACCTCTTACCCATAGTTAAAACAAAAGCATTGTTATTGTTCATCTGAGCAACGATCACGTCGGAATCCGGCAGCAAAGGCAAATGGTTCAGTTCATAGCTCATGGTACCATTTTCGACGAAAGATTTTCCAATGATCAACCAGCGATAAGGGAATGACAATTTTTTCATAGCACTAGCCTGGAGAAAAATTACTTAATGAAATAGTACAAATACCTACTAACGTCTTTTTCAAATTGATTGAAAAATAAAAATAGTTTTTTGTTTGTTCGACATACATACCAGTATAAGAAATTCTTCCACCTCAGGGCAATTCAAATCTGTTACCACCATAATGCGTTCTCGATTCATGGGTTCCTTATTAACCCATTGTTTGCTCACAAAACGAACAGTTTTCCGACTTTTCATATTCATCAGACGGCTCATCAGCTTAACTTGTTTCGCTAAAAATGGTGATAATGTATTTTTTCTCTAGGTAAAGCACGAAGTAAGCTTTTGGCGCGTTAAAATTCGCTGCATCAATTGATTTTGGTCTCTAGTATAACAAATATTTCTTTAGCGCATTAATAGGGCGCTTTTGTGCGTAAGAATTTGCAGCAAAAACCGATTTTGCTGCGAATTCTTACACGCTAAACGTGTGAGTAGGTACTTAAAAGTAAAGTCAACGCAAACGCACACGTTTAATCGTAAAAAACGTCTTGCTACGTTTTGACCGCGGTTCGTAAACTCGCGATTTTTTTGTGTCCCATAGTAATAGTAATACCAATGCAATAAACTATTATTATTATTATTATTATTAGTAATAAAAAAAAACATCAGTCACCCTCACCGTGCGTGCATGCATGCGGTTTTGCGTTTTCAGATATTCCTAAACCACTCGCGTTTAATCGCAGTGCGTGCTAAGCCTTATTGAACAAATAACTATTTTTATTAGAAACTTTTGATTCCCTTTAAAAATGTCTAACGTTTGCGTTAGAAACGTATAACTTTAATCAACGTAGGTAGGTACTTGTTTATTAAGTTTAAGTACCTAAGTAAAAGTAGAATAAGTACTTTCAACGAAATCTTTTGTATAATTAGTATACTTACATGGTTTCCAACATACGTGAGCGACAACAGAGGGTGCTCTATCGGAAGATATAACGTCAACAATCATTTCAATATCATTATTATCAGGAATTGAAAAAACAAAATAATGTAAGCTACAAATAAAACAGACTTGGAAAATTCTCATATTGTCATTTTATTTAACCTAGAGATTTTAAACGCCGAAGAAAATATTTGGTCTTATATAGTCAACAAATCCAGTGCATTAATAATCAACTAATTAAGGGTTATGCAGAAACTAGTTCCTTCCATAATAATTACTTTCATAATAAACTACGGTAGCATCAAGCGCTCCCATAAATACATGGGCGGTTTATAATTATAGTGTATTCTGTAATTATGGTGGGCGTTATGTTATTATGCTAGGCACTCTATTACATTTATTATGTGCAACTGAAATCTGTTTGCTAAGATTGTATTTTTTCGTTTACAAATAGAAAAAAATCAATTACAATAAAAAAATTAAGTATAGTAAAATAAAGTATCCGGACATGAATTCGCCAATGACGAACTCATAAAAGTACTCGTAAGTAATGGAGAGGCTTATAGAGCTTATTTCTAATAAATGTAATATCATTGTGAGTTAGTGAGCGTTAGTTACAGTTCAGTAGCTACAAGCAGCTACAGCAGTACAAAGCTTTAATCGTTGCTTGTTTTTTTGTCATTAAATGTCATTAACATTAATCTCTTTACTACATGTAATTTTTTTCAGAACGGCTTGCCTTTGATGGACTAAAACTTCCAGTGCTAATAAGAACAGAGACACTACACAACCATAAAATAGAACCAGGAGAGCAGGATAGCAATCCACCATGCTTACTGACACAAAATTGGACTCTCTTCCAGAGCATTTCGGTCGTTTTTCGTATAGCAGCCAGTTCTCTCTGGTTTGGAGTCCATGTTCTTGGATCCTTTTCATGCTGACGACAAAAATACAAAACGCTTTTCATCATAGTCAAGTCTAAGGTGTAACAAACCATTCTTCCACATAATGCTACAAACTTACCCAATTTTGAACATTTCTTTATAAGGTGTATCTTTTCTCACTGCCAACCAAGGATCTATAACTTGAAGGTACTGTATTTCCTGTAGACCACATTTCTCACCTTCGTTGAAATATTTTCCAACAAACTTGTAACCCACACCAGTTTCCATGTGGAAAGCAAACAAACCCTACAAACACATTTTTATTACACCAACGTATATCGACACAGATGATTATGATCGTTTTTAATGGAGAGTTTCTCTTAATTTACATTAATCAGTTATCATATTACAATTTTATTATTAAATAAATAATAATAATAATAAAAACGTTTATTTCTATCAAACAATCTTAAATGAATATTGTACCTACTGTAAAAATAAAGTTTTATCAGACTTTTGCAAAGCGTCTCATAAGTAATTTATTTACTTTTAAAATATACAAATATTCATCAATTTCTTTTAAACTTAAAAAAATAAGAAGGCTGTCAGTAGTGATGTCTTCATAGCAAGTTCCAAGGCACCATATTGATGCCTTGCAGAGTAAACATTTTTATCTCTGGACACTGCATTATTTTATAAACATTATTGAGAGTTGTTGTGTCTACACATAAAACAATGCACTGCCGAGAGGGTCAAAATAGATCAAAATTACCTTTCGCATCTTTTTCACACCTTCATCCATAGTCATAAATTTAGGTGTAGTTCCTGGCGGAGCCACTTTTTTCTCATAAATCGCTTTTCTAACTGGCTCTGATGCTGTCTAAAAAATAAACTGATTAAAGTTAATAGCAAGTTTGTAGGTTTAGGAATGTAATCATAATTCAATACTCACCGAAAAATAGTATCTATTAAAGACCGTATCATGAACTCCAAATTTTAATCTTGAATGTAGCAGATCGTCTAAAGTGTGTATTTTAGAAGAGCTTGATTGCAGTAACGCAACGATATTCGCAGAGTATGATGTGTAGAGAAACATTAGGGCTAAGAACAGGATTAGCATTACGATTCGCCCTAAAGAACCTAGAAAATCAAAAATCATTATATTCTAAAAGCGTTTAAAAACCACTCTCATAATCGTATTATTTGTAAACCTTTCAGTTCCGTAGGGCTTCCTTGTTGGCAGACTGCAGCAAATATTAGGATAACAACATCAGCTATTTTGGGCCTTAATATTCCTGAATTTGAGTTTCTCTGAAATTTAAACGAGATAAAACTGTGAATTAAATTTAATGCATTTGTGCACTCAAATATGAAGAATTATTCTCAGTATTGGAGGTACGTAAAGCAAATTACGATAATGAGATTAAAATGCTACTTACTGATTCACTTTTAGATTTGTTTGATTCCCACATGGCTACTAATAACAAAGCTAATAACAACAAAACAATCAGAGCTGCACTGCTGTACCACACAGATGTTTTGAAAGAAAGTAAGAACAAATTGTTCTCATAAGATAGCTTAGGTTGTTGAAAAACAAACTTGGAACGCGTAGGTGTAGGACTTGCTATGTAGTCCACTATTGATATCCTCTCCGATGTAAAGAACATTGGGGATCCTACAAAAAGATTTATTATACTGAGCTTGAAATTGTTGGATAACGTATTCTAACTTTTCTTCGAGTAAAGCGTTCCTTACCTCCAATTTCAACTTCTTCTCTAATAAGGTACCCTGTCATACCATTCCAAGACCCGTTGACTTTATAGCCCCATGTTTCAGCGAAAACATATTTTCTAGATGCGTTGAGAAAGTCTAATAAATGATTTGTTGTGGGAAAATTTACTTTGGTGATAGTATCAATATGGTCGTTCCTGAAAACCGTGAAAATCGTTTGTGTTTGTCGGGAAATTATCATAAGTTTGACACGCCTTTAAGAGACCGTCAAAAGAAATTATTGTTGGGCTCCTAAATGTGATATTAAATGTGATAAAAACAAATCTTTAGATAAGATTTATCATTGAAACTAATCATCAATGAAATCAGAAAATGACTTTACTGTAAATTTCTACCTCATTGATCATAATTTCCACACCACATATATTTCACAAGTTAGGATAGGATAGGATAGCACTATCTTCTGGTTTTATCTAGGATGAAACAGCGACCTTTCTATGAAATTATCTGTCACGAAAGCGTGCCCGCAAACTACAGACTTTCTATCGGCCGACAGTTTAGTCGGGCTCTTAATCAGTATGAAGGTGTATGCAAGTGCGCACACTAGAACGATTCGGCCGATTCTTCAAACAAAATCAACTGTTGGCCAACTATCGGCCGACAGTTTGTTCTGTAGTCTGCGGGCACGCTAAAACCCGGGCCAGACTGTTGCAAACAAGCTTTGCACAGGGGTGACCTTGGTGGGATGCTTGTGGAGCCCACGGTTGGTGTTTGCGTCCACACTGTTTACAACAAGGCTCCCACCTTACAAGCGGCGTCCCCGTCCACAGAGGTTGTGGAAGGTCAAACGAATTTTTGTTGCAAACAAGTCTTTACACTGTTTTAAACCGCCCGGTGGAGACCGATGTGGAGGGCTTGTTTGCAACAGTCTGGCCTGGCTTTAAGTTAAGTGGGCCTAACTGGAACCTAAGTATAATAATAAAATCTAGGCAAAATTGGCAACGCCATTTAACTTACACTTCATCGGTAAGATGGTTGATGCTATCTTTATCTGTTAAGACATAGCAGATACTGATTTTGAACCCCTCCAAATCGATCCTGCGTAGTGCTTTCGATTCAATAATACCATTGGCATCAACGAATCGGTGCTGTTCATTCCAGTATCCATACAGTTCTATTCGCCACGAATTGTTGGCACTAATTTTATAAACTGAAATAATATACAACGTGTTACAAAATAACCTTTAATGACGAATATGGTAGATAGGGACCATCGAACTGAACAACTTTTACTATGGGACCAACTTTGAAATAGCGAAAAAATCCCAGCTGTTTTATACATATTAATATTAGTTGCTTTATATATATTAATATTAGTTGCTTCTTATGGAAGAGCGACTTCATCTGGCACAGGTGCACTTTGCACTTAAAAGAGGGAGTCGATCACCACGTTGTAAAGTATGCAAAGTATGTATTACTATTAAACCACCGTTCTTGTCATTCCTTTTTGTGTACCTCTGTTTTAGGCCCAGCTGAAAATCAGCGTCGTGACCCTGACAGGTCATGATATTGTTAGCTGAGCTGGTTGCCTTTTTGGTTACCATAACATAATTATACCTAAATAATTTAGAAATTAAGTATTTTATAAGTGAATGTTTTTGTAACATTTTTGTGTTTAAGTAACCAAATAAAGTATTTTTTTTTTTTTTATTTAATAATCTTTATTGCACAACAATACACAAAGTAAGGTACAAAGGCGGACTTAATGCTAAAAGCATTCTATACTAGTCAACCATCAATAAAAAGACATTCATAAATTTGCGGTACATACAAAGGAGTTACAGAACCTTAAAAAATATTTAAATAACACATAGATAAATAATATATATAAAAATAAATAAACCTTAATATACAAATACATATATTATAAATATATAACAAAAATAACAAGAAATAAGTTTGAGACAATGATCATTCACATTTCCAAAAGAAAAGCATGAGCGTTTCTTTTAAATGAGAATTTGCTAGGAGATCTCCTGATAGTTTCAGGGAGATTATTCCAGAGGCGGGTAGCTTGCAGCGTAAAAGAATCAGACATATAGCCAGAACGAAAGAGAGGAGTGGAGAGAGCAAGAGAATTGGCAGAGCGAAGGGGACGATCGTGAGTATCACAGAGATACTGAAATTTGCATTTCAAGTATTCTGGAGAATGGGGATTGTTGAGGATGGAATAGAGTGAGCAGAGCAGCCTTAGCTGTCTGCGTAGACGGATAGGGAGCCATTTCAGTTGAGACCGGTACGAAGAAACATGATCAAATTTACGAAGGCAAAATATGAAACGAATGGCATTATTAATAAGCCGGTCCAACTTATTAAGGAGATCCTCATTCAAGTCAGGGTAGCAGACATCAGCATAATCAATGAGTGGAAGAATTAAGGAAGTTACTAGAGTGATTTTTGTGCGAATGGGAAGAAAGTTCCTAAATCGGTTCAGAAAGCTTAGAGAGGCTATAACAGATCGACTGACCTCAGCAACTTGCGTTGTCCAGCTGAGAGAAGAGTCTATGTGCAAACCAAGGTTTTTAACGCTAGTGCTGAGGGGGATTGTGATGTTGTCAAACATTATGAGCTGTACAGAACTGTAATCAATCTTTGCGATCTGTTTCAGACCTCCGACAATAATTGCCTGACACTTGGATGGGTTAACAGCTATACCAAAGTTGGTCGACCATTTCCCAATTTTATATAGCACACAGTTTAACAGTGAGACAGCTGAGTTGATATCGTCTGCAGATGTCTGTGCATAGATTTCATTCATGTGCATTATTCATTCATTCAAAGTTTATTGGTACTGAAATAAATAATTTTTCATTTTCATTTTCATTTTCATACAAACACTATAATAACAAAAATATCAAAATGTATGAAACAGCAGATTTCAGACCTGGTACAATAGTAAAAGTTGTTCAGATCTGATATTCGAAATTAGGGGTTATTTTGTAACACCACTGTTAAACTGTAGTAGTAACACGTTGTAAGTATATTGACTTTATTTAAGTATTTATTTGTTTCATTCTTGATATAAAATAAACAGTTGGTAGCAATTCTAAATGAATGGAAAATCTCTTTTGTGCATTCTATGGTTATAGATAGCTCATTGCTTAGTTAGATCATCATAAACGAAAAGTAACTTCTTTTTCAATTATAAAAACAAATACTTTTACTCACTAAAATACAATTCATAAGAGTCATCCTTGACTTTACGTAAAACCAATACTTCAGAATCTGGCAAAATATCAATTTCAGCTACAGTACGAGGTACAAAACCATCATTATATTCAACACCCAATAAAATCCATCTAAAAGGAGAACGAAAGTAGTTCTGCTTTTTTTTCTAAAACACAAAAGTAATATATTATATACCTACAGATATGTAACTCACTAAGACTCGAATCTACACAGCGATTTAATTTTGAATTTAGGAAAAGTAGAGGGTTGTATGTAACTTTGTTTCTAAATGCTTCATTTTAAGCATACACCTATATATTTGATTGAATCAGGCGTCACTTGGCGGAAGTCCCAAACCATTGTGAAAAAATATACCTACCTTATATAATGTAGGTAGGTAAACATATACATATATATAGCTACCTTTCCAAAGTACTCCGTTAGGTTCTGACATTTAAGGTCTACCACAAATACCAAGTGTTGATCTTGACCATAAAATCTAGTGTCCTCACTGTCAGTAAATTGTATTGTAACTTGAGGGTAACTTTTTAACACGTTTTTATTTTCTGTAATAATTCTGTAAAATTGTTGCTTAGCCACTGCAATGAAAGGAATTGTTTGAATAATCCTTGTCCTGTAATAACATTTACTGACTTTATCAACAAAGATACATTGGGGACTATATACATCACACAATTTACCCCAAGGTAACTACTTATATAATCTATACCAATCTCTGCTATTACAAACTCGTTATACTTTATACACTTTACGCCCAACTTGAGAATCTTAACTACTGGGGTGTCCTATAAATACGAGACAAATTAAATTATTAATTTTGTACAATTTTTTTTTTAAAGTTAAGTTTAATAGGTATACGTAAAGACAAATTTCATCAATCTAAATCAAATCTGCCTCATCAATGACTTTGTAGCCGATTTTTCTAAAAGACTGCTTTTCCGCTTTTCTCAACGTTACGTCTACCTAACTCCTTACTCATTAATGTTTGAAAGATGTCAATGTTTTTAGTTTTTTTGTATAATAAAATACTTAATACTAATATACTTTTACTTCATGAAATAAAACAATTTTTAACGGATACTAGCGCGGTTTTATTGAAAGTACTTTGGTAATTAGTTGGTATTTGGTTTGATTTTTGTTTGTTTTCCCGACGTTTCGGCACCTTTGCAACTGCCGTGGTCACGGGGGACTGAAGCTGCTCGTGAGCCTACCCTCAAGCGATGAATTTTTTTGCGTAACAACAAGTTCACAAGCTAAAGCCCCAAACACACACTGCAAGATCAAATGATACGGTTAGTTTCTTTTGCAAATAAATTAATAAATACAAAACTAAATTAATAAATACAAAAGACGGAGGTCGGCTTTCCTCTTCAAGTTTTCTTTCGCCATTTCTTTCTTGGAGGGGTCTCCCAATTTTATGAAATGGTAGTAATTTCAGTAGATTCTCTCTTTTGAGCATTAATGAAATCACAAAATTAAAGTATAAATTAACTTAAACCAATTAAAATTTTTGTTAAATATTAATTTCTGAACGTCTAAAAAAAATCATCACTTGAGGGTAGGCTCACGAGCAGCTTCAGTCCCCCGTGACCACGGCAGCTGCAAAGGTGCCGAAACGTCGGGAAAACAAACAAAAATCAAACCAAATACCAACTAATTACCAAAGTACTTTCAATAAAACCGCGCTAGTATCCGTAAAAATTGTTTAATGTCAAGTGAGCGCGTAAGCTCGAGAAGTGAATACTTTACTTCATTTTTAGACAATGCCCGAAACTTTTTGATAGGTACCTAGAGTTTTACGGTACATAAAGCATTGTTTTGTTTAGTTAGAATAAATTCGACCTCCGTAAACTGCAGCGAACTAAAATCTATGGAACAAGCATTGCGCTCTAAAATGGCACCACACGAAAAGTACAACTTAGTGGATGGAGCTAAAAATGCTACATTTAATTATGCAGCACATAGCGTCTGAGCACTGGTTGCTTATTAGCGACCATAATTTGTATACTCATAGATATTTTCTATACTTAAACGAAAAAATACGATGCGTTATTTCTGCAAATTTTTACTGCCCTCTTTGCGTATTGTTGCGATGTCATTTCCAATAAATTTTCTCTTTCTCTCTTTTCTCTATAATACAATCTGCAATTATTGTAAAGAACGTTAACGTCAGTCACCGGGTGCGTGGCTGGCCCGACTAAAGCTGAGCAGGTTGTACTTTTTCGGCTCCATGGTGCCAATTTTTAAGCAATATTTGTTTGCAATTACTTCCATAGATTTTAGTTCGCTAGTAAACTGCATGAGTGAACGTGATTGGCAACCTGCCTTTTGACGCGCTTCCTGATCTTTAACTTATTAGGGGGTGGTTAATTTCACAAAGGCTTTCAAGATTATCATCCATCCATCAGCCATTTTAATTGTCCCCACTGATGGAGCACAGGCCTTCCTTATGGGTGGATAAGGAAAATGGGCCATAACCCACCACGCGGGCCCAATGCGGATTGGTGGGTGTTAACAACTGCAAATGCAGCCAGGACCAACAGCTTAACATGCCTTCCGAAGCACGAAGGAGCTCGAGATTATAAATTTTTGGTCACCCATCCCATGACCGACCCTTGCGAAAGTTGCTTAACCTCCGCAATCGCCGGGCCAGGCGCTAAACCACTGCGCCATCGAGCTGCTCAAGATTAAGCTTGAACTTATATACTTAAGTATTGAACTTTAATTTACATCCACATTTGATTAAGACATTTTTCATTACTTCACCGCAATCTTTGATGGTGAAGTTGCCTCCTCAAAAAGCTTTTTTCCCGTATTAATATTTCGATTAGTTGCTATTGTACATCACCTTCCTGGAATCTTTTTAAAATTAGTATCTACATAAGGTATTATAATTCTGTATACCGAGTGAACAAAACATTCAACGCTCAACTCTTGTAGCTACAAGAGTATATTGCATAAAATTACAAACTGTCGCTGATTTCTCATTACGTCAATTTCATGAATAAATCTTTGAGGAAACTATTTTTGTTTGTCTAGTTTTAGTTTCGTAAGTAAATCAGTTTGTAAAACCCCACTATTTGGACATATTAAATAACCGGGGTTAAGATAGTATCATTTTTTTCTTTTTCCTTAACTTTATTAGTAGCCAGTATGAATATTGATTAATGTCTCTTATAAATCTGGGACACCTTTTTACTCTGCTGTTAAATAACGATAATTTCATCTATTTCCAAACTTAGCTTTTTGAAATTGACCAAATTATTTTTACTTAAAGAAAATGTCGACACCTAGCGGCACTAACAAGGTTCCGGTAGTTCCGGTAAAATTATAATAAAATAAACCAGTCAAGAGCGAGTCGGACTCGCGCACCGAGGGTTCCGTACCATCATAATTGCACCATCAAACCACACTGCAGAGTAGAATAATAAAATAAGTATTGCAGTTTTAGGTCAGCACCTTCTCTTGACCGATAGTGGAATTAATGTTAACTTTTTTACAAATTTGATAATTTCTAAAAAAGTGTGCTATATTGAGACATCGTTTTATTTTTTCTGTAATCTTTATATAAACTGGTATCACATAGAATTATTTCAGATTTTTCTCTTTGCAAACTTCGGAGATAAGGGGGAGGAACGGTATTTTTTTTTACGTTTTTCATCATAAGTCGAAAACAATGCGGTCAAGAAAAAAAAGAAAAAAATATTAGAAACGTGCAAACGACGCTTTTTCATATGATACCCCACAGTCCCTAGTAGGCCCACTTCAAATTTTTAAGACCCCTTTTCAGGCCCTGTTGTAAAAAAGATATTTATTTTTTTAATTATTTCTTATTTGCAAAATAGTTGGGCAAATGTCATCTTAAACTATTCCAAATTTCAAGTTGATACCATTAGAAGTTCTCGAGATATCCAGCTGTGACAGACAGACAGACAGACTGAGTCACACCATGAGGGTTCATTTTTTACCATTTTGGTACGGAACCCTAAAAAATCGGAACTGAATTTGGATTGTCGTTTCTTTATCCTCGTAGAAACCTAAATCTACCATAGTTTACGTTCTACTATAAAAAATCAATAATTTTAAAAATACACTACTAAATTTAGATATATTTTTTCTTACTAGTTGACCGACACAGCGTGGCGATTACCACTGATGGCCTTTTCATCGACTTGATGACGTCACTCACGATAATTGCTTCTAAATTTTGCGCGTCAGAAATAATTGGAAACGCAATAGTTATCGATATAAATAAACAATACATCTTCATTGTGACTTGCATATCATAGACTTGTTTTTCGACCCTATCGAGTCGATTCTCAACTGCAAATAGCGCGCAAGCTGCGCTTTATTTTCTGTAGAAAAGTAACCTTAGTTTAAAGTACAATTTAATAAAACGGTCTTGTCAAATAAAAATGTCTATAGTCATGCCTATTCATATCAAAAATGTAAAACGTAATAGAGAAAATTGTATCTCTACATGAATTTACAATTGAATAAATATGATTGTCTCAGAATTGGCGAACTTCAGTCGCATTTTCTAGGTTTTGTTGAAAACCTCAAGGTTGAGTTAAGTTATTCATGAATTCATGATAGCGTTCAGTATGATTTACTTCTAGATATTGGCTAATTTTTAATAAATAACAAAAATATAAAAGTAAAACTTAATATCTTTTTTTTCCATCAGTTTTTGTCCATCAGCCATTTTTAATATGTCTGCATTGCTGGGGCACAGGCCTTCCTTATGAGTGGATAACGAGGACGTGCCATAACCCACCACGCGGGCCCAATGCGGATTGGTGGGTTTTTGTACGTACTTACATCGAATTAAAGGGCTAGATTATAAGTTTAATTGGAATGAGATTTTTTTTACGTTTTCATTTATTTTTTTACGTTTTCATTTTATTTTAGTAAAAGTGGTTCAAATACCTTAATTTGAATTGACCTTGATAATCAATTGTTTTTGTGATTAATTTCATTCAACAAATTGCTTGGAACAACATTGTCGGTAGATTTTTTATCAGCCTGATTTTCGTTGTCCTTAATAGATAGCGATTGAAGTGTATACTACCTAAGACATTGTTATAGGTACGTTAGTTAACCCTCAGTCACACATAGCGAATAGTCATGGCGAGTGCATTCGCTGCGATTAATACTCGCAGAGACATTCGCTGCTCGCCTGTAGCTCGCGACGAAACGACCTGGGGGCCCTATTTTTGTATCCTTCGGCTGGCGTCGAGCGCTCTTTTCTACTGATTTACGTTAAACATTTGACTCAAATGATTGAGATTGAGTCAAATGTTGAACGAAAATCAGAAGGAAAGAGCGCTCGACGCCAGTAGAAGGATTAAAATATAGGGCCCCTGTACTGTTGCACAGAGATAATAATATTAGTCTAGAGCGGCGAGCTGAGCGGAGGCTATTCGCCCGCCGCGAGAATCGAACATGCTCAATTCTAATCGCGGCCAATAATACTCGCGGCGAATGCATCTACTCGCAGAGAAGAGTCTGTCGCACACAGCGAATAGTCGCTGCGAGTGCCTATTCGCCGCAACTATAAGCTATGTGTGACTGAGGCTTTAGATAACCTACCGTGTGGCGAGTTGGTGTTTGTTTACTTGTGATAACGGTCAATACTAAGTATTTTTCCGCTTGTAAACATTGCACCTTAACGTTACTGATTTACGGCCGTTAGGTGGGTGAGTCCACTACTTAAATAAATCTTCCAACCTGACCTAAATGAACCAAATCTGCTTGAGCTGATGAAGTCTCGATAAATATATCTAATTAAAATTGTGAATATGCGCGAATATTGCAGTTATAACATTTTATTAATATGTTTATGCATTCATTCGTAATTAGTAAGTCCGATTATGGAAGTACAATGGAATTAAAGTTTGCGAAAGTTATAGATTTCTTATCTGATGTTAACGACCTTATGAATTTCAGAATAACCCACCATAAAGTAGAGCATACTCATACATAGGTATCTATCACTTATTATCTACTTATATTACGAACACATAATTTAATTTAAAACTTATTAAATATCGAGCTGCGCGCGCGTTTCGTACTTATCAGTGTTTGTTTTCGTTTGTGGAATGACAAACTGTCAAAACGGTCGAAGTTGTTTAAATAAAATTTGTGGAAAAAGAAATGAATGTTTTGGCCAAAGTTTTGTCTGGAGGGTTAACTCCTGTGGTGGATAAAAGTGAGAAAGGATCCCCATCGGAATGGACACCATTATTGAGCAATGGAACCGTTGCACAGAACCGTGAGTTTTCGGTTTTTGTAAAACACCTATAACCGTAGAGACAAACTTACAACAACCAACATACGGCAAACATTATTGTACCCTAAAACATCAATTCCTCCCTTATTAAGGACCATTGAATTTAATATTAAATACAACGTACTTATTTTTAAATAGCGCTAGGTATAAGTTAAAAAATAAAATCATTGTTTTCAATTTAGGGCAAGTAATGAACACCGGAAAACCTGTGAAATTATTTCACTGACATGAAAAATTTTTTTTATGCAGGTCAGTGAATTATTCAATGTTTACAAACCTACCTACAAATAGAACGTTCAAGTTTCTTTAACCCTACTTAACCTTACTACTTTTCAACTACCTAGTTGGTGGCTATCTTCTCTAGAATGCTCAATATTTCATTAGTGACAAGAAAATAACAGTTTGTAATAGTTTTTCTTTTTCTTATCTCCATTTCACTTTTCCATTACAGAATACAATTTTATTAAATGAAAACTATTCAGATAAAGCAGTTGACTTAAATGAAAAGTACAACCACAAGTTTTTGAATAAAAAAATATTGCGTCAAAAGTTCATTACATTATTTTAATCAATTTTAATCTATTTATAATCTATCAAATATCTATCTATATATCAAATCTTCAATCATTTTTATTAGATTACTAAAAGAAAAAAAGTTGATGGACACGCACTTAAAAATATAGGTGTGCCTATTTGATTATAAATTTGTAACAACATCGTAACTTAGAGCAACGCGCCGGCTTCCAGCCGAAGCCGTCAAGCATCGTAATTTTTATGTTAAACATTTAGTTTGCCACTAGCTTCCGCCCGCGCCTTCATCCGCGTGGATATTTGGAAAATCCCTCGGGAAATTTGACTGTGATAAAAAGTCACTTAATATTTTAATCCAGGCATATTACATACAGGCAACTATCTGTGTGCCAAATTTAAATTTTAGTGTGATTGAGTAACAAACATCCAAACATTAACGATTGTAATAGATTAAGATATTTAATTAATATAGAAAAAATAGGTACTTACTAGAAAAAATCGATCAAGCACCTCAGACGGCATTTCTAAGGAGCTACGGGTGAGTCGATTATTTCTAGTATTTTTTCTAATATATTAATTTTCTTAATAAAAAATAGCATTATGAATACTTAAATCTAAAAAATCTATATTTATAATAGTTATTAGTAGGATTCCATTGATAATGAATAGTACAGAGATAGCACTAAACAGTGAGTAACGACTAGCCAAAATCGCCACTAGGACACAATATTATTATGGAAATATTTAAAACCAATATTAGTCCATTTTGTTTACACGTGCGTGTGAGAAAATGAAAAATCCTTAAAATTCCATTTCATTATTATATTTTAATATACACATGGAAATATTTGAAACCAATATAAGTATGTATATTTGTGAAAATAATTAATCCTCAAAATTGTATTTACTTTTAATAACGTAATGCAGAATTGCAGACTCATGAAAGTTTAAAAGAGACTTGAAAGCTAACTGACAATTTAAATCGTTCGAAATTATAATGCAGGACTTGCAGGAGATATTGGTCTATTTCTTTAATTTATCTGAATAGGTATATCTCTCTTAATTTTTTGTTATCGATACTATTCAAGTCAGTGATTCTCATGACGCCATAAATATTCGTGTAGCAAATAAGAACCAACACGAGTAAAATCTACCGAAAACGTAAAGTTTTGTTTAGTGTATATTATGTAATCCACAATAAAAGATAAATTAAATGAATAGAATTATTTTTGCTCTTGTAAAAAAATATTATCTTAAAATTATAATTTTTTGTTAGTTTTAATTTTCTGTTTAAAGTGCTATTTAAAGTTTCCAAATCTATCAATCTACCATCTAAGTAAATAGACACGAAGTTACGAAAAATTCCATTACTCATTATAATGTTTAGATTAAGGCGAAGTTTTACGTTTCTTTCTTTTATTTATTACAATGACAATTCTATCATATCATAACATACACTAACGTCAGATGTGGTTTGTTGATAAGACAAATCGTCATTGATCTATAGGAATAGGTGCGGTGAAATGCAAGCTGTGTTACTAATTTTCTAAAATGTATAAATCAACTGAAAATGGCTTGAAATATATTATTTAAATTGTTCCCACTTTATAAAATTAAAGTCGCTGAATTCAAAAGTTCAGGTAAGTAGGTGTTTGTAGATTTATGAGATTTTGTTTAGAAAAAGAAAATCTAAAGAAAGTAATAGCATGCTAAACTAATATATCATTGATTTAAAATTTAATTCACGTTGAATTGGACGATTTCGCTGTTTAAAATTATTAATCGTAACTTACATATAAATTGTAAAATAACTTCTCCTTAATAGATAGAGCGTGGTGATAAATGAATGTTAATGCACTTTTCTTAGGTCAACATTGTACTGATGTCGTTTTTGAATGTATCGGAAAAAAATATAATATAATATCTACGAGTATGTTTTCCAAATGTTTTTTGTTGTTCAACACGAAGTTGTTGACTTTTGAAGAATGTCAGTTTCAATCACGTTTTGCGGTTTCAATACCCACCGAGTCGAGTCTATTTTTATGGAACTTGATCAAAAAAATATGTACTTAAGTATAATAAATGATCATTTGGGGACTTATGGTCATGGTCTATTTTTAGACCATCAATGAAGTTCTTATCGTAACGAAACATGTAATTTTTTTCTTCATAACCACAAATCCCTTTTTAATAAGCTTATCATAAACAGTCAGTTTTTTAATGTCATTTTTCAGAACCTATTTTCTTTCTAAATTAGTATCCACCATAGTTTATGGTGACGGATTGCAAAGGTTAAGGTTTAGGAATTTAACTTCACGAATTTATTACGTCCTTTATGAAACTTTATGGCCAGTGTTCAGTAAAATAAGGCAAGTCTTTGTCTTATTTCTATTCCAATTAACTTCCAGCCGCTTCTTTCGGCAATAGGGTCAAAACCATTACGCTCAATGAGTAGTTTTAAGTGTAATTACTGGTAAAGTCACCAGGTAATAAGCAATCTCAATGAGTGAATTTTAGTTTTATAGCATTACGTAGGTACTTGTTAGAAATGAATATTACTAGTTCTTCAAAACGATATATACGAATACATACTAAGTAAGATTTGGTAATCCCTCACCAAAGCACAGAATACATACCTACCAACAAAACTAAAGTCTGTTATTCATGCATACTTCACTGATGTTTCTTTAAATATGGTTTTATTTGAAGCTAAATCTTCTTAATTTTTTATGGTTGGTGTGCCTAATGGTAAATTAATTAATTTAAAAGAACCTCCAGTTTCGCTCTGACGGATCTTATAAAATTAGTTGCCTCGCAATCCGTGGCCAGAGATCGATCTTGACAACTTTAAATAGAATAAGGAAATGTATTTTTTAACTAGCAGCAAGATTGGTACCTAGTGATATAGCCGACATTTTTCGCGACGACAGATATAAATAAATAACGTAATAATAAATCACGTGTGTAAGACATCACATGCTCCCAATGATATTATAAAAAAGTATAGATATGTTACCCGCTCTCCAAAATGGCAAGACGAAAGTCAGGTAATTGCCCGACTTTCAATTAGTCAGGCACCGTCTCGCGACACGGAAACACACGCGGCTCTCGTCAGTCAGAGGCGATAAAATTGTGAAATTCCATTAAAAAAATGTCTACTTGCGTCTTTAGACGATGTACAAATTATACAGCAACAGTCAGAGATCGGAAAAATGCTTAATTTCAGACGTAAGTACTGTATTTAATTAAAATATGTATTTTCTATTACTTTATTCGGCCATATTGTACAAAGAGCGAGCTGTCTGCTTTGCGTGTGTGAGTGAAGGAGACAGCTGACGAGCTGTCAATTGGCGGCCAATGCGCATGCAGCGGTCAATGTGTGTATCTATAGTACCTTTGCTTATGTATTCTGTGCCTTTGCGCTGTTTTAAATAGCAATGATGTTGGCGTATAACTCATCTTTACTTATAATATCATTGCATGCTCCCTCTAAAAGTCCGCAGAGATATTACAGATCTAGTTTATTTATCTAAACTGCTAAAAGGGAAAATAGACTCGACTGAACTACTTGATCGTATAAAGCTTGTACCTAGCTCTAATACTCGTAGGAAGTTGAGACTGCATGTTCCATGGGTGCGAACCAACTACCGACGACGTAACGTGTCGCTTGTTCAATTCTATTATAGTAGGTATGAACCTCTATACAAAAAAAAGTTGGGAGTTACAAGTCGTGATAAAGTTTGGCCACATGGTGGAAACTGATCTGTAGGCTGTTCCTAACTAATATTGAACTGGGCCAAACTATCCTTACATACAGTTCCATAGGGCGGCGGGTTGAATAGCGCACTTTTCCCGGCTTCATTCTAAAAACTATAACAATTCAGGTTTAACTATACGTCAAATTTTAATGTAGTATCATTTTCGGATAAATCAATAACGTAGAAGTTATTTCTGATATAAAAAGAATGTAGTTTACTACGCAGTTTCTGAAAAATTACACAATAACCAACATTTTTAAACTTCATTTTTTCCGTACCAAAATGGTAAAAAAGGAACCCTTATGGTGTGACTCAGTCTGTCTGTCTGTCTGTCACAGCTGGATATCTCGAGAACTACTAATGGTATCAACATGAAATTTTGAACAGTTTAAGATGACATTTGCCCAACTATTTTGCAAATAAGAAAGAAATAAAAAAATAATGTTTTTTTCACTCCTCTTGCTCAAAAAGTCCGTCATAATAACGTACAAGAGCCGAGATAAAATAGCATTATAACCCCTAGGGGATAAAGTTTTTTCTTTTTTAATGTTTGTCTATTACCAATGAGCCTACTAAAACGAAAAAGTCTTTATTCATAGATAGAACAATCACGAATAGACTCGCTCGACTTAATACTGTTTCTCATTTTTATTTTTGAAAATGGAACTAAAAGCGGCGATCTCTTCGGTGAAATCATAGACTTATTTATACTCTGTGACTTTAAGTAGAATGCGTGCATTGTGTTTCCTAGCTGCT
This sequence comes from Agriphila geniculea, assembly GCA_943789525.1. Taxonomy (NCBI): domain Eukaryota; kingdom Metazoa; phylum Arthropoda; class Insecta; order Lepidoptera; family Crambidae; genus Agriphila; species Agriphila geniculea. The sequence continues at coordinate 17,215,580 of OX038874.1, forward strand.
ACAGTATGGCGCGAAATCTTTAGATTTTTTCTTAAATTGCAAACTGATTGAATTGTGTGACTGTAATAGGAAAGAAATAATTTTAATCTTTTGCCGTCAAGCATAAATCATACTGTATGAAAAGTTTATGAAGTGGAGGATAGAAAAACAGTGGATTCGCTTATGGAAGTATAAACTAGGTATTTATTATTGTATTTTATTTTCTCGCACTCGTAGTGAAAAGTAGAGTGTAACACACGACGCTAAAACCCATTGTAACTCGGTTTCTATTTATTCCCTCGCTAAAGCTCGGGAATAAAACTACCTCGTATGCAATGGGTCATTTTAGCGTCTTGTATAACAATCTACTATTTTTACAACAGGGACTGAAAAGGGGTCTTAAAAATGTTAAGTGAGGTGACTAGGGCATGTGGATGTGGGGTATCATATGAAAGAGCGCTGTTTGCACATTTTAAAACATTTTTTCCTTTTTTTATTTTAGGTATTGGCACTTGTTTCAGTATTTTCAAAAAAACTACCTTATAGAAACGTTTTTCAGGTTAATTTGTTATATGCTTTTGTTATGCTAACTATATTTTATACAATTTGAGCCTAACCCAAGTAGTTTAGGTCCATTGTTTGCGGAGACACAGCTAGTCAAAAATAGGCATTTTTTTCACGAAATAAAAGGGGTTTCCGTTTTGTTCGGAAGCATTTTTCAGTTTTTTTGTTTATATTTCTGTAAAGTTAATTAAATTTTCTACAATTTGAGCTCTATTTGAGTAGTCTAAGTCTACTAGTTGCAGAGACATATAATGTCAAATTAAATATTAATTTAATTTGTCGTTATAGCGGCAACAGAAATACATCATCTATGAAAATTTCAACTTTCTAGCTATCACGGTTCATGAGATACAGCCTGGTGACAGACAGACAGACAGATATACAGACAGATATACAGACAGACAGACGGACAGCGGAGTCTTAGTAATAGGGTCCCGTTTTTACCCTTTGGGTACGGAACCCTAAAAAATGTAATGACCTAAAATGTTCCTTCGTTCGATAGCAAGGTGCTTTTTTCATATTTTTGAAATTCGGCCCCGTTCTCGAGATATCGGAATTTTTTTGTGAAAAGACACAATTTTTCAGTCGAAAAAGTCGGTTTTTTTCGAATTTTAAAAAAAGTTTTTGACTCTTTCAAAATATTTTTCACATCTTCTTATGCACTTTAAATTTCGCGTCTTTTGAGCCCTTATACGTTCTCGTGGCCCTAAACCTCAGGGTATCACGGCGGAGTCGCACTTTCAGCGAAAATTTTAGGGACCTACTGGAGCAAACGAAAAACATTTTCAATGTTAAAAACTCCTAACTAATGCGCGAAAAAAGATCAGCTGTTTCATACAAAAATTAATAATGAAAATATTAAAATGTATGAAACAGTCGTTTTTTTTCGCGATTTCATAGAGAAAATTATTCAGTTTGATGATCTTTATCTACCATATGCGGCATTTAGAGGTTATTTTGTAACACGTTGTATATTAAACCAAAGACTTTTTATAATCGTATAATTTAAATTGTATAATTAAATTGTATAATTTATACATCTCTTGAAAATATTAAACAACTTAGAATATAAATATATGAAAAATGACATAACAAAAAAAATACCGCAAAAAGTCTTTGGTTTAAAATACAACGTGTTACAAAATAACCTCTAAATGCCGCATATAGTAGATAAGACTTAAGCTAATAAATTTAATAGAAAAAATACTAGAAAAAAACGACTCACCCGTAGCAGCTCAGACGGGACTTGAACCCGCACCCTTGGAATTACGGCCCAATGCACTGACCAATTATGCTACCGAGTCGCTAGTGGGAGTGGCGAAATTTTCTAGTACTTTTTACGTTTTCGCTGTAAGCCAGCGTTATCTCATCAATGTGAAGACTTGTTGAGGGAATCATAATTTTAGAGCCTTTAAGTGTTTTATTATCATTATTGATAGTTACAAAATTAATTTCATACAAACATGGTTGTTTTATTTTTAACATCACGTACCTGGTTGGAATTAGGGAACAAATTGGCTAATGTTAAAACAAAGAACGCCGAAATTAGGGTTTCTCACCCTTCCTGCAACATTGGTGCCAAATTGCTCGATGTCATGTTTTTTTAACATAAATAATATGTTGATTATTAGACTAATATAAATCTTATAATCGACAAAACGCAAGGGCTGTTATTAGGGGTACTATCTAATTGGCATACTGGAGAATTGCACACTCTGTGGCACTTTAATGCAATATTTGTCAATTGCAAACGTCAAAAAATTGCCCAGCGCGACACAGATCCATTCAGCAATACGCCTCCTCCCCCACTGATTACTGATTTTTTAGACGAGAAAATGGCGCGACGACATGTGACCGTGCGCGAAATGGAATATAACAATATTGAAATTATTTTTGGCAACTAATCAAAAATCTAAAACAACCATGCCCTGCGTCTTTTTTTGTAGAATATTAACAAAGAAAAAATAATGATTTTTGACTGATATTAACCGAGCGAAATGGATTTAAAAATTATAATGGAGATAGGTTCAGGATTTTTTTCCATAACTTATAATAAAAAAATTAAAAAAGTAAAACAACTATGCCCTTTGATATATAATGTAGTTTAACATATATTTTTTTGACTGCTGTAACTATAATATTGATGGAGAAAAATGCATTTAAAAAAGATGGAAAATCATGCTTTGAGATATATATGAGCCTTAAATAACATCTGAATTAACGCGCGCTGTAATCCGTAAAAAGCGTTTTATAACTATATCATTATTTGACGCAAATTTTAAACTTCGCTCGATAAAGCTCTTTAACTTAAATGTTTATTTGACCTAAACCTGAATAAGTAAAATCAATACTTACACTCTTTCTTTCCTTATAAGTCACGCAAATGCAATTGACATAAATGCCCAACTTCTATGGACATTTTACCAATTTTACAACTCTACTTAAATATTTTGTGACTAATATAGAATTATGAAGATTACTGAAATAAAATTAAGTTAAACTTCAGATAATTTTACTTAAGACGTTCTACTATATTTTTGAACCTTAAATTCCTTAGGGTACAATTCTGTGTTATGGACATTAGGTATTAAGCTGTCTGCCAATAAAAAAACTAAGATGATCGTGGCAAACATGATTTTGGTCACTTGTTAGTTGGTGTAAACATTGAAGTTATTGAAAAGTAAAAAAACCGGCCAAGTGCGAGTCGGACTCGCACACGAAGGGTTCCGTACCAAAAAACGGCAAAAAAATAAGTTTGTTGTATGGGAGCCCCCTTAAATATTAATTTGATTCTGTTTTTAGTATTTGTTGTTATAGCGGCAATAAAAATACATCATCTGTAAAAATTTCAACTGTCTACCTGTTGTCGTTAATAATATCGAGCAAAAAACGGCAAAAAAATTACGTTTGTTGTATGGGAGCCCCCCTTAAATATTAATTTTATTATGTTTTTAGTATTTGTTGTTATAGCGGCAACAGAAATACATCATCTGTGAAAATTTCAACTTTCTAGCTATCACGGTTCATGAGATACAGCCTGGTGACAGACAGACAGACAGACAGACAGACGGACAGCGGAGTCTTAGTAATAGGGTCCCGTTTTTACCCTTTGGGTACGGAACCCTAAAAACAACAAATCAAAACTAAATAATTTTAAAATAACATCTGAATTAACTAATATACGCGCTGTAATCCGTAAAAAGTGTTTTATTGCTATCATTATTTGACGCAAATTTTAAACTTCGCTTGATAAAGCTCTTAACTTGTGTTTAAACATTAACATTGAGTTACCTACTTAAATGTTTATTTGACCTTAACCTGAATAAGTGAAATCAATACTTACACTCTTTCTTTCCTTATAAGTCACGCAAATGCAATGGGGAAGGCAACTGTCAAAATGGCGCTGCGTACGCTTGTGACTAATATAGAATTATGAAGATTACTGAAATAAAATTAAGTTTAACTTCAGATAGTTTTACTTAAGACGTTCTACTATATTTTTGAACCTTAAATTCCTTAGGGTACAATTCTGTGTTAAGGACACTAGGTATCAAGCTGTCTGCCAACAAAAAAACTAAGATGTTCGTGGCAAACATTGTGATTTAAAACTTATAAGTACCCATTATTTATGTAAGTACCTATTTTCAATTGTGCTAATTTTACCGTTGTCAGTTTCTTGTTACAACAAACCTAACTTCCAGAGTAGAATTAATAAAGTTTTACACTACCTATAATTGACATGTTTTCATTACACCTAAATACCAAATTAAAAAACAGGATGAAAATTTTGAAATGTTGTCAATTGTTTTGGATAATTACTATTATTATAAATACCTACCTTACTAAGTAAAAATATTTCAATTTAATTTTCCAACCGGACATACGAGCCAATCTGTTAATAAGCTCGCTAACGTGATTAGCGCTTATAATAATGATTATCATACTAAACTACTGCAGATAAAGTATTATATTCAAAAAGTTCGCTCGACGACAAAAATAACTATCGGGCAAGGCCGAGTTTCACAATATTTATTGAAAAATTTATCAACGCTCTAACCAACTTAATTATTGTCAATAGCCGATAGTTCTCAGAAAATATGTAGATATTTTCCGTTCGAGGTAGCTAGAAGAATTTCTCACTTGTTTGATTTGAATAGCCGGTAAATCCACAAAAGTGTGTGCCCATGTTAAAACAAGCATGGTAACACGGTAATTATTAATGTCCTAAAAGTTCAAAACGTCTTCCACGTGGGGAATACGTACCACGTTTAGTTTTTGGAACAGTTATACGATGTAATGTAAGAGTTAGTAATACTTTACTACATTTTATACTTGTCCATCAGCCATTTTTGATGTCCCCACTGCTGGGGCACAGGCCTTCCTTATGGGTGGATAAGGAGGACGGGCCATAACCCACCACGCGGGCCCAATGCGGATGGTGGGTATTGACGACTGCTAATGCAGCCGGGACCAACGGCTTAACGTGCCTTCCGAAGCACGGAGGAGTTCGCGATAGTAAATTTTTGGTCCCCCATCCCATGAGATTGAGATGAGAAAATAAAAGATTAAGGGGGGGCTCCCCATACATGGAACTGAAACTGAAAATATTTTTTTTCATCAAACCAATACTTGTGGGGTGTCTATAGATAGGTCTTTAAAAATGACGTTGAGGTTCTTAAGACTATTTTTTTTAAAGTCAACCATTTGAAAAATATATGCCGCCAAAGTGGTAAAATGTGTGTCCCCCCCCCTTTAACTTTTAAAGTAAGAGGGTGAAAAATCTAAAAAAAATATAAAGTATAGATCTTAATAAACACTTTCAACGAAAATTGTTTTGAACGAGATACAGTAATTAGTTTTCGAGATATAGTACATTTTCCAAAACCGCAAATATAACTTTGTCATTCATACAAACACTGTGAAAAACAAAGTTATTTTTTCAGACGAAAAATGATAGCGGTATTAAAATATGGTATGGTATAATGTACCTACGGAACCCTACTGCGCGTGGCCCGACACGCACTTGGCCGGTTTTTAATTACTAGAAAATGGGAAAATATAAAAATAATTACTACAATTAAACTTTAAAAAAAAGTCTGAAAAAGTACAATTTAGGAAACCGGTTTCCTTAATTGTACCATAGGTATCCTAAATTGTACTTCACGATCTAAATGAGATTCAAGTGCCTCTTATAAACTGAAATCAGCCTTACCGTTATTCATCTTTATAAAAATTACTATCCATAAAGTTTTGAATATTAATAATGTTCCTTAGTACTCCAAACAAAATTTGAATCGACAACAAGAACACAATAAAGTAAGCCTTTTTAAATCTATTCTCTCTCTATCTCTCTCTTTTTCTACTTTAATCTTAATCAGTCTAAATAAAGCGTTTATATTTATGATATGAATTGATACTTGTATGTCTTTAGCATTCTAAGTTATTTATAATAAAATTGGAACTTGATAAAATGTCTCTTTTAAAGTGGGTTTAGCTACATTGAACATGCGTGAACACTCGTTGATTAACACAGATTTCTTTTTCACCCAATATAAGGTTTCTTCTAGATCATCTTGCGTCTATTTATAATACTTTTGTCCTCTCCAGACATCTGAAAATATTTCAATCTTGTTAACAATCGAATTGAGGGACCACCATACTCCTAAATTGTACCAGTACATTTTAGGATTACCCTACCTGGTACAAATTAGGCAACACTAAGTTTTATTTTTATGCGAGCCGGTATCATAACCTCTAAATGCTAAACATTAAACTATATTCTCTAAAAAGTACACTAATATGCCTACTTTCCAAAAACATATATAATAGCTGCGATGCACTTACGGTTGCTACAAGAAATCCTTAGGTAAACATCCATAAAATAAGATCAGATCGACTTAATAATTATTTTTGCTTACTACAGTTCACTCTGTTGTGTCTTCGAATCCAAAATGGCAGCGATTGCGTCATGTTGGTAGCACTGCTTTTTAGTGTTGCCAATTCAAAAGTAAACATTACGGTTTGGTAGATTTTGAAGTGGTACAAATTACGAACCGGTCCGACTTAGGCAACACCACCCTACTTACGAGAACGTTTTCGTAAAATTCCAGTGAAAACCTCTTGTGCCCTAAGAAAAACCTTTTTTAGGTTTGACTTAATTCACATTTTGAACAAAAAATCTTTTGCTATTTTATTTTAAGTGTTTTCATTATGAGAATATTGATGTCGTCTCCACTAGATATCTAGCTACGAGAAGACTGAAGAATGTAGTTATGGTTTGAATTTTGCGCCCCAAAAGATATTTCTATGAGCGCCACTTTGCAGCACGATGCACAGCGAAAGCGGTAAGATTTGAATTTTGCGCCCCAGAAATTATAGACTTTTTTCTCGCTATGGGTCAGCAAAGTGCGACCTCCTGAGGGTTGCCCCCTGGCAGCCGCCCCCCTTATCAGCGCCCCCGTACCGCCCCCCTACGACTCTGACAAAGACATTTAGCTTTTATAGGTAGGTACCATATAGCTTTACTTATACCCCTTCTTCCCTACGACACTACCAAGGCGCACTACACTATAAGCTTAGAGTCATATCACTACATAGTATAAAACAAAGTCGCTTCCTCTCCCTGTGTATGCTTAGATCTTTAAAACTGCACAACGGATTTTGATGCGGTTTTTTTAATAGATAGTGATTCAAGAGGAAGGTTTATATGTATAATTCCACACTACACCGACGCGAAGCGAGGGCGAGTCGCTAGTTTTATACATAATTTAAACAATACAGTTACATGAACCAGGATGTAGAAAAATGTGTTTGTCCTCTTAAACCTCAAACATTAATTTGTATATTTGAAGATCCCTCTTTACTTATGTTAATTCTAAGTTTTTTATTCTTATGTCAATGTTAATGCGGTTAGTGTGTGATTGGTACCTTTATAAATTAACTTGTAATAACATTGTCATGTTGGTATATTAATAACAAAAAAAAACGGGTTGCACTCCGGGAGTGCCGGCAGAAGTGAAAACTCGAATATTAACGTTGTGCATTTTTGATATTTTGGAATTAACCATTCCTAATTAATTCATGATTAATTCCGGAATGATTTTGCACGAATTGCCGTCTTACGAATTTACTCTGCATTTGAATTTACGATTACAGAACAGTAGGTATTATACGAAAGTCTTATCCATAGCTCGACAGAAAATCTAGAGTTTTGACATTGAATTAAAAAATTAGCGCGTTGCTATGGTGACACAAGTGTTTACGTCTTGAAATGACGCGCCGTTATTTTCAAGAGAGGGATACTTCCGCCACCGGCTGTCTACTCTCCATCCGTCACATCCGTCTTACGAATTTTCGATCAGGGTCACGTGATTCTTACTGACGCGAGTTTAGCATTTTTCCCCATTACAAAAAAGCGTACAACGCCGCTAAAGAAGTTTTCACTTCAAAAACAAATCCTATTTCGCCTATCTAATTCCATACATAGGTAGGTACGGTATAGACATTAAGTACTTGTTGTACGGTACGGTCTGTGGTAGGCAAGGTGCCTAAATGATACAAAACTAATATACTTACACGTAGGTATACCTATGTCAATGTACAAAACACGTTTTTCACTTTTCTTCTTTTCATTATTCTTTGGATTTAAAAAGTATAAAAACTAGTAAAAATCCTTTAAATTAATAATTTGAAAATAATTTCGTTTCTTATTTCTTAAATATAGATAGATATTATAAATATTGCGTCATGCATTGATTGTTATTTACAGTTTACTGCAAAGTATTGTTCAATAATAAAAAGGATCTACATTATGAACAGCGAATACCTAATTCTGATCAATTTACTGAATTTGGAGTTAATTGTCTCCTTAACATTTATGAGAAATCTAAACGGCCGGCGAGCGTTATTATTAGTGTTTACGAAATGATTTGCGGTTGCTTCTACAAGATTAATCAAACTGACTAATTGCAGTTAGAAAGTTTACCTACCAGACGTAAGCTGAACTTTAATGTAATGCAGTAAAGAATTACTGTCTTAAGTTCAAAATAATGTGTTACAGTAATGTTAATAAGTAATCTAATGACTGTGTAGTGTAATATGTCAAACCGGTATAAAAAGTAAAATTGCGTCGTGATCATTGACGAGTAGTTAACTAATAGTTTGGTGAAAATTCTTCGCAATAGCAAGAAATATTGTTATTTTTAACACTAACAACTAATTGTTGTTTTTATTAATTAAAGAGAATAAATTAATTTATAAATATGTTTCTGTAAAAGCCCGTATATTGCTAAATCTTATGTTTTACTAGTAAATCTAAACATTTACCAACAACAGCCTGAAATAGAAATATTTTTTCAGGCTTTTATCATTAGAATTTGGCATATGCTAGGTTTGATCAATGACGGTCGGTAAATGAATGAGACAGTGAATTAATTGATTTAATGATAAAATTAAGAATAAAAATAAAATCATTTATTTCAATCACCTATCAGTGAAAACTTTAAATATTTTAATTATCTTTCAGATACATTCTTCATAATCTTTTTTTTATTTATGATAATATGAGTATTACTTGATTATTCATAATACAATTTCCTCGAAGCGCACCCATTTTGAAGCGCACCTTAACTAGTTTAAATTAAATGACATTTATTAGTTAGATATATTTTTAAAACACCTTCAAATTCAAAATAATCCTTTTTCAACATTTACCGTATCTTTGAGGTGACACCTAAGATTTACAGAGTGAATGGTGGCTATAGTTCGAAATAAACGAAGTGATTAAAGTATTAATATTATATTTAGTCCGAAATGAACGATGATCACTGGACAGTTCGGGCTTTTACCAATAGGAGTTGGTGAATCTTAGGTTTTACTGAAAAAAAAATCAGGATTTACCTTAGTTCGGAGTTACCTAATTATCATTATGAGACCATTATTAATTTATACACGCTGAAATTTTAATCATTTGGTTCCCGCCGTGTGGTGGTTCCACTCATGTATACAAGCAACTTTTACTAATAAGGCCAACTCTCCTGCTCGCAAAAAAAAAACAGCTGTTCCATACATTAAGGTCGAGTAGGCATTTATTAGTTAGCACTTTTGTATGGAACAGCTGCTTTTTTGCGAGCAGAAGAATTGGCCCCATGGTAAAAGTTGCTTGTAATCATGAGTGGAACCACCACACGGCGGAAACCAAATGATTAAAATTTCAGAGTGTTTATAATAAATGATTGAGACTTTAATTACTCATTATATGTCTTTAGTATAGTTTTCAATCACTTAACTTGAATTATAATAGCAGCCTTAACAATATTACAGGTAATTTATAGCACTAAACATCGAATGACAACCGAATAATTCGCCGCTTGAGCCAAGTGTCGTAACTGAGTAAGACACGTTTGGGTTGTATCACACTTGACCGATTTATAAGTTTTTGTGGGCACAATGAAAATTGGATTCGTGGCGATTATACAAATTTTGCAACGTTCCAGTTTCACAACGTGCTGTTAGGATTGTGTCTCGATTTCCTTTCAGCGAAGGTTACGCCGATGACCGTGGCTGCAACGGTGTAGTTGACTCATCACTACAATAATAATATAGGCAACTGCACTTTATAATAGTCACTTTCCTACGGAAGTTACTTTGCTGCTTCAACATGGTCTATGCTGTAATTTTTAAGGAAGGAAATATTATGAAGTGTTGTTTCATCAATGGTGGTGTGTGCATAATTACGTGTCTTATCAAATATTATTCACACTTTATATACTTAGTTGTCTTCCTGAAAACGATATTGCTTATTTTAAAAAAGTTATATATATTTATATTGTAAATTTTGGTACGCGTCAGAGTCAGAAGAATAATACATACTTATATTCTGTGATCATACTAGGTACTTAGTATTTGTTGTAGTAAAGGCAGGTTATATTTTGTATCTACTACTAAGTAGAGTTCGGAAACTAGCTTGCTGATGGTGAGCGGTTGAATCTCTTGAATTAAACCCTTTTTAGTAATAATGGCAGAATAATTTTGATATCTACACGGGATGCTACCGTGCCCCAAGATTTTGTATTGCAATTAGTACCTAACAAATATAAGTAATTAATATTGTCACAAAGAGGTTTTCGTAGTCGCGCCTAATATGAAAGGGCTTAATTTAAAAAAGAATGTCTGTAGAATATCTGCAGATCTCTATAACTTTGATTCTTTAAAAACATAACGACATTTTTATTCATCATCACAGCCATTTTAATGTCCCCACTGCTGGGGCACAGGCCTTCCTTATGGGTGGATAAGGAGGACGGGCCATTAACCCACCACGCGGGCCCAATGCGGATTGGTGTGTGTTAACGACTGCAAATGCAGCCGGGACCAACGGCTTAACGTGCCTTCCGAAGCACGGAGGAGCTCGAGATAATAAATTTTTGGTCACCCATCCCATGACCGACCCTTGCGAACGTTGCTTAACCTCCGCAATCGCTGGGCCAGGCGCTAAACCACTGCGCCACCGAGCTCCCCACATTTTTATTAGTTCAAATAAAATGTGCCTACCTATACCATAACTAGAATGGCACATGGCACGCGTGCCTAATAGACCATGACTTATACAACCAGATTAAGTATGTACGCAGATAAAATTTTACTTTACATACTTATGAAATAAAGCTTGTAAGACATCTATAGGTTTTACCAGAATTTAAATTTGACAAAATTCAGCTAGTCCTAGTACGACGATGTTTAAAATTGAAAATTAATGCTCGCGAATTTGAAATGCTATATTAACTATGTTTACACGTATTCTTTAAGAAATTTCCACTTGACAGAGCTGTTTTATTTAAAACGCTATCGACATTGGAAACATGCATACTTAATCTAGAAAATTAGTGCCGCTAAGGTATCAACGATAATCAGGCTACGTTGCGAGCTAAGCTTGTGTGCGAATACCAGTCTTCAAGTCCTATTGGAAGTTTCCGAGACAACTGGCCCTCACGGAATTTCACTCGGCACATGCCAGCATATGTGCTAAAATGTTTATTCAACGATACCACGTGTGCATATTAAATGTAAGGCTGGATAGAAAACTAATCACACTCTTTTAAATTTAATGAGCGCGTTCCAAAATTTAACAAAGACACTATTAAAGAGCAAACATATATTAATTTATCTTAATAGTTTATTGATATTATGTTACGAGTATATTATGAAATCCCATTACAATGTGCCGTGTGGTGTGAGGTCTTTACGTTAGAGAGGACGAGGATAGGTATTTTGCAAGTGATGTGTTGTTTTATTAATCGTTTAGGTATCATGTTGACATAACAGTCAGTTGCTAAATTCATGTACGGCTACATAGCCGTCATCTAGCGACGAAAGTAGATTCTTTACATGTCAGAAATTAGAGCACGATGCAATATTCACAATCTTATTTTACCATTAGCGTAAGTGCAAACAACAACTCTAAGTACGTGATTTTAAGACGGTGTATAAATCAATTCTGATGCGTATAGTTATTTTGAACTTGACCGTTATTTCGTTACATAAGTGTACAGGTTTACTAATAGGATCTGCATTGCCGGAAGTATTTTGGTGGTTCGAGCATCGATTTAGCATTTACCCTTATTGTTAGTAAAGTTTTTGACCGCGGGAATCGCAGGTATATAGAGGCGAAGTCCTCGCGCCCGCGCTCGACTATAGTTTGGAGCCGCGCGCATGACAGATCGTTGCGCCGGCGCACTCTTGCGTACGCGTAGATTTTTATCGCTAGTGCACTAATGTGATGAATAGATTAAATTAAATCGCAAACTTGGACCTCTGTGTTGTTATATGCTGTGACTTATAAGGTGTTGAAATTGTAACCATGTTAACGGGCTGGCGGTTAATTCTCTCAAAGCGTAAGTTTTTACAGGCGAACGCATTTTTTTAAAATAATGCTATGAATAATAATTTAGATCTAGTATTTCAATTAAAAACTAATCCCCGTATGCTGAAACATCATTAACAATAAGTCCCACTTAAATAAAACGAAAAGTTAATTTAATTAAACCATAAAATATTAGTTAAGTGAAGTAGTCTCAACTATTATTGAATTTTTAGAATTCAACTTACTCAACGAAATTGAAAATATTTAAATTTAGTATCATTTTAGAGTTTTTATTTTTAATCTTCTTATCTATTTAATTAAGTAAGTTATGTTTATTACTGCGATTAATTAAGTAATTCGACTGGAATGCCTAACATTATAAGTATTCAAGTGAAATCCTTGAATTACAAGCTAATTTTTAAATTAAAATAATAAAATGTGTGCATATTTTAAATTGCGGAAAACATTTTGTGGCATGTATTTTTAGTCCGATGATTAAATATAGGTATAGACTATAGTTTTCAAATGTCAATATTTAACAAAACCGTTTGTAAAGTATCTGTATATTAGTCACAGTATGCAATTCGCTATACTTTATGTTTATTTAACAAAGGCGATGAATAAAGTTCCGCTTCATCGGTATCGTGATGAAAATCGATCGCAATTCGCCCCGCGACCGATAATGAACTTGTCAAATTCCTGGTTTAATATTTCTGAATTGGTAACACTAACAGGTATTTTTTATATTATACTGGTAACACTAACAGGCATTTTTTATATTATACTGGTAACACTAACAGGCATTTTGTATATTATACAGGGTTATTTGTAAAACACCAACAACCTCGCAGGAGTAGATTCCTAACATGATAACATCACCAACAACAACATTTGTTCTACGACTTATCGGAAAACAGCCGAAAAAAAAATCGACTTTTCATACAAAACTCGATCAGCCGTTGTTCGGACATTTTGTATGGAAAATCGATTTTTTTTGTCTGTTTTAGGAAAGTCAAAGTCAAAAATAGCTTTATTCAAATAAACTTAATTATTAAGTACTTTTGAATCGTCTATATTTTCCTACCACCCGTAAAAGTCGTAGAACAAATGTTGTTTATGATGTTAGTAATGTACTCCTGCGAGGTTGTTGGTGTTTTCAAAGTCAAAGTCAAATAAGCTTTATTCAAATAAACTTAATAATTAAGTACTTTTGAATCGTCTATATTTTTGTACCACCCGTTCCAGACTTTTTTTACAAATAACCCTGTATTTCCGAATCAGATGTTAGATGAAAAAAGTGTCCCGATACAATGTAGTTTAATCGAATCCGTGACGTGTGTGTATGTACTTGCTTGACTACGAAATTCATTAAAAATATTTCTGTCTGTGACGTCTTTAATAATACTTGTGTAGTAGATAGAATCAAGATAGAATCCCACGCTCGCTTTCACTCAACTCGTATTCTAAAACAATAGAATTGATAAAGCTAAGTACTTATATAAGGTCCTTCTTAAATAGTGCACAAAATTTTAAGGGGTCAATGTACTCTGCATACAAACAACTTTTACTATGGTACTACCAACATTGAAATCGCGACAAAAAAATCAGCATTTTGATCTATTCGATTTTAAATTTTCTATGGAACAGCTGATTTTTTTTCGCGATTTCAATGTTGGTACCATAGTTGTTTATATACATGAGTACATTGACCTCTTAAAATTTTGTGCATTATTTAAGAAGGACCTTTTATAATAAGGAATTCAAAATAGAATATAAAGTGCAAAATTTTATTTTAAAATTTTTTTTTAGCAAAAGTTACTTTTTAGCTATACAAATAGTGTCACTATATATATAATAGTGTCACATTTTAGTACTTTTAACAGGTTTACCTTACACTCTATAAAAACTTAGATAATCACGAAACAATCAAAGGAAGAAATCGGTTATTTAAAACAAGATACTTAGGCTTATTTAATAAATTTACAACATAATGTTAGCAATTTTAAATATTATAGTTATGTCTTCAAAGTATAAAGTTAAGTTACGTTATGTGATATTAAAGTAATGAGCAGTTTTATTAAATTTTCTTAAGATTTCTCTGTTTGTTCATTAGCAAGTAGCCTTTAATCTCCTACTTCCGATTTAATTCGGAATTTATTCTTTATTCTATTTTTAATTTAATAAAATATATAAAAGCGTTTATAAAACTCAGTAAAATTCCTGTGTCTTCAAGCTATCATGTGCGCATGATATCAGATCTTAACTGTTACAATATTGTAGTCGCTATTTTTTTAGATTATAAAAACACACATTTGACTAATTAATTGTATATTTTATTTTTTGCATTTAACAATGTACTCTCACTTGTCTTGCATTCAAATGTTTGGATTAACATCATAACTAGACTAAGTATAAGTATTATTTTGTTAAGATCGATAAAGCTTAATGCACAAAACAGAACAAAATCGTAGAGCAGGCAATATCACAGCTTTATTTTTTTTTTATATCGAAGTTTATTTATCGTTTTCAAAGTTATAATATCTAACTTTCATTAAACTTAAAGACTATCTACCTATTTGAATGTTAAATTTTAATTTTCCTTTGTTTTCACCATTTTTCAGAATTCAATTTTCTCTTTTTAAGTTTTCTTTATCTTACTCTTAATATTTTATCGATATAAAGCTTTGATAAGGACTTTTATTTTCATTGTCATTTCAATATTCATAATTTTCATAATAGCTGCAAGTAAATTTATTTGCTTACTTCAAATATTTTTATTTTAAAATATTTTAATTCAAATGTAACAACTAGATAAGAGTACTCCATTACATTTATTGATATAGGTAAGTACCTATCTAGATACATTTATAAAGGAAGGAGCTACGTTGTTGTGACACAAGACTGCTTTTCATCATTGAAGCGTGTCTTTTGTGCTACCTGTATTATAATTACTATTTCTATAGATGGACATTGTTGGTAAATGGACATTGTTTTACCAACAATGTCCATCTTCCACGTTTGTTGATGAAATGCTATATAATTGCTATTCGAATGTAGTTAAGTACAAGTCGGAATGAGGTCGACACGCTGGCTGAGCAAAGAATACATAAGTATTTTGCTCATGAACTTGATTTTCTGTCAACGCATTTATTATTAAGATTAATAATATTACCGTACATACCACGGCAGCTGGAAAGGTGCCGAAACCAAAAATAATGTCGTGAAACAAAAATGTCACTTGAACAACAATCAAGTCACGAAATCAAAAGTTTTTGACATAATGTCAAGTGGGTACCTAATACCTACCCTGACTAACATAAAATAAGCAATGTCTTAATTAATAAAGCAGTAATAACTCCAAAGGGCCAAACAATAGGCTTTATAATTAATGCACCACCCAAAAGCCATTTTTTATTTGTTCAAGTGTTCAAGCATTTAGTTAAGTATAGCTCTGATAGTAGCTTTTAAAAAACCATTAAAATAGATATAACGTAACGTAACGTTACATATACGTAATGATTCTAAAATATTGATTCTTTACCAACTTTTTCAAAACATATTATTGGCAAATTCAAAATGCATTTGATTGTATCGGGATACTTTTTGACGCTGTAATTTTTTTTTGTGATCTAAGTAGTATATTGGATTAAATGGATTCGAAACAGGGACCAGTAGGGTTATTCACGATTGTCGGAAATCTACTCGAAAGCATTTGTTTCGAATCCGTATCCTCCGATATTACAAAAATATGGCTATTCACAAATACATTCGACTGGCATTCGATTCACTTTCCGACGGGAAACCGCAATGCATTTACAAAGTTTGGTAGCATAAGGTAGAAAATAAGATCGAAGACTAAATATCGACTTTCCGGTTCGATTCGGAAAATTAGTTTTTACCATCGCCACTCGAAAAAGTGCGTTTAATTCAACGATAAGAGTGAATAAAACGCGCATTTATTCACCGAGTGAATAAAAATATTTTGAATTTGGAACAAGCGCGCATCATATTATTATGTACACAAAAACAAAACGTGCTGAAAGTACCTAAAATACACTACGCAATAAAAAAAAATACCCGCCAAATTAATTAGGTTCTTTTTAGTGTCACTTTGGGTTCTTTTCTATATATCAGAGGGAGATTAGATGTTCAGTCTTGCATCAGTCCATTCCATCAGTCTAGTACGATCTTCAGTCTGGAAAAATTCAAAGTCTATACAAACTGATGAAATGGACTGATGCCAGACTGATCATGTAATTTCCCTCTTAGTGTGGTTGTTTTATGTTATTGGAAAATTTATTGTTTTACTATTTTCTAATGTTTAAATATTACCGATTTACCTCAATGATATTATAATTTAATTTAAATTATAATCTCATTGACTTACCTACCTAAATAATAAAATGTGATTACTAAAACTAGTATTAAGTACTGCTATTTGTTTTCTCGCAGTCAATGGTAAAAAGTAGAGTACACAACTCGTGAAAAAATAAATTCATCTTGGTCCTTTGTATTCCTCGCTTCGCTCAGGATTCTACTTTTGAATCCCTCGCTACGCTCGGGATTCAACTCTAGAATCCTTCGCTACTCTCGGGATCTAACTTAGTCCCTCGAACTAAATTTCCTCTTTTTTCACTTGTTGTATAATCTACTATTAACTCCCCTGAACCCGAATCAAAATCGAAAGATTTTGATCTACGACATCTCGTATTATCACGATGCTATGATCGTTTTGTTTGCATATCGAATAGGTTTTCCCTATCGAAGAATCAATTTATTGTATATTTTTTTAATTTTCATTCTGTAAAAACTAAAAACCCAAACGCATGAAGAGGTTTTTTAGGGGTTTTACCGGTCCCTGATTAAGTAACATTCCACGCAGTTGCTTTTTACCGTTCATAAAAAATAAGGATACAAAATAAAATTTAGTGTTTAACGATTGTTCCCCGAAGTTTTCGAAGTTTGGTCCTTCAACTGCTTTCAAGCGCTAACATTTTCTTTTCGGACTTGACAGAAAAATGCGTTTGATTGTATCGGGATTTTTGACGTTCGTACGAAAATGTTCGTATAATCTGGACTGAAATTCAAAATTTAGTAACAATCCATGCTGTTACCTGTACGTTGAGAATAAGGATACAAATTAAATTAGTGTTCTACGAATACGAAGTGTTTTAAGATTTCGTCCTTCAGTTGCTTTCAAGTACTAACGTTCTAGTCTACTTTTATCACAGAAAGGAATCGTTTATTACTTCCTTATTCATATTTTTTTATGTTATTTTTTATTAGAGTGGTTATTAAAAACACGTGCCTCTGTTTTACAGGCTTGAGTAGAGTACAATTTGTACAATTAATAAGGTGTAGGTATAGGTAGTATGTAATGAATTGCAAAAGCTTTAAATAAACGATTTTGCAGAATAAGTTGCCTGTTAATTACCTGTTTTAATTGAAATGTTAGGAATTACGATGTTGATAATTATTGTTCATTGATGCGAAAATCTTAAAAGACCTTGACTTTGACCATGCCAAATGGGTTGCGCGAAATTATAAAGTGATAAAATAAAATACTTACCTCAAAATAAATAAAAACATTGTTTTTCACATTTGAAAATACCATAGTATTTGTAAATTATTTATAACTTGTAAGTTAGGTAAAATATATAATCAAAGTAGGTAAACTTTTTCGGTTTTTTTTATTGCACAGGATCTTTAACGCCAGTCATAAGAAAACTATATTTTATAAAAAAGAAAAACACTTTTTATCTTTCTTTACAAGGCCTGTTATTACATACAGCCTATTACAGTTTAACTTAAATAAAGCTAAATATAGCTAAAAGCATTTTTCTAATATAAAAACTATAACGATATTTTAATTGTGTCGTGCGAATGAACGCAACTGCAAATTGATTGCATGTTGTTGCCTAGAAGTGGTCTAACACGTGAATCAGTGTCACACACACTAGTCACTAGTGTATAATAGTTATCATACTAATATAATACAAGTGACCAAAATCAATTTTAAATCACGAACTAGCGAAGTAGTCCATGATTCTAATATAGACTACTGAGCACAGTGAGTGATTTAAAGTCACGAGGCAGAACAAAATTTTGGTCTCGTGTAAAACATACAACTTTTCACCTCTACCAGCGAGAAAATTTTTACGTGAGTTTCCTAGTAAAAAGCTAAATTTCAGCATTAGAAACTTGTTCATTCAATTCTTTTGCAGTTAGACAATTATCTTCATCGTTGAACGCACTATTTTTTTGTAATTTATCACAAAAATAGTTCGATCAAACCTATGCTGAAAATTATTATTCATAAAGTAGGTTTCCGCCGTTTTGTTTTACATTATTACTTCATTAATTTTCGTGCTGGAGAGGTGACAACAATATTATTGTACTAACAATAATATTGTTTGTTCCTGTGCCTTCGCTTCGTGATTGGATGTGAACTTTTGCAGATTTGGAAACTGATTGTACGACTGATTTAGCAGACTATTCTTCATACCAGATGGTAAATCTAAAAATCCTGACAAAAAGCCTGATATCTACTAAAAAGTTCTGACGTTTTGCTGAGTTGATAATATGTATTATTGTTTTTCGTAAAATACACATTAAGTGATATATAATATCCTTATAATAATATCTCACCTCAAGAAAGCAATTTTAATAATATTTACATTTAAGTAAGTTTACCTAGTTTGTTTTTTGCCCAAACTTCTGTGTTTTGAAAATTATTTTTGGTTTAATTTAAAACAAGTGCTGAAATGTAATTATCTACATATATAAATTGGCCCCCAGTCCCCGGCGGCCCCGCTATTCCTAGCTACGGTAGCGGCTATGGTAACGGCGGGGCAGGGGGTGCTAAGAATCCCCGGGTGCGGATCGGCTACCACCAATCACGAAAATTGCACCTGGCAACCTATAACACGCGCACACTGAGGACCGACACGAAGTTAATCGAGTTGGAAGAAGTTATAAGCAAGTTACGCTGGGACATCATTGGGTTATCTGAAGTCCGAAGAGAGGGAGAGGACTCGATAATCCTTAATTCCGGTAACTTGCTGTACTACCGGGAGGGCGACCAACAGTCCCAAGGTGGTGTCGGGTTCATCGTCCACAAGTCCCTTGTCAACAACGTGATTACCATCGGAAGTGTGTCGACCAGGGTGGCGTACCTTATACTCAGAATATCCAAACGGTATTCGTCGAATGTCATACAGGTTTACGCACCGACCTCGACGCACCGAGATGACGAAGTGGAGGCTATGTATGAGGAGATCTCTAAAGCCATGCATAGCTACAAAACCCACTACACCGTTGTGATGGGGGACTTCAATGCAAAGTTGGGGAAACGATGCGGTGATGAGCTGAGAGTGGGGCAATTTGGAGTTGGGCAACGGAATGACAGAGGCCAGATGCTAGCCGACTTTATGGAGAAGGAGAACCTCTTTATGATGAACTCATTCTTCAGAAAGCCGGAAAGCCGGAAGTGGACTTGGGTCAGTCCGGACGGTACAGTCAGAAATGAGATTGATTTTATCATGTCGACGAAAAAGCAAATATTCAATGATGTCACTGTGATCAACGCCGTTAAGACGGGGAGCGATCACCGATTGGTACGTGGCACATTGAATATCAACATAAAGCTGGAAAGATCTCGACTGATAAAATCAACACTCCGACCATTGCCGGCCCATATCCAAAACCCCGAGAGCTTTCAACTCGAACTCCAAAACCGTTTCGAAGCCCTTGAGAACAGCATAGATGTGGACGATCTAAACAATATGGTGGTGGATACTGTCCGTACGGTAGGGTCCAAGTTCTTCAAGACCCGCCGTCCCAAGCTAAAGAAACTCTCCGACCACACACTCCTACTCATGGATCAGAGACGTGAAATGAGGCTCCAGAGTTCAGTAGATGCTAATCGTTATCGGCAGCTTAATAGACAGATATCTAAGTCTTTGACGAGCGACCTTCGCCAATTTAATACGAATCGTATTAAAGAGGCTATCGAGCGGAACAAAGGCTCCAAAGTGTTCGCGAGAGATCTGTCTATTGGGCAAAGCCAGATGACGAAGCTGAAAACTGACGACGGACGCATCATCTCAGCGAAGCCTGAAATCCTTAGGGAGATCGAGAGTTTCTATGGGCAGTTATATTCCACGCAGACACCCGTTGAAAGCAAGGCTAAAGACCCCAGAGCCAAGCTTACCCGACACTATACCCAAGATATCCCGGACGTCAGCATGTACGAGATTAGTATGGCTCTCAAACAGCTGAAAAACAACAAGGCGGCGGGCGACGACGGAATCACTACAGAACTTCTGAGAGCGGGCGGTAAGCCGATACTTAAAGTCCTCCAGAAGCTTTTCAATTCCGTCATCGTCGAGGGCAGAACGCCGAAGACATGGAACATAAGTGAGGTGATTTTGTTCTTTAAAAAGGGTGACAAGTCCCACTTAAAGAACTATAGACCCATCTCGCTTCTGAGTCATGTCTATAAGCTGTTTTCGAGAGTCCTTACGAACCGTCTCGCTCGCAAATTCGACGACTTCCAACCTCCCGAACAAGCCGGGTTCCGAAAAGGCTTTAGCACCATAGACCACATCCATACGCTGCGGCAGGTCATACAGAAGACCGAGGAGTATAATCTGCCACTTTGCTTGGCGTTCGTGGATTATGAGAAAGCCTTTGATTCGATTGAAACCTGGGCGGTGCTGCAGTCTCTCCAAAGGTGCCAAGTGGACTACAGGTATATCGAGGTGTTGAGGTATTTATACAAAAATGCCACCATGTCGGTCCGAGTACAGAACCAGAGAACAAATCCTATCCAACTGCAGCGAGGTGTGAGACAGGGAGATGTTATTTCTCCGAAACTGTTCACAGCTGCGTTGGAGGATATCTTTAAACTCTTAGACTGGAAAGGACTCGGCATCAACATTAATGGCCAATACCTAACACACCTTCGTTTTGCCGATGATATAGTTCTAATGGCTGAGACGTTGGAGGACCTGAACACAATGCTCGAAGATCTCCGTAGTGCTTCCCAAAGAGTGGGTCTTAAAATGAACATGGATAAGACGAAAATCATGTCGAATGCCCATGTTGTGCCCGCTCCAGTTCATGTTGGGAACACTGCACTTGAAGCTGTTGACCATTATGTATACCTAGGACAGGCAGTCCAGTTAGGTAGGTCCAACTTTGAGAAGGAGATCTCTCGTCGAATCCAACTCGGATGGGCAGCATTCGGGAAGCTCCGAAAAATCTTCGTGTCCGATTTACCTCAGTGTCTCAAGACGAAAGTCTATGACCAGTGTGTGTTGCCAGTGATGACTTACGGCAGTGAAACGTGGTCGCTAACTATGGGTCTCATAAGGAGGCTCAAGGTCACCCAGCGTGCAATGGAGAGAGCCATGCTCGGTATTTCCCTGCGTGATCGAATCAGAAATGAGGAGATCCGCAGGCGAACTAAAGTAACCGACATCGCTCGAAGGATTGCTCAGCTAAAGTGGCAGTGGGCTGGACACATAGCGAGAAGAACCGATGGCCGTTGGGGCGGAAAGGTTCTGGAATGGCGACCGCGCACCGGACGACGCTCCGTGGGTAGGCCCCCGACAAGGTGGACCGACGATCTGGTGAAGATTGCCGGAAGCCACTGGATGTGGGAAGCGCAGGACCGATCGTCGTGGAAATCCTTGGGGGAGGCCTATACCCAGCAGTGGGTGTCGTGCGGCTGATATGATGATGATGATGATGACATATATAAAACTCTAAATTGATTGATTGATTGTTGGGATAGGTGTAGAGCCCTAACGGCTGAAGGTAGAGACACCATTTTTGGAGGGTAGATACCTTTCATGGTGTAGGTGAGCACTAAGAAAGCGTTTTGGAAAATTCCCGTTATACAGAGTGCTACAGCGTGTTCCAGTTTGTATGGAGATTTGGATAGGGCTGAAGGTAGAGACACCATTTTTTAAGGGTAGATAGATACCTTTAATGGTGTAGGTGAGCACTAAGAAAGGGTTTTGGAAAACCCCTATATACAGTGTGCTACAGAGTGTTCCAGTGTGTGCATATTTTTATGGGAAAATTTAAATGTGTGAAATTAGGTCTACTGATAAATACCTAGGTATATTGGTAATCCGTGACTTTCAAAATAAATGCACATCTACCTTAATCACGCGAACGAAGTTGCGGGCAAAAGCTAGTCTGGTACATTTTTAGAAATAGCTCAGAAAACCTTTTCATTCGATAGCACACAAGATAGGTTTCGGATCAAACTTTTCTTATTCTTTTTCTTATCATATTTGTTTCTTATCATACATATTCATTTTAAAAGCTTTGTAATCATGAAAAACTAAAACAAACTGTTTTTTTAAATAATAATATTTTTAAAATTGCCTTCTTTAGGTTAGGTATGAGAATATTACATACCTATCATTTGAAGTAAGTATAATTTATGAAAAATAATTCAACCGTGTAGTATCTGGAGAAACCCAATCTTGGTATGTTTTGAAAATGTTTTTGGTTTAAATTAAAAGAAGTGGCTGAAATATAATAATGTGATAGAACCGGCTTAGAAAAACCTTTAATTTGGATATTACACACACTTATAGATTGTGGAACAAAAAAAAATTCCCATCCAAAAAAAACTCCTCTTCTAAGGGAAGAATTTTTAAAAATAAGTACAATATACAATGTTAAGAACTAATTTAGGTACTTAAGTACTAATTAATTTTTAATACTAGCTTCGGAAATTCCATTTTGGAATAAATCAATCACTCATAATTTAGCGAAGATAGGTTCGTTCTAAAGAAGTGATTAATTCGTTTGCACGTTGCAAAAGTTACCAGTTATTGCAAAACTAATGTCATTGCAGTGCTAAAATGTTAGTAATGTTTAAAAGAAACATTAATCATCATTAAATGAGGCGCACGAAACTTTTAGTTTCGCAATTTAAGTATTTTGTTTACAGCGAGCTAATTTAAGCCAGCGAACTAAAATCTATGGTATAAGTATTCTGCTCGAAAAATGGCACCATACGAAAAGTACAACTAAGTGGATAGAGCTAAAAATGCTGGCATTTAATTATGCAGCACAAAGCGTCTGAACACTGGTTGCTTATTAACGACCATAATTTGTATACTCATAGATATTTTCTATACTTAAACGAAAAAATAAGATACGTTTTTTTCTGCTTCTTTTTACTGCCTTCTTTGCATCTTTTACACCATTTGACTATAAAGGACGTCATTTCTAATAAACTCTCTCTTTCAATCTTCTCTCTACAATCCAAACTGTAATTTATTAAAAGGAACACTGACGTCTTTCACCGGGTGCGTGGCTGGCCCGACTGAAGCTGAGCGGGTTGTACTTTTTCGGCCCCGTGTGGTGCCATTTTTAGGGTTCCGTACCCAAAGGGTAACAACGGAACCCTATTACTAAGACTCCGCTGTCTGTCTGTCTGTCTGTCAACTGGCTGTATCTCATGAACCGTGATAGCTAGATAGTTGAAATTTTCACAGATGATGTATTTCTGTTGCCGCAATAACAACAAATACTAAAAATAGAATGAAATAAATATTGAAAGGGGGCTCCTATACAACAAACGTGATTTTTTGCCGTTATTTGGTACGGAACCCTTCGTGCGCGAGTCCAACTCGCACTTGGCCGGTTTTTTAAAGCAATATTTGTTTGCAATTACACTTCCATAGATATTAGTTCGCTGATTTAAGCTGTGAAATGAACTCATTAGAGATGCTTAAACTTAAAATAGAAGTTAATAGGAAAATCATTGATCCAATTTAAAGCCACTTTATGCATGTCAAATTAAGTAAACTATGTCTACGTTTAACTTATTTTTTTGTTTTAAGTACCCTAGCGATATACAACGTGTTACAAAAATACCCCTAATGCCGATTATGGTAGATAGGGACCATCAAACTGAACAACTTTTACTATGGGACCAACTTTAAAATCGTGAAAAAAATGTGCTTTTACATTTTGATATTTTCGATATTAATTTATGTATGAAACAGCTGAATTTTATTCGCGATTTCAGAGTTGGTCTCACAGTAAAAGTTGTTCAGTTTGATGGTCCCTTTTTACCATTTTCGGCATTAGGTATTTTTTTATAACTCGTTGTCAGTTCTTTAATTTTTCACATCATCAATTTACGCATTTTCATAGAAGTCGAAGAAGTCCATTCCATTATCAACTAAGTAATTAACCGTAAAATACCGCAACCCGGGCGAATGATAAACCTCAGAGCAACCGACTCGTTAGATGCAAGAGTCGGTAGTTGGAACTATGTACTCAGGTGGGAATCCATGTTAATTAGCCGTTGCAATATTTAACACCCCGTTAAACATATCAATCAATGCACGTGACAAGATTTTTTTATTGTTCGACTTGATACTGTCACGTAAACTAGTGATTATCTCGTTATCCTATTCACTTGTGCTCGTGATACCGCTGATAATCTATAGAAACAAAAGATTTACGATAGGGCTGCAACCAACAATTAGGATTTGTTCCGGATTCGTCATGTTCCTGATTCGTCGTATTCCAGATTCGCCGAGTTCCAGATTCGACGTATTCCAGATTCGTCGGAATACAGTCAATGACATATTTTTTTATTCATTAATTCAATTATTTATTTAATTATAAGATACAAAAACAGCATAACATAAATTGCATTTTAGTTTATAAATGAGCTAATCTGAAGCATGTTCGAAATAAAAAAAAAACAAATACAAAATTCCCACTTATTTTACTGATAATTTGTCCATTTCAATAGTTTATTTTATTGTGAGACCTTTTTTGACATGCGCAACGTGATGGCGAGGCTTGCAAGCAATTTTAAACTTAAAATGGTAAAGCGCCAGTGTTATCGATTGTACGTATTACGACGAATCAGGAAATCGGCGAATCTGGAATTCGGCGAATCTGGAATACGGCGAGTCAGGAACATGACGAATCCGGAACAAATCACAATTAGCATTTTTGCGATTGCTATGCCAATGCTGCATAAGGCTGCTTTGGCGCTCGATCCCCGTATCAAAAACGCGCGATTTTGTTTGCTATTTTAACGGTGCTGCATCAAGTTTTAGCAATACTGGCAACTGGTATTCAAAGTGTGCGTGGTATACACAATAATTAATAGTATTAACGTAGCGTTCAGATGCTAAAGAAAGGATAATTTGTCGACCGCCAACGCTAAAAGTATCTTGTGTGCTGGCTTGCTATGATGGCCGTAAAAAAAAGACCGCGGTCGATTTATGTTGGTAATATCTGTGACCGAATATAATATAGGAAACGTTATGGACATAATAATAACATCTATTCTGTGGTTATGGTTTAACTTTACATCAATTGTACGTGTGTAGTTTTTAGTATGAACTAGCAGTACATTATCGTCATTTAACATAATGTTTTTATAGAAATCTGAAAGTCAATCATTGTGTTCACATTTTTATATTATGTGACTATGAAATGTTATTAAATGTAGATTAATTTTATTAAGTATAAGGTCTTTCCTTACATATATTTTTTATGAGTAAGTATTTGTCGCACTTCGGTAATTTAATTCAGAGTTAAGTTATTTATTACCTAGTTAAATCATGGTTTTTCCAAAGTTTCCGAATCAGAGGACAAACTGGCTGTAATGGAAAATCAGTCATACGCCTTTGGCCATCCATTAGGTGGGTAATAAACCAACTGAATGACGAATAGGTTTGCGGTGAAAGGCGCTCAGCCTGTTCAGCGACTCTTACAACTAGCAATTATAGACACTCGATTCCTGCACTTTAAACACTAGACAGATTATGAACTTAGATGAAGATGGAGGGCTTAATGGGACACGAAGAGGTAAAGCTACATGTACTTCCCGACCTGGTACAAAAGATCGAAGTGCGCTTTACTTTAAAATATTGAAGCAATAGTTTTGATTGCAATAGAGGAATTTGTGTACTCTCTTGTTACGTAGGTAAAACTAGCAAATTTTAAAGCGTGTGCAAGCTTGTAGTAAATACGTTTTTGAAGGATTACCTATGTATGTTTCATTTACATAGTTCTGATTCTATACAACATGTTACAAAACTCCTTTAGACGCATAATACCACATACGCAAAATACCAACTACGCACTATCCCTAATGCCGAATATGGGAGATAGGGACCATCAAACTGAACTTTTTCTATGGGACCAACTTTGAAATCACGAAATAAAACATCTGTTTCATACAAAAAAATAAATGAATAATAACGAAAATATCAAAATGTATGAAACAGCTGCTTTTTTCGCGATTTCAGAGTTGGTCCCATAGTGAAAGTTGTTCAGTTTGATGGCCCCTATCCACCATACTCGGCATTAGGGGTAATTTTTTAACACGTTGTACTGTAAGTACTTACTGCTACAAAATCTTCTAACAAAACAAAATCATGATGAATCTACCGCGAAATCGATTTCTGATAGTTTCTCATATGCATCTCATAAACTGGTTAAAGTTGGCAATAGGTAGTAGCATGAAGTTGGTAGTACCTATCTATAGTTAGTTTCCAACGCACGCCAGGCTGTCTGGCAAGTTAAAGTCTGGCATTCATGGCTGCCACTTTATCAGACCTAAAGATCAAAGTACATCAACTCACTACACAAGTTTTATTAAATGCACGTGAGTTTTGTTTTCTAAAAAAATCAAATAAATATTTTTAAAAATATGTTTAATAAATATGTATGCACCAAAAGCTTTCATGATGGTGAAACTTTTCGATGTATTTTTTTTTATTTTATTAATTAAATACAAATTTATTTAACCTATGAACGAAGTAACCCTCCTGGAAAGTTCTCGTTTTGTTACGTTATACGTCCACACATCAAAAAATTTTGCGATCGCTAGCTAAAGCAGAAAAAAAAAGAATATCGTACTAAAGAAAGATTTCGATTTTTCAAACCGATCGCAAACTTATTTTGATATGTGTATACGTACCTATACTTAGATACCTATTCTATGAACCTACCTGAGAGAAGATAGAAATCTTTTCTCGATAAATGGTTCCAATCAACTGGTTTTTATCCCATACTGATTTAGACATAAAGTAGTTTTTGTGCAATACGTTTTCAATACCGGTCTCATCACGCTTAATTGCAACTTCTAGGTATTACCCCTACTACGAACTTCAATCATTTCTGTAAACCATACGAAGCTGTTTTTTTTAATTCGAATAGAAAAATAGCTTAAATGAAAGTATTTACATGAAATTCGAATAATAGGTAGGTACTTACCGAAATTCTATACTTTCCATGCCTTGCATTGCATAGGTACTTTTGCAGACTTTGCAGTGTAAGTATATCTATAATTTTCTTATGAAGCTTTAGAAACCAAGCAATAAATATAATCGTATTATTGAAACCAAACACTATTTGTCTTTCCTCGGAAAATAAAAACCGGTCAAGAGCGAGTCGTTCTCGCGCACCGAGGGTTCCGTACCATCATAATAAATACACTGCAGAGTAGAATAATAAATTTATTATTGCAGTTTTAGGTCAGCGCCATATATGACCGATAGTGGAACTAATGTTTACTTTTTTAGAATTTTGATATTTTCTAAAAAAATTTGCTATATTGAGACATCGTTTTATTTTTCCTGTAATCTTTATATAAACTGCTATCACAAAATTATTTCAGATTTTTGATAGATTCAGATTAGATAAGGGGCGGAACGGTATTTTTTTTACTTTTTTCATCATAAGTCGAGAACTATGCGGCCTAAAAAAAAGAAAAAAAAACACGAATAAAAACGTGCAAACGGTGCTCTTTTATATGATACCCCACATGCCTTTATAGCCCCACTTCAAATTTTTAAGATCCCTTTTCAGTCCCTGTTATCAAAAAGATATATTTATTTTTTTATTTCTTTCTTATTTGCAAAATAGTTGAATAAATGTCATCTTAAACTATTCAAAATTTAAAGTTGATACCATTAGTAGTTCTCGAGATATCCAGCTGTGACAGACAGACTGAGTCACACCATAAGGGTTCCTTTTTTACCATTTTGGTACGGAACCCTAAAAATGAACGGTAGTTCAAAAAAGTAATGGAACCATTTACTATCTAGTAAATAGGTATATTTACTAGATAGTAAATGGTTCCATTACTTTTTTCTCACTATTCACTATTGTTGTGAGCCAGTAGGTACGGTCAGCAATGAAAGTTGTTTAGCACTTAAGTACTTTGTCATAATACCTTTTTGACTAATGTTTCGAACCGTGAGACATCTGTTAGTTGCTATGACAAAGAACCAATGCGTTAAGCGACTTTCATTGTTGATTGTACTCCTACAGTTACACCTACCAACGCAGGCCATACCAAAATTAAGACATGATATCGATGCTATGGACTAAAATGGGAACAATTCATAACGGGCTCTTAAGGTCATGTGGAGCCTTTATATTCCGGTGGTGACGCCATCGCCACCGAGGAAGCATTAAGTCCGATTTCGGTCGATGTCAACTATTATGGAAAAAATTATATACACACATACATAAATACACCCACGCCTGTTTCCCATGGGGGTAGGCACTGTAGGCAGACTATGGATCGCCACCTGCTACGATCCTTGCCCACTTTTTTTTTTTTTATTATTATTTTATTTTGGCACATAACAGTCATTACATTAACTTGGGTAGTTACAAGGGTTATTAAATAGACAAGACAGTGCCGAATATTACTAAATAACATAAAGTAGTGGATTGTTGCTTTAAATACACCGTGCGCAGTGCGGGATAAGATAATAGGAAACTTAATTAAATTACAAAGTTGAGTTGCTTGCATTACAAACAAACTATAAACGGAATTTAGAAAACTAAAAGAAACTATTTAATGTTGATGTAGTTATGTTGTTAAGGTATTCAATTTTTGTGTTACTTTAGCCTTGAACATTGATAAGGAGTTATTAAATATGTCAATATCAGAAAAAATATTATGATATTATTAAAAATAATATGTCAATATCTTTCACTTCATTTATATCCATTCTTAATGGGGAAGGCAACTGTCAAAATGGCGCTGCGTACGCTTGTACCACGAGAGCTATGAAAACAAAGGACTTTTACTTAAAAATATCGTTTTTTTTAGCTTTAAAATGATTTGATTCTGTGTAGGCTTTAAAAATGTCGGCACTTACAAATTTCCGAAAAATCTTAATATAAAAAAAAATGGATAAATTCTGTAAGAATAAAAACGTCTTAATTTGGCTTTAAATTCCGGCATTTGCATTGTAGAATAGTCTTTGATATCCATTTTGGGTCAATGGATCTTTTTCGGTAAAAAAAAACCACAAAATAAATACCTATTTTCTCATACATTTTGTACTGAACGTCTGTCTTAGGAACAAGCGTACGCAGCGATATCTACAATTAGCTTTGCGTTGCCAACCCCATTATACATGCCCGGCGATTTTTGTCACTGCGCATACCAGCCTTTTTTATTGTTTTTTTATAAAATAAAAATTAAAAGCATCGTAACTCTTTATGTAAGTACTTTTATTAGCTATTTACCCAATTACTTATTAATCTGTTATTTCTTTCTGCTTCTCAATATTCTTATTTCAATCTTTCAGACACTAATCTCTAACAAATTCTCCTCGATTGATTCTCCATCGCAAAGCTCAAACCTTTGGACGGAACAGGCTGATACTTTACATATTGACGTCACAGTCTACCTAATTTTGACGTAGGTATGATCCGCTAAGCAAGGAATCATCGAAAATGGGAAGTGGAGTTTTATATGCTTACACTAAACGATTTACATTCGTAAGAAGCTACAAATACCTTTTGATAGCTGCTACCTATTTTAATAATTTATAGCTTTTATTGACCGAGCGAGCACGAAGTGCGAGCGAAGCGTCTCTGCTTCAGCTTGGGCAAAAATTCTTTCGTATGTCCGGCTGTCTGTTCCAACCTACAGGCACAGAATACATAATAGTACAACAGGTCGCATTTCTCAACCGATTCTTGTGAAATTTTGTGAGCAGGTTCGAAAATCATACAGAATTTTTTTGTCAAGCCATATTTTTAAAATTTTTCAAAATGGCGGAGATATGTTAAAAAAACAGATTACAGTCCGTTTTCCAGCTCTGCCTGTTTTCCTCTACAGGTCGCATTTTTCAACCGATTCTAGTAAAATTTTGTAAGCAGGTTAAAAAATCATGTAGATTTTTTTGTCAAACCAGTTTTTTGAAATTTTTCAAAATAGCGGAGATATGTTAAAAAAACCTATTTCAGTCCGGTTTTCCAGCGCTGTATGTTCTCCTCTACAGGTCGCATTTCTCAACCGATTCTCGTGAAATTTTGTGAGCAGGTTCGAAAATAATATAGATTTTTTTGTCACGCCAGTTTTTTGAAAATTTTCAAAATGACGGAGAAATGTTAAAAATACATATTTCAGTCCGGCTTTTCAGTGCTGTCTGTTTTCCTCTACAGGTCGCATTTCTCAACCCCCTAGAAAGTTTGCGATAAATTCTTCTTAGGTATATTACTAAATGAAATTAAAAAAATCGCTGAAAATGAGTCCAAACGTCTGGAATAGCACCAGATTTACCTGCTTACAAGGAATAACTAGGTACTTAAAATCTACAAATAATTGAACAGATACGTAAAATTCTAAAAAAGTAAAGCAAACGAAGAAAATTTTAATTTGCATGTGCTTTTCATTTTATTAAGATTTTTTAACGATGTTTCGTACAAATAAATATTTACTTGAGTTAGTTTCAACTATATAATTCTATATTCCATGGATTGTGGACCGAATTTCTAAAATTTTCACTGGTCAAGCAACACTTACTTAGTTCAAAGTAAAAAAAATACCGTGTGGAAAGTGCATGTCAGAGTTAGGAGAAACAAATTCCAGTCATGTTTATGTAAACACGTCGTTTAGAAGCCATTACCAATTAGTGTGTCAATAGAAACACTACATTACGTTGCACGATAATTACGAACGCTAGACTTGGAGACAATCTTACAATTGAAATACTTTACACACTTTTACGGATACTTACGCGGTTTTATTCTTTAATAATTTTTAATAGTCAATTTAATAATCTTTAATAATTATTCTTTAATAAAACCGCGTAAGTATCCGTAAAAGTGTGTAAAGTATTTCAATTGTATTGTTTTGGATATAATATTTTCTTTTTTCTAATTTCTGAACGTGTACTTTAATATTTATAAAAATCATATAAAGTTTATTTGATTTTTATAAATATTTTATATAATATTTATATTATAAACCAATCAAACTAAGTATGAATTTTTGAAGTGAAAACTTCTTTAGCGGCGTTGTACACTTTTTTTGTAATGGGGAAAAAATGTTAAACTCGCGTCAGTCAGAATGGCGTCTCGCGAAAATGGCGATACGCCATTCTGTAACATAAAATGTCATGTTTGTGTACGATAGCGCAATAAATAAATATTGTATTCTACCTCATAAATGAAAGTACTTTTATACTGATAATTAAAGCAATTCGTGCAAAATTATTCCCTAACCATTCCAAAATATCAAAAATGCACAACGTTAATGTTCAAGTTTTCACTTCTGCCGGCACTCCCGGAGTACAACCCGATTTTTTTTTCATAAAATCGCGTAGTGCACAGAAATCACAATTTGAACAGCAATTGCCTTATATCGCAAAAGTCAAATTAATAAACCAATCAAAAGAAATACGAAAAAAAAATTCGGGTTGCACTCCGGGAGCACTCCCGGAGTGCAACCGGCAGAAGTGAAAACTTGAATATTAACGTTGTGCATTCTTGATATTTTGGAATGGTCAGGGAATAATTTTACACGAATTGCCGTCTTACGAATTTACTCTGCATTTGAATTTACGAATACAGAAAAGTATTGTACGAAGGTCTTATCCATAGCTTGACAGAAAATCTAGAGTTTTGACATTGAATTAAAAAATTAGCGCGTTGCTATGGTGACACAAGTGTTTACGTCTTGAAATGACGCGCCGCCAATTTCGCCGCGCCCCGTAGAAAGAGAGGGGGATACTTCCGCTACCGGCTGTCTACGCTACATCCGTCTTACGAATTTTCGATCAGGGTCACGTGACCCTGACTGACGCGAGTTTAAATTTTTTTCCCCATTACAAAAAAAGTGTACAACGCCGCTAAAGAAGTTTTCACTTTAAAAATATTTCATAAAACCTCCTAGTACACAGAAATCAGCCTTATCGTAAAAGTCAAATCAATAAATCAATCAAACTTAGTATGAATATTTTTTTTCATAAAACCGCATAAACATAAAACATGAAAATCACAATTTGAATAGCGATATTGTCTTATCGCAATCCCGAAGCATGATATGACAATCCCCTTTAAAGGTTCGATTCCCAGCCGGGTCAATGTATAAAAAATTTCCACATAGCCTCTGGGTGTTTTATGGTAGTCGTAGTTTCTAATTTACATAACGTAGGGGAGAGTAGGGTATTACCGCGCGGTTGATAATTTCGCACCCCTTGGTTTCTCGAAAACTATCAACTCTATGCACCTGCAATAACAGTCAAATCTTAGCTCTAAGAACCTCTAACCTCGCCCGCACACCTTCAATTCCCGTCGAACAACCAGAGCGGAAGGCCACGCGCTTTTAGTTTTTCCACGCACACGATCTTTTTTTTTCTGATATTTTAATGAGAGGTGAGTCAATCAATATTACCTTATGACTAATAAACTACATACATTTATAACGTAAAAAATATGTAGAATTTGTGTGCAGAATTATTTTAAATTAATTCTTTAAGTTTGTTTTTGTTTCTGAGGATACAAATAAAAATTACCATGTTTGATAATTTCGTGCGCAGGGCGCGAAATTATACAGTATGAAATTATCTATGGCAAATATTATTCTTTACAGAAGGTGACGAAAACGAAGGAAGATGGCTAATCTTCCTACGAAGTAATTGCATACTATAGTAAAAGCATTCCGAAAATGAACAATTATTTTAAGATTAATTAGTTTTCGAAGTAGAAAGACATCTTTTGTGTAACAAACAAATGATGTCTTTATTAATCGTTCAATATGGAAACTTATAAGTTTACAATTTTGACACTGAGTTGATTAATGAATATAAAAAGAAATAAATATCCATAATTTCCATTTTTCCCAAACGCTGTAGTAATAGTTATCAGTTTATTGTCAATTTTAATTAGAGGCGCGGTTTTATCAGACCCAGCGCAAAGTACCGACCTACGGGCATGATATTATCAGGCCAGTTTGATAATATCGCGTTTTCCCATTTTTTTGTTATTTGCTCATATTTTTGTTTCGTGTTTTATTTTGATGATTTTGAAGATTCGATAGCGTAGCTAGATAAATTCCCCACCTATAGTAATATTTAGTTTTTATTTTAACCCAACCTGAGGTTAGTTATATTTAAATTTCCTTAGGGGCTCGGTAATACCCTACTCTCCCCTACCACCTACTTGTATGCTGTTGTCAAATAATATTAAAGGCACAAAATCGTTAACGGTTTTGTAAGTATTTCAATACTTATTTTTGGTAAAGACTTTCAAAACCTTGATCCTTGACCTTCCTTCCTAAACTACAGGTGCACATCGCTAATTCGTCACACTATGTTAGTTGACGGCAAATATACGTAATCTTTGTGTAAATTATAATGGCATTCCAGCGCACCCTGACATCACGGTCCGATGAGTACAATGCTGCATCAGAAAAGCGCATGAATACCTATGCTAATAGGTACCTACATGTCTAATACACGAGGATGACTCTGACGTGTTTCGCAGTTTGCTTTAACGCCTGTAGGCCCTGTAGCACACCTCCGTCATGAAACCGTACCAGCGGCACCGTGGTAGTTCCGCCATAGTTCCACTATGAGTTGTCTTCTATCGACGACGATATATTGTTATAAGGATTACATTTACGTAGCGGTTTCGCGTCATTGCTATCGCGTGTGTCAACGGTGGGAGTCGGAGCCGATCGGGTGGAATAGTGCGTGAAAAATCTATGCATTAGAACCAAAGACTTCTATACTGTATTCTATTAGAACAGGCTGTTCGCATTTATTTCGCTTGTCGAACTCATGACGGAACCTATAATGCGGTGTTCCGCGGGCGGAGGTGTGCTTCGTAAAATTTGCAATTCAATAAAATGGCCGAATTGAAAAAAGCAAGTGTGGCTGAAATCTGACCCAAAAACTACATCATAAATTGCATATTTCCTCAAAAAAGTAATTTGATAAAGTATCCTACTAATATTTTTTATGTTTGGATGTTTGTTACTCTCAATCACGCAAAAAAGGCTGAACGGATTTAGATGTGGTACATAGGTAGTTTTAACCTGGATTAAAACAAGGGATACCTACTTTTTATCCTGGTTAAAGGTTCCTAAAGAATTTTCAATCAATATACCTCCAATAAAGTTATTTCAGTTTGGCTGCTTTCACTGACTATAACTTAATTCCGACGTCGGTCGCCGGGTCGCGCGCCGTCTCGGAGTCGATATTATACTTTACTTAAATCGCCTCTCTCTAAATTATTCCTAACTATGCCCTTGATTATTAGCCGTTAAATTAAACTAAGGATTTCGTTTCTAACTGCGACATATTCACTACAATACCTACAACTGTCACCTACATAATTCTTGCTTTACCTCGTACCTTGGGAGTTGTCGCGTCTGTCGTATGAATGGAATAGAAACGCAATTATTGCGTTGACATCTCCGAGAGTTTAATTTGAGAGCATGATTATAGTACGAGCAATTTTATTATTCTTCCTGATCACCGTCGCCGTAACGTGACCGACGTGTACCTACAATTGCAATAAGCACAGCAATGTAAGTTTTTTGTTAATTGGAATGTCATCACATCAGCTATTTATGTCTGCACTGCTGTGAGTAGGGTTGCCAAATCTACTAATAAGTACAGACAGTATCCTACTTGTAATATTCTGAATTCTGTGATCCTACTAAATTTGGGGCAAAGAAACTATACATAGGTACTGTTGGAAAATTATATGCATAATAGCCAAATCTATATCATTTAGCACTACAGAGATAAGATAACACTGTCGGTCGGGTTATTATTTCTATGATTTCCGTTCCATTCCATTTCGGTTTAGGTACCACGTTCAGAACCACAAAAAAAAAAAAAAAAAACCTCGTCATTGTAAGTAGAATAAAGGTATTCCCTATCGAACATCACAAAATTCTCCATTTGAACATAAGCAAAAAATATTTTCTTATGTGGATAGTTAAATAGTTATTGTTATAAGTAGTACTTAGGTATGGTATGTGTCATAAAGTCTACCCACAAAATTCGTAACGGCTTATTACTCTACATGCGATGCGAATGCGACTAAGATTAAACGGTATTTCATCATACAATGCTGATAAATAGCTCAGTGTATCATATGAATATCTAGTATAATGTATCGAATTGAATTCAATACGATTCAATACTTCACATGGTCGCTTATGTAGATATATGCTAATCAGGTTGTGTCACGATAATTATAAACACAATAAAATGCTAAATGTCAAAATGTATATTGATTTGAGAGTTTAATGTGCTCTTATTCATTCATACAATCCACTCTTTAAATCTTGGCTAAACCTTTTCTGTACATTATTGGTTGTATAACTCATCAGCTTGCTCTGTTTCTTAGCTATTGTAATCCTTTCTGCGGGAGGAGGCTGGCGACCTGTGGTACAGGTTTCTGCTAAACCTATTTCGGGCACCAGTCCTTCACAAATTTAGGTTATAAATGTTGTTATAATTTATTTACACAAGTACCATGAAACAAGTTTGTGAAGTGACCAATAAATGCATTTTATTATTATTATTATTTTACTCATAAAAAGTAATGAACTGATACAATCTAAGTCAGGTACTAATCCGATAGGTTAAAGTCAATTATAATTTATTGAGTCTTTTGAATTTACTATTTACGGTATGATCATTCGTGGCCTATACAACATGTTACAAAAAAAACCCTAAATGCCGAATATGGTAGATAGAGACTATCAAACTGAACAACTTTTACTATGAGCCCAACTCAGAAGTCGCGAAAAAAATCTGCTGTTTCATACAAGAAATTATAACGAAAATATAAAAACGTATGAAACAGCTTTTCCCGATTTCAGAGTTGGTCCCATGGTAAAAGTTGTTCCTTTTGTTAGTCCCTTATTCCGCATTAGGGGTTTTTTTGTATAGCAGACACTACAATTTAGTTAGTAGGTATAGGGGAAGGTGGGGTTCAGTGTAACCCTCCGGTTCATTTATACCTAATGTCATTACGTCCTCTTACCACTTCTGCCTAATTCTTAATTTGCCTTAATCCCAAAATGTCTGAAATCCAGAATGACTGAAATTTCTAATACCTGAATTGCAAAATGTCACACGAAATGAGTACAGTCAAGTTCAGAATACGGCAAAGAGTTTTTGTCTAGTCTTAATTTTTTTTTGTTAGTTGGTTGCTATGATCATCAGCCAGATAAGTTCCAGAATTCGAAATATATTCGCTTAAAAACAACTTGTTTTAATGGGGCACTGGTCCAATTTTTCTTCTACTGAGAAGATTTTTTTGACAGCTGCTTCTGTTATACAAAGCGCAGATTCGTCAGGTCATGGAGTACTGATGTCATCTGTGGGATGGTTCTGCTAAGTATCGGCTTGAACTTCTTGAAATGTTCCTGGCACGATTGAAAACCGTGCCAGGAGGCTCATCAGCAACTCAAAATTGGCCACGGCGGAACTTCAGAGCTTTAGTCACCAATAAATTTCTTATGCAAACTGCAAGAATGGCTGTCTGCTCATGTGTTCCCCTATTAGTTACAACCTTGGTCTCTTCAAGGCAAGAATGAATAGGCATTTTCTGGGCAAGCGTGCTACACCTTAGATCACATCCTGTTTACCAAGCAAGATGGTGGTCAAATGCCTACCCAGTTTCCAATAAATAAAATATCCCATAAGTTATTGCTTTCTCTGGAGGAACCAAGAAGGAGCAATAACTCCCGATTCCCGATGCATTTAAAAAAATTATTAATGTTTTAAAGAAACGTGCTTAAATTTTTTTTTAGGTTATAAATACAACTTTTTGTTGAATAAA
This sequence comes from Agriphila geniculea, assembly GCA_943789525.1. Lineage (NCBI taxonomy): Eukaryota > Metazoa > Arthropoda > Insecta > Lepidoptera > Crambidae > Agriphila > Agriphila geniculea. The sequence goes on from OX038874.1 coordinate 17,253,108, forward strand.
TTGCATACACTTCACATGAATTCGCGTTTCAATGATTGAATAAGTAGGCACCTTCTTGATTGAGGATTATTACGGTTAGCTTCTACCATTGTACGCAACTGTACATCAATCGTCATTTTTCTTTTCAGGCATTATAGTAGTCAAGTCATTTCGGATATCAGGCATTTTGGGATTAGGTGTTTTTGAGAATTTGTCATTTTGACATTCATGTGTTTTGGTATTAAGACCTTATGAACCGGAGGGCAGTGTAACAAGGGGCACAGTATAACAATGGCTATTACTCTGTGGCTTTCTAATATTTTACTATTGTTTCTGAACTGAATTGTCAAACATACCTGTCGCCATCTTAGGCCAGTTGTCATTTTTGACAGTTGTCTCTGGGTACGTAAATTTTAAACGACTGTTATATTTTATGTATTTTGAAACTTTAAAATAGCAAGAGTATATTTGTGTTTTAACCTAAATTATTACAGCTTTAGTGAATAAGTTTATTTTATATTGTACCGCTATATTATGACACGTTTTAATACTAGATGTTTTGGCTGAAATTATAACTTATAAATTTTAGGCAGGTGTGTTTTTAAACTTTGATACCATGGGGTACAGTGTAACAAGTTATAATGTGCCCCTTTTGTTATATCTTTTCGTTTCAAAGGTTATCTATAGGTAAATTTTATATTGTTTTTATCGTTTTTACATAATATTACTTTGACAAATAAAACAAAACGTCAAAATTTCCTCATAAAACTTTAAAAAGATATAATTTAATAATAAAGCATTTTGTAAGAACTACAATAAAATTCTTTGTTATTTTTTTATTTCTTGATTTTTAGAATTTATATGTTAATTTTGAAATAATTATTGATTATTTTAATAATTCTATATTTTGATATTCTTTCTTGATTTTTTAGAATTTTTATGTTAATTTTGAAATAATTATTGTTTATTTTGATTATTTTTTAGAATTTGTATGTTAATTTTGAGATTATAAATGTTTTGGTACACAAATTTTGCAGTACTGTTACATAGTACTCCTTCGTATTATATAGTACCCCAGGGTATGTTACAATGAGCCCCTACCCTGGGGTTCAATGTAACAAACGACCGCTTTTTTAATACGATTATTTAGATAGTTTGTAAGGTTAATTAACGTGATATTTAGATTCCAAATGAAAGACTAAAGACTGAAATTATATTGAGAGACTTTAAAAGTGCCAATTAATTAATAATTTGCTTACCACAAGGGTTTATATCTTTTTAGTTACACTGTGCCCCACCTTCCCCTACCTAGCGTATTCTTACTCAATATGATAACTAATAATTATACCACTGAATAAATAATAACTAATAATAATAATATATTAAACTTAACATAGTTATATGTACTTTTTGTTTGAAGGACCAAACTTGTTCAGTACATCGAATACGAAAACATATATTTTTTTCAGGTAATAAAACATTTCCTCTTTCTCAATAAGGCAGAACTTAACAAAAAATACGTAGGTACACGTTCTATTTTGTAAGCAAGTAGAAACCTTGTTTAACGTTTTTTAGCTAATTTATTCTTTAGTCTTATTAAGCATTGCAATTATAGCATATGTTTTGTTGAATAGTTCCTCAGTATTTATATGGTAGTATCTTCTTCGAGTGCAAAAAACATGTTCAATATCAAAACTTAAAAAGTTAATACGTTTTGTTTAGGTACGTAATGAACCAACTAGGTGGAAAACCAATAAAAACGTCCATCTAACTTTTTCTTAAAGCTTTAGATACAGATAACTTATTTACTATATTACTACCTATTTATAAAGATTTAGATTTATAGATGAACAAAACAAAAAAGGCAAAACCAAATAATTAAAAACAATAGTTTTTTTTGTGCCAAATGTGACATAACGCAATTTTTTCACCTAACTTCCTACTTCCTATGTAAAAGCTAGATCAGTGGTTCCCAATCAAAGATGTATTAAAAAAGTTTAGATGCGTTATAAGCAGGGTGACCATCTCAAAAATGGCGAATCTGCCTGACACTGGCATAAAATCTGCCAAAATCTGCCAAACCCGACTCCAGAAAATGCCAAAAAAGTGCCTCATACAAAAAACGTTATGATAATTGCGATTTATCATTTTAAACTGTTAAGTGACAATGGATTTTGACAGTTGAGTGTCGATAAAACGCTACAACACGCGATATTGTCGTGTTTAGAGGGCTCCTAGTTTATTTTCATTGAGAAATAAAAAGCTATAAAAAGGAAACAATTATTTTTCTGATTTTTTTATTATTTTAACACCTCAGTAAATAATTTCCTGCCAAATAAATACATAATAAAATATAAAGTAAATCATTAGTGAATAAGACAGAAATTAGAAGTATTTTATATAGAAAAATACTAATAATATATACAAGTGTATTTAAAATAAAAAAAATCCTCGAAATCTGCCAAATTCTGCCACTTTTTTGAATCGTCAACTTATTCTGCCACAGCCAAAATTTAGGCCCTAAATCTGCCCAAATGGCAGAAATCTGCCACAAATGGTCACACTGGTTATAAGCCAACACCATGCAATTTAAAATAGCGACAGGTACTGCAGATACACACATTGACATATTCGTCAAGAGAGGGACAAAAATAAACGCCACCATACGGAATACTTGTCGTTAGACAGAGATAAACAGACATCATACGTTTCGTCTGATACGCTGCATGCTCATTGGCGCGATCATGGGAGTGACAGTCGCAATGACAGTAATGGGGGAGATGGGCAACAGTTGGTATATAATACGAGGTTTTTCGTTTCAAATTAAAATAATAAAACAAAAGTTCCTGAAACGCAGCAAGTTTTATTTACAAAATGTTAATAAAATAATAATTAAACTAAAGATCTCCCATACTGGACTGGGAGCGAAAGAAAAATTAAAAATGAAAGTAGTTTTACCCGTCTGCAAGGAAAGGGTTATTATACAACGTGTTACAAAATACTCCTAATGCCGAATATGGTAGATAGGGACCATCAAACTGAACAACTTTTACTACAGAAACAATTCTGAAATCGCGAAAAAAATATCAGGTGTTTCATACAAAACTTATTAACGAAAATATCAAAATGTATGAAACAGCTCTTTTTTTTTTTTTTCGCGATTTCAGAGTTCCCAAAGTTTTATGGTTTCTATCTACCATATTCGTTATTAGGAGTTTTTTTTGTAACACGTTGTTTTTGTTTTTTTTTTAACATTTTTTTTTAATTTTTAGTGTAGGTACCTTGTGTATTAGGTAGTGTAGGTATATTACTTAGTTAGAAAAATCGGCTCAGCTAAACGTGAGTTAATCGCGGAGAAACATACATACATGCGGGTCAAACTGAGAACCTCCTTTTTTTAAGTCGGTTAAAGAACTACACTTAAGATATCCCTTTTCCAACAAAAAAATAATTATCTTATTCAGTTCATAAACAAAGAAGTTATACGACTGGTCATCGAGGTAGTTTAATCATACTAATTTCGTGCTTTTTTTCAAGATTACTTGAAAAGTACTGAACCGATTTCAAAATTAAAAAAAATGAGACCAACTTGGGAGTTTACCTAATGTAATGACGTTTGAATCATTTCAATCGGTTCAGCCGTCTTCGAATAATCGGTGTACATACAAAAAAAACGGGTCGAATTGAGTACCTCCCTCCTTTTGAAGACGGTAAAAAAGGGTGTAGGGCATTTAATCCTGCATACAGTTAGTCCTGATTCAAATTTTTTGGACTACCCATTCTTATGCTAATGCACATCAAAGTTGGATGTATTTTACATTTTATAAAAAAAATCGGGTTGCACTCCGGGAGTGCTGGCAGAAGTGAAAACTTGAATATTAACGTTGTGCATTTTTGATATTTTGGAATGGTTAGGGAATAATTTTGCACGAATTGCTTTAATTATCAGTATAAAAGTACTATCATTTTCGTATCATCTATCATATTCTATCATCATCGTACACAAACATGTCAATTTATTTTACATTAAAAAGTTTATCTCTAAGAAAAATCAACCTGCCGAACGCCAAAATGACGCGCCGCCATTTTCGCCGCGCCCCGTAGAAAGAGGGGGGGATACTTTCGCCGCCGGCTGTCTACGCTGCATCTGTCTTACGAATTTTCGATCAGGGTCACCCCACAAACATTATGAACCCTGAACACATTACACTCTCTGTTGAAGTGAAAACTTCTTCGGCGGCGTTGTACACTTTTTTTGTAATGATAAAAAATGTTAAACTCGCGTCAGTAAGGGTCAGACTGACGCGAGTTTAATATTTTTTTCCCATTACAAAAAAGTGTTCAACGCCGCTAAAGAAGTTTTCACTTCAAAAATCGTTTCGACTTCTGGTCTCTAGCCTTATTCTATGCAGGATTAAATGCCCTACAACTTTTATAAAGGACAGTTTTCAATATTGTAAGTCATTTACGAGATATAACCGAAAAACCGCAAAAATACCCCTTTTATGTACCTACATTTTTACCCCCCACCACTTAATCACAACTCCGCCGGGGTAAAACATAGGATAGTCATATTTGGCAATAAATGAAACTATTGAAACAATAAAACCTTTTGTTTGAATTAAATCCGATTTCAATTATAACCCTAGGTCAGTAGTAACCTATAAGAGTGTAAAATAATAGCAAATAAACCGGTTTTGAATTAAATTATGGTTTAAAACCAGGACTATGTTTTCAGCACATTAATGAAATAAAAATACGTGGTCGTGATTTTAAACCATGTTCTAGTTTAAAACAAGTTAATTTGCGACTATAATCCCTGGTACAACATCTCCCCCATCTTCCCTAGTATTGTCCTTCCGCATGCGCGACACGCGCTCTCCTTCACTCTCATACGCAAAACAGAGTACATCTCGCTCTTTGTAAAAATATGGCCGATTAGAGTAATACTAAATACGACAGTAAATTTTACGGTTAAATACAGTAATTACGTGTGAAATGAAACATTATTCCGATCTCTGACTGTTGCTGTATAATTTGCACATCGTTTATAGACGCAGGAAGGCATTTTTGATTAGATTGTCACAGTTTTTTAGTGTCTGACTGACGAGAGTTGTGTGTGTTTCCGTGTCACGAGTCTGTGCCTGACTGATTGAAAGTCGGGCAATTACCTGACTTTTGTCTTGCCATTGTGGATTGCGGGTAACGTATCTAAACTTTTTTAATACATCTTTGTTCCCAATTAGTTTTTAGGGTTCCGTAGCCAAAGGGTAAAAACGGGACCCTATTACTAAGGCCCGTATTTATAAACCGCTCTCAATACCGATTTCAAGATCGATCTCAGCTGATACGCTCTCAAGATGTGAGCAGCATCTTAAGTTGGATATTAATAATAGTCAGATATCAAGAGCGTATCAAATGAGATCGATCTCAGCTCTTAAGATCAATCTTAAGAGCAGGATCTTAAGTTCACGGTGGTTTTTATACAGTAAAATGACACTTTTGAATTAAGATTGAATGATTAACGTTTCGTTTAAGCTGTGTAGAATAGTTATCTCAAATTACAAAAAATTATAGTTTTATAAATTGTACTCTCATAAATTAGTGCAAAACATTTTAGACAAGTGGTAAAATTAAATATTTCTTTATATTACTTTATTTACAAATAAATAAAATATCACTTTATATTACTATGTCAGTTCAAGAAGACTGAAGCCTTGGATTATGTATTTTGTGGCTGTATGATGCAAATGGGCCTTTGCCTTTTCTGTTTCATGATTAAAGAAACGGAAAAAATTGGCGGGATATTGTAATTGTTATTGTTATTATGACTAATACATTTCGTAATTTATGTAATATCGTAATCAATATCATCATAATAATTAACTCCGTTTATTAGATTTTGAAACTATATAATTTTATCCACGTACATAGGTACACAAACATACGTAGCAGTTCAAAATAAAATAACTATCCCGCGCGCGCACGCTCTCAAGTCACGGTTTTGCAGCACTTGGCGAACACGCTCTCAATCATCATCTCAAGAGCGATCTCAAGTGCAGAGTTTTGTTTATTAATATGAGTGCTCTCAGTTGATACCACGAACTCAAACATGTACTTAAGTATGATCTATTAATAAGAACAGCATCTCAAGTATAAGCTCAAGATGGCTCTCAACGTTGAGAGCGGTTTATAAATATGGGCCTAAAAACAGAATAAAATAAATGTTTAAGGCGGGCTCTCATACAACAAACGTGTTAAGCTTTCACATATGATGTATTTCTGTTGCCACTATAACAACAGATACTAAAAACAGCATGAAATAAATATTTAAGGGGGCTCCCATCCCATACAACAAACGTGATTTTTTGCCGTTTTTTGGTATGGCCCTTCGCTCGCGAGTCCGGTCCGACTTGCACTTGGCCGTTTTTTTTTACGTACCAAACACTGTGCTAGATCAAAATGTTAATGCGATGTTGCTGCATTAATAAACAGATGTAACGGAAATGCCAAATTATATTGCAATAGTCATTAATCTTCGATTCTTTAGTACCTATGCACGAAGCGACAGGAAGACGGACATGGAAGTTTTATTTCAAACTGTAATAAATTGTTAAGGTTGAAGTTTGAATAAATTATGCCATGTATTATAATATAACACACGAGTAATAAATATCAAGAATTTAGGTTTAACCGCCTCTGTTGTGGTCTAGTGGGTCGCCCACCCGTGTAAGACGTAGGGTCCCGGGTTCGATTCCCAAGGGGGGTTCGATTCCCAAGGGGGGTTCAATTTTGTACTCGGTTTGGTTGGCGGTAGGGCTTATTTCAATATACAACGTCTGACGCCATAACAACAATTTAAAAATTTTTGTTGTGTTGTGTTCCAGCAGTTAATAAATAAAATAAACAGTTGATGGGGATTCCGGGTGTAGTGCACTTCCACCTTCGGCCTTATCGTCACTTAACATCAGGTGAGGTGAAGGCCAAGCATTACCCCGTTAAGCATTAAAAAAAAGTTTCGTGTTATTTAAAACTCTTGCTTTAAAAGTTAGCAAAAATAATTAATATTCATCAACGGGTAAAAACTGTAAAAAGCAGACACATTCAAAAGTTATGATGCTGGTCATCCTTTCTTTTCGTTTTCGCCATTTAATTTCAGTTTGTATTTTTCGCAGTATTCATAATACCACAGCGATGGGTGATGGCAATCATGGGATTCCTCGCCGTAGCGAACGCGTACACCATGCGCGTTTGTTTGAACATCGCGATCACGCAAATGGTGCGCAGGCGACACCACGCGGTCGGCGTCGACGACGGCGCATGTCCGGGGGAAGTTGATGAAATCTCACATGAAACATCTGTGAGTATCATGCTTCATCATACAGGGTTATTTGTAAAACACCAACAACCTCGCAGGAGTAGATTACTAACATCATAAACAACAACATTTGTTCTACGATTTTTCCGAAAACAGACAATAAAAAATCTACTTTCCATACAAATGTCCGAATAGCTGATTGTGTTGTATGAATAGACGTGATTTTTTTGTCTGTTTACGGAAAAGTCGTAGAGCAAATGTTGTTGTTTATGATATTAGTAATCTACTCCTGCGAGGTTGTTGGTGTTTTCCAAATAACCCTGTATATCTCGGCATCACACTTACAAATCCAATATAATATAAATATGTACTTACATTAGTAGGTGCTACTTTACTAGTAGTTACTACCGCGCTTGTCCAAGAATGATGACAAATTCCTTGACACCGGTGAATTCGCTCTTGATTTAATGGTCGAAATGTTCACCGCACACTATCTACATAGAAGGAAAGTCAAGGTCAAAATACATTTACTCAAATAAACTTAAAAGTTAAGCAATTTTGAATCGTCTATATTTTCCTACCACCTGTACAGACTTTTTATGCTGACAAGAATGATGTCAATGTAAAAAGTTTAAGATAGAATCTGTCTAACGAAAGCTGGCAGGTGGTTAGAAAGGGGACTAATTTTGGGCCTTATTTTAGGGATCAGTTTCCAATAAAATAATTAACTTAACGGGGAAAGTGGCGGTGTGCCGGGTGTGCGTTGCGTTGAATCTCTTGACACGACTGGCGACTCTATGCAACTTTTTCTAGTCTTCTTTGAAATAAATTCCTCCATCTACTTTACGCATACTATCTCATAAGAAACATTTTGTATTATTTTTATTCCAGGAAATAGCTGGCTTCGACTGGAGTGAGCAGACACAAGGCGTTATCCTCAGCGCATTCTACTACGGGTACATCGTAACCCACTTGCCAGGAGGTATGCTGGCGGAGCGATTTGGCGGAAAGTACTCTTTAGGATTCGGAGTACTCAGTACAGCATTTTTTACACTACTTACTCCTTGGACAGTCAAAGTTGGAGGAGCTACGGGGCTTATAATACTCAGGGTATTGGAAGGGCTCGGAGAAGTAAGTATTTAAGAGTAGCTAAATAATACTGCATTCTGACTGCTCTACAATAACAAAGACATGAGTCAATAGCATAGAATCAGACAGATCTAGTTCAAACTTGCGAAATCTACGTCAGGTAATATTATTTTGGTCACAATATAGTATTCAATTTCGATTCTATTATTCACATCAATAAAATGCAACAATACTTTGTCCGTAATCATTGTTATCTTTTAACAAAAATCGTATTATACAGTGCCTTTGATCTTGAACTAGCGATAATTTAAAGGCGTGTAATACACCTAATTTTATCGATAAAACACCCACATGTTGGGGTCTATCCCCACTCCTGTTGGAATGGCCGCCATTTTAAATTTGACTTTTTATTTTAGATGACCCTGCAGAAAAATATTAATTTCTCCGGATTTAGAAGTCTTACAGTTATAACAAAAATACTGTTCAAAAGCTAATAATATCATCTATCACTTCAAAAAATAAAATGTTTAAATTTTTGGTTTAAATACGTCATAAAAAATTACTGAAATAAAATTTTATACGAAATTTGTGCAATTTTTTTGACTTTTTATTACATTTCTCAAAAACTAGGACATTAATGTTCACTTTTTTTGCATTATTCAAATACACAGGGATATTATCTACAGAACGACTTAAAATTTATTGCTCTATGTTGCATATTTCGAGAGCTATTGATGTTTGAATATGACCCTTACAAGTACTAAATGGTTATTTTCAAAAATAAAAAAAAAAACAAAATTCCTAAAAACTAGATTTTATCATTTGATGAAATTAGTATTCAGATAATATTATCAACCTAATTTAAAATATGTTCAAAATGCTTGTAATTATGTCCATTTTCGAAAATAATCATTTTCTGGTGACGTAAGGGTCATAGTTCAAACAAAAATAACTCTCAAAATATGCAACATAGAGCAATAAATTTTAAAACCGTTTTGTAGATAATATTCCTGTGTATTTGAATAGTGCAAAAAAAATGGACATTAATGTCCTAGTTTTAAGAAATGTAATAAAAACTCAAAAAAATTGCACAAATTTCGTATAAAATTTTATTTCAGTAATTTTTTATGACGTATTTAAACCAAAAATTAAAACATTTTATTTTTAAATTACTAGGTGATATTATTAGCTTTCAAACAATATTTTTGTTATAACTGTAGGACTTCTAAATCCGGAGAAATTAATATTTTTCTGCAGGGTCATCTAAAATAAAAAGTCAAATTTAAAATGGCGGCCATTCCAACAGGAGTGGGGATAGACTCCAACATGTGGGTGTTTTTGTCGATAAAATTAGGTGTATTACACGCCTTTAAATTATCGCTAGTTTAAGACCAAAGGTACTGTATAACTGGTCACAATATTTGTGAGGTAATTTAGTGAATTAGAATAAGGTCGGAATAAGATATAACTGGTCACAATATTTGCGAGGTAATTTAGTGAATTAGAATAAGGTCGGAATAAGATCCGTGCGATAGTTCTTTGCAGGTACATATTATGAATGCAGTACTATTATAGAATATAACAGAATTCTAGAGCAACAATAATAAAAGATTGAAATATTTTTCAGGGCACAACATTTCCTGCATTAAACGCTTTGCTAGCGAAATGGGCGCCGGTATCTGAGAGGGGACGAATGGGTTCCTTAGTCTTTGGTGGTGCCCAGATTGGAAACATAGCCGGGACATACCTATCGGGCCTGGTGATGAAGGAGACTGGAGAGTGGCAGTCGGTATTTTACCTCTTTGGGTCTATCGGAATACTTTGGTTTATACTATGGGTAAGTATTTTGTTTATAGTAGCGAAAATTGCCTTTATTCCCATCTGCCCCTTCGAGCTTTGCCATCGGGGTGGTGGTTGGCAGCAGCAAAGAGAATGTAAAAAACTAGTGTTTTAGTTGGCAGTAATAGAAGGTGTTTGGTGGTAAACTAAACGCCACCTATTAGTGCCAACCAACACCCCGATGGCAAGCTCTAAAGTGGCAGATGGCAATAATTAGATGCCATTGACCATCGGGGTGGTAAACGCCATCTATTAATGCCAACAACCACCAGGGTGGCAAAACACAAAAGGGGCAGATCGGAATAAAGAGAAAATTGATACGTGCTCGATAGACACAATGTAATTTAGATCTTGAAACTATGTTGAATGCCTCTGCAATAAATTATTTTGTTTTGTTACAGGCCATACTTTGCTACAATGACCCTGAATCTCATCCATTCATATCAGACAAAGAAAAGAAATATCTAGAAGAGGCACTGGGAAGAAACCGAAGTAGTCAGCCGTCGTCGATACCTTGGAAAGGTATCTTCATGTCAGTGCCCCTATGGGCCCTTGTGTGTGCACAGGTAGGTCGAATTTGTTTATTATTTTTTTTTATCACAAGAGCGCGATCCTTTGAACCCCTTGAAGACAAAATAACATATTATATTATGACCGCATGAGAAATAGGAGCGAGAAACGTCTTCTGGTTCTGACACGAAAAATGGTTTTCCATTATTAAAAATCTAGCACATTCATATGATCTAAAGTTAGGTAGGTACTTGATTTGAGAAGTTGAGTTTCAGAAACTTGGTTATCACTGTCATGTTTTTATTATAGTGACTATATTTTCACAGATTGGTCATGACTACGGCTACTTCACAATGGTGACCGATTTGCCTAAATACATGACTGGAGTGCTAAAGTTCGACATCCACCGCACTGGTACGCTAGCTGCGCTGCCCTACGCCGTCATGTGGGTCAGTTCTATCATCTTCGGCTGGAGTTGCGATAAGATTGTGAAGAAAAACTGGCTCACTGTCACAAATGCCAGAAAGACGTTTACTACTATTGGTAAGGACATTTTTCTATGACCCTAGAAAAAATATGTTTGTTTTTCTATGTTGTTTATCTGTGTGAATGTATTATGGAGAAGTGCAGTCATAATTCAACAAAATCGCAACATCGTTGCACTTGCATGCTACTGTATTAGTATTCATCTATTGTGTTTATAACATGCGCTACTTCCGCTAAAAGCAGTCACTGCATTATTTGTCATTCTGACGTATTTTGACAAACACCAACGATTGTGGTTTAATAAATGTATTAATTTTATTTCAGCATCTGTTGGGCCAGGCATCTGCATGATTTTAGCGTCCTACTCAGGATGTAATACGGAGTCTGTGGTGATTCTCTTTACCACATCCATGGGGTTGATGGGCGCCTTTTACCCTGGCATGAAGGTCAACGCTTTGGACCTGAGTGGAAACTTTGCTGGCACCATCATGGCCATAGTCAATGGTATTGGAGCTATAACTGGGATCATAGCGCCTTATTTAGTTGGACTTTTGACGCCTGATGTGAGTATTCGTCTTGAACTTTCTCATTGTTTTTTACCGACTTCAAAAGGAGGGAGGTACTCAATTCGACCCGTTTTTTTTTTTTTTTTTTTTTTTTTTTTGTTTTTTGTATGTACACCGATTACTCGAAGACGGCTGAACCGATTGAAATGATTCAAACGTTATTACATTAGGTAAACTTTCAAGTTGGTCCCATTTTTTGAAATTTTGAAATTGGTTCGGTACTTTTCAAGTAATCTTGAAAAAAGTACGAAAATAGTATGATTTTGTGTGAACTACCTCGATGATCAGTCGTATAACTTCTTTGTTTATGAACTGAATAAGATAATTATTTTTTTGTTGGAAACGGGATATCTTAAGTGTAGTTCTTTAACCGACTTAAAAAAGGAGGTTCTCAGTTTGACCCGCATGTATGTATGTTTCTCCGCGATTAACTCACGTTTGGCTGAGCCGAATTTTCTACCTAAATAATATACCTACACTACCTAATACAAAAGGTACCTACACTAAAAATAAAAAAATAAAAAATTGTTTAAAAAAACAAAAAACCGACTTCAAAAAACCTACCTCGAAAAAGCAAGAAATAATATTCGTAATAATAAAAACACGTCTATTGAAGTCGGGTGGGGCTTTTATAATAAAAAAGGAATCTGTAGGTATTCCAGCCCCACCCGACTTCAATAGACGTGTTTTTATTATTACGAATATTATTTCTTGCTTTTTCGAGGTAGGTTTTTTGAAGTCGGTTTTTTGTTTTTTTAAACAATTTTTTATTAAGTTCCCGTTCAGTTTCCGGCCACTATGCTGAAGTATTTTTTTGCATCTTTTAAGTTGGTGTTTTATTCTAGGGTTTAAATTTATTATTTATTTGATGAAGCGCTCATGGCGGAGCTTGATAGACTGATCGTACTCGATCACGTTTGTTAAGCAACGCTCGGTCAAGCCAAGTGTCAGGTGGGTGACCGTTAAGTGGCATTACAACTGTGCGCTTCCGTGCTTCGGAGGGCATGTTAAACCTTCGGTCCTGGCTGTTGTCATCTGATAACAGTCGTTAAGTCAAGTCAGAAGCCTTATAGGCGGCTTGATAAACTCTAACACCAGAGATCGCCAATAATTCCCATACGATAAGAAGAAGATTATTTATTTTAATTATCTCTTTCCAGAGCACTTTAGTACAATGGAGGCTGGTCTTCTGGATAGCCTTAGCCGTATTCATCGTCACAAACTTAGTCTTCGTCGCGTGGGCATCAGGCGACGAGCAATGGTGGAACACCACGGCGGAAGACCCTAAGAAACAGCAAGAAGTTGAGGCCTCCAACCGTTCAGTCAACGCCGAAGTCAAATTGTAGGGCCAACTATACATTCCGGTTTTGTATAAAATGACTTCAAGTAAACGAAGATGCGTACGTGATACATTACTTCGTCGTGATTTTACTCTGTAAATGACTACAGAGGATACGGCACGATGTACGCGAACATATGCAAACTTCTGATGGGGTACTTACTATAATACAGACTTACAGGGAAATTGTACTGTCCCTAATGTAGTACAAAATTTGTATTTCATTAGATTTTAAATATTGGCGATTCGATGAATCCACAGCCAGTGCTTTGTGATAGTAATATTACGATACGATTAATTCGTTGTAACTTAGATGTAACTTTAGATGTGTATTTATTTTTTTATAATTTATGATACGTAAAGAATCCAGCGAATGGTTTAGTGACGCGAATTACTCTCGCTTACTTATTTAATGATGACTGTATGTACATTATAGAGATTATTTAAAGAATTTTAAATAGCAGAGTGAGTGTCTATGTTCGAATAATAGTTCTCAGTTGCACTTTTAAAGTTTTGTTATGTTCACATTTAGATATTGAAATGAAACAAAAAAGGCTGTGAACAAATCTATTGTATTTTTTATGTATTGTGGAATATGAATATACTTAATTTCAAAGTGCACTTGTGCCATTTGAAAGATCTGTTTATGTGAAACAGTTATGTTGATTACAATATATAATTTCATCGTCATTTAATACATAAAGCCCGGTATAGATTATGTGCAACGCAACATGTGCAACATTTTCCATACATTTTAATGTTGGCGAGTGCACTGCGCGCACAAATCCATTGTAGTTGCGTCAACGCAACATGCAATGATGTTGCGTTGCACATAATCCGTACCGGGCCTTATATTATACTTTAATATAGTAACGTGGTTTCTAAACAGCCTCATATTTTAGCTTTCATATAGATTTCAATCGGTCTCCTAGCGTAGCATCTCGCCACGCGTGAAACGAGTTTTTCTACATCTGAATGTAATTTTTGACAACTATAAAAAACTGTCGATATCGAAATTGTAGGCTGTTTCTGTTTGGTGTTTGGTAATAAGTGTCGGACCTGAAAGGGAGTTGTTCGGTGTCGGCGTGTGAACAAACAACTATCTAGGTAAAGTAAAAAAAATCGGATACTTAAAAAGGGTTTCCATCCAACACAAAAATGTTCAGTCACTTGACCACATTTTGTATGGGAGACATAATATTTTTACATATAATAGTTGTTCACGTAGCGTCACTGAGTGGCACCCACAGTTTTCGGGTCGGGCACTTAAGAAATTACATCCTGTATATTTTTTTTCTATATCGACAAAACCCCCTCAAGCTCTCTGCTGCATTCCATCACTGTCACATGTTTATGTGTAAATGTGTATTATAATTTTTACTAACAACTTGTTAACTGAATGCTTAAATATTAAGAGGCTGTCAGACTGTATCGAATACTGTGTGTATACAAATATGAAGTACAATACGAATAGACACGGCTATGACTATTTACAATTACAATATTTGTATATAGATAAATAGGTTTAAACTACTATTTTATACAAAATAAACTGTACTTTGTTGATTAAAAAAATTTTTTTATTTAAATAAATAAACAGTAAAATAAAATTTATTTATACAAAACAACTTATACGTTATAATTTAATACCAATTATTTACTTAAAATAAATACCCTTAATCATAACATTCATTTAAAATTATATATTTATAGGAGGAGGCTTATTTTCCATAAAAACGCTATGCTTGACCACTTCTTTACATAAAGGTGTGTATTCACGTCCTATTCAATACATTTTGACAAACTTTAAAAAATTGACATTTTTACATTTTTGAGAATTATTTTCCAAAATGCAATGTAAACTGGGCGATAAATAAAAGCATTATTCTGTTTTTCGATTGGAATGTTACTATCCCGCACCATACGTGCTGCACCTTAGTTAACCGTATTTACTTACCGTAATAATTACTCACTTGAGTTGTTGCTTAAAATTATTTTTAAGTAGTAATAAAAACCGGCCAAGTGCGTGTCGGGCCACGCGCAGTAGGGTTCCGTAGGTACATTATACCATACCATATTTTAATACCGCTATCATTTTTCATCTGAAAAAATAACTTTGTTTTTCACAGTGTTTGTATGAATGACAAAGTTATATTTGCGGTTTTGGAAAATACTATATCTCGAAAACTAATTACTGTATCTCGTTCAAAATAATTTTCGTTGAAAGTGTTTAATAAGATCTATAGTTTATATTTTTTTTAGATTTTTCACCCTCTTACTTTAAAAGTTAAAGGGGGGGGGGGGGGGGACACATTTTACCACTTTGGCGGCATATATTTTTCAAACGGTTGACTTTAAAAAAAAATAATCTTAGAAACCTCAATGTCATTTTTAAAGACCTATCTATAGACACCCCACAAGTATTGGTTTGATGAAAAAAAATATTTTCAGTTTCAGTTCCATGTATGGGGGCCCCCCCTTAATCTTTTATTTTTTTTAATTTTGTATAAAAATCGTAAAGCGGTTCACAGAATACACCTGCCTACTAAGTTTCAACTATGTAGTCCTAATAATTTTGGAATAAAGTGGCTGTGACATACGGACGGACAGACAGACAGACAGACATGACGAATCTATAAGGGTTCCGTTTTTTGCCATTTTGGCTACGGAACCCTAAAAATGAAGGATTTGGTGTAGTTGTATTTGAACCTATAAAACAAAGAATGTTTGCCGTGATTGACACACATAAGCGGTTTGTACGCCAGTGTAGAAGCACCTTTACATTGCAAGTGTAAGTTTTTTTTAATATACGACGTGTCAAAAAACAGCCCCTAATACTGAAATAGTAGATGGGGATCATCAAACTGAATAACTTTTACTATGGGACCAACACTGAAATCGCAAAAAAACTACTGTTTCATACAAAAACGAAAATATCAAAATGTATGATTTTTGACAGCAGATTTTTTTTCACGATTTCAGAGTCAGGGTCCCATAGTAAGTTGAACACAGTTTGATGGTCCCTATATACCATATTCGGCATTAGGGGTATTTTGGTAACACGTATAAAACGAACCATCAAAATTTTCACATTTAATTGCAGTTCCAAAAATCACAATCCGATTCGCCCAGTTTACTTTAAAAAAAAACAATTGAGCATTCTTATTACAAAACCCTTACCTGAAACCGTGCGTTGCAGTGTTTTTAAAAGCCTCCTCCTTCAAAACTTCAAAATAGTTCCATCACAGAAGCGGGAGAGGTAGAGTCGCTCAGATCCGTCCTTTGGTTCAGTATCTGTAGAGCCTCATTGGGCTGTATGTGGCGTATCCCTTGGTTCGTTAGACTTTCTGCTGCAGCCGACGAATGTTTGGCGAGAGAAGCGCGGAGTCGCCGAGCATCGTCGTAGTCCATGTTGAGTAACTTGCACGCTTCTAGAAGTCTGAAGAAAGGCGATAATGAATGTGCTATCAATTATTTGCTGTAATGCTACGGCTCCACCTACGTTAACGTTAGTGATAATGTCCAAGAACAGGCATTATAAATATTCGTACTATCGTTTGTAAATTAACGACGTTAAGCGACGTTAAGCGACGTTAAGTCTTGGCCACATCTGCGTCACGCCTAGATTAAAGCTTTAAGCTATGCGTTAAGACGCAGGTGGAGCCGTAGCATTGAAACCTTTTTTATTTTACTAACAATAAGAAATAAACCATCGAACCATCTGCTAGTTAATTAACTGATACTGTGATGTTTATAAGCGTGGCTCAGTTACGCTGCTGGAACATAATTTGTATGTCTTTTTCTTTACATGTAAAGAGTAAGGAAAATAACTTCACTTCTGCATTTTTTCGATATTTTTCTTGTTTTTTCAAAATTATCTTTATCACAATTATCTTTCTTGAATAAAAGTAATTGAAGCAACTTCACAGTGTATTTTGATGTAGAATTCAATACGTTTCCGCTATTATTTATACCGAAAAGATTTTCTTTTTTTTTACAATCATCTGTGAGGTTTATAAGCAATTTAATATTTGTAGCAACTAGATAAACTCTTTCGCTCGTCGTGTGTTTTTTTGTGGCTATAACTTTACGTTTTCTATATCAAAAATAGAGACTTCTCACACCATGTTTTCCTATTACGGACCCTTAAATGGCGACACGGGCAATAACTAAAATATTAAGTTTTAGTCATACTACGTGAAGATAATAACAATTTTCTTACCTTGGCAATTGGTTGACTTGTGAAGCGATTTTGTTCGGTGGTGCAAAAGCAGGTACTAGATTCCTCTTGACGTCATGTGTGAACTGCATCGTCCCACCAGTGTTGAACCAGCTCTCCAACACTACCTCCTGTCAAAAAAAGACTCAATAAGAGCTCGTTTCAACTTTAACATAAAATCAGCTTGATTTGATTTAAATAATAAATGAATGTAATTTATGGATGATACTGTAAAGGTCAACGAAGACCAGCAGAGTGGCGGCGAAGAGTCCGATTCATTATCAATAGAAATTCGACTTTGGTTACTTTGTGTACGGCGACTAGCGGAGATTGTGGGCGAAGAGAACCTTATGCTAATGCCATTAAGAGTGCTATTAGACTATCATAGAAATATGATCATATATGTATGGTATCAAATTTTTCAGACTGTTTGATTAGCAATTGTTCTAGACGATTATACGCATTGGTGTTGGGTGGTGTCTCTTCTTGTTTTTGTTTTAATTTATCGGCGTAAAGAGCGCGTATGTTTTTTCTTTCTGGCTCACAGGGTATTGTGTCACCTACGTGCTTTTTTGGTAAGTCTTGTTTAGTATTATTCCTTGTTGTTTTGTTTTCCGGCATTCGTCTTGAGAGAATCTCTTTATATATTTCGCAGCCTTTGTAATTCGCTGGATGTGCTCCTTGACACAAAGCACACAAAGCCGGTGTACTGCGATCTTTTTTTGGGCAGTCTGCCGTTTTGTGTCCTTGCGCACATTTTACACAGCGGTATGGTCTCATACAGTAATTCTTCGAGTGTCCATACTGTTGGCATCTTTGACACTGTGTTATTGTTTTTCTCTTTTTCGGATCTTCGATGACGACCGACTGGTGGTAGATATATTTAATATTTTTAACTGCTTTGTTATTTGGGCCTGGAACAACGTTAACGAAGAATGTCGATGTAGGTTTTTTGTCTGGTCCGTATTTTGCATTTATAATTTCACCGTAGACTTCATTACCGGATTTTGCTATTTCCTCTTCAATGGCTGTATGTGGAGTTGTGTGGTGTAAATTTTTTATAACTACTCTATAACATCGCTGGTCCTTCAAATTAAAGGTATGGCCTATTAGTCCTTTGCTCCGAACAATGGTGATTATGTTTTTAAATTTGAGATTTTTGCATTTACAATGCTATTTTTAAACAATACTAAATAATATACTAGAAAAAATACGACTCGCACCAGATCAATACTCAGACGGGAATCGAACCCGCGACCTTTGGATATCCGGTCCAATGCTCTGACCGCTGAGCTACCGAGCCACCGGTGACATCGTCGAATTTTTCCTAGTATATCCTAAACTCTTACGCTGTAAGCCAGCGTTATTTCACCAATGTGAGGAATTACCTCGACATTCAATTGAAATATCTTTCCAGATATTTTAACAATTGATTAAGATGAAATAGCTATGTAATTTTTAAATTTGAGATTTTTGCATTTACAATGCTATTTTTAAACAATACTAAATAATATACTAGAAAAAATACGACTCGCACCAGATCAATACTCAGACGGGAATCGAACCCGCGACCTTTGGATATCCGGTCCAATGCTCTGACCGCTGAGCTACCGAGCCACCGGTGACATCGTCGAATTTTTCCTAGTATATCCTAAACTCTTACGCTGTAAGCCAGCGTTATTTCACCAATGTGAGGAATTACCTCGACATTCAATTGAAATATCTTTCCAGATATTTTAACAATTGATTAAGATGAAATATTTTTAAATTTGAGATTTTTGCATTTACAATGCTATTTTTAAACAATACTAAATAATATACTAGAAAAAATACGACTCGCACCAGATCAATACTCAGACGGGAATCGAACCCGCGACCTTTGGATATCCGGTCCAATGCTCTGACCGCTGAGCTACCGAGTCACTAGTGACATCGTCGAATTTTTCCTAGTATATCCTAAACTCTTACGCTGTAAGCCAGCGTTATTTCACCAATGTGAGGAATTACCTCGACATTCAATTGAAATATCTTTCCAGATATTTTAACAATTGATTAAGATGAAATAGCTATACAATTTTTAAATTTGAGATTTTTGCATTTACAATGCTATTTTTAAACAATACTAAATAATATACTAGAAAAAATACGACTCGCACCAGATCAATACTCAGACGGGAATCGAACCCGCGACCTTTGGATATCCGGTCCAATGCTCTGACCGCTGAGCTACCGAGCCACCGGTGACATCGTCGAATTTTTCCTAGTATATCCTAAACTCTTACGCTGTAAGCCAGCGTTATTTCACCAATGTGAGGAATTACCTCGACATTCAATTGAAATATCTTTCCAGATATTTTAACAATTGATTAAGATGAAATAGCTATGTAATTTTTAAATTTGAGATTTTTGCATTTACAATGCTATTTTTAAACAATACTAAATAATATACTAGAAAAAATACGACTCGCACCAGATCAATACTCAGACGGGAATCGAACCCGCGACCTTTGGATATCCGGTCCAATGCTCTGACCGCTGAGCTACCGAGCCACCAAAAATAGCATTGTAAATGCAAAAATCTCAAATTTAAAAATTACATAGCTATTTCATCTTAATCAATTGTTAAAATATCTGGAAAGATATTTCAATTGAATGTCGAGGTAATTCCTCACATTGGTGAAATAACGCTGGCTTACAGCGTAAGAATTTAGGATATACTAGGAAAAATTCGACGATGTCACCGGTGGCTCGGTAGCTCAGCGGTCAGAGCATTGGACCGGATATCCAAAGGTCGCGGGTTCGATTCCCGTCTGAGTATTGATCTGGTGCGAGTCGTATTTTTTCTAGTATATTATTTAGTATTGTTTAAAAATAGCATTGTAAATGCAAAAATCTCAAATTTAAAAATTACATAGCTATTTCATCTTAATCAATTGTTAAAATATCTGGAAAGATATTTCAATTGAATGTCGAGGTAATTCCTCACATTGGTGAAATAACGCTGGCTTACAGCGTAAGAGTTTAGGATATACTAGGAAAAATTCGACGATGTCACCGGTGGCTCGGTAGCTCAGCGGTCAGAGCATTGGACCGGATATCCAAAGGTCGCGGGTTCGATTCCCGTCTGAGTATTGATCTGGTGCGAGTCGTATTTTTTCTAGTATATTATTTAGTATTGTTTAAAAATAGCATTGTAAATGCAAAAATCTCAAATTTAAAAATTACATAGCTATTTCATCTTAATCAATTGTTAAAATATCTGGAAAGATATTTCAATTGAATGTCGAGGTAATTCCTCACATTGGTGAAATAACGCTGGCTTACAGCGTAAGAGTTTAGGATATACTAGGAAAAATTCGACGATGTCACCGGTGGCTCGATAGCTCAGCGGTCAGAGCATTGGACCGGATATCCAAAGGTCGCGGGTTCGATTCCCGTCTGAGTATTGATCTGGTGCGAGTCGTATTTTTTCTAGTATATTATTTAGTATTGTTTAAAAATAGCATTGTAAATGCAAAAATCTCAAATTTAAAAATTACATAGCTATTTCATCTTAATCAATTGTTAAAATATCTGGAAAGATATTTCAATTGAATGTCGAGGTAATTCCTCACATTGGTGAAATAACGCTGGCTTACAGCGTAAGAGTTTAGGATATACTAGGAAAAATTCGACGATGTCACCGGTGGCTCGGTAGCTCAGCGGTCAGAGCATTGGACCGGATATCCAAAGGTCGCGGGTTCGATTCCCGTCTGAGTATTGATCTGGTGCGAGTCGTATTTTTTCTAGTATATTATTTAGTATTGTTTAAAAATAGCATTGTAAATGCAAAAATCTCAAATTTAAAAAAAAAAATTACATAGCTATTTCATCTTAATCAATTGTTAAAATATCTGGAAAGATATTTCAATTGAATGTCGAGGTAATTCCTCACATTGGTGAAATAACGCTGGCTTACAGCGTAAGAGTTTAGGATATACTAGGAAAAATTCGACGATGTCACCGGTGACTCGGTAGCTCAGCGGTCAGAGCATTGGACCGGATATCCAAAGGTCGCGGGTTCGATTCCCGTCTGAGTATTGATCTGGTGCGAGTCGTATTTTTTCTAGTATATTATTTAGTATTGTTTAAAAATAGCATTGTAAATGCAAAAATCTCAAATTTAAAAATTACATAGCTATTTCATCTTAATCAATTGTTAAAATATCTGGAAAGATATTTCAATTGAATGTCGAGGTAATTCCTCACATTGGTGAAATAACGCTGGCTTACAGCGTAAGAGTTTAGGATATACTAGGAAAAATTCGACGATGTCACCGGTGGCTCGGTAGCTCAGCGGTCAGAGCATTGGACCGGATATCCAAAGGTCGCGGGTTCGATTCCCGTCTGAGTATTGATCTGGTGCGAGTCGTATTTTTTCTAGTATATTATTTAGTAATGGTGATTATGGTTTTGTAGACCTCGACGTTTTTGCAGGTGATTCTAAGTTGGTTCCTGTTCACGATTTTTAGAGTAAAACTTTCTTTATCTGCAGAGGATTCTAACAGTTCTGTTAGTTTGTTTATATCATCGATACCATAGAGAATTATGGGCGGAGGCTTACTAGGTCGTTTTTCCTTTGGGGCTGCAGATTCTTCAGTCAGGTCTACTGGTAGTTCGCTGAAGCGGTTGTTTGTCCTAAGTCCTTCTGGAGATGGTGTTTGAGACAACTTTTTTCTCCAACCGTAATTCATTACGAAAGACCAGAATATTTATATAACAAGCTTACCGACTGGGAGGGCTTCAGAGACTACTTAGAGGAAAATATTGAACTACACATTTCCTTAAAAACGCACGAGGAGATAGAAGATGCAACTTCCTATATTACCAACCTAATACAAAATGCATGCTGGCTAAATACTCCATCTGAGAGTAAACAATACATTAGGCAAGATATACCATTCGAAATTAAGCAAAAGGTACTTGAAAAGAGAAGGCTAAGAAGGATCTGGCACCAATCGAGGCATAAAAGTGACAAGACAGCGCTCAACAAAGCCATTG
This sequence comes from Agriphila geniculea, assembly GCA_943789525.1. Taxonomy (NCBI): domain Eukaryota; kingdom Metazoa; phylum Arthropoda; class Insecta; order Lepidoptera; family Crambidae; genus Agriphila; species Agriphila geniculea. Next base: position 17,275,493 of record OX038874.1, read on the forward strand.
TAGAACTGAAACAAATGCTGGAAAACGTAAATAATGCTACATTCCAAAGTAAACTGGAAAACTTGACTGCTACAGCATCGACCGAATATTTCTTATGGAAAGCTACAAAGCCGCTAAATAGACTCCAGCAATTTAAAGCAGCATTAAGAACTGGACATGGTCAATGGGCTAAAACCAGTCAAGAAAAAGCTGAAGCTTTTGCAGTACATCTGGCGGAAGTCTTTAAGCCAAACGAAAGCGATCATACGGACGCCGAAAGAGAAATAGACGAAACTCTGCAGCAAGATTTCCAATTATCGTTGCCACCAAAACCAGTGACAGTACAGGAGCTTAAAAGGACTATCAACAGTCTTCAGAATAGAAAAGCGCCAGGATTTGACTTGATTACAAAAGAAATTCTTATTCAACTTCCCAGGAAAGCTTTAGTCTTCCTCACTACCCTGTACAATGGTATACTTCGGGTGCAACACTTTCCTAGCATATGGAAAGTAACAGTTACAACCATGATACACAAGGCAGGAAAACCTAAAGAAGAAGTTACATCATATAGACCGATAAGCCTACTACCGACTTTATCTAAGGTGTTCGAAAAGTTGCTTCTTACCAGAATAGCGCCAATACTTATTGAAAATGAAATTGTCCCCCAACACCAATTCGGATTTAGGCAACAACATTCGACTGTTGAGCAAGTACATCGCGTGTGTGACCGAATTCGTAAGTCTCTCGAAACAAAGGAGTACTGCTCCGCAGTGTTCCTGGACATCCAACAGGCTTTCGACAAAGTTTGGCACAAGGGCCTGCTGTGCAAGATAAAACGGTCGCTGCCCCATAGCTTTTACCTACTGATGGAGTCATATCTGTCTGACCGTATTTTCCAAGTTCGAGAGAATGGAGACACGTCTGCAATCTACAACATCATGGCTGGTGTACCACAGGGTTCAGTGCTTGGACCTGTACTATATACTATATACACTGCTGACCTTCCCGAAACACACGGAGTAGTAACGGCTACATTTGCTGACGATACTGCACTATTGGCTAGCAACAAAGATCCCCAAATAGCTTCCAACCATTTGCAAGTTAGCCTTTGTAAAGTAGATGACTGGCTCCAGAGATGGCGAATCAAGGCAAGCGCTTCTAAATCTGTGCATATTACCTTTACACTTAGAAAAGGAAATTGTCCACCAGTGACCTTAGGAAACAACACCCTACCTCATCATGAAACGGTCAGATATCTCGGAATACATCTGGATAGACGATTAACCTGGAAAAAACACATCAAGACAAAGCGAGACGAATTAAATACGAGGTTCAGGAATATGTACTGGCTAATGGCACGAAACTCAAAACTCTCTGTCGACAATAAGCTTCTCATCTATAAAGCAATACTTAAGCCGGTATGGATGTACGGCATTCAACTGTGGGGAAGTGCCTGTAACACAAGCCTGTCAATCATCCAAAGACTACAAAACGGCATACTGCGCACAATATCTAATGCTCCTTGGTTTGTTACCTATACTGAACTACACGAGAACCTGAATATCACTACAGTAAAGGAGGAGATAAAACGATCGGCTTCAAGCTACAAAACTCGTCTCGAGTACCATCCTAATGAACTGGCTACCGCCCTATCAAACTTGACATACCGCAAACGCCTCAAGCGCCATGACATCCAGGGTCTAGAGAAGCGTTTTTGACTGACGGGGAATCTTCCGCTGGGGAGCACCCTCAAATTCCAATGGCACATTCAACAAGCCTACTAAAAGTTTTAGGACTGATCGTAGACGAAAACACAAAAAAATAAAATAAAAAATATATATATATATATACAGGGTCACTGGAAATATGACGTATTCCTGCTAGGGGGTTATAGATGAGGTCAAAACAAATATTTTTTGCCTTATAACTTTTTCTCAAAAAATTAATAGTTTTTGAGTTAATTGGAATTAAGTATTTTTTTACCAAAAGTACGTTTTCAGACACAAAAATTTAAAATAAAAGTTAACTACTCATTCGATTCCGGTTTTTTTATTATTTTGGGATAGAAACCAATCTAAGTGTTGATAATGAATAAAAAAAATTACAAAAAGTACAGGTGTTTATAAAAAAATCAATCCTTAAATGCATTTATTTTTTTATTTTTTTCAGATTTCTTAGAAATAGCATCAAATATCTTTAAAAAATCCTAGTAACTAAGCGTGCATAATATTTTAAAAACATCACCATCTATTCAGCTTTCAGTTGAGGTATAAAACTTAATAACAACTTACATAAAGAATGAGAAATTAAGACTTAACTAAATAGCAGTCCCATTTTATGTAGCAAAAACTTCCTACTTCAAGCGCTTCGAAGGTGGCCGTATTATCTTACTTATTCCATAAATGTGAAAGCTTGCTTGTTTAGATGATTGTTAATCAATCACGCAAAACGGCTGAACGGATTTGGATGAAATTTGGCACACAGACAGTTTATAAACAGGATTTAAACATAGGAGGATACTATTACCTTGGTTAAAGGTTCCCTAGGGATTTTCTCGAATGTAATTGCGGACAAAGTCGCCGGCGGAAGCTAGTTTGCCATAAATGATCGTGCTTACTAAAAATACTTTCGTCCGAGTGAGTTTGAAACAGAATTATTTTCTGCCGATGAGTCAAAATGTTATACAGACAGCATCAAAAATAACCATGCATATCAGCCATTTTTAATGACCCGCTGCTGGGGAACAGGCCTTCCTTTCCTTTTGGGATAAAGCAGACGGGCCATAACCCACCACGTGGGCCCAATGCGGATTGGTCGGTGTTAACTCAATGTACCTTACATTGAGCCTTTGGTTCTGGCTGCATTTACAGTCGTTAACACTGACCAATCTACATTGGGTCCACGTGGTGGGTATGGCCCGTCCGCTTTATCCATCCACAAGCCAAAAGGTAGGCCAGTTCCCCAGCAGCGGGGCATTAAAAATGGCTGATATGCATGGTTATTTGTGACACAGTTTGTATAAAATTTTGACTCATCAGCGGAAAATAATCCTGTCTCAAACTCACTCGGACGAAAGTGTTTTTAGTAAGTACGACCATTTATGGCAAACTAGTTTCCGCCTGCGACTGCATTCGCATTTACATTCGAGAAAATCCCTAGGGAACCCTTAACCAAGATAATAGTATCCTCATATGTTTTAATCCGGCTTATAAACTATCTGTGTGCCAAATTTCATCCAAATCCGTTCAGTCGTTTTGCGTGATTGATTAACAATCATACAAACAAGCAAACTTTCACATTTATGGAATAAGTAGGATAATACGGCCACCTCCGAAGCGCTTGAAGTAGGAAATTTTTGCTACATGAAATGGGACTGCAATTTAGTTAAGTCTTAATTTCTCATTTTTTATTTAAGTTATTATTAAGTTTTATACCTCAACTGAAAGCTGAATAGATGGTGATGTTTTTAAAATATTACGCACGCTTAGTTACTAGGATTTTTTTAAAGATATTTGATGCTATTTCTAAAAAATCTGAAAAAAAAAATCAAAAATAAATGCATTTAAGGATTGATTTTTTTATAAACACCTGTATTTTATGAATTTTTTTTTATTTATTATCAACACTCAGATTGTTTTCTGTCCCAAAATAGTAAAAAATCCGGAATCGAATGAGCAGTTATCTTTTATTTTAAAATTTTGTGTCTGAAAACGTACTTTTGGTAAAAATGTACTTAATTTCAATTAACTCAAAAACTATCAATTTATTGAGAAAAAGTTATATGACAAAAAATATTTGTTTTGACCTCATCTATAACCCCTTAGCAGAAATACGTCACATTTCCAGTGACCCTGTATATATATATATATGTATGAGTCATTTTTTTATGAAGAACATAGGGCGGTTTAATAACTACATGTGATTCATATTGTCTTTGATCATAGTTATGGGATCCTATTTGACAGCGAGCGTACAAGTAGGATCATATTCGTTGCCCCAGTAGTGACTCTTTCCTCTATTCGCCTAACTTCAAAAAATGGCGTCTTCAAGTGCAATAATTTTGACTGGAATATTGAAATAACAAAAATATTAATTACTCTTTACGAGGAAAATTAGTGTTTATATAATAACCGCCGTCGATAGAAAAGCCACTTCACAGAATGTCGTCGCACCGGGCCAAGATGAAGACGGTTTCATAGAGGTTCGAAACAAAAAGCGACGTCGTCAGCGAGTGAGCCAGAACCAACATGGCACCGCACCGACAGGGCCCAACTTCCTGCTGCGAGCTGCCATACCGACCACGGCCGTGTACCTGTCCCGCCTGCACCACACCACCACCGTGCAGGACGTCATAGAGTACATCAAGAAGAAAGCTAACTTTTGTTTGAGAGTTCAGCCTTTGGAGTCGCGCCATAATACCAATTTTAAGGCGTTTGTGGTGCGCATCCCGACAGCGAGGCTGGACCTCTTCATGAAGGAGGACTTCTGGCCGCAGGGCGTGGTGTACAGGCGCTTCAGAGGGACGCTGCCTTGTGCCACCGATCCGACGCAGAAAGTGTCTAACTAATTTTTACTAACATAATTTTTAAGTTATTTACTAACAACATTGTTTTATAAATTATATATGTTTAGTTTTAAGGTATATATCTATGGGAAATCGTTTCCTGAGAATAAATAAATAATAATAATAATAATACTAATAATAATCTTGTTCCGGATAACGAAATACGTTTTTACAAAACCCAAATACGTCTTTTATTTTTTGCTTTGTTCTTAACAGTTTTCTTCTTTTTTAATGCTATTAATAAAAATTGCACTCATAGCAACGGAAAACACAGCTAAATCGTTATCCATCTTGATTTATGACATTGTTTACATGATCATAGGTGGATCATAAGTGTAATATGTAAAAATGAAGGACAGCATCATTTAACTATGATCATAGAATTTGACAGATATGAAATCATGTATAAATGATAAATATATGATAATGTACTAGCGGCCTTAGGCCCATTTTCAACTGGTAAAGACTACGTTCTTCGCAGCCCCTCTGCTGGACCCTAGAGTTACTTTTATTTATTTCCTCGATTGGCCACGCCCATTGCTATTGCTACTAACAACTCTCATATGAAACTGCAATAGAAGTCAACAAGGTGATGTGATAACCTAACCCCCCATGGGTTCTCCTAACTTTTTAGCATAAGGGCCAGACTACTCCTCCTCCGAAGGGCCAGAATCTATCTAGCTCTAGAATTTCGTTGCTTTCGCGGGCCGGATTGTTGGTACTCGCGGGCCGGAGCTGGCCCGCGGGTCGTAATTTGGAGACCCCTGACCTAACTTGATGTGGGCTTATGCATGATACTAAAGGGTGTAAAAGACCCTCAACGAAGCCGAAGTCCACGTATTCCGCCAATCATCAGGACCATTTTTGTCTTTTAGACTATGCCTGGGAAATCAATAGCGATGGAGTTATTGAAGGTAAAAGTCAAAGTATTTTTTTCAAAGATTTTTATGAAAACTAATTTTATATGTTATTCCATAATATTTGTCCAAAGAAACATAATCAAAATTTTAAGTATTTCGTAATAAACAATGGCTTCAAAACGTCAACACTCAATTTATCTCATGAAACGCAAACAAACTCTGCCTTTCAACTCGGCCGCAAGCAGCTGCGTAGCACGCACTCGCAGGCGCAGTCTGTCGTGCGCGTTACATTAGGTGTTACTGTTTGCAGTGCTTTTTTAACACCAAAAATGAATATTTCCCAGCAGTAATTTTGAACAGAAATGGTCCTGATGATGGGAGGAATACGTAGACCTCGGCTTCGTTGAGGGCCTTTTAACACCCTGGATATTATCACCAGAGGTCGGAATCTGTCGGTCATTCCAGGTCCGCATTGAAATGACATGATTGGGGCCCCCGTAATAAATTGTATTGTGATAGTGGTGGAGGACTACTAAGTATTGACATTTTGTTTATTATCTCAAAATAACAAGGAATGAGGGCTTTTCAAAGTGACATTAAAAAATAAAAATAGTAAGTAATTGCCTCACTAGATGACGTTGATGGAAAGAGGTGTCAAAATTGGCTTTTAAAAAGAAGCGGCCCAAGGAGGTTTATATAGGGAGTGAGTACTCTACAAAATTTTTCACTTATCGTTTAAAAGAAATTCAACTTTATTGCATTTGTCATAGAGTTGAAATTCTATCGACGACATTGACTGAAGGCACTACTGTGTGAATGAGACAACACCAGGTGGAGGTCGGTGTCTCGTTCGCACAATTGCCATTACTAAACAATAATACCACGATAGTAGAACAAAAACTATGTACGTTACCAATCAAGTAGTGTATCAAAATTAAGGATTCGGAGTGGGAAGTCGAATATAAACTATTTAAATATTAATTTAGAATGACACATAATAATTGTAATATAAAACAGAACTTACTCTTTTGATTTAATTAGATATCTACAATAATGCTAATCAGCTATCATCGGTGGGGTGGTAATAAGTAGAAGTGTCAATCCTGGCAACTCCGATTTTGACCTTGGCGCCGAATTTATTTCAATTAAAGAATTTCAATCTATAGGAAATGTTAGTTTACAAAACTAGTGTGACCATAAATACTGCACCATTTCAGATTTCCAAAAAAAAAAAGAAATTGTTCTATTGAAATAGCTGGAGGTCGCAGGCGAGACGGTAAAATAAATAATAATAATCAAATTCATGTTTGTGCGCCTATTTCGATGAAACTCAGTTTTTGGTACTATTTCAAAATGAAAATAACAACGCAATGTTGAAAATTTTAAAAATCCAAGATGGCGGTCAACTTTTTTGTTTTTGGGCCGATTTCGATGAAACTCGGTTTTTGGAACTATTTTGACAAGAAAATAACAACGCAATTTTTAAAAAACTAAAAATCAAGATGGCGGCCAACTTTTTTGTTTTTGGGCCGATTTCGATGAAACTCGCTTTTATGAACTATTTCGACAAGAAAATAACAATGCAATTTTTAAAAAACTAAAAATCCAAGATGGCGGCCAACTTTTTTGTTTTTGGGCCGATTTCGACGAAACTCGGTTTTTAGAACTATTTTGACAAGAAAATAACAATGCAATTTTTAAAAAACTAAAAATCCAAGATGGCGGCCAACTTTTTAGTTTTCGGGCCGATTTCGACGAAACTCGGTTTTTGGAACTATTTTGACAAGAAAATAACAACGCAATTTTTAAAAAACTAAAAATCCAAGATGGCGGCCAACTTTTTTGTTTTTGGGCCGATTTCGATGAAACTCGGTTTTTAGAACTATTTTGACAAGAAAATAACAATGCAATTTTTAAAAAACTAAAAATCCAAGATGGCGGCCAACTTTTTAGTTTTCGGGCCGATTTCGACGAAACTCGGTTTTTGGAACTATTTTGACAAGAAAATAACAACGCAATTTTTAAAAAACTAAAAATCCAAGATGGCGGCCAACTTTTTTGTTTTTGGGCCGATTTCGATGAAACTCGGTTTTTGGAACTATTTTGACAAGAAAATAACAACGCAATTTTTTGAGTTTCATCGAAATCGACCCAAAAACAAAAAAGTTGGCTGCCATCTTGGATTTTTTAATTTTTTCAATTATGTGTTATTATTTTCTTGTCAAATTAGTACTAAAAACCGAGTTTCATTAAAATCAGCCCACAAATAAAAGAGTTGGCTGCCATATTTTTTTATATTTTTAACATTTCGTTGTTATTTTTTTATCAAAATAGTAACAAAATCGAGTTTCATCAAAATCGGCCCACGCACAATATAGCTGGCCGCCATCTTGTTTTTTTTATATTTTCAACATTGTGTCGTCGTAAATCTCTTGCAGCCATTTTATTAACTTCACAAGTAAATAAATTGGTGCAAGTATTTTAGACCTTATTGACATATTTACCAAAATAACAGTTTTTAATGAAACAGCAAAGTAAATGAACAAGTATAATTATGGGAAAAAGCAACCGAATATCAAACGTCAATAAAGTCGAAAATCGTTTGCATCATTTTTTTTACTACAGATCACTAAACAATTTTTTCCTACTTTTACTTGTTTTTCCAATATTCATTTGTTTTTCCGAAGTTCACGCACATTGTATTATTATAAAAAATTGGAATAAACGTTAAAGTTGCGTAATTATTTACACTCGAACTTGAATTGAATAAACTAGAACACTCTTATTAGGAGTGTTTCGCAGGTTTTTCTGGTTCGCAATGGGGAAGGCAACTGTCAAAATGGCGCTGCGTACGCTTGTTCCAAGAGAGCTATGAAAACAATGGACTTTTACATAAAAAAAAAGTTTTTTTAGCTTTAAAAAAATTTAAATTCTGGCTTTAAAAATGTTGGCACTTACACATTTCCGAAAAATCTGGATATAGAAAAAATTTATAAATTCTGTAAGAATGAAAACGTCTTAATTTGGCTTTCATTTCCGGCATTTGCATTGTAGAATTGTCTTTTATATCTATTTTGGGTCAATGGGTCTTTTTCGGTAAAAAAATACCACTAAATAACCTATTTTCTCATACATTTTGTTCGGAACGTCTACTGTCTTACGTACGCAGCGACATCTACAATTAGCTTTGCGTTGCCAACCCCATTCGTCTGGCAGAGAAACTGCGAATTTTTCTTCTCAATTCGTCTGGCGTTATGATCTTTGTATTTTTTCTAATTCGCAATTTGTCTGGCAGACGAATTAATAATAAAAAATCGTAGTTCGTCTATACTTTTACCATTTTTAAATACAGACGAGTAAATTGTATAGGTAAACTGGCATAGGCTATTTCGGGCCTTTGTGCCTTAATTCCCAAAATAATTCCTCTTATGATATAGTGTGCTGGGTGAAATGCGGTATATATGCAATCAGACCTCGAATTACGTTACTCTGTTGCTAACAATTCTCGATTGAAATCGCAAATGCATTGCTGCTTTATGTAAGATAGTTGTCACATTGGTTATAACTAAAGCAGCAATGTAACTGCGATTTCTGTCAGAGATGATTGCAACAAAATTACAAAATCAGCCCACAGGTCTCAGATATGAAAAAAATATAATTTGTCTGCTGGACGAATTGATATCAAAAATTAGCAGGTCGTCCGGCAGATGATCTGCTAATATTAAAAAGAAACCAGACGAATTGTAGAATACAGACAAATTGCGAACCAGACAACCTGCGAAAATTTGTGATTGGTTGAATTACCATATTTAAAAAATAAAAACAAAAAAGCAACTTAATAAAAACGTGAGAAATAACTTGTTCTTAAAAATATTTTTTAATAAATAATTATTTTCGGTTTTTTAGTTAACGAGCTAAACTAAAAATATACCACCGCCTATCAGAGTACTCGTCAAGACCATTCAAACGAGCCCAAACTCGATGGGGTTGAAAGGTTTTATTACAGAGTTCCTGTGGCCTTCTTCCGGCTCCATCATCAGACTCTTGGATACTATTACCCAACAGAGCACTCGTGAAGACGATTTAAACGAGCCCAAACTCAATGGGGTTGCATGATTTCAACATTGAGTTCCTACGGCATGGCCTCCAGACTTCGTCATCCGACCCTGAACCTCATCTCCCGTCAGAGTACTTGTCAAGACAATTCTAACGAGCCCAAACACGATGGGGTTGTATAGGTTCATTCATCATAGAGTTCCTGTGGCGTTCTTCCGGCTCCATCATCAGATCAGCTCAATGACACTGTAATATTGCATTTCCTTCCATTTCTGACCTGTGTTCAAAGTTTCAAGTCTCTAGCTCATCGGGAAATTAGTATAAAGTCGTTTGCAAAATTTGTGCTGTAACAAACAAACGAGCAAGCAACCTAATAAAAACGCGGTAAAAAGTGTTAATTATAAATAAAGAACTACCTAGGTATTTAAGTTTATATTAAACAGTTTAAAGTATTATGTATGTCTCCGGCCAACCGTACGGTTTGGTCACCCTAATGAAGAAAAGGACACATACATCTACTTGACCTCTCTGTCGGCTCTTTTTGGGGCGAAGCGCTCAATCCGGTTTATAGTACTAAATTCATGAAGCGGCCTCTACCAAAGAGGAAAGTAAGCGCTCGCTGGCTGACATCTGCCCAAAGAGAAACATTTTAGGGTTACATCTGCCTGCCTACCTAACTACGAAGCTTAGTAAAAAAAAATATATTGACACATACATTTTTGTCAACTCCACCTATCGAGCCTAAAGTTATTTGTCATTTTGAAAAGCTCTCATTCATTACTATAAATATTAGGAATTCTTCCTTTTTTTAAAGTAAAAATAGGGTCTAAATTATATCACTATCATAAAGTGGCCGGCAAAGGGGCACGGATACGCTTAGTGTTTACACGCTGTATATTACCAAGAAACTACAAACCTCGAATATGTACTGGTCCACGTCATTGGCCAAGTGCGCTCTCAGTCTGGATGTGAGCGCGGGCGCAAGTTTGGCCGCGGCGGACGAAAGGCGGGCGCAGAGAGCAGAAAGTGGCCGGCAAAGGGGCACGGATACGCTTAGTGTTTACACGCTGTATATTACCAAGAAACTACAAACCTCGAATATGTACTGGTCCACGTCATTGGCCAAGTGCGCTCTCAGTCTGGATATGAACGCGGGCGCAAGTTTGGCCGCGGCGGACGAAAGGCGGGCGCAGAGAGTAGAAAGTGGCCGGCAAAGGGGCACGGATACGTTTAGTGTTTACACGCTGTATATTACCAAGAAACTACAAACCTCGAATATGTACTGGTCTACGTCATTGGCCAAGTGCGCTCTCAGTCTGGATAGGGCGCAAGCGCGGGCGCAAGTTTGGCCGCGGCGGACGAAGGCGGGCGCAGAGAGCAGAAAGTGGCCGGCAAAGGGGCACGGATACGCTTAATGTTTACACGCTGTATATTACCAAGAAACTACAAACCTCGAATATGTACTGGTCCACGTCATTGGCCAAGTGCGCTCTCAGTCTGGATGTGAGCGCGGGCGCAAGTTTGGCCGCGGCGGCTGAAAGGCGGGCGCAGAGGGCAGAAAGTGGCCGGCAGAGGGGCACGGATACGCTTAGCGCCATTTCTTCTACCATTAGTAGTGCGTGCCATCTGGAAAAGAATACTGTATAAAAATATGATCAACTAAACCTAATGTTCATTGTCGGATCGCACAAAATAAACGCTGGAGATTTTGCAGACGTAGACGCACACAAGGTTTTTCCTATGGCAATAACTTAATAAAACCGCCTCTACGGTTTATGGTCTGGTGGTTCACCCACCCGTGTAAGACGCAGGGGTCCCGGGTTCGATTTCCAGGGGGGTACAATTTGAACTCGGTTTGGTTGGTGGTAGAGATTATTTCAAGTCCGCCTGGCTAGCTACCACCATCTTACCTAAGTCTGACGCCATATTGTTGTGTTCCATCCGGCAGTTAGAGCACAGAATAAATATAAGTACTACGAACAGAAAGGACATTTTCCGACCCGCCCTAGAATCAATTACCTCACCCCACCCCGTGTACAAAAAGTCATGTGACGTCATCTGTTTATAATAGCGCGGTTGTATGATGTTGTAGATAGAGGTAAGATAGCCTCAGTGATGAGGATTCCGGGTGTAGTGCGCTTCCACCTTCGGCCTTATCGTCACTTAACATCAGGTGAGGTGAAGACCAAGCACGTTGTGCATAAAAAAACTTACTTCTGCTTCTTATAATCCCGCAAGCCTGCCTTGAACTCCAGCAGTATATGTTCTGCCAGCGCCGCCAATCCAGCGTCCCTGAGATGCGCCAACAACGCTGGAGCCTCCGCGAATACACACGCTTCCTCCGCGTCGGTGTCTCCCGATAGTGGCTCTGTCACTGCTAAGTTAGCTATAGGCGACGTCTGAAATGAAGATATACACTGATTTTGAGAAAAAAGTTTCATAATCATAACTGATACAGTATGAGGCAAACATCTTGACACTTTTTCGACGGAGTGGGGATCAGTTCGCGCATGTGCACTTGTGAGCGACCAATAGCGCGCTTCTCTCCCGCCGCCCGCGTACCTCACCGCTACGTTTACTCAAAATACGCGTTCTGTGCAATCCCCACCCGATTTCAAGATGTTTGCTTCGTACTGTACAAAAATGGCTACACACCAAAATCTTTTTAGTATAAAAAGTAGAAAGATTAAGAAAAACAGGTAAGCAGTAAAGTATAATGGGGAATGTCCGAAAAAAAAAACAATTTGGCTGATTATTTTTTTATAGGTAGGAATAAGCTCCCTTAGTAATAGAAAAAAGTTTCAGAATTTTCGGTTGCGTATAAATAAAAATAAAAAATAAAATCACTTCGACTTCACAAATATATGAAAGTAACAGCAGAATAAAGATTATACCTTTGCCACCACCTGTCATAACCACAACATGCTATTAAAAAAAAGTTTCAACACAAAATGTCAAAACTTTTTTTTTAATACTTGCTGTTGTTGTGGCAGGTGGTGGCAAAGGTACAATCGCCATTCTGCTGTTACTTTCGTACATTTGTGACGTCGAAGAGACTTTAATTTATTAAAAAATATTGACGCAACCGAAAATTCTGAAACTATTTTCTAAAACTAAGGGAGCTTATTCCTACCTATTAAAAAATATTCAGCCATTTTCATTTTTTTCGGACATTCCCCATTATTTCTTAGTTTCCATTTTTTTTATTCACATATGGATATTAAATTTTTGTAAAAGTTTTGATGAAGCACTCTACTAACAGTTTTATTCAAAGAGGAGCTTTTAGGCTGCCTGTCCATTGATGCGGAGCGAGGCGGGGCGGAGCGGAGAAACGAGGAAATATTAACCAATAGGATTGCATAAAATCTCCGCTCTGCAATCCTATTGGTTAATATTTCCTCGTTTCTCCGCTCCGTCGCCTCGCTCTGCGTCAATGGACAGGCAGCCTTAAAGACATAACTTACTATATCAAATGACATTTCATTGACATTCAACGAATCTTGCCTAGAGATGTCGTTCAACGCTAACTTTTTGGCACGCAGCTCCACTTCATTGAGGGACATAGTTTCTTCATTTTCATCATCTGAAAAATATACTTTAAACTTATTTGATATATGCAGCGAACTAAAATCTATGGAAGTGTAATTGCAAACAAATATTGCTTAAAAAATGCACCATGGAGCCGAAAAAGTACAACCCGCTCAGCTTTAAGGTCACAGCACACTATAACGGCACCGCAACTGCACAGCAACAGCACGGCGTCACCTCGAATTTAGGCTACGGCTAGCCGCCAGCGCGCCGTAAGCACACGGCCGGCGCGGCGTAAGCGCGCGGACCGCGCGCCGTCCGCGAGGTGTAAGCTATTTTGCATATGATGTTGTTTCGCTGGCGACTCGGAGTCACAGCACGCTGTTAGCACGCGGTCGGCGAGCGGTAAGCACGCGGTCGGCGCGCGGTCCGCTCGCTTGCGGCGAGCCGGCGGCGAGTCGAGTCGTATGGTAGCGGTAAGCGCGCCGACCGCCCGCCGTTGGCTCGCCGTTGGCTTTTTCTTATTGACATTATAAAATATATTTTACGACACATGATTTAAAGCTCTAATTTGAATGACAAATTAATTGCTGGGTTATCGTTCTTTACAATAATTGCAGATTGTAATATAGAGAAAAGAGAGAAAGAGAAAGTTTATTGGAAATGAAATCCTAAATCTGGCGCCATAACAACAATTTAAAAATTGTTGTTATGGCGCCAGACTTAGGTAAAATGGTGGTAGCTAGCCAGGCGGACTTGAAACAAGCCCTACCACCAACCAAACCGAATGCAAATTGTACCCCCCTTGGGAATCAAACCCGGAGCCCCTGCATCTTATACGGGGGGGGCGAACCACTAGACCACAGAGGCGGTAAGAATGCGATTAAATTGACAACTTCAGAGCTCTTGCGGTACAAAACGACGTATTTTAATCTGTAAAATTTTCTCTTTGCTGTATATTCTCGAGTGAAGTTGAAGTTAACAGGGGCCCTACCGGCTAACTTTTCGAACTTCGATGGGTCTGCCGAGCTTCAACTTAAAACAGATAAATCTAAGTAAGAAATTTCGTATTGTACTATTTGCCGAAGTTATTCGGAAGATATCGATGTCCGTGTGACATCATGAATTGGGCTTCGTCATTTTGGCCTGGTAAGGGCTCGATTTATCTGTTTTAATTTTAAGCCCGGCAGACTTATCGAAGTTCGATGCGTTAGCTGGTACGGCCCCAGATTACTGTCTATTGTCAATATAATCGTATTGTATAGTTCAATATTCAGTGCAATTTAACAAACCTTTTTTACTGGATTCCTCATCAGTTTCTTCCTCAGCTGCGTCCGTGGAGCTGGTGGTGGTCTCTGAATCCTCGTCATGGTGCTGTTGTTGAGTGAAATGTTGGAACTGTCTCCGGTAGTAGTGCAGTTGTAGGTAATGCTAAAAGTATAATTTAGTATATTATTAACGGCCGATTTCAATAATCTATCTTCGGTAAGAGATAGGTCTACTATGGATCTGTTACTAGGCAACTGTTGTTATTTCCCGTCATTTAAAATAAATATCTAGTCAACAAATCTTTATACACACATCAACTTTGTCTAGGGATACAGGTGCTATTTTCATACAAACGAGGTAACTTTGAAGCCTTGGATTCCTGCCAGGGATGTACTGTGCTATGATCTGATGACGGCTATCCAGGGATTGAATGGAGGAGATTCAGAATACACACCCAACTGATCTGACCAGCATTCTAAAAACGTAAAGGACATGTTTTAAAAAACCCCGAAAATAGCAATAAAATGTATGGAAATCCTCAAACTGAGAACTCTGACCCATTAATCTTTTAGAATGCTGATCAGATCAGTCGGGTGTGTATAGCGATCTGAATCTACTTCATTCACTCCCTGGATGGCCATCATCAGATTACAGAACGGTACATCCCTGGCAGAAAACCAAGGCTTCAAAGTTACCTCGTTTGTATGAAAATAACACCTGTATCCCTAGACAAAGTTGATGTGTATACAATACTAAATAATATACTAACTACAGAATACGACTCGCACTAGATCAATTCTCGGACGGGAATCGAACCCGCGACCTTTGGATGTCCGGTGCTCTGACCGCTGAGCTACCGAGTCACTAGTGGCATCGTCAAATTTCTTCTAGTATATCCAACTCTTACGCTGCAAGCCAGCGTTATTTCACTAATGTGAGGAAATTACCTCGACATTCAATTGAAATGTCTTTCCAGATACTTTGACGATTTATTAAGATGAAATAGCTATATAATTTTTAAATTTGAGATTTTTGCATTCACAATGCTATTTTTATCACCCCCTAAAGGGTGAAAAGGGGGATAAAGTTGTGTATAGAAAATCATTCATTTTCGAAGTAAAAATCATTAATTTATTATTACAGGCTTATGGTTGGAAACTAATGCAATGTATATTGGTATTTAAGGGAAAGTGAAAAGGGAGGGGAAGGTGAGAGGAGGAGTAGAGCGGTCCCACTAACCCCGTCCAATGAGTGGTAGGAACACCCCGGGGTTTTTAGTGGCTACACCACATAACCACTCCCGTGTTCCCGCGCGGGGGTGGTATGCGAAGGCATTTTTCCCGGGAGAAAAAAAAAAGGTGAGAGGAGTAGAGTGAGGGGGAGACTGAAAGGAGAGAGGGAGGGGGAGAAGAAAAGGGGGCAGCTCGCTTAGTAATATTTAACCTGGTTAAAGATTCCCCAAGGATAATCTCAAATATTCACGCGGACGAAGTCGCGGACAGAAGCTAAATATTATAACAATAAATTCATAGTAAAAAAATATGGATTCTTGTAACTTACCAGAGAATGCGCCCATTGCAACAGTATAGTCCTCGTATGGTGCGCAGCGTTGATGACAGCGGTGAGCGGATGCGGACTCGAGTCTGCTACTAGGAAAGTCTCTGGTAGCAGTCCGCTAACTGCCGCGTTGAGTAGTTGCGTTAGGCGCACCCGCCACTCTTCGATCAGCTCTAGTTGCAGTTCCAAGAACTGAAGGCTGTAGAAAGAAGTGCATAATAGAAAAACATGGTTTGCGCGGGCCATATTTTTATAGAAAACGAAACATTGTACCTACAAATAAACATACGACAAGCTAAAGAGATTATCTAGTAGCTAAAAGTATTAAATTGCGTATAAACTTCACAGATGATTGTAAAAAATATCAGAATATCATCAAAAGCGCTTGTCGCGGGCCATATATTTGGCGTAATTAATAGCAGAAACGTATTGAATTCTACATCAAAATACACTTTAACGTATTGTGCAGTTGCTCCAATAACTTTTTTCTAAGAAAGATAATTGTGCTAAAGATAATGATGAAAAAACAACGAAAAACATCGAGAAAGTGCAGAAGTGACCTCACTTCTGCACTTTCTCGATGTTTTGTTTGGAAAATAACCTTATTTTCCATACTCTTTACACGTAAAGAAAAAGACAGAGGCAAATGATGTCGCATAATGGAGCCTTTTAAAGCCAAACTTGCTTGCGCTAACGACACGTGTGTGTCGTTAGCGCAATGACACGACACATGCAGTCAAAATAGTAAAAGCTATTTTGCATATATTATTATCTTACGTACACCTCATAATAATTGATATTCTTGCCGATGTCCCGACTAGGGTAGCACGGCGTATCTATTCTCAATAGTCTACATTAGAGCTAGAACCAAAACTCCCTCATCTCCTCGCGTCACTGCTCGCTGCCTAGCATCTCGTCCATCTTCGCTAGTAGATCTTACGCACACGGCGCACACCTCATAATAAATTGGTATTCTTACCGATGTCCCGGCTGTGGTAGCACGGCGTATCTATCCTCAATAGTCTATAGCAGAGCAAAACTCTCTCATCTCCTCGCATCATTGCTCACTGCCTAGCCTCTCGTGCATCTTCACTAGTACATCTTACGCACGCCTTTTAATAATTGGTATTCTTACCGATGTCCCGGCTAGGGTAGCACGGTGTATCTATCCTCAATAGTTTTCAGTAGAGCTATGAACCAAAACTTCCACATCTCGCCTTACTGCTCGCTGCCTAGCATCACGTCCATCTTCGCTAGTACATCTTACGCACACCTCATAATAATTGATATTCTTACCGATGTCCCGGCTGGGGTAGCACGGCGTATTTAGCTAGAACCAAAACTTCCTCATCTCCTCGCGTCACTGCTCGCTGCCTAGCATCTCGTCCATTTTCGCTAGTATACATCTTACGCACACCTCATATTAAGCACACCTCATATTAATTTATGTTCTTACCGATGTCCCGGCTGGGGTAGCACGGCGTATCTATCCTCAATAGTCTTCAGTAGGGCTATGAACCAGTCCGCCCCTCTCGGGACCCACACCACGGAACCCACCGCCGCCCCGACACCTGCCGCCACCGCCTCGCTCCACTGTTCACTGCCTAGCGTCTCATCCATTTTCGCTAATGCATCTATTAGAAATTGATTCCATTAAAAAATAATTATTAAAGGGATACTGAGAAAAACACATGCACACTAGCATATTATTTTATTACTTATTTAAGTTTTTCCATTGGTGGCGCTAGTATGCAGACTGCGTGCTCTCAAAAATCATATAGGTACAGTCACGCAAGACGATGTGCAGAACACGATTTCGATGTAAGTGGGTAGGAGAGACGAGTGGTGGGGCACGGCTACGCGTGCGCACAGTAGCTAAGTTGTATTGAAAATAGACAGTAAGGAAAGCTAGCTAGGCACAGTAAAATAAGAATTTTACATTTTTTAAATTTATAACAGTCCAGCATCACATATTCTTTTCTTTACAGAATCGAGAATAAGATACAGTATGGGGCATATATCTTGAAATTTGTGCGACGGAGTGGGGATAAGTTCGCGCATGTGCTCTTGTGAGCGACCAATAGCGCGCGCCCCTCTCCCGCCGCCCGCGCCCCTCACCGCTACGCATGCCCAAAATACACGTTCGGCGCAATCCCCACCCGATTTCAAGATATATGCCTCGTACTGTAAGGTCTAACAAGTTTAACTCTCAATTAATCATATTTCCACTTACATTTCTTTTCTACTGCCAACCATCGCACAAATATCTCAGCTTTGGTCAGCACCGATAGAACACTATTTGTTTCCTTCCCAGTGATTACTACTAGCTCTCTGTGGAAGCCCAGTGTTTCGTCAACGGCATGCGCAAACGCTGAGTCTACATCAACTATCTCGGATTTAGAGCCTTGTGTTTGATACAGGCTTAAAACTGTATGAAGTCTTTCTGCGGCCAGTGCTATCAAGCCTGCATTGAATTCATCCTGGAAAATTAAAAAAAAACTGTTGAGGTTGTTCAAGTTTCAAGTTTCTCATTGGGAGCAAACATCTACATGCAAACATATAAATTTGATTTAGCAACTGGGGCACAAAATGAGAAAGTCAATAGGATAAAATCTTTCACAACATACAACTGTCCGAATTTTTTTCAATTCCAATTTATCGGCTACTGGTTGCAAATGGGTCTTCACAAACATTTGGTGTTCCTTTATCCAAGTAAGAGTTTGGGTCAGAAACCACTCCGGTCTGTCAAGGCGGGCAGTCTGCCGAGATCCCGTGAAATGGAATGTAAATCTCTTCTTTAATGGCCTAAGTAGAATTCTTACTGGTAAGCATGGATCTTGGTCTGGTGAAAATTGAGAAATAAATTGTTTTAACGTAAAATTGAGAAGTAAATTATTTAATGGATCCCAATATCATAGACTCAAAATTATTTATTTTTAGATAATACAAAATATCAGCTAAATTAGGCCAATAAAACAAGGTAAAGTTAAATACCATGTTCAAGATTCTCAGATGCTTGACCACTGGTTCTTCCTTCAATAAGAAATAGGTATTTTGTTAAGTTACTGAACTTTACAAGGATTTCTTTGGGTGGTGGAGAATTTTCTGTATTGGGTGTAAATGGCCACTTTAACAATTTTAACATATCTTCATAATGCCTGAAAAAGATAGTAATATTATCTACTAAGCAAAAGAAGTAGAGAAAAAAGATCATGTTTTGTATTGCTTATACTTATTATAGTTCAAACTGAACTACTCACTTTGTAAATTTATCTTTGAGCACATTATGCCAGTAGTGGGTATACTCTGTAACATATGCAGCTCGATGTTCAGTTTCATATGTTTTACTCATGTCTTTTAGCTCTCCATACCACAATACCAATTGTTCATCATCATTACACTGTTTCATTTGACGACTGAAAACAAATAAAACTTAAATGCTTGAAATCTTCCGTTCTGACTTCTTTGTATTTAATTTTATCTAAGTAAAATTAAGTGTATTGCAGTGTAATAAATGAGTTGAAAGCTAAACTATAAAAGACAATATCTTAAAGTACCTACTGTTTTTGACACTGTGGTGGTCTTTTGCCAGGTATTTATTTATTTATTTATTGATTGCATACATGTAACACACTTACAAGGGAAGACTTATAAATAGCTATACATGCACCTGGCAAGGGTATGGCAATTTTAGTTACTTAATTTAATATAATTCAATATTTTTTCCTTATTTTACAAACTATTGTTAATACTTAAGACTAATAGGAACTACAAATTTTAATATAGTTTTACCTAATGAATTTCTTAAAACTATTTTAACTTATCACTAAAAAACTCTTCTATTGTATAATAACATTTTTGTATTAATAATGACTTTAATTTGTTAGTAAATATTTTTGAGTCTTTTGTTTCTGTTATAGATGGGGGTAGTTTATTAAATATTTGGATGGATTTATAATAAGGGCTGCTTTTAAATAATTCTAATTTTGGTTCTGGTAGTATGAGTTTGTTTTTCCTTCATTCACTTTTAACTTTTTCATATAGGGTTTTGTTTTTATGGACAAAAGTTGCTGTTTCTAAAATATATATTGATGTTAAAGTAAGTATGTTGTGCTTAATAAAATACGGTCTACAGCTAACTCTTTGCCGAATGTTTACAATGATGCGGAGGCATTTTTTTTGTATTATAAATAGATCCTTAACATCGCTACTATGGCCCCATATTACGATTCCGTATTTAAGCCACGCGAATGCATACGCGTAGTATGCGGATAATGCACATTCTGTATTTGTATTTAGTTTAATGACACTAAGACCGTAAACAAATTTAGAGAGTTTGTTTTTTATTTTAGCAACATGACTTTTCCAGTTAAGGTTTGTGTCTATTGTTAGACCTAACAAGTTGAATTCTGCTACTTCATTAATATTTATTGTATTAGATATTTTATTGAGGTTTAGTGGACTTTTTTGATAGGGTCTGAATTGTATTAGTTTGGATTTATTGCATTCGTTTCTAGATTATGTTTTTGCAGCCAAGAGTTTATGTTTCTAAGGGTTTGGTCTACTTTCTCTAAATTTGGTTTGTTTTTAGGACAAGTTTTTTTCCTCAGTTTTGATTAATAAACCATAAAAAGTTGTTTATGTATTATGTGATATAGCATTTTAAAAGAGTGTGTGCATTATAAGTAGGGATTTCGATCCTGGGATTGTTACATAGGCAATCCCAGGATCTAATTCCCTAATAATAAGTGATAAATTGCTATATCATATCATGCTCTTGCAGCCATGCTAGGGCAGATGAAATTGATTAAGGTGCTTTTTAGGGTTCCGTACCCAAAGGGTAAAAACGGGACCCTATTACTAAGACTCTGCTGTCCGCCTGTCTGTCTGTCTGTCACCAGACTGTATCTCATGAACTGTGATAGCAAGAAAGTTGAAATTTTCACAGATGACGTATTTCTGTTGCCGCTATAACAACAAATACTAGAAACAGAATAAAATTAATATTTAAGGGGGGCTCCCATACAACAATCGTAATTTTTTTGCCGTTTTTTGGTACGGAACCCTTCGTGCGCGAGTCCGACTCGCACTTTACCGGTTTTTAGGGTTCCGTAGCCAAAATGGCAAAAAACGGAACCCTTATAGATTCGTCATGTCTGTCTGTCTGTCTTAGGTAAAAGTATTAGGACTACATAGTTGAAACTTAGTAGATAGGTGTATTCTGTGAACCGCTTTACGATTTTTATACAAAAATAAAAAAAGGGGCTCCCCATACATGGAACTGAAACTGAAAATATTTTTTTTCATCAAACCAATACTTGTGGGGTGTCTATAGATAGGTCTTTTTAAAATGACATTGAGGTTCCTAAGACTACTTTTTTTTAAAGTCAACCGTTTGAAAGATATATGCCGCCAAAGTGGTGAAATGTGTGTCCGGGGGGACACACATTTTACCACTTTGTGTGTAAGTTTGTAAGAATGACAAAGTTATATAATTGCGGTTTTGGAAAATGTACTATATCTCGAAAACTAATTACTGTATCTCGTTCAAAACAATTTTCGTTGAAAGTGTTTATTAAGATCTATGGTTTATATTTTTTTTAGATTTTTCACCCTCTTACTTTAAAAGTTAAAGGGGGAGGGGACACACATTTTACCACTTTGGCGGCATATATCTTTCAAACGGTTGACTTTAAAAAAATAGTCTTAGGAACCTCAATGTCATTTTAAAAGACCTATCTATAGACACCCCACAAGTATTGGTTTGATGAAAAAAAATATTTTCAGTTTCAGTTCCATGTATGGGGAGCCCCTTTTTTATTTTTGTATAAAAATCGTAAAGCGGTTCACAGAATACACCTACCTACTAAGTTTCAACTATGTAGTCCTAATACTTTTGGAATAAAGTGGCTGTGACATACGGACGGACAGACAGACAGACAGACAGACATGACGAATCTATAAGGGTTCCGTTTTTTGCCATTTTGGCTACGGAACCCTAAAAAAACCGGTCAAGTGCGAGTCGGATTCGCGCACGAAGGGTTTCGTACCAAAAAACGGCAAAAAAAATACGTTTGTTGTATGGGAGCCCCCCTTAAATATTAATTTTATTCTGTTTCTAGTATTTGTTGTTATAGCGGCAACAGAAATACGTCATCTGTGAAAATTTCAACTTTCTTGCTATCACGGTTCATGAGATACAGCCTGGTGACAGACAGACAGACAGGTGGACAGCAGAGTCTTAGTAATAGGGTCCCGTTTTTACCCTAAAAAGCACCTTAATCAATTTCATCTGCCCTAGCATGGCTGCAAGAGCATGATATGATATAGCAATTTATCACTTATTATTAGGGAATTAGATCCTGGGATTGCCTATGTAACAATCCCAGGATCGAATTCCCTACTTATAATGCACACACTCTTTTAAAATGCTATATCACATAATACATAAACAACTTTTTATGGTTTATTAATCAAAACTGAGGAAAAAAACTAGATTTCGGAAATTCCTACACATTTTAGTCAAATCTGGGATCCGGGTCATATCCTCTCATTCCAGGACAATCCTGCTTGTGCTTGGCCACCTGGCAACCCTACCCAAGTATTATTCCCACAAAAATACCAATTTACATTAGGTACCTACTGTTTATATTTATACAGGATGATGGAAGTGTACAGGACTCACCTCAGTTCTTCAATTTTCTCAAAGGACTTGAGATAGGAAAGAACATACTCTAGTTTATAAATGGCCTGGAATCTTTTATCTAATTCTTCACGTAAAGGTTCTGATTTTTGGAGGAAGGCTTCCACTTTTGATTTCAGCTCTATACTTCGTTCTTTGAAAGTATTTATTTGTTTTGAATTTAACTCTGCCTTTTTCACGGCCATAGACAGCTTTGTTGGCACTTCATTATTAACAACATTTAGCTGTAAACAAATGAGATCAGTAAACTCAGCTGAACTGGAGGTTAAATAATTTCAACCTTAGGTTCAGTTATGTACAGTAGGTACTTATATTATTTTACAAGAAACTTTTTTTGTGATTAATTTGTGATGACAAAATCACAGCTGTTTTTATACTTACACTGCTTTGCAGTTGATTTCTTCTCACTAATAAATCATTTTCCAATTCATATGCATTACTAAGATCATTGATATCGCCACCAATCTTAATATTTAGATCCTGAATTATAATTTTTTTTAGTTCGTCAGTCATTATAACACAATAAAACTGATTTGCCTTTATCCTAATTCCCAATGCTATAACATAAAAAAATAGAGATATCACTAATATTATTATAAAACAAATTGGTCAATAGGATAGGAATCCGTAATTTAATTTAATAAAACACAAAATTGTATTGTATACCTACCCAGAGAAACCCAAAATAGAGATAAATGAAATGATGACAGGCGACAGCTCTCTCTCTCTCTGCTCTGTCACTGTCAGAGCAGTGTTGGGAAATGTTGGGTGCGAAATTATGGTGATTGAAGCCAAGCTAAAAATTATTGTATTTTGGGTCGAATTATTGTATTTGTAATTATTTTTTATTTTTAATATTTAGGCCGTTATTATGCGATTAATTAAGGCTGACCACATACAGACGGAATCCCGATTCGAAATTCCGTACGTACGTGATACCGTACGTATCACCACACACAACACAAACGTTTTTTTTCGTTCGGAATCACGATTCAGTCAGACGCTAGCTTTCATGAGTAAACATTGAGCGAAGATGAATTATCATGGCGACGATGTACTATTTTAATAGCGATTTCGCTTTTACTTTACCTGTGCAAAAAATGCGCTGGAACCTTGTCACATTAACATCCACGTTGACGTATTCCGCAACTAAAAATGTCATGAAACAAGATAATTCTAATAGGTAATCTAATATTATTAATTATTTAATTATTATTTTCACTATGATAGGGTCTAGGTTAGGTATATAAAATTTTTACAAATGCTTTTCATTTTTGAGGTTAAAATCATGGCCTCCAGGCGCATTATCAATTGACGGGGATAGTAGCACAAATATAAACTTGGCTTCAAGTCTGTGAGTCCTTAGGTTCAACTAAAATTATCTTCTAAAATAAAGAAAAAATGCATAATTATAGAGTATTAATTATTTATATTACGCTTAGGTCAATTCTATTGTTTTTTTTTTCTTTTTTTTTGGTAAAATAGAACTAATAACTTAGCTAAATAATAAAAAAGTATGGCCAAAAGTCTGGTATCCAGAGCTGTTATAAAAAATGTAGCATTTCGTACGGAATAAAAACGGTTGTGTGTGGCGACCAATACAAAATATATGGAAGTCTTGCGTTCGCGGAATGGTTTTTTTCCGTGCGAGATTCCGAATGCACGGGACCTCATGTGGAATTCCGTAACGGATATAGTTACGTACGGAACGCTACCGCATGTGTGTGGCACGCCCATAGATTTTGTATGCAATTGCTGCGTTTGGAATTCCGAATCGGGATTCCGTTTCGAGATTCCGTTACATGATTCCGTCTGTGTGTGGCCGGCCTAAACAATTAACAACTGAAGAAGTCACCCCACTTATTTTGCGCTTGCTCTTTTCTTTCTCATAAATTCTCGAGTTAAGTTGAAGCGGATCATTCAATACAATTGCAATACTTTTAAATACAAGTTTAAATTTTATGTTTTGTATAATGATAAATAGGTAATTACATCTTTTTTATTTTTGCTAATAATATTTTTTTTTAATTACATTTAATTATGAGTTTTAAATATAAAAAAAATATTTTATATGATTCCACAGGGAAAGGCAAGATGCAAAAACCTCGATAACCTCGGCAGGCAAGAAACGAAAGCGAATAACCAACTTTAGGGCATAATAGAGACAAAAGACAAGACTAGTGCGTGTGTGGGGTGACACTACAGGATAATAGTATCTAGATGATGCGTTTCTTTTTCATTTGAGTGTCGCGTGCCATAATATTGTACCTATATTGTGTCAAATCGGAAAATATTGGATAAAACGATAAAGTGATAATAATGAGAAAGCTATGTTTCATTGTATATATTATAAGCTATGTTTTATTGTACAATTAGTTTCGTATCACGAATTATTGTAAGAATCCAATAATTATTGTACGTTTCCCAACACTGACTGTCAGTTAGCTATGGTGTCGTGTTTTTTTTTAGATTAACGGCACTGGGGTGTCTTTGTCTGTCAACAGTCTCAGCAGTCAGGTTGCCAACCTACGGATTTCCCGTCAGATTTAACGGATTAGGGTCAGGCTCAGGGTGCGTTTCGTGGCTTCGCTCGAGTGGAGACATCAAAATAGGGGGTGCATTCCTGAACCTACACATGGAATAGTTTTGACTACCTATTTAAAGTTTTTTAGAATGGGGTAAAGTATAATCAATTAAAAGGAAAAAGTTCAGAAAAACAGTCCATTTAAAAAATACATTTTGGCCTGAAAATTTTAGATTTACCAGATAAAGTAATCAGTATTTTATATGACGGATTTCATTGACGGAAAATATATCATTGTGTTGCCTCGCCTTGTCCGGGGAGAAGGTGAGAGAGCCATTGCCGATTTTCTTGTTTTAACACGTTTTTGTCGTCTGGCAACACTGGATTCCCGCCTTTTCCCTGCAACATAGACAATTCCCGCCAAGAATCATCCCTTCCACTAGGGCAAGCAAGCGCTGAGCGCTCACTTTTTCCTCATTGCGTTGCTGAACTTCGCAGTGATAACACTTATTTGAGGAAGTCCTGTTGATACGAATAAAGTTCACAATATGGACGCCTCAATGTCTGGTAGCACTGGGAGGCGAAGGCGACAGCGAAGGCGCCGGGAGAAAAGCTGGATATCACCACCAAACTCTTCTACAGCGAGAATTTCAAGTAGTTCAGTGCGACGTTCACCTAAAAAAAGCTAAGTACCAACATTTTAATACTTTGCTAGATAATTTGCGTGCTGAAAAAACTAAGAATCAACATTTTAATACTTTGCTATGTGTTTTGCGTAACCGAATGCTGGTGTTAACTGAGTTTATGAAAAACGTGTTCCAAAATAACATAAATCTAGTTACATCATATTTTCCAGTAAAGACGGATTAAATCAAATTCATAATGCACCCAACGGTTCACCAATGCCAAGTAACGAATTTTTACAAAGCACTTTGAATTTTGACTACGTAGACTTTAGGCTTTTAGCAAGACGGATTGATAGTATTATTAACTCTTTGCAATTATTTAAATATCCGGACTGGTTGAATAGAAGTATTACTGAAACTCGTAAAACAGATTTTATTTTAGTCCGGTTTTTCCAAACGATCATTTAAAGCAGTACGATTGCAATCTTTTTCTACCCTCATATTGTGAACGTACATTAAAATGTTATCTACGGCTGTATTATCTTAAATATAATTTCAACAAAATTCTTACTTTGGGTTCATTTTAATGTTGATTAAAAGATTTGCAATCTGTGTTTAATATGGTATTCTGTTCTAAAATTAAATAAACATTTTGCGAGGATAAAAGAACTAATGATACCTAATAATATTTCAAATAATATTAAGCAGATTATACAATGTGGAAAGTAAGCTGTTAAACAGAAATTGTTATTTTATTGTATTATTATTATTTTATTCACAAGATTTCCTGTTTTAAACAAACTTATGATACCTTCTTGAAGAGTATCATCGTAAGAACTATTTTTAATTGAGAAGATATTGTTTGATTAGTTTGCATTGCAATGTGTTTTTTTTTCTGTCGCTTTTTAAATAGACCTAGGTCTATTTCTAATAATTCCACAATTGATAATGTAAATTGGTAGAAAATGCAACAAAATTGTGGTCTAGTATTTTTCCTAAAGTAGACTGATGGTCCTTCCCTTTTATACCATATTTTGTAATGGTACTAAAATAAAGATAAATAAATAAACGAGGTTATAGTGGTGATGCCTAGATCGATATAGTTAACTAGAATTCGTTTTAGCCGTTTGAAACCTCTTAACGAAGCATAGAAAGCCATACAAACTTCATACTAATTCATAAGATGATAATACTCGTATATTATTATCATATCACACTTTCGAATTTTTTTCAAGATTACCTCCGAAATTCTAATATATCAGGTAGGTAATTGATATATTGACCAAATCTAATCTAAACACTTAATGTTACCCTGAGACTATCGTTCCATTTTTTTTAATCCCAAACTTCCTTTGCGATTAGTCCTGTTGACGAAGATGAACACATCTCAAGCGTACTTTTACGTGAGTATAGCAGCTAAAAGACCGATCCTTTTTAAGATAACTTTTCATCCAAAACCTTGACGTCATTGTCTTCATACGGAATTGCATGAAATTTCGAAAAACTAGAATGAGTCTAGTTCTTTGTTTAATTAGATTTTATGATGACGTTACTTACTCGCTGAAATTAAATTCGGTGGTTGTAACATTATTGCTTGCTATAGTTCGAGTTTATGTCATCAACTTTGTAAAATTTATATTATTTTACTACTGACTCAGAATTTATTTAGAATTTCTGGGGATTCGATGAGATACTGGGGGAAGCGAAAGTACCTTCCTAGCAGAATATAATATCTTAAAACTACCTACGTCGTCAGGAGTTTCAGAGACTCCTACTGACCGCGTTGAGAAAATGTGCCATGTGTGAATATTCCCGGTAATATTGGGAATATTTCCGGCAGTATTGGGAATATTCCCGACCCTAAGGCAATATTCCCGGCGACGACACATTGAAGCTGATTGATTATAAAAATATTAAATTGTACAAATTTCGTAGACCATTGGTCATTTACACTATCACCGTCTCTTTCACAGCCGCCAACAGTTTGAAGATTCCAAGACTAAGACAAACGAAACCGCAACACGTCTTATCCCCAGAGATGATCATGGAACTTCAATGGTGGCACCAGTCGGTGAGCGAATCTTCTCTTATTTATTTACCACAGGTTACACTGACTTCGTCCGGTGACGAATGCATTGCAGCGGTGCATCTGATCAGTTACGGTGCCTTGGATACGACACAACTTGTCCGAATAATGGGTGCTTCATCAGCAGCTCAGCAACAGTTAACGGCCACGTCTCCGACATGCCAATCTTCAGATTTAATCGCACAATGCACTAAGCATTGACTTATCTGCGAAATCAAACCAGACGAGATCTTCTATGCTCACGAAGCAGACTCGCAAGGTATGACGTTTTATCCAGGACCTGAGTATAGTTGTAACATACCAACACCTTCCTATCCTAGATGCTTCAACGGGATCGCCGATCGCTTGGCACTGGGAGATGCCATTCTGGAATATGATTCCTGATCCTGGAGTGACATCTCTAACCATAGCCATCTTCGGGGCTGTTTCGGGCATTCGGTGTGGTTACCACGGATAGATCTGTTCCCATCTGCTCAGGCTCACGTAGTTCAGCACTACGTATCGCTAAACCCGCTGTATGAGGGAGTAGATTTCCACAATGCCTTCAGCCGGCAGTGGAATTTCGCCCTGACTTGGGTGTTTTTAGCTTCGTCCCTCATACCAGGGGTAGGTAAGTATTACTTTTCCTGAGTGGATGCGACGGTCTGTTTGTGGTGATTGCGCCTCGATGACTGAAATTGTTCTGGAGACCTGATCTTCAGGACAGAGCCTTCAGCGGGCCAGTTCAATTACAAAACCTGTCGCACAAAGCACAGGTCACACTCTCCCAAAAGTAGACTATTGTGTTGATTGGAGCTGGAAGTGTCTCCACCAATGTCGGAAAGTAGTAGAAAAAGCTTTTCCACTAAAGATTTGGCGTAAGTCTTTTATTCTATTAGGAACCCGCCTGGAACCAATGCTGGGTAAAATGGTGCGCAGACGACCAACGTTGCTGTTAGCAATCCCCATAGGCAAGAACCTAGCTTAGTGTCTACATCTAAAAATGCTAGCACCTGCTACAATTCACTTCCACAAATTGGTTGTTACAACTGTTTGAGCTACACGTGACGTGAGTAAGAAATTGAGTGAAGATAATTTTGCGAAACAGGTATTCATTCACATTCAGATCCCGATTTGTGATCCACAACTTGTTGATGGGATAGATGCTCCTTTCTCTGCGAAAGAACTCTGCCATATATCCACCATTATGTGACGTGACGTCACACTTCCACGGTCTATCACTAAACACTATATCAACGTTGTTGTGGAACTACCTACATTATTATTCGTTTTGGACAATAGACATGTTAATTTATTTTTCATGTTGTATTTGTATGTATGTGCTCGTCTTGAAGTCGATAGTGTACCTAACCATTCTCCTTTAGTCAAATTTTGACTCGTAAAGACACTACTTGGCACCACCAGGCAGGCTACTTGGCAGGTTGGAAGCTGATTACTCGCGAGGATCAAAATAATATTGAGATCAAAATAAAATAAACGTATTGGATTCATAAAGTAGTGTTCTGTATGCTCTAAGTAGTAAAACTATCTGAATGGAGAATAGCTCACTTCAGCAACTTTTTATACAACACTGTGTAAAGCGAAACCTGCTTGCTTCCAGAATGGTAATGGGTAAGAATAGTTTTTAAGTCTGCAGGATTTGATTGAACACAGTCGAAATCATTAGATCAGCAGCAATAACTTCATTGAATAGCTTTGCAACGGTCTGACTGTCATACATTTTTAAAAAAGGTAACTGGAATCACGGTTCTACCTACCTGAAAAACTATTGGGTAAATTAAATTTAATATAAATTATTTTGCGTTTGGTCTAAAACATAAACATGATGTATGTATTCTCATTGATAATTGAAAATAAAATTAAGAGTAAATACTTAGATTATTGTTTTAAGTACTTACACGGAAAATAAATTATAGCTCACATTAAACGTATTGGCTTATTGATTTATTTTCTCATCATCCCTCACCAGGGCAATAACAAACATTTCTCACCTTCTCCCCGGACAAGGCGAGGCAACACAATGCAGAGGTTTTACCTTCCAATAAAACCGCCATTGTGTGCTGAGCCTTGTCCGGGGCATTTTACTGGCCCTGGTGAAAACAATGAGGAAAAAGTGAGCGCTCAGCGCTTGCTTGCCCTAGTGGAAGGGATGATTCTTGGCGGGAATTGTCTATGTTGCAGGGAAAAGGCGGGAATCCAGTGTTGCCAGACGACAAAAACGTGTTAAAACAAGAAAATCGGCAATGGCTCTCTCACCTTCTCCCCGGACAAGGCTCAGCACACAATGGCGGTTTTATTGGAAGGTAAAACCTCTGCATTTTGACGGATTTCTGTCGGAAAATATCAACATGCTTAGCATAATTCAAAATATCTTGTTGGCAACACTGGCACCATGTTTGGCACAATAGGGCAAGAACCCAGTGGCGTTAAACAAAAAAAAAACGATTGTCACTGTCATTGTCATCTGTCACGGACGGGCTAAAAAAATCTCATCTCTCGCTACTCTCGCTCATCTTCTGTGAATTTATTTTTATTGTTTGTTCCAAAACATTTTAGAAATTGTGAGCATTTTTGTAAAAAAAAAGTTACGTTACCTTACCATACGTTACCTACAGTTTTTGACTTGGAAATGCCGTGGTCATTCTTAGCGAAGAACAAGAATGATATTATATATTTGCTTCTCCTAATAATAAGTGTAGCAATAGGTCCATTTTACAGATCAATAAACACGATCCAGATAAAAAAATGGGTCGGTTCTATCACTGGAATTACATTAATTGTCCTCGTATCAGGTTACAGTGCAATCCATCCAATATTTTCAGCATGTCTTGGAGTCATACTTATAAAGCTGGCAACAGTAAGGTAGGTTTTTATTGCTTAGCGGGATAGTGCTTAGTGATAGTCCTTCACCTCAACTGGTTAAGTGACGATAAGGCCGAAGGTAGAAGCGCACTACACCCAGAATCCTCATCACTGCGGAACTGGCTATCTTACCTCTATATTTCGTCGCTTATATTACAACACCGCGAATATGCATTTTTTAGAAGAGTAAAACCACCTATGTGACTTTTTTATTTAATAAGTAGGGATATAACGTTAATTTTTGCATTTAATCATTTATAGAATACCTAATAAATGACTATAAAACTATTGATATAAAATTGATTTTATTTCATTGTTACTCAGAAAATATAATTGTTTTTGTTTCTCCTGTAAAGTTAGGAAATCGCATATTCGCATAGTTACTTGTCATGCTATCTCCTGTAAGGGCTGTTAATAGTTATTTATGCAACTGTACTATAATGAGGGGTATTAAAACACGAATGTGGGTTTATCACTGGGACTTTGTTTTTGACTTTGACTTTCCACCCCCTCCTCGTCATTATGTTATCCGCAAGAGTGTTATAATGTTGTACTGAATTTCATAATGCAACGCCCGTGCGTGGGCGTGCGGCGCTGCAGTACCAGCTCTCGCTCGGGATATTGAAATGATAGCAGTAAGCTGTTTCAGAACCCTTTACAGAGGATTTAAAGCATGGGTGTAGATAAAATTAATTAAGTAATACTTGGCGTAGAAGGGGGGGGGGGAGGGGGGAGCAGGTGGACTGGAGGGGCCCAGCACAGTCTGGTGCCCCACCCCAGAAAAATTCTGATGTATTTTCTATTGCCCTTCAAAACTTGCAGCTTTTGCACCCCCCTCCCCTACCAGCTTTGGCCCGTAGTGGGGGGTCAGGTCCGTCCCTGGAAAAAATCTCTAGACCCCTAGCATGACCACCGAAACGTGATATGATATAGCAATTTATCATGTCAAAAGACAATGGATTTTGACTCTTGAATGTCGATAAAATATATATATATCACACGATACATATCGTATTTCCTCGGTCATGCTAGGGGGCTGGATACGCCAATGAATATTACTGTGAGGTGGTGCTACTGACCTACATTATGGTTACCTTGGAAGAGCTTATTGAGGATGCCAATCTTATGTTTTTTCTTTCCCTGTAATTGCATCAATTTTCATCAATTGCTTCCACTGTGGTACAGAGTGCGGCTTGTGGTCAATATGCATTCAATTTTAAGATTCTTTATTGCTACCTACTACAGTTTATTTATAAGCAATATCTAAGGCTGAGATTTGAAATAAACGTAATGAATATGATTGTTCACAGGTACTGCCACATAGTAACATTTTTCTTCATGTTTGCCTATCTGTTTTTCTTCCGTTTGGCTGATAAGTTTGGTTTGCCTCTCTCTTCCGGACAAACAAATCTGATCCAAATGATTTTAGTACTTAGAGTTGTTGGTGTTGCATTTGAGATCAATGGCTCCTGGCTGATGGTTGGAAAGAAAAAGAAAGAAGAAGCCAGTGACATTAGAAAAGAGAGAGATGATGACTTTGTAGAGGTAATTAATCCCAGTTTGGAAGATTTGTTCCATTATTCATTTAACTACATAGGTCTGTTGACAGGTAAGAATACTATGTATATTGTAATTGTAATAAGTAATTGAAAAGATTTCCATTGCCATTGTGTACAGTCACGTCTAAAAGTATGTATACAGAACTTTGTCACTTTGTTGTAGTTGTCATTGGTTTTCATTTCTGTTCAAAAAAGTAATAGCTTTTAGAGTGATACAGTTCTTAACTGTATACATATTTATAGAGGTAACTGTACATTGTATCACTGGGGATAAATTACCATCAGTTAATATGAAATTATATTTTTTACAGGACCATATTATAGATACAGAACATTTGATGACTTCTTCCATTTGCCTTTTAGCAAATATGTTGATTACACCGGTTTTACTATCAATACCTTAAAGATGGTACCATTGTATGTGTCTTTGTATTTGGCACTATCTAACCTTTGGCCTTTAGAGGTAAGTGCTTTTGACAAAGTTTTTATAATATTTAAATCATGAACGGAGCTTTGTAAATATGTAAGGGCTGGTTTATACGGGGTCAGTGGCTGGACCCAGTGACTGTATTTCAGACCCAGTAACTAGGTACATGTAGGACAGTAAGTTGTACTGTGCCCGAAAATAGAACAGGTGGCTAGTCAGCTGGACTGGGACTAGTTTGAAACTAGTGTCTACACGAGTCCAGTAGCAAGTCAGCGCTGGACTGGATTACTGTACTGCCATGTTACTGTCCCCATATAAACCAGGCATAAGTCTAAACTCCATTCCAATATTTGTTTCTTAAAAATACAATATCTGAAAGACATTTAAAACTTGTTTAAAAGAATTAATTACAAAATATGTCAATTGTTTATTTTAGTTAACAATTAGCAAAAATAAAAAAAAAACAATATATTTTCAGTACATTTTGACAGAGGACTACAACAACAGAAGTTTCCTATACAGGATAATGTATCCATGGGCTCTGTTTGCACAATTCCGACAACGTATCTACTCTGGTATGACATTAGCTGAAAGCGTGTGCACTTCTGTCGGGTTTGGAGCATACCCTGTTGAAGGACGCAATAGAACAGGCCACGGACCAACAGTTGGTTACTTGAAGTTGAAGAAAATGTATGGAATTTTTTACTAACAAATTTTTTTACTCTCTATTTCTGAGTAATATAATACCTTCAAGTTATTGTACTTAAAGCCTAACCACAGTCAGAGACATATTTAGAGGGGGGATAGTTAGGATTTCCCAAATCCGTAACACACAGAATGGGACTTTTTTTAAATTCATATTTAGAGGGTGAGGCCCTCGCCAGGTTTGTAGGTCCCTCTGAATTAAAACTCTGAATACGTCACTGCACAGATTAAAATAATAGTTACTGTGTAAAGCAACTAGCTGTCCATTTTGCTTACGGATGGTAAAATTTTGAGACATTTAGGCTCAATATTATAGAATCAATCTCAAACTCAAATATTAGCTTGATACTGTTAGAAAGGGATGTCGCTATATAGGATGAATAGCACCATCCCTTTTTATTATTATTATTATTCTTTAATACGAGCCTTACTATGGACCTTTTGTCATAATAATACCATTTGTAAGCAAAATAAACCGTTCTTGATGAACCAGCACTTAGTATATAAAATAAAATATCATTAGCGAATGCTTATTTTAGGTCTGAGGAAGAAGCCAAGAATGCTCAGTATGACTTCAATACAATAGAATCTATGGATGTGTGGGGATGTGAAACGGTGGCCACTCTCCGAGATTCCATGAAGGTTTGGAATAAAGCCGTCCAGTACTGGGTTGCGATGGTTGTATACAAGAGATTCCCAATAAAACCTTTGAAGTAAGTATTTTTAAAGTAACGCACACTGGCGCCGCCATTGGAAGAAAATCATAGTGCTTAAATAAAGACGAAATTGTGAATTATCTGTCTGTAGTGCACTCTGAACAAGCTGTGTGGTACGATTTGGGCCAGTAGTTTAGTTTATTGCTAAAAGTGCGATTTTTTTCCAATGGCGGCGCTAGTGTGCAGACTGCGCCCTCTTAACATTTATTTTGAAGCACAAGTTAGACTTTTTTCATAGGACTTTATTCCTGTAAAAGTACTTTTTATGGTAAATTTACAGGCTTGATCTTTTCACCTACAATTTGTTCTAATACGTTATTCAATAGTGTTACGCAAAACACTCATGCATATTCAATAAGGTATCGTGTTTTTATAACTTTTGAACTCATCCACTGTCTGCAAGTAGATAATTATCGTTAGAAATTTCCTTTTGTGTCAAAGAAGCTATGACTATACTCACTTTTGATGGAAAAGAAATATACTTTTTCTTCCAGCATTTTGCTTTTTAAATTTAACGGCCCGGCCACAACCAGTGCGGTAGGCGGGGCGTTCAATAATCACTCCGCGCTATCTCGATGGCGGCCTCTCAGCTCGTCGTCACGACCGCGCAGTGATTACCGAAGTTATTAACCATGGGCTCAAGTCTGCTACTGTTACCGTCACAATCGTGTTTCAATTGTGTTTGAATTGTAATGCTTTTTGACATAAGTAAGACATAAGTAAAGACATAAATAATAGTTCTTGTTTCCTAAGGGTTAGGTGGCTACCGATCCACTTGCTATTGGGCCCAGGGGGGTAATTATGTAACTTTGTTGCAATCAACTGACAGATATCGCAGTTACATTGCTGCTTTAGTTAAGAACCAAAGTGACAACTATCTTACTTAAAGCAGCAATGTAACTGCGCTTTCAATCGAGAATTGTTAGCAACAGCCTTACGTAATAACAGTAGCAAGTGGCCCACCAAAACTGAAACCCAATTGAACCACGATTATGACGTTAAAATAGCAGACTCCAGGAAATTAATAAACATTTAATTAATATAAGTACTTGTTTCAGAATTCATGCGGCTTTATTTGTATCCGTGATTTGGCACGGCATCCATGCTGGTTATTTCTTCTGCATTTACTTCTGTCCATTTTATGTGATGGCTGAAGACATATATTACAAACTTTATTACAAGAACGCTACAGGAATGGTAAGTTCAGTAAATGGCTCTAAAACTTTGGTTCAGTTGGTTATTTGCCATACAGTTTGAATCTCTCCTTGAATTCAGCTATATCTAACCGACGACTGTTTGGATAGCGTTAAGCCTGCATAGACGAAGCGCTCATGGTGGAACTTGACTGGCTCTCGTACTCGGTCACGTTAGTTAAGCAAAGCTCGGTCCGGTCAGGTGTCGGATGGGTGACCGTTAAAGTGGCATTACAACTGAGCGCTTCCGTGCTTCGGAGGGCACGTGTTAAACCGTCGGTCCTGGCTGGTGTCATCTGATAAAGGCCTTACAGGTAGCTTGATAAACTAACACCAGAGGTGGCCACTAATCCTCATTCGATAAGAAGAAGCCTGCATAGACCATCAGCTTTTCTGACTAATCGAGTTCGCTTCGCTCATGAATTTAAGAGCGCGTAGTCTGCACACAAGTGCCGAATAAAATCATATTACTTAAATAAAGACGAAATTGTGAATTATCGTAGTGCATTCCCAAAAAGCTTTGTGGCGCTTTTTATCGCTTAACCAATAAAAAATATTTTCTAGCCTGTCGGTAAGGTATTATGTTTTTTTCCCAATGGCAGCCCTAGTGTGCAGACTACGCCACATACAGACGGAATCCCAATTCGGAACCGTACCTCTCCTTTTGAAGTCTATAAAAATAATCCTTTGTCTGTGTAGGCCCCGGCATTGGTTTTATGTTCATTTGAAAGTGTGCCACAATATTTTAACAAGGGTTGCCTCGAAGAGAAAACCCTTGGGAATAAGGCCGCCTCTTCTATGATGTCTTGTCCTTTATTCTGTAATACTTCTTGTGTGCAAAAGATAATTTTAATTATTATTTTCTTCTGTTACAGAAAAAGAAAATAATGAGTTTCGTCATGTGGTTCCTGAGATCTCATTCAGAGTCTTACCAAGCAGCTGCCTTCCTCCTATTGACATTCGACCGCATCTGGATTTATTATTCATCAATGTACCACTACTGGTATGGAGTTTGGTTGGCTTTCTTAATTGTTGGTTTAGTGTTAAATCAGTTCCATAGAAGCAGTAAACTTAAGACCCAAGTTGATGATATTACTAAAGAGAAAGTTAAGTAGAAGTTGAGTATACTTTTTTACGAGAAAATGACATAATATATTTTCCTATTTTGGTTGGATCTGTAAAACTGGACTGAGGTTTTGCTCAATGATTGTTATTTTCATGAGAACTTTATGATAGCCAAAGAAAATATTTTCTAAGCACAACCAATAGCTGGTGGTGCGTGGTCATCTTGTTTCGAAGAACTGAGTTAAAACAAAATATTTATAGACAGTAGACACCCAAGCTAAAATAGAACCAATTTATAAACTTGGGAGTTGTAGAATTGGAAGCTATCATAAAATATCTCATTTTGCAATTGGTCTCATTAGTATGCTATAGATAAGTAAACGTTGTAATCTGCGTGTTTTGAAAGAATTTTGAGTTTTTTACCTAGATCACTAGATGTGAACTCCTTTTAGATAAAGAAAAGAGTAAGAGTAGAGTAACTACTTAAGTGTTTAATAGACTCGATTCTAATTTACCTACTTACAATGATTATTTTAGAATTATTAGGTACTAGAAGAATAAAACGTTTGAAGGTTATGCTTTTCTAATAATACTAAATAGGTAACTGTCACATCAAAACTGCCTGTTTTCGCCAACTGAGTGTATACTTTAATTTGTTCCTAGTAATGTTCAAAGTCGATCGAGAAAATTTGAGATTTTACTGAAATTTAGACGCGTCGATCTAGTTGACATACCTTATATTCTATTAGTTAAGTTAGTGTATTCTAACGACAATAAAGAAATTAACTTGTCAATTAACTTATAATGTTTCTAATAAAAAAAAGAAAATTTCTTTATTAGAATCGAGTCATATGTTGACATTTACAATATAAATGTATGTATAATATAAATGGGGTATTCAGTAAACATAGTTTAAGGTAAACAAAATTTATTTGGAACTATACATTCCTTTGTAACATTTATTTTTATTTAACAATAAAAATATTCACTATTTTGTTACAATATCTAGTCTGCGTTCTATTGCTGGTATTTAAAATATAAAGTTATTAAATAAAATGCATTTTCGTACTCTCCTCTTAACAGCAATATACATAAATATTAAAATTAATCTACATGTTTTTAATTCTGCAGTGAGTGTTGAATATATCGGTGAATCAGGTACGTGAATATCACTGTGATACTGAAATAGAAATATAATATTGGAACGTAAATGGCACAATATTAATCTATAATAAGTATAAAATATTTGAGAATCAAAGTTGAGTACATTTTTTAATTTAAAAATATCATTTACAATAATATGGCAAAGAAATAGAAGTGTGCACTTATAAGCTAGCTATCAATAAAGTAAAAAAGTTAAAGTTAAATTGTGATGGTACGAGGTGATATTGGTAGCCTCCATTTAAAAAATAAAATCGCGTGTTATTTACAAGCAAAAAATACTTAAAACAATATTAGTTAAATTATTTAAAGAAGTCTTCTTTAAAAACATTTTTGTGACATTAAGTAAAATAACAGTTTGTAACACTCACCAAGCATTAAATAAAGGTTTTTTTGGTTAATTGTTAGTTTAGTTTTACCAATAACCTGGAGTTAACTTTTTACAGCGTTCATGTTACTAAAACCCATATGAAGTTATTAATTTATTAGTAATTAAATTAGTTTCTGTTGTTCTTAAAGTTGCATTGAACTAAACATAGCTACCATAAGTCTACTATATACATTACATTAATGTAAATAATAATAAATTGACGTAATAGCAACTTTAGTGTGGTTCAATAACAGAGAATTTGGTTGCTCTTTCGACTCTAAAACGAAGTTGAGTTGAGAGCGTATATAAGATGTTTTTCTATGATCTTATAATGTATAAATTTCTCAGCCATGTGGTGGGTTTAGGCTTTATAAAAGTTTTGGTAAATATTAACAAACAACCTGAAGGTATATTACCTATGTGTAGTGATGATTCAGGATGTAGGGATTATTAAACATTTTAGTAAACCCTTGCACCCCCCGCTGGCTTTTCCTCGGTTTTACTATTATAAAGCATAGTTAGTTTTTGGGTTAAGGTAAAATAATTGTCGTTGATTTATGGACGCCATTTTGTAATCAACGAGGTTTGTTTATTTTCCTTCGTTGCACAAGGAAAGTTAAGAGGCATTTACAGGAATTCTCAACCATTGTCAGTATCTATATTACAGTAAAAAAAATGCACTGAATGCAGAGTATTGCGGTTACGTAAATAAAATCAGAATCAAAATTAACCGGCGGTGTTCGGCATGCAAAGCAAAGTAAAGGGAAAGATACACCGAGTTAAGCCACACCAGATTCTACCAAATATTTGGGCTATTTACCCGACATTCCAACCATAGGACACAGGTTTGTGCGTTGTGGCCCCACCGCGTTGGGCATAACTTTGGCCATAGTTTTTGTTTTGAGTGGGCGTCTGGTAGCTCGGTTGACCTGATGGATAATACTGGGGATTAGAACTCCTCGCGTTGGAACTCTGAGACGAATAGTTAGGGTTCGCCACGATAGGCCTGGTGTTGAATAAATTATTCAAACCTCCGTTCTTGGTTAGATCGTTTAAGATACCGCCGAAAATGTTGGATAGGCCGCCGTTGTTTCCAGTTCCAGTTTTAGAGCCAGTAGAGCCAGTGGTGCCAGTAGATCCCCCTCCTCCGCTGTTCGCGTATTTGCTAAGGGTATTGAGGATGCTGTCTAATGGGCTTCCACCACCGCCGCTACCGAAACCTCCAGAAGACGAGGGTTTCGTTCCGCCGTAAGGTGGATTTTGTCCACCGTAAGGGGAGTTGTTTCCATAGGGCGAGTTGCCGCCTGTTCCGCCATAAGGTGAGTTTCCGCCGAAACCTGAGCTGCCGCCAGAGGGTGAGTTGCCACCGCCGTAAGGTGAATTGCCTCCGCCGTAAGGGTTGTTGCCACCTCCGTAGGGTGAACTTCCGCCATAGGGCGAGCCTCCGCCGTAGGGCGAGCCGCCGCCATTCGAGGAGCTTCCACCATAGGCGGAACCGCCACCATTCGAGGAGCTTCCACCATAGGCTGAGCCGCCAGTATTCGAGTGGCCCCCGTAAGGAGAATTGTTGCCGTAGGGTGAGCTACCACCGTAGGGGGAGTTGTCATTCCTAGGTGGGGCCGGAGCGGGGTAGCTAGGCGCAGAATCGAAGTTGTTTGTGGGCGAATGTGGTTTGGGAGTCGGCACTGAAGGCTTTTCTGGTTCAGCATGCGAACCTGAAAGGCCATAAAAACATTTTAGTAAACATATTAAGGAAAAGAGACGGGGATGATGTATGAAGTGCAAAATTCGCAAAAGTGCTTAGGAGAACATAACATTGCAGTTGTAAAAAAGAACTTTTCAAGTAATTTGCAAAGAAAAAGAAATGTGTCTATTGTAACATACAATATGTAGATGTATTTGCTATAATTTGCCAAAGGCGTGATAAACATGCCGGAAACAGTTCGATTAAATTAACACAGCAAACTTATTTTTCACATGCTATGGTGAATTGATAGCGTTGGTAGAATAATAAACAAAAGTAAGCACATTGAATGAGTCTCTAGTTGATTTGTTTTTACCTGATATTCAACCAATAGTGTGACCTCGTAAAATCTTTAAAAAATATTTATCTATAATTTATATTAACATTTAAAATGTGCTTTTTGTGCAATTTGATTGTGCCTTGACACTACGAAAATACAAAATTCAGATCAGAAAATGTACAATGCGTTACAAACTTATTGGCGGCTGTCCCCACCATTCGCATCTCCCACCCACTTACATCGAAATTAGTTCTGCGTAGGTACTCGAACGATTTTCCGCCAGTAAGTTAGAAACGCATTCGTACATGTTTGGAGAAAACTAAAGAGTGATTTTAAGTTCTTTCAGCATTTTTTATGTTCTTTTGTTGTGAAAATAGTCGCGCACTTGGCTTATGTAGTTCTCG
Organism: Agriphila geniculea; assembly: GCA_943789525.1. Lineage (NCBI taxonomy): Eukaryota > Metazoa > Arthropoda > Insecta > Lepidoptera > Crambidae > Agriphila > Agriphila geniculea. Next base: position 17,315,731 of record OX038874.1, read on the forward strand.
CTTAATAATTAGGAAAATTGTGAACAAGTGTGACTTTATTGAGGATATGATATGGAAATCGGTAAGTAATATAGCTGGTCACAATTATTTATTTCCTACGCAAATTCTCCAAGTTCATCGAAACAACATCCTTATTGTTTTCCTATTTGTTATGATGAATAATTTAATAATTGGTTATTTAATAATATAAAACAACTCGTCTCCAATAATCAATCACGTCCGAGGATTGGGAAGTTGTTTTTTCTAGATTTGTCTTTGTGCAGATAAGGATCTGCAAACTAAGTGATACATGTTGAGTCACATAAGGCTTCAGCTTTTAAGTTCCAAACTTACCTTCAACTTGTGACTTTTTCTTGCACGTCGGGTAAGTGCCACAGTTGGAGGCGTGCCCGAAAGAGCACGGGTCTTCAGCTAGCACGCACACCTCGCTGTTGAGGCAGCCTATGTCTTTACATGTTCGACCGTATTCTGAAACGAATAAAAGCTAGATTAGCTTATCAGTAATTTATTTTGATAGCTTTGAAACGAACTTCTTTAAACTGCGCATTATATACGTACAAAACAAGGACGCTACATGTGTTCGCGGCCATATGTGTTCGCGGCCAGTGTGAAACCTCATAATAACGTTTATACTGAAAGTTTGTTACGTGTCTTACTCTACTCTACCCGGAATCCTCATCACTGAGGAACTGGCTATTTTAACTCTTAACTGCCGGAACACAACAATTTTAAAATTGTTGTTATGGCGCCAGACTTAGGTAAGATGGTGGTAGCTAGCCAGGCCTTGAAATAAGCCACATGTTGAGTACAAATTGTACCCCCCCCGGGTGGGCAAACCACGACCACAGAGGTGGTTCTTTTTATATTAGCCGGCATTTCAATTTCTACCGCAAGAATAATCGCGAAATGAAAAACTACATCTCTAAAAACTGTATTCTGCTTTAATTCAATTCAGAGAGGCACTAAAACTCGTAGAAATTTCAACCAAATCAAAAAGTAAGTCTCTCGGGTACGCTTTGAAGGGGCTGATGGAATAAAAATGATCATTTATCAACAGTGATTTGTATGATGCTGAGTCCCAATTTCAAACCTAGCTGATATATCATTCTCGGGCACCTATTACCCGCAGACACCACACGTTACAATCGTTTTCACGCCCATTTCACTAGAATAACAAAGGGGGTATGAGCAGGTAAAAATCCTGGTTTGAAAATTGTAAGTCCATATTTATCCTGTAGTATGGATTGTTATATCCATTGAGATTTTGTAAGTAAAAAGGTAAAAATTTCTACAATTAATTATTTGAATAAAAATGCTCTCTACTTTTCTACGCAACTCTACTTTTCTATTTCATAAGTACTTACTTATATTTCATAAAAGTTATTTTCAGAATTATTTTCGCATTTATAATATAAGGATGTCTCACGGTAAAGTTACTGTGCTTGTTTCTCTTTCACATGGTCACTCCTAACAATTTTTATGAATTTTGTAAATAGGATCTTGAAGAAAATTTTAAGAAGAACAAGGATATTATTCCATTCACACGGAAAACTAAATCCCGAGCAGACGAAGACGACAAAAGCTAGTATTTTAATAGAGAACCATTTCACAGTGATGCTTGAATCCTATAAGTATGGGTATTTTGATTTTTGATAAATTTATAAGAAAAATTGTAAACACAGAGTTATGTAATGGTAACCCTCATTGTTAGCTCATAAGTTATTAGTAATAGGTAATTAAGATAAGAATAAGCTTGTTAGTTTAAGGTTTCATGTAATCTTTTGATAGAAATAAACGCCAGTTCTGATCCTGGCTTCGCACCTTATAGACGTTGTTTTTAAAAACTCCGATCCCCCTGCTGCCAACATAACTGGCGCAGTCGGTAGGATCGCGCGCGAAAAGTACGACTCTTGTAAAGTATTACACAGTCAACGTCGCGATTCGATATTAAGAACCTCTGGCAGCATATACCGTATTATCCGGGAAAACTGTGAATTGATAAAAATCTCACGCGAAGTGTTACTCAAATTGTAACGTGGTTCCAGAACTCAACGTGAACGTGACTATGCTTGTGGGGTAAATATTACCATTATAGATACGCCCAAGTCCCAGCCACCTTCCTTCTACCCTGAATTGTGTATTTAATTCTAAAATTTTATTGATTATTTTGTGTGTATTTTTGTGCACATTTATGTAAAAGTGTAAGTGTTTAAAAATTTCCATAAAATTTGGCATTTTAAATAATTACTTATTAACATTCATATTATATCTTGAAAATTTTATACAAACAAAGTAAAATAAGTAGTTTTTAATAATTATTGTAAAAAAAAATAAGCATCCAAAATGAGTGAAACTAAAGAAACTGTAGGTGCAAACAACCCTAAATGTAACGAAATAGAATTACCAATCTTCGAAAATACTGAAAGTCAGGAAATCACTGAAACACAAATAGAAAATGCTTTTGAAAATATTCCACAAATCCCAGACGCAATAGATCGGCAGCTAAAACAATTTCACATTAGGAAAACCCCAGGCTCTACTTATAGAATCGAAGACAGATCTAAAGGCCGCATTATTATAAAAGATGTATTTATACCTATTAACGACACCGACAATCAAGTAAAGAAATTCTTGTTAGAACACACAGTACCAGATCGCACTTTTTATTGTTATTTCCACCATGACGAATTTTATCCAATATTTAGTAAATTATATAAAACCGTTTTTAACGAAAGAGGACCGAAATTAGTACGCTGTTTATCGAGAGTTACATTAATAGATAGCAAATCGGAACAAGAGGAATTAATCAAAAAATATCATGAGGGAAAAACAATTCACCGTGGTATTCAGGAAACTTATAAACAATTACATCGTAATTATCATTGGTCAAATATGTTATTAACAATACAAAAATTCGTAAACAAGTGTGAAAAATGCCTGAAAAGTAAGTACGAAAGAAATCCATTAAAATTACCACTTGCTTTGACAGACACGCCAAACAAACCCATGGAACATCTGTACATGGATTTGTATAGTATAGGAGGTGTGACTTTCCTTACAATAATCGACAACTTTACAAAATATGCACAGGCCCTACCATTAACAGCCATTACCAGCATACATATAGCCGAGACTTTATTACAACTGTTCTCAATAATAGGTGTACCCAACAAAATTACAACAGATTCAGACCCTAAATTTGATAATGAAGTAATAAATGAAATATGCGCTATACATAATATAAACATACACTTCACAACACCTTACAATCCGAACTCCAACTCACCAATTGAACGTCTTCATTCAACTTTAGGTGAAATGATAAGAATTCAGCGAATTACGGATAAAGATGAGCCCACTAACCTTATGAAATATGCAATTATCGCATATAACAACACAATACATGCAGCGACAGGTTTTACGCCGTTCGAACTTCTATTCGGACACACGAAAAGTAGAAATCCATTAGAACTGCATCTAGAAAAAGAATATTATCAAGATTACGTTAACAAACATAAGCAAATAATGGATAATGTTCAAAAATTAGTTACAGCCAAAATTTCGACAGAAAAACAACATACAATAGAAAAACGCAACTTAGGAACTGAAACTCCGAAGTTCAAAGTAGGAGATAAAGTTTTTAAACAAATTGCGAAAACAGCCAGAAATAACAAGTTAGAACCCAGATACAAAGGTCCGTATACCATAATTAGGATACATCCGGAACAAATCGCGGAAATTATAGGTAAACACGTAAACGCTAAGTCGATTCGTGTACATTTCAAAATGTTAAGACGACCTGAAACTTTTCCAGGATCACCGTCGTCCTCGGAGCCCTCTGGTTCGCCGGAGGCAGCGCCTTAATACAACCTGTGGAAGACACAAACGGAATATTAGTTATAAAAGAAGCTACTATCCAACATCAAGTAGATAGTTACCATCTTATATGTAGATATAATATATCTAGTTTACGTCAAATATTTACAGACGCTAGTATAGTATATGATAGGTTAACGTTAGTAGAACAGAAGGAGACGCTGTACCATGAGCGGTTAGTTTATAGGAAACAGATAGAGTATATGATAGATACGATAGATAGTAAGCTACAGTATTTAGGATCAGAAAAGATAGATATTAAGGAAAATTATAAACGTAGAAATAAAAGAGGTCTTATAAATGGGTTAGGTTCAATAATAAAAGCCATTACAGGAAATCTCGATCAAGAAGATGCCATGTTATTTGAAAAACAAATTGAACAGTTAAAGCAAGCCACACAAAAGGGACAAAAAGAAAATGTTAGGTTAGTTAAAGATTTCATGCAGGAATATGAAAAGAATTTAAAGCAATTAGAGACAAATCAAGCATACTTGGCATTTTTGACAGATCAAATAAGTAATAAATCAGCAGTATTAGAGCAAAGATTAGATACGATTAACATTTACATACAAATAGAGACTTGCCTACAACAGCTTTTCAACCGAATAACAGATATAGAAAATGCTATTACATTTGCACACTTAGAAGTATTACAACCAAATGTTATAAACCCCATGTATTTGTTAAATGAGCTAGTTTTGATAAAAAACGAGTTAACATTAAGTAAATTACCATTTGAACCTGTATTACCTTTTATACATTTACTAGAAAAAACTATTGTGGTAAAAGCATATAGTACTAATGTAACTATCAACTTTATATTAGAAATACCTATTGTATCACTCCATACCTATACCCTACTCCATTTATATTCAATACCTAATAGAGATAACTTAGTATTAGTATCCAATCATCCTTACCTTATCTTGGGCAGCGAAGAATATACTTACTCCCACGAGCCATGCGCAGTAATCACAGACGACATGCAGATATGTAAACATCTTCAATGGATGACAACGAAGGAATCAGAAGACTGCATCCTCAGCCTGGTTCAACATCGACAGCCGCAAAACTGCACATATGTACAAGCATCATATGGTAACGCCATCCATCAAATAAAAGAAAACAGCTGGATTGTTTTGTCAAAAGAAGAACAAATTACGAAAACGGTGTGCGATGAAAATACACACTATCAAAGAATCACCGGTGTTAACCTAATTTCTGTAAACAATAGATGTTACGTCGAAATCATGAATACAACACTTCAGTCGCACATGAAAAATATAGAAATAAAGGAAACGATCCCGCTAACAAAAATATATAAATCCGAGAAACAAAAACCACTCGTTCACATCAACCTGAAAAACATAAAACTAGACGAAATTCACAAACTAATTGAAAAGGCCGGAAAAATGGAAAACACAGACTATTTTCCCAGCGTATCAGAAAAACCAAGTTGGGTTTCCATCAGCATCTGCGTAGTGATGGCTATGAGTATCGTCGGCATCGGCACTTATTGGAAACTCTGGAAACCACGTCATCGTCGTGCTGCTAATGTCGAAGCCCGCGAGTCGCCGGAGCAGCTGCAGTTGCAGCCCATGACAACAACTACAGAGCCACCAGCTCCATCGGCTAGGCTTACTCTTAAGGGCGGAGGAGTTATGTAATGGTAACCCTCATTGTTAGCTCATAAGTTATTAGTAATAGGTAATTAAGATAAGAATAAGCTTGTTAGTTTAAGGTTTCATGTAATCTTTTGATAGAAATAAACGCCAGTTCTGATCCTGGCTTCGCACCTTATAGACGTTGTTTTTAAAAACTCCGATCCCCCTGCTGCCAACATAACTACAGTCAAGATAAAAATACACCTACATTACTTTTTTGTATATTTGGAGGTCAGAGGTTTTGCAATAAAACCTGTCATGCCAGTTTGCGAACTCGTATTAAAAATTTTCCTATAAACCTTAGCATTGCTTACTCTCATACAACTAGAAATAGTTCATATTGCGTCAATGAAATTTTATAATTGATGCTTTTTGTCAGCAAAAAAATTGTATCGTAAAGATTGACGATTAAAAATCTTATTGTGACTTTGGTTTAAAAGAATAAAGTGGAAAATACCAAAACTGAATAAATCTCGCAAAAGAGGAAATCACAAATAAACGACATAGTGTAAAACGGACAACATAAGTTTAGCATGGTCATAGGAAGGACTATTAACTTATTTTATTTTATTAAGTCCTTGTCTGCTGTGGATTGGACGTGGTGACATAACTTACTTTTTAGTTAGGATCTTTAATGTAATGAAAACCTTGAGACACAATATCAAAAGAAGTAGCTTAACAAAAGGGGATTTCTCAGAACAGAGGAATTTCTTTTAAATTAAGTTAAGTAGCATAACAACAACAAGTAATGTTTTATCAATTTCAATTGGTATTTACCACAGATCGGGGTGAAAATAAGGACCATTATTTATTACCTACATTAGGTACATAGGTTTGCCACATACGCTTTCCCAGTTAAAAGTTTTGGAAGCAAGATAAAAACCTTTCAGCTTTCATGTTAAAGTAATAAAATTTGTTTCGCGGGATTTTGAGCATCATAAAAGGCAAATGCACGCTGAAACGTTTTAAGCTAAGAGTGCCAACGCGAAAATTCCAGTGATGTTACATCTGCGCCTAGGAAATGCGACTTTAGGCAATAAAAACGAATAAAAAGAGCATCATAAGGTCGGATCATAATTCATTGTTTTGTTATTTTCGAGGCGAGCGGGCTGCTCGTTTTATGTGTGCATTAGGTAATGGATTTCAGCCATATCTTACAACAATCTCGGGTAGACGGTACGTGTCTCGAGACATCCGACCCTGGCCAAAAAGGAAGACCTCAATATACATAGAAAGTCGCCTCTATTCAAAGGTCTTATAAAAAGGTCGTGCATTGAAGACTTCAATGGAAACGGCAGTAAAGCAGAATAAAACAGATTACAATACATCACAGGACTCTTTTGGGAAAGCGAGCAATGGAGACAAAATCATCGATATAAAAATTCACAACTTACTTGAAAATCCATCAGCGAAGAGCACCAACGAGAACGAGACGATTACTGTTCTCCAATCCATGGTCGATTCTGGAACAATAACGTTATTTTTAGTTTAACATAAAACCTTCACAAACGCTAGCAAAGAAGTCGAAAGCGCTCTTCCTACTGAAGCAAAATAATTTTCCTTTTGGTAAAGTATTATGTAACACATCCGCTCTAATTGAATTATTAACGAATCGTTAGCGACATTCAGTTTAAAACAGATTGTTCTAATTAAATTAGTGCAATTCGTTAGAAGATAATTAGATTTTCCGTGATTGAGAACGTTAGTTAAGTAAGATGTCAGGGGTAGCAACTTAATTGTTTTAATTAGTAAGTAGGTACGTATGCTGTACGTTTTAAACGATGGGCTTTTTCGTTATTATGAAGTGTTGTTGTTCAATATTCCAGTTTACGTCAAAAAGCTTAATTAATGTTACCAGAACTTATGAAAATCTATTTTTTGAACATCATTATGATATAAACTGCACGTCATCATCGGTTGGGTTGGGCATAGGCTTTACTCCAGGGAATTAAAAAATATAATCATACGTATGAAAAAAAATGAAGCCAGAATTTCTGAAATGGTTAAGTTAAGTTCTACGGATCTCAAAGATATCGTGCACTAAAAGACAGGCAAACAATTTGTCACCGCAACGTAACAATTACCTACTTTGGCAACCGAACCCTTAATCGTAATCGTAGTTGTCCCGTTGTCATCCAGAGTTCTCCACATTGGGACAATTAAGAAAAAAAAACTCCCATTAGTCTTGCCACGGGACTACCCAACGGGACAACTGGGATTAGAGAATCGTAACGTGGAAAGAGTAACAAAGTTGGTGTGATATGGAACAGTCCAACATGTGTATTTCACAGCACACGTTGGACAGCTCTGCTGAAACTTTATGACGCGCTGTAGCTAGCTACATTCCGGGAGCAATTTCCCCAAACTGTTTCGTATAACCTCGTTAGCAAGTATGCTGGGTAAGTAACTGTTCTGGGGATACGAGTTGCCCTTTATTGAAACCTGACGGACGTAGTTCACTCGAGTGTGCAATGTGCAACATATTTGTCTGCGGAAATGTTCAAGCAACTTCCTCGTATAGAGTTAAATGTATATAAACAATTTCTGACTGGATTCATTATACTCAACGTCTGTTTGATACGATGTAGGTACTATGATGATTTGATCTAACTTCATTTTTCATTCAATCATGTTTGACATAAAATGTCTTAGCAGTTTAATGCTAAAAGCTACACTGCTAAGACTTTTTATGTCAAACATGATTGAATGGAAAATGAAGTTAGATCAAATCATCATCTTTAATGCTAGGCAATGGAATACATTTTCTAATACAAATCGGAAAGTTTAAGTCAAGACGTAAAATTATTCATCGTTAGTTTAATGACTTATGAAGTAGTCAAAATCAATCACACTACGTAGAAATTAATTATTAAGGCATTCACTAAGTACTACTTTATAAATGTAGATAATCTAAGTTTATAAATTTATACTAGCTGTAGGTACACTGTTTACGTTTACTAAACGTACTCGTACCTAAATACTGTCAACCGGAACAGTATAAGAAAAGCGCTAAAAACGCCACGCGAAATGAATTCAAATTGCCCAATGGGCTATGGCATAGCATGGCGTGGCGTGCCAGTAGGGCGTAGGGCGACTAAGTGGCCTAATGTCGTAGGTCAATCAAGGGCACGGGGTAGGTGGTCGGTCAGTCACGCAGCCTGTCTTTACTTGACACTTGCTGCATTTAATATTTCTTCTTCATGATTGTCATTAAAAGATGCGCTGGCCGCTGCGTCAGGAATGGCATGAAAAATAAAATGCAAACTATAAACGGTTACATTGGAGTTAAGCTTATAAAAAGCCATAAAGATTTTTCATAAAGCCAGATAATGGGATTATGCACCAACCACATTTTTTCAGGTATCTTAACAAGATTAGAATTAACGGCAAACCGCTGATTAAAAAGGACGCCGGTGGAGAAATTAAAAGGATCTCTAGGTGGCTATTACATGCCATAGAGCAGAAATTGGATAGCGATACGGGAGATATATTGCTCGGCATAAAGCCGAGCTCTGTAACTTTCTACCATTCCGAGCATCCCACTTGTGAATCGTATTTCGGGATCGGTTTTTATCTTTTTTGCGGGATGCGGTGGAACTCCAAGTGACAGCGGCACGGAACACTTCGCAGCTCATATATCACTTTCCCGTAACGTGTTAACGGCCACGTGTCACCTCCGTTCTTCATCCGTCAACTCTATTGTTTGTCTTAATGCCTTTCAAAGTGTTGCGTGTATTTTATAGCTGGATTGTAATAGATCATACTTTAGTATCAGTACGTTTTGTTTTGGTGCTTTACAGTTTCATCTAAGTAATTTGTTTATACTATATCGGGTTCAAGTAGATAAGACGGGTAGTAAACGAATCCACAATTATATAACGCTAGGTATAAATAATGTAGGTAGCACATATTATTTTACTGCTAATTATAATAATCCATTCAAAATTATAAAAAAACTCTGACTATGATTAAAAAATGTTCAATAACTATGAAATAAGAAGTACCTAGTCACTACATTATACCACACCGGCACCGCAGAGTTCTTTTTAAAAGAAAAGACCTCGTAGTAAATTCCATAAAACCGGGTTCTCTCACGTTACATATGAGCTTAGTTAAGAACGAAAATCTGAGAGCCCACACGATTCCACGAGAGCATTTTATCTGGCGACGGCATCCTAGTGGCGTGAAGTGTGAACACATCGGAGATTTCCGCCGATATAAATCCTGGTGTGCGACACCCTCGCTTTACACCCGTCGCATCCCCTGCAATCCGCGAATTTGTGGACTGGAACTCGGCAACGATGCATCGCACTCGGAATTCGAACGCGCCAAACCTGCGACCAAAACTATATTCTCGGATCGTCACGTACGCTGTTCGCGTTCAGCACCATATTGTCGCATTTGTCATCCTTTGTAGGTGTCAATTTGGTGTCTGAATAGCAAATTTCGTATTTCAGAAGATGAGACTGTTATTGAGGACGTAAATTGGTCTTTATGATGTCACTTTTTATGGACGTCCTTTATGTTATGAAGCGATAAGATGAGACGGGTCAACATCTTTTTACGTTTTCCTTACTGAATTATCACAAGAAGGCATAGTTTCTTCTTACTCACATTTTTTTATTTCACTATAATTTAGGGATGCTATCAAAAAAGTTTAACACGAAACACAAACTGAACTAACCAAATACAAATATAAATTATTGTGCCAAAATTAATACCTACACAAAACAGTTTGAGGTGTTACCCCGACCACTGGAAATAAATGAACTGGATTCTGTTTATATTAGTATTACACACTGGACTGATAAGGTCGGGTAATTTGTAAAATGAGATCATTCTTAATACTAGTTATTACGTATACGTCATGTAACTTGCTAGTGAAGTGTAATATAAGGAAGATTCATAAAAATGATTTTGTAATAGACGGAAATCAAAATATCCTCTTCGTACACAAATACATTTAGACGGGGTGGCTCCTTTTAAACTAAACTTTATGAATTTCAATAAGCAGAACCCGAAACAACGTTTAGCTTCTTAAAAGTAAAATGTTCTTCGTGAATTAATTTGTTAACTTCTCTGTTAATAATTTTGAAAATATCATAATAGAAAACAAAGTTTTACTGGAAAATTCATAATTATTTTTTATATAGTAGTATATTTTTTGTATAGTAAAGTGTAATTGAATTTTTGATCTTCACACCTCTTTTTCGCTTTATAGTAGTAGTTTAGGTAATTTATTGCATTTTCCATAACTTTTGGCAATTTATTACGTCGCGTATTGTAGTAACGCCTATTGCTTACGATTGCGGCAGTGTTATTGTCCAAGTTAGGCCTTTGTGAGTGAATGATTACTATAGGGACAAAGCGAAATGCCGAATAAATACCATCATTGTAAAGGGTTATTGAAAAAACTTTCTTACTTATGAAATCGTACTAACGGGATCCAGGAAATTTAGCGATTTTATTTCCGGGAACTCTGTGTTTCTATTATAAATTACGATTAGGAGTCGAATTGAGTTCAAGGCGGCTCATTTTGGTAGCATTATTTATCGAAGAATTAGAAGGTTATATTTTCTCGTATAACCGATATGGCACTAGGGAATAGCTTTGCTAAAGGATGAGTATAAATGGATAACGTTTAAATAAATAATGTTGGTAACGTTAATCATCGGTTGGAATATAGCCAAAGTGGATAACGGGTATTGAGTGTCGCGCATAATTCACGGGGCCCCAATAAACGTCGTCTTGTCGAAAAGTTTTGAAATGCAGAGGAGTTTTAATAAAAAGTAAGGACTTGGCAGGCAAGTTTTATTATTATTTCTCTGTGGTAAGGTAAGCGACCTGTTGAAATAATATTCTTTGCAGATACGTAAAGAATTGCAGGAAATTGCGCGGTCTGTTAGTGATTCCTAGTATTTTGGTTCGATCAATAACAAAGCATGTTTATTTTGTGTATAACGCCCCTGTTTCGACAAGCTATTGATAAGCATTATTATTGTATAAAGTCACTAGGTCAAGTTTGTAACATTATCAGGAAACATCCATGAATGTCAGCAATTCACTCATTACTTTCTTTGACGGTTCTAATAATAAATGTGTTTCCGATGTGTGCATCTATTATGTAAAAGTAATATTATGTAATACTTGTTATTTAAGGAAACGATAAAAGTCTATCTAAAAAATAAACGGATTCAGTAATTAGGTGCTATTATTGGTAATTTTGTTGCGATTTCTCACAAGAAAACTAATTTGTTTTACGTTATAAGTAACATAGTTTCATACGACCTGTTTTATCTTTTCTTCTCTTTGTAAAGATTCTAGTCAAATTACATAACCGGAAAAAATATGTGCATTCAAATTAAGTAGTTTACTTAATTGGAAAATAATAACTCATAAAGAGAACTAAAGTTCTCTTGTGTGAACAATGTTATTTACGAACACTGAAAAAAGCTTTAAAATTTTCGTTTACGAGAAAGTAAGAAAATTCTTACTTTCTCGTATAAATAGTGACGTCAGTTGACTGTCGCTGTGTCGAATGAATGGAATTCTCAGTTCTGTCCTAAAATCTTTTGCGCTCTAGACTTTTATTGAACCCCAGAATATACCTAGTACTTAACATTTAACTACACTTTATCGTTAAGTGGAAGCAATAAATATGGTTTTGTATGAAGCATTTTTACTGCTAAGAGAACTGTGCCAAATTTCATACTAATATTTACGCAGTTGCTAGCTAATGACGTGAGGTTCACTGCATAATAAAAACACTGTTCTTAAGTTCATTTATGGCTTCGATGCATGAAAAAATCACTCTTAATTATCTATTACCAACAAAGGAATTGTTATGTAGCGTGAGAGCGAAAAACTGGTTTGGCTGAATAATCACGCACGATGCAAATAAATGTAAGCTGCTTAGATAATGACTAGGCTTTTGCTATAATAGGATAGGCAACAGACAATTAAAGTAGGTAAATATGATTTTGGACATCGTGGACGTGGATATACTTGATGACTAAAATTATTCGAAATATGAAATTAGGTACATGCAGGTACATGCTCTACGTTCTTGCAGCAATTACCATTAAACCTTGTACATTTTAACACTTAGGACAATCAAACCCTTTGGACGTTCAGAGTTCAGAAGTTCAGACGTCATATGAACAGCTATGCCCCGAAGGTTAAATATAAATTGATAGTACCTACCTACCTACTGAAAAATATAATGCCACTAAATTCATACGAAAAATGTATACTTACTTACAAACAACGGCATTATCAGAATTAAGATGCAGGCTAAAAGGCTTTTCTATGGCACTGAACAAACAAGGCTTAATTTTAAGCGTCACGTCAGCAGCTTCACGAATCGTGTTTTGATTACATTAATACCGTGATTCTAAAATATTTTCAGGGCTATTTCAGTATTCATTTTTAGGAGTGGTCTAAAACAGACATTTAATTTACGTAATTACAAAGACAAAGGTTATTTTAGATTAGGTAATGTAATTAGTTTGGGCTCAGCTTCGAGAGCCGCTAAAAGCAAAGCAATTTATTTTGTCAAATTGTCTGTTATCACATTGACTTAAGTTTACGGAAAGGTCATTGGTAATTATGGTGAATTCGTGAGGAAAGCGGAATATTTTTATCAGTTCTATTATAGTTAAAGCTAAGTTATCAATTTTGAATAAGCACTAGTCGTATCGATGTTCAGTATTTTGATACAAAGAAAGATTATGCATTTGCAATTTATTTGCTTATTTGATACAAAAAAGCTATTTTTTTGTTCGAAATACACTTCTTGACAATGCATTATTTATACAATTTTACAGGTGTGCAGTGCAGTACATGTTTCTTATCAATAATGAACTACTTCTATTATATATGTTTTTCGTTTGCATAAATGTCACGTACAATAATGCAGGATTTGAGGAATGATGATGAGTAGGTGCGAATAATATTAATTTCATAATGACAATTGACAAGAAAGGCTCCAAATTATTTAGCACAAAACGACATTATCTACTTCGAGTATGTTATTTTATTATTATAACTAACACATATCAATGACATTTGGATGCACACGATTTCTACTGTTTTGAATTCTGCGAATTTTGTTATGTCGGTGACTTTATGAATTATACCTTTACCTGGATGAAAAAGCTGTAATTTTTGCGATTTTAGGGTTGTTACCATACAAACATGTAATGATGATCAACTCTACAAATTGGCTTTTGGGATTTTATTATTTATAACAATAATAATATAATACATTATTTATTTCAGGCAGAGCCGATATTAGTGTTAGTAACAATTTGTTATTATTTGAAAGATCCCAAAAATATATTTCAGTTTCATAACTCTGAAGAAAACATAGGATCCTGATCCTGACACTAGTTTTTCTATAATCCGAAAATATTATTTTTGTATTCATAAATATCTTATTTTTCAAAGAATGACTGTAAAAACCAGGTACCTATATGGCAGATTTAGAGAGTCGTTTTATTTGGAGTTGCAGTTTATACTGAAGTTATAAAGATCACGGGATAACATATTAGCATTCTGAGCAGTGTAACGGACTTGGTACTTTAAAACTTGTTGCAGTTTTCAATACCAATTTTCTTATCTATTATTAGCAACGACTAGTATAGTTAGTCTAGTCACCCATTGTCTTAGAAACATTTCAATTAAACTTCGTACGTGTTATTCTGTCTGCTACGACCGAAACGCTGCCATAAACTACAAACCCACAACTGCGGCACTGCAATCTTTTGCTGGATTTTGGACTGGTGCACCGGATTCTGAGAGTTTTGGTAAATCGTGACTTATGCTCATTCAGCTCCTCGCTTGTATTAGCAGGCTGTGTCGTTGGCAGAAAGCCATAATTGTTCGCTTGGGTCCGTCGAGTGTGCGTTCGCAGACATTAAAGGAAGTGTTCACTCACGAAACTGGACATTTTTATGTGCCGCAGTACGTCATGCGTGAAACGTGATTTACAATACGTGATTAATTCTCTATTCTGAAGTAATCGCATGCAGTACCATTATATCATCTGAGACTGAGAAAAGTTGTTATGGCTTGATAGAAGTCTCAGTCAGCTCAGCACTGCTGAGCTCAAAATCTTTAGCTAGGTACCTAGTTGTAAATTTATATAACTTGTGTACTTAAAGGTAGGTTCTGGATCGAGAATTCGAGATTCTGTCTCTCGCAAACTTGGTAAAGTCTTTATGAAGTGTTCGATTAAATGTTTCCGTCAACAAAGCTATTATGTAAAAACGATTGATTTAAATTTTCTCACTAAGTGCACTCGTAATTGATGTTAGTTCTTACATTAATTACGTGTTGTTTTTCTTTGAGTATTATGAAGTATTTAAGTGTTTAATGTTTATTGTAATTTTTTACATTGAAAAAAGAAAGAAGAAAACAATGGGTGAATAAGGAACTTTTCCCACTTTTATTTTCGATCAGAGTATATGGTTCAATTGGACTAATGGATAAGTGTTATTTAAACCATTTTTCTTTGACCAAAGAAGCTTTTCAATTCCGTCATCGTCGAGGGCAGAACGCTGAGGTCATGGAACATAAGTGAGGTGATTTTGTTCTTTAGAAGGGGTTACTAGTCCCTCTTAAAGAACTACAGACCCATCTCACTTCTCAGTCATGTCTATAAGTTGTTTTCGAGAGTCCTTACGAATCGTCTCGTTCGCAGGTTTGACGACTTCCAACCTCCCGAACAAGCCGGGTTCCGAGAAGGCTTTAGCACCATAGACCACATCCATACGCTACGGCAGGTCATATAGAAGACCGAGGAGTATAATCTGCCACTTTGCTTGGCGTTCGTGGACTACGAGAAAGCCTTTGATTCGATTGAAACCTGGGCGGTGCTGCAGTCTCTCCAAAGGTGCCCAGTGGACTACAGGTATATCGAGGTGTTGAGGTATTTATACAAAAATGCCACCATGTCGGTCCGAGTACAAAACCAGAGCACAAATCCTATCCAACTGCACCGAGGTGTGAGACAGGGAGATGTTATTTCTCCGAAACTGTTCGCAGCTGCGTTGGAGGACTTTAAACTCTTAGACTGGACAGGACTCAGCATCAAAATTAATGGCCAGTACCTTCGTTTTGCCAATGATATAGTTCTTATGACTGAAACCTTGGAAGACCTGAACACAATGCTCGAAGATCTCCGTAGTGCTTCCCAAAGAGTGGTTCTCAGGATGAACATGGATAAGACGAAAACCATGTCGAATGCCCATGTTGTGCCCGCTCCAGTTCATGTTGGGAACACTACACTTGAAGTTGTTGACCATTATGTATACTTAGGACAGACAGTCCAGTTAGGTAAGTACAACTTCGATAAAGAGATCTCTCGTTGAATCCAACTCGGATGGGCAGCATTCGGGAAGCTTTGAAAAATCTTCGTGTCCGATTTACCTCAGTGTCTCAAGACGAAAGTCTATGACCAGTGTGTGTTGCCAGTGATTACTTACGGCAGTGAAGACTAACGGCAGTGAAACGTGGTTGCTAACTATGGGTCTCATAAGGAGGCTCAAGGTCACCCAGCGTGCAATGGAGAGAGCCATGGTCAGCGTTTCCCTGCGTGATCGAATCAGAAATGAGGTGATCCGCAGGAGAACTAACGTAACCGACATCGCTCGAAGGATTGCTCAGCTGAAGCGGCAATGGGCGGGACACATAGCGAGAAGAACCGATGGCCGTTGGGGCGGAATGGTTATTTAATGGTGACCGCGCACCGGACGACTCCCCATGGGTAGGCCCCCCATAAGTTGGACCGACGATCTGGTGAAGTTCGCGGGAAGCCGCTGAATGCAGGCAATGCAGGACCGATCGTCGTGGAGATCCTTGGGGGAGGCCTATTCCCAGCAGTGGGTGTCGTGCGGCTGATATGATGATGGTGATGATGAATTTTTACTCTGCTTGTTTTATTTTTATTCACGGTACCAAATAGGCAAAACTAAGTGCACTTATAGATATTAAAATAATGTCCAATCACAACGTATTTAATAAAGAATTAAATAAGAGCATTTATTTAATTTTGCCACAGCCAAAATTTGTAGCAATGTTTCGCAGTGAGTTGTGGAAGAATTAAATAAAGTTACTTATTAACTTTTTCTTGTATTAGCGACGCACTTAGCTGTAGTTATTTAATTCTTTTAAAAGTTATTCAGTTTTTCCACGTAAATTTTACAACAAACACTGTTGTAATATATGGTCAATAGTTTCACTAAACTGAAGATATCTTTACAGATATCAATCATATCGCAACGAGATAAAGACCAAAATATAGGTAACACTTTCTACTTTACAAAAAACGGAAAAAGTGAATTTTGCCAAAAGTGTTAGTTATTTAATTTTGACACGACGGGGACGATATTTCGACATACACAACTTCGAATAACAGTACTTCGACAGAACCCTTCTTCGAAATGCACTTGTTCGACGGATCTCTATTTCGACGAAACATAACTTCGACAAAATACTGCTCTGAAATGTGACAATAATAATTGAATTCCGCTTTATTATTAGCATAAGAAAGACCTATTAATACTAACATGTGTAATAAAAAAATCAAGAAGACTTATTACTATTATTAATAATTTAAATTCTCTATATTATCTGAAGATATGATTGTTATAATTATTAAAACCAAAAAGCTTTTTTTTTAACTTTTTTCTTTAATTTTAGCGTTAAATTTTTGTTACTGCTATTAATACAGCGATTAATACATAATTATTAATAATTAATTACTTACTGATCATTTTTCTGCGCAGCTTTCTACTTTATAATAGAAACCTTTATAAGAGGTTAAGCTAACCCAAATATAACGGTACAGTTATATTTGGGTTTGGGTTGAGTAATAAAAAATTGCGGTACCGCTTTGATGAGGTACCGAAAAACAGATATACCGGAAAATTGCGGTACCTTTTTATATCGGTATGACGTCATATCTATTTAAAACTATTCCTTCATATTTTGATACCTTAATTTTTCGGTACTTCAACATAGGTTCCGTAATTTCGGTACCTCTATATTTCGGTGGTTTTATACCGAAATTTAATTTATCGGTATCCTAAGTAAGGGTAGAATATTTCGGTACCGCTATATTAACCGTAAAACATAACGAAATTTAACAACCGCAACCAATCCCTGGTGTAGAATACGCAATTCACACGTACAGCGCGACGATGTGATGTATAAGGGACAACATAGCATAATTTGTTGCTCAGCTCAGTACAATCAAACTTATTGTTACAAATGCCATATAGTGTCATAGCACTGAGAACAAAATAGACACGAGGACAGAAGTTACTACACATGTTCGAGCAACACACACATATTATGTAATTTGAACTTTTTATGATATTGAGAATCTATTATACTACGTTGAAATATAACAATCGTGCTTTTCGGCAATGTGGGAATCATCGGAAGTATTTCTCCAACTTAATAAAACAATATAATTTTGATTTTCGTCCTGTCGATTCAACTTATAGCAATCGATTAAAACAACATAATCTCTTAGTGTAAGTATGTAGGTAGGTAGGTACCTAATAAATATGATAGTAGCATTTAACTTCTACACTCTGTTCTGTGGTACCATCCTCTTAGGCCGGGCCTTATGTATGATCTATAAGAGCAAGTAATTGTAGTTTTTCATTGAATACCTACACAAGAATAGATGCAGGATGGATCAATTTTCTTCCTCATTGTGATACTAAATCTAGACATCCTTGTATCTGATATCAACAACAAACACTGTCGGATGGCTTGCTACAGTTTGGTATAGTGTAACAGACAGCTACTAATTGTTAGTTAGCAACTACTAATTAATATCTATGACTAATTATGATAATTTAAAACTCAATGATAGTTTGTATTCTGTCATAACAAAAAATAAAAACATAAATTAAAATAAAATAGATGTTGTGTTAAATATAAAGTGAACAAAACACATAGATTTTAGGATACAGGCGTTATCAGTTATAACAACTGCTTGCCTGTTAATAATAATAATAAAAATAAAATATTTTCAAAGTTAGTAATGTTTATTTTGTGAGTAAACAGATTTCACCAGGTACCTGTAAAATTGGATATTGAATAATAATAGTATAAATTGAGTTAGAAGTATGAAATAGCAGATTTTTTTTCTCACACACATATAATTATGAGAAAAAAAAAAGAGATATATCTCTTATTAGTAGGATAATGTCAAAGATGCTTCAGTTGCTTGTTATTATTTCGAATTATGATCATGACAGCCAACTATCAGGTAAAAATATTTCTGATTTTCTTTCCTTAATGTAAAAAAAATACATAATAAATAACTCCTTTTTTGTTAGCAGAACTGACCCTTTCGGCGCCAGGCGTCTACTTATCAATTAGCCATTTTCTCATCTCCGACTACTTCTCAATGTAATAACTTCGCAGTTAGCCAACCTAGCAATTATCCTACTTCGCAAACAGTCTACTCTCAAAGCGACTACTTCGAAGATTGCCTACTTGTCAAATACGGCGCCAGGCGTCACTTAATTAATTATAACTTAGCCGATACTAATTTTATTCATGTGTGAATGTGGTATTCGTTAGCTGAGTGTTTGAGTATTTATGCATAAAAGTTTTGAAACATTAGCATTCATGGTTAAACAAATATTGACATTAATTTTAACGGATACTAGCGTGGTTTTATTGAAAGCACTTTGGTAATTAGTTGGTATTTGGTTTGATTTTTGGTTTTCCCGACGTTTCGGCAACTTTGCAGCAAATACCAACTAATTAGGTACCAAAGTGCTTTCAATAAAACCGCGCTAGTATCCGTTAAAAATTGTTTTATTTCATGTCTAGTGAGCACGTAAGCTTGAGAAGTGAAAATATTGACATTGTTAGGATGGAAAATGTAAATTCTATAAAATTCTCCATACAAAATGGAAATTTCCTACAAGCCCTTAAAACTAAATATGTGTTTATTAGAAAGTAAAAATAATATATATTTACACATTCTGTGATAACAGACCTCACTAAAATCTCATACAACCCACGCAGACAAAGAATGGGATTGAAAATAGAGACTCACCGCCTATACCACAAGGAGAAGTTACCGAGAGAGTGATAAGTGCATGGCGTTTAGTGTGCGAGCGAGGAGTGAATATGAACAATGCTATTTCTAATCCCATTCTTTATCCACACGGGTTGTACATAATAATCCATTCTAACTGATTCATATCCTGGTTAAAATAATAATGAACAGATGTTTACAGTAAGATACTGAATGTTATTAGTTCTTGTTTAGTTTAACATAGACAGGTTATGAGTTATGTTATGACTCATGTTGCTTGCCAAAACATTAATTTTTAATTATAAAAAGGTTAATTCTTTGTGTAACAAGAGGTAACCTTGATAATAAACTGACAGAAATGACCCAATGGTTCACATCTTTTAAATGTATTTTATTTGTGTGAGATCTTAGCACACTAAACATGTTTAAAAATTAACACAAATAAGGTAGTGAAAGTAATATCAAGCTGCGACAAAAACTGCGAGATAATGCATATTAAAATAAATAGAAAAACTCACAAGAATAGCACCGTCTGTCGTATGGCTTCAAAGGAGGAAATTAACTGAATCAATCTGACTATTCCTATGGCATGCCAGGCTTCTCTACACACGCAAGGTCATCAAACAAAATTAACTTTATTTCATTTATAGGTATTTTTATAATCAACTCAACAGTCTCAACACTCAACAGAACAGAACACAAATAGACATACAGTAGTTTTCTGTCAATGTCAAAGTCAGATTGACAATGGGTTCATTCCCCAGACCAATCGCTAAGTCATCGGTCACCACAGAATACAGTTTAACAATGGAAAAAGGTGGCGGCAAGAACCTTATATTCATATTCTATGACACTGGACATTCTACTACTGAAGGATGGTTGGGGATGAGGTCATTCACCTTTGCAGACTTCTTTTATCCCTCTCACACTGTGACTGAAATTGCCATGCTAAGTACAAAATATCCCAATCCATAGTCAATTTACCCAGGTCATGTACAACAATTAATTAGATTTTCTAAATAAATGTAAATATCGGCACACTTTAAATTAGTTACATGATGTTAAAATTTATTAGTACATGCCAAAGTAATTATTTAGAGGACAGATGAGTCCATTTTGTTATTACAATATTTTACATTTAACAGTAATTTCTCCATCCTTACTAATATTATAAATGCGAAAGTCCGTTTGTTTGTTTGTTTGTTTGTTTGTTACGCCTTCACGTCTCAACTACTGAACCGATCGTCATGAAATTTTGCATACACGTTGTCAGGGGTACAGAGAAGGACATAGGGTACCATTCATCCCGAAAAAAAGGATTGTGCCCGAGGGATAGCAAAAAAACTTTCCACGCAGACGAAGTCGCGGGCGGCCGCTAGTATTTCATAAGTTACCAAATAAAAATAAGGTGGCATCACTGATGGAATTGTCTTTGATTTGACATGTCACTAATGTCAATGATTTTCCACCGCATCTCACGTTTATGTACAAAAATATAAAGTTATTTAAATAAAATTCGCGTTACAAAGCATGTGTTGCATTGTGCAAAATTGCAAAAGTGTTTCAAAACCAAATTCTAACATTATATTTCACAAGTAAGTGTTTTTTAAAGTATTTTCAGCATTCAATTTTTCCTTCTCAGAAATCTGTTTTTTAGCAGATTTCAAAGATTGTTTCCGATCTAATTCGGAAATATTATAGAAGTTAATTATAATTCCACCTTAATTACGTATTTTTTATTTTAATATAATAAATATAATATGTACAAATCTGTATTCATTTTCGACACATAAGAAGCTTTAGAAATATTATCTGCATATCGCAGGGTGACCATAATCAGAGCAGAACTTTTGAATAAGAAAGAAAGATTTGGATGAAAAATTTACGTTTATCCTACCTAACATTACATTTTATGTTTTTATGCCACATTTAACTTTGAGAGCGTAATTATTTAGTATTCTTAACAGAGAGAAAAAATGTAATGTAAACTAAAATATTATCTTACGTAGTTGAGTTAAACAATTTAGATCAGTTTCAGCTAGGAATCGGACCTACCTAACTTACTACCTTACTACTATACTAGTTATTATGGTCTTTGACACCCATTGTTTATTGGTAGTAACAAAATAAAAATTAATCTTATTTTATTTTTCAGATTCCGAAACGATGAGGAAAAGAAACATTTATAGTATATCCCAATTACCGTTAGAGGGAAATTATTTTCAACGGCCAAAATAATGCAGATTTGACATTTTATATTGCAACTTTTTTTAATACAATGACTAATAATGAGACTTAATTTATTTTTTCACACAACCGAAAATTCTAAAACTTTTTTCTATTACTAAGGGCGCTTATTCCTGCCTATAAAAATATTCAGCCAATTTGTTTTTTTGGACATTCCTCATTGTACAAAATAAAAATACACGTGACTTTAGGGTGGAAGGGCAGGTGTGTATAAAAAAAAACTGCCCGGCATATATATTGGCAAGAGAAAGAAAGGGACAAAAGATGCGTAGTAGCCATAAACACTTAGTTTATAGTTACTGCGCATCTTTTGTCTCTTTCATTTTCTTGCCAATATATATGTCGGCATCTGTACCTAAGTCTTAAACCTCACCACGTATCTCCAAGTTTTGACTTTTAACCAGCCGGACCGTACAGGACCAAGGGGTCAAGTTTGCTATTATCGTGACTAACGCCGTAATCGTGTTTCAATGGTGTTTGGATGGTAATGCTTTTTGACACAATTCTTGTTTTTGTTAACCCAAAATTGAAACACATTGTTTTTCCTTAAAATCCAAACCCGTTAGACACTGTGTTTCAGTTTTGGGTTTAAGAATCAAGAACTGTGTTAAAAAGCATTACCGTTTAAACACCATTGAAACACGATTATATGATGTTAACAATAGCAGACTTGACCCCCAGTGTGACCACCATTCCAAAACAGTATCATCCATCCGGAGAGGAGCCAACCGAAAATAATCATTAAGTAAATATTTTGTGTTGCGCGCCGCCGCTGGCCAAAAGGGGGGTTTGAATGAATATATAGAAAGGTTATAATATGGTTGGTCAAGAGTAGTAATAATCCTATAAATGCAGTAATATTCTAAATGCGAATGTTTGTATGTTTAGAGATACCCAAACATACAAACTTTGGCACTAACTAACATCTAAACTATTCTAAACATTCAAATGTTTGGATTGGTCGTCCAAAAAACTTACGCCGCCGTAGGCATAAGTTGATAGTCTGTAGTAAGTACCTATTTGTAGTGACTGTCCTACGAATGGACAACATTGTTGTCACCCTAATGAAAGAGATGGAAAATATCGTTGACGTCATTCAAGGTTATTTTTTCGTTCTTCAAGCCCCAAAAGATGACGCAATGTCCAGAGTCATATATAAGGTTCTTGGGTGGCGGGCTCATTTGTCTGACGGCACGTGTGAACACGCCATCAGATAACATCGGTTTTCATAGTAAATGTATGCACTAAGTAGCCAATGAGAGACTTTCCAGGCAACGTTCCTTAAAAATCTACTAGATGGCGCTGTCCAATTCCCAACAACCTTAATTTGATACTATATATGAATGTGCTATCTATAGTAATAAAGAGTACCATCGTAAAAACCAATGACAGTTTGTTTTCATTGTAATCTTTCTGTAATATTGTTGTGAATTTTTTTAACTTTTAGATTTTATGCATTCACAATGCTATTTTAATATTAAGATTATTAATATAATTGAAAAATATTAGAAAAAATCGACTCACCCGTAGCAGTAGCCCGTCTGAGCTGCTAGGGGTGAGTCGATTTTTTCTAATATTTTTCAATTATATTAATAATCTTAATTGTTGTGAATATTGAAAATGACAAATATTATTTTATTATAATATTATTCACTAGTACCTAAGTATATTAAGCTTTGAGGTATCTAAGTATTATTACTATGCGTGAAGACCTTGTAACTTCCTTGGACTCCGATAACCATCGAACAATGAATCAAGACTACGGTTCTTGGACTCTAGCAGCGCTATAATGTAGGTACCCCTTAAACGGTCAAGCATGGCTTTTAGCATGTACTTACACGTAATTACCACTACTATTTGGGAGTGTGGCCTACCTTTGATACAGTAGCCGGCAAACATCTTGAAATCGGGTAAGGGTTGCGCAGAACACGTGTTTTGGGTATGCGTAGCGGTGAGGTACGCGGGCGGTGGGCGCGCGCGCGCTATGGGCCGTTCGTAAGTGCACATACATACGCGAACTCATCCCCACTCCGTCGAAAGAGCGTCAGGATGTTTGCCGGAATCTAGGCCACAGTAATCACGTAATACCTACGTGCTTGATGTCAAGCCATCAAGCATCGCCCCTAGACGATCAAAATTTGATTGAACTGCCGAAAAATTTTGAAAGTTTGACAAGCTATGCCTGACCGTCGCGTACATGCAGGAAGGAGGCTCCGTCACAGAATATCCCTTTCGCAAAATGTCCCCTGGTCGCAAAACGTCCCTTTCGCAAATAGCCCCTTTCACAAAACGTCTCTTTCTCAAAATGTCTTTTTCGCAGAGTATCCCTTTCGCAAAATGTCCCTTTCGCAGAATGTCCCCCTTGTACCCCTCTGAAAATCGCATAAAAGACAACTTTTTGATGTGATATATTTTTTAATTACCAGCCTGCCTAGCATGGCCGTACTGGGGCCCTACCGCCCAAGTGTCGTCGACTTCGCCGTCGGCTTCATTTGACAGATGGATGATATACATTGCTACTTCTTTTTGGTACAAATAAAAACTTACCAAAAAAAGTAGCAATGTATTACATCCATCTGTCAAATGAAGCCAACGGCGAAGTCGACGTCATTTGGGCGGTATTGCCCCTGTTCATTAATACGTACTAATTAGGTTTATTGAGCTGTATTTTCCCTTATCCAATAAAATAAAGACACACAGGGACTGACAGACGGACGGATGGACTGAACGATCTTATAGGTAATCGTATAAGTTACATGGGTTCCTTTTTTTACTACGGAACCCTAAAAAAGCGGTCATTCAAAGGCAAGTACAACTGCACAATACACTACATATTATAAGCTAAGCTTACATTTATTAATATTATCTTCAACATCATTTTTGTCGCCGCAAAACCAAGAACCTTATATACGGACTCAAACGATTATAAAGAAAAAACAGTTGATACTGTCAAAATCCTAGACGTATTTTTTTTACGATGCTTCTCTTTGGTTAGACTATTTGTACCACGTTCATTCATACTATACTCAACTGCCAGGAATTAGACAGCGCCATCTAGTAAATTTTTAAGGAACGCTGCCTGGAAAATCCCTCATTTGCTCGCGGCTAATACTATGAGTACCTAGCCGGTTAAAACTAGGTCTATTCTTTGTGCTTCTACTTAGGGGGGAGTAATTAATGGGGTATTATAATATTATGAAAGATATGTCTGTTGACATTGACTCGCGCTGCCAGCGCCGCCCCGCAGTCGTACATACCGCTTTGGCATACCACGAGGTTACCACGTGTACGAACACGTTCCTACATTAAATGTAAATAAATTTTGTTTTTGCAGCTTGCCGCTCGCCGCTCCAAATCGTCGCCTCTCGCCGCCTCGCCGCGCCGCCGTAGCTGTGACCTGAAGGCTGATTGTCTTACTTTGTTGCAATCAACTTTGACAGAAATCGCAGTGACATTGCTGCTTTAGTAAGAACCAATGTGACAACTATCTTACTTAAAGCAGCAATGCAACTGCGATTTCAATCGAGAATTGTTAGCAACAGCTTTACGTAATTCGGGGTCAGGGGGTAAAGCAGATCGGTTACACCAGTTTTAGCCAACAGCTATCTGCTACACCTAGTTTTAGCCTAAAACTAGGTTTAGCCGCACTTCGGGTATTAGCCGTAACATATAGAATATACTAGCTTTCGCCCGCGACTTCGTCCGTGTGGACATTCGGGAAATCCCTAGGGAAACTTTGACCGGGATAAAAAGTATCATATGTTTTAATTCAGGGTATAAACTATCTGAGTGTCAAATCTCATCCTAATCTGTTTGGCCGTTTTTGCGTGATTGAGGAACAAACATCCAAACCCACAAACTATTACATTTATAATATAAGTAGGATTCCACCCGTGACTTCGTCTGCGTGGACATTCGGGAAATCCCGAGAGAACCTTTGACCGGGATAAAAAGTACCCCATGTTTTAATTCAGGCTATAAACTATTGTGTGTCAAATTTCATTCAAATCTGCTTAGCCGTTTTTGCGTGATTAAGGTGCAAAGATCCAAACATCCAAACCCACAAACTTTCACATATATAATATTAAGTAAGATTCCGCCCGCGACTTCGTTCATGTGGTCATTCGGAAAATCCCTAGGGAACCTTTGACCGGGGTAAATAGTATCTTGTATTAAGCCCGCCGGTAACGATCAATTGCGTTTGTCAATTTTTCCGTCAATGCTATTGTTGGAGCAATTGACAATCGCTTCAATTGCACGCGTAAACGATCAATTTTTCCGTCAATGGGCGTCAATTGCGGAAAAATTGACAATCGCAATTGATCGTTACCGGTGAGCTTTAGAACATTTTTTTAACAACGTTACTAAAAATGTTTGACCAATTTATTATTCTAAACAGTAGGATATCTGGGCTATTCACTAGTATTTTTGTTTCTTTGGGAAATTTCTTATAGTTTTAATTCTGTAGAGGATTTTCGAAAAAAAATGGTAGAGAAATTTCCGCCACGCGACACAAAACATTTTTTTAATACAGTTACTAAACAAAAATGTTTAACAAATGTCTTATTCTATATAGTAAAATAACTGAACTATTCACATATATTTTTTTCTGAGGTAAATTATCATAGATTTAATATTGTAGAAAACATTCGAAAATAAAAAAAATGTAAAGAAAACTCCGCTGTGCGACACAAAATATTTTTTGACGCAGTTTCTAGAAAATAATGTTAATCAAATTTATTTTTGTATATAGTAAGATAACTGGGCTATTCATCAGTATTTTTTTTCTTAGGAAAATCTTCATAGTTTTAATTCTCTAGAGGATTTTCGAAAAAAAATGGCAGAAAAAAATCCACCGCGCGATTTAAAACACTTACTGAAAACACAGTTACTAGACAAAAATGTTTAACAAATGTATTATTTTATATAGTAAATTAACTAAGCTATTTTTTTATTATTTTTTTCTGGTGCAAATCTACATAGTTTTAATTCTATAGAAAATATTCGAAAAAAAATAGCAGAGAAAATTCCGCCGCGCGACAAAAAACATTTTTTTAAACACAGTTTTTACGCAAAAATGTTTAACAAAATTATTATTATATATAGTAGGATAATTGGGCTATTCACTTGTATTTTTTTTCTATCGAAAATTTTCATAGATTTAATTCTACAGAGGATTTAAAAAAAAATTAGTAGAGAAAAAAAAAACATTTTTAAATTTCGCGGTTTTTTTGTATGGGTGAGTGAAAATTTAGTTTCAAAAATGAATTTCTCGTCCTCGACTTGTAAGAAAAAGTTACCAAACTTGATATAGTTGCTACATGTATGCAGATATGAAGCTTAGAGTGAGGCGCGCCGGACGCACCGTTCTCCCCCCTCCCCTGCCCACCTGCTGGGGGGAACCGCGTGGCAACCGGGCTAAATCAGCTCTGATCACTCCCAGGAACACCTGTTCCAAGCGGTTTGCTTTATCTCAAAAATGCAAGGTCCCCATACAAATCGATCCTCACGATCTCCTACTATAAAAATAGATTAGATAAATATTCTGAATCATGAGTTTTGCGGCAAAACAGTAATATAATTTAATATTTCATAATAACAGTTTTATAGTAGAAAACATTTTTATGATGCTGTGCACACATCAACTTTACTGCAAACCGTACACATCAATCAACCTTTGGTCATTTTATAAAATTTCATAAAAAATAATATTACGAGTAGTAGCGGTAGTAGTAACATTTGTCTTTTGGTATTGGGGGGAACAGGCGATGATGCTACATATTTTTGATAGTTTACATACATTCAATATCTAAGTAAATTTTCTTATCAGTTCGTTTCAAGAACTTTTAACATAAAAAAAATATGATAGGTTATAGAGATAAAATTTCTAATTACCATCCTACTTTAAAATTACCCTGGATGATATTACATTTATTATAACTCAAAACATAATAAACAAATTAAAAAGTTGAAAAAGTGACTAAAGGTTTTCAATATCTGAAAATTTCACTATCAGGGTCAGTTTGTCAATTTGACAGTGACGTTTATTTGTTTACATTTTTGCTGGGAAATTAGTAATGCAACTTTAGATAGGTACTAGTGCTCTGATCCAGAGGATAGAAGTGGCTAATAATATGCATATTACATTACCCATTTTATTTACCTACATAAACCTTATATTTTTAAGCCATCTCACTTATATCCATTTTATTGTTCGATTTTTGTTAAAAGATTTAACTTTTTCTGTTGTTACATGACTGTAAAATAAAATTTAAATTCAAATGCGTCTCTCCACTTATCATGCAGAGTCGAACTTTGGTACAGACCTAACTGAGCTAACTTGTTTACTCATTCAAAGGAGTACGTCTTGAGCAGCTAGTTTTCCTAAGCTCGTTCAGCTTTCGTTAGCTTTCAAAAAACGCAAAGAAAATACAGACCTAAGTTTGCCCCTTGCCGTATACCTACCTACATCTCTTTGTATTTCTAGCCATCACTTATATGATACCTAGTTGCGAAGTGTACGTGTGAAGAATATTGTCTTAGTTCTGGGATATGTCTGAGATATTTGTTTGCTCAAGTGTGCCTTATGGGATCGCGAAATTAATACGTACTGTGAATTGAATTTGTTAACACCCATTCTGTAGTCGCTTTGTTACCTAGTTCCCTCGTAGCTCTGTATTTTATTATGGCAGCAATTATTATTTAAGGCAGGTACCTACCATCTTACTCACAAAGAGCTAATTAGGTACTCGTTTATTACACAACTGCCCAAAGCAAAAAGAGTGTTTACACGACTGCCCAAAGCAAAAAGGGTGTTTACACGACTGCCCAAAGCAAAAAGAGTGTATATATATGTGTTCAGGGTTCATGTATGTGGGTATGTGAGTTTCTTTATTGCACCATAACTTTTAAATTCCTGAACTGATTTGGATAAATGGGGTATCGTTAGAATCCTTATAGCATCCCGAGTGACACTAGCTATATTTTTTTTAGAAAAAACCAATATGGCGACTGTGGGACGCCATTTTCAAATGTGAAAAAAAATTTTTTTCTTCTATTGTTACAATATGGGCATCAAATAAAAGGCCTTGATGAGCACATTCCAAAACTATATAATGTCACTAAAATGTGTAAAATAAAAATAAATAAATTAAAAAAATATTAAATAAAAAACACGACTGACGACTGCCCTACCAAAAACGAACTAAAAAGTTAAACAACAAGTGTCATTGCAGTCGGGGGACCTCTTTGATCAAAAATTGTTCCATAATATAATCCCCCGACTGCAATGACACTTGTTGTTTAACTTTTTAGTTCGTTTTTGGCAGGGCAGTCGTGTTTTTAATATTGTTTTATTTTTTTTATGAAAGTGCTGCGTTGGTTTCGTTTCATTAAATATTATTCAAGATTAATTTATAATTTGCATGAATAAATGAATGAATGGATTTATTTCCTTTTGAATAGGGTAATCAATATTACAAACGGTTTACAAAACCATATTACATTACAATAGCTTCACCTACTCAGCTACAGACTAGCATTGAGGAAATATTTCAGATGACGTAATAAAATTACACACTATATAGTGCGTAACAGAATTATCCCTACAAAGTTTAATGAGTATCTTACTGCAAGTTATATGCGAGTAAACAGAGCATTCGCAATTTAACCAGGGCCCTATATAATAAACGTGACAATTTGTCACCTGTCATGACATTTTTATATCCATTGCGTCAATCGATTTGTAAATAGAATAGCTGCTACACCGCAATGTAAACCAAATTGTCGCGACAATTTACAAATTGTCACGTTATTAAATAGGGCCCAGGTAACACAGCAATTTTTTTTCAACAAAGAGATTTTATGCCACAGAAAATCAATATACATTATAAGAATAAATAAATGTGTAGGTACGGGCAAACAAACATTTATTATTATCAATTATTAATAATTCACATAAAATTGTTATCAAATATTAAAATATTTGCATTTTATCACTTAAAAATATTCTTGCATTTCGCATTGGGCGCGTGAAAAAAAAAACTTGCGCGCCTTTTCCCATAATTTTCATATTTTGTTTTTATCGTAGGTATGTATTTGCCTCTGTGTGGTATATTATTTTGTATTATCCTCGCAAATGTGTTGAAAAACGTCGTATGAAACTCGTGAGCTCTAATATACCTACTATTAATTTTATTAAGTAGGTACTTGCCTACTTATGAGGCCTGTGCCTGTGCCCTGTTTATCAAAACTTACAAGTTACAAGTAAAATTTACATGAAAAATTTTACAAGTTCATGTAAATTATGTCTTTTTCTAAATAACTTAAGCAAGATAGGTACTTGTAAAAATTTTCAGACGGAATGGAGAGTCGCCGGACGCCTTCAGAAATACCTACTCAGGAATTTCCATTGAGTTTTTTACAATTTGTTAGTTTTTTACAAGTTTTGAGACTAATATAAGGGTGAAAACATTATTAGTTAAATAAACAAAAACATTTGTAGCGTTTAATTTAACGTGTTTAAACGGATTTGTGGAATAATTATTTTCATAAAAAAGTTTACTTGTTTTTAAAAAGTACAAGACTTGTAAGTTTTGATTAACAAGGCACTGGTTACAAACTAATTACACACTACTTATAATTTTTTGACCCCCGATCACAGAATACATGCCCTGACGCAAAAAGAGGGGTGTTATAAGTACTAACCTATTAGATTGACGTGTGTGTCTGGTTGTCTGTCAGAGGCAACGTGCTCTCAAACTAGTGGACCGATTATGATGCGGTTTTGTTTCAGCTAAGTAAGTAGGTCAGTACACTTATTCACGCATGCAATCAAAACCTTACAAAATGACCCAAACAAACGGCACACACACTGATTTGATTTATTGAAGGTAATACAACGTCGTACTACCTTACGACGAGGACTACAGTACGAGTACGATCAGTCTATGTACCTCTTGAACTTATTGGCCTAAGGTTCAGTGCAGAAACTTGGCAGGGATAGTGGAATCTTCAATTGCCATTGAATTCATTGTAAAGGTTTTGCTATTCGGCTGATCCCGAGGTTCACAAGTTGCTGCTGATATTGAAAGGAAATAGTTAACAATCGCTTTTATGAAAAGACTTTTCAATAATGCACTTATTCCATTGAAGAATTTTCTTTTAACATCTGCCATACTGTCGCTAACGTCTCTTCTCTCTTGCCATTTTATATTGTATTCATTTTTAGGGTTCCGTACAAGGGTAAAAATGGGACCCTATTTCTAAGACTCCACTGTCCGTCTGTCTGTCTGTCACCAGGCTGTATCTCATGAACCGTGATAGCAAGACAGTTGAAATTTTCACAAATGATGTGTTTTTGTTGCCGCTATAGCAACAAATACTAAAAAAGAAATAAAATAAATATTTAAATAGGGCTCCCATACAACAAACGAGATTTTTTGCCGTTTTTGGTACGGAACCCTTCGTGCGCGAGCCCGACTCGCACTTGACTGGTTTTTTATTTATCTTCGATAAGAAAAAGAACACTGCTTAAAATAATCAAAACCTTGGTCTATTGTGCTATTTGGTTCTTACTTAGGCTACTAGTAAAAAAAACTTACCTTATACCTAACATAACACCCCTCTTTTTGTGTCGGGAGAGAAAAAAGTTCCGACATCGAAATATTCATATTTCGAAGAGTTTCGAGTAGTTTTCCTTGTGTAATCGCAATAAACACTTAACACGACCAAATCAGAAATACTTAAAAGTGTTTTATTTCGATCTAAAACTGGTTAAAATTTAACAGTGAGTTGAATTGAAAGCCTCCAAGGTACAAAACACGAGGAGTTGGGTGTCAGACGGTAACACAGCTTTATTCTCCTGAGAAATTAACCGTTCCATTAGTTTTAATTCACTCGTTTCCACAGAGCTTCGTTATTTCCTGTATTCAGTATAAAAATGCGTTTAAACATTGCCACTACGGTCGACTGCAAAATAAAACTGAGATATGGACTGCGAAGTGTAATTTTGCTCCGGCGTATATTTTTGCGTCCGCTTTGATGTAGTTGTCTTTTTGGTTCATGTTATTTTAAGCATTCGGTGCAAATGAGAAGATACTGCGGAGTAAACTGCCGATATAGCTCAAGGCAAAAGTATTTGAAGAGTGCATCATATGCCGGTCTTCACATATGGCTCAGAAAACATGTCTCTCACCGAACGATCAGCTGAAAAGTTTATAGTCGCGCAAAGGGCGATGGAACGAGCTATGCTAGGAATAACTTTACGCGACAGAAAAAGGAATGATGGTTTTGGCGAAAAACGGGGGTGAGAGACGTGGTGCAAGTAATTTCGGAGCGTAAGTGGAGTTGGGCGGGTCATGTAGCTCGCATGGATCGAGGACGATGGGCGAGAAGGATCCTTGAATGGAGACCATGGCCAAACAAAAGACCACGAGGCCGCCATCCAAAACGATGGGTTGACGACATCAGAGAACAAGCGGGACACAACTGGATGACGGAGGCGCAAGACCGGACCCAGTGGAAGAATTTAGGAGAGGCCTATGTCCAGAAATGGACTCATGCATGATGATGATGATGATGATGATGACAGGTTGTGATTTT
This sequence comes from Agriphila geniculea, assembly GCA_943789525.1. NCBI lineage: Eukaryota > Metazoa > Arthropoda > Insecta > Lepidoptera > Crambidae > Agriphila > Agriphila geniculea. Next base: position 17,348,191 of record OX038874.1, read on the forward strand.
TTATACATACTCACATTAACCAAGGAGATGCTGGTGAAGTAGGTATTTGTGTCAACAGGATAGCCATGCCACATGCTACAGAAAACCGAGATAATACAAAACCAAACGCTACACGCGTTAGTCAAAAATACGTGACGACAGGAAGGTAATCATAAGGGTTAAGATGTCTGTAAATAAGAAATATCTTGAACTTCAATACATTTTTTCTTTTAAACATTTTTATTCAAAGTACTTAATTTAACACCCCTTGAATCTGGTTTCCATCGTTGGTATCGGAAATTTTTGTTATTTTTAAAGTGGAAAGTTAAATTAGTTTTTATTTCACTGAGATTCTGTTGCAATTTTTCAATGTTAAAATAACAAATCTCAATTTAATAGAGCTAGCAAAAGTTTGTGAAATATTAGACAGAAAACACTATACCATAAAACAGGGTAAAAAATAGAAAAAAAAGCGGAAAAGTGCGAGTTGGACTCGCCCACCGAGGTTTCCGTACAAAGTTGGTACTTAAATAAAGATTATATTTTTAGTGATTTAATTACAAATGTATAGTTTTCGGATTTTTTCCTGTACTTGTAGTATAATACCAATATAGCCAAATTTCATAGTTCTAGGTCAATACCTACCTCCACGCGTTCCCGAGATAAAAGGTTTTAACAGACCGATGGACAGACATACAGACAGTTCATGACTTAATTACAAATGTATAGTTTTTTTCCCTGTATTTGTAGTAAGTATAAGACGATATTACTTGCCAAATTTTATAGTTCTTTGTCAATGGGAAGTTATACCCTATGAAATTTGATTCCCTTGAGAGTGTCGACATTACATTTTTTGCGGCTTATTATTAGTATTCAGTCTATTAAAATAACTTGGTAAATATACCTCATTTGCATGAATAACTACTACTAAAAAAAATGCAAAAGCACTCCTTTTGCATTTATTTACAACTTACCTACTCGTAATTATGACTGAAATGTAAATAAAGCTTCGTACAGACTGACGCGAGCGAATCGCGCGCGTCGCTCATTTTGACAGATTCTGATCACGTAACTCAAAGCAATAGCCATAGCCATAGCCATTGCCATAGCAATTTCTTTGACAATGGCTATGGCTATGGCTATCGCTTTGAGTTACGTGATCGCACTCGCGAATTTCGCGCGGAATTCGCCTCAGTCTGTACGAAGCTTAAGTACTTTGTCAAGCAGCATTTTTAAGAGTTACACAAATGCATTTACGTCAATACATTTATACTTAGTTGCTGTCAAGTTAAATTTACGATATTTGCTAGAGAAATGAGGATCTAGTTTACTTCTCAAGTGCTATCTCGCTATGCTGTTATTTGCGCCGGATGCCGGATGAGCATCACAAACAGCTTGACAAAATAATATTTTAGTAAAGCTAATATTTATGTTAACTTAGAAGTTTACTGAATAATAAATAACGGAAGAAAAAAATACTACTTAGTTGGGTTACCACAACATGTTTGCCAATTAAGGCCGTAACTCTGAATATGTTAACAGATACCTACTTATATCATTTTTATTTTGAACCAAACTTCGTATCAGTCAAAGGTCTGGACTAAAAGTAAAAAGGTCAAAGGGTGTTCTTTTCATTAAACGTATAATTTTTCCTGTAGTCTCATTACTCTAGTAGAGTAACTCCTGTAAGCACCTTCGGGTTTATGGGCAGCCTACAATATTGTGCGTACAAACTTAATGAAAAGGAAACACCCTCGGAATTACACATGGTGGAAAAAACGCACGATTTATTAACGTGTTATATGAACCTGTTACAAGTTGTGGGTAGCCTGGAGAACTAAAGTTCTGATAAGGAATTAACTCGGTTTTACTTATAAAAGTATATTGTTATCTAGAAGTAACGGTAATGGGGAATGTCCGAAAAAAATCAAATTGGCTGAATATTTTTTATTGGTAGGATAAGCTTCCTTAGTATTAGAAAAAAGTTTCAGAATTTTCGGTTGCGTAAAAAAATTTGAAAAATTAAAAGTCTCTTTGAAGTCACAAAAGTACGAAAGTAACAGCAGAATGGAGATTATACCTTTGCCACCACTTGCCTCAACCACAGTAAGTATTAAAAAAAAAAGAGTTTTGACATTTTGTGTTAATTTTTTTTTAATATCATTAGATTAAAAAAATATTCAGCCAATTTGATTTTTTTCGGACATTCCCCATTATGCCAATTTTATTGTCAAATCGTTCCGTAAGTAGCTTGCGAATTTGGTGAACTAAGAAAATGAAAGCTAGCTCGTTATAGACATTATTTTATTACTAAGATATAATGAGATTTAACCTAAATGTCGGACAGAAAACAGTGGGTTTTTAGCTATCAATTCAATTCAAATATCAATAATCTACTTATTTCAATAGGTACTACTCGTAGCTAGAATACCAGATCTAAATGAGATTTCCTGACCTTGCAGAAAATTTTCTGATATTTTGTACGCCTATGTACTAGTACATTCTTCATGTCATTATCGTTTGAATTATTTTTTCTCACTAAAATGATTAACAAATTATGTGTTATAATTTTTTTGGGATTTCAAAAATTCCTGACAACTACAGTTTTTCTCTGTTTTCCAGACTGTACGAGCTGCTGCCGTACAATGTTGAAATTGATAAGAAATGACAAGAAGTTTTGATGAAAGTCACGAATTTAATTTGATTGATATTTTATGCTAAATGATATGATACGAGTAAACATCGGGGCGATCGAATGAGTACTAAATATGATATTAAAATTACATTATAGTGCAGTAAAGTGCTGAATCGGCGATGACGCAATTGTGCGGTCGTATAGACCGTACATGTTGCGGGCGCGAGAAGAAAACATGATAAAACAAAAAATGTAAAAATGTAAACAAAGACGTAAAATGAATAAATGCTCAATAAAACATAAAAACTAAAAAATTTCATGCTTAGAGTCTCTATGCTTATAAAAATGAATGACTTAAATATTTCACACAATCACAACACTATTCACATTCACTAAAGCGCTTGCATGTGTGTGGTGACGTCGCCTTATCGAGTGCGCGTGCACTCGTAACGCTGCTGCTCGCCGTAGCAACTACATTGTTGCGAATGGAGGCTTGCCGTTGCGTTGGTTGATAAGCTCTCGCCAGTTCGATTCTCGGTTCATTGTTTGTGTAATGAGCGCTTAAGCCCAGTGATCGCTCGCTTAAAGGTGCTGGAGGTAGTCTTGCTGAACACCTTCGTCGTAGACGCCGTCCCCCATACAGAACGGCCACCAAAATAGCGGCTCCCAAAATCGTATAAATGACTGTATACTGATGTATGTCATGATGTGAAATTGAATTTGATAATACAATATTAGGGTCGCTGTTTTTCATCTGATCGATATTACTTTGATAGGAATGGTTATATTGATGACGCCATTGATAGGAGCAATGTTTATTTCTTCAAGGTTAGGCTTCATCTTGAAATTAGTCATCTGTTGTTTGTGTGCCAATATAGTGGTGTTCTCGTCCTTGATAGTACAGCCGTCGCCAAGAGTGATAATCTTGGATGAATTCATCCAGGTGATAATGCCGGCCTTGCTGAGTTGCTTCGCTGTAACTTGATGCTTGCATATTATTCTTATCGTACATTGCTCGCAACAGAAATATAAGTAGGTGTTTATTTTGTACAGTTCATCCCAATTATTTTTACTAGGTAGAGTGTCCACTTCGCATTCATTTGTGTTTTGATTTTTGATACACAGATGATCATCTGATTTCATGTGGAAAATTGGTTTTTGAAGTGGGCAGAGGTGAGTTTCTGAGTCGTATGATGTGCATCTTTGGACTTCACCTTCTGACAAAGGAATATACGAATCCTTGAGTATGCTGATTGCTATGTGATCGGCTGTGGGTTTGATGCTGATCATTTGTCTCCCAACTTGTTGTGGCACAGCGATAAGTCTATATATCTCGTAACAGTCCCTGCTGAGTAAAGGGATTTGTATTTCAAAAATGAAATATTTGCTTGTCATTCTTGCCTTGACCTTGAGTAAGTGATATATGCTGGGTAAATTTGTTTGAATGTTGTCTATCGGTAGGGACAACTGTTTTGCTAGCTGGCCAGAAATAATATTTAACTCTTGACGTAATTGATCCGGTGTTAATATGTGAATATTAAATTTTTCGTATTGTATGTTGCTTATCGTATCTAATAATGTTTCTTGTATGTTTTTCAGGTTTGTTAAAATGCTGTTCGTTATTAAAGTTGATAACATAAATTCATTGATGATCTCCACATCTCTCACTTCCTTGGTCAGTGTATTGGTTGCTTTTTCTAGTTCTGATATGTGCTGATTAAATACTTCTTGCTGTTTGGACATTGATTCTTCTACTCTTTTTAACAAGTTGTACTCGGCCTCGACTACGGATGTTTGGTTTTTCCATAAGAGGGCGAGGTACTTTTGATTTTCCTTGATCAGATCGATATCAGTTTCGTATTTTAGTGCGAATTCCTCGTCGAGTATTCCGAACAGACTCCGCGCAAGATACCCGACCCCGTTGATAAGGCCTTGTCGCTTACGTTCAGCGCGTGTATTTTGCTGACCGAGTAAAATGTTGTTATAGTACTCGAGTTCGGTAGCTTCGTGACGTATTTGATGTAATAAGACTTGACACTTTGATTGTTTTGCTGTAGACGAACATATGGTCTCAAGGTTTTTGTAGTATTTGTCCACCAAGGTCAACCCTTGCCAGTATGGCTCCATATCGTAATATACGATTAATTTCCACTGATCTCTGATAAGGTGCATATTTGATAATTTATCCAAATAAATGCTCTGATTGCTTTTTAAGTTCAATAGGTTGTATGCACACTGAGCGGGCGATAAGATGGTGAGCAGCAGCATGATAGCTATCGTGATAAAGTTACATGCCATCTTGCCTCTTGTTTTTCTTGTTTTGATTTTGTCAGCGGCATCCGAGTTGTTGGTGCTTGTACTTGGTACTAATCTTGATATTTTTGTAATAGGTGTTTTGATAAGCCCATTCTTTGTTTTGATTGATACCACCCCAACGAAGCCATTCTTGCCGGGAGGTAAATTGGCATTATTGATGATGATGATGTCATTGATTTGCGGGTTTTCATGATTTTGCTGCCATTTGCTTCTGATATGGGGCAATATAAGAGGGTGCTTCATATTTTCATCAATGTTGGCGTGCTGTATTCTTCCATCCACTTTCATGAGATCATCTTCGTCGAGAAATGGATTAAGTGATAGAAGTTTGCTTTCATGCTGAACAATTCCTTTTCGTTTGATGGTAAGTATTTCTTTTTGATATTCTTTTTGCTGTATATATCGTATGATAATGTTTGTTGCTTTTCTGATTTCAGGTGCAGTCAGGTGCTGCGGTTTGTTATTGTAACGTGATCCTGCGCGCAATACCCACGCAAGTATACGCGTCACTCGGGTCAGACAGCTGTGTTCGCTTATCAACTCGCCAATTACGTTATGATCGTGACGTCGAATGGTGACGTTTGTCTGAGGTGATTTTCTAAGCTCTTGGTCTGTACTGTAGCTTATTTTGGTGTCATCTTTCTTGTAGGTAGGTAGCCATGTTGGTCCTTGCCACCACAGTATTTTTTGATAAATCTGATCCTTTTCATTGCAAAAAATAGCTCTGATATCTGCTGAAAAGGCGATTTTGTACTGTCGCCATTTGATTATAAGTGTCATTATGTCAATCTGTAGATTCGGCCCACTGTACATCAAGTCGTTTAAGCTGTAGCCGGTCGACGTCCTTGATGACGCATTGAATTTGACTCGTAGCTTCGTAGTCGTAGAGTCGTCCCGTAGCACACAGTGATGCGGTAAATAATAACATGGTGTCGTATTGCTGTTACGAGTACATTGTTGCATGTGCTCTAAATAAATATACTCTTTCATAAATGATTTGGTTGATTCTGCTATATTTTCATTTTTGGCAAATTTTCGCTCTAGTTGATATGATTGAACAACGGCTTTCTGTTTTGATTCACCCAAATTTTGCTCGATCTCAGGTTTTAGAGGTAGCCGAACGACATATCGACCATCACTTAGTCGTTTGGTCTCTGTTTCAAATTGCTGATAGTTATAATCTTCTGATGACTTGTCTATAGAACTGCCCTCCAAATTATGTAGAACAACATTACATTGATATGATGGTTTCAAGTTTCCACATATGATCCAACCAAGGCGGGACTGCTGTGCTATCGGTTGGTTTTCATCTTGTCGCATGATTCCGCTCAAAATGATGTTTGCGTAGATATCTGCGCCTAGCAGGATATCTACCGGACGGCTGATATTAAATTCAGGGTCTGCTAGTTGAATGCCTTCCAGGTGATCCCAGGTCGGTTTGCTGAAGGTGCGATTCGGTAAGTTGTTTACTAGGTTTTTCATGATGATGACGTCAGTACTGAAACTATAATCAGTATGAATCGAGGATGCTGTGATATTGATGACTCCGTTACAGTTATTTTCTGTTGTACCGATTCCGAAAATAACTCCTTTGCAGCGTTGTCTCGGTAAGGCAAGTCTCTGTGCGGCGTTTTCTGTGATTAGCGACGTCTGTGACCCTTGATCGATCAAAGCACGCATAGTGATAAGATTTCCATCCGCCGCCTGGACCTTGATTTGTGCTGTTGCCAGCAAAATTTCGGAAACACATTCTTGCGAAACATGTGAAACGTGTTTTTGTAAACTAAGCGTTTCGTTACTTGCTTGCTGGTCCGCTCGGTTATATGATATGTATGATTCGTGTAACAAAGTATTATGGTTCTTTTTGCAATGAACACATCTTTTCTCTGAAATACATTCCTTGCCGTAGTGATCATAAAGGCAGTTTTCGCATAAACTTAGTTTTGATACTGTCTTTCGTTTTGCTTCTGGCGATTGTTCTAGAAATGATTTACAATGGTAAATACCGTGTTGGTCATTGCACAAAGGGCATGGTGTCTTGTTACGTGTCATTGATGTTTTCGCATTTGTATAATTTATAAATGCTCTATTTGATGTTTCTGCATTTGTCTTGATATTAATTGATTTTTTAGAGTCATAAAACTGAGTTTGCTGATTGATTTTTGGCGCATCTTGCTTGCGTCGAGATGACTCTAATGCTGTAAATCTCATTTCCAAGAATGTCAAAAAATCTGATAAGGTAGGTAGCTCTCTTGGATCTTTAAGATATTCAAAATAATCATTGTGTGTTTCGGTATCCACTTTTTGAATTAAGAGATGAACTATGAGCGGATCCCAAGTTGAAATGTTGACATCTAAGTTCTTGATAGCGTGTAGGCATTCCTTAGCGGTGTCATGGAGTTTTTTGAGTGCGAATGCTGATTGCTGATGAATAACCGGTAAGCCGAGAAGGACGTTCATGTGAGAGCTAAAAATCAAGCGCTTGTTGTTATAGCGGTGGTTGAGGATGTCCCAACATGTTCTATAATTTTCAGAACTAATTGGTAAGTGCTGGATTAACCTTTCTGCTTCTCCTCTGACCTTACTTTTTAGGTATTGCATTTTTTGTGCATCTGATATTGATCTGCTCTTATGAATTGACTCTGTAAATAAGTCCTTGAAACATGTCCATTGCTGGTAGCTCCCACAGAATGCCGGAATCTCCATTTTCGGTGTACACTGCTCTTGATGAGAAACAGCCCACATTTTTCTGTTGATAGATTTTTTAACTTGATTATAGCGATCTTCAAAATTGTAGTAGGTATTTTCGTATTGTACATCTTTCGTGGTGAGTTCACTGTCGATCTCCCAATGTAAGGTGTCCACAGCATTCCAACGACCTTGAACTGTGTGCAAAGCGTCGTCGAGTTCCCACTTTTCGGTAAGTGTTTCTAAATTGATATTGTTTAAAGCTCTTTCAAGCGCTTTGATGTTACTTTTCTGCTTACGGTACATCTCGTCGAGTTTGCTAGGGTTTCCTTTGTCGACCTTGATAGATGACGATGAAAAGGATTTGCTTTGATTTTCAGATCGAGATGGCTGCTGTTCCGTTGGGGTTCCCGCAGTAGGTAAAGGTGATTGTCGCCTCTCTGCTTGCTGCCAGTCCATGCCACTTAATGGAGTAGCTGGTCTGAGCAGTAGTTTGGGGTCTTGATCCATATGCTTTTGAATGATTCGTCGGCTCTCAGTATAAAAGTCCGACGCTTTTTCGTAGTGCTTTTCAGAGAAATACGTATAGTCACGGTTCTCACTTTCACACAACTTGATGTGATTTTCTTGGAATTCCCTCCAATACTGATCTAGAGTTTCCAAGCGTCTCTTGAGATAAGAAGGGGTTTTTCGCTCCGGACCGTCCTTCTTGAAATTGGTGATAAGTTGCCTCATAGCATCCATGAGCTGATTCTGAACTGATAATAGATCTTCCATGGTTGAAAAGTTGGAGCTTGATATAATTACGCGCTTATGCGTCACGTGTTCGTGCCACGCGCTTGAGCGTCCGCGGTGCGGTATGTGCGCCTGTCTCAATGTCACCGGTGAGACCCGCTGGTGGAAGGCCGGTTCGACCGATTCGCTACCACACTAAGGACTCAAAAACACGAGGGCACTGTTGATTGCTGATTTATTCTTGATATAAAGTTTGATGAACGAACGGAAAGTCACAGGTTCCGCGTGCACACGAACTGTTCACGTTGTCACGTTGCCGAAACACGTGGTCCCGCTTTTTGACCTTCCCGCGCGCCAGATCAAAATGCTCGAAGGACCATAAACATGTACGAGCTGCTGCCGTACAATGTTGAAATTGATAAGAAATGACAAGAAGTTTTGATGAAAGTCACGAATTTAATTTGATTGATATTTTATGCTAAATGATATGATACGAGTAAACATCGGGGCGATCGAATGAGTACTAAATATGATATTAAAATTACATTATAGTGCAGTAAAGTGCTGAATCGGCGATGACGCAATTGTGCGGTCGTATAGATCGTACACCAGACAGATGCCTAAAATTCTTCACATGTTGGGAAAATTCCTGTTATCTGGTAACCCTGCTCGTAGCTACCGTGCATTTCCCGTCCGGATGGATACAGTATCCAGGATACGTCATAAAAACTTCTGTATGCCAAGTGATCGTCACAGCTCAAGTGCGATGCGAGTCAGTTACCAAAATACAATTACGACATAGTCAATAGTTCAACTTCCTGCCGTGCTCGCAAACTATGTAAATTAGGTGGAACTAAATAGTTTGATACACATACTAATTTAACATTTCCGACTCGAAATTCACGAAAAATCTTTGCGAAAATTCTTCATCTTAATCGAGATTTCATTCGGCTGCTAAGTATGTTATTAACGACGGATGCAGTTTACGGACGGTCTCTTTGAAATCATGACATTCATGCTTTCTTTAAGGGTAAAATAATGTTTATAATTTTTTACGTGCTAATGCACGTGACTCGCTATTGTAGACAGTAGACACAACGTGGTTTCCGAGGATTTTATCTTTTACAGAATATATTTCGTGTATTAGCATGTTCCGACAACTAACGGCAATTGTTTACTATGAACTATGTTATCAAAGCAAAATGTTCTCATTAAATGCAATAATTATATTTGTAGTATTTGTCGAATACAACTTTAGTGTGTACTTATTCACTTAAATGTGCCTACAATAACGAGTCACGTGCTAATGTTTAACCTTAAAGACTAGGTAGACTACATATTTGTAGGTAATCGAAAAGGTGCATGTAGGTAAACTACGATTTTGCAAATAGATACTTCACCTTTCTTCAAATCTTTTTATTCTGTAATAAACATTACCCAACCCTTGGGTTCCACTCCATTAGGCTTAATATTTTTTATTAAAATTGATTGACCAATTAAACCGGTAGTAAAATCCGATACCTTTGGCCATAGACTTGCCCATTTCAGAGGAATGATTGAGAAATACTCCGACTAAGTCATAAAATTATTGGGTAATATAATATTACTAATCATTATTTGAACTTTTTTTATTTTTTTACTAAAAAGCTAACCATAACAAGGTAATGTAGTATCTAGGTAATGATAACCTTTTACCAACAAATATTTCCTATAGAAGTATAGGTAGGTAGTGAGTAGTAGGTAGTAGGTAGGTAGTTTTTTATACACATAAGTAAAATAATCCCAGTAATATTATTGTGTGGAAGGCAAATAATGACGTACCGTTTTACCGTTGCTCAGTAAATATTTATTCCCACGTTCGACAAAAAAGTGAATAAAAGATTTCCCCCGTCAGCCTAAAACGAGCTTTTTATAATACATAAATAACCGAATGAAAAAATTGACTTACTATCAATTTGTATCAATAGAATATGAGGCGGGAACGTGAAAAGCGTTTCGTGGAAAAGTAAACAGAAATCTCTTCGTGGCGAATCGTTTTATAAAATAAAGTAACTCCAATAATTCAACACTTCGTCGCTCCTTAGAGGGTGAGAGATATAAAATGGAGAAAAACGTCCCTAATTCAGTTTGCTGCCGTCGCGAGAGGCGGGCGGGCGGCAGACTCCGACCGAGCTCACCGAAAGGCGGTACTTTAACATCCATCGATGGACACAACTTTGCCCACAGTCGGGTTGTAAAAGACTCCACTTATTCAATGTAATGTTTGCGATAGCGGTGTCGTATTTCATTCGGATTTCGCGTTTTGTTCTCTGAATGTTTGATGACTCTATTACGTACCGTTGGAATGAGCACGTGCGCCGGGTAAAAAGAAATGGCGCATTACATACGAGGCGGGTCGCATTATGCATGCTGTGCGGATTCTTAACATTCCCTTCACGATCGCATCATGCCAGGCGCGGATGGCTGATATGTATTTCAATTTCCATGTTAATAGTGAATGTATCTTTCATGTAGTTATCGAATTTACAAGTCGGTAGGAGTACTGCCATTTGTTCCCTGTCTGTAGCACAAATAAGAAGAGCGCTTCTCGAGCTAAGAATCAATCAATCCGAACCATTGATGTCTTAAGAAACTTTAGTGGTGCGGAATTTATTAACGGAGAAGCGGGCCCTAAAACGGATTAAAGGCTAATCTTTTTCTTAGGGGAAATAAAGTAAATAACGGTACAAAGCACCCTGGGAGAGCGTAAAATTGGATTGTAAATAAACAATGGCTGAAGTACATGCTAGTTTATTTAAGGCAGGCGAAACCTAGGCACTCGGGTTGAGGTTGAATACAAGACGAATTGAGCACATTATCTACAGTTACATTCCGGGCTAGTTAGCTGTGCTGAAACTTGTCTGCGTCGCTCTGGAGTGGCGGCACACAGAGACGGATTGAGACTTCAAAAAGGCGTCTTAAATAAAGCAGCGGAATAAAGTTGAATATTTAATAGCGCTTATTTTTAAGCTTAGTTGAATAAAGATTATTAGTCTTAAGAATCCCTATAATTAAAGCCTGGTAAAAGCCAGGTTTTCCCTCGATTGCAGATAGCAATGCTTTAAGAGTTGATAGCATCTCTATGGTCCCTTTTGCTAGTATAGGCAGATCGGTAGTTAAGTGAATGTAATACATAACATAGATCTTTGTCGCGGGACTAAATACCGACTCTGATCGGGGAACAGGCGTGAACGCGCGTGAACCCCGCGAAAACCGTCCACATTCGCGTTCACGCCTGTTTACGGAGCTTCACAGCACTAATGTGGAGCCGCCATCACATCTGAAAACGATAAAAACAAATACAAATACAAAAATACAAAAATTGTGGTAGGTAGTAGTAGTCTATGTTCTATCCACCTTTTCTTATTTATCTGAACCAGTATGTTACCTAGTTCGTATCTAGCCTTTAGTTTTATGCAGCTGGTACGCAGCTTGCAGGGGATCGTGACGCCCTAGACTGATTGCGAGGCACACTTCAGCGCTGCCGTGCACACACCAAAATAAATGGACGCAGACTCAACAACAGCTTTTTAACCTTTTCCAATCATGTTTTCCTTAGAATTACCTAGCTATTTATAGGTTGGATCAGTTTATAAGTACTAAGCATATAATCACTACGTAAGTTTACGCTTATCTAACGATCGAGGAACAAGAAATTCAGGTATGAATGCGACTTTTCTCGTCCAAAAATATTTCGCAATGCAGGATGCTAGGATACGCTATGGAAGTACTATAGTTTAATATTATTATATACACAAGACATGCATGTATGTAAGACTTTCAATACTTAACTAAAGTTTTAAAACCATCTAAGCTTTTTCCTCTTCATATGAAACACGGCAAATTTTAAACTCTTACTTCGAAATTGGTTTTGACTTTCGATTTGCGGTGCACAAGAGTAATCTTGCTTTACGTTCCTTTCAGGTGTCTCCTGAACTTATTTAACTTCATACACAGAGGTATGAACACTTCACAATATATTTTGAGATGTAGGATAAAGGTAGGATTTTTTTATGATAACGTGCGTTTGCATCGTCACAAAAATTTTTGGGGTTTGAATAGGATAGTCAATCTCTAAAACAGTATTTTTGGGAAGGAAATAACTACCGATATAAATTCATTCGAAGAATAAAGAACTACATCCATAAGAATAAATAAAGTTTTATTTATTCTTATGCTACATCATTGTCATTCTTTAACCGATTCAGTTACCTCAATACTTGTTTGTAAACAGAAATTCAGGACTTCGACGTCATTTGTGTGTGTAAATGTTTACATTTTTCAAAATGTTTGTGTCAAAATCCGAACAAACAAAAATCCGGACACCCTAGCGCAATCTGGTCTAGATCATAGATGCTCGCCGGTTGGTATTTTATGGCATCCACTCTACGTGGTTTTCCCAATCATTCCAAGTGATAACCTGAAATAAAAGAATATTACCTTCAACAGAATAAACTGCGTTGATTCGTCACGGCATTTGATACAAATTTTCTATTATTTTTCGAAACGAATAAACCGATTTTAGTGCAACTTCATACACATAAGCAGGATACATAAGTCTATTTAGGTAAGAACATTTTTGAAATAATTTTCTGTTTCTATGGAAATTTTAAATCGCTCTAATTTAGCTGTAACACTATTTATCGAAAATGTTCTAAATTAATTTATTACACCCATGTATTCTGCTTACGTGTATGAAATTGCACTAAGATCGGTTTATTTATTTCGAACAATAATTGAAAAATTGTATCAAATGCCGTGACGAATCAACGCTCTTATTTGTATTTGTATTCGTAAAATTATTTGAAAGTATCGACTTATACTCGAGTAAGAAAAAGTAAGTTCGGTGGAAATCAATGGTAACTGTGGGTTAACACTTTTGTTCTTAGTTTAATAATACCCCAATGGAAACGTAGAAAAAGCTTTTCTGTTTTTCCTAATGTCTGGCAATTAAAAATGCATTATGTAACTATTTGCGCGCTAAAGGCAATATTCATGAACCCAAAATGTCTTTTACACTAGATTGGGTTTTACGTTTGTTTCATTTCTTTCATTATCATATTTTTATTTTTTTTTATAGTGTTTATATGGAGCCAGATTGTTAATCAATTAACAACCCTTTATTCTTAAATATTAATTAGTTCCAATGATATAAGTGAAAAATATTTTTTTGAATTTTATCATTTCAGTCAGTCACAGAGGTGTCAGTATTTCACAAGGCGAAAAACCGAAACCAAACCTCAAACCTATTTTATCCAGATTCGAAACAAATGCTATTCAGTCGTTTGTTGTTTGAGTGAAAAAGCAAAGTGGAAACCGCCAACAGCCCGTCAATTTTTGGATAGAGCCTTCATGATAATCCAGCAAAAGTTCACAATAGCAGCCATTACAAAGTTACAGAGGAGTGCGTGGAACAATCGAGAACTGTACCGGCACGACTCTAATAGAAACTGGAACTCCGACGCGATGTTACAAACGGAGTTCGGCTCTTTTTATTTGTATTACTGTTTCGGTATGTAAATTCTTTTGCCGCAAGGTTTCCTTAAACCTGGCTTATATAGGTCAACTAGCGCCACCAATACATTTATTTTCATTACTCGTAAACCAGATAAATATTTTAAAATAGGAAACAACCCCTTAAATTGTTGCTAATATTTTTTAAAATAACTCTTTAATATTATTTATTTTTTGTACTAGTTTTAAAAAGCATTTGAAACGACAGTGGATACTTTTGGATTAAATGGATTTTAAAACTTACAGAAAGAATGAAAACTGTTGAAAAGTTTCATTCATTCATTCATTAAATATTAGAGACAATTTAAGAGGGCATGGTCGTTTCCTTTTTTAGGGTTCCGTACCCAAAGGGTAAAAACGGGACCCTATTACTAAGCCTCCGCTGTCCGTCTGTCTGTCTGTTTGTCTGTCTGTCTGTCTGTCTGTCTGTCTGTCTGTTTGTCTGTCTGTCTGTCTGTCACCGGGCTGTAACTCATGAACCGTGATAGCTAGACAGCTGTAATTTTCACAGATGATGTATTTCTGTTGCCGCTACAACAACAAATACTAAAAACAGAATAAAATAGGTATTTAAGGGGGGCTCCCATACAACAAACGTGTTTTTTTTTGCCGTTTTTTGCTCGATATTAATAACGACAACAGGTAGACAGTTGAAATTTTCACAGATGATGTATTTCTGATGCCGCTATTTAATAAATACTAAAATTAGAATAAAATAAATATTTATGGGGGCTCCCATACAACAAACGTGATTGTTTTGCCGTTTTTGGTACGGAACCCTTCGTGCGCGAGTCCGACTCGCACTTGGCCGGTTTTTTAATATTGATCAGGTTTACGTATTATTAAAAATAATTGAATTGGCGGCGCTAGTTGACGGGTTGACGGTAATGCGATATTTTATATATTTTTTCCAATAGGCATCTCAATTTATTTTAAATTATTATTATCTCGAGATCACAAGTCAATTAGTTCAATAAACTTCGGCGAAAAGAGTTTATTGACCCCAAAAAAAGGTTGTGAGCGCTTTTCTACGGAGTCAGCGTTTGTAAAAAGAAGGTGCTTTTGTCTATGATCACGATAGTGCCGATTTTCCTCGTTCCGGCTTTGGAAACGAAAAAGTTCCAGAATTTTTTTTTCGTATTTTTTCCCTATCTCCTGTTTACTGATGTCGATTATGGAAGACTGTGTTGTTGGTTTATTTCGTTAAATATTAAATAGCTTATATAATTAGTACGAAAAATATAAAATAAAAATAACTTATTCAAACTTAACTATGATGAAATTCCTAATAAACTAAACATACTTTTGTCTAATCATTTTGTACAGCATTTTATTAAAGTTTTATTTGTTGATTTTATCACTTAATTTACGAACAAAATTAAAATGATTTAAAATTACCGCACTTACCTTTAGCAAGCCTGGAATCTCCTGCCTTTACAAAAGTTAAAATAAAAAAGAAGCGCATTATTGAAGCAAAAGCAATAACAACTAATGACTGGGTAATGAGAGTGCAGCTTTTATGCACGCTCCGATTAAAAAGGCTTATTCAGTGTTGTGGTAACTGCTTTCACGAGTTTCATATTCGTCTTTCATATAATATCTGACGTGACCGCAGGCCACGTTAAAAGCCGCTAATCCATTTGCCTTTTATGCCGGTACAGAAGTGCACCGAAATGCCGGCAAAATACTCGGGAAGAGCTTTCCGAGCTGCGTTTTTTCTTTTACGTTGTACCATTGGAAAATGTTTATAAATGCCGCGCGCATCGGGGAAGGAAACGGTATGTTATGAAGCTTTAGTTGTCTTTGTGACTACTTGTGACTAGTTGTGAAGTTATTACAACACGATGAGCATAAAAAAGTATAGAAATGGAAACAATATTTTGTTGCTAAACAATCTCGAATTGTTAGAAAGCTATTACTTCAATCGATTAATCGAAAGATAACGAATAAAAATCGAAAGCCTATTATCACTTGCCTTTTGTACTCAGATCCACTTACGGAGAAGGTTGGATGACGACAGTTTACGGGATCCAATGCGGGCCTTATTTATTATTCAACGTGCCTCCATATTTCATCAGGTCGCCCGTTCTTCACGGTTTACTTAAAATGAGTGAATGATGCGGGATGGAGGTACGGCTTCCGTTTTTGAAGCAATAAGCGCTAGAGGAATTTGAAATTATGTACAGAGATAACAAGAACGAAAAATTATGTGAAGAGGGAGGTTTCGTGTCGTTTTTGAATATTTTACTTTGACATTACCTTTATTTGCGAGGAAAGGTTATTGTAAGTAACGATTATATTCTATTTCAGAAAGATTTGTTGCTGAAGAACAAAAGGATACAAAATATCAACGAGATTTATTTTGTGAATCTTGATCGAAGCTGTGAATGTCAAAACACGTCTGGATCTTAATTTTTTTATGGACTTTGCGGTGTGTTATTTGATAATTTCTAACAGGAATACATAAATAACAACATATTTTTGGTGCTGTCATTTTAACACTATTTACAAACCAGTGGACATGGACACTAATTGTCTCTACCGTCCTGTGATATGTAGAGTTATTTCCAAATCTGGGACTAATTAATTGAGGCAGGAAGCCGTGAAAACACACCGTAACTTCAGCCGTTTAGAAAGGAACTCCAAAAATATAAAACCAAGTGACTTCAAATGTTCTGCTATTTAATAATGGAAATGGGTAGACGAAATACTTATTCATTCAAGTCTTGTGGATTTAGACTGTGCCTTCGTTTCGTCCGTATTTTTGGTCTGTTTTTACCGAAGAAAGGGAAGTTTTATCTCAATATATTTAAATCTAAAGTACCAGGGTTATTTGTAAAACACGAACAACCTCGCAGGAGATATTACTAACATCATACAACAACGTTTGTTCTACGACTTGTCCGAAAACTGACAAAAAATATCGATTAATCATACAATACTCGAGCAGCTGTTTTTTTTCGGGACATTTGTATGGAGAGTAGAATTTTTTGTCAGTTTTCGGAAAAGTGGTAGAACAAAAGCTGTTGTTTATGATGTTAGTAATCTACTCCTGGGAGTTTGTTGGTGTTTTACACATAACCCTGTATACGTTATGATTTTATTTTATTTATTAGTTACACATAGGTACTATATGGGTATTTTACTTAAATTGTTACTTTTATTTTCGGACATTTCTATTATATTTTTACGGTTTGCAAGAAAGGTTTTAAATTACACAAACTTACACTAATTTAATACCGCTAGTGAAATCTTTAGAAGTAATAAGCTTGGCTTCAAAGTTATCATGCCTAACTTTGTTTACACTTTCCTTCATGATGAAACTAGCAAGAGAAGAACTTTAGTGCCACTGAAGAAAGTAGGTGTCTACAGCGTGAAACGGAATACCAACGCAATTTATAATTTTTACCCGACTGCAAGTGGGTTATGTTTTTCACGCGTATCTTGTAAGTTTGTTTGTATGTAATATTCTTTATTACCTCATATCTTTTAAACGGCTGAACGGATTTCCACGATTAACATATCGTTAGATTTGTCTCGTCAGCCCAAGTGTTCTTAAAAAGGTGGCGTTATAAAAAAGCCAACATGGCGGCTGTACGGTGCTATTATACGCTGTGGAAAAACATTTTTTTTTAGAATACTACAATATGGGTGTCAAATTAAAGGACTTATTATAAGAATTTCAAAAAGGTATATCATATAAATAATAACTAAAAAAAATAAAAAATAAATAAATTTAAAACAATTAAAAACCCGCCTGCATGAAAAGACAAGTCAACTGAAAAGATGGAAACAAGATTAAATATTAAAAGCAACATTATAACATGCAGTCGGAGGCATATAAATCAAATCATTAATAATGTCACTTTCTATATGCATGCCTCCGACTGCATGTTATAATGTTGCTTTTAATATTTAATCTTGTTTCTATCTTTTCAGTTGACTTGTCTTTTTATGTAGGCGGGTTTATAATGTTTTTAATTTATTTTTTTAATAGATGCCCCTAGAGCTAATAAACTATTTTATCTCAGGTGCATATACTGGGATTGCTTCTTACAATGTTTGCGAAATCAGCATAGGTACACATTTTGTTCTCGTGTCATGCATGTTTCTATTGTTATTTATTTATGTAAGTACATACTCATTTGCATTTTAGTCATTTCGTAAAAAAAATTCACAGATCTCGTGCTCTACACGACTTGAACTTGACTTGTTCTGTGTTAGTCACCTTTTTCAATCTATGCTTAGTTTTAACCACATAAATACATAATACTGTGTTTCGAAATGATATTGGTAGTAATATCTTATGTTCAGTTTTTTTTTTGCCAATATAAAAATAAAGTTTGTTTACAGAGGTGAGCCAAAAAGCTAAAATAATTTAGTAAGGGAATTTGGCAGAGAAACAAAATTTTTCCATTGAAATATTTTGATGTTAAACACTGTAAACAGTATAGGTACTTACTAGAAACTTTTGCCAGCAACTTTATTAAGTTACGGAAAAGTCGTTCTTTTTGTCAGCTTATTTATAACAGAATTTGAAAACATAAAAGTACTTAATAATTTGCAGTCAATATAAATACTTATGAAACTTGATAAAATGTTTATGTTACTTTTTAACTTTTCGGAAAAATCTATATCTTTTCAAGATAGGTACAGGTGTTTTATTTTAGTTGTGGCTTCCCTACGTTCATCAGACAACAGTATATGAAACTAGTAAAGCTGTACTGTTACTTTTCATTACACAGACTACAGCTTTCCCACCACGTGGAATTTATAGTCTGTAAGATATTTTCTTCTTAATTTTTATTTACACGGCAAAGTTTCATTTCCCAAGTAACGGAATAGCTGCTGCAAAGTTTGAGTAAACGTTTTCAGGCGGAAAATAAAGGAATTTTCAATCGAAACGAATACGTTTCGATATTACAAATAGTTCGGATTGTTTCATGTTCATAAACAACATTGTTGAAATTGCTGTTTAATTAAAATTCAAATATTGCTCTGTTTAAATAGACTTGATGTTAACAGAAAATGGAGTTTTGAGTTTTGGCTTGCAAATGCAATTTGAAATTCAGGTAGGTAGGTATTTAAAATTACCAGATAGTCAAAGTCAAAGTGTCTTTATTCAAATAAAATTAATAAATCGTCTATATTTTCCGACCACCCGTTCCAGACTGACTTTAACGGGCGCAAGAATCTTATCAGCTTTAACAGAAATGCTTAATTATATTTACAATTTCAATATAATAATATCGTTATCAAATACACAACATGATTATTGACAAAAAAGTTACTTATACTAGAAAAATATGAGTTGTGTGTTACATCATTTCCAGGCATTTTGATCTTTTAGAATTTAGATAATCGTCCACTTTATGATAACCTTTACCCATGAGCGTCTTTTTAACATGGTTATTAAATTCATCCAAAGGAAGATTAATAACTTGTTGTAGAACTTCATTAATAAAGGCTATGCCTTTCCCCATAAATGAACCCCTAGTTTTTGCAAGCCTAAATCTTGGAACGGCAAGTTTATCTTTATTTCTTGTATTAAACTGGTGATTATCACTGTATAGAAGACTTCAGAATTTAATTTATATTTAAGAACCAATCAACCAACTAAGAAATATTCTAAACCAAACATCTCTATTACATATCCACATTTCTAGTAAGGTCAAAAACATATACCGTAATGTACAATTATTATACAGGATGTTTGGTAATTGCCTATAAAGCCGAATATGGTAGATAAGGACCGTAAAGCTGAACCACTTTTACTATGGGGACCAACTCTGAAATCGTGAAAAAAATTTTTCAGACATTTTGATATTTTCGTTATTATTTTTTGTATGAAACAGCTAAATTTTTTCGTGATTTCAGAGTTGGTCCCATACTAAAAGTTGTTCAGTTTGTTAGTCCCTATCTATCATGTTCGGTTTTACAAGGCTATTACCAAACACCTGTACTTCTAGTTTCTGTATTCTGCATAATCTCCCTTTGTAAGGTCAAAAACGTTTACGTGAAACATAGATCGGCTCAAAAATGACGTATTTGTACACGCGACACGTCCGAGCCGTTCCGGCGGTCTCGTCAGAACAAAACGCGCCCACACTAATTGCAGTAATTATGAAACTCTTCGCTCGTTTATGAAAGCTATTTTTCTGTACCGACTACCAATTAGGTGTAACCAATTAGTACGAGAGCCGTAATTTGTAACATGAACTCGATTATGAGGGAATTGTTTATGGAAAATGAGACCACAAGAAAGATGAAACCTTTCGGGGTTAGTTTGCTAACTGTTGTTATTGTAAAACTCAATCCTTGATGATATTTTTTAGATAGGATCTTTTGACTGATGAGTTCTGTACACGTAACACGAACCAATTGAAAAAAAAGCGCGTAAAAATAGTAGCAGTAAGTAAACTCGATCGAGTAATTTTATGGAGAATCTCATTTCGCTTTTCGGCTGTAGATGGCGCTGTACTAATTTCCCAAAGAAAATTACTCTATCGAATGTTTTTTATGCGCGTTATTTTTTCAATAGTTGTTCGTGCTACGCGATCTGCCAGTTCTAGAAATGTAGAATTTCCTGCGTGTTTGCCATTTAGCTATTCATATTATCATTTATAATGGTTAATCACTTTTTAATGTTTAAATAATAACGATTGTCGTTGAATGACGATAGTAAATAAGTTAATATTTGAAACCGCTAGAGGTGGTTGCGTGAAAATTTTCATGCTTAAATGTTACGTAGCCAGCTTACGACTAGGTAGATTGTAAACTCATAATAGAAGAACAAGAAGGCTAGATAACCACGTTGTCTTATTAAAGTACCCAGTATAGAAGCTGTCAAACTTTTATACGCAACGCAGTCTGTCGCGAAAGCCCCGGAAGGAGGCGCTAATGCGATTCCGCCCTAACTTTTGCGTATACTTTGCTCGTAGTCTCATAGACTGATAATGATTTTCTTTTTATATGTTCCTTGGAGCTTAGATAATCTTTTGTTTGTGTGGATAACGAAGTTTGGCAGTTCGCTTCACGTTATAGAGACCCTACATTAAATATGAAAGATTTTAGTTGTTTGGACGTGACGAGGCCCCGGACGGTGAAACTATGGTTTTTAGGGTTCCGTACCAAATGGTAAAAAGGAACCTTTATGGTGCGACTCACCATAATAGTTATTTATGCAACTGTACTATAACGAGGGGTATTAGTGTCACATGAGTGTTTTAATACCGAATTATGTACAGTTGCATACAAGACTTTATCTACACCCATTTTTTTATTAGGGAAACAAACAATACATATGGATTAAAAACACCCATGATATTTATCTAAACCCATGATATGTATCCTCTATAAAGGTTTTGACTTTGACTTCGACTTTGACTTTCCGTTCCCTCCTCGTCATTATGTCTTCCGCAAGAGTGTTATAATGTTGTACTGAATTTCATAATGCAACGCTCGCGCGTGGGCGCGCGGCGCTGCAGGACCAGCTCTCGCTCGGGATATTGTAATGATGGCAGTAAGCTAACTGCTTCAGAACCCCTTACAGAGGATTTAAAGCATGGCTGTAGATAAAGGTCTTTGATACAATGCAAACATCACTATTTTCTAGGAAAAAAGAAAAATAATAACATAATGTCCTTAAATTATGTGTATCTGTCGATAATTTTAATGATCTACCTATGTAAATTTGACATTCATTGCGAAATTACTTGATACGAAACGTCAGATTACAGACTCGATAATCCACCGAGTCATCAATTATCAATTTTTTCAGCGGTGTAGAAATCACATTAATCATTTGACAGACCAGCAGATAGGTAGCATTTATGAGTTGCCGCTGACGACATGGCTCAAGAATATTAGGACCGAATAAAAATGTGATTTTTAACACAAAATCGTTTTAATACTTTGGGTCGCCGTCCTGGTGTAATGAGATTGTGGAAGGGCTGTGCGCTTAAAAGCAATGTGCCTACTTTTTCGTAAATAAAATTATTTACATTGACTTATTATCTTTTATGGTTTGATAATAGGGGTTAAAGTATGAAATTGACGATTTTTTCTTACACACAGAGGCTCTCATATCTTCTACGATGTTAGAGTTGCTTCGGTTATTTTTATGATCATAACGACCCACTATCAGCAATAAAAATATTACAGATTTTTTTCTAAACGTTAAAAAAAGTATCTTAAAAGTGACTCTTTTTTTCGTTACCAAAAATGACCACTTAATTCATTGTAACTTAGCCAATAATGTTTTTTTCTTACTTCATACACATGGCATTAGTTAGCTGAATGTTTAAACATTTGTATATAAGAGTTTTAAAACATTAGCGTCCATGGTTGTTAAAAAAACCGGCCAAGTGCGTGTCGGGCCACGCGCCAAAGGGTTCCGTAGTTACCTCATACCATATCATATATAATACCCCCTATAATTTTTCGTCTCCAAAAATAACTTTGTTTTTCACAGTGTTGGTATGAATGACAAAGTTATATTTGCGGTTTTGGAAAATGTGCTATATCTCAAAAACTAATTACTATATCTCGTTCAAACCAATTTTGGTTGAAAGTGTTTATTAAGATCTACAGCATATATTTTTTTTAGATTTTTCACTCTCTTATTTCAAAAGTTAAAGGGGGGGGGACACACATTTTACCACTTTGGCGGTGAATATCTTTCAAACGGTTGACTTTGAGAAAAAGTTGTCTTAGAAACCTCAATATCATTTTTAAA
Organism: Agriphila geniculea; assembly: GCA_943789525.1. Classification (NCBI taxonomy): domain Eukaryota; kingdom Metazoa; phylum Arthropoda; class Insecta; order Lepidoptera; family Crambidae; genus Agriphila; species Agriphila geniculea. Next base: position 17,370,834 of record OX038874.1, read on the forward strand.
GACCTATCTATAGATACCCAACACGTGTTGGTTTGAAGAAAAATTTTTTTTTCAGTTTCAGTTCCATGTATGGGGAGCCCCCCCTTAATCTTTTAATTTTCTTATTTTTGTATTAAATTCGTTAAGCGGTTAACAGAATACATCTACCTACCAAGTTTCAACTGTGTAGTCTTAATACTTTCGGAATAAAGTGGCTGTGACATACGGACAGACAGACAGACAGACAGACAGACAGACAGACAGACAGACAGACAGACAGACAGACATGACGAATCTATAAGGGTTCCGTTTTTTGCCATTTAGGCTACGGAACCCTAATAAACAAGACAATGCTAGTATGAAAATGCAAATTCTTTAAAATTATCCATACAAAACGGTATTTCATACTTAAACCCCTTATATTTAAAGGGCTTTAAAGGATATGCTCCTATAGCTAACACGTCTGTAAAGGATAGGAGATGAGAAAAAAAAGAAAAAATGAAGTGGGTAGATTTCGGGCTACTACTACCGTTAGTTTTTTTCGTAAATTCTATGATTTCTAATGTATTACAATGAAATTAGTATAATAACCTCGTAATAACTTATTTATTTATGTTCATGTAGTCGGAAAAGAAAGCTACACGTTGGTACCACTGGTATCACAGCAGGCTCGTCAAAGTACACGTGACTTCGTTACGCCGTTTTTACGCCTCGACCCCCCTACCTCGGATACTGATACCGAGGTATTATATAAGATCTATCATGTAATTCACGTAAAAAAATCTCAAAATTTTCAAAATTTATGAACAGTTCCATAGGTGCAATACTTATAAAAAATAATCGAAGATTATCTGTAACTAATTTTCTCCAATCTTAATATATAAAATCGTAAACTGAATGACTGAATGACTGACTGACTGACTGACTGACTGACTGATCTATCAACGCACAGCCCAAACCGCTGGACCTAGAGACTTGAAATTTTGCACACAGATACCTCATACAGTGTAGGCATCCACTAAGGAAGGATTTTTGAAAATTCCATCCCTAAGGGGGTGAAATAAGGGATGAAAGTTTGTATGAAAGTCCCTCAGTTTTGAAGCTAGGATTTTCAAATTTTGTGTTTAGGCTGACGATTGAAAATTAATAAATACGGGTCTCAGCGTTTTTCAAAATTCTACCCCCGAAAGGGTGAAAAGGGGTATGAAGTTGTGTATGGAAAAAATCCTTCATTTTCGAAGTAAAAAATCACTTAATTTATAGTAAAGGCTTATTTATGAAGTCCAACACGGTGGACATGATTTAACCCCCTAAAGGGGTGAAAAAGGGTTTCAAATTTTGTATGGAAAAAGAATATAAAATAGACATTACAACTTTAAACTTCGTAGTAGCACGTCTAAAAATAAATTGGCAAACATATATTTGGTCATTTTGAAAATCAACCCCTTAGAGGGTAAATGGGGTATGTAAACATAAAAATCGATATGGATATCGTTCTTGAGGTTTTATGGGATGGTGATTGCGAAAATGACATTTATTTTAAAGTCCAATACGATGTACATGATTTAACCCCTAAAAGGGTGAAAATGGGGTTCAAATTTTGTATGGAAAAAGAATATAAAATAGACATTACAAATTTTAAACTTCGTAGGAGTACGTCTAAAAATAAATAGTCATACATATATTTTGTGGTTTTGAAAATCAACTCCTTAGGGGGTAAATGGGGTAAGTAAACATAAAAATCGATATGGATGTCGTTCTTGAGGTTTTATGGGATGGTGATTGCGAAAATGACATTCATTTTGAAGTCCAACTCGGTGGACATGCATGATTCAGTCCCAGGGGACGGGGAGAAAGGGAACGGGAATGGGAACTGGACGGAGCAGAAGAGAACGGGAACGGGAATGGGACGGGGCGAGAACGGGTACGGGAGCGGGACGGGAATGGGAACCGGATGGGATGGGAACGGGACGGGACGGGGATGAGAACGGGAACGGGACGGGGATGGGAACGGGAACGGAAACGGGACCGGGACCGGGACCGGTACCGGGAACGAGAACGAGAGCGGGGACGAGAACGACACGGAATGGGACAGGCCGGGAACGGAACGGAACTGAACGGGACGGGAACGGGACGGGACGGGGATGGGAACGGGACGGGACGGCAACGGGACGGGACGGCAACGGGACGGGATGGCAACGGGATGGGACGGCAACGGGATGGGATGGCAACGGAACGGGACGGCAACGGAACGGGACGGTAACGGAAACGAGAACGGGAGCGGGACGAAACGGGAATGGGAATGACCAGTGGTGGTGACCCGCCTAATCGCGTAAAAACGGCTGGTCGGATTCTGGTTAAAGGTTCCCTAAAGATTTTCTCTAATATCCACGCGGACGAAGTCGTGGGCGGAAGCTAGTTATTAATAAAGCCAATCTAACTTCCAACTTTTGTGCGGAATCTCTTCTGTTTGCAAAAGAAAAAAAAGTAAGTTTTCTCGCTGTGTTTCAGTTCGCGCTACGATTCGATTTTCTATCACTGACTAGATTGCTTCTCAGCTAGTTTAGTTTAACGAGTAATTAAAAAAAAAAACACAATTTATAGGAATATGAGTACCGCCGCTAGTTATTAAATACAAACAAACGAATGTACATTCGTTTGTTTGTATTTAATAACTAGCGGCGGCCCACAAAATTTTATGATGATCGTTTCAGTAGTTAATATGTGAAGGCGGCGTAACAAACAAACCAACAAACAAACAAATAAACAAACGGACTTTCCAATTTATAATATTAGTAAGGAAGGATACCCACTAATCCGCGTTGGGATAACCCAAAAAAATTTAATGGGCAAATTACATTAAATTTTTTCCATTCATGAAGAATGCCTATGCCCGCTGGACATTTTAATGAATGATTGTTGATGAGCAGATGATGATGACATTATCTATCTTCTAAACTTTTTTTTTATAACATTTCACTAACGCAAATCCATTAATAATTTAAATACCACAGATCTCAAATATAATGTTATGCATCAAATTAAATAGGTACACTAATGACACTGCGGTAAATTAAATTAGCAAAAATTTGCATTCAAATCAAGGAATGTCGGGGGAGAGAATTCTGTTAGTGCCGTCTGTGAAATTTTTGTGAAATATTGCTAGAGGTTAAAGACCTACAGAAGAATTCTTGAACTGTACGTCTCCATCAAAATACTTATTTATCTTGCTAAAAAAGCTTAATGAATTTAAGTTTATTAGTTGAAAACTACATGTGAAATGATACATTGATTTCTTACTAATAAATAACATTGTGCAATAAAGTTGCAAGAAAATTATGAGTACTTACGAAGTACTTATGATTTCCTTGCAAAGTTGTGACGCAATATTTTCGAAATTTGATATGACATCTGATAGGTTGATATTCAGGAGATTAGGAAAGTAAAACTGTTTGATTTTTGAAAGATCTGACAATAGTTTGCTGTACTATTGTACCCTATTGGGTCGTTATGAAATCCACAATCAATTGCAAGAAAGATTTTATCTTTTTAATGCCACTTTAAACCCTAATGTAGACTAGTTACTTACCTACTTGATTAAAAAAGTGTTTTGTTAACTCCGAAAGACGTCACTAAAAAGTGTATTGTTAACTTTTTATAAAATATTATATGTATAATTAACGGAAAAGTTTTTGGAGAGATACATTTCACAATGATTGAGGAACTTAGCAATTATATTACTCAACTACAAATTGGAAGTAACATGATCTGGAGAAGTCAAAGAATTTCCTCGGACTTCCGTTTACTTGTTTGCGAATCTAAAAGTACGCTTTGGTCCTTTTAAATCCGTAAGATTTTTAAAGATGGTTCTTTTCGCTTATATCTTGCTAAATCAGAGACGGGACAAGTAAAACTTTTATCCGATTTATCCCAAGTTCGTTTTAAGTGTTATTTACATGACCCTTTTCAATGTAGAGCAAAAAAGTCAGAGTAATACCTTAAGCTTTTGCTCTACGATCGTGGTATGAATGTTCCCTATGTATACATAATATACTTTCCTTCTAAGTATAATAAGGACGGTACATAAGCTTACGGCTTGACTCACCTGATGATAAGGAATCACTGTCGCCAACAGACTCTTGCAAAAGCATCAGGGAAATCGCTAACATTACACACCTATTCATACACTACTCACCTGATGTTAAGTGACGATAAAGCCAAAGGTGGAAGCGCACTACAGCCGGAATCCTCATCACTGAGGAACTGGCTCTCTTACCTCTAACTGCCGGAACACAACAAGTTTAAAATTGTTGTTATGGCGTATAGCTAGCCAGGCGGACTTGAAATAAGCCCGGTTTGTTGAAATGAAGTACGACTTCTTGAGTTATTATAAATGTTATATTAAAAACTTAGTACATTGGGTTTGATTTTGTCGTTATTAGTATTTCGAACGGTGGAAGACAAGAGGGAAAAGACGCGCGCGCCGGCCAGCCGCGCGCCCTCTCTGCTTTCTTGACAATGACGTTGACGTTGACGTTTGCGTTGGTTGACAGATGACGTTTCGATATCAGTATTGCCAGGCGTGAACAGAGTACAAATTGTATACCCCTCTTAGGAATCGAACCCTGGACCCCTGCGTCTAACACGGGTATGGGCGAACCACTAGACCATAAATGCGGTAAAAAAAGGTCTCCAGCGGTGCTTTACTCACCTACTGAAAGACATTACTAAAAAGTAGCGGGTAGTGTTATTTCACTGCGGCACATACAGAAGATGCTAATATTAGTAAGCTTGACTCCAAATACTCCAATGGGATCTTCTTCTTCTTATTGAATGAGGATTAGTGGCCACTTCTAATGGTAATCACATTGGTGCCTCCAATGTGATTAGAATTTTATTTTATTTTGCAAAACCGAATTTTATTTTCTAAAACCAACTTTTCTCATTTCTATAGATCATGTATCAAAAAACCCTGTCAGATCCTGAAACAGGTGATAGTTTTGCTGAAACTGAACAACATTCTCCATGAAACATAGGTCGAAAAACGAACAAAAAAAATTTCATTCTCCCATACAAAATGTATTTATTGGTCAGCTGACCGACTTACATATTATGGAAAGGCGAAAAAAAAATGGTTTTTCGACCTAAGTTCCTTGGAGAATGTTGTAGAGTTTTAGCAAAACCATTCACCTAATTCGGGATCTGACAGGGTTTTTGATACATGATATATGCAAAAAAGGAATCAATTTGTTTTTTATTAAAAGAATTAACATTAAATCGATCATAACAGCAAAATAAATCGGTTGATAAGGAGCTAATGGTTGACTCGGACGTAACATCCATCATGTGACCCTCAACCTGACAGGCGAGACATAGTGTCCAGCCCGATGAATTATAGATTGATATGAATTATTATTGAGAGACGTCATGTTACAAAGCAGTATTCGGATTTGGGTGGATGTGAGTTGATCGATTTGGTAAGAGGTTGAGCAGTTATCGGAAAAATCTTGAGCAATTTATGTACTTAATTGGACATATTATTTCTTGTTTCAAGTTTGAAAATGTTAGAGTTAACTGTCCAAAAAAAAACCGATCAAGAGCGAAAGGGATTTGCGCATCATAATTATGCGTTGTAGAATACTGCCTTTTAGATCAGCGGCAACTCTTGACCGACAGTGGACCTAATGTAATTTTTGTTGATGATTTCTGAAATAGACAGACCGAGTCGCACCATATTATTACCATTTTAGTAGGGAACCCTAAAAATAGGAAAATTATATTATCCACTAGTTGCTTTTCCAATTATGGTTGAGAAAATAGATAGTTAAAAGCTGAAGGTCCAACAAAATATGAACTTTTTATGTCATGTCAAGTCATGAATTTTTTAAGCATTTCAAAGTGTGTCCATTTGGTTATTTAAACAAATAAAATAATGAAGATGTAAACATATGTATAGCTAAGTTTTTTTTTCAAATTAAAACTATTCAAGTTGTTTTCAAAAATGCTAATGTGGTAAATTTAATACAAATTTTGACACCTTCCTTTCCTACCGAAGTTTGCGGGCGAGGATTTGTGAAAACTAGTAACAAGCCTGTCTTGAATTCACGTCGTGTCGGCTGGTAAAATGATTGAGGTGTGATATTTACACGGGTCGATTTGGCAGGCGACTTGCTGGTCGATTTTAGTCAATTAGCGCTTTTTATCGACAATCACTTATAAAATCTAATCGCAATCCTAATTTCAATGAGGTGGCGATTCGATTTTACAACCGGTCGTTGATAAAATGCGTTAGTTGACTAAAATCGACCAACAAAGTCACCTGAAAAGTCACGTCCATGTAAATTACCACAGCATTTTATCTTATACCCTTAAACGAGCAATTCTTGTATATTTATATACAGGGTCATTGGAAATATGACGTATTCCTGCTAAAGGGTTATAGATGAGGTCAAAACAAATATTTTTAGTGAGCACGACCATTTATGGCAAACTAGCTTCCGCCCGCGACTTCATCCGCATTTACATTCGAGAAAATCCCTAGGGAACCTTAAACCAAGATAATAGTATCCTCCTATGTTTTAATCCGGCTTTTAAACTATCTGTGCGCCATATTTCATCCAAATCGGTTCAGCCGTTTTATGTGATTGATTAATAATCATCCAAACAAGCAAACTTTCATATTTATGATATAAGTAGGAAAATACGTCCACCTCCGAAGCGCTCGAAGTAGGAAATTTTTGCTACATGAAATGGGACTGCAATTTTACTTAAGTCTTATTTTCTCATTTTTTATTTAAGATATTATTATATATTAATTATATATTATACCTCAACTGAAAGCTGAATAGATGGTGATGTTTTTAAAATATTATTCATGCTTAGTTACTTGGAATTTTTTAAAGATATTTGTTGCCTTTTCAAAAAAATCTGAAAAAATAAAAATAAAAAATGCTTTTAAGGATTGATTTTTTTATAAACACCTGTACTTTTTGTAATTTTTTTTATACATTATCAACATTTAGACTGTTTTCTATCCCAAAATAATAAAAAACCGGAATGGAACGAGTAGTTATCTTTTATTTTAAATTTTTGTTTTTGAAAATATACTTTTGGTAAAAAATTACTTAATTTCAATTTACTCAAAAACTATGAACTTTTTGAGAAAAGGTAATATAACAAAAAATATTTGTTTTGACCTCATCTATAACCCTTTAGCAGGAATACGTCATATTGCCAGTGACCCTGTATAAATTTATTTCTGTCATCTCGGAAACGGCTCTAACGATTTCGCTGAAATTTGGTATATGGGGTTTTCGGGGGTAAACAATCGATCTAGATTAGTCTTATGTTTGGGAAATCGCGTATTTTCGAGTTTTCATGCGTTTTTCTTTCGACGCAGTATATGGTCGCTAATTTCGTCCTGGTGGCCACGGACCGTCTGGTCCAGCGGGTTAAGACGCGGACGGCAAGAAACGATTGTTACGGGTTCGAATCCCACTCGGTGACTTACCTTTATTTTTTTTATGTTTAAGTTTATATTTTTATTTTTATTGTTTTTAGACAAGTTTAAAAAAATGTAGTTAATGTTTGTGATAACAATATAGATTATCACCTAAATACCACCATATTACAATAAATAGTAATAACCGAGCAAAGCTCGGTCGCCCAGATATTTGTTACTAGCCGACGACGACGTGAATTAAATGGATTCAAGACAGGCAAGAGATTGTATCTAGTTTTCACAAATCCTCGCTCGCAAGCTTTGGTAGGTGTGAAAATTTGTGTTTAATTTAAAGCACGTATACATGAGGGACAAAACAGCCGCGAACCGGCACGTCACACGACGTGACTTGCCGACGCCTCACCTACGTGGTTTGCGGTTTTTGACCTCACAAGGGGAATATTTGTAAAGAAAATACGTACAAAATATAAAGCTTTCAGAAACAGATTTTTCAGCTTAATACTGTTATATTACTGATTAGTAACGATTACATTATGTAAAAAAAGTATTGCGAACATCTAGCTAACTTGTGTAAACAATATGGAGGAGGAGCAACGTCGTCGTCGGTGCAATGATCCATCCTTCGTGAAATGAAGCAAAAATACTTTTTCTAATATATTAATTATCTCAATATAAAAATAGCATTGTGAATGCTTAAAATCTAAAAATTCAATAATTTTAATTCATGTTGCATTCGAATGTCGAGGGTAATTCGTCACATTGAAGAAATAACGCTGGCTAAGGCAGCGTAAACGTAAAAAGTACTAGAAAATTTCGCCGCTCTCACTGGCGACTCGATAGCATAAATTGGTCAGTGCATTGGGCTGGAATCCCAAGGGTGTGAGAGTTTCGTCTGAGGTGCTACGGTTGAGTCGTTTTTTTCTAATAAGTATATTAATTATCTCAATTAGTGCATTGTGAATGCTAAAATCTTTAAAATCGAAAATTCTTGTGTCTAAGAAATCTTAATATATAAAAGAAGATACTGATTGGTGACTCACGTATCAACGCACAGCCCAAACTGCTTGGTCTAGAGACTCCAAATTTGGCACATAGGTTCCTTATAAGGTCTAGGGGTGCACTAAGAAAGGATTTTTCAAAGCTCACCCCCTAAGGGGGTAAAACGGAGGTCCAAATTTTGTATGAAAGTCCGTCAGTTTCAGAGCTAAGATCTTCAAATTTTGTGTTTAGGCTGACGACTGAAAATTAACATACACGTGTCTCAGCGTTTTTGAAAATTCTACTCCCGAGGGGGTGAAAAGGGGGATGAAGTTGTGTATAGAAAATCCTTCATTTTCGAAGTAAAAATCGCTAAATTTATAATTTAGGCTTATGGATGAAAATCTAACGCATTGTATATCATTATTGTTAGTATTTCAAATCCTACGGGGATGAAATAGGGGTGAAATGGGGTAAATAAACCTAAAAATCGATATGAATGTCGTTATTGGGGTTTTCTGGGATGACGATTGCGAAAATAACATTTATTTTGAAGTGCAACACGGTGGACATGATTTAACCCCTAAAGGGGTGAAAATGGGGTTAAAATTTTGTATGGCAAAATAATATAACATCAAAATTACCATTTTAAACTTCGCAAGAGCACGTGTAAAACTAAATAGGCAAACAATTATTTTGTGATTTTGAAAATCAACCCCTTAGGGGGTAAATGGGGTAAGTATACATAAAAATCGATATGGATGTCGTTTTGAGGTTTTATGGGATAGTGACTGCGAAAAAGACTTTTATATTGAAGTCCAACACGGTGGACATAAATTAACCCCTAAAGAGATGAAAATGGGGTTCAAATTTTGTATGGAATAAAATATAAAACCGAAATTACAACTTTGTAATTCGTAGGAGCACGTCTGAAAATAAATAAGCAAACACATAATTTGTTATTTTGAAAATCATCTCTTAGGGGGTAATGTGTGATCGATATGGATGTCGTTCTTAGGGTTTTATGGGATGTTGATTGCAAAAATGACATTTATTTTGAAGTGGACATAATTTAACCCCTAAGGGGGTGAAAATGGGGTTCAATGTATGTATGGAAAAAAAATACTAAATAGACATTACAACTTGAAAAATTCGTTGGAGCACGTCTAAGAATAAATATAGGCAAACATATATTTTGTTATTTTGAAAATCATCCCTTAGTGGGTAAGTAAAATGAAAATCAATGTGGATGTCGTTCTTAAGGTTTTATGGGATGGTGATTGCGAAAATGATATTTATTTTGAAGTCCAACACAGTGGACTCAGCCCCAGGGGACGGTGACGGACAAGGACACGGGCACGGGGACGGGAACGGGAACGGGAACGGGAACGGGAACGGGAACGGGAACGGGAACGGGAACGGGAACGGGAACGGGAACGGGAACGGGAACGGGAACGGGAACGGGAACGGGAACGGGAACGGGAACGGGAACGGGAACGGGAACGGGAACGGGAACGGGAACGGGAACGGGAACGGGAACGGGAACGGGAACGGGAACGGGAACGGGAACGGGAACGGGAACGGGAACGGGAACGGGAACGGGAACGGGAACGGGAACGGGAACGGGAACGGGAACGGGAACGGGAACGGGAACGGGAACGGGAACGGGAACGGGAACGGGAACGGGAACGGGAACGGGAACGGGAACGGGAACGGGAACGGGAACGGGAACGGGAACGGGAACGGGAACGGGAACGGGAACGGGAACGGGAACGGGAACGGGAACGGGAACGGGAACGGGAACGGGAACGGGAACGGGAACGGGAACGGGAACGGGAACGGGAACGGGAACGGGAACGGGAACGGGAACGGGAACGGGAACGGGAACGGGAACGGGAACGGGAACGGGAACGGGAACGGGAACGGGAACGGGAACGGGAACGGGAACGGGAACGGGAACGGGAACGGGAACGGGAACGGGAACGGGAACGGGAACGGGAACGGGAACGGGAACGGGAACGGGAACGGGAACGGGAACGGGAACGGGAACGGGACCGGGACCGGGACCGGGAACGGGAACGGAAACGGGAACAGAAACGGGAACGGAAACGGGAACGGAAACGGGAACGGGAAAGGGTAAAGAAACGGGAACGGGTTACTAATATCTCTGGACCCAATTTTGATAATTGTAATAAACTAGCTTCGGCCCGCGACTTCGTCCGCGTGGATATTAGAGAAAATCCTTAGGGAACCTTCAACCAGGATCCGACCAGCCATTTTTATGCGATTAGGTGGGTCCCCACCAAGCAAGCAGCCTCGTGCGAGGCCTACCACATGCGGCAAACGGCTTACCTCGCGAGGCAGTGCGCTTGGTGGAGACCAGCCTAATCGCGTAAAAGCGGCTGGTCGGATCCTGGTTGAAGGTTCTCTAAGGATTTTCTCTAATATCCACGCGGACGAAGTCGCGGGCGGAAGCTTGTGAATACACAAAGACCTTTCATTACATTAAAATTGTTTTTAGTAAATGTAGGTAATAGCTCGTCCACGTTGTGCTTGGAACTTCAGAGATGATGCCATTCTGTTTGTTAAAGTAAAAAAAATTGAGGTAGGTAGTTTTTCCTCGAATGTTAGAAAAAAAATGGAAATTATATTACATCACAGACACAATGAAAATGTCTACCTGGACCGGACGTATCTAGGCTGTACCCAACCCAGATTATCTTTAATGCGTAGGACTAAATAGGACTCGATCGATTGTATGTCAGGTTCTGTCTTTATGAAGAAATTATGTCTAAAAATAGTGTGCGTGTGAATCAGTTTTAAGGTTATTGTAGGTAATAAATTTTTAATTTATAATATTTTTTTCAGACATTTAAAGTTCTTGGTTTTAACACTTATCAGGCTGCATCGCATCATGCGTGTTATTTCGATGTTGTAATGTAACTACAGTAGTATCACTTTATGTATTCGACATCAGCCATTTTGAAATGTCCCCACTGCTGGGGCACAGGCCTTCCTTATGGGTGGATAAGGAGGATGGACCATAACCCGCCACGCAGGCCCAAGGCGGATTGGTGAGTGTTAACGACTACAAATTCAGCCGGGACCAACGGCTTAGTGTGCCTTCTGAAGCACGGACACGGAGATTCTCGACATGATACATTTTTGGTTTCCCATCTCATGACCGAGCCTAGCGAAAATGCTTTATGTATAGAAGTAAACAAACACGTATGGCGCATAAAACTCGCAATCGCGTATTTTTCTACTAAAATGCGTGTAGTGAAACCTTTAAAAGGTCTTGTTTTTAAAAACAAAGCTCTGTAACAAAAAATGAAGTTTAGTATACAGTTGATGTTTCGTGAATCCTAAAGCACAACAAGTTTTAAACTCAATTGTTGTTTTAGGATGCCTTTGATAAACTATTCAGCCCAGAGTTTTGGACGATAAACTGTTACGTTAGCTTTCAAGCAGTCTTTTAGTATGGGGAATCGCTTGTTTTATTTGCATGAGTATTTAGTGTAACGTAGTTTTAATTGCGTTACCTACCTAGTTGAAAATAATTTTAATATGAAGAAGTATCTAATTAACAAAAATATTCGAGATAAAACCTACCTAGCCAATTACGCAACATATCTACGTATATTGGCTTGTATTCTCCATTGCTGTTTGTTAGTCTGGCTAAAACTAAAAAACCCTAAAAACGGTTTGACTTATAAATCTAAAAAATTTAGCCTACAGCAGTATGATGCGCAATTTAAAAGATCCTTTTAGCATTCCGTGCTGCATACTTTAACTCATAATATCAGCCCATTTGTAAACTGTAATACTTAAATGATTTTGCAGACTTAGGTAACTACGAGATATAGAAAATTTCATAATCCTGTGTAGATTTCAATTCTTATACATGAGAGTTTTGTAAATCCCATCTAATACCATACCATGGAAGTGCATTTCGCGAGGTAGAATACGTGACTCAAAAAGATTTATTACATTCCACTGGCGTATAAATTCAACGGTGTTCAGACAACTCATAAAATTAATGTGTAGTCTCTGGGTAAATCACTTAAATACGTCTTTAAACATGTATAGGTTTTAAAAGTGATTTTATATTTTGGTCATACAAAATCCTACTAATATTATAAATGTGAAAGTTTGGATATTTAATTGTTTGGATGTTTGTTACTCAATCACGCAAAAAAGGCTGAACGGATTTGGATGAAATTTAGCAAACTGATTCGATTAAAACACGGGATAGTTTTTTATCCCAGTCAAAAGGTTATGGGTTTTTAAAAGCTAGTGAACCCATGACCTTTGGAAATGCGGTCCAATGTTCTTGCAACTGAGCTACCGAGTCACGATTTTTTTTATATCAATTATAGCATTGTGAATGCTCAAACCTTAAATTAAAACTGTGTAAATAAGTCCATAATGTCGCCGCCCGTTGCAACTAGGTGAGCTGTGGCATACCACCGTATACCACTCCTCCTGCCGCGCCAGCTTTGCCGCCGCGCCGCCGTGGCTGTGGCCAGGCCCTTAGCCTATGAGACTGTTTCAAAATCGACTATTTATACAAAAAAAGACTGCCAAACAAGGTTAATGATTGAGTTAACAGCCTCCTTTTTCATTGTCAGCATATTGCGCGGCTGTAATGAGGTTTTTTTTAAGCGCAACATCGCTTGAAAAAAATATACTCCTCAGCGGATATGTTATTACACTATGGCATTATTCCTTGACGAACGCCCATGGCCAGAGTTAATTCGTTGCAAAACTGCATAATGTAGTAAACATAAACATTTAGGTATAACAAGTACGTTAACCTCCTGAAGAGATCCATAAATTAGTGAAGTAAATTAATCCCCCCCACCATCAATATCAGTTAGTCACGCAGATATCCTGTTATATCGTAATCAGTGGCCGCTGGGGTGTATCGTGTATCATCCCTTTTTGTGTATATCTACATGCATAGATTTATTGTTTGTCTGTAGTTTTTTTATTATAACTAACAATGTTACAATCATATTTAACTGTGGATACTACATTTTTATACAAAAGCCGTTTTTGCATGATACACAGTTAGGTACACTATAGAAGTTATGTAAAGGATTAAGGTTGACTGTAGGTCGCTAGGCTTTCGATCTCGACCCCCAAAAAAAGTCGAAGAAAAAATACAACACTCACATATTAAAAAGAAATTCAGAGATTTTAGGAATTTACAATTAAACAAAAACTACACTTTGAAGTTGTTTTTGCAAAATATTTTTGTTCATACTACATATAACTGCAGTTCAAACACAGTCACAAATTTATATTTTTCATCAGGGTACCGTGAAAGGGATTGAATATTCCACATCGAGGAATCCGAGGGCCTAATACAAAAAAGCATCGCGATAAGCGTACGATGTTCGTCCCACTCCGTGACATTATGACTCATGTATTAGGTTAAAAATCAAGTTAATCTATCAACGAACTTCGTCCGACTATCCTGATAGCTTTTTGTAATATGCCCTCTGAAACCTCAGGCGAATCCAAGATGGACATTGAATCTTCAACAGTGCTCACGTTAGTTTAATAAATACGAGACTAGAATTTAGGTTAGCCTTGGGCCCTTGGATAACTATACTAAGGTACAATGAATAATCCGATGCAAGACCGCTTTACATTGATTTTTTGCCACAAAATATGAAATTTGGGAATGTTTTTTTTGCATTTGCTTTATCGTTTTTAAATCAATGAAGTAATAAAATGTCTATACAATCAGTACAATGCCTGTTCGATCACAAATTAGAAGTGGTTATTTAATTTTTAACAAACAAGGAGAAAAATCTGCATTTTCATTGTTTCCAATGCAGATTTTTCTCCTTATGTCTTTGAGTGTGAGGAGTATGCAGATATCTAACTATATCTTTTACTAGGCAGAGATCGTCCATCTAAAATAAACTTCCTATAGTTGTAATACAGTTGAAGAAGCCAAAGCCGGGCACTCACTAGTGTCCGACTACCCGCCGGACGTCGCCGGACGCCGACATCTGGCACATGAATATTCAAGGGGCCACCCCATAATCGTGTTTCCGATCGCTCACCAAACAAGCTCGCTGTTGTTCCCGACGATTATTGTTTTCCAAGTAACTATCCCGAGACCCTGAATCCACTATTAAGATTATCTAATTTGGACACGTCCAGCGTTTGTTCAGCATTGTCGGATTAATGTGTCTCTCCACGTTGACCGTGATGATATTCATCGTGTTGTTACACGCAGTTTAGATTTAAGCCCCTCCAATTAGTTTAGTCCCGCACGTTTAAACTGTAATTTTAAAACGGGACTGCCACTTTAGGGATTAAGCAAGCGTGTCACAAAAGATTATTACAATTTAGAACCTCCATAATCACCTTAGTTCGTTTAATACGCGCAATAAATTTCGAATCGTCTCTGTGGTATACCACTTTATGGGATGTTTTTTAGTACTTAGGCGTTGCCAAGACTATTAATGAGCATCTAATGAGTCATTTGGGTAATTTAAAAGAAATTAGCCTGTTAAAAGGACAATCACTGAGCAAAAATAAAGTGAAGCAATTAATTCATCCTCTTTATAATGGTCTTTCTTTTACAATTTTAATGGCAGATTGAGTATTGATTGTTATTAAGTATTTCTTTTGTCCTATTTTAGATTTTTTCAAGTTAAAAAAAAGACTAAATAACTAAAAGAAATGAGGCTTTGTATGAAAAATTAAACGCAACTGAAGTAACTGGTAATGTCTTATCTACACAACCGTAAAATTGTAGCTATAAAGCGCTCTACTAAGTTTTTCCATTGGTTTCTATTTTTATTAGCGTTCACTTGTTTCTAACAGAGCAAGAAGAGATTCAAAAGTGCATTGGAAGAAACTGCAAGCATCGAACGAACGTACGGTGCAATAATAAAGTAACGCTCGCCGCTCGGTCCATTCCCTTTTATTTGTTCCTGGCTAACTGACGGCTAGGGACTCGAGGGCTGGCCATTAAGTTAAAATGCTTTCTGTCGTCTCGTCCTCGCTGTTAATGTAATTTCTCTCAAAGTTCTCCCTAATTTGATAAAAGACGCGAAACAAACATTGAATGGCGGTGAGTGTTACCTGTGAAGTAGGTTATGACAGTATTTAAGGACTCTATCCAGTGATATATTAAAACTATTTCCAACTTAAAGATGTTCTTTTGATCGAAAAAATAATCAAATTATTGTTTTGATGTTTGTAAGTTGATTAAAAGTTCAGTGAAAAAATATCAGAATAAAAGTACCTACTTACAGTCGCCCGTGGTGCATTTAAATCACGAAAAAGTTTACCGTTTGTCTTTGTGATATAGTTATATATTACGCCATTTTAAATACTAAAACCCAAGTTTTACATATCGCAACCCGCCGTAACCTATTTTATATGATCTCCAAAAGCGTTATTTTTTTATTTTTCGAGGTTACCACAGGGTTTAGTTATTGTCGTGTTCTACACTGTGTTCGATTGCCACAGATAATAGTAAGACTATGCGAAGTGGCCACAGGAAGTGACACAGATTTAAGACCAGATGAAAATGGTTGGACTGTAAAATTGGAACTAATATGAATTATGAATTGGAACCAGCGAACTAAAATCTATGGAAGTGTAATTGCAAACATATATTGCTTAAAAAATGGCACCATGGGGCCGAAAAAGTACAACCCGCTCAGCTTTAGTCGGGCCAGGCACGCACCCGGTGACTGACGTTAGTGTTCTTTACAATAAATTGCAGTTTATATTGCAGAGAAAAGATAGAAAGGGAGAGTTTATTATAAATGACGTCCTTTATAGTCAAATGGTGTAAAAGATGCAAAGAAGGCAGTAAAAGATGCAGAAAAAAATATCTATATCTATAAATATACAAATTATGGTCGCTAATAAGCAACTATAGTGTTCAGACGCTTTGTGCTGCATAATTAAATGCCAGCATTTTTAGCTCTATCCGCTTGGTTGTACTTTTCGTGTGGTGCCATTTTTTGAGCGGAATGCTTATTCCATAGCTTTAGTTCGCTGAATGAAACTCCTGGAATTTGTCAAAGGCTAGAATAATTCAAAATAAATTCCTTTGATCTTTTATTTAAAAATATCGCCATTTCATATTCATAAAACTGAAATGAGTATCGAAACTTTTGCCCAGTTAATAAACACCCACACACGAGCTATAAATTCAGTCAGTCGTCAGCGAATCCAGCTGTCATTACACTGCCATTTTGATTCCATTGCGTATGATTTGCATGAAAATTACTCTCTTGATGGAAACGTTGCGAACGGAATTTCCCGACACGGAAAGAGATCTCAATATCAAAATACTGACAACCTATATATTTTTAATTTAATTTAATATCGTCAATACCATGTCTGTGAATGAAGTTTTCTTCTCTATATTTGATTATTTAATTTGAATACTTAGGCTCGTATTGTAATAGTACATTATGAGACAAGTTAGCTTAGGTTGGTCATTGCACACAAGGCTGTGGGTTGCAGCCCGAGCCGCAGGCGAGGGCGTAACTCAGCCGAGTGTGCAATGAGTAAAAGCTCACGAGTTTCATACGACGTTTTTCAACACATTTGCGAGGAAAATACAAAGTAATTTACCACACAGCAACAAATACGACAAAAACAAAATATGACAATTATGGGAAAAGGCAGGTAAGTTTCTTTTTTGTTTTTTTCACACGCCCAATGCAAGAATATTTTGCGAACAAAGGGGTGAGTGAGCATACAGCCTACTTCAAAACTATAATTTTAAGTGATAAAATGCAAATATTTTAATATTTTATAACAAAGTATTATCAATTATGAATAATTTTATAATAATAAATATTTGTTTGACTTAATTAAAGACTTACACATTTATTTATTTCAAATATAAATATGAACTTTCAGCGGCATAAAACCCCTTTGTTGTTACTAAAAAAAATAACTGTATAACCCAGTTAAATTGGGAATGCTCTGTTTACTCGCATAGAACTTGCAGTAAGTTACTAATTTAACTTTGTAGGGATAATTCTATAACAACCTAGTGTTTTATATATTATTGCACGCGTTTGTTACAGCTCGGTTTATGGCCCTAAAAGCGATGTATTAGGGCTCACTTTACGAGCAAGTGTGTTGAAAAATCAAAATCGAACTCAAATCTCTGCTTGAGTACAGTTAGAAAGGGATGGTGCTATTCATCGCATTATAGCACCATTCCTTTCTAACTGTACTCAAGCAGAGATTTGAGTTTGAGTTTGATTTTACAATACGAGCCTAAGTATTCAAACTAAATATAAATTACGCGACTAAAGTTCGGCATGATTACGCCTACAATGCTATTTGAATTACTGACGACAAAATACATTATGCCGAAATTACGTTGCGTTTTTTTGCACAAAATTGCACTAAAAACGATTACCACACAGCAGTTATATAACAAATGTTATGCGACATTTTCTAACTTTTTCTCTTACATTTTGTAACAATATGATCGTGTTAGAAAATGTTATATTGTTGTGTGGGAGCACCATTACTTAACTGACACAGTTGAATTTAGTACAAATTTTAAGGAGTTTACCGTTATAAAATGCAGCTCCACTACTAGATACTGTAGGTGCTAAAATTGCATTTCACCATTACATGAAACAATCGTAAACCCGCGCAACTCGTAATAAAGTTAGTCACACACAGTCTTAGTTCATCCCGCGCGTGCCGAGCGCAGTCATTTATCCTGTCGTTTTGATTTGATCACGTATGATTTACACGGAAATTACCTACAGCGAGACTCGCACTGTGAAGTCGAGAGTGTTCCATTTGTGGAACGCTACGCTTCAAACGAGAAGCGTGATGGAGGTAGCAATCTGACAATGGATGATTGTTTTCCTTTACTAACTTTATCCTGTAACAAATGAAGTTTTCTTACAAAAGGTGTTCTTGATTGATTAAAAAGCAATGGAACAGCATTAGACGCTCATAGTTATTTTTTCTCTTCTGTTAAATTAGTTTCAAATTTTTACCCGATGATTATACTCGGTACAAGAGTAGGTTATTGTTATTAAATACTTCTTCTTTTAGACGTAGAAGTCATTGACTTTTAGTAAAAAGTTGAGATAAACATAGCACCTTCTTGATACAAAGTCTCCCGGAGGGATAGAAGACAAATTGTCTAGGTCCTAGAGAGGTATTTGGTTTACGTTAATAATAATAATAAGATGAAATAAAAATATGATTAAAGTTAAGTTACTTAATAACATAGTTGTAATGGTGTGTCTTCATACGATTGCTTTCCCGTTCCCATTCACTTTCATCTGACACATGCCTCAAGGCATTCAATAGCGCACGCTGACCGTGCACTTTTAGTTTCCTCTTGGGCTTTCAACAGAGGCATACCTTAAGGCATGCAAAAGCGCATGCCCAATCTTCTAGAAAAAACGTCAAAGTTAAAATTTCTGTCATTCTTTATAGTTTAGAAGCAATTAGGTAATATTAAATGCGTTTGACGCAAGTTGACTTGAAAGTTGAATTATTGAAAGTTGAAGCGACTCGGTGTAGGCAGACCATTACGTCCACAGCAGGAGCATGACATACCCGATAATTTTTATCTACATTGAAATGTCATTTTTACATATAAACAAAAGGTTGAGCGGAAAGCGAAACCCTCTTTTGCGGGCCATGGTGATGATGGATGGATGGCACAAGAGCTGAATGTTTCGTATCGAACCAAGAACTTTAAAATCATAATTCTATTATCAAATTTACGCAAAGCAACATACAGACAGAATTTGATTCGGAATTCCAAAACAGAATCATTCCGAACGCAGCAAATCTATATAAATCGATCGCCTTACCACATACATGCAGTAATTTTCCGTTCGGAATTTTCATACATGATCGATATTCCGCTTCGGAATTCCGAATAAGATTCCGTCTGTATATGGCGGTCCCAAATCAATACAGCAATAATATTCACTTTGATATGAGGATGCTGAGAGAGTGTAAAGCAATACAAATAGTTCTCTTTACACTATGCCAATACATGCATCTGGTTTGCATTTGCATCTGGTAAGGTGCTCTGTGTCCTCGTCGACACTTCTACTTTTATTGGTCGTGAGTGTGGTGAAGCGGAGCAGTTTATTGAAATGTCCGAGAAAATATTGGAAGCTTCAACAGCACAATCTGTATCGCCTCGTTTTGGATAGTGATATTTATTATCTGTGTAATTGTTATAATATATCGTATCTTAAGATCATTCTTGATCCTTCATGATCATTTTTGATCCTTCATTATCCTTTCTGATCTTTCAGAATCATCCTTTATGTTCCTTCATGATTATTTCTAATGATCAGATAGGCTCCGACATTTTAAAAGCATAAAATCATACATGGTGTGATTAAATTTAATACCAGGCTAATAATTAGAAACAGACGCAAAACATTTTTGTTTCGCAAACATTAACACTTCGCACTATTACCCCATAGTAAGAATATGCCGGCAATATAATGATTAATAAAGTCAAATATGCAACAAAGCATACTGTTTTGAAGTCCCACGTCAAAAAGATATTATTTTGATATCATTTTCTGTTTCATATTTTCCTTTATTTTTTAAATTCAATCATTAAGGCTCCGTTATGCAAAATCATTAGTCTCTGTCTCAGGGACGTATTTCGAATTTCTGCGCGAATATGATTGGGCCGCCGCCTCTGAATTGGCTGTCTAGTAAACATGGTCGTGCAGCGCGATTTTTAGTATAAATCTTGTAATCTCATCTGTCTCTTGTAAAAAAACGGCCGCGCTGCGCGATTTTTGTCAGTTTCATTCACAAATCTTGTACTCTTGCTTGACTTATTAAAAAAAAAAACAGCAGCGCAGCGCGCTTTTTTGCGACAATGAACGCTCTGCCGTGCAGTTCGATACTGCAGTGCAAAGGAACATACGCCATGTAATATCGGTGTAAGGAACAATATCTTCTAAGTAGGTTTCTTAGAGTGGAACGATGAGCTCAGTAGCGCCACCAATGGAAAAAATCAATTATGTTTTATCAAGGGCTTAGATTAAGTTTTGATAATGATCATGTACCACACGCATTGGCCGTCATGAGCGGGGTGGTCATTAGGGGAGGTCGTCCGGCGCGCGGTATCTAATTCCACGCGGACATAGTCGCGGGCGGAACGCTATTATTAAAATATTTCTCAATTCTGCCGCCCTCCGGGATGGGCCGCCCCGAGCGATCGCCCGAATGACCCTATGGAGAATACGTCGCTGCTCTGTTTTTTTCTTTACGTGTAAAGAATATGGAAAATAACCTCACTTCTGCACTTTTTCGATGTTTTTCGTTGTTTTTTCATCATTATCTTAAGCACGATTATCTTTCTTGAAAAAAAGTTATTGGAGCAATGCACAGTACGTTAAAGTGTATTTTGATGTAGAATTAAATACGTTTACGCTATTATTTACGCCAAAAATATGGCCCGCGACAAGTGCTTTTGATAATATTCTGATTTTTATTTACAATCATCTGTGAGGTTTATACGCAATTTAATGTTTGTAGCAACTAGGTAAACTCTTTCGCTTGTTGTATGATTTTTTTGGTGGCTACAAATTTACGTTTTCTATATAAAGATATGGCCCGCGCAAACCATGTTTTCCTATTACCGCCCCTTTACTGTTATAATTCGATAATTTATTTCAAATTAATATCCATAATTTTTTACTAAAATCCCCAGAACGCTCAAGCGACGAACCTATGAGGAACGGTTGGATGTGCCCAAACTTACAACATTGAAAGACCGCAGGAAACGTGGAGATCTAATTGAGACTTATAAAATACTTAATGGACACTATGACCTCCACGATTTTGATAACTTGTATAAACGTAACGAAAACCATAATAACCTTAGGGGTCACAGTTTCAAGCTAAGTACTTCGATCGCACATAACAACCCGTGCAAGAACTTTATCAGCAGCAGAGTAGTCAAAGAGTGGAATAAGCTTCCGGATGATGTTGTACAGGCGCGGTCGCAGCCTGAAATTTTGGGGGGGGGGGTCACTAATAACAATAATTGCTAAATTCAATGATTAATTCAATTTTTCTTCATAATAATTATGTAAATTACCTAATCAATATTAATTAACTTAACTTTTACAGTACCTATCTATAATTATAATAATTTTGTGATTTGCACCATAATGTTGTCAAAGATGAAGTTATCGTCAAATGTGCTACCTATTTGTCACGTCAAACTTGTCAAAGGACATCATGCTGGCTGGTAATTTCTTTTTTTGGCTAACTTATGCTTAACCGGTACTACTGGTGGAACTCAATGTTTTCGCATCGCATGAATTTCTGTGTGTACACGTGTTTGGATGTCAGTTTGGTTCAAGGGATGTCTATAGAGCTGTTGTTGTGTTCTATTGTTGACTGTCATCTGTTATAAACAAAAAAAAAGGAAATGTAATGAGTCAAACAAACAGTATCGGATGCGTTTAATGACATTATTGTCAACTACGAGACATTATTGTCAACGACATTTCGTATGAAACGCTTTTCTTAAGCTGCTACTCACAGCTACAAAGCAAGAACCATTGATTGATGTGCAAAATCATCGCACAAATAAACAAAACAGTAGTGTCATTAGCAGCATTAGGTATAGTATAGAGGGGTAGACAAGGAAAAGGCAACAGGGAAATCATGAAAAATCTGTGAACAAATTGTGGGTGCCGCAGAAAAAGTGAAGCCGCCAAAGATTAATGAGAGGCTGTGGAGGAGATGAGGCTGTTTGCATTTCATTACGAGATGGCATCGATTCAATAAAACTTATTAGGATTCACCGTTTATTGTTTACGCAGCGCAGCACAGACACATGCGTTTTGTGTATTGTTTTTAGAGCGAAGAGAATGGAATTGGTTTTCCGAGAACGCGCAATAAACTTTCAGCTGGATTGATATCAATGTCTCAATGTCGAATAACTGATTCGCAAATGTGTGATGATGTGGTTTGGTGATAGTATTGTCGGTAAATGCTCAAAAGAATAGCAAGTATTTATACACCAACAATTACGTAATTTAAAAATTCTTTGAAAAACCGACATGAAATAAATATTTTTACAAATTAAAACTTTCATTTTAGACACACACATACATAACAATATTATCAGACTTTGTTACAGACCGTAACTCATACTTCATTAAAAATATGATAAAGACCCAAAATCCTGCATTAATCCCAAACGGTCACCCATCCAAACACCCGTAAAGTATCCACATCTGCGCAAAAGATTTCTGAAGTCGTATCAAACACATCCCGGGTTTGAACAATCAAAGCTAATGGCAATAATCAGGGCGGCTTTCAAACAAAAGGGATAGGAAAGTTAAACGGCCCTGTTTTATCTGTGGGCTCTCCGGTGTGGGCTACAAATTGAATAATTACATTCGGCTATTGTCCGCGTCGATAATTGCAGATGACCCTTCCTACCCTACTTTGGAAGGCCTGCTTCAGATCACCGTTGGTACGTAATAATTATCTTGTATTAATTACAAAAGAGAAGTGATGCCTTGATGCTGTTGTTTTTATTCCTGGAAAGAATTTATGTTATCAGACGTGATACAAAAGTTGAAACTTTCAAGCTACAGATATCATTGGCTTTCTGCCTGTTATACCTGAGATTTCTATCTGGTGTTTTTTTCATCTAAAAACTGCTGTCTGTGGCTGATTTTCCAAAGCGCAGTCATCAACAATATATTTTTTACTAAATGCTGCATAAAAATAATTCCTAACAGCAAATCCAAAAGATTAGCATTGGTATTACTACTTATATCTGACATAACTTCATGAATCAAACCAAAGATACTATACAGTATGAAATACTTAGAACAGACTAAACGTTTAGTCCGTTCTGGATACAAAAGAAACCACATTGCATATTAATTTTAAGCTGAGCCATCGCTCTGGAAGTAATCTGATATGTGTTCGAAATATGGAAAATTGCATGCTAATTCATGTGCCACTTGCACGCATTTGAAGTACTCAGCCGTTAGCAGGGGCGTATCAAGGTCGTGAAAACTTGAAAATAAAACATGATCTGTACTGTCGTCAAACATGGTATTCAATTGTCGCTAACTATGTAGATCGTACAAAGTGGCTTGAATGCGACCAAAGTAGAAGGTCCAAAAGTATAAACCAAAAACCCAGAAATTATTTTCTAAGCTTATATTCTATAGTTATAGCTCCGATATTCCATGGATTTGGGGTAGTGAATTGGATAGAGTTATTTTGCTAATTCTAAGCAATCGATTACCATACAGATTGTTCGTATCAATTTCTGGGCTAATTTTAATACCATTCCCTTTATACCGCGACAAGGTTGGCAGGGTCAGGAATCTGTCTGACCCTCGCATTCGATACTTACTCGATAAAAATGAATAAGATTTCAATAACTCCTTAAAAGAAAAAAGATTTTGATTAATGATGTTTCACTCTGTAAGAGTGGTTACTTATAATAAAGTTAGACAATGTGAGAAATAAGGATCAAAATATTCAATTTCAATGGTTGTGAGTGATTAATCACCGAGGTTTCTTTTCGTGGTCGAAGACTACGTGGGTGAGATTTGAGAATTCTGAATTCTTTATTAACAAACCCCTTACTCCTTATTAAAACCCCTATAAAAATAAATAGACATCGATTCGAATTTATATCAAGAACAGATGCCAAATTTAGTTTACCTTTAGAAAACTATTTATTATGTTATTCACAGTTGCATGCGCCGAAATATCGAAGTCTCAAAAATAAACAGGTACATATTGTAAATCCCGACACGGTTTATTCTAATAACGCCATGAGATGGAATTTAAAACAAATATATTTATTATGTAGTAAAGATTCTTAAATTCGCCTTCATACGTCTCTGTCCTAAGCTAGTTCGACATAGCCATTCCACTAATCTCATACAGATATCTTTTGACTCCAAGATAGTACTCGTAAAAGTTAACTTTCATTCACTCTTCGGCAAATAGATGAACGGAATGGAACTTGCAGGAAAATCTTTTATTCTAGAATTACTGAAGTTTGATAACTTACGTACATTTGCTGAGTGGATTGAAATTTTACGATAATGTTGAGTATACTATAGTGTGTCTAGTTTTAGTGTGATGAAGACTTTATATATATAGCGAAATTTTGTATATTTGAAGAGAATATTTTCCATAGACATAGGAAAATTTTCGCTGCGCTCAAGAAAACCAACAAAGCGTAGAAAAGAGAAGTTAAAATCATACGGACACGGTCTATGTAAAAAATGGACAAAGGATCAAGTGACATGTGCCAACATTTTTTACAGCAAGAGCCCCTAGCGTCCCGCCTAGCAAATGAGCAATCA
The DNA here is from genome assembly GCA_943789525.1 of Agriphila geniculea. Classification (NCBI taxonomy): domain Eukaryota; kingdom Metazoa; phylum Arthropoda; class Insecta; order Lepidoptera; family Crambidae; genus Agriphila; species Agriphila geniculea. The sequence continues at coordinate 17,395,632 of OX038874.1, forward strand.
CAGTTTGTTTAAAATATTGGTCATCTTAATTATAATTTAAAATAAAGGTATCGTGGAAATGTGGTGTCTTGTGCTCTATGTAATTGTGATGTGACAAAAAGAAATAATCCAAGTAATCACACTTTTCACAGGTAAATAAGATATTGCCACACATTTCTCTAAAACCAAATTTCTCTACATTTATTCGTTTATCGACGAAGAAAACAGTATGGATCATAGTTTATTAATTTTCTTTGACGTATATAGTCATATTTTACGTATCTCATATAAAATGTATGCATTCGTTTTCGGATCACCTGTTTATTGACATTGTTGTTCTTTGACATTCTATTTCTATGATATTTTCAGTCAAGAGAGAGCGAATATTATGTAATATATCTCGGCACCTACAGAGTCACAAAAAGAGTATACTTAATGTACGTTAATTATGTTACGTTTTGACGAAAAAAAGTATCACTGAACGATAGTGCAGATGTAACAATTAAAATAAGGTTTTGCTATCTAGCTTAATTAATGTGTCCCAACACTTCCGATAATAGAGCAAATGCCTCTACAGCTTAAAAACAAGATTTCCTTTTCATTTACTGTGAGATTTTGTGCCCTCACTTTATTCGGTAAGAATCTCACTATTCGGACACCGTGATTGCTTTTACGATCCTCTCCGCGGCTCCTATTCAGTTCAAACTGATTTATGTCTCACAATCGACTCGGTAAAGAAGGAATTACTGTTTTATAGCCAGCTCTTGTTCCCACGTTCCAAAAGAATTTCATACGTATTCTGTTTGCTGGATAATAGTTTTGAATAGTTTCCAATTATTATTATTATAATGAAATCTAAAGTGTTGAAATAAAAAGGAAACAAGCAAAGATTACTTAAATCTTTCGGAACAAGTAGGTTAGGTTCCAATATGATAATCTACATACCTACCTATTATCCATACTTAATAGCGAATATGATAGTTTCATTTGTTACGTTTTCAGACCAATTTTCATAACTTTTGGCAAATATGCTCAAAATTCCATCTTTCTCAATTTTTTTTCAATTTGCCAACAATTGCAATCACATAAAAATATAATTAGTTATACAATTATTCTAAGGTTATACAACACTATTGCAAGAAGTCACAACAACACCGTTTACAAGATATCACTGCTAATCGCCCACTTTTTGTCGGTGCAATGTAAAGGTGGTGTGAAATCCGTGTGAGTAGATTAAAATCTACTGGTTTAAAAACTAGGATGCCTGTAATATCTCATTGTAAGTTATTATATAAAATGGATTTAGCTCTTTAACATTATCTACACTATTATTTATGTTATAAACAATGAGGTTACAAAATAGTCCCGCAAAATTCCGCAGTATATAGGCCTAAAAAATTTTACCTTAGCAACTTTTCATCCTGATTAGATTCAAAGTTAATATTAAAATTATTTCTCGAACATTCCATTATGTATCCAGGCGAATTCAGGAAGAACTCCCAGGTGGAAAGTAAATTGTTTTTACAATTCCCGGAGATTTCTTTCTTTCCGAAAATAGCGAAATCTTTTAACTTTTCCTAAAATCCTACAATGATTCACCACGGTTTTGTTCTTTATTAGAGAACAAACATTCGCTTAAATCCCTCATGAAAATATAATGAGTGCTCTCACCTTTTGGCTTACATAATTTAATTAGCCTCCGTCGCTCCTCTGATGTTATTTCATAGGCACAAAAGTGTGGAATACTCCTGTTTATTTAGGCCACAGTGAACATGTTCCGGCTACACTTCTTTTTTTCAAGAGCGCATGTTTTCGTAATTATAACAAAACAGGAAATTTAAAATAAACATTTTGTGGGGATCGTTTTTCTTGTTTTTTTTTCAGAGGTGTAAAATCTGATGATATTGTTTGCAGTGTGTTAACGAGTATAAAGACCCGAGCTCTATCGGCTAACTTAGGTACATTTTACATTGCTATCGTAATCACTTTGATTTGACAGATGGATGTGATACATTGCTACTTTTCTTTGGCAAATTTTTATTAGTGGCAGAATTCAGTAGCAGTGCAGTAGACATCTGTCAAATTACAGTTTACATTAATTTCAATTATGGATTGGATGATTTACAACTGGCAGATAAACTTTCAGTTTGTTATCGCTTTGTAAAGAAATTGATATCGGGAAACTACAGAACATAAGTATTAATAAGTATATATTTTCAGTTGCGATTTACTTAAATTAATCAAGCATTCATGGTAATATGCTAAGATTAAAACAGACAAAATTAATTGACCTTAGACTAAAACATAAATTAACAGCTATAGCTAGCGAAGAGAGTAGTCGTCGCCTAGATTGCAAAAGGTCTAAAACTCTCAGATAAAGTGAAAAATGTAAAGCATTCGCATTCATTTAATTCTAATAATTTTAATCAGCTTAAAACATTAGCAATCTGTGAAGCTCTAAGTATCCAACAATACTTATTCATGTCGACCGTTTTGCAAAATGTAGAGAGATAACGAGAAAAGTTTAGAGAGTATAACTATTTCTTTAATAATTTGCGTAATAACGTTTAGCTGTTATTGCCGGAGTTTCTTAAGTAGCAGATTTCCCCAGCAATACCCATAAGAAAACATTTTTGAAGTATTTTTAAAAGTGGAAGTAGAAACCTTGCACAAAAATTAAAGTTGAGTAAAACGTAATTATTTTATGAACAATAACTTAGATTAGAAAAAGCGGGGTTTAATGTGCAGAAGTTTAAGGCCAAAACAGTAAACCAGATACTTAAACCTTATTGTTTAATAATAATAACTGCGTACAACACACACCAATCCATTTAGTTCCAAACAAAGAAGAACTTATACGAATACATAACATAGGCAGAATAGGCGTAACAAACAAACAAACTGACTCTCGATTTTATATAAATTGAGCTGGTCATATGTATGATACAAGCTTCGTACGATTAGACCTTAGTACGATTAAACCTTCCTAATTCATCTAAAATAATACCATATTCCACCAAAAACATTTTTATGTAAAACGTAGCCAAGACGCAGCTCGCACTCTCAAAAAGTTATCAGACCTCATGTAAAGCCAAGCTTCTAGCCCTACACGCCCTCTACAAACCCTAACTTCACAAACTCTACACCTGAGTCAAAGTATGCGGCTTGGCCATACTTTTTACCGTTTAGCTTAGACAATTATTTATAGCCTGTCGTTTAATTTTTGCGAAAATATTGTTGGAGCGATAAAAAAAACCACATAGCTTCTTCGGAGTGCTCAAGAAGACAACATTTTCGTCTTCATTTAAGCACTATGTTTTTTCAAATGGAGGTGATAGTGTGGTGTGCGCACTTTTATAAATAAGCTTTTAGTTAGATATTTTTTTTCTAGAGTACTCTAGAAGTGCATTTCAATAATAACGAATTAAGCAAATAATAGAAGAATTATTAGAATTAAGTGCCTTTAATTTTGGAGAGCTTGGTGGTGCAGTGGTTTAGCGCCTGGCCCAGCGATTGCGGAGGTTAAACAACGTTCGCAAGGGTCGGTCATGGGATGGGTGACCAAAAATCTATTATCTCGAGCTCCTCCGTACTTCGGAAGGCACGTTAAGCCGTTGGTGCCGGCTGCATTTGCAGTCGTTAACACCCACCAATCCGCATTGGGCCCGCGTGGTGGGTTAGTGGCCCGTCCTCCTTATCCACCCATAAGGAAGGCCTGTGCCCCAGCAGTGGGGACATTAAAATGATGATGATGAAGTGCCTTTTGTTGAAAGTATTAAATGATTTCACTAAAATGCTAAACTTATTTTAGGTCTGTGCTTATTTCTACTGATTGAAATATAACTTACCAACTGAAACAACTCAAACTTGATATTGGAATAGTTTGATACCTCATCGAACTATTTCAATAAGTTTTTGATTTGTCGTTGAAACCAATTTTAACTAAGTACCTATATATTTCTAACAATTACGTTCGTTTTGGAGTTTGTGAATTTAGAAAAATAAGCAGATGTGGTCTTATTTAAAAACTACTGTAGATTGATTCGGAAATTTCGGAAGTAAAAATGAAGTTCCTTAAAATATTTTTTTACATATTTAATTTGTTTTTTTATTTTTATTTTATTTTTCTTAGGAAAACCAACAGCCTATATCGCATAAAATATGATAAGGAAGCAGCAGCAGATGGCCAATTATTACAAATAGTTAGTTGATATAACTTTAAAATTATCAAATAATTATAGATTATTAAAACAAAAATAGAGTTACGAAATAACAGGATTCCACGAATTATTTAAGCCCAACTATCAACTAGTAAAGAGCTGATGCTCTTCAATGTTGAAACATGGAAAACATATATTAAAATAAAAAACCGGTCAAGAGCGAGTCTAACTCGCGCACCGAGGGTTCCGTACCATCATAATTGCACCATCAAACCCCACTGCAGAGTAAAATAATAAAATTAGTATTGCAGTTTTATGTCAGCGCCATCTCTTGACCGATAGTGGAACTAATGTTAACATTTTTAGAAATTTGATAATTTCTGAAAAAGTGTGCTATATCGAGACATCGTTTTATTTTTCCTGTAATCTTTATAAAAACTGCTATCACATAGAATTATTTCAGATTTTTCTCTTTGCAAAGTTCGGAGATAAGGGGGGGGAACGGTCATTTTTCTTACATTTTGCATCATAAATAGAAAACTATGTGGCCTAAAACAAAAAGAAAAAAATGAATTAAAACGTGCAAACGACGCTCTTTCATATGACACCCCACATGCCCTAGTAACCCCACTACAAATTTTTAAGACCCCTTTTCAGTCCCTGTTGTAAAAAAGATATTTAATTTTTTATAAATTTCTTTTTTGCAAAATAGTTGGGCAAATGTCATCTTAAACTATTCCCAATTTCAAGTTGATACCATTTGTAGTTCTCGAGATATCTAGCTGTGACAGACAGACAGACAGACAGACAGACAGACAGACTGAGTCACACCATAAGGGTTCCTTTTTTACCATTTTGGTACAGAACCCTAAAAATATTATAAATACGGCTGCCCTGCCAAAAACGAACTAAAAAATTAAATAAGAAGAAAGAAAGAAAGAAATAACAAGTGCCATTGCAGTCGGGGGACCATTTTGGACAACAATATTTAATCAAAGAGGTCCCCCGACTGTTATTTAAACTTTTTAGTTAGTTTATGGCAGGGCAGTCGTGTTTTCATACTTTTTTAAGTTATTTATTAATTCACAAATTTTAGTGACAATCTATATAGTTTAAGAACGTGCTAATTAAAATGCCCATATTGTAGGTAATAATTGAAGATTTTTTTTCACATTTGAAAGTGACGTCGTACAGTCGCTATTTTTTTTTTCAAAAAACATATAGCCAGTGTTATTTGGAATAATGTAAGCATTCTAATCATACCATACAAATCCGTTAGGGCATTTCGAAGTTATTTTGGAATAAATAAACTCACAATACCCACAAACTTACATGATCCCTGAATACATAACACTCTGTTTTTGGGCAGTCACGTAATAAATATTTTAAAAAGTAAAATAACAAGTGTGTCCCAGCTCAAATCGTGCTGACCCCGATTCCAAGACTAGTTGCCTATCGTCTCCAGCTACACTCCTCTAATTCCCATGGCATTCGAAGCTTCACTTTACGGCTTTCCACACTCTATACTATAAGCCTGTTAATCTCGGATTTCTTTGTCTTTAAAAGAGTATTAAAGTGAAGGTCTGAAAATTGTGAACAATTTAATTTCTGAGACCTACTCATTAATTTAAGCGCCCACATGAAAATTTTCTAGTGTCAGTGTTTTCTGTAGCTTCAAGGCCAGTAGTAATTTATCACGAATTCAATTAATCACTCCATTTTATGCTGTTAGGGCTTCTTTTATAATTACGTATTGCTGTTAAACTTAGTTAAGTAGGTATATATAATTATTAATATTATTAGATAACAGTGACATATTTTTTTTCTATTGAGCTTAAAACTTCTCTTATTATTCATATTATTTATATCTCAATACAGACTCAAATATTGTATCTTGTACTTTAATTATTGATAACTTATCTACATTATTTTTAATTAAGTATTGCGAAACCTTTTTAGGGTTCCGTACCAAAATGGTAAAAAAGGAACCCTTATGGTGTGACTCAGTCTGTCTGTCTTTTTTTACAACAGGGACTGAAAAGGGGTCTTAAACATTTGAAGTGAGGTGACTAGGGCGTGTGAGGTATCATATGAAAGAGCGCTGTTTGCACATTTTAAAACATTTTTTTCTTTTTTCTTAGGCCACTTAGTTTGTGACTTGTGATGAAAAAATGTAAAAAAAATACCGTTCCCCCCCCTTAACTCCGAAGTTTGCAAAGAGAAAAATCTGAAATAATTCTATGTGATAGTAGTTTACGTAAAGATTACAGGAAAAATAAAACGATGTCTCAATATAACACACTTTTGTAGAAATTAAAAAAAACTAACAAAAATTCGTTAGTTTCACTACTAGTCAACAGATGGCGGTGACCTAAGAATGCTGACTTGCGAAAAAAAATAGTTCGACTATCGGTCAAGAGATGGCGCAACCTAATACTACAGTAATAATTGGTGGCTGGTTCTAATATCATTACCTACTATTTGCCGTACGAATAAACGAAGAATAAGTTTCTACTTAGTAATATAAACAGTTTGCAATGTGGAGCGGCTGAAACGTTTTTCAGTCACCATAAGCAACTGTGGTTAAGATTTGTAAATTAACTGTCCGCCTGTTCGCCCTTCCACCTGCCTGCCGTTTATCCTACTTTTTTAAAGACTGTACTTAAGTAACATATCCAAATATATTTATGATTGTACGGAACCCTCGGTGCGCGAGTCTGACTCGCTCTTGACCGGTTTTTTTTATCAAAATAGGATTTAAACAAGCTTCCACCCACCGCGACCGACGCGACTTCATATTCGCGTGAAGTAGAACAGGAATTACCTAAGGGAATTTAAAAAATCCTTACTTAGCGGATACCTACAGCTACAATCTAAAATGGCGATAATCATCATGCCATCTCACGCGGTTTATCATTTGGTTTTAGTTATATGATAATGATTGAAAAAGCACAATAATTGCTGCTCTATATTGGGGACATTTTACTTTCACCCCAATCTCGATGACAGGGACACAGCTGAAAATCAGTGTCTGGTTCCTTGGAACACTGAGCTGAGTTTCTTTTCAGTCTGCCGCTGCTGCACACTCCGGTACGTTGCTATCTCAGTCAGTATCTTAGTTTAAAGGCAATGATATTTAAAGGTATCTCTTTTTTGTATTGCCTCAAGTGTTCTTGTTGTTGTTAATAATAATAATAATAATAAAATACACTTTATTGCACACATAAAAAGAATTTCAGAAAGAAGGAAAGTTACAGAGAAAAAGCATACAAGAGGCGGCCTTATTGCTAAGCAGCAATTTCTTCCAGGCAACCCTTAGGTGAAAAATAAATAAATAAAGAGGACTAAAAGGGGAGTGGGGTGCAAATATTAAAAAAGGAATAGTGCATTTGAAAGTAAATATATCTATAGGTAAATACAAATAAACTAAAGGAGAATTAAATAAATAGTCAGACAGAATCAGAGGAAAGGAAATAACTTGTTGTTGTTGTTGTTGTATGTTGTAGTGGTTTCTGAATAAATAATTATCTATTTATCTATCTTTAATCTCATGTGCAGTGGTTTGAACTGTGCGATGATGATTAGTTATATCAGGACCAAGTCATATCCCTTTTTTCGCTAAATGGCAGATTCACATTCACAAAATCTGCCGTTTCCAGAATCTGCCATTTAGCGAAAAAAGGGTCATATCATATTATTTTATAAGTAGATAATTTATAACTTGATAGACTTATTTGCTACAGACTGTGTCAAGTTACGTTATAAAGTTCCAATTGTCGAACTAGATTACAAGTTCAATTTGCCGCCCGTACACCAAGTTCATATTTCACATGGTTTGGAAATTTGTAATTGGAAGAAACAGAGTTCACCAACTTTGTAAAGTGTTGCAAGCGAGTAGTTTATTACCACCTAATGAGGGGGTTGTAAATTACTTGGTTTGGTAATACTCTCATTTGGGTCACGAAATTTACGAGATTATTTTTAAAATTTATTGGCTTGGATGCGAGATCGATTTAATCAGAACAAATAGGTAGGAGAGAGCTGAGCGTCAGAAATTAGGTTTTATTAAAAATTGTCATCTGCTTATGGGGTTTTTACATAGAGCAACTTAGCAGGCGACTTTAGTCAATTAGCGCTTTGTATCGACAATCGCTTGTAAAATCTAATCTGTAATGGTGGCAATTCGATATTATAAGCGATTGTCAATAAAAAGCGCTAATTTACAAAAAACGTCTGCCAAGTCGACTCGTGTAAATATTACATTAGAGATCCTTGGGGAATGTCTATGACCATGCCCAAAAGCGAGTGTCGTGCGGCTGATAATATTTTGATGATAATGATACTGAAAAAACCGGCCAAGTGCGAGTCGGACTCGCACACGAAGGATTCCGTACCAAAAAACGGCAAAAAAAAAACACGTTTGTTGTATGGGAGCCCCCCTCAAATATTTATTTTATTCTGTTTTTTGTATTTGTTGTTATAACGGCAACAGAAATACATCATCTGTGAAAATTTCAAATATCTAGCTATCACGGTTCATGAGATACTGCCTGGTGAGAGACAGACAGACAGACAGACGGACAGCAGAGTCTTAGTAAAAGGGTCCCATTTTTACCCTTTGGGTACGGAACCCTAAAAATCAACAAGTTCCAGAATAAGTTAATTAAATTTTCTATCAAAGAGGTTTATTAAAACTTTTTCATCTTCGTCAGCGTAGAAGCTGTAAAGACAAGATCGTAGGTATTATTTTTTAGACTTGACAGGTCCCAGATGACTCCCAATTTAAGAAGAGGAATTTATATTTACATTAATTTTATGAACAAACTCCTTATAAAACTAATGAACATACCTAATATCTAGGTAATAGGTATAGTACTTATTCATTTCAACGAAATGACTGAACGTTCTCACAGCCAACGATAAAACGACATACTAAAATGATACTAAGACTTCGTCTGAATTTTGAGTTCAAAACATTTTAGAGTTAAGCTTCCAATTAGGTCCATTGAAAAAATGCAACCATTTTTACAGAATGTCGCATTCAAGCAAATGTAGTGTAGGTATCATTGTACGACCGCATTCAACCGGCTTTTTATGCTAAGCCGCTATCTCTATTTACTTTATTACTTAACACAGTATCATAAAAGTTAAAACAAACTCCAAAACTCTCACTAACTTCATTACGAGAACATTCTACAGACAAGTCTTTTAGTTTTTGTGGTTGGCTGAGCAGCTTTAGCGTTCTCTTTCATTTTAATTAGGCACGTCTTTTAGTAAAGTCCACTTAAATAAAATAAGATATATTTTATGCAAAATAATGAGACTTTATTTTATTTTGGACTAACTTTCCGCCCGCAGCTTCGTCCGCGTTAAATCGTGCGGGCGGACAGTTGGATTAAAAGTAGCTCTACCAAATTGTCCAAATCGGTCCAGCGCCAGCGGTCTAGGCATGAAAACATAACAGACAGACAGGCAGACAGACAGTTTTATTTTCGCATTTATAATATTATTATGAATGAGTTGCTTTAAATAAAAAAAAAACAAATTTTCATCTTATCCAAAAATTGTAATCACCCAGATTGTGATATTTTGAGATCGATAGTCTTTTATTTCTATGGCGTCACTGCTATCTATTACATAATTTATCTGTCATCATCATCATATCAGCCGTACGACACCCACTGCTGGGTATAGGCCTATTAGGTAGATACCTAGTAGTATAGTAGTAGCACAGATGTGCTACTACTATACTCAAATACTTTATAATAGTGTTCTTAATTTTTTGACAACAAAAATTACGTGATATTTCCAAAGTGTTTAAGTTATTATTTTGGAAACTAGAGTGAAACCTGGAACACCGACCTAGTCTTGAATCCCTAATGTTCAAGGTAAAGTTTTGAATTCAAACTCATACTGAATCTCAACGATATTGGTTCAAAGAATTTATTTCTCATAAAAACATGAAGTTTATATTAAATTTAATGAGAAAACAAGTTTTTCATTATACATATATATTTTGTGGCTATAGTTGCGACAAAGACGTTATAGCAGTAATTATGACAAATTTCCACAAACATAACATAATATTTGTATTTGGTCAATAAATAGAACCACTAATCTGGTCCATGTGGGTTTTGGCACGCGAGCCGAGCGGACAATTTATTACTTCAATATGCTATTACGTAGAACAAAGATAAGAGTCAATTATAAACACAAGACATAATATTATTATGTACACGCTGTACTCGTTACCGAACGTGTATTTCCAATGTAGTATTACAGTTAAGGGTTAGTAGGTACCTAGGTACCATATATAGTCATATTGGATTTTGATATTTTGAGGTTAAAATTGCATACCCAAAATACATCTGTCATTCAGGATAGGTACTAGAGTCTGTCTAAAAAGTCTGTTTACATGAGAAATTATTAAATTATTTATAAAAACTTATACTGGTAACCCTGTTGGTGCTGTCAAAATTCTAATTGTAAACATATTTATTTATTTATTTAAATGGGTATTGGTGGGGTGGTTGGGGATTTAGGTGGTAATAGGTGGTAATAAAATTACCTTTGAAATTACCCATGTAAACAGACTTTTAGACAGATCACAGACTCTAATATTACTATTACCACAGACGATAGAACAGTACTACGTTTATTACAGACGTTGTTTTTCAACGTCACAAAGAGCAACGACTTCACACAGTATTACCACTATTATTTATTCTTGTGGTGCGAGCGAAGTGTCTCTGCTTGCTTGGGCAAAAACGCTTTTTCTTATATCTGTCCGTCTGTTCTTCTCTACAGGTCTCATTTCTCAACCGATTCTCGTGAAATTTTGTGAGCAGGTTTGAAATTTGTTTTTTTTTTTTGTCGTCGAGACAGTTTTTCTCAATTTTTCAAAAAAAAATCACACATTTCGAAATATGTTCAAAATTTGAAGCGCCATCTGGCTAGCTGGATGCTTGGATGCGAATAGATATAATAAAACAATAACAGAACCCTCGTGGCGACATCTATTAGATTAATTTTTAAGCAACATACAATTTGAGCTACTTTTTGATGCACAAACGCGAGGTCTACAGCTCACTGAGCCGAGCCACCAGTTTAACGCTGTGCCGACCATTAATAAAACAAATTTTTCTTTGTTCTGTGATTAAAACTATACTTAGGCTTGAAACTATAATTAAAAAAACATTAGCAGCTCTCTTGTTTTGTGAATGATAGTTATTCAAAATAGGAATTAGATTATTATTAGAAATCAATGATTTCAATCATTTCGTTAATTTTGACTATGAAAATTTCTTTTAGCGTTGTACAAAATTAGTTGTACTGATGATACTAGTTTCCATCCCAGCCTTCAACTACTCTACTAACATAATAATGAATGTGAATCTGTCAGAAACTGAAACTTGCTCTATGTCCGCCAGAGGCGATGTTTGAGTTTCCATATAATTTGGCTGCCAAGTACCTACAAGACGCTATCGTCGCGAATGATAGGATCCTTGCTAACATGAAAGGGGTGAATGTACCGAAGTGTAAATATCAACTTCTATATAGATAGGTATCGAAATTATTTAACTGTGTCTCTCTAATTCAGAGCCATGTTGTAGATTACACTAGCGACACAGGCACAACCTTTTTTAGGGTTCCGTACCCAAAGGGTAAAAACGGGACCCTATTACTAAGAATTCGCTGTCCGTCTGTCTGTCTGTCTGTCTGTCACCAGGCTGTATCTCATGAACCGTGATAGCTAGACAGCTGAAATTTTCACAGATGATGTATTTTTGTTGCCGCTACAACAACAAATACTAAAAACAGAATAAAATATATATTTAAGGGGGGCTCCCATACAACAAACGTGTTTTTTTTTGCTGTTTTTTGCTCGATATTAATAACGACAACAGGTAGACAGTTGAAATTTTCACAGATGATATATTTTTGATGCTGCTATAATAATAAATACTAAAATCAGAATAAAATACATATTTAAGGGGGGCTCCCATACAACAAACGTGATTTTTTTGCCGTTTTTTGGTACGGAACCCATCGTGCGCGAGTCCGACTCGCACTTGGCCGGTTTTTCATTATCATTCCTTATAAAGAACGAAGACGTAAAGACGAAACTGTCCCTTTACTATTTACCTATATACCAATATAGCCAAACCAACAACTTTAATAAAAAACCTTAAAAAAACATCTCTAAAAAGCAAGAAATAATGTTCAAATCGATTAATTTAAACACGTCTATTGAAGTCGGGTAGAGCTGGAAGTAATTTTTAGGGTTCCGTAGCAAAATGGTAAAAAAGGAACCCTTATGGTGTGACTCAGTCTGTCTGTCTGTCTGTCTGTCTGTCTGTCTGTCACAGCTGGATATCTCGAGAACTACTAATGGTATCAACTTGAAATTTGGAATAGTTTAAGATGACATTTGTCCAACTATTTCGCGAATAAGAAATAAATAAAATAATAAATATCTTTTTTACAACAGGAACTGAAAAGGGGTCTTAAAAATTTGAAGTGGGGCAACTAGGGCATGTGGGGTATCATATAAAAGAGCGTCGTTTGCACGTTTTTAAACATTTTTTCTTTTTTTTAGGCCGCATAGTTTTCGACTTATGGTGAAAATTGTAAAAAAAAAATACCGTTCCCCCCCCTTATCTCCGAAGGTTGCAGAGAGAAAAATCTGAAATAATTCTATGTGATAGTAGTTTATGTAAAAATTACAGGAAAAATAAAACGATGTCTCAATACAACACACTTTTTAAGAAATTCAAAAAACAATCAAATTTTTTTTAGTTTTACTACCAGTCAACAGATGGCGCTGTCCTAAGCATGCTAACCTAAGGAAAAATATAGTTCCACTATCGGTAAAGAGATGGCGCAACCTAACACTACAATAACATATTGGTGGCTGGTTCTAAAATAATTACCTACTATTTGCCGTACGAATAAACGAAGAATAAGTTCCTACTTAGTAATATAAACAGTTTGCAATGTGGAGTGGCTGAAACGTTTTTCAGTCACCATAAGCAGCTGTGGTTAAGATTTGTAAGTTAACTGTCCGCCTGTTCGCCCTTCCAACTGTCTGCCGTTTATCCTACTTTTTTAAAGACTGTACTAAAGTAACATATCCAAATATATTTATGATTGTACGGAACCCTCGGTGCGCGAGTCCGACTCGCTCTTGACCGGTTTTATTTACTTATGGTATCGTTTATATTCTAAAAACTTCACCCGACTTCATTAGACGTGTTTTAATTAATCGATTTGAACATTATTTCTTGCTTTTTTTAGAGTTGTTGTTTCAAGGTTTTTGAAGAAGGTTTTGCTTTTTTTAAGTTTTTTATTTTAAACTTTTTTGTGGTAGGTATATAAGTAATTATTATTATTATTATTATTATTATTAATTCATTTATTTCAGATAACAAGATCCATAATGGTATCAGTCATTCAAGTCAGGTAATGAAATTATAAAATAAAACGTTTTAATATTTCACTTTTTTCAATGGTATACCCTTAGTAACTCAATTTCCACAGAGTTCCGTTAGGCCTTCGCAGTTCAACTCTAGTCCAGAACGTCCTTGACAACAGATAGGTACTTAACTTGTTTTTGATAAACCTAGGTACCAATATTTCAATCACTATACAGTTCCTTTTTGATTTTGAGGAGTTCCCTTGTGTATCTTTAAAATCCAAAGTGCAATACCAAATAAATTAATATGGTATCATTTTTAAGGTGTCTTCTTTCAAACAAAAAAAGAATCATCTAAATCGGTTTATAAACAAAAAAGTAATGGTTGGACATAGGGTTACCAGGACCAAAATTCGGAAATCCGGTCGCAAGAGGTTGAAAATCCTGATTTTTGGACAAAAGTCCGGTCTTAGACTCAAAAAAAAGGTAGGCCATTTACATTAGAAACAACTTACATTATTATCAGCTGGCAACAGTTTTAAAATAGTTTTTTTTTGTAAAATTTTTCACAAGTGGGTGGTTTCTTAGAAGATAATTATGGGCATCTTTCAGGAAACCATCCATTCATAGAGCCTAGTCGCGCGCTCCGATCTGTGCGGAGATGATGGTTAATACAAAATCTTTAAAATCAATGATTGTGTACCTAATGATTTTGACCAAGCAAGATTGAAAATCCGGTCTCGAATGAAATCCGGGCGGAGTCCGGTCTGAGCTCATAAAATCCGGTCAAGACCGGATTTATCCGGTCAGATGGTAACCCTAGTTGGACATCCGTCTGAATTCATATAAAATGGTAACGAAAACGATAGTATTTTCAAGATTTCTTGAAAACTACCAAACCGATTTCAAAATTTAAAAAATATAACCAACTTGAATACAAATTTAATGTTTTAACGTTTGAATCATTTCAATCGGTTCAGCTGTCTTCGAGAAATCGGTTTACATACATATAAAAAAATGCGACGAATAGATAACCTCCTCGTTTAAAAATTTTTGAAGTCGGTTAAAAAGAGCATTAATTGCGTTTACAGAATAGTTATCAGCAAATCGACATCATTACGAAACAATAATAAAACCACTCACAATACAGAAAAACAAGTCTAAAAGGGAACGTAAATTTATATCCCCAAATATTAGTGTCCCCACTTACGAGTTCGGGAATACCGCGACCCGAGCTTCGGAATATCGCATTATCGGGACTTCCTGGAGTGGCGTGTTTTTGGGGCAAGGTCGCCGCTCTAGGAAAACAAACTTACCGAATATATCGCTAGATCAAAAGTATGAAGTGTGGATTTTCATGGTTTAAGTGCTGGTTTGTCAAAAATGACATGGGATTTTTGTGATCACAATCTTGAAGAGTACAAAAACAAAATATGAATTGTTATTGAGAATAGAAACGTCAAGTTTCTATTCATCAGCCATTTTTATTGTCCCCATCGCTGGGGCACAGGCCTGATATAAGGACGATGGGCCGTAACCCACCACGCGGGCCCAACGCGGATTGGTGGGTGTTAACGACAGCAAATGCAGCAGGGACCAACAGCTTAACGTGCATTCCGAAGCACGGAGGAGCTCAAGATAATACATTTTTGGTTACCCATCCCATGACCGACCCTTGTGAAAGTTGCTTAACCTCCTCAATCACTGGGTCAGGCGGTAGACCACTGCCCCATCGAGCATAGGAAGCATAGAAGGAGAACAGAAACTTATAAGCAAAAAGAGCGATGTAGAATTATCACCTAGTAGGTACTTTTAGATCTTCAGATAAAAGTTTCTATAAAATATTTGTTTCTGTGGTAAACCATAAGCTTAATAATAGACCAGCCTTACCAGTACAAAGTACAGGATAATAAGATTTTCCCAATTCAATTCCATAAGATAAAACAACAAAGTCGGCACCACGCAGACTAAAAATATATCGAAAATACAGTCTACCGTTAAAATTAATCTGGATAGATTGAAGGGAAACTTTGGAAGAGTTTTTGAAACAGTTGGTTGTCTTAGGACTTGAATGTTGGTTTTGGATAATTGATTGGCAATCAGAATAACTTTAGGATAATATTCTTGAATAATGCAGATGATTCCTTCGCTTATCCACTATTATTAAGTCATTAAGTTGAAATCAGTGTGGGACAGGTAAGGTCGAGGAAGTTTGAGTAACTATTACGACATTTGATTCAAGAGATATATCTCTGAGATAAACTCGTGCAATCGTGATAATCGGTGATCGATAAACCTCGTGTTTGTAATTAAGGCTTCGATATGTGAAATCATTTTGTCTCTGTCTTTTTCTTTACGTGTAAAGAGTATGGAAAATAACCTCACTTCTGCACCTTTTCGATGTTTTTCGTTGTTTTTTCATCACTATCTTTAGCACAATTATCTTTCTTGAAAATAAGTTATTGGAGCAACTGCACAGTACCTTAAAGTGTATTTTGATGTAGAATTCAATACGTTTACGTTATTATTTACGCCAAAAATATGGCCCGCAACAAGCGCTTTTGATGATATTCTGATTTTTTTTACAATCAACTGTGAAGTTTATACTCAATTTAATGTTTGTAGCAACTAGATAAACTCTTTAGCTTGTCGTATGATTTTTCTGGTGGCTACAAGTTTACATTTTCTATATAAAAATATGGCCCGCGCAAACCATGTTTTCCTATTACCACCCCTTAAACGTGCGTTGCAGATACTGGATAAGAATAGCTCTAAATATTTTTTTTGTCTTTTTATTTTCTTTTTTATATTAATGCAGTAAGTGAAGTATTTAAACGTGCCAAGCATATCCGCGTATGCTTCGACACAATAAAGAGGATTTGCTACATTGTTATTCAACTTTCAACTTTAATGAAAAAAAAAGAGTTGCGATCATTCAAAGCGTCAAAGTTTTGGTTGAAGTGGTAGCGTTAGAAATATACAATAATTGTTATGTGGTTGTACTGTACAGAATAAATCTTTTTCTACTCGAATTTACCGACCTTTTGTGATATTTGGAATCCCACTGAGATCTAATCAAAGAATGTCAAGGTGGCCAATTATTTGTTAGCCATATCACCTAATGACGTTTCTTTAACAAATGTTTTATTTCACGATTCCGATTTATTTAGTTTGCTTGCGAGTTGCGAGCTTGCCTCCACAAAAGAAGGGAAAAGTATGCCTCTGCAGTTCTGCACACAAGTTAGAATAACCCGTCTTCGTCAGAAAAAATAATTTGAAGGAATTAAAACATTAAATATGACAGAAGAAAAAGTAATTGATCACTATGATGTCAATGGGTCTAGTCTACAAACTAAGGAACAGAAAACGTTCGAATCATCTGTTAGCGATACACAGACAATGCCATAAGTGCTCAAGTGGTGCCAACATCGAGTGCTTTGCTAAAGTATCAGTTAGATAGCTGCCATAACAATGTCGAACGACGCATTTGTTCGCAGATGCAAAGCTCTTAAGGATTTATGCTGGAGACGATAGTTGTGGTGGTCCCCGAGGCTGCGTGTCGCTTGTCTGCTGCTAATGACCAATCTGTATGTGATACTTACTGTATCTGTTTTGATCGTCTAGTGATTTATATGATTATAATATCCCAAAATATAACTCAGCTTAAACCAAGTGTACCTTTTAACAATCTTGTCTGAGAATGTTAATGTTGTATGCCTTTAGATAATAAGCTTGAGGTGTAATAATAATTTTTCGATTAATAAAAGATTACAATGATTTTAATACACGTTTGGATTCAATCTTGATATGTGGGAACCCCTCTATGTGATCCCTGAATTCCCTAATTTAGTTTTGACATCATCGTTAGACGTGTGTCAATTTATCGCTGTCTTATTAACCCTTTTTTATTATTAATTTTATGGGAGAGAAAATTTTTCTCTCCTTCTTTTTGAAAACAGATGGCCATCTTAAGAGGGTAATAGATCAGCTTTTAGCGCTTTCAATATATATGTCCTATGCTAATTCTACGTTGGACACAAGAAGGAATGTTACCTCATATAACCTCAAGTTAAATCCAAACAGCGTGTTTCTGATTTAGAATAAAATCAAATGAATACTAATTATTACTTTATGAATCACAACCTCTAGCCTAAATTCAATTATAGTGTCAAAGATTTATGACAACTTCATAAATAATTCATGTTGAATGAATGGCATTTCTTCTAGATATATAACGTGCTCTAGATGAGAGTCTTATCTAAGCTGAATTTGGTATCAATTAACAGGGCTATCAATTTTAAACCAATAAAATTCTAAGTTCTGTTCGAAAGAACTGTGATAGCTTTTGCTCTATCTATAAACATGTACCAAGTATTTTTCAAGTGTCATGACACTGTAAATCAAATTCAAAGTAAGAAAATCTAATTTTGTCCATTACCCAACAGACAAAATAAGCATCATCATCGAAGATGACACATAAAAGGTATTAAACACTATCTCTAGAAAATAGTTATTGCAAATAATTCTTCAGTGAAAAAGGGGTGCCTATAAATGGGAAAATAAATATGAAAACAGAATAATTGTAAGAGTCATTTATTATTTGCAATGTTTGTTTTGGTATTTGTTTGATTATTTGTTTTGTTCAAGAAAATTACTTTAATTGGTTTTGATTTAGTGATTTGACTGTTAAGTTATTATAATTATTTAATAAAAAGGTTTAATTTAGAGGTTTTGATTATTTTTGAAATTATCTGATTATTATGAATCATTAATAGTATATATTATATAAATAAGTCTTTAATTTTAAATTGTTTGATTATTTGATCAATTTAAAAATAATGCTTTGATTATTAGAACAACTTATAAAATGACTCTTGATAGAAACTATTGAATTAATTTGATCAATTTCTCGCGCTAGAAAGAAATCGACCCCTCGCTTTAGTTCTAAAGCAAATGAATATGGAAAAATAAAGCGAGATAAAAAAAAAAACCATATTCGCTATTTAATTCCTTATTCTAAACAACACACATGAAAAACAAGAGTGAACTATAACATAGCGTATCTATTTTAGACTTTTAGGTATGTGAGATCGATGCACATCAATTAGATAATTTATTTACTTAACACAAGTTATAAATGAGAAGTCTAAAATAGGTATTTGTTTATACATAATTCTTATTTCTATTTACTTAACTTATCTTTCTGCAGTAAGGAGCTCCTTCACTACTATTCATAAATAGGTAATATAAGTTTTAATACTTCATAATTGAAACCAAAGAAAGGGACACCAATTTTAGGTAAGCAAAATTTTACAACACAACGTCTACATTTCACCGTGTCCCCAACGCTAATCCTCCGCCTTTTCAAATATCTCTATACAATTGTTAACAACAATAGAATTACATCTATTTTATTCTAATACGCTCTTCCTGTTATGAAGATAGAGTCCAATTTGGTTTATCACAACTCCTGCGCACTTTTCACAAAACCACACCCTTAATGCTGCGACGCGCTGTTTGATTGGCTTGTCCTTGATTTTGGTTTCAGTTTCCACCCAATAGATAGCGTTACTTGTCCAAAATATGCCTCGAATTGTTTCCAACATTCAATTTAGAATGTCTTCAGTCATCATCTGATTAAACCTGAAAACTAAAAGGTATTTGCGTAGAAACTGCATTTTTAGGTTTCGAAAATAACTAGAGAGACATAGTATTATGTCTCCTTAGTCCTTATCCATCAGAACTTAAGGTCCAAGTTTGTTTGAACAAACGAAGTTCAGTTATCACATTGCATTTCCGCGTAAATATTTCTTTTTTTATATACGTTTTGGGTCGACGACGCCGACGTCCCAAACGTGGCACTTATCTTCCATTTTAAAGATGTGGAATATTTTTTAACGATATTTACGATCTAAAATGTCAACCTTGTAGAAAATTTATTGTCCCTTTTCAAGTGTCAAAAAAAAAGGAGATTTGAGTTACATTACTTTGCAACGAATTTCTAAGACGTTTTTTTAATGGTAGCCACATGTTGAAATGTTTGGCAATGTTTTCAGAACTATAGATTTTTTTTCTTGTCGTGTATGGCCTATGGTCCATTACACAACCCCCCCAGATTCTGTTACGTTATTGAAAATTTTAGTAACATAATCTTTTCTCGAAGATTTGGTTTTATTTCAACCAAATCTCTATAAACTGTTAGACAACAATAAAAAAATCTTCTGTAAGTTCGCCTTTCTAACTATTCCGACGGCCACAATAAAATGACCTTCTTTTATGCAATGCGCTTTAAGGTTCCAACACAAAAAAAAAAAATCCGAGAACCCTCGCCACTATTTTTTTCTCTTTTTCGGACATCTGTCTGATAAACCTTTAGTAGGTACTTATTTTATTATTCAAAGTAATACCTACAAAATTGTTTAGCATTACCTACTACATTACTGCTTTCATAATATTAGGCCTGCGCATAATAATGTATAAACATTGCCACAAAACATAACTTTGAATTTAATTAAGTACTATGTATGCCTTGTTTTAACGATTTCAATACAATGCAATAAGATGTAAAATCTCGTAACTCAACTCGTTATTATATTTATTGCTTTGAATTATTTAAATGTTTTAATTTGACGTAGTGTTTTATTTCAATTGTTTTGGTTGGTTTTTTCTTTACTATTTATACCTAACTTCGGAAACCTCAATCGTTCTTATAAGCTTTTCCTCAGATCTTCTAGTACTTAATTTCGTCACATTTATCATCCGTTGATTCTGTTACGTTTTATCTAAACGATAGTTCATATGTAAGTCATACGCTCAAAACTAACCTTTGAAAAAAAAACCTAAAATTACATTTCATCTCAATCAATGAAATTTAAACCATTTAATTGTCATTGTTTTATTAACAAAAATTCTCTTATCACTTCCTAAAGAAACATCTTTCTACCACTGTAAATATTATTCAACTAATTATTTATTGCAGACAATAATGTCTATTGTTTAGTTAATTCTTGAATTATCAAAATGTTATATTAATATGCAACTTAGTTTGATGTTTTTACCGAATTTACTTTTTGTTAGATTATAAATTGATTGATATAATTATCACTTTAACCCTTTTAAACCAGATAGGTACTACTATATTTTATGGACAGAAAATATCTTCATTAAAACCGAAGTCTTATAAGACTAAACATATTGTATAGTAAATAATTGGAATCACTCTATGTTTACAACGATTTAACCCTGCAAGTTTTGCATAAAGCTTTTTCAAGCTGCCCTTTGTTCAATGTAGGTTTCCATTGTATATGTACTTTCACTGAATTAAAATAAACTTATATTAATGTTTATATTTTTATATACTATAATGTAAAGTATTGAATCACCACATTATGACACCATATCTCTTCTCAAACCGGGGTTCGAACCCGTGACCATTTATAAATGTTTTTCACTAAACTATTGAGTCACTTCGCAATCTCGTGTTTCTTTCCCTTTGTTAATATCACCATACCTAGAAGAGATCGCTTTTAGCGTTAAGCTCAAACTGTTTTACCACTCGACTAAGTTTTATTATAATATCTTAATTTTCTATCTAGTAAAATAAATCTTAAAGATTAAAATGTCCTTAAATCTTTTAAAGATAGCTGATGGTCACATCTACTTGATATGCTCTAAGCAACTTCTTTCCAATTCAACTTTACGAGTTTCCATTGTTTAACTTTACTATTTATTAACTACTTCTTTCACGTATGTAATAATCCACCTGATTCGAACAGGGCAGGGGTATGCACCCAAATTCATCTTAATTTCGATTTGTAATTTAAATACTAATTTGCACTTAAATTATAATCAGACAAGACAGACAAAAAACTAAACTTATCTCCACTCCATTTACTTATACGTACAATACTTAAATTGCGACCTTATGTTTTCCTTCTTTCTGTCCTTAATAATTTTGCAATAATCAAATCAATCAGATTTGATTTTTGATCTCCTTCCCATTCTTTTACAACTGGTTATTAATTTATCCAATGACGATTAACCCCATAATTTGAAATTGCAAAATCTATTTTCACTCCGTAGCTAGATATCTTAAATGACTAAACTTAGATTACTTTTATCTATTATTTGATCAATATACTTGATTCGAAGAAGTAATGTTGTGCTTTGGCCTAGTGTATAATATAGCTTAAAGTACTAAATTATTGATTCAATTTCTCAATCGGCAGTCAAAATATTATGTGAATTCTGGATCTAACAGAATCTTTCATTTCCAATTCAAAATGAATATGAAATAACCATGTCTATTTTTAAATAACTAAATTTAGGTATTATAGAAATACTCTAAGTATAACTTTCCATTTCATAGCAATGCAATACCTCCATGAGGTTTTCTTAACAATTCACTTTTACTAATTGAATAGCACATAACCAAATACCAAATATCGGCACGTTTTGTTCTTTCTTAGAAAGTTACATTCCAGATTGTTTTATAACTTTAAAATCTCTTACCTACAGTTTGAATTGTATATCTATTGTATTGACTCTATTGTTGTAAAGTCCTTTCCGTTTAAGTTTACTTAAATAAAGAATCTTTAAAACAACCAGATGGCCTTTTGTTGATAATGGCCAGTCCGTGGGTCAGCTCACAAAATAACTATCTATTGTTTCTCAGAAACCCAACAGCTGCACCGCCAGTTTGGTACCATTTTAGCCTGAGGAATTTTTTTTTCGTTTCAACCTTTTGAAAACAAAAAATATTGATGTGCGTCAAACTATACTTTAAACTCCTTTTAATTTTTCTGGTAGGTATTTTCCTAATCTCTTAAATTGGGTTCAGATTTCTATCTTAATATATCCTATTCCTAACTTAAATTTAGATTTCATGTAAGTACACATTGATAAATTCATACACCTGTATGAATAATTTTACTCGTTTCTCGTTCATAATAATAGTACTAAAATGAAGTGTATCCATCCTTAAATAAACCATGGTATTATGTAATAAAATTAATTCAAACTATTTTAATTAGATCGACTTAGTTTTTCTCATCTAATAATATTGTAACTCAAATAAACTGAATTCAAATGTATTCATTATTCATCTTGCCTCGATTCGAACGAAGCCGAAATTCATTTCCTAAATAAAATAAAAATTGATAATATCCATTGTTGATCCATCTTTATGACTGATATAACTGTTGCTCACTATATATGAACCTTCTCAACAACTAATCTTACTTTAGTTCAAAACTACACTAAGTAATATACTTCGATTTTAATAAAGATAAACATCTGGTCAATAACTGATACGAATATCAAAAATAAATCATTAGCTTTACAATTTTATTTTATTCCAATGATATATGATTTAAATATAATTTGAATTTTGATCGTACTTAAAT
This sequence comes from Agriphila geniculea, assembly GCA_943789525.1. Lineage (NCBI taxonomy): Eukaryota > Metazoa > Arthropoda > Insecta > Lepidoptera > Crambidae > Agriphila > Agriphila geniculea. The sequence goes on from OX038874.1 coordinate 17,418,590, forward strand.
TTTGTATTTCTGTTTATAACATTACGTTTTCAACTTATAAAAATGTTGTTTTTATAAATGTCGTTTGTTCCGTACGTCTTTGTATCGTTTAAAACTTCCTAAATGACTAATTAACCGCACAGCTACCTGCCTAATTTAGTAATACTCTAATGAACTAACAGACCTATTATCCTAAAATTGTACGCAAATCTAACGCTTCGATTTACTTTAAACTTTCCCGCTAATATATCAATCCGTTGTTATTGAATAACATCCGTCTTCGTCGTATACCTACGCCTACCTACCTATCTATACCTACCTAAAATCTTTCGCGCCTATCTCAAATCCTAAAAAATGCCGCTGCCTTTCTTTCGCGTCGCGTCAAAACATTCGAACCGTAATAATTTTTTTTTCTAACGCTTTGCCTACAACTGTAATAAAAGAATTTCTAAAACGTTATTGTGTGGGACTAACAAAGAATATTGTTTTAGGTACCGAACGAAACACAATGCAACAATGATAACTTGAACTTCGCTGCCTGTAAAAGTACACAATAATTAAAAATATTGCCATGCACACTAGAATGAATTTCAAACGAATTGCAGGGTGAAATTTGTCGGCAGTTATAATATGATAATTATGGGTCTTTATCACAAATAGGAAGTTAGTAATTTCTCCTCTCCCAAAGGTTTAGAATAAACATATTCTTATTTAATTGTCAAGATATTTAAAATTATAGAATTAGTATTCAAAATTTCAGTCTGCAATGTTTGATAAAATTTAAATATAAATATGCTGAAATATAATATTGGGATATGATATAAAGTTTCTACGTTGTGTAATTATTTAAAGGTTCGATTCCCAGTTGCGTTTGCTGTAAGTGAACACAAAATCTAAGAATCTTGGTCACCGAGCACCATGTGTGGTGGTCCCCGAGGCTGCGTGTCGCTTGTCTGCTGCTAATGACCAATCTGTATGTGATACTTACTGTATCTGTTTTGATCGTCTAGTGATTTATATGATTATAATATCCCAAAATATAACTCAGCTTAAACCAAGTGTACCTTTTAACAATCTTGTCTGAGAATGTTAATGTTGTATGCCTTTAGATAATAAGCTTGAGGTGTAATAATAATTTTTCGATTAATAAAAGATTACAATGATTTTAATACACGTTTGGATTCAATCTTGATATGTGGGAACCCCTCTATGTGATCCCTGAATTCCCTAATTTAGTTTTGACATCATCGTTAGACGTGTGTCAATTTATCGCTGTCTTATTAACCCTTTTTTATTATTAATTTTATGGGAGAGAAAAATTTTCTCTCCTTCTTTTTGAAAACAGATGGCCATCTTAAGAGGGTAATAGATCAGCTTTTAGCGCTTTCAATATATATGTCCTATGCTAATTCTACGTTGGACACAAGAAGGAATGTTACCTCATATAACCTCAAGTTAAATCCAAACAGCGTGTTTCTGATTTAGAATAAAATCAAATGAATACTAATTATTACTTTATGAATCACAACCTCTAGCCTAAATTCAATTATAGTGTCAAAGATTTATGACAACTTCATAAATAATTCATGTTGAATGAATGGCATTTCTTCTAGATATATAACGTGCTCTAGATGAGAGTCTTATCTAAGCTGAATTTGGTATCAATTAACAGGGCTATCAATTTTAAACCAATAAAATTCTAAGTTCTGTTCGAAAGAACTGTGATAGCTTTTGCTCTATCTATAAACATGTACCAAGTATTTTTCAAGTGTCATGACACTGTAAATCAAATTCAAAGTAAGAAAATCTAATTTTGTCCATTACCCAACAGACAAAATAAGCATCATCATCGAAGATGACACATAAAAGGTATTAAACACTATCTCTAGAAAATAGTTATTGCAAATAATTCTTCAGTGAAAAAGGGGTGCCTATAAATGGGAAAATAAATATGAAAACAGAATAATTGTAAGAGTCATTTATTATTTGCAATGTTTGTTTTGGTATTTGTTTGATTATTTGTTTTGTTCAAGAAAATTACTTTAATTGGTTTTGATTTAGTGATTTGACTGTTAAGTTATTATAATTATTTAATAAAAAGGTTTAATTTAGAGGTTTTGATTATTTTTGAAATTATCTGATTATTATGAATCATTAATAGTATATATTATATAAATAAGTCTTTAATTTTAAATTGTTTGATTATTTGATCAATTTAAAAATAATGCTTTGATTATTAGAACAACTTATAAAATGACTCTTGATAGAAACTATTGAATTAATTTGATCAATTTCTCGCGCTAGAAAGAAATCGACCCCTCGCTTTAGTTCTAAAGCAAATGAATATGGAAAAATAAAGCGAGATAAAAAAAAAAACCATATTCGCTATTTAATTCCTTATTCTAAACAACACACATGAAAAACAAGAGTGAACTATAACATAGCGTATCTATTTTAGACTTTTAGGTATGTGAGATCGATGCACATCAATTAGATAATTTATTTACTTAACACAAGTTATAAATGAGAAGTCTAAAATAGGTATTTGTTTATACATAATTCTTATTTCTATTTACTTAACTTATCTTTCTGCAGTAAGGAGCTCCTTCACTACTATTCATAAATAGGTAATATAAGTTTTAATACTTCATAATTGAAACCAAAGAAAGGGACACCAATTTTAGGTAAGCAAAATTTTACAACACAACGTCTACATTTCACCGTGTCCCCAACGCTAATCCTCCGCCTTTTCAAATATCTCTATACAATTGTTAACAACAATAGAATTACATCTATTTTATTCTAATACGCTCTTCCTGTTATGAAGATAGAGTCCAATTTGGTTTATCACAACTCCTGCGCACTTTTCACAAAACCACACCCTTAATGCTGCGACGCGCTGTTTGATTGGCTTGTCCTTGATTTTGGTTTCAGTTTCCACCCAATAGATAGCGTTACTTGTCCAAAATATGCCTCGAATTGTTTCCAACATTCAATTTAGAATGTCTTCAGTCATCATCTGATTAAACCTGAAAACTAAAAGGTATTTGCGTAGAAACTGCATTTTTAGGTTTCGAAAATAACTAGAGAGACATAGTATTATGTCTCCTTAGTCCTTATCCATCAGAACTTAAGGTCCAAGTTTGTTTGAACAAACGAAGTTCAGTTATCACATTGCATTTCCGCGTAAATATTTCTTTTTTTATATACGTTTTGGGTCGACGACGCCGACGTCCCAAACGTGGCACTTATCTTCCATTTTAAAGATGTGGAATATTTTTTAACGATATTTACGATCTAAAATGTCAACCTTGTAGAAAATTTATTGTCCCTTTTCAAGTGTCAAAAAAAAAGGAGATTTGAGTTACATTACTTTGCAACGAATTTCTAAGACGTTTTTTTAATGGTAGCCACATGTTGAAATGTTTGGCAATGTTTTCAGAACTATAGATTTTTTTTCTTGTCGTGTATGGCCTATGGTCCATTACATAGTCTCTTTTATTTCTGAGTTATAAGTTTTGTAAGAAATGATCAGTGGTCATTGGAATAGAAGAAATATTCAACAGTTAATCAAAGATTGCTTTCAATAGCATCCGATGATATTGTTGGAAAATGTAGAATCGCATTTTCACTTCGTACGTGAGAATAACCGCTTTTTCATCAATGATTGAAAACAACCAAGAGACACGTCAAGTGTGTGTGGCGGGTTAAACTTTTTGTTTCGATGTATACATTTTAGATGAGGTTGAGTTTAAATGAGATGTTTTATTTTTAAATGCTGTCTTTTGCAAGCAATAATATTTGTCTTCAAAAAGTTTAATGTTTAATATCATAGTTTTCTGAACACAAACATAAGATTGTATTGATAGCACAAAAAAAAAACAAAAAATGCACAGATTCCCTGCATAGCACGAACTACTAGGACATTGAAGTGAAATTCAGACATAAGGAAATAACAAAATCCAAAAAAAAATCGATAAAAGTTCAAAATATTCCAACAAAATAAACTCTCATACACACCCGACTTCCATACCACAGTACTGTATAACCACGATGCGCTAAATGTCACTCATCGAGGTACTTTTTTGAGGGCGCACCTACAGCCTGTATTTTTTTTTATTTTCAAAATTTTGATCTCATTCGACAGCCAACTAAATACCCTAGAACCGTTTTTCTATTTTTTTAAATTTCGACTTAGTTCTCGAGACATCCGGGCCCAAAGTCAAAATTCTTTGAAATTCCTTCATCATCTGATAGATCTCGTCAATCAGCGTCCTTGAAACCCTATTTATCTATGAACTACCAATAGCTTCCATACAATCGCCGTGTCGCACTAAACTCCCAAATGGTACCTAGTACCCAGCGATCTAAAAGTAATTTTCAATGACAAAAGTGAATCTGACATTTCTGAAGTATATCACCATATAATAATAATATGGTCCATTATTATAAGATTTTTGAAAGAAAGGTTTTCTATCGGTGCAATAATTGCAACCGCACAACCAATAGCAATACCTTACCATCCTCTCTGTGCGCTAGTGTCACCAACTGCTGTTTTACAACGATTCTAACTAGCCACAGACTGTTGCAAAGACAAAAGCAGTGAACTACAAAGTAAAGTAGGTACAAGGTGGGGTTCCTCCCAAAGCTCCATGACTCTATTGTTCTTCATTTCCCACTGGGTCCGTGAAATTTTAAAATGTTCATATATGAATTCCCAATGGGTCCACGAGACTTATCCGAAGTACAATCAACAAAAACGATACAAGAGAGTTTGTGCTATTTGCACTCGCCAGAACAGTTTTTAAATATTTTATGTTTTTCTATTTTTCTTTCTTGTAATATAAATGCCTCCAAAGAAGGTTAACTTTCACAATTTTCAAATTCCTAAGTTTAAAATATGTAATAAGATTAAAGGTTTCACGAGTTTTGAAAATTACAAAAGTTAACCTTCTTTATATTTATGTGACCTGGTACTTTGGAGACGTTTTTCTTACAAAGGATTGAAAAACATATATTTTATATATCCTAAAGTGATTGGCAATAAAATAACTCAGCTTTTACTGTTGATTGTACCAAATATTCTCATGGATCCGCTGGGAAAGAAAATGCTTTTTAATTTTTAACGTCGTGGACCCGTTGGGAACCAAAGTATGAACTTACATTTTTTGAAAACAATAGAGCTGTAGAGCTTTGGGAATGGTGTGTGGCCAGATTTGTATTTCAATTACCTAAGCTACCAGAGACCCAATTCTACAAAATAGTATTTTAAGTAAACGAAAACGGAATTGCTCTCCAAATACGACTTAATACTTATATAATTTTTAATTATATATTTATTAGCGGTACCTTTCCTGATAGCGTTGTCACGTGAACTTTATCATATCACTATTTCATCGGGATTGGAATATGAAATTAAAGAAAAAACCTGTAGTACAATCAATAAATAATGTTATTTTAATTAATCGTTCAAAATTTCATGTTAATCACTCAATAACTTTCAAAATGGCCACTATTTTTTACTAAATGTACTCTCCTGTTAAATTGCGATTATGTAGATGTATTTCTCTACTTTGCTGCCATCGATATAATGTCTGATATTCGACAACATTCGACATTGCAATGCAATAGTTTATGATCTTTTTTGTAGTCATACTTTTAATACAATACTATTTAAAGATCATAATCCTTATACATTTTGAATAAATGCACAACATACAAGCTTTTGTTTTTTTTAATCTCTTCTTTTTGTTTGTCCAGAATTTGGTGGACACGCATGGCACCCCTACTTCGCAACCATGAATAAGTGATCGTAACTGGATGCACCCGACTGAGAGCTTTGTCAAGTTCCACATTAGGTACCATCAGAACGTTCACCGTTTCGATTAGACAATACCGAGTACTGCCTTTGTTCCGATTCCGTGGTGTCATTCGATCGTGCCATCTTAGCTTTAAATTCTGTGAGACTACGCAAGAAATATTTTTATGCAATACCTATGCATGGCAAAAACTGTGAGTGACTCTGTGAGCTGTAGACCTCGCGTTCGTGACATTTTTTATCATTTTTCGAAATGGTTGAAATGGGTTTTTTTAATTTCAAAAACTGGCTTGACAAAAAAGTTCATATAATTATCGAACCTGCTCACAAAGTTTCACAAGAATCGGTTAAGAAATGCGGCCTGTAGAGGAAAATAAACGGACAGACACACGAAAGTATTTTTAGGGTTCCGTACCCAAAGGGTAAAAACGGGACCCTATTACTAAGACTCCACTGTCCGTCTGTCTGTCACCAGGCTGTATCTCATGAACCGTGATGGCTAAAAAGTTGAAATTTTACAGATGATGTATTTCTGTTGCCGCTATAACAAAAAATAAAATAAAAACAGAATAAAAGTAATATTTAAGGGGGCTCCCATACAACGAACGTATTTTTTTTGCCGTTTTTTTGGTACGGAACCCTTCGTGCGCGAGTCCGACTCGTACTTGGCCGGTTTTTTCCCTAGTTGAAGCAGAGACGCTTCGCGCTCGAGTGGTATCATGGTTAACGCTGTCGTTGCAACGTTTTGCCCACCTAACATGACCACTGAAAAGCGATATATATATACATAGCGATTAAGCTTTTAGTGAGCGGCAGGCTGATTATGTAATTAAAAACCATCTAGCGACCGGTCTCATTTCACAGATAAATGTCATACATTGCTACTTCTTTTTGGGGTAAAAAAAAACATACCAAAGAAAAGTAGCAATGTATCATATTCATCTGTGAGCTGAAACCGGTCGTTATGTGGTTTTTAATTAGATAATCAGCCTGCGGGCCGTAAAAGTGATATTTGGCTGCGGATGTCTAAGGAAGGAGACTCTAAGTGGACTTACTTTTTGGTTAAAGAAGCACCGATTCAAAACTCTCCCCTCTCATTTATGATATACAGATTTGTGCACTCACGATTTGGTACTCCTGTTATATAAAAGTTATATAATAGTGGGGCCATGGATTATTTAAGAAGTCTCTATCTATAGCATATAATCGATAAAATATTGAATAATCAGAAACCCTCTAATTATCCTTTTATATTTATGACAGTATGAATTTAACTAACGTTGTTGTAATTCGACGACCTGCGTGGTGCAGTGGTCAACATGCCGCTTACCACGCAAGAGGTCCTGGGTTCGATTCCCGGCCGGGCAGAAATTGAAATGTTGAATTTTAATTTCTGTGACGGGTCTGGGTGTTACTATGTATAATAAGTATATATTTAAAAAGTATATAAGTAGTATATCAGTTGTCTAGCACCCATATTACAAGCTTTGCTTAGTTTGGGGCTAGATGACGCTGTGTGAAATTGTCCAAGTATTTATTATTATTATTATTATTAATTATCCTTCATTATGGGAAGCAAGGAGGGAGTTCTATAATCGTAACTTAGAATATAAGGACGGTGACGTTTATGAAGATTTTTAAGACTAGTGGCTCCGTGAGCTATAGACCTCGCGATAAAATAAAATAAAATGTCGCCATGAAGGTTTCAAAACACACAGTAGGTACGTGAGTATTCGCAGCTAGATGGTGCTTCTAATTTTGATAATTTTTCACAATGGGTGAATATTTTTTGATAAATTTGGAAAAATTGGCTTGACTAAACAGTTAGATATAATTATCGAACCTACTCACAAAATTTCACCAGAATCGGTTGAGACATGCGACCTGTAGAGGAGATCAAACAGCCGGAAAGCTGGACTGAAATATGTTTTTTACATATCTCCGTCATTTTAATAAATTTCCAAAAATTGCCTCGCCAAAAGAATTATATATATTTATCAAATCTGCTCACAAAATTTCACCGAAATCGGTTGAGAAATGCGACCTGTAGAGGAGAACAGACAGCGCCGGAAATCCGGACTGAAATATGTTTTTTTACACTATCTCCGCCATTTAAAAAACAATTGAAAAACTGGCTTGACAAAAAAAAATTATACAACTTTCAAACCTGCTTACAAAATTTCACGAGAATCGGTTGAGAAATGCGACCTGTAGAGGAAAACAGACAGCATTGGAAAGCCGGACTGAAATATGTTTTTTTAACATTTCTCCGTCATTTTGAAAAATTTCACAAAACTGAACCTGCAGCCAATATCACATTTACAAATTTTCGCTATCGCTTTGCTCCGAAAAATGTATGGATTTGACGTTTTAAAGTTCGATAGTTAACGAAACCTTATGTCAATCCCATACATGATTCGAAAGCGAAGCGATAACGAAAATTTGCAAATGTTACTTTGGCTAGGGGGTCTGGCGTGACAAAAAAATTCTATATTATTTTCGAACCTGCTCACAAAATTTCACGAGAATCGGTTGAGAAATGCGACCTGTAGAGGAAAACAGACAGCACTGGAAAGCCGGACTGAAATATGTATTTTTAACATTTCTCCGTCATTTGGAAAAATTCCAAAAAACTGGCGTAACAAAAAAAAAAAATTATAGTATTTTCGAACCTGCTCACAAAATTTCAAGAGAATCGGTTTAGAAATGCGACCTGTAGAGGAGAACATACAGCGCTGGAAAACCGGACTAAAATAAGTTTTTATAACATATCTCTGCTATTTTGAAAAATTTCAAAAAACTGGTTTGTAAAAAAATTCTACATCATTTTTAAACCTGCTTACAAAATTTTACTAGAATCGGTTGAAAAATGCGACCTGTAGAGGAAAACAGGCAGAGCTGGAAAACGGACTGAAATCTGTCTTTTTAACATATCTCCGCCATTTTGAAAAATTTCTAAAAACTGGCTCGACAAAAATATTCTATATAATTTTCGAACCTGCTCACAAAATTTCACAAGAATCGGATGAGAAATGCGACCTGTAGGCTGGAACAGACAGCCGGACATACGAAAGAATTTTTGCCCAAGCTGAAGCAGAGACGCTTCGCTCGCACTTCGTGCTCGCTCGGTCAATTAGGTAATGTTCGATGCAGGCAATTTTGTTTGAATCGTATCGCAGTTATTTTACTAATAAAAATATACAGCTGGCCATAGATAAGAAAACATAATAATAATAATATAATAGTCACCTCTGTGACGTATAAGATAGGTACGCTAAAAAATATAGAACAACACTCACGTAATTGTTACATTTTGAAATCTCAGCTCCAATTAACTGATTTTGCCAGTAGACATTTGTTCCCAGGAACTAAAAAACTTCTTCAATAGTTTCACCACTACTACGGTGAGATTGTAAGATATGCTTAAAATATCTTCCGTGGTAAGAAAATTCTACCCGAACCTCGTTACAACAGCGAAGACAATTTCCTCCTTGCAAGTCGTCGACAAATGTGATTACAGCTCTATGTTAAAACTTCTGTAATTGTGTTTTGAGAACTTTTTGGTTATGTAAATCTTAATTTACAGTATCATCTGCGGGAGAAGTCGTGCAATTTAAGATTTCCCCCCCTTTTTAAAAACTTGTTAGCTGCGAATTTCATACGCTTACTCTGTGCATGTAGGTCTGAGCATGTAAGTTTGAGGTTTTCTTATATGAGAACGTAAGAGGTCTTTGCTCTGGAAGCTAGAAAATTGCTAGTCGGTTCGAAAACTTTTATTTCACTCGCAGGTGTTTTTAATTTGAATCAATTTATCTTATTATACTGCTCATTAAACCAAGTTATATAAGGTCCTTCATAAATAGTGCACATAACTTTAAGGGGTCAATGTACTCATGCATACAAACAACTTTTACTATGGGACCAACACTGAAATCGCGAAAAAAAATCAGCTGTTCCATAGAAAATTTTAAATAGAATAGATCAAAATGTATGGAACAGCTGATTTTTTTTTCGCGATTTCAATGTTGGTCCCATGGTAAAGGTTGTTTATATGCATGAGTACATTGACCCCTTAAAATTATGTGCACTATTTAAGAAGGACCATATATAAATAATTAAATTAATAAAGTTACGTCTTCTCTTACTGAATACAATTGAAAGAAAAGTACAAGCAAAAAGGTACCGGTACAATACGTAAAACTAAAGAAGCGTATTTTCCCAAAAGATACGCTAGATAAGCGACTGAAATAAAATACTATTACGTTTCAATTCTATCAATGGAACAGTAATCAAAGATAAATAGCTGTCGTTCCATCAGCGAAACAATTTTTCTGTAGGACGGGTTCCACTAGAGAAATGCTATTACCGTCCCTTCGCACTCTTGGCCCTCTCGCCTCCTACATTTCAATCCAATTGAACTTGCCTTCACGATACACCCCCCTCCGAAGCCTTAGAAGATACATTCACTCTTCAGTCTGCCATAGGTGGCATCATATTTGATTATTCTCAGTGATTGCTTTGGGTCTTCTGCCGAGTATATTGTTTTCATATGAAAAAGTACTTTCCTTGTAAAGTACTTGCCATATGGCAGATGCATAATTTGTAATGTTATGGAAACGGTAGGACAGTAGTATTATTATGAGGACAATTTATACAGACATGAAATAAAACACTTTTAACGGATACTAGCGCGGTTTTATTGAAAGTACTTTGGTAATTACGTGAGAAGTGACTAATTTATACGGGCTTGAAAAAAGACCTACCCTAAAATATTGATGATGGCTAATTTTACTGAAAAGAAATACTTATTGCTTTTTTTAATCAAGTAAAAGACTGTGTTCAAAGATTTTTGATAAATCGCTTGTCTCAGCTGGGAATCAATTGGGCTAAATCCGAATCCTGCACTTTTAAAATACTAATCGATACGCTCAATTTATTCTGAATAACATAGTATCAGAAATTAAAGGCAGACCCAAGAAAAAAAATTATACCTAGTTTAATGCAAAAAAAAGTTGTACACCCGTAGGTGATGCGTACATTCTTCTTAATTTTTTCAAAAATAATAAATACATTTTTACCAAATTTAAAATAATTAAAAGATCAAATTTAAAATTTAAAACCAAATCAAAATTAAAATATAAAAGATTTTGGCCCTCTTCCCAAAAATTATTCCTTTCAGTAAAATTTTCTGTCATCAATAGGTACTTTCCCTCCGCCTGTTTTCAGATAGTTTTTCTTCACATAGTTTTGTGTAGTAATTTGACGGGTTTAAGTGGGTTTGACAGTAATTTATAAGACAGTAATGAAGATTTGATACTTAGGAGTACAATTGTCCATTATGGTTGGCACTTTATCACAGCCACCGCAAATATGAGTCCTAATACTGTCGGGTTGGATGTAAAGTCAAAAGGGTGTAACGTTTTGCGTGTATGTACCTAAACGCCTTTTCATGTTTATTTCAAAAGCGGTTGAATGAAGCGAAGTAATGATAACATTTAAAAGGAAACGCGCGGGTTTCACATGAACGCTATTAAATTTCGCATGTTGGACTAAAAAGACGAAGTATGATAAATGGGTGAATATCGTAAAAGGTTCCGAAGGTCGTATTACCTTCTCGTTTAGTTACCGAGTTCGTTCTCAAGAGAGAAGGTGAGATTAATGGTGAGTGCTGAAAATATACGAGTATCCATTCACTTTATGATGTATTTGATATCTTGTTCAGTGAACAGAATGAAAAGTTATTGCACCAGTGCACTTTATGATTCTTTAGTTTTCGACTTGTTTTACTGTAGGTTTCAAAGTTTAGTACGTACTAACGCGGGAGAGTTTGTATATTAACCGCAAGTGCGAAATTAAGAGAGTTCATTAATTCATAAAGTCATATCAAAATAAGTATTCAGGGATATGGTAAGATGATAAACAAAGGTGATTGGTAAATTCAAAACATTAGAAATAATCTTGTTTACAGAAGACATTATTATTTTATTACTAGCGGCCGCCCGCGACTTCGTTTGCGTGGAAAGTTTTTTGCTATCCCTCGGGAAGAATAGTTTTTTCGGGATGAAAAGTATCCTATGTCCTTCTCCGTACGTAAAATTTCATGATGATAGGTTCAGTAGTTAAGACGTGAAGGCGTAACAAACAAACAAACAAACGGACTTTCGCATTTATAACATTAGTAAGGATTGCAAATACATCGATATCCATATTTTTAACTGTTTCAAAATCTTATTACATTGTACAGAATAAAAATAATCCAGTTTGTGTGTAAATTAAAAAAATATACATCATCCTCAACATTGATATCGAGTCTTAAATAAAAACGTGAAAAGTAGATTACAGTTCAAAAGATTTCTCCAGACCACTTTAGTTTTGTAAGTAGTCCTTTAGTGGTTTCGAAGTGACTTCGGCCTGTATAAAAGTTATCTTCGGAAGAGATAAGTTTATTTTAGGGGGCAATAACAATTTTTCCAGTATCGGTCCACTTTTTACAGCTCTATTGGCGAATTGGTCCGTAATTATATTTGTCCGTGAAGAGACCGGGTGTAGGGTGAAAACATTTTTTCTGCTGAAAATGCTTTTATTCGGCCTCGATGCTTTGTTCAGATAGGATTGGGGATTGGGCTTTTATTTAGGTCAGTGCACTCTAATCTGGGGAAATTATTTAAGACCTTCTTTTGCTTCGGTTTCATAATTTGTTTTATCGTGTAGAAATTTGTGTCGGAATGTTGGCGTCGATTGACCGTATCTTGATGACAAATTAGTGATCACTCAAAATATTCAACTTTCTCTTGCTTTGTGATATATTTGTGTTTTAAGCAATCGAAGAATGATCATAAGGAGCAAGGTTCTTTTTTACTAAATACATTTAATTTAAGCCTGGTACAAAATAAGAATAAAATAATAAATTCAGAAATACCTTATTTTTTTAAATTTAATCTGAGATTTCTTGCATTCACAATGTTATTTTTAAACGACTGCCCAAAATGGAGTGTAGGTATATGTGTTTAGGGTTCATGTATGTTTGTGGGTATGTGAGTTTCTTTATTCCACCATAACTTCTAAATGTCTTAACGGATTTGGATGTATGGGGTATCGTTAGAATCCTTACATCATCCCGAGTCTATATTAAATACATCTAGCTATATTAAAAAAAACAATATACAGTCGCCAACTGTACGACACCACATGCAAGTGTGAAAAAAACATTTCTTCTTCTTCTATTATTATATAATATGGGCATCAAATTTCTCATTAAGGCCTTGCCTTGATGAGCACATTCCAAAACTATATAATTTGTCCCTAAAATATGTAAAATAAAAAAAAAATAAAAAAAATATTAAAAACAAAACTGCCCTGCCAAAAACGAACTAAAACGTTAAATAACAAGTGTCATTGCAGTCGGGGGACTACATTATGGAACAATTTTTGACCAAATAGGTCCCCCGACTGCAATGACACTTGTTATTTAACTTTTTAGTTCGTTTTGGCAATGCAGTGTTTTTAATATTTTTAATTTATTTTGGTATACAATGTGGCAAGTCAATTTTTTTCTAGTATATTGTTTAATATTATAAAAATAACATTGTGCATGCAAAAAACCTAAATTAAAGAAAAGTAAGAGATTTTGTTTTAATAAAAAGAAATCCAACATTTAGCAACCGTCATTGGCAAAACCTAACATATGCCAAACTCTAATAGTAAAAGTTCGAAAAATTATCTCTTTTATATTATAACATCCTTACATTTACCAACTAATGTTGGTAAATCTTAAGATTTACAAGAAAAACCTACGATTTACTAATATACTTTTTTTACTGTAACATGTACATTGTTAGTAGATTATACTTTCGATAAAATAAATAAAGCTTCAGTAAGAATATGTGTAATATCGACGAAAGTCAAAACAAATGTTCTCGAAAGTGCGTAAGTGGCCCATTATTTTCTTTAATCGACGATAAACTAAACTTATTGTGTCCTTATAACCCTTGTAGTAGACCTAATAAAATACATTCTTATAAATAATATTATCGCGATATTTATTATGATATAAATTCTATGCGGATAAAATTAAAACAAATGTAGTAAAAACGGTGTGTTAGTAATTGAAAATGTGAAATAAGTTTTAATTTAAATATTAAAACATTAGTGACTAACATTAGCTTGGACTGGACTGTACAATGTACTGTATTTGTATTGACTGAACGATGCAAAGATGTTGAATTATTTTTGTGTTGTTGTTGTCACACATGATACATAGTTGTAATTTTCCACGAAAACAATAGAAAAGCGTTTGTAGTTCGTGTCCCGAGCCAAAAGTCGAGAGGACATATCTTTCACAACTGGAGCGAGTGGCAATCCATTTTTTGTCCAACATTAGGGAAATCCTCACAAGCCCTATTTAGGAAATTGCCTCTTTTATCGCGGCTGTGGCTAACGCAGTTCGGCCCGACCGCGGTCTACAAGGGACTTATATTTTTAAAACATCCAACGTTCAGTACCCGTTTACGAGCGAAGATCATTTGCCACTTCGCTGTTTAATTCGTAAAACAAATTTAATAAACGCAAGTTTGCTTCAAGTTGAGGAATTTTGTACTTAGGTGTTGGCGGTGGAATCGGAATTAGTTTATAGGAGTAACAAATTGAATTCTGTTTGAGCCATTAGCGCTCGGACGGAGAAAAACTCCAACAATTTTACTTTGATGGCGAAGCAAGATAGCCATTAAGTGAATTCTGAAGAAATGTTTTATCGTATCTGAGCGCGTTCTGTTTTGTGAAACGTTATTACTAAAATTTCTTTAAAATGTATACGTTCTTGATAGATATTTTTTGGTTTATACGAGTATTCTGCAGACGAGAAAACGTGTGAATTAACGTGTTGAGTGGCATATGTTAAAATGGTTGTTCTCAAAATCATAAAATGTTAGAGTTAAAAGATTTTGCATTTTGCATTGCATTTTAAAAAGAAGAAACGTAGCCAAATGCTCTTCGTTGAATATTACATTATTATTTTAAATCGATGTTTCTCAAATTCCCCTTGTGGGTGTTGGAGGCCTGCAGAGGGGCGGTAAAAGGTAAAAAAAGTAATTTTAAAAGAGAAAAAGTAGTAGTATAGATTATAATATTTGCGTGGTAAAGTTTAAATAAATTTGAAAGACCCTGTTTTAAATTGTTACTTACTTACCTAATAGGCATGACGAATATTTTTTTTATTTTATGTTACTTAAATTACCTCTCAAAAAAAGAAACATTGGTAAAAGAATTATTTCGCTAGCATAAAAACTGCTAGAGATATTACAGTTTGAAATGCACACAAATTGGACTCACCCAAAAACGCTCCATACTAACGGCTACCTAGTTATGACGTCACGCGTAGGAAGTTTGTATGCGATGCGTAGGAAATTTGTTCGGCAGCTATATTAAATATTGTGGTTATCAAAATGGTTTCTTAGACAAATTTGCTATACATTTTATGGACTAATTAAAGGTATTATTTATTTTAATAAATTGTATACTTTTTAAATGGACTTTTCCACCCAAATTTGAAGGATCATAAAACAAATAATACGCAATATATAAAACCAAGAGGTATACAAGCTACTGTAAAAGTTTAATATGTTAACGATTTTTATTAGTATTTCGTTATTTAATTCATTAGTCGTCAACCCTATTGTACTATTTCAATGTGCCCAAAGAAATAGAACAAAAAAAATTTTTGCCATAAAAACACTAATGAAAAAGACACATTTTTTGTTATAGTCTTAGCTTTATACGAATTACAAGAAATAGTTCGGTAATAATAGTACCTAATAATAACAGTAGTTTAAATAGGTACGTACTATCGAATTGACCTCGTCAACTTTTGTCAGGAGTCAGACAATAATTGTACTAGATTATGATGAAACGGAAAATATTCTTAAAATAATACAATAAACATGCTTATAGATACGCAAAAACAAACTCATAGTCATGTTTACATACACACACACGCACGTACGCGCACCACACACACACGCACGCACGCGCTCACACACACACATCCACACACACACACACACACACACACACACACACACACACACACACACACACACACACACACTACACAAACTATCTTACTGTTCCCCTTTTTAAAATGTTAATGTATAATATATATTTTTGTGTCCTTGAAACAACCTATATTTTCTAGACCATTTGTGGGGTGGAGGGTTGACTACCTGAGACACAGGATCCGTCCTAGTTTAGGTGGCAGCCCGCCATAGTCATTTTTTTTTCCTTCAATAGATAAATAAGTATTAGATAACTTTTTCACATTGTAACAAAAAAACTGATGCATTACATACTACTTACATTTTGTAAATTTTTTGATTATGGTGAGAAATAAAGGTTATTATTATTATTATTATTATTATTATTATTATAATATTATATATAAAAAACCGGTAAAGAGCGAGTCGGACTCGCGCACCGAGGGTTCCGTACCATCATAATTGTACCATTAAACCACACTGCAGAGTAGAATAATAAAATTAGTATTGCAGTTTTAGGTCAGCGCCATCTCTTGACCGATAGTGGAACTAATGTAAACTTTTTTAGAAATTTGATTATTTCTAAAAAAGTGTGCCATATTGAGACATAATTTTATTTTTCCTGTAATCTTTATATAAACTGCTATCGCATAGAATTATTTCAGATTTTTCTCTTTGCAAACTTCGGAGATAAGGGGGGGGGAACGGTCATTTTTTTTACATTTTTCATCATAAGTCAAAAACTATGCGGTCTAGAAAAAAAAGAAAAAATGATTAAAAACGTGCAAACGGCGCTCTTTCATATGATATCCCACATGCCCTAGTAGCCCCACTTCAAATTTTTAAGACCCCTTTTCAGGCCCTGCTGTAAAAAAAACATTTATTTTTTTATTTATTTCTTATTTGCAAAATAGTTGGGCAAATGTCATCTTAAACTATTCCAAATTTCAAGTTGATACCATTAGTAGTTCTCGAGATATCCAGCTGTGACAGACAGACAGACAGACAGACAGACAGACTGAGTCTCACCATAAGGGTTCCTTTTTTACCATTTTGGTACGGAACCCTAAAAAGGTCTGATATCAGTCTCCCCGGAATCACGCTCTGGGGAACAAAAGGATAAAGTAGTGGAAATTTTCTCAAATGATAATCCTCATTTTGTGAATATATCAGAGAATAAGGTGCTCGATGGCGCAGTGGTTTAGCGCCCGCCCCAGCGATTGTGGAGGTTAAGCAACTTTTGCAAGGGTGAGTCATGGGATGGGTGACCAAAAAATATTAACTCGATCTCCTCCGTGCTTCGGAAAGCACGTTAAGCCGTTGGTCCCGGCTGCATTTGCAGTAGTTAACACTCACCAATCCGCATTGGGCCCGCGTGGAGGGTTATGGCTCATCTTCTTTTTCCACCCGTAAGGAAGGCCTGTGCCCCAGCAGTGGGGACATTAAAAATGGCTGATGGTCAAGGTTTTCTTGAGGAGTGCGTTTTCTCTATCGGTAATAGAGTAAAATTAGGTTACCAGGACCAACATTCGGAAATCCGGTCACAAAAGGTTGAAAATCCTGATTTTTGGACAAAAGTCCGGTCTTAGACACAAATTAAAAAAAATTAGGTTATTTACATTAGGCACGAACAAAGACAAATTAAATGTATCTGTTTCTTTTTGTACAACTTTTCACAAGTGGGTGGTTTCTTAAAGAAAATTATGGGCATCTTTCAGGAAACTACCCAATTATACAGCCTAGTCGCGGGCGCTCCGAGCTGTCTGGCGATGATGGTTTAGACAAAATCATTACAATCAATTATGATGTAATGATTTTGATTTTGAAAAATCCGGTTTCGAATGAAATCCGGGCGGAGTCCGGTCTGAGCCCTTAAAATCCCTAAGTAAAATGGAATGGAATAGAAATCATTAATTTCAACCAACATGGTAGGGTAGTACTTTTGAATGGTCTATTTTTTTTCCTACCACCTATTAATATTACCAGTCATTAGTTTCATTTTGCATTTAAATAGGTAGTAAAAAAGTCACTTAGCAAGCCTTATCTTTGGTTGGAGTTTACATTTTATTATAAGTAATCCTAACTTTTGTGAAAACCAAAACACCAAGAAATTTTGTAGTGAATAACTTGTAAATAAAGACAACAAAATCTGTCTATTATTAAGCAACATACCCGAGGTTTTATGAGACCAGTGACTTCATGTTTTCCTATACTTATGCTTACAATATTTTCAAATTTACGACGCTATAAACCCTGCAAGGGATTTTCTTCTTAATGGACTAAGAAAAAGGCTATTCTGTATCTAGTTGACATTGTATCGAACGATGCGATGGATGGATATTTACTTTATTTTTATTAGTCAGGCCATAAGATGGAAATGAATATACTATTTGAGAACCGTCAAAAGAAATGGTGGGATTGAGAACTGCTATTTGTGGCATGGAGAACTAGCTTCCTCCCGCGACTTCGTCCACGCAGACATTAAAAAAATCTCTTAGGAAGCTTTAACCGAGATAAAAGTGTTCTATGTTTTAATCCACGTTTTAAACTATTTTCATCCAAATCCGTTTAGCCGTTTTTGCGTGATTGATAAAAAATCCCTTGATTTTTTGGTGCCATAGTTAATTCAACCCTAATGATAAAATTTATACCTGGGGGCTATTGCATAACAAATTACAAGCTAATATTATTAGTGAATTTGTATGGAAAATCGCTAATAATATTAGCTTGTAATTTGTTATGCAATAGCCCCTTGGAAACAAGTTTCATTCCTGTACCATATTTAAAAAAATGGGCAAATAAGTTGCATTGTCTTCACTTTAAAATACATATTGTTGCGTTTAAAGAACTATATCGTCTTTAATTTAAATATGAAACATAGATTTAATAATATTTTAAAATATAAAAAAAATGTTTCAGCCGTCTTTTCATATACATCCATTGCGCAAACAAAACAATTTGATTATAAAGCCAATCAAATATTTAACGTTTCAATAACCACTGTTTGCAGTTTTGCAACTAGCAGATACTATGTAAATACTATGGAAATAATAATTAAAGCATGCAAACGATTGCGCACTAAGTAATAATTTATGACCATTCGTTGCTGACTCAGGCATTTTGTTTTGCAGACAATTTATTACGAATTTACCTTCTATTGTGCATTTATGGAATAAATTGAAACGAGAAATGCAATAATTCTTTATTTTTAGTTATTTCATAAGGAGCTTTCATTGCTGTTTAGTTTGGTGAATAAACTGTAAAATAAAAGCAAAGGTTTAAAAACTCCCATCTACTTTAGCTTGTACAGTAGCCCGTAGAACATTTAAATCACCAAAAAGGTTACCGTTTGCAGTTGTGATATAGTTATTTATTACGAAATTATAGATACTTTAATTATAGATAAAAGTAAGACTATATAAAGTAGCCATACACAGATTTAAGACCTGATGAAAATGTTTGGACTTTATCTGGTCTTAAATCTGTGTATGATCACTTTCCATAGTCTTACTTTTATCTGTGGCAATCAAACCAAGCTGTAGAACACGACAATAGCTAAACTATGTGGTAAACCTTGAAAAATAAAAAAAAAATATCATTTTTGGAGATATACAAATAAAGGTTACGGCGGGTTGCGATCTGTAAAACTTGGGTTAAAGTATCTATAATTTCGTAATAAATAACTATATCACAACGGCAAACGGTAACCTTTTTGGTGATTTAAATGTTCTACGGGCTACTGTACTATAACTGTTTTTCTTTCATATTTTCTCTGTATCCTAGAACATTTTTCCTGTTTTAAAAAAAATGTTAATCAATTTTTTTTTTATTTATGTTTAAAACATTTAAGTTTATTTTAATAATAAACCATAAAAATGCATGCGTGCATGGAAAAAAAATCATTATGAAACTTAAAAACATTTACGTACACAACAGCAGTGTCATAAATTAACTTAAAGAATACTCTAAATACATTAGAAGGACCATAAAAATCTAAAAACTTAAAAGTGTCATTTACCCAAATTTATCAAAGTAAAACCTGAAATGCGTAACAAACTTAAATCTCGGCGAGTAACTAATTACAAAACCTAAGACACAGTCCCCAGGTGCTAATAAACGAAGGGCAGCAGAACTCGTCTCAAGGGATTTTGATAACGTTGAAAACGGTTTATAACACCCTTAAATAAACTTAATGGTTTCCCCGAAGTTTTTCGCTATACCCCTTAGGGCCGTTACGCAGTGTTACGATACGATTTATTCTTCGTTTATGGACTTAGGTACTTATATAAGGGCTACCATTTGCATGCTGAGTGTGAATTTTATATAAACAAAGAAACAGACTTTGGAGATCTTCAGAAAAATGAGAGTGAAAGAAAATAATGACTTGGCATTTAAGAACTTTTGAGTTGTCGCGATTTTTTTCTTTTTAGTGCATGTAGTACGATATCTATCGAGAAAAAACGCACGTAAAAAATTTCGATAGATTAATGTTGTATAGGAAATTGGTAGGTACATCTACTAGAGACAGAGCTCGCAAAAGATTCTGCAAGAGTTATCTCAAGGTCCTTGTCTCAATATGATAGAGTGTTTAGGGTGTACATGAGTCAGCACCTACTCCCAGCGCCAGGAAGTGGAACACCTGGCGTCAGCACCCTTCAAACATGTAGCATTTCGACATGCTCTACAAGAGTTATCTCAAAGTTCAAATTTGGCAGAATGGCTGCCGTCTTATTTTTTTTGTGCTATACCATTCTGCCAAATTTGAACCACTTAATGTTCGTACTATATAGTAGGGCGGTAAAACAAGGTTTGAGGTTAGTTTTCGCACAAGTCATCACGGAAATACGAAAATGTGGTATCGATGCATTCAGTACGATGCCCTGATCACAAATATATAAGATGACAAGCGCGAAAATGGTGGGGGTAGAAACTGTGACGTCATAAAGTTTTCAGTACAAAGAATTTTTTTTTCCATACCATGTCGTATATCAAATGAAAGGGCTTTGTGAGTAGATTGCAAATATATATCACACTATAACATTCTCACTACTTGGTCTAACAAATTATTAGCAAATGTCGAAAAATTTCGCAATTCAGAGGCGCCATTGAACAGGTCTAGATTGAAAACGACTGAATTGATTTTTACAAAATACATAACAAATAACTCTGTACATACTCTTTTCGAATGTCTAAAGGTAATTGACCAAAGATATTTAAAAATAAGAAAAGTACATCAGTTTTAATAACAGCATAATTTTCTGCTTTAATAATTAATAAAAAAATAAATAAATAAACTTTCGTATGTTTATCCTTACTAGAAAAAGTTAGAATAAACAGACGAAGGTTTAAATAAGCAAATTTTGACACTTTAGATACTTCTTTCAAACTTAATCACTATTTTAAAATATGTTGTATTATTAAATCAAATATTATTAACAATTTACAATATTGTTGGTATTCTATGCGTGGTAAAACATTTGTTGTATTTTATGAATGATTATTTACACCCGTTAAGCCCTTTTTACACCCATTAGAAAGAATGTGATTTTTGTGTATTGTTTTGATTTTTTGTAAATAACTTTTGCCTATTGAGTTTCATCAGGTTATTTAGGTCTCCGAGCAACTATGTGTGCTTTCCATGTGTATTTGTCATTACTTTTAGTTATCCTTACTTGTCCTATTTGGTAAACAAACTTTACTCAATTATTTTTTGAAATAATCATGTATAAAATTCAACAAATGGTTTTCCACGCATTGAATACCAAAGAAATTGTTAACACAATTTTTAATAGTGATTTAAATTTAAAATAAGCATGGAAACTGTCAAATACTGTTTACTAAACAGGACAAGTGAGGATAAACATGCGAAAGTTTATTTATTTATTTTTTTATTAATTATTAAAGGAATCTTAGAATTTAGAAAAAGCAAAAAATTATGCTATTATTAAAACTGATGTACTTTTATTATTTTTAAATATCTTTGGTCAATTACCTTTAAACATTCGAAAAGAGTATGTGCAGAGTTATTTGTTATGTATTTTGTTAAAATCAATTCAGTCGTTTTCAATCTAGACCTGTTCAATGGCGACTCTGAATTGCGAAATTTTTTGACGTTTGCTAATAATTTGTTAGACCAAGTAGTGAAAATGTTATAGTGTGTTATATATTCGCAATCTACTCACAAAGCCCTTTCATTTGATATACCACATGGTATGAAAAAAAAATTTCTTTGTACGGAAAACTTTATGACGTCACAGTTTCTACCCCCACCACTTTTGCACTTGTCATCTTATATATTTGTGATCAGGGCATCGTACTGAATGCATCGATACCAAATTTTCATATTTCCGAGATGACTTGTACGAAAAGTGTTTTCTAAGCGCCTTTTTTAAGATTACCGCCGCTCTAATACCGCTAAATGAAATTTCCCATAGAGAACTAATTAACGTATCGAGTAATTTTACGCGAGTTTTTATTCTCTCGATAGATAGCAAAGAAAAAATATGTGTTTTCATTATGATGAAAAATACTTATTAAGTAACAAAATTTTATTAATATGCCAAAGAAAAGTAATACGCAAGTAGTGCCAAACAATGTGTTTGTTTTCTGACCAGATTACATACAAAAGTATTATAGTTCTGAAGAAAGCGCCAGCTGTTTGTAGTTTCTTTAGCCAGGTTCTTGTAAAATGTATGTTACTAGTATAAACAGTTGGATCAAACTACGTGCCTACTTACAAAACATTTCAAAATGTTACCTACACATTTTTGATTTAAAATGTTTTTTGCTTTTGATTTCCATTTTTCGTGTTGACTGCTAACACTGCCTGAGTTAAAAAAGGTTTATTGTACAACCCTGTTAGGTATAGGATTTAACTCTATGGTATTTAGGGGTCACCTATAGTCGTCCGAGGTCGATTTACAACAGAGATAGGGACCCCTCTTTACAGAGGTTTAGTGATTTTATTGGAGGCTACGGGATTTCTTTTATACTCGGGAGTTGCAATAAAATCTACTTTATTTCGAACGAGGTTGTTGATTCATAATGAGAACTTTTATTAATGAATTTAGGATTCAACGCTGATGTATTTATATGTGCTATTTAAATATAATGAATTTTTCATAAACAATGAAATCATATTTTTAATATAGTGCAGGCTGTGATATTACGCTCATGGGTAAGACAACGTACTCGTGCTGCACATAATACTCGTTGGGTAGACCTATGAATGGGACAGACAGTCCCCTATGTAGAGGACGCCTGGACGCAGAGGAAACAGCCGCCCACGTGATCCTGGAGTGCGTGGGTTTGGCCGCACACCGGGCAGAAATCCTCAAAGACGTGAGGTCGCTCCTAGAAGCCTGTGAACGCCCCAGGAGGCTTCTGTGCTTCTGGAAGGAGCTGGGATGGCTTGACTAGCCATACCAATGCTGTGTTCACGCATAACGGACTAAATGGGAGTCTGAATGCGGAAAAAAAGAGCCCATCATCAATACCACCAATACCAATACCGTGATATTACGCCGTAGGTACTTTGAGGTTTATGAACCCTGAGGTACCAGTCAGAGATATTTTTGAGACCAAAGCTCCGAAGTGTAGCCGAAAAGTTAAGAATTGATAAAATAATTAAAATTACTCACTCTTTACTTGTAGTAAGAACTTATAACCACGCGGTGATAGTCCGAAAATGATATCTATTTATACAGGGTTATTTGTAAAATACCAACAACCTCGTAGGAGTAGATTACTAACAACATTTTGTTCTACAACTTTTCCAAAAACAGACAAAAAAAAATCCGACTTTTCATACAAAACTCGATCAACTAGCTGTTCGGACATTTGTATGGAAAGTCGATTTTTTTTGTCTGTTTTCGGAAAAGTCATAGAACAAATGTTGTTGTTTATGATGTTAGTAATCTACTCCTGCAAGGTTGTTGGTGTTTTCAAATAACCCTGTATACTTAAATAAAATTTACTAAATAAAATAGAAATTTACTAAATAAAATAAAATTTACTAAATAAAATGTAGGAGTTTCTAAACAGTTTCACTATAAAACCTTATACCCTCCTTACTCAAACTCCAATGTGCAAATAAAAATGGCCAGTTTTACCCTATCGAGGCATCGAAACTAATCGTTTACCTATACCATAACAATCAATCGGGCCCGCGCTAATTTTCCAGCCAATAACCAAACCCTGCGGAATCCATTGAAAGTGCCTAATTAATTGGACACCATTTTTCCCCGGATGCGGATCACGTATATTCGCAGGTGACGTCATGACAAATACCACCCGTATATAAAAGAAACGAGCCACAGCGTTTACCAGCAACTTATTTGGAGAAAACGCTAACGTTATTTTGCCTGCAACGAATTTTAGTTCCATGTTGATACCTCGCTCTTTTGTGTATCATAAAAAATGTAGAATTTTTAAAGTTTGCTGCTGTGACACACTAAAAGAGTAATTTTAGTGCCTGATTCTCAGACTTTACGTTTACTACTAATTTCTAGTTAAATTTAAAATTCAATCAGAATTTATTTGAAATTGTCTAGTAAGTTAATTGGCGCTTAATCATAACATGCCTACTTATTGTCTAATTTTCAAAATCTATCGCAATCGCTTTCATTTGACAAATGGATGTGACACATTGCTGCATTTTTTTGGTAAGTTTTTATTTGTGCCAGAAAGAAGCATCCATGTATCACATCCTGAAAGCGATTGCGATAGATTTTGAAATTAGACGATTAGCCCCCTGGTCCTTGAGAACATCCTTTTATTGAGGGATATTATTTTTTAATACAAAGTTAAACTATATCTAGCTCTTAAAGAGAAGAAAAATAATGAAATCTGAAAATAACGGAAGAAAAATAAAAGTAATGTTTCTAAAAGTTGAAGACTTATTATTATTTAAAGTCGTGAAAAACTTGTGAAACTAAAATGAACAGACCAGTTTATAAAAGAAAACTAGACGCCAACCGTTCTCAACATTGTTAACGCAATCACTCCCCGACAATGTAGGAAACTTTTCAGATTAAAGCAATGTTTATTCGGAACGATGTAATAAAGTTTTGAAACGTTATAAAGCTAAACATCAATCTACGTCGAAGAACACGAACCGGCCTGTCGGAACTCAAAACTTTCTGCAAGATCTCGTAATAAAATCACAGCGGAGTGGGCGCAATTGGTCGGTATTATGCAACAGAATCTTTTAGACTTGACGAAAATAGTTTTTCTTTTACGGAAACAATTTCTGTACCTATTCTTTCATTCTAAAAGCTCCATGAAATTGATTCTATCTATTCTATGTTCGGCCACAATATTGCATAATACCGCAACTTTTTCTGAACTCGCTCGCAGTCGACACTCACCGAGGCTTTGTCAGCTCATTTCTCACATCAGATTGAGATGGACGTCACGCATAAATCTGGAGCACTCATTTACTTTCATGTTAGGGAGAAACATTTTTGAAGCTCGCTTCGTTCTACTAAAGTGAACCGCGTAATTTACCGTAATGGACGATAATTTATAAATATGGGACAACATCACATTCATTGTCCTCACTCTCAGCTAAACCCTTGTGTTATGTATGATCATAGGAGGAATGGCGTAGACGCAATTTTAAAATAGGCATTAGCTTAGATAGTGTTTTGTTTCAAATTTTTACTGAAAACAAAAAACGATCGTTCGTGTCAAAACGTCATCAGTGTTTAAACGGAAAGCATTATCTTAGAACGTGTTTTGTTTTAAACTTTAACTGAAAACAAAAAACGATCGTTCGAGACAAAACCTCCTCAGTGTTCGTCAATCCAGGTTTTACGTGAAATATTTTGCTTGGTGCGCCAAAGGTGATAGTATATCAGGCTTAGATGCCTTATCCCTAGCGCGATCCACTGTTTAATATTCTGCAGGGTCACTCTCGACAGCAACACATATTTCACCGGGGGCGCGCTATTATTATGCGCTCTTCACGTGATTATTGAGAACAAGGGAAAATGCATTATTAAAGATTCTTCCAGCGTCTATGAAACTAAATATTCTAACTTGATGGTTATTATTATTTACTACTAACTTACTATTACTAATATTCGGAAAAATCAGCTTCTTACAAAATAAAAAATATCTTACTAATTGTGTCATTCAAATAGATAAAGTAGAGAGAGGGTAATCAAAGTAATAATAATTAACGTAAATAGCTACATATAGATGGCTTTCATCATCCTCTCTTTTAGGTTGAATACGGTAGGATATTTTTTCCTTTTTATTACGTACACAATTTAATTATTTGTGAAAATGATAAAAATAACAAATAGATTTTATACCTATTAAAGCCAAAAAAAATGATAAAGAGACGTTTGATACTTATCATTTCATATTTTTTATTACAATGAAAAAAGGCAGTAACTTTATTATACTTTTGTATGAAGACCAAACATTAAATCCTCAGTCGACGAAACTTTGCAGGGATGTAATATATAGTATGAACCAAAACCTATGTACAAATATCCAAAAACAAAAAAAAAATATCGATTTGAATAATTTAAAAAATATGTTTCATTTATGATACTTCATCATACTGTAAAGTTTCGTCTACTGAGGATTTACTGTGGGAATCCACTACCTTCCTTTTCTACACTAACTAGGGTATGTACATATCTCAGGGAATTAGCTCCCTACATCATTGGCCAATCAACGTCTACGCCGAGCTATCTTTTTCGATGTGTCATCGCATCATTCAATTTTTTCAGCTTTAATAAAGTTTCAATCAATCACGACGTAGCTCAGCACGTGTGCTATACCTGGGCCATACCTTTAACCGTTAAACTTCCATCAATATTCTCACACACTGACAAAGGCACGCAATTGTTAAGAGACAGTGCTTTCGGGGCAACTATTTAAAATCTTTGTAAAATAGTGTAGGTACTGCATACCCTTTGTTAGGAACAACACAATAACAATGGATTTAATTTATAAATATATATTTTTTATGAAAACGGGATAGTGTTTGGCCTCCACCTTACCAAAGTTAAGTGACAATAAGGCCGAAGGTGGAAGCGCACTACACTCGGAATCCTCATCACTGAGGAACTGGCTATCTTACCTCTTACTGCCGGAACACAACAGTTTTAAAATTGTTGATATGGCGTCAGACTTAGGTAAGATGGTGATAGCTAGCCATGCGGACTTGAAATAAGCCCTACCATCAACCAAACTGAGTACAAATTGTACCCCCCTGGGAATCGAACCCAGAACCCCTGTATCTTACACGGGTCAGCGAACCACTAGTTCACAGATAATAATAATGTAACTGAAGTAGAGATCTCAAATTGTTTCTCCTAATTGTAGTTGGCAGCTATTAAAGAAACACATTGTGTTTTACGTAAATTATCTAGAATAGATATTTCCAATTTATTTTGAAAGTCCGAAATTTTAAGAATCAAGTAAAATATAATAACAAAAAATTTTTAGTTTTTTATTTATTTTGTTAAAGTTTTAATAGTTTATGTAAGTGCTGTTGAAATTTGAAAAATAATCTAAAGAAATAAATGTTTAAACTTAGTCCTTACAAAACTAAACTCCTATTGAATAAGCGACTTCAAACGTGAAATCGACCAACTATACTACCGAACAGCCTTTCGAAAGTTACGAGAGAAATAAATTTCACTCCATAGGATAACAAGAACGGTAAAATGGGTTTAGAATGACTGCACCGACACTCGACCGTAGTTGTTCGCTGTCCAGCAATTCTATTACAGTGAATCGTCGTAAAAGCCAGTTGAATAAATGTGGGACAATCTTAATTCAGTTTTGTCCCAAATGGCGGACGGACATCATAGTAGGAAACGGGCGCGCGATGGGTCGCAGAAGAAAATTTAATGCTTACGGGTCTCGACGGCACAAATGCAAGGAAATGAGGCACTTCCGACTATTGGCACCTCGATCCAATTTACTTTGAGCGCACCCTTCGTTATAGTTGTTTACTTTTGTGCCTTTCGTTATGTCACGAGTATGTAGCCCCAACTGTGCGTTTCGCTTACTGAATTTAGCAACATTTTTATAATAATAAAGTTAGTTTCAAATTATATGATTGATATAAATTTTATCGCACGATACGATGTAACGAAGAATCAAAACAGATGACTACAAGGTAACGAATGCGATGCCGACTATAGAAACGTTGTGTCTCAAGATTTAAAAAGTCGAAGTTAAATTGTTAAAAATCTTAAAATTATTATTAGAATAGAAAGTGGATTTAGTATAAATAAAGGACTAACATTATAGTTGATTTAACCTTACTTGTACTATTTTCGGGGTATTTACATGGAGCGTTTTGGCAGGCGACTTTAGTCAATTAGCGCTTTTTTATCGACAATCGCTTTTAAAATCTAATCGCAAACCTAATTTCAATAACACATTTTTTTTCGTAAATCGAGTAATATGCTTTGCAATCAGAAAATTATTTAATTGTTTCTTAAAAATATTATGAATCCCAATTTCTTCAACATTTTGCGGTAATTTGTTATAAATTTTAACACCCATTGAGAAGACACTTTTGGAGTACATACTGGTCTTGCATGCAGTGGACTATAGTACATTTTTATATCTTTTACTATATAAGAATTTGTAATTGGTGATGTTTTTTTTAACATATACCAACTATAACACCTTAATTACTAACGTTAGTCCTTTATCCAATATTCGCTTTCTAGTCGAACAATAATTTTAAGATCTTAAACAATTTAACTTTGACTTTTTAAATGTTATTTATGTGTAGAAAACTATTTGTTGTATTTTATAATTGATTTCTTCTTCTGCATGCTAGTTACGAACAGACCATTTAAGTTCATCTGTGTAATTCATGTAAATCCAATATTAACTAGTGTCTCAGAATCTTCCAAATCAGCATAGTTACTTAGAAAAGGTTTACAATGTATTTCAGATTCGTTATAAAATGTATACGGTAGGCCCCGGCCAAAAAAAAACAAAAAGTAAAAAAACTTGCTGTGTTACTGACTTATTTTATCAGGTAGATCTTCAAGATAACACTTTATTTAGTGTAGTTTCGACAACGTGATGCTGTTGTGTTTATGGCGCGCTATTTATTTTAAAGTAAAATAAATGATGATATTATTTAGCCATTCGTATTTTGTTTCATTATGAAATATGACTTTAATGCCATGCATATTTAAAAATAACTGTATGACAAGATTAAGAAGAAAAAATACTGGCCGATGTTGCTGTCACACTTCATTTGTAGATTTTTCTAAAACCTTTCTTCACCAAAGATGCGTTTGAAATATTTTTGAACTAATATTATAGACCCGAGAACGCCAAGCGTTTAAGTTGGCATAAACATAATTTGCTAAGCTTCTAGGGAGACACTACATCTACAAGATTTACAAGAACCAAGGAAACGTCGGGCCCAAACAGCCCGACCATTGCACCTCGATCCAATTTGCTTTGAGCACGTGCAACCTTCATTACTGATGTTTACGTCTGCGGCATTTGTAACGAGTAGTTATTTAGGTACCTGTATTAAGGAATATTTTCCCTTGAAAATATTCGGTTGGCCTCCTTCTCTCATTAAGGCGGTGCCTGTTGGTGTAATTCAAGGTTTGACGACTACAATATTACGTTAAAGTGTGAGCTTATTTCTAATGTCACTTAATATTATTAACCTTTGTGTTTTCTTGGGTTTTTTCTAAAATGACTTTTGGGTCCTCACCATTTAGATAGCTCGCTTGGAGCAAGTCACGGCTTTCAGAATACGTAGACATTAATTAGGCATTCATCATCCATCATCATCTCAAATAAAAAAGATTCAAGCGGGTGTTTAATTTTAATCAGAGTTTCTTCCAATTAATAGCATTTCTAGGTTATATTTCTCAAAAAATATCAATATTAATATTTCCCAAGTAAAACTTACGAACTTTCATAACACGTTGAATTGGAACGAAAAATAAGTAGATAAAAGCAGATCATTTGCCTGAGAGATAAGAATGTTTGGTTCAACACCCTCAAAGCATTGTTGTAATGTACGTACAGTTAGCATCAAAGAGTTCGGTTTTGTCAAAATTTCAATATTTTTGTAAATAACATGAGGAGACGATGAGAGGTTAACACTCTTTTTTAAATTTGAGATTTTTGCATTTACAATGCTATTTTTAAACAGGTTAACACTCCTTGAAAAATAAACTCACTTGCTGAATAATAGTAATTCTCGTAAGTGTATGACAAAAAGAAAAGTATATATATATAAACCAGCCGAAATCTATTTCGACGTGCGGTCTATTACCACAGTATATATATATATATAAGTTTTTTCAAAAACACGTACTATAGATGCTACGTGGTTGTGGTGCTTATAGTACAGTAGCCCGTAGAATATTTAAATCACCAAAAAGGTTACCGTTTGCCGTTGTGATATAGTTATTTATTACGAAATTATAGATACTTTAACCCATATTTTACAGATCGCAACCCGCCGTAACCTATATTTGTATATCTCCAAAAATTTCATTTTTTTATTTTTCAAGGTTTTACCACATGGTTTAGCTATTGTCGTGTTCTACAGCGTTGTTTGATTACCACTGATAATAGTAAGACTATGGAAAGTGATCATACACAGATTTAAGACCAGATAAAGTCCAACCATTTTTATCAGGTCTTAAATCTGTCTATGGCTACTTTTTATAGTCTTACTTTTATCTGTGGCAATCAAACCAAGCTGTAGACCACGACAATAGCTAAACTATGTGGTAAACCTCGAAAAATAAAAAAAATATCAATTTTGGAGATATACAAATATAGGTTACGGTGGTTTGCGATCTGTAAAACTTGGGTTAAAGTATCTATAATTTCGTAATAAATAACTATATCACAACGGCAAACGGTAACCTTTTTGGTGATTTAAATGTTCTACGGGCTACTGTACTACTATGAAGAAATGAAATAGTGGACATCAACTTTTAGTTTTAATTTAATTTCTGCCCAGAATCACACTGAATCATCTCCTTGAATTTTTTACACGCCGTCGATACATCCTGTGGATATTCGGCGTAACTACTTGATGCTGACTGTACTTCCCGTTGACGTATACACAAATATTAAAGGCTCGCTTAATGCCAGCCTTCTACAGCCCGAATCAGATTTCCAGAGGGACGAGAAGGATTGTCGGCGCTGGCGACCGGTAATTTCTGGCTGTCATTAACAACAGACGACTTTTGTAAGCTCGGAAAATTTGAAAATGTTCACTTAATATTGTACGTACTTTAGTGTTTGTTGTTGAAAGAAAATTCTGTTTTGAATTATCAGAATCCTTTTAAATTTACTTACCTCGGGAGTCGAATAGTAAAGTACCTATAGGTACTGTATAATGTAGGTAGGTAACTGTATAAACAAATCAAATCAAAATCAAAATGAAATCGTTTTATTCACACAAAACAGAGTACATACCAGTGGCGAAAGGTCCATACATGCTTATTCCCATTGGCTTGCCTTTTAGAAACCCCACTACACAGATCCACTATTGCAGATCATAAAATTTTTGTAGAACGGCTTACCATAATTTCACCTCTCGCCACTGGTGCATATACAGTTGTTATTGATTACAAGTCCGGTTCTCTGCCTTGCCATACAAAGGGCATGTGATGTATGTGTATAATATGGTAGAAATATGAAGAACTGCCCTATTACCTATAAATATTTTCGAAATACAGTGTGAGTTTTTATAAAGTAGGTATTACTATGCTTGATTTTATCGACGAGAAAAATATAAAAAATCTATTTTTTTAATGATTTTTAATGTTCTTGTTTGTTACTGTGAACAAAACGTTGTAACTTTTGAACTAATCGCTTGTTGATTCGTCAACCACTTCGTCCAAGACTAATCAATAATGATTGAAAATGATAGGTTGTCATAAAATTATGATGAAAACCCACATAGTCCAGGAAAATTGTCGTCTGAAAGTACGGGGTACCGTGCGTCAAATCCGGTAGTTCTGATTTTTTGCAGACTTGTTTAAATAATGTTGGCCGAATGAATAATCCAAGTTTGTGACCTCGAGAGCCGAACGCAACTATGTCAAAATTTACGCGGTTTTTTTTATTTTTGACTTAGTTGCGTTCGTCGCTCGAAGTCACTAATTGGATTATTCATCGGGTTAACATCATAAACAAGTCTACAAAAAATTAGAACTACCGGATTTAACGCAAAGTCCGATGTATAATTTTACTAGGTTAACAATAAGATGCATTGTTATAAAAAATATGATTTTTATTAAATCGATTTTTCAATAAAGAAATTCCACGATGAAAATAGTTTTTTTCTAATATTTTTCCCGTCATTAAAATTAAGCATAGTTTAAAACTCATTTCCATTTGTGCGCTTTATAAAGACTCACACCGTATTATCTAGGAGACAACACAAGACCTTATAGTGAAGCTTGTTGTCAGATGTATTTGTTGAGTGTATTGAAGCTGGGATAAAATTAAAAAGCTAAAACGGTTGGAAGCTGTATTGAATATGACTTTCATTTATGTATTCGTTTTTTGTAAGACAACGTGAAGTATTGCAATTATCTGTCAACTTTATGTCCTCTTCGATAGAACATACTATATACTCGGAAAACTTGTTCAAATATTATTACTTGAAACCCCGATTCACTCGAAGCCGGTTTATATAGGTGGCGAGGCGGTGTTAAGATTATTGACATACGTCCCATATTGAAGTTTTATCTATGTTATATATTTTGTTTATGTTATCTTATAAAATAATAAGTAAGATTCAGAAATACGACCATAATTTTGAAAGGATATTTTTTTGAGTTAATTCGGATTTGAAGCCACTGATAACTCGTAACTGAGATATTTTTCATTTTTGGGATATTTTAAGATTCTCTTCGTTTTCCGTCTGTCAGTCTGTCTGACAAAATCCTTTTTTTAGGGTTCCGTACACAAAGAGTAAAATCAAGACCCTATAACTAAGACTCCGCTGTCTGTGTGTCTGTCTGTCTGTCACCAGGCTATATCTCATGAACCGTAATAGCTAGAAAGTTGAAATTTTCACAGATGATGTATTTCTATTGCCGCTATAACAACAAATACTAAAAACAGAATAAAATTTATATTTAAGGGGGCTCCCATACAACAAACATGTTTTTTTTGCCGTTTTTGCTCGAAATTAATAACGACAACAGGTAGACATTTAAATTTTCACAGATAATGTATTTTTGTTGCCGCTATAACAACAAATACTAAAAACAGAATAAAATTAATATTTAAGGGGGGCTCCCATACAACAAACGTATTTTTTTGCCGTTTTTTGGTACGGAACCCTTTGTTCGCGAGTCCGACTCGCACTTGGTCGGTTTTTTTATAAGACGTAAAAATCAAGTTGAAAGTATTTTACGGTTAAGATTCCGATAAACCATACTGTCCATCTACTGTAACTAATCATATTAATGTAGTTATATTATTATGTCGTAATAGTACCTACATAAAGAGCGATGACAGAAGATTATTATTACATTAGACATTGAACGACCTTTCGTTGCCCAAAGTTAATTCCTGATATATGTAAAGGAATATTAAATCCAGAGTTAAATATTCCCAACCGTTTCCTATCGGCGCTCGCAAACACCTTTAATTAATTGTCTTATCCGAGCACCTTGGATTAACTACAGTTAACACTTGTATCGTTTTATTATTCAAACCAATGTGAACCTTATGCGTAATATGTTTACATTCAAATTCGAAAGAAATATCTAAGCAAAACAGTTTTGCCATTTGAAATGTTGTCAGCCTGAACGCGTGTAACTTTTGAAGTAAGTTCGTTTGAATTAACTTTGAATTAAATGCCAACTTGCTTAATAACGATTCTTGTAGGTGGGTTCCTAAAATCACCTAAGATTTTATTAAAGGAATCACAAACATACAATACTAGCGGCCGCCCGCGACTTCGTCTGCGTAGACAGTTTTTTTGCTATCCCTCGGGAACTGTACGTTTTTCGGGATGAAAGGTACCCTATGTCCTTTTCTGCACCCCTGACAACGTGTATGCAAAATTTCATGATGATCGGTTCAGTAGTTACGACGTGAAGGCGTAACAAACAAACAAACAAACGGACTTTCTCATTTATAATACTAGCGGCCGCCCGCGACTTCGTCTGCGTGGAAAGGTTTTTTTGCTAACCCTCGGGAACAATACTTTTTTTCGGGATAAAAGATACCCGATGTCCTTTTCTGTATCCCTGACAACGTGTATGCAAGATATTATGATGATCGGTTCAGTAGTTAAGACGTGAAGGTGTAACAAACAAACAAACAAACGGACTTTCGCATTTATAATATTAGAAAGGATTAGTAAAGATTAAGTAGGCATCCATTCGTTTAATTAAAGAATAACGTTAAAATCACCATAGCCCATGAAGCCCGACTTCTTGAGTAGATCAAGTCGGGTCTTGAAGTAGTCATATTATTTACGAATTTGTCTATATCACTTATCAGTAAAATAAACCACCTCAGGAGGTATGCGGCACAGTATGCGGTATGGTTTTAAACCATTTAGTTCTTAAATATTCAGTTGTTTATGAATAACTATAATTTTAAACAGACCGTTGATTTATTAGGCAGTTTCTTTGGTAATACAATAAAAGCACACAGTTTCTATCTGTGTAACCTCCGTAATCTTATTTACATAACCTATAGCTAGGACCTAGAGTACATACAAGTTTATTAATGCGAAGATATTTCACTGTCTACGTACTACATAACGTGATAAACGTTAAATTATTTTAGCTCCCAGCAGCGGCAACAATCCATGTGCTTAATTTAAGCCAAGATTCTCTCGCGAGGGAAGTTTATTTAATCTTCTTGTTACCTTCTAGTTTTCTAGTCTCTGTGTCTCAGAACTCTCTAAGATCGTGGATAAAATGTAGTCTTGTTTCTTACCTTATTAATTTTAAAGTGGATTTGCCACAGTCTTCACAGAAATATGCATACGAGTTGAAGTTTTTTACTTTATCAGCAGATATCAATTCAGTTCGCGTTTCATGATCCGCCACGTTTTTCATAGATTAATAAATTTTTAAATTTGAGATTTTTGCATTTGCAATGCTATTTTTAAACAATACTAAATAATATACTAGAAAAAATACGACTCGCACCAGATCAATACTCAGACGGGAATCGAACCCGCGACCTTTGGATATCCGGTCCAATGCTCTGACCGCTGAGCTACCGAGTCACTAGTGACATCGTCGAATTTTTCCTAGTATATCCTAAAGTCTTACGCTGTAAGCCAGCGTTATTTCACCAATGTGAGGAATTACCTCGACATTAAATTGAAATATCTTTCCAGATATTTTAACAATTGATTAAGATGAAATAGCTATATAATTTTTAAATTTGAGATTTTTGCATTTACAATGCTATTTTTAAACAATACTAAATAATATACTAGAAAAAATACGACTCGCACCAGATCAATACTCAGACGGGAATCGAACCCGCGACCTTTGGATATCCGGTCCAATGCTCTGACCGCTGAGCTACCGAGTCACTAGTGACATCGTCGATTTTTTCCTAGTATATCCTAAAGTCTTACGCTGTAAGCCAGCGTTATTTCACCAATGTGAGGAATTACCTCGACATTCAATTGAAATATCTTTCCAGATATTTTAACAATTGATTAAGATGAAATAGCTATATAATTTTTAAATTTGAGAGAGATTCATAAATATTTTTTTTACTGTGATTAATTTATCGCATGTCAATCACGCGTGTAACATGATGTTCCTTACCTATGTAAAATCTTAACACATATGTGATACTTAGTTATGTTTACACTATTTACAACTGTGACCTCAGAGCTATTGTCACTCCTCCTTAAGCTTTATATAGCCTAGTTTTGTAAATATAAATTCTTAGATGGTTAGGTATTTATTATACAAGGTTATTTTTTGAGTATATCTAAAAAAGAAATGAATGTATCTCTTCTCTATTGTAATCGAGTATGTATAGTTAAAAGTTTCAATATTTAATAATTGGTCAAGATATTGAGGTTTGTTTATGTCCCAAAATTTTACTGATATCTGGATTTAGAGCTCATTCATAAAATTATACACGTGTAATCAAAAGAAACTATCTTGTTTACCTACGTCAATAATGAAAAGAATGAATTTACGCCGTGTCTTGCTATTTTTGTGAGTATGCCGATTAATCAAGATTTTTCCCGATATTTTCAAACTATTAATGTTTATTTTAACTGCACTTTTATATTCAGAAACGTAGTCTGATATCCCCATTTAATTTTTAGATATACTTAAAAATTAACGGTGTATAAAGCAACGTCGCGCGAGAATTTAATTACATAAGATACTTCCAATCGACTTCGTCTAGTACAATATTTCATATAGGTAAGTTATTTATCACATTATGACAACTTTCTAACCGTACTCAGTAATTTAACCCAGCTTACAAATTACAACTTCAAGTCACTGTATTGTAATCTTTTATTATCCTATAGGGCGGTTACATTCGTATCAATGTAGACGAGGCTTAACAGATAAAGTTCGCACTACACTCTACTCACCTAATAACATAAGAAAGGCATGTGCCATAATGGCCTCGACGGGGAAGTTTGCAAAAGTGGTAACACAAAGGTGGAGATAGGGGTTACGCGATAACAACCCCTCCGTCCCTTCGGCTATGAATAGTTTGTTTCCATGTTTGCTTCATTCTTGGAATAGCGATACGAAACTTGTGGGTAATTCATATTTTGTAAAATATGAAACTAGATAGTAGCGTCGCCTTTGTTTTTTATCTGCAACGTTAAGGGTTAACGAGTGTTATTTTAATACTTTTTTTATAATAAAATGACGAATATTATTGTTAATCCAAGTTTTATTATTATAACCGACCAAAAATTTAAAAGGAGGAGGTTTTCTATTCATGGTGTATATTTTTTTATATGTATGTTTAGGTATTCTATAAATTACCTAGGTATGGTAGTACTTATAGGTATATCTATTCTGTGGTATGGTATACAATACCGGATTATACACATTGCCGGCAACATGTACACCGATTAGTTATAACATCAGGTTTATTCCTAAGTTAGTCCCATTTTTTTTAATTTTGAATTTGGTTTAGTAGTTTTTAGGAAATCCTGAAAATAATGTCGTGTTCAACCATTACTCTTTCGTTTATAACCCGATTTCAATGATTCTTTTTTCTTTGAAAGAAGATACTTTAAGAAAGATACCATTTCGTTGGCCTTGGATTTTAAAGGTACACAAAGAAACTCTTCAGAATCAAATAGGAACTGTATAGTGACTGAAATATTGGTGGTATATCAATGGTAAGGGCGTTCTGGACTTGACTACTACGAATTTAAGGTTTTTGAAAGAGGTCTTGATTTTTGTTAAAAGCTTTTTTCTTTAATCTTAAACTACGACGAAATAATAGCAACTTATTGTAAAAATAAAATGAAGGCAACAACTTTTGCTTTATCATTTTGTTTAGTCTGGCTGATTCATAATAAATTACAATGTTTATTCGAGAGTCAGCTTTAAATTATGGGCATGCAAACCTTAATACAAGTTAATATTGTTCTTATTCTTTTAACAACGCTTGAATGGCAAAAATGTATAAAAAATATCATGTGAAATGATGAAAGGGAGCACTTCAAAGACC
This sequence comes from Agriphila geniculea, assembly GCA_943789525.1. Lineage (NCBI taxonomy): Eukaryota > Metazoa > Arthropoda > Insecta > Lepidoptera > Crambidae > Agriphila > Agriphila geniculea. Next base: position 17,456,108 of record OX038874.1, read on the forward strand.
AAAATAGAACAACCCAGTTAAAACACCCACGTAAAACGTTATCTGTATCGTTCCGCTGTAATTTCATTAAAACAGAAGAAGAGTTCGATAGCGCTACCCAATTGTTCCAAAAATTTTCCACTCTGTAACAACGAAACTGCCAATACCGCTAAAACTTTTTTAAACCGGATCAAAAAGTCCTCTCACGTCAGCTGCGGCGGTGAAAGGGGTTAACGGAATATAACCGGGCCGATCGCCCCCAGGGGGCGCTGCCGCGACATAATCCGGTATTTTACACTCTTTGTAAGGAACCGGTTAACGCTCAGATTATGCCTCTACTGATTGCGAGGAACATGCCGTTTTAATATTCAAAGGAATTTGTTGGCCGTATTATGAAGGTTGAATACGTTTCGCTTCGTTTTATTATGATAGGTTTGGGTACAAATGAAAAAATGTGTTGTTTCAGCTATAAATGAATTAAAGGGTGGAGAAATGGGGTCAGGGGTTTTAATTACCATTTACTGTCTTGTATTAAAAAGTGTGTATTTTTTGGGTTTTGTCTTAAATCTATCTGATAAAATGAAGTTAATTACAACCATTTCAAAAGTAAAGCAAGACAAAAAGGAATAATTGGCCTGGCTCCATAATTAATAGAATATAAAAGCAGTAAGTACATTTACTACTGAAACGACAACAGTATAATGATGTGGGTTGGGAAAAGCCACAATGCTTCGCTTTTACCAGTTCAAAGTCTATAATATTATTAGTTGGTTCCTTTTGATGGAGCATATAAATTAAATTGGGTAATAGGTAGGGAGAAGGTAAGCTATTGAGCTTACCTTCACACATAAAAGATATAAAATTAATAATAGATTTAAGTCCAAACTGTCTCATTATATAATTGAAAATTACGAACTTTATACCTAAATTTCGTTTTTATAGTTAAGTATTACTACTAATATTTAAGGTTTGGTGGTGATGTATGAAAAAAAATACTTTGTATTTTTTATTTTCATGTGACTTATGTAAGTCTTTTTTGAAAATAAAGTCTTTAAACCTAAACCTGAACCTAGATGATTACATAATAAACGATGAATAAAAATATAATGTTCCAGAGGGTTACTAGAATAATATGCTGTAGCACGATCAACTTTTTACCGCCTCCCAGAGGCGTTGCGGCGTTCGTGCTTTAATTCTTGGGTCTTGTTTTTCAGGTGCTTTTGACAGCCAGTATATAAGTCATAGACATAGAAAAATTTTCGCTGCGCTCAAGAAGACCAACAAAGCGTGGAAAAGAGAAGTTAACATCATACGGACACGGTCTATGTAAAACAGAGACAAAGGATCAAGTGACATGTGCCAACATTTTTTACAGTAAGAGCCCCTAGCGTCCCGCCTAGCAAATGAGCAATCACAGTTTGTTTAAAATATTTGTTAATCTTAATTAAAATTTGAAATAAAGGTATCGTGGAGCCATGATGTCTCGTGTTCTAAGTAATTGTGGTGTAACAAAAAGAAACAATCCAAGTTATCACACTTTTCACGGGTAAATAAGATATTGCCACACATTTCTCTAAAACCAAATTTCGCTACATTTATGCGTTTATCGACGAAGAAAACAGTATGAAACATAATTAATTAATTTCCTTTGCCATATATAGTCATATTTTATGTATCTAAGTCATATTTTACGTATCTCATACAAAATGTATGTATTATTTTTCGGATCACCTGTTTAGTGACATTGTTGTTCTTTGACATTCTATTTCTATGATATAAGTCCTTGCTTATAAGTCGCATGCTACAGCAACGGGGCATTTAGTTGAGCGTTTTGAACATGCAGCGACTGAAACTGAACGCAAAAACACACAACTCGCCTCAAGATCATTGAATACGAAAATAATGTACTTACCGACGATGTGTTCGTCCCGCTCTTCCATTGAATAAACACCTGTAAATTCATACAACGCCTCATTCATGCTTAAAAATACCCTTCCTGATCACACTGCCTAAAAAGCAAATAGACTAAGAGGGCGCTTAGTGTAGCGCCACATCGGCCAAAAGTGGGTACAGCGACGCCTAAAGCCATGTAAACCTAGATTCGGTATAGGTAAGTACCTACTACAACTAAAAGTTTACTGCCGAAGTGCCTTCTGCAGGTGTTGCTACACTAGGACAGAGTTGGGGCTCCTTCGCACACATGGTTACCAGATGGCCTACTCAAATGGCCAATTTTCTATTCGTTCGCTAACTTAAAGTTTAAAAATAAGCAATTAGACAATCAAGTCACACTTTGCAAGTTTATGTAAATCACAAATATTGATGTATTGTATAGAATTGACAAGCCTACGAAACGTAATTTTAGAGGTTTATGGCTTATTTTTAATTTTTAAGTTAGCGAACGAATAGATAATTGGCCATTTGAGTAGGGGGCCAGTTCTAATAATGATATTGCCTGACTTTTCAGTAAATTTCTACATCTACATTCTTAATAAGTTGATGTTTGATAATTTTTTCTCACCAAAATGTTTAACAAATTATGGGTTTTCATTGAGTACTACTCTTTTTGGAATTTTCGAATTTCTTGACAACTACAGTTTTTCACTGTTTTTCTGACAGATGCCTTAAGACATGTCAGAAAAAATCCTGTCATTTGGTAATTCTATTCGCACATGCCGGCAGGAGGCACGGTATACGTCTTTTGCCGCCTAGGTATGCGCTTGGTAGCCATTTATACCGTACCTACAGATACTGCCGCCCGTGCGGTAGGCAGCATCTGTTCCTTTGACAAGCTGTATTTTATTAATCACGCTTTAGAAAGGAATAAGGATTCTAAAATTCTCCAGACAAGAAAATGTTGTCTAAAACAAGAATTACTAATTAAAATAAACACTTTCACCGTCAAATATTGAAGGAGATGTTATAAACTCAATCAACCCAATCAATCTCCTACTTCAAAAGTTCCTGTTATAATAACGTGCTCGGTTCTTCTCAGTTTCAAATTACTTATCCACTCTCCAACTAAGGAAACTTTCACTGAATCGAAATTAAATTGCTAATTTCGGTGTAAACTCTTGAACTCTTTATCGATCGCCCCTTGAAAGTTCAAGTGGATACGTTAAATTAATTCCGTGAATCAGTTGCTGTGCCTGCGTTGAAGAATAAAGCTGAGTGCTTTGGCTTCTAGTAGTTATGGATTAGGTATTATTTTTGACATTTCTACGTAGACAAAACCGCTCATGTTACAGGGGCTGATTCTTAGTTCTCCTGGGATGTGATAAAATGAACAGAGCAATAAGTAAATATAAAATAGAGGGGAAATCCTTATATTTTGCATATTTTAAAAGCGGGTCCAAATTAAAGAGGATTCATCAAAATAAAAAATGTGGAGGTACACAGTTCGTAAAATGAAGAAATGCCTCATGGGATTAAACTGCTGTGGGGTGTCTAATAAACTCTTGGCATTGTCCACCAAGGCTTAATATTTACTGCAGGGGCAACGTAAATCAACGTTGTTTTAAGTACCATGAACCCAAATCATCTTAATTAAACTCTCGTGCTTTGAAAACTGCCAACTATCTAGCATCTCTCTTCGATTACCAGTTTATGATTTAGCAGGTAAATCAACGTTGTTTTGCCACCCATGTCATCTTAATTAAACTCTCGTGCTCTAAAGACTGCTAACTACCTAGCTCTAGCATCTCTCTTCGATTTCCAGTTTATGATTTAGCATAGAGATATTCTAATCCATATCTGTCATGCCATATTTTATGTGTCGAAATAGTTTATGTTGGTGGCAAGCTCGCAAGAGTAGCGGAAAGTCGAGAATCGAATTTATTGCATTTCAGTATCGAATTTGTTGTCGAGCTTTTAAAGATTTAGGAATACTTTACATAAAATATTTTAACCGCCTCTGTGGTCTAGTAAACTACTAGACTTGTTAGATGCAGGGGTCCCGGGTTCTATTCCCAGTCGGGGGGTACAAATTGTTCTCGGTTTAGTTGGTGATAGGGCTCATTTCAAGTCCGCCCGGCGGTAGCTATACCACCATCTTATGTAAGTCTGACGCCATCACAACAATTAAAAAATGTTTTGTTTGAGGTAAGATAACCAGTTTGTCAGTGATGAGGATTCCGGGTGAAGTGCGTTTACATTTTCGGCCAAAACGTCATTATCATCAGGTTATGTAATGGCCAAGCGCAATCCCATTGAAAAAAATAATGTCCTCAAACTTTTCTAAGGCAGTGGGTGCAAAACGTCTCAAGAAAGTTGCCGATGTACAAATTATTGACTGTGCTGAGGTTTTAATTTTGTGTAATGACGTGTGAGAAGGATGGAAGGAGAGTGGTTCTTTGAATGACCCAACTCAAGAACGTCTAATGGTGTGAGCTGACGTGTTATCCTGCCCATCGTCCGTGCTCGCCATATTCATAAGAACATATTACTTGAGTGAATATTGCAGGCAATATAGAAATAAGTGTTAGTGGTTCAAAATCACATACGTTAAAAATCTTTGACTTGTGACATCTAAATTATAAATATTTGATTTAAACGTGCTTATTGAATTTCGTCTCGCAAATGTAGACTAGGATCCCAGCTGACTCTCTCATTCATTCACTCATCAATAGTTATTATACTTTACCATCTCTTGAATAAACCCTGTCTGTTTATCTGAGTTTGTGTTTTTCGCCCCCGTGGTGGTATGCACCCGATTTTCAATGAAGTAATAAGTTATTTATTAGCCCTTAGAGTATGTACTAGGTACTCAATATTTTATTATTTTAGAAATATTAAAGTCTGATTGCAATTATTGTTAAAAATCTAATTTTCGACATATTGACTAGCTTTAAAAATATTAATAACACCATTTTACACGAACCGCATGAGACAAAATCTCTGAAGTGGCAATTTTAAGCCCTCGGCAAGTTTAAATTCAATAGAAAGGCAGCTAATGGTGCGAGCTGACATATTACGTTACGCAAAAAGGCATTAATCTACTTTGAATACTTACAACGTGTTATATCATGTAAGTGCTTCCATCGAAAATATGCCAAAATTTTGAGGATTGTTCAAGTGCAATCGTTGATCAGGATAACTTTATGTTTTACATTCGAAATATACGATATTACTAAATACCACAACACTGAAATGATTGACGAAATGACGAATAGTATATGTGTTAGGCTTAAAGAGCGAAATCAAACTTTGAGCGAAAAAACGCTTACAACGCGTTCTGGTCACTGACAAAATGCCACAACGCGAAATTCGTGTCATGGCTTTTATAAAAACGCCCAGAACGCGTTGTGGTAATCATAGAAATACCACAAAGCAAAATTCGCATCGCGGTCAACATACCAAACGACCACAACGCGTTGTGGAAATGAAGAAAAGCCATGACGTGTATGCAACCATGATAAAGGTAGAATACGACGCACACTGATTTTTAATACCTTTGCGTGGGTAACTTAGGAAACTTTTGATAGATATCTTTTAGAAATATTTTTGTACTTTATTGAGTATTACTCAATAAACTTTACGCTATTGAGTATTATTGGGTACTAGTTAGATAGAATTTAAATAAATCGTGTAATTTAAATAAAAGGACATAATTTGTCGTATAAAAGGATTTTTTATTAAAACAAAAATTTTTGACTACAAATTATCAGTCATAATTAGGAAATTTTAGAACTGTTTTGACAAACACTTTTTTTTAAAAATCAACACAAAATTTAAATCATTTTTATTAGTCAGTTTTTACAATAGATTTTTTCAAATCAACATAATAAGGCTAATAATTTGTGAACACAAAATATTGGTAATTGGAAACTAAAATTTAATTAAAATAATCTGGAAATTCAAGTTTTTTATTACTATAATTTTTTTTCCAAATCAACATATGTAATTATGCTACTAATTGTTGAACACAAAGTATTAGTCATCTGGAACTGCAACTTACTTTCTTAAAATTTAACTAGTGCTCAGAATGGGTCATAGCTTTACTTCATTTCCAAAACGCGTTGTGCTCGTTTGGTCATTATGTTGACCACATTGATGCGAATTTCGTTTTGTGGTATTTCTGTGATTACCACAACGCGTTCTGAGCGATTTTATAAGATCCATGACACGAATTTCGCGTTGTGGCATTTTGGCAGTGACCGAACGCGTTGTGAGCGTCTTTTTCACTCAAAGTCCGATTTCGGTCTTTGAGCCTAACATATGTACATATTTATATTCAACCTCGTTGCAGTTTTTAGGGTTCCGTACCAAAATGGTAAAAAAGGAACCCTTATGGTGTGACTCAGTCTGTCTGTCTGTCTGTCTGTCTGTCTGTCTGTCTGTCTGTCTGTCACAGCTGGATATCTCGAGAACTACTAATGGTATCAACTTGAAATTTGGAATAGTTTTAGATAACATTTGCCCAACTATTTTGCAAATATGAAAGAAATAATAAAATTAATATTTTTTTTACAACAGGGCCTGAAAAGGGGTCTTAAAAATTTTAAGTGAGGTGATTAGGGCATGTGGGGTATCATATGAAAGAGCGCTGTTTGCATATTTTAAAACATTTTTTTCTTTTTTCTTAGGCCGCATAGTTTTCGACTTATGATGAAAAATGTAAAAAAAAATACCGTTCCCCCCCCCTTATCTCCGAAGTTTGCAAAGAAAAAAATCTGAAATAATTCTATGTGATAGTAGTTTATGTAAAGATTACAGGAAAAATAAAACGATGTCTCAATATAACACACTTTTTTATAAATTCAAAAAACAAACAAATTTTTTTTAATTTCACTTCCAGTCAACAGATGGCGCTGTCCTAAGCATGCTAACCTAAGGGCAAAAAGTAGTTCCACTATGGGTCAAGAGATGGCGCAACCTAACACTACAATAATAAATTGGTGGCTGGTTCAAATATAATTACCTACTATTTGCCGTACGAATAAACGAAGAATAAGTTCATACTTTACTAAGTAATTATATATATTACTATATAGTAATATAATAATAACGAGGAGCTCGGTGGCGCAGTGGTTTAGCACCTGGGCCAGCGATTGCGGATGTTAAGCAACGTTCGCAAGGTTCGTTCATGGGATGGGTGACCAAAAATTTATTATCTCGAGCTCCTCCGTGCTTCGGAAGGCACGTTAAGCCGTTGGTCCCGGCTGCATTTGCAGTCGTTAACACCCAACAATCCGCATTGGGCCCGCGTGGTGGGTTATGGCCCGTCCTCCTTATCCACCCATAAGGAAGGCCTGTGCCCCAGCAGTGGGGACATTAAAATGGCTGATGGACTAGTAATATAAACATTTTGCAATGTGGAGTGGCTGAAACGTTTTTCAGTCACCATAAGCAGCATTTGTAAATTAACTGTCCGCCTGTTCGCCCTTCCACCTGTCTGCCGTTTATCCTACTTTTTTAAAGACTGTCCTAAAATAACATATCCAAATATATTTATGATTGTACGGAACCCTCGGTGCGCGAGTCCGACTCGCTCTTGACCGGTTTTTTTATTCGTAATGTTAACGAAATCTTAAATAACTTTTGCTGCACTGCATTGTTGAATGTCTATTTATTTTCAAGCGCTGTTATGATAATAATTAAATTTTCTTGGGAGTTCTATTTTAGCTAAAAATATAAAAAAAAAAACTGTGATACAAATGTTTTATTTTCAACAAAAAAATATTGACGTTCCACTTATACACGCTGAAATTTTATTAATTTGGTTCCCGCAGTGGGGTGGTTCCACTGATGACTACAAGCAACTTTTATTATGGGGCCAACTCTGATAACTTGAAAAAAAAAACAGCTGTTTCTTACAAAAGTGCAATACATACTCGACCTTAATGTATGGGAATAGCAGATTTTTTTCGTGATGTCAGAGTTGGCCACATAGTAAAAGTTGCTTGTAATCGTAAGTGGAACCACTCCACTGCGGGAACCAAACAATTAAAATTTCAGCGTGTATATATCCAACAAATATCTGTAACACATTTGTGCAATAATAGACATGATGACATGGCAGACTATTTTTTTTCTACAATACCCCAGCCACAATTATAAGGGGATACGTGTCATCATTATTCAGCGCCCTCTGTTTCACTGCTTAAATAAATTCACAATTAATGTTCCTCAATTACCAAGAAGCACATTAAGGTGGTGGCGATAGAGAATCTCACGCACTGTAAAACACCACTTGATAAATGGGCAATTTCGCGGTAATCCTCATTATCCTTACAACAAAGGCACCTCAGCGCGGGTCATAATCACCGCACTTGGGTCGAATACATTAATTGATAAGAACGGCTCGCTGTGTGACGGGGTCATAACTCAGATCTGCTTATTTTGCAACTGGGAGTAGTTTTTCATTACAAGTTGTCGTGCGCAGTAGGTGTAGACTGATCAAACCAAAATGAAGCTTTGTAATGAATAGAACCTATAGAAATTTTAAATTGAGTACATTAAAGAAGCATTTTGTTATGTTTGATAGGCAACGCTTGATGGTAAGCGATGATGCAATAAACGCACTTGCCTAGAAGGTACATACATATTCTCTCGCGACTTGAAGGAAGGACCCCTGATTGCGAAACACAGACTCAGGCATCAAGGAGTTCCATTCTCTTGGTATGGATGATAAAATTTGAAGCAAAACGCTTAGTCTTTGGAATCCACCAAAAAACGAGGGCGCTGATTCGTACGTCTGATTCGTATTTCGTTGCTGAAGTACTTATTAAGAATAATTTTAGGCCTCAAAAACAAAAGCAAAAGCGCACGGAATGGATTAGTTAAAGTCCTTTGAAGAATGTAGGTACTTACCTATCTAAAAAATCAATCGATTTGTTAAAAAGTTAATTAAGTAGGTGTACTAAAAATCAGCACATAAACACGACTCTTTTGTCAAATAAACACAAAACTTCGAAGCTGCATGCGAAGCAAGTATGCATACAAAGTGTCGACCCCACCTCCAGAAATGGCGAACTTTTTCCAATTTTCATTACAAGAGTCGAGAAAAGTGTATAAATTTTAATGATTTGTACAAGTTTCCGGTAATGAGCCCCCCGAATCCGGATCGCCGCTCCGGCATCATGACCGTGGAAACTCCGGAACTTTCTCGAACGAATTCGTAAAGCGGTCGGTAAATATTTACCAGCGAATTTAAAGTTATAAGTGAGATAACTGCTACGGACAAGTGTTGAGATTTTGAATTTTATACCTCTTGTAAGTAAGCAATGGTGCTCTTAGGACTTTTGTTAAAGTGTATTAATGTAGCAGAGATTTAATTCATACTACTGGAGATATCCCTCTTAAAGCATTTGTACTTTGTAGTTTATTTTTGCTTTAAACATGAGGAAAATTAGCGTTAGCTTTCTTGTAAAAAAAACGTGCTGTTTTCTTAACTAAACGTAAAACTAAATATTATGATCTTTTAAAATTTGAGAGACCACTTACAATGCTATTTTTATACAATACTCTTGGACGAATCAACTACACAATACTAAATAATATTACTTACTAGATAAATTCGACTCGTCACCACTTGGTAAGACCATTGGACTTAATACGGTCTGGTAAGGTCGCGTAGCTATATAAGAATTAAATAAATTTTATCCAGTAGAGCCTTATTTTATTGCTTACGGTAGCCGAATATATGTATATGTGTTGAGACTCGAGAGGATCGGGCATGCAATATAACAAAGCCGTTTAATAAAACTACCGGTCACAGGAATACCACGTCAAACATAGATTTCCTGTGACCTCGGACCCTGAGAAGGGTGCGAACCTCGGGCCAAATAAATCAACCACGTAAATCAAATAAGCGGTCCTTTACAGTTTTATTACTCGTGTACCTATAGCCTATTTTTTAATATTGACATTATTGAATGTGATCGTTTTTGAATTAAAAAGATCTACCTATAACAAGCAATTGACAAATATTTCAGCAGCAACAATTCATAATTTAACCAAGCCCCTTTTAGGGTTTCAAAATACCCGGGTTTTTCACGTTCCCGGGAACCGGGAAAAAATATCTACAATTCCCGTATATCGGAAATTTTAGATATTAAAAAAAACTCATGGTTACTTTTTTTTTGTAAAATACAACATACAGATTACTGGGTGTAATAAAAAGACCCTCGACAAAGCCGAAGTCTATGCATTCTAATCAAAACAAGCAACAAAAAATGCTAGGAAACGATTTTAGCGTTTTAAGAAATAACTATTAAAAATCATTTTCATAAAAAAATTGAAAACAAGATTTGGCTTTAACCTTTAATAAATTCATAGCTATCGATTTTCCAGTTACAGTCTAAATGACAGAAAGGTCCTGATTATGAGCAGAATTCATAGGTCCCGGCTTCGTCAAGGGTCTTTTTTATTAGGGTTCCGTACCCAAAGGGTAAAAACGGGACGCTATTACTAAGACTCCGCTGTCCGTCTGTCTGTCTGTCTGTCTGTCCGTCTGTCTGTCTGTCTGTCTGTCTATCTGTCTGTCATCAGGCTGTATCTCATGAACCGTGATAGTTAGAAAGGTGAAATTTTCACAGATGATGTATTTCTGTTGCCGCTATAACAACAAATACTAAAAACAGAATAAAATTAATATTTAAGGGGGGCTCCCATACAACAAACTTGATTTTTTTTGCCGTTTTTTGTTCGATATAAAAAACGATAACAGGTAGACAGTTAAAATTTTCACAGATGATGTACCTTTGTTGCCGCTGTAACAACAAATACTAAAAACAGAATAAAATTAATTTTTGAGAGGCGCTCCCACACAACAAACTTACTTTTTTGCCGTTTTTTGGTACGGAACCCTTCGTGCGCGAGTCCGACTCGCTCTTGACCGGTTTTTTTATATTAACTTGTCGTACGTATGGTAGGTAAGGTTGTCTCTAGAAAATTGTTGTTTTTGGCTCTGCTACAATTTAGGGTTACAGAGTTATTAATATTTGCTTGTTTATGTAAAACGCAGCACATATAACCATACACATATAACAGTTATTTAACTTTTTATCCGAAAATTGTCATTCCGGGTATCTCGGCGCATATTTCCCGGAATGGGAAATGAAAAATTTCTCGGGAATTCACAGGAACGGTTACCCGAGATCGAAACCCTAGCTTCTCTACATCGTGCATGGACGTGGTTGGTGATTGTACGAAACCACCAAACCTCTTGAAGTTTCGGTATCACGCGAGATTTACTTTCTTTGATTTTACCAATACCATTATAGTTACATCATTTTGGTATATTTATTCACTTTGCATTTGCATACCCAATTTTTGTAGGACGTGTGCTTTGGTAAATTACAGCAAAAATCAGCATATCCTCGAGAGATAATCGTTAAAAATATCGGCCGATGATTATACTGTCGTGTACATAACTACATAATTCTGTGGTCTAGAAAAAATCCTGCTGTACCAAACAAATCACTACATAGTTTAAAACAAAGTCGCTTCCCGCTGTCTGTCCCTATGGATGCTTAGATCTTTAAAACTACGCAACGGATTTTAATGCAGTTTTTTAGGGATCCGTAGCCTAAATGGCAAAAAACGGAACCCTTATAGATTCATCATGTCTGTCTGTCTGTCCGTATGTCACAGCCATTTTATTCCGAAAGTATTAAGACTACACAGTTGAAACTTGGTAGGTAGATGTATTCTGTTAACCGCTTAACGAATTTAATACAAAAATAAGAAAAATAAAAGATTAAGGGATACCCTATGGGGTATCCCTTAATCTTTTATTTTTCTTATTTTATTTCTTAGTTTCAGCTCCATGTATGCATGGAGCTGAAACTGAAAAAAAAAATTCTTCAAACCAACACGTGTTGGGTGTTTATAGATAGGTATTAAAAAATGACATTGAGGTTTTTAAGACAACTTTTTCTCAAAGTCAACCGTTTGAAAGATATACACCGCCAAAGTGGTAAAATGTGTGTCCCCCCGCCTTAACTTTTGAAATAAAAGAGTAAAAAATCTAAAAAAAATATATGCTGTAGATCTTAATAAACACTTTCAACAAAAATTTGTTTGAACAAGATTTAATTAGTTTTTGAGATATAGCACATTTTCCAAACCGCAAATATAACTTTGTCATTCATACCAACACTGTGAAAAACAAAGTTATTTTTGCAGACGAAAAATGATAGGTGATATTAAATATGGTATGGTATAAGGTAACTACGGAACGCTACGGCGCGTGGCCCGACACGCACTTGGCCAGTTATTTAATAGATAGAATGATTCAAGCAGAAGGTTTATATGTATAATACATAGTATCAAATTCCACACTACACCGAAGCAAAGCGAGGGCGGGTCGCTAGTATTACCTAAGCCAAGCTTACCTCATACCTCAAGGCGTTTAAAACTCCGCCAACAATTGTTGAAGCCGTATTGTTTTCTCGTTATTAGTTCGGTTGAAACTTCGAGAATGTTCCTACACTTTTCATATTAAACTTTGATATGGAAATAAAGGTTTTGATACAGAACCCGAGGTAGTGAAACCGTGTCTTGTGTGGAATGAAAAGTTGGATTAAAAGCTTCTACCTATGTAGAGTATGGACAAGTATCTACTAGCGGGGTAATATAAGAAGCAAACTAAGGTTAGAGTCTTTATGTCGATGATTACCTATTTTTTGAGACCAAAACGTGATCAAAATAGACGAGTCAAGGCGACGAGACTCACTATTTCCGAAGGATGCGATTTAAGGTCTTATGACACGTAATAATATAACTTTCAGAAACGCCTGTAGCATTTACTGTACATTCCTTGAATGACTCAAACGTCCAAAGTGAAGGGATATTATTATGTAGGTGTGTCAAAAAATAAATAATAGCATAGAATAGTACTAGCGTTAATAGTTAATGACAGTGCTTTGTTGACGCGACATGTGCTCCGCATATAAAAATAATCATTATCGATTCTACTTTTAGGATGTCTTTTAAAACAGTAATTTTTAAATTAAAACAATTACTGTTAAGTTGTAAAATGAGTAATTTTTTTTGATTCAAAAAGTTTGGTGGTGTGTTATCATCGATTTTTATGTTGTTTTTAGGGTTCCGTACCAAAATGGTAAAAAGGAACCCTTATGGTCTATGGTGTGACTCAGTCTGTCTGTCTGTCTGTTACAGCTGGATATCTCGAGAACTACTAATGATATCAACTTGAAATTTGGAATAATTTAAGATGACATTTGCCCAATATTTTGCAAATAAGATAAAAAAAATATCTTTTATACAACAGGGACTGACAAGAAAATTTTGAAGTGGGGCTACTAAGGCATGTGGGATATCATATGAAAGAGTGCCGTTTGCACGTTTTCAATCATTTTTTCATATTTTTTTAGGCCGCATAATTTTCGATTAAAAAAAAATACCGTCCCCCCCCTTATTTCCGAAGTTTGCGAAGAGAAACATCTGAAATAATTCTATGTGATAGCAGTTTATATAAATATTACAAGAAAAATAAAACGATGATGATGCGGGATTAATGTGCCAAGTGAGAACGTATTTTGTAATAAGTGAGGTTAAGAGTGAAACGTTGAAAGAAGAAATTTATTGTAACAAGGAACTAAGTGGAACGCAATGGGAGTTAGGGGTTAATCTAGGAGACCGGGCAACTTCCACTCTAATCTCTCATCTAGAGTCGCGACTAGCCTGGATAATATCATAAAACTTTTCCCGGCACCAACTTTCGTTCAAAGGGTGCTACGCAAATTCGAAGCGGCGAAACAACTTTTCAATTAGAAGTGTAATCAAATAAAAGACTTGCGTGCGATATCTTTTTATGACATTCTGGGATAACATGAAAAATAGGTAGACTATTTTTAGGGTTCCGTACCCAAAGGGTAAAAACAGGACCCTATTACTAAGACTCCGCTGTCCGTCTGTCTGTCTGTCACCAGGCTGTATCTCATGAACCGTGATAGCTAGAAAGTTGAAATTTTCACAGATGATGTATTTGTGTTGCCGCTATAACAACAAATACTGAAAATAGAGTACAATTCATACTTAAGGGGGGCTCCCATACAACAAACGTAATTTTTTTGCCGCTATTTGCTCGATATTAATAACGACAACAGGTAGACAGTTGAAATTTTCACAGATGATGTATTTTTGTTGCCGCTATAACAACAAATACTAAAAATGGAAAAAAAATATATTTAAGGGGGGCTCCCATACAACAAACGTGATTTTTTGCCGTTTTTTGGTACGGAACCCTTCGTGCGTGAGTCCGACTCGCACTTGGCCGGTTTTTTTATTATATTGTATGAATAATCTGCACAACTGATAGAAAAATAACAATATCTTAATTTTTTTTTAAAGGTTTAAATGTTATCCCACCGGAATATTTTTATGTATACAGCTTTTTCAGCCCTTATATTTCTGAGTGTACGTAAAAACTTTGCCAACCATCAGTATCATCACGCACCATAAATAAAAAAACACCCAGTTACGTATGCAAAAATATGCGTCCAACCAATCCACAGATATTAACCTTCACCTTCATAAATCAAATCCGAAACGAACCACAAAAAGAAACCATTAATGCAATATATTCCCAAAAAATACGGGCAGCGAGGACTCTCATGAATCTTTTTTGTTAATCAAATATTTTCTGTTCCACAAAATCCCTCGGTAGAGTTGGGAGCTTCGCGTCGAATAGTTTATGCGGTAGTGACACAAATCTCTCTCCTATTTATCTTTTCTTTCACTTGTCCCTCGCAAAAATGAAAATTTATTGTCTGTAAGCGGAGCCGTGGCTGACCACTAATGAAATGTTATATAGCGGCGGTTTCGCTGCGAAGCTTCGTCGCTTACTACTGTCCGCGATTCTTTATGTTATCATTAACACTGGGGTAACATTGTGGTATATTATTTTGTGTTTCAACTTTTGCAATCCCACAAAAATCTGTGTCTGTTTACTTAATAACTAAGAATAAGAAACTAGTACATTTTTGACTAAATTACGAAGTTTCGAGGCATCTTTAGGCTGCTTAGATTGTTGGGCAAGGGTACATACTTTTAATTAGACTTTAACATCCAATTGCACTAAACTTAGGAATCGCCTAAGTCTTTCCTTAACTACAACTCGACCAAGTTAAGTAGGCGAATGACAGCTACATGACCGCTAAGTTTGACACCGTTTTAATTTGGTCGTGTTGTACTTAGGAACAGACTTAGGCGATCCTTAAGTTTAGTGCAATCGGGTGTAAATGTTATACTGATTAAAGATAAAGCTATAGTGGGAGTGTCCATCAGCCATTTTTGATGTCCTCACTGCTGGGGCATAGGCCTTCCTTATGGGTGGATAAGGAGGACGGGCCATAACCCACCACGCGGGCCCAATGCGGATTGGTGGGTGTTAACGACTGCAAATGCAGCCGGGACCAACGGCTTAATGTGCCTTCCGAAGCACGGAGGAGCTCGAGATAATAAACTTTTGGTCACCCATCCCGTGACCGACCCTTGCGAAGGTTGCTTAACCTCCGCAATCGCTGGGCCAGGCGCTAAACCACTGCGCCACCGAGCTCCTTATCGTAGCTTCCATAGCTTCCATATCGAGCTTCCATAGTGGGTATATCTTTGATGAAACAGACAATATTAGTCAAAAGTCATTAAAGCTATTTAAACCAATTTGAAGACAAATACGCACTAACGAACATACTAAAGCTATGCTAACATTATAATTAAAATTAGCACGTATCTATCGTCTTTACGAATAAACCCGTAATTTTTCCTAAACTGCACCCGACAAGTACAAGACAAGTGTGACATTGACTGTATATGTGATGTATTCCTTCCTGTTAATAATAACAAGCCAGCTGTGTTTGCACAAGGCATCAGCGCGGATGTTTATGACATCAAGAACATTTTTGCGTTAGGGTTTTGGGAAATTGACAACTGAGTCGAAGTAATATTATGACATAAAAGATAAGTCTTCTGAGATTTGAATTTTTTTAATGCATAGTAAACGCGTTTTAGAATGAGCGAAGATTGCGCTGTAAACGCGTTTTTGAATGAGCGAGATGCGCTGTTAGAAATTATACTTTTTGCGTTTATCATGGTGGACACCTGACTCTCATTGTTGGACATAAGGTTCTCCCAATAATCTCTACAATGACCAATAGCACTCTGTTTACATCCAACAACTTCTTAAGAGCTGCAACTGGTGACCACCATTTTAAAGGGTGTCTACACACGGAGCGTGGTCCAGCCCGCAGTCGTCATTCCAGAATAATTCCACCTCAACGGCCATATTTTGCTCTCGTTATGGGCTCTGTCTACTTTTCACTTTAAATTTTTAATCATTGTGAATTACTCGTAGGTATTTGTCTAAATTGTTTTTTGTACCCAATATAGTGACTATAATAGGGCTGCTAAACCATTAGATAGTTACAATTCTGACTGTCTAAAGATACAGGACCCCCACTTGATCACTTAAGGAGTAGCAGTCCCTGCTTACTATTCCGCGTGCGTTAATAAACTTTTAATAAACAAAAGGGAACCCCAGTGGTCAACAGTGGCACCCTTTTCAAGGACGCTCGCTAATGGGCCCCGCTGACATTTTAGAAAAGGGTCACTAATTTATCTAAACAACTTCAACTTGAACTTACCCTTAATTATAGTTTAACTTATTCGCTACAGCTGCTTTACCCCCTACACTCTAGTAATTAGTGTATGGGGGAGGTTGTACATTACTCAAATAGATGATCGGAATTGAGAAAGTTTAGCTACTATGGAACTTGATAAAATTGCATGTGTTCCAAGTTTGCCACCTAACCACATTATTGCTCGCCTGACTAATGAGGCTTAATGCAACGGTATTAGGTTACTGTTTCCAACTCCAGTTGCAAGTTGCTTCTATTATAGTCCGTTTAGTAAGCTTATGTATTGCGATTGGTTTGGACAAATATTTTTCACAAAATAAGTTAAAGCTCTGTAAAGAGCTAGTTCCAATAATAAAAACAATAAAAAAACCACATGCTATGAATGACCATAGCAGAGTTTTTTATTGTTCTTGTGACTTAGTTCTCTATCGAGAAGCCCTGCGAGAAGAGAAAGAAAATTAATAGTTGTAATTATCTTTAATCTAATCATGCATGTATCCTTACTTTGCCCAATATTATGTCCGTAAAGCGTCGTGAATAAAAGCGCATTTCCTTTGATTCACAGTGACTACATTATCTATTACCTATACATTACTAAAACAGTATAGATAAAAACTAGTAATTTCTATATTGAGTTACTAAGGTGTTCAATGTGTTCATGAATAAAATTCCAAACAATCAATCTCGAAGGCTACCTTCACGTGACGTTGATCGTGCGAACTTAAATTTCGAATTCAATTCGACGAAATGAAACCAGGCGGATTCGAATTTATATGAGCATTTAGGCCTCTCAGCGATTTACAGGAGGCCATTATGAAAGCGGTGTCTATTTTAAACAGCCTGAAGGCCTATCAACGATGGGACGCTACCTGGGAATCCTGTGATACGGCGAAAAAAGAGGATTAATTAAAAGTATCTGCGCAACATGCTTGTTACATAACATTTTTTCCAAATTTTAGGAATAAACTAAAGTGAGTTTGCCAGGAATTTTGGACGTTGTGTCTGATATGGAAATATTTGGACGTAACTCTTTTATTCTTTGAATATTACTAAACTTTTTCACTAGAAAGGTTTGTTTGGCAAAGAGTGAGCTCATGTTTTGTTGGTTGATTTACACACGTGCTTGAAATGACTGGTGCTTTTAACAAATTACTCGCACCATAAATCTAAGCAACTTTCCCTAAGCAGCTTGCAGTGAAATATGGGACTGAAATCACTCATAAATATCTTCCTGTGACCAGAGCCAGGAAAAAGCGCCCCTTATCAGGAAATTCTAAAATACACCAAATAATAAAAAGACACGTAACTCCAACTTTATACCTACTTTATTTTTGGTTACTAGGAACACTATTATTATTATAAATAGGGACTTTCTTTAACGTTTTTGTAAGACCATTACTGATTAATCCACTGACACGTGAAACATTATGCTTGTAGTTAAAGCCGTTCAGACTAATCCTTTCAAAGAGTATTTGCCAGTAATCTCCACCTTTGCCAAGTAACTTGCTGAGCCGATATCTAAAGCGACCATAATCCTCATAAGATTCTCTCTTTCGAGCACTTTGTTAATTAAGCTAACTTCTATTGTTCCATACAAATTGTTTGGAATATTCAGGCTCGTTTAGCTTCAACCCGTTTTAGGTGTCGGCTAGTTGCTAAGAGCACTTTGATTAGGTTGAATGTTTGTGGTTTTGATGAAATAGAAACTAAAGCAGAGTTAATTCTATTGAGTTTTATCATTTCACGTTACATTTAGGGTTCCGTACCAAAATGGTAAAAAAGGAACCCTTATGGTGTGACTCAGTCTGTCTGTCTGTCACAGCTGGATATCTCGAGAACTACTAATGGTATCAACTTGAAATTTAGAATAGTTTGAAATGACATTTGCCCTACTATTTTGCAAATAAGAAATAAATAAAAAAATCAATATCTTTTTTACCACAGGGACTGAAAAGGGGTCTTAAAAATTAGAAGTGGAGCTACTAGGGCATGTGGGGTATCATATGAAAGAACGTCGTTTGCACGTTTTTAATCATTTTTTATTTTTGTTTTAGGCCGTATAGATTTTTGATTTATAATGAAAAATGTAAAAAAAATACCGTTCCCCCCTTATCTCCAAAGTTTGCAAAGAGAAAAATCTGAAATAATTCTATGTGATAGCAGTTTATATAAAGATTACAGGAAAAATAAAACGATGTCTCAATATAGCACACTTTTTTAGAAATTATCGAATTTCTAAAAAAGTTAACATTAGTTCCACTATCGGTCAAGAGATGGCGCTGACCTAAAACTGCAATACTAATTTTATTATTTTCTTCTGCAGTGTGGTTTAATGGTGCAATTATGATGGTACGGAACCCTCGGTGTGCAAGTCCGACTCGCTCTTGACCGGTTTTATTTTATTTATCTACTTTAATAAAATGATGGATTTTTTGATGGGTAAGTAAGTATAGAACGGGGGTTTTTAATCAACCACTAATTGTAGAACATCTTTCTTGTTGAGATGAGACGACTCCTGATTGTTAAGTCTATAATGAAGCAAACACACAAACATTTCAATTACATGCAGGTACCGTGTGCATATACGTCAGGAATACTAACTAATGAACATCGCTCGGCTGAACGCCCCGCGCAATATGCACCGTCTAAACCTAGTCTAGTCATAGACGTTTTCCGTTCAGTTACTCATAAATAATTCAACATCACAATGCAATGGGTGATATCGCTGCAGGTTCATATTTCACCGGGGGTGCGGTGGCTGTAATTAATGTGTTCCGAACAACGGACGGCATAGGACCGGCCGCTGCATCTCGCATAAACATGATTTATAAGCGGCACGGTCCGATACTGAAGTGCGAAGTCTCATGATCCAATAATCGGGGAACAAAGAAACGCTTGGCAGCCGCTCAAATACTTTTAGGCTGCGGCAACTGAAATTGTGAGCTGAACCTGAATGCGTATTAAAAATGCTGTGATTACAGCCTACAAATTAGTTGTGGAATTAAAGTTCACTTATTCAAAAACAATGGTTTTGGTGTTATGAATCACTTTTTTTAGGGTTCCGTACCCAAAGGGTAAAAACGGGATCCTATTACTAAGACTCCGCTGTCCGTCTGTCTGTCTGTCACCAGGCTGTATCTCATGAACCGTGATAGCTAGAAAGTTGAAATTTTCACAGATGATGTATTTCTGTTGCCGCTTAAACAACAAATATTAAAAATAGAATAAAATTAATATTTAAGGGGGCTCCCATACAACAAAAGTATTTTTTTTTGCCGTTTTTTGGTACGGAACCCTTCGTGCGCGAGTCCGACTCGCACTTGGCCGATTTTTTATAAATAATTTTGTCCTGAAAAGCGCTAAGCTTGACTTGATATAAAAAGTTATAACCAGTTCAAAAGAACTCTGGCAGAAACCAAACCAGTTATCGAATTTATATTGCTCTAAACTTGCGTAATAACCACAAGTCAAGAGAATTGTATTCAAAATGTTAACTTTTTGCATCGCTAAGTAAAAATCATATAATCGTAGTACACTAGTGACTAGTGCTACAGAATAAAATATAACAGTGTACTGTAAGCACAGTCCTAAACGAAGAGTAACTTTACACCTAGTTTAAGGTGGTTTTACCACCGAAAGTGGCGCCCTCAGAGATTTTTATTTAATACGGTTTTTATGTTAATAGAAAATTATTTGATTAAAACTTTACGAGGAATATTTCTGTCGTGTCTAGTATTTGTATTTAGAAGGTATCACTATATTCCCTCGTAGTCACTCGTAGAAGTAGGTAGCAAATGCGTCAAAAACGGCCACCTTTAGTAGTTTTGCTATCTACTTCTAGCAGAAACTACGAGAGAATATAATGATACTGTTTAAAAGTACTAGACTATGGGCCCTAAAAATTCCACTTAAAGTTTTATTAAAATTGTGTATTAGACAATATTAAATAAAATTCACCGCGGTGCCACTTTCAGTCATAGAACCGCCTTAACCAAAAAGATTGTTTGAGAATATGAGGTTTTGAGACATTAAACGTAAGAAGTAATATTGCTAAGCAATATTTTTGGTAAAACCGGGTGTAAACTTACTCTTCGTTTATTAATAAGGCCAAATGTTTTTGCATAACACATAATTATTAAGTTAATAAATAGATTAGCAATTTTATTACTTCATGCTAATATTCGCGGATAACGGTGTTGACTGTAAAAATACTCAAAGAACCGATTAATGTGCTATGGGTGTAATCTCCTTGTTCAGTTGTTTTTATCAATTTTACGCATTATTAATAAATAAAAATAGGAGATCGTGCCCTATTTCATAAACATTACCGTAGTAAATTACAACGATCGTTTGGTGTTCGCATTGCGTCGCCAATTTGAAACTAAAAAATCAACTCACAGACGCAAATCACCGTAGTAAATTAAAAAACGGTAATGTTTATTAAATATGCCCTTGATATCAAAACGCTTAATTTTGATATAAGAAACAAGGTAAATTCATAAAGTAAATTGATATTTTCACGAATAGCTGGACAGTGACGCGTCTACCACACACAGATAGTTGTATTCTAAATAGAATTTGTGAAAGTTTTGTTGCAAATAGCCTATACAATCGACAAAAGTTTCATGATCCGTTTATGTAATAGCCTTGTTTTTTACAAAGTCCGATTTTTCTTTTCCTTGATAGCGTTTCCGAACGCTGGCGTTGATAAGGAACAATAAATTTGTTGGAGATCCCTCTTCACCCACTTACTAAATTTTACGATCAAGTTATCATAATAGAAATGATTTCCTGTACTTTTTCAGGTCGCCTTTACTCTTCACTCATCCCTTTTTTTCCTTAAAATTATTTAAAACAGAAGGGAGTAGATTATCTTAACATTGTTATTTTAGTATATGTATTTTTCTCTTTTTCTGGAACCAACAGTTATTAAACTGAATATGTACAAATAATTTCTTAAGCTATAGACAACGAGTACTGAAACTTAAATTTAATATTCCATCACATACGTTGTTTTTATCCAAAACATAAAGTTATTGATTTAAGAAATTAAAAAGTCGGTTGAAAACAGAAACTATGACACCGATATCTAAAAAAATTGGCAGGTAATTGAATCTCAGGCAACATCTGACATGATCTGACTCATCAGGAAACTAAGGCCCGTATTTATAAACCGCTCTCAACTTTGAGAGCTATCTTGAGATCATACTCAAGATGCTGTTCTAATTAATAGATCATACTTAAGTACAGGTTTAAGTTCGTGGTATCAACTGAGATCACTCATATTAATAAACAACACTCTGCACTTGAGATAACTCTTGAGATGATGATTGAGAGCGTGTTCGCCAAGTGCTGCAAAACCGTGACTTGAGAGCGTGCGCGCGCGGGATAGTTATTTTATTTGGAACTGCTACGTATCTTTTTGTACCTATGTACGTGGATAAAAATATATAGTTTCAAAATCTAATAAACGGAGTTAATCATTATGATGATATTGATTACGATATTACATAAATTAGGAAATGTATTAGTCATAATAACAATTACAACATCCCGCCATTTTTTCCGTTTCTTTAATCATGAAACAGAAAAGGCAAAGGCACATTTGCATCATACAGCCACGAAATATATAATCCAAGACTTCAGTCTTCTTGAACTGACGTAGTAATATAAAGTGATATTTTATTTATGTGTAAATAAAGTAATATAAATAAATATTTAATTTTACCACTTGTGTAAAATGTTTTGCACTATTTTATGAGAGTACAATTATAAAACTATTATTTTTTGTAATTTGAGCTAACTATTCTACACAGCTTAAACGAAACGTTAATCATTCAATCTTAATTCAAAAGTGTAATTTTACTGTATAAAAACCACCGTGAACTTAAGATCCTGCTCTTAAGATTGATCTTAAGAGCTGAGATCGATCTCATTTGATACGCTCTTGATATCTGACTATTAATTAATATCCAACTTAAGATGCTGCTCACATCTTGAGAGCGTATCAGCTGAAATCGATCTTGAGATCGGTATTGAGAGCGGTTTATAAATACGGGCCTTAAGACCTACGGAAACAAAAAAAATGGAATTAACAGTTTACTCATTATTTTTCAGTCCGAACAGTAAAGTGGAACAAATGCCTTTCATTAGAAAAAATAATTTAGTTACAGAAGAAAACAAAATAAATGAAACTATATTAATCTTTGACAAAAACAGAACAATGAATATCCATTACCACAAACGAAAAATCGATAGAGCCATCGCACAATATGGAGGCATCACATATCGCCTCCGCTAAAACTATTAGCGTCCGTTATGTACAACAACACGTACCCAATATATTTCATGTGGCTTTCTTCCTCCGAAATAATGTACAGCATTAGTGGCAGTTACAGTGATGAAATGAGTGGCCAGTGTTGCTATAAACAGAATAAATATAGCTAAAGCAGTAACGCAACTATACAACGTGTTACTAAAAACCCCTAAAGCCTATTCTTAGCTATGCTTAGCGTCCGGCTTTGGGGCCCAAAGTCGCCTTTTTAATGGGTTAGTCCGGCTTTTTTAATTTTCAGAGATGGCAACGCTAGTTGGAGGGATACTGGACCGCATTGCGAACCTTGCTAGCGTCGCGCGTCTGTGTGAGAGTGCTGATTCGGACCTTTGTATTCAGAGTGTAACAAAAAACCCGTAATGCCGAATATGGTAAATAGGGACCATCAAACTGACAACTCTGAAAACGTGAAAAAAAAACAGCTGTTTCATACATTTGGATATTTTCGTTATTAATCTTTGTATGAAACAGCTGACTTTTTTTCGCGATTTCGGAGTTGGTCCCATATTAAAAGTGGTTTAGTTTGATGGTCCCTATCTACCATATGCGGCATTATAGTTTTTTTGTAACAACCTGTATACAAAAGTCCGAATTAGCACACTCACACAGACGCGCGACGCTAGCAAGGTTTGCAATGCGGTCCATTATCACTCCAAAAGTGTCCCTCCAATTAGCGTTGCCATCTCTAAAAATGAAAAAGCCGGACTAACCCGTTAAAAAGCCGACTTTGGGCCCTAAAGCCGGACGCTAATAATAAACGGATTTTTGACAAAAATATCAAATAAAACACATTAAAAAAAAGGGATTTTTATGTCGGAACGCCCGCACACGCTCTCGCCGCTACCGCCCGCCCCGCACCGCACGCGTAGGGTGAGTTGTGTGCAGTGCAGGCGGGACGAAAGCCTAACAAAAGCCGGACGGGCCGGACGCAGTCAAATTTGGCCAGAGAAGAGGTAAAAAAGCCTAACACTGTCCGGACAGTGACACAGTAGTAACTCAACCAAGCCCTTTTCTCGTTACGCCGCTGCCGTTCGAAGCGCTACTAGCTAGAACTTATTTTTTTACTACTTACATTTTTTTTTCAATTTAAGTCACCGTAAACATTACACTGGTGTTATTATTTGCAAACAAAAAATATTTAAACAAAGCAAATTTGAAAAAATATAACTTTCAAGTACTTTTCCAAACAATAAATAGCGAAAAAAAATTTAAAAAAGTGTAATTACAAAATTTTGTTTTAGTCATTTATTGTGTAACTTTTCAGAAACCACTTAATAAATTAATTTTTTCCTACGTAAAACGAATTTAACATTATTGATGATTGTTTTATCCGACGACCGGCGGGGGCGCTTTTCGAGCACGGCCCTCCCCACCCCAGAAGGGAGGGGGGGGGAACCGAAGGTAACCGAACTAAATCAATTTGGTTTCACCTTATGAATACCTGTGTTAAGTTTCACATTCTTATCACGATGTGCAAGGGCATGGTGCTTATTTCCCCCATTATAAGTTTTTTTAATTTTTCCATCTTCTTCCCTCTATATCTCAATAAATATTGATCCTAGCGATAAAATGCATGGAATATTTTTTGAAGATGATTTTGTGAGTATTATTTAAATACTTGAACATATGGGCCATCGTTTACGAGTTATTTACGAAAAACTAAAAAAGAGGACCTTTACAACCCCCTCCCCCCGTTAGCTCCACCCCCATCTGTCAGTACTTTGAGTATGTTGTTTTAGACACCATTCCCTACAACTATGCCAATTCGCTCTCACCCAAATTATTTTCCCTATGGGCCAGTTTTTGGTGTTCCTTCGGCGTACTATGGGACTACAGGAATAATAAACAACCAGAATAAAAACTTCGAACAAACGATAAGCGCGGGTACACTAGAGTGCGTTTCATCGGTTATTACCTCTGGCGTTAAGCCCGAAGTACACATTGGGCCAACGCCTGGCCGAGCGCGTTGGGCCAACGCGCGCGGCCAGGGCATGTCGCTGTTTACACATTGGTGTACCGATCAGTCTGTCTGCATTGGCTCTCTAACAGAGATGGACGTGGAATGTCTTGCAGCCGCGGCAATTTATTTATACAGGGCGTTTAATTATTACCTTCTATTATTTATTAAACGCACTTCTATAACTTTACTAAACATCTTTGACGTAAAATATGTTTTATTTATCTAGCTTAGTAACGTATTTTGTTTTTATATTGTATATACTTTAGATTCCATATTATTTGTTCATTTCAGTATATTTCAATAAATTGTAAAATCTCATTGCTTGTCCATGGCATTGTAACTCGGAAACATAAATATTTCACTCACGTGCAAGACTACTGTCTTTGCCGACGAATAACAAAAAAAAACAGCTTAAAAAATAAACGGCTCTAAAAAGCAAGAAATAAAATATTCAAATCTGCATAATATAATAACTACATTATCTAGTATTAAACAACGCCTTTTGAAGTCGGGGGTGGGGGGGGGGGGGGACAAAGTTTTTTTATCGTAGACGTTGTTTAAAATTAGATATGCGTAGGTACAAACTTTCGAGTTAGTTATTTATTATGCAGATTTGAATATTTCATTTCTTGCTTTTTAGAGCCGTTTATTTTCGAAGCTGTTTTTGTTTGGTTATTTTTAAGGTTTTTGAAGGAGGTTTTGTTTTTATTAAACTTTTTTATTTTAAACTTTTTTGTAGCAGGTCTATTTAGTGATGATATTATCTAAGTTACAATAGCCTTATATAAACGGCTCATCAGCTTTTACAAAATACTGTTTTCCTGACGCGGGGGCTTTAGTTGTTGAAGAGTTCAACTCCAGTTCACCATAACATGTACTATGTTATAACGTAAATAAATAGCCTAGCAACCAAATTCAAGTACTTAATCGTATCGCACCAGTGAAACACGTAGTATTGAATAAATCCGATGATCATCTATGGTCTTCATCATCAAACTGATGATGAAGACCATAGACGATCATCGAGTTCACCAAAATGGTGTTTTCTATATGCAAATGTACAAGCTACTGAAGAAAATACCAAAATCGCTATAGGTGTGCCTATAATATTTGAAGAGTTCCCTTGATTTCTCCAATATCCCATCATCAGACACTGACCTTATAACAATGGGACCAATTTGAAGGTATACGCTTTCAAACAAAAAAGAATATTTCAAATCGATACAGCCGTCTTCGAGTAACATACATAAAAACAAAGATTCTGATGAACTAAGAACCTTCTCTTTTTTTTTGAAGTCAGTTAAAAAGGCGCCAACGTGTGAACGCTGCGCCAACGCGCGCGCCTAGATCCTTTGATGTGTGCACGAAAAACCGACAATACTCGGTTCGCCGGCCAACGCCAACTCCCAACATACCGCCAAGTAGGTCTTTACACGTTGGCCCAACGCGCTCGGCCAACGCGTTGGGCCAATGTGTACAGCGTACTTTAGGTTGGTATCAGCGTTATTCTGGCGTATTGTTGGCTTCCGCGCCGCGGCGCCGCTTCGGTGTGTTGGACGAGGCGGTTTTCTTAACTAATTGATGTACCTACTTGCATACAACGTAAAAAGCGTGCCAGTGGGAGAACTATCTTATCCCCCGTGTATGTGGCTCTGTGGATGTGCAGCATGTAATAGTGTACCCGCGCTTTTCATTCGTTCTAAGCTTTTATTCTGGTTGTTTATTATTCCTGCGGTCCCAGCCTAGCGCTTCGAAAGGCGGCGGCGTAACGAGAAAAGGGATTGGTTGAGTTACTGCTTTAGCTAATATTATAATTTGCCATAAGTGTATATTGTGCTTAAGGTGTTACCACAGATAATATAATACAGTACACAACCGACTAATGTTCGGTAGTGATTAAGGCAACTCTGTCCGTTATTATGGCGGGATGATAAGGACGGATTAGTTAACGTATGACCTTCGCAAGTTATATTCTGTTCACGTATTTTCTGGATGCTTACACATTCTCCTTAGCCGATCTAATCAATCACATGATATTAACCCACTTACAGTAGCTGGTTCACACGATATTCGTAGTAGACGTTTTTTAATATAATTACGTTACGTTAAAAATAATATAATTTCGTTCTAAACCCTTGGGGGTTGAACAAAGCTTTGGATAATGTTATCATTTTATAAAATAAGCCTAGAGCCTATTTTTGGGTGTGCGTCCCACATAAAGATAAATAAAAAAATTTTAGTCTCAAGCACCGGCGGTTTCGAAGTTTTTTTTTTATAAAATGTGATATTGCCTAAAGTAACTACAAGTACATACTGACGAGTTTTTACTTTTTATACTAGTTGATTTTTAATGAGTTCTACTTTTTTCTTTGACCAAGGCGAGTTATGTTTGTGTATCCAGAGATGGTCAATTTGTAATCCTCAAGCATGATGTTTTGTCGCGTAATGTTTCAAAGATATAGCTTATTGCTTTATTGGATGCAATATCCGGGAAGTTTATGAATTGAGAGGGAAAATGAATTGAGAGTTATGTTCTGAAGTCATGCATACTTTGTCTACGGAACAATAGAGTGATTTATTGAGTTCCTTTCTAGCCTTTGAAATTATTCGTTTTTACTGATGAAAGAAGTGCTTGTGTTCATTAACTTGGTAATGACCATGATCATCAGCCATTTTTAATGTCCTCACAGATGGGGTACAGGCTTTCCTTATGGGTAAGTAAGCTTTTTCTAACTTTGCAGTAGATATAGTCCACTTTTCATTTCAAATGTCTTTTTTCGTGTTGTACAGTTAGCAACAAAATAGGTAAATACTTGGTATAAAATATTATGTTATGTCAAATATTGCAATTATTTAGTAGGTTGCAGTTCCTCTATTTCGGAGACTAAAACAGCCGAGGGGCTGTTATGCTCTTTGATTGTTGCAGGGATACAATGACTGTCAAAAGTAATATCGAAGCGATGTTGTGATTGAGATGGCGTTATACGCGATGTATAGCTCTATCTAGGGTGATAGATCACAACATAACTTTGATGTTGCTTTAAGAACTACTTAAAGTACGGCCCCTGAGGGCCTATTACAAAAAAGCATCGCGTTAAGCGTACGATGTTCGTCACACTCCGTGACATTATTTAACTCATGTAAGTATCAATTTAAAAAAAATCAATTAAACGAATATTGTCCAACTAGCGTGATTATTTTTTTGTAATCTACATCCTATTCAGTCTAATATTTTTTACTATATGATGAGCCATCAAGCACCAATATACCTTTCAGGTTTTACACAAACTTTAGTTCTGTTTACTTACTTATAGCTCTTTGAAAAAGGAAAAAATACTCGTCGGCAACCATTAAGTGTCTGACTACTCAATTGGCAGATTCTTTCAAAAGAGCTGAATGGTTACTTATACGCAATGCGTCATTAATTTTATTTGTACCATTCATTCAGACGCCTCCAATATCACTCTGAGGGAACGAACGGGAAAATTCCGTAACATCTCATAAAATGAACCGGGCACATTGAAAGAATATCGAATCGAAACACTTTTCCGACTCCTTTATGATTGATATTGAAAAAATAATATTGTAGGTTAACCCACAATTTTTTTATATTATAAATTTATTAATAACAATATTGAAAAAAGTAATTGAAATAAACACTGTTGTCAAAATGTTTTTAAGTAAAAAAAAAATTAAAATGCTAAGTCATTTTATATTATTTTTAAACACAGCATTTTTTTTATTTAAGTTTCGATTAAAGTAATAAAATAAACTTACTATAACATTATCTTCATACTTTCATACTTATCACTATACGTATCTATACAAATATATTAAAGCTGTAGAAAAGTTTTATCTGTCTGTACAAAAGAAATATTTTGAAAAATTCACAGATCTCGTGCCTTTCACGACCTTCTGGTACATTGAAAATGAATTTAATGAATTAACTACAACAAAATTTATTCGTAGACATTTGTTATTACTATTAAATATACCTATGTAAGTACTATAACTAAAAACATCATAGAATTTCTACGAAAAAATACCTAATAAAAAATTCTAATCAAAATTTAGCGTTGATACGACTAGGTACGTACGTACACTACTGCGCTCAGCGCTCACTTACACGCTCCGCGCAAACTTTGCTTCATAAAGGTTAAGCTACAGAATTATTCTTTTGTGTTATTTACCTCAAATATTTTTTTTAAAGTAGACCAATGTCATATCTCGAGGTGTTTTTAAAATCGACCCGATATCGCGTTTCGTTTACGAGATATGATTTTTTTCTCGCCGAAACCGGGCGAAAATCGACCACATTTTTCACATTTTTGCGATTTTCAAAAAAAGATTTTGAGATTTTTGAAAATAAATTTGATTCAATTTATAGCCCTTGATTAGACGCGTCATTTAATATCTCAATCATTTACGTAGCTCTAATATCTACGACACCAGGGTGATATCGCACTTTGGCTGAAAATCGGGCCTATACAGATGCCTCAAAAAAAACATTTTCAATGTTAAAAAAAAAAACTAAATCAAATCAAATCATTTATTCCACCTTGTTACATGGTAAAATACAGCTGGTAAAAGCATAAAAAAGTGGTTGGGGTGTTTAATAATAATCAGTACCTAGAGAACCCATTTCTATCATTTTTGGAATTTTTGTCTGTTTATCTGTTTGCTGTATGTTTGTACGCTAATAACATAAAAAACGCCAACCCAATCGTAATGATGTTTACATAAAAATATACTGGTTATCTACAAAACAATCAAATATTTATTTTTTTGCAATTGGTTCACTCAATCAAAATATATACGAATTTAAGTTTTTAAGAAGAGTTTACGGTGAATTCGTTGTAACAATTATCTTCGGAGAATTACACTGTTAGAACGATCGACCAGCTAGTATTTCTACATCTAGTATTATACTACAGTATAATGGTCAATGGGTAAAAGTAAACGAAAACGTGTCGCGTTTTGGCTGTAGTTTCTCAGAAACAAAATGCACGTGCATGCAGCAAAATCTAAGCCCGCTTTCTATTATATTATTTTCTACTACTAGCTTCATTCGAGAAAATCCTTAGGGAACCTTTAACCAGGATAAAAAGTGTTCTATGTTTTAATATCCTGCCTCGCTAGGCAGCGCGCTTAGTGTGGACTGGACGTGCCTCGCGCGTGACAGAAGGGGAGTTTAAATAAAAAGATGTGTTCAATACGGATCTCTATAATGAACTAACTTACTTAACAAAATACACTAACTTACACCTAGCGTTTGTTTATATTATAATCTATTTATAGAATTAGGGCTCTCAAAAACTATAAAATCGAAGTAGGGCTGTCACGGCCTTCCTGCCTAGGCTTCGCTCTCGAAGCCTAACTTCTTCACCCAATCACCGATCAGTGTTTTACCTGTAATTTGAAATATATTTAACTGACCTGAAACATATTGTACAAGTACTACAGCCCTCTTTGGCTTTTTTTTTTTGTTTTTGCCCTCACTGGTAATTATATTTTGCTGCCCTCAATTGGCAATTTAATATTTTGCTTTTATTAGAAAGCTTTTAATTTATTTATATTTGATTAATTTTAACTGTCAACTGGCCAAATTGACGATTAAAATTATGATTTTATAACTTTCATATCTCTTTATAATTTTTTTTTTTTACTCAATAACTCTGCGGTCCTCGCTCACTTATCACATACTTAAGTAGCTCGCGCCAACAACTTTTTTTTTGTTTTGCGGTCCTAGCACTCTTATTAATAGATAAGATGCTCACGCACACTCAATATTAGTGGCGATCCATGCACATTTTTTTAACAAATAAAAAAAATGCTTACGCCTTTGGCGATCCGTGCACACTTTTTTTTTTACAAAAAAAAGTGCTTACGCCTTTTTTTATTATTATACTTACTTTTACTTTTATTCTTTGTTTTCTTTGATATTTATTCATTACTTTCATACTTATCAATTACACAAGGCTGTCACGGCATTTTCCGCAGCCTCTCGATTCCACAATCGCATTCTATCTTTTGGTATTATTTGAAATGTTTTCTTTTCTATATTTTTGACTTTATATCTATCTCTTGGCAAACATTTTTCTATTGTATATGGTCCATTGTACCTCGGATCTAATTTTCCGAGTCGCACTCGCTGTTGTTGAACATAAACAATATCACCTTCCTTGTATTGAATATTATTGCGTCTCATTCTATCAAATCGTAATTTAGTTTTTAGTGCATTGTTCCGTAAACGCTCTTCTGCGGTATTTCTTAATTGTTGAAGATCTATTTTTAACTCTTTTTCTATAAGTTCAGGATTTAGTTTCTTTAAATCAGGCACTTCTGATCGAATTCCTGTGAGCAGTTCTATCGGGGTACAACCGGTACTTTTCTGAATAGTCGTATTTAGAGTCGATTGTATTTTGTAAATTACGTTCGACCATTCTGACCCACTATTTACTTCACAGGCAAGTAGATTTAATACTGTGGCTACATATCGCTCAGTTTGCCCATTGGCTCTACTGGCCACCAGTTGCAATATAATGTATTTCAATATCCATACGTTTCAATAACTCCTTTGTTTGTTTACTTGAAAAATTTGTTCCTTTATCTGTTATAATTCTTTTCGTCGTTCCGAATAAACTGAGGTGGGGTTCGAGGGCTCTTACTAATTCAGACCCTGTGAGATTTTCAATTGGTATTAATATTGTAAATTTCGTATAGGCATCCACCAACAACAACAGGTATCTGTAGCGATCATTAGCTGTTCCGAATGGTCCAGTACAGTCGGCATGCAAAGTATGAAAAGGTATGGGTAATTTCTCGATTGGATGTAATAAACCTTGTTTCGGCCCACTCGGTCGTTTTGTCGATAAACAAATGATGCAATGATTTATGTATTTTCGAATAAAAGATGTCATTCCAGGAAACCAATATTTTCTTTTCATTGATTCGATTGTTTTGTCTGCTCCAATATGACATTGTTCATCGTGGAATAGTTTAGTTAGGTTGAAGCGGGCTGCTGACGGTACATAATATTTTAAGTGTTCTTTTTTTTTACTTTTAATTTTTCTTAAGAGGATACCATTTTGAATGGTGTACTCTTTCAAACTGTCGGGGTTTTCTTGTATTCGCCTTATGATATCAATCACATTTCGATCTTGTTTTTGTGTAGCTTCTATCCAAGTAATCTGATCGTTCACTAGCACCTCTTCTATATGAGTTTGTGGCGGATTTCTACTTAAAAAATCTACATGTTTTATATTACTGCCTTTTCTATACTCAATTTTGAAATTGAAGTCTTGTATATAGGACCACCATCTAGCCACTCGTGGTAATAAATCTCGTTTTCTTGATGTTAATTTTACAGCGTTACAGTCTGTTATCAGTTTGAACTCCTTTCCCAATAAATAAACTCGAAATTGTTTTAATGCGTTTACTATGGCAATTGTTTCCAATTCATAGCTGTGATATTTAGACTCTTCCAGTGAGGCTCGTTTGCTGTAGTAAGCCACCACACGAAGATCTTGATCGTGTCTTTGGAATAAAATTGCACCAAATCCAAGACTACTTGCATCAGTATGCAATTCTGTTTCTTTTTCTGGATCAAAAACTACTAATAAAGGCAGTGAAGAAAGCTTATTTATGATATATTGTCGAGCTTTTTCTCTTTCCTCCGACCAAATGAATTGGGTATTTTTTCGCAAAAGATCAGTTATACAAGCAGTTTTTATTGCAAATTCTAGTATGTATTTCCGAAAATAACTAGCTAGTCCCATTAATTGTCTCACTTGCTTTACATTTTGTGGTATTGGAGCATTCTTTAATGCTTCAATCTTAGCTTTTCCAGGTCGTATCCCTTCCTCCGAAATAATTCTTCCCAAATATTCAATTTCTTTTTGTAAAAACTTACATTTCTTTAAGTTTAAAGTAAATCCTGCCTCGTCTAGTGCTTTCAACACTACACTTAACCTTTCTAATCCTTCTTCTATACTACATGAGGGAACGATGACGTCATCAATATAGACTAGAGCAATTTTATATCTTAACGCTCCCAGTGCAATATTTACGGCCCTTTGAAATGTGCTAGGTCCGTTGCTAAGACCAAAGGGAACACGTAACCATTCGTAGTGGCCGTCAGGTGTAACAAAGGCTGTTTTCTCCACCGATGATACAGTCGTCTTATTCTCAGATATTTCCTGTTCAATTGGAATTCCATGAAAACCGGATGCCATGTCAAGTGTGCTAAAATAACGAGCTTTCCCTAATCTATCCAACTGATCGTCAATTAATGGCAATGGGTATCTATCTTTTATAGTTATTCTATTCAATGCCCGGTAATCAACACATAATCTGTCACTAGCGTCCTTTTTTCTCACCAATATCACTGGTGACGCATAAGGTGACGTCGACTCTCTAATAATGTTATTATTTAAAAGTTCCGTCACAATCGTCCTCACTTTGTCCCGCTCGGAGGCCGACATTCTGTACGGGTGATAAACAACGGGTTCGTTTGTCGTAGTCCGGATAGTCATAACGGCAGTCTTGATTTCACGAATGTTATTGTTAACTGCGATAAGACCCGAACGTTTATTTAACAGTTCCCGCATCTGAGCTTGGACCTGACTTGGAATTTTTAACAAAGCATTTACTATAACTTCGTCTATAGTATAAACAATCTGATGTGGAACTTGATCTTGCCTTCTTATAATCGTACCGCTCGTGGAAGTTATAAACATAATATTGTTTGTGCTTATTGCATCTCTGCCCAGAATAGCATCATAACGTATTTCTTTGTCTTGCACTATATGAAAAGTTGTCTCTATTGTTATGTTTTCTAATTGGATTATAACATTTATCTTTTCATTACAAAATATTATATCATTTGAAAGTCCACATATTTGTAGCACTGAAGGATGACGATGAGCACCTATGCACCGTGCCAACTTATCTTTCATTAATGAACACGATGCTCCGCTATCAATTAAAATATGTACAATTCTTCCATTGATAATAACAGGTGTTGTACATACCTTGCCACTGCTGTTTACTTGTTTGGGGCGGTTTTCTCGGTCGACTCTTTGTTTGGTCCAACAGTTTTCCGCCAAATGCCCTCTCTTGTGACAAAACAAACAGTTTTCTTGTTTTTTATTCTGACCCATCGTGATAGCAGGTAATTTGATGGGTAAATTGTCTACCCTGGTACGACAATCACGTTGTAGATGTCCCAATCGATTACAGCGATGGCACCTCTTCATGTCTGCTGTAATTTTCTGTCGCTTTGAAGTAGATGGCTGAAAATCCACTTCATCAATGGCGTTGCTGACTGTAGATGTTTTTAGCTGGATTGGTGAAACAGGGATGTAGCGAGCTAATTTTTCAAACAGAACGCTCAATGTGTCAGCACTGCTGGCGATGGATTTGGCGTGAGGATCAGTGATCCCTCCAGTGATTAATTCAATGATTTCGCTTTCGCGAAACTGCAATCTAAGTTTTTTTAATATTCTATTCTTTTTTGCGGCATAAATTGATACCGATGAAAATTGGTCGCTCGTCATATTTGCAGCTATTTTAAAATCGCGACACAAATTGCGACATTTCGGGAATGTAATTTGTAATTCTTCTTTTAAGGCTGGCCACGTTCTTTGTACTGGTGTCCACTCTTTATACAACTCCAGTGCCGGCCCAGCCAAAAATGGTACACATCTTGCGGTTATTTCCACATCATCCCATTTGTTTTTGGAAGATAAAAAATCAACTTCTGCGATCCACTCACTGGCTTCAATTGCACCAACACTAGGGTCAAATGTAGGCAATGCAATAGCCTTACTAGTACTTGTCTCTACACTAAAATCTTGGACGAATCTAAAATTATCACTATTATTGTTCACATTCACAGTTTGTTCCACACTATCACTATGTGTCAGTCTTTTATTACTACGTTTATTGTTTATTTTATTTTTATTGTTCATCGTGGGCAGTAGGTATTAGGTACTTATATATAAAAAAAATACGCGACGAATCCCACTTCGGATGACAGAAGGGGAGTTTAAATAAAAAGATTTGTTCAATACGGATCTCTATAATGAACTAACTTACTTAACAAAATACACTAACTTACACCTAGCGTTTGTTTATATTATAATCTATTTATAGAATTAGGGCTCTCAAAAACTATAAAATCGAAGTAGGGCTGTCACGCGCGGCAGGTTCGAGTCGCACGTCCACATCAAGCGTACTGCCTAGCGAGGCAAGACGTTAATTAAAACAAAGAATACTTCTTATCCTAGTTCCTAAGATTAAAGGTAAGGTTAAAGATTCCCTAAGGATTTTCTCGAATGTCCAGTCCACTTTAACGAAGTCGCGGGCGGAAGCTAGTCTTAAATATTTGCTTTAATATCCTGACCGTATATTTTCAACCTTTATAAATCAGTGTATCTTATATGAGGTACTTATCGCGGAAAAAACGTAGGATGTATAGTCCCTGGGGTGATATATATGTTGCGTCTCGTGACTTTCACCTCGGGGGAGGAGTGACGTGTTTTCTTAGCGAAGCCGATGCCACGAACTTTTTTATGTAGGTTAGTAAAAGCATGATTTGAGTTTTATGTGACTCTACTGTTTGGGGAAGTTTGATCTATGCCATTTTGTTTATTTAAAAAGAGAAACGATGTTCTATTTTGGGAAAAATATCCTTTTGGGTTAAAGTCCAGTGTACAGGACATTTGCACCAAAAAGAAAATAACTTTCGTATCAATTATCACTAGTTGCTTTGTGAGCTGATGATCTTGCGTTTGAGACATTTTTCGATTTGGCTGAACTACGTTTTTTTACGTTTTCAACTTTTATATCTCCGCCATTTAGAAAAAAAAATCGGCTTGCACTCCGGGAGTGCCGGCAGAAGTGAAAACTTGAATTTGTTAACGTTGTGCATTTTTGATATTTTGGAATAGTTAGGGAATAATTTTGCACGAATTTACTCTGCATTTGAATTTACAAATACAGAACAGTATTGTACGAAGGTCTTATCCATAGCTTGACAGAAAATCTAGAGTTTTGACATTGAATTAAAAAATTAGCGCGTTGCTATGGTGAAACAAGTGTTTACGTCTTGAAATGACGCACTGCCATTTTCACCGCGCCCCGTAGAAAGAGAGGGGATACTTCCGCCGCCGGCTGTCTACGCTACATCCGTCTTACGAATTTACGATCAGGGTCACGTGACCCTGACTGACTCGAGTTTAACATTTTTTTCCCCACTACAAAAAAGTGTACAACGCCGCTAAAGAAATTTTCACTTCAAAAGTTGAAAAGCTAAATTAACAAAAATTCAATATAAGTACTCAATAAAATTATTGAACTTGCTCAAAACATTTTATGAGAATCGGTTGAGAAGAACAGCCGGACAGACATACGAAATTATTTTTGCCCAAGCTGAAGCGGAGACGTTTCGGTCGCGCCACGCGCTCTCTCGGTCAATTTGTGTCAGTTATACCCTTAATTTTAAAACTAGCCTTCGTAAAATACATCATGTATCAAAAAACCCTGTCAGATCCTGAAACAGGTGTTTCTAAAACTGAACAACATTCTCAAAGGAACATAGGTCAAAAAACGAATTTTTTTTCGCCTTTCCATAATTAGTCGGTCAGCTGATCAATACATTTTGTATGGGATTATGTTTTTTTTTTCGTTTTTCGACCTATGTTCCATGGATAAAGTTGTTCAATTTCAGCAACACTATATAACCTGTTTCAGGATTTGACGGGGTTTTTTGATAAGTACATGATGTATAATAGGCCTTTTGAAGTACCGTGCCTTTCTACATAGATGTGTTTTGTTTGTCATGGACAAATTTTCGTCCATGGTGTTGTGTGTATAAATGTACAATAGTGAGTATAGTTCAAACGATAGTCGCATGATTTAAAGCTAACGATTCAATAAATTATATTTTTTTCATTAAAGATAAAAATTCAAAAATTGAATTATACGCACATATAAAACAAAATTCTGTATATTTTTTTATGAAGATGTAAATTTTACTGGTGGTTTTAATTAGCAGCAGCTCACATGAATATTATGATGCGCTTCTGCGGTTAAAAATGATATATGAACAAACAAGCTTGCGACACGCGGGGTAAAATCGTGCCAAGTTTTAACAATACGAGCAGTGGCATTAACATATCAACTTGTGAAGTTTCGTTTTACGTTTATCGAATACGACCCCCACGGGTATTATTAGAACATAAAAGGATTGTGAGGAGCTCGGTGGCGCAGTGGTATAGCGCCTGGCCCAGCGATTGCGGAGGTTAAGCAACTTTCGCAATGGTCGGTCATGGGATGGGTGACCAAAAATTTATTATTTCGAGCTCCTCCGTGCTTCCGAAGGCACGTTAAGCCGTTGATCCCGGCTGTATTTGCAGTCGTTAACACCCACCAATCCGCATTGGGCCCGCGTGGTGGGTTATGGCCCATCCTCCTTATCTACCCATAAGGAAGGCTTGTGCCCCAGCAGTGGGGACATAAAAAATGGCTGATGGTCAATAGCCCACAACGCAAAAACCAAAACCGTTACGTTGTCATTTGGTTATATTTAGTTTGTTCAAAAACGTATCATTCGTTGTAAAATAATTATTTGAAAATTTTACATTTGTGTGGTTTCCCAACCAAAATGTTAATATTATGTTCAAAGATATGTATTTAGGTCGATCGATATGCAGTAGTGTATCGGTAACACAAGATCAAGGTGACAGGAAATAATACGTGACATGTATTTCGGTTGATGTTATTTACGATACCGACATACTTGCGATTGTTTGCCAACTCAGATTGATCGTGTGCCATATTAGGATGTATTGTCAGTCGAATGACGTAGAAAATTCTCTCTTGTATTTTATTTATGTACGCGTTATACATGTTTTGAAATATTCCTAAAAGAAAAGAACAATTACTATAAGAATAAAAACCAGCCAAGTACGAGTCAGACTCGCGCACGAAGGGTTCCTCACCAAAAAACGGCAAAAAAAATATGTTTGGTGTATGGGAGCCCCCCTTCAATATTAATTTTATTTTGTTTTTAGTATTTGTTGTTATAGCGGCAACAAAAATACATCATCTGTGAAAATTTCAACTGTCTACCTGTTGTCGTTATTAATATCGAGCAAAAAACGGAAAAAAAATTACGTTTGTTGTATGGGAGCCCCCCTTAAATATTAATTTTATTCTGTTTTTAGTATTTGTTGTTATAGCAGCAACAGAAATACATCATCTGTGAAAATTTCAACTTTCAAGCTATCACGGTTCATGAGATACAGCCTGGTGACAGACAGACAGACAGACGGACAGCGGAATCTTAGTAATAGGGTCCCGTTTTTACCATTAGGGTACGGAACCCTAAAAATGCGTGAAATTGTGAAATAATCGTTTCATTTTATCTATAGCAACCAGTGGCAAATTAACTAACATCATAGCAACATAAATTCTAAACAACGATTTAAGTCAGCTGAGCTCGTTAGCTGACCGATCGGCTGTGTAGAGCATAATAGTTATAAATTACAACGTTCAGAGAGCCTTCTGCGAGTTTCCTGCATGCTTCCTCTCCCCGGCGGGCCAGGATTTATGTCAACTGAAAAACTTGTTGTCTCTGTCTACGAGCGAGTGCATAAATCTGTTGTAATGTACGTTATGTTCGCGCCGAATGTTTTATAGCGCCAATGGTGTTTGTAAACACGCGACAACATGCCGAATTAGGTGTTCGTTTAGTATTTAGTGGATGAATGTCGTCTCTGTTATTATCTTTATTATTGCGTAATTTACGAAAATTTACGATAAGCAAAGTTTATAATAAAATAATATTTAAAAGCTACTTTCAAGATCAGTTAGTTGTGTAATTATTTATATAATTATACATGCACATTATTATGATAATTCTTGGACAATTATGTATTAATTATCGTCTTGAGTGTATGTGTCATATTCCATGTATAAGTATTTCCTTTGTCGTAATTTCAGTACCTTCAATTCATTTGATTTCCTTATCTGAATTATAATTTATATCAGTACCGTACAGAATCGTTTCCTGCACACATTTATTCTTTTCATACGTCGCAATCATTGTAGCGTTTAGATCTCAGTTCCGTTTAGTCGTTCTGTTTCACTGCATTGTTTTTTTATGTGGAGTTAGTTACATGTTTTGTTCTGCCGTTCTTTTTATACTAATAAGACGTTCTTATCTTCATTTCCAGTTAAAATCAGTAAAGAATTTAAATACAGTAGGTAATTTGCAATGGCTGTCTTTATGTAATTAGTTGCACTATGGTATATTGTCCTAACTTTATTTATTGTCTACTGTCTTACTCTTGAGGGATAGTGTATTTCATTTTGAAACAGCTTGTGATAAATTTAGACCCTAGTTGTTCTCCCCATTAACTGTACTGTAAAATAATTTTATAACATATTTGCTCGTAAAGGGTCTCTTATTACACCAATTTCAATATCGTATTGTATCTCATTACGAACTTGTGCGGTAATGTAAAGTAAAACGCACGGTTTCCTTTATAAACCGTGCGTTTTACTTTACATTACCGCACGGTTTATCAAGATGCTTCGTCTAAAACGGACGGTACTTTTTTAAATCTTAGCAAAAAGTTTTTATATCAGAAAAGAGGTCAACATTTTATGAATAAAATTAACTTTGGGAGATTAAATATAATAATTAAACATTTAATTATTTAATTTAATTAATGTTGACAATAAATTACAACCATTTATCTGTAACAAAAACACAAAAATATTAATTTACTTTATTAGTAATACTGGCTGTTTTTTATGCCTTTGCCTTAAAAAAGCGCTGATGCGCGCGCATTGCTAATATTTTTTTTGCTGTATTGTTTTTATTTGAAAATGTCGTTAAGTAGTGATGAATTTATGAATACAACACCGCTAGAAGTCTGAGAGGCAGCGAAAAAGGCTATTCTAAGCCTCTTGCCCGAAAAATTGACCGATAAGACACTTACATTACAAGCGTATCAAAATTTAATCATATGGAAAACAAGCAAAGGTGCAAAGTCCGAGTTTTATTTATTTCCTCGCAAATATGTTATAAAACGTCGTATGACATACGTGCGCTTTGATAATTACCGCACTTATATCATAATGTACTATTAAATATAGCATACCTATGCCTCTTTTCGTTGCAGCTCAAAAGTGAAATCTTTTATAAAATGCTTTTTACTCGACTGCAAGAGGGTAATGTTTTTCGCGCGTATCTTGTTTGTATGTAATATTCTTTTTACCTCATATCTTTCAAACGGCTGAACGGATTCAGATTTGTCTTGTCAGCCCAAGTGTTCTTAAGAAGGTGGCGTCATAAAAAAACCAACATGGCGGCTGTACGGTGCTATTATACGTAGGTAGTGAAAATTTTTTTTTTTTAGAATACTGCAATATGGGTGTCAAATTTAAGGGCTTATTATAAGGATTTCGAAAAATGTATATCATGACCCTAATATTATAATAACTAAAAAGATTAAAATAAAAAAAAAGAATTAAAAAAAATTAAAAAACCTGCCTGCATAAAAAAACAAGTCAACTGAAAAGATGGAAACAAGATTAAATATAAAAGGCAACATAATAAAATGCAGTCGGAGGCATATAATTAAAATCATTCATATGTTACTTTCTTAATGCATGCCTCCGACTGCATGTTATTATGTTGCCTTTTCTATTTAATCTTGTTTCCATCTTTTCAGTTGACTTGTCTTTTTATGCAGGCGGCAAAGACTTCTATGTTGTCTATGGCAGGCGGTTTTTTTTGATTGATTGATTTATTCCATGATGGCACCGTTTCATATTTCCGCTCATATCCCTTTCCTTCACACTAACATAAAAAGAACTTCTCTAGAAAAAATAAATGCAACGTTTTTCCAATTGTAATATGGATCACCAAAATGAATTTGGAGTTTTTACTACACTCTCATACATTTTATTGCGATCTAACCACGCATTTCATAAAGCTGAGCGGAAAAAAATCGGCTACGTTTCGTAAAATATTTTTCTCTCTACACTTTCTTTACTATAATATGAAATATTATGTCAATAGTCCTATTCTTATCTTCGGAATCTTTAGTATTATGTTCTATTAGTTCTATTTCTCCGTAATCGAAATCCGATTTCTATGTACCAGAAATAATTGAAGTGCTTCAATACGAAGAATAAATAAGTATTAATGTATGATGAAGTCTTCCAACTATCAACTTTTTCCACATGAATTAATTTTGATGATTTTGATTTAGTCCGTAGCCCAGCGATTGTGGAGGTAAAGCGACTTTCGCAAGGGTCGACTATAGGACGGGTTAGCAAAAATTTATTATCTCAAGTTTCTTGGGCCTGTATGTTGGGTTATGGCCCATCCTTCTTATTCATCCATAAGGTAGGCCTATGCCCCAGCTGTGAGGACATTAAAAATGTC
This sequence comes from Agriphila geniculea, assembly GCA_943789525.1. NCBI lineage: Eukaryota > Metazoa > Arthropoda > Insecta > Lepidoptera > Crambidae > Agriphila > Agriphila geniculea. The sequence continues at coordinate 17,497,450 of OX038874.1, forward strand.
TGATCGTCTATACCTATGTCAGCCCAAACGAGCCGTGTCTTACAATTAACACAGACTAGCTTCTGCTCGCGACTTCGTCCGCGTGGATATTCGAGAAAATCCATAGGAAACATTTAACCAGGTTGAATAGTCTGTTTAAATTTCATCAAAATCAGAAAAGCCGTTTTAACGTAATCACGTAATCACCGCCTAATCAGGCGGGTCCCCACTCTCATTCATCCCCTATTTCTCTGTAGGTATGAAACTTCATAAAAATCGGTTCAGTAGATCAAGCGCGAAAGCGTAACAGACAGACAGAGTTACTTTCGCATTTATAATATTAGTATGGATTTAAAAGATTTGGCGTATCAAATTTGATTTTATACACATCAACTTTGTCTAGGGATACAGTGTTATTTTCATACAAACGAGGTAACTTTGAAGCCTTAGTTTTCAGCCAGGGATGTACCGTGCTGTGATCTGATGATGGCCACCCAGGGAGTTAATGGAGGAGATTCAGATCGCTATACACACCCAACTGATTTGATCAGCATTCTAAAAGATTAATGGGTCAGAGTTCTCGGTTTGAGGATTTCCATACATTTTCATGCTATTTTTCGCGGTTTTTTTAAACATGTCCATTACGTTTTTAGAGTGCTGGTCAGATCAGTTGGTTGTGTATAGCGATCTGAATCTCCTCCATTCACTCCCTGGATAGCCGTCATCCGATCACAGCACAGTACATCCCTGGCAGGAAACCAAGGCTTCAGAGTTACCTCGTTTTTATAAAACTAGCCCTGGTATCCCTAGACAAAGTTGATGTGTGTATATTGAGGAATGATGAATAAAGATACCATAACCTACTAAGTAGACACGGCGGCCATTTAAAATGAAACGCCATTCACATCGGCTACATAAACAGCGCATATAAATTTAATATTAATTTGAGCGTCAAATGACGTCGCCTGCAAACAGTTCCCTGGGGCATTCAAGTGTCAGTCGGCGTCAAAACGTCCTGTTGGGAGCGCGAGGGTTAAAAAGTAAGCAAAATATTTTCAACCATTGAAATGCTCTGAAACTGGGGCAACGAGTATACGTTTTTACATTACAATCAGTTGCGTGAAAACTTAGTAGTAAAGACCGGCTCGATTATTGGCGTATGTACTTTCCAACTCCACGTTCGAAACATCCGGCGTTCACTAAAGTGCATAAAGTATAAGTTTACTTTGGAAAGATGATATAAATTAGTAACGCAAAAGCCCACGTAAGTGGCGATTTTATTAAGTACAAAAAGTTCGTTGGAAAAAAACTGAAAAAAAAACCAATTGAAGTTTCACAGTAAAATCGGCAAAGTTGTCAGCTCTATCAATCATTGGTATGTTTTTAGGTTACAGAGAGCTTCTATCTATCTCAATTAAGACGAAATGCTATCGTGTATTCTATGGAATGGTTTTCATTCAAAGACGAAAATTAATTTAATAGCTATTTAATAAACAAATAAATGGTATATTAAGCTTCTCATCACAATATGGAAACGTAGATAGATTGATTCTTATTATGAAAATGCTCGAGCGTTTGTAATAATAAGTATAATTAATAAAGAAAAAAAAATTTAAAAAATATTAAAAACACGACTGCCCTGCCAAAAACGAACCAAAAAGTTAAACAACAAGTGTCATTGCACCTTATTATGGAACAATTTTTGATCAAAGAGGTCCCCCGACTGCAATACACTTGTTGTTTAACTTTTTAGTTTTTTCACATTTGAAAATGGCGTCGCACAGTCGCCATATTGACTTTTTCTAAAAAAAATATAGCCAGTGTCACTCGGGATGCTATAAAGACTCTAACGATAACCCCATTTATCCAAATCAGTTCAGGCATTTAGAAGAATAAAGAATCTCACATACCCACATACATGAACCCTGAACACATCTCACTCTTTTTGCTTTGGGCAGTCGTGTAAAAAAACGGTTTCAATTATGTTATGAGAAAAATATCAATAAACATAAAGATTAACTTTTTTAATAAAGGTGAAACTTGTAACCCATAAGATTAAACAACAATTTTTTCACCAACCTAAAATATTCTCAAAATAACAGAGCCCAGATTGTAAGTGTTTCATTTAATTATACCGGTACCTATTTATTTAGGACTACGAAGAAAGGTTTAAAAATTTAATTAACTACCTACTCAGTATTTCTCCGGGTGTCTGAAAATATAAGTTTGTTGTTGTTAGAATGGTACACTTTAATATTTGTTTCTACAAAGTAAACATTATTCTATCAAGTCAAGTTATTAAGTACTTTTGAATCATCTATATTTTCTTACCACCCGTTCCAGACATTTTTAACTGACAAGAAGAACGGGTGCAAGAAACTTATCAGCTTTAACAGCAATAAGTAACGATTTTTACAAACTTAAATATAGAAAAACTTGGCTATTCGGTGATAGTTCAATAAATTTTGTCAACATTTTTATGTGACATAAAATTATATTTTTAAATACAAGGACATGATAATGGAGTATATACTACGTATGTTAGAGTATGTTAGCATAAGAATCATTTCCTGTTAATTGTGTATACAAACAATTCTAATGAACAACTAAAAAATCGGGTAAATCCGTGATACTAGACTAATTATGTGATATCATTCTGATTAAGCCACGATATTAAATATTGGAATGTAAACTGCAATAAAACTAATTCAAATATCTTTATGATAGATAGGCATTTAATTAGAACCATTTCTTTTCTAAAGTGTCAATAAATATATTATTTCACTTAAAATTTCAATTTCAATTTTAATCCAATATCTATCTTATATATTATTGATAAATATACTATTACAAATATAAGTAATTATATTATTAATATTTTTATAACATATTTGCTCGTAAAGGGTCTTTTATTACACCAATTTCAATATCGTATTGTATCTCAGTACGAACTTGTGCGGTAATGTAAAGTAAAACGCACGGTTTCCTTGATAAACCGTGCGTTTTACTTTACATTACCGCACGGTATATCAAGATGCTTCGTCTAAAACGAACGGTACTTTTTTAAATTACGTTTTTATGTCAGAAAAGAGGTCAACATTTTATAAATAAAATTAACTTTGGGAGATAAAATATAATAAATAAACATTAAATTATTTAATTTAATTAATGTTGACAATAAATTACAACCATTTATCTGTAACAAAAACACAAAAATATTAATTTACTTTATTAGTAATACTGGCTGTTTTTTATGCCTTTGCCTTAAAAAAGCGCTGATGCGCGCGCATTGCTAATATTTTTTTTGCTGTATTGTTTTTATTTAAAAATGTCGTCAAGTAGCGATGAATTTATTAATTCAACACCGCTACAAGTCTCAGAGGCAGCGAAAAAGGCTACTCTAAGCCTCTTGCCCGAAAAATTGACCGATAAGATACTTACAAGCGTATCAAAATTTAATCATATGGAAAACAAGCAAAGGTGCAAAGTCAGTTTTATTTATTTCCTCGCAAATATGTTATAAAACGTCGTATGACATACGTGCGCTTTGATAATTACAGCCTCTGCTTTCTTGTACCCCTCGCCTACGGCTCGGGCTAGCAATATCGCCTCGGCTGTAATTTTCAACTTACCGCACTTATATCATAATGTACTATTATATTTTATATATATTATTGTATTAACAGTGTTCTATATTTTACTTTAGCTCACCGTTTATGAATAATTAGCGATTTATAATTTGAAACTATGACAAAAAAAAAACACTTGCACTTGGTTTTGTTGTGATACTAAATTGAAATAATTTCATCAAAACATTAATATTTTCAACACAGAACTTAAGCCCTACATTGTACAAAATGACAACTTTTGCAATAGACATTTTATAAAATGACAAAATAAATGTTTACTTTTTTATTAGTATGATCAAGTTTTCCAATTATTGTAAACCAATATACGAAAAAAATATGTGTTTCCGATAGCTTCCGCTTTGAAAACTAAATTCTTATGAATACTGATACAGAGAAAATATTTTTTTTTGTTTTTAATTTTTTCGGTATATCGCTCAAAAACGTGGCGTACCAATTTTTGAAGCTTATTATTAGCGCCATCTATTGGCATTGTTAAAAAACAAGTAAATAATGCAATAACAGAGTTGTAAAATGTACTTCCGGTATCACCGAATTACTATATATCACCGAATAGCCAAGGTTTGCCTATATCGTTACCAGATAATCACAATAGGGTGACTATTGTTGAGTTATCCTTTTTGCATGCATTAATCTAATGCATTGGACATTGGAGATTTTATTAATTAAAAAGTTAACTGTCAGTTAGAAGTCACTAACTCGTTATTCATTCACAATTTCACAGCATACTGGATCCCGCACAAAATCAATGGACATTGTTCGGAAACGCACGAATTGCATATATTGACTTTGATTTTGTCACTCAAAATTCAAATTGCTGGTATATGTTTCGTTACTTTTTAGCACTGACGTCCTTGTATAATGGACGTCAGTGCTTTTTGAGTTCGGTACGTCAAAAGGAAAAATGGAGCCCTTATAGGATCATTTTGTTGTTCGTCTGTCTGTCTGTCGGTCAAGACTCTTTATCTCTAGATCATGTAGAGTTATCAAAATGAAATTAAAACCATAATTATACTGAATTTTACAGTCCCTTGAAACTGTGAAAAAACCAAACTTCTAAGTTTACGTAAAAAAAAGATACGACCCATTTATGCCGCATAAAATGCATATTTAGACATTCACAAGGGAATCAAAATGCATCCCGTTGACCTAGAACTATGAAATTTGTCAAGTAATATCATCTTATACTACAAATACAGGGAAAAATTTTAAAACTATACATTTGTAATTAAATTGTAAGAAATACAGTTTTTAATTAAGTTCCAACAAATTTGTACGGAACCATCGGTAGGCGAGTTCGATTTGCACTTCATATAAATTTAAAAAACCCTATACATATTTACAAATTAAATTATTGTTTTGAAGATACCGTGTTTGTCTCACATTTCTAAATTAATCCGAGCGAAAGGCGCTGTCTCCATTTCTGTATAAGTTGGTCGCTGCGAAAGCTGACATCGAGAGCATTTTCACTTTGCCCGTGAGGTGTCCAGGGAACTTTATTAAATTTCTCTTCGTAAAAAGTATCACGACGCCCGGCGAGAAGTGTCCGGCAGTAAATCTTAATCAAAATTCATTTAGTTAGTTTAAATCTAGTTTGTTCGCCGGGTTCGTATTATGAAAACTTATCGGAAAGGCGCTGAAGGGTGCTGTTATGTTGCGCGCAATGAGTTTTTTATTACGAGTGGCGTTTTTTGTCAAGCGCAGGGCCAGAAATCTATCGCAATCAAGTGAAAGTTCATTTGACAGTACATTGACAATTCTTTTTGGCACCAATAAAAACTTACCAAAGGAATGCAGCAATGTCACACAATCCATCTGTCAAGTGAAAGCGATTGCAATAAATTTTTAAATTAGACAATTAGCCCCGGCCGACCAGGACCTGGCGCGCGATCTACTGGCGTCCATTGTAGAAAAATAATTAGCAGGCTTTAATTTGTCCAGAGTTTAGATCACCTGATATTTTATCTTTTTATCTACTATCTAGCAAACAGAAATACAAGTTTTGCATCTAAAGTGATCTCAAGAAACGTATGTAAAGTACCGACAATATATTAAGCGAGGTGATTACAGTGCAAACTGTGGTTGAGAGTTGCCACGAAATTACCCTCAGTAAATTCTTCGTAAAGTGTTGGTTTACATTCTTGTTATATTGCGTGTAACAAGAGAGCAAGTGGATTGGCAAATAAATTTTAAAGTGGAATTCAGTTGAAGAATTTCTTTGTTTTTTATTAAAAATCTTATTGTTAGTTAAGAACTCTACCTAATTGTTTTTTCTTAATTAAACTTGTTATTGAGCATAACATTGTTTATGGAACAATATTTTGTTTATTTTTTATGCACTCTTTTTATTATGATTGAATTTAGAGAGTTTCACTGGTATAATGTGTGGATTATGCATGCACTTGTTTGGTGTGTACATATCTACTATTACTGCTAAATGTTCTACCTAGTAAGTAGTACATTTAATTGTTATTCGATGAATCTTTTATTTGAAAAACGTACCATACCTACTCGCTATTAGTCTAGAAATGGTTAAAGAAATTGGGAAATATTTATGACATTCACTTTTGTTGATATTATTATTATTATTTTGTTGTAAGGCTTGCATTTTTTTGCAATTAATACCAGCTAAATATGCAAACAAGGTGGCGTGGCGGCTTAGCTCTCGTAGTACGAGATTGGTGCCAAGAGTTTGTACGAAAGCCATTATGAATACATACAGCGAGTCAAGGGCATGGAGGTAACCAGTATTTTTAATTACTTACATAATAAAAAAAAAAAACATTTATTATCTCCCCACAAAAGGCATATACAATGAATTACTTATACACGCAATCTTAATAGATTATACCTAATAAAGGGAGCGACTGGTGACTGAAAGAGGTATATACCTACCTAAATACCTGTGCTACAGATCACCAGGCACCGGAAACATGAAATGAGTAGTGTACACAGTCTTTGTTATGTAAGAAATCGTGAAGCTTAATTCTGAATACATTTGATTGGTTTTGAACTAATTTTAAATAAGAAAAAAAACAAGTAAATCGATGTACCCAAATTTATATACCTAAATTAATATACCCACACTATACACAGCAGAATGAGTTGGTGTGTATGACAGTTTGGTGTATATTGCATACCTACCTAGCCTTGCGTAAGAATATATACTACCTACTTAGGATCAGCTGTCGGATAATAACAGTTGTCAGACAACCACTAGGGATTCCCTTTTAAAAAAATTTAAAGAAAATATTGAAAACACGACTGCCCTGCTAAAAACAAACTAAAAAGTTAAATAACAAGTGTCATTGCAGTCGGGGGACCGTTTTGGGAACAATTTTTATTCGAAGAGGTCCCCCGACTGCAATGACACTTGTTATTTAACTTTTTAGTTTGTTTTTAGGAGGGCAGTCGTGTTTTTAATTTTTTTTTTAATTTATTTATTTTAATTTCACACATTTTAGTTACAAATTATATATTTTTGAAATGTGCTCATTAAGGCCTTTTATTTGATGCCCATATTGTAATAATTGAAGTTTTTTTTTTCACATTTGAAAATGGCGTTATACAGTCGCCATATTAACTTTTTTCAAAAAAATATAATCAGTGTCACTTGGAATGATGTAAGGATTCTAACAATACCCCATACATCAAAATCTGTTGAGCCATTTGCAAGTTATGGTGGAATAAAGAAACTCACATACCCACAAACATACATGAACCCTGAACACATATACACTCTTTTTGCTTTGGGCAGTCGTGTAAATTATACCTATAGCGAATTAAATATTGTGCAAGTAAAACAAAAGGATGGAGGAACAAATGTTTACATTAGTGTCTAATCTAGTATGATAGTTAATTATTTCTTATGAATAAAAACATTTGTTTATAAACATGTGAATGCTAGGATCTCAAAAAAATGCGTATTTTATTTAGATTTAAGTTTTAGGTTTAAGTTACTTAAGTTTCTCTGTGTGGTTAAGTTTTTTAAAACTTATTCTTTTAAATTGCTGTGTCCGAAAAGGGCGATTAAGTATTTAAGTTTTTTTATTTAGAACACCTCTGTACCTACACTTAATTCGCAATAAAGTATTTGTATTTTGATATACAAGGTACAACTTATAAATACTTGCGAAATGTAGCTGTATCGAAAAAATCATAATGTTATTAAGACCCTTTTTTTACCTAACTAGTTGTAGAAAGCTTTATTTAATAAACAAATGTACTACTCTTGACTCTTATGAAAACAGTGTTAGTACGTCCGTTATCTTATAACAATGTTTTTTTTTATTTTCTCTAAACAAAGAGCTTAGTTCGAATTTCTAAGACTGGCTTTAAAGGTGGGAGATAATTTGATTCGAAAACAATTTTCATAGTAATAAAAGTTGAACTACTGAATGTCATTACTGAGCTATCAACTTCGCTTTTGTCCAGGAAGTCTAGAGTCTAGGAGACTTAAAACTGTGTCTTTTAAATTTTAAGTCTTGGAGAATACAATCCAACTTTAGATGCTCTTTTTAGCGTGAAATATTTTGTTAAAACTTCTCGAAAACTGTTAAAGGAAATGTCAAAAAGTTTTTATGCGATACACACAATTAAATAAATTTATGTTTAATAACTAATAACAATTGGTCAAAATAATTTGAATAGATATGTACTAGGTGTGTAGCATTATGTTCATGGATTTTTAAAAATAAATAAAAAGTGAAAGGCAGAAACTCTTTCAATCAAGAAAAACAGAATAATCTCTTCAATAAACTTACTCAATAAAGGAAGCAAAAACTTCTATCCATAACTCATATTATTATAAAAGTAAATTCTCTATGAAGAAAAAAAGTACATATAAAATCGTATTTTATCAAAACACCATAGCTGACCTATTTTTGCCGACATGCAATGATTTATACGCATTTTCAAGATGGTTACGGTACCTACCCAGAAAACGGCTCGTTTGCTCGCTCTTTTTAGTAATTCCAAGGAAAGTAACTCTAAGATCCTGCGGGAGTCATTGAGGTGATCGATCGGCCGCACCTGGTCTGCTAACGGATTAGTTCTGTGCAGGTTTTCTTGCGTTAATTCATCGAACAAATGTATTGATATTGGTAATGCATGGCCCGTAGCGATTTTGCCTCTGACTGCAGCTCTCTCGCTCGCACATTTCATATTTTCTCAAGATTTCATAAAACTGAGTGCGTAATTGAAAAATTTGTCTCGGCCACTTTTCGCAATATAAGATAACAATTGTCGTTTCTAACAGTTATTTGAACTGGCAAATACGATAACTTTTTGTACTTCAGCAACTCGAAACTGAAATATAATTGTTGAAATGTCTGTAATCTTATATTGCGAAAAGTGGCCGAGACATATTTTCCAATTACGCACTCAGATTAATGAAAATTTTAAGAAAACATGAAATGTGTAAGCGAGAGAACGGCAGTCAGCGGCAAAATCGCTACGCTACTTTCGTTGACCCGTGTTTGAATAAAAAAATATGCTTTATGTCTTTTGATTCAAGCCACCTAAGTTTTTCTGAGGAAAACTGAAAGAAGATTTCGTTTTGACTTTAAAAATCATTGAAAGAATTTTGAAAAATTGCTTGCCTTAACCAGGAATCGAAGCCACCAAATTGAAAAAAAAAACTTTTATTTAACAATACCGATCGAAAGGGCTATTTATACTCATTAGGATATTTTTTTTTAATTAATGCAGCATCTTTAACAAAAGGAAGACCATGAAAGAAGACCTGGCACATTCCATAGAAAAAATGCATATTCGAGAAAATTCTTGGAAAGCCTTCAACCAGGATAAATAAAATTATATGTTTTAATTTCATCAAAATCAGGGCAGCCGTTTTTAGGTGATTAGGCGGATCCCCAGCACGCGCGCCGCGCTGCACCCCTATTCCTCTCTCCCATCCTCTCCCCCGTTCTCCCCTTCTCCTCCCCCTCCTTCTCACTTCTAAGAAGAAGGGGAGACCCTTCTTCTTAAGTCTTCTTTCAGTAAAATTTCCTATCTTCAATATTTACTTAAGGTACTTTCTTAGTGTGGCAAAGTTTTGGGGCACCCTTTAGATTACCCCCTTAAATACTTATTGCATTTTAAATAATATAATGGTCTTAATAATATAATACCTGCACAATAATACCTACTACTTGTATATATTTTATTTAAGAATGAAGTTTGTTAATTAGGACAAAATTTAACAGCACTCAAAACCAATTTTAAAGAGATAATCTGAACTTCAATAGACTTTGATTGGAACATACTAACTAATCTAGTTACCAAAAAAGATTTTTTTAACGGTAACTTACATTGTGATGAGGTGCGAAACAATATACTTAGTTAATATTTCGAACGTGAAATACATTATTTATATCTGTACACATCGAAGAACGCCCGAAGTGATTAATTCGATACAATTACACACCTAATTGAGGCAACTCTCCCGAATATTTCGAATATTAAATTAATTTTCACAAAGGCGAGTGAAGAGCTCACTTTGCAGGGAGACAAGTCTACTTAACGATTAATTTATTATAGCCTCTTAGTGTCATAATTCAATTTGGGAGACAGAACCTTTAGTAATGTATGCCTCAGGTGATTCTACCAAAATTTGTAGGTGGAAGCGTTAAGAACATTATTATCAGTGCAGCTTATGTTTCAATAGAAGTGTGCGTCTACACACACCTCTATTGAAATGAGAACCGGGTCTTTTTCCCATTTCTAGTGTAGACTAGAGATAGGAAAAAGACCCGGTTTAATCCCGACTACTGAGCTTAAACCCAGTAAAACGCATTATTGTATGTCATAGAAACTTTATTACAATTTCTCTATTTTTGTTAATATGTTAAATGTGACGTTGCTATGGAAACAATTTCTTGTTAAATCAATACAGAAAAATATTCAAAGGACAAAACTTTCTTTCACTGGATTTAAACTCAGTAGGAGGTTTAAACCGGGTATTTTGCCCATCTCTAGTCTCCACGCATGTTATGAGAACTACAAGCAAGTTATAAATTGCATGACAGTAATTTAAAACAATACACATGCCTCTACGTTAACAATAAATAGATTATGCTAAAATCGCATCAATCTTAATAAAAATTGTAGCGTGCTGCCTGTCGCTCCTGAACTGTAATATGTTATGCTCTGTACTGTCCTTACTGTATGCTAATATGCTCCTGTACTGTAGTATGTACTGTAATACAATTACATAACAGTAATTGTATCCTATTTCTATCTTTCCTCTTTACTCCCCTCTAGTTAGATACAATCCTCCCTCTTGGGTAGGCTCTCTTTATCTTTCTTTCCTCTTTCTGTAACGTTACAAAATAATGTATTTATCTCTAAAATACTGTCTTTGATTTGAATCAAAATTAATAATTTGAAAGTAGTTTAAGTAATATAGTAGTAGTATGTCAATCTTACTTTTAAGATGCTAGGATAACTTGTAAACTTATTTTAATCTTTTTCGTGTCTATAACTTTTATTGTACGTTTATGTCACGTTGTCCTTATAGTACAGTTGCCCGTTTATTTAAATCACCAAAAAGGTTACCGTTTCCCGTTGTGATATAGTTATTTATTACGAAATTATAGATACTTTAACCCAAGTTTTACAGATCCCAACCCGCCGTAACCTATATTCAAAGAACCAAGACTATGGAAAGTGATCATACACAGATTTAAGACCAGATAAAGTCCAAACATTTTAAATCTGTGTATAGCTACTTTTTATAGTCTTACTTATATCTGTGGCAATCAAACTAAGCTGTAGAACATGACAATAGCTTAACTATGTGGTAAACCTAGAAAAATAGAAAAATAATAATTTTGGAGATATACAAATATAGGTTACGGGGCGGGTTGCGATCTGTAAAACTTGGGTTAAAGTATCTATAATTTCGTAATAAATAACTATATCACAACGGCAAACGGTAACCTTTTTCGTGATTTAATGTTCTATTCTACGGGCTACTGTACTATTATTAGGATAAGTATTAGCAACGTGGCATAAACGTGAAATAAAAGTTACAGCAACATTTCATGATAATCGGTTCAGTTGTTAAGACGTGAAGGCGTTACAAACAAATGGACTTCCGCATTTGTAATATTAGTCCTAACTTCCTTACTTCCTTATTCTTACTTTTCCTTACTATATTATAAATGCAAAAGTCCGTTTGTTTGTTTGTTACGCTTTTACGTCTTAACTACGAAACCGATCATCATGAAATTTTACATACACGTTGTTAGGGGTACAGAGAAGGACATAGGGTACCTTTCATTCTGAAAAAAAGTATTGTTCCCGAGGGATAGCAAAAAACTTTCCACGCAGATGAAGTCGCGGGCGGTCGCTAGTATTTCAATAAAAATTACCGATTAGAAATCGGTCGTTAAGTTTCGCAATTATGTTAAGAGTATTTAATTTTATAAAAAAAAACTTTTAGTCAAGTAGGAAGGTAGGTAGTCATTAATTTAATAAGCAGCATTGCCCAAATGGACATCTACCTAGATGTGGTAATTTTCCGCATTCTAAAAGGCGATCAGTCATTGTCAGCTAAAAGCCCGCTCTTTAATTCGAACAATTACCTGCCCTTAATAATGCTTCTCGATTGACATCGCTAAAATAATATTCATAATCTCCAGGGCCATCCCTAATGGTTCGCTATTTAAGGGATGGCACACGCTACGCCGTGCCGGATTCGAATCAAGTCTCCGGCCGTAGCAGCACAATATAGAAAGAGTGTAGTTGAGCTTAGCACTTGCGCGCTCGAGCAACGCACACATAGATATCTCTCTCCGACACTGTATAACTGCAATCTCATCTCATACCACTCTCAAAACAGTTCGAGTACGTGACGCAGCGGCGAGAGCTGTCTTTGTGTGTGTGCGATGCTCGAGCGCCCGTAGTACTAAGCTAAACTTCTATTAGTCTCTCTATTTTGTGGGAGCAGTGTAAAGTAAATATCCCTAATATTTTTTATGGACACGCTCACGTTATACCATGCGATAACTAACGGAGCAACGGATCGTCATCTCGTAGAGAACAAATGTATGGGGGCATGCGACGGCTGAAACTCAGATCGGCTCGGACTCTGTAGTCGCACTGTGTAGCGTGAGTCATCCCTAATTCGGAAGCCACCAAGTAATTACATCAAGTGCTATTAACTTGCGTTCCATTCGATCTTAGAACGCCAATATAGGAGGCATGTGGTAATAGAAAGGTAGGTAACACCTATAATATCTGGAATACAGCGATCCTGTGGCTTCAAGATATTCAATATGTCGACGAAGTTAATTATCTAAATTATATCGCGAGTATAAATAGTTTGTTGCGTAGAACAAAATAAAATGTTAATTTTGTGTTTGTTATTATCAGGAGAAGGTTCTTATTTAAACGTAGTGATTATTTCCTCTGTGGTTCTTATGAAAGAAAAAATTAAGAAGATTGCGTGGAAAATTAGAAACAATACTTAACCACAATATACTTAAAATTATTTTTACATTTGGGCAATACAAACTTTTTAATGTATCTTTATAAACTAACGTTTGACAAAATGCGTGCTGCAAATATCGTCAAAGTGAAGCGTCCCAGCTGACGGGCGATTAATCGTTGAGCGATTTTTTGTCGCTGAGAATAGAACATACGGAGTTCTATACGTAAACGCCCACGAGCTACTTTTTGTAGCTGCGATAAACGCGGTGTTAATCGCGGCGATAATCGCGGCGCTTTTTTGTCGCTGGCTAAGTAAAACCTTTGTCGTGTAATCACAGGCGATTATCGCCGTGATTAACGCCGCGATTATCTCAGCTACAAAAAGTCGCCCGTAAGCGGTTACGCTTAAAAAAACTAAATGTCGTTTAAAACAGATGCTTCGGTTGGAGTTATTTTATTGATAAAATATATGTACAATAATTAATAATATTCATAACTGAGACAGGACAATGTCTGTCAGGTCAGCTAGTAACCAATTAACTAGGCTGGTTGCTGGTCGTCCAACCAGCCTTTCTATTGTCTAATTTAAAAATCTATCGCAATCGCTTTCAGGATGTAACACATTGAAGCTTCTTTTTGGGACAAATAAAAACTTACCAAAGAAATGCAGCAATGTGTCACATCCATCTGTCAAACGAAAGCGATTCCGATAGATTTTTTGAATTAGACAATTAGCCCCCTGGTCGACAGAGTGGTTTGTCGATTAGTAAAAGAGGCTCTATTGAGATCAAAAATAAATTTAAAAAATATTAAAAACACGAATGCCCTGCCAAAATCGAACTAAAAAGTTAAATAATAAGTGTCATTGCAGTCGGGGGACCGTTTTGTGGTACAATTTTTAATCAAAGAGGTCCCCCGACTGCAATGACACTTGTTATTTAACTGTTTAGTTCGATTTTGGCAGGGCAGTCGTGTTTTAATTTTTTTTTTATTTATTTATTTTTAATTCACACATTTTAGTGACAAATTATGTAGTTTTGAAATGTGCTCATGAAAGGCCTTGGCCTTTCATTTGATGCCCATATTGTAATAATGAAGAAAAAAAATGTTTTTCACATTTGAAAATGGCGTCGTGCCTACGCCATATTGACATTTTCAAAAAAAATATAGCCCGTGTCACTCGGAACGATATAAGGATTTTAACTAGAGATGCGCCGAATGTAGGTTTAACCGAATACGAATGTTCGGCCGAATATTCGGTCCAAAATGTACCGAACCGAATATTCGGCCGAATCATTCGGTTCAATTCTGCGCAGTAAACAGGTTTTATAACATATTTGCTCGTAAAGGGTCTCTTATTACACCAATTTCAATATCGTATTGTATCTCATTACGAACTTGTGCGGTAATGTAAAGTAAAACGCACGGTTTCCTTGATAAACCGTGCGTTTTACTTCACATTACCGCACGGTTTATCAAGATACTTCGTCTAAAACGAACGGTACTTTTTTAAATCTTAGCAAAGAGTTTTTATGTCAGAAAAAGAGGTCAACATTTTATGGATAAAATTAACTTTGGGAGATAAAATATAATAAATAAACATTAAATTATTCAATTTAATTAATTTTGACAATAAATTACAACCATTTATCTGTAACAAAAACACAAAAATATTAATTTACTTTATTAGTAATACTGGCTGTTTTTATGCCTTTGCCTTAAAAAAAGCGCTGATGCGCGCGCATTGCTAATTTAATTTTTTTTGCTGTATTGTTTTTATTTGAAAATGTCGTCAAGTAGTGATGAATTTATTAATTCAACACCGCCAGAAGTCTCAGAGGCAGCGAAAAAGGCTACCCTAAGCCTCTTGCCCGAAAAATTGACCGATAAGATACTTACAAGCGTATCAAAATTTAATCATATGGAAAACAAGCAAAGGTGCAAAGTCCGAGTTTTATTTATTTCCTCGCAAATATGTTATAAAACGTCGTATGACATACGTGCGCTTTGATAATTACAGCACTTATATCATAATGTACTATTACACGTGTCGGGCGGGCGTTTGCCACAGCACAACCCCTTCTCTAGCACGGCTCGCTCAGTCAATGTGCCGCTCTTTTGGTTACAAATAATTGCAGTTCGAAACTGCATACTTTGAAATTTATTATTACGTTGATGAAAGTCTTTGAAAATGAGGCATACATTGACATTTATTAAAAAAAAACATTTGATTATACATTTTAATACCTACTAATGTTGGTTCTTAAAGATAGCAGTTTTTCTATTGTAAAAATATTTAGGTATGTTTTTGAAATGCCTAAAAACTAGGGCTGTACGTTTTGATTTTTTGAATATCTATCAAAGATTTTGAAATATTTGCATTTTAGTGATTTCATACAAAACAAAAAAGTGCCAACATTTTCAAATCAAATCAAAATTCATTGCTGTAGGATTATATAATCTATAATCGGTCTGTAATCGGTTAAGGTTTAGGGAGGGTGGGAAACGTTATCGCCGTTTGTATGGAGACCGTTTGCTTGACAATCCTCTTAATCTTTTTTATTTTGTCAATAAATAATTGGTAGTATTGGTGCAATTTAAATATTCGGTAAAAATTCGGCAAATCAACCGAATATTCGGCCGAATACGAACATTAAAAAATATGCCGAATTTGCCGAATACGAATATTCGGCCGAACATTCGGCGCATCTCTAATTTTAACAATACCCCATACATCCGAATCTGTTGAGCCATTTAGAACTTATGGTGGAATAAAGAAACTCACATACCCACAAACATACATAAACCCTGAACACATGTACACTCCTCTTTGGGCAGTCGTGTAAAAAGTAATAAGTAAATAATTTTAAGGACATTTTCATCGGTTATTTCGATTATTATGATTTTTCTAGTAGTTTACATCTTGTTTAGAGGCCTTTGAGAATAATAACAGAGGCGTGAATCCTTTGGGGTTGCCAAATATTGAGAAGGGAAATATTTATACATAATATACTAACGAATTTATGGAAGTTTTGACCCCAGGGACATAAATGAGAGTGGTTTATTATTAACGTATTGATAAGTAAAAGGATTCAGGATTCTGGCCTGAAGAATATACTGTATACATTTAAATTTAATTGTTTATTGTTATATAAAATTTTCAAGCCATTTCTATATAAAATATAGAAATGGCTTGAGTCATGTGTGAAATTTTTTTTTTCATACACAACGGGGTAGTGCTTGGTCTTCATCTCACCTGATGTTAAATGACGATAAGGCCGAAGGTGGAAGCGCACTACACCCGGAATACTGGCTATCTTACCTCTAACTGCCGGAACACAACAATTTTTAAATTGTTGTTATGGCGTCAGACTTAGGTTCTCTACTACTCCCCTAGTCGCAAGGGGGGGCGCAGTAAGGCCCTCTGCCCCCCATAGGGTGGAACCCTAACGGGTCACTCTCCCCGGGTCAAGTGGAGCGTGCCACCGCGTACCCACAGACCCGGCGGAAAGGCGCAGGTCTTCAAGAGGAGTTTAGTTGGTAGTGGTGCCTTCTCCCGTTCGCCCCATCTGGTCTGCCCACATAAGTGGGTAGCCTTATGGGGGGCTGGGGAGGAGGCTCCCTCCCTCTGTCCGGCCCCCTCTCGATCTTTCGAGATAGTTAGGGGACGGGAGAGAGGTGAGAACCGCCCGGCCCTGACGCGAAGCCTACTAGGCTTGGCGGGAGGGCCGGGTGCGGCGAGGGACATGCCAGAAGCGTGACCGAGTCCAACATGCCGTTTGGTATGCCTAAAAGCATTCTCCTTCTTGATACAAAAAAAAAAGAAAAAAAAAAGATGGTGGTAGCTAGCCAGGCGGACTGAAATAAGCCCTACCACCAACCAAACCGAGTACAAATTGTACCCCCCCTGGGAATCGAACCCGGGACCTCTGCGTATTACACGGGTGGGCGAACCACTAGACCACAGAGGCGGAGAGCGGTGTGAAATAAGTCTTATTTATGCACAATAATTTAAGCTTATATTCTGCTTAATATAATATACAGACGCTAAGAAGAACGACTTGTTCCGGATTCGTCATGTTCCTGACTAGTCATATTCCAGATTCGTCGAAATACAGTCGATGCCATATTTTTTATTTGAGTATTTATTTAATTATAAGGTACAACAAACAGCATAATATACATTACAATTAATCTGAACCAAATCCTAACCTAATCTGAATCTGTCCATAATAAAAAATTGACACTTTAATGATAATTTGTCAATTTAAGTAGGTAGTTTATTTTATTATGAGACCATTTCTGACACCCGCATCGTGATGGCGTGGCGTGCGAGCAATTTTAACTTAGAAATGGTAAAGCACAAGTGTTATCGATTGTAGGTTTTACGACGAATCTGGAATACGACGAATTAGGAATATGACGAATCCGGAACAAAACGACATATCTAACTTTCAAACTACCATTTCGATTATTTTTGAAGTGAATTATAGTGTATGTTATTCACCTTTCCTATAGTCAGAAGCCGAAAAGTTATTCTTAATCAAGTTTTGCTTATTATAAAAATACAGACGCTAATAAAAACAGCATAAACCTAATTTTCAAGTTACGATTTTGTTTATTTTCAAGTGAATTATAGTGTATGTTATTCACCTTTCCTATAGTCAGAAGCCGAAAAGTTATTCTGAATCAAGTTTTGCTTATTATAAAAATACAGACGCTAATAAAAACAGCATAAACCTAATTTTCAAGTTACCATTTTGTTTATTTTCAAGTGAATTATAGTGTATGTTATTCACCTTTCCTTTAGTCAGAACCCTAAAAGTGCGCTATTAAAACACGAAAGTGTATTACATTGCAAATTTATTCGGGCCGATCTGAAATTTAAATGTGAGATCATCAAAGTTCCTGTGAGATACTTGTAACGTGCGAGTATGTGATTCCTTTGGATCTTAAAAGCCCTCGAGATATGAGTGTTGGCGGAGGTATTTTCATAATGGGTCATTTGGGTTGCGCCAAAGTTTTTCGAACAATTTGAGGTGTAAATTGGGGTAAATTAAGCGTAATGTTTGCCGAGAGAACTGTCATTGTACGTTAGCAATGTGGGTAAGGTACCTTTACATTATTAAGTGGAATTTCTTGCAATTGTGAAATATAACATATGATTTAAAGGAACTTATGTAGTTTTTTTGTCACCTGTGTTCTAGTCTAGAGACTATATTTCGGAGAGTGTGCTCTTGAGCTGCATGAGCTCATTCCGCCATCCCCGTTCTACCATCGGACATCCAGACGCACGGCGGGGTTTCACCCCTATTTGATTGACATTCCATGCATGCGCACGAAGCGTTTTACATCCACAGCCAAGGAGTGGAATTCCCTGCCTGCGTCTGTATTCCCGAAAGCATATAACCCAGCGATATTTAAAGCCCGAATGTATAGGCTTCTTCTGGGCAAGCTCGCTTCATCTTCGGCCTCT
The DNA here is from genome assembly GCA_943789525.1 of Agriphila geniculea. Lineage (NCBI taxonomy): Eukaryota > Metazoa > Arthropoda > Insecta > Lepidoptera > Crambidae > Agriphila > Agriphila geniculea. Next base: position 17,515,987 of record OX038874.1, read on the forward strand.
TCTTAGACTTATGGTTCTCGAATGTGGCCAAGAGTAAGCCCATTAAATGTAAAAAAACCTAATTTCGTTCTTTAGGTAGGATGTTTTTTTTGTATGTTCAATTCAAGTAAGTATATTTTATTTCAGTTCAGTACGTTGTATACAGAATTTAAAAATAAACTTATTTCCATTCTTTTAACCATTTACTTTAAAAGAAATGAAGTTGTAGTACCCTTAAAAAATGCCAGTCAAATTTTTTATAACAATATAAAAATATTGGAATATAATTTTGTATAAAGTTTCAGTTTTAATATTACCCCATGGCCTAATTATAAAGGCGAGATGCTTAGAACAAAATTACAATTGCAAATTCTAAAGTTCACTTTACACTGATTAATTTCTTAGATACTTCAATCAAACTTTTCGTTTTATTTACGGTTGACTTGAACATCAACTTAATAGCCAATTTGATGTAACGAGGATTATAACTTATTTTCAACTTTTGAGAAAGCTTTTTCGTAAAGAATAGGAAAACTTCGGATTGTTTTAATCGCAATATAGAGCTAACACAAAATGTTTTAATTAACTACTCGTTATTAATTTAAGTAGTTACAAAGTTAATCAACGTCTCAGACATGAATATCTGCCTCGCTTTTAGTTTTAATTGAGTCGCCTTAAAACTAAAAATAAGCATTTGCAATTTAATAAATTGCCTTTTTTTGCATAATTGATCCTAAACAAGTTATAACAATGTCTTCTCAGAAATCTTTAAAATAAAATCCTTTGTCGTCAAAGGTTTATAGTGTCCTAATCAAAATGAAACCAAGAGACATTTTGTAAATATTTCGTTATGAATGACCGAATATTTGTTTTCAAAAGACAGTTGCAAACGTTGTGAAATTTGTGCAAAGTCATGAAAAAAGCATAAAAAAATACCTACCATTTTATAGAGCAATAAAGTTTCTGCAGGCTTAGCGTAACGAACCCGTCAGATTCACAGATTTCTATAAGTTGTTGCCAGAACCATCCAATATGAGTTGGGAGTCTGATTTTATACCTTAATCGAAAAATATATTCACAGCTCTCAATATCCCTCTTAAAATAGTAGCAGTTCTAAAAACAGAACCGCACTTTTTCATATTAATGTCAACTATCTCTAGAACGAAAATTGATTTATGGCCGAAATATTTGTTTTCCGTTATTATCTAGGTGTCGATGTGCCTAAACAAACTCTTCTAATACTAAGCAAACTAGTGAGCCGACCCTCCGAGAATTACCTCTCTCCGAAAGAAAACTTATTCACTTCTTATTGCCCTTTCCGTTGGAAAGTCAAAGGAAAACAAAGGGACGTTTGCTTAAAAGTTTATTAAACATAATATGAAGATAGAACGGGCTGGGTCTGGTAAAAAAACAATTTGTATTTTTTGTGATGTTTTGAATGTATAAGACAAAGATTTTTAAGTATTAAATATGACTTGAGATTAAAAATATTGTTATGAAATAAATCAATATTACATTAGATACAATAGAAAACTAAAAAAAAACCTAATTAATAATTATTTTTATTAATTTTACTATCAACATATTGAAAAACCATCTCTTTTTTAGAAATCGGGAAACACCTGATACTTTGCAATTTAATCATACAAATTTAATGAAAAGTGAATTAAAAGGCGCTTCTACTCACAATTTTTTAAATATTTCATTTCAAGAAGGTAGGCTTTCTTTATTTCAAGTAATTACCTATAAAATTATGATAAACGCGTTTCACGATTCTAAGAACTTTTTTCTCAATCCATCAGAAATTTAAGACTCAAATAGATACTCTTTTACATAAATGAAGGTGCTGTTTTCTTTAAGAATGTTAATGGGAAGACAGAAGGCTTGTTTAGAAGTTCGCATTGGAAACTTCAAGTTTGTAGATACCTAATGAGCCAACTCGGATGTTGATCTTCACCCAACTTTACGTGAAACATCCAACATTCCGATACAAACTGCGTGTGATAGAACAACATACCGAGAATAGTACTAAATTAGGAAAGCGACTGTAAGAATGTGACAAATATATCGTTGAAATTAATTTAATACATTGTCGTTTACTTCTTCAAAGAAATAGTAGTAGGTAAATTATATAAATTGGCGTTAGTAGTTAGGCACTTTATAAGGTGCCAAATGTCAGTCATCAAAACAGCCACAAAATTGTAAAGTACTGTGTTCTAGATAGAAGCAATGAGTCAAACAAAAATCGTCGCGTGCACGAAAAACCGTGATTTCCTCCGAGTGACTCTTTCTGTCTACTTGATGTTTGTGCTTTTATAAATAATGCGAGGGCTGATTGATAATGATAAGTTTCCGAAATGACAATCTTAAAAAAAGATACGCAAAAAATACACTTTATAGCGTAACCGCTCACGGGCGACTTTTTGTAGCGATAATCGCGGCGTTAATCACGGCGTTAATCGAGGCGATAATCGCCCGCGAAATGACACGACAAAGGTTTTACTTAGCCAGCGACAAAAAAGCGCCGCGATTATCGCCGCGATTAACGCCGCGTTTATCGCAGCTACAAAAAGTAGCTCGTGGGCGTTTACGTATAGAACTCCGTATGTTCTATTCTCAGCGACAAAATATCGCTCATCGATTAATCGTCCGTCAGCGGGGATGCGTATTCTGACATCTTTCTAATCGAACTGATTGAACTTTCTCTGTCGTGAAAAATTTTGTTCGGCCATGGCGTTGGTATGGTAACGCGCCTCACACGTCAACGGTTGCGGTCTTAAAATCTCGTCACCATGAATTCCGCAACCACCCTTCGTGCGATTTCCACTTGTTCCCAAACCTGAAGAAATGGTTACTTGGCTAAAGATTTTCATCAAATGATGAATATTATTAATATAATTGAAAAATATTAGAAAACATCGACTCACCCGTAGCAGCTCACACGGGACTCAACCCGCACCCTTAGGAATCCGGCCCAATGCATTGGGCATGCATTATATTGATAATCTTAATATTAAAATAGCATTGTGAATGCATAAAAATCTAAAAGTTTAAAAATCTAATGATGAAGTTATTATTGCCGTATAGGCTTAGAAATTATTCTAAGCGTATAAGTATGAGTAACCATGTTACTAGATGGTGCTAGTAGTATATCGATGGTTCGGAGAAAACATTTTTTCAAACTGGTGCAATGGCATTGAAGGAAGAAGCACTGGACTATAAATGCATCGAGGAGGTAGAACGAGAAATACATTTATTTTAAATAGATTATTAAAGTTTTTCTTAGCCGTTTCGGAAAATTATCAATCTGCCCTATTAAATAAATTAACGTTAAGAAATGCTAAAATCAATACATCGCGCGCTTGGATCCGTAGAAACTTTTAAACAATAGTACGCAAGGAAATATAAAGGAGTACTCAAATGAAATTACTTCTTTCAATCCGTACAAGGTCTGACAGAGGTCAGCTAAAAATACTCTGTTAATTAATAAACGGTATTTATTTTGCTATCAAGTTTTAAACTTGATTCATACGTTATTTTGCTGGGATGTTTATTTAATTTGACAGATAGGTACTTTCTATTTTGTAAGTACCTATAATGTTTTTAACCGTAATAGCGTTACACAAGTATGTGTTTTTATTTTCTTCATTATGATTTATTCAGAACAGATGAAAAGTGCGTAATTTATTGATAAAAAACAACACGATACACCACGTTTTTACAAAGCAATTTCAAGAAAATACAAAAAGTTAGCAGTTACATTTCAATTCGCGATAGACTTCGCACGCCGCGCGCCGCATGTATTCCAAAGATTGGTTTTCGTCACTCACACATTTTGGGTGAGACGTTCACATTTCATTACAAGCTGAAGGGTGCTGACAAGAGTTATATAGCCGGACTGTCTTTATGGCTACTCTAAATCACTTCTACCTACTTGACCCGAACGCAACCGATAGCAACCCGAACATTAAAAGGGTTTGATTTATATCCAAAAGTTAGAACATTGTCGCCATCTGGCCTGTAGAACTCGTTGTGAAATATAGTTTATTATAAAGGTGGACGAGATCGTTACGTTTGATGTAGTGCGACAAACTTTTTGTTTACGTTAATTATTTACTACGTGGGAAAGAGAATTTCCGGTGGTTAAGCTTTTCATTGCTGCCTATATTCTATACTAATAATTCCAACAGTTACAATGAAAAATATGTCGTACCCTTTTTTGGACGTGTGAGTTGAATCTAAATACTTTTGCTAATCTAGGTTTATGTACTGGGCTCCAATCACCAAAATACTAAGTTGACACGTTTGACCTCACCCTACTAAGCTAGATATAATTAGAACAAATCTCCCATTCTCTCCGTATTAAATTGTGTGCATGTGTGAGACATACATTGCTTTAAAATCTATAAGTGTTCTTAGTTGATTCTTCTGTTTCAACTGAAAATTAAAATGATATGGGTAAAAAATATTATAAAAACAAGCTTTTAAGGTCCTTTATATCCGTCAACTTACGCCGCCAATAGATTTATTTTTATTACACGTAAACCAAGTCAATATTTAAAAAAACCGGACAAGTGCGAGTCGGGCTCGCCCACCGAGGGTTCCGTACAGACCTACATCTATACATAAAATAAAGCTATAGAAAAGTTGTGTCGGTTCAAAGGAAATATTTTGAAAAAAAGTGGTTGGTAGTTATTAGTTTTTTTTTATATGAAAACTGTACTACGGAGAGTTCAAGCTTCATCCCAGGTTCTACCTACCGGAATTATGTGAAAAATTGCTTAGATTATAAGTTGGACTCCAAGCTACCAAACTGTAAAAAAATAAATCCGTTCAGCAGTTTTTCAGTGATTCGCGCAAAAACATTTAGAATTGACTGCTATATATAGATTGAAATCCTTTGTCGCCACGTAGAAAATAACATCCGTGGTCCCTTCCAGGGATTACGACAAAGAATTGACCACGGGCGAAGGTTTGAAATGGAATAGTACATTACTGCAGCGGCACTCAAGACAGGCATTGAAGAACATACGTGAGTCCATCAATGCCTAGTTGCGGCCAAGGCTTGTATAGTAGTAGTAGTATACTTTTCTCAAATAATGCGCGGAAATTCAAACCAAGTAGCTTATAAACTTTTAACTTTTTAGTTTTAAAAGTTTTAAGTTTTTTATTTTTATTTTAAATTACAGTAATTGAAAAAAGAAAATGGAAAGATTTTTTTTAATCTTTTTGTAATGTGCACATAAAGGCCTTTCATTTGATACCCATGTTGAACAAAAAATTTTTTTCTGGTTTTTTTTCATATATTTCCAGTTTTTAATTTTTTTTCAGTTTTTTGGAAAGTGCTCATCAAGGCTTTTCATTTGATACCCATACTGCAAAAAAAATTTTCTTTCGTTTTTTTTTTTTTTTTTTCAGTTTTTTGGAATATGCTCATCAAGGCCTTTCACGTGATACCAGTATACCGAATATTAAAAAAAAAAAATTTTTTGGAATGTGCTCGCTCATCAAGGCGACATTTGATACCTATGGCGACATTTGATACCTATAAGTATTTGTGTTTCATTGAAAAGTTCACTCCATATCTAAATTACACGTGTGTGATGAGTTTTAATAGAAACATTGCCGGACAGACGCCGGCAATTTTTGTATGAAAATCCATTATTACACGTTAGTAATGGATTCTCATACAAACATTGACGGCGCGGTTTAGGTCTGTCCGTAAACTCCGATTTAGCACGAAGAAGTTTGTCAAAATAATGTTCGAATTTCCAAGCATGTTTGAGAAAAAATAAAATAATTACAAACCCACCGCACCTGTATAAAATACAAGTACTGCTAATTGTCAACAGATGGCGCTGTATATCAATAGTACACTGTATAATGTTCTGTGAAACGGTGTTATCTATCGCAATGTTATTAGAGAAAATGGGTGTATTCTAACAAGACCCTTGCTCCGAAAGTCTGTTTCCATCCCGTTCGAGTCACGTCATATCGGTGTGAAAAACGCGTTGATTGTTATATACTTACTCTGTGGTGATAGCTATTGGTCTGCTGGAATGCACTCCGTTGATTGTTTTACTCTTTGACCCCCTGTCATGCAGCGTGACATACCGCCATGTTGCGAAAATATTTAGAGCCAAATTTATTACTTTTTAATTTTATTTTTAAAAGCAATTAACTATAACAATATTTGAAAGGATCTAAATAATTAATAATAATAAATATTGATATTTTAAAAAGAATTAGTGGCGCGATTATCACAAAAGTAATTAGAAGTTAAACTATGACCGCGCATACCGTTGTTTCACCAAGATGATTAATAATTACGTATTTTAATGACCATATTTTTTATGATTTAATTACAAATATACAGTTTTCAGATTTATTCCTGTAAGTGTAGTATAAGACGCTATTACCTGCCAAATTTCATAGTCCTAGGTCAACGGGAAGTACCCTATGAATTTTGATTCCTTTGAGGGTATCGAAAATGCGTTTTTTGCGCCCTAAACGGCAGTATCTTTTTTTTACGTTAACTTAGAAGTTTGATTTTTTTACAGCTTCAAGGGCCCGTAAACCTTAGTATATGGTTTAAATTTCAACTCGATACCTCCACGCGTTTCCGAGATAAAGGGTCTTGACAGACAGACGGACGGACAGACAGACAGACGGACAACAAAGTGATCCTATAAGGGTTCCGTTTTTTCCTTTTGAGGTACGGAACCCTAAAAAGGAAACAACCATGGCCTCTTAAAGTGCGAAACACACCGGATGCGTAAGCGTAAGCGTACACGTACGCGTAGACGTATGATGACGTTGTAATGTCTAAAACTTTATGAGATATGACTATATGACACACCGGTTGCTTAACGTACGCGTGCACGTAGACTGATGCGTAACCCTATGCCTTGCAGCTCCCATGAGACAAACAGGCTTCGTACCTACGCAGAGCAGAACGCACTGATGCATGCAGTAATGACGTTGTACTCAATGGCATTCCCTAGTGGACGCCACACCAAACAAATTCGAACATGCACGTATCTTTGCTTCGCGTCACTACGCGTGATCATGCACGCGCGTGACTACGCATTCAGTTGTATTTGTTTACAAATAGTACCGATACTACCGGTAGTAAGTGGTGTTTTATTTTGTTTTTAAATAATGAATAATGATATTAAAGAAAATCTAATTGAATTAGTGCAAAAAAATAGTCAAATTACTCAATCTTCGTCTGACATCGCGCACTAGAGTCGCAAACATGGCTGCCGCAGCGGCTGGGTACGCAATCGACAGGTTGCGTTGCGTGCCCAGCAAGTATGCGTAAGCGTAAGCGTAGACCTGTGCGTAACCCGGTGTGTCAGGGGGTCACGTGCGTCACTACGCGCGTGTTTACGTAGCCGATGTGGCCAGGTCTTAAATTGTCTCTAATATTTTTTAGATTACTCTTTAATATTTCTCCCTCTAGTTTTAAAATGCAATCGAAACGACGCGACGGTGGCCACTTTTGGTTTAAATGGATTTGAAAACTAACAGAAAGAATGAAAACTGTTGAAGAGTTATTCAAAAAATATTAGAGACAATTTAAGAGGGCATGGTTGTTTCCTTTTTAGGGTTCCGTACCTCAAAAGGAAAAAACGGAACCCTTATAGGATCACTTTGTTGTCCGTCTGTCTGTCTGTCCGTCCGTCTGTCTGTCAAGACCCTTTATCTCGGAAACGCGTGGAGGTATCGAATTGAAATTTAAACCATATACTAAGGTCTACGGGCCCTTGAAGCTGTAAAAAAATCAAACTTCTAAATTAACGTAATAAAAAGATACTGCCGTTTAGGGCGCAAAAAACGCATTTTCGATACTCTCAAAGGAATCAAAATTCATAGGGTACTTCCCGTTGACCTAGAACTATGAAATTTGGCAGGTAATAGCGTCTTATACTACACTTACAGGAATAAATCTGAAAACTGTATATTTGTAATTAAATCATAATAAAATATGGTCATTAAAATACGTAATTATTAATCATCTTGGTGAAACAACGGTATGCGCGGCATTGCGCGGTCATAGTTTAACTTCTAATTACTTTTGGATTAATCGCGCCACTAATTCCTTTAAAAATATCAATATTTATTATTATTAATTATTCAGATCCTTTCAAATATTGTTTTATTTAATTACTTTTAAAAATAAAATTAAAAAGTAATAAATTTGGCTCTAAATATTTTCGCAACATGGCGGTCTTCTTCTTCTTATTTTTGTTTTGGCAATCTACTTTCTTCTTGGAAGTAATTTTTGCCAGTGTCAAGTGTTGAATAGTTCAGTGGTAGATTGTTTCAGTTTACATTAAAATGCGGGTGCATCGCATTCCAATGTTGCTTGGAGCATTTGGCACCAAGTATAATCAAGACAGTTTACTCGGTAAGGTCAGCCGAGGTAGCCACCACTACAATAAAAGTCTCGGCTTCACACAACCAAAGGGTCCTGTCTAATAATATTGCGATAGATAAAACCATTTCACAGAACATTATACAGTGTACTATCGATATACAGCGCCATCTGTTGACAATCAACAGTAGTTGTATTTCATACAGGTGCGGTGGGTTTGTAATTATTTTATTTTTTCTTAAAAAAGCTTGGAATATCGAACATTATTTTGACAACCTTCTTCGTGCTAAATCAGAGTTTACGGACAGCCCTAAACCGCGCCGTCAATATTTGTATGAGAATCCATTACTAACGTGTTATAATGGATTTTCATACAAAATTGCCTGCGTCTGTCCAGCAATGTTTCTATTAAAACTCATTACACACGTGTAATTCAGAAATGGAGCGAACTTTTCAATGAAACACACATATAGGTATCAAATGTCGCCTTGATGAGCGAGCACATTCCAAAATATTTTTTTTAAATATTCGGTATACTGGTATCACGTGAAAGGCCTTGATGAGCACATTCCAAAAAATTGAAAAAAAAAATAAAAACGAAAAAAACTGTTTTGGTGCAATATGGGTATCAAATGAAAGGCCTTGATGAGCGCATTCCAAAAAGATAAAAAAAATTAAAAACGAAAAAAATTTTTTTTTTCAATACCTATGGGTATCAAATGAAAGTTTTTTGAAAAGTTTTTTGGAATATGCTATTCAAGGAGCATATTCCAAAAAACTAAAAAAAAAATTAAAAAATAAAGGTATTTTTTTTTGCAATATGGGTATCAAATGAAAGGCCTTGATGAGCACATTCCAAAAAAACTGAAAAAAAAAAAATTTTTTTGCAATATGGGTATCAAATGAAAGGCCTTGATGAGCACTTTCCAAAAAACTGGAAAAAAATGAAAAACTGGAAATAAATGAAAAAAACCGGATTTTTTTTTTCAATATGTGTATCAAATGAAAGGCCTTTATGTGCACATTCCACTTTCCATTTTCTTTTTTCAATTACTGTAAGTAATTTAAAATTAAAATAAAAAGCTTAAAACTTTTAAAACTAAAAAGTTAAAAGTTTAAAAGTACTACACAAGCCTTGGCCGCAACTAGGCATTGATGGACTAACGTATGTTCTTCAATGCCTGTCTTGAGTGCCGCTGCAGTAATGTACTATTCCATTTCAAACTTCGCCCGTGGTCAATTCTTTGTCGTAATCCCTGGAAGGGTTATTTTCTACGTGGCGACAAAGGATTTCAAATGGTTATCTATATATAGCAGTCTGCTGAACGGATTTTGATGGTATTTTTTTACAGTTTGGTAGCTTGGAGTCCAACTTATAAACTAAGCAATTTTTCACATAATTCCGGTAGGTAGAACCTGGGATAAAGCTTGAACTCTCCGTAGTACAGTTTTCATATAAAAAACTAATAACTACCAACCACTTTTTTTCAAAATATTTCCTTTGTACCGACACAACTTTTCTATAGCTTTATTTTATGTATAGATGTAGGTCTGTACGGAACCCTCGGTGGGCGAGCCCGACTCGCACTTGTCCGGTTTTTTAAATATTGATCTGGTTTACGTATAATAAAAATAAATGAATTAGCGGCGTTAGTTGATAGCTATAGGCGCCTTAATAATTACACGTTAGTAAAAAAATAACTAAAAAGTTAAACAGTTAGTAAAAAAAACTAAAAATTTAAAATTATTTTTATTCCCATTAGAAATTTGCCATTTTATACTTATCACATTATAGACGATAATAAATCTCTAACATTTAAAACTTTGAAACTTCATACCAGTACTAAAAGCTTTGTGTACTTTTACAGTCCGAAATTTTCATCTTGACTCTAACAAAGTTTTTCATCCCCACTTTACATGTAGGGAAGTTACACTAAAAATATATATGATTAATAAAAAAAATCTACCACTTTTTCGGCGTGATTAATATACTTACACATTCATGCCAAATTACAACTAATTAGTACTAGGCCTCTGAGCTAAGCCGCGGATGGACAAGATTTGGTTCTTCTTCTTAGTTGTACACTCCTGGCGGAGTGGTCGTGGTCATGGACTGTATGGTGGGTTTGTTGCGGCTTTCGCGATACTCCTCCATTTCTCTCTGTTCGTGGCACTGCGTGTGCATTCAGTGAGGGAACACTTTGTAGTTGATTTAATTATGTTTGTCCACCTTGTGGGTGATCGGTCGCGAGAAAGTTGACCTTCCACTCTCCCTTGTACCATCAATCGTTCTAATGAGCTTTCGTTGTGGATGATATGCCTAAACATCTTTAGGATTCGTACTTGTATAATCGACGAAAGTCTTTGTTTGATACGAAGCTCTTTCAAGATGGAAACATTTGTCCGGTGAGCGGTCCACTTTATCCTCAGTAAGCGCCTCCAGCACCACATCTCAAGGGCGCCAATCTTCTTACGGTATTTTTGATGGATCGTCCATGTTTCAGCTCCACATATTCCTATAGGAAGATAGGTTTCTTTTTAATTTAATATTAAGGAGGATATTAAGGAAATATTAAGCATCTCATTAATCGAACTTTGGTTCGAAAATTTGATTACAGACGGACAAACACCGGAAAGGTAAAACTAAATAAAAGCTTGTACCTATATAACCCCAAATAAATTACAAAAAAAGATTTTTCAGATCAATAAGATGGTCAGATGGAATTGAATGATAAAAAAAAACAAAAAAATATGTTGTACAGGGGTGTTAACGAATTAACCAAAACTGGCAAAACCGTTTTTCCGTACCATCAAACTGAACAACTTTTACTATGGGACCAACCCTGAAATCAGGAAAAAAAATCTGCTGTATCATAAAAAAAATATAGATAGTATAGTAACGAAAGTATCAAAATGTATGAAACAGCAGATCTTTTTCGCGATTTCAGAGTTAGTCCCATAGTAAAAGTTGTTCAGTTTGATGGCCCGAACCATAGACATAGAAAAATTTTCGCTGCGCTCAAGAAGACCAACAAAGCGTGGAAAAGAGAAGTTAACATCATACGGACACGGTCTATGTAAAAAGAGACAAAGGATCAAGTGACATGTGCCAACATTTTTTACAGTAAGAGCCCATAGCGTCCCGCCTAGCAAATGAGCAATCACAGTTTGTTTAAAATATTTTTTAATCTTAATTAGAATTTAAAATAAAGGTATCGTGAAGCTATGGTGTCTTCTGCTCTAAGTTATTGTGATGTGACAAAAAGAAACCGTCCAAGTAATCACACCTTTCAAAGGTAAATAAGATATTGCCACACATTTCTCTAAAACCAAATTTCGCTACATTTATTCGTTTATCGACAAAGAAAACAGTATGGAACATAGTTTATTAACTTTCTTTGCCATAATATAGTCATATTTTATGAATCTAAGTCATATTTTACGTATCTCATATAAAATGTATTGATTCGTTTTCGGATCACCTGTTTATTGACTTTGTTGTTCTTTGACATTCTATTTCTATGGCCCGAACACATTTTAAATACTGTTCATCGATTACTCTTGCTTAACTTACTCTAAAACGGTTAATCAAAAAGGTCTGGGGCCCTATTTTTGAATCGCTCGTCTCCAGTCGAGCGCTTTGTTTCTACTGATTTTCGTTCGACATTTGACTTTCCATATTTTTGAATCGCTCGACCGCAACAAGTGGGTGAGGGCACTCGTTTGCAGTCGAGCGATATGGCATGGCGCGCGATATTCTTTTCTACTAAAAACAAAGATATTTATGTAACAGCCAATAGAAACATGAATATTACGTTTCTTTTTCATTGCGGTAATTACTAGTTTTCTCTAGATTCTGCGGGGCACGGATAAAATCCAACATTTCGTTTATATTGGCAGCATCGGAAACGAACGATTCAAAAATATGGAAAATCGGCGTCATGCGACTTGGAAGACGAGTGTGACTTAAGTCGCATGCGACAAAACTAAGTCATACGAGCGATTCAAAAATAGGGCCCCTGTTTGTTTTGGAGCTGTTTGAAAATACTCCTTTTTACACTCTGCTCTTGTTGATCCTCTGTACACAGTTAAATTACATGTAACAGGTTTACCAAACTTGCCCAAGCAAGTACATCCTAAAGGAATATTAATAAGACTCGGTGTCTCAATGCATTATTGATTAGTTGAACTTCTATATTGGCTTGCTTCCGCCAAGTTAAAACAAGCTCAAGTTAGGACGTCTTAAGTGGGAGCCAACTTCGTAAGACTAGCGACGGACCAGTATTGTTTTCGCATTGACTCCGGGACTCGAAAATTTCGAACTATTCAACCTTACATGACATTCCACATCTAAACTTGGGTGAGATACTCGGGTTTTATATTAAATCTGAGGTATTGGATATTGGCCTTTCGATTTCCTGTAACGATATTATTATGATATTTGATGTCTCTATTTTTGTGCGAGTCGTTATATCACGTTTTTGTCATCAAAGTTATGACTTTAAACAAGCATCGGTAAACAAGGTCTGTGTTTAGTTTGGAAAATAAATATTTGAGATTTTTATTGCTAATAATTATTTTAAATTTCTAAGGCCAGTAAATGTCACTTTTAATATCAATTATCATTTTAGGTATTAAAGCGGAAACACTTTATCTAAATAGTAGATATACTTATTTAAATAAATCGTTCCTATAAATATAATCAGCACAAAACTCATCGTTTTTACTTTCTGATTAACATTAATCCTACTTCTACTACTAACTATACAACGTGTTAAAAAAATTACGAGTAATTCCGAATATGGTATATAGGGACCATCAGACTAAATATTTTTTACTATGGGAGCAACTTTGAAATCACGAGAAAAAATCGGCTGTTGCATACATTTTGATATTTTCGTTATTAATTTTAGTAACAAGCATCCAAAACTTCTATAGATGTTTGGATGCTAGTTCCTTAATCACGCAAAAATGGCTAAACGGATTTGAATGAAATTTTGTACACAGATAGTGTAAGGACTGGATTAACACATAGGATACTTATTATCCCGGTCAAAGGTTCCCTAGGGATTTACCGAAAATCCACGTGGACGAAATAGTCTCAAATAAATGGCAAACGGTTCAAATGGCTACGAATTTTTAATAATATAATATCGCTCTTTAGCCTGTAACCTCAGATCAAAAGACATACCCTTCACACAACCTGCCCACTTCATAACCAAACCATAAATTATTCAAAACAGTCCCACTGCCATTAGAGATAAACTCAGTCGGTGGAATAAGAAAGAAAAATAGGCTAAAGCCCCAAGTCGACCCTTTTTCGTTTGATAAAAGAAAGAAAATTAAATACCTAATCTTTTCCCTTAATGAAAAAACTCAATCTTAAGCCCTTTAATGATAATAATCAATCACTAGTGAAGTCAGTAAACACAAATTGCAGACCTATTTCCTCCTACAGTTAGAATGTTTTGTAGTTAATTAAATGTGTATTTGTCATTGTTTTTCTGTATGTATTGGTATTAATTGTTTCTTACGGGTGATTATTTATTTATATTTTTAAAACATCAAATCAATCAACTGTATTTTTATTTAAACACATGCATAACTTAAAAACTAAAAAACAAAATATTTTCTTTGTAATTGAATTTCTTAATTTCTTTTGTGTTATTGTTATCATATTTTTGTAATTTATTGTTATCCACAAGAGAAGTAGTGGGTCATTCAAAATACAAATATTTTTATATTACTAACAGGGAAGTCTCAGCATATATTGTATCAAAGATTACTTAAAATAACGCATTTTTATTTTTATATAACGTTTTTTAATAACACAATATGAGATTAGTGAAATAGTAAGGTAAGTATACATTTTATGATTTTTATGGTGTCCTTTTCAATGGAATACACATTCGTTTGCGCGCGTCAAATGCGCACTTGCCCAGTTTTTTGTAGAAAATTTATTAATATTTACATCATAATTATAATAATCGTAATTCTAAGCACTGGGGTCCCACGTGACTTTACCAAACGTGACCTATTTCCTACCATATTATAAAAATTACCAAAGACAATTTTTAGGCACTCGAGGACAGTAGTGTTTTTAGGCACAGTGGGTGCCAATCTCCAAGGTGTAGTCTACTCGGCAGCTGAGTACCCTTATCACGAACAGCTATCGAAAAAAATTACGCGCGTATAAGAACATTCGATAGAGCAATTTTGTATGGGAAATTTGTACAGCGCCATCTACCGCCGAAAAGCGAAATGAAATTTTCTATAGATAATTACTTTATGGAGTTTTACGCACCTTATTTTTTCGATAGCTGAGCGTGCTACGGGTACACGGATGTGACGGATAACTCATGGGGTGTTTCGTGAGTCCTCGCTTTGATGGCTGTTACATTCTAAAAGGAAAATTGAGATTAGGTTATTATGAAGAAGTTTAGGCAAAACGCGATTTAGACTTATTACGTTTTAGGCATACAGAGAACAAAGACCGTCAAATATTCTATATTCTTATTTCTCATAGAGGGCGCTATTACACAGAAGTCGCGGTGAAAAAATCGCATGAATTTTCTAAGATGGTAGCTCAAGGGCTCTCGAAGGTCATAAGGCCGTTCTATTATAAATATAACCTACTAGCGGCCGCCCGCGGTTTCACCCGCGTGGTTCCCGTTCCCGTGGGAATATCAGGATAAAAAGTATTCTATGTTTTAATCTAGGCTATCTACTATCTGTGTGCCAAATTTTCAACCAAATCCAAATCCACAAACTTTCACATTTATAATATTAGTAGGATCAGTAATGTGAATTGTTCGTGATTTGCACTTTAAAAACAGTACAAATATAATTCCAAATTTACTTTAGGTTTTTGTATTCAACGGGCAATCCTATTCAAATATATTTCTTTTCGGCGCGGCTATTTTTTGTAAGAATTTATCTCCGCGATAAATATTAATGAGTTGATTTGGAAACCCTTTTCGAATATTTCACTGTTTAACTTTTAATACCATTAGACATGAATAATGCAAGTGGATTTTATCTTATAAGACAATATGATAAAAATGACAAAAGTAATTGTAGTGAAAATCAAAATCACTGAAATAGGAATACCTAATCATTTTATTAATTTTTTTAAATATTTATAATTATAATATACAAAGTATTTATATTTAATCCTCATTTTATTCACCCATAAGGAAGAATAGTGTCATTGTGTAACGCGAGCTTTCAACAATGTTGTTAGGTATACAAGGTGTTTGGTAAAAGCCTTATAAAGCCGAATATGGTAGATAGGGACCATCAAACTGGACAACTTTTACTATGGGACCAACTCTGAAATCGCGAAAAAAATCAGCTGTTTCACAAATTTTGATATTTTCGTTATTAATTTTTGTATGATTTTTTTTGGCGATTTTAGAGTTGGTCCCATCGTAGAAGTTGTTCAGTTTGATGGTCCCTACCTACCATATTCGGCTTTATAAGGTTTTTACCAAACACCTTGTATAAACCTCTGTTGATTTCTTTACGCTGTTAATGTGTAATAAATGTAACATGATTTTTATACTATTAATAAATGAAAAATAGAACATAACAATTACGTGTATTTATTTCAGTGTAAATATCTATAACAATCTAACAATCTAAGCGGCAAAGTCGTATGGAATTTCATTATTGTGAAGTTTTGTTTCAAACATAGTTAGGTGAAAATGGTAGGTATATTGTCCATCGAGGGGAGACAACCCAATTAACTATAATGATATGGTTGTGCAAATAAAATAAAATATTTATTCAATTATTACACATATGACTTTTTTGTACGTTTATATAAAATTAGTATAGAATATAAAAAAAAACACTTGACCGTTTTTTGACATTTCATTAAATAGGTACCTCTTATCTAGGCGCCGGGGTACCTAACCTAAAGGGGTCAATAACCTTATTTTTTGGCTCCTATGCACCGTTTTGGCGAAAAAAGACTATAGTTCGATTGATTATGTGGGCGCCTAAGAGTATCTTTATAACTTTTATGATATAAAATCTGATCCAAGAAGTTTGTTTCGTTAGTCGTCTTAGCGCTATCGCACACGGGAAACTTTTGTCTCCGCAATTTTTTTGTCTCTCACGTGATTTGTATGAAAAGTTGCAGACGACCGTGTCGCTTCGTGTGCGTGCTTCCATATAATCCCGTGGACTTGATGTGAGAGACAAAACAGTTGCTGGGAGACTTAGTTGCTGGTGTGCGATAGCGCTTACAGAAGCTGAACCAACAACTACAATATTGCAATTAAACGTCTTGAGGCATCGAAGTCTCTGAGTTCCACTAATAAACTCACAACTGCATAGGAGCATAGGAGTTCATGAATGTTGACTCGGAAGAAGCAAATTTACATTGTCACTGCGTTTTCTGGTAATAATCCTAGAGCTATGACTGAGATATTGTTCTCCTTTATGTTCAGTCAGTTATTTAGATAGTGCTGGATGTGATAATTATACAAACTGCTAATACGTGGCAAATTACGTTTTACAAAAAAGAAGTAGGTAACTAGCAACAGCAGATTTATTATGCATTTAGTGAGTAATATTTTTTTTAAAGATAGGCTGCCGCATTGCTTTATAAATTAAAAAGAAGATTTGAAATAAACGTTCCGCATAATGAATTCAAAAATTATAGCATTCAATTAGGAGCAAGGTACTGAGCCATTGACCTTTATATTATTACACTGGACTGGCTGCTGTCAAACTGCTCTTGTGCCTATTTGATTTCTGCCATTTTGGAGCTTTAGGACGTAGCGTGAGCATTGCGTGAGGGACATGGTACTAAAGTCTGAAGTCTGGAGAGACCATCACGGCAACCATTTTCATTGTACACGTCAAAATTAGTTCTTTAGACGCACGCTAGTGGCGTTTCAAATAGGCACGAGAACTTTGCTGTCAAATCATACAGACAGCCAGTCCAGTTAACAAGAAAACAAATTTTTCATGTCAGTGTACTGAGCCCATTTTGCACTTGTTTGGTCTTACAACTAATAGTACAGTTAGCTCGTAGAACATTTAAATCACCAAAAAGGTTACCGTTTGCCGTTGTGATATAGTTATTTATTACGAAATTATAGATACTTTAAACCAAGTTTTACAGATCGAATCCCGCCGTAACCTGTATTTGTATATCTCCAAAATTGATATTTTTTATTTTTCGAGGTTTACCACATAGTTAAGCTATTGTCGTGTTCTACAGCTTAGTTTGATTGCCATAGATAAAAGTAAGACTGTAAAAAGTAGCCATACACAGTTTTAAGACCTGATGAAAATGGTTGGACTTTATCTGGTCTTAAATCTGTGTATGATCACTTTCCATAGTCTTACTATTATCAGTGGCAATCAAACAAAGCTGTAGAACACGAAAATAGCTTAACCATGTGGTAAACCTTAAAAAATGAAAAAATATTATTTTTGGAGATATACAAATATAGGTTACGGCGGGTTGCGATCTGTAAAACTTGGGTTAAAGTATCTATAATTTTGTAATAAATAACTATATCACAACGGCAAACGGTAACCTTTTTGGTGATTTAAATGTTCTACGGGCTACTGTACTATAACGTTTGTTAAAAAACCCAATCAAGGAGCTCGGTCGCGCAGTGGTTTAGCGCATGGCCCAGCGATTGCGGAGGTTAAGCCACTTTCGCAAAGATCGGTCATGGGATGGGTGACCAAAAATTTATTATCTCGAACTCCTCCGTGCTTCAGAAGGCACGTTAGTCCTTGGGTCCCGACTGCATTTGCAGTCGTTAACACCCACCAATTCGCATTGGGACATCGTGATGGGTTATGATCCGTCTCCTTATCCACCCTTTTTTAACCCATTTTAGTATTAAAGATGGCTGATGGACAAATTACCCAACGGTTTGATATTATGTTTGTGAATTGTGTTTTAACAAACTTTCAATTTGCAAAAACAAAATGTAGTTATAAGCTTACCATAGACGTAAACGTATTATAATAAAATGAAATAGGTAAGTAAATGTTTTAGGTTTTTTAAAATTTTTTTAGATTTTTTTTTAATATTAAAAACACGACTGCCCTGCCAAAAACAAACTAAAAAGTTAAATAACAAGTGTCTTTGCAGTTGGGGGGCCGTTTTGTGGAACAATTTTAATCGAAGAGCCTGACTGCAAAAACACTTGTTTTTTAACTTTTTAGTTTGTTTTTGGCAGGGCGGTCGTGTATTTAATATTTTTTTAAATTTATTTATTTTTATTTCACACATTTTAGTGACAAATTATATAGTTTTAAAATGTGCTCATTAAAGCCTTTCATTTGATGCCCATATTGTAATAATGAAGAATTTATTTTTTCACATTTGAAAATGACGTCGTACTTTCGCCATAGACACATTTAAAAAAAATTGCCAGTGTCACTCGAAATGATCTAAAAGGATTCTAACGATCAACGACTATACATCCAAATCCATTGAGCCATTTAGAAGTTATGGTGGAATAAAGAAACTCACATACCCACAAACAGCGAACTCCCACAAACATACATGAAACCTGAATACATATACACTCCTTTTTGGGCAGTCGTGTCGTGTAAAAAAGCTCTTTGATCGATTTCAGTAAAAGGTGATTTAGGTGTCCTGTGCTGTGATTAATTTAAATTTATTATTGCAATTATTAATTGTTGCATTAAATACAACATGATAATGAACAACACCATGCATAAACATGATAGGCATGACGTAATAATTTAATTAAGTCTCAGTTTACTCATGACTTTCTTGAATTGGTTCTTGATAGGCTAGATTGTGAGCCAATAGCACCTTAATTTTTTGAAGCTAAGATGAGTATTTTTTTTCATTAAACACTATAAAACTGTATTTTTTAACCGTTATGCCAAGGTATTGAAATAAAGTGTCCAAAGAAAATCTCGACCAGTAAATACCATTTGTCCACTGCTATGAAAAACAAAAGAAAGACATAAAAACCCGCTGATATAATATTTTTCGTCGGTTATGTTATGACAAATCGCGAAACATTTTTATCCGCGATACAATTTTCGTAATTCAGAGCGAGTACCCCAGCATGGATAGAATAACAATTTTACAATCTTCTCACTGTCACGAACCAGCCACTTGGGCCCAGAAGAGAGTAGTAATCATTTCAAGCAATCGAAACGGCAGAATTTATATTCTGACACCGTCAATTTCAATGTTTAGCCTCTCAAAATATAAATAATGATTGGAGCCTTGTCGAGTCAATTTTCATGGAACGTTTTTCTTAATAATTAGTCCGAGGGTTCAATTATTCAAGACACAAAGCGTTCCAGTCCATTTGCGGAGATGAAAAATTGATAGGAAATTGACAGTAAATTAATAACGTTATTGTTATCAGCTGTGATTCTCCAAGGTTAACAGACATTTATTGTTTGATTGATGTCGCTTGAAATATCAGGTTGTTTGATCGTCTTTGTAATTTAAACAGACTGCTAGAAGATTATTAAATGTCAGGGCATATCATTCAATTCACTTTTCTTTAAATTTAGTACTTATTTCATTTTAACCGCTTAACCTTCTGAAGTTTAACCACTAGTGTCCGACGTTTACTCGAAAAGTGGCAGTGATCAGCAAGTATATTTTCACCTTTTTTATAACATTTTCTAATCTTTCTTATTAAATAGTTATACCGTATTCGTCAACATAGAATAGAAAAAAATATTCTATAGCATCCTGATTTCAGAGATATAATTGACTTGTCCTGTGTTTTATTTATTTAACTAGGTACACTGACAGCAATACATTTTTTATTTTATTTTATTATACATATGGACAACAAAACAGATTACAATCGAAAAATAAATAACGACATGTTAAAATATTGACCCTTTCAAATTTCGTTAAAGGAAACCTAACATTTGAGCGGCCTTCTTCACCACTCCGTCTATATGTTTTGAGAACTGGAGCTTACTGTCTAACACCCACCCCCAGATCACGATTTCATCCACTTTTAATAAGACCAGACCGTCAAGAACATAAGCAATTTCCAGAGGTCGATTTTTTTTGTAAAACTGATATGAAAACATTTGTCTGCATTAAGAGTCAGTCTGTCTGCAAATAAGGAAACTTTACTGTGTTGGATTCGCATGGTGATATCATTGATAAATATGAGAAATAGAATAGGACCCAGGTGGGATCCCTGTGGAATACCAGAAATAGCAAAATAAACGTTAGATTGGAATCCATTCACCACGACTGTCTGAGGTCTTTTTGAGAGCTATGACTGAAACCAGTCAAGCAAGGAACCGCCTACACCACTTTTCTTTAGTTTCGCTAGTAGAGTATTGTGGTCAACCATATCAAAGGCGCTACTAAAGTCAGTATAGATAGTATCTACATGCTGACCTTTGTCAACGTCGCTTGCTATTGAAGATACCAGTGATGCAAGATTGGTACCCACTGATCGTCCCCTTCTGAAACCATGCTGGAAATCTGACAGGCCATCCTCTACGTGGGCATAGATCAAGGGGTAGACAAGAGATTCAAACAACTTCGAAAAACAGGACAAGATGGCAATGGGCCGATAGTTTTTGTCATCAGATTGGTCACCCTTTTTATGGATCTGTAATATTCTTGCCCTTTTCCATTCTTTCGGAAACACGCCTGTATTTAGGGACTTGTTAAATATAATCGTTAGTGGTAATGCGATAAACGATCTACAGTGGTTAACAAATAAGGCAGGAATGTTGTCAGGACCAGCACCCCCTGATGTACATCCAGACGCTGAATGCTCTTTGATACTTCGCATTCAGTTAATTTTAAGCTAGAAATGTAGTCATGTGCAATCAGTACAATGTTGTTTTTATCAATTGTTGAGCTCGTCATCACCTCAGTTTAATTAAACTGAAGAAAACTGTTTTGCAAAGAGATCAGCAATTTTCTGCCCAGTAGATGCAACAGCATCTTTCAGTTTCATTTCCGTTGGAAGCGTGGAGAGACCCTTACGATTGTCCTTTATGTAAGGCCAAAACCTTTTTGGATTTTCACAAATGTTTGACTCCATTTTATCTTTATAGTCGCTAAAACATATTTCGTTTAATCTGTGTCCACGCTGCCGTAACCTGTCAAATCCTATTTTGTCTCGTGGATTGCCAAACCTTCGATACTTTTTCCGTATCCTATTTTTCTCATTTAATAATTTGTCAAGATTTTTATTAAACCAAATGGGAAGTTTATTAGTTTTAGGCTTTCGTTTGGGTACATGATTTTCGATGATACTGTTCAAGATACCGTAAAAAGCAGAAGTCATCACACTAACATCCTCACAGTCATCGAGAACCTTCCGACAAACATTTTTTTTAAGTTCATCAGTAATTATTCTGTAATCAGCCTTATAGAAATTATAATCTTCACGTTTATTTGGAAGGAGATTCCGTGTACAGTTATTATTAGATAGAGGTATAGTAAATAGAATGTTAGAGTGATAAGCGTCAAGTTTACTAAGTAGGTCTAAGGGTGCAGAAACAAATGCATTTTCAATATTACTGAGTCTTTCCAAGTACTGCTGAGTGCAAGATCCAAAATTTTACCATCTTTATTAGTAATTTTTTAATTACGCACTCAGATTTAAGAAATCTTAAGAATACATGATATGTGCGAGCGAGAGAGTGGCAAAACGTGTACGGCCTCTTAAAGTTATACTTGTGTTGTATTAATAATAATAATAGGTAATGCATCTGTATATATAATTAGGGTAATTATGTAAATATATTATTAGAAAAAATAGAAGAATAATAATTTGCCTTTAATTCTCTTGAAGATTTTCAGACTTGCTTTTTTTAAGTAAATAAGTTTTATGTGTAAATTTATAATAAACTAGCGGCCGCCCGCGACTTCGTCTGCGTAGAAAATTTTTTTTTGCTATCCCTCGGAAACAATTATTTTTTTCTGGATGAAAGGTACCCTATATCCTTCTCTGTACACCTAAGAACGTGTATGCAAAATTTCATGATGATCGGTTCAGTAGTTAAGACGTGAAGGCGTAACAAACAAACAAACAAACAAACGGACTTTCGCATTTATAATATTAGTAAGGATGCCATTTGCCTAGTATAGGTTATTTAGTGACATAAAGTCAGTTAGTGACATAAAGTGTTTTTATTTGTTATTTAGAAATTACTGATGAAAACAACAGACACATATTTTTTTCTTTTCCAAAATTTTTATTTTAAGTCATCATAATATTTGAAAACTTATTCATTCTAAAAGAGCGTAAGTGCAGTTTGAAGGAATGGGGAATGTCCGAAAAAAATCGAATTGGCTGAATATTTTTTTATAGGTAGGAATAAGCTCCCTTAGTAATAAGAAAAAAAATCAGAATTTTCGGTTGCGTGAAAAAATTAAAAAAATTAAAGTCTCTTTGACTTCACAAATATAGGAAAGTAACAGCAGAATGGAGATTATACCTTTGCCATCACCTGCCACAACCACAACATGGTATTAAAAAAAAAAATTTCAACACAAAACGTCAAAACTTTTTTTTTTAATTCTTGTTGTCATAGTGGCAGGTGGTGGCAAAGGTAAAATCTCTATTCTGCTGTTACTTTCCTACATTTGTGAAGTCGAAAAGACTTTAATTTTTAAAAAAAATTTCACGCAACCGAAAATTCTGAATTTTTTTCTAATTCGGAAAAGATTATGAAAAATTTCTAATAATATCAATAATTAAGTAATAAAAATGTCTCCTGTGAAATTTGCTTACTGATCGATTGGCCATTCAAACACTAAAGCGACGTTTTATCTCTAGGCTGTTGTCACAAGCATTTCATGTGATTGAATTTGGCGATAAAATAAAATAAAATAAGTAAAAATAATAAATCTGGTTTCATTTGAAACTTAAAACTTAAATGTATGTTTAATCTATTTAGAGTCCGTTTTAGAGATTCCGGAACCTATAAAAAAGGCCATTAGATGTGTACAATGCGATTACATTGACAATAGACAGTAATCCGCTACAACTTCACTCACATCCCGCCAACCTATGAAAAAATATTCACCCAATTTGATTTTTTCGGACATTCCCCATTCTGGCGGACATTCCTTGGCCCAAATGGATAAAAAATATAGACTTTCTTTATTACATTAGTAAACACAGGTTTTAAACGCGTTTTTAACTAACCTTTTCATGTCGTAATAAAATGCAACGCGAAAGTTTAAAAGTGTATAGACTTTCTTTGCCGTCAAAAGGTACCTTGTAAAAAATGAAAACATGTCAATTGACAAGTTGGCTTTACATATTGTCAATGCAGTGGAATTGCACGGTTACTAATACCTCCCTATGTAAGATAAAACCGGTCAAGAGCGAGTTGGACTCGCGCACCGAGGGTTCCGTACAATCATAAATATATTTGGTTGTGTTACTTTAGTACAGTCTTTAAAAAAGTAGGATAAACGGCAGACAGGTGGAAGGGCGAACAGGCGGACGTTAATTTACAAATCTTAACCACAGCTGCTTATGGTGACTGAAAAATATTTCAGCCACTCCACATTGCAAACTATTTATATTACTAAGTAGGAACTTATTCTTCGTTTATTCGTACGGCAAATAGTAGGTAATTATATTAGAACCAGCCACCAATTATTATTGTAGTATTAGGTTGCGCCATCTCTTGACTGATAGTGGAACTATTTTTTTTTCTTAGGTCAGCATTCTTCGGTCAGCGCCATCTGTTGACTGGTAGTGAAACTAAAGAATTTTTGTTTGTTTTTTGAAATTCTAAAAAAAGTGTGTTATATTGAGACATCGTTTTATTTTTTCTGTAATCTTTACATAAACTACTATCACATAGAATTATTTCAGACTATAGCGGCCGCCCGCGACTTCGTCTGCGTGGAAAGGTTTTTTGCTATCCCTCGGGAACAATATTTTTTTTCGGGATGAAAGGTACCCTATGTCCTTCTCTATACATACCCCTAGCAACGCGTATGTAAAATTTCACGATGATCGGTTCAGTAGTTAAGACGTGAAGGCGTAACAAACAAACAAATAAACAAACAAACGGACTTTCGCATTTATAATATTAGTAAGGATTTTTCTCTTTGCAAACTTCGGAGATAAGGGGGGGAACGGTATTTTTTTTACATTTTTCATCATAAGTCGAAAACTATGCGGCCTAAGAAAAAAGAAAAAAAAAATGTTTTAAAATCTGCACACAGCGCTCTTCCATATGATATCCCACATGCCCTAGTCACCTCACTTCAAATTTTTAAGACCCCTTTTCAGTCCCTGTTGTAAAAAAAAATATATTTTTATTTTATTTCTTTCTTATTTGCAAAATAGTTGGGCAAATGTCATTTTAAACTATTCCAAATTTCAAGTTGATACCATTAGTAGTTCTCGAGATATCCAGCTGTGACAGACAGACAAACAGACAGACAGACAGAGAGACAGACAGACTGAGTCACACCATAAAGGTTCCTTTTTTACCATTTTGGTACGGAACCCTAATTATAATCTTTGTTCTGTGGATGTTTGGTAAAGTGGTCAAATACCGTTCGTAAGGGGCAAAAATTAATAATAATCCTATAATAATAGAAAAACGTTAATAGTTATTTATGTATCTACACTATAAATACCTAATTATCTTCGATCATCCAGAAATGATGATCAAAGCAAATTATGTACAGTTGCATACAAGACTTTATCTAAACACCCATGATATGTATGTATCCTCTATAATGGGTTTTGAAACCGTGGCTTATGGGCAACATTGAAACAACCAGTGTCATAGAAGCCGTAATGTCCGAGCGAGGGCTTGTCGCGACCCTCTCTCCAATAAAATCATTCGAACGAGTGTTTTAATGTTGTACTGAATTTCATAATGTAACTCTTTCGGGCGTGGGCGCCGGGGAGGAGCGCGACATGCTCTCGCTCGGATATTTTGGTTAATATGACACTGGTAGTTATAATGTTGGCAGTAAGCTAACTGTTTCAGAACCTTTTTTATAAAGGATTTAAAGCATGGGACGTTAGTACTATTATATATTCTGTGGCATGGGTGTAGATAAAAGCTCATACTTACCCACAAATAACCTTTTGTTGGCTTTAGCTCCAATGAGAAGATACATTTTATTAGGCACGCAAAATAATTATTATATACGCTTATACAAATCTTTATCAGGGTTTATTAAAAACTATTGACTTGCAAATTTATTTATAAGAAGCCTGAAGGTTTTATGAAATTATTTGTTGTCTGTTTATTTTAAATAACTTTTATCACTGAGAGTTTAAATAACTGAGACGTGATATATTGGACCTAATAAACGTGTTTTTTATGTGAGTACGTTATTTATTATACACATCGACCCACGGCTGTTTAATAAGGCCCCAAAAATATTTATAGAAAATTCTGAAAATGAAAGAAAATATGAAGCTAGTTTTACTTCAGTTAAAGGGTAAACTACAAAATAAAAAAAAAATGTAGTTTTTGACTTGCAGTTTGATAAAGTAAAATTTATTATTTTTTAAATATCTAACTCCAATAAATACATAATCAGGCAATAAAATCTGAGAAGCTACCACGCTGTGATTTATTCAACCCATCCTACCTGCGTTTTTTTATGGAAATGAGGACGTTTACCCCTTTTGATCTCGCGGTGAATCCCAAGAGTATCTTGAGTTCACATTGTGCTATGGGAAATTGGCACGTTATCTAGATTTCAGGTTGTACGACTACCTATTTAAAATCGTGTTTCATGTAAAGGCTGCGTTACATTGAAGTAAAATTGTAGTATGTTCAATTTTAAATAACCTACTTTAATTGTTGCATTCATACAGTTCGCATGTGTATTGTTAAATTTGATTTAGTAAATTCCAATTCGATTCCCGTCCGAGCATTGATCTGATGTGAGTCGTATTATTTCTAGTATATTATTTAGAATTGATTTAGTTAATTTAACATGTTGTTAATTTGCACATAAAAGTTATATAAAAAGCAAGTCTGAAAATCTTCAAGAAAATGAAAGGAAAATTCTAGACCCGGCAGACATAAGCACTTAAGTCTTCAAAAATTTTAAAAGGAGGAGGTTATCTATTCGTTGCGTATTTTTTTTTATTTATATGTATGTACGCCGATTACTCGAAGACGGCTGAACCGATTGAAATGATTTAAACGTAATAACATTGGGTTAACTTTCAAGTTGGTTCCATTTTTTTTAATTTTGAAATCGGTTCAGTACTTTTCAAGTAATCTTGAAAAAAGACAAAAATAGTATGATTTTGTGTGAACTACCTCGATGATCAGTCGTATAACTTCTTTGTTTATGAACTGAATAAGATATTTTTTTTAGGAAAAGGGATATCTTAAGTGTAGTTCTTTAACCGACTTAAAAAAAGGAGGTTCCCAGTTTGACCCGCATGTATATATTATTATGTTTCTCCGCGATTAACTCACGTTTGGCTGAGCCGTTTTTTCTACCTAAATAATATACCTACACTACCTAATACAAAAGGTAAACACTAAAAATAAAAAAAATGATCAAAAAACAAAACACCGACTTCAAAAAACCTACTTCTAAAAAGCAAGTAATAATATTCGTAATAATAAAAACACGTCTATTGAAGTCGGGTGCGGCTTTTAGAATAAAAAAAGGAATTTGTACTCCAGCCTCACCCGACTTCAATAGACGTGTTTTTATTAATACGAATATTATTTCTTGCTTTTTTTGTTCAATGCACCCACTGGAAAAAACACGTAAGTCACTGCGGCACATTACGTCTGTAACTCACGACTGTCCTAAATAAAATTTATCTTTAATCGACTCATTTCATCTTCGACAAAAACCACTTATGTCTGACTTAAGTGGTTTTGACTGCTACTTTGACTTTAGTTCTTATTCCTTCCGGGTCTAGTTGTCATTCGATGATGATGATTTGATTTGATGTTTAAGTCTTTATTTCTAATACCTACATTTCCATTATCATAATTATTACGGGAAAATATACAGATGCATTACTTATGTTATTAATACAACACAAGTTTGACTTTAAGATATCATAATTATGGTTGCTAAATTCGGGTGGTTTTTGAACATCACTCGTATCGTATACATATATTTTATTTTTGTTCTGATGTAAGTCTATTGTCGGATTCCTCCTACACGTTCACTCATCTATCATATATATTTCTGAAGACTAAAATTACAAACATGTGAACGAGACTTTCCTTTTATCATGAAACTTGAAACGAGATTTCATGAAAATCCCACGGGTTCTTTTGAACGACAGAATGAAATCGTGGGCGTTTTTGGGTTACAATTCCACTTCTGTATTAGAAACAAGAAAGTTAAGAAGTACCTAATGTAAGGAAAAATGCTGGCAGTAAGTGAGTCTCATTAGTCGTCATATGACGATTATTACCTCCGTGGTCAAATGACTTGTACACCGGTTCATCGAGATCCGGGGTTCGATCCCCAGCTGGGTCAATAGAGGAAACTATTTTGACTTTGAATTATTGCAATGTTGTCCGACATTTATTTAGGCATTTATTTATTATAGAGGGCCTGTAAACAAACGGTTTCAAGTATTCTTTAGGCCATTAGGAACTTTCAAAGTTCTGGGCCACATATAGGTATGGTCAACAACGAAAGTCACTTAACACTTTAGTACTTTGTCATATCAACTTTTTTGATTAATATTTCAAACTGTGAGACTTTTGTCAAAGAAGTTGCTATGACAAAGTACTGAAGCATAGAGCTACTTTTGCTGACTGTACTTACGATAGGTGCCCTTTAAACAAGTTTAGTAAGTTCAATTTCACAAGAGGTCAACCAAAGGTTTCAACTTTGGAAAGTTATGTAATATTACTACTAGGGGGGATATTAAATTTGTAAAGTATGAAACACACACACAAATGTAAGAAATAAAGTTGTATTAAGCATTTTCCGCTTTATTATAATTATGTAGGTATAAGCGAAGTTTTGTTTCTTTTTGTATAGCAAGTGCAACTAACAGCAGTAACTTGAAATATTATTACTATTGGATTATCCTTACTTTCCTTACTTATTATAAATGTGAAAGTCCGTTTGTTTGTTTATTTGTTTGTTACGCCTTCACGTCGTAACTACTGAACCGATCATCATGAAATTTTGCACACACGTTGTCAGGGGTGCAGAAAAGGACATAGGTTACTTTTCATTCAGAAAAAACGTATAGTTCCCGAGGGATAGCAAAAAACTGTCCACGCAGACGAAGTCGCGGGCGACCGCTAGTAATATTATAAATGCGCAAGTCCGTTTGTTTGTTTGTTTGTTACGCCTTCACGTCTTAACTACTGAACCGATCATCATGAAATTTTGCATACACGTTGTCAGGGGTACAGAGAAGGACATAGGGTACCTTTCATCCAGAAAGAAAGTACAGTTCCCGAGGGATAGCAAAAAACCTTTCCACGCAGATGAAGTCGCGGGCGGCTGCTAGTGCTCTATAAAACAAAACACTTCATTAATGATGCGTATATATTATTTCTGCGAACATTCTATAGTAGTCTAATGATAAAGAAGCCCTTTTGCGAGTGAACTTAAATCTATGGAATTGTCATCAAATATTGTTTAAAACATGAAAACTTGCACTGCATTTTAGTCGGACCAGTCACGCGGCCAGTGATAGATGTTAGCGTTCTTTACAACAAAAGAGAGAAAGATAAATTTTATTAGAAATGACGTCCTGTATAGTCAAATAATGTAAAAGACGCAAAGAAGGCAGTACAAAGATGCAGAAACAACGTATTATATGCTTTCATTTATGTATAGAAAATATCTATGAGTATACAAATTATGGTCGCTATTATGCAACTAGTGTTCAGTCGCTTTGTGCTGCATAACTAAATGCCACCATTTTTAGTTCCGTCCTTTTAGTTGTCATTTTCGTGTTGTGCCATTTTTTGAGCGGAATGCTTGTTCCACAGATGTTAGTTCGTTGCTTTTTGCAGTATCGTTACTTATCGTAGCCAAACCAACCGTTTCCATTTGGTCTGAAGTTTGGCTTTTACCAGCGATTAATTAAAAGAGAAACTCGCGGGATCCAATATCAATCTTCTTTTGGAGCACCCTTGCTTTGTGGCTCACAATTGTTTGGCTCCACTCTGCGTTGAAAATGTATGAGAAATTGTGATATCATTTTTTTAGTTGAAAATGTGTTTTGTGATGTGGCAATTGAAGTTTTTATAAGTTTAGATGAATTTGTTTTGTTTCTTAATATAAACACGATTAATGCATAAAAAGCAACATCAGTAAATATAATGTAGCAAAAAATAAAGGGTAATAAAATGTTTATCTCTTAACGATGTCCAGTCCATTTAAGGGTGCATCGGCGTAGCGTACTTTTAACCCCAGACGCAGTGCAAAGGGAGGTGTTGAGCTTTGTCCAGACTAGTCCATTTTGGCGCATCAGATCACCGTATCTTTAACATACATCGCTAGTTTGGTTGGCGTGCGTTGAAGTAATATCAACGCACGCCCAACCTACCATACCTACTCGACCAGAATGTATGAAACAGCTGATTTTTTTTCGCGGTTTCAAGGTTGGCCCCATAGTAAAAGTTGTTCATATTCATGAGCACAATCACCACCTAAGAGGTTTTGCGCTTTTTCATTAAGACGTTGTAGATCTATGACAAAAATAGACGTCGGGGGACCACTAACTTAATAGATTTACCTACATTTAAGCTCGTCACATGTTAAGACATGTGACGAGCTTAAATGTAGGTAAATCTATTATCTAGCGATACCTAGCTATTTTTTTCATAGATTTATAAGACTTGATGATATTATTTTTAACATTTTATTAAGAGTTAGCTTTTTTGTATCGGAGTTTTAGTGATGAAGATCGTTTCGGCGAAAGATTGTTTGTTCGGAGCTCAACATACAAAATTGTGAAGCCGCAAAACCTAACGCAACGTCAGCAAATGTCACATACCCCCTGTCTCCAACTATCAACAAAAATAAATATTTCCTTTTTTATTTTTAGGGTTCCGTACCCAAAGGGTAAAAACGGGACAGTATTACTAAGACTCCGCTGTCCGTCTGTCTGTCTGTCTGTCACCGTGTTTTTTTTTGCCGTTTTTTGGTACGGAACCCTTCGTGCGCGAGTCCGACTCGCACTTGGCCGGTTTTTTACTTTTCAAGACTTTCATGGAGTAAGAAAATTATATCATCGTGTAAATGTAATGCTCCGGCCGTGCGTGGAGGATTGGGGACATGATATAGGCGCATTTAATTTAACACTTACTTAAGTGCGAAAGAGAAATTCGAGATAGGTAATTAAGATATAAAACAACATAGCGTACATATTAAGTAGCTAAAATTAAGGCTTTTATAATATTTTACTTTCTTAATAAAGATGCCCAATCAAAGATGCAAATATGCAAATATACAGGGTGTTTTTTTATTACTCTCCAAATTTTAAGGATGTGTTCAGTCCATGAAACTGAACAACTTTCTCTAATAAATATAGGGTCAAAATATAAAAAAAAATGACATACTGATCAAAGAGATCACGAGATCAGTATAGTTAGGGATGACCAAAATTTTGTAGCGTATTTCGACACATGTTACATGTCGAAAGTTGTTCAGTTTCAAGGACTGAACGTATCCTTAAAATTTGGAGAGTGAATAAAAATGCAGCCTGTATTTTAGTAGAATTTACATACACGTACAGTACATACACGTACAGTACTAGGCACGTATCTTGAAATTTTTTCTACGGAGTGGGGATAAGTTCGCGCATGTGCTCTTGTGAGCGACCAATAGCGCGCGCCCCTCTCCCGCCACCCGCGCCCCTCACCGCTACGCATACCCAAAATACGCGTTTGCGCAATCCCCACCCGATTTCAAGTTATATGCCTCGTACTGTACCTGTATTTATCCCAATTTATTAACTTATGTGTTCGATAAAACAACAAAATATAAAACAAACTAAATATTGAAAATAAACAAATATGATAAAACTGTACTAAGTACAACATAATATCGAAATCAACAAAATAAGTACATAAAACAATATAAAAAATAGAACTTTGTCTAAGTACTGGTTACAAAATTTGAAGTCGCAAAACGTAACGCAACATCAGCAAGCGTCACAAACCCCTAACCTGTTTCCATTTTCCAACTTTCAACAAAAAAGAGTCCAATTTCACTTTCATGGAGTATCGCCAACTATATATAAAGCTGAAAGAAAATTATATCATCGTGTAAGTGTGATGCTCCGGCCGTGCGTGAAGGATTGACGACGTGACAGAGGCGCGTTTACGCGGCTATTAAACGAATCGCCAGTTCGCTGACAATAAAACGCTGCTGAATGCTTACCCCGGTTGAAAGGACTTATTGATCCAATAAGAGCTTTAGGATTTCCAGCATTCCTTATCGCAGGTATTTTCTAGCCTTTATGTTAGAGCAAAAAGGAATTTTGATAAAAACTTACCATATATCCCTACGTCTTGTCGCTTCTATGCAGGCAAACTAAAACAAAAACAAGAACAATTGAGAAACTAAAATACGCTTATTGAATAAATACTTTTTCACTTCTCATACTCATAGAGTTCGTCATTAGTAAAATCGCTTTTCATGCTCTAGCTAGAGCATAAGCGTCCTTGCTGACGGGCGATTAATCGCTGAGCGATTTTTTGTCGCTGAGAATAGAACATACGGAGTTCTACGTAAACGCCCACGAGCTACTTTTTGTAGCTGCGATAAACGCGGCGTTAATCGCGGCGCTTTTTTGTCGCTGGCTAAGTAAAACCTTTGTCGTGTCATTTCGCGGGCGATTATCGCCGCGATTAACGCCGCGATTATCGCAGCTACAAAAAGTCGCCCGTGAGCGGTTACGCTTAAGTAAAATCTTCGTCTAAGTTCAGACTTTAATGTAGAGGTCGTCAGGTAAACAGCTACACACGCATTTAAACTTCGTTAAATAAACTTGTTATTTTGGCCTTGATGAGCAAATTACAAAATAATATAAATTGTCACTAAAATTTAAGAAAACTATATTTTTTGTTTTCTCTTTTTATATATGGGAATCAAATAAAAGGCCTTGATGAGCACATTCCAAAATTATATAATTTGTCACTTTTTTTTCAATATTGTTGTTTAATTTCCTTACAATCGAAGTGAAAAGCAGATTGTATAACTCGTACCTGCATAAAACCCATTTCATGCACTTGTTGTACTATGTACTATTCATCAGACAGGTCTTGATAAAGCTAGATTGTCATAATATCTTTTATTTGTTAATCATAAAACTTTATAGTTTTATGATATGGGTATCAGAAATCAATAGTTTTGTTCAGCGTTATTTTAAATGATAAAAATTATTAAGTATGTCGAACAAAACCTAAGATTTTGTTACAACAAATAAAACCACGAAGATTTTATACTGTAGGAACTTGTGGTCCAGTACAGCCGTATTTCCAAAGCCGAAACTCGCTCGGAATGTTTGTTTTGAGATATTTAGACCCATCCACATTTCCTGACTTATGTGACTTGGACGCGGACGGAAGCATTTCTGCGCATTCAGCAAATATTCCCTAGTTCTAGGCTTAATGCTTGGATTAAACGTTTTGGGAAATTGCTTTACTTTATTTTGGGATTTAATGTTTTGTTTTTAAAGCACAAAATCAAATGAGGTAGCACTCCTCTAATTTCAATAAATGGCTGAGGTAGAAATAAATCTTGGTTTAGAACTTATTCTATGGCGTAACTAATCTTAATGCTTCATCATCAATTCATCAATCGTATAAAATTAAATATAAACAGACAAAATTTCTAACTAGTAAAAGTCGGTTAATCAATCCGACTTTTACTAGTGATTATGTCAATAAAATGTGTAAGCTTTGAATAAAACTTGTTTTACATGTTCATATAACAGCTGAAATAATATTCAACGCTCCTAAAGCCAGATTAACTTAATTAGTAGGTAAGCCAATTTGTATGAAACTTGTGAATCTTCGCAAATGTTAATTACGTCGTAATGAGGGTCCAGAATGTGAAGTTGATACAAAATATAGGGGATTAATAGTGGGGCCACCTAGTTTAACGTGCTGAACATCCATTGGGACAACTTTACACACCACATACATATAGGTACATACTATATCGAGCCTTGGGCTAACCCAACCAATATAAATCATTCTGTGCTATACAGCACCGAATTCAGTTTACTGGAAAATTTATTATTCTGTGCCAGAAAGCAAAAAAAAACGATTTTCATCTATTGTCAATTGTTATATGTGAGTATCTGAAACAAAATCGAATAGAGCTATATTTTCCTACCTAAAAAAGCAGGAGTAGGAGATTTTCAGGAGATAAGAGATGATAGGAGGTTCTATAAGATATTAAAATAAATATTGTACATTGTACTACAGAGGGGTTGGAAATTTCAATGTAACGAAACTAATCACAAATTCTAAACGCCAAAGTGTGACTCATATTTTGTATTTTTGTGTTGTTTTATATTTAAAATATATTTTGACCCATTTTATAAACTAGTGGCTCTGTGCTGCTGTACAGCTGCACACGTCGCGTTTGTGTTATTTTAAAATGTTTTTTATTGAAAAATTTAATAAAATTGAATAAACCAAAAAAATCTATACACGCTGAAATTTTAATAATTTGGTTCCCGCTGTGGGGTGGTTCCACTCATGATTACAAGCAACTTTTACTATGGGGCCAATTCTAATATCGCGAAAAAAAAAAAACCAGCTCTTTCATATAAAAGCGCAATACCTACTCGACCTTAATGTATGGAACAGCTGTTTTTTTTCGAGATTTCAGAGTTGGCCACACAGTAAAAGTTGCTTGTAATCATGAGTCTAACCACCCCACTGCAGAAAGCAAATGATTAAAAACTCACGCTGTATAAGTTATTGTAATTATTGAACCTGCTCACAAAATTTTACGAGAGTCGATTGAGAAATGCGACCTTTAGAGAAAAAAAACGGACATACGAAATAATTTTTACCCAAACTGAAACGGTGACGCATCGCTTGCGTTTCGCGCTCACTAAGTCAACTAAATATTCATTCACCCTAAGTACGTGTCTGCTTAGCCTCCAACTTTGTAGTTCTCGGTTGTAATTTTGGTTAGGTGTTTAGCAATATATTACGAAGTATTTATGATGGAATTTATTGTGTTGGAGAATTCGAATTATCGTCTCCGCATTGTCGGATATAATATTGAAGTTGGGAGTAGCTGTTGATGAGTTGCTAAAGCTTTATTGTAATATAGAGGGTATTAAGTATCGTATGTCAATTCTTATTACAAAGCCTGCGCTTTGTAATGGTCTGTACCATACAATAAGTCAGTGTTACAAAGTAAATTGGTAGGTATAGTATGTACACACATTCCGCCCAGGCGCCCAGTATCGTGAACATTTTTGTCATTGAGACTATACATGGGAAATCAATCAAACAGTAAATGTAAATATTTTCAAAATTGCTTTCTTGAGGTCTGATATGAAGATATTATAATATCTCTTAAGGTGTATTTTACAAAAAATAATTTAACCATATCGGATCTGAAGGAGCCCAAACTTGGTATGTTTTGAAAATGTTTCTCGATTTAATTTAAAACAAGTGGCTGAAATGTAATGATGTTTTATATTTTTAGAACCAGCTCAGCAAGCCCTTTCATTCGATACCACACAGGATAGGTTTTAGAACATTTTTTTTTTAAGAACTGCGGGTCCAAAATAATGTTTTGACCTAAAGTGTACCAAACGGCTTTGCTGTAGATCGATTTGCGGTTTTTTGCGTACTCCTAGCACTAAAAGTGCGGACTATTGCATTACAATGCGTAGTAATTAATACCACGGTCAAAAAAACCAATTAAATGGAAAGACGGCAAAAATAATTTGCGACAGTACCATCAATGCATTGTTTAATGGTACCATGGTAAAGGAAGGATTCCTACTGTTGCAGTGCTTTTTTAACTCCAAAAATGAAAATCGTCTCCCAGCAATAATTTTGAACAGAAATATTCCTGATGATGAGCAGATTACGTAGACCTTGGCTTCGTTGAGGGTCTTTTTATTACATCCTGTCAGTATACATAAAAGGTTTATGAAATCGCTTCTAAAAGTTTTCAAAACTTTTTTTTCACACGTCCAAGGGGGTTCAAGTGTAATAGTGAGTTTCCATGGACACCCCGGGGGGTTGAAATGGGGGTATCAAGTGGAAAGCACGGTATTTTGCGGTGATTCTTTTGAACTAGACCAGCAACGGTGTGAAGACATTTTATTGCCCGCGTGTCACCCGCACGCTTAGAGCATTGCGGGCTCGAAGCCGGCGCGTTGCTCTAAGCCCGCACGTGTCCTAGTTACATGAGACTTCTTGGCAGCGAGTCGACACTTTCTCCATAAAGTCTAAACTTAACAGATGCGAATAAAAAACTTGTTATAAGCGACAAATCACGTTAGAATTACGCAAGACCTACAAGAAATTTAGAACCAAACTGGACAAAGTCAGTATTGTACATACGGCGCCGACGACGTGCAATAAAACAAATGACGTGAGTATTTTCGAATACGGACATGGTCCGATTTAATAAACATGGCACTTGTAAATTACCATGACAATTTTGATATCCATTGCGTGCGTCAACCAATTTAAAAATAGAAAATGTGCTAATGTAACTACTCATGGACACTGCAATGTCAAGCGTAGAGGCACTACACGATACACATACAAAAAAAAAGACGAAATCATGAAGAGTTATGAAGTTTAAGCCTAAAAGAGTTTTTTATGGAACTGCGGCTCAAAAAAAAAATTTGGCCTCAAGTATACGTACGTAACGGCTATCCTGGTACATCGATTTGCGGTTTTCCATTGATTTTGAGCTCGAACGCCGATCACTAAGTTGGAAAACCGACTTTATATTTTTTGCTTTTATATCCCTACTTGAGTAATGAGTTACTGTTGCAGCAGCATTACTGTACTGCTTTGGCTTTATTAGATTTAATTGTAAAGTTATAATAATGTAGATTGCCAATGAATCAGCGTATATCGTTTGTAAGGAGACTTTTGATACTTAGCTTTCACGAATTTATGCTGGCGGTGATATCATTAAAAAAGTCAAGCGCGATAACAGTGCTTGTTTATTTTAATTTTAATACTTGCTCAGAAGAACTCAACCAATAACCGTATTGGTAATGAACATTTTCATCTCAGGCTTCTGTGTGTTTGGGATAGCACGGTAAACTGTTTTGGTTGGATTTAGGCTTCGTTATCATATTTTATGCTAAACGCGACGTCTGACGTTCCTACGTTCCTACAATTTCATACGCCGACGCACTGACGTCCATTATACAAAGTACGCTGGACAGGCTAATGTCATGAAATGACAGCAATTTTTTGTGCCAATTTGAAAATCGCCATATTGGCGCTGAGAGCATTAGATTCTATACTACGACAGTAGCGAGTGTACTTGGAACTAATTAGTTCCAAGTACACACACTAATGCCTGACATAGTAGAATCTACTGCTCTCAGCGTCACGACTGGTGACGTTTCGCCTGTCCAGCGTACTTGTATAATGGACGTCAGTGCGCCGACGTCACAGTTTTAGAGAGATCAAAACACTTCATTTCTATAGTACCTAAGCCTTTCAGTCGGGACACTCACCAATAGCGTTGGACCCGCGTGGTGGGTTATTATTTCCCATCTTCCTTCCACCCGAAAGGACTGTGGTCCGGCAGTAGTGGTGACATTAAAATGACTTATGATGATGATGTTGAATTTTTATATAAAGTCTATCAGTATTTTAAATATGAAGAATATAAATGCCGACCAGTCTTTCTTTTAAGTTTTTACCGAAAAAGTTTTCACGCTCTTTGATCCGCAATAAACCAATGTGGTGAACTGTTTCGAGAGATTATTTATATTCACATATCTGCGAGTTATGGGGCCTGACAGGTGCGCTTGCTCGTTCAAAGGGCACTTTCATACATGCTAAGAATAATTTATCGCGAAGGTTGGACCGACCGCCCTCTAGAAGTGAGTGATAAATTTTTGTACGTGCGACCCGGAAATCTGTTGATGCAACCTTTACTGATTCTACTTAGTTTCAATGGACAGTTCGATTCGTATTGAATTTGATGGTGATGCTTAGACATCGGATTTTATGCATTTGCATAATTGCTTATAACTCGTGCATATTTTAGCCTTTTTTCCCAATCGTGCATATTTCGTTTTAGCGGGAGATACATAAGTATAAAAGAAAAAAAGATCATTAATGCCTACTACATCAATAGCATAGGTCGTACCCTGCCTAAAAAGATATCTCCAGAAATATTTACAAATTAAATAAATTGTCCAATGACTTGCGCTCAAAAGTTTTGAAAAATACTTAATTTGTGTATTGTCACAAAAACTATGCATAATTTACAGAATTTTTCGCTGTTTTAGTACCGTCTTTTATTAAAAATTAAAATATATAAATATAAAAAGGTTTTTTGATTTTGCATTTAATTGTACATATTTTGGGCATATTAACAGTTTTAAGTGCATATTTGCATGCATATTTTGGCACTTTGTTAGTGCATATAATCCGATGTCTAGGATGCTTAATGGTTTTGATAATTAAGTTTTTGTGTTTTATGTTGAAAATTACTTTTGACATGATTTTCAAAAAATCCCTAAAGCCGATTGTAAACAGGGACTATTAATCTAAACAACTTTTACTATGGGACCAAATTTGAAATCACGAAAAAAACAATTAGGTAGCTGTTATTTATAATGTAGGTATACATTTTCGATATTTTTGTTATTAATTTATGTATGAAAGTGCTGATTTTTAGGGTTCCGTACCCCAAGGGTAAAAACGGGACCCTATTACTAAGACTCCGTTGTCCGTCTGTCTGTCTGCCTGTCTGTCTGCCTGCCTGTCTGTCTCTTGAACCGTGATAGCTAGACAGTTGAAATTTTCACAGATGATGTATTTCTGTTGCCGCTATAACAACAAATACTAAAAACACAATAAAATAAATATTTAAGGAGGGCTCCCATACAACAAACGTGATTATTTTGCTGTTTTTTGCTCGATATTAATAACGACAACAGGTAGACAATTGAAGTTTTCACAGATGATGTATTTTTGTTGCCACTATAACAACAAATACTAAAAACAGAATAAAATAAATATTTAAGGGGGGCTGCAAAACAACAAACGTTATTTTGTTTGCCGTTTTTAGGTACGGAACCCTTCGTGCGCGAGTCCGACTCGCATTTGGTCGGTTTTTTTTTTCGTGATTTCAGATTTGGTCCCATAGTAAATGTATTGGTCTATCTACCATATTCGGATTTAGGTTTTTTTTAACAAATGTTCATTGTATACACGCTGAAATTTTAATCATTTGGTTCCCGCCGTGGGCTGGTTCCACTCATGATTACAAGCAACTTTTACTATGGGGCCAACTCTCCTGCTCGCAAGAAAAATCAGCTGTTCCATATATTAAGGTCGAGTAAGTACTGCACTTTTGTGTGCGTGTATAGGCATCATACATTACGTAAAGTACTTACCTATAGAAATCTTATGGATATAGTCAGTACTGTACTGTAGCAGTGTTGGCGCAACAAAACAGAACAAAACAAATTAAGGAAGTTTTTTTACTATACGGTCGGAGCTGGCGGCGCTCTATTTCCCACCACGTGTTGGTCGAAATACAAAATACTTATTAACTATAAGTTTGATCTGCAAAATGGTCAAGGTTCGTTAAGCATTATCTAAGCATCAAAATGTTCTCGGTGATTTCTCTTCTCTTATTTGTTATTAGTGAAGGATCGTAACAGTCAGCACGTCTTTCATCGTTGTTCATGGCAACTTTGAAACGGCCCGCTCTAGTTAACTTGACGTGTCGGACAAAAGATTTGAACTATCTACCCATATCAAAACGTGACGTTTCCGACTAGCACCTTTTGTACTTCAGAACACTTGCCTAAAGTTGGAATATTGAAAGTAATTGCAGTAAAATCGTTGTTTCTTTGCTCTCAAATAAGTGGTTTAGCTCATCGAATATTTTATTTACTTTATTTTATTGTTCAAGGGACGACAACAACAGCCTATAACATTATAATATTAGTTTATAACAAAGTTGCATCTATGTTGAATATAAGTATAGAGAAAAAAAAAATAAAGCCACAGTCTTAAACAATAATTAAAAAAATGGTAAGTATGTATGCATGAAATCACACATCTCAATTTACTGTTAGCGTCCCCGCTGACGGGCGATTAATCGCTGAGCGATTTTTTGTCGCTGAGAATAGAACATACGGAGTTCTATACGTAAACGCCCACGAGCTACTTTTTGTAGCTGCGATAAACGCGGCGTTAATCGCGGTGTTAATTGCAGCGATAATCGCAGCGCTTTTTTGTCGCTGGCTAAGTAAAACCTTAGTCGTGTAATTTCGCGGGCGTTTATCGCCGTGATTAACGCTTGATTATCACAGGTACAAAAAGACACCCGTGAACGGGGACGCTTAGTGATCTCATAATACCTATTTCAAACTAAAACGCACAGGGAGTTACAACCACGCAAAGATTTGTAACCACGATCTTCTTTTTCGGTCATATTTACACGTCTTCATTCCATGATATTACAAAATACGGATTGCGTGCAGTCATGAAATAGGTATGAATGAGACTGATAACTGTTGTGAAATGTTCATTGGTTTTGAACAATGTAGATAATCGAAGTACACTATTTAGCTGAAAACGTGATTTGTGAAAGCTTGTTATTGTTTACGCCGAAATATGAAGTTTATATTTTATTTAGAGTATATGGCATTGTTTACAAAACTATAATCGAATCGTCATTATTGTTGATAAAAGACGACAGCAATAACAATCTTAGGAGAAAAAAAACATGACTGTGATAATGTTAAAATAAAATGCGCTGAGTGTGAGTGTGTGAGCTATATTCCAATATTAAAATCGTAAACAGAAATTATTACCGTACATTTATCTGATCATAATATATGAGGCTTTATGATTTTTCCGTGATTTCAAAATCCGTTCCGTAGTAAAATTGCTTGGGCGTGATTCACGGCTTACATCTCTTTTGGGATTACAACCCATTACTAATAAGCCGTATAATCGGGTTTTTAGTATCTCTTAAGATGAATATTAAAATCGCTATTCCAGGTTTTTTGCTTTGACGGTTACATGCACAACTTGTCACCTTGTAGCCCATAAGCAAGTAGCGTTGAAATAAACTGCAATAATTTCGAAGAAAACTTCGTAACGAAGTAACAAAATCTGTAACGAAATTTCGCCTAAATTTATAAAATTTTAGTCGGTGTGCATGTGACACCATTTTAGTGAAAGGCTGTAAAAGGAAAAATTGCTAAAACGTTTGAAATTTAATCCGCTTTGCTAGCGTTGATGCAACTTCGCGTACTGAATTTTAATATATGTATACTTACATGTGTCTCTGACATATTTTATGTTTTAGTTTCTTGTAACTAACTTATACTTACATGAAGGCTTAATACTGAGAGTACCAGCTTTTGAATAAAAATACGAATTTATTGATTGTATGATTTAGGAGATTTGATGACTATTTATACGAAATACAAAAGTTAATAAGGATCAGCTTGAGGTTTTAAAACATACTTAATCTCAAACCTAAGTAAATACCAAAAGTGGTTTATATCTAAAGATATAAACTCTTAATGACAAATGATAACCTCCTTTTTAAAGTCGGTTAAAAATTATACCTACTTAGTACACGGAGAGCAGAGGAGAATATCAATAAAGACTTTTCTAAATGTTTTACGACCAAAAAGCATGAACAAAAGTAGAAAAGGATGCAAATAAAAGTTTTCATTTCCAAAAAGCTTTTAGACTGTTTACCCTTCGCCACGTCCGGGTCACGGATCGAAGTGATAACATCTTGCTGGCTCAAACCGAGTTTAAGGTAAAGTAGATACTAAAATTAATTAATTGTCTCAATTAGTTAATTAGTTCGGCAGCTCGGTTAGGTGAGAAAGTAGGTTTTATAAAATAAATTATATTTTTGCGAATGATTTCTCAGGAATCTATTCATTACTGGCTGAGCGAGCGCGAAGCGCGAGCGAAGAGTCTCTGCTTCAGTTTGGCCCAAATTATTTCGTAAAGCGATCTGTAAAAGAGAACAAACGCACAGAGCGTTTGTTCTCTTTTACAGATCGCTTTTCTAAACTGATTCTCCTGAAATTTTGAGAGCAGGCTCGATATTGAATATTTTCATCGAGTTTCGAAATTTTTCAGAATGGCGGAGATATGTAAAAATCATATTTCAGCTGTTTCGAAAAATGATCAAAAATGTAACAAAACTTTTTTGTAAGAGGTGCAAAGCAAATTTTATTTTTTATTTTTAGAAGACTCAAAAGTTCATTAATCAACAAAACATTTCTGGCCAATATTCGAAATTTGTAAATAAATAAGGTTGTGACTTTGTGACAGAACCTAGGACTGCGTACATTATTTGCACAGTTCAGTACTTATTTATAAGTTGATAAAACTAATATGTATTTCGTGTAAGGTATTTATTTTTAGAAAACATACAATTAGAGCTTCTTTTTAACGCGAGGTTTACAGCTCACAAAACCACTAGACACTGCTCAAATTGTAAGTATAAAAGTGTACGTAAGCGTTTGTGTTTTTACAATTTATTAATTCATATCTTATCATAAAACGATCGTAACCATTAAGTCTTGTAACGGCCGGTTTAAACAAGCTCTTTCCCCTAAAAGATATACTTTTTATGCTTTTTGTGGTTTAGTGCGTTCTGCATATTGTACTTTTAGGTGAGGGTGGGGTTTGTGAATTTATTTTTCGCGTACTATATGTGTACATGCATAATCACTTGAGTATGTAAGAATTTTAAAA
Source organism: Agriphila geniculea (assembly GCA_943789525.1). Taxonomy (NCBI): domain Eukaryota; kingdom Metazoa; phylum Arthropoda; class Insecta; order Lepidoptera; family Crambidae; genus Agriphila; species Agriphila geniculea. Next base: position 17,558,252 of record OX038874.1, read on the forward strand.
AAGTGTCTTGTTGACCACAAAGCCATTGGACAATTTTACTGAAAGGCGTACAGATAGGACCAACGTGGATGACTACGCCCAACGTAGTTTTTGAATATTCTTCACGAATCGTGGAAATTTACGCGGATGTACCTAGTAGCGGGCAAAAGCTATGAGTTATGATCTTTACATGCATGGACAGATTATAAAAAAAAACAATATTCAAAAGACTGGCCTAGGTACAAAATGTTCTATTGTTTTATATTATTTATGGTCACCTTGAGATGTAATATTAAGTAGGATATATAAACGAGTTATTATTCATTTGTATTCCTGAAACGTATCCTTATTTGGCTCCCACCTATTGTGATTTAGGCGCAGTGACGTCACGTTTCTTATTAATACTTCATCAGGCCTTAGTCGCGTCGCCCACAATTTGGGTAAATATGATGGCAGCGGGTCCAGATATCGAGCAAATAGCGTATAGCTATGAAAGCCCTTTGACTCTTTTGGATGTTTTGTCTTCTTACCATTTTTATTCTGAATGTGTGATTTGAACCTGTCTATCTACCTTTGGTGTCCTAAGAATCCATATCTTTGCAAAAGGGTAAGATTCGCTTGAAAAGTTTTTAGTGAGCTAATTTAAAAGCGCAGTAGGATTCTAGTATGTTTCACCTTCAGATTGTCTTTGTATAGTGGGTATGAATGATAATGGTACTTATCTAGCAAACAAAAAAATAATTCTTACAAAACCAAGGGTCAAGAACTTTAAGGTACTTCTTTATCTAAATGATTGCTTTAAAAAACTGCTGAATGTTTCAAATCAAACATTTATTTTCAACAAAATGTCGCTTCAAAAGACAATAGCAAGAATGAGTGAAGATGAATGGATCGTGTATCTCAAACAAAATTCAGGATACTGTCGGCTTCAAAAGTAGCTGAACGGTTCAGTACTTTGTCACACCAACGTTAAAGCTAATTCGTTGGAAGCAACCCTGTATGAACGAATTATTTGATGCGACACGGTACTGAAATGTTCAGATACTTACACCGAGGGTACAGAATAAAGTATTTCGTTTTATTCTCGCGGCGGACAATATGACGTACGTAGGATTATTTGCCTTTATGATTTAATTTCCATGGATTGCCCTCCCTTCCCAAAGGAAATATCAACAACATGTTCGCAAATTCTAATTTCTAATTTTTAAGCCCAACTCCCTTTTTGTTTTTGTTTGTGTTCGGAAATAAAGAGAAAGTATAAGGACAATGTGTTCATTTCGATGGCGATGTTTTGGATTTGGTCTTTGTTCTCTGTTTAGATTTTAAAAAGTAAGACTATTAGAGTTTTAACAAATTCATCCTTTAAAAATCATAGAAGTTGTTTTCTTTCAGAGAATCAATTTTAACAATATTAGAAACCTCATTGCAATAATATTTTTATCAATAAATTTTGATTAGCAAAAGGATACTTAGTGGTCGGCGTACGAGTTAAAAATCAATAGAAAACTGCAAATACTTAAATGTATAGGATAGCCGTTTGGCACCTTCCTGATCACGCTGCCTAAAAATCAAAATGTCTACGAAGCAAAACGCCTAATGTTCATGTCTAATGAGCAAAACGTCCACTAAGCAAATTGCCTAAAACGCAGAATGACTAAGCAGTAGTTTGCCTAAGGATTGAAAAGGTCTAAGTTGCAAAACGTCCATGAAGCAAATTGTCCTAGTAATTCATTGTCTGTTTGAAATCGAAATACGAACTTGCAGCAGCTGTTTATTATTATGGAAGAAGTACAAAAATAATTGGGTACAACTTTAGCAGCAAAGAAATTGGTGAGTATAAAATAAATTGTTAATATGGTGAATTTACACCTCTTCAACAATGGAAATAAATTTGACATTGTGTGCGATTTTAACAATGCTGCTAGAAAATTGTGTGTTTTCACTACACCTGAATAATAAGATTATAAAAGCAGCATACTAAGATTTTCTGTTTGACATAATACAGATTTTTACTTATCATTTTTGTCAAAAGTTGTCAATATTATTTAATATTCAAACTATACAGTATAAAAGCCTGTATAAAACCTTAATAATAATAGAAATTACTCGATCACTAAGGTTTTTTAACTAACTGCAACCGCAGCTTTAAACTGAAGGGGTACTAGTCTTAAAGGTCCAGAGAGCAACAGTTGACAACGGGAAGAAGCTACATACAGATATCTAAGATACTTATTTCTTTTTTACCCAATGCCTATATGAGTTAAATTGGCCACTATAATCACTAACTAATTAATGAGTACCTAAATACAATTAATTTAAATTGTATTTCTGATTTACCATATTTTGTTTCTTTTATAGATAGGTACTTAAATGCAATACTCGATGAAACTCAATGTTCATATTAAATGTTCATTTAATTCGGACAATAAACTTAGATTTATTCGAACAGTACCTATTGTATGAGTTAAAATATTTAAAGATGCATATTATATTATATGTGTAACATTATTCCATACATATTAGCACATACTATGTACCTATGTCTTACAATACATAGTGAGTACCTACTTAATAAAATCAAGTACTTAACTCCCCTTTTTTGGTTTTGTGTGTATGACAAAATGTCACATGTCTCAATGCTAATCATGTTAAAGTGAGTGACATTTTTTAAATTTATAATTATGTAATTGAAATGAAATCATGTCATTTTGTTCCTTCTAAAATGAAAATTCCTTGGTTTGATATTCAATACATATAGGTAAATACAATGACGATACATACCTCCATACATACAGATTCATACAAACTACTAATGAAACTAGATTTTTCTATAAGATTTCTTTGTCAGGACAACCTGCCTAGATCTACTCAAAATGAAAAAGGAATATACCTACTTATCATTTTTATAAATTTAAAGATAATTTAGTTGCTTAACAACTTACCAGACATGTTAATGTTGGTTAAATAAGTCAATTTATCAACAAATAATTTTAACCTGAAAACATACAGATTTAAAAGTGCATCACTCCATCTAGAGAAGAGAAATCACAGTTACCTAAAACATACTGTTATTATTAGAATTTTTATCTTATAGCTAAAATCATTTAGACTTTAATTCAGTCTTAAAACTTTAAGTTTTAATCATATAATTTTTCAGAACATGATAATTCTTGTAAAAATTAATAATGCCAGTAGGTTATATTTACAGATGTGATAGAATACAGTATATAATTACCTGCACATTAATAAGATAGCAAAAACCATTAAGCAGTACCTATTTTGAAGATTTACATCAGATTAACACCTTCACATCAGGGTACAAAAAACCAAATTAGTAGCTTGATTGAAGATTTCGCTTCAAGAAATATATTAGATTACACTGAATAGGAACTATATAATAATATAATTATATTATCTAGATTCTTAGTACCTGACCTATTCGTTTGTTTGCTTTAAGAAATTTACCTAAACATTATTCTTATATATATTTTTTTATAAATACCTACCTACATGTTACTTTATGCATTTTCAATGCATCAAATGTATTGAAAATTGTATAACTACCTGTTATAATCTTACTACCTATCACTACTTGAGGCTTTTTATAGTTACTCCACTCCACACCTCTACAGAGAAACAATGCATTGGTTTGCAAATTCAATTTATTTATTGAAGGCTGCAATTGTTTATTACTATATATTTTTTTGTAATCTACCTAAACTACTTAATATGTAGTTTCAATACATGACATCCTTTTCATTATGATCTCACCTTCACCAAATATCGTTCTAAAGACACATTTAACTACCTAGCATAAAACAATTTTTAACAATTGTAGTTTTTTGTTTTCACCTACCTAACCTACTTATTATCACTCGCAAGCACTCACAAGTGTCGTTTAGTTATGCTGCACACGGAGTATAATATAATAATTCCCTTTGATGTTGCATGCGCATGCCTCTTAAGGTGCGTTCCCACGGCCTGTCTGTAGACGCACGAGAGAAGACCGACACGGCATGGCACACCGTGGGAAACGACGCGTTCGCCGGTAACTTCAATGGATCGGTGCGTGCTCGCCCTCTCGTGCGGCTCGGTGCGGTGCGTGGTAGCGCCGATCGTGGGAACGCGGCTTTATTAGTGTTTTGATTATGGTGAATTACTTAGTTATATGTAAGTAAGTACAGTCACAGAATACACATACCTAATACTACTTATTTAGTAAACATTATTTTACCATGCCCACCAAAATTAATATATAAATATAACTTTAAATGGGAAGTTTCTATTTGAATGTTGTTAACTATTTTATAGAATCAATTTCATTATCTGAAGTAACATTGTCTATATGACGATCTCCGTGGTCGAGTGGTTTACACACCGATTTTCGTGGTGTTGCCATCTCTGAGTTCCCGGTTCGACCTCTGGCAAAGTCAATTTAGAAAAGTTTACTTTTCTAGATTGGCTTAGTTTTGACTGTTTGAATCACAACTGTTATCTCTTATTTACTTTACACAAGTACTTCAGCTAGGTACTTTGAAATTGAGTTGGAGCAATATGTATGTGATGTTCAATATTTATATTTATCTATTTATTTATTGAAAAAGGCTCATTTTATTAACACTACATTTTTTTTTTGGCTGTGTGCTGAATATACCTCATCAGTTTCTCCACTGACTAGTAGTGTTTACATGATGATATTTTACTCTGCTACCTACCTTTTGTTTGCGAACTTGGTACTCTCGCAGAATAACGAGCCGACTTGATTCCTCTCACATCAACATTGTTTGATTGACACCACACCCAATACCCATACTTAGTAATGGGAGTGAAGTATTTTTTGGAATTAATACTAACTAACCAACATTATTACTTATTTATAGTATACCTAATTGTATAAATAAAATTTTAATTATAAATTCTTCTAAGTTTTTGGAAGAAACATTAATTTATTCAATACTAAGATTTTAATTGGTACTTAACTAAAATGTCAATAACTTATTGAATCGATACCAATTCTGAGGTACATAAATTTCATTTAACATATATTTTTTTTTTTTTTAATCTTTATTGTACAGTATAAAGGTACAAAAGACTGACTTGCTGTTAATGGCATTCTCTACCAGTCAACCTACGGAAAAACGATATCTATTTGTTAACGTGGTTCAAAATAAGTACATAATATAAATCTCTATTTTAGACGCTTATTTACACTTAAATATTTAATTTTTAAATGATTAGGTACCTCTACCTATTCAAAAAACTGATTCTGCAACTGAACTTTAAACATCTACAAGTAGTAAAATCTCATCATAGAGGGCAGGACAAACAAGTGCATAATTGTACAATCAAACAAACTTACCAAGTGATGTTCGATTGAGATTATGCACTTGTTTGTCCTGCCCGAAGATGATGAATCCCTCCCACCCTTACAGGTACATGTACTTATACCCTATAGTTGCAGAATCAGCATCAACTACCTACATCAGGGCGTATGTGACCTAAACTTTAAACTTAATGACAGCGTGGGAAAATTGAGTGACAGATGCACAAGAATGCGTTCTCGTTACTCGATGCGTTCAGAAATGTTATTTTATTCATTTCCAAACGCTTCATTTATTATTCTTTTAACTTATGTGGCGCCAGTAAGTACGAAGAAGCGGTACTACAAGTAGTAAAATCTCATCATCTTCGGGCAGGACAAACAAGTGCATAATCTCAATCGAACATCACTTGGTAAGTTTGTTTGATTGTACAATTATGTAATATATTTTTAGAAGCGGCTCAGAAAGCCCTTTCATTCGATATCATACACGGCACACGATAGGTTGTTGAACAAAAAAAAATCCCATTTAAAAAACATTTTTTTTTATCATACATAACTACTTTTCAGCACTTGTTTTAAATTAAACCAAAAATAATATTCAATAAATAATTTTTTTTTTATTTCAAGTATACGTATTATTCTGTGGTAAAGGTACCAAACAACTGTTCTGTACATCGATTTGCGGTTTTTAGGGTTCCGTAGCCTAATGGCAAAAAACGGAACCCTTATAGATTCGTCATGTCTCTCTGTCTGTCCGTCCGTATGTCACAGCCACTTTATTCCGAAACTATTAGTATTACACAGTTGAAACTTAGTAGGTAGATGTAATCTGTAAACTGCTTTACGATTTTAATACAAAAATAAAAGATTAAGGCGGATTACATGAAACTGAAACGGAAAAAAAAATCATCAAACCTATAGTCGTGTGGGATGTCTATAGATAGGTTTTTGAAAATTACATTGAGGTTCCTTAAACTCTTTTTTCTCAAAGTCAATCGTTTGAAAGATATACACTTCCAAAGTGGTAAAATGTGTGTAGTCCCCCCTCTAAGTTTTAAAATAGGAAAGTGAAAAATCTACAAAAAATATATGCTGTAGATCTTAATAAACACTTTCAACGAAAGTTTGACTGAGATATATTAAGTAGTCAAAGTCAAAGTCAAAGTCAAATAAGCTTTATTCAAATAAACTTAATAATTAAGTACTTTTGAATCGTCTATATTTTCCTACCACCCGTTCCAGACTTTTTTAGCTGACAAGAAGAACGGGCGCAAGAAACTTATCAGCTGTAACAGCCATAAGTAACGATATTTACAAACTTGAATATATCGTTACCAAATAATTACAACAGGGTGACAGGATTATTGGCAACAACATAGACTTATTACATTATATTACTTCAACAAAGTACTTATAGTAGCAAGTTATGTGTTACATCATTTCCACGCATTTTGATCTTTAAGATAATCATCTACTTTATACCTTTACTCATGAGCGTTTTTTTAACATGGTTTTTAAATTCATGCAAAGGAAGATCAATCACTTGTTGCGGAACTATATTAATAAAGGCTATGCTTTTCCCCATAAATGAACCTCTAGTTTTTGCAAGCCTAAATCTTGGAACGGCAAGTTTATCTTTATTTCTTGTATTAAACTGGTGAATATTTCTGTTTTTAGCAAATGAATCATAGTGTTTCCTTACATAAACTAAATTTTCATATATGTATTGGCCTGCCAAAGTTAAGATATTTATTTCTTTAAACAATTCTCTCAAGCTATCTCTTCGCCGAAGATTGTATATGGCGCGAACAGCTCTTTTTTGGAGTACAAAAATATTTTCAATACTGGCAGCTGAGCCCCACAAAAGCAGTCCATAGGACATTACACTATGAAAATAACTAAAATATACTAACCTTGCCGTTTCAATATCAGTTAAAAGCCTTATTTTCTTAACAGCGAATGCCGCTGAACTAAGTCTACTTGACAAGGCTTCAATATGTGGATCCCATTGCAGTCGAGAATCTAGTGTAATACCTAGAAATTTTGTACTCTCAATAAACTCGACTTCATCGTTATTTAAATTAATATTTAATTTTGTCTGCTCAACATTAGGTAATGAAAATTTAGACATTTAGTTTTTTTGGGGTTAAGTGCTAAATTATTGCTATTAAACCAGTGTGAAACTTTAGAGAGGGCACTATTTACTTCGTCCGATCAGTTATTACCTCTGTTTACTTTGAAAACTAAAGAAGTATCATCCGCAAACAGTACTGTCTCACATAAATTATTCGCGTAGTTGGGAAGGTCATTTATATAAATTAGAAACAGCAATGGGCCCAATATTGATCCCTGCGGCACACCCATATTGGTGGGGGCTCCAGTAGATTCATTTCTATTAATCACTACTTTATGAGTTCTATTGTACAAATGTGATTTCATAAGGCTAACTTATTTATCAGAGACACAACAGAGAGTAGTAGTAGAGTAGAGTAGAGAGTAGTAGTAGAGATATAACACATTTTCAGAGAGCGCAAAGTTAACTTTGTCATTTATACAAACACTATGAAAAACAAAGACATTTTTCAGATGAAAAATGATAGTTGTATTAAATAAGGCATAGTATAATTATGGTAACTACGGAACTCTACTGCGCGTGACCCGACATGCACTTAGCTGGTTTTTTAACATTGAAAATGTTTTTTTTGAGGCATCTGTATAGGCCCGATTTTCAGCCAAAGTGAGATTTCACTCTGGTATCGTAGATATTAGAGCTACGTAAATGACGCGTCTAATCAAGGGCTATAAACTGACAAAAAAAATTTTTCAAAAATCGCAAATTTTTTTTTAAAATCGCAAAAATGTGAAAAATTTGGTCGATTTTCGACCGGTTTCGGCGAGAAAAAAATCATATCTCGTAAACGAAACGCGATATCGGGTCGATTTTAAAAACACCTCGAGATATGACATTGGTCTACTTTAAAAAAAATATTTGAGGTAAATAACATAAAAGGATAATTCTGTAGCTTAACCTTTATGAAGTAAAGTTTGCGCGGAGCGTGTGAGTGAGCGCTGAGCGCAGTAGTGTACGTATGTACCTAGTCGTATCAAATCAACGCTAATGGTCTGAAAGACAATTGTTTGTTTATAGTTATATTTTGAGTTGTAAATGTAATAAAATGTTATTTTCTTATTAAAAAAATCGGATAGGTACCTAATGAAAGTGTTTTTAAAAGCAAAACAAAAATATATTTTTAATTTATTGAAACTTATGTAAAATTCTTTAATCAAGTAAAATTAGATTAAATGAGATTATATTTGTATTAAATTTTGTTAATGTGATTTTTTAATAATTATTTATTTATGACTTTTTAATGGTTAGGTGTCAAATCTAACGTAAAACAACTAAGTTAAATAAACACCATTAGTATTACCCATACGAAGAACAAGATATCATTTATTTATTAACCCTATTATACTTATGCAAAAGGCCGGGCTTTGGCTTGCAGTTGCACGTGAGCATCGAAAAAACTATTTCGGCGCATCTGTTTCTTTTGTCTTGGCCTATATTTCCTCACCATTGCCTGCACCGCACCGTAGGATTTCGTGATACCCGGCACTTTTTTGTATAGGCAAACGAATAAACGAATCTTGAGCGAAGGTTGAATAGAAAAGAGTTTGTAGTTTCCATACTTAGTAGTAAATACAGAAAAGCATTTGCACTAATTGGTTAGATAAATTACACTCAAAACGTGTAAAAATTGAAATAAATAGGTGCCTTTGTCAATGTTAAAGATGTTGCTGTATATTCGTGGGTTGCTGTTATTTCAATTTTGAGATTTAAAATACTCGATCGGGCATGTCTCATGTTTTTCTTAGTACGCTACGATTCCCAATGATTTTTTACAACGGTCTGTAAATGAGAATGTGAAGATGATGCCTAGATAAACATAGTTTGCTATCGCACATATTCAAATGATGATGAAATCAGCGCGAGACTGCATTTGATTTTGATTAGAATTTTTTATTAGGTATTCTTTTGTAAAAATTCTAAGATGTTTTTAGTTATAGTACTAACATAGGTATATTTAATAATAATAAAAAATGTTTACGAATAAATTTTGTTTTAGTTAATTCATTAAATTCATTTTCAATGTACCAGAAGGTCGTGAAAGGCACGAGATCTGTGAATTTTTTTTGCATACGACTAACACTATTACTTCTTCAAACTTATAGTTTCTACAACAAAAAGCATAAATGAACAAATGTTTACGTAAAAATATTTCATTACTCATACAGGCATGTACATTATGATACGCGTGTATGAGTAACAAAATATTTTAGCAAGTAAGTAGATATATAAATCACTACTATAGAAACGCGAGGAGCTCTGCGATTGCGGAGGTAAGGGTCGGTAATGGGATGGGTGACCAAAAATTTACTATCTTGAGCTCCTCCGTGCTTCAGAAGGCACGTTAAGCCATTGGTCGCGGCTGAATTTGCAGTCGTTAACACCCACCAATCCGCATTGGGCCCGCGTGGTGGGTTATGGCCCATCCTCCTTATCCACGCATAAGGAAGGCCTGTGCCCCAGGCAGTGGGGACATTAAAATGGCTGATTTCTATAGAATAGTAATAAATACAGCCCTTCTATTTTATTTAGGGATCTCTCCTATTTTTTTCTGATGCACGGGCTGAATGTATTTTGTTGTGAAATAATAAATAATGTTTGTACTGTAGTTAAATGCAACGCAAAATTGTATAAAAGCTACTATTTAAATACTAAAAACATGACAGAACTATACCGAAGTAGATTTAATCCCGTGTTTTTGTAAAGTCGTGCAAGTCTCATTTTTTTTTTGTTTGAAGGCAAGCAATACAAATTGTAAATGTAGGTGCTGGCCCGGAAATTTCTGTTTCAATGGTCTCGCCAGTATGCCTAACCCAGAGCCATCCACGTTGGGTCATAATGACCCGAACATTTTTAAATTGTGGATATTTTTAAAATAAGTTTTGCACAGATTTTGATTTTGTTAGTAGATGTAGATAATACTTTGTGTCGTCTGTTTTGCACTGTGTTACGACAGTATCGTGAGATAGACGCGTTCAAAGTTGGAAAAGGTAAATTTGACTCAAGGTGGCATTCGGTGTAACAATTTTGTGCCATAGTAGCGTACGTGATGATTAGTATTACGATTTTTACCAACGTCATAAATGTTACTTTTATGTAGGTATCTTTGAGGTTTCAGTCTTATCATTTGTTAAAAAATATTATGTTGAATAAAATTACTAATATTGTTTAATTCAAAGGCCTAAAAAAATGTCCTGTTATTTTTTGTTATATTTTTGGAGTGGTTTGGGAAAACAGATATTAAAAGTTTTATTTACACCCATGCTTTAAATCCTCTGTAAGGGGTTTTGAAACAGCTTATTGCCATCATTACAATATCCCGAGCGAGAGCTGTGGCCCAATCGCGCTAATTTACAACGATAAAACCAAAACCAAATCGTTACCGCTTGAGTTTTGTTTACAGAAAAATACTCGCTTTAATTATGTTAAAATTGTACAAAGCTGTGCCTAAGGAGCCTAGAATGACAATCTCGGACAATTTAAATGAAAATTCTTAAGCTAAACCAAAGATTTTTAGGTAAATGTAACCTCAATGACAACGTAACGGTTTTGGTTTTATCGTTCAGAATTAGTGCGATTGGGCCCCAGGTCCTGCAGCGCCGCGCGCCCACGCGCGAGCGTTGCATTATGAAATTCAGTACAACATTATAACACTCTTGCGGAAGACATAATTACGAGGAGGGAGAAGAAAGTCAAAGTCAAAGACAAAGTCAAAGTTTATAGAGGATTACATATCATGGGTTTAGATAAATATCATGGGTGCTTTTAATACTTATGTATTAAAATATTGTTTGTTTCCCTAATAAAAATAAGAAAAAAAAAAAATGGATGTAGATAAAGTCTTGTATGCAACTGTACATAATTAGGTATTAAAACACTCATGTGATACTATTATCACACGAGGCGAACCCACATTCGTGTTTTTAATACCCCTCGTTATAGTACAGTTGCATAAATAACTAATTGGTTCTGTATTTTTAGTTATTTTATTTTACAAATCAATTAAAAATATAATAATATCTTTCAAATAACTAAGATAGTTAAATTTTGTAATAACATTTTAAGCCAGTTTCCAAAATAAACCATGATCTAAGTGCGGGTAATTTTGACCCATCGTTGATCTCGGTGTAATCATTTTCCACATGGACGACGCCGGGTAAAAGGACTTTGATTATTTTCGCTGAATTAAAAACAGGAATTTCAATCAAACATTTGTAACCGACAAAATTAATCCGGCATCAACGGTTCTTTCATGTTGCTATCTAATTTCTAACCCTTTTTAATGTAGATATCGGTCAAGTTACATTATTATTTATCAAGTTGAAATAAAAAAAAAATAGTATATTTCGTACACTTCAGTTACTTCATGCAATTTACAAAAAACCTTTCTAAAATTTTTTTGAATTTTATTCTTCCTTTTAGTCTTCTACTAGCTTTCGTCCAGGTGGACAAGAACTATATTAAAATAACGCGCTCAGCCAGTTGTGTATAAGTAAGCAAACTATTTTTATTTGGTATTTTAAGTCCAATTTGCAAACATTAGAAACATTTACTCAAGTCAACGAGGTGGAATAATGATGTAGATAAAATGTGGGAGTGACCTTTATGATTTTTTGTGTACTTAACACTTAAGAATCTTCTATCGCTTGCTAGAGTTTATTTAAGATCTAATAGATATACCCACCAAAAACTGACGCTAAAGGCCTATTTCTTTTTAAGGTTCTGTAGCCAAAATGGCAAAAAACGGAACCCTTATAGATTCGTCATGTCTGTCTGTCCGTCCGTATGTCACAGCCACTTTATTCCAAAAGTATTAGGACTACTTAGTTGAAACTTGGTAGGTAGGTGTATTCTGTGAACCGCTTTACGATATTTACACAAAAATAAAAAAAATAAAAGACTAAGGGGGGGGGGGGGGGGGGGGGCTCCCCATACATGGAACTGAAACTGAATTTTTTTTTTTCATCAAACCAATACTTGTGGGGTATCTTTAGATAGGTCTTTAAAAATGATATTGAGGTTTCTAAGACAATTTTTTTTCAAAGTCAACCGTTTGAAATATATATGCCGCCAAAGTGGTAAAATGTGTGTCCCCCCATAGAAATAGAATGTCAAAGAACAACAATGTCAATAAACAGATGATCCGAAAACGAATGCATACATTTTATATGAGATACATAAAATATGACTTAGATTCATAAAATATGACTATATTATGGAAAAGGAAATTAATAAACTATGTTCCATACTGTTTTCTTCGTCGATAAACGAATAAATGTAGCGAAATTTGGTTTTAGAGAAATGTGTGGCAATATCTTATTTACCTGTGAAAAGTGTGATTACTTCGATTGTTTCTTTTTGTCACATCACAATTATTAAAGCACAAGACACCATGGCTCCACGATACCTTTGTTTTAAATTCTAATTAAGATTAACAAATATTTTAAACAAACTGTGATTGCTCATTTGCTGAGCGGGACGCTAGGGGCTCATACTGTAAAAAATGTTGGCACATGTCACTTGATCCTTTGTCTCTTTTGTACATAGACCGTGTCCGTATGATGTTAACTTCTCTTTTCCACGCTTTGTTAGTCTTCTTGAGCGCAGCGAAAATGTTTCTATGTCTATGGTCCCCCCCTTTAACTTTTAAAGTAATGGGGTGAAAAATCTAAAAAAAATTATAAGTTATAGATCTTAATAAAGACTTTCAACGAAAATTAGTTTGAACGAGATACAGTAATTAGGTTTGAGATATAGTACATTTTCCAAAACCGCAAATATAACTTTGTCATTCATACAAACACTGTAAAAAACAAAGTTATTTTATCAGATGAAAAATGATAGCGGTATTAAAATATGGTATGGTTTAATGTACCTACGGAACCCTACTGCGCATGGCCCGACACGCACTTGGCCGGTTTTTTTTGAATTCTTTACTCACTATAACTATCTTGAGGATTGATTACACTAATCGAATTAAAGACTTGAATCTATGATCGACACAAATGGTTTCTGCTCGGCTCGTACAGTGAATAATGCAAAAGTCTGACAGGCAAGCTCGCTTGCAATTGCATTTAGCCAGTGCATAGAATGTTAGATTAATATGCGTTCGAGTCATCCAAGCGTGTTTTAGAGGAGTTATATCAGCTAGTTTTATTACAGCCATTGCAGAAACGGTTTGGTGGGTGGTAAGAAAGACATTTATTCAACGTGACTCTTAATATGTGGTTGGGAAACGTGCCCATTGTACAGTTTCCTCAAAACTAAAGTTTTCTACCAAAAACTAAACCAAAAACAACATCATTAGCCATAAAAACACTTTGATTTGTTAAATAATTTTTGAATCCATGCACCACAGACAGATGTTTTTTACCTTTATTAATTACATAAACCAAGTAGACTAACTTTAGACCTATTATACAAGTTAGTTAAAAGCTCTTATTGTTAAATTAGCAATAATAACATATTTTAGATGACTTTTTATGTCTTTGGTCTAGCTCAGTGTTTACCAGTCTATATTAGGTACCGTCTTTATTTTGTATTCATAGTATAATAAAGTACACGATTAAAATACCGCTCATTTTGTTTTAAAATAAGATTAAATAAATAATTTTAACGATGTATTCGAAAGGTTCATAAAGCTTACTGTGTAATTAGCATCCGATTGTTTAAATGCAATTCCCACATTTAACCTGTCAACGAACCGTACTATTTTCAGTTACATCGAAACGATTTCGAAAATATGTTATCAATTTTAACAATCAATGAATAAGATCAATTTCGCTCGGCAAGTAGTTTTAACCTGACCGTAAGTAACGCAACAATGATTGTGTGCACTTACTGCTCTGGGTTTAGGGTTCAAATGAAACAATAAATTTTATCCCATGACCGATTGTGACAGGTTTTAGTGAAAGGTAAAATATATGTGCTCTTTGATTGGCAAGACCCTTGTGATAATAGTACATTATAGCCCGAGAGCGGGAAGTTAGCATTTACATTGTCAATTTGTCAAGGATTTAACCATTCGAGGCAATATAAATAGCTTCCCGTACAAGGCTTGTATAGTGCTTTTCTCAAGAAATGCGGGGAAATAAAATTTTCTAATGTAATTTTTAAATTGGTTTGTGGGTCCATGTATATGACCAGTGCGGGAAATAAGTATTGAAATTCATTTTTGCACTGTTTACCAGACCGACACGTAGATGTAGAACCTCCAGCATTCTTTTTTCAAATGTTATTAACTCTTTTATGAGAAAACTAGCTTCCTTCCGCGACTTCGTCCACGTGGACATTCGGAAAATCCCCAGGGAACCTTTGACCGGGATAAAAAATATTCTATGTTTTAATCCAGACTATAAACTATCTGTGTGTCAAATTTCATCCAAATCTGTTCAGGCATTTTTGCATGATTCAGGAACAAAATTCAAACTTACAAACTTTATTAATGAAAAGCTAATTCTTCTTATTAAGACCAAACATACAAATTATTGGCAATAATTGTCCATGCAAAAGGAATTGTTTTCTGGTCAGAGAAAGGATGGCTAATCTGTGGTTTGACCAAATGGTTACAATTCAGAATCTTCAATCCATGTTGAACTTAAACACAACGTACTAAGGAACACAGGCTAAGTTCACATTGTTGTACGAACAAGCCTGACGAACTTCCTGATGGAGTTAGAGTTAACAAACAGTACAACTTGTGTACGTAATGTACGACTTGACCGGATTAGTATTGCTCACTGTAGTGAAAATTTGTCCTTTATAATTTCGTAACTTAGTTTAGTTGATGGTGTGATGGTATGTTGTAAAATAGTATAATGTTATCTCAATTAATAAGTGGAAACTAGGTAGGTACCGTAACTTTATAAAGGAGGTTGCTAATTGCTCATACCCCAAGAAACGCGATATGATGATATAGCGTTTTATCACTTTTAACTGTCAAAAGCTGTTGCTGAAGTACACGAATACCAAAATGGAGAAAAGTTCGAGGATTCCTTAATAATGTTATTTTAGTACAATATTTACTTTAAACTTTGAAATAAATCACTAAAAGTATAAACTACCTACTTGTACCACAATTAAATTATGTGGCAATACTGAATATTCACTTTCAGTTTAATAACGCAAATGTACATTATAATTAATCAAACATGTTAAAAAAACATTACACATCGGAATCAATTAACACAAAGGCAAAAAATAATATGTTAACTCTTCAAATTAACTGTGTGAACAGTGTTTATGCCTGCAAGTAACAAAACGTCAAAAGAACTGTCAAACAAAACGTCATGAGAGAAACGTAATTCCGACTTCCGAGTTTAATAAAATTATTTAACTTCAACTGACAATGACAACTGTTAACTTGACAGTTATTTCGAGTATCAAAGAGCTGAAATAATACTCAAATCTGAGCGGTAGGTATCATCTACGTCATCGAGGTCTTTTCTGTTTTTAAGTATAAGTATTTTTAATAAAAAAAAAATACTCCCAATTGATATTAGTTCAAAGACGCTCAACATGGATTAATGAATTTAATTTACAACATGATTTAATTAAATCATGCTGTAATTTAATTCTTCTTATCTTTGTCCGGTTAATTAACCGGACAAAAGATAAAATTTTTGCCGAGACTTGAAAACATGAAAGTTTAGATTTTCCGCTCATGGGGGGAAGTTTCGAATTTATTTTTCCCAAAATATTCGTGAGTCTGAAAATCATTAATCAGCGTTCACTTTGGCACTGACCCAAGGTTCCTACTTCCCCCTCATTTGTATTTACTGAAAGAGTTTTGCCTCATAAATCATGCTTTTTTGATAAATTAACCTATTGAGATTTTTTTAAACTGTGCCTGGATTTTAACTGGTGTAATCTGGTCTAGTTGAGCAAGCATTTCAGCAGTTTGCTGTGACTTTAAAAGAGATATCAATTATGAAGATAAATATTGGGTATTTACCTAGGTAACAGGCGAGTTTTTCTCACAAATATTCTCTATTTGTGAGAAAAACTTGCCAGTTACATAGGTAAATACCCAATATTTATCTTCACTTATATTATTTAAAATATTCATCAATTGCTTCGTATTTTATCGAATGATGACCATCATATGATGTTAAAAAAATACCTTAAAAATTACTATTCTTTTTGTTGGCAGAAAATATGACCATGGCACTTGTTTTAACTTATTTTTTTCTCTTAGTCTAAGTGGCATAGGTTAGCTTAGGTTTTTACCTATGAAACGCCAATTTCATAGGTAATAAAAAAAAATTTTATTCACTTTCATGACTTGAATAACAATAATTGTTGAAGCCCCCTTTTAGCCAAAAAAATGCCTGTGCCAGGAGACACCGCTCCTTATTACTTATTATTCTATGACAGTCAATGAAATTTCCTTATCTAAATACTTAGTTAATTAAGAACAGTTTTTTTTTATTTATGACACTTTAGGTTTAGAATAGATTATAGGTAAGTACTTACTAATGTTAATTATTGTATGTTTATGTATATTTCTATGTTAAATGCTTCTATGTAAATTACATTTAACCCGGCGTCATTGTGGCGGAAAAAAGTTACACTAACGTTGAGGGTCATAAGACCCTGGTTACAATTGTTAAAATTTGGCATAGTATAAAATAATTTTTTATTTTAAACATTTTATATTTATTATAAATACTGTATTTATAATCAGTAGCAGCAATAAAACACATTGGTAATGAGTGAAATAATTTTTATTTTTAATTTTTCCTATAGACTGTTAATTATACAACAAAACTGTAACTCTTTTCTTAATTTTCTTTTATCAACAAAAAACAATATCGTTTCTAACAAAAATGATACTTAAATCAAATTTATACTACCTAACCTCTCTATCATTAGAAGATTACGAACACTAACATAATCTTTATATAAAATATATAAAAAAGTATATGGCACCAAAACAGCAACGTCACCGTTGAGCTGGGTCATAATTACCCTGTCGCAGGTTTACACACGTTTTGCTCCTTGCGCGGGTGATGGACGAATGAAGTGAAGTACGTGGCGGGGAGGGGTGATCCTTAGCTGCAGCTACTGAGACAGACAGTTGTGTGTGGCAAATATTTCTAAGCATTTTTTCATATGCAAAACATGCAGGGTCATGTTGACCCTGCATCAATGACGCCGGGTTAAAAAAAAAAGTTATAACAATAATAATATAATGTATTTACTGTGTTTATTTTATATATTCCAATATACTTTCAGTTTCGATGTAGGTTAATTTATGTATCAAATTTATTAATACTGATTTACACTCGTAAATAGGTTTATTATATATAAATAGGTAAAAATCTAATATAAATTAATATAATTTTGTGCATCATCACTAAAATTTATGATAACTTAAATCTCAAAATACCAGAAGTGTGCACCGTTAGTTCTAACATAAACTTATAGCATTAAAATTACATAACATTGAAACACACAAATACATTGAAATTATACAAGTGAAAATGAAATGAAAAGGAATTAGATATTGTAATGCACTATTAAATCTGTACACCATAATCTAGTATCCTTACTACTATTATAAATGCGAAAGTCCGTTTGTTTGTTACGCCTTCACGTCTCAACTACTGAACCAATCATCATGAAATTTTACATACAAGTTGTTAGGGGTATATAGAGAAGGACATAGAGTACCTTTCATCCCGAAAAAAAGTATGGTTCCCGAGGAATAGCAAAAAAACTCTCAACGCAGACGAAGTCGCGGGCGGCCGCTAGTATTTAATAAATATGTGGAAAAGTGATGTGCACGGGAAAAATTAAAAAAAAAACTCTTTTCTATTTTTTTTGGATTTTTTGCTTGTTTATCAGTCTGTTTGTCAGTTTGTTGCGCGCATCACGCAATAAGCACCAATCCAATCTTCTTACTTATGTATAAACCGTACGTACCAAAGTAGTTAACCGCCTAGAAAACCTAACAAATTCGATTCAACACGAGAAATAAGACTCACGGAAACCGTAGAGCTGCATACACACAAGAATTCGAACGTTCTAGACGCTTATCATTTCCAGTACATTGAATTCGCTGCGGGCCGCCCGGACTTAGCTTACACACGCCACGACGAGAAATCATCCGTCGATAATGCGACCGGAGAATCTCCGCTCGTTTTGTAGGCTGTGGCGAGTAAGAAAAGGAGATTCCACAATGTAGGTGCCAATTGATAGAGGTCCAGTTTAAGCAGGATTTTCTCGTAGATTTTTTTTATTTTATGACCTAACCTCAAGATTTCTTTTTTATAAAAAAATGTCTTTCCGATTTAAGCTCGAGAAGAAAAATGACCAAAAGTATTAAATTATATGACTGTTTTGCCACTATACGATTATATCAAGAAACGTTTGACTTGTACAAATATAACTAATAAGGTTGATAGCGAATAATGGGCTGTAATACCTTATATTACTATTATTATATAGTAGGTCCACATAATACCTATATAATAAAATTCACATAAACTGTGAAACGTTTAGATTTCATAAACAGCAGCAGCCAAAACATGAACCTTAAAATTGAATTCCCTTTTCCAATCTCGAACTATTTGACTGCACCGATAAATGTGTCGAAATAATTCAACTAATGAAGCTGCCGACTGCAATCTGGCCAGTGGAATTTATTCACCGTGGACGTAGCACGCTCTGGGAAAAAAGTATTTAATTGCTCCCAAGGAGAGAAGGGAATGGTGAAAATTCGGGTAGCGAATTTATAGGAGCTATTTGGATGCAAATGATGAGCTCACTGCGGCCCGCCAGCAACGGTGTAACCCCAAAAGAATAAGTGAGAAACGTCTTACGAAAAAAGAATTGTGATACTCTTTAGTATTTATTCAAGAGCGGGCCCGGTTGAAAGCTCCGTGTAATAGAACGAGGAATACTTGTGATTTTGTTGGGTTTATTTATGACTTTGGCACAGTTTGGAAGCTTGCCGTTACAATTATTACTGTTCCGAACTGTTTCCAACACTGTTTGCGGGTAGTTTATTCTGAATGCGGAAAATTGATGAATTTAGTCGAACACTGCGTATTATTGCGCGTTCATAATTCTCTATTATTTTATGAATTTGCTTCTAGAAACTAGTTCAACTCAGTTTAAGAGCAGTGGGCCAGTTATGTACATTGTTCTTTATGTATAAGTTGGAGTATAAATCCATTCTATATCAAATGTGGAAATATGTTTTAATGTTAGTTTGTTTAAATAAAATAATCATTGCCTTATTTAGAGAATGTCATTGTATGTTAATGGTAACCATCAGATATAATAAAGATTAGTAATATTATTTTGATTACCTACTAACTTATTTGATTTTGTAGTCATGAATATTATGATGTGGATTTCACGGCACAAAACATTTATTTTATATTTCATAACAAAAGTAAAAGGCTCTAATACAAAAAGAATTTACCTATGAAAAACCATTCTAAAACCTCAAGAGATTGTGCGCAAATCTAATGAAATGATAAGGATTACGTAAAAGTTATTACCCTACAAAATACAATATCTTGAAGGGTAATCCCGTCTACAAGATCTAAGCAAGCTAAAATTTGCTGCATAGAAATATAAATTGTTCATCTCCGGGCGGCGGCGAGGGGCCGGAAGACTGGCCTCGCTGCCTCGCCTGCCTCGGTTGCCTCCCTCTGAAACTTTTCAAAAGTATCCCACAAAGGATTGAGTGTCAAACTTATTTACTAGAGTTTTCCAAGAGACAAAACAAAATGCATTTTCTTTGGCGCAGCGTGTCAAGCGACGCGACCTGCTTTTGACTTCTGATTCCTTAGTAGTTAAATCGTCTACTGTTTCTTTTTGAAACAAAATAATCTTCTTTGGCTTTCGGGTGGTGAAGTGAACTGAAGCAAATCCTCTTAATAACTTACTTGGAGCTATCTTAAAAGTGAAAATAGTCGTATGTTCAGATTTAACCAAGAAGTTTAAATTCATGAACTCAAACTTCTTAGATTTTATAAAGCTATAGGTCTCTACAGGTAATAAAGGTCATAAAAATTGTAAAAGTTTTTGAAAATCACTTTACTTTTCAAAAACTCCAGATTACAATGTGGGATTTCTCGAAAATTCTAAATACCTACTTAACTATTTCAGTATCTTAAAATGTTGTTCAAAGTGACTTAAAAGAACTAAGTAAAATACATATTTAAGAATCTTAACAAAATAACTTATGTTTTTCTAAAGAACACTACTGTAACAAACAATTATATTGTTTGCTATTGTGTAGTACAAGCAAAGTAAAAATAAGTCTTTCAACTTAACCACAACTTCGTTTCTTGTCCCAACTGTGCTCAACTTTAGTTCCAGAAGGATTCTAAAACGTCACTCAGAGTTTAAAATAAAACGCACTGCTCTTTCCTAAGAAGACACGACACACTAAAAGGCTATACGGCGAATGCCCACTAGCGCCACTTCCGGCACTAACCACTGCCGGAGATGGCCTATTCATTCTGCTATTGGCAGTGTATAGGTCCTATAAATATGTAGTGTCCTATAGCGAACCTTTGCGTGGAAATACTTATTAAGAAAGATTAACCCAATTCAATTTTTTTTTCATACTTGAAAATAGTAGGTTTTGCGGTCTTGAAAATCAAGTAGGTATTTATCATGTACTTGTAAATATGAGGGAGAAAAAAACTGAGCTATAAATGAGCTATAAACGGATGAGAGATAAATGGTAGAATTACAACTCTGTAAGGTGGAAAAGGAGTGCACACTTACTTGTTTTTGCTGGTGACGACAATGTCCTGATCTCTTGGTTCTTGCTCAGCTCGAGCGACGGTCTTTCAGCGGCCGGCATCGGGGCGGGTAGCACAATTGCTTGGAAAAGCCTGTTTTTTTACACCATGATTGGATTGAATGGCGCTCATGTGGAGGTTATATTCGAAGGAAGCGTCGAAGAGTCTTCCATAATGATAACATTTCAGAATTTTCCTCCTGTGTTTTTATTTGGTATTTAGAAATTACTTATAAAGATAAGAGACACGTATTTTTTCCTTATTCAAATTTTTTATTTAAAATTAATTTGAAAACATATTTATTCGAAAAGAGCGTAAGTGCAGTCAAAAAGAATGTAAATCACTACGTTTTAAGAGACGGGACTTCATACAAAATTATTGACACGCCAAATGTCAAAACAGGGTTCTTAGATCGCTGCCAACAGTCAAGCATGGTCAAACGATGATGACCAATACTACCAACATAATATGAAAAACATAGTGATGCCCCTGTACAGTGTAGGAAAAATATCGATATCGATGACGTCTGTACCTGGGATCACTCCCTATATCAGACATTTTTTTCCATTTGTAATTGATTTCATTCATTTTGATTGCATAAAACAAAATAGGGAAGAATAAATGAAATCAATTACTAAAACTAAATTATTAAATAAAATGAAACAATACAATACGACATAAAAATCTTTTATTGCACGAAATAAGTTGGCATCAACGAACTCGTTGGTTGGCATTATATTTCATTTTATACATTTTGGTTAAAAATTACATAGTTTTGGAATATGCTGCATATGCTGCTTATCAAGGCCTTTCATTTGATAGCCATTTTGTAGTAAAAATGTTTTTACACTACAAAATGGCGTCATGCAGCAGCTATCTACGCCATCTTGATCTGGAATTTGAAATAATAAAATAATATTATTTGTAAGTGTTGATAATTAGATATTAATAATTAGATACCTAGCAGAGAATGCATTTACCATCTTACCAATATTTATCTTCTGTGGAACTTGATTAAGTTCCGATAATTGATTGTCGCTTACTGAAAACATGAAATAATAATATACTTATTAACATACCTATTTTTTGGGTAAATTTGGGTAAAAATACATGCAATTTTTCAATTGGTACATATGCCAAATCCACCTTGGCAGTAAATTTTACCCACTGTTTGCACCTACAAAAATATCGACAAATGATCACACAACACTATCTACTACTTAAACCATTAATAATTTTATTACAGGGCTTTTATACAATCTTTGCTTTTATACAGATTTTATGCTTTATAAAAATCAAGATTTATTGAATTTATTTAGTTTCATTCATACCGAGTTTCATCAAGAGGAAATCTTGCCATAAAAAAAATCTTTTTTGTCCATCATTTCTTTTGGTCTTCATACCACATATTTCACACTTCCTGTATTACATTTCAATAACGACGAACCCAAACACCGTTTATAAGGAAATTTAAGTGTAAACTATTGGAAAATCAACAAAAACAAGTCAAAAAACTTAATTTATAATCTTCAATTAACACACAACTTTTCTAAATATCCCGCCATTTGTAGTCTATGATATCCAATGTAGCTCTGACAGATAGAAGAAAGAGACAGAAGACGAAAAAAGAGTGAGATAAATATAGCGGCCATTAAAGTTCTGCCCCGTTTCATAGATTTTTTCTTTTCTTCGCGAGTTGCGATAGACTGAGTGCAGTTTGAAGGAATATTTAGGCGAACATACCTTGGCCCACATACACTTTGACGTCCACCTGTCAACCTAATTTATGGACGCTAATGATGTTTGTTTGTTTATATCTTGCTTGAGGTTGTTAGGGTTCTGTAGCCTAAATGGCAAAAAACGGAACCCTTATAGATTCGTCATGTCCGTCTGTCCGTCCGTCCGTATGCCACAGCCACTTTATTCCGAAAGTATTAAGATTACACAGTTGAAACTTGGTAAGTACATGTATTCTGTAAACAGCTTTATGATTTCTACACAAAAATAAAAATAAAATGAAAGATTAAGGGGGCTCCCCATACATGGAACTGAAAATGAAAATTTTTTTTCATCAAACCTATACTCTTGTGGTCTCGGCACGGAGCCAAAAGTATAGCCACTTTAGAGTGGCTATACTTTTTGCTCTTTTGACTAAGTACTACTAATAATTAAGTAAATAGAAAATCTTTTTATCCACCCATAAAAGACCCTGCTTCTGCCCCACCCAGGCCAGCAGTGGGAACATTAAAAACGACTGATAACGAAATAGAAATTAACGAAGCGAGACGTGTGAAATGAAATGTGAGAAAATCAAACGACTGAAATTGCGCGCATTTAAAATGTTATTAAATGATCATTTTAATACAAAACTAATTTACATTTTGGTTTTTTCGTGACTCTTCAATTTCTGATCGTTGATCGTGGATTACATCGAAGAATCGTCAATAAGGATTTCTTAAAAAAATATCTCAATCTTTATTGCGTTGTTTCTCTTTGAACATTCAATGAGAATGACTGGAATAAATTCAATGAACTGAATTTATTAATGCCATCGTGACTTTTTACGTAGGTACTTACTCCCGATTCAAGTATTATTTTACGTTATTTTTTCTTTTTCTGAAGATCCAAACGTAGTAACTGAAATTCAAGTTCGGTTCATTGCGTTTAATTATTGGCAAACACTGTTTACATTAACAAAAATAATCTGATTAAAAAAAATGCTAATCTTTTAATAATTTTATCATAACAAAATTAAAATAATTTTCTTTACAATTCATCATTACTTCGATAGTAATGTTCTCCCCCTACTCTCGATGGGAATTAACGAAATCAAATGCATTTTTTCAACATGCCGCAGAGACATTCTGTAAGATGTAATATAGTAAAATCACCGGTTTTTTACTCATGTGGTAAAATTCAGATTTGATTCTGGGTTACTCCCAAACGCGATCGAGAATCTGAGATCGAATTGGTATCGAGTAAACGTCAAAACGGTGACCATGGCAACCGTTTTCAATGAACTAAAATAACAGATTTTTGACGTTTATTCGATACCAATTCGATCTCAGAACCTCGTTTGTGTTTCGGGGTAACCGACTACTCAACTATAAGTATATCAAAGTGCAAACACAGTTTCGTGGGGGTTCAAACTAGTATGAGGATTTTTTCAAATCTTCACCAAAGCGATATATTTATGCATATTAAGTTTCAATATCCTTCAACAACATAGAATGTATCTTATTTAATTATCTCAGTTGACCATAAACGCGACCGCATCGTTGCAACTAGAAACTAAATACAAGCCAGATGTCGCTATAATCTGATTCCACATGAGTAAATTACAAGATCGGCGCGACGCCTGGATACGCGCCAAATGGTCGGCTGCATCAGCCGCGATTGTGATTGATAATTCCTTTTCCTAGCTTTAAGATTTTCAAAGCGATACTGGTACAGGGGATTTTAAGACGGGGTTCTACCAGACATAACCTAGGCTTCGCTTGGTCAGCTTGAATACGGCTTATTGCAATAGCTAAAAGGTTGTAAAGTGACAAAATGAGCTAATCGAGAGTTATTATCAACAGCAGTTTTAATTAATAGCTGCTAGAGCACGCATTTTTTTATATGGAGGATGGGCCATTATAACCCGCCACACAGGAACAAAATGTTAACGCTGCAAAATGCAACTAAAAACCAATGACTTTACGTGCCTTCGGAAACATCGAGGAGCGCGGAAGATATTCTAGTATTTACAAGAGCGTTGTAATTTTCAACCAGATTTACCTATGTCAATCAAGGCTCTCTCTCGCTCGCAATGAAGTGTTTGTTCACACGTCAACCAAGTAAATGTAGTCAAGTCGGTTACAGCAGTTCTGCTAAAATCAAGCATTGCTTGTAAACAATGCTTTTCAGCTGTAGTCTATTCACGTCAATTTAAGTTTGATGTTTCTGGTACACAAACACGGACAAAACTTAGATAGTATCTCAGTCTAGGTAGTCTTTTATTAGGTACGTTACTCAATTACTCGAAGACTATTTGGAAAATTCTTTTTTTGTTTACAAGTGTATACTTCCAAAATGGTCCCATTGTCATCAGGTCAGGATCTGATGGATCCTTAAGAAACCAAGAGAACTCTTCAGATATAATACACACACCTAAAGCGATTTAGGTAGTAACTTCAATACTGAGTATTTCATATGTGCGATACGATTACTTTAACATGGTTGCTAAGCAAGTTATGCTAATCATAATGCATAATGGTGAAGTGGAGCTGATGATGAGGTACCAGGAGAACTCCTCAACAAATATCGTCTCTGCTTCGGGAAAAGCAGTATTTTGAAAAAAGTGATAAGCAGTTGACATTAAGCTATTGTAACTTAGATAATATCGACTCTAATACCTAAAAAAATAGGTAGTTGAAAATTAAAAATTAAGAAAAAACCAAAACCTCTTTTAAAATCTTAAAAAACATGACAAAAAAGCTTCAAAAATAAAGAAGAAATAACATTTTCTGCATAATTTCTAACCCGTAAGTATGCATATCTAATATCAAAAATGTCTAATGAAGTCGGGTGGGGTTCTAAATCCACGATTAGAGTTTAATTAAAATAAAATATCCATTCGTCAACACCCTGCCGACTTCAAAAGGCGTTTTTAATATTAGATATGCGTACGAGCCAGTTATTATGCAAATTTTTAATATTTGTAGCTTTTTAGAGTCATTTATTTTTGAAGCTGTTTTTTGTTGTTTAGGGTTCCGTACCAAAATAGTAAAAAAGGAACCCTTATGGTGTGACTCAGTCTGTCTGTCTGTCTGTCTGTCTGTCACATCTGGATATCTCGAGAACTACTAATGGTATCAACTTGAAATTTGGAATAGTTTAAGATGACATTTGCCCAACTATTTTGCAAATAAGAAATAAATATCTTTTTTACAACAGGGACTGAAAAGGGGTCTTAAAAATTTGAAGTGAAGTGACTAGGGCATGTGGGGTATCATATGAAAGAGCGCCATTTGCACGTTTTTAGTCATTTTTTCTTTTTGTATTAGGCTGCATAGTTTTCGACTTATGACGAAAAATGTAAAAAAAATACCGTTCCCCCCCCCTTATCTCCGAAGTTTGCAAAGAGAAAAATCTCAAATAATTCTATGTGATAGCAGTTTATATAAAGATTACAGGAAAAATAAAACGGTGTCTCAATATAGCACACTTTTTTAGAAATTATCAAATTTCTTAAAAAAATTTTTATGAGTTCCACTATCGGTCAAGAGATGGCGCTGACCTAAAACTGCAATACTTATTTTATTATTCTGCTCTGCAGTGTGAATTGATGGTGCAATTATGATGGTACGGAACCCTCGGTGCGCGAGTCCGACTCGCTCTTGACCGGTTTTTATTTTAACAACGAATTACTAATTCGCGTACCCATATACTATAGTTTTTCGATACTCGAACATTCCTGTCTAGAGTATAAACTTTATCGATGTCTGCTTTCGATATCACTAATGTGGGGTAATAAGTGTTTGCTACAAAATTACTTTCCAGGGGCAGACCAACAGATGCCGCCACCCATCATCTAAATCGCGCTTACGAAACTTGTCCGCAGTGGGGACATAAAATATATCAAGTTCCGAACTGAAACTGAAACAGTTAGACCGTGAATTCACATTTAACTCGAATAGTCTTCTTTCCATAGAAGCAATTTATACTATTTGAGTTCGAATTTTCTAGGAAGGAAACATGAGCAATATTCTTTTATTCACTTCTCATATTTTTTTCCGATCTAATTTATTATTTGGTAATTCAAACAAAGTTACTTTTCGGATAGAGATTGCATTTTTGATTATAAATTTTCCTTGAAAAAAAAAATATAGATTCGTGTGAGTCCTAGCAAAATATACCTAGAGCTACCTTATGTAACTTCTTGATAAAATTATATAGGTATATATTTAAGTTCAGTGAAGTTGGTCCTTCTACCAAAATACGATTCCTAAAATACGTTTTATATCGAAAGCTATTTTGGATTTATGTCTTGAAGTAAAGAATCGTGGAATAACGCCCTTGTCAAAGTAAAAGAAAAAGGGTCAGCCGTAGGATTTTAAGGGCAGCAACTACATACGTGTAATTCGCAGGTGCCTTATACCACGTGTTAATAATGTTACTGTCAAGGCGGCATGCTTGACGTGGGTCGAGGGCTCAATAGCGGGCCGATCAAGTTTCCCTTAGCTGTATTTCACTCTGGTACCTATGGAACATGGAAGCGATATGTTTTTATGACCCAACTTTTATATGAGGAGTATATTTTTAAAGAAATCATTGCTCTGAAAAAATTTGTTCGTTATTGTCACAAAGAATATTACCGATTGTGTTGTCTCTTTTGCACGAACTCAAATTGGCGTTTGAGTGACGTGAACAAAACATTAAATAATTATTCAAAGCTTGTACTCTCCGTTTATCAGTAGGAGGGTTGAAGTTTAATTAACAGTAATCGATTAATTTTGACAGCCCTTGGTTTTGGTGTCTGAAGAAATTACGAGAAAAAATCACTCGAAATAGAGTGACCATTTCGATTAAGTTTGAAATAGGTATTAAAACTATTCGCAACGAAAACAGTTGTTATTTAAATCATGTTGTAATTAATCTTCTACGAGTACTATACAATTGTTAATTCTAGAGATTACAAGTTTACCAAATTTTTTAATTAATTATTTCACACTTACCAAAGGATTACATTACTTAACTCATAACTATACTCGTTTAGGTAACAATTGCTGTAATAACAATGTTGGCAGGTCAGTAAAATGAAAACAGTATTAAATTAAATTTTGCTAGAGTAATTCTGTGACTGTTAGCTCGTATTTATTACGGAAGCAAATGGCCGAAATGCGTTTGGATTATAACACAGTATAGATAAGTTGCAGTATAACGTCGTTATACAAACCATTCAATATTAACTGAGTGACGCGTAAAGAAGCATAGAGGAAATAATCACTACGTAAAGAAGTTTAGTATAAGTTACAGTATAAATTTAAAAGTGACTAAGTGACGCGTAAAGAATTTTAGTATATTTGGTACACAGCTGTCACTTAATGCGTCACCGTTACGCCAGGTCACCGACGTCATAATTATTGTGTGAGATGACAGTTTTTTGAAGTGAAAACTTCTTTAGTGGCGTTGCACGCTTTTTTGATATGGGGAAAATATATTAAACTCGCGTCAGGGTCACGTGATCGAAAATTCGTAAGACGGATGTAGCGTAGACAGCCAGGGCGGCGGAAGTATCCCCTCTCTTTCTACGGCACGGCGAAAATGGCGGCGCGTTGGTTTGGCGTTCGGCGGGTTGATTTTTCTGAGAGATAAACTTTTTAATTTAATATAAATTGTCATGTTTGTGTACGATTGCGCAATAAATAAATATTGTATTCTACCTCATAAATGATAGTATTTTTATACGGATAATTAAAGCAATTCGTGAAAAATTATTCCCTAACCATTCCAAAATATCAAAAATGCACAACTATTCAAGTTTTCACTACTGCCGGCACTCCCGGAGTGCAACCCGTTTTTTTAAATTTTTTGCTTATACACTGGCAGTGGAGAAACTCCAAAATGAATGCAAAAAGTCAACCACGTTCTCCTTTAAACTTTATATTATGATTTGATATCGAGAATCTCATATTCTTCAGATTTTGTAGCAACAATGCCAATTTGGAATCGAATTCCGGATTCATCATCGCTCGTTGAGCTTTCAAGACTATCCAGTATCACATCTATTGTGTGCACTCTCTGACAGATCATAGTCAACTGAGCTTTTGCGATTATATCGCGTAGTGTAAACGCTATGCTATACAATGCCATAATAGCTTTATGACGTTTAATATAAAGCTATTTCAGCAAAATGTTATAGCATTTTGCTCTTATTTTCTCAAAAGAAATTTTCCTGTCTGTTAATGTTTTGACCAAAAAAAATATGAATATTTAAGACCTCGTGTTTTTCTTTTGTATTTAGTCATGAAACCGTAAAGTTACCGAAGCATTCTTTGGTAAGTTGCCTAAATTAAAATTGCCAATATTATACACGACATCTTACGACGAAATAAGCCACGGCGAAACGTTTCAGAGTTTAAAAGAAAGTTTTTCAATAACATCTCCAAAGTCATTAAATACAGCTCATGCTTATTACATGAACATCCCTATTACAAGTTTAAGTGTCAGAGACTTCATCCGGAATGAAAAATTTATTCCGCTCAGGGTCTTCATATAAAAGTTTTTGTACATTCTCTGTAGGAACGAACAGAAGGGAATTGTTCAAAGGTACCTACTGTAATGGGAACCAGTCGCATAGTTCAGTAAGAATTTTTCCAGTAATTTGGATTCAATTCGTAGCGAGATATGGTGAGCAATAAATAAAATGCAACTTCGAAATGGGGCTGGCCGACTATCTGGAAATAATCCAACTGTACTCGCCTACTTTTTGTACCATTACATTCCAATAAAACGTAATGAGGTTAGGGAAGAATTTAACAAAATTAAATGGTCTTCTGCATTTGGGGAGGAATGTCTACGGACTCTTGTTGACAAGCCAAGTTGTAAGCAAACTGTCACAAACTGCTGTAGCCGCAACGGTCTTGGACTTGAATTTAACTTATGATACTATAATACAGATTAGCTTAACATTTATTTGCAACATACAGACAGGCTAGCTTTTCAATAGCATGGCAGGAGCTTGTGGACAATTTGTTTTGCTATTCAATAAGGAGCATTATGCTCATTTTAGATGACGCTATATAATAGCATATTCATTTATTTATTAAATTGCTTATACTTCATAGCACAACAATATCCCTCATCATACATTTATTTAGAATACGTTCACATGGCTATAGGTACTCAATTTCATAGATAATATAATGATGAATGAAGTTCCGTCATAATAACATTATTATCTGAATGTGTTCTATGACATAAATGATAGATAGCTTATTTTATCACAAAATACAAAGCTACTCATTTATTTTTGCAATCGCAGCAAAACGTCATTTCTTCACAATGCATGGAGTGCGATTACTTCGTGCGTTTTTCACAGCGAAAAATGACGCACAGCGTGAACTACAACCTGTAGAAATGGTAT
This sequence comes from Agriphila geniculea, assembly GCA_943789525.1. Lineage (NCBI taxonomy): Eukaryota > Metazoa > Arthropoda > Insecta > Lepidoptera > Crambidae > Agriphila > Agriphila geniculea. The sequence goes on from OX038874.1 coordinate 17,588,581, forward strand.
GTATGAGACCTTCATGGGTTTTTTTTGGAAACTGGGCAGGTATTTGACCACCATCTTGCTTGGTAAATAGGATGTGGTCTAAGGTGTAGGACACGCTCACGCTTGCCCAGGAAATGCCTATAAGGTTGTAACTATCGGGGAACACATGAGTAGGCAGCGCATTCCATTCTTTAGCAGTTCGCATAAGAAATGTATTGGCAAAGCACTTGGTACTACTACCCGCTGATTTTGTAACTTTGTTGCAATCAACTATGACAGAAATCGCAGTTACATTGCTGCTTTAGTAAGAACCAATGTAACAGCTATCTTGCTCAAAGCAGCAACGTAACTACGGTTTCAATCAAGAATCGTTAGCAACAGAGTTACGTAATCAGGGGGCTGGTCACAAATAACGCTTTTATCAGGTATTCTTTTTGAAAATTCTCACATACAGAAAGCCACGCACATCAAGAGTCATAGTATCATTATATTATTCTTCCTTCCCGATAGAATAGAACCCACGCAAAACACAAGAGTATTTATTGACAGTATATTTTATCGCATCTGATATGTTTTATTGAAGATGATACCTCGATTCGATACCTTTGAAGATTTCCAATAAAATTATTTCCATATGAATAAAAGGAGCACGTGTGTAAAGAGTTGCTACATTAGATATAACTTTTGTAGGTTTTTAACAAAGGAAATAATAGCTTGCGTAGAAATACAGTTGCAATTTTATTCAACTGACTACAATCATAAATGGTAGGTTTTTGATTGGTGTAAACGATAAAAACCGATAACTTTTGAGGGTTCTATACCCAAAGGGTAAAAACGGGACCCTTTTACTAAGACTCCGCTGTCTGTCTGTCTGTCTGTCTGTCATCAGGCTGTATCTCATGAACCGTGATAGCTAGACAGTTGAAATTTTCACAGATGATGTATTTTTGTTGCCGCTATATCAACAAATACTAAAGACAGAAGAAAATAAATATTTAAGGGAGGCTCCCATACACCAAATGTGATTTTATGCCGGTTTTTTGGTACGGAACCCTTCTTCGAACCCAAGTGCGAGTCCGACTCGTTTTTTTTTTATTCATTTCGATTATATTTTACTAAAAAAAATTAAAGTAACGTGTTAAATAAGCGATATCAAAAGAATATTTCAGAATTTGCTACCAGATTTATTGTACGTTATAGATATTACATACATTTTCAAATCGCGCACATCCGCCGTATATCATTTATGGAATGTGTAATTGCTGTAATAAATAACTGTTTGATCGTAAAATGTTAATAAATAATTCAGAGTTTAATCGGAGCGTTAATTGCAACGCGTGCGCGAGTCGAATGAATCTTTTTTATTTAAAATATGATCGTGTGTCGTTTTTGTTAATGCAAGCGTGTTTTCACTCCTTCCTTTGGGTATCCGGATTGATGGGCGACGGCCTGTGAAACGTAAATAAACTTTTGAATTATCGGCTCTGCTATTAAATTATAACAATGGTCGTCGAATATATTAATTTGCGAGGAGAATTCAATTTTGTAGTGTATGCAAAAAGCTTTTACCGCAAACTACTGGTTTTTATGGTGATTTGGTTTGTATTCTCAAGATGTCTTAAATCTGAGTGCGTAATACTTTTCGCAACATAAGATTATGGATATTTTAACATTATATTCCAGTTTCGTGTCGCTGAAATACAAAAAAATATTGTTTCTGACAGTTTAAATAACTGTTAGAGACGGCTTTTTTAAATATCTGGCTCCCTTTCGAAATAAATACACTTAAAATACCAACTTAGACTACACGGTTGCTAATCAGCCCTTCTATCACAATTACTATTTGGTCAATAACCAAAAGGTGTGAATATTGTTTGGCGACAACTTTTTATATTGGTACTTATTTAGTGCACTGCGAATTTTAGATTAACCAAATTAAAAACTTTGCAATGGATCCTATCTATATAAAGAAACAAGAAGGTTCGTAAATTCTTATGAGTTTTCACAGGGTTGAATTAAATTAAAAAGGAATCGAATCGACTGTCAAAAGTAATCAAAAGTCAAGAGAACTCAACCCATAAGAACATAGACTTATTTATTATATTACTAGCGTAAGGACACGGTCAACGTCGCTACGAAATGACGCCAGTTGGTTCACTTCACTAAGTGGTGGTTGGACATTTCAGTAATATTTTTTACCCTATTGGGTTTGGGTTCTAACAGATGTCGCTGATTTTGATGGTATGAAGGAATTGTAAGGCAAAACACATAGATGGGCGCATCCTTCCTTTTAAAATCATTGCATAACAATCAAAATGTTTATTTTATGTCGAAAAAAAAACCATTTTAAATCACGTGCAATAACACATATTTCCTAACTCGTTGTATCCCACACCCGGTACATAATAAACTGTCCATTAAAGCTCTAATAAGCTTATTAGAATATTGTGCAACAGGTTCCCGGGTGTAAAGGCCCGCCAAACAAAATAGCTGGCTCTTTCACGCTCGGTTGTTCCCAGTTCCCAGTTTGCCGTGGTTCACTGCATGTCACACTCCAACTCTTCACATGTAACGCTGTTTTAAGGCTTAAGCTTTGTGAGCTGGAAATAATGAAGAGCTGCAAAAAGGAGTCCGCTTACATTGATTAAGAAAATAATTAATGGCTTATAAAAGGAAAGAAAGAAGGCAGACAAGCTGAAATGAAAAATACTAGCATATTTAGTATATTGTTTATTTTATTAATTTTTTTTTATTTACAACTAAAAGTTTGTGTTTTATTAAGAACTTATGGCCGCCCGCGACTTCGTCTTTGTGGACAGTTTTTAGCCATACGTTACCTCGGGAACTATACGTTTCTTCTGGATGAAAGGAACCTTATGTTCTTTTCTTTACCCCTGACAACGGGAATGCATAATTTAATGATGGTCGGTTCAGTAGTTAAGGCGCCAAGACTAGACTTTCGTATTTATAATATTAGTAGGGATAAGTAAGTAAGGATATTGTTTAAGAACTGTTCATAAAATTAATAGTCATAATAAACTGTGTCCCTGATATAAAAGAAGTATGAAATAAAACACTCTTTAACGGATACTAGCGTGGTTTTATTAAAAGTACTTTGGTAATTAGTTGGTATTTGGTTTCCCAATAGCACCTTTGCAGCTGCTGTGGTAATGAGGGACTGAAACTGCTCGTATCTAGCATGCCCTACCCTTAAGCTATGAATATATGAAGACGTTGTGACATTCAACAAAAATTTTATTGGTATAAGTTAATCCTATAATTTAATTTCACAACATTGAGAAGCCCGTCCAAGATAGAAATGGGAAATAAAACTTGGAGAGGGTTGCCGTTCTCCTTCTTTTATATTTTTTAATTTATTTACGAAAGCAACTAACTGTGTCATTAAGTCATATCCTGCAGTGTTTGTTTGGGGCCTTTTCTTGCAAATTATGGGGTCCCAAGCTGGTGGTGGATTTTTACAACCATCATCTCTATTGAATCAAATTAAATACCAACTAATTACCAAAGTACTTTCAATAAAACCGCGCTATTTTATTTCATATCTAGTGAGCTTAAAAGTTGAATAAAAGAAGTGTGTTATCAACGTACTTGCATGGACTTAGTTTTAAATTGATTTTATAGAGCTAAGATATCCAAGGTATTGTATTATCAATCACATCAATAATAATTATTACGACTTATTTAATCACGTTCCTCGCCTCATTTAAATTTAATAACACTGTGGTCTTCGCACTTTTGGATCATCGATCCGGTTCATAATAAACACTGGAAACGGGAGCTTCGTTTCATGAAATGCCTAAACAAACCAAAATGGGCCCATTCCTATGACCGGGGTGCCGGACGCGACACAAAAGGTTATCAACCTATTCCGTGTCCAGGAACCCAATATCCCACATTCCATCCCTGTGATAGGGAAAACGGGTTTTTACGAAACATGTAGGCAATACGAATTGGTTTCCTATTGAGCTGTAAGATTTTTATTTTGAAATCAGGCACTAAACCTGTAAATGTATTTCGACAAAATTCATTTCCTGTAAGGGGTTTTGTAGATATCCTGGTTCACTCTAAACGCAAGTACTGAAGAGAACTTCTTTGAGTTAAATAGATTTTAATTCACAGATTTTTCCCCATTCACCGAAGTTGAAATTAATTAAGTCTCAAATTAAAAGTAGCGTACTTCCGAATGGGCTTACCGAGTTGGACAAAAGCCCAAAATTACTGTCTGTAATGGGACATATTCGCTTGAAATATGTAGTCAAAGTTGAGTAAAATGTCACATCCGGAGTTTAATTTATTTGAATGGACAACTTAAATGCATGTTCGTCTAGCACTGGCTCGGCGAAGTGGATGTGGATGTCCTTTTAAAGTTACTGGCATTTGTTAAATAGTCTCTAATTGTGGCTGTTAACATTTAGAATGGGCACTTGTCTCTTCTAAATAAAACTGTAAAGTAGAATTTAAGTTATTTTTAACAGAATAAGATGCGGAATTGAAAAATTTATGAAATGTATGATATTTTGAATATGTGGAAGTGAACTGCTAAAGTCTTTGAAGCAAACTATCTGCCTATGAAAAAAAGCTTTTTGAAACCACAAACTTTTTGAATAAAAAACTCTGTAAGTACGTACCTATTAGTTTTAAAATCTTCAGGACTTTTGGATGCTTCAGGCAACGGTTAAGTAAAACTGTAAGTTTAATTAGTACCATAGCTTAATGTTTGTTGATTAAATTGACATAGTAGAAGTTGTGTCATTTATTCAAGTTTGAACGCAAATAGGAAAACATTTCCCTTTCACTTTATTTTAATAAAACAAAGGACCCTGATCAAAATTAAAGTCATTCGATCGGTACCCTTTTTCCTTGTAATTGGCATTAGAGGATAATCGTTGCCGGGTAACAGGTCCAGGCAGTTTAGTTTCGGATTACAATAATTGGACAGAAATTGTACCGGGATATCGGAACACGATACGAACCCGATGGATATTGGATGGCTTCATCCCCGGGAATTCGGTATGAAATTTTATGATTATTACTCCTATAGTACTGCCGAGGAGGCTAGGATAGGAAGTCGGTAGCGCGCACGAGTTATTGAGCCATTATGGCACTGAAGAATATATGATACAGTAAAACTTTTGTCGCTATTGCGAATATCCAAGCGCTTGGAAAAGGCCGAATAAAAGCTAACCTATATTGGTCCGCATGGTTGCATTTTTCTATACATTTATCCCTTTCTGTCACTCGGAAACAATAATCAATAGAGAGAGAAAACCACACGGCCGTCTCCACGCTTGGTATCAGAGGGTCGGTAGTCGCCAAACCACCGCCAAAGGGTATTTTTGATCTAGCGAAAGATTTCGAGAGTCAAAAAGAGAAATATCTGCCGAGAAATGCGGAGCAAAGGTGGTCCAATATGTTTATCCCTAGACATCTCTCTAACACGGTTCTAAAAAAATAGCATACCTACTGAATGCTAAAAATAGATGTATCTCTTTTTGCCATTTAGATTTATCGTTCGCTTCTGCGTTCTTCGAAAAGCAGTGAATCACAGTTGTGTTTTTTTAGTAATCAATGATTAGAAACAGCGGTGGCCAGCGATAACTATGTATGTATATTGTATACCTAGGTAGCTTTCTCAAGAAGTGCGATGCCAAGTGGCTTATATACTTTACCCTTAACAAGTCGACGCTTTTTCATGATCTGGCTGCGAAAACTGTGATAGTTAGATCCTATCATAAAACGTTTTGGCCATTTAAATACAGTTTGTAGTATAACTACATACTGTTAAACCTAATGGATAACTTTAATTATTTCATATTTTATGTAATCTATTCGATTTTCACTTTCGCTAAAAGTATTTCATGTAATTGATACGCTCAAGTCAAAACAGATCAAGTAGCAATTTTGGCGAAATGGAGTTAATGATGCAGATCGGTAGTATTTTCTGAAATCTACAGGCCTAATATATAAAACCAACCAAATTCTCACTTTAAACGGTCAAAATACATGACCGAAAATTCGACTAAAGTCAAAAACAGACCATGTTTCGGTTAGATAGGCGGTTCTTGTCTTGAATTCAATTGAAGAATAAAGAATAAATCCCGGTGACCTACCTTAATCAGGAGAAAACAGATTAATATATATGAATCAATTAAACGTACGTATAAAGAAGTCAAACTTAATGATAAAAAAGCTCTATCCATATTTTTTTGAAAATGACTTTTTTTATTTTAACTTAATAAATATGAGTCATGAAGATACTGAAAATAATTCCGACTCTGATGAAAATGATGGGAATGAGAATGGCTATGAAAAAATATTAAATTTTGTATATTTGTATCATTTTACTAAACCAAAATGGACCTCAAGTCAAAAACAGACCATATAAATATTTTTGTTTTAATTTTTGAAAACATAAAGAAATTGTCTATTTTGATAACGTAATAATGTGACTAAAGTATGAAATTTCCGATGCTTGGTACATTGTTTTTTAAACCAGAGAGTTTTTTTTTTAATTCCCAAAATTTAAAAATTTGCACTTGGTCTGTTTTTGACTTGAGCGTATCAATTATCTTTTTTAATGTGCAGTATTAGGTACGATACTTATGTAGCTCCATTCAGTTGTATATTGAATTTATATATATGACGGAGTCAGGGGGGGAGCAGTGTGTCGTCAGGTGAAGATTATTCATCGCCGAGCATGAAATAATAGTCTCTTTACAATGCACAACCTCTATTCTTACAATCAACATCAAGTTAGCACAAAATAACGGATGATCGAACAGATTCACACGGATTCAAGTCGGTAAACGCGGCAAGTTCGACACAGCGAGGCGAATTCAATCCAACGACCGTTCACTACGGCTGCCGGTAACATAATCTTTTTACAGACTACCCACCGAAAGCACTCTTCACATTTTCCCGCCTCAGAAAACGTCAAGACTGTCAACTGTCAAACTGACAAACATCAAATCTGTCAACTGTCAAACTATTTCATAGACAAAGTCATCGCTTGCTGCACAGATTATACACTCGCTGTGTCGACCTTACCCAAGTGAGCCACTTGACGTTTCCGACTTGATAGTTACGACTAAACTCAATAGATGGCGCTAGGAGTTCCAATAATCTTGGGCAGCACGGCGCTCGCGCTCCGACACGGCCATCTTGACATTTCACACGTCCACGTGTGAAGCAGTCAGTGGAATACCTGGAGACAAACATCACCAGACAGTAAACAATTTTACCACTCGGCCTTCCTGACCAAAGTTTAGGGAACGTCTCTTTCTTAATCCTTAACTCAATGATTACAATTTAATCAAATTGTTAACTTATCTTCCATCTGACAATGCTCTTATTATTTTTAATTTTTTCTTAGTAAGTAGCTTTAAATCATTCACAAGTACTCCAGCTCACCATTCACAATAAATTATTAAACCAGTCAAATAACAACGTTTGTACCATCAAGAGTAATGATCTGTCAAACAGCACCAAGTATCATCAAAATTGACAAGTCAAAATCAAATCAAATTTTTACCTTGACAATTTGTGCATCTGGCTTATGAAGCCGTCAACTCTATCAAACAAAAGATACCTGTACCTAATAGTGAGTCAAGACAACCGCTATCCGGCGTCTGATAGTCAATTTCTGCAAGACAAGACAACCGCCATCCGACGTCTGACAATGACTCAAGACAACTTCTATCCGGCGTCGACAGCCTCAATCTGTATCCGGCGTCTGATAGTCAATTTCTGCAAGACAAGACAACCGCCATCCGACGTCTGACAATGACTCAAGACAACTTCTATCCGGCGTCGACAGCCTCAATCTGGCATCAGTCAATGACTCAAGACAATCTCTATCCGGCATCTGATAGTGACTCAAGACAACCTCTATCCGGCGTCTGATAGTCAACTAGAATTCAAGACAATCTCCATCCGGCGTCTGATAGTCAACTCCTCAAAACAACCTCCAACCGGCGTCTGACAGTGACGTAAGGCAACCTTCATCCGGCATCTGCTAGTCAACGAGCACACCAGCACCTCAAGACAACCTTCATGTGGTGTCTGATAGTGACTCAAGACAACCTCCATCCGGCGTCTGATAGTCAACCAGTACTTCAAGTAAACCTTCCACCGTCTGACATTGACTCAAGACAACCTCTATCCGGCGTCTGATAGTCAACTAGTACTTCAAGACAACCTCTATCCGGCGTCTGACAGTGACTCAAGACAACCTCCATCCGGCGTCTGATAGTCAACCAGCACTTCAAGACAACCTCTATGAGGCGTCTGACAGTGACTCAAGACAACCTCCATCCGGTGTCTGACAGTGACTCAAGACAACCTCACTCCGGCGTCTGATAGTCAATTAACCCTTCAAAACAACCTGAAGGCATCAAGCGTCTGACAGGTATCCCTAACCTAACACTTAATTTGGTGTACTATTATCAACCAATACTACTAACAGCTGAGAATCATTAATACAGTGAGCATCACTCAGTCAACATCGCCACCATCATCATCACTATCATCATCGCCTTCATCATCATCGCCTTCATCATCATCATCATCATCCATCATCATCACCTATATCCGGTGATCGTGACTGCATTTTAACTTTACAATAACAGAAAAAAGCAAAACTTTGATCTGATCACCTGATGGAAGCCTGATGTAGATCCTTGTGACATAGTGACGTCGTCGTATACTCCCACCTCCTTGCCTCTCACGCCGTTGAAGACACGAGTCGCAAAGATGTGCCGCTTTACGCCGCTTAGTGATGAAGTCACTTCTTTTGATACCACCATAGCTGTCAGCACTCTATGTCTCTGGTACATCAGCTGAAATGGAGAAGAAAACACACAGTACGCGCTCCAAAACCTTGTTCACTCACATTTGAAGATCCTATCACTTTCCAGATAATCAAACATGAACTTTGTTAAATCAGGAACTAATTAATTTCATGATTATGAACACTAGTAACTAAACTGAATTCATATTCCTACATAGCAACAGCTGCTTACTCAAATTCACCACACTATGACTAAAAGTGTACTGACAGTGTACTAACGGTGTACTAACAGTGTACTAACAGTGTACTATCAGTTTACTAATAGTGTACTAGCAGTGTACTAACAATGTACTAACAGTGTACTAACAGATTACTAACAGTGTACCAACAGTGTACTAACAGTGTACTAACGGTGTACTAACAGTGTACTATCAGTTTACTAATAGTGTAATAGCAGTGTACTAACAATGTACTAACAGTGTACTAACAGTGTACTAATAGTGTACTAACAGTGTACTAACAGTATACTAACAGTGTACTAACAGTGTACTAACAGTGTACTAACAGTGTACTAACAGTGTACTAACAGTGTACTTACAGTGTACTACAGTGTAGTATTAGTTTCATATTCAGAGACATTGATGCATCTACTAACTGTTAGCAGTGAATTCGAACAGAAAAGTGGTTTCATTACAACAGCTGAAAAGTGCTTACTTTACATTACCACAGAATATGACATTACTAAGAAAGATCTCATTCTGTTTTCCTTATCTTTGCACTAAATTTTAACAACAATACCTGATGAATGAAGTCACCAACAACAAATTACCTAGCCCTTTAAATTAACTCCCTTGAATACTTTTGAAACATAATGTGACTTCAATCTGTACCGTTTTCTTTGTAATTTTCCTATTTCTACAACGATCAATTAATTTTTCATCATAATCACAACCAATAGAAATACTGAGTTACTTTTCAGTTTTAAAATAAAATCAAAATAAATTCGTTACGACTGACCCTTTTAAAGTGACCTTGTAGATTCGCCACGCTGGCTGCACCCGCCACTGCGTCGCCATCGTGCTGCCACCGTCACATCGCTGCCGCCACCGTTGCATCGCTGCCGCCATTGCATAGCTGCCGCCATTGTATCGCTGCCGGCATCGTTGCCGCTGCAGTTGCACCACTATTGCCGCTGTAGCTGCTCCACTGCGGCCGCTGCCGGTTGCACCACTGTACTTTGGTGAAGCACCTGAAGCAGATAATCACAAGCGCATTTGGTTGTTGTTTGACATGAGAATAAGCACTAGAAAAAGTGGAAAGATTACATGACCTGTTATCCTTGGAATCAGTCGGTACTGTGCGATGTCCTGATATGCTACACCTTTGCAAGAACAGTTTCTTGAAACCACTGCATGTCATCCATCACCATAGCTTCATCACAGGAAAGGAAACAGAAGACAGCCAGATGAAGCTTCTCCCTTGAGTGCGCGGCTTATCACAATCATCAGCGATTCGCCTTATTGCTTGTCAGTAACGCACATGTCCGCCGTTGTGATCCAGGCATGCACGCTAACATCTTTTCACTCGGGGTCAAACTCAGCAACGAACATCGGCACTTGAAGTAGACGCACACATAGCTTGTTCCAAAGCCATAAAATTGCGATTTTACTGCTCCATAATAGACGCCATTTTTCGTCAATCACATTGATTTTCCGTTGCACGTATCTCGTTATCACACCTCATATCGTTTGATTCACTTTTCTTACCACATTGGACGTTTGGATTGCATCCCACTTCTGATGACGGAGTCAGGGGGGGAGCAGTGTGTCGTCAGGTGAAGATTATTCATCGCCGAGCATGAAATAATAGTCTCTTTACAATGCACAACCTCTATTCTTACAATCAACATCAAGTTAGCACAAAATAACGGATGATCGAACAGATTCACACGGATTCAAGTCGGTAAACGCGGCAAGTTCGACACAGCGAGGCGAATTCAATCCAACGACCGTTCACTACGGCTGCCGGTAACATAATCTTTTTACAGACTACCCACCGAAAGCACTCTTCACATTTTCCCGCCTCAGAAAACGTCAAGACTGTCAACTGTCAAACTGACAAACATCAAATCTGTCAACTGTCAAACTATTTCATAGACAAAGTCATCGCTTGCTGCACAGATTATACACTCGCTGTGTCGACCTTACCCAAGTGAGCCACTTGACGTTTCCGACTTGATAGTTACGACTAAACTCAATAGATGGCGCTAGGAGTTCCAATAATCTTGGGCAGCACGGCGCTCGCGCTCCGACATATATTTATTTTCTTAAAAAACCAACAGCATTTTTCTATTTTTACAATACTTCAGGCCAGTTAAAAATCCAGTTCAGTAGTACCCCATACACCACGGATAAAAGTTACAGGCAAAGAATTGATAATTCCACGGTCGTACTGCCATGGAAGACAATCTTGTAGTTAAGGCTGCACTGCTGAAAGCAAACACCAAATTGCTCCCTAACTTGAGATTACGCGGGGTGTCAGCTCCCTAGGCTCCCTCCTTTCCCCCTTCTACGCCAATCCTGAGGGCCTATTACAAAAAAATATCCCGTAATCGGACGATGTTCGTCGTAAGTTTAACTTGGATTTTGAATCTTATTAAAGAGTTAATAGTGTCACGGAGTGTCACGAACATCGTTTGGTTATCGTGATTCTTTATTTTGTAATAGGCTACCTGTTCTCGCGTTCCTAAAGCGGTGGAAAAACTAACGAAACTTGAGCGTCAAGGGTTTGTCATCTTGATAGTTAGGTCTTTGTGTCGAAACAATATAGACGAGTAACGAGACGAATATGGAGCAATAATATTTCTTTTGTCAAACTGTATGGTGTGGTACTATTTGTTTTACAGTTTTTGTACTATTTTCGATAATATTAATATTAACGTCGTTGAATTTTAATAGCGTAACTATCAAAAAGCGTAAAGAGATAGGGTGATAGTTTTTGAAAAAGTATTATGTATAGTTTGATAAACTTGTACTGTACTATATCTGATATCTGCTGATTATACTTTTCTTAGTGCATTTATTGTTGTTTTTCTTTAAATAACAAACAATAAATTTCTTATTGTCGTTCAATGTCATTTGGGGCCGTTTTGCGTTCGCTCACTTCGTTTACGCCTAATGAGATGAGAATGATTGATGGTAGTGTTAAATTTGACTTCTCCGAGATAACGGAAATTGGTATTGGTAATAATTCGGGAGCGTTAGAAAATTTTAATGGCCGCCGAGTATTGGAAAAACATTAACAAAACGGTGGTGGTGTCGAACTTTTTGAAAAACAAACAATAAACATGTTGGTGTCATTTGAATTCAGTGACCACAGAGGAAATAATCACTACGTTTTATCAGTGACTTTGATTTTAATTTTATGAGTAAATTTATGTTATGATTTGATTCTAAAAATACTTCAATGAATGACTTTTTTGAGTTAGTTACTAAGATGGTTTACCTTTTTCCTAAAACATTTTTTTAGTTTGAATTAACTATCATTGCGACTGAACTTCGAACACTAAACAATGGACGAAACCTTTTAAAAAAAGAAATGAAGCAACAAAATTACTAGGTACCTACATTGAAAGCAATATACCTACTTAAAAAAAATCTGATTTATGTCATCTCAACCCCATAGGGGATAAATGGATAAATAAACCTAAAAAATACTATAGGTATAGGCTGATAGTAATATAGTAGTACTTTCTTATATGGGTTTCCTGTGCAATTTACATATAAATATAAAAGAAGAATCTAACAGAATGTGAAAGATTATCTTTATATATATCAAATCCTTAAGTCTATACGAGCATAGCCATGGGCAAAAGCTAGTCTAAAATAAGAATATATTATTAAGAGCTAAGACATACACTCTTGGTGGTTTTGTTGGCTGAAACTTGACGCGACGCGACGCGACGATGAGACACAGCATCTTACAAAATTATTTTGCATTGTGATACTTTGACTCTCTGATATTTTTCTTGGCAAGTGACACTTGACTCAATAAACTCTATAACCGAAATTCAGCTGCTAGCTAGTATGAACTTTGATTCATATTATACTAGCTAGCAGCTTTTGACTCGCTATTTATGGTGAGTTAAATGCAACTTTAAGTTTTCCAAAAAAAACTTATGACGTTTAAAATTTTACGTAATTATTTTGTTTCTATCACGTATATCATTTGAACTAGTTTGACAATCTATGGTTTGTCTATGAATGTATATGAATTATTTAGTATTTAATGAGTTAAAGCACTGTTTTAATTAAAACTATAGCTAGCAAGAATAACATACAAATGTCTGGTGTGCATTTATTCGTGGTGTTTTTATTTCGGCTTGTTTTTGTTTTCATCATAATAATATTATGATGTTTACACCGAAACATTTTCACCTTCAGACATACCTAAATGTCATCTTCAGAGATCCTTAATATAAATTAAGTTCCTGAGTACACTAAATCAAGTTTACAGTATTAAAAGAAAACTTATAGCTTAACTTATATTTAAAACTAGTAGGTACATTGAATTTCTCGTTATTAATTGGTTTATGACTAAAGTGGACTATAATGGAATTAAACGTTAATTATAAAAAAAGTTCCTCGTTTGATAAAATCTATTAAAATAAACTATTATTCAGAGGTTGCCTAAAGTTCCACAGTGTATTTAAGACAATTATTGATAAATATAATCGCAAAAAGTAATAAACATACGTTAAATAATTTAGTGCAATAAAATGATATATCGATTTTGAAACAAAATTGTGTAAAGAAATTTAAGTGGGGCGTTCACTGGTCCAGGATGCAGTTGGTGAAATTTTTCTACTCATTTGGATTCTATTCACAAAAGCGAGCAGGAGTCGAAAGGCGAGGCGGCCAAATGAACCAGCTAGCTTCGTGGCACGATGGGCTAGGCTTACATAATACGGTGCTCGGTAAAAATGAGCTTGTGTTCAGGTGAATTTCATCAACACTTTTTTTGCAAAGCTTTTTAAAGCTCTGGATTTTTTAATTAGCTTTCAAGCTTTTGCTTAAGATTTAATTTATCAACTCGTTCTCCTGCGCAAATTACGAACATTGACTAAGGAATTTGGCAAGAAGATCTGACAGTAATATACAAACAAACCGATATTATAGCTGTTATCTTAACGTTACAGGTGTTTGTAAAATAAACAGCCTATGGTACAGCCTAGACTGAATTAATTATTTAGTTTTGAGCTCATAAAGTGCCTTAATTCAAGAAACTGATAATATCGAAGTCGAAAGAGCAAATTGTCAGACAGAGAGTTATTTTTATTTCTACGTAAAATATATCTATTCGGAATTTGTTATTTTTTGTCCCAGCAATTTCAATCACCGGATATAGTGAACGAAAATATTTACTTTGTGAATCAATTCTAATACCATTAAATTCGTAGTTGTTTCGTTCGTTACGTAAACGCCAATATCAGTAACAGACTGTTTCGTTTTTCTTCCATATTTTATTGATTTATAGTTGTAAAAGAAAAATAACGTATCAATCGTACAGTTTAAAATTGATGATGTGGAACCTACGTTTTCTTAGTAGACCATAAATTATGACTGCCATAAAGCACAAAACTGAAGTAGACTACGTTTCAAAGTAGATAATAACAATACGATATAGGTACTTAAAGGTTAGTTACTGCGTTCACTTTTCTTTTGTCTTTGAGGGTCACAAGTTCACTAAAGATCAAGTATTAATATAAAATCCAATCAGTCCATTTAAATAATATGAGTAGTTATATTAAACGCCTAATCTCGCGCATACCTTCCACTACTTTTTAACCGAGCGCGCGAAGCGTTTCTGCCTCAGCTTGGGCAAAAATGCTTTTGTATGTCCGTTTGTTCTTCTCTACAGATCGCATTTCCAAACGGAAACTCGTGAAATTTAGATAAGTAACACAGTTAATGTCTAATATCAAACTTCGTATTTAAACACTTAGTTAAAACTGTAGTGTATTTATTTATGTAAAATTTAGAATAACTTAAATTCAAAGTTATCAAAGACTTGGTAACTTCTTTTTTCGTAGGTAACTGATATTGTATTATAGAAATAACAAGTAAGGTTAATTCAAGTATATTATCGGGTAGGCAGACATAATCTCTGGAATCTTGTTATTTAATTTTCCACATGCCTATGTTAGTACATCAAATATCTCTTGAATCATGTTAAAATTAATTATGTAATCAATTTTAATTTAATTTCCAAAATAGTTATTAGGTAAATAGGTATCCCACCAAAATCATTTCATGAATAATGTTGCCAAGACCTCGAACTGTTAAAAAGTTATCAGACCTCATGTAGAGCCAAGCTTCTAACTCTACGCGCCCTAACTCTGCAAGCCCTAACTGCAAAAACTACACCTTACTGTGTGTGTATGTATATATATATGTATGTAATATGTGGCTTGGCCATTTCGCTACATGGAAACCTTTCTAATAAACAATAGTTCTTGTAGTAACGAAACGGCCAAGCCGCATATTTTAACTAAGGTGTAGAGTTTTTGCAGTTAGGGCTTGCAGAGTTAGGGCGCGTAGAGTTAGAAGCTTGGCTCTACATGAGGTCTGATAACTTTTTGACAGTTCGAAGTCTTGGCAACATTATTCATGAAATGATTTTGGTGGGATTTCACTTCTTTTTGTAAGTAACTACCTACCTATCCATAAACCGATACAGTAAGGTGGGGTCAGAATTGTGGTCTAAAATCGTGTAAAATTCGATCAACATCAACCAGCGTACTTGTACTGTTATTTATTTTATTCTGTGGTAGAAATAATTCATTTATGCTGTGATATTATTTTACTCTTTAACACAGAATGTGACAGTGCAAAGAACAAAATAGAGTCGGCACGAGTTTTGCGCCATGAAAGAAGTAGTTTTGAAATGAACTCAATATCTTTTTTATGTCTACTTTTTTCCCATTACTTTAACAGTGATTTACTAAGGCTTAAAAATAATGACTAATTATTTAAAGATTTTTCAGATTCATATGTCTCATTTTTTCAGACCTCCAGCATCAAAATTTGCGGAAGTCGCATACAAACTTTCATCCCCTAGTTTAAGGGGTTAGGGGGTAAAAGTTACAAGTTTTATAATTTTTTCGCAGTTTGTGTACTATACTAGCTTACATTCCAAATTTCAGCTATCTAGGATTTCAGGAAGTACCCTAAAAATTTTGATGATTATCAGTAAGTTTTGACGAAACCGAGGTTTTTTAGATATCAATAAAATCCAAAGTTTTAGGGCTATGCAATTGAAACTTTATATGTTTGATAAATCTACTATAGACATCATATCCTGAGAATTTTGTGCTTCTGGTATAATCCAAACCCAAGTTATGAGGGTTAAGCGGTTGGGGGGTTAAAGTCCAATTACATAATTTTTTTGTTGATTGTGTCCTAACACTAGCTTACATACCAAATTTCAGCTTTCTAGGACTTCTGGAAGTACCCTTTAAATTTTGATGATCATGAGTGAGTCGGTTACGAAATCAGGGTTTTTTAAATATCAATAAAATCTATATTATAAAAGCTATTCAATTCAAACTTTATATATTTAATACTCGTAAGTCTACTACTGATATCACATTCCGAGAATTTTGTTTGTCTAGTATACTCCAAACCCAAGATATGAAGGGTTCAAAAAAACGACGAAACGCTTCGAGAAAAGGTAGGTAGTGCCCTTGCGCTTCGCTTCCTCGTCTTAGCCGGGGCACTCCCGTGCCCCCAGATTAAAAATCCAAATTGTTTACGTAAACATTTTGACTTAAATATGATTTAGTAGACTTTTATTATTTTAGGTGTAGATTTAATTTTATAATTGAATTTACCTCCCCATAGATAATAGGGGTTAAAGTATTTTATTTCGAATTATGACCATGATGTTTACTACCTATCAGCAATAAAAATATTTTCAACACACTTGCTCGTAAAGTGAGCCCTAATACATCGCTTTTAGGGCCATAAACCGAGCTATAACAAACGCGTGCAATAATATATAAAACATTAGGTTGTTATAGAATTATCCTTACAAAGTTAAATTAGTACCTTACTGCAAGTTCTATGCGAGTAAACAAAGCATTCCCAATTTAATTGGGTTATACAGTTATTTTTTAGTAACAACAAAGGGGTTTTATGCCGCTGAAAGTCCATATTCATTTTTGAAATAAATAAATGTGTAAGTCTTTAATTAAGTCAAACAAATATTTATTATTATAAAATTATTCATAATTCATGATATTTTGTTATAAAATACAAAAATATTTGCATTTTATCACTTAAAATTATAGTTTTGAAGTAGGCTGTATGCTCACTCACCCCTTTGTTCGCAAAATATTCTTGCATTGGGCGTGTGAAAAAAACAAAAAAAAACTTACGCGCCTTTTCCTATATTTGTCATATTTTGTTTTTGTCGTATTTGTTGCTGTGTGGTAATAGTACATTATGATACAAGTTAGCTTAGGTTGCTTATTGCACACAAGGCTGTGGGTTGCAGCCCGAGCCGCAGGCGAGGGCGTATTGAAAATTACTTTGTATTTTCCTCGCAAATGTGTTGAAAAACGTCGTATGAAACTCGTGAGCTTTTACTCATTGCACACTCGGCTGAGTTACGCCCTCGCCTGCGGCTTGGGCTGCAACCCACAGCCTTGTGTGCAATGACCAACCTAAGCTAACTTGTCTCATAATATACTCACCAAAATCATTTCATGAATAATGTTGCCAAGACTTCGAACTGTCAAAAAGTTATCAGACCTCATGTAGAGCCAAGCTTCTAACTCTACGCGCCCTAACTCTGCAAGCCCTAACTGCAAAAACTCTACACCTTAGTTAAAATATGCGGCTTGGCCGTTTCGTTACTACAAGAACTATTGTTTATTAGAAAGGTTTCCATGTAGCGAAATGGCCAAGCCACATATTACATACATATATATATACATACACACACAGTAAGGTGTAGTTTTTGCAGTTAGGGCTTGCAGAGTTAGGGCGCGTAGAGTTAGAAGCTTGGCTCTACATGAGGTCTGATAACTTTTTGACAGTTCGAAGTCTTGGCAACATTATTCATGAAATGATTTTGGTGGGATTTCACTTCTTTTTGTAAGTAACTACCTACCTATCCATAAACCGATACAGTAAGGTGGGGTCAGAATTGTGGTCTAAAATCGTGTAAAATTCGATCAACATCAACCAGCGTACTTGTACTGTTATTTATTTTATTCTGTGGTAGAAATAATTCATTTATGCTGTGATATTATTTTACTCTTTAACACAGAATGTGACAGTGCAAAGAACAAAATAGAGTCGGCACGAGTTTTGCGCCATGAAAGAAGTAGTTTTGAAATGAACTCAATATCTTTTTTATGTCTACTTTTTTCCCATTACTTTAACAGTGATTTACTAAGGCTTAAAAATAATGACTAATTATTTAAAGATTTTTCAGATTCATATGTCTCATTTTTTCAGACCTCCAGCATCAAAATTTGCGGAAGTCGCATACAAACTTTCATCCCCTAGTTTAAGGGGTTAGGGGGTAAAAGTTACAAGTTTTATAATTTTTTCGCAGTTTGTGTACTATACTAGCTTACATTCCAAATTTCAGCTATCTAGGATTTCAGGAAGTACCCTAAAAATTTTGATGATTATCAGTAAGTTTTGACGAAACCGAGGTTTTTTAGATATCAATAAAATCCAAAGTTTTAGGGCTATGCAATTGAAACTTTATATGTTTGATAAATCTACTATAGACATCATATCCTGAGAATTTTGTGCTTCTGGTATAATCCAAACCCAAGTTATGAGGGTTAAGCGGTTGGGGGGTTAAAGTCCAATTACATAATTTTTTTGTTGATTGTGTCCTAACACTAGCTTACATACCAAATTTCAGCTTTCTAGGACTTCTGGAAGTACCCTTTAAATTTTGATGATCATGAGTGAGTCGGTTACGAAATCAGGGTTTTTTAAATATCAATAAAATCTATATTATAAAAGCTATTCAATTCAAACTTTATATATTTAATACTCGTAAGTCTACTACTGATATCACATTCCGAGAATTTTGTTTGTCTAGTATACTCCAAACCCAAGATATGAAGGGTTCAAAAAAACGACGAAACGCTTCGAGAAAAGGTAGGTAGTGCCCTTGCGCTTCGCTTCCTCGTCTTAGCCGGGGCACTCCCGTGCCCCCAGATTAAAAATCCAAATTGTTTACGTAAACATTTTGACTTAAATATGATTTAGTAGACTTTTATTATTTTAGGTGTAGATTTAATTTTATAATTGAATTTACCTCCCCATAGATAATAGGGGTTAAAGTATTTTATTTCGAATTATGACCATGATGTTTACTACCTATCAGCAATAAAAATATTTTCAACACACTTGCTCGTAAAGTGAGCCCTAATACATCGCTTTTAGGGCCATAAACCGAGCTATAACAAACGCGTGCAATAATATATAAAACATTAGGTTGTTATAGAATTATCCTTACAAAGTTAAATTAGTACCTTACTGCAAGTTCTATGCGAGTAAACAAAGCATTCCCAATTTAATTGGGTTATACAGTTATTTTTTAGTAACAACAAAGGGGTTTTATGCCGCTGAAAGTCCATATTCATTTTTGAAATAAATAAATGTGTAAGTCTTTAATTAAGTCAAACAAATATTTATTATTATAAAATTATTCATAATTCATGATATTTTGTTATAAAATACAAAAATATTTGCATTTTATCACTTAAAATTATAGTTTTGAAGTAGGCTGTATGCTCACTCACCCCTTTGTTCGCAAAATATTCTTGCATTGGGCGTGTGAAAAAAACAAAAAAAAACTTACGCGCCTTTTCCTATATTTGTCATATTTTGTTTTTGTCGTATTTGTTGCTGTGTGGTAATAGTACATTATGATACAAGTTAGCTTAGGTTGCTTATTGCACACAAGGCTGTGGGTTGCAGCCCGAGCCGCAGGCGAGGGCGTATTGAAAATTACTTTGTATTTTCCTCGCAAATGTGTTGAAAAACGTCGTATGAAACTCGTGAGCTTTTACTCATTGCACACTCGGCTGAGTTACGCCCTCGCCTGCGGCTTGGGCTGCAACCCACAGCCTTGTGTGCAATGACCAACCTAAGCTAACTTGTCTCATAATATACTATTCTGATTTTTTTCCCTAACGTTAAAAAAATATATCTTAATATGACTCCTTTTTTCGTTAGCAGAAATTAATACTTATATCGCTATAGCTTAGCCAATACATATTTTTTCTCATAGCGCATGTGGCATTAGTTAGCCGAGTGTTTAAACATTTGTGCATAAAAGTTTTAAAACATTGGCGTTCATGGTTGTTAAATGAATTAAGATCACGTTAGAATGCAAATTCTTTAAATTTTTCCATACAAAACGGCAATTTCATACTTAAACCCCTAATACTTCAATAAACTTAGTCAACAAATAAACTAATAAACTAAATCAATAAACTAATATCACAAAACAAAAACCTATTAAGAAATCTAAACACAAATCCCAAACGACCCTAACGAATTAGAGGTTAAGAAAATACATTAAGTCTGTAGAGTCACATCACGTTCCATTTTTAGGGTTCCGTAGCCAAAATGGCAAAAAAACGGAACCCTTATAGATTCGTCATGTCTGTCTGTCTGTCTGTCTGTCTGTCTGTCTGTCCGTCCGTATGTCACAGCCACTTTATTCCAAAAGTATAAGGACTACATAGTTGAAACTTAGTAGGCAGGTGTATTCTGTGAACCGCTTTACGATTTTTACACAAAAATAAAAAAAATGAAATATTAAGGGGGGCTCCCCATACATGAAATTGAAACTGAAAATATTTTTTTTCATCAAACCAATACTTGTGGGGTGTCTATAGATAGGTCTTTAAAAATGACATTGAGGTTTCTAAGACTATTTTTTTTCAAAGTCAACCGTTTGAAACATATATGCCGCCAAAGTGGTAAAATGTGTGTCCCCCCCCCTTTAACTTTTAAAGTAAGAGGGTGAAAAATCAAAAAAAAATATAAGCTATAGATCTTAATAAACACTTTCAACGAAAATTAGTTTGAACGAGATACAGTAATTAGTTTTTGAGATATAGCACATTTTCCAAAACCGCAAATATAACTTTGTCATTCATACAAACACTGTGAAAAACAAAGTTATTTTTTGAGACGAAAAATGATAGTGGTATTAAAATATGGTATGGTATAATGTACCTACGGAACCCTACTGCGCGTGGCCCGACACGCACTTGGCCGGTTTTTTTAAATTTTCTCTCTATAGGGAACTCCTTAACAATACAAACAATAAGTGAAAAAATAAATATGAGTCTTTTATTTTATTTGTTATAGCTGAAACGTTTTTGAAAAATACCTCTGACAAGCAAATTTGAAATTCCACTTGAACAGATTGTCTTCGTTTTCAATACCTGACAATTTATTCTGTTTTGCTCTCTATACGGCACTAATTTAAGAATTTTGCTTCCTAAAACTAAAGTTTACATCAATAAAAATGCTTTCATTCTTTAGATAACTTCATTGGAAAAACACTAATTTCGTTGAAATGCAAATATACAGCCTTAACGTAAAGAAAAATAATATCAGTCAAGTCGAAATGTCGCTACAGGTTCGGAAGCACAAACGTCTGAAAGAGTTTTGAATAGAAGAGCGGGATTAGCCAGGAATAGTTTTGAACTGTAGTGCA
Organism: Agriphila geniculea; assembly: GCA_943789525.1. Lineage (NCBI taxonomy): Eukaryota > Metazoa > Arthropoda > Insecta > Lepidoptera > Crambidae > Agriphila > Agriphila geniculea. Next base: position 17,610,137 of record OX038874.1, read on the forward strand.
ATTTCTGGCTTGTGTTTGAATAAAATGTTGCATATTTCAGCAAAAAGTTCAAAAGTATTTTCAGCTATAAAAATGCTAGGTTTATTTGTCGAATTCATTCAGGTTTGTGCAAGTAGTTTGTGCTATAAAGTGTAAAGGCGGTTTGAATTTATCTTTTAACTAAGATGTCAAACAAACGTACTGCGCGTGTATAGTCCCTACTGTTGCAACATGAGAGTAAACAACGTTCTACTTATATTTAATTTATTAAAATGAATTTTACTCTTTAAGGCCCGGTTACGCTAGAAAATTTGTCTCTGTCTTTTTTTTACATATAAAGAGTTAGGAAAATATCCTTATTTTGCACTTTTTCGATGTTTTTCGTTGTTTTTCATCATTACCATTATCACAATTATCTTTCTTGAATAAAAGTAATTGAAGCAACTTTACAGTACGTTAAAGTGTATTTTGATGTAGAATTCAATACGTTTCCGCTATTATTTACGCCAAAAAAATTAACCTAAGCAAGCGCTTTTGGTGATTTTCTGTTTTTTTACAATCATCTGTGAGGTTTATACGCAATTTAATATTTGTAGCAACTATAGGTAGAGAAACTGTTTAACTTGTCATGTGTTTTTTTTGTGGCTACAACTTTACGTTGTTCCCACACCATGTTCTTATTACGGACCCTTAAAAGTGAAGGTAGAAGTGCCAGTATCAAATTCTTTAATAAAATGAATAGAATTCATGTGGTTTTTCATTTGATAGCGGATGTATGCATTTAATTGCTGTTTAAAGAGTTTGACATGAAGTACCTACTTTATTTTAATAGTTCCATAATGTTTAGAAGCATAAAAAAACGCCGATTTTTTTATCACTTTGCTAACTAAACTAAGCCGGACTCCATAAAAGGCACAAAGCAAAAGTAGGTCCACGATAGGTTGATATTCTGGAACTTCAATGCCAGATTTGTCAGTATTATTAAAAATCTTGGTATAATATCGAACTTGCTTTGCAACAGACCATCCAATTTGAACGGGGAATTTTCTTGAACACAATTTTCATACGTTTGACATTAACATCTGTTCGATACAAGAAGTAATCCCCCTAATCATTTAGTACGTACAAATAATTATTGCAAAGTGGTGTCGGGACACCGGTTTTAAATGTGGGGGTGGAATGTAAACAATCTGTATGGAAATCAGGCGCCGCACGATAATGTCGCCGTGACACGACGGGATTCTTTTTGTTGCGAACGATGACGTGTCGTGTACTCGTGACGCTTTGTTTAATTGTTAAGTGCTTTTAAAAGGACTGTGATGAATGTCATGGTTATTGTGGGAAAGTGTCCAAAGTACTGATTATTCGTTATTTATGTGTGGAATAGGTAGGATAGGTTGGTACCTATCCTGACTGGTGTCAGCAGTAGTAGTTTTACTATATGAACTGACGTTCATACAGTAAAAAATATCGAAAAGTCAAAGTATTTTGACTTTTTTTTTATTTCATAACTCCTAAGATGTTATAAATATTAGAATAGGCACTTTTTACACGACCGCCCAAAAAGAAGTGTTTATGTGTTCAGGGTTCATGTATGTTTGTGGGTATGTGAGTTTCTTTATTCCACCATAACTTCTAAATAGCTCAACGGATTTGGATGTAAAGGGTATCGTTAGAATCCTTACATCATTTCGAGTGACACTGGCTATATTTTTTTTGAAAAAAGTAAATATGGCGACTGTAAGTCGCCATTTTCAAATGTGAAAAAAAAATTATTTTCTTCTCTTATTACAATATGGGCATCAAATGAAAGTCCTTAATGAGCACTTTTTAAAACTATATAATTTGTCATTAAAATGAGTGAAATAGAAATAAATTTTATCTATTCGATGTTTCCAAAAATAGTTGCCATTTTTACTTCCTCGTACTATTTGGAGCTGGCTGAACTATTATTTATTATTTTGTCTATAATTTATCATCAGTATTATCTCAGAATACCTCAATTTCTGACAATCACAGCTGATAAGTTATCTGCATTCAATTCGAAAAAAATATGGAAGATTTTTTTAAATAATGCAAAAACAGGATCCGCCATTTGTTATACATCTTTACTACCTTTATCTTAAAACAATAAAGTACGTCTATTGACTTTAGCTGGAACAAACGAGCAGTATTTTCTAAGTAAAAAGAGTTAGGATCATTACGGAGCTGACCTAATGCGGGCACCGTCGTTTGTAACCCCTGACAAATTACGACAGAACCGGGGTCCATACGAACTACGTGATGGCTGAATTGAAATAATTTGACCTCTCATGTGAAATAGAATTCAATATTTTCACATGAAACGGTCAATCATTATCTTGTTACATTTAGTTAAGTATTTCATCACGTATTCAATTGCTGTAACAATTTTTGAACTAGATAATCTTATCAGCTTATTGTACGAGTAAGAGTAAGTAAAAATCAATAGCAAAAATACAGGTAAGATCCCCAACCCCAAGGTACATAATTTCAAATCCTATATAATAAACGAACATGGGCGCTGATGAGCGTCAAAAGAAATATACGCAATTTATTTGTCAAAGTAATATTTCTTTGTAGGGTATACCCGGATAATCGTTAATGCTTTGCCCCGGGCGAAATCCCTTGTATAGATTGCGGTATCACCATAAATAACTGCGTAACTGTTTTTATGGAGGAGAAAATTACTCTTTTCACTCACTGCCTTTTATATACCGAGCGTTTTTTGTTTACGATTTGTAAGTGCGGAGATTGACGGGTTGTATTATGATTTTCTGGGTGTATTTTTATAGATTGAATAATCTCTTTTTATTGTTAATTTATCGAGTACCTGTACGTTACTTTTTACTTACGAGTGCTGTATTTTTCTTTTTTATGATAGATAGTCAAGCGCTTGACCGCTATCACGCCTAATGGTAAGCGATGATGCTATCTACTATGAAGCCCCACAGATTGTCCCTGTCGAGTATCACAGATTCAGGCAAGTAGTTCCATTCTCTAGCTAGCGGTACGTATGATAAAATTTGAAACAAAATTAGTGCTAGTCTTTGGTACGGTAATTACTTAGACGAAGTAATAAAAAATTAATAACTCCAAATAAACCCTATTTGCTCTAAAATTATTTTAAATATCTTCTGTGAAATGCTTATAATGGCCAGTTACTCGAATTATTTTGCTCCATTTCAGTGTATTTATCACAACCCTTTTGGTTTTAGTGAAAAAAAAATATTCAGATTTTGGTAGCAATGTGATCAATAATTATAGGTTTTGGAAATGGCAAACTGGTGTAGCTATATGGTTTTCTTGCCAACATAGAACCTCATTAATTCTTAAGATTTAAAATATTCCTCAACTGCTTGACATCATATCGAATTATGACCATTATAGTCAACTATCAGAGAATAAAATCCATTGTTTAGTTTTCTTAACATTTACAAAATATATCGAAAGTGACTCCTTTTTTTAGCATAAATTACCATTTAATTTGTTATAATATAGTTCAACCAAAACATTTTTTTAACAATCAATCAAAATATGATAAGTTATCTCAGTGTTCAAACATTAGTTCATAAAGTTTTTTAACAATATCGTTTACGATCGTTGAATAAACTGAGAAATGTTAGTATGAAAAATGCAACTTCTCGTAAATGCTCCATACAAAGTAATACAAATTAAAGATCTAATATTAAATGTTATAGGAAAAATATATAAACAACTATTTTCAAGTCAATTTTCTGGTACACATTTTAAAATTACTTTTAAGTTAGATAGATAGACATTCTTTATTGTTCACCATAATAGAAAAAACCGGTCAAGAGCGAGTCGGACTCGCGCACCGAGGGTTCCGTACCTGTGGCGGGCGGGGCGGGCAGACGACGACGAGAGCACTTAAAAGATCGTCCACACTAAACAACACACGTCACAAATAATAATACCACTCGATAACTCACAATTAGTGGACTGTAAACACTCAAAAGTCTTCATAGGATTATCGCCGGCTGGACGAGGAAGGCGGTTGAACACTCGGTCGGAAAAACACTATCACGGAACACACCAGTTAACAGTGTTCATAAACTAATGTCACTTCACATAAATGTCACACCAATGTATCACAAATTCTTTTCACCATTTTCACATTTATTGTAGTCGGCGCAGTCAATGTTCGTAGCAAGATACGTAGCTCCGTAGCAAAGCACTAATTCACACTTATAACATAGTCAAAGTTACTAATTCACCACATTGAAACATATTATTTGGAGCACTAAAATCTTAACATTGTCGCGCTTACTGCCAGGATGCACCTTATTACTGGGACCTTTACTTCATAATGAAACCACTATTTAGTGTTTCTTCTTTTATTTCTTCCTTTTTCTTCCTTTTACAATGATATCTTCATTACTGGAAAACTATCGGAAAACTATGCGCTTACTTCGACCTCTCCGATTTATATATCGATCGAAAATTAATCCTAGAAAATTCGGAACCAATCAGATTTCTTGGAATTTTCATGAAAATCAATCTAGAACTTTCTAGTTTTTCTAGAACTCGGACCTCTGTATCGCACAGTATGTCTGTCCTGTTCACGCGCAACTGTCTTTGTCTAATTCTAAACAAAACTATCTCTATCTCTTTCTAATATCGAAATAAGCGGTTATTTTTACAAACCTTTGATAAAACTAACTCAAACTTAATTTCTATAAATAGAACTATAAACATCTAATCGATTATTAACTATTTTAGAACAAAATCTCAAAAATCTCAATTATATCAAAATATATTTACACAAAAACCTTCGGGGGCTTTCTATGTGGTATTGCCCCTTTGATATGCCTAATTTCCAAAATTGGGGCTTTGTCTTTAAGGTATTGCCCTGTTGGTATACCCTATTTTACATCGAAAAAAAAACTGAAAATTACTTACAGATAGCAAAAACCTAGATTCTAATAAGAACGTAAAGAACTAATACAAAGGTCTAACTAACAAAGTCTTACATCTAAAGCGTAGATTCACTAAGTTAAAGTCCTTAATTTATTATTCATAAGTCTCACTTCACTAATTGCAATTCACTATTATAAGTTTAACACTTATCACTTTCAGTATTAATTTTATCACTTATAACGTGTCACTAACACTCTTAATTCACTTGCGTCGCTAACAGTACCATCATAATTGCACCATCAAACCACACTGCAGAGTAGAATAATAAATTAGTATTGCAGTTTTAGGCCAGCGCCATCTCTTGACCGATAGTGGAACTAATGTTAACTTTTTTAGAAATTTGATAATTTCTAAAAAAGTGTGCTATATTGAGACATCGTTTTATTTTTTCTGTAATCTTTATATAAACTGCTATGACATAGAATTATTTGAGATTTTTCTCTTTGCAAACTTCGGAGATAAGGGGGGGGGGGGGGGGGGGGAACGGTATTTTTTTATACAATTTTCACAATAAGTCGAAAGGCCGCATGGCCTTAAAAAAAAGAAAAATTGTTTAAAAACGTGCAAACGACGCTCTTTCATATGATACCCCACATGCCCTAGTTGCCCTACTTCAAATTTTTAAGACCCCTTTTCAGTCCCTGTTGTAAAAAAAATCATTTATTTTTTTATTTATTTCTTATTCGCAAAATAGTTGGACAAATGTCATCTTAAACTATTCCAAATTTCAAGTTGATACCATTAGTAGTTCTCGAGATATCCAGCTGTGACAGACAGACAGACTGAGTCACACCATAAGGGTTCCTTTTTTACCATTTTGGTACGGAACCCTAAAAACATAACAAGGAAAAATACTGATATAGAACAATTTGGCGGCCTTATCATGAAAAAGCTAAGTTGTTTTTAGTTCAAAGAATACTAACAGCAGTGCATTTGATCCATGTTCTTGGACTTTCAAGTTAATAATGTCAAAGGTTTTAGGTAGGAGACATGAATCCCTGCCTCACAGACGTCTTGGAGGCGAGCCAAGTGACTCCGCAGCCTTCTATCGCTAGTTCTTAGTTCAACGATGTGTAAATGAAAATAACTTGCCTTTAAGCTATTAAATAGTTACCGATCTTGTGTTATATTAGTATATTATAGCATAATAATATCACAATAATAATTTAATATTTTTTTACAATAAGGTATTAGAGGTATGAATTTTATCTGAGTAGAAATAAAGTTTGAATTCTTTGCTTTGGCACATAATAAATAATTGGGTTAAACAACAAAGTTATATTTCTTATAAAAATAATTAATTGTTGTTTTGTTACGATTTTTTTTAAGTTTTTACCCATTAGGTATCTAGCCTACATAATATAGGTACTTGCATCTTCGGCGGCTATTAAATGTTTTTGCCAATTGGTTCATATTGGATACGTTAAAAGATGTAACTGCCTTACCATTGCGATGAGACCAAATTTTTGAAAGCTACATACAGTTATTATGAAATGCTAACAGCATATTCGGCAGCTGAAAAAACTTTCTGAACAATCACAGACAGTCAAACCTTTTTAGCCTTTTTCTTTCCAACGGATGAGTTTGTTGAACAATTTTCGTGAACTTAAACAAACTTCAGAGCAATAATATTATGATAATCAAATTAATTCTGCCCTAACTTTTAAGTGGATTAAATAAACCTAAAGTTTAGCACCTATGTTGATATTACCTGAAATAAAACACTTTTTAACGGATACTAGCGCGGTTTTAAATACTTTGGTAATTAGTTGGTTTGATTATTGATTTTCTCGACGCTTCGGCACCTTGCAGCTGCCGTGGTCACGTTAATATTATCTTTTTTACAGAGATTTTAAACCTTCTATGAGATCTGTCAGATATAAGTCAGACTCTTGAATAGCGACGATCTAGTGAAAGTCGCGTGAAGTTGCTACATTATGAACAGCATCACGAATGTCGTGGAGTCCTTTAGGAGTCCTAAGCACAGTAATGGTCTGCTAATCGCTTCCAGAATACTTAAAATAATGATTATTATTAGGATCCAGTAAAAAACTTCGAATAATGATCAACGATTTCACAAAATAAACTAGAAACAAAATGTTTTCTATCAATGTTTTATTATATTCTGGCAGCCCCTTTATCTGTACTAACACGTATCACGTAACACAATATCTCGTAACACTTTTCTCATTGATCGTTTATGTTATTGCGGTTGTATTTTTTTATGGGCTACTTATTTGGTGTTACGCCAATGAAAAGAAAATGTTGAGTGCGTTTGGCGGAGATCGGTGACCAATGGGTAGACATGATGATGGCTTGGTGTCAAGAAGGTTGTATCTTTCTTTTTATTAATTTGTTGCCCCAAAAGTAAAGGGTTGCCTAGGACTTGCACTAGGTACCTACCCTTTCTCCTTCACTAGCAGATCCGACAGAAAAAGTAAAACATCATGTGCTGCGTATTTTGGTCGGACTTATTACACATCGTAGAGAGAAAACGGTTATTCCAGAGTTTACACCAAAGAAACACCGACTAAACTGTTTACAGAAACATACAATCCAATGCAGGTGTTATTTAGCAATAGTCTTCTATAGCCGCTAGGCGGGCGCTCAATCGACTGGCAAAAATGTACCAACTCCCCTCGCTTGTAAAAACAGCGGTACCAATTTTCTATGTTTCACAGCCATGAATGTTGAAAAATGTCACTTATTTTTTTCATTGCCCATCAAAGTTAATTCGAATTGTTTTAAACTTCTTCTGTTATTCATTAATTCACGGTTTCGCATCGTTCGTTTTAATTATTCTCTCGTATTGGATTCATTTGCGGATAGGTACTAAAAGCGGTGGGACCTCATCATACATTCATCAACGAGGCGGGACTGCCAAACATGCGGGTTTGCCAATCTTTGCTTCGAGCACAGACTAATATTTAACTTTGCAAAACCAGTTTCAATCTGTGTGCAACTGCAGGATTTTCTTTATTGCAACGTTTGCATTAAGCTCATCATTCCAAATGCTATCAAAGTTTGTGTGTTATTCAAATATAAACCAAATTATATTGATACGGTCAAATCTATTTAAGCTGTCACGCGTATGATTAACGCAGTCTGCGCAGTATTTCCTCGTTTTAAATTATATCATTGAGTAGAATCAATGGAGGTATATACAGAGTGGATTTTTAAAACGGTACATTAAGGGCAGGTACCTTAACCGTTATAGTTACAGGAAATCGTTCCTAGGAGACCATCCATAACTTTTTAAGATATTCTGAACTGCATTCACAGATTTTGGAAAAAAATTACCTGTTAGCAAAAAAAAATGCTAAAATAGAAAAAAAATTTTTTTTTTGCCAATCGATCCTATTTTGTGTGGGGATCAAAAGACTCTATGGGATTATTTAAGGTATGACTACTAGAAACGTCAGAAATCACCAAAAACTTTTTCCATACAGTTTGTACTGAAAAACGGTAAACCAACTCGAAATATTTTTATTGCCAAACGATCCTATTTCTTACTGTGATCAAAATACTCTTTGAACATAACTGAATTTTGAGTACAGTACAAAATACCTTAAATGATCCCATAGAGTCTTTTGATCCCCACACGAAATAGGATCGATTGGCATAAAAAAATAGTTTTTGGTATTTTAGCATTTTTTTTGCTAACGGTAATTTTTTTCCAAAATCTGTGAATGCAGTTCAGAATATCTTAAAAAGTTATGGATGGTCTCCTAGGAACGTTTTCCTGTAACTATAACGGTTAAGGTACCTGCCCTTAATGTACCGTTTTAAAAATCCACCCTGTATATGTATTATGGACACATTCTTGTTACATAACGCGCCCAGTTGAAATAAGTAAGTGGATTTAATGCTTTGGAAATGTAACATTTAACGGTTTGAGTATATTGAAGAAAATAATATTATTTCTAAAAACTTCAGTTATAGGTAAAAAGTAATATTTTTATTAAAGTACCTTTTTATAATACTTTTAACAGATACTTTACCTACAAATAGTATCAATACTAATGAATTCTAAGCCTCAGAATTATTAATTTAAAGCATTTACAAATTTTATTTTATTTAAACTTTTTAAATAAATAAATACAAAGTTTACAGCAACAGTTTTGTGCAAGAATGCTGCCACACGATCTTTCTAAAAGCCCATTTTGATGCAGTTTCGGCTAAGCTGCCTATTTGTGGTCAGTTTTATCCGTCTCTGACCACAAATTGAAACTGTTAACGTTTGAAGTTTTCGTGCTATTCAGTGCTATTGGGGCGCAATAGCGTGGAATGCGGACGGTAGCGACTGCGGGAACCGCACGTCCCGTGCAATTTGAATTTGTTTATTTTATTGTTCGGTACATCGAAGGCTGTACGAATTTGAAAATTGACAATACTTTCTCACTGTCAGTATCGTCAGTACGTTTACGACTTTAATTCAAGAGTAACATTATTAGATTGAAATGTAAATCAAAACACAGAAACACATAATTAAAATTTTAATCTACATGACTTTTGAAAACAGTCGTTAAAATTGATCTTGATATTTTTCTGGTAATATGGGGACGTGTATAGGGGACACATAAATACATAATAATACCACAGTGTATAAAAATATATGTACTGTGATCTTAAACTGTGATAAATACCCAGCAAATTATATGTTTAACAAAACTTTTGTTACTTTTTGTTCCTGTCCATCTCATATATGTTTGATAAATATTGTAGTTTATTATTTATATATTTTTTTTAATATAATTATGTTTTTATAAATATTAAATCATATGGTTTGTATTTATTTCTATTTTACCTCATGTACCGCCTTCATTGATATCTGCTTCCTAAAGGTTTGACTGGGAGAGAATGCTTTTAGCATCAAGTCTATCTTTTGTTTTATAAATGTAAATAAATAAAATAGAAGGTGGTAGTTTTGGTTTAAGAACATTCCTATTAAGGCAGTTTTTGTATAGAATGTCTTTTAGCAGATAGTTTTTACTTAAAATAATCTAAACCATGGTATAGTTTTGTTTAGAAATTCCAATGATTCTTAATAGCTGTATACTGTGGTATAGGATTTTATGTTTATAATGATGTGACACAATATATGTAAATGTTTCTTATTATAATATAAAATTTAAAAAAACAATATGCTGAAAACCTGTCAAAAAACTTAATTTTTTCAGGATATAAAAACTCGTTAATAAAATAATATAATCATGAGTGCACTATCTCCTTTCACCTCAGGATGTAATAGTTTTCGTTATTGCATATAAAGCCGGTGTACAAACAATGGACTTTAGTTTTATAACCAGAGATAATGTTCCACATCACGTACGTTATATCTTATGAAATCTTCAATTTATGGAACATTTTAGTTTACAAAACAAAATAATTTTCTTATAAGTATTCTGCGTTGATCATTGACATGATTTATTTACAGTGATACTATTAAATAAAATAAAAAGGTATAAAGTTTTTTAAAAGGTTTTAAAAAGCTCTAAAAGATTGACACTTAACTTTCCTATTTTTGAAGCCTAAAGTGTTTCTATCTTCTAAGAGGTTTATTTTTATAGAATACTTTTTAAAAGGTATTCTATCAAAATATCACACACCCTCTTCACACACACACACATTCACTTACACTTTACTCATCATGAGTGAGAGGTTAATTCTACACTAATGTTAGTTTTATATTGCCATATGGCAATATCTACTTTTAGTTTTTAGGGTTCCTTACCCAAAGGGTAAAAACGGGACCCTATTACTAAGACTCCGCTGTCCGTCTGTCTGTCTGTCTGTCACCAGGCTGTATCTCATGAACCGTGATAGCTAGAAAGTTAAAATTTTCACAGATGATGTATTTCTGTTGCCGCTATAACAACAAATACTAAAACAGAATAAAATTAATATTTAAGGGGGGCTCCCATACAACAAACGTGATTTTATTGCCGTTTTTTGCTCAATATTAATAACGACAATAGGTAGACAATTGAAATTTTCACAGCTGATGTATTTTTGTTGCCGCTATAATAACAAATACTAAAAACAAAATAAAATTAATATTTAAGGGGGATCCCATACAACAAACGTATTTTTTTCCATTTTTTGGTAGGGAACCCTTCGTGCGCGAGTCTGACTCGCACTTGTCCGATTTTTATAATAATCATCTGTTGTTAAACCTTTTGTGTAAGAAAGAATAAACGCTGCATGCACCCGAGATAAAGGGTCTCTATAGTTTTAAAAGTTTTAGTTTTACATTTTTTATTATATATTATTATCCTGAGAAAAGGGTCTTATGGTGGGTACAGTCCAAGCGTTAACATAGTCTAGATTCAAGGAAAATACTAAGACACTAAAAACAGTACTGTGTTCACTGTGTTCATATTACAGATAGTTCCGATACCTGAAATACCAATAAAAGTAGGGCGCTAGCTTTCCTACCTGTGTCTGGGGATCCAATAACGAAAATAAACTTGACTCCAGAAAACCTAGACACTAATAACATCCAAGAAAAATAGATAACACCTGTTTTCTAGAGGTATTTTTTACTGCCATCTACGATTTTCAGCTGTCGTGACTGATCGGAAAACCCATCAATAGTAAAACATTATTTGTATTTGTTTCCATTGGGCGGTTTTAGTCAGATCGATCATTTATAGTTGTTTGTAGGTAATATCAGTTAATAAATTATACACGCTGAAATTATTTGGTTCCCGCAGTAGGGTGGTTCCACTCATGATAACAAGCAACTTTTACAATGGGGCCAACTCTGATATCGCGAAGAAAAATCAGCTGTTCCATACAAAAGCGCAATACCTACTCGACCTTAATGTATGGAACAGCTGTTTTTTTGTGATATCACAGTTGGTCCCATTGCAAAAGTTGCTTGTTATCATAAGTGGAACCACCCCAATGCGGGAACCAAATGATTAAAATTTCACGATTCATATGGTTTTATAGTTTGGATTATTTTTCATACTTTATTGACATTTCGTCATCAGCTTTTTTTAATGACCTCACTGCTGTGGCACAAGCCTTCTTATGAGCGAATATGCCATAAACGCGGCACAATGCCGATTAATTAAAATTTTTAAATTATGATTTTTATTTATTTACAAAACTACAGTTACAATTTAGTTACAAACGACATTATTTTCGAGGATCATTCTCTCTGAAAGCTGACGTTGAGTGACCATCAGCCATTTTAATGTCCCCACAGCTGGGACACAGGCGTTTCTTACGGGTGGATATGGAGGATAGGCCATAACCAACCACGCAGGCCCAATGCGGATTGGTGGGTGTAAACGACAGCAAATGCACCTGAGAGCAACGGCTTAACGTGCCTTCCGAAGTACGGAGGAGATCGAGATAATACATTTTTGGTCACCCATCCCATGACTGACCCTTGCGAAAGTTGCTTAATCTCCGCAATCGCTGGGCAGGGCGCTAAACCATCTGCGCTCGAGCTCACGTTGAGTATCCCTTCATAATTATAACTCTTCTATGAAAATATCTACAGAGGTTACACAGGTGACCGGCCCAACATGCAGCCGATGAAGCACAATGCCCATCCAGGCCAAACTGGTTAATGAGCTGAAAAACTATAGTCGTCCGCGTGTGGCGACCTCTTTCGCACCCGTAACTTTTACTTTGCTCATCCTGTATTAATAAACCATGGTTTCTATCTTTAACGTGCGTGCTTTCAACTTTTTTCATGAACAGTTTTATTATCTTAGGAACAAGGGTGAGACTCACCCTAGTGGAAGTAAGAGGTTTTATAATCATATTGAGTGGTATTTTTGGTGAAGCTAAAATTACAGTACATTGGTATTGCGCAAGCTGTTGGACATCAAATTACAAATTTAGTTTTAGTCATACAAGTTTTAGTCACAATTACAAGTTTTAGGCGTATGTAGAATAAAAAAAATGTTATGTGGTTAATATCTAGAAAATTGATAAAACCTCAAATATATTATGCTGTTTTTGTTTATAAAAGAAAAAATTGGTAATTATTTATGAAATATTCAAAATATTATAAAGGTACCTACTAAATAGAAGAAATAAAATCGTATGTTTTTAAATTAATAATGCTGAGTTATATTTTTAGGAGAGTGACTTTTTCTCAACATACGAGTACTTTTATGACAAAGATTTTATTTTAAGTAAAAGATTTCGAGAGAAACCCGGCGGTTTTACGTGATTGCCAGTTTTCTATAAAAACGGTGTGATAATGAGGGCTTTTCAAAATGACAAAAAACTGTAGGTTTCATAGATGGCGTTGTTAAAAATGTATGTGTCAGTGTATTCTTTTACTAAGCTCTTCTAAAGCCCGCCGGTAACGATAATTGCGATTGTCAATTTTTCCGTCAATTCCATTGTTGGAGCAATTGACAATCGCTTCAATTGCACGCGTAAATGATCAATTTTTCCGTCAATGGGCGTCAATTGCGGAAAAATTGACAATCGCAATTGATCGTTACCGGTGGGCTTAAGAGTACGTACTCGGCTTACTCAACAGCACCTTCGCGATCGTTTCGTGATCGTCAATTTGACATTACAACGTTAACGACGACCACGGCTTTACAATACATGAGTTTCGTTATTTCTTTATTTCTTTCGTTATTTCAGGTTATTTCACATGCTAGTGCCCGTGTGCGTGGTTCTAAAAAAATTCATAATTTTGTTTATGGTTCATGTAGGGTAACCACGTAAGTGGCACACAGAGTACCTATATTTATCGGTCTTTGAAAATAGGTCCTTCCTTGGCTATTTTTCTGTTCAAATAATTTGCATAAAAATCAAAAAAAATCTCCTCTTTGCGTTCAAATGTTTATTTTTCACTATATTCCGCTACCTATAAAGTTTAAAATGTGTAAAACGACTTATATACCTATAACACTTATTTTTTCAGATTATATAGAGTATTTCGTAATTTGTTAGCTCAAAAACGTGTAGGAAAACTTTCCATTCGATACTTCTTATAAAAAAGTAATACGCGCTTAAAATTTAAAGTATCGAATTTTTCATAGTCACCCTATATTGTTGACTTATATGATTACTCTAACTCTATGGTAGTGACATAGCCAAGACAAAACACACCATTCACGCAACGACCTAAAGAGCTACAACCAAATGGATTGTCGTAAACTCTAATTTTTAAACCGTACTATGCAAAAATTGTTTTAAATCAAAGGAACCATATTACATTAAATATTGAGACATTCATAAGATTCTGATAAGTGTCGTAGCGTGAATGTCTTCTTAAATCTTCGTGGTCTCCTCCATCATAGACAACATGTGGGAGTGGTCATTCGCAAGTGCTTACGCAAATGCACAATTTTGACAACGATTTCGTTAAAGATCACGCTTTCCACAGATAATAAATACCACTATCCAAAACCTTGTCGTTATCGTCAAAATGTTACCCTTATTGGGTATTTTTCCCTCAATGTATGGTATTCATTCATGACTTGGGGGTTTATATTGATTAATTAGGGAATTTTGCAGTTCATTTCGTACTTTTCTCTTAAGGTTACCCCACTTAAAGTGGCGCCTCAGAAGTTTTTATTTAATAAGTTATTAGTAGAAAAAATAAAAAAATTGTTTAAAAAAAACAAAAAACCGACTTCAAAAAACCTACCTCTAAAAAGCAAGAAATAATATTCGTAATAATAAAAACACGTCTATTGAAGTCGGGTGGGGCTGGAGTACAAATTCCTTTTTTAGGGTTCCGTACCTCAAAAGGAAAAAACGGAACCCTTATAGGATCACTTTGTTGTCCGTCTGTCTGTCTGTCCGTCCGTCTGTCTGTCAAGACCCTTTATCTCGGAAACGCGTGGAGGTATCGAATTGAAATTTAAACCATATACTAAGGTCTACGGGCACTTGAAGCTGTAAAAAAATCAAACTTCTAAATTAACGTAAAAAAAAGATACTGCCGTTTAGGGCGCAAAAAACGCATTTTCGATACTCTCAAAGGAATCAAAATTCATAGGGTACTTACCGTTGACCTAGAACTATGAAATTTGGCAGGTAATAGCGTCTTATACTACACTTACAGGAATAAATCTGAAAACTGTATATTTGTAATTAAATCATAATAAAATATGGTCATTAAAATACGTAATTATTAATCATCTTGGTGAAACAACGGTATGCGCGGCATTGCGCGGTCATAGTTTAACTTTTAATTACTTTTGGATTAATCGCGCCACTAATTCTTTTAAAAATATCAATATTTATTATTATTAATTATTCAGATCCTTTCAAATATTGTTATAGTTAATTACTTTTAAAAATAAAATTAAAAAGTAATAAATTTGGCTCTAAATATTTTCGCAACATGGCGGTGTGTCACGCTGTATGACAGGGGGTCTTCTTCTTCTTATTTTTGTTTTGGCAATCTACTTTCTTCTTGGAAGTTATTTTTGCCAGTGTCAAGTGTTGAATAGTTCAGTGGTAGATTGTTTCAGTTTACATTAAAATGCGGGTGCATCGCATTCCAATGTTGCTTGGAGCATTTGGCACCAAGTATAATCAAGACAGTTTACTCGGTAAGGTCAGCCGAGGTAGCCACCACTACAATAAAAGTCTCGGCTTCACACAACCAAAGGGTCCTGTTGGAATACACGCATTTTCTCTAATAACATTGCGATAGATAAAACCATTTCACAGAACATTATACAGTGTACTATCGATATACAGCGCCATCTGTTGACAATCAACAGTACTTGTATTTTATACAGGTGCGGTGGGTTTGTAATTATTTTATTTTTTCTCAAAAATGCTTGGAAATTCGAACATTATTTTGACAACCTTCTTCGTGCTAAATCAGAGTTTACGGACAGACCTAAACCGCGCCGTCAATATTTGTATGAGAATCCATTACTAACGTGTTATAATGGATTTTCATACAAAATTGCCGGCGTCTGTCCAGCAATGTTTCTATTAAAACTCATTACACACGTGTAATTCAGAAATGGAACGAACTTTTCAATGAAACAAATATAGGTATCAAATGTCGCCTTGATGAGCGAGCACATTCCAAAATATTTTTTTAAATATTCGGTATACTGGTATCACGTGAAAGGCCTTGATGAGCACATTCCGAAAAATTGAAAAAAAAAAAACGAAAAAAAACTGTTTTGGTGCAATATGGGTATCAAATGAAAGGCCTTGATGAGCGCATTCCAAAAAGATAAAAAAAAATAAAAACGAAAAAAAAATTTTTTTTCAATACCTATGGGTATCAAATAATAGTTTTTTGAAAAGTTTTTTGGAATATGCTCATCAAGGAGCATATTCCAAAAAACTAAAAAAAAAATTAAAAAGAAAGGTAATTTTTTTTGCAATATGGGTATCAAATGAAAGGCCTTGATGAGCACTTTCCAAAAAACTGGAAAAAAAATAAAAAACTGGAAATAAATGAAAAAAACTGGATTTTTTTTCAATATGTGTATCAAATGAAAGGCCTTTATGTGCACATTCCTCTTTCCATTTTCTTTTTTCAATTACTGTAAGTAATTTAAAATTAAAATAAAAAGCTTAAAACTTTTAAAACTAAAAAGTTAAAAGTTTAAAAGTACTACACAAGCCTTGGCCGCAACTAGGCATTGATGGACTAACGTATGTTCTTCAATGCCTGTCTTGAGTGCCGCTGCAGTAATGTACTATTCCATTTCAAACTTCGCCCGTGGTCAATTCTTTGTCGTAATCCCTGGAAGGGTTATTTTCTACGTGGCGACAAAGGATTTCAAATGGTTATCTATATATAGCAGTCTGCTGAACGGATTTTGATGGTATTTTTTTACAGTTTGGTAGCTTGGAGTCCAACTTATAAACTAAGCAATTTTTCACATAATTCCGGTAGGTAGAACCTGGGATAAAGCTTGAACTCTCCGTAGTACAGTTTTCATATAAAAAACTAATAACTACCAACCACTTTTTTTCAAAATATTTCCTTTGTATCGACACAACTTTTCTATAGCTTTATTTTATGTATAGATGTAGGTCTGTACGGAACCCTCGGTGGGCGAGCCCGACTCGCACTTGTCCGGTTTTTTTTAATTCTAAAAGCCCCACCCGACTTCAATAGACGTGTTTTTATTATTACGAATATTATTTCTTGCTTTTTAGAGGTAGGTTTTTTGAAGTCGGTTTTTTGTATTTTTTAACATTTTTTTATTTTTAGTGTAGGTACCTTTTGTATTAGGTAGTGTAGGTATATTATTTAGGTAGAAAAATCGGCTCAGCCAAACGTGAGTTAATCGCGGAGAAACATACATACATGCGGGTCAAACTACGAACCTCCTTTTTTAAGTCGGTTAAAGAACTACACTTAAGATATAACTTTTCAAACAAAAAATATAATTATCTTATTCAGTTCATGAACAAAAAAGTTATACGACTGATCATCGAGGTAGTTCACACAAAAATCATACTACTTTCGTGCTTTTTTCAAGATTACTTGAAAAGTACTGCACCGATTTCAAAATTTAAAAGAATGGGACCAACTTGGAAGTTTACCTAATGTAATAACGTTTGAATTATTTCAATCGGTTCAGCCGTCTTCGAGTAATCAGTGTACATACAAAAAAAAAAACAAAAAAAAAAACGGGTCGAATAGAGTACCTCCCTCCTTTTGAAGTCGGTAAAAAAGATTTTAAATATGTTTTATGTGGAATTTTTAGGGCCCATGGTCTAGTATTTTTAGAAGGTATCACTACATTCCCACGTAGTCATTCGTAGAAGTAGATAGCAAATGTGTAAAACACGGCCACTTTTAGCAGTTTTGCTATCTACTTCTAGCAGTGACTACGAGGGTATGTAATTATACCCTCTAAAATTACTAGACCGTAGGCCCTAAAAATTCCAAGTAAAACATTATTAAAATCGTGGATTAGAATTATAATATTAAACAAAATTCACCGCGGCGCCACTTTCACTCAGGGTGCCACCTTAATGTATGGTATTTAATAACTTGGGGGTTTTTATATTATAGGGAATTTTGAATTTTGAAAAACAGGAATATTAACATTATGTACCCAATAGATACCCAGGGACCGGAAAACCCCTTTTTTTGGTTAAGCCAGTTGTTAGGAAAACCCTATTAAAAAGCTTACCAAATGATAGGGTTTCCCTTTCGATAGGGTTAGTCGACGATATGCTTACCGTATTGATAGGGTTTTTGAAAAAAGTCTATAAAATACCCAATCAAAGCAGTTCCGGTCCTTGTAGATGGCGAACTGTATTATGCGTCTAAAGGACTTTATGACCTCTATAATAAGCATTTGTCACCGTTAGCTAGACAAGCCCCCTACTCTAATGGCCACTTTTCTATTCGTTCGCTAACTTAACGCTTAAAAATAAGCAATTTAACGATCAAGTCACACGTCGCAAGTTTATGTAAATCACAGACATTGTTGTTTTGTATGGAATTGACAAGCCTACGACACATAATTTTGGAGTTTATGGCTTATTTTTAATTTTTAAGTTAGCGAACGAATAGAAAAGTGGCCATTTGAGTAGCCCCCCAGATATATTTTTGTCAGAATTGAAATGATTTGACCTTCGGAACGCTAATTCACCAACATCGAGTAGACATTTTAACCAAGTGTATAGCAAATTCCGATAACATATCTCTCAGTATAGCACAATATGAGAAAGATCTTTTATTGGATCATTTACCTATTATGAAACTATTGTGCATTATAATTTCTTGTTAAAGAGGAGAGATATCTAGACTATAGCAAAAAATATGTTTCGGACAGGCTTATAATATCGACTTACTGGGGACAGATAAGTTTAACTATTTTTTAGCCAACAACGTCACGTCCCAGTGTATCTTTAGCGCTTAATTACACACAGATTTGTAATGAAACGTTTTATTCATGTAATACAAAATTTAATTGATATAAACTCCACCTTCTTTCAAAAATTTTCACACTGTACCTCTTCTATACTTTGTATACAGGATTTTTAGAATACGTTTTTCAAGAATTTCTTCTTCGGCGCTATTAAACTTACTTTTTCGTTGTATTTTGCGATATTAATTGATAATTATTCGTAGGTACGTAAGGAGCAGTACTTTGGAGCATTTAAATCTTTGTATATTGATTGATACTTTTTTTAAATAAATTGTTATTTCCTGTCTCTGCATTTGTAAGCGCTTTAATCACAAATCATTCTCATAAATTTACGAGCTGAAACAACAAACATAAATAATTAAAACTGTAAATAAATATTTTTTCAAACTTGTTTGAAGCTGACATTGGCACTTGATTGACACCAAATTGTCACTAAAGCGATGCAGAGACAAAAAGTCTATGTGGTCGTTCGTCGTTATCTTTACGAAGCGAATGTGCCTTTGCGTACCAATTTGACAGGCGGTGTCAGTTATTCATAGTGAAATAAAAATTCACGTCGTATGATCTTAGTTGCTCGTTAGAGCAACGAAAAAAGCCGATAGAGGAGTCGACTCACTGACTGTATCTTACACTGTTTTACGATCACGATCACGACGATCGTCAAATTGTGCTGTTGCGTAAGCCTAGATAAGGTTGGTTAGATGTAACCCTAAAATGTTTCTCATTCGGCAGATGTCAGCCAGCGAGCGCTTATTTTGTCTTTGGTACAGGCCGTTTATTTTTAAAAGCCAATTTTGACACTTCTCTTTCCATCAACGCCATTTAGTAAGGCAAATAGTTACTATTTTTATTTTTTAAATGTCACTTTGAAAAGCTCTCATTTTTTATATTATGTTGTCTATGAATCATAAAGTTATATACCAGGAATACTAACTTTATGCTAAGTTATATATCAGGTATATAACTTAGCATAAAGTTGGTATTCCTGGTATATAACTATAACTTTATGCGCTATGAATACAAAATGCACAATTCACCCTCCCCCCCCCCTTCCCCGCCCGCGTCACCATATTGAAAAAAAAAACCGGCGAGTCGCACTCGCGCACGAAGGGTTCCGTACCAAAAAAATCACGATTGTTGTATAGGAACCCCCCTTAAATATTGATTTTATTCTGTTTTTAGTGTTTGTTGTTATAGTGGCAACAGAAATACATCATCTATGCAAATTTCAACTGTCTACCTGTTGTCGTTATTAATATGGAGCAACAAACGGCAAAAAAAAATCATGTTTGTTGTATGGGAGCCCACATTAAATATTTATTTTATTGTTTTTAGTATTTGTTGTTATAGCGGCAACAGAAATACATCATCTGTGAAAATTTCAACTGTCTAGCTATCAAGGTTCATGAGATACAGCCTGGTGACAGACAGAGAGACAGACAGACGGACAGACAGATGGACAGCAAAGTCTTAGTAATAGGGTCCCGTTTTTACCCTTTTGGTACGGAACCCTAAAAACCGGCACTTTCTTCAGATTTTCGCTTATATCTTGTGTAAATGTAGTGCACAATGTTGTAGAGAACAAAATTTCCTATAATTTACGTTTTAAATTTTGTTTCTAGGACTGATAGTTACGGGGTTATCTATTTAAAAATCAAATAACAGAGAGTACATTGCGTATTCCGTTTCGCTTAAGAAATAGTGTTTCAATAAACATATCATGTGACTTTACTTACGTTCTTTGCATAACATTACTCTAGGATGTAGCGAAGATGCAAACTTCAAATTAAGTTAGCGGCTCCACTTCCTTTATCCCTTTGGATTTCAACAAGAATAATACATGTAGTGCAACCTTTTCTCTTCGGGATTTTCTTCATTCCCCCGTTGGGTAATTTCAAATATGAAAAAATCTCAGTTGAATATTAAAATGTTATTAGAAAATATTTGAAAACTTTAGATTTAACTGTCATCAATGTTCCTAGTAAGCTTCGATTTGAATGAATAAACTAAAAGTAAGAAAAAAAGATTGACATTGAGAGGTGGAAGATTTTTTAAATAATTTCTGCATAATAGGCTCATTACTAATGAGCCTCCTATAAATCAATTTCTGTTCCAAGTTTTTAAGCTTCATGAAATAACATTAAATTTTATTTTCGAGTTTCCGGCTCAGCTTCAGCATTCAAATCAGCGTATGCGATATTGTTAACTGAAATGGTTGCCTTTTGTAATTGTAACCAAACAGGCAACCATTTACTAGAATGCATTTATTTTATAAAATTAACTAAATAAAGATTTCATTCATGAATTGAAATTATTCTTAGAAAACGAAAAACTAAAATATTGTTTTTCTCCATGAAAAAGTTATAAATTTCATTTTTCGGCAAAGGGTCATCGAATGGAAAAGTTAGGCTTTGTTTAAAGTGGTTTAAATTACCACCATGCCAACCTAACCTAACCCAGAATCAGTAAATGCTCGTCAAATCTTCTTGGGCGGATTTGGTGACCATTTACTAATTTTGGAGAACAAAATTTTTTTTTTTGGTATGCTAAAGTATTAATTCCCCCTTTCCAATTTCGCTAATTAACGCGGAATACACCGCCTTCTCAGAAATGCCGGTAAGCCGTGAACTTACTGGAGTCTATCAAGGACTTCATTAGTTTCCTGGGTGCCCTCTGTGCCCCAACTTTAGCGGCTCTGTTCTTCGATAGATTTGTTCCGGTCATATTAATTTCGTAAGAATTCATTAAGATACCTTTGCCAGTTAACATTTGTCTGGTATTATGGACAACATCTTTAAAGTTATTTAAAAAAAATGTCATTCACGTCTGAAAATACATTTTGTTAATATGTTTACGAATAAGTTTATAATTAAAAAGTCCGTTCTTAGCTACTCTGCAGACTGCATAATTAAAGTTGTATCGTAGCGTAACGACATTATAAATTTTTGGTTTATGAAAAAAAAAAACTTTTTAGCCCTAACCACAGATAAGTTTATTTACAAAGAAAGCATATTCGTGATCTTATTTAGCATTTGTTTGTCATTTACCATTAATTTCTCATTTAAGTTTAATCGTTTGTTTATGAACATGTTTACCATATAAATGATTGCACGTCATTAAGATATTTGCGCAATTATCCATATATTTTTGTATTAGTTAAGCAATTTTGGTAGCAATCCTAGACGCTATATAATGCCTCCTTATTTTTTATTGCTTTTAGAATTTCCAGAGAGTCACTCCTTATTGTATTCCAGATGAATGGAATTCAAGATGGTTTCCAATCTCAGTTCTTGGGAAATACGACAGCTACAGAATCCAGTTAGAACACAACAAAATGTTAATTATATACTAAACGAGCTACAGTTCCAGCTAAGGATACGAACAATAATAGTCTCCAATTGATCATTGTTAGAAAATAACAAAGAAGTGTTGACAATAAACAGATTTAGCCCTCGCTCGGCGTAAAATAAATTTCAATTTTATTTCTGACAATGAGTTAAATTTTTCCTATTCGAAATATAAATTTGAATTGATTTTACTCTTGTTTACTTTTTGGTGTCTTTCGATGTTGTAAATTAAGATCGCAAAAGTGAGTCTAAAATTTAATTTTTGGTCTTTATTCAAGTTCTAATCTAACCCATACATGTCATAGATTTATAAACTTTCTTCAGTCGATATCTGTCTATTGTTTTGTTCTAGATAGTAAGCTACGAGTTTTTGAGTTCTAAGTAGACTAAATTCTGCCATAATAATTCATCTTATTATGAGGCGTATGCCTACCCATGGGAAACTCACTTTCAAGGCTCAGTCGAGTACTTAATTTTTTTTACGAAGACGCAAACTTTTTGCTTCTTTTTTATTGTCAGGAGCTGGGAGACACTGGTAAAATTCCCACTCTTATTCCTCAACACAACAAATGAACATTATGATGCGTATAAAATAAACGTTTCGAGTTTTATGAAGCAGTAAAAAAACGGAAACCTACGTTTTATACAGTAGGATCCAGCAAACCTTGAAAAAGTAAAAATAATATCATCAGCTGTATTTGCGCGTGGATTGCTAATTTGAAATTATTGTTAAGAGTTTGATAATTTATGTGATTATATTCTTTTAACTAGGCTCTAAAATAATTCAATGTGCAAAAATATTAAAGGTTTATTAGGCTAATTTCTTAAGATATTTTATTTAAGTAAAACGAACTATGAAACTTTGTATTATTTAAACTTAAACCACTACCTAGCTATCTTAAAAAAAATGTATGGATTAAAAATTTAAGTCGCTGTCATAGTTCTGTTACACTCTATTAACGATTACGGAAAAGGACATTAATTACTTTATTACTTAAGGCTACAGAATAATTAGAAATAGTCATCAAGTTTTTTACATACAATCGAATAGTAAAATCACAGCAAAGTTGTCAACGTTGACAAAATACTTTTTCTGGTGGAAAGCCGCGGCACCGCACAGCGAAGGAAATTTATTTTATTATAATTGAATAAACACGCGGGAACAGTGTTGAACAAAAATAACGCACCCAGTCTGGGCTCGGCGCAAATTTTAGTTTCGGCATATTCGTTTTACGCGAGACCACGTTGATCATATTTGAAACGTTTTGCCGTCAAAAATACAAATGTGAACCACTGTGCCGTTTTTAACGAAGTTACTAAGCTTCATTTGGTTTGAAGTGTTTAAAGTTGTGTGAGTTTGTGGATGTGTATTGCTGGCTCCATGTTTAATCATACAAGTAGCTCTTTAAAACTTGCCTCTGGGAACTACAACATCAAAGGCGATGGTTCGATGGATGGCAAGAAGAAAGTAGACAGTAAGTTTTTACTTGAGTACTTTCTTGTATTGTAACAAGATCTATAGAATAAGTATGAAACTGCGCGTATCGTACGCTTTTAGAGAAGATTTTGCATTTTTTACTATTGTAATGTAAACATAACGCTTGCCAAATTTTAAGGAAAAATGTGGTACGATTTACGAACTAAATTAAAAGTTTTTGTCAGTATAATAATTATTGAGTTTTTTAAATATTGAAGTTATGCCAATACACAAAATCATATTAGTTATTTACTACTATTGTTCCAATTACTTTCTTCTTTGGAAAATCATAAAATGTAATAATACTTAATACATTTATTTGTTGAGAAATTTTCCGGACCATTGAACGGATCCACTAACCACAATTCAATTACTCACTTTTGAAAGCAAATTGGCGTTAAATGGAATGTTTTAACTTGTTCGCATTGTATTTGTTGTTATATTTGATACAACAATCATAGTGAACGATTTACTAGACAAATAACGTTATTTGTTTTTAACCGACTTCAAAAATTGAAAAGGAGGACGTTATTGGTATATTTTTTATGTATGTACACCGATTAATCAAGGATGGCTGAACCGATTTAAATGGTTCAATTATAGCATGAGGTTTGATACCAAATTGGTCACAAATTTTGAAATTGTGAAATCGGTTCAGTAATTTTCAGGAAATTATGAAAATACTGTCGTGTTTGTTACCATTTTATATGAGTTTAGATGGAAGTTCAACCATATTTTTTTTGTTTATGAACCGAGTATTCTTTTTTTGTCTGAAAGAATATACTTTTTTGTTTACAATTATATATCCGAATAAAATTTTGTAACTCGTATATCTAGAGCAATGCCTTGCATTAAGTCGTACTTATGTCATTTTATAAAAATATTGGATTCATATAATAAACATGCATCGTAGTACTACAACAGCTATTGTGCTCAGTCGGTAGCAGCGATAAAAAACAATCGTAATATGAAGTTATTTGTATTACAACTTTTAATAGTATATCTGCTTTAAAAGAAATACCATACAGAAAATGTCTCAGATTTCAGCAATACTCGTACGTTCGAATATAACTGGGAGCTTTTATGGAATAACTGCTGATTGTTAGTTTTCCTTCCTCAATTTTTTTCTCACTTGATTGCACTAAATGGGACCAGATTTAATGGAATAAAAAAGAAAAAAAGGTGGTGTGACGTTTTATCGCGCGTTTAATCGAAAAGTGATTAGCGTCAGAGCGATTCCTTTTAGCGAGGAAGCAAATATTTAAGCGGTGGCCAAATCGTTGTTTTTCATACACGGTTGAATGTTAACTTTGCGATTTCGATGAGGTTTATGCGTGTTTTTACGGTTATTACACCGATTCCAATCTTCATAACAACTGAACCTTTCTGATTTAGTGTACGGTTTAACTTCTGAACGCCGGTTTTTTATTTGACACTGAGTAATGTTATCGACTTGATCCGACCCAATATAAATAAATCTTGGAACTAAGGCGGCTATGGGATGAGGAGTTGTGCTATAAAATTTCGTGATTAACACACTGGCGCATAAAATCTTGTATGATTTTTCATCAATCGAAAAAATTTTACGAACAGGAACAAAAATTGAATTTGGAAGTTAGAATTCATACAAAGATTAATTTCAACCTCGGTAGCGTAAAATTATTCATTACCTACCCCAAGGAACTTCACGATTCCTTAAACTTCAAAATATAGTTTCCAAGTGGCGTAAATGCAATAAAATATCAGTACCGGCTGTGTACAGAGCGTGCATTTAAATAATTCTGCTAGAGAAACTTTTACTAAGGAGGAATTCACACAGTATGAAATTTAAACTTTGCTATATCACCGATCTAATACATCAACATTGTTTCGATGTGTGACAGCTGTTATTGTACTTTCCACGTGGTGCAAGATGAATGGTGTATCAGCAATATTAAGTATAAGCGCTAGTTACTTACTCCGTAGGATATTTTTTTAACTTTAACAACTTTTTTATTTCAACAAATTCAGTAACTTGTAGTAAAATTACTTGAATTGTTGTTATTTGAATAGATTTATTCGTCATAACGTCATATTTTTTTTTTTGTGAAATTGAAACAGTTGATGTACTCGTAGGTAGCGTTGTAAGCAGTAGCCCAAAAAGCAAATAGTGAGAATAGGTTAACTTTACAGTTTTGCGTCCCTATTTCTGTTGTTAATTCGTTATAGGTACAACGTTTAAATGTGTTTTCTACCTAAGATTTCCTCCTAGGGTGTCGCCGCCAGAAAATTATCAGCCGAGCGAGAAATTAAAGTAGCCGTGAACGGCATAAAATTAACTAAGTCTTTTCCGTAGTGTTAAGGTCTTAAGAGCGACTTTGGTGTTAAAGTTTTGGCATTATTCCCACGGCGGTTGCTCCGCCAATTGCAACCACAGTTGTCTTAATTTACTCTGAATGTAGCATCTAAAGACGCAATGATTATTTTGGATTGCACTGTGCTATGTGCTCTAATCTGGCTTAGTTAAAGGTGGTTTAAGGAAATGATTTTGTGTAATAATGCAGAGACTTTGTAAAAAGATAACGAAACTGGAATGTTTATAAAAATACAGAACAAATAAGGTAAAATAAGGATTCTATGGTGACCGCGCACCGAAATTCTGTGTGTAAGCCCCCAACAAGGTGGATAGACGATCTGGTGAAGGTCGTGGGAAGCCGCTGGATCCGGGCAGCGCAGGTCCAATCCTCGTGGAGATCCTTGGCGGAAGTCTTTATCCAGCAGTGTGTGTAGTGTTTCTGGTATGATGATGATAACGAATGTCTAGAATCCGGCTGATACACATTTATGTTGTTGTTACTCAGTATCCACAAAAAGTATTAGTCGTTTTTATTCAGCAAAGGATTAGTATAATAATATACCCGTGTCATATTATGTAGCTTAACTGCAACAAGGCAAACATTACGAATGCAAAATTACTTTCAGTGACCAAGCAACTGTAAACTTAAGTACGCAAGTAGTTTGCATACTTAAAAGCAAGATCTTTGCCTTTCCGGCTCGGAATCCTGAGATCGTTTGATATCCATTCCCTCTGTTGAACTTTTGAATATTATTATTTTATCATACAGCCTGAAATACACAAATATTTGGAAAATGAGAGTAGATTTAAAATAATTTCGGCTATACTTTACTCAATTAATTAATGTTAGTAAATTAAATTATCTTTATGAACTGATTTTTAAGTTATTAAAATTTGTGTACTTTATGAAATTAATAAAGATATTTTTTAACAACATTTTTTCTTTATGGTCCTTGACGTAATTAAAAGTATTCTGCCCGAATCTTTATGTCGGGTCCGAACTTGTGTAACGTGTATACAAGGTCATTTTTTATTCACCATCCAAATTTTGAGGATGTGTTCAGTCCATGAAACTGAACAACTTTCTCTAAGGAACACATGGTCAAATATTAAAAGTAAAAATCAACTTTCCATACAAATCAAAGAGATCACGTGATCAATTTAGTATGGGATGACCAACATTTTTTGGCGAAATTTGACACATATTTCTTAGAGAAAGTTGTTCAGTTTCATGGACTGAACACATCCTCAAAATTTGGATGGTAAGTTCAAAATGACCCGATATATTCAGAGATATGTTTTCACAAACACAGTTTCTCATATATTCGAAATAAACCAATAAAAATATGGTTGCAATTTAAATAAACCATAATATATTTTGCATAAAGCTACGAAGAAAGCAAAATATATGTAAATCCATGAATAAGCTCAGTAGAGCCGCCTTCTCGCAACCAAAATGTATGTCAATGGTATACAAAAAGAAGATGCATAAACTCTGCAACAGCATCGTGTATATTTTGAGTCCGTGGAACCATGCCAGAGCGACATCGTGTGATTTTTTATTGCGCGTGAGTCTGCTATCGTAACAGTCACGATTCCAAACAAAGAAGGAACGTAAACAAGAACAAACAAATGACGATCGCTGTCTAAACAGAATTGACAAAAGGCCATCTCGATTCAATCTCGGGAAGAATACCGATCCCATTTCACTGTCCTTTGTTTTATTTCTGTTTTTTTTTGCAGTTGTACGATGCGATCAGACTAGAAAACTTAGCGAGCCCTTACTGATTGTTTCTTTTATATCACTGAATTATTTCCAGGAAAATCATAAAGTATCAGTACCAGTCGTTAGTCTACAATACAACCTACTGTAGATGCTATTTATTAAAAAACAATTTTACTACCTACGAAATTTATTTGTAGGTACTGTACATTAGAGCAAAACAACTTGAGAACAATCTGATATACATTTAATTGCACATTATAAAATGTTATCTAACTCCACTGTGACTTAAAATAAAATCTTATTCAGAAAACATTTCTGAATTCTTTATTGCGGTGTTAAACGATTTAAAGCAAATGTTTACATTTTCAACCAATAGAAATGACGATGGCGTCACCTGCTCGATTTCAGCCAATTAAGTCTACAGTGTTTACTCTTAGGCTAAGAACTCACGAAGCGGTTCTTACCCGCGCCTGCAGCTTCTATAAAATGCAGATACATTTATTCAGTCTCCTTAAGGATGTACTCAGTCCATGAAACTAATACTTATGTTAAAAAAAACCGCGAAATTAGCGTTAAAATATGGAAGTCCTGGAAAACATTGATCCGTATATCTCTTAGAATGTTGATCAGGGGGTCAAGTCTGCTAATGTTAACGTCAAAATCGTGGTTTAATGGTGTTTGAATGGTAATGCTTTTTGACACAGTTCTTGTTTCTTCAACCCAAAACCGAAACACATTGTGTTTCTTAAACCCAAAACGGAAACACATTGTGTCTCGATTTTGGGTTTAAGAAAAAAGAACTCTGTCAAAAAGTATTACCATTCAACACCATTGAACCACGATTTTGACGTTAACATTAGCAGACTTGACCCCCAGATCAGTTGGGTGTGTATTGTGATCTGAATCTCCTCCATTCATTTCCTGGATGGTTATCATCAGATTACAGCTAGGTCAATCCTTGGCGAAGAACCTAGTCTTCAAATTTACCTCGTTTTTATGATAATCGACTGGTGTCCTTAATTATCTGGCCACCACTATTTATAAAAAAATAAAGCACATTTCACGACGCGTTTGCTTAAATAGCCGCGTAATAGTCTTGCGATGGTTGCCCTTTACTCCAGTCTCGTGAGTTTGGAAATAAAATTGCTGTTCCTCCACCGCAGCGCTAGCGAGTGAAAACAGCTACGTGAGTTCTTAGCCTTACACTTGACTCGTTTTACTTGTGCCACAGAATATATAGTACTAAGCGTACAAAAGCCCATCCGCGCGAGGACAATCAAATAATAAGCTACTCTCGCTGCACGGCAATCTTAATATATAAAATCGTCAACTGACTGACTGACTGATCTATCAACGCACAGCCCAAACCAAATTTGGCACTTAGGTTCCTTATAAGGTCTAGGGGTGCACTAAGAAAGGAGTTTTCAAAATTCACCCCCTAAGGGGGTAAAAAAGGGGATCAATGTTTGTATCTCTCTGTTTCGAAGTTAGGATCTTCAAATTTTGTGTTTAGGCTGACGATTGAAAATTAATATATACGTATCTCACACTTTTTTTAAATTTTACCACTGAAGAGGGGAAAAGGGGGATGGAGTTGTATATTGAAAATCCTTCATTTTCGAAGTAAAAATCGGTAAATTTCATATTTAGGCTTAAGGGTGGAAATCCAACGCAACCTATATTGTTATTAGTAGTATTTCAATCCCTATGGGGATGTAATGTCCAGCCTCGTGCGAGGCCCGCCACACGCGGCAAACGTCTTGCCTCGCGAGGCAGCGCGCTTGGTGGTGACCCGCCTAATCGCGTAAGAACGGTTGGTCGGATCCCGGTTGAAGGTTCCACAAGAATTTTCTCTAATATCCACGTGGACGGAGTCGCGGGCTAAGCTAGTAAAGTACAATTCCAATTACACAGCGCTGCGTAATTGCGCTATTGCTGCGCTATTGTAAACGCCTTCTAACCGCATCTCTTTCTGTCGCGTAACTATGTCTCAACTGACACATGACATCCCTGGTGTGCTGGCTCGACTGAGTCAGCCGCGAGCAGTAGGCTATTAGCTTAAAAGTTTAAGCGCAAAGTGAGATCCCCTGCATGTGCCGCTGTTTACAAACATTTAAAAAGAAACATAAATATAAATATTACAAAATCAAACGATCATAAAAATAAATACCTGGTATAATTGAAAAAAGTTTTTCACGAATATAGTAATTATGTAATTTCGAGTCGTCGTTATTATGCCTTTAGTACTTATGTATTTATAATATTTGTTATAATTTGATACCAAAAAGTGAACTTGAGATATGTAGAATAATGCACGTATTTTTTTATAATAAATCTTCACATTTATGTCTTTGCAGTTATGTAAAATTCTCACACACCACACGTAAGAAAATTAAATTCTATTAAAATTTTACAAATTTTAATAGAATTTAATTTTCTTACAGCTTGAAATAAATATTCTCATAGCTTACTAAAAATATACAACAACCTACTTTTTGTAGCGTATCAAACCTTTTGAATACACAAAGCTTTTGTTTGTCTAATCTGACTTATTTAACTTTATTTAAATGAAACGTAATTTCTGCTCCACAGCCGGTGACGTTTCGTACAATAACTCCATTTTATTAGAACATAAAACAGATAAAAAAAACAAAGACTGTGAGAAACAAAACCTAAGCGTACCTCGTTAAGTCCAAGGCAGGTTGAATTAAAATTCGAATGATGGCTGAGCTGAAAATGCTTACCGTTAAAGAATATCTTATCTACCACCTTTTCACTGTGCTCCCTTTATTGCGGCGAACTTAAGATACTTTGACCGAGATAGCTATTGTCTTCGATGCGATGCTTGAGGCTTCAAGCTTTAAGTTAGGGAACGCTTAAGTAAAATATAAAGTGATAAGTGTTGAAACGCCTTGACCGATTGTTTGGTGTAAGTTAGTTTATATTGGAAAATGAAATAGGTTTTTAGGAGTTAGTGAGTGAGTATTCATACATGAGTAGTGAGTAGTTTAAATTGTCTATTTTATTGAACTTTACTTCTATTATTTTATACAAAGAAATGATAAACAAGCACACATTCCACCTAATCTGACTTTAACGTTTAGAACACACCCAAGGATATTAATAACACATCGCTAACTCCCGTCCAATTTCCACCCCTCAGACTAATGAGCAAACAGTAACTAATTACGATATAGTTATCATTGATTGATACAACACTAATGCCGTGTATCCACATTTGCACACTGCGATCTTAGCGATATAAAACGCTTTGCCTCGCGAACCAACGGGATTCTTGCCGTGCGACTTACCACTCAATGAGGTTCGTATTATAGAATCAACTTCACACTTAAATCTCTGCTTGAGTACATTTAGAAAAGGATGGTGCTATTCAACACATATAACACCATCCCTTTCTTACTGTACTCAAGCAAAGATTTGAGTTTGAGCCGCAGAGTATTTGTCTTCTCGCGCAGCTTCAGAATGTCAATGCAAAACAGAGGCAGAGAAAAAACAACATCAGATATTTTTTGCACATTCAAAATGCATAGGTCTATGCAATCAAAATTAATGTTTAGACTGCCAATTCATATTTTTTATTTTCGAATATGTACACAGTGTAACTTAAAAAGGTCGTACAAAAAACTTATTTCATAAAAAGCTAGTAAGTTTGTGGTTTACACCAAACCTCACGGATTTACAGGCGTGTAAAGGTGCGCTTGTTATTACAGTTTGCTTGTCAGATACGGCTGCACCATTAGTTCAGGCGATTCGGGATTTCTTCAAAAGCCTCCATTGTCTGTCTTGTTCAAGTCGACTTCGATACAATACTGTTAAGGCGAAGACTCGTGGAGTGTTTATTGTTTTCTGTAAGATCCACACCGACACGAAAAAATCATCAGAAAAATAAATATTGAGTGTGCTGTCATAGAATTGACACAATATAGAACCATTTAACATTCGATCAATCTCTATTTGACAGTTTAAAGGAGATATAAATGTGACGTTATTTCTATAGTGTGTAGATAAATTGCTTGCGACTGTAGCTATTGTATCCGTCTACTAGGTGTAGGGATGTAGGCATCCCTACACATGGTAGACGGATACACCGTCATTTTGTCGTTTTGGGTGTGTTCTAATCAATGAAGTGAGTGTTCGAATGAATCGTTGGTAGGGCAAAAAAAACTGGACGATTTAAAAGTACTTTTAAATAAGTCTATTTAAATAAAAAATATGTGATCTCTCCATGTTAATCTTCTGTCCAGATACATTCCCAAGTACTTAACTGTTGTTTGGTGAGGTAAGATAGTACCATCAAGTTTAACTGGGGGGCAGTCTTGTTTCTTTAAAGTAAATGTTATATGGGTAGACTTAGTAGCACTAGCTTTTACTCTCCATTTTTTGAACCAGGTATCTATGGTGTTTAGGTGCTCTTGGAGATTATTTGAAGCTGTGTTAGGGTCGGCACTGCACGAAAGCAAGGCTGTATCGTCCGCATATGTTGCCGTCACTACATCGTCTGAGGTGGGTAGGTCAGAAGTGTATACCGTATACAGGACAGGTCCCAACACCGAACCTTGAGGAACACCCGCTTTAATTTCTCTAAGGTTAGATATACTATCATCCACTCTTACTTGAAATAGTCGATCTTCGAGATATGATTTTAGGAGCATGTAAGCTGTATTTGGCAAGCAGAGCTTGAGTTTATATAACAAACCCTTATGCCACACCCGGTCGAATGCTTGCTGCACATCAAGAAATACTGCAGAGCAATACTCCTTTCTTTCCATTGTCTGTCTAATAGTGTGGGCAACTCGGTGGACTTGTTCTGTTGTACCATGATGTGCTCGGAAACCAAATTGATGGTCTGGTAACACCTTTTGGTCTTTTAGTATTGGTAGTAAGAGTTTTAACAAAAGTTTCTCAAACAACTTTGACAGGACTGGAAGAAGACTAATAGGTCTATAAGAGGATACCTCCGTGGCAGGTTTTCCTGGCTTCGCAATCATATTAATAACGGAAACTTTCCATACTAGTGGGAAATACTGCAGTTGCAACATTGAATTAAATACAATTGTTATTAAGACGATTCCTTTTCTTGGTAACTGCTTTAGAACTTCAGCAGTTATGAGATCAAATCCGGGAGCCTTTTTAGATTTTAACTGTGTAATTTGTTTCCATACTTCTCTAGGCTTTACCAACTCTAACGGTAAAGACATCTGCTGGTCACTGTTAATAACAGCATCAATGTCATCTTCTTTTTGCGTCATGTTGGCTTTATTCGGTTGAAATACTCCCTCGATATGATTGGCAAACAATTCAACTTTATCCTCAGAACTTCTGGCCCAATCACCTGTAGGTTGTTTCAAAGCTGGGACATGTTTTTTAGGTCTTTTGAGATTTTTCGTCATCTTCCACAGTGAGTAATCTTCTGCATTGTGTGGTAATAGGAGTTTGAGTTGAGCTTGAAGTGTTGCGTTTTCATTTTCTTTGAGCATTTCTTTTAAATCCTTTTGAGCCTTGTTTAGGGCTCGCTTATCTTGCATATTCCTACTGGTATGCCATTGTCGCCTTAATCTTCTTTTTTCAGTTATTTTATTTCGAATGTCCATGGGGTAGTATTTGTCCTGAATATTGGTTTCTTTATTAGGTGTGGACAGCCATGCAGCGGTTTGTATTAAGTTGGTCAGATAGCAAGCAGCATTTTCAACTTCTTCTGCAGTTTTAAGGGAGATGTCTAGACAGGCCTTCTCATTGATATACTCTCTAAAAGCTTCCCAATCGGTCCGGCTGTTGTAAAGAGTTTCTCGAGGTTCTCTGTAAATGACTGTGGCACTCAGGTTGCAAATCGCCGAAGTGTGGTCAGAGGAACCATCAAAACATGATTCCACTTTGATGTACAATTCTGAGATTCCTCCAGCTACAAAAAAATCTAGGAGGTCGGGTGTCTTCTTAGGGTCTGTTGGCCAGTAAGTTGGTTCTCCAGTAGAATATGCTTGCAACTGAGAAGCATCTATGCATTTTTTTAATTCACGCCCTCTCGTTGCTATAGTCCGAGAACCCCAAAAAGTGTGTTTTGCGTTCCAGTCACCGCCGGCAATGAAACGGTTGCCCAGAGAATTGAAAAACTGCTTGTACATGTCTTCGTCTATACGATGGCGCGGTGGACAGTATACTGCAGCAATGTTCAAAGCACCTGACCTGTACTGTACAGATATTACTGCAGCCTGTAGATAGCTTCTTTTTGTTTCAGGCAGTGGGTGATGCTTAATATTTTCTTTTATAATAACTGCAGCTCCAGCATGTCCTGTTCCATCTGGATGGTTAGAGTAGTAAATTTTATATCCATTAATTTTAACTGTGCGTTGATCTGTCATATGAGATTCGGATATTAGGAGTACATCTATTTTGTTGAGTGTTAAAAATGTTTTGACTTCATCTGTATTTGGAGCCAAACCATTTATGTTCCAAGTTGCTATTTTTAAAGTAGGCATTAGTTAAGGAATAATTTTTGTAATAACGTTTGTTAGGAGATTAAGCAGTGTGCCTATTTGTTGTATTAGCAAGTCAATCTTTTCACTTTGCTTGGTGAGTATTTGTTCCAGTACTGAACTTTGTTGCTTTGTGATATCTATATGGGTATCATTATCCGATTCGGGGCGGTTTGCTGTCACATCACTATATGTTCTAGTCTGCTGGCTTTGCTGTGACCTCTGGAATACTGGAGGCAATTCATTTCTTATAGTAGGTATAGTAACATCCTTCTGATTGTTAGGTCTAGTTGCTGGCTTAGCATTATTTTTTCTCGCTAGTATCTCCTTGTATAGCTGACAGCCTTTGTAATTGGCTGGATGGTCACAAGAGCATAGTGCACATTTAGCTGGGGTGTTTCTATCCTTTCTTGGGCAGTCTGAAGTCTTATGTCCGCTACCACACTTAACACATCTGAACGGTCTCATGCAGTTATTTTTTGAGTGCCCGTATTGCTGGCAACGTTGACATTGCACTATTGTCGTAGCTTTTCGAGCGTCTTCGATGGTCACTTGTTGATGAAATATATTTTTTATATCTTTTATCTTTTTATTATTAGCTGACGGTTCTACATTGACAAAAAATGTGGATGTTGGTGTTCTGTCTGGACCAAATCGGGCATTAATAATTTCACCTTGAACGTGATTGCCAGTACTTTCAATTGCTTGTAAAATTTCACTGTGAGGTGTAGTATGATGTAATTTTTTTATTACTATACGATATGGTTTTTTGTCTTTGGGAGTGAATGTATGACCGATCAGGCCGTGACTTCTTACTACGATTATTATGTTTTTGTAGCATTCTGTGGTATCTGCAAGGATTCTCAGCAAATTTTTATTTATGATGCGTATTTTATATTCATTTGAACTGC
This sequence comes from Agriphila geniculea, assembly GCA_943789525.1. Classification (NCBI taxonomy): domain Eukaryota; kingdom Metazoa; phylum Arthropoda; class Insecta; order Lepidoptera; family Crambidae; genus Agriphila; species Agriphila geniculea. The sequence goes on from OX038874.1 coordinate 17,645,224, forward strand.
ATGCCGAATTTACGAGCTTTGATAATTCATTCACATCTTCTATGCCATACAGAATTATCGGAGGTGGTTTATAGTTCTTTGTTGCTGTTTCTGTTTGTATATCAGTAGGGTCTAATGGAAGTGCATCAAATCTATTTGACGTTGGGAGGACATCAGTGTTCGGAGGAGAGTCACTAGTTCTTCTGCGCTTGCTAGATCTAGATGGCATTCGTTGCCATGGTGGAGGTTGAGCACTTGAAGAATTCATTGAGTTCTGTGACATAGTCAATGTATTCTGCGTAGTAGCTAGTTGAGACTCTTTGGCATTTCTGTATTGACGAGTGATGGGAACAGTTTGCCAATCATCATTATCATCAGTTGTTTGATTATCTGGATTTAGATTCACTCTTTCAATTGATTTTGACTGGGTAAGATTCAAGGAAGAGTGTCTCATCCTCGGTTGCTGGATTTTTTTATTAATTGGTGTGGTTAATTTTCCTCCAGTAGCATTCTCTTTACTGGAAGCCTGGACAGCCACTTCCGGTAAAGTGCATTTTTCAGGAGTTTTAGAAATATTTGTATAATAAAAGTTGAGATTTTATGAGAAAAAAAAATGTGGGTAGTTCGAGTGTCAATTGCACTGGTTATAAGTTTTGCACTATTTTCACTTCAAAACCATCGAATTTTGTGGAGATAACACTGTCACATAATTTTGGAATGTTTTTCTTCACTTTCGAACGGTTTTTACACTACACAATCGCTGATTTTACACAATATTCAATTAAACTTCAAGAGCACTTTTGCATCTCATGACAGTTGACAGCTCATCTCTGACAAAAGAGATCAAGCAAATAGGAAACTGAAAGAAATGAACTGGCTTGTCGGAAGACAATCAGCTCTGAGCTTGGAGAATAAGGTTCTTATTTACAAAGCCATAATCAAGCCTATATGGACGTACGGAATGTAACTCTGGGGCTCTGCAAGTCACTCCAACATAGAAATACTTCAACGATTTCAAAATGCAGCCCTTAAAATTCTATGCAATGCACCTTGGTTCACGAAAAATGTAGAAGTACACGAATACCTAGAGATACCATACATCAAAGACGAAATAAGCAAATCATGTGAAAACTACGTTCAACGACTTAGAACCCATAAAAACCAACTAGCTACAGCCCTACTTGACACCAACCAAACCATAAAGCGACTGAAGAGAACACCACTGGCCACCATTTGACTGGGGTCATCTTTATGTGGAGGACATCATGTCGCTGGATGTGAAGTCCTAAAATTCCTGATTGCAACCAATTTGATTATGGCCTAAAGGCTGATCGCAGATAGAGAAAGGAGAAAAAAAAAATATATTTCTACTTCTAATGAAAACCTTTTTGCCAAGTAAAAATGGGTCGTAAAACAACAAAAAAAAAACTAATAAGAGCCAGGACACGAATTTCGCGTTGTGGTTAATAGTTTTTTTATTGTGTCCGATTGATGTCAAGCATTCGCCTTAATTGTTACAAAAATAAAAAGCCAAATCTGTCTCAGTGAAGTAAAGCTGTTTTATTTTCATTGTACTTATGCCAACCATAGCCTTTTATAAATGACAAGCTTCCGCCCGTGACTTCGTCTGCGTGCAGTTTATCTCTATCCCTAAGGAACAGTTTTTTTTGGGATAAAACTACCCTATGACCTTCTTTGTACCTAGCCCTGACAACGTGTATGCAAAATTTCATGAAGGCGTAACAAACAAACAAACTGAATTTCGGATTTATAGTATTAGTAAGGATGAAGTCTGTATTCATCATCATCATATCAGCCGCACGACACTCACTGCTGGGTATAGGCCTCCCCCAAGGATTTTCACAATGAGCAGTCCTGAGCTGCCCGCAATCAGCGGCTTCCCGCGACCTTCACCAGATCGTAGGTCCACCTTGTCGTAGGCCTACCCACAAAGCCACGTCCGCTGCGCGGTCGCCATTCCAAAACCTTTCCGCCCAAACGGCTATCGGTTTTTCTCACTGTCTCCTGATCACTGCCACTTCAGCCGAGCAATTCTTCGAGCGATGTCAGTTTAGTTTTCCTTAGTTTTCCTACGAATCTCCTCATTTCTGTTTCGATCACGTAGGGAAACGCCGAGCATGGCTCTCTCCATTGCACGCTGGGTGACGCTAAGCCTTCTTATGAGACTCATAGCTAGCGATCACGGTTCACTGCCATAAGTCATCATTGGCAGCAGCAGTGACACTGGTCAGACTTTCGTCTTTAGATATTGAGGTAAGTTGGACGCGAAGAGTTTTCGAAGCTTTTCGAATGCTTCGAATCGTTCGAAGGCTGAATTAATTAAATTGAATTCATTTGTTTATTTTTTGCAAGAGCTATTGCTACTAGCAATACTAAAGCTAATAAGTCCAATCTTGTAGTAGTAGTAGTTTTTCAGATTTTTTTAATGTCATATAGTTATTGCTTACGATTTTGGATGCCAATGAAGATTGAATAAATAAACTTTTTAATTAAGAATATACTCGTTAAGGTGCTCCCTCACCGGGAGCATTCACGTGTACTGTAACATTATAGATTCGTTTCTGAGCATTACATTACAATAATACCTCTCTGACTGACGAGCATTCGCGTCTTTCTCCTCCTTCACTGATGTAATGCTCAAATCTGTAACGTTACCTTTAGGCATTATTATTATTATTATAAGTTATTAGACATTTGCAAAATAAAAAAACTAAGATTTTAATTTTATTTATAGAAAATAGAATTAGGATTTAAAACAGGGGGGCTACTCCACTTTTCTATTCATTCGCTAACTTAAAAATTAAAAATAAGCCATAAACTGTAAAATTACGTAACGTAGGCCTGTCAATTCCATACAATACAACAATGTCTGTTATTTATATAAACTTGCGACGTGTGACTTGATCGTTTAATTGCTTATTTTTAGGGTTCCGTAGCCAAAATGGCAAAAAACGAAACCCTTATAGATTCGTCATGTCTGTCTGTCTGTCTGTCTGTCTGTCTCTCTGTCTGTCCGTCCTTATGTCACAGCCACTTTATTCCAAAAGTATTAGGACTACATAGTTGAAACTTAGTAGGTAGGTGTATTCTGTAAACCGCTTTACGATTTTTATACAAAAATAAAAAAATAAAAGATTAAGGGGGGGCTCCCCATACATGGAACTGAAACTGAAAATATTTTTTTTCATCAAACCAATACTTGTGGGGTGTCTATAGATAGGTTTTTAAAAATAACATTGAGGTTTATTAGCCTATTTTTTTTAAAGTCAACCGTTTGAAAGATATATGCCGCCAAAGTGGTAAAATGTGTGTCCCCCCCCTTTAACTTTTAAAGTGAGAGGGTGAAAAATCTAAAAAAAATACAAAATATAGATCTTAATAAACACTTTCAACGAAAATTGTTTTGAACGAGATACAGTAATTAGTTTTCGATATATAGTACATTTTCCAAAACCGCAAATATAACTTTGTCATTCATACAAACACTGTGAAAAACAAAGTTATTTTTTCAGACGAAAAATGATAGCGGTATTAAAATATGGTATGGTATAATGTACCTACGGAACCCTACTGCGCGTGGCCCGACATGCACTTGGCCGGTTTTTAAGCTTTAAGTTAGTGAACGAATAGAAAAGTGGCCGTTCGAGTAGGGGAGCAGATCTCTTAATTTTTGTTTTCAGAAATTGAACGAATACTACATAATTCACTCACCACATTGCTTCCTATACTAAAACGTTTTCTTTGCTCAAATCAATATATTTACATAACTATGTTTATTTTAAACAAACTATAAGATTTTGACAATCTTTACTTTATATTCAAATATATTATTCAGAGGTTGATGGGTGATTGAGTTTCAGACATACACACTTTCATGTATATTAAATTAGTGGATGAAAGCTGACCCTTTTGTACCTTTTACGTCACTTTTACCTTTTTCCTTCATTACCAAACCTTTACGTCACGCCTTATTTGGCTTCCTACTTTTTGTCTAGTGGCTTTGATATACAATATGGCCTAATATTCGTTTACTCAACCGCCCGCGACTTTGTCTATGATAATATCATTTTTGGGGGAATTTCCTGGAATTATAGTAGGTACACTATGAAAGATATTAAAAGTCACAATCTTTAACTTAGTTTAACTGTTAAGGGCTATTTACATGATTCGATTTTAGTCACCTGTGACGGTCGACTTTATTCACCTAGCAAGTTGCTTCCAAAATTGAATCGCAGGTGATAGCGTCGCTGTAGTCTATGTAGTTGATGGCGTAACCTAGGTAACAGTATGTACTAACGTAGTTGCAGTCTTAGCCACCGGATCAGATAATTTTGTTCAGTTACCTGCAGCCTAGGCCGATTGCCATTTACACGGTCGATTTTGGCGTACAAACTTAACAAACAAATGGTTACTTTTGCATGGGTGACAGTTGCTTCTGGTTGATCGATCAAAATACAGTCGAAACCGAATATGACGACATCGTTTACAACGACCGATCAGATTGTAAAGTCCCGCCCGAATCTCTAGTAAACTATTCAGTAAACATACCGCCTGTAACAACATCGGATACAGCGACATATCGCTTACAACGACGAAACTTTATCGATATTCATCGACTATAATAACCAACCGCTGTTTGTCCCAGCAAAACAAAACAATACGGACGATTTTAAATCTTATTTATAAGCATTGAAGGAATATTTAGGCGCCTACTATTACCTACGCACTTTCTCCCACCTCATCCGAACCTCTTCCCGGCCATTTGACTTTATATATTTTAGACCAATTGTTAAGTGCGCTAAATGACTGCGTGAGCGACAGCTTGATTTATAAGTATTGGTTTTGATTAGACCGTGTATTTATGCGTTATCATGTCGCAAAAAAAGAGAAAAGTGTTTTCTATTGAAGATAGATACCTATAATAATATAAGTATACAACTATTGTTACTATGTATGTGTATTGCTTATAACAACTATCGGATATAATGTCGGCAACTATACGGTCCCTTCAATGTCGCTATATCAGGTTTTGACTGTATCTAAAATTTTTTTGGCTTTTTTATTATTTATGACGTAACCATTAACCTAGTAAAAAACGTCTGAAAACAATTCTCATCGATATTAAAACAGAACCGAAGCCAAATTTAAGTATTCAAATAACGTCGAGCCAGCCATCACTCAGGCCATTAAAAAGTCGTTTCGAACCGTCAAATAAAGATTTTAATGCATTTAAAGATCTATCCCCACGATCAATAGGAATATGAAGGGGACATAAAATAAAATTGGATGTAATAAAACGGGTAATACCTGGTGGTGCGGCTGGGCATATCGTATTCCTAGAGCTGTAAGTGTGTGGCCATAAAAATTGCATGAAAGTCCAAGTCTTTTTTGTAACATTTTTTTTGTATATGCTAGCCGATATGGTGATGGTTAATGACTCCGAATGTGAACGCCATGATTGGAGCTTGCGTAGCATAGGAATTTCGTAAATGAAACACTAGTGTTAGTTTGGCAATTTAAATTAACCTTTTGTTTCTTTTAAGATGTAAAATCCATACTAATATTATAAATGCGAAAGTAACTCTTTTGTTACGTTTTCACGCTTAGACCACTGGACCGATTTTGAAAAAAATTGGTACGGATATAGATGGGACCTTGGGGAAGGACATAGGCTACTTTTTATCCCAGGTTCTATCGTGCGCGTGGAGATCCGTGCCTGCTGGGCACCTAAATAGAACCTGCAGTCCACGTGGATGAATCTGCGGGCGGTGAGCTAGGATGGATAAGTGTTTGAACTTACATCTTGATTTTGAATGAAACAGTTGGTGTGATACAGCAATATACGCATGCGCATTTTTTTTTTATTTTATTTATTTAGGCATACCAACTAAGTACAATTCGGAAATTAACTTAAATCATATTATTAAATAGCCTCTTAAATTAGAAATAGTACCTAAATTACAGGTAAGCACAACATTCACTTACAGGATTTTATAACAAAACAGTTTTATTTAAATTAAAACTAACACAAAAAATAACAAGACTACCTTACCTTTCAATAGTTACTGTTAAGGAAGAAGGTAATGTTAAGCCGGTGAAGCACTCCAGCTGGGTGCGGCTGCAATTTCAGCGGTAAAAACCTCCAATGTGTATATGTAAGTACCATGTTGATATCAAGCAATGTTTTTTGCATATAATTTTCTGTTATTCTGATGGCAAATTATTTAAAAATAATATTATTTGACCAGCTTGCACCTATGCTTTAATTACTATTAATTACAATATATTTATAAATTTTTCAGTGAGACTGCCTTTTCTATTATTTGGAATTATCTTACGCTGGATTCGTAGCCTCATATAACAGTGAGAGGTATAGAAGATATGTCGGCTATATCCACGGCCGCAGTTCTCGGTTTATATCATTAGTGCGCTCTACGGCATCGTGTCAAATCCGAATGAAACGTTTTATACCTATTATAATAAAAATAAATAAAATAAAAAATGTTTTATTAACATAAAGTTTCTATTCTAAACAAGTGGTGAGACTCCCTAGTAAGTAGATTTGATACACTTGTGTTAGGGATATCTCGCTCCCTAATTCGATTCGATTTAGAATTCTCTTGCAAAACGCTGGTTTTGTAGCCTCGTGTAACAGTGAGAGGTGCAGAAGAGATGCCGGCTATATCCACGGCCGCAGTTCCCGGTTTATATAGTTAGTGCGCTCTACGGCATCGTGTCCAATCCGAATGAAACGTTTTATTATGTCGCTGCTTGTACTTTTTTGCAACTTTCACAAGGATGTGAGGTTATATAAACTTACAAATAGTGCTATGCTATTGTTACTATATACTGTAATAAAAAATATAATTATTCACTTACCTAGCTAAAGTATACAACGATGTAACAGAATTAATAGCTAAACCAGAATATGGTAGAAAGGGACCAGAAAACCGAATAACTTTTACAATGGGACCAACTCTTAAATCATGAATAAAAATCTGCTGTTTATTATTATTACCCTCCTATTATTTTAGTTATTAATTTTTGTATGAAACAGCTGATTTTTTTTCGCCATGTTAGAGTTGGTCTTAAAGGTTAGTAAATTTTTTTCAGTTTGATGGTCCCTGTCTACCTTATTCTGGTTTAGCCATTAATTCTGTTACACGTTGTATAAGGGTGACCGTGTTTTAAGGCTTCTGAAGACTGTTTTTTAGTCTGTAAAGAGTGCCAATAGATTTGTATTTTGTGACTTTGATATAAAAAAACTATTTACTTTACCTACTTATATCTCTCTACAATATTATACTTAAGAATTCTAGACATTGATTGTGAAATTAAAAAAAAATGAAGCTCTCTTAGCGGAACTTGACAGACTGATAGTACTCGATCTCGTTTGTTAAGCAACGCTCGGTCCGGTCAGGTGTCGGATGGGAGACCGTCAAAGTGGCATTAAAAAAACCGTTGGTCCCGGCTGCTGTCATCTGATAACAGTCGTTAAGCCAAGTTAGAGGCCTTACAGGCGGCTTGATAATATTTAACACCAGAAGTGGCCACTAACCCTCATTCGATAAGAAGAAGAAGAATTGTAAAATTATTTGATTATTTTTTAATCAGAAAACTACCAAAAATAACTTACATTAATCAGAACAAAGTTCCACTGCAGCCTTTAAGCTAAATCTGACGGCCTTCCCAACTAAGCTTCTCATTCATTTCCACAGATATCGAGTCATTCGTGTTCATTTGAGTCCGTTAATTCGAACTGCCCTGGTCAGATAGAATGGGCCTAAAGTGTCCGGAGCACCACTCCGAATGGCACCTCTCTATCCCCGATTGCAGCAGGCGATGGTTGGCAAATTGAGTTACTTTTTGGCCGTCCAATTTGTGAGTAAACGTGCTCATCCCTCTGATTGTCACATGTTTTCGTGAGTAGACGAGCTCTTTCAAATTAAGTTTTAATTTAGGAAAGGAATTCGAGCATTTCAAATTAAGTTTTAATTTTGGATAGGAATTTGGTGCACCTCTATTTTCTTATAAAGACTGCAAAAGCAACTTATTTTTCATAATAAAGCTATCTTTTTGAAAATACTTTTGCTATAAATGATGATCTAGTCTAGCCCCCTCTAGCAATAAGTGATATCATAAAAAAATCCTCTTTTAAACAAATATTTACTGCTAACATACTATAGATAGATCAATTGTTACATCATTCTTAAGACACAGATTTGCTGCAAACATACTTGAATATATTACTAGTTAATACTTTTGAATATATGTCATTAAATTATAAAAATATTTAATTTTTATAATTTAATATTCAATTTTTATATGGCAGCTTGTGTAGCCCTCTCACAGACTTTATAACCAAATACTTGTTGTATCTGTGAGCCCTTTCTAGCAAAGAGTGATTGACATTATCATAAAGGTCTTTTTAACCGACTTCAAAAAAAGGAGGAGGTTCTCAATTCGATTGTATGTTTTTTTTTATCGTTGTTCGCGCATATCTTCGTCATTTATGGATAGATTTTAAAAATTCTTTTTTTGTTTGATTGAGTTTTGTTGCGAGATGGTCCCATTTTTTTCAGATCGGTTCAGTAGTTTTCAAGTAATCTTGAAAATACTATGATTTTGCATTAATTATCTTGACGACTTTTTTATCGTTGTTCGCGCATATCTTCGTTATTTATGAACCGATTTTGATGATTCTTTCTTTGTTTGATTAAATTTTCTTGCAAAATGGTCCCATTTAATTTTTTTTCAGATCGGTTTAATAGTTTTCAAGTAATCCTGAAAATACTATGATTTTGCATTAATTACCTTGACGACTTTGTTATTTATGAACCGAATTAGCTGATTTTTTGTTGGAAATGGGATACCTTAAGTTTAGTTCTTTTAATTTCATTGAACCTTGGACCTCGAAGATATCCAAGGGAACTCCTCAAACTCAAATAGGATATGTAATTGAGATTGAGATATTGGTAGGCTTATGAAAATCCAAAACAAACCGAGCTAAGGTCTGTATGCTACGTTCTGGACTATACTTGGACTAAGAATGCACAACGGAAATCCTTTGGAAATTGAGTAACAGGCATTTTGAAAACATATAAACGTTAAAGAATATTACACGCTTACATACCACAAAAAAGTTGAAAATAAAAAAGCTTTTTAAGAAAAAGGAAAAACCGCCTTCAAAAACCTAAAAATAAAACTAAAACAGATCCAAAATTAAAAAGCACTAAAAAGCAAAAAATAATATTCAAATCCCCAATACGCATATCAATTTTAATAAAAACCGTCTAATGAAGTCGGGTGGGGCTTTTAGAATTAAAAAAAAGTAGTCCTCCAGCCCCAGCCGACTTCAAAAGAGGTTTTTTATTAAAGTTGATATGCGTATTGGTGATTTGAATATTATTTATTGCTTTTTAGTGCATTTTAATTTTGAAGCTGTTTTCGTTTTTATTTTTAGGTTTTTGAAGGCGGTTTTTTGTTGTTCATGTTAGACGCTGACTACTACTGATAAATTTATAGCATCGCTAAAAATTCATAAGATAAGATTCATAAATATCATAAGAAAGGTCTTTTTAAATATTAACTGTTAAATTTTGAAGTTAAATTTCATTAAAGTCCAAAACTGTTCTCTGCCTATTGATTGATCGAACCACGCGAAAAAAATATTTTATAGGAGCGTTTTGAACACCGTCATTATTCTTAACATATTTTCATAATTTTTGAGTTAGAAAATTCTGTCCTCGTGTGCAGTGAAGTGACGATGATAGGTTCCAAACGAGCTGCGTTTAGCAGCATAAGCTATATTATTTTTGCAACCTATCATGACAATTCTATGTCGAGAACAATGACAGCGCTCAGGACCACGTAGATTCACCCATCCCCCTCTAGAGATGAACGATATATCATTAGAAAAGTCTTCTCAAGACAAATATTGATATCTAACATACGTATTCTCGGAGTTTCAGGTAAGTAATTAAAGTTGTAAAATTGTTGACTTCAGAGCGTTATAACTCCTAAAATACTAATAGCAAACGTGCAAACGTTAAGTAACTATTAATATTTTAGGAGTTGCTGTCATACAATAAAATGTTCCAAATTTTAAGACATTTTCAATGATATTAAGGACTCATCAGCTAGAGGAGGCGTCAGAACGTTTATCATCCTATCGTTGTAGCGTGGTGTACTAACTTTTCAATTAACTATAATGAAAATCGTATTGTTAAGTGATCATGAATATTTGCCACCTTTAACCGTGCTTGATATATTTATTAATACTTAAGTATCTTTTTAGAATCGTTACTGATAAGAAAAATATGAATATTTGTCTACTAGCTTCCGCCCGTGACTTCGTCCATGGGGACATTAGGAAATTCCCTAGGAAACCTTTGACCGGGAACAAAACTTATAGAAATCAACCAGGCTATTCGTAGCCTGTGTGTGTGTCAAATTTCATCCAAATTCGTTTAACCGTTTTTTTTTCTGTGATTGAGTAACAAACATCTAAACATCTACATTCTAAATTTCACCTTTATAATATTATTATGATATTAATAGAATTCATTCACAGATCACATAGGATTAGTGTTTTCATTGTTAATTAACAATGAAGAACTCAGCTTTTACAGTGAGAATATTTCCTTAGAATGACAAAAAAATGTTTTTATACCATTCCCCCTCTAAAAAGCTTATTTTATTCTTAGAACACAATTCGACCTCCATCTTAATACTCTACTACCTCCTTGCGCAAAAAAATATTGACACAAACTCTTTGTGCAAAGATTAGGGTAGTATTTAATAGGGTAACAATAAATTCCCATTGAGGTTTTAAAAAAAACTGAATTTATAGCGTACTGAAATACTAAGTGGGCGACGGACCGAGGGCGATTGCAGATATTGAAAATGGGTGACTTTAAAATACAAAATGAGTAACTAGTTATTCGGAACGCGCGACCAAATTACTATTTAGGCGACAATCTTAGGGCACACAAAACATAAAAAAAATGCCGTATATTTTATTTAAAAAAGGTGACTATTATCCTAATGCAGATGACAAAAAACAAACAAACAAACGATAAATCAACCTAATAAAAAGGTGTTAAAAATACCATGTTGGGCAGCTTAAATCAGTTATATAGTTACCTACTTGGTACAATAGTTGCCCACTCAGTATTCTTGTCACCCATTTAGATTTTTCACTGCCGACTTAAATTATTTATCACCCACATGTAGTCGCTCGTTTTAAGTATTTTTGTAATCCACTGTAAATTTTTTTGCTTAAATCTTTCTTTTTCTCGATTAATGGTATATTAGATGCAACTCTTGAATAAAACGGATTTATATTGAGGGCCATGAATCACTCGCGTCGCTCAGGATTCTAACACTTGAATCACTCCCGACGGTCATGATAGTAGTAAGAATCCTTCACCTGCTCGTGTTTTATCTATGGCTCTCGCTTTAAATCCATCTTTTACTCACTAATTGCATAATATACTATTAAATCTGAATTATCGCATTATTAAAAATTGTCAAAATACTACGGAGACTTCTTTTGACCGAAACAGTTAAATTAATAGGCTCCAATGAACGAGCGACTAACTTCCTCTGTGTTTAATCTACAAACAGATTACGGCTTCGTTTAAATATGTTTTAAATCCTTAACTCTATATATTTTAGGGTTGCTTTAACTGTATTTTTGTAGCAAAACCACAGAATAGATAATTATGCAAAACTAGAATCAGACATGTCACCATTTTTTCTAACATGTTTTAAAAGCTTTTAAGAAAATAGTTTTGTATCAAATTCTCTACCAATTCTGACATTTTGTAAATGTTATTAAACATTTAAAGGTGTAAAGCCTCAACTTTATTTTTACTCTAAAAATACATTTTGGAAAATATCAAGACTCTTTATTTGCTAAGGAGGTAGTTATCACAGCAAAATCATCTGTACTTGGTTGTTTTAGAAATTTTATAAGTTAAGAAAGGTATAGCTAATTAGAAGAACATACTCTATTATCCCTGCGTATGTTTAAAGACAAAACTTATCACTAACCAAACGAACCATGAATGTATGACCCTCCTGGGAATTCAACTTGCTACCTCTGACACCAGCTCTGAACTACTAGATCACAGGTTGTACTGAATTTATGTCTCACAGTGGATTCAGAATCCAAACAAAAACAGACATACTTGTGCATCGAGGGTTTCGTACTTTTTTTTTGTGAAAAAAAAACAATTACAAAATGACGATTTTATCCGTTATAAAATGAAAATGAAAAATTATTTATTCAAATAAGCTCACATAATGAGCGTTTTTAAATCGTCAAGTAATTTTTTTACCCTACCACCCATTATGACGTCATATAGGTGACAAGAAAAATGGGCGCAAAAAACTTATCAGCTTTATCAAATGGAACGATATTTACAAATATGTATATCGTTTCCAGACTTTTTATTAACAAAGATTAACAAATAAATAAAATTATAATTAGATCATTACTTAATTAATTACCTTAATCAAATAGTTCAACCGCAATTATTTCGTAGTTTTTGGTTTATTCAGAGTCGAAAATGCGTCGTATCTATAAATTGCGATGACTTAACTACATAGATGCTAGTTATTTTTAAAATTCCACAAATTCTTATTTGATGCTACCAATTTTTTCCGAAAAAAAAAAGGATTTTGACAGACAGATTAACAGCCGGATAACAAAGTGATTCTATATTCAGTTTTCTCTAAATAAAACAAAGAATTGTTTTGAGCTAACAACTTGTTAAAAATAGAAAAAAATAAAATAAAAAATAGACAGTAAAATTAAGGTTCGTTAACGATAACTAGAAACCGTTCACGAAACGATCGCGACCATTAATGAATACTGATGAACGATTACGCTACAAACGATTGCATGCAAACAGAGCTCGCTAAATCTACAAATTAAATTTTATATTCCGTTGACGGTTTTCAAATCTATTGTTTAAGACCTAAGGTCTATATTAGATTGAAGTGAGGTATGTTGTGTAACCGAAACTATCAGTATTCGTGTTTATCTTAAATCCGAAGTCTCCGTATGATGCTAGACATTGTTTTAAAATAATAAATAGACACTTACCATGTATAACTGCACGCTCTTGATTTTTAGGGTTCCGTACCCAAAGGGTAAAAACGGGACCCTATTACTAAGACTCCGCTGTCTGTCTGTCTGTCTGTCACCAGGCTGTATCTCATGAACCGTGATAGCTAGACAATTGAAATGTATTTCTGTTGTCACAGATGATGTATTTCTGTTGCCACTATAACAACAAATACTAAAAACAGAATAAAATTAATATTTAAGAACGTGAATTTTATGCCGTTTTTTTCTCGATATTAATAACGACAACAGATAGACAGTTGAAATTTTTACAGATGATGTATTTCTGTTGCCGCTATAACAACAAATACTACAAACAATATAAAATAAATATTTAAGGGGGGTTTCTATACAACAAACGTGATTTTTCATGCGCGAGTCCGACTCGCACTTGGCCGGTGTTTTCTTTAGATGACAAATGTCAACAAAATATTAAGTTCTTTGACAATTCATAATATAAAGTTCAGTCAGGTTCAGCGCAGTATACACCATCATTGATAAGTCGTTTTGGTTAACTTAATGGAGTGTTTTACCAATAAAGCTAAACATTATTTTCAGAGAAATTAAGGTCGAAAAACAACAAAAAAATTGTTCCCCTCACACTAACTAGACAGCTAAAACATATATTAGTATGGGAAAGTACTTTTTGACGTTTTTAGACCCATGTGTGTTTGGCAAATATGTTTAGTTTCGTTAATTAAATCGACTACAAAATGACGTTATATTGTTGCTGAGATCAAACTCAATTGTCAATGTAAATATTGGTACACATTTGCCATGTTATCGCCTGTGCCATTAGTTCGTATCAGCTTTCGAGGCGGAACAAACCATTATGTTCGATGATATGAAGAAGGAGGTTGGATGTATTACATACATACATTTATTGGAACTAACTAATCTCATTTCTTTATTAAACTATCTTATTATAATAAAAAACTTACTGGTTTTTTTTACAACTGTCTTATCTTTATAAAACTTTCTTATTAGAATAAAAATTCTAAAGTTTTTTTTACAAATGCCTTATTTTTTGTCACATTTGTATTTATTTATTTTACTACCAATCTGAATAAAAATTATAAAAGTGACCCCCTTTTTAAGTTTAACTAATAACTTTTGTTTTATACAATTTTTTTGTAATACCTTAAATATTTCAAATGCAAACCAAAGAAATAGAACAGGTTTTTTATTTTTATTTAACAATGTAACAAAAACGGAGGTTGTACAAAACATTAAGTATTTGCCAAACCGCCTTAGAGCATTTAACCAATTAAATGCTCTAAGCAAACCGCATAGCATATGTTGGCGAAGAAAAGCACTCAAAGGTAACTGAAGACATGGCTGTATTGTCATAGATTCTGTTCCCTTTCAATGGCGCGAAGTCACAAAGTTTATCCAGCTCGGTGGCTTCTACAGCTGGAGACCTTTGTACGGGCATTTACCCCCATTTTTTCCCATTTATTTTAAAATAAATGTGGTTGATACTCTAATAATTATTATGGAAGTTGGACAGTACGTGAATTAAAGATTGAAGAAAACCAAAATGTTTTGGAAAAAAAAGATATTTACGAAAATTCTCATCCAACATCCAAAAGCAAACAACAAAATGACAGATCTACACTAGCGCCAAGTTAGCGGTAGTGCGCCAACTGGTGGACGATTTGTGAATCAGCTAAATTATGCTGCCATTAATTAGAATTTTATCAAAATCATTAGTAAGTTTAGCTTTTTTTTAAAGAGTTTTAGATTATTTCACAATATTGGCAAATATATTGTTTATTTTTTATTATATCAAGTTAGTGATACAGATATGTAGGAGAGAAAAATCCTAGAGCAAGTTTGACGATATTCGTAGATGACATCACACCGATATGACGTCATTAAGTAATGCTTTTAACAAGCTTTAATTATACCTTATTGTTTATCGTCTTGAAGCTTTATGATTTGATATTTGGGCCAGTGAATGGGATCAAGTAATTAAGCCTAGGTTTAAGCTGAGATGAAGTTGATTGAGAAATTTCTGCTGTAATGATAATAACGCTATTAAAATATTATTAAAGCTCTGAGAAACACAGAACTTTAATTAAAAAATATCCTATCATATTGATATCTTCTGGATCTTCTGATAAGGCACATAAGGGTCTAGAGTTCAAACAGCTGTGCGAGTAAGGTTGAATACTCTTCGTAGGTGAGTTTCTGCTCACCGATGACCCTGCGAAGATGATATTTAAGGCTTTTTACCGCCGCTTCCCAAAGCCTACCAGCACTGGGCCAGGACGGCGCGTTGAAGTGCCATGTGATTTCCATTTCGCTGATATCCGATAAAAGCTCGTCATTGATTATAGATTTCCAGTTAACGATTTCTTGTTTGAGTAGTCTGTTGGCTCCGACAAAGTTGGTGCCGTTATCACTATAGAGATGATGTGGCGTTCCCCTTCTTGCAGCCATTCTTCTAAGTGCGGCTAGGAATGCTGATGATGTCAGATCGGAGACCAACTCAAGGTGTAGCGCCTTTGTAGACATGCATACAAATACGCATATGTAGCCTTTTGATGTCTTGATGCCCCTTCCTTTGTTTGCTTTCACATTTACGAACCCTGTTAGATCAACCCCTGAGTGGCCAAATGGCCGGGATGGATTTGTCCTTGATTCTGGAAGGTCCCCCATTAATTGATATTGCTTTGATGGGTTGTGTCTTTTACAGGTAACGCAGCGGGTTAGGCGTGATTTGACAGCTCGGTTTCCACCGATTATCCAATATTGCTGTCGTAGCCATGCCAATGTGACACGGTTGCCTCCATGATAAGTCATTTTATGAGCATGGTCGATCAAGAGTGTTGTTAGCCGACTGCTGTGTGGAATTATAAATGGGTGCATCATGTTTTCACTGATATTGGCTTCCTTTAACCGTCCTCCCACTCTTAGTAAGCCTTCCGAGTCTAATAGTGGATTTAAACTCAATTATTTTGCTTTTTGGGTGAACTGTTTTGTGTTTCTGTAAATAACTGATATCTTCTCCAAATTCCAATTCTTGAACGCGTTTGATAACTTTAAGCCTTGCTAATCGTAATTCCAGGACAGTCAAATAAGTTTGCTTGATATTTTGCTTGCGCATACGTAGTACGTACGCTAATATGCGTGTAACTCGAGTAAAGCTACTATGTCTGTTTAATAAGCGCGTGATGACGTCATCCTCACGCGAGTATGTAGACACGTGAGTTTGTTTTGATTTCTTGATTTCTTCGTTGGTGACGTAATTGGGTAATTCTTTAACACTTTCTTTTTCGAAATTTTGTAGCCAATTTGGTCCATGCCACCATAGGGGATGCTGGTGAAGCTGCTCCACGGATATTCCACGTGTGGCGCAATCTGCTGGATTTTCACTGGACTTGACGTAGCGCCAACATTTTGGAGGTAAGATGTTCGTGACTTTTACTACTCTATTAGCAACAAAGGTTGTCCAGCGTCCTGGATCTCCCTGCAGCCAGCCGAGTACAGCTGTTGAGTCGCACCATCCAAACGTATGTATTTCATATCCTACGAGGCATGCTTTGACCTTTTCCATCAGTTTTGATAAAATTTCAGTTGCACATAGCTCTAATCTGGGCAAAGAAACTACTCTTTTTGGCGGTACTAATCGAGATTTTGCAGTCACCCTCTATATATCCCTCTCCCTTAATTGTACAACAAAAACACAAATCAGTTGATGTTGTTTTTATGAACAAAATATTTATTGAATTATAATTAGTTTGTTTATTTGCTTTCCATAGATAGGTAAATAGGTACTTGTTTCAATTATCTTATCACGAGGGAAATAATTATTGGGTAATTGATACCGCCTGCTGAGAAAGATACTTATCTGCGTCGTAATTATCCGATAATGGATAAATCAAATAACTTTTTATTACCGTATCATTTCGATGGAAAGTCTTTTTTATTAGTTAGATGACTGCCTTCGCAGAGACGACAAAAAGCGTAATCCTTAAAACAAAGAGCTCTCGAGAACTACTCATTCCTCACATTTCATTTGATATCAATCACAGCTTACAAACTGTCGGTTCCCCTCGGCTAACGTCGGCTGGCTTCGTGAGCTTAGTTCGTAGCGAATATACCCCAGTGTGACTACCCGTCTACGAACGTTGCACGTGTCGTAGCTCGTAGCCGCGTAGCGGAAGGTTTGTCGGACTACGAATCTTTAGAGCGCTTATAATTTTGTGATAACATTTTTTTTTTGTGCAACGAACATAAAGTGGAAACGTGATGGTGATCTAATCGAATCAAGGATTAAATCTCAATTTTTCTTATTCTTCACCCTCATTTTATGGTGAGTACGTAAACAACTTAAGTACATGTTTTTTTCCTTTGTAAAAAAGAACATCAAAAAATAATAATATCTATTTTTATATTTATCAAAAAAAATTGTTGCTTTTCAAAATATTTTTCCTTAAAGATAATTCGTCAGCTTGTTAAGTTCGGGTTGACATTTGACAAGCCACTTATTTCTCGCCTGCTTCTTATCTTGTTAGCGATGTCAGAATATAAAAAAATCAACTATATTTTCCGTTGAGAGAAACACGAGGCTGCTGCCAGATTTTCTTTTTTGAGTTTTTCTTTCTAAGTTATCAAAATATTTTAGTTTCATTTTGAGAATTTTGAATTTCGTCTTTGAGAGACAGTTTTTTTGAACAGATTTTCATATTATAATATGTGAAGCAATCAAGATTTTTCTCATACTCAATCAGTAATACAAAATGTTGTTTTAATTAACAAGTCACCATAATATATTATAAATTCACAATCAAAATCTTTTGCATTCGACAACTTCGTCCACAAGGAGATTCTGAAAATACCTAGGGAACCTTTGACCGGGGAAAAATTATATATTTTAATCCAGGCTCTAAACTAACTTTGTTCCAAATTTCATCTAGTAAATTCAGTCGTTTTTACATGATTGAATAACAAACATCTAAAAATTTATAAACATCTAAAAATTTACAAACATCTAAAGTTACAAACTTTCACAATTGTAATATCTATAAGGAGAATTATTGCATTTTTTTTTGTAAAATATGTTTACAAAGCCTTTTCAATGTGGCGCGGCAGATCTCTCCAATTCTTTTGATCTGGGCACAGCCCTCATTATCAGCCGACGCCATTAACATGGAGATGACCTAATTATGATACTGTAATTACGCGTCACATTTACATAAGAATGTAATCAATGGACACATCAATAAAAAAATTGGCAGAAGTAAACAGCGCAAGAAAAAAATACGTAGGTACGTCGTTGTGTCTAAAATGGGAATATTGTATATTGTAGGAAAGTATTTAGTGCTTAGAGTCTTGTTGTTCTAAGGTTTCAAGAACTATGGTAAGTAAATAACATTGGTGTTGGCATGAGTCCATACAGTGACTTCTTGTAATGAAATAGGTATTTGCCACCCTTACAAAAACTGTTTTTTTAAACAGTATACAAAAAAAATACGCAACAGTTTCTGTGAAGGACAATATAGTTGAATTTATGAAATATAAAAAACCTTTTCAGGCTGTTTTCTCAAGTTAACATATAAACCTTTGTCAACATGCAATATTTGGTGAGATTTTCCAGTAAGATAACCATAAAAACGTATTCTCTGAAAAAAGCATCATAAGCTTTCTTAATATGACAGTTATTGAGGCATCAGTCCGCACAAATAAAGTAATGTGTTTCTCACATCCTCTGGTGTAGCGGAGATATTTTTTTATATAAAAAAGAATTTTCACAGGCTCCAGATAAGTTCCAAATTAGTTATTTTAAACAAACATATAAAAAATGTAAATCATTTTCATAAAAGTAATACAACTATTCGTAATTAAATGAGTACCTAAGTATAATTTATTACAAGACTTTGAAATGAAAAAGAAAGATAATTTGCTTTGTTTTCATTCGCCTTTGTTTAAAATTGCAAGGATTATGACAAGTTATGAATATTAAAACTTTCTAATTGAGATGGGTCTCTAAATTACTGGATTCTGAAATTTATATAATTTGGAAACTATTTTCGATTGATAAGCGAGTAAAACATTAACTAATATTGAGTGTAGGTATTCAAGCGGTTTTAATGTTATTTGATATGGACCTAGTCTAAAGCTAGTATTTCATAAGGGTGTCCGCTGCGTTAAAAGGGATTCCGCCGCGGGTACACGGCGCGGGAATGTAGAATGCTGGTTTTCTGACTGACAGATGCTTGCAGTGCATGAGTAAGCTCTAATCCATGTCGTCCTGCACCGGGATCCCGCTTAACGCAGCGGACGCCCTAAAAAAGTGGTGCCGTCACATAGCGACCGTAATTTTACGGACGTAAAAAGACGGCTGTCAGACAGTGGAGTCACATGGAAAGTAACAACACCATACAATACGTTACGGCCGTCTTACGTAGACAAAATTCAACGCCGCTATATTACGTCCGTAATATGACGGTACCACTAACCTAGGAAACCCTAGTTTAAGCGGAAAAAAAAACCGTCCAAGTGCGAGTTGGCCTCGCGAACGAAGGGTTCCGAATTATTTATTCTGTTAAAAACAGAATAAAATAATTCGGAATATATTTTGTTGTTATAGCGGCAACAGAAATAAATCATCTGTGAAATTTTCCACTATCTAGCTATCATAGTTCATGACATACAGCCTGGTGACAGACAAACGGACAGTGGAGTCTTAATAATAGGGTCCCGGTTTTAATTTTTGGCTACAGAGCCCTAAAAAATAAAAAAAACCGGCCAAGTGCGAGTCGGACTCGCGCACGAAGGGTTCCGTACCAAAAAACAGCAAAAAAAAAAAACGTTTTTTATATGGGAGCCCCCCTTAAATATTTATTTTAATGTTTTTTTTAGTATTTGTTGTTATAGCGGCAACAGAAATACATCATCTGTGAAAATTTAAACTGTCTACCTATCACGGTTCATGAGATACAGCCTGGTGACAGACAGACAGACAGACAGCGAAGTCTTAGTAATAGGGTTCCGTTTTTAACCTTTGTGTACGGAACCCTAAAAAATGTGATGTCTCGGTAGCTTATAGGTCGGAGCATTCATTTTATCTGTGTAGAGAAAGACTGTGGGTTCGACTTTTGCCAATTACAAGTTAAAAAAGTAACTGCAAAAAAATATTTAAATAATCTAGAAATATATAGGTACTTTGTTATTTTATTTGTTCCAGTTAGGCAATAAAAAATAAATTGAACGCAAGTAAATATTAAAAGGAAAGATATTCAAATTGTGGACTTAGATAATTTGCGTGTTAAGAAATAGCTAAGAGGCTTTGTAACTTTCTATTTGTTTTCGTTTATAAAGTAAGCTTATACATAAAGTAGCAAAGTAAAGCTCTTTTGCGGCTTAAGCAACCTGTTTGTACAAAGACTGGTCTCCATTACTAGCCATTGGGGTGCTCTTTGTATTAACAACTTTATGTTTATGGGCAAAAAGTTGTATCTTATTGAAAGCAAATAATAATCTTTTTTATTCGGTTGGACCGTTGGAAGGAATATTCTTTTGAAAGACTAAATAAAGGCACTTTATTTATTTCCAGCGTTTAATTGTGCGTAGAAATCATAAAATGTTTTGTGCAACTAGATAAGGGTCAAAAGAGTTGAAAACGAGTACCTTTATAATAATTTATTTATCATAGAAGTTTTTAAATATTCAGCTTGAATTTACCGCTCATACCGTCCCTTTCTGAGAATAGCAAGCGTTTCTCTAGAAAGCTAAATTTAATATGCCAATCTCGCCACATTGTAATATGGCACCAAACATTGACAATGCATTGTTATCATCACCCACATCTCCACAAAGGCATAAGCACACGGTCTTAGCTTGCGTTCATTAAGAGCCCTCTAGGCCTAGAAAGTTTACAATGAAAAATAATTAGCGATAGTCAGACGATGTTTTGCGTTTGATTTACTAAACTTCTCATCAATAAAATATCGTCCAACGAATCATGTTTTCAAATTAATTTTCAAAAGCCACAGTTTTTAACAATTCCTTTCTAAGAGTAGAAAGGTAAATTCAATCTTATACCACCTAACACTGATAATATAACCTCACCAACACAAGGGTATAAGGACACAGTCTTAAGTCGCGGTTAATTAAGGGTCTGAACATACGCACGGCAATATTCACAGGAGTTCTTAGCTATTCTAAGAAGTGAAAAGTAAATTCAATGTCGTGGCATTAAACATTAATATTACACTGTTAACATCACCCACACAAGGGTATAAATATACAGTCTTAAGTCGCGGTTCATTAAGGCCCACGCGCGGTCAATAGTCACCGACGACGAGCGCCCGAGCTAAATGTCTCCGTTTACACAAGTCACTACGTGACGGGCGACGTACTGAACGTACTGAAGCGAGATTTTAGGGTTCCGTACTCAAAACGAAAAACGGAACTTAAGATGAAGGTTGTCTGTTTGTCAATTTATCTGTCTCTTTATCAAAACCCTTTTATCAGAAACGAGTGGAGGTAAAAAAAAATATCTTAACATTATATCGAATCTTTCAAGTCTCAACTATTTTTTTGCAAAATAAGTACCTAGCTACAGTAGCTTTTCCTAATTATTTCAGTTAGCTGATAAAACTTATTTTACTATACTACAGTTCCTTATCTACTCTTCATAATGTCGCTAAAGATTTATTTAAAAAATCTTAGATTTTTTCAATAGATGATATTGATGATATCAGAACTCGTTTTAGAAATTATTTCACCCTCATATTAGGGTTACAACTTAATGAACAGTTTGACACGGTACAAAAGTGTCCCCACCTACTTCTAACGCTGACACGTAAGCAATTTTTCTTCATATCTTAACTATTTTAGTCTTTATCTTATAGTAAACTCACGATTGTGAAATCCTCCGCAAGCAAAGGCTTATGAATTTTCGTAATATTATATACAGCAAAATTCGAAATTTTCTATACGAAGGTATCAGGCGAAATATTAAGCGATGAACTCCGTTTTCTGCTTGGTTAAGCATACTTGTCGCACCTACAAGCAAACTATGGATCGTAATTTCTACCACGTAGCAAAGTATGAAAACAAAGCGTTAAAATACTTTATACAGAAAATCCCTCTATTAAAACTGTGAAGGTTGAGTTACGTAATCCTTTGTTAATATCCGATGGGTCACGATTTCAGCACTTCAACTTTCCGCCCACACTCCTGTTAGGCTCAATTTACACCCTGATGTAAAGGAAGTGTCTGTAATGGAAGCGAATTTTATCCTTATAGTAAGACTACTTCATACTGCGCGGGAATGCGTGCGGATTCCCCGGAAGAAGCGCGACCCCTTTTTTGGTCGCATTTAGTTTGCATTTTACATAAATTAACTGCCATAGAAGGAAGGGTAGATAAGAAGCTACCCCAATAAAACACACAACAGTCGTGTTTTTAATTATTTATATTTATTTCATAAATTTTAGTGTCAAATTGAATAATTAAAATTAATAGTAGAAAATAAATTTTTTTTTCATCAAAAAATGTGGCGTCGTGCGGGCCGACATATTGAGATTTTACAAAAAATATACAGCCAGTGTCACTTGAGGTGATGTAAGGACTCTAAAGATACCTCAAATATCCAAATTTGTTCAGGCATTTTATGTTATTTTTTTATTCATTTATTTATGCTCAGGCATGTACCTTAAAACTAAACGTATATATTACTAGCGGCCGCCCGCGGTTTCAGCCGCGTAGTTCCCGTTCCCATGAGAAAATCGGGATAAAAAGTATTTTATAATTTAATCTAGGCTATTGACTATTTGTGTGCCAAATTTCAACCAAATCCCTTCAGTAGTTTTTGCGTGATTGAGGAACAAACATCCAAACATCCAACTCCACAAACTTTAACATTCATAATATTAGTAGGATTTATTGAACAATTTTGTTAGTAAATAACTTAAAAAATATGTTAGTAAGAATCAATTTGACACTTTTTGCGTCGTATCGGTGGTACATCGCAGCATCCCTCTGAAGCGCCTATATACCACGCCTTGCAGCCCGAAGTCCTCCTTCATGAAAAGGTCTTCCATCCAGCCTTGCTGTCAGAATGTTATGGTGGAATAAAGAAACTCATATACATACAAAAATTCATGAACCCTGAACATAATACACTCTCCTTTTTTTGGACAGTCGTGTAGAAAAGGAGCAAAATTCCGGTACCGAACAAAACAATTACTGGACTGGACCTAGAGAAATGTACCTACCATAAAATTCACTGCCATTATAGACGCTTCCCTTCCACTGCGGTGTAAATTGAGCCTTGTTACGTATCTGATACTCCCGCAGTTGATTTTGGGTTGTCTTTTATAAAATGATAGGATATTTTATGTAAGTACTTAAAAGATATTTTTTTTAAATACAAGACTGCCCAAAAAACGTATATTGTGTTAAGGATTCATGTATGTCTAGATGCCTAAACAGATTTGAATGTGTGAGGTACCGTTAAAATCATCCCGAGTCACACTGGCTATAGATTTGAAAAAAAAACAATATATATATACTTTTGTGAAAAATATTAATGTGAAAAAAACCTTAAATTATTACAATTTGGGTATCAAAGGAAAGGCCTTGAATTGTCACTTAAATGTATGAAATATGTAATATACATTTTTGTAAAAAATATTAACAAAACGACTACCCTGCCAAAAACGAACTAAAAAGTTCAATAACAAGTGTAATTGCAGTCGGGGGACCCTTTAATTAAAAATAGATCCACAGGACAGTCACCCGACTGCAATGCCTTATTGAACTTTTTAGTTCGTTTTTGGCAGGGCAGTCGTGATTTTAATATTTTTTTAAACCATTATTTCGATTATTTTTTATATTAAATATTGTTGATGAAACTCAGTATACAGCAACGTAAAAGTCGCCACTCAGTGGTGTTTCGATAGTATTGCTTTATGTGTTTTAGCACAGACATAATACATTATAGTACAAGTGTTTTAGCAACAAGAATTGTGGCAAAAAGTAAATACAATAAATAATTGTAACACCATTGAGTCACGACTGTTACGTTAACATAACTAGAATTTGCTTGTTTGAAAAAAAATGTTTTGTTCTGATAAATTGTTGTAATATATAGATTTTATTACAATGAAATGTAAATAACATAACTCTGTGGTCTTGTTGATTTGCCCGTTTGCCCACCCGTGTAAGACGCAGAAGTCCCAGGTTCAATTCTCCTGGGAATTTGTACTCGGTTTGGTTGGTGTTGGGACTTATTTCAAGTCCGCCTGGCTAGCTACCACCATCTTACATAATTCTGACGCCATAACAACAATTAAAAAAAATTGTGTTCCGGCAGTTAGGGGTAATATAGCCAGTTCCTCAGTGTTGAGGATTCCTAGTATAGTGCGCTTCCACCTTTGGCACTATCGTCACTTAACATCAGGTGAGGTGAAGGCCAAGCACTATACCGTTGAGCATAAAAATTTATTTATTTTTTCTAGTATATTATTTAGTATTGTCATAAAAATCTGCTTCATAATTAAGATCGATCGTCGATGTTATCATAACTAGATTCCATCCCAGTAAAATAAAACATGAAAAGGGAGTAATGGTTGCATCAAATCTGGTATTTTGGTTTTTGGATATATTGTCGGTAATGTAAAGGCAATAATAAATCCATGTTTTCGACCGGGCAGACCACCGGGTCATTCTCAAAAAAAATTGAACCTTTTTTCAGTTTTTGTCGATTTTGACTCAGAAGGGCTTGTTTGTCATCAAGATTGTGTAAAAAAGTTTTCAAGTAAGTTAAATTTGCAATAATTTGAGGGTAAAACGGTTTTGATTCGACCGATAGTTTTAGAGACACAGCTTTTCAAAATTTGGCCATCCTAACTTTGAAAATGAAAGATTTTCCAGGTACAATTTCATCCCTCTTTTCACCCCTTCGATTATGGAATTATGAAAAACGCTGACACACATCAATATTAATTTTCAATCTTCAACCTAAAGACAAAATTTGAAGATCCTAACTTCGAAACTGACGGACTTTCATACAAACTTTCATCTCCTATTTTACCCCCTTAGGGGAGGAATTTCCAAATTTTTTTTCTTAGTAAATGCTTACACCATATAAGGTATCTATGTGCAAAATTTCAAGTCTCTAGGTTCAGCGGTTTGGACTGTGCGTTAATATATCAGTAAGTCAGGACTTTGAATTTTATATTTATATTTTATATATTTTTTACACAATCTTGATGACAAACAAGCCCTTCTGGGTCAAAATTGACAAAAACTGAAAAAAGGTTCAATTTTTTTTTGAGAATGACCCGGTGGTCTGCCCAGGTCGAAAACGTGGATTTATTACTGCCTCCACATTACCAACAATATATCCAAAAATCAAAAATACCTGATTTGATGCAACCATTACCCCCTTTTCATGTCTTATTTTACTGGGTTATTAGTGATATAATTTATATCACAAATAGTCACATCAAAAATTAAAACGACACAGATCCTTTTAAATTCAGAACGAGTCTTGAACCAGAAATTATATTTTCTATAATTGTAGGTAGTTTAATTTGGTGGAACTACAATCGTAATGGCAATTTTGACGAATTTAATTTATATGTTGCCACGTTAGTTATAACGTAAATTAATTATAGTTCTGTACCGGGAGAGGAGCTAATGAGAACGGATCATTACGACATTATTTAATCAAAATCAGAGTACGTGGCTTTGTTCATTTTATATGTAGGTAAGTTACATAAGTAACAATACACTTACGTAATATCTGATGTTACGTGATTATATTTTAATATAAAATACTTACGTGTGTTGTTTTCGTATTTGAAAAACATTGTTCAAATAAAGTGTAAACTTATTTTACAATGCTTGAGGTACTTACGTTATTATTAGTCTTGTACTCATAGCAGTCATAATATATTTTTAATATCTTTTAAAAAACAATTTTATATAATACATATTTATATATAAAATTATATAACTATATTATTTAACTATAGTCCAGCAGTCAATCGGTATAATTCAAGGAGTTTTGATTTCTTGTGCGTCAGGTTTACGATCTTAAAAACTTTGAAGTACGTTTGAAACGTAGAAGGTTTAAAAAATTAAAAAAATGTGATCGAACCCTTGAATTTTTTATAATATCTGAGCTTTGAAAAAATAATGTTCAAAAAAAGAGAAATAAGTGTTCGAAAAGTAAAAGGGACCAAATCGTCGCCCACACGACATACTGACGTATCTTAAAATTTTGTCGTAACTGAACTGAATGCTGTAACATACATAATTTCTATTGCTTTTCATTGTCACAAAGTGTCGCACCTGTAGGTAACATAGTTTCAGAGATATACAAGTTTAGGAACGACTTATCTTCAAAGAAATAATTTTTTTCGTTTTACTATATGACATATGTTACTTAAGACTTTTTGTAAAATTTAAAAATAAAGCTTCTGTTTTATCTAAAAAACGTAAGTAACTTACGACGGTTGGTGGTGTAAAATTAATGAAGTTTTTACCATTTACGACTGTTCGATTTATATAAAGTGCAAACAAAACAGTGTTGTATTTAGTACAACTTCGGGATCATAATAGAGTATAAGTAAGTAAGAGGGATTTCTACTCCGACGACACCTGCGCACCCTCAACGCCGATGGCCACAACACGTTGCAACAAGACTAGCAGTCGCTATTTACAGTTCACCGCTCAGACCAAATAAAAAAAGTAAGACGGAGTCTTCCGAACGAAGCGGTGAGGCCTGTAAAACTACGCCTTGGCTGTGTACATACACAGTTCACGCACACACGTGTAACGAAACTACGCCTTGGCTTTCCATATGAAACCCTGCCGCCCGGCCCCCGCCCGCCCCCTTGTACGTACACATGTACCATCAAAAACCGGCCTCACTTCATTCCATCTTACTTTTTTATTTGATCTGAGAGTTTACCGTGAATGAGGATCAGTAACGATTTTTGTTTAGTGGCTAATTAGAAAGCTTATGCCACCACATGATTGACTGTGAAAATTTTTTTACGATATCTCTGAAACCTGAGAAGTTATAAGAGCTAAAATACTGGTTTTTTGAGGGTCCTTATGACGTCATTGCGACGTACGTGAACCTTATGTCGTACGTGATAAAGCACATATTGCATTGAGCTTTGCATTTCCTTCAAACCATTTTAACTCAACTATTTCTAAACGGATTTCAAAAATTCTTTCACTAGGTTTCATAGCTATCAATATGTGTTTATATTATATCAATAAAACTATAGGATTCAAACCTGTTACTAATCCTCACTGCTTGCTTGGATACCTACTCAAAATTGGTAAGTTTCTTATTGTTTTTTTTTATATATACCTAGGCAAGCGCTTATTCGCTATCACGCCTGATGGTAGGCGATGATGCGATCTACGATGGAACATGCTTGCATAGAAGATACCTATTTACTCGCAACTTGAAGGCCCCCAGATTGTATCTATCGAGAAACACAGACTCAGGAGTAAGGAGTTTCAGTCTCTGGCAGTACGGATGATAAAATTTGAAGCGAATCGCTTAGTGCGAGTCTTTATTATATCCACCAAAAAGCGGTGGCGCTGATTCGTACGTCTGGTTGTCCGATGGAATAAGGGAGATGGCGGAATTAGGTTGTGCAATTACACTTCACACTCGCCGAAATGTATGCGATAAAAAAACGATAAACTTGCAACCTTACGTCTATGCTCGAAGCTTTTGAGCTTATTACAGAAAAGTTATCGTTGCCGATGAGCTACCTGGCCCTCAGCTCAATGGATTCAAGCATCTGGAGGATGTTGAGGTGGATTTGGCAGAGCCATCTCAAAGATGAGAGCAGTACTCCATACATACACGATCGAACTTGCGCTTAGTAAAGATTGAGCAGCTGTTCCAGCGTAAAGTATTTTCTCACCTTTGCCAGAATGCCAAGCTTTTTAGATGCCAATTGTGCTTTATTCTCAATGAAAAAGCCAAAATTGGAGTCAATGATCTAGTTGTTCTGTAATCGGCACGGATACACCTCGAAAAGTAAGGAGTCAGATAGAAACTACTCCTTTTAGCAGAGAACAGACACGCTTGGGTTTCGCCCCATTCGGAGACTGTCTGACCATCGCCCCCCTAAGACATTGGACTTGTTCTGCACTGGCTCGAGCATTAGATACGTAGCTCTCTACACTACAAGGGTGCTGTCGTCTGCATATCCCAAAATACCGAGTTTTAGCAGGTCATTAATATGCAGCAGGAACAGCCGCAGCGTTGCAGAGAGTACCGATACCTGAGGGACTCTGGCATTTATAGCCAACTGGTCGGACGAGCAGCCATCAATGACAACCCGAATCGACCAAACTCTCAGGAAGTTCGATATCAGACACACAAACCGGTGGGAAGTCCGTTTGATGGAAGCTTGCCAATAAGGCTATTTATCATACCACACGCTGTCAAAAGCCTTCGAAATATCAAGAGAAATGGTGAGTACCTCTCCATACCTCTCGATGGCTGCACTTCATTTGAAAGTGGCGTGTGCTAGAAGATCTCCAGTAGATCGGTTTTGCTGAAACCCGTATTGGCGGTCAATGAGCAGGTCGTTTGCTTTTAGATACGACAGGAGCCTATGGTTGAGTAAAAGTTCCATTATCTTACAAAGAATGGACGTGTCCGAGATGGGCCTGGTATTGGCAGGGCCGGCTCGACTGCCCTTTATAGGCACAAGTTGCACGTTGGCCAACTTGAACTTGACCATGACTTTGGTACTTGTCCCTTTGCCGTAAAAGCGGTACAGGCGTGTTAATACCGGAGCTAATTCAGGCGCACAAGTCCTAAGAACTATGGCTGGTGTATACCAGACATGTGAATAAAGCCAGTGGTCCGGATGGTATCACGTGTCGATCACGAAATGCTTTTCTTACTTCGGTCTGTCTGATGCGGATTTATTTATTTTATTTTATTTTTTATTTTTTAGAGTAAGGCACAGTAACAATCAATTGGTAATTATCTTAATGAACAAAATGACTTATTATTATAATACATTGCAAACCAACTAATCTTATACACTATGCACGACATTACAATAATTATTTATTAAAGTTAGGTGCTGCTATTAAAAATGAAGCTGGCTGACATTACAGTTTTAATACTTACTTACAAATAAAATTAACAAACAAAATAAGACTACAAGGATAATAATGAATTTTTGAACTGCTGATAATTTTGGTTAAATAAATCAAAATCGGAACAAAGATCGTGATAGGCATGACACATTCTATAAATGGGATTATAGTGAGAGACATTGTTATTCGCTGATGGTATACTAAAGAGGCGTGCATTACGTGTGGAGTGACTTTTTACTTTGAAGTTAAGACAACCCAAGAGATCCCCGCCCAAGTGTCCATTGGCGATCTTATGAAGGAGTAACAAACCACTAACCAGTCTTCTATGCTGCAGAGATTTTAAGGCAAAATGGTTCAGTCTGTCTTCATAATCTGGAAGTAAACGTCTAAGACCTAGTTTACTGCACAAAAATCGCACAAAGCGTTTCAATCTAGGATTAGGTAAATGTCGCAATCGCCACGCTATCGCAGTATGTTGGTAAACTAACTACACAGGGAATCGCTGCATCATGTCCTCTGGTATTATGATCCCTGCTCGGGATGAGGGGGTGATGCTATTCTTGGCCGACACGTCAAGAGGGGAAGCAAGAAATGTTTTTACTTATTGATTATTCTATGATTCAATGTATTTTTTTTCAATTACTTGTTTTTCCATGCAACTAGCAGCCTTCAAAAATGCCAAAAAAAAAACCTAATTAAGAGTAGGTAGTCTTATTTGAGTTGATTATTTAGAAGGTAAAAGTGTTGTTTTTTTTAACTATATAAAGTTGTTAACTTGTTTAAATCTGTGTACTGACTGAATAATGTAATTTTAATATTGTGCTATAAAAATTAGGAACTAGATTATGAGTCTTATTTTAGTATGGTAATTTTTAAAATGCTACTTATTGATTTATGATTAAAAAAGTTGTTGTATTATGATAGAAATAGTAGGAAATAGCAATTTGTTTATTTGTTTTTGAATAAGGTGATTAAAAACTAATTCATTTGTATAAAATTACTTTTTATTACTTTGCGAATGTAGTGTCGTAACTACATTTTTATCCCGCCTACAAAAAACAAAGTTATCACAAAGTGTCTTATCTGTTTTAAAGCTGTATTAAAGAGTGACACAACATAATAAACATTAGTAATTTATTGTACAAACAACCAACAATCACACTTAATAATGTTGATTGTGTTGCCACTCTTTAATTATAGATTGTATCAAAATGTTGGGTATGATAAATTGTTCTTCTAAAATTAGTTGCTCCTAAAATCACGGTCTCTGTGACTATGTTTCCAAAGATCTCGTATGATAAAACAAAGTAGGTAGGTACTTACCAAAGTAAAAAAAAAATCTAGCACAAGCTTTCAATCTTTTTTTACAGAATACTAATAGTAACATACTTAATATTAGTACGTATTCTGTGACACGTCATGTTGAATAAACAATAATAGAGATTTCTTGGATGAACTTTTTTTCAAACCTTTTATTAGGACCAATTTTATTCTTTACCTCTAGATAAAATAAATGTCTGTTATTACGATGAATAAAACATTACCTTATACAGAGGGTGATGAATGTTCAGAGAACAGTTGACAATATCTAGTCAATACAACGTTTTACAAAATGACCTCTATTGCCGAATATTGTAGATAGGGACCATCAAACTGAACAACATTAACTATGGGACCAACTCTGAAATCAAGAAAAAAATCAACTGTATCATACATTTTGATATTTATGTAGCAGGTGAAGACGTCTCCGTAGAATAAAAACCGCCACTTCTCATACACGTACAGTTTATTGTAGGTACACAATTTACACGTAGGTATCAACGAACACAGAAGGCGAAGAAATGAGTACGAAAGTCCAAGAAACAAATAAGAAAGCTAACAGCACAATAGGTAGGTTTAGGCAAATCTAGGGCTAGCCGAAATCTTATAAGCGGAGCACATACGACACGCATTCGACGCAGAGGTTTAGAACCGACTAACGGCGGGCAGCCGGGCTGCAACTGCGCGCGCTCGCTCGACCGCCTATTGTTCACCGAAGGTCATGCGTATACGCAACTTGTCTTTATACCTACAAACACGGATCTGTTTGTCCGGGTTGTACGTTCAAAATATCAAATTAATATTACAAAATATAAAATCTTGTACATTATTAATAAAGAATTAAGTTAAGTTACTTTACATAATATTTTATATATTATTACTATAGTTATATAATATAAAGTTTATATATTTATTTTACATGTATAAAACTATTTATTTAATGTTTTTATCTTAATCAATTTTTATTAACACTCCAGTAGTCGCGCGTTCTACGACTGTAGAACGCATATACATTTTTTTGAATTTGAACGTGACTTTAAGTGCACTCACGCGCACACTCACAGTATTCCTCTACCATTAACTAATAAACATTATTAGTGTCCTTGTGGTGGCGGACGTAGCCGCCTATGCGAGTAATTTCCCGCCAAAACTGAATTTCTACGACTGTAGAGCACGCGACCACTCGCGTTACATTTTTCTCGTGAGTTGCCGCCGACGTTTGTTTCTTGTAAAGTATATTTGTTGTCTTTTTTTATGTTGCTATGAGATGTATTATTAAGTTTATGGTTATTAGTAACCAAAATGACTATTTTTTTTAAATAATGGACTCACGGAGCGCGGAAGCTAGAATTTCAAGATGGTTGGAAATACTATCTTACTGTCTGTACGTACCATCGTAGTGCCTTTTTATAGTAGGGGGAATGCGTTTACGATTTCTGGAGGTATGTGGGACTCACCGGAGCACTACTCACTAAATCCGCTACTACATCCCGCACTAACACGCAAGACCTACGGCCTACGAGGCCGTGGTGACACGCACCATGTCACATGTGGTCCTGGTGATGCTGCCTCATCAACGGCACATCATCGTAGTGTTTTAATTAATGTCTATACGCAAAATGCTGATTTAGAGGTAGAGAATATGAGTGCATAAATAATATGAACATTCAACTGTTAAAATCCTAAATTTTTCCATTTTTCACTAATATTTACAAGAACTCTTATTTTAACTTCCTATTATTAGTAAAATTATTATTTTTTATGTTAATTACTTTCTTAATAAAACCCTTTTGAATGTGACATACCACGTGTATTTGGATTTATAAATGTCCCTTATAAACCCTGAAATCAAAATGTTCTACATACGTAGAGCGCGCGCGCACTAACGTCCCAAACAGAGGCGCGCCTACTGGAGTGTTAAAGTAATTATATAATTATAGTAGTGACACTACATTTATTATTTTTTGTATAAAACAGCTGATTTTTTTGCGATTTTGGAGTTGGACCCGTAGTAAAAGTTGTACAGATTGATGGTCCATCTATCATATTTGGCATTAGGGGTTATTTTGTAACACGTTGTATATCTTTAGTCGGACATGTTAAATAGTACAAATGTATATTTTAGAACAGACCTATCAGTAACACTAAATCTATTGCTATTGAAATAGTCGGCTTTCCTACATTAACGTCCTATTGTCTCCTCAATCAATTACGACGGCTCTTGGCTCAGTGCCTTTTGACTAAACATCGGATTTTCATTGCTGGCTTGGTAGAACGAGCACCTTTTGGTTAGTATTGGCTCCGTGCACGCTTTTAGCGCCATCTAGCGTGTTGCAACTTTGTTGGCTCTGACCTGACCGTTTTGACGTTTTTATATGTAATGGCGGCATTGTGACAAAATGTTAAAAAATACTATACATATTGTATTTTTAATGTAGATTTCAAAATTACTATGATTTGGGTGGACAAAGTGTTGTGAAATCATTTTTGGTCATTTAAATTAAATATGGCAAGCAAGATCTATTCAAAATAAGTGTTTTATTTTGGTTATATCAGGGTTTGTTTACTTCTTTTTTTGTTGTAGATTTTGTAAAACAAGAGGATAAAGCTACTTTAATAATTTTACTAAGTGATAATAAACATATATAATTATTCCTGTATCGCTAGTAATAAATTCAATAAAATTTTCAAGCAGATTACAGAGCCTTCTTTATTTTTACTTTTTGCCACCATGAGCGCTGAGATCGATTATTATACCTTCGCACCCTCCCAATTGAGCTTGGAATAGTTTACAGTAGCGAATAATTATAATAATATAAAGTAACTATGTTACAGCTTTAGCTACTCTATTATACTATGAAATTTATTAAAAACGTATTTATATTCCAAACACAAATGAAGGCATTTTAAAAAGTTATACTGGCTGGAAAAAACTGCTTGCACCTGTCAAGTTTATGCGCACACTAGACATGAAATAAAAAACTCTTTTTAACGGATACTAGCGCTGTATTATTGAATGTAGTTTGGTAATTAGTTGGTATATGGTTTGATTTTTTATTTTCCCTCCGTTTCAGCACATTTGCTGCTGCCAGAAATCAAACCAAATACTAACGAATACTTTTAATAAAACCACGTTAGTATCCGTTAAAAAGTTTTTTATTTCAAAATATTGCTTTGTCAAAAAAAGGGTAGCACTTTTTGTACTCGTATATTATTTGATACAGGATCTTTGTTGAAAGTATTATAATACCGAAAATTACTTATTTACGTTTACGGAGTATTTTCACGTCATCGTTATTTAAGCGCCCCTCGTCATGTCATATACGGACGGACTACTCTCTGTCAGTACTAATAGACATAGGTCTTTAGTATACAACTATGGTTGCCAAAAAATTTGAAGCATAATATTGTAGATTTCTATTTATGTAGTAAAAAAACAGTATCCATATAAAAATACAGTATCCTTTATTTATTAATCAGAAATAGTTTTAATTACATCCTTTATTTTTCGACCTACCACCCTTAAGTCAAAGGGTTTTTTTATTTTGAATGAAAATTATTGAAATAATAACCCGACGGACCGACAGTGTTACCGCTGTATTGCTGAAATATAGTAGATTTGGCTACTATATATTTTTCTAACAGTATATACTAGAATTTTGCTGGATCACTTTACTGGATCACAAGCGCAATGAATGGATTAAGCGCAACACGAAGGTCATCGACGTTGTGGATACCATCCAACGCCGTAAATGGAGATGGGCAGGACACATTGGTCGCACGAGCACTGAGAGATGGACCAGGAAGGTACTGGAATGGAAGCCAAGACAAACTACGCGAGGTAGAGATCGTCCACCTGAAAGGTGGGTCAATGACCTAAAGAGTCATGCTGGTAACAATTGGCTCCAGGTGGCGCAAAATACAAGATCGTGGAAAGCTTTAGAGGAGGCCTATGTCCGAAGACGGATGAACGAAAGGCTGATATAGATAGATATAGTAACATGCCCCAAAATGTAGTTAGCTTCTATATTATACATATAGTAGTTTTGGCAACCCTATATATAAGACCCGGGCGAAGTTTACCGTTTTTAGTTACTGTCACTTTTTGTACATTCAGCGAAGTAGCAAGACGTGTTGCTGGATTTTTTCTATGATAAACTGAAAGTTTCTTCTATCACCGCTAATTGTTATAGTAGAAAAGTAAAAAATCAAGTAAGGTATTAACTGAACATTTGAGACCATCAAATATTTAAAATAAATTAATACTAAGCAACAAAAAACATATAAGTAACTCAACAACAATTAAGTACTCTTTTCAATATCAGACAAAGGATTTATAAAAGAGTTCATAAATTATATAAGAAAAAAAACTGAAACGTGTTTATAAAAAACCGGACAAGTGCGAGTCGGGCTCGCCCACCGAGGGTTCCGTACAGACCTACATCTATCCATAAATTAAAGCTATAGAAAAGTTGTGTCGGTACAAAGGAAATATTTTGAAAAAAAGTGGTTGGTAGTTATTAGTTTTTTATATGAAAACTGTACTACGGAGAGTTCAAACTTTATCCCAGGTTCTACCTAACGGAATTATGTGAAAAATTGCTTAGTTTATAAGTTCGACTCCAAGCTACCAAACTGTAAAAAAATACCATCAAAATCCGTTCAGCAGACTGCTATATATAGATAACCATTTGAAATCCTTTGTCGCCACGTAGAAAATAACCCTTCCAGGGATTACGACAAAGAATTGACCATGGGCGAAGTTTGAAATGGAATAGTACATTACTGCAGCGGCACTCAAGACAGGCATTGAAGAACATACGTTAGTCCATCAATGCCTAGTTGCGGCCAAGGCTTGTGTAGTACTTTTAAACTTTTAACTTTTTAGTTTTAAAAGTTTTAAGCTTTTTATTTTAATTTTAAATTACTTACAGTAATTGAAAAAAGAAAATGGAAAGTGGAATGTGCACATAAAGGCCTTTCATTTGATACACATATTGAAAAAAAAATCCGGTTTTTTTCATTTATTTCCAGTTTTTCATTTTTTTTTCAGTTTTTTGGAAAGTGCTCATCAAGGCATTTCATTTGATACCCATATTGCAAAAAAAATATTTTTTTTTAAATTTGAGATTTTTGCATTTACAATGCTATTTTTAAACAATACTAAATAATATACTAGAAAAAATACGACTCGCACCAGATCAATACTCAGACGGGAATCGAACCCGCGACCTTTGGATATCCGGTCCAATGCTCTGACCGCTGAGCTACCGAGTCACTTATACAAATATTTTTTTGTTTTTTTCTTTCAGTTTTTTTGGAATGTGCTCATCAAGGCCTTTCATTTGATACCCATATTGCAAAAAAAAATTGCCTTTCTTTTTTTTTTTTTTTTAGTTTTTTGGAATATGCTCCATTCCTCCATGAGGATATTCCAAAAAGCTTTTCAAAAAACTTTCATTTGATACCCATAGGTATTGAAAAAAAAAATTTTTTCGTTTTTAATTTTTTTTTATCGTTTTGGAATGCGCTCATCAAGGCCTTTCATTTGATACCCATATTGCACCAAAACAGTTTTTTTTCTTTTTTTTTTTCAATTTTTTGGAATGTGCTCATCAAGGCCTTTCACGTGATACCAGTATACCGAATATTAAAAAAAATATTTTGGAATGTGCTCGCTCATCAAGGCGACATTTGATACCTATATTTGTGTTTCATTGAAAAGTTCGCTCCATTTCTGAATTACACGTGTGTAATGAGTTTTAATAGAAACATTGCTGGACAGACGCAGGCAATTTTGTATGAAAATCCATTATAACACGTTAGTAATGGATTCTCATACAAATATTGACGGCGCGGTTTAGGTCTGTCCGTAAACTCTGATTTAGCACGAAGAAGGTTGTCAAAATAATGTTCGAATTTCCAAGCATATTTGAGAAAAAATAAAATAATTACAAACCCACCGCACCTGTATGAAATACAAGTACTGTTGATTGTCAACAGATGGCGCTGTATATCGATAGTACACTGTATAATGTTCTGTGAAATGGTTTTATCTATCGCAATATTATTAGAGAAAATGGGTGTATTCCAACAGGACCCTTTGGTTGTGTGAAGCCGAGACTTTTATTGTAGTGGTTGCTACCTCGGCTGACCTTACCGAGTAAACTGTCTTGATTATACTTGGTGCCAAAATGCTCCAAGCAACATTGGAATGCGATGCACCCGCATTTTAATGTAAACTGAAACAATCTACCACTGAACTATTCAACACTTGACACTGGCAAAAATTACTTCCAAGAAGAAAGTAGATTGCCAAAACAAAAATAAGAAGAAGAAGACCCCCTGTCATACAGCGTGACACACCGCCATGTTGCGAAAATATTTAGAGCCAAATTTATTACTTTTTAATTTTATTTTTAAAAGTAATTAACTATAACAATATTTGAAAGGATCTGAATAATTAATAATAAATAAATATTGATATTTTTAAAAGAATTAGTGGCGCGATTAATCCAAAAGTAATTAGAAGTTAAACTATGACCTCGCAATGCCGCGCATACCGTTGTTTTACCAAGATGATTAATAATTACGTATTTTAATGACCATATTTTATTATGATTTAATTACAAATATACAGTTTTCAGATTTATTCCTGTAAGTGTAGTATAAGACGCTATTACCTGCCAAATTTCATAGTTCTAGGTCAACGGGAAGTACCCTATGAATTTTGATTCCTTTGAGAGTATCGAAAATGCGTTTTTTGCGCCCTAAACGGCAGTATCTTTTTTTTACGTTAATTTAGAAGTTTGATTTTTTTACAGCTTCAAGGGCCCGTAGACCTTAGTATATGGTTTAAATTTCAATTCGATACTTCCACGCGTTTCCGAGATAAAGGGTCTTGACAGACAGACGGACGGACAGACAGACAGACGGACAACAAAGTGATCCTATAAGGGTTCCGTTTTTTCCTTTTGAGGTACGGAACCCTAAAAATAAAACTAACTAGCTATGTACAAACAATGAAAAAAGTTAACTCTTATTATAAAGTGAACAGTTTCCTTTACACATTTTTCTCATAGGTACTAAAATAAAGTGTTGCAAGAAGTGTTTTTACGCTTAGAATACAGCTTTATTGTAATAAGTTTATTTATTTAAAAAACCTTACATTTATCTATTGCTTTTTCCTAATTAAAATGGCTTAGGTTTAAATGATCACCATACTAACCTAACCCAGAATTAGTAAATGTTCACCAAATCTTCTTGGGCGAGCATTTACTAATTTTGGAGAACAAAATGTTTTTTTGGTATACTAAAGTATTAATTTCCATTGAAAATTCAATTAGCAAATAAATGAATGCCTACGTCTCTCATTGTGTTTTCTAATACAGCTAAAAGGAGGGAAGAGAACTTTTTCATTCAACTGTAAGATTGCGGGCAATCTTTATTCGAAATCACAGAATAGCCCCGCGGGCGTGTAATATCCATGAAATATGCGTTTGTACGGACACAAAGCAGGCTGCGAGGCCGGCTACGTATTCACAGAGAAATTCAAAATATTTCAATAGCACAAGTTAACTGTGAAATTTTATTAAAACAGCCCCAGGCTTTTGCTGTTAGGATATATCTTTTATTTGATTTGAGTTTGTGGTGTGCGTATTTGAATATTTTTTTTACGTCTAGGAAAAGGTTCGCTGTATTTGGAAGGGTATAATGCTATGTTACCTAAAATGTCTTAAGGTTATATGATAGCATATTATTTATTATTATTTAATATTAAAAATGACTTTATTGATAATAATGTTATTAATGACTGGTAAAACTAGAAAATGAAAACTAATATCTTATGGTTTTTCAACAGAAGCGTTGTTTTAATTTTAAAACAAATAATCCATTAATGGAATACCTGTTTTAACGACGAGTCATTATTATCTTCCAATATAGCATTTTCAATTTTACTATGAGCAAAGTAATATTCTGTAAAATAATAACGCTCACCAATAATTAACTTGCCAAAAAAGCGCACCGCTGGAATAACCTTCAGTTATTTACTCGGCGGTTCACAATATTATCCATTAATTTTTCATGAGCTCCGCGGGTGAAGTGTATGGATTCGCACTCACCACAAAGGTCAACAGAACGCAGGGATAAAGACAACATGCGATCCATTTGGCTGAGTGTGTGCTTAACCAGGTAAAAAACTGGCTCCTGGGGGCTAAATATTTGTGAACCAAAGAGTTACAGAGAGTAAGTAGGTTGGTCTTTTTTGTTTCATCAAATCGATGCGCCTTGTTAGGATTTTGCGCCATTGTTTGGAGAACCAATCTGTGTCGATTTTTCTCACTAGTATTATATTATTAAGATGTCGAATATATGAAATGTCTGTAGCCTTTTGCTAATCATAAATTTATATCTAATCACAAACCTAATTTCTGATTGCAGATTTTGAGGTGGCGATTCAATTTTGTGCAAAGTCTATAAAAAGCGCTAATTGACTAAATTCGCCTGCCAAGTCGACCCATGTAAATATACCTCATAAGCATCTAAATGATTTTACGCTTTCACAATAAGTGAAAAAAGATTTCAAGCCAATCAGACGTCACAAATCATACCTACGTTTCAATTCCAAGCCTTTACAAATTGACGTGCAATTCAAACATTGCTTTGAGTTCTCATTTATCAATACATAAACGAGCATGTTAAGTTACAAATACTGAGGTGGTTTTTTGTTATTTATGATGTACAGTCACGAGCAATAAGATGTACACACTTTAGAACTATGTCACATTCAACTCTCAGTGTGAAAACGTCATAGGTTATTCAAAAACGTAATATGACATAAGTTCTAAAGTGTGTACATCTTATTGCTCGTGACTGTACATAAAGCACTTACTAACTCCGACTATTTTAGAACTTCATTTCATAGCATTAAACATGAAGTTTTATTTTATTTAAACGCGATTGTGTCTTTTTTTTTAGTTTATTTCCAAATACAAAAGAAAAATTACAATAATTATTTTTCAATCACAGCAAGAGAAACTGCAAAAGATTTATGTATTGCTGCCATCACTCACTGACACATTGACAGATAAAAAGTTTTTAATTGCCTTTTATATTGTTCCGGGTTATCTAGAATTCTATCGAGTAAATCATTTTGCAGTTCATTTAACAATGACGGTAACATAAATATCGAGCAACGTTTACCATATGTGTTATTGTATGAGGGCAGTACATGCTTAGGTAGGTAAGTCAGGTTACGCAGTTTACTATTTCTTATTCTTACTTTTAACAAAGAGCTGTTTTCTATTTCATCGCAAATTAAATACATTTTTATTTTATTGTATTTATCTATTATTCTACAATGTTAAATAAGTTACTATAATCATTTTAATATTTATTTTTGACTCAGTTCGGCACAATAGTTTTTAATAATCTAAGTTGCAGTTTAAATATATGTTCGATGTACGTTTTGTATGTCCTGTGTGTTGGGTTGATTCATGGTGACATTATTATTAGCAGGATTGTGCTTGGCCCTTACCTCACCTATGTGACGATAAGGCTGAAGATGACAGCGAACTACACCCGGAATCATCATCACTGAGGAACTGGCTATCTCATCTCTACTGCCGGACACAACAATTTTTAAATTGTTGTAATTTAAAAATTGTTGACTTGGGTAAGATGGTGGTAACTCGCCAGGTGGACTTGAAATAAGCCCTACCACCAACAAAACCGAGTACAAATTGTACCCCCCCTGGGAATCGAACCCGGGACCCCTGCGTCTTACACGGGTGGGCGAACCACTAGACAACAGAGGCGGTTATTTGGAGACAAAAAGTTGTTTCATAATGTCTCTGCATGGGACTTGCAAGTTAATGAAGTCCACTTGTGCTTTGTGGTTGAAAAAATATACATACATTTGCTAACTGGGGAATGTTTTCATGTAAAAACTGTGGAACATTATTTTGTGAGTACTAAATTTAAGAGTACGCGTAAATGTTGGGTAGTGAGCCTAGGCTACAAGTACGTTTTAGGCATATAAATTAATAATTTTAAAGCTAGTAAATAATTAATATGAATGTCATATAAAGGGTCAAATTAGAATTCATTTTACGTTACTTTACATATTACATTATTCTTTTGAAGTTAAGTTTAAGGGACCTCTACTTTCTGAATTGCTGAAATTTTATGCAAATAGAAGAAAATTATTTATAACCTTGACTTGAAATTCTTGCCTATTGATTGAACAAACACTAATGAACACAGACTTAAATTTTTTCTATGCAATGTGTTACAAGAGAAACCCCTAATGCCGAATATGGTTGATAGGGACCATCAAACAGAACAACTTTTAATATGGGACCAACTTTGAAATCGCGAAAAAATTAACTGTTTCATACAAAATTTTAAATTATATTTTATTACGTAATAAGCGCATTACATTGATATTTCAGGAAAAATCTATGTATTTCATTAAAAAAATAATGTCAAAATTTTAAATTTTAAAACCGCGCCAAAAACGCTATGGCGCTGGACACATGACTTGTTGACGTCACAAGCCTGTAAACATTGTAATATCCTTAGCCATTTGACAGCCATCAATCGCGGATCCTAAGTCTATGGTCGTGTCAAACGCCTGAAGCCATATTTATTTACAGGCAAGTGACGTCATCAGTAATCTTAGAGCGTTTTCGTCACAGAAAAAAAAAACAAAAATTATAGCATTTTTCTAGGTGAAATTAATCAATTAATAGACTTAATTTAGTGTATATAATAGTTAAATATGTTTTTTACGCCATTATCTGTTAGGATGACCACAATTTGTAGTATATTTTCAATGTTGTCAAATACCCTAATTAATAACGTAATTATCAAAATTTATGAAATAGCTGATTTTTTTTCGCGATTTCAAAGTTGGTCCCATAGTAAAAAAAAATCAGTTTGATGTTCTCTAGCTACCATTTTCAGCATAAAGGGATTTTTTGTAACATGTTGCTTAATCTGTGCGAATGACTCACGTAGCGCCGTGCCGGGACCGAGCTGACTGTCAGCCGTTACATGACCCCATAATAATATTAGGTATATATTTTGTCGTCTCTGAACACTTAGCGTCGTCGTCGTCCATTGTTTAGCTCTCACTCGTTATAACGAGCGAATTGAACGGACGAATTGCTATATACGATACGAATGCTAGCTATAGTTAATAGCTAGTTCTTAGCAATTCGTTTCGTAAATAGGTGCATTTACCAGATCTGGACGCACCCTTACAAAGCATATGGGATACGACCTCTCGTGTAACGTCATTCGTCCTTAAAGTACAGTGTTCTCATGAGGCGATGTTAGTTGATCAGCCGCTAAATCTTGCCGTGAGAAAGCTGCAACAGTGCATACTCATGCCGCTTTCTCACGGCACGATTTACCGGTTGATACAAAGGATATATATTTATAAACAACATCTTTCTTATGCCTTATTACATCAAGTCAGTGTTTTTCTATCTTTTTTATGGCACGTCCTGTATTATTTATTTTTATTATATTACAAATATAAAATCGGCACAAAGTCGGACCCCCCAGGGGGCCGCGACCCACACTTTGAAAAACACTGCGTCAAGTAATATCATATAATGCAAATGTATTAGGTAAATTAGAAGACATAGGCCTTTTGTGACGTGGGTAGCTCATTTTGATGAAGCTAATCTTTTATACTTGCTATAATCGTCACTGCTATCAAGATTATAAATCTTGAAAGTTATGCTTCATCATCATCATCATCCTTCAAAAAGTTGTGTGTTTAGGTAATGGTATATTATGGTGTAAAATATGTGTGACAGCGCAGTTATAAGAAAAATATTTAACTCCGACGAAAAAACGACCTCTCACTATGTATAGCTTCCTAAATTCCACAATATTTAATCAACTTGTATTGTAAAATGACTTGGCTATTTGTAAACGTTTATCGATCAACCGTGGTTTTCTAAAGTCCCTAAAGGTCGTGAAATATTTTGAGTAGATAATAATTCAACGTAAGTTAATATTAAATGACTTCAACTCCCGAGAGGTCGGCGGTTGTCAACATCCTTTATCTTGTTATACCAACCAAAACTGGCTTAGGCGTGCTTTCAAATAATACTCAATTTTGTGACAAGGCTCACATTTTGCTAAAGGTCCAGTCAGACGGCACGCGGGTCGCTGAGCAAATTGTAAATAACCAGATATGTAAGTATTTATAGTCCAAGAGACCGTTCGTGGCACGCGAGGTTGTAAAATGTTCGAACGGAGTAGCTATATTGCACGCTCCTTTGTACTTATAGGCGTTATGGGCGGTTAACCAGGTATGTAAGTAGTTATAGTGCATGAGAACGTTTGTGGCACGCGCGCGAGGTTGTGAAATGTGCGAACAGAGTAGCTATATTGCACGCTCCTTTGTACTTATAGGCCTAATGGGCGTGCTCAGACTCATTTTTTCTTCTTCTTTTTATGCTTTGGCGGTTCCTTTGTGGATTTCACTGGTGTCGAGTGTTATTCTTTGGCAGTTCCTTTGTGGATTTCACTAGTGTCGAGTGTTATTCTTAGTGGTTTTTTCCCAACAGACTCTGCTCTATTATTTCAAGCCGTTTGTGAAAGTACAACGCCGAGATATAGAGGTGGTTGACAGACTCATTTCAATGGCACGCGCAATCCCAATGTCTGACGTCACTGACGCGTTTTACAACTCCGCGTGCCACGAATGTTCTCATGGACTTTATTATAATATATTTTAATCAACAGCATGGCTAAAGATCAATTGTCGCCGGCGGCGCGACGTGCGAATTTTCTCTTCATTACGCGGTCCAAACGCTCACCGCACAGCGATAAATTTATTGCTATCTGAAGCCCTGAAAACATCGGTTGGTCTCTTTGCGTAGGTAAACTGAAAGACGTCACTCAGCCCCGTCGGATCGAGTCCCATCATCGTCGTACTCGTACCTAGTGCATTACAACTGCTTACATCGCAACAGCTTCGCGTCGCGTCACGCCTCCGCTAGCTGTCTGACAGGACCTTTAGTCTTAGAACTGAGAAGCTCGGTGCCAAAGTTGGGCCATGACAATGCATAACGAATTAAGCTTTAAGATTTTCAGCTTCTGAGTCGCCACACATTGAGAATTAGTTACTGATACGCTGTTTAAGATGTGCTTTGTACCCCAAATTATTTAAAGTTTTCGTAGTTTCAAGAAATAAACAATCTTTTTATGATTTTATTTTAACAGAGATCAGTTAATACATATTCTAAAACTGATACTCGTACTTAGAAGCCATATGATAAATTTTGCCGAACTACATAGCTATGCTTTAAAACAAGAACGAGAAAAGAGGGTGTACGGGAAAATTACTGTTTTCTGCTATCGACTTTTCGAGAGATATTCATCTACGTAGCCATACATGGCTAATATACGCTCAATGCGAGACTCCGTTGTAAATTCGAGGCGATTATTCTCATTGTGAAAAGAGGTTGTACATACTCAATATGTTGGTAGTAGGACTCCATTTTAACATAAAATTACTCAATACTAAATAATATAATAGGGGTTTAGATATAAAATTCCCATTTTGTATCCATGGAGAATTTTAAAGAATTTGTATTTGCCAAACTAACATTGTCTTAATTTATTTAACAAACATGAACGCTTTTTTTTTAACTTTTATGCATATAATGGTCTTCGGCTTGTAATGTAATGTAATGGCGGACCCTTCGTCACCTGGTACAAAGTTTTCTTCCCACTTTTTCTACTGGGTAGTTCTATGGTAGAGTTGCCCAG
This sequence comes from Agriphila geniculea, assembly GCA_943789525.1. Taxonomy (NCBI): domain Eukaryota; kingdom Metazoa; phylum Arthropoda; class Insecta; order Lepidoptera; family Crambidae; genus Agriphila; species Agriphila geniculea. The sequence continues at coordinate 17,689,589 of OX038874.1, forward strand.
TAAATAAATGGGAGCAAAACAGTACATATAGGTATTTTAATAATTATGCCACAAAGTCAATCTTTCTAATATTATAAATGTGAAAGTTTGTGGGTTTGGATATTTGTTCTTTAATCATGCAAAAGGCTAAACAAATTTGGATGAAATTTGACACACAGGTAGTTTATAGCCTGGACAAAACATAGGATACTTTCTATCCCAGTCAAAGGTTATCTAGCGATTTTCCGAATGTCTACGCGGAGGAAGTCGCGGGCGGAAGCTAGTGTTTAAATAGAACACCATTAACTAATACAAATAATATTGTTTCCTTATCGTCACAAACTCATTATTCAAAAGCACATGAGTTATATAGAACAACTGCCACAAGAAAAGTTCAGTATGAAAAATTACTGTCATTATGTAGTGTTCCGAATGAGACGGATTACGGGGGGCGTGGGGAAAGAGCATTACATCGACCCCAAAACGGATATAAGCTAAAAGGACGATAATGTATACAACACATACTTTGGTGTGGATGTGTAGAGCGTTCGCGAAAATGTATGAATCTCTTTACGTAAGACGTAGGGAAGAATAGTAGATTATACAACAAGTGAAAAAAGAGGGAATTTAGTTCGAGGGACTAAGTTGGATCCCGAGAGCAGCAAAGGATTCTAGAGTTGAATCCCGAGCGCAGCGAGGGATTCAAAAGTAGAATCCTGAGCGAAGCGAGGGCTACAAAGGACCTAGATGAAATTTTTTTTTCAAGAGTTATGTACTCTACTTTTTACCATTGACTGCGAGAAAACAAATAGCAGTACTTATACCTCAGTATTTATAGTTAATACATTTTTATTATTTAGGTAGGTAATCAGTGATATTTAAACATTAGAAAATAGTGAAACTAGAAGCTTTCTAATGACATAAAACAACCACGCTAAGAGGGAAATTACATGATCGGTCTGGCATCAGTCCATTTCATCATTTTGTATACACTTTGAATTTTTACAATCTGAAGATCGTACCAGACTGATGGAATGGACTGATGCAATGCAAGACCTAGCATCTAATCCCCTTCTATTATATAGAAAAGAACCCAAAGATAAGACACTAAAAATAACCTAATTCATTTGGCGGAATATTTTTTAGAAAATATCCCAAAGATAAGACACTAAAAAGAACCTAAATAAAACTGGCGGGAGGCTTTATCTATGGAATAGCTCCATACTTTCAGCACGTTTATTTTTTTTTGTACATAATTCATTCGATGCGCGCTTGTTCCAAATTCAAAATATTTTTATTCACTCGGTGAATAAAACAGCGTTTTATTCACTCTTATCGTTGAATTAAACGCACTTTTTCGAGTGGCGATGGTAAAAATGACATTTTCACTCTCACAATCACATCTGACTAAGTGACTAGAACATTTAGTCATGGAGTAATCTTCATCATCATCTCATCATCTTAGGGTTCAGTCACTATTTTAATTTGAAACATATAAAACTTATTTCATAAGTCTCAGAACATGCTTCAGGAGTTTACTTGGTTTATAATATAATATGGTGTAAGTAACGATATACCATTTTTTATTTATTTAAGTCACTTTATTTTAAAAACCCACAGCAAATATGCGATAATTACTAAAAACATACCAACTCTCAAGTTAAATCACTAATATACGATTACGAATTTTTGAAAATTTTCATTATGATCTATTTCTGGATAATATAGTTTTATATTTTATGAAATCTATCATTAATATATAGGAACGGAAAGGTTCTTGAATGGCGACCGCGCACCGGACGACGCGACGCTCCGTGGGTAGGCAGGCCCCGACAAGGAGGACCAACGATCTGGTGAAGGTCGCGGTGCGCCGCTGGATGCGGGCAGCGCAGGACCGATCGTCGTGGAGATCCTTGGGGGAGGCCTATACCCAGCAGTGGGTGTCGTGCGGCTGATATGATGATGATGATCATTAAATACGCCAACGTGGTTAACAACTAATTGAGATAATATCGCTGTCATAACCACTTTCCTGCCATATTTCACCTCTGATGAGTTTCATATCCTTACTAATCCTACTTCCTACTAATATTATAAATGTGAAAGTTTGTGGGTTTGGATGTTTGTTCCTCAATCACGCAAAAACTACTGAACAGATTCGGTTGAAATTTGGCACACAGATAGAAGATAGCCTAAATTAAAACATAGAATACTTTTTATCTCGATATTCCCACGGGAACGGGAACCACGCGGGTGAAACCGCGGGCGGCCGCTAGTATTATAAATGCGAAAGTCCGTTTGTTTGTTTGTTACACCTTCACGTCTCAACTACTGAACCGATCATCATGAAATTTTTCATACACGTTGTCAGGGGTACAGAGAAGGACATAGGGTACCTTTCATCCCGAAAAAAAGTATTGTTCTCGAGGGATAGCACAAAACTTTCCACGCAGACGAAGTCGCGGGCGGCCGCTAGTAAATAATAATAATGATATGCTTTAATATTACTTTAAAATCTTTAAAAAATTAAATGAGGTTATAAAGCAAGTGAAAATTAAATACGTATCCATTATGTTTCCATTTCTGAATTTCTTCAAACATTTGGATTGGTTAATCCTTAATGAACCAGCTGATTTTACATTATAATTATTTTGTTTTTTATTTAATTACACAAAATGATTATACACTTTTGTAATAACTTTTGACTTGAATTACACCGAATTAGGGGGGTCACGATTTCGGCGGAAAAACGGCATCACGAAAATACGTGTAGGTACTTTAACGAGCTTGCTGCGCCTTACGTCTTGAAAAAAACTAGCGGTAGGTATATTTTTTATATCAAGTCGATAAAAAATTAGACTATTTTTTACATACAAATTATGGAGAAACCTTATTCGAAACTACATTTTCTTCTTACTACCTTTAATGGTAGTTGTAGTTACAAAGGTTCCACTCCATTGACTTAATTTTGGCCAGTGCACGAAAATAAAAACAAGTTAGCCAAATAGCATATTGAAGCTCTCGATTTAAATGCGAAAAGCGCTGTAACGATACTGTTCCGTTGCTCTATTGTCACAGAAACGATTCCCGTGTGACTTTACGTACGTGAACAACGAAACGAGTATTCAACCGGAGTGGGAATTACTTTGATCATTGTAGAGGCCGTAAATTCAACATGTAGTTAAGTGTTGCCAGGATAAATAACACGCTATGAGCTAGTATAAGAATAATATCTATTCTGTGGTATAAGTTCTAATGGGGTTGGCAACGCAAAGCCAATTGTAGATGTCTCTGCGTATGCTTGTTCCTAAGACATTAGACGTTCAGAACAAAATGTATGAGAAAATAGGTCTTTTTTTTGTGGTATTTTATTACCGAAAAAGACCCATTGACCCAAAATGGATTATAAAGACTATTCTACAATGCAAATGCCGGAATTGAAAGCCAAATTAAGACGTTTTCAATCTTACAGAATTTATCATTTTTTTCTATATCCAGATTTTTGAAAATTTGTAAGTGCCAACGTTTTTAAAGCCTATTACACAGAATTTAATCATTTTAAAGCTCAAAATAAGTTATCTTTAAGTAAAAGTCCTTTGTTTTCATAGCTCTTGTGGAACAAGCGTACGCAGCGCCATTTTGACAGTTGCCTTCCCCTACAAAATTTCAATAGGAGCTTCACCTATCTATGGTATTGTTTAAAAACCATATTGTTAGACGATATTTACGATATAAATGCATGTCTATTAGTTATATTATTAGTAGTATACTTTTAGATAGGTATACAATATATTAAAGCTATTGGTTTTGGAAAAAGTTGAGAATAAAGGTATGATTCCGATCTCGGCAGCAGCAGCAGTGTTGCCGCAGCAGTGCACTCCAAATTGAACCCTGATGTCACGTTTGAAAGGCTCAATTTGATGTGAGCAGAGAAGCGACGCGATACTGCTGCACAACACTGCTGCGCGACACTGCTGCGCAGCAGTGCTGCGCGGCACTGCTGCCGCAACACCACTGGTCCCCATATATTCTCTATAGGTTTATATGAGACTACATCCCGAGCTCGGCAGCACTGCTGCGCAGCACTGTCGCGCAGCAGTGTCGCGCAGCAGTGCTGCTGACATCAGAATCATACCTTAAATATTTATGTTTAATAAACATATTTTTTTTCTTCTTTTAATTTTAAAATCACTTTTTACATCCCATCATGATCGTTACTTGCCCGTGGTCCCCCAATCTAAGTTCCCCTTGGGGTACCACGAGCAAATATTTTTGCCCATGGAAACCTCTGAATAACAATCTCATCATTAAATATATTTTATTGTCCGTGGAATGCTATCTCAAATATTTCAATCTGACTTAAAAAAGATTAGGGTACCACAGGCCATATAATTTTCCCATGGTATTCCTTCGTCCCGGTTGTTCCATGGGCTAAAATATTTGCTCGTGGTACCCCAAGGAAAACTTAGACTGGGGACCACGGGCAAATAACGATCGTAATACCTACTTAAAGATTGAGCTTAATTCGTTTGTAGGTATATTAAAAGCTAATAGTGATATTCACTTCTCAAGCTTACGCGCTCACTAGACATGAAATAAAACACTTTTTAACGGATACTAGCGCGGTTTTATTGAATGTACTTTGGTATTTAGTTGGTATTTAGTTTGATTTTTGGTTTTCCCAACGTTTCGGCACCGCTGCCGTGGTCACGGGGGACTGAAGCTACCCATGAGCCTACACTCAAGCGATGAATTTTTTTAGACGTTCAGAAATTAAAATTTAACAAAATTTTTAATTATTTTATGTTGATTTATAATTTAATTTTATGAATTATTTAATGCTAAAAAGAGAGAGAATCTACTGAAACTACCACCATTTCATAAAATTGGGAGGCCCCTCCAAGAAAGAAATGGCGAAAGAAAACTTGGAGAGGAAGCCGACCTCCGTCTTTTGTATTAATTAATTTATTTGCAAAAGGAACTAACCGTATCATTAGATCTTACAGTGTGTGTGAGGGGCTTTAGCTTGTGAATGATGGGGTCCCAAGCTGGTGGAATTTTCCAACCATCATCTCTATTGAAATTAGGATATTTATTTGTTTCGATAGCCTCGCGGAGCATTCTAGGGATAAATCTACGTTCCCTAACAAGGATTTGGGGTTTGTCAAATCTAATATAATGGTTGGGCCCCTCAAAGGCGTGTTCACTCACTGCAGACTTGTTATCGCACCTATGTTTCATGTCAGCTACATGATCTTTGACGCGGGTCCCTATGCTTCTCTTTGTTTGCCCGATGTAGGAGAGTCCACAGTCACAATCTAGTTTGTAGACGCTTGCAGCTTGAAGGGGGATATTACACTTGACAGGTCGTAGGAATTGGTTGATCTTCTTCGGCGGCTTGAAGTAAGTTTTGATTAACGCTCGCTTCAGAATGTTTCCAATCTTGTCAGTGACACCCTTCAAGTATGGTAGGATGGCAGGTTGACGCTCTACTGTGGCTGGTTTGGCGCGTTTTCTGTGATTGAGGTGTGGTACTTGCAACTTGTTGTTACGCAGTACTTGTTGGACGTGCTGAAGCTCAGCAGTCAGGTTTTGTTTGTCACAGATTCCGCGGGCTCTCTGAAACAAAGATTTCCCTACGGTAGCTAACTGTATAGGATGATGGTGAGAGTCACCATTAAGGTATCTGTCTGTATGGGTTGCTTTACGATACACTGTGTGGCTCAAGGTTTGGTTCGGATTCCTGATAATGAGAATGTCTAGGAAAGCTAGTTTATTGTCTGCCTCTAACTCCATAGTAAATTGTATGTTGGGGTTTATGGAGTTAAGATGGTTAAGAAATGCAGGGACACTGTCTCTAGGTAGTATTGTGAAAGTGTCATCTACGTACCGTTTGTAGAACCGGGGAGTCACTGGTGCTGTGGCTAGTGCTCTCTCCTCAAAATCCTCCATGAAAATGTCAGCAACGATGGGGGATACAGGAGAGCCCATTGCTACGCCATCCACTTGCACGTAGAACTCCTCGTTCCATAACAGATAGCCAGATGTTAGGCATAATTCTAGTAGTTCTGCATATTCAATTGGCATGTTGTTGTCAACTAGCTTTTTCCTGATGATATCAATGCAGTCCTGTACTGGTAAGCATGTGAATAAGGACTGAACATCAAAACTAACCATAGTTTCATCATCAGCGAGATGTAGATTTTGTATCTCACTGACAAACTGGTAGGAATCCTTTACAAAGGCTGATGTTTTACCTCTCAGTGGTGTAAGTGTTTTTGCTACGTGTTTAGCTAATTTATAAGTTGGTGAGTCAATTTGGCTTACAATCGGACGCAGCGGAGCATTTTCTTTGTGTATTTTCGGTAACCCATACAGTTTCGGCGGTGTAGGGCAGGATGGAATAAGATAATCGACATCAAGATCTAACTGTTCTGAATATTTTTTGATGAGTTCACTCGTTTTCTTAAGGATGTTGGCGGTTTGATCACAATTCACATGTTTATACGTTTTCTCATCACTTAAAAGTTCTTGCATTTTTGTGTTATAATTCGGGTCTAGTGCGTAAGTTCTTCAACGCGACGTGTTCATCATATGGAAGATTGTGTTTGGGCAGTTTACTACGTCGTAAAACGGATGAAATATCTTGACGTATAGCTTCACTATCCTCTTTTTTGAATTGGTTTTTAGACATTCTCATTATCAGGAATCCGAACCAAACCTTGAGCCACACAGTGTATCGTAAAGCAACCCATACAGACAAATACCTTAATGGTGACTCTCACCATCATCCTATACAGTTAGCTACCGTAGGGAAATCTTTGTTTCAGAGAGCCCGCGGAATCTGTGACAAACAACACCTGACTGCTGAGCTTCAGCACGTCTGACAAGTACTGCGTAACAACAAGTTGCAAGTACCACACCTCAATCACAGAAAACGCGCCAAACCAGCCACAGTAGAGCGTCAACCTGCCATCCTACCATACTTGAAGGGTGTCACTGACAAGATTGGAAACATTCTGAAGCGAGCGTCAATCAAAACTTACTTCAAGCCGCCGAAGAAGATCAACCAATTCTTACGACCTGTCAAGTGTAATATCCCCCTTCAAGCTGCAGGCGTCTACAAACTAGATTGTGACTGTGGACTCTCCTACATCGGGCAAACAAAGAGAAGCATAGGGACCCGCGTCAAAGATCATGTAGCTGACATGAAACATAGGTGCGATAACAAGTCTGCAGTGAGTGAACACGCCTTTGAGGGGCCCAACCATTATATTAGATTTGACAAACCCCAAATCCTTGCTAGGGAACGTAGATTTATCCCTAGAATGCTCCGCGAGGCTATCGAAATAAATAAATATTCTAATTTCAATAGAGATGATGGTTGGAAAATTCCACCAGCTTGGGACCCCATCATTCACAAGCTAAAGCCCCTCACACACACTGTAAGATCTAATGATACGGTTAGTTCCTTTTGCAAATAAATAAATTAATACAAAAGACGGAGGTCGGCTTCCTCTCCAAGTTTTCTTTCGCCATTTCTTTCTTGGAGGGGCCTCCCAATTTTATGAAATGGTGGTAGTTTCAGTAGATTCTCTCTCTTTTTAGCATTAAATAATTCATAAAATTTAATTATAAATCACCATAAAATAATTAAAAATTTTGTTAAATTTTAATTTCTGAACCTCTAAAAAAATTCATCGCTTGAGGGTAGGCTCATGGGTAGCTTCAGTCCCCCGTGACCACGGCAGCTGCAAAGGTGCCGAAACGTCGGAAAAACCAAAAATCAAACTCAATACCAACTAAATACCAAAATACATTCAATAAAACCGCGCTAGTATCCGTTAAAAAGTGTTTTATTTCAGTTAATAGTGATTTTGTTCATATAAAAATTTAATCAAAGAAAAATATTTACTTTTATGAAGTTTGCTTGCTTTGATACTTTGTTTATAATATTGCTATATGAAGCACATTAAAAAGATGAAACCTTAATTCAGCATCACGAACATTGTCAGTGAGTACACGATTTAATATTAAGTTAAACCCAAATTATATTATTCTATTCATGTATTCATGCTGAATATACCACAAAAAAATTTAATTTTTTGCCACAAGATAGCAATTTGAATTTAATTTAAAAACATTACTTCAGCCAGGCTCGCGCATAACTGTATAACCCGAATGATCGTTGCTATTTCACTGAAATAGCTACGATTCATTTATGATTGTGTTCTCAAACATATTTCTGTCCATGAGACGACGCAATGGGAAACCAGATGTTAATTCTTTTTTTAACTAAACATTGATTTCTATTTTTTTTATCTTTATTCACATGAACTATCAATTTTTAACCCAGTCAAAATCATTAGAAAAAAACACCAGCCAAGTACGTGTCGGGCCACGCGCCGAAGGGTTCCGTAGTTACCTTATACCATACCATATTCAATATAATTTTTTGTCTCTATCACTATCAGCTTTGTTTTTCACAGTGTTGTATGAACGACAAAGTTATATTTGTGGTTATGGAAAATGTGCTATATCTCAAAAATTAATTACTATATCTCGTTCAAACTAATTTTCGTTGAAAGTGTTTGTTAAGATCTACAGCATATATTTTTTTTAGATTTTTCACTCTCTTATTTCAAAAGTTAAAAGGGGGTGACACACATTTTAACACTTTGGCAGTGTATATCATTCAAACGGTTGACTTTGAGAAAAAATTGTCTGTAAAACCTCAACGTAATTTTTAAAGACCTATCTATAGACACCCCGCACGTATTGGTTTGAAGAATTTTTTTTTTCAGTTTCAGTACCATGTATGGGGAGCCCCCCCTTAATCTTTTATTTTTTTTATTTTTGTGTTAAAATCATTAAGCGGTTAACAGAATACATCTACCTACCAAGTTTCAATTGTATAATACTAATACTTTCGGAATAAAGTGGCTGTGACATACGGACGGACAGACGGACAGACGGACAGACAGACAGACATGACGAATTCATAAGGGTTCCGTTTTTTGCCATTTAGGCTACGGAACCTTAAAAAGAACATATTTCAAGCGTTTTGTTGCGTCACTTCGACATACATACCTCTATTAGTAGGTATAGGTATAACATAGTTTCTTAAATAAGGAATTCGTTTCCAATATCAATTCCGATCCTAAGACCATAACCGATAATGTTACCCTGACTCTGACCATTATCGTCAAGCATTAATATAATAGCTAAGTTCTTATGGCATTAATTCGAGTTTCGCTTCGGGTATTATGTAGCAGGTAACTATTTTCCGTAATCGATAAAGCTGTAATAATATTATTACTATGCTGTGCGTCTCCGCCTTACTAATTACAACGAGGCACTATATAGGCTTTAATAAAGGGTTGTATTATTATTATACTGTTGAATATTTCGAGTTTATGATCGCCTTTAGCGTTAACCCTTGTGGGATAGATGCAAAGCATTCGCATTAGCGGATTTGGGTGTTTTGTAGATATGTAAAAAAGGATGGGATTACATTTTATCGTGTGCTATTATTGATATCTTTTTGAAGTTTCAGATTGGTTTTGTTATAAAAAAAAATGGTCAACATGTGTTTTAGTTCTTCAAGTTTTATATCAAGTCATCATAATAATTAACTATATATTTTCGAATTGCATTAAACAGTTTTTAAAATCTCTATAATTTCGTTAAGGTATACATAATGTAATAAATACAAATTCGCTATTCTCGTCACTTTGCACGTTGCCTGTTGTTCATAAAAGCAAATAATTAATGACAATAATTAACAAACTGCCGAGTAATTGTACGTTCCACCTACGCAATCTAAGTATTACCTGCTGGTACAGTCAGCTTCAAAAGTAGGTGAACAGTTTAGAATGATATCACGGTAAAGAATCTGTTCTTAGTGGGATCGCAACCTTGTCAACAAAAGTAATAGTTAATGTGTCGTGGTCATCATACCAAATTGACCACAACGGGTTGTGGCAATGAAGAAAATCCATGATACGTTCTGAGCAGTAGTTGGTGTAACCATAACACGAGCGACGGGCAGGTAATTGTGGTTTCTATTGACTAACAAAATTGTTTTGTTTTTAACAATTTGGAGCATTATTATGTTGTTTTGAAAAAAATCAACAGCCAAAATAAGTTTCCTAATTATTTAAAGTAAAATTATTTCTTTGTTAATTGTAATTTCCAATGACCAATAATTTGTAATCAACAATTTTCGCACGGAAAGATTACAGGAGAAGGAATTGAGGGGGCTAACCAGGGGGTCTATTACGAAAAGTTTAGTGCGATACACGCAGCTACGTCCGTGTTTTGTTTTGATTGTTTCCTATTACAAATCACCTTCGTATGCGATATCGCGAAGTGATTGCGTGAGTTTGACAATTTCTCTCTAGCGTATCCGACATCGATCGTTAAGTAGTCTATGGGCTACAATAGCCAACTTAAAAATGTTTGTTATAGCTACAACCGACGAACTGCGGACGATTATCGTGGCCAAGTGACTGCGTTACGCAATTGCGTACGTTATTTTTGTAATAGGCCCCCTGGTTCTAACGTTGCTCCCGCGTGCTGGCTGTAGTGGACGCATGCATGTCTCACTTTTTCTTATAATCTCCGACGTTGATATTCGGGTGATCTTGACAATAGTCTTTGGCTAAACACGTGGCGATAACCTTGTAGGTATTCAAACTTGACCGATATAATGAGGATCACAAAAACTCGACTCAGGCGTCCCCCACGGGCGGCGGCAGGCTGGATCGGAGGTGTCGAGTGACCAGATATTGGTTTACCCCCATAGGATCAAGGATAATAATTATATGAGGGTTGATTTTGGGTTTAGAGATATAGCATCGGTACAGGTCCGAATCGAGTCTAAAGTGATGTGAAAATAACTGAATCTATGCTGAATCTAAATCTACCAAATTTATTAATTAGAAAGTTGTTTTTTTATATAAAGAAATATTTTGGACTGTCATCTTAATTTTCCCAATTATTAAAATGTAGAATTTCAAATCAAATATAATACGGCTACGAATTGTTGACAATACATGAGTAATTGGAAACTACAATTTGCCTGTCCGTCGTATTATGGTTGCACCAACTGTGCTCAAAATGCGTCATATATGGCTTTTCTTCATTGCCACAACGTGGCGTTGTGGTCGTTTGATATGGTGACCACGACGCTAATTCGCTTGTGGTATTTCTGTGATTATCACAACTCGCCATGTGCGTTTTATAAGAGCCTTTAAAATCAGCCCTTATAGATAAAAAAAAAACCGCCAGGTCTGTGGGTTAAATATCAATTAAAAAAATTACAAATTTCTAGCACACAATAACAGGCTGATATTTTTTATACCTACCCTAGATTTAATCTTTTTGACTTGATAATATTTGCCTCCACTTGACATACTAAATAAAATAGCGAGGGTTTTAGATGTTTTGAATATTTTTTTCATTCTTTCTATCTTTAGGAAGATAACTCAGAAACCAGTGATTAGAAAATTTTGAGTATCGTCTTTTATTAAATTCCAAAGGTTAGGCGTAACAAAGAAAAACAGACAGCAAGAGTCAAGCAAATGAAATTCTGCGTTAATATTAGTTTAGCCGTACTTGACAAGGTGGCCCTTTGATACGTGATAAAGGAAAATTAATTCGAGGATTGTTTGGATAATCAAACGCTTGGTAAACAGCAGCGTAGCTCCTGATATATAAATTTTCAAATGAAGTCTTTTGTCGGGCAATTTGATTTCCGAGTTAATATTGTTTTTTTCATTTCCTTGACAAGCTATGTATTTTGAGGATAATAATATTCATTTTTATTGAATACCTACAGAGCTTATGGTTTAGGAATTATCGTTTTATCTTTCTGTAATTTCTAGATTGAAGTTTCCCTGCATTACAAAGTACTCTTTGATTGAAGTCTCGTTTAGTAAGGATTAAGCAACTGTTAAAATTACTTAGTCCCTTTTCCAACCACGTACCGGCTACGTTAGACGCATATATCTTTTGCTACTCACATGACGAAAATTGCCTAGTGATTTTGGCAAAAGTGATGTACCTACTGTATCAAATCAATCAAATTACCCTTACATCCATCCATCAAAATTAGACTTCGATGATTTCATAGGGAGCAATATTGGAAATCACAATATTGGTTACGCATTTGTAAACAAGACAACTCAGATTATTTGTTTTGAACTACTTACATTTGATTTTCCAACTAACTGATAATAATTAAGTAAATAATTTATACTAAATTATAAAACAAATTGATTTTTAGCCAGAGTATTAGCCATAAAAAGACATTACAGAATAGACAAAGACACATTTTTAAAGTTTACCGAGGAAACGTAAACGTAAAATAATGCGCCTTATTGAATAACAAATGAATCATCATGACTGCGGTTTCTCAAGCGAGTGATATAATGTAGTAAAAGAAAAGCGTGAGAGGGGGAACAGAAGAATTTCCATAGTCACGCATCACTGCAAAATAGGTATCCATTCAGTGCCGGCTCAAGAATGTATGGAAATGTGATGGAGACATATCGTATTCTTGCTCGATTCCAATAATGGGCCAAGATTAGGGTGAGAGGTACGAATGAGGTTCCAATTTCGACGGTATAGAGTCTAATTTACTATTTTAGGTTAACAACGTCTCTTTGGAAACCATTTCAATATCCTAAAGAAACAAAACACTATCGTTCTCCGAGCGAATAATAAAATTCAAAGAGCGAAACCGACTAGAGGTTGAGAGTGTTGTGCGAGGACAATAACTTAAAAAGTGGGACTTGTCCTACTTTGCGCTGTCACCTGGTAACCCTGGCGTAAGGAGGTTACGCTTCGCTAATGTAACCTCTCTGACGTTTAGTAAAGGGTACATCGACGCTTCTCTCGTTCGAAACTGAGTGCTCTCTATATTTCGTTTTGTATTCCGTCTTGTTTCTTATTTGATGCTTTTTGTGGGAGAAAACAATGGTATCCATTTGGAGTATTTCGCATTAAGGAGATTCAGTGAGTAGTGCTCCGGAATCGAGTTAGATAGCGTTGTGCGTACACGATTTCAATGGTGGGCGCGACGGAATATGGCCGACAACAAATGGATTACTCATATAACCGAACAAAAAAGTTCTGTTTTGTACACCGACTGTTTTTGTTTTCGGCGTTTTGTTTAGCATTTTACGGTTGATGTTACTGATGGATTTTTTTATATTGAAAATACGTGACTCATATTTTGGTACGCACCGGATATGCAGCACTGAAAATTTAAATATCATTATTAATTTCGTATTCATTTAATAGTTGTTTACAATAAATAATCACGAGACATGTTACCGACTTTTATGGCATGAAAAAAAAGTAAAGCATCATGAGATACATGTGTCAATCCTACTAATATTATAAATGTGAAAGTTTGTGGGTTTGGATGTTTGTTCCTCAATCACGCAAAAACTACTGAACGGATTTGATTGAAATTTGGCACACAGATAGCAGATAGCTTAGATTAAAACATAGAATATAGAACTTTTTATCCCGATATTCTCACGGGAACGGGAACCACGCGGGTGAAACCGCGGGCGGCCGCTAGTAACATTATAAAAAAATAAAAATTGATCCTAATTAATTTCATTGTTATATTAAAGTTCGTAATATTGTTTTATAATTTAATCATGTTTGTTTTCTGTTCAACCACCCACATTGTCTGAATATATAAACATTTCAATAATGAAAATAGTGTAAATTCAAAACAGAGAAGATCATAAAGTAATTACTAAACTTGATTAACGTGATCTGAATTTTGGTTAGAAATATTAAAACCTGGAAATAACTATTTATACAGGGTCTAAATTCTAAGCACCCTAAACAATTTTGATAGCTTTTACTTAAAAAAACTTATTTGTTATGTTAGCAAATAAGTGTTAAATACAGGTAGTAATAGTTTCCCAGAAATAGATAAGTAAGTACACACGATAGCACATCAGACTAAACAGATTGATTTTGGGTCCGTCTTCATGCCTTATAATAAAAGTTGTTTTCGCAGTTCAACTGTTTAATTTGAAGCGCGCTTTGAAGTACGTATTTCATTTCAGACACATCTTACAGGAGAGCTTAAAAACGTTATTTAGTGCTTTTGTTGAAAAAATTAGTTATTCTGAAGACTAAAATGTTAAAATATCATTGGTATTTAAAGTAAAAACATATACCTATCTGTAAAAAAAGAAGTTCTCATACCTACCTACATTTTGACAAACGAAAATAGTGTTCTGCGTAGAAATATGTATTGATTTGTCAATTATATTCTACGCTATAAGCAAGTAACTTGAGATTATCTATTGTACTTTAGTAGATACTTGTTTTCAGCTTTGCATAGAGCCATAGAATATATAGTACTTACCACTTTAAAATAAATACATAAAAATCAAGTATCTGTTAATCTATTTCAAATACAAGTATCTTGATAAGACTTGCTTGTTTTTAAGTTAGAAACGGCAAATAAACTTTGTTTTAGCGTAGATTTTACAAACGGAAAAAGATACTTGAAACAAATTATTGGATATATTTTCCGAATTAAACCGAATTTTAATAAAATAAAAAAAATGGTAGATGCGATTTGCTTTGCTTAAGCAGTTTTTAAAAAAAATTGAGTTATGCTTGAATTCTGCATAGGGCAGCCGCACTGTCGTGTATACATAATTTCACTATATTGTCAGAAAGACAGAATAGAAATTAATACTTCTATACCACTGACATGAAAAAATTTTTTTTTATTTAGCCAATAAATCTCTCCCTATAGTTATTCCTCTTTGTTTATTCCATGGCAATTTAGGAGCGACAACATTCGTTTGAAACTTTTTCATTGTAAACATGTGGTGACAAATTGTCGCGTGACATACGCTGTTAGCACCGTAAAACGTCAATCAATCAACAAGAATAGCGTTTTAAATTGCTAGATGCGGGTATTGGAATTGCTTGTCGCTATTTTTCAAGTCAACTTTTGTCGGTCGCTATCGCCTGAAACTGTCATAAAAGGGTGACAGGAATGAATAGGTTATAGGAAAAAAATGAGAATTTAAAAGCCGTTAATTTTTAAGTTTATTAAAAAATATATAATTTAGATATTTGACTTTTTGGATTTGACTTTTCGACTTTGACCTGAGTTTGCATGTGATAAATTATTCTGTGAAACAAACTTTGCTGGAGTAAATTACTAACATCAAAAACAAAGTTTGTTCTACGACTTTCAAAAAATAAATAAAACGATTTTTCATACAAGAGTCAATCAAAGGTTAGGACATTTGTATGAAAAGTCGATTTTTCATATTTTTTTAAGACAAACGTTGTTATTTGAGATTAGTAATCTACTCCTGTTTGGTTGTTGGTGTTTTAAAAATAACCCTGTATATTCTGTAGTAATTGAAATTTCCCTTTTTGTAAAGGTAGTCAACAACTCAATCAAATCTTATTATTAACATTTTCTTCTATGTATTTTTTTCTAAATAGTCTAAACTCTACACTATTGCTACAAAGAAAATTAATCACCATCCATTTTCTCGAGCGAAACAACATTTTAAGGTAAAGAAGCACGTGCTCCAAGCAGTAAAAATAAAAAAGTAACCGCATAAAAAGAATATAACCAATAACGAGCGGTGAGGATATCTCAAGTCACCTTGTGCTCAAAATGCACAAGGAATACTCCATATTTCATTTTCGTCCGCCCACGGAATGCGAAATGAGTACAGTACCATGAATACTAAGCAGTGAACAGTTTATTTCGTTAATCGTGCAAACAAGAACTTTCAGTTTGCAGCGTTATCTGATGTATAACAGGTATGCCAAACTAAAACAAAACAGTGGGATTCTATATACAGCTATCGAATTAACATTCAAAGCGCTATATACGATAACAAATTCCTGGTATTATGTAGTTCCAATTACGAATTACGTTAACAATAACATACTAAAATCTAGAACTTTGTACGTATCCAGAATGTTAACTGATTATTCAAATCTGACATTTCGATTATATTTTACAAATTTAATTTTAATAATTTGAAAAATTCAAACCTGTAGAATAAGTGGTGGTTCCTTTTGGATTAATTACTTACTGTGTTATTCATAAAAATTCAAACCCTTAATATTTTAGTTAAAAGTATTTGGTCTTCTTCGATCAAACTAAATGAAAGAAAAAGACAAAACACTTTTTTAACTAAAATAGGTTTATAATACTTTTTTTTATGAATATCACGGCTAGTTTGTAACTATAACTCTATTTTAACGTAGTGTCGATGAAACTTTACCGTGATAACTCGATATAGTAAAACTCCTAAAACTGGTTTAGTTCCAAGCTCAGATTAACCAATTGTTTTAAATAACCATATATTATTACTCTTAACAACATGTTCATTAGTGTACAAATCTTATACCTTTAAACGAGCAATTTTTGTATATTTATTTATTTATTTCTGTGATCTCGGAAACGGCTCTAACGATTTCGCTGAAATATGGTATATGGGGGTTTTCGGGGGTAAACAATCGATCTAGATTAGTCTTATGTTTGGAAAAACGCGTATTTTTGAGCTTTTATGCGTATTTCTTTCGACGCAGAATATAGGGACTATATTCTGCGTCGAAAGAAATTTCGTCCGGCCGGCCACTGTCCGTCTGGTCCAGCGGGTTAAGACGCGGACGGCAAGAAACGAGTGTTACGGGTTCAAATCCCGCCCGGTGACTTACTTTTGTTTTTTTTTCTATGTTCAAGTTTGTATATTTTTTTTTAATTTTTATTGTTTTTAGACAAGTTTAAAAAAATGTAGTTAATGTTCGAGATAACAATGTAGATTATCACCTAAACACAACCATATTACAATTTTTGAGTTTTCATGCGTTTTTATTTCCACGCAGAATATGTAGAAAAGTGACATTTTGATAACCATTCGGCCACGGAGGCAGTCAAACCACCAGAAAAAACCACCAGATGACGATTTAACCACCACATTACAATAAATAGTAATAACAGAGCAAAGCTCGGTCGCCCAGATATTATTTATGTTAAGTAACACTAAATTAACACAAAGGTAACACATTACTAATGAGACCCAAATCCCCAAACCATTTAAACGAAACGGCGGCAGTTGCATTCGGAACAAATGGTTACTGACCGAGAAAAACTCAATAAAACGCAGAAAATATGAGGGCCGCACACTACTCGACCAAAAAAATAAATTCTAGAATGATCTGGAAATTCCAGCGGCGCCCGTTGGTAGTCATTAGGTCCACCACACATCTCATTGTGGGAGCGAGGTCAAAGAATTTATTTATCTTCATAACTTTATTGAAGCTGCTTGGAGAGTAAATTAAACTTTTAGGGATGTGCGTGGGAGGACATTAGATGAGCCGTGAATCACTTTTGTATTGACAATGACAATAGACTGTAACTGCGCACTTACAGCAGTTGTCTTTGGGTTAACGATGCGCGTGTAAATAATGGAGAATTAATAGATGACTAGATAGAATATAAATTCTTTAGCGATAGTAACACGGGTAAGACGGAGTAGTAACGTAAAGTAACACGGAGGCCTATTAAAATTACATCTCGACATTCCCCAAGGGTCAAGTAAAACTGCCAGAGAGCGTATTTTCGTTACCAAATACAACAATACACTCGTAATGCCAGCACACTTAGCTATGTATGATTTGTCTTTCTAATGGATACGTTAATAATAACGTCACCATTACATGACCATCAAATAAATTCTAAATAGGTATGAAAATCAGTTTTGAAATTTTTATCTTAACTAATTCTTTTGACGAATGAATTTCGTAGATGGATAGTGAAATGATTTCTCATTTCAATTTTATTTGGCTTGTAACACAATCAAAACAAGAATATCGATTTTTATAATACAATAAATCACTTTTCATATTCATCTATTAAGGTTTTATCAATTTAGTATATATTGGTCATGTCACTATATTTTTTTATATATTGAAGTAGTAACTCTTTTTTATGTTATTTTTGAACTAGTTTCATATAGTATTTGTATATTTATCGCAGAGATCTCTGTAATACAGACTGCTTAATCTATTTCATGAAAATGCGGTCACCGTATTATGAATTCAGCATGAGCGGTTGCTATTGTGGTGTACACAGTTCAAGGGTAGAATTCTATACAATTATAAAGTTGCTGCGATATACAAAAGAAGAAAATATCAGGCAGAAAACCATTTTCAGTTATGGAAATATTACTGAAATATGATGTTCGAGTACGCCATTGGAATAATTACCAATCGGGGTACCTATGACTATTTTTTATGTATTTGGCCTTACCCGCTGTTACTGCGGGTACCTGACCAGTGGGTCTACCGCGCAAGTATCGTCGACTTCGACGTCGGCTTCATTTGACAGATGGATGTAATACATTGCTACTTTTCTTTGGTAATTTTTTATTTGTGCCAAAAAGAAGTAACAATGTATCTCATCCATCTGTCAAATGGAATCCACAGTGAAGTACTATGGTGAAGTCGACGACACCATAGTAGAACCAAATAAGTAGGCCAACTCGAGCCTCGAGCGAGCGATACAGCTTAAACACGTAGGGTTGTCACATCGCTAGTTTATTCAGTCGTTAAAAAATGCATAGTCAATCTGTATACAAAATATTTTTTCCTCATAGGGTAAGCATCAGGGATCTATAATACAAAGTTTTTTTTTATATTTTTTTGTACGTAGACCAGCGGGTCTATCGACTAAAATAATGAAGTTAATGTTAATTGTAATTTGACAGATGTATGTGATACATTGGCTCTTTCGTTTTGACACCAATAAAAACTTACTAAAGAAAAGTAGCAATGTATCACATCTATCTGTCAAATTACAATTTACATTAAATTCATTGTTTTCAGGAACTGACTACAATGTTTTCATTGCCTATGTCATGTTATGTGATTTGAAAACTTACAAACGAAATAGGATTAATTAAAACGTGGCTTTACTAAATAATGTATTTTTTCAAATAAAATAAAATGATTATGAAATTTTATTTTTTACACTATTAACTGTTTCTTACTTTTTCATTTACCTACACTTATCAAAATAATAATCTTTAAATTTGGAAATTGAATACTTTCCATAATAGGCATGTATAATAGGCTTTTTCCTATAGGAATTAGTGATTTTATAACAAAATTACACAATTGATATAAAAAAAATCGTCTGTTTCGACAAGTACAAAATGCCTTATTATTTAAAGTTAATGTAAAATATATCCTCATTCTTACAAATCTTTTTGTAATAATATCTTTGGAAAGCATGGTATGTACTGTAGGTAGGTACACGTTGAAATTATTACGAACGGCGTGGCGGCGCGTGAAGTGTGCGTGAGCGCGGGCGGTATTACGTACGGCGCAGCCATGACTGTTGCACCTTTATCACCTTTAAATTTTGTCAGTGTGTGCGTGCGACGACGCATACGTACGGGCGCGCTCACATACAAACCGCGTTCGTGCGTATAAAGAGTAAGATGACTTACTTATTTGGTTCTACTATGACGACACTTGCGCAGTAGGGCCTCTGACCATAGCTGTGAGAAGCTGTTGGATGTAAGAGGCTCAGAAGAATAGGAATATTAGGTTCAGCGGAGGGCTGGGGCCCTGTATTTGAATCATTCAATTAAAATCATTCGATTGACTTATGTCACATGCGAGGTAATGTCACAATTAACACTCGAATGCTAAAGAACGGTTAATGGATCATTCACACAGCTTAGTCAAGTATTTCAGTCACATCAAGGATTCAGTCAAATTTCAATACAAAATATACAAAAAAAAAATACACAATATTTATTTCCAAAAAGTACAGGTTAGAGTATTAACATTGGACTCCTCCCAATGCAAGTTTTGACTTCAGTACCCTTAGCACGAACAGCTATCGAGAAAAAAAAACGCGCGTAAAATTACTCGATAGAGAATTATCTATGGAAATTTTAATTTCGCTACTCGGCTGTAGATGGCGTTGTACAAATTTCCAATACAAAATTGCACTATCGAATGATTTTACGCGCGTTATTTTTCTCGATAGCTGTTCGTGCTAAGGGTACTGGTGGCTGTTGCGTCACGTGACTGTCAAGTCTTTTTTTGAAATGAGGGTTTTGCAAAATAACATTTAAAAAAAAAAACTATTTGGCTCACTAGATAGATGGTGTTGATGGTCAAGTGAAGTGTCAAAATTGGCTTTAAAATTAAACCGCCTGTTGTTAAAAAAAGCTTTCCTACTATTTTCTACAGTTGATGCCTTAGAGCAACGTGGGCTTCCGTCGAACTGTTCGGGCATTTTTTTCCAAATTGTTAGACTGGCGCAAACCGCGTTGCTCTGAGGTTGACGCCGTTTTATCAATGCCATTTATTATCGAGCCTACAGTATTTTGTCATTTTGAAAATCCCTCATTGTGAACGAATGATGGGTACCATGGGAAACAGCGCCGCTTAACCACTGCTAAGGTTAAAATCGCTTGCACGCCGCGCCCGCTGTCACATACGTTTAGTTCGTGCAGGGGCGATACGCGCGCACACGAATTTTGTTTTAAACTGGTTAAGCGACGCTGTTGCCCATAGTACATAGGTGAATGATCCCTAAAAAATAGGAATTTTGGCCATGTCGAATGAAAATGAGTATAAGAGTGCTCTGCGCCAGCCGAAGGATTCTAAAATAAGGTCCCAACCCAAGGCTAATACTAGAATTAAGAATAATAATTAATTAAGGTCACAAGTAAGCATTTTTTAATATTTTTTTTTACTGAGGTACCCATACTTAACTAACAAAAAAATTAGCACAAGAATCTTTCAAATAATAATTAAGAATTTCACAGGTTTCTTTACACTGTAGACACGATTTACATAAAGTTAAATATAGGAATTATTTACGAAGTAAGCTAGGTAAAAACAAAATATCTTGGATTTAGATTTGATAATAATACGTTAGCCATTTATTTTAATTAGTGAAGTAATTTATTTTAATAATTCAGATTATGCAAAAGAGAGTTCACGGATATCCATAATTAATGGCGAAGCTGCCGACTTGATTAAAGTTTATGGGTGATAACTGTTATCTTATTATTATGATACTATTAAAATTTACTATACGACTTTAAAAATATGTGTTGGGGTATTATCAACGAATTATTAATTAAGTACCTAACAAACTCCTAATTATTTTATACGAAAAATATGAAACAAACAAAACGACCTGTCAGATGAAAAGCCAATAATAATTAAACTAATATTAAAAATATTAAAATGACAGAATAGATTTTAATAAATTATTGTAAAGATTTTTGTTAATCGAAACACAAAGCCCTACATACTGTCACCAAAATTCCAGTGAACGAAGCCTTGAGCTAAGATTAGGAAGATAATACATTTATAGGTAATAACGACATTGGGTTACTAAAATTAACACGTTGTTAACTCTGATTTTATTTCTAGCAGCAAAGGCTAAAATACAAAACCAACCTAAGTTAAATAACTATTGCAAAAAATATAACCTTTTCTTTTCATTTTTCTTGATATTTATATCGAGGCTGTATTATTTATTTTCCTTTAGATAAACTTTGATACTTCATTAACGTCCAAAATTAAAATCTATAAATTGAAGGGTTCAGAAACCCCAATGTTTCAACCAATTTCTGGCAATATTGTTTTACGATAAGTTAAGGGCGGTTGGTCTTATTATCAAAGTTTGAAGTAATTTTCCAAGCGATGAGTTTTGATTTGAAAAAATGTAGATCCATTTAGGCTTAATTGGCGATTAAAGCTGTTTTATCTAAGGGCCTCCTATTATTTCATATAAACAGGTAACTATGGCCCCATTACAGGTTGGGAAGCATTATAAAATTTTTAAGCAGAATGAATATTTTATATCCCGATATCGGGTTTCTTATCATTTTTTCCTAAAAAATTTGAGAGCATTTTTTTTATAAAAGTGTACAATCTCAAGATTTATTTGAATTATTGAGTAACGAAAGAATTTGACAATACAATGAATCATGTTATAGAACTAGCGTTGCCAGTAGGTGCTCCTAGCAACCACGTTTTTGCTTTAGGATCTTTTCCTACAGTTTATAATCACAGAAAAGAAGAAAGAAAAATATTACACTGTTCTTTGTAGGTACCTCATCAGTAACAATGTGACTTACAAGATAAATCATAATCAACTATAGTATAAAGCTTACCTTTTGAGGTGAATTCGATTAACGTGTTACTCCGAAGTAGGGGGGTCACAGCGAAAAAACGAACGACACAAAATTGTGTACCTTGACGAGCCTGCTGTGCCTTGCAAATTAACGCCATGTCAATGCCAATAATACTAACGTGTAGTTTACTTTTTTGCCTACATAAATATAAATAAATAACCCCACCCCCTCTCAAGATGACAACGTAACAATTCTCACGACAAATGTCGATTTTTGAGCCTACGTCAACTTTCGGCTTTCAACCCCGAACCACTCAACCCACTTTTTATGGAATAAAATGCATTTTAATCCTCTTGTAGAGAGATATCAACTGCTTGAATATCATCAGCTTCGCGCCAGATATAAAATTTTGCGAACAGAAAACAACGATGTTACGACCAGTAAAAAAGAAAAAGGTACCACGGGTAAACCAAAACTAATAAGCCAACGGCTCTATTTTTGTGTCTCCTTGGCGACAACCACTAGGTTTTTTCGTGAATTAAAAAAAAAAACATAGCGGTAGTCACCAAGGAGTAGTAGTAGTCTGACTTCTACCTACTTCATTTATTCCTTGTATTGTGACGGCACAATTTCGGGCGGTCTTATCGAGATTTTACTATCGACAGGCAAATTTTTATAGCTTTTTATAGCTCGCAAATAATCGAGTAAAAGCAATCCAACCACTGCTGCCCCATTTAACATTACTGTACGTACACAAAATGTTATATAGAGATATTAGTCATTATTGAACCTTTATAGCTTTCGCATAAAATCAACATTTATTTTATTGCCGCAGTAGCACTCCTTCGCTCTCCGTTTCTCCGACTTGGCATTGTCATTGTTATTGCGAACACGACTGTCTGATTGATGAGACGTCCTAGTTAAAAGTGCAATTTTAAAATTGCAATAATGGTTGTGAAATTTTTTCATTAATAACTTTCAATTTGTAGGCCGCTACTAAAATAATATCTGTTAATAAATATACGTTTAAAATAAAATCGTCAAAACTTTTCTTAGTATTTCAACAAATATAGGGTAAAACCGAGATAGATGCCCTACTTTTTGAAATAGCCTCCTAATTAAAAAAAAAAACATTAATAAGAATAATTTCTATGAATGTAGGCTAGCTTAATAATTTACGTTGAATTATAGATATTTATTTTTGAGCTATCAATAACAGATTTTGCAGAATTTAGCTTTTGGTAAAACCTTTTTTTGAGGATAGATGACTAACCCTATGGATAGTTGCCCCACCATGAAAATACTACGATGATTAGATGCCTGTAGTGCGGGATAGTGTAAATGAAAAACCCAACCAAATTTGTTGAAGTCATTCTACTCATAAAACAGCAATAATACGTAAATACATAAAAATGTAACAGAAAACTATAAATAATTAAAAAATATACACAGGCATCATATATGCGTACACATGGTGTATGGAGGGATAGATGCCTTAAGGGCACCTATACCTCGAAGCTACAATCAGTAAAGAGTCCAAATATAAATATATGTTAATATATAAAAAATAACACAAAACACAAAAAATATATGTATTAACCGAAATTATATATACACTGAAACCAAATATGCCCCTTAAGGCAGGGGTGGCCAACTTGTCTAGGGCTGCGATCTACTTTAAAATTTCCTGGCCCATTGAGATCGACTTAAAGCATTTTCATTTTTGGGGTATTTTTCACTACAAATTCATCGCACCCGCCTCCCGTACCGTTCTGTTGCTTGGACGAATCAACCACTGGACGCGAAATGACAGGCATATTCGCCTCCCCTCTGCCATTTACTGTGACCGATAGCCTCAGTAAACGATATCGCGTTGTCAGTGTGATGCTAGAGCTCGTGGCGAAACATTGGTACAAAAATGGGCAAATTGCTTCGTATTGTTCAGCAAAAAAATAGCGGGCAATCAAGAAATGTTTCTTTTCACGCGTAAGCAGAATTTCAACCTATTATAGTAGCTATTTTTCGCAAAATAAATAAAATTTGGTATGTAAACAAAGTAGGGTGACTTAGCCGGTTTGCCGGCCCCTTTTGGTTTTCGGCCATTACGGAAAATGTAAGAATGTATGAAATAAATTTTTCGTGAAATTTCTTTTTCGCGGTGTTATTAAAAGTTGCCAATACACTTATTTATTACGTATACAAAATATAATTAGAAACAAATTACGAGACGTACTGCCCCCAGGAGCTGACGTTTTCGAAAATCTTCCTAAATATCAATATTTTCATAGTATAATTTTAAACAAAATATATCACTTTTTTTTAATAGTTAATATTATTGAGAAATACTTATACACAAAAGTCAATAATAATCAACAAAAAGCAACATTTTTCTTACAAAACGTTTTCAAAATCATGTTTGACTTCCGTAACTTTTCGTCTTGAAAATCATTTCGCGCGAGAAACTGCTGTTAACACTGGCAATAGAGCCGGAATTATCAAACTACTTAAAAACAAGCTGCAACGTCCTCTTCAATGGCTAATATGTCAACTACACGCAAATGAGTGAAGTTAAAGACATCTTTTTTGAATACTTAGACGGTAGTACTACAGGGCCGAAAAGCTTTAGTGGTCCGATAGGGAAGGCACTTAATAATTTTGAATGTCTTCCAGTCAAATCATTTACTGCCGTAAGCTATTGTTTGCACAGATATAACGAAGAGCCGTGATGATTTAAGTACAGACCAACTGTATATTTTAGAAATGTGTCCAGCAGTCAGCAAGGGCGAGTGTGATGAAAGATTGGCGAAACATAAACTTGGTAAAGTATGTTATTCGAGGTGGTTTACCACGGCAAACAAAATTACCCACGACACTACCAGTAGTGCACCTTGGTAGTGTCATGGGGAAGAAGGGCGAAATATGAACAGGGTAGGTGTGTCGTTAAAAGTAGCAAAAAAAATGTGCATGTGAGTTTTTTTGGAAGGTATAAGTTACAATGTTGTTTACGGTTTGATACACATAGTTTTTATTACTGAGTATGGTAAATTAGTTTTAGTACTGTTATTTTGACTTAAACGCGTAAAGTATTCGGTATGATACATTTAAATTTGATGGCCTGGTAGCTGCGTTTTTGGGAGGTCATTTGCTTTTTGGCCGCCTGGCCGAAAACTAATGAATGAGTTTCACAATCCATAATATTTGGCCGACAATTATGGCCGAAAACCGGCTAAATCACCCTATAACATTGACATTATTTGACAAGTGTAATCCCCCCTCACCCCGCAAAAATTGGTTGATCGTGATTTCATACATTTTTCTTACGTTACGTATCCAGTGGTTAATTCATCCAAGTTCTGTTGCTATTTGCTTTGCTACCACAAGCAAAGCACTTTTTGTTATGTCTCTCGCGATCGATTGCACTGTCTCCAGAGATCGACTGGTCGATCGCGATCAACTTGTTGGCCACCCCTGCCTTAAGGCACCTTTACTTCAAAAAAATCAGGGCAACTATCCTTTGTGATAGGGATAGATGCCCAAGTTGTTTTTAAATAAATTTAAAACAAAAGAGCAATTATCTACACCCAGGTGCACACTTAAAGAACCAGTACATTGAAGCAAAAAAAAAATATAACGGAATTTATGACTATTTATAAAGTTATGCAACGGCCAATTCTAATTTTACGTGTTCGTGAAGTTTGCCGCGGAGATTTTTGCACACACAAGCGAAACGCATCTACGCCGTATGCCAGCCCTTGGACAAAAAGGTGCGGGGTGACTATGCTCCTACTTATACTATTAATTCTTAGATGCGAGTTTGGGAAGTTAGTTTTTTGAAAATGAGGCACCTATCCCATTGTGCCATCTATCCCGGTTTTACTCTAATGAATTTATATTTTGTAACATCTTGATAGGCTAGGTTTATCTTAACCAATAGATCCCTAATCAACAAAGCTTCATCATGAACATTTCGTGTATGTTGATCTCGCATTGTTATTGCAATTTATTCGCTTAATGGACGACACTCGCCAGGCGTACAGGGTGCAACCGTAAATGCATTTTTTCTCGGTAAAATAAAAAAAGGATACAACCGTCGACGACGTAAAAATCACGTATTTTCAGCTATTGTAATTACAGCTCGCCGTTTTTAAAAGAGAATCTTCATAAACAACCAACATTTTCATGAAAATTCCGTGCGTGTTGAGCTCGTCATTGTTATTGCGAGTTTCAACCGCTTGATGGATGGCACCCGCCAAGCCCAGGGGGCGCCATCGTCGACGACATAAAAATCGCTGTAATCCTCGCCCAATTGCTTGATTATGGCTGTTAATCTCTCACCAAGATGGCAGCTTAGGCGTCTCGGGGTCTTTTTATCGCCCTTGTTTTATTCGACCCACCAAATTGTAGGCATTCAAGATTACTTAACAAAATTGAAACAGGATAGTATATTTGCGTAATATGTCTTGCTCTTCTTTAGGAGTCCATTTTAATGGAGCACTGTGGGTGGAGCAATCGACTTGGGATGTTGAGAAGCATATAAGACATAATGATTTTAACTCATACCTTAATATCTTACCGAAGTATTATTATATTTTTAATAAACTACGTTTTCTAAAAATAAAAAGATAATATTAGATTTTTTTTTAATGGGTGATATTTTTTATCGAAAATTAAATCCCAGCAGCATTGGATTTGGAATCGAGAGCAAACACATTAAAATTAAAACACTTTCAAAGAGTTCTATGGATAGATAAGACCCAACAATTTTCCAAACTAAACAAAAAAAGATTCTCAGCGAGGGTGAGTTAATATTATATTATAGAGTTCACGAGAAACCCGTTTGCTTAGGTCGGCTCGCAAGTTTGCCTGTAACATCCATCAAAGTTAGGATTTAATCGCCTTACTGGCGTACTTATATGAGTTAGATAATAGACCCAAAGGGTCATTTTGGGCTTAAAGTTTTACGTTAGGGCAAGTAGGTAGGCATATTTTTCTTGAACGGTTTTAAGAGGACCATTTTATTTTATATGACAACATCAAAATGGTGAATATGGAGTTCTAAAACCCTATTTTTCGATTGTATCTCCCTAACTCTCTTATATTTTCTCTAAATTCTTTATAATAATGATAAAAAATGCGTTAAAAGTATTTGGCACGCTACCTAGTTTGACTACATTGTTGAGATAAAAAAAATGTAGAGATTAACCGCCTCTGTGGTCTATTGGTTCGCCCACCCGTGTAAGACGCAGAGGTCCCGGGTTCGATTCCCAGGGGGGGTACAATTTGTACTCGGTTTGGTTGGTGGTAGGGCTTATTTCAAGTCCGCCTGGCTAGCTACCACCATCTTACCTAAGTCTGACGCCATAATAACAATTTAAAAATTGTTGTGTTCCGGCGGCAGTTAGAGGTAAGATAGCCAGTATTCCGGGTGTAGTGCGCTTCCACCTTCGGCCTGATCGTCATTTAACATCAGGTGAGATGAAGGCAAAAAAAAAAAGATTTCATGCCACCGTAACATACAAACTTTATCACACTGACAACCGGAGAAAAACGGAATATAAAAAGCATTATTTATATCTTGTTTCCCCTTGTATTTGGAGTATTCGCCTGCACTGAATGTCCACTTACTGCGCTCACAGGAGGACACTTGAACCAATAAATAATGCGATTCCTGCAAAAACGTGTTTGGATCCACCCTTAATGGACTGAAAAATTACTTCAGTGCACTTATTAGTTTGTTGTTGTCATAACCGTCAGTCTAGTTTATTCAACAGTTAATCTAGCATATTAAACTGATGTTTGATATTATTAGAGAGATGTTGGATGGTTGTTTTGATAACAACGACGAGCGCATTTTATTGAGTAAGTGAAACACGAGTGTGTGTGTGAAACTCTACACTCTCTACTACTCTACTCTCTAAAGACAAGTGTTTAAAAAATGCATTGTAATGCCGGGTCCACTTTCCGTTGGTCATAGCGCCGAGCAAAGCCTATTGGCTATTGCATTCCCGAAGGATGTAAAATCAAAAGTAGTATTTTCCAAGCTAGTTCTGATTATAAAACATACAAATGCTCCTTAAATATTGAGATTTATTTTAGTACTCTTTCATCCGAGTATAATAATTAATTCATACAAGATCTCTTAATAAAGACAGCGAGCACTCGGTGGCAACTCGCTGCTTCTAGACTAGAAAGTCTAGTTACTTCTACTGTTCTTTTTTGGCGTTATTTTTCAAGTCTGATACTTAGTTTATTTGAAAGCTCATTACATATAAAACATATGTGTTGTAATTTCGTATATGCCTCGCAAGCCAACACGTGACTTAATGCAAGCATTCGACAAGTAACCACGCGATGTCTATATACAATTTACGAAAAAAACAACGCAGAGTTACGGTATGGAGAGGATAAATATTTGAATTCCAACCATCTAAAACATTTCCAAAATCATAACGGCTGTTACCATAATAAAATTCCTTTTCTTGAGCAGCTGCCATTTACCTAAATACATGCCGAAGAGAATAACTTTTTTGAATGTAATATCAATCAAGTAACACCCGGAAAATCTCAATCTTTTGCTTTCCAAGTTTTGGAATATTTAATCTTAAAATGCGAAGTTGCCTTCTGGAGTTACAAAGCATTTGAGATGGTATAATAAGTATAATTATGTTATTAGATTATTAAAAGTGTAAATAAATATGTAAGTGTGTTGTGGTCGTTTGGTATGATGACCACGACGTGAATTTCACTTTGTGGTCTTTCTGAAATTACCACCACACCTCATGAGCGTTTTTAAAAGAGCCACAACACCACGCGTTGCGGATTTTTGGCAGTGACCACAACGCGTTGTGAGCTATTTTTTACACGACTGCCCAAAAAGGAGTTTAAGGTTCATGTATATTTGTGAGTTTCTTTATTCCACCATATCTTCAAAATGCCTTAACTGATTTGGATGTATGGGATATCGTTAGAATCCTTGCAACATCCCTAGTGACACTGGCCATTTATTTTTTGAAAAAAAATCTATATGGTGACTGTACGAGACGCCACTTTCAAATGTAAAAAAAAATGATTTTCTTCTATTATTACAATATGGGCATCAAATGAAAGGCCTTGATACGGACGCACTGGAGAGTTTTGTCAAAATCGATTTATGGGTTCCAAACTGCAGGGTCACAGCTCTGAAGTGTTGTTTGGTTTGCAAAAAATATTACTAAAATTTTATAATTTGTCATAAAACTATATAATGTGTGAAATAAAAATAAATTAATTTAAAAAAAAAATGACTGCCCTGCCAAAAAACGAAATAAAAGTTAAATAACAAGTGTCATTGCAGTCGGGGGAACTCTTTGATCAAAAGTTGTTCCATAAAATGGTCCCCCGACTGCAATAACACTTAACAAGTGTCATTGCTTATAGTTCGTTTTTTGGCAGGGCAGTCGTGTTTTTAATATTTTTTTAATTTATTTTTTCACTCAATTAGTGATTCCGGTCTTTGAGTCTAACACATACAAAAATATAAGTACGCGGTTCAGCAAGAATCATAATCATAATAATCATAATCATTTATTGTGAAACATAGGTACTTAGAGATGTTATAATACAATATAAATTGTTCAGCTATGCCCTGCCGTGATAGCATACAATGAAGGGTTAAATTAACTCTAAAATTGAAATAATAATGGTAATACAAATTGATCATGCATAATAATATTATTAAAATTATTTTGAAAGTCAAATTGAAAATTAAATTAAATGTCACAAAAAAGTCATCAAATACAGTCATACATAACATAATTTTACAAATCTTTATCTGTCAAAAAATCATTTAGTGTGTAGTAGCATTTTTCCAGCAACAATGTCTTTAATTTCTGCTTAAACATAAAGTTATTATCAATGTGTCTTATTGATGCAGGTATCTTATTATAGATACGAGGTCCATTACAAAATACACTCTTACTCATTAGCGCGGTTTTACAAGGAACATTGCAAAGTTTATCCCTATGTCGTGCAGATGAAAGAAATTTAAACAATTCAATGTTATCTTTGACAAAAATAGCGCATTCAAGAATGTACAGACATGGAAGTGTAAGGATCTTGTGATTTTTAAAGTAGGGCTTGCATGTGTCTGTTTGTTGTAGGTTGAACATAGCTCTAATACAGCGCTTTTGAGACCTAAATACAATTTCTTTATCGGTTGCGTTACCCCAAAACATGACACCGTATCTCAATGTAGACCCAACATATCCATGATAGGCAGTCAGCAAAGCCTCTGTGCTTACTATTTTACTAAGCTTATATAAAGCATACGAATGACTACTCAATTTACTACATATGTGCTGTACATGTGAATTCCACTTTAAGTTGCTGTCAATGAGTATACCTAAAAATTTTGCCGTTTTTGTCTCACATATTTGTTTGCCTAAGTAGTTTATATTTAAGTTGATCGAATTTGCCTCTCTCTGTTGAAAGCTCATAATCTGCGTTTTATCTAAATTAACCTTAAGATTATGATCACTAAGCCATTGTACAATTGATGTCAAAGTTTTATTTATGTCAGTTTCAAGCAGAGTCAAATTGTTATTGGTGAATAATACAGTACTATCATCAGCGAAAAGAGTCATGTGATTAATAGTAGTTGAAGGTAATTCATTGATGTAGACCAGAAAGAGCAGAGGACCTAGCAAACTGCCCTGAGGTACGCCATAAGTTACATGTCTTGAATTTGATTGATAAACTACCTCAGTTTTAGTTTTAATGTCAATTTTTTCTATTTGCGTTACTTGATATCTATTTGCTAAATACGATTTAATAAGATCATAAGCATTGCCTCTTATTCCTAAATTGTACAATTTACTTAATAATATTTTGGTATCTACATAATCAAAGGCTTTTGACATATCCATGTATAAAGCAACCGTAGGCAGTCTAGAGTCAACGTTTTTTATAATTTTTGACAAGAAGTGATATATAGCCATATTAATAGACTTGCTCTTTCTAAAACCATATTGTTGAGATGTTAAGAGCCCGTTGAATTCAAGATATGCATAAAAACACTTATATATAACTTTTTCTAAAATCTTAGCAAAAACAGAAAGTAATGCTATTGGTCGATAAAAGTTCATATTCATTCGGTCTATTTTCTTAAACAGTGGTTTTATTAGAGACATTTTCAATTTGTCCGGGAAAACTCCTTTCTCAATACACAAGTTTATAATGTGACTTAGCACAGGAGCAATTATTTGGGAAGAGCTCTTGATTATTTTTGTGGTAAAGCCGTCATTTCCTGAACTACTGGTATTTTTCAAGGAATTAATAATCTTTAATATGTCAAACTCATTTGTAGGCGTCATATAAATTGAATTTAAATTACTAGCATTTGTTTTATTGATAGTATTTGATTTAGAGTTATTCTTAACTTCGTCAATAAAAAATTTGTTAAAAGCATTAGCTATTTGTATAGGGTCAGATATTATTTCACCATTTACATTAATTTTATCTATGCTCTGTTTAGGAAAATTATTTTTGTTTTTATTAATAACTCTCCAGGTTGCTTTACACTTGTTATTGGAATTTTTAATAAAGTAATTGTTCTGTGCTTTTTGAGTTAATTTTAAAATACGTCTGTAACGTTTAGCGTAAGTTTTGTAGCTTTTTTTATTTTCATCATTTGGACTAGTTCTATATTTCCATAATAGTTCTCTTTGACGTCTACTACAAGTTCGAATCCCTCGAGTTATCCACCTTGGTTTATTGATGGAGTTGCATTTGATTCTCTTTATAGGAAAGCATAAGTCATATAGTAATTTAAACAAGTCATGAAATTTATTATAGGCCTCATTTGGATCGTCACTATTATATATATCGTCAAAAGTTATTTTATGTAAATTGTCAACAAATTTACATATATTTTCTAACGCATAGTCCCGTCTCATTATGTACCAATATTTTAAAGTAGAAGTTTTCTTTACCGGACACTTAAGAATTTGTGCGCTGTGATCAGATACGCATAGTTCAATGACTTCTCCTACACACCCTTTGACATTGTGAGCAATGTTGTCAAGGCACGTCTTACTAACTAATCGCGTTGGTTGCTTAAAATGTAATTTTAGATTGAAACTGTTAAAAATGTCTGTCAATTCTCTAGAATGTTTAGTTTGTACCAAAATGTCAATATTTAAATCACCACATATTACAACTTTTTTCTCTTTTAAGCATAGTTTAGTTAAAACCATATGTAATTTATTAAAAAAAATGTCAAAACTTCGAGCGTCATAATTCGGTGCCCTATAGATACAAACAATGCAGAGAGCATGTTCAACTAACTCAACAGCTGATAGTTCAACAACATTTGGTATTGATAGCGCATTAATGCTAGGTATAGTACTAAAATTCTGATTATGTTTAATTAAAATGCAAGAGCCTCCATGTCTATTACACCTATTAGAGAATGATGCTATTTTATAATTTGGGATAGCAAGGTTAGATACATCATTGTCAATCATATTATGTTCCGTTACACACAATATATCTACAGATTTTTTTTTGGCAGATAATTCTTCTAGACACACTGTCAACATATCAGATTTACTTATGAGTCCATTTATATTCTGATGCATAACGTTAATATAATTATAAACGAAATAAACAATTTTCCTTAGAACATTCATCTACATTGATAGCTTTTGCATCACCACTTTGAACTTCGGTATTCTTAGAGATACTATAAGTTAAGTCAGTCTGTATAGATTTATGCTCATAAGTCTTGCTATTTGATTTTTCAAGAAGAGTTTTGTATTCGTTAAACTTAAACTTATAATCTAAGTGTAAAATATCCTTTAGTAAAGATTTAGCAAGGATCCATGATAAGTTCCCGCGAGAGGGTAAAGTTTCACTATAGTTCATGTCCAGGTAGAGTACATTATCATATTTAGAAGAAATAAATTTTAATGTGTAATTGAACTTTTCCAAATTTAAATTATTATTATAAGGAACTTCACTGATAATAACATTAGTATGTGATACAGAATTGAGCCATATGTTAAGTTTAACTTGAAACAGATCTGGATTCTTATCGTTTGTCCCAGCAAGTATTACAATAGTATCCCTTTTTGTAAGATTTAATGATTGTATTTTTACCGAGTTAAGAACTTCACCTAATGGGGCACCTGGTTTCATAAAACAATATATTTTGAAGTTATCACCAATTAATTTTTGAATTTTTTCTCTCAAACCTCGAGCTTGTTGATCAGAAATAATAATAATTTTCTTCTTTTCTGCTTCCGATTTAATTGCTTCAGTTGTCTTCTGATATTCTTCGTGATAAACGAATTGTTTCGAAACGAATTTATCTTTAGAATTATCTTCAATTTCACTAGGGTCATCGGTAAAATAATCTTTATCTTTATGGCTGTCAGGAATTATCTCAGATATGTCTACTTGGGTTTTGCTTGGTCCTCTTATTGGAGTTAAATTCAAATTGCGTACTATATTTCTATACTCATGCAAAGGAGAACCTCTCGGCATTCGCTGACTTATATTCAACATTCTTTCTTTCAATGTAACGGTAGTATATTTGTTGTTTGCAGTAAAGTTTGTCGATAATTTCTTTAGTATGTCAATGTTCTTGTCTTTGTCACTTATTATTTGCTTTAATTCTTGGTTCTCAATATTAAGATTTTCTATTTCTTTGTCTGCAATAGCGAGTCTATCTTTATATGCTTGTAATTCTTGTAAAAGTTCATCTGAGTATGAGTTGTCTATAAAACTTTTTACTGTATCGCTTTGTACGCTTCTTATAGTGTTATCCATTATTGTAGAATTAAAATAACTATCCTGATTAAATGTTGAGGATAAGTTTGTTTCAGATACCGATCTTGTAATTTTTTTACGTATTGTTACGTTCTCCATTGTATTTTATTTCTGTCACTTTATTAATTATATGTCAATTAAATAGGTTTTATAGTATCTTCAATTGCAAAAATCTTGCAATAATTTCAATTATTAGTCATATGGGTCGGTCAATTGCAAATTTCCCCCAAAATGGTTAAGCTAATTTTTTCACTGGCAACACAGAAAAATTGTCACTTTCAAAACTATTTGTCAATTTCGTTTTGACAGTAGCGGCATTACTGGGGAAATGGAACTGTCACTTCCAAAGCTGCAGTTGTCAATAGATTCTGACGTTCAACTTTTTAACTGTTTGAGGGTAGGTATTTTAATTTGTAGTTATAATATTTTATGTTTTATAACTAAATGCTCGTTCTTATTGATTAATCAGCACTTTATTATTCGTTCGTGATACTATTTGCTAAATCATCTCACAGTTATAGTTGTTACTCACTGTTTTGGGTTTAAAGAAATCCTTTATTCATGTACACTGTACCTAGGTTCTTCCGGATAAATTATATCACTCTTGCACTCAATAATACACGAAGATAGTACTAGCACCTTAAATACTCGTTTAGATTTGCACACTTTTTGTATTTTAAAAACTTAAATTGGGTGTTTTAATTATTTTAAGACAAATCTTTACGGAGCTTATATTTACGTGACGACAGCGCCATCTCCAAAAATTCATTTATCACACATTTAAAGTATAAACTCTCCACTTTAGTGTAATTCTGCTGTTTAATATTATTTTCTTAAATTAATTGTTTTAGATACTTTTGATAACTAATATTACAAAATACCACATAACTTTGTTTATACATTTCATTGCACGTGACTGTACACTTTTCAACTTAGAAAAATCAAATCTTATGCTTACATAGGTATTAAAGAATTAATTCACGAAAACTACTAATCAGGTTAATTTGGTTGCTATCAAGAATCTCAACGTCGAAGTATCTATCTCCAAGTTGTTTTCATGATAATATTAATTTCCGTTTCTGCAAGTTCTGTGTACTTTTAATAGACGGCAGGTAACTTTTCTGATAATTTTCCTTCGGGAAGTTTGTTTTTCTTTATAATTGATGGGTAGGTAAATGTTAAAATTTCGAAGCTAAGCGCAGAATGTTGGTCACAGTTAATAATTTTGTGTTTCCGACTTTCAGATTTATGATCGCCTAATATTGCGTGCGTGGTGTTTTTTATTTGTTTTTGAATATAAAAAACCAGTGGCTTCTTTCATTAGGTATTTCTTTCAGTATCACAAAATACTGCTACAATATTAAGTTTACATTTTTTTTAACAAAACATCATATTAAGCTTGCCATGAATTCCAGTAATTTTATTTTTCAAATATATCTAAGTACTTAACGAAATTTTCACCATCGACTTAAAATTATTTGGTGTGACGTCATGCATACCTACCGAACTACTTGCGAACAGCCGTGAACTTCCGCGGCGGGGCCCGGCTCGCTTTTGCTTGCTAGTGCAGTAGAGCTTTGCATTAGGTACTTTACTGTAAGTATTATTTTACATTTATGACCATCAGCCATTTTAATATCCCCACTGCTGGGGCACAGTCCTTCCGTATAGGTGGATAAGGAGAATCGGCTATAACCTACCACGCGGGCCCAATACAGATTGGCGGGTGTTAACGCATGCAAATGCAGTGGGGACCAACGGCTTAACGTGCCTTCCGAAGCACAGAGGGGCTTGAGATAATAAATTTTTGGTCACCCATCCTATGACCGACCCTTGCGAAAGTTGCTTAACCTCCGCTGGGCCAGGTGGTAAACCATTGCGTCGTTGAGCTCCCCCATTTTACAGTTAAATGACGACAAAATGCTAAATTGCTATTATCATACCATGTTGATTGAAGTGGTCATGATAGTGGGGGCTGAGCTAAAAAAATCAAAACAACAGTAACATACGAGTCTTTTTTTATTCAGCACAAGCTTGCTGTTTTTAACCTCCAAAAAAGAGGAGATTATCAATTAGACGCGTACTTATATAAAATCGTTGTGAGTTTCAAAACAAAACGAGGAAAAGCGAAAAATATTTTGACACTTGACAGGGACAGTGTCAGGAAATCTTACTTCCTACTTTTTTACGCAAAGGAATTTCATTTATTATTTGTCCTCTCAATGATACATGGATTTTCCACATATTTCTTTAAATAAATTTATAAATAAATTGAAAATATATGTACGGTGTAAGAAATTGGAAAACTTCGAAATGGGATTTGATTTAACCCACCTTGTAAAAAATTCATACATGTCAATTGCAAATTAGACATTGACTATAGGATATTTAACAGTAAATACTATTTTCAACACACTTGCTCGAAATGTGAGCCCTAATACATCGCTTTTAGGGTCATAAACCGAGCTATAGCAAACGCGTGCAATAATATATAAAACACTAGGTTGTTATAGAATTATCCCTACAAAGTTAAATTAGTACCTTACTGCAAGTTCTATGCGAGTAAACAGAGCATTCCCAATTTAATTGGGTTATACAGTTATTTTTTTAGTAACAACAAAGGGGTTTTATGCCGTTGAAAGTTCATATTCATTTTTAAAAGAAATAAATGTGTAAGTCTTTAATTAAGTCAAACAAATATTTATTATTATAAAACTATTCATAACTCATAATATTTTGTTATAAAATATTAAAATATATACATTTTATTACTTAAAATTATAGTTTTGAAGTAGGCTGTATGCTCACTCACCCCTTTGTTCGCAAAATATTCTTGCATTGAGAGTGTGAAAAAAACAAAAAAAACTTACGCGCCTTTTCCCATAATTTGTTTTTGTCGTATTTGTTGCTGTGTGGTAAATTACTTTGTATTTTCCTCACAAATGTGTTGAAAAACGTCGTATGAAACTCGTGAGCTTTTACTCATTGCACACAACAACGTTCATCGCTGCAGATGACTGCAGCGATGAACGTTGTTGTGGCAAAAAACATTATGTATTTTGTGTGCTAGTTTGAAACTCAAACGTTAAATTTTGATTCCAATCAAAAATGATTGTCATTTTAAAAAGGAACCTTCATCAACTAACAATTATAAAATAATTAAAGTAGCGTAGAAGGTACCTCTAAATAATTACTCGCTTAGAAAACAAAGTATATACAAGTAATTAACGTCGTTATATTTCCTCAGTGAGCATCTTCTCTCAGATATATATTATTTTCCCGTACAAAGCTCGAATATCCAAAGTTCAAATGTCAACAGCTCATTATTAAGTGTTCACGCTATTTTGAACTTTATCCCCCTTGAGATAAGAGGTCAGTAAGGTGATGTGGCAAATAATTTGGGCTTTCGTCGCCTTAATACGAGGGAAAACCGAAATGTTGTAGGTTCATGTTTTGCTGGAAAACGGAATAACATCACAAATATCTTCCGTAAAATACGAGTTAATCCCTGGATATGGATAGCTTTGCTCGTTTTTTTTTTATGAACATTTCTGCTCATTTGCATTTATTCGTTCATCCACGTGAACAAAATCTTGTATACAAATTCACAAAGAGCGGTTTTAAAAAGACAGTTTTAAAAAAGAAGTACATAAAAAATATCTAGATGTCACTGAACAACTGAGTAGGTAAGTTTTTAAGAAAATGGCAAAAGATGAATCGTAATAGGGATGTTGACTTATGAATAAAATAACGTAATACTTATAAAAATCGTAAACATATCAAACTTTTGGAGTAGCTTGTATATCTCTTGGTTTTATATATTGCGTATTATTTGTTTTTATGACCCTTCAAAGTTGGGTGGACAAGTCCATTTAAAAAGTATAAAATTTGTTAAAATAAATAATACATTTAATTAGTCCGTAAAATTTATAGCAAATTTGTCAAAGAAACCATTTTGATAAACACAATATTTAATATAGCTGCCGAACAAATTTCCTACGCGTTGCATACAACGAAGGAAGGCGTGACGTCATAACTTGGTAGCCGTCTTATACAAATATTTTTTTAGGGGTAATTTATGTAACATAAAATAAAAAAATAGTCAACATGCCTATTGTACAATCAAACAAACTTACCAAGTGTAGTTCGATTGAGATTATATGCCTTGTTGTCTTGCGTCAGCGAGTGCGCAAAAGGCGATACTACAAGTTGTGAATATCATCATAGAGGACAAGACAACTAAAGCATTTTTTTTTTTTTTAGGGTTCCGTACCAAAATGGTAAAAAAGGAACCCTCATGGTGTGACTCAGTCTGTCTGTCTGTCACAGCTGGATATCTCGAGAACTACTAATGGTATCAACTTGAAATTTAAAATAGTTTGAGATGACATTTGCCAAACTATTTTGCAAATAAGAAATAAATAAGTATATTTTTTACCACAGGGACTGAAAAGGGGTCTTAAAAATTTGAAGTCGAGCTATTAGGGCATGTGGGGTATCATATGAAAGAACGTCATTTGCACGTTTTTAATCATTTTTTCTTTTTGTTTTAGGCCGCATAGTTTTTGATTTATAATGAAAAATATAAAAAAATACCGTACCCTTATCTCCGAAGTTTGCAAAGAGAAAAATCTGAAATAATTCTATGTGATAGCAGTTTATATAAAGATAACAGGAAAAATAAAACGATGTCTCAATATAGCACACTTTTTTAGAAATAATCAAATTTATAAAAAAGTAAACATTAGTTCCACTATCGGCCAAGAGATGGCGCTGACCTAAAACTGCAATACTAATTTTATTATTCTCTTTTGCAGTGTAGTTTAATTATGATGGTACAGAACCCTCGGTGCGCGAGTCCGATTCGCTCTTGACCGGTTTTTTTTTATCATACGATTGAGTTGTGGTTTGTTGCGCTGTGCGTTGTTGGCGTGCTCCGAAAAACTTTTCTCTGACCCTTTATTATATTATACCTACCCTAAGTGAGAATATTTTTAAAAAATCTACTTAGGTGAATAGAGCGCTATCAGTCGACATAAAATTATACTAAAATTGTCAGTTGTCAGAAAATCGCTCACTATTCCGGATTACTGTCACATTTGATTGTTTAACGGAATCCTATTGCTGTCACTCATGTGTTCGTCCGTCTGTCCGTCTGTTTGTCGTCTGTGACAAAGCTCTAGCAGCTAAACCGTTGAAGCTATATTTGCACCAAAGATATCTCTGGCTGACCCAAAGCCAAGTAAAGATATATGTTTTTTAAGGTATTCTTTCGTTTATCATAATATTATTTGTAATAATTTCATTTGTCATAATGATCCTCGGTCATAATATTCATATGTAATAATTTCTTTTACACTAACAACGTAAGACATAACAATCCATTAGCCATAACTTTCATTTGCCATAAAATTAGGTGCCATAATAACAAGTGTCATAATGATTAGTTCCTATAAATATTATTTGGCATAATCAATAATTGACATAATATACATAACTTATAACGTATCTCTTTACCTAAACTTTTAATGTTATAAATAAAATGTTATAAATAAAAACTTTTAATGCGACCACCTCGTGTAGGTTAGGTTAGTCTTTTGATCACTCGCAGCGGAGCTCCATAATGCTTGCATGCGTGTTGCATGCCGAATGCCTGCTTGCATGCTGCATGCCTGCTCGCATGCTACTTGCTTGCTCGCATGCTGCATGCCTGCTTGCATGCTGCTTGCTTGCTTGCTTGTATGCTCCATGCCTGCTTGCGTGCTGAATGCCTGCTGGCACTACATGCAATTGCAATTGCATGCTTACTCATTATATTTAAAACTTAATCATTAAAAAAATCCTGAATCGTATAATCATAAAGCTAATTATAATTTTATAAATCAAAAATTAACATTAGTATAATTAATAAATTATCTTGATTGGTCAAAATCTTATTAATTCTTTAATTAATATGAATTATGCTGGCTTCTCTTATTATTTCTTTGCTGAAATAATAGAAACCAATGTTTGTTTTGCCAAATATTGTAATAAGTAAGTTTTATGGAAAATAATTGTTACGGATAATAACATTATTTTAAATGAAGAGTATGGCAAATAAAATTATGTAATAAGAATAATATGTCATTTGATTGCTTATGACCAATGAAATTAGTGAAAATAAATTTATGTCAAATGTTAGTTATGGCAAATAAAACATTATGTTCAGTGAAATTATGGCATATGTCATTATGGCAAATGAAATTATTGCTTATGAAATTAGGGAAAACATTAGTAAACCGTTTTTTAATAATATTTTAGAAGGGGGGCTCCCACACAAGTGAAGAGGGGCGTGAAAAAAAATTAACCAAACGTGTGGGGTATTATTGTTTAGAGCTCGATATTTATATAAAGATTGTATTTTTTTAAATACCTCAAGACAAAAGCATGAGAAGCCGCCTAAGTCAGATTTTTCTGTTACGAAGCAATTTTTAACCTATGAACTTGAATGAAAATTAATATTTATTGTTACTGACATAAATTTTACCAACAAATTCTAATATATTAAGAAAATCTGAATTTTTCTAGTCATAGTCCTAGCTTCATAGACCAATCTATTCGTTTACCTAAATTCATCAAAATTGGTTTAGTGGTACTGGCGTGAAAAAGTAAAATACACTGTAACTTTCAACTAAGCATCTCTTTCATTCCGTATGTGATGAAATATACAACCTATCCGTTTCTATGGTACCAGGATTTTCAAATACATAGGTACTGAATAAATAAATAAGCTTTATCAAAGTATGTAATGATACGTTATATCAGGAAGTATATTATTTGTATACTGTATACCCGAAGGCAAAATGCCTTGAAGAGATGAGATATAATTCCTTTTGTTTTGTACAATAATTTTATTGTTTGAGCGATATGGTTGGAAACAAAAGACTAACGCTCGAAATACGTAGAGTAGACAAAAGAATGTTGTTGTACCTCTTTCAAATGTTTGGCCGTTCCTCCCGTTATTTGGTCAACATACCTACTTACTACTTACATATAGTTTATTTTTTTAAGAAACTTTATTTTAGTACAAGCACTTTAAGAATTTATTAAGTTAAAAATCAGCTGTTTCATACATTTTGCTAATATCGTTATTAATTTTTGTATGAAACAGCTGAATTTTTTTCACGATCAGTAAAACTGTTCAGTTTGATGGTCCCTATCTACCATATTTAACATTAGGGATATTTTTGTAACACGCTGTACTTATAGTTAATAGTTACGTACCTAATAAACAAAAATTTGTTAATTGCTATACAATTTTACTTCAAACTTCAGTCATGAGTTCTTTTAAAAGACTTCAGTCTTTGAGTTCTTTTTGGCAGAACTCAAGTCTTTTTACAAAAAACTCCAAATTCTGAAGGACTTGAGCTCCTAAGTATTATTTATAAGACTCGAGTTTCTTACAACACTACCTATCTGTTAAAGATAGATAAATAAAAAATATATTTTGCTAAAACAAACACATTCATACAAATAACATTACGTACATTATTGACTAATAAAAAGAAAGGGACAAACAAATAATATAATTATTTAATATAATGAGTGCGCCACTGTGAGGGCACTAATCGCATTAAATAAATAGATACTTAGCAGTAAAAGTAACCGTCAATTTGTATTTTTATGTTAATGGCCTAAGTAGAAGAATTGGCAATCGCAAGAATTGACCTGTAAACGATCAATTCTCGCATCAATGAGTGTCAATTTCGTGAAAACTGACAATCGCAATGGATCGTTTCGGGCGGCCTACGGAATATAGTACCTAGGTATATTCCGTAGAAAGTTTTCTCATTAGTTGCGGCGAGTTAAATAATTAATTTGGAGGTAAGAACTGTCTAGACAGAGGTTGATTCTAAAGTGTTTTAAAGACGACAAGAATTACGAATACCTTTAGGGGGTATTTACACGCGAGTTCATTTGGCAGGCAACTTGGCGACTTTAGTCAATTAGTGCTTTTTATCGACAACAATCGCTTGTAAAATCGAATCGCCACCTCATTGAAATTAGGTTTGCGATTGGATTTTGCAAGCGATTGCCGATAAAAAGCGCTAATTGACTAAAATCGCGTGGCAAGTAGTTCCATGTAAATACCCCGTAACAACCTAAGTATACATTGGTTTCTATTTTACAATCAGTCAACTGTCAAATAAGTTATCAGATTTTCATATTTAAAGGTAATTTTTAATGAAGCTAGGCACTAATAAAAGATAAATTGAGATTACTGAGTTTTGACATTGATTGATTTCAATATCCAAAAAATTATCAAAAAAAAATTTAAGGCATAAAACAAAATGATTTGATAACATTCAAAAGTCTTATTAGGTAGGTAATAATTGACGAATATAATTTACTGTAAGTATCATAATATTCATGAAAGAATGGCTATAAAAAAACCGGTCAAGAGCGAGTCGGACTCGCGCACCGAGGGTTCCGTACAATCATAAATATATTTGGATATGTTACTTAAGTACAGTCTTTAAAAAAGTAGGATAAACGGCAGACAGGTGGAAGGGCGAACAGGCGGACAGTTAATTTACAAATCTCAACCACAGCTGCTTATGGTGACTGAAAAACGTTTCAGCCACTCCACATTGCAAACTGTTTATATTACTAAGTAGGAACTTATTCTTCGTTTATTCGTACGGCAAATAGTAGGTAATTATATTAGAACCAGCCACCAATTACTATTTTAGTATTAGGTTGCGTCATCTCTTGACCGATAGTGGAACTATTTTTTGTCAGCATTCTTAGGTCACCGCCATCTGTTGACTGGTAGTGACACTAAAGAATTTTTGTTTGTTTTTTGAATTTCTAAAAAAGTGTGTTATATTGAGACATCGTTTTGTTTTTTCTGTAATTTTTACGTAACTACTATCACATAGAATTATTTCAGATTTTTCTCTTTGCAAACTTCGGAGATAAGGGGGGGAACGGTATTTTTTTTACATTTTTCATCATATGTCGAAAACTATGCGGCCTAAGAAAAATAAAAAAAATGTTTTAAAGTGTGCAAACAGCGTTCTTTCATATGATACCCCACATGCCCTAGTCACCTCACTTCAAATTTTTAAGACCCCTTTTCAGTCCCTGTAGTAAAAAAAATATTGTTTTTTTTTTATTGCTTTCTTATTTGCAAAATAGTTGGGCAAATGTCATCTTAAACTATTCCAAATTTCAAGTTGATACCATTAGTAGTTCTCGAGATATCCAGCTGTGACAGACAGACAGACAGACAGACTGAGTCACACCATAAGGGTTCCTTTTTTACCATTTTGGTACGGAACCCTAAAAAGAAGCTCATGTTATGTAAAATAAATATAAGACTTACCTTACTTTTGCCGAAATAACAACTTTTAATACTCACTATTAGATTTTTATTCCATTATATGATTCTATTTTCTACAAAACCAGAGTGTTAATCACAATCAATTAATTTAGCGAAAGACACATAACGAGCGCGTTTACTATTACCTAGCCAGTTTTAATCACTTTTTAGGAAAACTTCGTACAAGAAATATTGCACTCAATTCATATCTGTCGCTAAGTTCAATTTCGTTTAGTTGGATTTCTATAGGCCCAATTGCTTTATGGTACTAAGAAGATAAATGCGAATCGAATTTACTTAAAACGCGAAAAGTGCATCAATTTAATGCTATTCATTACAATAGTAATTCAGTTCTCGGCAATATATTTGATGTGTATTTGAGATTATTAATGGAATCAAATTAATATTGTATTTTGTGACTCTCTCATATAGTTTGTTACATGTAATCATTCGATTATTTACGCTTATGATCTTCAATGAATGAATGAATAAATAAAATCATTTCTTTGAGAGCTTGCTTGGAAATATCTGATGCTAGTACGTGACTGAATCGGTTTATCATTGGCTTTTGAAGTAAAGGTCAGATTCAGAGAAATCCAATATTGGACTACGACCGTGTAAAGGTTTGTGAACATAAACACTACTGCCTTACTAATAAAGAACTGCAACCCACCCGTTTTACAAGTGTGTAACTATGACAGTGATAGATGAGTTATAGATCGCGTATACAGTCGGTTACTAATAAAAACTTTTATTGTATTGGGTAGTTACACAAAGGTTATAACGAATATCACTTGCAATTCTTACCAATTTTATAAATAATGTTTATTATTAACTTGAACTCATAACAATCAACAAGCACCAGATCATACCTAAGTCGAGATCATGGAAATAAGATCGAAGAATCGAGCACATGAAGGAAACTTATCTACCTACCTACCCTATCCCAAAGATTTCAATCTTTGCCCTGTCCTAACCTGAAGAAAGCTGCATCGATTAAAAACTTAAGAACAACGAAGAAATATTTTCTTTTAAAGGTTATGTGTGTCTATAAAATAAAATATATCGAGTTAAAAACTAGTGCATTTTTATTCGATATTAGATATGATCTAGCATTACAACGGTTGGTTTGTTATAGTGATCTTATTAAAATGATAGTGGGATAATAGAATCAATCTATTTTGCTTAATTCATAAAAAGGAACAGGTCTTCAGTAATACGGTTTCTTATATAAATTGTAGTCTAATTGACCAGTTTCATTGCTTTGTATGCTCGTAAAGACTTCTTCTATCGAATTGTTCTAGAAACAACGTCGAAATAATCATAAAACTTTAT
This sequence comes from Agriphila geniculea, assembly GCA_943789525.1. Classification (NCBI taxonomy): domain Eukaryota; kingdom Metazoa; phylum Arthropoda; class Insecta; order Lepidoptera; family Crambidae; genus Agriphila; species Agriphila geniculea. Next base: position 17,734,268 of record OX038874.1, read on the forward strand.
TTTTATTCATTTTACGTATTTACACATCAGTTAAACTAGGTCCCGTGAGTGTATAGTGACAGTTTAAGTTTCCATAGTAATTACCCACTCGTTACAACAGGCGTATGTCACGGAACTGTCAAAATTGGTTTATTAGTCAAGATTTCGCTGTATCACCCGTATACATCGCGGGTAAATGTTTATTAGTAAGGCAGATCAATAAAGTTGTAAATGCTGTACATTACTTAGTTTGTTTTCACATTATGAGAAGGAGTTATGTTCGGTGACACTTTGTTTTAACTAAAGATGTTAATAAAAGTTAATGACTTCAGAATGACATTTATGTGGGTAGTAAAAAATCAAAATTACCTGCCAGTAAAACTTTAAACAGGCAGAAAATAAAAAGAAACGTGTATACACGCCTTAATTTGTCGGGGAGAGTGCTAAACGCGTAACTAAACAATGGATAATTCCGCGTCAACCACGACGATGACATCAGCCATTTTTATTGTCCCCACTGTTGGAGCACAGGACTTCCTTTTGGGTGAATAAGGAGGATGGGCCATCATAACCCACCATGCGAGCCCAATGCGAATTGGTGGGTGATAACGACTGCAAATGCAGCCAGAACCAACGGCTTAACGTGCCTTCCAAAGCACGAAAGAACTCAAGATAATAAATTATTATTGGTCACCCATCCCATGACCGACCCTAGCAAAAGTTGCTTTACCTCCGCAATCGCAGGGCCAGGCGCTAAACCACTGCGCCACCGAGCTCTTCAAATCTGTCATTCAATTCCGCGTATCTGACAAGAAGTAGCCAATTTACGTAAAAAAAGGTAAAATATAGAGCCTTCCCCTGAAAAACTAGGTCTAGTGTAGATACGCACCTTTTACTTCTGCTAGATTCGCGGATTTGCACTATTCCCAACAGTGTATAAATCTGCATTCATTTAAGTACTACAACTCTTACAATTAATGTATTCTGACACTTTATAAGTGCATGCCTCGTATCCTGAAAGCTTTTACTATTCCATAAAAAGAACTCGCACCCAACACGTTTGGGTATCGAACTACGGTTTCCAAAGTGTTCGCAAGTAACACTTGTACACTGCATCCGAAACCATCGATCAAAGTCAGTTCACATATTATTCCTTACACAAATCGGATCGGGTTCTTACCAACAGCTAACTTTCTTTGGTGTAAGTAATTCAAGTTTTCTTTGAACTGGTGATTTGAAACGCTGAATGTTACGGATATCAAATGGACACGTCTAAAATACGAATAAGTGCCATAGAACTATTAAAATTGATAAAAATAATTGATTCTACAGCGATCACAAACGAACACAAGGAGATGTAAATTTCATAAAAAAATATTCAAATAATGTTTGATTTGACCCTTGGTTTTCTAATACGTGTTACGTACGACCCTTTACTATTTTTAATAGCGTAATCACATTATACCCACGCCATTTTATTTGGACAGAACATAGTAACTTACTAACTTACCTACTAGGTACCTACTTGTCTTTATGTACGTAGCTACTTGTTAGTTCTTTGTTTCAGTTTGCTTGACTACATCATAACGTTTTAGGGGTTGACGGAAACGACTAGCATACAATACACCACTGACTGAGAGCATTATTTGAAGGTTTAAAAATTTATGACCACACTATTTCTGTTTTATGAGTTGCGTCGGGATGGATCACGCGTACCATGTAACAGCATACTTCATAATTTGTGCGTAAACCACTGTGTTTGTGTGGCTCTTTTGTGTAGCCCAAGAAATAAAAGCTTATAATATGATAATATAAAATCAATCTTAAATGTTCTAATATTCTCGTCAAATCAGATAAAAGTAATGTACGCTTTGTACGAATTTGTAACAAAGATACATCCTTTCCCAATACCTCCGGAGTCAGCGGGTGTGAGCTATCGGGTTTCGCCTCCATTTCCCCGCTTGTAACATTATGATGCGAGATTATGCCAGATAATGACAATATAAGGAGAATGATCGAGCATTACGCAGGTATTAGCGGGCGGGTGTTACAGCGATTTAAATAATATACATGATCTATGTCTTTTATACGTCTCATATTTTTAAAACCCTAATATTCTTTTCTTAAAAGATCCGTACCTAGGTACCTACCTACGTAGGTAGTTACCTAACTACTTAGTTAGCAGAAGTCCAGTTTCTAAAGTGATAAATTGTACAAATAACATTTGCAAGGCACGTTAACACTCTGATTTAAAGTAATGAGAATATTTATGATTATGAATAATTCGTTCTAATATGGATTTTACCCGACAAGCGAAACTCACAGAAATCTATGCAGCCAAAAAATAACCACCACATTTCTCAGACAAAAATTCGAGTAGGTATGAAAATAAAAAGTTATTGCGCAAGAGAAAGGAAATTTCTTTTTTACCGAGTACCACTCTCATTACTTATAATATCAGCAGAATCGGAAGGGTCTTCGAAAGGGAATGGGTCTGTAAAAAACAAAGTACTAGAGAAATTGGAATTTCTTTCAGTCGGGTAAACAGCAATAAGCGGTCCGACAACCCCGTTGGTATTCGAACTGTACGAGAATTGTCCGACTTACGAGTAAAAAAATCTATTTGATATAAAAAGTCGTAACGCGAAATCGATATATTGTTTTCCAGTATATCTTTATGACGGATAAAGCTTTTTGGTTAAAAATGTGAATTAAGACATGATACCTCGGCTAGGACAAGCAAACGATCATTTAAAGATTTATATAATAATAGTAATAATGTTACCCCCATAGACATAGAAAATTTTTCGCTGCGCTCAAGAAGACCAACAAAGCGTGGAAAAGAGAAGTTAACATCATACGGACACGGTCTATGTAAAAAAGAGACAAAGGATCAAGTGACATGTGCCAATATTTTTTAGAGTAAGAGCCCCTAGCGTCCCGCCTAGCAAATGAGTAATCACAGTTTGTTTAAAATATTTGTTAATCTTAATTATAATTAAAAATAAAGGTATCGTGGAGCCATGTTGTCTTGTGCTCTAAGTAATTGTGATGTAACAAAAAGAAATAATCCAAGTAATCACACTTTTCACAGGTAAATAAGATATTGCCACACATTTCTCTAAAACCAAATTTCTCTACATTTATTCGTTTATCGACGAAGAAAACAGTATGGAACATAGTTTATTAATTTCCTTTGCCGTATATAGTCATATTTTATGAATCTAAGTCATATTTTACGTATCTCATATAAAATGTATGCATTCGTTTTCGGATCACCTGTTTATTGACATTGTTGTTCTTTGACATTCTATTTCTATGGTTAGTTTATAAAAAATAAGTGTAATATTTAGGTAATGAAGAACCTAAAGTTTGACGATTTTATCTATACACCAACAAAGGTAAGCCGTTCTGTAAAAATATTACGAGTATGATAAGCATAATAGATCAGTGGGCTAGGCTCTCTAAAAGGTGAGCTGATGGGAATTAGCTCGTATGGACCTTCACCACTGCTATACACTATTGTGTAAACTATAATGAAACTATTTACAGATAACTTCTACTAACATAAACACACACATAATATTTTCGCTTCTTCCAGTCAAGAATATAGAGTAAATACTGCGAAAGCAATCATGAGACGACCAGTGAGGCGTCAGGTCCTGTTTCAATAAAATCCCGATTTTCACATATATCGCAAACAGAACTTTATAACAACAAGTTCGTATGTGGACGCCTCAAAACCGCTTTTAATATGAAAGCTATAAATACAAACCGTGGTCCTTGGCAAATAGCGTGCCTCATAATCGGGATGCCCCCGGCTTTGGAATTGCGAAATAACATTCAATAAATCATATTTGGATTTTCTGAGATCTCGCTGTGGTTAAACGGGAACTAAAGGTCTTTATTTACAATGTTGTTATGTTTTGGGGATATCAGGATAAATAAAAATTATGGTTAGCTTTTGACAATTATTTAGGTTTAAGGTCCACGCATTGTGGAACCATAATAAGTAGGTACTACCTACTTACGTACCTACTTATGTAAACAACGATCAATTCAGTGAAGGAGCATACCACCAGCAATGCAACCGAGGCCTACAAAACTAAAAGTTGAGTTATGGGTGAAAATTCATTACGACACTATACAACTAGTGGCTCCGTGAACTGTAGACCTCGCGATAAAATAAATAAAATGTCGCCATGAAGTTTTCAAACACACAGTAGCTATATGAGTATTCGCAGGTGGTGCTTCTAATTTTGATCATTTTTGGAATAGATGATTTTCTTTTAAATAAATTTGGAAAAAAAAACTGGCTTGACTAAACAGTTTTATATAATTATCAAACCTACGCACAAAATTTCACCAGAATCGGTTGAGAAATGCAACCTGTAGATGAGAACAAACAGCCGGAAAGCCGGACTGAAATAAGGTTTTTTACATATCTCCGTCATTTTAATAAATTTCGAAAAACTATCTCGACAAAAAAATCTATATATTTATCAAACCTGCTTACAAAATTTCACCGGGACCGGTTGAGAAATGAGACCTGTAGAGGAGAACAGCCAGCGCCGGAAAGCCAGACTGAAATATGTTTTTTTTTCATATCTCCGTAAAATCCATTAAAAAAAACTAAAAACTGGCTTGCTTTAATATTCTATAAAATTTTCAAACTTGTTTACAAAATTTCACGAGAATCGGTTGAAAAATGCAACCTGTAGAGGAAAACAGACAGCACTGGAAAGCCGGACTGGAATATGTTCTTTTAACATATCTCCGTCATTTCACAAAATTTCGAAAAATTGGCTTGACAAAAAAAAAACGATATAATTTTCAAACCTGTTCACAAAATTGTACGTGAATCGGTTGAGAAATGCGACCTGTAGGTGGGAACAGACAGCTGGACATACGAAAGAATTTTTGCCCAAGCTGAAGCAGAGACGCTTCGCTCGCACTTCGTGCTCGCTCGGTCAATAATAAAAAAGATGGTACCAAATGATGTGATGATACTGAAACAGGTGATAGTGTTGCTTAAACTAAACAACTTTTTCCATGGAACATACCTAATAGGTCAAAAATCGAAAAAAAAAATTTCAGAAGTACTTCAATACAAAATGTATTGTGGTCAGCTGACTGACTTACTCTGAAAAAGCGGTTTAGTATCACATTATTAATGCCAAAAAATTGCAAATGAATGTCCTTGTTTTTTAGATATGTATATAAGATAAACTAAAAAACCGGCCAAGTGCGAGTCGGACTCGCGCACGAAGAGTTCCGTACCGAAACACGGCAAAAAAAACACGTTTGTTGTATGGGAGCCCACCATATATATTTATTTTATTCTATTTTTTGTATTTTTTGTTATAGTGGCAACAGAAATATATCATCTGTGAAAATTTCAACTGTCTAGCTATCACGGTTCATGAGATACAGCCTGGTGACAGACATACAGACAGACAGACAGACAGACAGACGGACAGCGGATTCTTAGTACCGTACCGGTACCGGTCCCGTTTTACCCTACCCAAAGGGTAAAAGGGGACCGGTACCGGTACGGAATCCTAAAAAGCACACTGGATTAAAATTTACTTTATTAATTTTTATGTCGTATTAAAGTTGAAACGTTTCACTGTTTTTTACCTGACAGGTGGTATTGTTAACTTTTGAATACATTGTTTATAACTGTAAGACTTCTAGATCCGGAGAAATTAATAGTTTTCGGCAGGGTCATCTGAAATAAAGTCAATTTTAAAATGGCGTTCATTTGAACAAGAGAGGGGATCCAACATGTAGGTGTTTTTGTCGATAAAATTAGGTGTATTTCATGCCTTTCAATTATCGCTAGTATAAGGCCTATACAATCGCTGGCACAGTTACTTTAGTTTTTAACAACCATTCAGTTTATTCAAAAGGATAATCCAAACCACTTCTCAGAATTCCTCCTATTGTATGCAAGAAAGTTCTAGAGCGTTCTGTTGCTTTTAATTTCAGATCATAATGGAAAACTTCGAGGGGATTGACCTGTTACTGGGTCCTTTTTTTACAAACTTTCCTCGTCGGGATAACTGCACGGTGCAGATAGTGGACTTTGTGGACTTAAAAGTTTCCCCGGAACTGATTGATCACTCTTGATCCACGACGTTTTTATGATCACTTTATTTCAATAAGTATCCCTCGTTGTATAACAAAAGTGGCTGTTTTTTCCAAGCACTAAAAAAAGATTGCCTTTGAAATAAAACACATATTTTAACGGATACTAGCGCGGTTTTATTGAAAGTTCTTTGGTATTTAGTTGCTTTTTGGTTTAATTTTTTATTTTTTCGACGTTTCGGCACCTTTGCAGCTGCCGTGATCAAGGCTGTAGATCCGCATTTCAAATTAGCGTTTTTCCAATGAAGTTATCTAAAGAATGAAAGAATTACTTTTGATATAAACTTTAGTTTTATAAAGCAAAGTTCTTAAATTAGTGTCGTATAGAGAGAAAAACATAATAAATTATCAGGTATTTTAAAACGAAGACAATTTGTTCAAGTGGAATTTAAAATTTCCTTGTCAGAGGTATATTTCACAAACGTTTCAGCTGTAACAAATAAGAATACGACCCATATTTATCTTTTCACTTATTGTTTGTATTATCAATGAGTTCCCTATAGAGAGAAAATGTAGAAGATGTTTTTAATCATAGAGAAATAAAATATAAAAAATTCTCAAATCGGTACACTTTGCTATGATTTTTTACTGGTATATTTACATAATCTAAACTAATTTTTTATTTTGTTTTGCGTGTTTTGTAGAAACTTATATCTTTCAAAGTTCCCCTCATTACAGCTCGCGCAGAGTTGTTTTGATCATTTGTATTGAAAACTTAAAAATGGAACAAAATTCGCGTCCACACTTGGTCTACACCCTAAATTTAAAAAAAAGTTTCTACACACATTAAGAAACACTTCCAAAAAGTTTGTCATCAAAATACCGTGAACAAAGGTGACACGTTATCTAAACAGAGTTTTGTTTTAAACTGGCCACCGAAAAAAAAGTAAAATAATGAAAAGACAAAAACCAACAAAAGACGGTTGAATAGTATTTGTTGAATGGTCTTAATATTGCTTTCTCTGTGGCTTAAGACCCACAACCAAAATCTTAACCAAAAGTTGAGTAATGAATGTGTTTATTGCAAATATTTCCCAGTCAAGTGGGAAATTATTTTAAAGGTTTTACGATAATTTAAAGGCATATCTTACATTTTGCTTTATTTGTATTATTGTGGATAATCGAAGCGGTTTTTACATTGTATTCCGAAGCCATTGCTGTCAGTTTGTAAGTTTTATGGGTTTATTTTTTTAATGATAAAGGGCAGTCCATCTTTTACAAAAATCTGTTATAAAATTAATGTTCAAATACAGTAGTATAATAAGTCTATGTCAAATATTCTGATGTTATTTGTTGCCGAAAACAACAGTTTTATAGCACATCAAAATTTATGATTTTTAGAGCAGGTACATAGATTTATAATTATTATTACTAGCGTAGTAGGTATCAATTTTGTCTTCTCTACTATTGTCATATTATTATTGCTTTGTTTGATTATAAAAAGGTTCTGTGCATACTTGGTTAGCTTTTAATTTTATAGAAAAGAAAATATATTTTGATTTATCGGGTAAAACCATAAATTCTTAATTAAAACTACCACAAAGCAAAGCTCCTTTTTTTTTTGTTTATAGCCTAAACATAGCTATTAATTATGTTAATACAATAAAGGCAACGGCATCAATGTTTAATATCTTTTAAAACTAAGTATGAACCCAGAGAACTTAAAGTTCAAAACCCCATAAAACACCACAACTTTCATAATTCCTAATCATTTTAACGCAATTTTCATGATTTTGTCAATAATCTCTTTTCGGCTCAACAGCCTTTGGTGCAAAATTAACTTCAAATAAGTCTCTTAAAACTTCGTTCCAGAAACGTCAAACTTGGCATAGTTAGATTAATGAATCCGGTCGTAAATCACAGGTGGCAAATTTCAGTTCCACTATGGAATACTGATCGCAAACCTCATACTGACAAATGTATGAAAACCGCCTATCAAAACGATGTCCTATAGATATTAACCCAAGCTATCCAATGAAAATGAGCAGTAAAAAGCTCTTGTAGGTAAAACAATGGGATTAGGTTAATACTACTCGTCGGCAACTTTGTATTTTTTGCTGGTCAGCCAGTTTTAACGTAACCTATCAATTTTTATTCGTCACGTAACTACTGTTCGTCCTTATTAAAAAAATGTATCCAAAAGTGATTTAAACAAAAAAATATACGTTTTTGAAAATTGTAGAAGTTAACCTTCTCCATAATTATGTGATCTTGGTACTTTGGAGACGTTTTTATTATGGAAGTAAGAAAATAAACGAAAAAAAATATATACAAAATCCAAAAGTGATTAAATAGGTACCTAATAAAAAAATGTATATCAAAAAGTATTTGAAAATATTTATTTCTCCATATAAATTAAAATGTGGCATTTTTAGAATCGGGCATTTGTTGTGGTTTGCAGCTGTAGAAGTTGGCATTTGTAGAATGTGGCATTTGTCAACTATGTGTCGATTTTAAATATTACATAAAAAATCATTTATTTACATTCTACTACTGTATAGGGCTGTGTTGTATTACTGCGCTATTCTAGGTATATTGCCACATTTGACAATACACATTTTCATTATTTCGCGACTTTACGTATCATGTTGTGTTGCTATGGTGATAAAAAACGTGCATTAATCCACTGTTATGACGTCTAAAATTATTGGTGTTGAATAAACGTACACTGCAAAGCTGCGAAGCACCGTCACTTAATAAAATATATCCCGAGGGAAGGAAGCAAACGGCTCAATAAGATGAGACGCTATCATCATCGCGGCTAAAAAAATGCCGTAAAGCGGAGGAGGGGCTACATTAAATAAATTGCGGCAACGACATCTGCGGCGTGACGCTAACTACGCGACTTAGATGCCGCTTTTGAATTAAGTTACTTTTTTCCTATTTTTTTTTACAATTTTATTTTGTTTGATGGGGTACGAAGTGATGTGCTTGATGATACATTTGGTAACCCATTGACTTCATTGTCAAATTGAAAAGTACAGTCACGAGCAAATAAAATGTATAAAAAAAGGCTAAGGCTTCAGGAAATTTAAATTAAAGACCTGTATTGAAAATAAATTTTACAAAAACGTCGTTTTGTATTGAGTATTATGACAACAATATATGTCAAATTAGTTAGGTATGCCAAAGTAAAATAGGAAAAAATAGTATGCAAAAAAAGAGATACCTTTATTGCTCGTGACTGTACCTACTACGTAGTGACTTCTCATTTTCAAATGATTACTGTTGCAAGCGATACGCCATTGAATTGTATCGCCTTAAAAGACACTTAGGTCCAAATTTATAGGTACCAGATTAGTCTCAATTAATTTACTTGACTGATAATTTATAAAATTCTGTTCCATTTTTAAATTAAACCAGACCAAGAAAGCGATCTAATAAAAACGTGTTTAAAAGAAGCTATCCAGAATTAATGAAAAACAATGAAAATGATATTGTTCATTTTCATTGTTTTTCCTAAATTTTGGATAGCTTTAGAACCAATACAAGCCCCCTTTACTGAAAACCAATGAAGTCATAATAACGCCCAGAAATAAATATTTCGAAGAGATTTATACAACGGCGGTGGTCTTATAATAACACAAAAATGTAGGTATCTTAATGCTGCTGCTTCTATGATCCGATTTGCAGTCTAAATTTTTTACTTTATATTTTATTCAATGCGAAGTTGAATCTATACCTTTGTACCAAATCTTTACTTTGCAGAAAATGTAGAATAATATATTTTTCTCCACCAATACGATTTTATTTATTCTTGTGAGAATAAAATGCTGTAGGCACCGGGGCGGTACGTTTGTATGTCTTGCGGAAGCCGGCTTGGCACATGTCAAATTTTATTATGTGATACCACTTGCAGAAGTTTCTGAGCTTGAAAGAAAAAAAACTTTCAAACGCGTTCGAAGTTTGAACGATTTCCTTTTATTCGAAAAGATTTTGTTGGGATCGAGTGGTTTTCTTTTATTGTCAGTCTTTATATAAATATCACTGCAAGATAATGGTTTTATTAAGCCCCTATAGCCGTCAACTAGCGCCACCAATTCATTTATTTTTATTATACATAAACCAGGTCAATATTAAAAAAAGGAAACAACCTCGCCCTCTTAAATTGTTTCTAATATTTTTTGAATAACTCTTTAATAGTTTTCATTCTTTCTGTAAGTTTTAAAATCCATTTAAACCAAAAGTGGCCACTGTCGTTTCAAATGCACTTTAAAACTAGACAAAGAATGAAAAATGTTAAAGAGTTATTAAAAAAATATTAGAGACAATTTAAGAGGGCATGATTGTTTCCTTCTTTTAATATTTACTTGGTTTACGAGTAATAAAAATAAATGTATTAGCGGCGCTAGTTGACCTATATAAGCGCCTTAATGTTCATTTATTAATTATTCGTTTATAAGTGTTATGAGTAAGTGTTGTTTAAAAAAAGCCTCCTTAAAAAAGCCTGAAAACAAAAACAAAAACAGCTTAAAAATTAAATACCTCAAAAAAAACAAGAAATAATTTTCAAATCATTAGTTCCGCATATCGATATTAGTATATAGAGAACGTCTAATGAAGTCGGGTGGGGCTTTTAGAATAAAAAAAATAAGTTGTTCCCCAGCCCCACCCGACTTCAATAGACGTGTTTTGTTAATATAAGTGGATTTGAATATTATTTCTTACTTCAAAACATAAGTTTTGAATCTGTTTTAGTATTTGTTTTCAGGGTTTTCTTTTTACTTTTATTACATTAGTGTTTAATTCGCTGCTTAATACCAAATTGTTTTCTATTATTGAGCCAATTCATTTATTTTTATTATACGTAAACCAGTAATATTAAAATAAAGGAAACAACCATGCCCTCTTGAATTGTCTCTAATATTTTTTAAATAACTCTTTAACAGTTTTCATTCTTTCTGTAAGTTTTAAAATCCATTTAAACCAAAAGTGGCCACTGTCGTTTCAAATGCATTTTAAAACTAGACAAATAATGAAAAATATTAAAGAGTTTTTCAAAACATAATTATCAAAGACAATTTAAGAGGGCATGGTTGTGTTTTAATATTTACTTGGTTTACGAGTAATAAAAATAAATGTATTGGCGGCGCTAGTGGACCAAACAATTTTACTGTTAACTGTGCAATTGTAAATAGGTACATTACTTGTTACACCTAAAACGTGGTTTCACCGCCCCAATATGTGTCCAATGTTGGTTTACTTGGAAAATGTTGGAGCTTTGTCTCACAAATTCGGTACACAAACGTGCAATCTTTGTCGGTCGCTGGCCGAACTCTATCAGATTACAATGCTCTTTGTGAGCGCTATTCAATCGCCTATCGCAAGTTACATCTACACTTTTCAAACAAACTTTTAGAGCAGTACATATTTTATTTGTTTGGGGTGTAATAAAAAAACACCGGCCAAGTGCGAGTTGAACTGAAGCACGAAGGGTTCCGTATCAAAAAAATGGCAAAAATCACGTTTGTTGTATGAAAGCCCCACTTAAATATTTATTTTATTCTGTTTCTGTATTTGTTTTTATAGCGGCAACAGAAATACATCATCTGTGAAAATTTCAATTTTCTAGCTATCATGGTTCATGATATACAGCCTGGTGACAGACAGAGAGACAGATAGATGGACAGTGGAGTCTTAGTAATAGAGCTCCGTTATTACCCTTTGGGTATGGAACCCTAAAAAGCGCTGATATCTTACAATGTAATACCTACGTGCGTGTAGTTAGAAAGCCGTTCGTCTAATACTTTGATAAAGACACACATTTATCGATATTTCAACATTTTATTATTGACATTTTGCAATGCATAATAATATCATAAATGATAACAACCTAACGGGTGTATTTTTACTAACGGTATTTCGATTAGGTAATATTACTTTTCAAAAGGTTTATTAATGATAACACAATGTTGTTTTTAACGAAAACCATACAAAACTCAATATAAAACGAAATACTACAATTAGAATCCTAATTAAGTTTTCATTAAACTGTCGAAATAAAATATAAATAAAATAAAATCTCAATTCCGAAAAAAAAATCGCAAATTTCTCATTCAAATCATAACATTCCACTCATCGATGACGCGCAAAAAATCACCGTACCCTCCGCGTCGCTGATATCAGTTCAATGACTTTAATATAAGTTGCGTCATCGGGATGTCGCCAGGGTAATAATGTTTAATGGTTGCGTTAATCGGCATCATTACTATTACAAACTTTGTGTACGTCTTTCATTCGCACGCAGTTAGGCTGTGTTTCCACCAGAGATGTACGAGGACGCGTAGCAAAACTGTGAAACGGTGTAAGTCCGCCCGCGACTACATCTGCGTGGACATTAGAGAAAATCCTTAGGAAACTTATAACCTGGATAAAAGTATTATCTGTTTTAATGTGTAATATAAAAATTAATTAAAAAATAAATTCATCAAAATTAGACTATAAGTAATGATAAGTCAGATCCCCACCAAGCGCGCTGCCTCGCGAGAGACAAGTAACTATTAATTTTTAATCGTCAGTCTAAAAGTAGATCCTTACTTCGAAATTGACAAACTTTCATCCCTTTTTTAGAAATTCCACCCCTGAGAGGGCTTAGGGGTGGAATTTCCAAAAACATTTCTTAGTGGATACATTGTATAAGATTTCTATGGTTTTTTTATGCACAACGAGATAGTTCTTGGCCTTCACCTCACCTGATTTTAAGTGAAAATAAGGCTGAAGGCGCACTACACCCGGAATCCTCATCGCTGAGGAACTAGCTATCTTACCTCTAACTGCCGGAACACAACAATTTTCAAATTGTGTTTATGGAGTCAGTCTTAGGTAAGATGGTGATGGCTGGGCATGCGGACTTGAAATAAGCCCTAAAACCGAGTACAAATTGTATCTACCTCCTAGGAAACCAACCTGAGACCCCTGCGTCTTACACGGGCGGGCAAACCACTAGACCCACACAGGCGGTTAAAATGTGTAAAATTCTAAGTCTCAAGGTTCAGTTTATATTGATATCAGTCTCTCAGGACTTTTAATGACCTTTTTCTTACGGAATATTAACGGAAAATTAATAGAAAAAACGGAACCCTTATAGATTCGTCATGTCTGTCTGTCCGTCTGTATGTCACAGCCACTTTGTTCCGAAAGTATTAAGGTTACACAGTTGAAACTTGGTAGGTAGATGTATTCTGTTAACCGCTTAACGATTTTAACACAAAAATATAAAAAAAAGATTAAGGGGGGGCTCCCCATACATGGTACTGATACTGATTTTTTTTTTACATACCAATATGTGCGGGGTGTCTGTCTTTAGATAGGTTTTTAAGAATGACATTGAGGTTCCTTATTTTTTTTTTCTCAAAGTCAACTGTTTGAAAGATATACACCGCTAAAGTGGTAAAATGTGCCCCCCCCCCCCCCCCCTTTAACTTTTGAAATAAGGGAGTGAAAAATCTTAAAAATATATATGCTGTAGATCTTAATAAACACTTCAACGAAAATTGGTTTGAACGATATATATTCTGTAGTTTTTGAGATATAGCACATTTACCAAAACCGCAAATATAACTTTGTCATTCATACCAACACTGTGAAAAACAAAGTTATTTTTTCTAACGAAAAATGATAGTGGTATTAAATATGGTATGGTATAAGGTAACTACGGAACCCTACGGCGTGGCCCGACACGCACTTGGCCGGTTTTTTTTACATGTACTCCCCACTTAGACCTTCACTCAGTGAAGCTCTGGTGGGTGAGGTCTAGCAGAGCGAGGAGCTAGATTTGTGGATATTTTCTTTGCGCACCGCTCATCTTCCTCACTTATCTTTGGTGTAAACATAGCCTCACTTCGTGTGGTTTATACTGTTGAGTCTTCTCGTTTAAATGGTTTCCATGTGTTTAAATTAGTTGTGTTGTTCTCGCGTAATTTATGTCGAGTGTTCATAGCAATTTGTCATCATGTTACATGTTGTATAATAAGGTATTTGTTACCAAATAAATAAATTGTGATTCAGTATTTTTGCCTGAAAACTGTAATATCATACAAACGACCTTTATCTTTTAGCTTAGTGATATAACATCTATTTTTAATACTTTTTAATGACCTTTTTCTTTTTATCCAAACTTCTATTTTTATGCATCGAAAATGCTAATAAAATCTCTTCGAACAGATGTGGGCAAGAACTTCAAAGAACTTTTATAGCTGTTCCAAAGTTCAGGTTATTAGTATTTTGTTCTAAATGGATGCCACTCCCAAGTTACCCTACACGTACTAAAAGTATTTATAGTGAGTTGTGTCTCTTGGTTATTAAGTTTTAAATTGCAGCAGGTTGCTACTTAAAAGCTAGTTCTCATAAGTTTTAATTACAACTCTAGATAATTCTAGTGTAAGTTTAATTAAACTGGTTCGTTCGTAGATAGGATGTTAGGCTGAGATTGTAACCAAGCTAATGATGCTACTTGTTTGCAGAAACGTGGTAGTTAGGTTTTAACTGTACACATCCTACTTGTAATGATACACGCTGAAGTTTAATTCATTTGGTTCCCGCTGTGGGATGGTTCCAATCATTATTTCAACCAATTTTTACTAAGGGGCCAACTCTGTACGTGAAAAAAATCAACTGTTCCATACAAAAGTGCAATACCTCAAGTAAAATATAAAATTAAAGGGGAAACTTTGTCTTCTAAGCAAATTATATTATGTTCAAATCTTCACATTAATGCCACTTGGAATACCTTCGATCATTTATTGCAATCCTCAAAAACATGGTGAGACATAAAAGACACAGAGTATTGGTTTCTCTGTGATAAAAGATAGGTAGGTAGTAGGTATTCCTTTTTCAAATCTACCTCAAGGATACAAAGGGCTCCGTAGAATTTTATTGATCTTCAAGGGCCTTATGGTGTAGGATTTCCACAGGCAACCGACCGTTTTGGTGTCAAGTGTAAAAGAGATTATAACTCTCCCAAAGTCGAATGCTATTCGAATTTCAAATCCTTCCTTCTTATTTGTTGGATTAGGATCTCCATAGAACAAGAAGCTAATACCACAATATATAGAGAGTACAGTTGTTGAGCTAAGCACTTGTGCGCTCGAGCAACGCACACATAGATATCTCTCACCGACACTCACTGACCTGCATATATTTACACTGGACAGGCTTATGTCAAACTGTTTTTGTGCCTATTTGATTTCCGCCATTTTGGCGCAGGACGTAGCGTGAGCATATCGTGAGGGACATGGTACTAAAGTTTGAAGTCTGGAGAGCCCATCACGGCAACCATTTTCATATTGTACGTCAAAATTAGTTCTTTAGACGCACGCTAGTGGCGTTTCAAATAGGCACAAAAACTTAGCTGTTAAATCATACTCATCATACTCTGCCAGTCCAGTTAAATAAAAAATAAATTTTTCATGTTAGTGCCGACACTGTATAACTGCAATCTCAAACCACTCTCAAACCAGTTCGAGTACGTGTCGCAGCGGCGAGAGCTGTCTTTGTGTGTGTGCGATGCTCGAGCGCCCGTAGCACTAAGCTAAACTTCTGTTAGTCTCTCTATTTTGTGCTTATACCCCCTATCTTCATTATGACACTAGCCGGTGCAATCTCCATTAGAGGTATAAGCTTCTTGCCATAGAACAATAGAAGTAGAAAAATTGTTTTTTTTTTTTGTTCTTTGAGCATCTCCATCTCCACAACCTTTGGAAATTAATGATGGGAATACTTTTAATATCATCATGATGTGCGAATATAAAATAGTAAAACTTCTCTTATTAATTTCAAATTAAAGTCTCACTTAATTACTAAATCATTGGGCAATTTAACTTCTTTAAACTTTTCAAGTAGGTAACATTATAAATTAAAAATTGAAATCAAATAGAAGAAAATAATTTATGACTTGTCGGATTTTAGTTCATGTTTTTTGTTTTTATTAACTTGTATCTTATATTTTAAATAACAAATTAACATAGTCAAAAAATCTTATAATTATTAGTTCATAATCTTGAAGTAGAGCTCTAATTACTTTTACTTCCGATTTTACTAACAGCTGTTATATGAAATATATGTTGCTCAATATATCAGCATTGTCTCGGAACTGGTCACGTCAACAATTTCCTAATGGATGGTTACTCATTTGTTATTGATGACCTAAGAAATAACAAACGAAGATGTAAAAGTGTTTTTAATAAGTCATCTGCAACCGAATGTATAGCCGAGAATTAGGAGTAAGAATTGGAAAAAATTAAACCTTTTCGTGAGATGTATCTAAAATATTGAGTTATCTATCATGCTGGATAGTTGCAAACCTTTGTTTGCTTCCTTAAGGATATTACCATTGCCTTGTCTGTATATTTTTGAAATGGGAATATTTGTCAAAAAGCACTATCACTTGTTCAAAAAGAATAAGGATTTCAATAATTACAGAGGTCGAAAAGGAGAAGATATTTTTATTCCTTCCCGAAGACTCAAATTGAATTCCAAAAACGCTTACTGCATGGCCATACGCATATTTAATAAATTACCCGACGACATGAAATTATTGACATTCTTTAAATTTAAACGAAAACTATTTGATTTGTTACTTGCAAAATTATATTATACTGTTGATGATTATTTATCAGACAAATTTTAGTAAATATGACATGTTGTATGTAATTAAAACTTTTTTATGGACATTTTGACATTAATGTATCTATATTTAATTAAACTTGACATTATTTTTAAATTTATTTAGACTATTTGATATGTTTGTGAAATTTTGACATAAAGAATAATTGTGATATATTAATCATGAATTTGTAAGGAATATAAAATTAAAATAATCAATAACATGTGACATACGTAAATTAATTTGCACATCGAAATACTCGATAGAATATGTTGGACTATTATACATAAGACCGCAATGTAACCATGTTCTAGCAAATAAATTATTTTATTATTTATTATTATTATGCATTTACCGCAAAGTGCAAGCGAAGCCACTCTGCTTCAGCTTGGGCAAAAATTATTTTGTATGTCCTTCCCGCGGCTGTCCGGATGTCCATCTGTTCTCCTCTGGTCGTGATACTTTATGAGCTGTTTCGATTTTTATATGCAATTTTTTGGGTCAATTTAGTTTTTCGTGTTTTTTTTTTTTCAAATGGCAATATTTAAGGAAAGATCATATTTCAGTCATTTCGAAAAATGTTATACAAACAATTTAAACAAACAATTTAATTATTTAAACACAATTTTTTTTTTTACAAAAATAATAATTAGACGCCGGAGCCCACGGTAGTTTAAAACTGTGCTGCTGGTTCCGGATTCTCCCAGAGAATGGCACTAACATTGTGTCTTTTTAGGGTTCCGTACCAAAATGGTAAAAAAGGAACCCTTATGGTGTGACTCAGTCTGTCTGTCTGTCACAGCTAGATATCTCGAGAACTACTAATGGTATCAACTTGAAATTTGGAATAGTTTGAGATGAAATTTGCCCAACTATTTTGCAAAAAAGAAATTAATAAAAAAAAAATATCTTTTTTACAACAGGGACTGAAAAGGGGTCTTAAAAATTTGAAGTGAGGTGACTAGAGCATGTGGGGTATCATATGAAAGAGCGCTGTTTGCACATTTTAAAACATTTTTTCTTTTTTTCTTAGGCCGCATAGTTTTCGACTTATGATGAAAAACGTAAAAAAAAATACCGTTCCCCCCTTATCTCCGAAGTTTACAAAGAAAAAAATCTGCAATAATTCTAGGTGATAGTAGTTTATGTAAAGATTACAGGAAAAATAAAACGATGTCTCAATATAACACACTTTTTTAGAAATTCAAAAAACAAACAAAAATTCTTTAGTTTCACTACCCGTCAACAGATGGCGCTGTCCTAAGCATGCTAACCCAAGAGAGAAAATATAGTTCCACTATCGGTCAAGAGATGGCGCAACCCTAACACTACAATAATAAATTGGTAGCTGGTTTTAATATAATTACCTACTTTTTGCCGTACGAATAAACGAAGAATAAGTTCCTACTTAGTAATATAAACAGTTTGCAATGTGGAAGGGCTGAAACGTTTTTCAGTCACCATAAGCAGCTATGGTTAAGATTTGTAAATTAACTGTCCGCCTGTTCGCCCTTCCACCTGTCTGCCGTTTATCCTACTTTTTTAAAGACTGTACTAAAGTAACATATCCAAATATATTTATGATTGTACGGAACCCTCGGTGCGCGAGTCCGACTCGCTCTTGACCGTTTTTATTTATATAAAAGATTACGAACAAAAAACAAAAAAAATGAGGTAGGTTGGCTTTTTTTTAACCTTACACTTATAAATAGGTCAGTGCGTTTGTGTATGTAAGGGTGAGTAATAAGTGTGTGTGAGTGTGTTATTTATTATCGTTTATGTAAACGTGAGGTCTACAGCTCATAGAGCAACTAGTTGGTATTCAAATATTAAATCAACATAGTAATATAAATTTGATTATGTCAAATAAAAATATTGTGAATAATTTAATATTGTAGCTTACTTCCGCAAAAAAATATTATTATTATTATTATTAATGTGAATGAATTAATATGATTATTTATGAGAAGATTAATTATAGCCACGGGTTGATAAGTATAAAAAATAAGGTAGGTACTCTTTAAAATTGTGATAATTAAGTCTTCACACCTTGTCCAGAACTACCAGAATAAAATTCAACAAATGCATTTTTTTTTTCAATCTCTTTATTAACATCGAATCGTCAATTTTAGCGGTATAAGTAGTGTCCATTGGAAATCTTTTTTAAATCTGTATTTAAGCTTCGCACCTCTCTGATTTCAATAAAACGTACTTTCCGGTATTTTGTATGAAAAGTCCCAAAATAACTTCGACATTTAATCCATTGATGCCAGTTCATATTATTATGTGAATACGATTTCGACTAGCATTCCAGAATATAGAGAAATGTTATAAATTAATAATAAAATATTAATTTTACCGTTAATTTATGAGATCTGTTACTTTTAATGTAATAAAATATTGTGAACTGAAAATAAGATTTAGGTACATGTTACCGTTCGCGATCCTTACAATATCCAAAACCGGCCAAGTGCGTGTCGGGCCACGCGCCGTAGGGTTCCGTAGTTACCTTATACCATACCATATTTAATACCACCTATCATTTTTTGTCTGCAAAAATAACTTTGTTTTCCACAGTGTTGGTATGAATGACAAAGTTATATTTGCGGTTTTGGAAAATGTGCTATATCTCAAAAACTGATTAATATATCTCGTTCAAACCAATTTTGGTTGAAAGTGTTTATTAAGATCTACAGCATATATTTTTTTTAGATTTTTCACTCTCTTATTTCAAAAGTTAAAGGGGGGGGGACACACATTTTACCACTTTGGCGGTGTGTATCTTTCAAACGGTTGACTTTGAGAAAAAGTTGTCTTTGAAACCTTAATGTCATTTTTAAAGACCTATCTATAGACACCCAACACGTGTTGGTTTGAAGAAAATATTTTTTTCCCGTTTCAGTTCCATGTATGGGGAGCCCCCCCTTAATCTTTTATTTTTCTTATTTTTGCATTAAATTCGTTAAGCGGTTAACAGAATACATCTACCTACCAAGTTTCAACTGTGTAGTCTTAATACTTTCGGAATAAAGTGGCTGTGACATACGAACAGACAGACAGACAGACAGACAGACAGACAGACATGACGAATCTATAAGGGTTCCGTTTTTTGCCATTTAGGCTACGGAACCCTAAAAATACACAAATTTTATTAAGAATTTTGAAGTACTTAACTCTAGATATCTGTCTGTTATATTTTAACGCCTAAATAGCTGACCCAAATTTTGATGACTTTAAGTATGGACTACGAAAGGACATTTTGTCTAACTAAAGTGACCCAAAGTCTACGTAGATGAAGACGTAGGTTTCATTGTATACTGCTTTTCTTTGAAAAAATTCCAACATTGTAACTTGCTCAATTAACTTCAGATTGTTAACTAGCAGGCGTCTTAATTACACTCTTTTCGTAATTTGATCTTGGATTCTCAAGTATTTTAAGGCCAGGAATCTTATCAAAGCACCTACTTTGTTAACTTTAATTTGCCATTCTTTTTCTACTCAACGTCCCTGGTTAAACTATCTTTTTCTTCTTTTATTTAACTCTATGGCAATTTAAGAGCACTTCTCGTACCTACATGGGTACTGTACACCCCGGGCACTCCATACAAGCGTCGCGTTTCAACTACCTATTACACAGACGCTACACAGAGACGTTTTTGCACATGCGCAACTGTGTGCGAGCTATTGAATGAGCACACGGATCGGCACACGGAACTCGCGCGGTGGGCCCGGTGAGGTGAGGTAATTGATTATGGGGCGGGGCGGAGAGTTTCCTTTCTGTACGGTAGTACTTATATCTATTCTGTGCCAGAGGTAAAATTCATAAATAGGATTCATAGAATCCCATGTCATTATAATCATTATAAGTAAATAGATGGTAGAGCATTCCTGTAATTCTTGGAGAGTTTAACTGTGTAATAAAATAAGTCAGCATAAAATAATTTTAATATTTTCATTATTGTTAAGAGCATACACAGTTGACTCAAAACTAAACAGATTTTAATCACAAATAATACTTATCACAACAACTAGCTTCCACCCGCGACTTCGTCCGTGTGGATGTTTGAAAAAATCCTTAGATCTATAAGGAGAATAAAAAGTATTCTGTTTTTATTTCATCAAAATCTGATCACTCAAATAATGAAAACTCACTCTTTGCACATTAATTTTTCGTAAATATTAGTTCATTAGTTTCAGGGATTTCCAACGGCTTGCTTAAAATTATATTATTTCAGATAGCTAGTAATTGTATAATACATTTAACAGTTAGTCAATAATATTTTGATTGTAAAGATAGTTTTACATGTATTTTACATTGTACATTAAAATCATCTGATAACCGTAGAAGCCGTTCTATTTTACATTTTATTACATTCTATGACTAAATTACATATGGATATTAATAGGTAAAAAAGTAGGTATATCAATATTTTTTTATCTTACCTACTATTTTCAAATATAAAGTAAATCAATTTGAAAACCACCTCTATATCTGATAAAAACTTAAATGAAAGCTGAACAAGGCAAGCCAAACAATCAAGTTAAAGAAATAAAATTCATTGTTGATATCTCAACATCGTATTTCACAAATAACAATCCAACACAATTTTATTTAAAAACATTAATTTCTAAGGACATCAATAAATTCAGAAAACGATGGTATAACGGAAAATAAATATTAAAGGATCAATTTAATTGGATCAGTCGGACAGCACCATAAATAAACCTTTAACATAATAGAAAATACAAAAATCCATGCCGACCTCATTGTAACAAAGAGGACAGGGTAAGGGAATAATTGAATTCATTAGAAACGTCCTTAAGGTTATTACATTGCGGGCTTAAGGGTTGTGAGACGACAAGTTTACCGAGCTGACGTTTTTGGCAAAATTCGTAAGCGTAAGGCACGGCTCCTGAATATCAATAGCTATCTGAAACAGAATTCAGTAAATACTCATCGAGCACGACAATACATACAAAGAGAGAGAAAAAAAATACAATTTACTTCAAAAATATAGGTACTACTTTGAACAAAAAGCCCGTAAACATAACTACATCATTAACATTCCTTACATTAACGCCTTAGCAACAATAAAACATGAACGAAGATAATAAGAGTATGATCTAAAAATGTTATTATTGTTTTGACAACCCTCAGTTAAAATATGAACAGCTAAGAGGTTAAACTTCGGCCATTAACGGATAGAGTGAAGCTATTTTTAGGTCAACATCGGATAAGATTGGGAACAAAGGATTTTCTTAAGAGTCCTTTCAAAATTTCTTTTAGATTCCACCACAAGAGGTTCTTGAACAGTGGCTAGCGGTAGTATACGCAAAGAATTTCTGTTTAGCAGTATCTCGACAAAAGGTCCCCGATTCACCCTCCGTGTCTCGCATTCCGATAAACTCGCTGTTTATACACACACTGGTGAAGCCCACACATAAACGTCTTCGCTAGCAGTATTGGACCTTTTCAAGGCCCTTCTTTATTAAAGAATTTTCAATATAAACCTAACATAAGGACTATATACCAAGTAGCGATTTGACACGGCGAAGTGTAAAATATTGAATCAAAGTACGTGTTTTGTACTACTCAAAGACAATTCGTGGCTTTCATTAGTGGTATGAAAGTATTTTATTAATGATTAACCATTGTGTACGTATATTATAAATATTATAATCGAGCAATAATGCATTGGATTGGACCTTTTCTTACCCCAACAAACAGGTAACTTCACAATATCCCAATAAAAATCTTATAAAGACAATGTATGTATCTATCTGTATACCTTTCTGCTTAGATTATTTATATGTCAAGATAGAGTGCTGCCGCTTTTTACGTACAAATAAAACGAGCCAACTTTTTTTGGCTGGTGTGCGTTATAGCTACGTAGCTACACTCGCGCCGCGTCATTCTACTCAACCATGTGTGCGTGCATAATGATACCAGGTGTTGAAAGGTTTCCTAAAAATGTGGGGAAATTTAGCAAGGACTATCGAGTCTATTTACAATCTACGAAAAATACTACGTAAATCGTGTCTTACCTATCCTATGGTCTTTGTAAGAAATATAATTGATACTAACATACCTAGCTATCCTTATTATAAGGATACCTATGTAGTAAATAGACTACGTTATCGGAGGTACATTTTGAGAGCAGATGTTCTTAGAGATGGGGTAAATTTTTGGTTGTTATTTTGGTTTATCGATAAATTAACTCTACTCGACTATAATCAAACATAATGTCAAAAATATATTTTATTTATTTTACGAATAAACAGATTAAACTTCATAGTTATTACACAGACACAGTACACTCATCTAACATTACTCAGAAGTTAAAGTTTAAATCACACAAATCGGTCTATTACTTTGAAGTTACAGCTTTTACTATAGGTGCTCCCGACGAAAGCTAATTACATCACCATTGCAAATGTTAACCGGGTAAGTCCATAATATGTAACGCAAAAGAATTTACCAAGATCTATTAGACAAGATCTCTAAGACTTCAACGCTGTAGCTTTTATCGTTTGCTAGTTTTTAGGTGGTATCGAAATCTCAGTCGAAGTGACAGCCAACCCAAAATCAAAGACATTCATGGAAATTTATGTAAAAAAAAGAATAACACTTTACCGTCTTTACTTACTAACAGTCTTTAAACGAATATTTTTAAGGCATAAAAATTGTTTAATATAATTATTGTTTGGCAGAATGCTTACATGTCCGAATTTACAATGGCATACTATTCAGATGGCAGAATTTCATTAGGCATAAATACCTTTGGCAAAATTTTTATTCGCAGAATTTCGTTTGGCATGCGTTTGGCTTACAAAATCATGCGTTTTAAGTGTATGATAAATGAGTGTATGCCAAACGATTTTCTGCGACATGAAGTTTATGCCATTAGTTGTTATGCATAATAAAATTATGACATAAAAAGTTCTGCCATAAAGGGTAGACTCATTAATACCTTATGGTACTATGTAAACTGGGACTCTAGTTTTTAATTTTAATATTCCGATTTAGCGATGTATCATCGAAATAAAATGTCAAGTATCGAAAACGTATCATTTTTTTTTTATTATCAGTAATTTTTAAATTATCCTCATCCTCATCCTCACTAATATTATAATAGTCACTAATATAACAAACAAATAAACAAACAAACGGACTTTCGCATCCTTACTAATATTATAAATGCGAAAGTCCGTTTGTTTGTTTGTTTGTTTGTTTGTTACGCCTTCACGTCTCAACTACTGAACCGATCGTCATGAAATTTTGCATACACGTTGTCAGGGGTACAGAGAAGGACATAGGGTACATTTAATCCTGAAAAAAGGTACTGTTCCCGAGGGATAGCCAAAAAACTTTCCACGCAGACAAAGTCGCGGGCGAAAGCTAGTAAAAGATAATTTCAATATTTGAATAACAAGTAAATATCAATGTTTTTGAATTGAAATTATATGGTAGACAGAGATATTATTGACCTAAAACACTAGAAATTTTAAACGTTAATATTTTCTTGAAAATATTCCCAATATATCGATATTTTTTCCTGGTATCGAAATTATTTTTGATATTTTTGAAAATATCTATATATCGATATTTTTTTCACTTACGACATCCCTAAAGCTAGTAGTTAATAAGCAGTATAACGTAGTAATATTACGTGAAATCAAACGTAGTAGGTACTATAACAAATTGATCTAACAACAAATTTTTTTTCCACAACGTTTTTGTTTTTGAGTGTCAGAGTACACCTGGTACAAGGCTGAGGCTTTGTTGAGGCCTTTTACCAGGCCTTTTAAGTTGACTAGGGACTTTTAAGTGAGTAAGCTGACAACACAATAAAAATTTGTACTAGAAATTATTTTATTTATAAAACATGAATTGGTACGAAATTGAGGTATTTACCGATGGTAGGTGACTTTACTTATTGTTTTATATCGTCTTTGATAGTTCCTGCACACTTTTACTGCACAAGTCCTCATTTTTAACAATAAAATTTTCTCACGCTGCACGTACGTAAACAATGATGGCACAATTGACACTGACAGCGCATCACCCAACAGTTGGGTGACCATTTTTTTGACGCGTTCGTACTTCGACTGTCCATCTTGACATATAAATAATCTAAGCCTTTCTGATATTTTAAATACAATACCTTCATCACTTTACATACATAAGTTATAATAACAAATTAAATTTTTCGCTTAAGCTATATATGAGTGATCCATATATAACCATTAAAATAAACGTATCAATCAAACACACTGGAGCCTCAGGCCTCTTCAATTTGAAATGAAATAACATTATAATGCTGAATCGCATCACAAAATGGCGAAAAACCATAGAAATAGAATGTCAAAGAACAACAAAGTCAATAAACAGGTGATCCGAAAACGAATGCAAATATTTTATATGGGATACATAAAATATGACTTAGATTCATAAAATATGACTATATGGCAAAGAAAATTAATAAACTATGTTCCATACTGTTTTCTTCGTCGATAAACGAATAAATGTAGCGAAATTTGGTTTTAAAGAAATGTGTGTGTATATCTTATTTACCTGTGAAAAGTGTGATTACTTGGATTGTTTCTTTTTGTCACATCACAATTACTTAGAACACAAGACACCATGGCTCCACGATACCTTTATTTAAATTCTAATTAAGATTAACAAATATTTTAAACAAACTGTGATTGATCATTTGCTAGGCGGGACGCTAGGGGCTCTTACTGTAAAAAATGTTGGCACATGTCACTTGCTCCTTTGTCTCTTTTTTACATAGACCGTGTCCGTATGATGTTAATTTCTCTTTTCCACGCTTTGTTGGTCTTCTTGAGCGCAGCGAAAATTTTTCTATGTCTATGCGAAAAACAGAGCGTGCACAACTCCACTCAGAGCAGTAAAGAATGAGAATGGGTAGAATCCACAGACCATAGAACACGTACTTTAGAATCTCAAGCATAATTATCTATTCTGTGTTAGGTTCAAGCAAAGTCCTTTTTTTTCGAAAAATTTGAATTCACTGTTTTAATTCAAGTTTGTTTTTAGGAAATGCAAATGTTTCTTCCGAATATTTGAATTCACTGTTTTATTTCAAGTTTTACTTATAAGTTATTGAGTAGATGTTTTTCAATTTTCTGTTTTTGAGAGCGTGAAAAAATTCAGGCCAGTAGTCATGATACAATGAAATAAAAAAATGCTACGTCGGTTTTACAAGTGAACGAGTAATCGATCATCTTTGCAAGTTTTGGTAGAACTTCATTGAATAGTTACCTAGTATAATTAATATTATACTTAGTTATAGTCATTAGTTGTATAAAACAGGCAGTAAATATGTTTATAGTCTTTTGGAAATGGTATAAGGTAACATGGAACTCTATATATAGCGTGGCCCGACACGCTCTTGGCTGGTTTTCCAAACCTTTTCTTGAGATTCCTATTTTACCTTAATCTTCCTAACACAACCTAACACAAATACAATGACAATCCATATAGATTTTGAAAAAAGAAAGTGTTTAAAACTTGTTAAAAAACGGTTTATGTTTAATTGATGTAAAAGAACACGGAATATTTGCATTTAAAAAAATCCAAATAATACGTTTCGCTTTTCCAAGTCTAAAGTTTGTCAATAGCAAAGCAATTGAACTTTTTCCATTCTTCGTTTCCGAGTAAGACAAGAGTTTGAAGGTCAACGACTCGATATCTGCGTATAAATTGTGAAAGCAATATTTCTCATCTCAATGGCAAAACGTGAATAGGCTGAAAATGTGAAGAAAGTTTTCAAATTAGAACAGATTTACGTTAAGGGCGTGATCATAAAAGGTGGTATTATTTGCTCCTTATGAATATAATAAAACTTGGAGCCAAACAGATGTAATATTGACGGTAACAATGTTTTGTGTAGGTAGAGTAAGCGTCAAAGTTATTATACACGCTGAAATTTTAATCATTTGGTTCCCGCCGTGAGGTGGTTCCACTCATGATTCCAATCAACTTTTACTATGGGGCCAACTCTCCTGCTCGCAAAAAAAATCAGCTGTTCCATACATTAAGGTCGAGTAGATACTGCACTTTTGTATGGAACAGCTGATTTTTTTTTGCGAGCAGGAGAGTTGGCCCCATAGTAAAAGATGCTTGTAATCATGAGTGGAACCACCTCACGGCGGGAACCAAATGACTAAAATTTCAGCGTGTATAGAGACAGCTCACTCATAACTAGAACTATCTAAAGTTATCAAGTAACCTGTGTTCAAATATAAATATGATAACTTTAAGGGTTTCAAAAATTTGAACACGGTTGTAGCATTGTATATTCTATCACTATGGAATTTCTATATTTGGGCAAATTGTCTGTCTTCAACTTTTTAATTAAATCTCTTCTTATTGTTCGAGTAGTTGGCACTCCAGTAATAGTGACCTGCCTACCGATTTGGATTAATTCTTCTCACCTTCCTTGTTATAGTGAGCTTTTGATTTTTTCTTCCATGGCTGCTTAAATCTGGTCATTATGTACATCCATCGAATAAATAATCTCCTCGAGATCAGTGATTCTACCGTAAAACTCAGCCGTAAAATGATTTCAAACTGTTTCCACTATCGAAAACTATCGTTTTCAGTCTTTTACTCGTATTGACTAAAGCAGTTTATTCGATAGATTTCGATAGCGATTATACTCGTAATTTGCAGCAACTCGTGTTCGAGCCACAACAGCTGTCATTAACTTGATACTGCACTATAAAAGGCTCAATGAATTAGAAAATTAATATGTAAACTTAAATACCTATTAGAACCGTATTTTCAAAATAGGTACTGACTGTAATATCCTGACTAAAGTACAAACGCTGCTTGATTGATGCCGATCTTGAAATATTGATGTGATCTTCTCATAACATTATCGTATTTTTCAAATCTTTTTTCAGAAGGCTCAATAAGTTTGTCTCGAATCAGCTTTTGTTTTTGTAAATATTTAGAACTTCAGTTTGTTTTGATCTCTCGAAGCTCAACATAATCTTGTTCTTTTTCATAAAAATGATGAAACTGCCATTTGTCGTATAAGTACTTTAAGCTCAGTATTTTGTGCTAAACAACTATTTCGTTATTGCGTCATTTGTAAGGTAAGAACTTGATAAAATCACTCCACTACATTTTGTGAAAAAGGGATTATTTTTATAAACACTTACCAGCTAAAAGGGTAAAAGTCATTAACGTTAAGTCTTAGTCAAGAAAAGTTATTACTGTCAAAATAGTAAGTAACCTAAATATATGCATTTGTGCTACAATGTTGTATGCCTCAAACTACTGGTTTGATGATAAAAAGTCAATAATTTTAGAGTTACGAATATTTTTTTACGATGCAAAAAAAATTATATAAATTGAATTCCCTTAGGTTTCGTTCTTCGCCTTGGTTGGTCAATTACTTTGAGTCAAATAAATACACACAAACTAGAAAATCACAATTATATCGCCAAATATATTCACGCAAGGTTAGTGCTTGCTGCTTCTAGAATCGGGCCGGCGGCGGCGGGCGCTCTCTTTTCTAAGTGTATCTACGAACCACTACAGCGATATCGGCAACCACATTATCCTAAGTCCCGCTTTTGGATAAAAGTCGGACACAGCGTTTAACAGACAGGTTAAAAATTAAAACCATCATCCATTTTTAATATCCCCACTGCTGGGGCACAGGCCTTCCTTATGGGTGGATAAGGAGGACGGGCCATAACCCACCACGCAGGTCCATTTCGGATTGTTGGGTGTTAACGACTGTAGATGCAGTCGGGACTAACGGCTTAATGTGCCTTCCGAAGCACGGAGGAGCTCGAGATAATAAATTTTTGGTCACCCATCCCATGACCGACCCTTGCGAAAGTTGCTTAACCTTCGCAATAGCTGGGCCAGGCACTAAACCACTGCGCCACCCAAGCTCCTCCAAATTGCTTAAGCCCATATTATTAAGATTGCAATCTGCGAGTTACAGAACTGCTACGGCGCCGGGCGTAGTTACGAAGCATCTCGTAGCGTACGATAGGTGTAAATATTATAAATGTAAACTGCAGCCGCAAATTTGAGCAGTACATCAAATGTACGTTCTTGGGTTAGCTACTTGAGATCGAAACACCATTCTGCAAATTTTGTTACGGTGACTTTATATCAATATTTTGATACTGCTAACAGTTGTTTCTTTGGTGTGTCTCTACAGCGAGTACTCATTGTGTTTTTTTATACACGCTGAAATTTTAATCATTTGGTTCCCGCCGTGGGGTGGTTCCACTCATGATTATAAGCAACTTTTACTATGGGGCCAACTCTCCTGCTCGCAAAAAAAATCTGCTGTTCCATACAAAAGTGCAGTACCTAACAAAAGTATGCCAACAAAAGTATCACTCTTATATTGTTTAATAATAAAGTGTATAAGGAACGAGAGCTAATTTATTTCAGATACCTACACAAAATAATGTTTTTTCTCACAATCTTCCTGAGTGGTGCCAGTAAAATCTTATATTACTGAAAGTAGCCGTTAATGATGGCCTTAAATCACAACTATCTGGATTTTTATAATATTCCTATAAAGATTATACAATTCCGGCATTCAAAATTACTTTAAACATCCTGCGACATATTCAGAAATAAAATTCGCAGAAAGCTATTTCGACCTGTAGTTGGTAACCCATACGTCTTAGACGAGATTTTCAGACTCCGCACTCTGCAGTTACTATGTATTTACACACACAAAATACGCTCCTCGTGAACATTTATTTATGAAAAAAGCAAATGTTATTACGTACATGTTAAATTATGCATGCATGAAGATTGCTCGACGATATCAGAACAGCGTGAGAAATGGTTTCCGGAGTATGTTAACTACAGCAATGACTATATAATAACTAGATAAATAATGTATTTTTCACACTTACGATGTGTTGTCGGCTGTTTAACATTGTATGGTTAGCGCCATGTAAGCTCTTACTTTTTACAATTTTGTATTGTTGTATCTCTATTGGCAACTTATTTCGGAACATAGATCAAAGATTTCGGAATAAAGATTTAAGCTCAAGCGTCATAGTTTTTGAACAAATAGTGACTGATTCTTTTATGGCGACAGAATATGAATATAACATTCTTGATGGCGACATAATGGTTATGAAATATAACATTGTCTGGATTCCGATTTGAGTCTGATGACAATAACAACAATTTGAAGTTGATTACTATTGAGGAAATTCGTTTCGGTTTTTCCGCAAAATGGCGTATTTTTAGGGTTCCGTACCAAAATAGTAAAAAAGGAACCCTTATGGTGTGACTCAGTCTGTCTGTCTGTCTGTCTGTCACAGCTGGATATCTCAAGTACTACTAATGGTATCAACTTGAAATTTGGAATAGTTTAAGATGACATTTGCCCAACTATTTTGCAAATAAGAAAGAAATAAAAAAAAAATTACAATAGGGACTGAGAAGGGATCTTAAAAATTTGAAGTGTGGTGACTAAGGCATGTGGGGTATTATATAAAAGAACGCTGTTTGCACATTTTAAAACATTTTTTCCTTTTTTCTTAGGCCGCATAGTTGTCGACTTATGATGAAAAATGTAAAAAAAACGTTCCCCCCCTTATCTCCGAAGTTTGCAAAGAGAAAAATCTGAAATAATTCTATGTGATAGTAGTTTATGTAAAGATTACAGGAAAAATAAAACAATGTCTCAATATAACACACTTTTTTAGAAATTCAAAAAACAAACAAAAATTCTTTAGTTTCACTACCAGTCAACAGATGTCGCTGTCCTAAGAATGCTAACCTAAAAAAAAAATTGTTCCACTATCGGTCAAGAGATGGCGCAATAACCTAATACTACAATAATAATTGGTGGCTGGTTCTAATATAATTACCTACTATTTTCCGTACGAATAAACGAAGAATAAGTTCCTACTTAGTAATATAAACAGTTTGCAATGTGCTTTTCAGTCACCATAAACAGCTGTGGTTAAA
This sequence comes from Agriphila geniculea, assembly GCA_943789525.1. Lineage (NCBI taxonomy): Eukaryota > Metazoa > Arthropoda > Insecta > Lepidoptera > Crambidae > Agriphila > Agriphila geniculea. The sequence continues at coordinate 17,764,999 of OX038874.1, forward strand.
ATTTGTAAATTAATTGTCCGCCTGTTCGCCCTTCCACCTGTCTGCCGTTAATCCTACTTTTTTAAAGACTGTGCTAAAGTAACATATCCAAATATATTTATGATTGCACGGTGCGCGAGTCTGACTCGCTCTTGACCGGTTTTTCAATGTATGTGTTTCTGAGTGCTCACTTTTTATCCCGATAGTCAGCAATAGCTAATTCCTTTGATTAGGGAGACAAATGTAATAGGATTTCCTTAGACTATTGGTGTCCAATCCGAAGTCCTCAAATTGAACTACATATCTAGTTTTAGTAGCTACAATATGCTTGGGTATCATTGTCCTAATTAAATTGGGGTAATGAACATTTTGACTGTTCAATTAGGCTTATATCGAATATTGGGTGAAATTGTACCGTTTATTCCAGACGTTGATGCTGTGTGATCCCGGATTTGTGGTTAGTTGAAGTTTGTTGGAAAAGAATTACTGTTATTTAACGCTTTCAGATTACTCCTAAAAGTTGTTGGTGTACCCTATAATGTTATATTGAAATTTGCTAATTCAATACTTTTGAAATTTCATCATCAACGAATGATGATAATATCACAGCTGAGAGATAGTCTTCTCTCGGCTGTGATAATATTATACAGACCGATACTATTTGTATTTTTTATCGTAAATTTTTATGCAGATTTGTAAATGGTTTTTAATAGGGATGGGTAAAACATTTGCACCTGCAACAGTGAGGACATTAAAATGGCTCACATGCCGTATCCTACTCCTACTAGTCCATGAGAACGTTCGTGGCACGCGTGGTCATAAACTGTGCGAACGGAGTAGCTATATTGCACGCTCCCTTGCACTTATTGGCCTTGTGGGAGGGCTCAGAGTTATTTCAATGGCACGCACAATCCTAATGACTGACGTCCCTGACGCGTTTTATGTCCCCGCGTGCCACAGACGTTCACATGGACTATAAAAAGTATTACAAATGAAAAAGTATCGATATTTGTGATGGTTGGTTTTTTGTTATTCATTCACGCAAAAACGGCTGAACGGACTCAAATAGTTAATAACCTAATTAAAAAAAGATAGGATACTTTTTCTGGTCAAAGGTTTTATAAGCTAGTATACTAATAAGTAAATGTGTTTGTATTTTCCAGTGAAGCGGCGGGGAGGAATGTGGGGCGGCGGTGCGCAGTGCGTGCACGCATCGCTGCCGCGCGGCGCTCGCGCACAACCTGCGCCTACACTCAGTGGCGCCATCGCTAGCCGCCGCCCTCCCCGGTAAGCTCCTTATTCATCACTAGAAATTCTGAACGATGAAACCAAAACCACTAAGTTGTCTACCTACACAATCTTTAGTATTCTCATTGAAAATGTCCAAAATTGTCAATGTAGGCATCCTATCCTATTAAAACCTATGGCTAGTCAGCTCATAGCCATAGGTTTGAACAATTTTAACAAAACTAAAGCGAATATTTTTCTGTAAATACCTAAAAGAAACTTAAACGGTAGTAGTTTTGGTTATTTATAGTTAAAAATTTGCGCTATTTAGCCACAGCCTTTTATTCTTACTTGGTTTGTTAGATAAATAAAACAAACAAAATACAATTTTTTAGACTTAATTCAAGACTCATCATAACTTCATTTCATTCTAGATTTCAAAACTTCATTCATTGATTTTCGATTTTGTCGGAATTTTCATTTATAATAATAGCTATACCTATTTTATGTAAGTATACGTATGGCGTCCGGCAGAGTTTTAACCCTGTTGGTACTATTTTTTTTCACCAATGCCACAGAATACCAATGCATGAATGAGGTAGGGTTGCCAAAACTAGTATATAATATATAGCCTACTGTATTTTGGGCCATGTTATTCCTACTGTTGGAAAAATATATTAACCAAATCAACTATTATTTCAGCAAAACATCGGTAACATTGTCGGTTGGGTTATATTTTCAATATTTTTATTCCATTTCGGCCTACCGTGTTCGGAAACCTCAAAATTAAAAAAAACCCTTTGACTTAAGGGTGTCGTAGCGTAGGTCGAATAATATAGGTTGTAAAAAATTTCCTCCTATTCATAAATAAAGGTTATACTTTATTTTTTATGTAGATCCTGTATTTTTTGACTCCAATAAATAGAAATCTACTATATTTTACTTAAATTTTTTGGCAACCCTACGTGTATGTAGATTATGGCAACATCCTCTCATGGGAGAGACCTATGTCTTGTAGCTGGCTAATATGATGATGATATAATTTATTTTAACACTTAGGTAAGTACTTGGTGTTACGTTGGATCTTTAAATCTTGAACTTAATTCGTTCTCCTGTAAATATATATCGTACAAAATATCATCAAAATGCAGATACCACATTCATATTAGGTACGAGCACAACCCTCGATATATTACGTTCACGTAGCGTTGTGATTTACGATCGTAAAAATTGAGCAGCTAAACAATTTTTATGCAAATTCTCCCCCGCAAAGATAAGCAGTTTTTGACCGCATAGCAGATAGTTAGGTTCGGTTTTATTTGCATTTTTTGATAGACCCTGGTAACGAACTGCGGGGAAAATACGCGATTGAGATTTCCTTTGACAAATTTAATTGTTTACTTTATAAATAGTTATAAAAATGCAGATTTTTTTCTGACTATCGTCAACTCACCACTTCATCCGCATGGACTCTAGGCAACCTTTGACCAAGATAAAATGTAACCTATTATATTAGTCCAGATTGTAATTGAATACTTTCCTTGAAATATTTTACCAGGAGCTCGATGGCGCAGTAGTTTAGCGCCTGGTACGGCGATTGCGGAGGTTAACCAACTTTCGCAAGGGTCTGTAATGGGATGGGTCTGGGTGTCCAACAATAATGTATTATCTCAAGCTCCTCCGTGCTTCGGAAGGCACGTTAAGTCGTTGGTCCCAGCTGCATTTGCAGTCTTCAACAACCGGCAATCCGCATTAGGCTCTATTGGTGAGGTATGGCCCTTCTTCCTTATCCACCCACGAGGAAGGACTGTGCCCAAGAAGTGAGGACAGTAAAATCGGCTGATGATCATTGCTACCAGCAATTCTAGTTTATTTGACATGAACCTAATTATAGTTAAATCTTTTTTTACAATACATTGGCACAAAATAACAATAATAATCCAATACAACATTTTCACTAGATCCCACTTTAAATTTCAGGCCCACACCTCCTTCGCCAACTCTGGTGGCACAAATTGACTCCTCTGTTGCCTGTCTCTGGCTCCTAACTCCACTATCAGCTGGCACAGCGGTCGTAGCTGTTCTGGTGGCTGTCTCGACGAACAACTGGCTGCATACTGAAGAAAATATGCTGAACCCTTCCTTCAACGGCACCGGGAAACATGGACTCGTGGCGAAACATACAGTCTCTGGGTTGTGGAGGATATGTCATACAGATCGTAAGTATCATAGTCCATTCGTGGCACGTGGGGTTGTAAAACACGTCAGAAATTTCAGTTGTTAGGGTTGCGCGTGCCATTGAAATGAGTCCGAGCCCGCCCATAATACACACTGCATTCGTACCTTTTACAACCTCGCATGCCACGACTCTAGGACATTTTTTTCGTACTGTATGTGTCATCTTGCTTGCAAAATTCAAGTGCTTTACGATAAGCTCATAATACAGACCTCACTGGTAATATTAAAGTTCTTTTTATTATTATTTTTTTATTTTTTTTTACTTATACCGACTTAGACTAAAGTTTTAAATATTATAATAAACATAAAACTAAAATTAATTTTCCTAGCAGATAGGTACCTCAAACAGAATTTCGGAAAGGTTTTGACGTAATTTTTTGCAACAGTTGACAAACATAACTAACAATAAGAACAATCAATTCAAAATATACAGAAGTGGTATTGCATTCACTCATGAACTTTGTAAGAGCTTTCCGCTGTAAGCCCTTCCATCCCATTAAACTATCACGTTGCATTCAGAGCTACGTCATATTTCTACTAAGTTGCCTGGAAAATAGGTACAGAAAAAACCGGCCAAGTGCGAGTCGGACTCGTGCACGAAGGGTTCCGGCAAAAAATCACGTTAGTTGTATGGGAGTCCCACTTAAATAGTGTATTTTATTCTGTTTTTAGTATTTGTTGTTATAGCGGCAACAGAAATTTTCGAACCTACCCTGCAGCATCTGTCAAAATTTCAACTTTCTAGTCTAGCTAGGTTCACGAGATACAGCATGGTGACAGACAGGCAAATAGACAGACAGGCAAACAGACAGACAGGCAAACAGACAGACAGACAGTGAAGTCTTAGTATTAGGGTCCTGTTTTTACCCTTTGGGTACGTAACCCGAAAAATAATTTATATAATGTTCAGAGAACCAATGGAAAGCCATTTTTCATTATAATCCTTTTTGTTTTAGAATAATTTAGGCTCCTTTTATAGAATTAAACTCAAATCTCTGCATTAATACGTTAGAAAGGATGGTGTTATATGTAATAAATAGCACCGTCCCTTTCTAACTGTACTCAAGCAAAGATTTGAGTTTGAATTTGATTCTAATACGAGCCTTAGAATCATCATCTATTCTAGGGTATGTAGTTTAAAAGTTTAATAACGTTACAAGCTTGTTGCTTTTGGGAAAAAACTACAGTCGTAATAATGTTAATTTAAACATTTTTTTACTCGATACCGTTCATAAAGCGCGGGGAAACAATACGGACCTTCCGCACGCGTTCTGGCTACAATGCGTCGCCCGCTTCCGTCCCGCGGAAGTGCATTGTACTCCACTGTGGCGATGGCGACCCACTTCTGTACACTGCGGCTCCCGCTGCCCGTCCGTTTATGACTAGTCCATTTCCTTCATTAAATAGCGGCGCTTTTCTGAAGCGAAGCCATATAGAACTCACATTCGTTTGTTTCCTTTTGTAGTTAATTCAGTACTTACTGTAGATCATGTTTTCCTCTACAACGTGTTACAGAATTAATGGCTAAACCATAATAATGGTAGATAGGGACCATCAAACTGAACAACTTTTACTATGGGACCAACCCTGAAATCTCGAAAAAAAATCAGCTGTTTCATAATGAAAATATGAAAATGTATGAAACAGCTGAGAGCCTATTACTAAAAAGAATCAAAATTCAATTCAAAGTTCAAATTAATTTATTCAGTCTAGGCTGTTACAAGCACTTGTGAATGTTATAGAAGCTACGCCATCGGTTCGCAAACCCTAAGTAGGAGACCTTGTAACGAGAAGAACCGACAAGAAACTCGTCAAGGGCTGCTTTTTTCTCCCTGTATATTTCATACAGAGTCGTCAACATTGAAAAATGACCTCCACATTTAAAGTGAGGTCATTTTCCATCACAATATTAACAAGAGTTTACACGCAATGGGTAGGTTAAACCACGATAGTCGGACGCGATTCGTCGTTATATTTACATGATATTGAACCTTATTCGTGAGTCAATAGTGCCACGGAGTGAGACGAACATCATACGCTTATCGCAATGTTTTTTTGTATTAGACCTTTTATTTTTTTCGCGATTTCAGAGTTGATCCCATAGTAAAAGTTGTTCAGTTTGAAGGTCCTTACCATATTCTAGTTTAGCCATTAATTTCTTGTAGAATTAATATAAGTTGAGATCAAGGATAAGGTCAAGGTTTTGAATTTCAAAATTTTGAGTTTCAAAATGTCATTATGATAAAAAAAATTTGGAACGGAAACTAAGCGCTATCGCACACAGGCAACTTAGTCGCCCAGCAACTGTTTTGTCTCTCCCCTCCATTCCACGGGTTTATATGGAAGCGCGCACACGAAGCGACATGGTCGTCGGCAACTTTTCATACAAACCATGTGAGAGACAAAACAGTTGCTGGGCGACTAAGTTGCCCGTGTGCGATAGCGCTAATATTATTTTTATTAACAACACGTGATTTTTCTTTTTGCTTACAAAAGAAGTTGAGTCTTGCCACATAAAAACACTAGGGACTGACAATGAAAGTTTCACAGCTCGATATTGCTTTGGTTAAAATTTGAAATAATATATTATATTATTATAATTAAAAAAATATCATTGTCCCTCTCATAATCGTATATGACTGATTTCACTAGTATTTTTTTACTTGTTTTACAGCTGGAAGTACGGTGTACCAGTGTTGGGACATCCCTTACTTCCCATTATCACAATACGCACCAGATCAGAGTGATTCCACTAATGCTATTCCATGTGAGTATAATTGTTATAATTACAATCCTGATCCTACTAATATTATAAATGTGAAAGTTTGTGGGTTTGGATGTTTGGATGTTTGTTCCTCAATCACGCAAAAACTACTGGACGGATTTGGTTTAAATTTGGCACACAGATAGTAGATAGCGTAGATAAAAACATAGAATACTTTTTATCCCGATTTTCCCACGGGAACGGGAACCACGCGGATGAAACCGCGGGCGGCAGCTAGTAATGTTATAAATGTGAAAGTTTGGGTTTATAACCCTAACCTTACCATACCTCCGGAAACGATATACATATTTGTAAATATCGTTCCATCTGATAAAGCTGACAAGTTTTTTGCGCCCATTTTTCTTTTCAGCTAAAAGACGTCATAATGGGTGGTAGGGTTGACGATTTAAAAAGGCTTATTATGTGAGCTTATTTAAATAAAGAATATTTCACTATCACTTTTATTTTAAGAAAGAAGAAAGAAAGAAAATACATTTATTTGAGAATCACACACAGTACATAAAAAAGCCTAACCATGCTATCTCAAAACGGTCCCGAACTCAGCATATTGCATGGTCTGCGACCAGCGCTGGTCTTTCGTCGGGACCGGTTTTTTGACGCTGCGACAGGTACACACAAGAGAATATTAAATTTAACTAACATAATATATCATACTTTCATACCATAACCCTGCATCCCAGATGTAGTAACAAGATCTGCGGCGCCCCTCCTACTGGCAGTCCTGACGCAGGCGGTGGCAGCGCTGTGCTGCGTCCTCGGGCATTGCGTGAAGGGCCGAAGACTGTGCACGTTCATCGCTGGTGTGCTGTTTATTATTTCTGGTAACATTTACTTCCTTTCTGTTTGTCAACGATAATAGGTCTCTATGAAATTGCCGATTTGTATAAGAAGTTGCATTTTTCATACTGGCATTTTATTTGTTCATTTAACAACCGTGAACACTCATGTTACAAACGTTTATGTACATACAAATATTTGAACACTATGCTAACTTATTCAATTTACGATAAGCGAAAAAAAATTGTTTGGCTAAGTTACAACCCCTCCGGTCACCCCTTCTTTTCTCACAAAAAAGAGTCACCTTGAAAGCTAAAACATGGACTTTATTTTTACTGATATGGACTATAATGGTCATAATTCGATATAATATCGAGATATTGTTGAATATTTTAAATCATAGAAGTTGATTATTATTTTCTCTGTATGTGACAAAATATCGGCAATTTCATAGGTAAAGTATTTATGTAGTCAATAGTCCATCACCAAAATGTTGATGAATTCTCTATTAATACTATAGCTACTGATTTATTATACAGGGTTATTTTTATTCACCACCAACATTTTTTTAAGGTTGTGTTCAGTCCATGAAACTAAACAACTTTATTTAAGAAACATAACCAAATATTATGTAAAAAGAAAATCGACTGCATAGGTAGTCAATTTTGTTTTTCATATTTGGTTATTGTATGGGTAGCCAAGCCATACAAATCAAACAGATTACGTCGTGATCCGTTTGGTAAAAATTTGTGACGAAATTCAACACAATATGTTTCTTGGAGAAAATTGTTTAGTTTCATGGATTTAACACATCCTTAAAATTTGGATGGTGAATATAAAATGACCCTGTATATTGAAAGTTATTGTAAGAGCCATATGCTACGTCTACACCAGTGCGCTTTCACATTAATCTTCAATTTTCTTCGGACGTATGCGTGAAGTGCCATAACACATGCCCTTCTCAAAGGGATATCAAAAAGTCGTATTGCAAGCGCTTGACGCAAGACGAATTGAAAGTTGAAGACACAAGATGAAATTGAAAGCGCACTGTTATGGACGTAGCAATAAAAACATAACTTTTAAACCAATAGATATCCTTGGGTTGGGAATCGGTGAAATCTCTAAGTACCTATTGATTTTACCGTCTACTCGGATTTTTTGTCACCGATTAAAAGTTATCTAAATTCCAAAAAAAATACCAGTTAGAGCAAGGTCTAAAGTCGCATTACTAATTTGCCAGCAAAAATGTAAACAAAGGTGTTGCCAGAACAAAACAACACAAAAGGTAATAGTGTATTGCTAAGTCAAGAAATAAACACACTTACATGTTTTTTCATCACAAACCTAATAAAAATAGATTATATAAATATTCTGAATAATGAGTTTTGCGGCAAAAACAGTAATATAATTTAATATTTCATAATAACAGTTTTATAGTAGAAAACATTTTATGATGCTGTGCACACATCAACTGCAAACCGTACACATCAACCTTTGGTTCATTTTATAAAATTTCATAATATATAGTATTACGAGTAGTATCTGTACTAGTAAAATTTGTCTTTTGGGGGCGAACAGGCGAAGAGGCTACGTATTTTTATAGTTTACATACAGTCATTATCTAAGTAAAGTTTTCTTATCAGTTCGTTTCAAGAACTTTTGACATCAAAAATTATGATATGTTAAAATAAAAGTTCTTATTTTACTTTAAAATTACCCTGGATGACATTATATTTATTATGACTCAAAATATAACAAACAGATTAGAAAGTTATGAAAGTGACCAAAGGTTTTCAATATCCGAAAATGTCACTATCAGGGTCAGTTTGTCAATTTGACAGTGACGTTTCTTTGTTTACATTTTTGCTGGGAAATTAGTAATGCGACTTTTAGTGAGTATGGTAGATGACGAAGAGTTTCCAGTTGTAGCTCCTATATTTTTGATAATGATAATAATGAGGAATGTCTGAAAAAAAAACAAATTGGATGAAAATTTTTTTATAGATAGGAATAAGCCTCCTTAGTAATAGAATAAAAGTTTCTGAATTTCCGGTTGCATGAAAAAATTCAAAAAATTAAAGTCGCTTTGTCTTCACAAATGTACGGAAGTAACAGCAGAATGGATATAATAACTTAGCCACCACGGGCCACAACCACAACATTATACAAAAAGTTTTGACATTTTTTGTGTCGAAACTTTTTTTAATACCATGTTGTGGTTGGAGGCAGGTAGTGGCAAAGAAATCATTTCCATTCTGCTTTTATTCTCGTACATTTGTGAAGACGAAGTACTTTTTCTTTTCACGCAACCGTAATTCTGAAACTTTTTTCTATTGCTAAAGGAGCTTATTCCTACTTACAAAAAATATTCAGCCAATTTGATTTTTTCAGACATTACCCATTAAGATGTGGGGTGTATGGACGAGCGTAGTGAAGAAGGAGTGGACAAGAACAATTGATAAGTTTCGATTGTTGCTTGTCCATAATCATTTGCAATTCTTGACAACACTCCTTTGCAGCAGTTTTTGAGCCTGGTTTTATGAAGCTGTAATAAATAATCCCAGTACAAAGTCCACCATACACTCAAAAACAGTTTCTTTCGACTCAGTTTCCTTTTGAAGCATGATTTGGCTGTCTCCGTTGTGTTTAACCAATACTACACGAACTACGAACTACGAACGTTTTGGATTATTATACAGGATCCAAGATTCATCACAAGTGGCGATTAGGGTCCCTGTACACCAGATCTCTGCCGTACACGGACGACACGCCACAACCACAAAACGCCGCCACTGACTATTTTCATACATCGTCACATTCGGTAAACGCCGGTCGCCACACGCTACAAATTGTCGCTTCTCGCTTCTTGTGACCGACACTACTGCAAGTACTATGCGAGCCAAATAAGAATAGGATTGTCAAAACGGCCATTTTTGTTTGCGTTTCACTTCCACTTAGGGGTGTAGCATGTGCAAGAAAAGGAAAAAAGATCAAGATTGCCGTTTGACAGTACTATTCTTATTTGGCGCGCATACTAAAGGAATTTTTGTCGGCTACCCACCACTTGTAGCTGTCGCGCGCTTTAGCTACTTTTGCAGCTAGCTTCTAGTGGCGGCGTTTGTGGCTGTGGCGTGTCGCCCGTGTGTGAGCAAGATTCAAAATCCGCTCATAGTTTTGTCCATTCACCAAATTATAAGGCAAGCTTCGATGCGATTTTATTGTGGTCATCCGTACCCACTTTCTGAGCTTTTTTATTTTTCCTAACTGAAGTTTAAAATCGATATATATTTTTCGTTCAAGGCTAGTGCTCCGACCAAGGCTCCGACGTATCTTTTAAGATCATCAGGGGCCGTACCGGCTAACTTATATGGCTATCGTTATCGCTTTTATTTGACAGATGGATATGACACATTACTACTTTGCTAGTTTTTATTTATGCCAAATAAAAGCAGCAATGTGTAACATCCTTCTGTCAAATGAAAGCGATTAGGATAGCCATGTAAGTTAGCCGGTATGGTCCCAGCCAGAATTTGCTTTCACTATGGCTTTCAATTCATCGTTATCGGCTCTCGTCTCTGGTTCACTACAGGGCTCATTGTTGGTATCAAAATTTCCAGAACGGAAATTCACCAAACACGCACTGTTTGTTCACTTGCGATACTTGGTCCTGCAAACCCATCTGTTCCTTGTTGGTGCCACGGTGGAACTCGTAATAAAAACTAACCGAGCATTTTTATTTTTCCATGGTCACAGTAACGACGATATAGAAAAATAAACGACGGTAAAACTATAGCAAAAATTTATATATTAAAAGTGTTATTAAAAAAATGGAATTTTAAGCAGACCAAAAAATATTGATCTTCACATAAAGCGGCAATTTCATAGGTAAAAATTAGCTGCAATAATACTTGCAAAATGTATTATTACTCCCACATTAAAGCTACACTAAAAATTTATTCACATAATTATTTTATAGATATTACTAACGTGCTTAGCATTTTGTTTTTGTAGAAAGAATAGAGACTGTATATGGGCATCGGAAAATATTGGGGTTGGCAACGCAAAGCTAATCGCAGATGGCGCCAGCGGCGATCTAACCGCTATCAATACTTTGATTGGTTAAAATATGTCACAAATGATATTTGATATTTGAAACAACCAATCAAACGATTTTAGTACAAACGCTTGTGGCGCCATTAGTTCCTCAGTTTGCATCCCCTAACGAAGACAAGAGACCAAAGTCAATTTGTGCTGCGAGTGCCGACTTTAAATCACGAACTATATAATGATTCGAGTCTCGTGTTCCATAAAACTTTTCACCTCTACCAGCGAGAAAAAGTGTTATAGGTAAGAATAGTTATTTTCACGTGACTATCCTGGTAAAAAGCTAAATTCAGCATTAGAAACTTATTATCACAACTCTTTCGCTAGAAATAATAAAAAAATACTTTGCCTTACGCTCGCAGCAAAAATCGTGCCAAAAGTGCCCTTTTCTTGCTGTAGAGGTAAAAAAAAAGTAGTTTGGCAATAAAATGTCTACGTCATTTCTATGAAAAACAAAAACACAAAGTTAGCCGATGCCCATTCTTTATATTGAAGTACTGCTAAGTCATTTTAAGCTCACATAGCTCGGTTTGCAGTATCACCCATCGGTGATCGATATGATGATATGTACTAAATATAGGGTCCGTATTTATAAACCGCTCTCAACGTTGAGAGCGGTTTAAAAATACTGAGAATCTTGAGATGCTATCCCTATAGCAACAGCACCTCAAGTATGATTTTATAATAGCTGACAACGTTGAAAGCGGTTTATAAATACGGGCCTAGGAGTTAGTCTGTGTGTGTATACACCGTTATTTTTAAGGCACCTATATCTAAAAATGAAAAGGGGTGTTCAGACCACGTTAATGAACAACTTTTACGACGAGACCAACCACGAAATCACGAAAAAAAAATCAGCTGTTCCATACATTATAGTCGAGTCGATGTTGTACTTTTCTATGGAACAGCTGATTTTTTTTCGCGATTTCGTGGTTGGCCCCATAGTAAAAGTTGTTCATTAAAGTGGTCTGAACACCCCTTTTCATTTTTAGATATACTTTAAAAATAACAGTGTATACAGTGCGCGAATTAAGTCTTTGGAAAGTAAATCTAATAAATAAAGATGTTTATAACCATACCTGTCCATGTTTTGACTCAACACTTTTATATTTTCAGGTCTCATCATGCTGACTGGGATCGTCATGTACATATCTGTATTTAAGCAACAAGTGGGCCACAAGCTGCGTTACATGACTTTCTTCGACGCGCCTCGAATGTCCTACAGTTACGGATATTCATTCGGCCTTTATATAAGTGGTTTTATCGCGGTGGAATTGGCGGGCACTTCAGCTATCTTCCTATTTCTTCAATGGTACCAAAAAGACTGGATAACTGAGTTAACAGAAAAAGCAAAGGCAGACTGTCGAGCTTGGGATCGGGAGTATGCATTCACGGATTTCAGAGAAACAGACTCCGCGCTTTTAGAAAGGCGAATGATGAAAAGAGACACTTATCCACCGACCGGTTCTTCAGCAGCTACTCCGCATGAGAGAAGACGGTTCGCCTACGACGGGGATGATATGCCTCATTGCTCAATACATAAAAACAGAAGAATAAATTTAAGCTCAGCGTCTTTAAAAGACCTGTCGTCTTCTACACTGTATGGGTTCCCGGCGGCGCCTCGACCTACAGCCTGCGACAACTATTTTGAGGAGTTCAAAGAAGTTCCTCAAAGCGCAAATACGTTAAGTGGGTTAAGGAGCGCTTCGATATTCCAATCACAGGCGTCTGTGGCCAGTGGGAGGTTCTTGGATACTTCAGCTGTGGAACCTCCGCCTTCGAGAGAAGAAGAATTGGTGACATTCGGTGCTGGGGCGAGAGGGCCTGTTCCCAATGACGATCAGAATCCGCCGCGTCACGACCGCGCCGTCGGCACTGACCCTTATCGCCGCACGACACCAGTCTGATCCAAAACCTCGTTGGGTCGTCCCAAACGTTTATAAAGCATATCGAGAAGTGATAAAAGTGATATTGCTGTTTCACGTACTGTTTACACCTAGACATTATAATACTGACTCATAAAATTATACGTAGCCAAGTATTAATAAAGTTTAAGAAGTGTCTTTCGAATTTATGAACGTACAGAATATACGTGACTTGTGTTATTTAATACGAAATTTTTAATTGTTACATTTCCTTAAATAAACACTGCCATTTGTCTACTTGGTTTCTTTTTATGAATCATCTAGCAGCTACTTTGTTCCAGTAGGTTAAAGAAGACTGAAATGTGCGACTAATTCTTTAAATTATTTAGTAATATAAGCGAGTACCTAATTCAATACCTAGTTTTGTTATAATCATCAAAAAATCTGAAATTGATCGAATATAAAATAAAAAATCTTAAAAAAAAAGAAAAACCGCCTTCAAAAACCTAAAAAAACATAAACAGCTTAAAAATTAAATAGCACTAAAAAGCAATAAATAATATTCAAATCACCAATACCCATATCAATTTTAATTAAAAAAATGTCTATTGAAGTCGGGTGGGGCTGGAGGACAACATTTTTTAAATTCTTAAAACCCCTGATTTCATTAGACGTATTTTAATACAATTGATATGCGTATTATTTATTGATTTTTAGTGCTATTTAATTTTTAAGTTGTTTTTATTTTTAGGTATTTGAAGGCGGTTTTTTTAAAGCTTTTTTATTTTAAACTTTTTTGTGGTATGTAAACGTGTAATTCTTTAACTTTAAATATTGTCAAAATAAACCATAACTCAATTTTCAAAGGAGTTCCATTGTGCCTTCATAGTCCAAGTCTAGTCCAGAACGTCGCAGACAGACCATAGCTCGTTTTGTATTGGATTTTCATAAGCCTACCAATATATCAATCACTGTACATATCCTATTTGAGTTTGAGGAGTTCCCTTGAATATCTTTGAGTATCTACGATGTAAGGGTGATATGCTGACTTGCACTTGCGTCTGGTACCCGATGGTGGAAAGGGCTAGAGGAACAAGGTCATGCCGTTCCCTCGCACACTGCCCTAAGTATATTCTATAAAAAATCGATAAACAAGCAAATTTACGACGGTGACTAAGGCTCAGAAGTTCTGCCGTGGCCAATGTTGAGTTGCCGATTAGCCTCCTGGCACGGTTTTCAATCGATTCAAGAAGTTCAAGCTGATACTTAGCAGAACCATCCCACAGGTGACAACAGTATTCCATGACCGCAGCAGCTGGTTCGGTGAGAAGTACCGCTTAGCCCGTGAGAGGACGTCCAGTTTCTTAGCAGCACACTGTGCAATGGAGTCGCTGTACTCGCCAAAATTCAGGTTTGAAGTGAAAGTGATAGTGAAAATGAAGGCCAAGAAGTTGCAGATGTTTGGCTATCGATATAATACACTGAGAAGTAAATGACCATGTTAAAATAGTTAATTCACTGTTTTATTAAAAAAAAACCAACATTCACCGACCTTCATTTGTAAAACCTAGCATGTGCCAAATTGTAATAGTAAAAGCCCGAAAAATGGTATCCTCGTTCAAAATCCATACATTTACTGATTCATGTTGGTAAATCCTAAGATTTACTAATATATGGGATTTTACAGTAACATAATTATACAGGGTCATTTTGAACTTACCATCCAAATTTTGAGGATGTGTTCAGTCCATGAAACTGAACAACTTTCTCTGAGGAAAACATGGTCAAATATGTAAAATAAAAATCGACTTTCCATACAAATCAAAGAGATCACGTGATCAATTTAGTATGGGATGACCAAAATTTTCTGGCGAAATTTGACACATGTTTCTTAGAGAAAGTTGTTTAGTTTCATGGACTGGACACATCCTTAAAATTTGGATGGTAAGTTCAAAATGACCCGATATACACAAGCGCAGAACAAGAAAAAAGGTAATAATATTACTACCAAAGAGTTTAGTTTATGTAATGAGAATTAAAAGATTTCGAGTGTATACGGCTTAAAGTAAGACGGGCTTCTTAGTTAAAGAGGTATTTAAAATTACTGCAAGAGTGATCTCAAGGTCCTTCTCTCAATATGATGGAGCGTTTAGGGTGTACATGAGTCAGCTCCTACTCCCAGCGCCAGGAAGTGGAACACCTGGCGTCAGCACGCTTCCAAACATAAAGGATTTCGACATGCTCTACAAGAGTTATCTCAAGGTTCAAATTTGGCAGTATAGTAGAGAATAGCACAAAAAAATAATAAGATGGCTGTAGAGCATGTCGAAATCCTACATGTTTGGAAGCGTGCTGACGCCAGGTGTTCCACTTCCTGGCGCTGGGAGTAGGTGTTGACTCATGTACACCCTAAACACTATCATATTGAGAGAAGGACCTTGAGGTAACACTTGCAGTAATTTTAAATAGCTCTCTAACTATCTGTACCAGAAAGAGTAGCGATACGAAGCGTTCCCGTCTGCCGAAGTACAAACCCAAATGTGCATACGCGTTAATAAAACCAGTTGCGCCCGGATTTCTTTCTAGACCGAGTCCACAGAGGAAATACGAGTCCAGTCGCGCATGTGAACGCTGCAGTGTTTAAAATACCGAATTGACAACATTTCAAATTTTTTTCCTGGTTTCTTATTTGTTATTTAGAAATTACTGATGAAAACAAGAGACACGTATTTTTTTCTTTTCCAAAATTTTAATTTACGTCGTCATAATATTAATTGGAAAACATATTCATTCTAAAAGAGCGTAAGTGCAGTTTATAGGATTTCTGACAGTTTTTCTTTTGCCCATATGGATAAAAACAAGAACCTTATATTCATATTCTGGATAAAAAATACACTTTGACGTCAACCTGTCAACCTAATCTATGGACGCTAATGACGTTTGTTTGTTTATGTTTTGATCGAGGTTGTTTTCTTTTATTGTCGCCATTTTTACCTTATTTTCAACAATAATAGATAAAGATATTCGTAAA
The DNA here is from genome assembly GCA_943789525.1 of Agriphila geniculea. Classification (NCBI taxonomy): domain Eukaryota; kingdom Metazoa; phylum Arthropoda; class Insecta; order Lepidoptera; family Crambidae; genus Agriphila; species Agriphila geniculea. The sequence continues at coordinate 17,781,005 of OX038874.1, forward strand.
TTAGATTTCATAATCTCATGTGTAGTTCTTGCCTGCAAAAATACTGTGATAAAATGCCCAAACAAACATTGTTTTACTTGCCAAACCAAAGTCTACTCGTTTACAGTGGTGTGTTGCTTTAAAGTTTTATGGAAATTGAAATTAATGCACTTGAAATCAACCTGTATTTATTAAACCAATTGAAACGTAAATAATATTTTTTTTTTCCTAAAAATAAACGTTTCGCAGAAGACTTCAGCTTCAGCAGCATGATGATGTCCACTTTAGTGAGGTTGCGAGTGTTGCGACTGTCTGCCATTAAAAATTCTTCAGAAACTTGATATTATATTTCGAGAGATGTTAAATATAACTAAAATACTAATTCAAGTAAATAATATAAGTAAAACATTCAAAACAAAGCGAGCAAAAGTGAAAAATATTTTGATTCTTGACACAGACTTTGACATACATTGTAACCTTGACAGCGACAGTTGTCACTTCAACAACAATCACACAACTTTTTTTACGCAAAGGAGTGTAATTTTTATTATTCCTATATCTCGATGCTACAGGGTTTTTTCCACATAATTCATTAAATAATTGATCAAAAACCCCGAAAAAAATATGTACGGTGTCTGAAATTGAAAAACCTCGAAATGGTTTTCGATTTTAAGTACCTTGTAAAAAATGAAAACATGTCAATGAGAGACTTTCCAGGCAACGTTCCTCAAAAATTTACTAGATGGCGCTGTCCAATTCCCAACAACCTTACTTGATACTATGGTATATGAATGTAAAACGTAGTGATTATTTCCTCTATGTATGAATGTGCTATCTATAATAATAAAGAGTACCATCGTAAAAACATATGATTTTGACAATTTGGTTTCATTGTAATCTTTATGTAATATTGTTGTGAATATTGAAAATGATTAATATTATTTATTATAATACTATTCACTAGTACCTATATTTTGCTTTGAGGTATCTATGTATTATTACTATGCGTGAAGACCTTGTAACTTTCTTGGACTCCAGCAGCGCCATAATGTACCCCTTAAACGGTCAAGCATGGCTTTTAGCATGTACACGTAATTACCACCACCACTACTATTTGGGGGCGTGGCCTACCTTTGATACAGTATCCGGCAAACATCTTGAAATCGGGTAAGGGTTGCGCAGAACACGTATTTTGGGTATGCGTGGCGGTGAGGTACGCGGGCGGTGGGCGCGCGCGCGCTATGGGCCGTTCGTAAGTGCACATGCGCGAACTCATCGCCAGCACTCCGTTCCGTCGAAGAGCGTCAAGATGTTTGCCGGAATCTAGGCCACAGTAATCACGTGATACCTACGTGCTTGATGTCAAGCCATCAAGCATCGCCCCTAGACGATCAAAATTTGATTAAACTGGCAAAAAATTTACATGCTTGACAAGCTATGCCTGACCGTCGCGCACATGCAGGAAGGAGGCTCCGTCGCAATGTCCCTTTCGCAGAATGTCCCCCTTGTACCCCTCTGAAAATCGCATAAAAGACAACTTTTTGATGTGATATTTTTTTATTAAGTACCAGCCCCCCTAGCATGACCGACGAAACACGATATATATCGCGTGATATAGCGTTATATCGACACCCAACTGTCAAAATCCATTGTCTTTTGACAGCTAAACGCGATAAATCACTATATCATATCGTGTTTCGATGGTCATGCTAGGTAGGCTAGGCAGGGTGACATTCTGCGAAAGGGACATTTTGCGAAAGGGACGTTTTTCGAAAGGGAAGTTTTGCGAAAGGAACGTTTTGCGAAAGGGACATTTAGCGAAAGGGACATTCTGCGACGGAAGGAGTTGAAAGCGATAGCCATAGCGTATAGCCAAAGCAATGCTCTAGCAATTGTTATGGCTATGGCTATCGCTTTGAGTTAGGTGGTCAATATCCGTCAAAAGACCGCATCGCGCGCGGAATACGCCTCATCTGTACGAAGTTTTATAGGTAGGTACTGTTCATTAATACGTACTTATTAGGTTTATTGAGCTGTATTTTCCCTTATCCAATAAAATAAAATAAAGACAGACAGGGACTGACGTACGGACGGACGGATGGACTGAACGATCTTATGGGTAATTATCGTATAAGTTATTTCCTTGTTTTACTACGGAACCCTAAAAAAACGGTCATTCAAAGGCAAGTTCAACTGTATACACTACGCTAAGCTAACCATATTACATTAATATTATCTTCAACATAAGTTTTGTCGCCGCAAAACGATTATAAAGAAAAAACACAGTTGATACTGTCAAAATCATATACGTATTTTTACGATGCTTCTCTTTGGTTAGACTATTTGTACACGTTCATTCATACTACATATACTCAACTGCCAGGAATTGGACAGCGCCATCTAGTATATTTTCAAGGAACGTTGCCTGGAAAATCCCTCATTGATGAGTTTTTTGCTGTTAATAGAGGTCTGGAACAAAGAGAATGTAAAAACCTATGGTCTGGATCATCAAGTTTACAAAAAGACGGTTTTACATGTCACATGAAAGTATTTTTTTTATCATATTATGTTCGTATCGTATGTAGTTTAATGAACATAAACTTCTTGTTCGAACCAAAACATCGACATAACTGACATTTCAAATTTCATTTATTCCTATTATGTCAATAGAAACGTCATAGTTATTTAAATCAGTTATTGCTTTCAGGATTGAAAAGTAATATTTTATTGCATCACTGAATAGTAAATAATGGGCGGGTAAGTTATTGTGTTTCTAAATAATATTTCATTTTACTTATATGATTGTAATTTTGACCTTATTAAGTCAATTTGGTGAAGGTAGCAGTGGCGAAGGGTCTAGGTACGTACCTATACAAATCATACAAGCCGATCCCGATTTCTATCAGCTTACCTTTTAGAAATCATACTCCACCGACTTAGATTATTTATATGTCTAGATAGAGTCTTAGGCTTTTGATGTATTAAACAAAACAGGCCAACTTTTTTAAGGTGGTGTGCATTTTTAGCATCATCGCGTCCAAAGAGTATTGTAATATGTGTGCGTGTTTTGGTCACCAACTGTTGGGTGATATTTTTTTCGACGCTGTCGTAGCTTCGACTGTCTATCTTGACAGACAATAAATAATCTAAGTCTACCGATTCACCATGCAGATCATAATACGTTATTAATTGTCACCCTTAGATTATTTATATGTCTAGATGTCTATATTTGTTTAATACGTCAAAAGCCTAAGACTCTATCTAGACATATAAATAATCTAAGTTGTCACCATTTCTTGAAGAACGGCTCAAGAAAGGCTTACCTCGCCATAATTTCACCCCTCACCCGTCGTCACTGTAAGGTAGTAAAAGTATTTAACCATCTCCCTTACAACTTGTTGTATTTTTTTATATTTGATTGAAACGAATGCTATGGCTTCTGTGCAAGTTAACACAGACACAATAATGATGACGACAGACCGACAGATATAAGACTAATAACAAATGCTGTTACGATGATTTCGACACAGAATGATGGATATATGTGAGCGTTTTCATAATAAAGTGTAGATACCCTCCCCAATTTTGGGCTATTTCCGTGTTTCAAGTCTAATTGGTGAATCAACTTTTTAATGTAAGGAAAAATCGACCCGCGTGTAAATTTTTATAAATTAAAACAAAATTAGATAACTCTTTTGTAAAAAATATCAATTTTACGATATTTAGATACATAGCCAACAAAACATACTTAGTTCGGTAAAAAAATAATCAATAGTTTAAAGAAAAACATGGGTGACCCAGGGGACAATGTTGTCCCCAGATTTTATATGAAAAATAGGAGTTGTCTCCTGGGTCACCTATATGCTTTTCTTTAAAATCACGTACAAAATTTTCATGTCTTTTAAGTTTTGTTACAAGATAATTAGCTGAGAGTATTTGCAACTACAGATTTATTTCATATACAAAAGGGTTCACGTAAGTACATATTTTAAGATGTGTCACAAAATAACAAAAAGTTGATTCACCCCATAGACTTATTATATTACTAGCGTAAGGACACGGTCAACGTGGCTACGAAATGACGCCAGTTGGTTGGCCCTAAAATTACAGTTTTAGGGCCAACGCGATTCAGTCATCCGCGGAAGACTATGGTAGACAGACGGTGATTGACGTGACATAAAAATGCCGAATTGTGCATTTGTAGATTGCAAAAATTATACTGCAAAAGTTAAAAAGTTACATGGAATATCGAAGCATCGGTTAGTAGCTTTACATTATTTTTAATGCATGTCTAACGATTTTAATTAAGTTCAAAATATTACTAATACTAGTTATTGTTCGAGGCACTAGAGATGGGATGGCATGATTCAAATGTACTGGTTCACCTGAGACTTGTACTATTATGTATTCTGTGACCTGAGTCCATATTAAATCTTTAGTTTATTTAGTTCCATAGCTAATTAACTTAAAGAACGAAAGTAAAGGAAAAGGATATATCACGAACACTGTGTACAGAAATTACTCCTATACATATGCTATTATTAACGTCTCCTATGAAACATATTCGCTCCAAAAATAATTATGTACATTACATTTCAATTAATTACAGATTTCCTAATGATCCAGTGCGTAAAGAAATATGTAGTCGCATAATTCCAAAACAACGAAAAGAGCCCTATTTCAAGCCTCCTAAAAACGCAAGAATATGCTCTGCTCACTACTATTGAATTACTTACTACTGATTTTGTATATAAAAAGTTTTTATACCTACCTTTTAAAAACCTTAGGTTAATTAATACATATATTTTAGGGGTGATTTGCATGTAAATAATCATCCTTGACAATGGTGTCGATTCGGCTAGCACTACTTAACTTAATTGACAGGACTAAACTTAATTTTAGCATTCTGTTCTTGTCTTTTCGACACAGAAAGAGAAAGATGGAAAACTAAATTAAGTTTAGTCCTGTCAATGTAGTTAAGTCGTGCTAGCCGAATCGACACCAGTGTATATTTAGTTGGATAAGGATTAATATCATGATACGAAATGTCTTCCGATCAATAACCACTTTTATAGAAAAAAATATGATACTGTGGGTTTCATTATTACAATTTTCATAGGGATCTCTATTTATTTTTAAATAAAAAAAACTAATGCTTAAGTTATCTAAGAGCAAATGTTAGCCGCTGATAACGGTAAAAGAATTTGAAAATCGGATCAGTTAGTTTTAGAGTTTATTCATTACAAACAATCAAACCAGCAAACAAATCAGTCTTCTTCATATTTAATAATATACTAGTTAATAGATTAAAATATAAGTACAGCTATAGATACCTAACCTACTTGGAAAAACACAAAAACTTCTAATTTGAAATAAACCTGATTGAGATTTTATTATGATTGACGTTTTATTTATGACCATCAAAAAACTGTTATAACTATAATAAAATTTAAATAAATGTACTACCGACCCAATTGAACTAAATGAGTGAACTAGTTTTTAACTACAATTGAACTAAATCGTACACTTCAGTAATCATTTTTGCCCACCTCTAACACCGTAGTAGTTCGAGTGGGTTCTAATAGATGTCGCTGATTTTGATGGTATGAAGGAATTGTAAGGCAAAATACTCAAATGGGCGCATCCTTCCTTTTGAAATCAATGATTCACCCAATTATTTTATCAGACTACAAACACGGGTATAGCCTTTAGGCTAAACACTTTTAAGTGAACTCACAAATTATTTGTGAGCGTCAGGATGGCTGGTCATTATTTGCATCAGTTCGCGTCAGGCTGGAGACCAAAAATTGACACCTATTTGCTAGCTACAGTCAATTAATTGCCACCTAACTAATAAACAAAATAAAGGGATTTCAAAGTGACCAGCTATCCTTACTAATATTATAAATGCGAAAGTCCGTTTGTTTGTTTGTTTGTTTGTTTGTTTGTTTGTTACGCCTTCACGTCTTAACTACTGAACCGATCATCATGAAATTTAGCATACACGTTGTCAGGTGTATAGAGAAGGACATAGGACCTTTCACCCCGAAAAAAAGTATAGTTCCCGAGGGATAGCGAAAAACCTTTCCACGCAGACGAAGTCGCGGGCGGCCGCTAGTTCTGATATAAGGATGGCTGGCCCACTCTCCGTTTGTGTAAACTATTTTTTTTTTAACAAATTCGTATTATTATTTTTACTTCAGTAATGACTGCCTGATTGCTACCATCGCGTTTATCAATGTCTAACAAGTAAAAAGTTATGATCAAGTCAATCAGTTTAACAAGTAAAAAGTTTTGGTCAGGTCTCCGGTCAATCTCTAGTCAAGCGCTAATGCCACGAAGCCTAATGTTGAGAAGGATGCTGTGATTTATGTCATTATTTTGTTATTTTCTTTATTTTCAGGTTGTTTTCCTGGCTGTAAGTATCACAATCATGTTTTTTTTTTCAGTTAAGAACAATTTGCACAAACAAAACGAAAAAAAAACATAAATTAATGTTATAAATAGCCACTTAGTGACCTTTATAACTTGGCTTACCTAGCCCAGAGATCGTCTTGTGGCAAGAATTAAGGTGCTAGTACGCAGCAAGCTGCCAACTGCAACTGCCGATTGCACGTGTTTTTTTTTTATGAAGCGAGGCTGCACGTGCCGCGGCCAAGCGTGATCGCTTCATAATATAAAAAAGTACGTGTAGTCGGCAGTTACAGTTGGCAGCTTGCTGCGAACTAGCACCTTTAAGTGGTAATTAAGGCTACAATGGTGTTGATTCGGTTGGCCACGACTTAACTAAATCGATTTAAAGAACTAAAATAATTTAGTTTTACATCCTTTGCGATGCTTCTCTCAGAGTATTTTCCCAGTGGTCATCGTTTTGTAGTAAACCCGTAGTCTTTTTTGAAATCATTGAGTAAACCTCTGTCATTGCAAGCACTTAGCAACTAATTCAATGGTAAGCTGCTTGATACGTCTCTTTGAGAACTCCGTTAACGGTTTTTAATTACTTGAATGAGGTTGGACCACCTACTTGATGTAGCACTTAGGCACTTAACATTTTTCGTATTACGTTTTAAAACTATCAATAATTATAAAATATGGACAAACGATGTTTAAATTAAAATGACAATTAACGAAAATCTTGCTTCGGTAACTAAGCATCATCATCATCATCATTATATCAGCCGCACGACACCCACTGCTGGGTATAGGCCTCCCCTAAGGATCTCCACGACGATCGGTCCTGCGCTGCCCGCATCCAGTGACTTCCCGCGACCTTTACCAGATCGTCGGTCCACCTTATTGGGGGCCTACCCACGCAGCATCGTCCTGTGCGCGGTCGTCATTCCAGAACCTTTCCGCCCCAACGGCCATCAGTTCTTCTCGCTATGTGTCCTGCCCATTGCCACTTCGAGCGATGAGCAATCCTTCGAGCGATGTCGGTTACTTTAGTTCTCCTGCGGATCTCCTCATTTCTGATTCGACCACGCGGGGAAACGCCGAGCATGGCTCTCTCCAAACTCCAAACTAAGCAACCCTGCGAAAATAGTCTATGACGTCATAGAATATGATTATAAGATTCTTGTCTATGACATTAATTCAGCCTTTGAAAAAGTTATTGAATCTTCTCAATAAATAATATCTTCCTTTCTCAACTGTAACTTACACCAATCCAAAATCTGACCGCTTCGTCTAGTCTATGTTCACCAGGGACAATGTAGCTTTCTAATGGTGAAATAATTTTCCAAATCGGTCCAGTAGTATCGGAGCCTATTGGTATCAACCAAACAAATTTCTCCTCCTTATAATATAGATTTATTATATTTTTTTAAATTAAATCTTCAAATGTAACTAATACGATGTTTTGTCCCTATAGTTACATTTACAGTAAAATTGTTCTCGAGTGGTAGATAATTCAGTTAATACTTTAGACTTCGTTAAAAACTGTCCAGTCAAAGCACATGATATTAAAATTGACTCTTCTCAGTCAAACTGTTTTACAGTTAATTTTATATTTTTTTAAACAAACCGGGATAGTTCTTGGCCTTCACCTCACCTGATGTTAAGTGACGTTATGGCCGAAAGTGAAGGCGCACTACACCCGGATTCCTCAGCACTTTGAAGTGGCTATCTTACCCCTATTTGTATTGTTTTATTCTGGAAACATATTTGTTTACATTTTTGCTACGAGATTTATAATCGGACTTTAGGTAGGTACTTTGATTCATTTATTTATTATAATATGTAGTTATATAATTATATTTTTTATTATAGTTACGTACAGGATTGTTTGTTAATGCATTTCAACACCAAATTTTGACAAAATAATGTCTGTATTTTTCAGTGGTTCCGGTGACAAACGAGAGCGCATTACAAAATTTTCGCCACGAATAAAAAATATTGTAAAAAATAACTTTAGAGGGATTTTGGGCGTCCTAGTTCCTCTTATATTTTATGCATGGCGGGCGACAAAGGAGGCAAAGGTTAAATCTATTTTATAAACTTTATTTATTTAAAACACAATTAAGGCCATTTTACAATAATTATAGAGAACAGGTCCGGATCTAGGGGGAGGGGACTCGCCCCGGGCACCAGAGTACATAATAGTATAAGTCCCGGGCGGCGAAGACTAGGGGGCGGCCGCGAGACTGGCCAGCGAGACTTGCTAGTGGCTGGGCTTATCCACTTCACCTCCACCGTCATAATATAATTTATGAAAATACGAAACTATCTGTCCTACGTTTGTTCTGAAAAGCAATAATTCGAATACTACGTTCAGGGAGATAGAGACAGGCATTTTTGTTTAAAAAACTAGAAAATTGCCTTCTGCAACCTTTGAAAACTTTGTTTGTCTGTCTGTCCGTCCGTATGTCACAGCCACTTTATTCCGAAACTATTAGGATTACACAGTTGAAAAACTTAGTAGGTTTCTATGAACCGATTCTATGAGCCGCTTTACGATTTTTGCACACTGAAATTGTTTTTTTCATCAATCCTCTTCGATCAAGATTTTTTTTTATTTATCACTCTCATATTTTAAAAGTTAGGGGGGGGGGGGACATATTTTACCACTTTGGAAGTGTATATCTTTCAAACTGTTGACTTTGAAAAAAAATGGTTTAAAGAACTTCAATGTCATTTTTAAAGACCTATATCTACAAACACTAGGTTCGTATAAGATTGACTTCGATCAAGAATACCCTAGATGTCCGGTCAGAGTCTCAAAAAATGGCACCACAAATAGCGTCCCATTTACAAGGTTCTTTAAACCATTTTTTCTCGAAGTCAACCGTTTCAAAGATATACACTTTACACACAAGACCATTCAAGTTTGTCACATTGAAATGCTTGAGATGGGGTACCACGGACAATAAAAATATATTTAATAAGGAGATTGTTATTCAGGGGGTTCCATGGGCAAAAATATTTGCTCGTGGTATCCCAAGGGGGACTACGGGCAAGTAACGACCGAAAGTGCTTTACCGCACCTTGGGTGGAGTCAAGACGTTGCGGGGGGAGGAAAAGTAACGATAAACGTAAGTGCGGGAAAGAGAAAAGAGGCTACTCTACCCCCGCGTGCGCCGCGCCCTCATCGCACACTTAGGCTGCCTGAGCCTTTTTTTATGCCGACGGGAAACGCATTTACGCGCTTCCCTTCCCGCAGGCAGCCTGAGCCTGTAGCCAATGTCACATTTACAAATTTTCGCTATCGCTTCGCTCCGAAAAATGTATGATTTGACGTTTTAAAATTCGATAGTTGACGAAACCTTATGTCAATCTCATACATGTTTGGGTCTGGTCCATTGACGCGGAGCTAAGTGGTGGAGCGGAGAAACGAGGAAATATTAACTAATAAGATTGCATAAAATCTCCGCTCCACAATTCTATGGGCTAATATTTCCTCATTTCTCCGCTCCACTGCATCGCTCCGCGTCAATGGACAGGCAGTTTTACCCAAGGCTCAGCACAGCATTTCTGCGTTTCTCAGACCAAATAAAAAAGTAAAGACGGAGTCTTCCGACAAAGCGGTGAAGCCAGAAAAACTACGCCTTGGCTGTGTACATACACAGTTTACGCACACATATGTAACGAAACTACGCCTTGGCTTTCGTTCGTCATTGGACGAACCCTGCCGCCCGGCCCCCGCCCGCCCTCTAGTACGCACATCAAAAACCGGCTTCATTTAGCGCCATCGCACACGGGGGACTTTTGTCTCCGCAACTATTTTGTCTCTCACATGGTTTGTATGAAAAGTTGCAGACGACCGCGTCGCTTCGTGTGCGCGCTTCCATATAAACCCGTGGTCTTGAGACAGAGACAAAACAGTTGCAGGGCGACTAAGTTGCCCGTGTGCGATAGCGCTTAGTTGTTCGCAACCACTGCGCAACGCTCCATCTTCCTTTTTTATTTGATCTGAGTTGCGTTTATACGAGGGGCATGCCAAAAGTTTTTAGATACTCTTTACTCACTAATTTGATACTGGAATGTTATATACCATCGTAAACAATGGTTTTTTTTTTTTTTTTTTTTACTTTCTCCCCGCTTTTTGGCAGGACTTTTTTTTGCCATTTTTCGTTCTTTTATTTCTTATTTTCTCTTTTTTACTGTAGCTTTAAAAGCTGTATATCATTGACTCTTTTTTTTTTACTCTGATATTACAGTGTTTAATTATAATAACTAATACAGTCTTCTTCTTCTTATTGTTCATTTTTGCATACTGTTTTATATTTCTTATTTTAATAACATTATCTCTATACTGGTGTTAAAATATGCTTAAATTCTACTATACATAATATTATTTTCCTTTCCAATTTTTCCTACATTGTCTTATTTCTTTACATTTTATCGCTTTGTTTACATTATGCTTAATTTCTACTTTTAATTTGTTTCCTATTTTAATATTTAACATTCGCTTAGTTTTACATTCTTATAATTATATCATTCATATGTATGTTATTTTCTATAAAACTGTATTGCAATATGATTATCAAATTTCTTCTTAACATCTATATATTTGTACATTTTAATTACCTATCTGCCATTTTTGTGGTCTTTGGTGCTAATTGTACCTGTTAATCTTTATTTCTTGTTATTACAATGTCCGCCACCTTTTTGGCATACTCCATAAATAACATTCTTTCTTTCTTATTGTTTATTATTTGCTTTAGGGTGTCTTTGCTCAGTTTTGTTTCAATTTTCTGTTGCAGAGTGTGCCTGTCGATGCTATGAATTGGACAGTCTAGTATGATGTGAAAGATGTCCTCGATCGCTGCCGGGTCACAAATACAGGAGGGGCTATCCCTACACTTGAATCTGTGCAGGTATGCACAGAATCCTCCATGGCCAGTCAGTATTTGCGACGCTAATCGATCGATGGACATCTTGCTCACCGCACCGTAAGCTACCACCCCATCAGGGAAAAAGACCTTGGTGGTTTCGGCCGTGTTTTCAGATCTATACCTGCAGTCCCATTTCTCGATTGTTTCCGCCCGGATGTGGCGTTTAACAAACGAGACGGGACCGCAGTCATAGTCCGATCTAGTTTTCAGCTTGAGAGCCGCTTCCTTCGCTAGTTGATCCGCCCTCTCGTTCCCACTCACACCGACATGGGCCCTGATCCAAAATAGTGAGACTAGCTGGTGGTTGTCTCTAAGAAACTGTAGGTTGCCCTGAATTGCCTTTGTGATTGGGTGTGAAGAGTCCGGATCAAGTAGCGTCTGGAGTGCAGATCTCGAATCGCTGAGTACGGCGGTTTCCTGAAACTTTCTGCCAATAATAATTTCTGTCGCTTGGAGGATGGCATACAGCTCGGCTTGGAAGACTGTACAGTATGGCGCCAGCTTGAACTTCCGGGTACACGTTTCAATCGGCCCTTCCCAACAGGTCAGGGCGGCTCCAACTTTCCCCTCCAGTTTGCTACCATCTGTATAGATCCTCACTAAGCCTTCTGCCAGTTTACCATCCTCTTCCGCGTTGTCCAAACAAGTAAATTTTGAATTTAGCATCCTGCTGGGGTGGGTGTCAGTCATGAACGAGGCTCGCTGTTCAACCTTCCTGCCCCTTAGTGCTGCCTGGGGTTTCCCACGCTTTGCTTCAAAAAGCAGGGAGGCTTCTTGGATCCGAAGATCCAGCGGAAGCAACCCCGACAGCACTAAGGCGGCGTTGAGGGATACTGTTTTGTTGCCTTTAATTATTTTTTGCGCGAAGCCTCGTTGTACTGTGTTGAGAGCTTTCCTGGAGACTGCCTTCCGTGCCTCCTTCGACCATACGCTGGCTGCGTAAAGGATAACTGGCTCAATGACTGCTTTATATATTGTTTTAATGATCTCCGGCTGCAGTCCCCAGGTAGCTCGTGCCGCTCTGCTGACTCCCTTATATATGTTGATGGATTTCTTGCATACATATGCGATGTGCTTGTTAAACAGCAGTTTATTGTCTACCTGAACGCCTAGTATTTTCATGTCCTCTACTAGCTCAATGTCCGTCCCCCCCATCTCCAGCCTGGGCGTGTCGAATTTAAGCTTGCGGGTTATTACCATCGCCTTGGTCTTATGTGCTGCAAAGTTCAGCTTATTCGACACACCCCACTTCTGGACACGGGAGAGGGCGGCATTGGCTTTCCTTTCTATTTCAATGGCCGTGTTGCCCTCAACAATAAGTACTATATCATCTGCGAAGGCTTGACAGTACACGTCAGCAGCGGTGAGTTGCCAACTAAAACACGTAACGTAAACAATGGTTATTTTAGGATAAATTTAAACATGGAACACACTTGAATTAAAATATTTTTTTCTTAAAAATGCTTTTAGTTGTAAAATTCTGGGGGCTTATTATTGATGGTGTATAACATTCCAGTATCAAATTATTGAGTAAAGAGTATCTAAAAACTTTTGGCATGCCCCTCGTACTACGGTCTTGTCCTATATTATATTCTATTCTATTTTTAGACGTGTGTGGAATTTATGTGGGTTTCGTTGTTTTGGATGTTCTTCGTTCAACCGATGTCTTTGCCCTGCACGGCTTTGATGCCTATATGGTTTTTACCGATAACTGGTTCGATGAGCTCCAATGACACTTGCAAATGCTATTTTAATGTAAGTAATGTGAATCCATGTTGTTTTCAAATACTTATAATGAAAAACTCAGTCGTAAGTATATTGTAGATACTTACCTGAGACCGTAAATTTTGACACTTAGAGTATTATAGCTGATGCTTCTATGTTACGGTAACGTTTATGTGACACGAAAGTAACGAATAAAATGTGTAAGGCCAATTTCATACTGCCCCTGTTTGGTGTAATGGTGCGGGCACATTTTGTCTGACACCACGTGTTAACACGCCGTATTTTATTATTATTATTATTATTTGATTGTTAGGGGCTATGCAGCTCAGATAAAAGTGTAGTCACTGCGACCTAAAAGATCTATTGTAACTCGTCACCTATTTATAATAACTCTTTAAGCCCAGCGGCTTCTAAGAAGTCTAGTATCTTCCTGGTTTTCAGAGTTTTAATTTTCTCCGGGTCGATTACGTGTCGCCCCAGATGGATACTACGCTTGTAGATTAGGGGTCCACAGTCACATAAGAGGTGCTTGGGCGTTTCCAGCTCCTCATTACAATATCTGCAAACGTCAGTATCACTCAATTTTATATGAAATAGGTGTCTGTTTAGTTTGCAGTGTCCGGCTAAGGCTCTAACAGTCGCACTGACGTTCGATCTACTGAACTGTATAAGTTCATTCGTCCGTCTCTGCTAGTAGCCTTCCACCAAGGATTTGGCATGACTCAATCCTGGCTGTTTTAGCCAGAATTTTCTCGACTCGTCCAAAAGGTTATCTTTAAGGAGTTGCTTAGCCTGGTTTTTTGAGATACCGCAGAAAGGTTCTGGGCCGATCTGTTGGTCTCGCGCCCCAGTTCTAGCAAGTTCGTCGGCTTTTTCATTGCCGATGATGCCTGAATGCCCTGGTACCCATTTTAAAAGAATTTTATTCTTTTGTCCCAGTTCATTCAGTTTGTCTACACAGTCTTTTACCAGTTTCGATCGTATTACGTTCGAGTTTATGGCTTTAAGTGCTGCTTGGCTATCTGAAAAGATATAGATGGTCTGATCTGTGTAGTTTCATTGGCGGTTAGTTTCTGCACATTCTATAATGGCATAGACTTCTGCCTGGAATATTGTGGCGTACTTACCAAGGTTAACACTAAGGTTGACTCTTGGTTTCACGCCATGTATACCACATCCTACGTCAAGACCCATTTTGGAGCCATCCGTGAACCAGACTAGGCTTCCAGCCTTACAGGAGCTTTGGTCATCACACCACATTTCTCTGCTAGGTAGTTCCACAGAGTAATTTCTAGTAAAATTACAGAGTGAAAGCATGACATCATGTCATTGCAAGTGGTTTGAGTTCAAGCACTGATTCATGTAAAGATCTCAGTGCTTGAGAGTGCCAACCACGCCGTATTTACATGGACGTGTTATTATAATATAAGTGTGATCCTAGTGCATATATTTCCTATGAAAACCATAAACTTAATATACTAGGTATATTAACTATATTATGATGAAAACCCTTTGCTCGCTGAGTACCTATAACGCAGTGTGCATAAGTCGCGTTATGCCTAAGCGTCATTTCAAATAAGCGTTTAGTCTATATCTCACAGTGACCATTTCGCGATACGACTAAGTCGCTATTTGGACTATATCTTATATTACCCATTTCGCGATACGACTATGTCGCTATTGGTCAAATTTTTACATTCAAAACTCAATTAACCTAAGTCTCACTAAGCTTATCTCGCTATTGAACTAAAACGTAATTCACCTAAGTCACAATACGCCCACATCTCGTTTGGTCTAGGCATAACGCGACTTAGGTTACTGCGTTATAGGTAGTTAGCGAGCAAAGCATGAAAACCGATGTCATCTGACGACGCCGGCGTGTTAACGCGTGGCGTCAGACAAATGTGCTCGCACCTTAAGTCTTTGGTCATGATGTGCATGGATATTGGATAACAAACAGTCTTGTAAGATAATGATACTGTTGACGCCATTTTGTTTACTGTGGATTACAAAAGAGCACGCAAGGGAGGCATGTTATAATATCATATTTTCAGTTAGTATTGAGCGTACACATAAAGTCAAACATGCACTAAATTTCAATATTACAATATTCCATGCCATGCAATAAATTTTTTCTTCTATTTGCGTCAGTAAGAGATGAAAAAGTCCCATATTTTTCAATTTCGAACCAGTGTGCGGCAGCGTCACTTTTAGTGCGTTTACGCTGTATCAAGGGTTTATAAAGGTTTATAATGATCAAAGCCAGCAGTCTATTGTGTTCTTCAAAGTGAGGACGAAATATGTACCAGAATAAATTACAATTCAGGTTATTCCTGCCAAATTAATAAAAACATACTTAAGGTCATGGCACATTATAGCGGCACCGCAACGGCACCGCTCCAACCCAGCAATTAACTTGTCATTCAAATTAGAGCATTAAATCATGTGTCATAAAATATATTTCATAATGTCAATAAGAAAAAGCCAACGGCAGGAAGTCAGCGCCCTTGTCGCTGCCATGCAACTCGACTCGCAGCCAGTTCGCTGCAGGCGAGCGGACCGCGCGCTTACAGCACGCCGACCGCGTGCTAACTGCGCACTGACTCCTAGTAGGTATGAACGTCTATACAAAAAAAAATTGGGAGTTACAAGGCGTGATAAAGTTTCGCCGCATAATGGAAACTGGTCTGTAGGCTGTTCTTAACTAATATTGAGCTGGGCCAAACTATCCTTACATATGAATCCAAACGGCGGCGGGTTGAAGTAGCGTTCCGCCGGGCTTCATTCTAAAAATTATAACTATCCCGGTTTAGCTTATAGGTCAAGTGTGGTATCAATTGAGGATAAATCAATAACGTAGAATTCAATTCATTTTTATCGTTTCAAAAAGAAACGCCATATTGTAAATCATTTTATCTCATAAACTATTAGATTTATCAAAAAAATTACAAGAAGCAAAGTAATAGATAAATTTATTTGTAACATAATTGCCATATAAAGTTTTTGTAGAGCACTTATTACTTTTGAGTTATGTTAAAAATAATAATTTCTTCGACACAAAAATATATCAGAAGTAGCCGCCATTTGGATTCTTTTGTAAGGACAGTTTGGCCCTGCTCAACACTTGTAACGCCCATGATTAATTTATATGGAGATTCATAACTCTTCAGGTTAATTTTTCCTATCTATATATATAAAAGAGAAAATCACTCACTGACTCATCACGAAATCTCAGAAACTACAAGTGCTAGGAGTCTCAAATTTTGCATGGGGGTTCCTTTTAGAATGAAGGTGCTCACTAAGACGGGATTTTGCTAAATTCAACCCCTAAGGGGGTAAAACAGGGTGGCAAAGTTTGTATGGGAGAAAGCGATTCCTTGGCCCGATTGACTTGAAATTTGGCATAGACATTCTTTAACAAAATTAATTGAATATGTGTTTCGTATTTTCTTGAAATGTATCCCCTAACAGGGTTGAAAAGGGGTAGAAAGCTATTTTTAGGGTGGTTGACTTCGATATCGGAATCAAAACTTCTTAGTGCATTTGTACGATTAAGAAAAATAAATGTCAGTTGTCAGGTTGTCACCTCCCCTGAGATTGTAATTATGTCACCGCACGAGCTGACATTTCATGTTGTTTCATTTTATCCTGGTTTTCACTACCTATTTTACGAAATATTAGTCTACTTATAAAACGTGGCAAAATCTAGCAAATATCAGATATCTAACGTGTCAAGGAATGTGGTGTAAAGTGTTGAAATTGAGAACCGGATTATAATGCACAACATAAGTTGCACCCGACATAATTTGCAATGTCACGTTATTTTAGCCAGGAACCAGGAACAAACTCAGACCAAATAAAAAAGGGAAGACGTAGTCCTCTGAACAATGCAGTGAAGCCCTTGGCGTGTACACACACAGTTACACGCACACACATGTAACGAAACTACGCCTTTTCTTAACAGCCAGCGTGCGAAGCGGACGTACCAGGACGTACTAATAAATTATGAGTTTCACCAAAGAAAATGCCGAATTGTGTAGTGAAAAGGTGTAAAAACCAATTTTCGACACATAAAAAGCAGGATGGAGTCACATTTCACACTAAAGTAAAATTGGAAACTAATATTTTCACTAATTCAAAATAAACATTAAGGTATTACTTGAAACACAAAACGTCAACACAAGTGTTGCCATGCCAAACGTTCTTTTTTAAACCTGTTATTGGGTAACATGGAAAGTAACGTAACGTTATTTGTTTCTTGTTAAAAATAACGCGTTAATTATTTCTGTTTCTGGACTGTTTTTACCCACGACGGACGGAACGGAATGGAGGTGGTATATGCGTTTGGGGTTAGAGTACTGTGATCCATCAGTATTTAATTAGGGGCCTATTTCGTAAAATATTAGTAACTTTACTATAACAATTTACCATTGTTGTTATTGGGGTAGAACTGTTTCTTAATAATTATAAAACATAATCTCTACCCCAATAAACTACTACAATGGTAAATTACTGTACTTTTTCATACTTTTATGAAATAGACCTCTGATTAAATACTGATGATCTCAGTATTTACCACGCGTGTAGCCGTCGCCTCAGAGGTTGTTTGTTTGTTTGTCTATGTCTGTTACCATTTTCTTCGGAAACTACCTTCTGGGCCAATTTCAATGCAGTTTTTGTCGTTTTTCAAAAATTACTAAACCGATTTCGCTACGGCTTTCTGTAATGGTTTTTGGCGATGCTTCTTAGATAAGTGTTATAGTATTTAGCCGCTAGGGAGTGCTGCAGCATCATGTTTTCATTTATCTCCATAACGGTTTGACCGATTTAGATGCTGTTTTTACCTGACTGCAAGAGGGTTATGTTTTTCGCGCGTATCTTCTATCTTGTATGTATGTAATATTCTTTATTACCTCATATCTTTTAAACGACTGAACGGATTTCTATGATTAAGATATCGTTAGATTCGTCTTGTCAGCCCAATTGTTCTTAAGAAGATGGCGTTCTAAAAAACTTCTTAAGAAGGTGGCGTTCTAAAAAACCAACATGGCCGCTATACGGTGCTATCATAAGTACTTAGTGGAAAAAATTTTTTTTTAGAATACTGCTATATGGGTATCAAATTAAAGGGCTTATTATGAAGATTTCGAAAAGGTATATCATGATCGTAATATATGATAACTAAAAAGATATAAATAAAAAAATAAATTATATAATTAAAAAACCCCTGCCTGCCGCAGAAAAGACAATAAAAAGACAAGTCAATTGAAAAGATGGAAACAAGACTAAATATTAAAGGTAACATAATAACATGCAGTCGGAGGTATATAATTCAAATAATTCATAATGTCATTTTCTTTATGCATGCCTCTGACAGCATGTTATTATGTTGCCTTTAATATTTATCTTGTTTCCATCTTTTCAGTAGACTTGTCTTTTTATGCAGGCGGGTTTTTTTAAAACTAGATAAAGTATGAATTCTTTAAAAAAATTAAAATGAAAAGCAACATTTAAAACTTTGGAAAAACCTACGTCACTTAAAATAGTTATTTTTAATCCTGCAATCCCTGATGGAAATGGAATATTGTGTCTCATTTTCCGGGCTTAAAGGATTAAGTGAAAAAAATAGGTATTCTTAACAAAGGTAAAATAAGTGGTTTTACGAAAAAATCTCCCAATTTAAATTAATTTAGGTAGGGTACTATACATACATATTGAAGGAAGGATGTTATGAGTTTGACTGATTGACTGATGGAAAGAACAAATCACATCATGCAACCATCAGTCACTACATTACACGGTAGGTTAATCATCAGTCACAGCCCGTGACTGTGGTTAAACTGACAGCAAAACCTACCGTGTAATGGATGCCTAACATGTCAGAACAAACATCTTGCCTTAAATACACGAAACTTTAGTATTCGTTAGTTTTATTTTTTACATTTTTCCTATTTCCTTCCTACTTCCGCCACTACTTTTAAAGCGAGCTACTCACAGCCCTGCATGCAGGGCTTTGAGAAGCTCACTTTTTCTATCTATCATTAGGCGACGGCTACACGTGTGGTAAATACTGTGATCCATCAGTATTATTTATCAGGGATCTATTTAATAAAAGAATAAAAAAGTACAGTAATTTAACATAGTAATAGTTTATTGGGATAGAATTATGTTATATAATTAATAAGAAACATAATTCTACCCCAATAATAACTGTGGTAAATTATTATAGTAAATTCACTAATCTTTTATGAAATAGGCCCCTGATTAAATACTGATGGATCACAGTACCAGGCGTGTAGCCGTCGCCTCACACCCGTGTCAGAATAGCTGAATGCCTATCATAGTCTGCGTCTCTTTCATTAGTAATAAATAAAAGAGACGCTTTGATAGCCATTCAGAAAACTGACAAGTTTTAAGAGCTTGTAATACCCCCCTTGTGACCGTATTATGATCTCTTGAATCCAGGCAGTTTTTTGTTTTGATTCTGATATGTGATAAATAACGTTATTATTTCATAACGCGTTATTTTTATAACATTGGGGTAATATGAATTACTATGGCAACACCGGCTCACACACTAATGCATGAAAAAATTGGCTTCAGTCCCTTGCTTGGAAGACTCCGTCTTCCCTTTTTATTTGGTCTGAGGGAACAAATAAAAACTCATAGATTTTTATTTAAAAAGAAGATACCTACCAAACTATTAAGTATGAGTATTAAATGTTGCATAATATTATTATACTTATTTTGTTATATTACTGCTAAGAAATTTTATTAAGTACCTACCTACCTAATACAAAATCGTGAACAGTAGGGCGTCGGTTCTGTAACCAAACTCGAACCCCACTTCGAATCTCACTTCACTGCACGGGACGGGAACTTTAAATCATAAATAAGATAATGATAAGATTTTTTTTTCATCACAAAATGTTTTAGATAGCTACCTAAATTTATTGTAATCGGTAAAATTGCTCATTTAGTTAGCTAATTTCTAATAACAATTCACGCGAAGTGAAGTGAGATTCGAAGTGAGATGCTATTTTGGTTACAGAATCAACAGATTACGCAGGTAAAACCGCAGGGTGCAGCTATTACCTACATATCTCAAAATTGTAAAAATGTGAAATTTTTGATGTTTGGATGTTGTTCATTTTGTTACTCAATCACGTCTGAACGGGTGAACGGATTTTGACGAAATTTGGCACAGGGATAGATTATAGTCTGGAATACTTAACACAGGCTTAATTCTTTTCATGCCGATCATTGGTTTCCAAGGGAAGACTTACAACGATTACCGACCCCCACACGGGCGGAGCCACGGGCGAAAGCTAAACATAGTATAAAACAAAGTCGCTTCCCGCCGTCTGTACGCTTCTCTTAAACTATACATAAAAATCGCAATAAAATCGATCTTTAAGTTTGGGAGCTAGGTGGCCTCAGACAGACACACACACACTTCAATTATATTTTAACACCCCTTGCGTACATCGTATATATGTAGATATCCTGTAGTATAATCAAATAACTTCACACTGTCACCACATTAGCACAGTTTTACATTAGTAACTACATTGCACTGCACCCGTGCGAAGCCGGGGCGGGCCGCTAGTACTTTTATAAAGCTAACAGCATTTGCTACAATTTGAGCCTAACTTGAGTAGTCAATGTCCATTGATTGCAGAGACATAGCTAGTCAAAGTTGGTAATTTATTTCGAAAGTGAACTCTAGGCTCTTGTCGCGTGACGTTAAATATTTTTTCCTCTATTTATTGTGTGTAAAGGTACTTAAAAATTATAATATTTCAAATTTGCATTAAATAGGCTTTTATAACATATTTTTTGTTTGGAAATAAATGCACCAGTTTAATGTTTACGGTGACTAAAAGTAAAAATATGTGTTGAATATTTCGGTTATTGAGCAATTTTTCAGAAACTGCTACATAAATTGCATTTTTTTATACTAAAAATGAATTCTACATTATTGATTTATCTGAAATTGACACCACACTTGACCTATTAGCTAAACCGGGACCATAGACTTATTATATTACTAGCGTAAGGACCCGGTCAAAGTCACTATGAAATGACGCCAGTTGGTTGGCCCTAAAAATACAGTTTTAGGGCCAACGCATTTCAGTCATACGCGGGAGACTATGGCAGACAGATGGTGATTGACGTGACATAAAAATGCCGAATTGTGCATTTGAAGATTGCAAAAAACATGATGCAAAGGTTAAAAAGTTTCACGGAATATCGTATCATCGGTTAGTAGCTTTACATTATTTTTATTACGTGTCTAACAATTTTAATAAAGTATAAAAGATTTTACTATTACTAGTTATTGTTCGAGGCACTAGAGATGGGTCATCATGACTCAAATGAACTAATTCACTTGAGTCCATATAAGATCTTTAGTTTATTTAGTTCCATAGCTAATTAACTCCAAGAACGAGAGTAAACGGTAAGGATAGATTACGAACACTACATACAGAAATGTCTCCTATGAAACATATTCGCTGCAAAAATATTTTTATTAAGTATCTACACTACATTACATTTCAATTCAAATAATTACAGATTGCCTAATGATCTAGTATGTAAAGAAATATCGCGCGGAGTCGCATTATTCCAAAATAACGAAAAGAGCCCTATTTCAAGCCTCCTAAAAACGCAAGAATATGCTCTGCTAATTTTTATGACACAGATGTCAAAAGCTGGACTACGGAAACTGAAAGCAATGGCAATACAGCGAATTGAGATTGAAATATTTAGTGCATTCACGCGTATAACAAAATAACTAAACTCAGAAAATGAAACTCCTGCCTCCCATAATTATGCAGTACTAGCAGCCCCGCGAATCCGTCTGCATGGAAAGTTTTTTTGCTTTCCCTCAGGAAAAATACTTTTTGGGATGAAATGTACCGTCTTTCTCCTGACAATGTGTATGTAAAATTTTATGATGATCGGTTCTGTAGTTAAGGCGTGGAGGCGTAACAAACAAACAAACAGACTTTCACATTCATAATATTATAGTAAGGATTTGAAGTATAGTGACCGGCCGCAGCTTTGCTTTAAGATTTATTCCTTGTTTAAAAACCTAGGATAAAATAATCACTGTTGTATCTCTGACATATTAAACAGACTATATTTATATAATCAACTAGCGACCCGCCCTCGCTTCGCTTCAGTGTAATTTATAGATTTTATACATAAAGATTAATCAACAAAAAGTTTTTTATACATACCTTTAAAAAAACCTTAGGTAGGTACCTATATTGATGCTTAAATTTTAAGAGAAATTTGCATGTAAATAATCAATTTTGACAATGTCATTATTTAGTTGGATACGGATTGTGATACGAATGTCATCATCTTCCAATCAATAATTATTACTTTTATAGAAAAAAATATATACTGTGGGTTCGTTTCATTATTCCAATTTGCATAGGGATCTCTATTTTTTTTAAATAAAATACTGTTAATGTTACTCGCTGATAAAAGCTTTCAATATGTGAAAGAATTTTAAAATCTGATCAGTTTTAAGTTTATGCATTACAAACAATCAAAATAACAGACAAATCTTTCCTCTTTATATTTATAATAAATCTCTTTATATTCAATAATTTATAGTTTATAATATTAGTTTAGTATAGCTGAGAAAAATCGCAAAAACACCTAATTTGAAATAAACATGATTGAAATTTTGTTATGTTTACTTTTTATTTATGGCCTTAATACCATCGAAAAACTGATATAATTACCAAAATAAAAATAATTAAAAAATAGTTAAAAGTTTTAGCGACCTAAAGATGATTGATCTAGTTCTTAACCCCAATTGAACTAAATCGTTCACTTCAGTAATCTTTTTTGCCCACCTCCAATACCGCAGTAGTTCGAGTAGATTCTAAAAGATGTCGCTGATTTTGCTGGTATGAAGGAATTCTATAGCAAAACATTCGGATGGGCGCATCCTTCCTTTTGAAATCAATGACCGGGACAGTTATAATTTTTAGAATGAAGCCGGGCGGAACGCTACTTCAACCCGCCGCCGTTTGGATTCATATGTAAGGATAGTTTGGCCCAGCTCAATATTAGTTTTTTTTTTTTATTAAGTAAATACAGCTGCTCCCTACCACATTTTAAGTAGGACTTTTTTTGTCTAATACAATGTATTTTCCTAATTGTTATTTCTAGTACATTTCAGTATTCTTCTTCCTATTTATTACAATCCTGTTCCTTATTTTATAGCTACTTTTACGGATTTACTTTACATTACATACACTTTCCTATTTTCAATATTCATATTTATACTTTTATTTTTATTGTTCCTATTTTATTTCTTGCTAATACTTTTACTAATATAATAATCTTAATTTTTTTTTTAATTATTTTCTTTTCTTTTTTGAGAGATTAACATTTCTTACTTATTCTATGTTAGCTTTCTTACATTTTATTTGCTCTTTATTTATATAATTATCTTATATAAATGTACTAAATTATTTCATTACATTGTGTTTCTTACTATTTATATGCTTTCCTATTTTTATTTTTCGTTTACATAAGACATTGTTTGTCATTTTTATTATGTACTTCTCATATTTGTATGTCACATAATCATTATGTATACTTAAAAATATTTCCATACATAATTTTCTTTCTAGATCTATCCTGCCTACTTTGTATTTATGTTTCCCGCTTTCTACTTTCACTTTGTTATTTACTTTGCGTACTTTTCTTATTATTGCTCTTATTTTTCCATGGGTGTTTTTGCTGTGTGTTGTGTGCTGTGAATGTTTAGTGGTCTGTACATATAAGTGTGCGCTAGTCTTATCTTTTACTTGTTTTAAAGGACCCTTGTGGCTACCCAATTGGTGATGTGTCTTATTTAAATTGCTGGGGCCCTTTCTTTCCTCTACGTATGTTTTGGCTATTGAGTCCTTCTTGCCTTGAGCCTTCCCGGGATCAGCTGGGATTGCTTCACAGATTGGTTTATCCTCCACAAAAGGAGGGTTGCAAAACTCATTTTTGTTTACCTCCTTTGTTTTGGAATCTCCTCTCTTTGTTACGTTGCAATCACCGGCCGTTTCCGAGACGGTATTCTTCTGGCAACTTCTTTTCGCTACTATACGTGTGGACATACTGGCACTGGTGTTGTTGCTATCCCCAGAAATTTGCTTTCTCTTCTTCCTTTCTGCTCCTGGTGTTTTCTGTCCGCTACTAGAGACCCTTGCGTGCGCCCTACCATATTTATCTTGTTTGACCTTATTTTCTTTCTTTTCAATTTTTAATGTCAGGACCTTAGCAGTATGCTACTTTCGAGCGCGCCAACTTGTCCCACTTTGCCCTTATGGGGCAGGCGTCGTTAAACGTGTTGTGCTCTTTTTCCTCGAAATTTTCTCTCTCACAGTTCAGGCACTTGGGGGGACTCTCCTTCTTGTCGCAATTGGCATACAAGTGGTTTCCCCCGCAGTGACTGCAGCTGTCCAGCCGCTCCTCACAGACCCGCTTGATGTGGCCGTAGCCCAAGCAGCGGGAGCACTGGATTATCGGGGACTGATCTTCCACTTTGGAGATACCCCATTGTAGCTGGATAGACCCCGACTCTGTCAACTGTTGCCATATTGCGGGGGTCACCTTCGCAACCACATGTGCCACGTGCGGGTTTCTTGTCTTTTTCTCGTATATTGCCTCTACTTGTTCTTTGATGTCTTTCTTCTTATCTATTTCATTCTCCATTCTTCTTCTAATTGCTTCCTCCACCTGCTCCTTCTTCTTATCCCCCCGTACAAATCTTACTACTACTAACGGATTTTTGTTTTTAGCTCTCTCTATCTTTAGTGTTTTTTCCTTTCCTAATTTCTTCTGTAATTTTTCCGCTTCCTTTTCACTCTCACATCCTATTATCACTTTTTGATCTTTAGCCTTTCTCACCTTTTGGACTTTAATCCACTCCCCATCCCCGTCCTTATCCGCCGTTTTCCTGACCGCTTCCATGACTTGGTCGCTGGTCAGGGTCGCGTCGGTCGACCCTATGATAAGGGAGTGGAGTGTTTTTGCGGTACTCTCTGCCGTCCTTTTGTGACGCTGGAGTATGTTGCCATCTGAAGCTTTTCCGTTTCTTTTACTTCAATCTTCTCTATTTTTTTTACTATTTCCTTTCTGCTCTCCTCTTGTATAATCGTGCATCGTTCAGTTTCCTGCTTTGTTTCCGTTAGTAGTGCATATATGTTATCTAACCTTCTCCCTGTCTCTTTTTCAAATCTACTACTCATATTTGTTGTTTTGTTTGGTATATTTTGTTCTTTATATACTTTATTTACTCTTTCTCCTTCTCCCACTTTTAACCTTTCTGCCAGTTCGGCTATCATAGCGACTAGGTCACTTGTCTCCTTCTGTATTGTTATCTTGTCTTCTTTCGTCACCGTTCTGTGGTTTACATTTGATTCTAGGGCCTTGTTTACTCTTTCTTTTGCCCTCATAGCGTTCTCTGGTATGTTTTCTGTTTTCTTGTTTGGAAGAAGGTGGGTGAGCTCCAGTTCTGGTTTAGCCAGTTTCGGCTTTGTCGGCGATTGGTAGACTACCAACTCCTCCCTAACATTTGTCTTTTTTGTTTGGGTTTTCGACATCTTGGGTTAGTTCAAATAAATACTATGGTTAAAATAAAAGTTTTTTTTAAATAAACGTAAAGATAAATTAAATAAAAGGAAGTTTGTAATAGTTGTTAATTAAAGTAAAATAAATAAAATAAAATAAAATAAATGATTTAACACAAAATGAATTCGAATTTGAATAGACAAGTTAAAAGATTAATATTAAAATAATTGAAATCAAAATATTTACAAATCCAGTTTTTAAAATGTTATTTTAAAAACTAAGATTAGTCTAATAATAGATTTCTCTTATTTTTTTTTAGATTTGAATATAATTCTATAGCACAAATTGTATAGTGTGATTGTTATGTTATCTGTTTGTCAGCTCTGTCAGTTTTTTAATAAGTCTTCTAATCTAAAATCCTGTCCTCAATAAAGGTACTAAAATAAAGGTGTCCTAGCTATGTTAAAGGATTTGCAAAAGTTGTATAGGTCAAATAATTTCAAAATGTCTTATAAACTAATGCCTGTCCTCAATAGAGGCGCAGGTGTCTTATACTAAGTTAAAAGTTTAAATATACTAAGTTAAAAGTTACAAATTTATGAGTACCTAATTAAAAAATGTCAGTGAAATTTTGAAATAAATTCCAAAGTGTCTTATAAACTAATACCTGTCCTCAAAAGAGGTGCAGGAGTCCTTACACCTAGGTTAAAGTCAAATTATAATTCTTTTGTGTTTTTTTTTAAATTGAATTAATAGATTAATAAAGCAATACAAAATTTTAAAATTTGACAACTATTTTGTATCACATAGGGTCCTACAAACTAAACCTGACCTAAAAAAAGGTTCAGGTGTCAATATTTTACTTAAAACAATTAAAATTAAGTTGTTAAATTTTCTAAATGAGTGTCATTTATGTTTAAAATTAAATTCTAAAAGTGTCCTACAGACTGCAGGTGCTCAAAAGAGGCACGGGAGTCCTTAAGCGTAATTTAAAATTCAATAAAAAGTTTTCTGTGGATTGTAAAATTTAAATTAAAAAATAAAATAAAAATAAATAATATTATTTGAAATTATGACAATTATTCTAAATCACAGAGGGTCATTAAAACTAAACTTAACCTCAAAAGAGGTTTAGGTGTATCTTCGTTCCTGGTCGGTTTCCAGCAGTGGTGGAGGTGTCCAAATGACAGCCTCGACGTCCTCTTGCTGGCTGTGGTGGTCGTTGGTGGGTAGCTAGGCTCCTTCGATGACCTCGTGTCCAGGAGGTTTTGGGAGTTTGTATGAAAACTCCCTGGATCCTGGCCCGAAAAATCTCAAATTCACCCGGCAGCTTCCTTACGTCAAATAATGCTTCTCCACAGTCCCCGTTCCCGATTTCCCTCACAAAATGTGGAGAAATTTCACTCCGAACACCTCCCAAAATTGTGATTTTTCGCACTTTTTACCACTTTTTATTGCTCGAATACAGAAGTTTGATACACTGTCGTAACGGGCTCGTCACGGCGCGTCGAATGGTGTAGTCGTCGGTAAAATCGGTGCACTTTTACTATTTTTCACGATTTTTATGGCGCGGAGCGACTTAGAATCGTGGCGCTTGGGACTCGGTTCATTTTTTTTTTGCTCAATATTAGTTAAGAACAGCCTACAGATCAGTTTCCAACATGCGGCCAAACTTTATCACGCCTTGTAACTCCCAATTTTTTTTTTGTATAGACGTTCATACCTACTATCCCAGTCGCCAGTGAAACAACATCGTATGCAAAATAACTTGCATTCGCGCGCGGCCGGCGCGCCGACTGCGAGCCTTTATACTACTTAATTCGGTACCTTAATCCGCAAACCAGCCAACTCCACTTTTTATGCAAAATACTTTTTTGATGCAGTCTTCGGCCTATATGCCTGACGGATGATTTGAAAAAGCAACAGCTCCATATGTATCCCTACTTTTTTAATAAATTGCTATGCGACAACCAGCGAACTCCACGCGTAACGAAACGCCACGATTTTGACAAGCCAACTCCCGGTGAGCGGCCATTTTGTATGGCGTCACAGAGAAACATAGCGTGCTGCTCCAGTTTTTCGAAGACAAAATAAACAAACATCAAGAAGATATCAAATGCTATTAATTAGTTCTCTATTTATTCATGGTATGTTTATTTTGCATTTTTTTAGCATTATACGTTATACGTTGTTAATTTAAACTAACTTTTATTTACCATACTTTTATTTAGTAGAAAAAGGGGATAACTCAAAAAGCGTCTATATTTTAGTAACAACAATATTTTAAATAACACACATAATGAAATATTAGCTGCTAACAATAACAATACACCAACGGAACTTTCATTTTTTAATTTCTGATTATTAATGAAATTAAAAAGTTTTAACTGTCTCCTGTAAAATTTTGACATGGATTTGGCTGATTTGCGGATTAAGGTATGGTAATGGCGGAGTAAGGTAAGGTATTATATTACTTACATTATCATTTCTTATTACATAAATAACAATAATAGTTATGAAACTGATGCATAATGAGGGGTATTAAAACATGAGTGTGTGTTAAAACCGAGCCGTAGGCAAGGTTTCTAATAGTATCACACGAGTGTTTTAATACCTAGTTATGTACAGTTTCATATACTACTTTATCTAGTCTCATACAATTTGTGATTGAACCTGCAGAATAAATTAACCATTATAAAAAGAGTAGATAAGTAGTTTCTCGACTTTCTACGACAAGGTAGGTAGTAGGTACTTACCTTAGTTAAGTAAGACGTTTTTCCGTCGCCGCACCTAAAATATTGGGTGGAGTCTGTAACCGACGACCTAACTACAATGAATCTAGATGAACACGGCCTATGCAAGAGACTAAAACCTAAGTGGAAACCTAATGACCTACAGGACAGGAGGACAATCAAAATCCGCTTACTACTTACCGTTGATTATAACTAAACTATTGAACCTAAATTTTACTGGATTAAATAACCTCCAAAATACAATTTACTAAGTTTGCTTTATCCAACCTTAACTAACCTACAAAGAACCTTACTAACAAGCTTTGTGTGATCTGAGAGGGCCTGTGGAAGTCTAATGGAGGAACCCTGGATGTGATAATTAGTGAACCCAAATTCTTTTAAAAGTGTGATTAGTATTGATTTTCATTTTCCAATAGAAGTATTCGCTTTCATTACTAGGTCTTAATTATTCCTGCTATTACATTTATTTCTAAAGGAAAATACCACTAAATGAAAGATATTGCTCTATTGATATAACCAGTGAAATAGAAATTAAGTCTGTATTTTTCTTAAATGAGTTTACTTTACTTTCATATTAATTCTTAATATTTGTCATACTACCAAGGGAAATCCCATAGTTCTTTAGTGTCAAAAAATGGGAATACTATAAATAAAGAGGAAAGCGTTCCCAATTACGTTCCGTAGATGAAGTAAGTATGAGCGAAATAAACCTACGTTGATAGGAAATGACCAAAGTGAATTTATGAGTTAAATGGAGTATTGTTATAAGGTAAAAGAGGGTATGTTCAACCATAATAGACTGCAAGGTAAAAAGAGGTAAGTCGGGTTATAGAGAAAAGTTAAATTTGAGCAATTCTCTTCCGCTGCCAAATGTCTAATTATATGCCATGTATGACGTTATTCCAAATAATGTAAATTATCTATTGTCAACTTAGTTCATTAAAATAAGAGAGATTATTTCAGGTAAGTTAAGAAGTTTTAGTCGCCTGAGATCAAAGTATAATAAAATTTTCAGCGCTATTACATAAGAATTCTTTTACTTTCTGAAGTTATTGTACAAGTAATGAATATGCAATTGTGTTTTTGCCAGCTAAGGTATGGGCCCGCTCCCCGCCCGATACAATGAGTCTCGTCTCCGTACTTGGTCAACTCCCTTCTGGCCAGCCATATTCTTTCATGACAAATTTAATTAATGAATATTTTTAAGTTATAGTACTTAGTCTTTGTCAGTCAGTTTTAATAAAAGAGGGCAAGCAGAGTGCTTTCAAGCGAACTACCAGTTTCTCACAATGAAGAATTCTCCTTCAATTGCGATGGCTGAATTACGAATTTAAATTTAGAATAATTAAATAATTAGTTCTAGTATGACTGTTTAACATTATAACAGATGGACACAACATTACTATCCATATACTTGGGACACTGATAGTTCTCAAACTCTGAAGGAAAGACAATTCTAAACAAGGTAAAATTCTATGACGGGATTTCCATACTTCAATCTCAACTAAATTATAAATATACAACCATAAACTGAATTGACTTCAGGTCATTTACTAAAGGTTAGAGCAGTATTTCGATTTAATATTGAGTAGACTTGGCAATATTTGTTCTCAATTGTAAACTAGATTCTATTTCTAACATCTTTCAATTGAGTTGGCTGGTGGAACATAGTTTAAATATTTGAACTCAGATAAAAGATATGTTGTCATTATTATTTGCGAATTTTATATATTCACTAAATAATATGATACTTTCATAGTTGGAAGATACTTTTCAAAGTATTATTTCTCGGTTAATCATAAACATCATTCTGTCAATTTGAAAGGTTTACTCAAAGCATTGATCTAGTGACCTAGAAGTTGTGAATCGACCTTAACTTACTAGAGACACGAGCTTATTCCATACACTCAGATCTTGTTTCAGCACTCCTCTCAAAATTACCAAAATAGTTTATTCTATCTATAAACAATCGGTTCAACCATAGCTCCCTTCGACCAATCCAATTCAAAGATAAATAATCTATTCTTTATTTATGATTCTACTCCATCTATTAAATCATTATTCAATATTAACTGAAAAAGATATCTAAATTAAATTAAGAGTAAATTAATTTGTGGGTACTTACTGAAGCTTGCAAAGTCTACACAATTTAGCACACTGTAGTAATCATTCACAACACTGATTCTATGGAAGATTGATACTATCCTATTGGATTATAACCAGTAATTCCACATAAACTTTCGTCCATTATATTGTACACTTCCGCATTCACCATGTTCCATTCCTAGTCATCCTACCTCTTCACCGCCTATATAAATTCGAATGTTCCACTTGGTGACCCACGGCGGCCATTTTGTCGACCCGATTCTCAACACCGCCTACCTAAATTTCGAATCACTACCTATTGACCTCGGCGGCCATCTTGACGACGCCTACCTATTTGCGGCCTACCTAAATCCGATACACTACGAAGTGATCTACCTCTCCACCGCCTACCTAAAAGCTCCTAGCTTGTCTACCGTTCCTGGTGTTACCTTGCTGACAACACGACCTTTTTGAGGATGTCTAACCTTTTACCAGCATCCAAGTTTCCCTCCCGCCTTGAGATGCTAACCTAAGCTACTGTTCCTACGCGCCTAACAATGAATTTATAAACCTAATGAATTTACCTGCCTACCAACGACTAAATTCCGATTTCCTATGCAATATTTGGGATGCTTACCATCATCCCCGACGCCCCGATCCTGTACAGCGTGAGCAAGAATGACTCCCCTAAACTCCCCTAACAGCTTGGACGTGCTCAGCGCTGGTGGGACGGGACAGCGCTGAGTCCTGACAGAAGAGGATTAACATTACCAAGCCATATCCTCCACGTTCAAACGGGATTACATCCACACACCGTTCGGACCGTTGGTTGATGAGCGAGTTGGCTAGCTTGGTAACCTTAAGTGACTAAACTAGGTATCTTTCAACAGAAACCCGCATTGCACGCCACAGAGCAATGCTATTTTACCTACCCCTTTGAGGATTGACCGAACGCCCAATAAAGACACAAAACTAAAGAGAAATCTACCCCCCCTTTATTTCCCCCTGATTGCTTAAACAAATTTCGAACAACCTTAAACCATGAAAATTCTTGAAACTATTGGGAAATTTACTTTACTTCATGAAAATTCGCAAGCAAAATCTACATACTTTATTTCAAGCTTACTTATACCATATAAGCCCTAATTAAAGCATATAAGCAAAAGACTCGCACCCGGTTGCGGACCTATACGTCAAAACCTCAATTAAAAACACTATCTTCCTGACTTCTTGATGTTTCTTGCGTTAAAATAAAATACTACTTGATTGAAGTTTCTTACAGAGGGTATCGACGGCTTCTTCTGAGTTCCACTTGATGCTTCGCTGAGGTCGGAGAAAGTAAAGAGAGCGATTTCCCCGCAACTTCGCCTTTTATAATCCCCCAGAATCATTCACTCTCTGCAGGAAACTCACCCCACACGATCTAAGCATCTTTTTTTTTCTACCTTCATTTCCCTACTTTACATAAATTATTCCTAAAATTTTCCCTTCTCCTTCAAAAATGGGGAGAATTCAGTTTTGTCTTACTCAACTTATAAATATAATATTTAAGTTACTAATCTTACAAAATGAACCCCTATACTAAACAATAATTTCAACGTACAATTCAACTAACCAATAACCTCCTATGTTCAAGATTCTCTATACTCAAGCGCACAATGCCACTCAATTTGTAACCAAATTAAAATTAATCTGTTACCTAAATATTTCTCTATACTGACATTTCAGCTACATTTGATTTAAGTAATTCATACAATTGTATGAAACAACGTTTCAATCATAAATAAATCAACAAGTTTTCCCCCTTACATCATTTCTAACAAAACTAACAACTTTGAATAATATTCAGCATATTTACCCAGAATCATATGAAATTATTGTACTATAATCATAGAACTCTGATTAATACGAATTTTATATTCACAACAAATTGAACCTCCCATATGCTACAATTTGAATCCAACCTTTTTCAATCTTTTTATCTCGCCTTCCCCAAAATATCATAACCTCTAGAATCAATTTGCTAAAATACGTATTACAACATTTTCCATTAAGTATTCGGTCCAATTAAACCTAAAATTTCCGATCAATTTAGCATCACAATGTTGGTACTTTAAAAATCCTAACTGGCAACACCCATCGGACTACTTTTACATTTTTTTAAATGCCTACCCTCATTTGAGTTATAAACCTGCAGCATAAAATCTCGCTTTCGAAGAAACTTCATATCAATCTTTCTTCGTACTTTAGCTAAAACACATCACGTGGTGTGACACTACTGACAACTTACAGAAATAATTAACACCGAATTCAATCCTTTTTTAAGTAATCTTCTAAAATAAATTATTATAATAATATTCGAAAGGCTCTAATAAAATTTGATAAATAAACAATAATAAATATAAATAAATTTTAAGCCTATTAGCGTCGTTACCTACACAGAGACTAATATTTGAATTTTAGCGCCGTGAAAGATTAAAAGAACTTCCTACATTATTGCTAACTTAAAACCTGAACTACTCTTTATTATAATAAATTGTTCGATAGTTAAATAATATTATGCTCAATATGAAACAAAATTCGAAAAATATTTGAGATAAAATAGCATGTTCAGTTTTGAACCGTTACAAGTCTACACTCACTACTATCAGCCATTTTTAAGCAAAAGTAAAAATTAAAATCAAAACATGGCGCGTATTCTATTAGAAAAAATAATAATGAGGTAGTGCATTCCAGCAGACTAATCGTTACACTAAGTCATCGAGCACCATAGAGTACATTTTAATCATGGAAAGTATGTGGAAACTTATGGAAATATCATTGTTTTTTTTTTTATATCGCGGCACTGCCTTCTTGGATTTGCCCTGTATCGTCATGAGAAAAAAAAATATTTTATCTATTCTCATATCGTAAAATTCTAATTATGAATTTCAAAACAAATTTATATTGGCATACTTTATACACGCAATACCGAAAAAAAATTAAAAAGTTATTTTATAACATACCTTCGCCATACTAAAGTATGCTATAAATAAAATAACTTTTTTTCTCATTACGATACAGGGCAAATCCAAGAAGAAGGCAGTGCCGCGATATAAAAAAAAACAATGATATTCTCATATACTTTCCGTGATCAAAATGTACTCTATGGTGATCGATGGCTTAGCGTAACGATTAGTCTGCTGGAATTCACTCATTTCATAATCTTTTCTAATAGAATACGCGCCATATTATAATTTTAATTTTTAATATTGCTTAAAAATTTCTGATAGTAGTGAGTGAGTGAGTGTGAAGAAAGACTCCCCGATATTTTAGAAGCTGCGACGGAAAAATGTCTTACTTTACATTGGTAAGTAACCTACCTAAATCAAAGTCCAAAAACGACTTACTCTTTTTATTATTGATATTTTAATTTGTAGGTTCAATCACAAATTGTATGAGAGTAGATACTATGCGTACCAAATAAGAATAGTATCGACAACTTTACGTCATTGGTCAATTTTGTACTGCCAGCAAAAAATCCAATGATCGTTTGCCATCCTAATCGATGCCAGCAATAATAAAAATCATATTTTTATATATTTTGTTTCTTTTTATGCACATCCTATACATTACGAAGTTATCAATTCTACCGAGCAATAACAAAATTGTCCAGTGCCGTGAAGTTGTCGATACTATTCTTATTTGGCGCGCATAGTAAAGTTGTGTATGAAACTGTACATAACTAGGTATTAAAACACTTGTGTGATACTATTAAAAACCTCGCCTACGGCTCGGTTTTTAAACACACACTCATGTTTTAATACCCCTCATTATGCATCAGTTTCATAAACTACTATTATAGCATACTTCAGTTAGCTAAGGTATGTTATAAAATAACTTTTTTTTTTCGGTAATGCGTGTATATATAGGTAGTATGTCAATTCATAATTCGAATTTTACGATATGAGAGTAGATAAAAAGGTTTTCATAGCTCAGATTCCAAGTACTACTACTGCTCCATTTATAGTTGTACGAGTCCGTCTTATATGTTGCAGATTTTCGTATATTTACCTACTACTTACTTTGGTATAACAATTCGATTTTTATGTTCGTTTACAGGAAGGCGTAGCTTTGTTCATAATATCATCAATGTTAATCCTGTTACCTAACAATTCTGGGTTCGATCGTCGTTTCATACTAAAGGTTTTATGTGCTGATAGTAAACCCTCATCTTATAGTTCTAAAAGGTAAATATTTGTTTTAAATAAAATGACAAAGTTTAAAATATGCTGTATTTGAGTAATCAGATGATCAAATAAATTTTGTTATTTTTCAGATTGCTAATAAAAACCAGTTTTGCGGCGTACATCTGTTCGATGTTCAGTAACAGACTCATAATCACTTCAATAGTGACTCAGTATATTTCTCCAATAATTACGAGTCTGGTAACTATTTTTAATAGTCATTAATTAATTTATTTATTTATTCATTCCCCCACCACACCAAGCAGGTAACATCACAAAATATTGTGTAAATATAAATGTTATTTTTGACAGATAAAAGGTTTGTCTACATCGGCATGCCATATTTGACATTTAAATATAGACAAAAACCCTCTCGAACTGATCATGCTACAGGGGCAGGAATATAACTGCCCAGTATTTTGCTTAAATATGACTTAGTCTTAATCGTACATAATACCACGCTTCCATAGTTTAAAAAAAACATGTGCTGTCTAGAACAGTGAGCGACATCATTAAATATATATTATTGTTACTAGTAACTTTTAATATGGTACAATAGAAAATGTCTCCCAGAAGTAAAACTAAGTAAGAAAAAGAAAATCTCGCTATACTAGATCCGCATGTAACACGTATCGTCTCAGTTTCATTTTTTGGGTCTGCAACTTTATTTCGAAAGACGCAGGCTCGATGAACGATTGCTCGAATGAATTATTGACCGACAAACCGGACAAACTATTGGTCGAGGAGTCGCTGTTTTGAATAACTTACTTTCGAAAGTCGCAAGCTCGATGAACGATTGCTCGAATTAACTATTTACCTAAAAACTCAAAATTACACTGGCCTGCAAAACTAAGTACTACAGAGGCCTATTTTCATACAAACGAGGTAACTTTGATGCTTTGGTTCTCCGTCCAGGATTAAACGGGGTGTGATTTGATATTGGCCATTCAAAGAGTTAATGGAGGAGGCCCAGATCGCTAAAGAAACCTAACGGATTAGAAGAATCGTTTAGGTCAGGGTTGAAATTAAAAAAATAACAAGTTAAAATTACATCAAAAGTATGGAAAATGTAACACTAAAAAATCCGTACGGTCTCTAGTGTAAACGACTCTTCTAATCCATTGAGTTTTAAAGCGATCTGGGCCTCCTCTATTTACTCTTTGAAAAATAATAAAAATAAAAAATAAAATACTTTTATTTCAGACCATGGCCCATATAAACAAAATTACAAAAAGGCCATCATCCAAATTCTCACCCCGTTTAATCCTGGGTGGAGAAACAAAGCTTCAAAGTTACCTCTTTTGTATGAAAATAGGCCTCTATAGTACTTAGTTTTGCAGGCCAGTGTAGTATCACTTATTATTTCGTCATCTGGCCACGCCAAGATTTTTACACGTGCCCACATAGTGAAACTTAAACTTAATTAAATCACTTTTAAGTTTTCGCCAACTGGATACATCCAGTTATTATGTTAAAAAATCGTGCTCTAAAAAGTAAGAAACAAGAAAATATTCGAGTCCAAAATTCAATAAAAAGGATAACCGTAGTCGCATGCCACCTCCAGCCTGTTGTTCGTGTCGTGCGTGTCTAGGACAATGTGGCATGCGACTACGGTTATCCTTTTTATTGAATTTTGGACTCGAATATTTTCTTGTTTCTTACTTTTTAGAGCACGATTTTTCCGTAGTCGGGTTTTAGTTTTAAAACTTCTTTTTTATTTTAAATATTTTGGAGTTATAAATAGGGTGAAAGCAAGCAAAGCCACGGGCAAAAGCTAACAATATATACATATTTGAAAAGTGCTCATTAAGCCCTTTCATTTGGTACCCAACACGGCATCATTCAAAAATATTTTTTTTAGTTTATGTCTTTAACTCCTCTAGAGGGCGCCACATTCAATTTAATGTGACGTCACGCGTAGCCTATGTTCATTGGACGATTAAGACGCTTCTAACGATACCTCATTTGTCAAATTATAACAAGTAGTTTGGAAGTTATGAGGGAACAGATGAATTTACAAACATACATACATACATACATACATACATACAGGTCAAAATCATATACCCTCCGTTTTGGCTTCGCCGTAGTCGGGTAAAAAAGGGTGCAGTCACCTTATTAATCACCTCGTTATTGAACGAGGTGATTTGATCATTTGTATATAGGTATTGATATTTGATATATAGATTTGTATACAATACATACATTTTATTCTACATACATGTTAACGTTTGATCATTTGTATATAGGTATTGATATTTGATATATAGATTTGTATACCAGTGGCGAAGGGTCCATACAAGCCGATTCCCATCGGCTTACCTTTTGGAAATCCCACGCCACTGATCCACTATGCAGATCACAACATTTTTCATAATTTTTGTAAAGCGGCTTACCTTCGCCATAATTTCACCCCTCGCCACTGGTATACATACATTTTATTCTACATACATGTTAACGTTCGTAATTTTGTTATTTCACTAGTGTTTCTATGGTTACACACTTGTATTACAAGGCTTGTAGCTATCGAGAAACATGCCCTATTTGGTTTTCATCCAAAACGTTCTTTTATAGGATGGCAAAGACGAGACAGATTATACCAAAATACGATACGTTATCAACAATGGGATACAGACATCAGCTGCTATTGGTAAGAATATACGAGGGCAGATTGATAAATTTCCGAAATGACAAACTTAATAAAAGATACGCAAAAAAGAATCGCATTTATTCTGACATCAATCAATCGCTGTGGTTAAGGGTCCATAATAGGATAACATGGTTTGCGCGGGCCATTTTTTTATATTGAAAACGTAATGTTGTAGGCACAAAAATAAACATACGATAAGCTATAGAAATTATCTAGTTGCTACAAGTATTAATTTGCGTATAAACCTCACAGATGATTGGAAAAAAAATCTGAATATCATCAAAAGCGCTTGTCGCGGGCCAAATTTCTGGCGTAAATAATAGCGGAAACGTATTAAATTCAACATCAAAATATACTTTAACGTACTGTGCAGTTGCTCCAATAATTTTTTTTTCAAGAAAGATAATTGTGCTAAAGATAATGATGAAAAAACAACGAAAAACATTGAAAAATGCAGAAGTGAGGTTATTTTCCGTACTCTTTACACGTAAAGAAAAAGACAGAGACAAATGATTTTGCATAACTGAGCCTTAAGAAATTCCGTGAATTGTATCGCATCTACCCTTCCCCAGATCTGGCCCCGTGCCTCTTTCACTTGTTCCCAAACCTGAATAATTAATAAATAAATAAATATTAAGAACTATACCTTGGGGTTAATTGTAACAAAATCTTGGGGTTTGTTGTAACATGTTACTACTTGCCCCCATATTGTTGTATTTTACGGTTACTATGAGTAACGTAATTTATCTAATTTGTTTGTGTCTCATGAAATACTATTTATGTGTTTGTATCAACTGAAACTCAAATGAAGACTAAATTCATTGATAGAGAAACTTATTGAAAGGCTGATTATTGTAAGATGTAAGGTAGAAGTAGGGGTTGATTATGAGACTAAATTTAAAGATTTATAATTTAACGTACTGTGATTTGAAAGTGCCATGTTGATATATAAGTACCTATAATAGTAGTACGACTATTTAAGTATAAAACAAAATAGGTAAAATCAAAAATTTTCAGATTCATTGATTACTAGCGGCTGCCCGCGGTTTCACCCGCGTGGTTCTCGTTTCCGTGGGAATATCGAGATAAAAAGTATTCTATGTTTTAATCTAGGCTATCTACTATCGGTATGCTAAATTTCATCCAAATCCGTTCAGTAGTTTTTGCGTGATTGAGGAACAAACATCCAAAACCACAAACTTTCACATTTATAATATTAGTGGGATATAAAAAAATATGTTACAGTTAAGTATATAATAAAAATACATATTAAAGAAATACCTAGTTATTGTTTGTTGAAAGTAAAGCAAAATATTCAAAGTGGTTCAAACAAATAAGTTATTGAAGGTGTTACATTCTCGTTTTTTATTACTGTTACTACTTGCCCCAATAGATGTTACAACAAACCCCAAGCATGGGGTAAGTTGTAACACCGCCCTGTTTTTAATAAAAAATAAATTGTGAAAGAGTTACCTGTAGATTTGATATTTTTTCAATAGGAATTAATAGAATAATAGTTAGAGTATCAATCAATGTTTAGTTGGTGATTATTAGATCAATACATCTCAAGATATATTAAGTTTTGTAAAAATTGTTACAACAAGCCCCTCGCTCCCCTACCTATCAATTATAGACCGGAGCGACTTGCAACCATTTTCCACTAGGAATATCCCCTGACATTTTTTATTTAGATAACCTATACCTTACTAATATAACGTTTGTATTTTCAGGAGGCACGGGAATAATGCATTCTGCATATGGCACTCATACTTTTAGGACAATATTTATTGAGTACGTACTATCAATAAACTTCCTATAAGGATAAATATTATATTAGACAAGATATTAGAAAAAATCGACTTACCCGTAGCACTTCAGACGGGACTCGAACCAATTATGCTACCTACTCAGTACTTGCTATTCGAGTCTCGTCTGAGGTGAACGTGATTCGTCTGAAGAACAGAGGCCGTATTACGAGCTCTTAAATCCTGCCAGGTTTATAAATTGCTGTAGTGACATCTCTTTCTCGCTGTATAGCAAATAAAAGAGATAGATTGATAGCCAGTCAGAAAACTGACTGGAAATAAGAGGTCATAATACAGCCCCTGGGTAGAAACTGGTGCGCCAGCGCCAGCAGCGCGCTTGCTTTCTGAAAACTAACAAAGCCGATGTCTAACATGTTTGTAATGATACCACCTTCGACCCTGTTCACCATTTATATCAATATGCAATCGATTATTTTTTGCGATCGATAGCCATGTTCAGGGTGGCATATCTCCCAGAAGCTTCCTACTTCGCAACCCAGACGACGATATTTGATAACAACAAGCTAATGGTTATCTTGCTAATGACTGTGGTCTGGTGGCAATATGCGATAGATTGAAAATGAGCTTCTTGGCCAACGGTCCAATAGTAATTTGTCATACAAGTGACCAAAGTCAATTTGTGCTGCGAGTGCCGACTTTAGATCACGAGCAGCGAGTGATTCTAATACAGACTACTGAGCACAGTGAATGATTTAAAGGCACGAGACCTCACAAAATTTGGTTTCGTGTTAAACATACAACTTTTCACTTCTACCAGCGAGAAAATTTTCACGTGACTTTCCTGGTAAAAAGCTAAATTAAGCATTATTTTAGAAACTTGTTTTCTCAATTTGATTAGACAACTCGACGGTGCGGTCCCTACTACGTATAGTCCCAAATGTGGCACTTCGTTGATTTTCAGGTTTTAGGTCGCAGTTCTAACCTAAGGTGTGAAATCCACAGAAGAGATGCGGTGGAGATAAGGCGCAGATACGGCGGCGATGACGGCGATACGTGTATTTGATTGGCCGAAAGCATCCGAAAGTCTCACATCTGCACCGTATCGCCGCCGAATCCGCGCCGCGTCGCTTCTGTGTATTTCACGCCTAACATAACCTAACCTTATGAACTCTTGAAGACTTTTTCATGGCGGGGAGCCATAAAAAAATGGCGGAGGGGCTACGTCCTCACTCTCCCTCTACTTTTATGCCTCCCCCCTAACCAACAAAGACCAAAAAACTACTTATTTTACACATTGCCGGTGAACCAGCAGGTATTACACAATTCCTAGGAATTGTATACATTACCTAGGTTATGAAATGGACAGTAATATAAATAATATTTCATACATTACCTGGAAGGCCCAGGTATTGTATACAATACCTACTTGAATTTTAAACATTGTCAGTAACACATAATAAACTCTATACCTTTCGTATAGTAGACCTGTTATTGGAATGCACGTTCCCATATATTGAAATCTAGAATGAATAGCATATACTTACTACATTGGAAAAAATCCAGATCTATATTGATTTTTATTATTTTTCTTCAGGTCATGCTTAGGAAAAGACCTCCAATATCCAGACGTTTTTAATTATTTGCAGTATTCATTTTTTGCTGTTCCTATGTCATTGGTGATGTATCTATGCAATCTTGTATACCACTTATATTTATTGAAAAAGTAAGTTATTTAAATAATGTATTATTATTTTAATTTAAGGTGTCACTCTGACCGAAAGTGGCGTCGCGGTGAATTTTATTAATATTGTAATTCTAAAACACAATTTTAATGAAACTTTTTAGGGCCCCATAGTCTGGTACACACATCAACTTTGTCTAGAGATACAGGAAATTGAAATTGAAATCGTTTATTTACTTGGAACATAGTTTGTTAAGGATGGTAATACAAAGTATAGATCAATATGTCCCGCCCTTGGAAGAGCATGTAAATGTCAAAAGAAGTACAATTAACACATTAATATTAAAATAAATTAAATAGGAGTCAGATCATGAAATGTCACTTAGAATATTTGGAAAAAAATGTCATAGTAATATTAGCTAATTTAGTTAATTAATGTATAAACCACTACTTAACTATACAGCATATAATAGTTTGCAAGTCACACAATAAAAAAAATATATTTAATTTTTGCACTGAAAGAATTCATTAAGTGAATAAAAACTTTTTTCAAGAAGCCAAGCCTTCAGTTTCTTTTTAAAAAATCTTA
Organism: Agriphila geniculea; assembly: GCA_943789525.1. Lineage (NCBI taxonomy): Eukaryota > Metazoa > Arthropoda > Insecta > Lepidoptera > Crambidae > Agriphila > Agriphila geniculea. Next base: position 17,822,386 of record OX038874.1, read on the forward strand.
AGGGTAGCTCTCGTAAAGGTTGAGGAATGTGGTTGAATACTATAATAACCATAAAGTAGCAGTTTTTGTGTTGGAGTGCGCTTCTACACAGGGGGACTGTAAGTTTAGTAGGGTCACGACTTGTTTTGCTGTGATCACTGTTTTTTACAAAAAATCCGGGATTCTTTTTTACAAATAATCCTATTTCTAATATGTAAAGAGATGTCAGTGTCAGAACTTTTAATTTTCTGAACAGTGGTCTGCATGAAGTCCACGGTTCAACCCCACAGACCGCGCGAAGACATTTCTTTTGTACAATAAAGGCTTTTTGAATGTCTGTCGAGTTACCCCATAGCAGTAATCCGTATCTTAATAAAGATGCGACGTGGCCATGGTAGGCTGTTAGGGCTGCATATTCATTTGCAGTTTTCTTCGTTTGTCTCAGGGCATAAATAAATCGATTTAATCTACTGCAAACAGAATCTATATGTTTTTTCCAGTTACAGTTTTCGTCTAAAATTAGCCCCAAGAATTTAGTTTCTTTAGTTTGTATTATATTATCACTACAATGTTTAATGTCAAGTTGTTCATTAGCTGTTTTATAATTACGAAATTGTATATAGTTAGTCTTAGAAATATTAATTTTTAGATTGTTAAATGTCAACCACTTTATGATATTATCAAGTGTTTCATTTAATATTGATTCAAAGGTCTTGACGTTTTGATTTTTTCTTGTATCCGTTATGATAATAGAAATATCGTCTGCAAAAAGCACACATTTTTGTTTAATCATGTGTGGCAAATCGTTAATATATAGCAAGAAAAGTAGTGGGCCCAAGATACTGCCTTGCGGTACACCAGTTCGATTGATTAAGTAATCAGACCTGTATTGAGTAGATACCTTTTTATTGTCAAGACGGGATATTTCAACAGATTGAGTCCGGTTACTTAAGTATGACTTTATCCATTCGTACGCTGGCCCTCTTATGCCGTATTTTTCACAGTCTAAGAATATTGCGGTAACTCTATTTTTAATGTCAATATTTTCAGTCACAGTTTTTATCAATGAAAAGGCTGCCAGGGTAGTAGACTTGTCTTTTTGGAATCCGTTTTGTTCCTGCTTAATTATTTTAAATTTGTTAATAAATTGTAACAATCTAATGAGCATTGCTTGTTCAAAAATCTTTGAGAAGACAGATATTAAAGCAATAGGCCTATAGTTGTTTATATCTTTCTTACTATCTTTTTTGTGTAAAGGTTTAACTATAGACTTTTTTAGGATTTCAGGAAAAAAACCGTTTTCAAAAGATATGTTTATTAAGTGAACGAGAATTGGGCCTATGATTTCTGCACATGCTTTTATAACCTTTGTCGAGACTTCATCAAAACCGACAGATTTTTTATTATTTAAAGATTTGATTATTTTTACCACTTCTGAATTAGTACAAGGTTTTAAAAAGATAGATGAATTCACTCTATCAATTTGAGGTATTTCCTCTTTAGAAATATTGGTGTCACGTATGTTATGTGTAGATGTAGTGAAAAATTCATTAAAAGCTGTCGCAATCACAGAGGGCTGAGAGATATCATCACCCCGTCCGGTCAATGCTTCAATCCCTACGTATGATTTTGTGCTGTCAACTTTTTCTTTAATTACATCCCACGTGGCTCGACATTTGTTTTCGGAGTTTAAAATATGTTTCATGTTTATGTTTTTCTTTGAGTTTGTTACGCATCTCTTTAAAATATTAGTATACTTTAGAAATGTGTTTCTAGATTTACTTGATTTATTTTTGTATGTGAGGTACCTAAGTCTACGTTTTTCTACACAGGATTTTTTTATTCCTGTTGTTATCCATTTTGGAGAACTTGCATTACAGGCACACTTGCAGGTGTTATTTTCATACAAACGAGGTACCTAACTTTGAAGCCTTGGTTTCCTGCGAGGAATGTACTGTACTGTGATCTGATAGTGGCTATCTAGGGAGTGAATGGAGGAGATTCAGATCGCTATACACACCCAACTGATCTGACCAGCATTCTCAAAGATTAGAGGACATGTTTAAAAAAACCGCGAAAATACCATGAAAATGTATGCAAATCCTGAAACTGAAAACTCTGACCTATTAGTCTTTTAGAATGCTGACCAGATCAGTTGAGTATGTATAGCAATCTGAATCTCCTCCATTCACTCCCTGGATGGCCATCACCAGATCACAGCACGGTACATCCCTGGCAAAAAACCAAGGCTTCAAAGTTACCTCGTTTGTATGAAAATAATACCTGTATTCTTAGACAAAGTTGATGAGTATATTTTTAGACGATATCGTTACATTCCCTCGTAGTCATTGCTAGAAGTTGATAGCAAAACTGCAAAAAGTGTCCGTTTTTTGACACATTTGCTACCTATCTATTTTTACGAATGACTACTAGGGAATGTAGTGATACCTTCTAAAAATACTAGACCAAGGGCCCTAAAAATTCCACGTTAACTTTTATTAAAATCATTTTCTATTAACAACTTATTAAATAAAAATCTCTGAGGGTGCCTCTTTCGGTGGTATTGGTATAGCCATCTTAAGCACAATGTGTGACATGATAATATTCGTTAATTTCTATATAAATATTATGCTTAAGCCACAGAATACTTAAAAGTACTACCGTACAGAAAAGAAACTCCGCTCCACAATCAATTACCTCACCCCACCGGCGCGCGGCGCCCACCGCGCGAGTTTCGTGTGCCGATCCGTGTGCTTATTTAATAGCTCGCACACAATTGCGCGTGTGCAAAAACGTCCCTGTGTATCGTCTGTGTAAGGCGTGAAATACACAGAAGAGATGCGGCGGAGATAAGGCGCAGATACGGCGGCGATTCCATACATTTCGATGGGCAATACGTGTATTTCCGGATTACACGCAGGTCGTCACATACCCAACTCGTCACATTCGACCATCTTAGGCTTGATAAAGATTGTGCCGCTACTTTTTGTGGCCAAAAGCAAAATAGGTGACCAAATTATAATAAAACAAGATCGCGCCGCAACTTTTTGTGTGGTCAAAAGCAAGATGGGTGACCAAATTAGGTTTGATAAAGATCGTGCAGCTACTTTTTGGGCAGTTGTATTAAAACGAAAAAAATGTGACGAGTTGCGTATGTGACGACCTGCGTGTGATTCGTATTTCCTTTGGCGTCTCACATCTGCACCGTATCGCCGCCGTATCCAAGCCGCATCGCTTCTGTGTATTTCACGCAAGAGCGAGGCCCCATTAGTGCGTTGCGCTGCGTTGCGTCGTCGCAGCATCGTCGCTGCGTCGTTTTCCATATATTTTTTATGACATGCCCCATTAGACCGTTTCGACGGATCGACGGACAAGAGACGAAGCGGGAGGGAGGGTGACGCGCTGCGTCGTCGCCGCTCAGCTGCGACGACGGACGGCCAGTGATCCACTGCTACAGAGGAAGCTAGACGAGCGTACCCTCTTGCGTTGCGTTGTCGCAGCGTCAACGCAACGCAGGTGTGGCATACAATGCGTTGTTCCGTTGCGACGACGCGACGCAACGCAGCGCAACGCACTAATGGGGCCTCGCCCTAATAGGTAGTGGAAACGCGACGCTTGTATGGAGTGCCCGGGGTGTGCTTAAGCTGCCAGCTTAGGTCAGTGCGTTTAATCCTACTTATATTGAAAATGTGAAAGTTTGGATAATTAGATATTTGGATAATCACGTAAAAAATTTAAACTGATATATAGTTTATAGCCTGGATTATAACATAGGATACTTTTTATCCTGGTCACAAGTTCTTTGCCTATCGGACGAAGTCGCGGTTAAAAGCTACATAGAACTGATAGGTGATTGCGTAAAGAGATCGTATTCATTTAAAAGTGCATACTGTATGTCATTAAATTAGTGTCAAATTACATATAAATTGCTATCGGATACTATATGAACTGTCAAATGAATACAATTGACTTTACGCAATCGCACCCCAGTTCTATGGTAAATTTTTATCTGCCGTATTTTTTTAGGGTCAGAGGCAAGGAGATGGGTGATGTAAGTAGTATTAATGTGAGAGATCAACTACTGAAGCATAAAACTACTATTCCAGCGAATGTTACAAAGCACGAAAAAGTAAGAACTTTATAATGATTTTAGTTGAAATATAATTATGTGCTTTATAAAGCCCTAATAATTCAACCTACAAAAAATCTAAGAATTCATTTTCCATCACGATCAGGGCATGGAATCTAGGTTATTAGCGTAGTATTAATAATACTTTTTCACAGGTATCGATGTTTTGCTATATACTGGCGCTTATTATGTTATGCACCCGAAGTAACCACTTTACTCCTGGTTGGGCTAAATATAATTCAATAGACGACAAGCCTTTGTAAGTAAAAAAAAAACAATCAATATTATTTTTCCCAAACTTAGAAATTCGATTATTATTTTGATAGCCGAAGTGACTGAACAGATCCGTCACGTGAGCAGTGGTTTGAAAAGTAAGTATGAAAATCCATAATTCAATATTTATATTGCAATTTAGTTGCAGTAGTTCGGTTGTTATTGTAGTCCGGTTGGTGTAGTATATGGCCTTGTTCGCCACGTCTCGCCGCACAGAGAGACGAAAATCGCAAGGGGTTTTTACATGTTGTCCCGAAAAAAAACTGGTAGTGTCGTGGGGAATGCATATATGTATGGAATGTTTCATTTACCTACAATACTAGTGAGCCGGTAATGTAAAAGGGAAAAAATACCCATGACACTACCAGTAGTGCGCCTTGGTAGTATCGTCGTGGGGAAAAAGGGTCTTCCACGCTTATACATCTGAAAACAATTTCATAAAAAAAACTTTGCTTACCATGTCCCCAATAAGAGACCGAATTGAGAGGGATTTCCGTTGACATTTTTGCTAGAAAGTCCTGTTCAGTTCGTCACCTTTTATTGAAAGATACGTATGGTGGGTACCACGGATCACAGAAATCTATATATGTTATAGTCAAACCCCAAAGTCCAGGCGCTACTAGGTTTGCCTAGTCAAAACTCGGTTTGACAAGATGGCTTAGTCAAAGTCCAAAACTAATAGCGTGTTTTTAAAAAGCGTGTTCTTAAAAATCAAGATATTAAAATCCTAGACCTTGAAAATAAAAACCATGAGCTGCAATGCAAAAATAAAAATCTTGACCTCAGAGTTATCGTCCTGGAGCAACAGCTGAAGCAAAACGAACAAAAAAGCCTTGCGACTTCGGTAGAAATAGCTGGTCTGCCTACAACTCTTGCGAAAAATATTGCTAAAGCGGTGGAGATAGTGGCCGAAAAGCTTAATATAAATGTACAGAAGTTCAATCATCCCAACAACTACCCGGTAAAAAAAAAAATCCTGGACCCATTCTGGTCGAGCTGCAGTCAAAAGAAGCCTGCAGAAAGTGGACGGATGCTGCCAGGAGGGAGCGCCTCACTATAGGATCCCTTATTCCAAACGCAAGTCAATACAGTGTTAATAATACTGGGTATATCGCGCAAGCTCTTACTTAATACACGAAAACCCTATTGTATAATACTAAACATCAACTAAGCATCAAATTTCAGTTTATATGGTGCAAAGACGGAAAGGTATGTGTTAGAAACACTCATGATAGTAAAATCTATTACATTAGAACCCTGTAAGATATTAAAGTCGTTGAATAGCATATTTAGGTAATATATACACATCAACTTAGTCTAGGGATACAGGTGTTATTTTCATACAAACGAGGTAACTTTGAAGCCTTGGTTTTCTTCCAGGGATGTACCGTGCTCTAATCTGATGATGGCCATCCAAGGACTGAATGGAGTAGATTCAGATCGCTATACACACCCAACTGATCAGATCAGCATTTTAAAAGATTAATGGGTTAGAGTTCTCAGTTCGAGGATTTCCATACATTTTCATGCTATTTTCGCGGTTTTTTTAAACATGTCCATTACGTTTTTAGAATGCTGGTCAGATCAGTTGGGTGTGTATAGCGATCTGAATCTCCTCCATTCACTCCCTGGATAGCCGTCATCAGATCACAGCACAGTACATCCCTGGCAGAAAACCAAGGCTTCAAAGTTACCTCGTTTGTATGAAAATAACACCTGGTATCCCTAGACAAAGTTGATGTGTGTATTAACTTTATTTAAAATTAACAGTAACACTAAAATCATGGATAGTCAACTACAAATCACTGAATTGTACAATTTTTCATCACCTAACTCATTTATAAAACACATACCTCCGGTAAATAATTTTAATTTATCTTGCATTCGCATGAATAAAAAAAATTATAAACTTCTTGAAATTGTTCATAATTGTAATTTTCCATTGGATTTAATTATAATTACGGAAGCAGGTATCTCTGATGATATTGTTCACTTGTATAATATACCAGGGTATAACCTATTCTCACTATTACAATATAGAAATAAAAAAGGTGGTGGCATTATTGTGTGCGTAAAAAACCATTTAAAATTTACACCATATCAACAGAAAACCTTCACTTTTGAGTGTATAGTTGGTAATCTATAGCTAGCAAGTAACGAAAATGTAACTATAAATGTGCCGTATATAGGCCGCCTAAAACTAACAAAAACATATTTATCACAGAACTAAGCCACCTCCTATCAAACTTTGACTTGAATCTAAACTTTATTTTAATCGGACACACAAATATTAATTTGAAATCTATTGATACGCATTAAGTACCTATGTTAAATGCACTAAGCGATCGCGGATTGGGGTGTGGAATCACGGAATTGACGAGAATCGCATCTAAACTAAAAATAATTACATAACCATGTATTGACCAATCTTCGCGATTCCCCACGTTACATCCGTACTCGGCGGTGCTCGACTCTACTGGCTAACCACCGCGCCATAATCCTTGCATGTACATACAAGTTCGACCGATGAAATGTGCAACTCGCATGTACAGAGTGTTCCTAAAGCCATCTTATTAACCGTGATACCTATTTTACATGACGAACTCCAAGAAGTAGATTGGTCACTCACAAATAATATGAGTACCCCCGAAGATATTTTGAAGTTCATTTATGATTCCTATAATAAAGTAAGTTCGTTAGCGTCTACTATAAAATTAGAAAAACAAAAATAACAAAACTTATCTACCAAATTGCCGTGGATCGATGTAAATGTAACACGACTTTGCGAAAAACTAAATAATTTGTATAAAATCTGGATAAACGACCCAAATAACGCGATTTTAAAACTGGAATATAATAAAGTGCGAAACAAGTTACATAAAGTCATTGAATTTAAAATAAATAATTATTTTATGAACCAAATAAAACAAAATTTTAAAGACACAAAAAATATATGGAATTATTAATAAAATGCTTGGTCGTGTAACATTGTCCATTGATACCGCTATCATGAAAGCTTTCGAGTCGCAGGGTCAGTACACAGTAATACAGGGTAAGTGAGTGAGTGCATTGCTGAGAGTTTTGCGAATAAATTTCACAAGGTTATTCAGGACATTATACCGAAATGTAATGAAAAACTATGTAATTCCAGTAAAAATTTGTAAGTCCGCTGATTCTAGTATTTTGTTTAAAAAAGCTTCACGCAGTGCAATTGGCTTTGATAACTTTTTGAACATGACTGGAAATCTCAAAACCATTTCGAGGAATAAGCTTTCGGTACAGTGTCTACTAATTAAATTTAAAAATAAGTCTATATTTTTAAAGATATTTATAATATTCAATAAAAAGCTTTAACCTTCAAATGACCTTCATATGACGTCATCACATACAGATCCTCCCAGATCATAAGGTATTGTAAAACATAAAAAATAGCAAAATAAACCCCTACGCGAAATTTTGGCTCGATTTGACGAATTTTACGATGATTTTTAAGACTCAAAGTTGGAAAAAATCAAAATGCTCCAGTGACAAAATAGTGTCGACTATTAGAATCCATACGTAATTACCAAAAAATGTTTTGGAAAAATTATTGTAAAAACATCTATCGATACATCAGAGTATTTAATATCGCCCGAAAAATATCGATGAACTTATCTCGTAATTTTTTCCACATCCCTACTATTAAATGTTTGTAAATAGAAATAAAGTATGCACATATTTTCACAATGTTTATTATGTTATCCTGCAAATTTATCAGTCCACAAGCAATCGTTACAATTTCATCCATGTAGCCTACATCCAAAATAGACACAATACATACAATACATTTTGCAATTTGGGTAGATTGGGCGTGTCAGTTTTTACAAAGTTTTTCAGCAGAGTTTCCACTGGTAAGCATTTTTATTATAATTTTACCACCTCAAAAATTATTGCGGCAAATTAATAAGGTAGGCTAGAACCGTCACAACTGGATTAAATGAATAAAATAGAAGAAATATTAACTATAACTTATTTGTTTACAAACAATAATAAAGTCATTATGACAGTTAATGACACTTGGCCTTTCTTTTTCTATAAGTAGATGGCAAAGGTTTTCTTCTTAAACTTTCATGCCACTAATGACGTCATTCCGGTTGACCATATCCGCTCGACAAATATATTTATAAAAAAATAAATACGGGACCAAATGTTAAAATATTCAAATAAGTTTCTTAAATTGGCCTAATCTGTAGTAAAAAAATATAAAAAAAAAAATACCTTTTATTTTTTAACCAAAGCCAATTCACAAAATAGTAACAAAAATAAATTCTAAAAAAGCCCCTGGTCTAGATAAAATCAGATCATCCAATATTAAGCTTATTGGGAAAAAGGTAGCAATAGCGATAGATAATTTGATTAGCCGTAGTGTCGAAAAGGGCATGTACCCCGATGAACTAATAAGGGCTGCGTAAGAAAGACCTATTTATAAAAAAGGCAAGCATAATGATTTTTCAAATTACCGACCTATTACTATTATATTTTGTGCTATAACTTGTACTATTATATATTCTGTGCTATAACGCTACTTTCATCAATTGATAAAATAATTGAAAAATTCATATGTGTATTGTCCACAGTTTTTACAGAACACATGACGTCCTTTGCCCAAATCAATTTGGCGCGTTAAAGTGTTAAAAAAGTGTATAATAAACAATTGAATTTTAAATTTCAGAATTAAAGACGTCACGATGGTAACCGTTTTCGTGGTTTTAATGAACTGCCTGCCAGCAAGTTTAAATTTCTTAAAGATAATATTTAAGAAGAGTAAGTTTTATTACTTAATCTTAGTAGTAAGTTAGAACACAAGAATCTGGAGTTGCAATTGTTTAAAATCTATAATAGATTTCATCGCATTCATGGGTGTGTCTTTTTATATTGAACATTGACCTTCTTATCATCATCAAATAGCAGTCATTGTATTTCCTATCATTTATTTTATTTTTAACAGCTCGGTATGGATATTAACTACTGAATAGATTGAATTATTGACAAATAATATCAAACAATAGGATTTTTCAAAAGAAAAACTTATTTACCTACGTTTAGACCATAACATATTTTAACTTTATTTGTTTCAGAAAAGAGTCAATTAAATCTAAAACCGGAATCCAGCATCTTATTTTGGCGTTTTGTCAGTGCAAATGTTAACTATAGTTATTTCATAATAATAGGTAAGTGTATACCTATCTAATTATTATCGAATAGCGACCGCCCTCGCTTCGCTTCGTTTCCTTCCTTTTTCGCCAAATGTGACCTTCCAACAACACCCAAAAGGAAAACAATACCTTACAGTTGTCACTAAATCGCTCCAAAAGTCTGTTTCCGTCCGACATTAGAGTCCCGTCCCGTCATCGGCGAAACACGCTTGAATTTATTTTCGCATGCGTTATTTTTTCACGATAAGTCCTAAAATATTCATTTAAATGGTATGGTGTAAAAGGGTAAAATAATGTGCATAAAATGCTTAAGGTCACGTTATTAACATTACTAATAGTAGGTATGAACCTCTATACTAAAAAAAGTTGGGAGTTACAAGTCGTGATAAAGTTTGGCCACAGTTCTATGGAACTGTATGCGGCGGCGGGTTGAATAGCGCACTTTTCCCGGCTTCATTCTAAAACCTATAACAATTCAGGTTTAGCTAATAGGTCAAATGTGGTATCTTTTTCAGATACATCAATAACAAAGAACTTATTTCTGATATAAAAAAATCAATTTATTAAGCAGTTTCTGAAAAATTACACAATAACCAACATTTTTAAACTTCATTTTTTTAAGTTTAGGTATTGGCACTCAGTATTTTCAAAAAAACTACTTTAAAGAAGCGTTTTTCAGGTTAAATTGTTATATGCTTTTGTTATGTTAACTATACAATTTGCGCCTAACCCAAGTAGTTGAGGTTCATTGTTTGCGGAGACACAGCTAGTCAAAAATATGCATTTTTTCACGAAATAAAAGGGGTTTCCGTTTCGTTCGGAAGCATTTCTCAGTTTTTTTTTTTATATTTCTGTAAAGTTAATTAAATTTTCTACAATTTGAGCCTAACTTGAGTAGTCTAGGTTTACTAGTTGCAAAGACACAGCTAGTCAAAGATAAGATTTTTTTCAATTAATTTCAATAAAAAGCCCATTTTTAACCAGCTATGGCTCTGCAACCAATAAATCTAGACTACTCAAATTAAGCTCAAATTGTAGAAAATTTATTTAACTTTACAGAAATATAAACAAAAAACCTGAAAAATGTTTCTGAACGAAACGGCAACCTTTTTTATTTCATGAAAAAATGCATATTTTTGACTAGCTGTATGTCCGCAAACAATGGACTTAAACTACTTGGGTTAGGCTCAAATTGTATAAAATATAGTTAGCATAACAAAAGCATATAACAAATTAACCTGAAACACGCTTCTTTAAAGTAGTTTTTTTTGAAAATACTGAAACAAGTGCCAATACCTAAACTAAAAAAAAATGAAGTTTAAAAATGTTGGTTATTGTGTAATTTTTCAGAAACTGCTTAATAAATTGATTTTTTTATATCAGAAATAAATTCTACGTTATTGATTTATTCGAAAATGATACCACATTTGACCTATTAGCTAAACCTGAATTGTTATAGTTTTTAGAATGGAGCCGGGAAAAGTGCGCTATTCAACCCGCCGCCGTATGGAACTGTATGTAAGGATAGCTTGGCCCAGCTCAGTATTAGTTAGAAACAGCCTACAGATCAGTTTCTATCATGTGGCCAAACTTTATCACGACTTGTAACTCCCAACTTTTTTTTGCATAGAGGTTCATACCTACTATAATACGTTATTGTATTTAAGTGGATAAGGATTAATACAGAGTATGTAACCAATATTTTAGAAGATAATCAATGGGTATGGGTATAGTAATCAATGGGTATGGGTACTCGATTGGCATAATAATCACAAAGCATATTAATTCAAAGCATAATAGTTACAATTCCTAATTTCAATTGGCATATTGTCAGTAAGCATATTTTGAAAGGCATAATTTTGTTATGTCTAATATACATAACTACTAATGTTTTATAGCATAACATAAAAGGAAACATGACTAATTTGAATACTAATTAAAAAAAAAAAACTTTAATTGTGACCACCATTGGTGGGTTAGGTTAGGTCAGTGTTTAGAGTTTAGACCACTCTAAGCTAAGCAGGTGGAGCTTAATAATGCTTGTATGCATGTTGCACGCTGCATGCTTGCTTGCATGCTGTGCTTCCTTGCATGCATGCATGCATGCTTGCTTGCAAAATGCTTGCCGGGGGTGCAGGGGGGCTGGCCCCCCTGCTCGGGGGGGTCGGGGAGCCTGAGGCCCCCCGCTATAAAGAAAAACTTATTGTGTACTAGGTATGTTAGGTTAGGTTAGTGTTACATAAAACCTCAACTTATTATACACTTAAACCTTCCTCAGGAATCAATCTATCATTTGGTGAAAACCGCATGAAAATCCATTAAGTAGTTTTTGAGTTTATCGGGAACAGAAGGACAGACAGACGCGGCAACTTTGTTTTATAATATGTAGTGATATAATATAATACAATCTTAGATCTCCCGATTAGAGATGGGCAAAGGGTTTAAACCCAAAGGTTTAAATTGGGTCTTTTTGGTTTGAACTAAAAACCCGTTTAAGGCTATCAATGTCTGATGAAATCATCATCATCATCATGAGCCTCTTTGAGCCCATTTCTGGACATAGGCCTCTCCCAAATTCTTCCACTGGCTCCGGTCTTGCGCCTCCGTCATCCAGTTGTGTCCCGCTTGTTCTCTGATGTCGTCAACCCATCGTTTTGGAGGGCGGCCTCCTGGTCTTTTGTCTTCCCATGGTCTCCATTCAAGGATCCTTCTCGCCCATCGTCCTCGATCCATGCGAGCTACGTAACCCGCCCAACTCCACTTACGCTCCGAAAATAATTGCACCACGTCTCTCACCCCCGTTTTTCGCCTGATTCATTTATTCCTTTTCCTGTCACACAAAGTAATTCCAAGCATAGCTCGTTCCATCACCCTTTGCGTGACTCTAAACAATGTCTAAACTTTTCAGCTGATCGTTCGGTGAGAGACATGGTTTCTGAGCCATATGTGAAGACGGGCATGATACACTCTTCAAATGCTTTTGCCTTAAGTTTTATCGGCAGTTTACTCCACAGTATCTTTTTATTTGCACTGAATGCTGCCCAGGCCTAGGATATCTACTTCTATCTACTTCTGGTCTGGTTGGTGCTGACCAGCGTAATCAGTCTGATGAAATAGGTACATACCAAAAATAACTTTTGAAAAAAAAATGTATTTTCAACCTTATACCTACCTATAGTATGAAAGTATATCTAAAAAAAGTTGGGAGTTACAAGTCGTGATGAAGTTAGGCCGCATGATCGAAACTGATCTGTAGACTGTTCCTAGCTAATATTGAGCTGGGCCAAACTGTCCTTACAAACCATTCCATACGGCGGCGGGTTAAATAGCGCTCTTTTCTCGGCATTATTCTAAAAAATATAAATGTCCAAGTTTAGCTAATAGGTCAAATGTGGTATCATATTTCGAAAAATTGAATACTGTAGAATTAATTCGTGTTATAAAAAAATGGAATTAAAGATTTATTTTTTATAAACACCTGTACTTTTTTTCAATTTTTCATTAATTATCAATACTTAAAATATTTTCTATCCCAAAATAATAAAAAAACCGGGATAGAAAGAGTAGTTATTTTTTATTTAGATATTTTTTGCGACTGAAAACGTACAAAAAAACGGAATTTTAATTATTTCAAAAACTATTAAACTTTCCAGAAAAAGTTATTTAACAAAAAACATTCGTTTTGATCTCATATATGACTAATTAGCAGGAATACGTCATATTTCCAGTAACCCTGTTTACAGGAGTGAATTTCCACAACCGTAAATGGTAATAGAACCAGAAACAGTTCTCCCTCGTGGTCCCATTAATAGGTCAAATTCCTGGGAGCACAACAGTAATAGGACTACAAGAAATAGTTCTCCTTATGGTACTGCGAGAAAACAGCGGAAAGAACTTGTTCAAGTAGCTACCAAAAACCCGGTCCTGAAAAAAGAGACATGATACGCTTCTGCACCTAAATAGTAACATCCCCGTTACCATAGTAACACGTGCTCTGCCTAGTGTCTCTGTTGATAACAATTATCAATTGAAATCGATTGAAACCGCAGTTACATATTGCTGCTTTAAGTTCTTACTTAAAGCAGCAATATGTAACTGCGGTCACATGAGTCTTCCCTTTATGGCAGAACTTATTATGTCATAAACTTCATGTTGCAGAAAATCGTTTGGCATACACTCATTTATCATATACTTAAAACGCATAATTTTGTAAGCCAGAATCATCTTTTGGCATACATTTTAAATAGTAGAATCATCATATCGCAGAAAGTTCACAGTCAGAACCATCATATCGCAAACAGTTTATAGTTAGAATCGTCTTTTGGCATATTTCATAATCTATAGTCATTAAAAGGCAGAACTATCATAAAACAGACAGTTTATAGTTAGAATCATCTTTTGGCATACATTTCATATAAATTCATATTTAGAATAATTTTGTATTTCTTACATGTATGTTTCATGCTGCATGCATCCTTACATGTAAGCAAACAAACATGCATGCAAGCAAGTAAGCATGCATGCAAGCAGGCTAGCAGTATGCAAGCAAGCATGCAGCATGCAAGCAAGCATGCAGCATGCGAGCAAGCATGCAACATGCATGCCTGCGAGTGGTCAAAACACTAACTTTACCTAACCTACCTAGTGCATTTAATGTTTTTCTTTGCACCCCCCGGCATACATGCAAGCAACCAAGCATGCATGCAAGCAAGTAAGCAAGCATGCACGCAAGCGATGACATGCAGCATGCATGTCATCGGCATAGCAGCGATTTGTTTCTGTCGTTGACTTTTGTAGCACAAAATTACAAAAATGCAAGAAATTGACTTTTAAAGACAAATTTTTTATTCAATTTATTATTAACAGGTTAAAAATGTTTTTTTTTTTTTTTTTGGATGGACAATATGCCCAATGACATTATTCTAAATTAAATTCTGCCATATTTGTAGTATACCAAGTGAAATTATACCAAATAATTGTCGACTAAATAAACGTTATGCCAAACGAAATTATGCAAATAAAAATTTTGCCAAAGGCATTTATGCCAAATGAAATTTTGCCATCTCAATAATATGCCATTGTAAATTCGGACAAATAAACATTCGGCCTAATAATAATTATAATAAACAATTTTTATGCTTTAAAAATATTCGTTTAAAGAAGATTATGCCAAGTGTGTTATGCTAAATAAATTTCGGAGCATCTAGATTCTGCCAGATAGAGGTAACCCTTGTCACATTGGTTTTAACTAAAGCATTAATGTAACTGCTATTTCTGTCAGAGTTGATTGCAACAAAAAGTTACAAAATCAGGGGGCCGATCTAACTGCGATCCGGTTTCGGTCCGGTTCTGGTCGAATCCTGGTGCCATCTACACAAACGCTTGCACTATTAAAGTATTCATATTTCGGTCGGCGATCGACTCAATCTTGCTCAGGTCAGAATATAAGAAAAACAAGCGCAGTAGTTTCCTGGTGCAAAAACTCTTTTCCACGTTCATTCCCCAAGTTTCCAGTCTCCCGTCGTCCGTGACCACGGCAGCTGCTAAGGTGCTGAAACGTCGGAAAAAATAAAAAAAATCATATCAAAACCGCGCTAAGGGCAGTATATTCCAAATTAACCTATTTTTGATTCAGTGGTTAATAGGGTTTTCGGACCCGGGTACCCGGGTCGGGTATACCCGGGCATACAAGAGTATTCGGAACCGGGTAATAATTGGTCTTCAATAGGGATGATGACTAATGAATAAAATAACGAAATACTAATAAAAATCGTAAACATATTAAACTTTTAGAGTAGCTTGTATACCTCTTGGTTTTATATATTGAGTATTATTTGTTTTACCTTTCAAAGTTGGGTTGGACAAGTCCATTTAAAAAGTATAAAATTTATTAAAATAAAAATACCTTTAATTAGTCCATAAAATTTATAGCAAATTTGTGTAACATCCGGACCGGATTTTGATAAACACAATATTTAATATAGCTGCTGAACAAATTTCCTACGCGTTGCATATAAACTACTCAAGCATGACGTCATAACTGAGTAGCCGTTAGTATGAAGCGTTTTCGGCTGAGTCCAATTTTGTGCATTTCAAACTGTGATATCTCGGGCAGTTTTCATGCTAGCGAAATAATTATTTTACCGATGTTTCTTTTTTTGAGAGGTAATTTATGTAACATAAAATAAAAAAAAAATAGTTATCATGCCCATTCGAGGCACGCCTCCTCCAATCGCGCACGGGTTTATTGCAGCATAAAACCGTGCGAGATTGGAGGCGAAGCTACCTACTATTGGACACGGAAACGTAAATACGCGCTAGCTTTAAACCAACAACTATTCATCATGAATGCGACAGACAGTCCCCTATGTAGAGGATGCCTGGACGCAGAGGAAACAGCCGCCCACGTGATCCTGGTGTGCGTGGGTTTGGCCGCACAACGGGCACAAATCCTCAAAGACGCGAGGTCGCTCCTAGATGCCTGTGAACGCCCCATGAGGCTTCTGCGCTTCTGGAAGTAGCTGGGATGGCTTGACTAGCCATACCGATGCTGTGTTCACGCATGACGGACCAAATGGGAGTCTAAATGCGGAGAAAAGAGCCCATCACCAATACCAATACGTAAATACGTTACCCGGACTACAAGCACAGCACTTCCGGGTTGAGCCCTCATGTGGTAAAGTCGTCAGCGCAATGAAACTTTAGTATTTTTTTGATTAATGTCACAGACTTAATAATAGTACAATGTTTTAAATCGATACATATTATAGAACAAAGTCCTCTACCGCGTCTGTTTGTATGTCTGTTCACGATAAACTTAAAAACTACTGCACAAATTTTCATGCGGTTTTCTCCAATAGATAAAGTGATTCATGAGGGTGTTTATAAATATAAATTTGTCAAGTTCAAGTTTTATAAAATTTAAGCCGCCTTACCTGGGAGCTTTCATCCAAAACACCGCCTAATCCCTTTAAGATATAACAAAACAAACTGTTAGGTTACTGTAAAACTTACTTTAATTATTGCCCATAATTAACACATTATTATTTAATTTACCAAACGAGTTATCACAATAAAAAGTAATTTTGGTCATCATGAGTCTATCATTGTCTGAAGTTCTTTAAATCTGCCATGGGACTAATCACAAATATTTATCTTTGTGAATATTAATCTTTGTGATAATCGCGCCAATAATTATTTTTATATGTGTAAAATATCAATATTTAATAATATTGATTGATAAGATTCTTTTAAATATTGTTGTAGTAAATACTTCTTAAAATAATAAAAAATTGTTTTAAAAAACAAAAAACCGACTTCAAAAAACCTACCTCTAAAAAGCAAGAAATTATATTCGTAATAATAAAAACACGTCTATTGAAGTCGGGTGGGGCTGGAGTATAAATTCCTTTTTAGAATTCTAAAAGCCACACCCGACTTCAATAGACGTGTTTTTATTATTACGAATATTATTTCTTGCTTTTTAGAGGTAGGTTTTTTAAAGTCGGTTTTTTGTTTTTTTAAACAATTTTTTATTTTTTTTATTTTTAGTGTAGGTACCATTTGTATTAGGTAGTGTAGGTATATTATTTAGGTAGAAAACTCGGGTCAGCCAAACGTGAGTTAATCGCGGAGAAACATACATACATGCGGGTCAAACTGAGAACCTCCTTTTTTTAAGTCGGTTAAAGAACTACACTAAAGATATCCCTTTTCCAACAAAGAAATAATTATCTTATTCAGTTCATAAACAAAGAAGTTATACGACTGATCATCGAGGTAGTTCACACAAAATCATACTACTTTGGTGCTTTTTTCAAGATTACTTGAAAAGTACTGAACCGATTTCAAAATTAAAAAAAATGGGACCAACTTGAAATTTTACCTAATGTAATAACGTTTGAATCATTTCAATCGGTTCAGCCGTCTTCGAGTAATCGGTGTACATACAAAAAAAAGGGTCGAATTGAGTACCTCCCTCCTTTTGAAGTCGGTAAAATGGAAACTAATTTGGCTCTAAATATTTCCGCAACATGGTATTGTCACGCCGCGGGGGTCAAAGAGTACGATTGGTCTGCTGGGGGTGCATTCCAGCAGACCAATCGCAAAATAATTGATCACCACCGAGTAAATTTTTACCATCAGCGCGTTTCTCACACCGATGACGGGACTCGAACGGGACGGAAACAGACTTTTGGAGCGAATGTAGGTGACAAACTGAAGTTATTTGTTTTCTTTTTGGGTGTTGTTGGAAGGTCAAAATTGGCAAAAAAGGAAGGAACCGAAGCAAAGTGAGGGCGGGTCGCTAGTGTGTAATAAAAACGTTACTTGCCTGTGGTCCCCTAGTCTAGTTCCCCTTGGGTTACCACGAGCAAATATATTTTTACCCGTGGAACCCCCTGAATAACAAATCTACTCCTTATTAAATATATTTTTATTGTCCGTGGTACCCCACCACAATACACCCAGCTATATACACCCAGATTTCAATCTGACATAAAAAAGATTAGGGGTACCACGGGCCATATGATTTTCCTATGGTACCCCTTTCCCCCTTGGGTGTTTCTCGGGCTAAAATATTAATTTGGTCTTGGTACCCCAAAGGGGGCTAGACTGCTTTCACACACACAGCTTTTTATTCATTACTTGCCCGTGGCCCCCCACGGACAAGTAACGAATAAAAAACTATGGCAAAGTCAGTACTTTGCCATAGTTTTTTACATCAGTATGTGGTACCCGTCACATATCGAAGACATTCGCTTGGACGTGACGAGCTATTTTTATTTAATTTGTATGGGGACTGTAAAGATGATTGTAATAAAAGAAACGAACATTTCTAGGTACAGGCGTAGCGCTTGATAAGGCAATAAGAGCCAGCGGGCTTTATAAGGACATAGTGGCATACAGTGGCGTACCAATAACCAACCTCGATTTTGTGGCGGCCTTGTTCGTCATCTGTTTAGTATGCACCGTGATGGCCAACGGGATGTCTGGTGTGCCTATGGTGGTCGTTGCGTTGCCCTTCGTCTTGAATATGGTATATTTTTAATATTTACTAAGTTTATCCCTCTGGCCACTAGCCTCCCATGACTTCGCTCCCATTTTTTTTTGTCCCGGGGAAAATGCCTTCGCATACCACCCCCACACACTAAAAACCCCGTGGTGTTCCTTCCGCGCATTGGACGAGGACAGGCGGGATCGGTGTGGCGGTCCCTTCTGACTCCCTCTCCTTGGGGACGCCAAGCGTCTCCCTACGGTGTGGCACTCGGGAACACCCGAGTGCTCTTCCACCTCCAGGGCCTAAGTGGACGACAGAATATGACTTCGCTCCCATGGGATCCGTAATATAATTTTTAGACTCCCATGAGTTTCTGAGATTTATGTTTTCCTGGTATTTTGAATATAAAATTATTTTTTACATTATATTTTAGCTAAAAAATAAAAACCCTTCTAGATTGTAACTGAACAACTTTTCTATGGGACTCTAAATTCGCGTAAAAATGTCGGCTGTTTCTTACTTTTTGATGTTTTCGTATTTTCTAAAACAGGATTACCTAAACCTAGAGAAAGGACTTTTATATATTTTTAATATCCTGTGTCCGGAGGGAAATTATTAATAACTATCCAGCTATTCTTACTATTAATATAAATGCAAAAGTTTGTTCACGTTATAACAGTAACTAACTACTCAACCGACCGATTATCCTGAAAAGACATTGCTAAGTAGGTATGCGCAAATACATTGTTACAATCATGAGATAATATTTCTTAGTTTCAAAATTGCAAATTTGACATTTCTTCAATGTTACTAGTTTTCATTATCGTCGTTTGAAGTTGACTTTTTAGAACAAAGACGTACAAATGCGCCCGCTTGGAATAAAATATTGTTTGTAGTCACTAAAAACACTTCTTAATATAATAATAATAACACTTTATTACTTTTTTCAATTATAATTACAATATAATCCATAAAACACGGTATCAATCACTTTGTATTGGTGTCTTGGCACTTAAAAGAGGGAGCCCACCTTTAAATCTCTGTAAAACTATTTTTGTTACAGAAATAAACATTTTTTCATTTTCATTTTTTCATTTTCATTTGTATTGTCTTGACTCAGTTAAAATGGCGGACACAGATTGCTCATGGATTTGACAGCTTGTTACTCTAATTCATTCTATTGAATGAGATTGGACTGGGGTATTGAATGAACGCAGATTTATTCCCCTATCCACTTTACACTTTATCCTCTATACAATTTATGTTAAAAAAAACTTTAAATTGTAACTTGAAAAAGTAATTTTATTACAATTGATTTTTTCAAATTAACATTACCTAATGAGGCTACTAATTGGTGAACACAAAATATTAGTATTTGGAAACTATAACTAATAACTTAATTTCTTAGAATACATAGGAATTTCAAATTGTTTTATAACTAAAGCTCTCCGAAATTGACAAGAAATGAATAAACCAGTTTATCGATGTTTTAATGCATAATTGTACGCGTTCCGACTATTTTGGACCTGTCCTTCGTGTTATAGTTGCACCAACTAGTGCTCAGAACGCGTCATGGCTTTTCTTCATTTCTACAACGCGTTGTGGTCGTTTGGTATGTTGACCATGACACGAATTCCGCGTTGTGGCATTTTGGCAGTGACCAGAACGCATTGTGAGCGTTTTTTTCGCTCAAAGACCGATTCCGGTCTGTGAGCCTAACATACATAACAAAATTTATAATCTTGACAGTTTAATCTGAATGTCTTGCTAAGCGCAAATCTCGAGATCAGCTGAACCGATTTCGCTAATTCTTTTTTTGTTGTGTTTGTTATTGGAGTAATTGACAATCGCTTCAATTGCACGCGTAAATGATCAATTTTTCCGTCAATGGGCGTCAATTGCGGAAAAATTGACAATCGCAATTGATTGTTACTGGTGGGCTTAAGACAGGACAACGTCTGTCGGGTCAGCTAGTACAATAAATATTATTCTACCTAAAAATTATTTTTTTTTTAATATCATAATAATGTCGCAGACTGTACCATAGATAATACACTATATAATTCAAAGACTGTACTGTGAGTGTACAAAGACAAAAACAAAGTAGTTAAATACAGAATTGGTCAAAGGAAAAAGTGGCCATTACAATAACAAGACATTGACATCATACCAAAGGTCTCAATGGTTTTTTCTAGGCTAGAGAACCAATAGACATCACGTGGCAAAATAACATCTATAGAGCTGCCCTTGGAGTGGGCATTGCAGGCTCTTTGGGTTTCATGTTTCCATTCTTGAATACTCCAGCATACATATGCCATAATGTGGGGAAGGTGCCGATGCGGAAAATGGTAAGAATTAATTACAATAACTATTGTAGCCACAGTCTCATTACCTTCCTTACCCATAATGCAAAAACTAATTTATCATTCCGTTACCGACTTCAAGAAGGGTAATGTTTGTGTGCTTAGCCATAATATACTTAGGTGACGTTTTTGAGCGCAGCTGTACAGTACGAGGCATGTACGTATCTTGAATTTTTTTCGATATAGTGGGGATAAGTTCGCCCATATGCTCTTGTGAGCGACCAATAGCGCGCGCCCCTCTCCCACCGCCCGCGCCCCTCACCGCTACGCATGCCCAAAATACGCGTTTCGCGCAATCCCCACCCGATTTCAACTCGTACGCCTCGTACTGTACGTGTTACAAAACTACGAGTAATGCTGATTATTGTAGATAGGGACTAGGTACCATCAAACTAAACAACTTTTACTATGGCACCAACTCTGAAATTGCGAAAAAAATCTGCTGTTTCATACATTTCGATATTTTTGTTATTAATTTTTGTATGAAACTAATTTTTGTTAAATGTATTTTTTGTCAGTTTTTAATACAAAACGTCTATTGAAGTCGGGTGGGGCTGGAGGATTTATTTTAAAAGTCCCACCCGACTTCATTAGACGTTTTGATTAACAATGATATGCGTAACTCATGATTTGAATGTTATTTATTGCTTTTTAGAGGTATTTTTGAAGCTGTTTTTGTTTTCCGGTTTTTTTGTCGGTTTTTTTGAAGTCGGTTTTTTGTTTTTGATCATTTTTTTTCTTTTTTTCTTTTTAGTGTACCTTCTGTATTAGGTTGCTAATTACTTTATATATTATCTTCTCTAGTAGGTAATATTACTAAGTAGATAAAACATGGGAAGACCCACGAAGGGCGCGGGAGGGCTTAAAAATATCGGTCTCAAGAAACAGAAAAGGAAAAAGCTAAGCGATTATTACATTGCGACACGAAAATTCGGTTAATTAAAGAGATTGGGCTATATGACCCTTCACGCAGGCTTGATGTGGCTTTTAAAGTGTCTTCCGAAGCACGTAGGAACTCGAGATAGACAATTTTCAGCCATACTATGACCAGCCCTTGCTGAATATAGAATGTTGCTTAACCACAACAATCGCAGAACGCGGCGATATCAAAAATACATTATATTACGTATGTATACGTCCATGCGGCATCGCAGATAATAATATGCGCAATCAATCACCCCAGGTGCCGACTACGTATAAATACGTAAATTTAAGAATGTATGGTGTCCACATTTGATAGTATTCAATGTTTTTAAAATCTGAAATTTGATGGAAAGTGGCAGATTCGTTACACGATCTTATAGTGACACTATCGAATCTACCAATTTCGATAGTTTTATTCGTTAACCGTTACTTAAATATTTTATAACGCAAAAAAACAAAGGGAACAATATTTTCTGTCACCTTAAAACAAATAGCAACTAAATAATAACGAATTAACCTTAACCAAACCAACACTCCTTCCCTTTTTCACATCTCAGAGAACACTAACGAATCAGGCGGTTTTGATCTGCGCCTGTATACCGTCGTGCTGGAACAGTATCGAATTTACCTCATTCGATAATGTTCGTCGCTCACAATGTGAAGTTTCAATAGTGTTCGATTCAAAATCTCACGAAATAATACAGTTTTCAAATAAAATAATATATTTTCCTAATAGTATCATAATTGCTCTATCCATTGATGCAATAATATAAAAATCGAGATTTTGCGGATTCGATACTGTTCGTTGCGGCAGTCGAATTGTTTGTTACCCTTTAGTCTAGCCTAAGTCAAGCTAGTTAGGAGTACTATTACGTATTCTTTGGTTAGGCTTGAAATCAGTTTTGAACTTTTGATGGTAACATTATAATGTTTGTTACAGGCAAAATATTCTATATTGAGCGCATTTATATGCTGCATTGTTCTTTGGGTAGCTCTCGTTATTTACGCGCCAGTCATATTCGATCCCACGGAAGGCAGCGTCGTCTGTTCAAAGGCAGTGCGTGTTGGATCAGCAGGTGGATCGGGGGAAGGAAGTGGAGTGACGAAGGTGACGGAAGCGCCGACGGAGGCGCCGACGTAGGTGACGGAGGAGGTGGGGTAGTGACGGAAGGGGGGGATGAGGCAGGAGGGGGGAGCGCGGCGAATGGGAGTGACACCGGGAGTGAGGGGGATGGGGGGATGGGGGAGTCAGAAGAGTCTGATTCTGTTTTACTTGAATAGTATTAAAGCATGAGCTTAAATACACCGTTAATTTGTAAGTACCTATATATCTAAACATTTAATAGGGATAGCAGACCACGTTTCTGAATATGAACGTGAAGTCAAAAGTCAAAAATTAATAGTTTGAAAATATCTGAAATAATCTTGATTAATCTTTTATCTTTTCAATTTATTTACGTAGATAAACAAAATAGTTTCTTTTGAATACGTGCGTGTAATTCTGTAAATGAACTCTAAAAATCCAGAAATCAGTAAAATTTTGGGACACAAACAAACTTTAATATCTTGACCAATCATTAAATATTCAAACTTTTAACTGTTCATACTCGATTAGAATAGGGAAGAATTACACCCATTTCATTTTTAGTTATACTTAAAAACTAACCGTGTATAGTCAGATATGACTCTGAAGCGCGCAAGCAAATAGAATAAAATATGTTTATTTTCATTTGGTTGTTTCAATTACATGTAAGTGTGTAGCTGTGTAGTCTTATCAATACCATGGTAATGGTACCTATCTGGCCCTGTCCTTGAAATAATAGTACTGTCATGTCACCCGTGGTACATTTTAACTCGCGAAAATGGTTACCGTTTGCCTTTATGATATTAGTTATTTATTATGCCATCATAGATACTTAAACCTTCGATCATATCTGATCGAAGACTAAAACCCATGTTTTGCTTAACGCAAGTATCGCAACCCGCCGTAACCTATACCTACATATAATGTTAAATCAAAAGTCACCAAGAGTAATATTTTTTTAATTATCGAGGTCTACATGCTTTAGTGGCTTATTCCGTTTACGTAAAGGACCATTCACACAGCTCCGGCGCATCTCGCCAGCCGGCGCGTTCCCGGCAGCGATATTAGATTAGAAATGCCTGTGGGATACAGACACCACCTGCTCTGTACCGCTCTGGGTTTTTCTGATTAAATAACTCGAAATAGCCTGTGTGTTTCAGAACATCGCTTGTTCTGTAGCGCGCGGGGTTTATCGACTAAAAATTTAATAATATCACCCTAAAAAGCCTGTGGAACACAGACAATCCAGAAAATTACAGTTCATAGTGCTTAAAGTATTCCTTTTTTGTGTTTCGATAAACTACGTAGATTATTGATTATACTTAGTTATACTGGTGATATTTTTTACTAAAGTGGTGTAATTTTTTGAGTTTATCCTACTATTAATATTAATTTATTGTAAATGGGAAAGTTTTTTTTCTCTCAATCACATAAAAAAGGCGGACTATGCTAGATAGGATATATTGGGATGAAATTTAGCACACAGATAGTTTTTTTAACTTGGACTATAAGATAGCAGACTTTGGTTCCTAAGATCGTTGCGGGCGGAAGCTAGTGGCTATAATAATAATATTGATAAAGCGCATTTTCAATTTTCGTGGATAATTAATAAAAAATACCTACTTATATTTTATTGTATGACTAATATGACATAATAATAAGTGTGAAAAGCACAAATATTTTAAAATTTGTTTTTTGAGTTTTATTAATTTCGAATTATTCTTTTTCATCAACCTCTTTGTGTTATAAATAAAAATATTACGAAAGAAGACAAAACATATAACATCATGAACAACAACATTTTGTTCTACGACTTTTCCAAACACAGACAAAAAACAATCGACTTTTCATACAAAAACTCGATCAGCTGTTTGGATATTTCGAATATTTTTTTTCTGTTTTCGGAAAAGTCGTAGAACAAATGTTGTTGTTTATGATGTTAGTAATCCACTACTGCGAGGTTGTTGGTGTTTTACAAATAACCCTGTATATTTAAGAAACAAAAATTAAAACAGGTACTTTCAAGTCCATTCTTTTACACAAAATGTAAAGAAAGTTAAAATTTAATCAATACCTTGTGCTGTTTCCGAGAAATTTTACAAATTATGTTTTCATTAATTCGTCATCAGTTGTTATCAACAGCTGTCTTTTGAAGATTTGTTTCTAAAAGGGGGTGCCCAAAAATAAAATTTCTTCCCATATATTTTTTTAATAAGGTAAAGGTTCTTTTGATAAGTAATTTAGTTTAAATACCAGTTTCACAATACTGAGTACCTGACGTGTCTGTATCGCTCGGGGTATTTATGTTAAGAAAATCACAGCCCAAGGTGTCTGTGTTCCACAGGCTTTTTAGGGTGATATTATTAAATTTTTAGTCGGAAAACCCCGCGCGCTACAGAACAAGCGATGTTCTGAAACACACAGGCTTTTTCGAGTTATTTAATCAGAAAAACCCAGAGCGGTACAGAGCAGGTAGTGTCTGTACCCCACAGGCATTTCTAATGTCGCTCCCCGGCAAGGCAAACAGGGTTGCCACTTTTTTGTTTTAATGTTGTTGTTATAATCGGTAGAGAAGAAAGTACTGGTGTGGAAATAAAGAATTATTTATTTCAACTTTTAAAAACATTTTTTTAATTACTTTTGGAAATATGTTGGTAACTTTATTAGACTTAATTCACCTATAATATTAAGTGCAAGTAGGTAATATTTTTCGAACTTAAATACAATATATATATATATACAATATATACATACAAATAATATGTGTGAATTTTGGGTAAACAAATGAATGTCGGAAAAACAATTGAAGATAGGAAAACAGTAGTCTGTAGTCTAGTGGTATGTAGTTAAATTATGACATCATCCGTGACGTACTCAAACCTCAACAATTTCTAAACGGATTTCAAAAAAATGTTTACTAGGCTTCATAGGTATGAATATGTTTTTATATTATATCTATAAAACTGTATTAGGAATCAAACCTATTACTTCTCATTAAAATTTTCTCTAAATTTGTGAAAAAAATCCCCCAATCTACAGCTTGACCATAAAGAGTTGAAATTAAATAAAATGGAACTTAAATTATTCAATACAAAATATACTCAGTGTTGCCAAATTATTCGTGATTTTGACGTGTTTATATAGAAAGTGGCACCCTCAATTTTTGTCAGCTCTTTATGGTCAAGCTGTACCAACCCTGCTTACCGTGCCGGCGACGCGCCGGTGACGTGATGGCCGGCGCGTCACCGGCGGCGTGTGTGAACAGTGTAGTACAACTTACAACTAAACAACTTGTAACTATATTTTTGACGTTGACGGGCCGGCGACGCGCCGTTGATGCGCCGGAGCTGTGTGAATGATCCTTAAAATGTCACTAAAATACGATCAAGTATGATGGGGTGGAGATTTTCCGAGTATCCACCTTAGGGTGGCTGTTTCAGGGCGGATAATAAGCCCCGTCGTAGAGTTAATTCACCTGAGCTAAGTCACCTGGGTGAATAAAGTATAATAATTGGTACACTTAATTCACCCAGGGGAATAGGTGGATTAAGTATACCGATTAGTATACTTAATTCATCTGTAATTTTTTCAGTATTATTTAATGCACCCAGGTGAATTAAGTAAATCGATTAGTGTACTTAATTTTACTGTTATTTTTTCCGTTATTGTTAAAAAGTTACTACGAGACGAAAGAAATAAAAGAAATTAAACAAACTAATAGTCATAAGTACATGGAATTTACTAAACCAACTAAATAGCCATGAAAAACATAAAAAATATAAAGCTTTCTAACATATTAGGACTCAATTATTATTCAAAGGGGGTCACTAATCGCTCAACACGAATTATATGGCAACATTGGAAACTTTTTTAAATCTATAATGTTAAAAAAAAAATACTTTCCGTTTATTAATGCAAAATGTAATATTAGACTGGTATATTACCCCGTACTCAGGTTATACTGAACAAAATACAGAATTGAATCAAGTCTACTAACAAGTAGGTATACTTAATTCACCTAGTAGGTTGTAATGATTTTTTTTTTTTACCCCCGGGGTATTGATGGTATTTACCCCACTGAAAATTTTAGTCGGTAGAGCAAAGGGGTCATGTGGATTCGCGTGGCCATGGACTAACTATAATTTTGGGCGCCGTCAATATCAATGAAAGGAAAAGATTAAAAAGATTAAAGTGTCCACAGATCGAAACAAAGTGAGTTTAATAAATCAAACCAAGATTTATGTTGAAACAAACATTTATTTAACGTATTGAATAACTAACACAAAGTTAACAACTATTCGTTAAGAAACGTGTCATAAAAATATTTAAAACCACTTGGGTTATAAGGGGTTTAATGAGCAATCCGAAGGGTTAAAGTGAGGTCACACATTATATTTCAATACGCATTACCTTGGGAACCCATACTAAAGTTAAAACCGCACGAAGGCAAAATGGCATAACAGGGGCCCTTAACAAGTTCAAGTAAGACCATACATTGATCACAATAATAATACCCTTGGGACTCACTATAAAATTAAAACCACTAAAGAATGAAGGATTTATAACTAGAAACCCTTAAAAGTTAAGGTGAGGACATATTCGCTCGCTTCCAGCCAGTCGGACGGAATAAGTTGCCGGCTGTCTAGAAACGAACCTATATGTACCTACTGACAGGACTTATGCTAAAATACAAATCACTTATTATCTTAACACAAGACATTCATACTAAAATAGAATTATTTATACATCCTGGCTCAAGACCAGGGTTTACGCTGAACCTCAATTAATTTAAAATATGTCCAAGACATTTATGGGCTGTAGACCTGCTTTGGACTAAATTGAACATGACCGCGAGTAACCTTTGCAAATTTATAGGTACTTAGGGTGAAAAGGTTTAACTGAACGTGGATTGATTCCCGTGATACATGTTACGGAACACTGCTGCTACGGTAATTATGAAAGAAATCTTCAGAATACCTCGGTTATGATGATATACTTATTGCAGACGTAATGTATACCACGTGCTGCGACATCGGCGGGCTTTATAGCGAAGTTAAGCCTTAGTCCTGACGCAAATTTTGAGGTAAACCATGGAACTGGAATCATTCACGGCGCATATTTATAGCGACTCTAAGCCATACTCTTGACGTAAATTTTGGGGTAGACTATAGGAGCCCTATAATTAAAGGATAAAGTTACCCAATTGTGGTCACATTAAACACGAGGTTGTTTTACAACAAATATTATAACCAAGTTGATATGCTTACCAAATTGGGCTTGAACCACTACAGGCTTCTATCTCATAAGATACATGTTGAAAGATAAATTAATAGCCTCGAGCCCTGGGAAACAAGACACAAAATTACAATTTTGACACCACTTGCAAAAACAGACAAATAATTAAATTCACATTCTTCTCACTCACCACTTAAAAAGATGCTCAACGCATCATGAAATTAATGACAAAAACCCCCAAGGTGTTACAAAAACCTGGGGTTTCACATTACTACAATACTGCAACTCTTCGATAAAGGTGCAGATAAGCGAATGAATCTCAAAAACTTCCGGCCAATTACGACCTGTCATTGTTGGAAAATGTCCAGAAAAATCTCGAATGCCATAGACACAAAGCCTACGCCAATAGACAAACTACAGTGTATGAAAACACTTAACCTTTACATGAATATAATTATTAAAATCTTTAACTAACATGCCAGACATTAACATTTACTTTAATTATTTAAAATAACAAATAAGACATATTTATTTATCTTATTTTATCGACAAAGTATAAGTTTATTGGTCTGTGGGACTAGCATAACGAATGAAGCGCCAAACGTCACATCTGACAGTTGTCACTTGTCTGTCAATAGATAAGTCAGCTGTGAGATGTGTAAACAAGAAAATTTATTTATTTTAATTATCAAAAAGTACTAAAATTCTTAGTGAAGGATGTTTCAAAATGAATTTAAGTGAATGCCCGAATGCCGGAATGTGTGGTACAATCGCCGACATTCGCTAAGCTACTAGAAATGGACTCAAACAAAAGGTAGAAATTTGAATGCAATTAACTAACTTTAATCATATTAAAAACCACATGAAAACACTGGATGTGTTTTGTAATACCTATCTAAAGCTAATACCTAATGTTGCTTGTCCAACCTACATGACTATAGTGAGAATTTCACCATAAAAAGTACTTTAA
The DNA here is from genome assembly GCA_943789525.1 of Agriphila geniculea. NCBI lineage: Eukaryota > Metazoa > Arthropoda > Insecta > Lepidoptera > Crambidae > Agriphila > Agriphila geniculea. The sequence goes on from OX038874.1 coordinate 17,851,536, forward strand.
AATCAAATGCTTGTTATACCTATGAGGTATGAAAAAAAGGGTGTTACAAGGTAACGATTAAGTATAAGTTAACTTAATTCACCTAGGTGCATTAAGTATACTTATGAGTATACTTAATTCACCTAATCAAGAATCAAGTATACTCATATATGTAGGAGAAACATCATTTTCCTCGACATTCTCAGAGTTTCTAGGTTGATCGAGCGTCATTATGGGTCATGGGTGTAATGCAAGCACAATAAACAATCACTGCTCCTTAATACAACAGACTTTATTCAAAGTTTCAACAAGATATCACCTCACAATCTTCACATCAATAATTGCTTTACTAACTAGATACTTGAAATGGACAATGGAAATGGACTGACTAATTAGCCCGAGCAGCGGTTTCAAGGCACCGATCTCACTATATCTATCGTATCGTGTTCTATTAGATTAGGAGGCCATAACAAATTTGGTAACGATCGCGTAAGTGGCCGACTCTGGGTTTACAGGATGGAGAGGCACTCTCTGATGCTAAATATGTCAGTCTGTTTGCGTGAAGTGGATGCGTTCTTTTTATATGCAGGCTGAAAAAGGCTATAATTTTTTTTTCAATAAATTATAGCCCATGTTACTCGCTGATAATGTAGTTTTCTATAGGTGAAAAAATTTTCAAAATCGGATTAGTACTTCTTGAGTTTATACATTACAAACAAACAAAAAGTTAACCGCTTATACTTACGAAACAACCGAATTTTGGTCAGTCCTTACACAGTTCACGTGAGTAAAACTAGTACTTACCTTACTTGCTGTACTATTGTCAGCCATTTACCTTATTTTTTTTTTCTGGTAACGTTAACACATTTATAAAAAGAACGCAACCACTTCACGCAAACAGACTGACATATTTAGCATCAGAGAGTGCTTCTCCATCCTGTGAACCCAGAGTCAGCCACTTACGCGATCGTTACCAAATTTGTTATGACTTCCTAATATATATTTGTTTCTTTTTCAGTAATTCAAAAAGGCACAGTCATAGGCTAGGCGGAAGAAAACACACCTTTTTGCAGCTTCCTTTATTGTAATTATTTATAAATTACCTACTAAATTCTAACTCACCTGTTTTCCATAAACAGGACGTTGAAGTAGCTTAAAAAATACTTACCTAAACAACAATCCGATACTTACTGAATGGAATTTCCATACAAACATATATTTGTTATTACTTAGTCTCGGTATTTACCTAATCTCGAAGAAAGAAGAATAAGAAATAGAAATAGAAATTCATTTATTTTAATTCATATAAAATAAATCTACACTGCAATAACTTTATTTTTTTAAACTATAGACGTACATTGGAATAAACTCAATGCTAACATTAAAGCGCCTTTTAAAATTAAAGTAAATTAATAAGATTGATATTTTTTATTTCTTTGAATTCGATCAAACTTTTAATTATTCATTCTTAGGTTGGTGGCGTGGTTTTGACAACAGCCCATGTAGGTAATTCGTTTAAATCCTCCCATATTACTGGAGCGTAATAAGTCATGAAAATCCATGTCACTATTAGTGTTGTTATAGTAACTCCAGTACCAGCTTTTATCTGCAAGATAACATTATTCATTATAATAAAATGTAACTTTTTTCTGGAAAAAATAAGCATCTTACTAAAACTAGTAAAAAGTTAACGACGACGGCAACTCGTAGAAAAAACCGGCCAAGTGCGTGTCGAGCCACGTAGACTAGACGAAAATCCTCAATATCCGCTTCCTCTACCGTTTGAACGGCATTTTGTGAGCCATTTTGGCAACGTGACTTTTCCGATGTAAAAAAGCCTGCTGAATTCGGTTCTGAATGTTGCCAAGCCGAATTTTGGCTTCTAAAAAAGCTTCTAAATATTATAGTACCTATTTTGTATATTCTATGAAAAAGATACCAAAGATCGATGGAACAAAGGCACAGACAGAATACATAATAGCACAAATCAGAGGCAGTCAGCAGTCACTCAAATTGCGAATAACGATCGAAAGCGGCTGTTTGGAGCATGTCTATGAAATGGGGATATCAGACCACGTAAATGAACAACTTTTACTATGGGGCCAACCTCGAAATCGCAAAAAAAAACAGCTGTTCCATGGAAAAGTACAACATCGACTCGACTATAGTGTATGGAAAGCTGATTTTTTTCGCGATTTCGTGGTTCGCCTCATAGTGAAAGTTTTTCATTTACGTGGGCTGAAATCCCCTTTTCATTTTTAGATATACTTAAAATTAACGGTGTTTATCGTTTAAATTAAATAAGCAGTAAGTAATCTTTGAACAAAGTACAGGGCTCGTAATTACGAACAACTTTTTGTATGGAAGCAATCTTGAAATCGGAAAAAAGCAGCTGTTTCATACAAAATTGTTTGAAACTTTGCTAAATTTGTGAAACTGCAGATTTTATTTACACGTTGTATATTACGGCATCTGCGTTAAAATAATTATAAATTTATTTCTTACCATTTTACCGACTGGTATTTTTGCTGCACTTTGCACAACCAGATTTCCTGGCGTTCCAACAGGCAGCATAAAGCAAAAGGAAGCTGAGAATCCAACAACCATGCAATACCAAAGAGGGTTTGATTTATTTAGCTTTGCCTGAAATATTTCACAAAGTTACTAAAAAAAGCCGGACTGAAGCTGGCTCACCACCGGATCGGAGCCAAACCTTCGCCTCTTTATTCTAGTGGTACGCCAACCCGTGTAAGACGCAGGGGTCCTGGGTTGTTGAGGAGATTGTCCCCACGGACCCTCATACAGCCCTATGCTGTCGACATTTGGCGGCGAGTGGGCAGGTGCCGGGGTTTTTTAGTGGGTATTCCCTCCTCCTGGGATTCCACCGAGCTTTGACTTGGTGGAATTACGGGAGGCAGTCGTGGAGGGAGCTGCAACGCCGAAGTTGCGGTCCCCTCCTGCCGAGTCCCAAATACCCCCCTCTCGCTCACCTGCGGGAGGGAAAGCGCGTAAATGTGTTTTTCCTCGGCATATAAAAAAGGGGGTCCTGGGTTCGATTACAATTTGTACTCGGTTTGGTTGGTGGTAGGGCTTATTTTAAGTCCGCCTGGCTAGCCACCATCTTACCTAAGTCTGACGGCATAAAACTGTTTAAAAAAAAGTTGTGTTCCGGCAGTTAGCGGTAAGATAGCCAGTTCCACAGTGATGAGGATTCCGGGTGTAGTGCGCTTCCACCTTCGGCTTTAACATCACTTAACATCAGGCCCCTATTTCACAGACGTGACAATTGTAAATGACAGTGACAATTCGGTGCCCATGGCGTCAGCCAAATTGAATTTAGAAAATATACTGATCAAACTACTCACAGACACCGCAACGTATATCAAATTGTCATTGTAATTTACCATTGTCACGTCTGTGAAATAGGGGCCAGGGCCCTATTTCACCAAGTCTACATTTGTCAGTGACATATGTCGGTTAATTTTACAATTGTCATTACTTTAATTAGGGACAAGTATGTTGTGAAACAGCGATATTTTTTACAAGTCGACATATTTGTAGATTTGTCAGTAATTCTTGATATGAGATTAAAGCTGAGTCAAGTTTGCGTGACAATTGTGGACTTGTAAAAAATATCCCCTGTTTCACAACACAAATTGTCCCCTATTAAAATAAGGAAAGTACTGTAAAAATTGCCGACATATGTCACTGACAAATGTCAATTTGGTGAAATAGGGGCCAGGTGTTTTAAAATGACAAAAAACTGTAGGCTCGATAGATGGCGTTGATAAACAGGCAAGTGTCAACTGTAGAAAACTTGCGAAAAAAGAAAACACTGCTATTTAATGAAAACACGGCGATTAAGCCAGTTGCCAAACCCCTACATACACTGGCCTGCTAAAGTACTTCAGAGGCCTATTTTCATACAAACGAGGTAACTTTGATGCTTTGGTTCTCCGTCCAGGATTAAACGGGGTGTGATTTGATAATGGCCATTCAAAGAGTAAATGGAGGAAGCCCAGATCGCTAAAGAAACCCAATGGATTAGAAGAGTCATTTACACCAGAGACCAAACGGACTTTTTAGTGTTACATTTTCCATACTTTTGATGTAATATTAACTTGTTATTTTTTTAAGTTCAACTCTGACCTAAACGACTCTTCTAATCCATTGGGTTTCTTTAGCGATCTGGGCCTCCTCCATTTACTCTTTGAATGGCCATTATCAAATCACACCCCGTTTAATCCTGGATGGAGAACCAAAGCATCAAAGTTACCTCGTTTGTATGAAAATAGGCCTCTGTAGTACTTACTTTTGCAGGCCAGTGTATAACTATACACAGATTATAGAGGACAGACGTACAAACATTTTAATGTTATTATTAGTAACGTTGTTTTAAGTTTAATGTTAAAAATAAGGGATAAAGGTATAAGCTATGATAAATAAGGTAAAAAAAACTTACTATTGACATCCCTATGGGTGCCAAGATATTGGCAACAGCCACATTGGACGCAAAATTTGTTATGATTATCACACATAAAGCAATAATAAATATTATTGCAGGATTTGGAAGTTCTGCAAGGGGCTTTAATCTCTCTTCTAGTACCTGGTTCAATCCACTTACTCTGGCAGCATCAGCGATAGCACTACCAGCACCTTAAAATAAATGATATGTAATTTAATTTTTATTCATACTAGTTACTAGTGGCACAGAATAGATATAAATACTACCGTACAGAAAGGAAACTCTCCGCCCCGCCTCACAATCAATTACCTCACCTTACCCCGCGAGTTCATGTGTGTGCCGAATCTTGTGCTCATTCAATAGCCCTAGACTTCACGCACACGGTTGCGCATGTGCAAAAACGTCACTGTGTAGCGTCTGTGTAATTAGGTAGTTGAAACGCGGCGCTTGTGTAGAGTGCCCGGGGTGTGCTCAGGCGCGGTCCCGGGGGGGGTCACAGGGGGCATGACCCCCCCCCCCAAATCGTACATGTCACATAGAAAAAGCTTCTAAAAATTTACAAAAAGCTTTTTTTATTATTAGTGACCCCCCCAAAATTTCAGGTTGCGACCGCGCCTGGGTGTGCTAGTGGCATAAGAATAAATAACTCCATGAGCAGGGTTTTTGATTGGGTATTTCATAGTCTATTTTCAAAAACTCTAACACTACGGTACCTAAGCATGACGTCGACTAACCCTATCGAAAGGGAAACGATAGCGTTTCCCTTTCGATAGGGTTAGTCGCTTTCGATAGGGTTAGGGTAAGCTTTTTAATAGGGTTTCCTTATCAATTGGGTTAACCAAAAAAAGGGGTTTTCCGGTCCCAGATTTTATTATGCTACCGAGTCGCTAGAGCGGCGAAATTTTCTGGTAGGTACTTTTTACGTTTTCGCTGTAAACCAGCGTTATCTCATCAATGTGAAGAATTAAGTGAAGAACAATAGAAGGAAAAAGCGAATATCCTTTTTAGGGTTCCGCATCCAAAGGGTAAAAACGGGACCCTATTACTAAGACTCCGCTGTCCGTCTGTCTGTCTGTCTGTCTGTCTGTCTGTCTGTCTGTCACCAGGCTGTATCTCATGAACCGTGATAGCTAGAAAGTTGAAATTTTTACAGATGATGAATATCTCGACGGGTCCCAAGAACAAAATCTTATAAGTCAAAATGAATTTTATTATTTTAATGTATTTGTTATCACATTAGCTATACGGGAATGTAATATTTTTTTTGTCATACGTTTACTTTATGATATAATCAATCGAACATCATCTTATCTGAAGTGTTATCCAACGAACAATAGATGATCAAACGAACTTCTAAGTGAAGTTCGATCGCTATTATATAAGTCGTTTCATTCGAAGATATAATTTATAAACAATGTAGTCCCTTTATCCTACAGGCAACATCGCACGTCTTTAGAGTAACTTATTCATTAAAAAAAAAAAAAAAAGTATGTCTCTGCTAGCTGTCAATGTCAGTTTGCTTGGCGCTATTTCCTCATTTCGTTTAGAGATATTCTAGTTAGAACAAAACCTTACTAATGGGTATACCTCTGTCTTCGACCTGAGGTTCAAGGGGTAGGGGGGGTTATTATATCTTCGAATGAAACGACTTATATAATAGCGATCGAACTTCACTTAGAAGTTCGTTTGATCATCTATTATATTTCGTCGTTTCATTCTTCGATATAATTTATAAACAATGTAGATTTTTAGAGATAGTTATTAAAGTTTTGTTCTAGCATTATCTATGTAATGTAAGGGTATAGAAATAATGACCATTTTATTTCAATTATGCTTCTATATTATATTATATTCCAATGTAGAACATTAACAAAAAATATCTTTATTATTTTCAAACAATACAACATCCATTAGAAATCAATTAAGTACCTAATCAACAATTTAAACATTATTAGGAAACATTACAGTTTTCGCAAAGCATCCTTCGCTTTCAATCGGCCTATTATAGAAACGAGCGAATGCTGTAGATGTGCTGGTCCAGCCAGCTGTTTTTCGGATCACGTCCACACTGAGCCCCGCGGCGAGCGCGGCCGAGGTGGAGGCGTGCCGTGTGCTATGCGCGCTGAACTTTTCTACATCTACACCACTCTCTGCTAATACTTGTTTAATCCAGCGACTAATTGACTGGGAGCTGGCGGCTTTGTAAGGTTTTTTGTATGTTAATAATAATTTGTCTGTGTTCGAGATTCTCATATTTTTTGTTACAAAAATATAATCCCTGAGGGTTGAAGCGGGGCATATGTTTATGTTATCGCGAAAGAACGGCAAAAACAGCACAGGTTGTTCACGGTCATGGGCAGAAGTTTTAATTATGTCAGTTATGGCTATCTTAACACCGTCTTGAGAAATTGAGATATTTTGAAGTTTAATTAGTGAAAAAGTTTGCACTCTATGAGCTGTGCAGATTGCCAATAAAATAGCTAATTTTTTTGTTATTTTTTCCATGCTCAGTTCTATGTTTGGGTACCAATTAGATATGTGGTTGAGAACCATTTGTGGGTCCCAAGTTGAGGTATATTTGGGATGACTTGGTTTAAGTTTATATGCTCCCTTTAGTATTCTTTTAATACTTTCATCTGAGCCGATTTTATTATTTAAAAAAAGTGAAAGTGCGGAACGGTGACTGTTAAGAGAGCCATAAGAACAACCTTTGTTGAATTGTTGTGTCAAAAAAGACAGTACTAAAGTTTTAGGGGCCTCGAAAACATTTACCTTATTAAGTGTACAAAAATCCCACCACAGTTTTAAGGTGACACTGTACTGTTTGATGGTACTGTCTGATAATGATGCCAACATTAGGTACAGGGCGTCCGGGGGTGTGCCTTGGTGTGTGAACGCCGCCCGCAGAGCCTCGCGGCACCCAGGGTAAGTTGTGAATGCAGGGGGTGGTGGTCCCTGAAATGGGATTGCAGAAGGTATTTATTTGGGTTGAGAAATAAAATATCCGAATCGAGCATGCTTTGTAAGAGTGGGAACCAAGGCTGAGATGGCCAGTATGGGAATACTATAATGCCCGTAGCTTCATCATCAGTTATTTTTCTTAAACATTTTAAGACCAAGGAAAAAGGTGGAAAGGCATAGAAAAAGAATGATTTCCAATTAATAGTAAAGGCGTCTACTATATAGGCGTCTGGATCTGGTTTCCAGGAAACAAATGTATCACATTTTGCATTGGTGCGGGAGGCGAAAAGATCAATCTCTGGATTACCGAAGTTATATAGTATCAGCTGATATGCTTCGTCAGATAATTCCCACTCTATATCAGGGTTGATTTTCCTTGACTCGGCATCCGCGCAGTTATCTTTTGTGTTCACATAGGCCGCATGTAACCAAATCTTTCGCTGCTCGCACCATTGCCAAATGCTACGTGCTAGATTATTTAAGTGTGGGAATTGAATTCCGCCTTGACGGTTAATGTAACTTATAGCTGTGGTATTATCTATCCGCAATAATATTGCACAGTTATCACAGTTTTCCGCAAACATTTTCAGTCCCAAAAAAGCAGCAAGAAGTTCTAAGTAATTGATGTGGTATTCTAATTCTGAAACCTTCCATATTCCATTTGCTTTATTACCGTCACAGACAGCTCCCCACCCAGTACGTGAAGCGTCTGTGAATACTTCTTTTTTGTAATTTAACGTTCTCATAGGACAGTAAGTTGAAAAAATATTATCACGCCACCAATTTAAATCATCTAAAATTAAACTAGGCAAGGTGATTTTCGCTTCATAATTATCGTTATGTTGTTGCAATGCCAAAAATTTATGGCGTTCTAGAATTTTTGTGTACAAGAATCCATATCTGGCTGCTGGACAGGCCGCAATTAGAACACCAATTAATTTTGCAAAATCTCTTATCGTACACTTTGGTAATTTTGAATAACTTCTGATCATCTGTGCAATATTTTCACGTTTATCTATCGGTAATGATAACGAGAAATGTTGAGTATCATATACGAAGCCTAAGAATGTACAAACTTGAGAAGGAGTTAATACACTTTTGTCATGGTTAACGATGAAACCTAAACATTGCAACAGTTTAAGGGTTTCATGTACGTTATTTGAACATTCTTGGGGAGTATTGCCGATACATAAGATGTCGTCGAGATAAATAACTGATTTATGGCCTCGTTTTCTAAGATAGGACATAACCTCTCTCATAATTTTGGTAAAAACCCTGGGTGCCACAGACAGGCCGTATGGCATGGCGTTAAATTCGAAGGTTAATAAGTTATTTGAATTTGGAGCTTGAAAATGAAATCTTAAATATTTACGATCCATTTTATGCATTGGAACTAGTAGGTATGCCTCTTTGAGGTCAATTGTTGCTATAAAACCGTCCTGAGGTATGAGTTTGGAAGCGGTTCTATAGTCTTCCATTTTAAAATGGGTCTTTTCAATAAATCTATTTAACGGTTTTAGATTTAAGATGAAACGTTTTCCACCATTTGACTTGGGTGCAAGGAAGGTACTTGATATAAATTGGTCTTTTGCTGGGGTACACTGTGAAACAGCTCCTAATTCAATTAACTTGTTCAAAGCAAGAACCATATCGTGACTTTCTTTGAGTGTCAACTTAGATTTCGGAATGACAGACTGAGTCACCTGAGTACAAAAAGGTATAGTGTATCCATTTTGGATCCATGATAGAACAACTTGATTTTTTGTTATATGAGACCAACAGTTATAAAAAAAATTAATTCTACCAGCGTGTACCTGTGTGACTATGGCGGTGCACGTGACCTTGGTTGATTGTAGCTCTTCACATTCGAAGTCAGCTGGGGATAGTTCCGGCGTGGTGGCGGCACATGTCTCTGCCCTCTGTGACTCTGACCTCCCCGCCCCCCCCTGTTGAACGGGTACCGAGGAGGTCCTGACCAGTTTCCCTGATGGACAGGACGATTGGCAGTCGACTGGACTGTGGCAGGCTTCTGGGTCGTAAATGGTTTTCTTATTTGAGAACCTTGTCGTTCAATTGCCTTGCTGGCCCTTATTTTTTCAGATAAATTATTCCCAAATAATGTGTTGTCTCTTTCAGAATCTTGTATAACATGTAGAAAATTCTTTTCCAAACTAGGTATAATCAGCTTTATCCTATCTTTGGTTAGAGAATGGTGTAAGTCAGCCAGTATGCGACAACCATCGCTTAGGTATTTGAGTGCTTGTATTTTATTATCTGATGAGAGCAACATGTCCATTGCTCTATTTATTGCAGAAATGCCCATGCCAAGTTGTTGTTGAAAGACAAAAAACTTCTTATCACGTCCTCGAACGACGTCGGAGACTGCAGCAGAAATCTCGGGATTTAATTTTGGTGATTGCAACATTTTACAGTTTTCGGGCACTAGATATTCTCTCACCTTTGTCAGAATATCTTTTTGTTCTCTAGGTAAGCCCTTTATTAATAAAGGTGTCCATAAGCTTGCTAGGCTCTCGTGAATTGAAGCTCCAAACTGTGGCGTATCAGATGTAGACACCCCCAATGCTGACAATATTTCTGGATCTAAGGTCACTTCCGATGGAGTCTCTAGATTATTCTCTTTATTTTCTTGGGATTCCGTGACTTGCGGAAGAGGGGGTTGTAACAACAACGATTGATCGATATTATCGGATTGATGGTCGGTTGGGTTTGGCGCATCAGCCTCTGGTTCCGTTTCGTTTTGTACGACATTAAATGTATCTAAAACAATAATTATCGTTAAAAAGAGAAAAAATATGGACCCAATAGTGTGACTATTGTCCCGCAGACAATATGGTTGTAGATAACTTGCGTCTATCCTAGAACACAGGTAATTTCTACGTCATGTCATAACAAATGATCCATAATTAGCCCGCAGCTAATTATGATATCGCGAATGACCCGCAGTCAAACTCGATTTATGTTTTGTTTTAAACTAAAGCCAGATCAATAAATGAATTCACTTGTTCAACAGACAAATACTGTTTTTTGTTGATTTGAAATCTACAGATATTTTCAACTAGAATGATAATTACCTATAACGTCCTCGTCCTCCTCGGAAGAAGATGAACATTGATGTTGTAAGAGTTCCTTTTTTCTTATAAGTTTTCGAATCTTATTTTCATAACGTTCCACTTTTTCCTGTGCACTGCGTTTCGGCATTTTTGCGTGACGTGAGCGCTTGTCGCCTCGCACGAAAAAGGAATGAGGAAATAGCGCCAAGCAAACTGACATTGACAGCTAGCAGAGACATACTTTTTTTTTTTTTTAATGAATAAGTTACTCTAAAGACGTGCGATGTTGCCTGTAGGATAAAGGGACTACATTGTTTATAAATTATATCGAAGAATGAAACGACGAAATATAATAACCTATGAACATGTACATCTCGCGCGCTGTGATCCAACATCAGGCGGAAGATCAGATGCGAGTTTATTCTCCGCAGTGGCGGACGTTTTGATGGTGCGTGACTGTTTCACTACAATTCGTGATTTAAGTGTTTTTATTTTATTTTATAGATTATTTATTTTTAAAATACCTAAAATATCAATAACTGTCATTTGTGATTTTAGAACATTGTTCTACGACAATTTGAAAAAGTATTGTAAGATCTTGTTTTGTTATTATTTTGGTATGTTATAGTTAGACTAGCGGCCACCCGCGACTTCGTCTGCGTGGACAGTTTTTTGCTATCCCTCGGGAACTATACGTTTTTTTTGAATGAAAAATACCCTATGTCCTTTTCTGCACCCCAGACAACGTGTATGCAAAATTTCATGTTGATCGGTTCAGTAGTTACGACGTGAAGGCGTAACAAACAAATGAACAAACAAACAGACTTTCGCATTTATAATATTACTAGCTGCCGCCCGTGGTTTCACCCGCGTGGTTCCCGTTCCCGTGGGAATATCGAGATAAAAAGTGTTCTATGGTTTAATCTAGGCTATCTACTATCTGTATGCCAAATTTCAAGCAAATTCGTTCAGTAGTTTTTGCGTGATTGAGGAACAAACATCCAAACCCACAAACTTTCACATTTATAATATTAGTAGGATTATTCTGATAACAAACCAACATAACGATTTAATTATCTTTAAAAAAAATCTAAGTAAATCATTACATATACACATAAAGTCTATAAAGATTCCATAAAACAAAGTCGTATTTACAGTTAAGTGCTAGATTATTCCAAAAAACAAAAGCTTATTATACCATTAGAAGACTTTTTACAGAAATAAAAATAAAAACTATTAATATTAACGTGGAAATCATGTAAATAAAGATAACCAACTTCCGTTACTATAATGTTCCGAAAACCTCCTTTTTTTAACTAAGAAATTGACTATTAAAATTTCTCTCAACTTAAAAGTTGCGTACTGAAAACTAGGATTCCAGTAGATGCGACTTTGTTCTTGGGATACAACAAATACTTAAAACTGAATAAAATTAATATTTAAGGGGGGCTCCCATACAACATACGTATTTTTTTTGCCGTTTTTTGGTACGGAACCCTTCGTGCGCGAGTCCGACTCGCACTTGGCCGGGTTTTTTTTAATTTTGATATTTCGAATATTGCCCAGAAATGTTATGAATGATGATGAACTTTTGATGAACAAACAAAAAAATATTTTGCATATTTTATCATTTTTTGAAACGGCTGAAATATGTTTTTTTATATATATCTCCGCCATTAAAAAAACTGGGCCGACTGAAAAATTCTATATAATATATCAAACCTGCTCACAAAATTTCACTTTTTCAATCAAATCACTCAAATTTTCAATGATAACTAACACAAAATGGTACACACAAAGTGATAGGAGAATATGAAAAAAAACCATAAAACAATCAACCCAATAACAAAAAAATATATATTAGCAATTAAAGTTACCACAGGGTGCTACAGCACTCTGGGTAGGGTTCCAGGGTTAACAATGTTATTTTTGCAAACGAAAAATGATAGTGGTAATAAATAATAGTATGGTATTAGAGCATTAATATCGCATTAAAAATTTCTTGGAAATACCCGGGACAGCACAAAATATTTCGTGAGTCCGGGAACAATGTGTTTCCAAGGAACTCCCATTTCCCGGGTCCTGGTAACGAAACCCTTGTACATTAATATTTGATATTAATCGTAATATAACATTAAAAACTGACTGACCGGCGCCGCCGCAGCGTTTACCTTTACTGTGTGCGGCGATGTATGAAAACCAGGAATAGGTCAGTGGCCGCGTTTTGTGGTTGTGGCCTGAGGCCCGTGTGCGGGGACCCTTATAGTAATTTTATATTAGTAGCATAGTTGGATTCACCCAGAAGAAACATGAAGCTCCATGGCATTTTCACGTTTAGTGATGGAAAGTCCAGAACTGAACCAATCTTTCCTTTTGGAAGGTCTTCGGAATCTGGAAATCAAGATACAACGTGGAAAGACCCGGAATTGAAGAAAAGAAAGAAGAATTTACAGGTATGCCTAGGGAAAACCAGGGGGTATAACCATGTAATTTTTCACCGACTTCAAAAAAGTAGGAGGTTCTCAATTCGAACGCACATACATATATTTTTTATCGCTGTTCATCATCAGACCCTGGACACTATTTCTCAACAGATTACTTGCCAAGACGAATCAAACCAGCCTAACCTCGATATATGGGATTGCATGGTTTTATTACAGAGTTCCTGTGGCCTTCATCCGGCTCCATCATTACACCCTGGACATTATTACCCAACAGTGTATACTCGTCAAGATGAATCAAACAAGCCCAAACGCGATGTGGTTGCATGGTTTCAATATAAAGTTCCAGTGGCCTTCTTCCAGCTCCATCATCAGATCAGCTCAATGACACCATAATAATCAACAAAACAAATAGGAATCATCAAGATCGGTTCATAATAAATGTCGAAGGTAAGCGCGAACAACGATAAAAAAATAAACCAAACCAAGTCCATTTAAATTTTTGAGGTCAGTTGAAAAACAGGACAATAAACCTAACGATTAAACTGTGTCAAAACTAGGTATATATTTTAGTTCCTTCAAAATCAGTAATATCTTTACTCTTCCAATGTAATTTTAATATATCCATGACAATTTCTATTACATGACGTGTACAATTTTATATACATAAATAGAAATAGTAATGGATATTTAAAAATTATTCTGAAAGTGTATGTGTGTTCATATTAATGTGAAACTAATGTACGTGGAATGTAGTATGTGTTTTGACACAGCTTGATAGTTAGGTTTATTTAGAACAAATTGTCGTTTACTTTTGATATTTTTGAAAATGTGACCATGTAAGTATATATATTATTGCTTGTGATTGTACATAAGCAATAGAAAACTGAATAAAAATTATTAATGTTTGATATGACACTATTTCAGAAAAGATTTTTAGCAAATATAAGTTAATAGTACTATTTTTGACAACAAATAATCTTAAACACTTAACTTATAGAGAGTTTTTTTCGTTTTGTTACACTATTTTATAAAAAGGTCACAAGTGTCACAACATCTGGCGGTCATAACTAATAATATTACACTTTTCGATACTGATCTCTAAGTGTAATATTATTTGTCGAAATTGCAACGCAACGTGCCTACAATTTCGACTGAATGTTATTTACTACGCAACCCCAAAATACGCGTTCTGTGCAATCCCCACCCGATTTCAAGATATTTGCCAGCTAACTTACGTGTATGTATACTCTGTGGTGTAAATATTATAATGAAAGACATTTAAATTAACGGAACTTAACGGTTTATAATGTGGGTAAAGGAATTTTTACAATTGCTTACATTTGGCAGTGAAATTTTTGTAGATATCCAAGGAACGCGGTAAAAGAAACATTGCTGTTAGGATCGACATCGCCAGAGCAGAATCCCTGATGCTGTAAAATAGACACACACACAGTTATAAAATTCTTGATCATAAATTTTTGCAACAGATTTTATAGCTGACTTCATAAAAGGAGGAATCCATAATGACGTCCGCTGCGTTAAGCAGGATCCCGGCGCGGGGCGACATAGATTAGAGCTTACTCATGCACTGCAAGCTTCTGTCCGTTAGAAAACCAGTAATCTATATTCCTGCGCCGTGTACCCGCATCGGGATCCCACTTAACGCAGCGGACGCCGTAAGGCGTGAAATACACAGAAGCGACGCGGCGCGGATGTGAGAATTTCGGATGCTTACGGCCAATCAAATACACGTATCGCCGGCATCGCCGCCGAATCTGCGCCTTATCTCCGCCGCATCTCTTCTGTGTATTTCACGCATAAGGAAGGCTTGTGTTGTGCCTCACCCTCAGCAGTGGCACAATACTGTGGCAGTGGGCATATTAAATGTCTATTAATAATTGAAGTGAAGATTAGCTCACTAATAATAATAATGTATTATTGTGTATTGCATAATAGTACATTATGAGACAAGTTAGCTTAGGTTTCTCATTGCACACGAGGCTGTGGGTTGCAGCCCGAGTCGTAGGCGAGGGCATAACTCTGCCGAGTGTGCAATAAGCAAGAGCTCACGTGTTTCATATGACGTTTTTCAACACATTTGCGAGGAAAAAACAAACTAATATTAGCACACTGCTGTGTGCTAAAATACGACCAAAACAAAATATGAAAATTATAGGGTATTAGGTTTTTGTTTTTTTTTCACACGCCCAATGCAAGAATATTTTGCGAACAAAGGGGTGAGTGAGCATACAGCCTACTTCAAATTATAATTTTAAGTAGTAAAATGCAAATATTTTAATATTTTATAACAACATAATGTGAATAATGAATAATTGAAAATAATTAATATTTGTTTGACCTAAATGAGGACTTACACGTTAATTTATTTCAAAAATGAATATGAATTTTCAGCAGCATAAAACCTCTTTGTTGTTACTAAAAAATAACTGTTTTACCCGGTTAAATTAGGAATGCTCTGTTTACTCGCATAGACCTTGCAGTAAGGTACTAATTTCTATAACACACTAGTGTTTTATATATTATTGCACACGTTTGTTATAGCTCGGTTTATGGCCCTAAAAGCGATGTATTAGGGCTCACTTTACGAGCAAGTGTGTTGAAAAAACAGTTACGCAGTTTCAATATCTATTATTACATAAATAATGAATAATAGTTCAATACTGTTGCATGTCTGCTAATTGTGGAAATTTATTAGCTACATATTGCATTGTTATTCATACTTGTCATCCTGTGTAAAGGCAGCTGTTATTTTCCCTTAATAATAAATAAAATAAAAAAATAAAAAAAACTCATAGAATGCAACGGGTTTGGTGACGGAAATGATAAAAGTAAAGTGAAGGGGAAAGGGAACATGATACTTATATCTCTGTTCATAATTCTGAACGAAGACAGGCAAAGGAGAGGAGAGAGGAGAAGCAGGGGTAGCGCGCTTGTTGGGGACCCGCCTAATCACGTGAAAACGGCTGAACGGATTTTGATGAAATTAAAACAAAATACTATTTACCCCGGTTAGAGAATCCCAAAGGGTTTACTCGAATATCCACGCGAAGGAAGTCGCAGGTGGAAGCCAATAAAAAATGAAAAAAAAACACACATGAGATGAGATAATAAAAGAGGTAAACACCTAGATAGGTCAACAGCCGTATTGGATAAAGAAATATTCCAAAAACGAAAAAAATATCTGTCTCGTCATAGTATGTCATAGACCATGGCGATGGTTTTAAGCCATTTGCAAATTATAAGCCTGCAGTTTAATTATTGGATGTTTAGGAGTGGATTAATAAAACCAAATTTAAGGTAATACCATATAATACTGTGGTACTGTGACACTGAATTAGTAATTTATACAGGTTGTTTGGTAAAAATAAAAAATCTTATAAAGCCGACTATGTTAGAAAGAGTATCATGCATTCAACAATGGAAATAGGGAACATGCATAAATCACCGATTTTGATAAATTTGAGCTTGATCGCTGCGGACACGTATAAAAACATGATGGAAGAGAAAAATAAAAAATAAAATGTATTACTTTAGTTTTATCACACAAGGGAAAACAACGAATTTTTTTTTCGTTTTCGGATATAATGCACTTAACAGTCGGATAGAACATCAAATAAGAAATAATATTTTGTATGACACATATGTACTTAAACGCAATATTTAGGGAGATATTTGAAAATTCTTGGCTAACTCCATACTAATGCACTGAAACGTGACATGAGTGACGTCACAAATGTTGACCTTTTTGTATAGAGCGTTTTCGGCGGGTGCTGCTGCGTGCCAACTTCAAGTAACTATATCACGAGAAAAAAACACAAGAGAAAAGTTTTAATATTACAGTTGATTTTCTCACGCATTATACTTTTGATTTTGATACAGAAAAAAATTGATGCATGTTCCCCATTATTAAATAAATCATAAAGACTATATTTTTTATACAATACTAAATAATATACTAGAAAAAATACGACTCACACTAGATCAATTCTCGGACGGGAATCGAACCCGCGACCTTTGGATATCCAGTCCAATGCTCTGACCGCTAAACTACCGAGTCACTAGTGGCATCGTCGAATTTCTTCTAGTTTATCTTACTCTTAGGCATGAAATACACAGAAGAGATACGGTGGAGATAAGGCGCAGATACGGCGGCGATGCCGGCGATACGTGTATTTGATTGGCCGAAAGCATCCGAAAGTCTCACATCTGCACAGTATCGCCGCCGTATCCGCGCCGCGTCGCTTCTGTGTATTTTACGCCTTACGCTGCAAGCCAGCGTTATTTCACCAAGGTGAGGAATTATCTCGACATTCACGGGGAAGGCAACTGTCAAAATGGCGCTGCGTACGCTTGTTCCACGAGAACTATGAAAACAAAGGACTTTTACTTAAAAAAACATCGTTTTTTTAGCTTTACAATGATTAAATTCTGTGCTTTAAAAATGTTGGCACTTACAAATTTCCGAAAAATCTGGATAAGTATAGAAGAAAAAAAATGTTCTAAAAAACAAAAAACCGACTTCAAAAGCCCACTCTGCCTCTAAAAAGCAATAAATAATATTGAAATCACTAGATACGCATTATCATTGTAATAAAACACGTCTACTGAAGTCGGGTGGGGCTGGAGGACAACAGTTTTTTTTTATCCCAACAGCCCCACCCGACTTCAATAGACGTGTTTTATTACAATGATAATGCGTATCTAGTGATTTCCATATTATTTATTGCTTTTTAGAGGTAGAGTGGGGTTTTGAAGTCGGTTTTTTGTTTTTTAAATCAATTTTTTTATTTTTTCCTTTTTAGTGTAAGTTTTTTCTGTATTAGATATATTATCTAGGTAGGTAGATGGATAAATCGGTTTGGCCAAACGTGAGATAATCGCGGACAACCATGCATACGGGTCAAACTGAGAAGAGATCCTCCTTTTTTGAAAACTGTATCAAAATCGGTTCAGCCAAACGCGAGATAATCGCAGACAAACATACCTACATAATACGAGTCAAACTCAGAACCTTCCTTTTTTTCGAAGTCGGTTAAAATACTAAAACCTTCTCCTAAGTGTAACAAATACTTTTCTGAAAACCGCATCAAAATCGGTTTAGCCAAACGCGAGATAATCGTGGACAAACATACATACATACATACATACATACAGGTCAAACTGAGAACCTCCTTTTTTTTGTTTTTTGAAGTCGGTTAAAAATTGAGAAATTCTGTAAGAATAAAAACATCTTAATTTGGCTTTCAATTCCAGCATTTGCATTGTAGAATATTCTTTTATATCCATTTCCGGTCAATGGGTCTTTGTCGGTAAAAAAATACTTACCACAAAATAAATACCTACTTTCCCATACATTTTGTTCTGAACGTCTACTGTCTTAGGAACAAGCGTACGCAGCGACATCTACAATTAGCTTTGCGTTGCCCACCCCATTGAAGTATCTTTTCTGATATTTAAACAATTGATTAAGATGAAATAGGTATATTTTTTTTTAATTTGGGATTTTAGCATTTACAATTATATTTTCATAAAATATTAAATAATATTACTAGAAAAAATACGATGACTAGTGGCATCGTCGAATTGTTAGGTGATTGTGTAAAGTCAATCGTATTCATTTGACAGTTCATATTGTATCATAATATATGTCATCCCATTCAAATTGCAGCCGATGGAATACGATATGAACTGTCAAATTAATACAATTACCTTACGCAATCGCACCCTTGATCTGGTGAGAGTGCGAGTCGTATTTTTCGTGTCGTGTCGAGTCATGTTTAGGCATAGACTTATTATATTACTAGCGTAAGGACACGGTCAACGTCGCTACGAAATGACGCCAGTTGGTTGGCCCTAAAATTACAGTTTTAGGGCCAACGCGATTCAGTCATCCGCGGGAGACTATGGTAGACAGACGGTGATTGACGTGACATAAAAATGCCGAATTGTGCATTTGTAGATTGCAAAAATTATGCTGCAAAAGTTAAAAAGTTGCATGGAATATTGAATCATCCGTAAGTAGCTTTACATTATTTTTATTGCATGTCTAACAATTTTAATTGAGTTTAAAATATTACTATTACAAGTTATTGTTCGAGGCACTAGAGATGGGTCATCCATCATGATTCAAATGTACTAGTTCACTTGAGTACATTGGTTCTACTGGTAGTAATACTGGTAGTACCACGGGCAACAAAGGTTAAATCTTTAGTTCATTTAGTTCTATAGCTAATTAACTCGAAGAACGAAAATAAAGAGAAAGGAAAGATTACGAACACTGCGTACAGAAATTTCTCATATACATATGCTATTATTAACGTCTCCTATGAAACATATTCGCTGCAAAAATAATTATATACATTATATTTCAATTAATTACAGATTTCCTAATGATCCAGTGCGTAAAGAAATATGTAGTCACATAATTCCAAAACACCGAAAAGCCCTATTTCAAGCCTCCTAAAAACGCAAGAATATGCTCTGCTCAATAACACAGATGTTGATATTTCAAGAGCTGGACTACGAAGGCTGAAAGCAATGGCAATACCGCGAATTGAGATTGAAGTATTTACCGCTTTTTACCGCTTTTCATTGTTATTAACAAGCTTGCGCAAACGCAGAAGTTTATGTAAATAGGTAAAGTCTGTTCCATAAGTCAGTTTACGTATTACTTCTGATTTCTGATAAAGCAGATTTTTCTTGCGCCCGCTTTTCTTATCAGCAAAAAAATCAGCAGACGGGTGGTAGAAAAAATAAAAACAACTCAAAAGCATTTAACTTCTAAAAGTTTAGTTGAATAAAGTTTTTATATTTTGATTTGATTTAGATGTTGGTGATTTACAAAATAATAAAAAATTTTTTTGATTACAACACCAAACGATAATTTTGATAATTTTAGTACAAAAAACTATGCACAAATTTACTCATGTACTCATGTATATACTCAATTTACTCATGTAAAGTGAATGAAAAGTGAGTGTGAAACAGATTATATTTATATAATCAACTAGCGACCCGCCCTCGCTTCACTTCGGTGTAAACTATAGATTTTGTACATAAAAATAAATTGATAATAAGTTTATATACCTACCTTTAAAAAAACTTTAGGTAAATTAATACTTATATTCTAGGGATAATTTGCCAGCTAAGTGCGATAGTAGGCGCCCCTTGACAAAGTATATTTAGTTGGACAAGGATAAATATCATGATACGAAATGTCTTCCGATCAATAATCACTTTTATAGAAAAAAATATGATACTGTGGGTTTCATTATTCCAATTTTTATAGGGATCTCTAATTTTTTTTTAAATAAAATACAGCTAATGCTTAGATTATCTAAGAGCTAAATGTTAGTCGCTGATGAAGGTGAAAGAATTTTAAAATCGGATCAGTTAGTTTTTGAGGTTATTCATTACAAACAATCAAACCAACAAACAAATCTATTTTTAAACTTTTAGATTTTTTATGCATTCACAATGCTATTTGTATTAATGTATTAATAATCTTAAAACAAATCTATCTTCTTTATATTAAATAATACACTAGTTAATAGACTATAATATTAGTATCAAAAATATCTAATTTGAAATAAACCTGATTGAGATTTTATTATGATTGACGTTTTATTTATGACCATCGAAAAACTGTTATAATAACCATAATAAAATTTTACTAGCGACCCAATTGAACTAGATGAGTGAACTACCGACCCACCTCAGTGAAAAGTCGCGACTGATACTATGCGAGTCCTTAATTTTGTCGAGACTGAATTACGGGGATATTGTGATAGGACCTCGTTTATTATCCCGGACGCAAAAACTTATTCAGCGCGTTCAAAACGCCTGCTGCAGGTTTTGTTTCAGCATACCTCCTAGAACTCATGTCTCACCTTATCTAAACACCGCGTCAATTTTAAATATGGATATGCGTAGGCGATTGCATCTGTTGTGTCTCGTGTTTGATGTGAAAAAGAATAAAAAACCCGAATACCTGTTTGAGAAGCTCAAGTTTACGTCACTTGGTGACAGATATGGAGTTAGATTGTTGCGGAAGCCACTCATGAACTACTGTCACCGTACGGTAGCATTCCGGGGCAGCTTTCGATTCCTAGCCACCAAGTGCTGGAATGATCTGCCGCCGCCTATTCGGAATCTAACTTCTAAGTACACTTTCAAACACAAACTTAACTCATATTTACTTACAATACAGAAGTTAGGCATTCCGACTGGGTGGTAGTATGATCGATGCTGTCACCGCGGAGTTCTGAGCCCGTGTCAAACATGCACCCTAATTCTAATTTAGGCCCATTTCCTATTACTAGATTATTTTAAATTTATCAATATTACGGTACCGTATAAATAAATTAATGACACATATTGTTTTAATCTTTTATTTTATTTCTTTTTTATTTTTATTTTTATAACATATTTGTTCACACGCTCAACATGCACACAACCCAGAAACACACACGCAGACAGACACACGCACACGCACACAGACACACACACACACACACACACACACACACACACACACACACACACACACACACACACACACACACACACACACACACACACACACACACACACACACACACACACACAACAGCGCAGTTACTGGTTTCCGCGTTTCATCTATAGGTGACGGCTGAAAATCGGTGTTTTTGCTGTCAGGCAAATGTGATACACCGAGCCTAGACCTTACTTGCTGCTGCACACACGTGCATTCCCTCTTCTCACTGTTTTTTGTCATCTTTTTTTTGTTTTTTCTTTCTCTCATACTTATCGCAAATGTATTTTTTATCGTTCTTTTTTAGGCATTTCTGTATTTGTATTGATGAATGTATGTGTGTGTCGTAGTGAATAAAACTTTTTATCTATCTATCTATCCATCTAACTAGTTTTCAACTACAATTGAACTAAAGTACACTTCAGTAATCTTTTTTGCCCACCTCTAATACCGTAGTAGTTCGAGTGGGTTCTAACAGATGTCGCTGATTTTGATAGTATGAAGGAATTGTAAGGCAAAATACTCAAATGGGCGCATCCTTCCTTTTGAAATCATTGTGTTTAGGTAAAAATTTGTTTATTAGTAACTAAACCCAATCTTGTTAAATTCAATTGATAAATTAAAACGCACAATTTTAAATCCAATCCATAATATTCACTGATCATATCACCCCATCCTTTAAAAACTTGCGGTGAACGGCAAAAGAAACAAATCATCGCTCCAAGGAATAAAATGGAGACCATCTGGAAATAAAAACTTTGGTTCGATTATTTTTTAATAGCCTACATCTTCCGCGTCATAATAATAATAATAAACGCTTGGACAATTCCACACAGCGCCATCTAGCCCCAAGCATAAGAATAAATAAAACTGGGTAGAACGGACTCTTCTTTGTCAGAGTCCCAAACGCCGCCATTTATATACTTACTTCCCCCTTCACGTCGCTATTGCTCCGCTGCCTGTCGTCCAGACGAACACGTCTGGCAACAGCCAGGGTTGCTAACTGTTGAATATTGCTTACATTTAATGATAATATTGTTTAAATATTATGTTCTTCTTTGCTTTGAAATCATTATTATATTCTAGTTTTACAAAATATGAGATCAATGACCGATGGCAGGGCAATACTGTAGGTACCTACTTCAACTAAATTTTACAATGGGGTAAAACAATTGGCAACAGTAAAAGCACTATTCATGTCCTTTTGATAGATTAGATACGAAAACGAACCCTTCTTCCCCACGACACTACCGAGGCGCACTACTGGTAGTATGTAGAAAATATTACTTACCTCTCATCATCTTTGGGCAAACTAAAAAAACTAAGTGTGGCATCGTTTTTAAATTGTTTGTGCAACCAAACACACCACAATAACTTGACGCTGGCCGTGGCAGCCCGAAAGTGACTTTGAGCCCGTCCGGAGCGGAAGTGTCCGGTCTACCCAGTTTTATTTATTCTTATGCCCCAAGCTTTAGACCCAAGCTAAGCAAAGCTTGGAATATGGGTGCTAGACAACCATGATACTACTAATATACATTTTAAAAATATAATAATATACTTAATATACATAGTAACACCCAGACCCATCACAGAAAATTAAAACTCATCATTTCAATTTCTGCCTGGCCGGGAATCGAACCCGAGACCTCCTGCGTGGTAGGCCGATGTTGACCACTACACCACTCATGTCGTCAAATATGACAAAATTACCCCTAATGCCGAATATGGTAGACAGGGACCATGTTTACAATTGGACCAACCCTGAAATTGCAAAAAATCATCAATGACCACAAAAAAAATCTAAACACCAAAAAATAAAGTCTAAAATTACAATACTTCTAGCTATTTTAGTCACGACTGCACTTTAAATTGTAGTCTAAACTAAAGACGAAATGTAGTTAATGATCATCAAATCTGGCGAGCAAATTAATGCGATATTTCTGCCTAAATAAATCACTATGATTGCCACAAAATGTAGGTATATTACATAAACATCCATAATAGAGGAGGGGCCAGGCCTTCAAAATTGAAATCCCGTCGGACAAGCGAGTGCTCTACCGACAACTGGTATCATTGTCTTCAGCATGATCTCCTGAACAATAATATAGCGGTTGTCGCATTATAAAGTGGTGGAGGGGGGAGGGGGGGGGGAGGGAAAAGGTGCAAAACTCGGTTATCAGAGTTTCGCTAATTTCTCAATAACCACTTGTTCGATTTAAACAAATAAACTGTCATATGGTAGGTAATATCCTTAACAACAGATTTTATTAAACAATAGTTTTTGTAGATACTATAGTTTATGAAATAATTAGATAAAATACGAATTTCAAATAAATATTTTTTTTGTTTTGTAGAATTGAAGCAGTAAATTGAAATAAACTACTATGTAATTAAAACTATGAAGATTTGCTCCAGAAAAAAAATATCGGTAAATAGCCCAGTCATTCTCCTATATATAATAATAAACTTGTTAAACATTTTTGTCTAGTAACTAGTAAAAAAAAAATTTTTTGTGTCGCGTAGTGAAATTTTCTCTTCCATTTTGTTTTCTTAAATCCTCTACAGAATTAAAAGTATGAAGATTTGCCTCCAAAAAAAATAACGGTAAATAGCCCAGTTATCCTATTATATAGAATAATAAACTTATCAAACATTTTTGTTTAGTAATTATGTTAAAAAAAAATTTTTTATTGCGTGGCGAATTTTCTTTATATTTTTTTTTTCGAAAATCCTTTACAGAATTAAGACTATCAAAATTTGCCCCATAAAAAAATAATAGTGAATAGTCCAGTTATTTTTCTATATAGAATAATAAATTTGTTAAATATTTTTGTCTAGTAACTGTGTTACAAAATGTTTTGTGTTGCGTGGCGAAATTTTCTTTACAACTTTTTTTTCGAAAATTCTCTACAGAATTTAAAATATGATGATTTGCCCTAGAAAAAAATCCTGGTGAATAGCTTAGTTATTGCACTATATAGAAAAAATAACTTGTTAAACAAATTTTGTCTAGAAATTATGTTAAAAAAATGATTTCTATCGCGCAGTGAAAATTTCTCTAACATATCATTTTTCCATAAATCTTCTACAGAATTAAAACTATGAGGATTTTCTCCAGAAAAAAAATTACAGTAAATAGACTAGTTATTCCACTATATAGATTAATAAACTTATCAAACATTTTGGTCTAGTAACTCTGTTAAAAAATGTTTTGTGTCACATAACACGGTGGACCTGCAAAGTTATGTTTAAACGAGTTTGCATGGCACAAAATATTTTTTAACACAGTTACTAGACAAAAATATTTGACAAATTGATTATTCTATATAACGAAATAACTGGGCTATTCACTATTATTTTTTTTGGGGCAAATCCTCATAGTTTTAATTCTGTAGAGGATTTTCGAACAAATGGTAGAAAAAATTTCACCTCGTTAAAAAATAATCATTTTTTTAACATAGTTACTAGACAAAAATGTTTAACATGTTTATTATTTTATATATATTGAAATAACTGGGCTATTCACCAGTATTTTTTTCCGAGGATAATCTTTATAGTTTTAATTCTGTGGAGGATTTTCCAAAAAAAATGGTAGAAAACATTTCGCCACGCGACCCAAAAAATTTTTTTAGCATAGTTACTAGATAAAAATGTTCAACAAGTTTATTATTTCATATAGTGGAACAATTGTGTTATGTATAAATATATTTTTTCTGGGGCAAATCTTCATAGTTTTAATTTCATAGTACTTTCTTTTAATTTACTGCTTCAATTCTACAAAACTAAAAAAGCCTTTGTTTGAAATTCATCTTTTTTCTATTTTTGTAATAAACTTTAGTATTTACAAAAAACATTGTTACATAAAATATGTTGTTACAGGTATTATCTACCATATGAAACGTTATTTGTTTTAATCGGACAAGCGGTTACTGAGAAATTATCCAAACCCTAATACCCGATTTCCGCATCTTTTCCCTCCCCTCCCTCCCCCCTCAACCACTTTATGATGCGACAACCACTATATTCTAGTTCAAGAGATCATGCTGAAGACAATGATACCAGTTGTCGGTAGAGAACTCTTCGGTCCGACGGGAATCGTCATTAGACGACTTTCGTTAAAGCGGTTTCCGTATTATTCGGACAGTGACCTCCCGCACTATATCGATGATAATTTTGTTGTCTTCCAGCCAAATTTCCAAACTAAAAAACAGACAGCAAGCCAATGATTGTGGCAATTTTACGTACTGCTTTATACTATATGTACTTCTGTACTTTATTTTAATTTACTGCTTCAAATCTACAAAACTAAAAATAATTTTGTTTGAAATTCGACTTTTTTCTAATTATTTAATAAACTATAGTATTTACAAAAACTATTGAAAATAAAAATATGTTGTCAAAGATATTACCTACCCTAAAACACATTATTTGTTTAAATCGGTCAAGTGGTTGTTGGGAAAATCAACCAATTTCCGATACTCGACTTCCGCATCTCTTCCCTTCACCCCTCCCCCCTCCACCACTTTATAATGCGACAACCGCTGTATTCTTGTTCAGAAGATCATGCTGAAGACAATGATACCAGTTGTCGGTGGAGCACTCTCTTGTCCAACGGGAATCGTAAATAGACGACTTTCGTAAATGTGGCATCCCCTCTATAAGTCATCCGCAACTAAAATGACATTAACAAGAAAAATCTAATAGGAATAATTTAATATTTAATGATTGAATTATCATTTTGAATGAGATAGGCTTTAAGCAGGTACATAATATTTTTACATTTTTTTCCCTTTTGAAGATAAAAAAATGTCCGCCAGGCGCATTAGCAATTTGCGGGGATTATAATAGTTGCATATTTGATAAATTATAATTGATAGCGATTAAATATCAATAAATATAAACTCACGCCTTCCCAATACGTAAACTTTCCTAGTTTCCTTTGATCAGTTTCAATAGCAATTCTTACTGCCTCTTTGCCTGCTGGGGTGATTACCATTTTCTTGGCTAATTTAGACTTTGGCCTACAAAATAATTAGCCTCATAAATAAATACGCAAATAATAAGTAAGTAGTAATCCACCCTGAAACAGCCACCCTAAGGTGGATACTCGGAAAATGCGTGTCCAATTGTCCATCAATCCACTCCATCATACTATATGAACTATGACGGGGTGGATAGATGGACACGTGTTTTCCGAGTATCCCACCTTAGGCGTGAAATACACAGAAGAGATGCGGCGGAGATAAGGCGCAGACACGGCGGCGATACGATGCAAACGCGAGATGGATGCGACATGAAATACACAGAAGTGACGCGGCTCGGATACGGCGGCAATACGGTGCAGATATGAAACGGTCGGCAAAGGAAATACACGCTGATTTTGTTCCAAAAACATGTCTTCTTCAAAAGACAAGATGCGATTTAAGTTATTAAGGTCAAGCCACACAGCCGGCGTGGCGTGACGGGGTGCGGTGGGGCGCGGCGGGGTGCGGCGTGACGGGACGGACGGCGGGGCGAGGCGTGACGGGACGGTTGGCGTGACGGCAGAGTTCACACTGCGGGCGTGATCACGTCCCGTCCCGTCGCGCCCCGTCACGCCGCGTCCCGTCACGCCAAGCCCCGTCACGCCACGCCCCGTCACGCCACGCCCCGTCACGCCACGCCCCGTTACGCCGCGCCGACCGTACCGTGTCGCCACAGTTTAACAATCCATACGTTGTTAATTACTATAAAATTCAAAAATTCAAAATAATTTATTCAGTCTAGGCTGTTACAAGCACTTGTGAATGTCATAGAAGCTACGCCATCGGTTCGCAAACCCTAAGCGGGAGACCTTGTAACGAGAAGAACCGGCAAGAAACTCGTCAAGGGCTGCTTTTTTCTCCCTGTATATTTCATACAGAGTCGTCAACTTTGAAAAATGAGCTCCACGTTTAAAGTGAGGTCATTTTCCATCACAATAATTAACAAAAGTTTGCACACAATGGGTAGGTAGGTTAAAATTAAATATATCTACTACATTCAGATAGGTAAATGTGAGAGTAAATAACTTTCAACTAGTTGAGAATTTGAGAAATCACTCTGTCTGCTACTCGAACCAAAAAACACTTGATGCAAGACATAAAAAGTAAAAACGCAATTCTTACAATTCAATATGCGTTAAGATAGGTACTCAGAAGCAGACCCATTCCCACTGGCAGCACCCGTATAGGTAGTATAGTATAGGTACTATACTATACTACTATTATAATATTTTTCCAACAGTATACCTAGTACCATGGCCCAAAATATAGTAGACTACTGAAAGTGAAAGTAAAATGAAAGTGAAATATTCTTTATTTAAATAAGCTCACATAGTAAGCATATTCAAATCGTCAATTCTTTTACCTTACCACCCATCATGATGTATTGCTCACAAGAAAAATGGGCGCAAAAAACTTGTCAGCTTTATCAAATGGAAAGATATTTACAAATAATGTATATCGTTTCCAGATTTTATATTAACAAAGATTAACAAATAAAGAACATTATTTAACTAGATTATTACTTAATGAATTTCAAATTTCTTAATCAATTTACAGGGTTCAAGCTAAATTCAAAGTTTGAAGTTATTTTTCAGTCTAGGGTTTTACAAGAAAGAAAAAAACATACAATTCCATATGCGTTAAGATAGATAATTAGAAGCAGACCCATTCCCACTGGCAGCACCCGTACACGAGCATGACGCATGAACCAGCCATCGCTTCGCTCAACCATATTTGAGGGAACGTAACGACCCGCCTCACACGACACCACCACAGAAATGATTAATTTACTATATTATATAGTAGTTTTGGCAAAATACCGGAAACCTGCTGCAAAAGCAGGATCATGATGACAAAGGGAAATCAACATCGCAGGTAGTTCACAGTACAGAGAAACCGACAGTCAAGCAAGAGAAGTCAGTATATACCTACATTCACTAGTCGGTAGACTATATTAATAGAAAAAAAAAATAGAAAATGTATAGTGTTCTTTCAAAAACCATAATATTTACGTTACAACGTTACAACGCGCGTGAAAAGCAGCGTTGAACATCACTTTGAGCATTTTTTTATAATATTGAGGTTGCGCGTAGTAAAGTGAGAAGGTTACTTATGTATTGCTGGCTTGTTCCTTAATTTGACACTAGTCAACTAGGTACATTAGGTACCTATTTATTTTTCTTGACAATAATGTTTATGGTAGAATGTCGACCCATGGGTGAACACTAGGTAGGTACTTGAAAAAGTTTTAGAACTTGCTTATTTCAAAACATAATAGTCCGTGAGCCCGCGACAGTATTGCCTACGTCATATGATATCACGATGAAATGCATGGCACACGGTCGGAAAAGTTGTGCTGAGCCAGGATCAGAAGAATATCGCAAACAAAATTGGCCGGAAGTTTGAGAAAATATTCTACTTCCGGTCAAAATTTTAAGATTATATTTACGTCATGTGACATCAGTAAGAGACCCGTGTCATCATTTAGTTTTCAATCATAGAGAGAGTAAACATAAGTCTGTCAGTTCTGGAATGACTAAAAAACAAAAATTTTAAGTTTAAAGTATTCCGGCCATTTCAGAACTGACAGACTTATATTTACTCTCTCTACGATGGAAAACCAAATGATGACACGGGTCTCTTACTGATGTCACATGACGTAAATATAATCTTAAAATTTTGACCGGAAGTGGAAGATTTTCTCAAGCTTCCGGCCAATTTTATTTGCGATATCCTTCTGATCCTCGCTCAGCACAACTTTTCCGACCGTGTGCCATGCATTTCATCGTGATGTCATATGAAGTAGGCAACACTGTCACGGGCTCACGGACTATAATGGCTACATCTTGGTATTGTTTCACAGACTTATATAAAATAAATAATTTAAGAACAATTAAGAATTATCCTTACATCCAAAGTCCAATATACAACATGCCCATAGATATGAAACAACAAGCCTCCAACACAATCATGAATGGCACGCCAAATGCCGAGAACAATGGAAAAGACAGACGCTCCGGAGCATCTGGATATGCACTGAAAAAAAAGTTTTTTTTAATGCACAACGGGATAGTGCATGGCCTTCACCTCAAAGGCTGAAGGTGGAACGGCTACTGCCGGAACACAATTCTTTTTTAATTGTTGTTATGGCGTCAGACTTAGGTAAGATGGTGGTAGCTAGCCAGGCAGATTTGAAATAAGCCCTCCCACAAACCAAACCGAGTACAAATTGTACCCCCTTGGGAATCGAACCCAGAACCCCTGCGTCTAACACGGTGGGTGAAACACTAGACCACAGAGGTGGTAAAAATTATTAGGATTTAATATGGATTTTCACTACCTTTAATAAATAATATTGTAATAGTGGTGGTGGTAGAATAATAATTGTAAAAAAATCTGTTTATCCTTGACCATCAGCCGATTACCTAATGGAACGCATAACTTTATTTGTCCTAAACATGAAACGCATACTGTTAAATGGCATAATCATCATTTAGCATAATATTTTAAAGCACAATTTCAAAACGCATAATATCATAAGGCTTAATTTTGTTAAGAATAAATATTCAATGGCATATTTTCAAAAAGCATAAATGTCAAAACGCATATTTTTTAATTGGCATATTGTCTAAAAAGCATAATCATCAAAAGACAATCTTATTACGCATTGTAATAAGAGACCTAATTTCTTTAGGCATATTTTTTAAAACTCATAATTATTTTATGAATAAGTAATCATTAAAAATGTGAGCACTTCTGCTCCCTGCACCTCCCGGCTAGCACTCTGCAAGCAAAAACCCAGCCTGCAGCATCCGTGCGAGCAAGCACCCAACACGCAAGCAAGCATGCAGGCAAGCATGCAGCACATGCAGCATGCAGGCAGGCATGCAGCATGCAGGCAAGCATGTAGCATGCAGGCAAGCATGCAGCATGCAGGAAAGCATGCAAAATGCAGCATGCATGCAAGCACTATAGAGCTCCGCTCGCTTCGTTCGCTCCGCTGCAAGTGGTCAAAACACCATCCTAACCTAACCTACCTAGTACACAAAAAGTTTTTCTTTATAGCGGGGGGCCTCAGGCCCTCCGACCCCCCCGAGCAGGGGGGCCAGCCCTCCTGCACCCCCCGGCAAGCATTTTACAAGCAAGCATCCACAATGCAAGCAAGTATGCAGCGTGCAACATGCATACAAGCATTATTAAGCTCCACCTGCTTAGCTTAGAGTGGTCTAAACTCTAAACACTGATCTAACCTAACCCACCAATGGTAGTCACAATTAAAGTTTTTTTTTATAAATTAGTATTCAAATTAGTTATGTTTCCTTTTATATTATGCTATAAAACATTAGTAGTTATGTATATTAGACAACAAAATTATGCCTTTCAAAATATGCTTACTGACAAATTTGCCAATTGAAATTAGGAATTGTAACTATTATGCTTTGAAATATTATGCTTTTTAAAAGTTATGCAATTCGATGGTTATGCGTATCGAAATTTATGCTAAATAAATAGTATGCTTTGTGATTATTATGCCAATCGAGTTATGCCAAGTGACTTTAGGACAATCGAAATTATGCGATGCGAAGGGCACCCCCATCAGCCATTTTAATGTTTCCACTGCTGGGCACAGGCCTTTTTTATGTGTGGATAAGGAGGTTGGGCCATAACCCACCACGCGGGCCCAATGCGGATTGGTGGGTGTTAACGACTGCAAATGCAGCCGGGACCAACGGCTAAACGTGCCTTTCGAAGCTTGGAGGAGATCGAGATACTTTTTTTTGGTCACCCATCCCGTGACCGACCCTTGCGAAAGTTGCTTAACCTCCGCAATCGCTGGGCCAGGCGTTATACCACTGCGCCACCGAGTACTTTCTTGTTTAACTTTGTTTATCTTTACTGGTCCTATTTAATAAACAGTTTTTGGTAGTATTCATACGTCTTTTAAACTTAAATAGGTGTTTGATAATGTTGGTTTCTTATTAAATTAAATTATTGTAATTTCTAATGATACCTTTCGTATTATATGTGTAGCGAAGTAGCGAACCCTACGTTGTATTTAACACTTCAAGGCTCGGAAAATGAGACACTATAAACATTCTGCCACCGCGCGGTCATTTAATGAATAAAAAAATATTATTTCAATATAGAGTTGGGTGGAGAATGTTTGTCAAATAGGACAAATAAGGGTAAAGATACACTATGAAACCCTGTTTAAATAAAACTTACTATTGCTATTTAGTGGCATTCTAGTGTCAGCGGCAGGTACAATGAGGATCAGTAACGAGATCTTTTTGTGTTTAGTGGCTTATCAGAAAGCTTATGTCACCACATGATTAACTGTAAAGAATTTTTTACGATATCTCTTAAACCTGCGTAGATATATGAGCTAAAACGTGCTAAATCACTGTTATTTCGGGGGGTCCTTATGACGTTATCGAGACGTACGCAAACCTTATGTCGTACGTGATAAAGCACATATTGCATTGAGCTTGGCATTTCCTTAAAACCCTTTTTAACTCAACCATTTCTAAACGGATTTCAAAAAATCTTTCTCTAAGTTTCATGTCAAAGTCAAAGTCAAAGTCAAATAAGCTTTATTCAAATAAACTTAATTATTAAGTACTTTTGAATCGTCTATATTTTCCTACCACCCGTTCCAGACTTTTTTAGCTGACAAGAAGAACGGGCGCAAGAAACTTATCAGCTGTAACAGCCATAAGTAACGATATTTACAAACTTTAATATATCGTTACCAAATAATTACAACAGGGTGACAGGATTATTGGCAACAACATAGACTTATTGTTATATTACTTCAACAAAGTACTTATAGTAGCAAGTTATGTGTTACATCATTTCCACGCATTTTGATCTTTAAGATAATCGTCTACTTTATAATAACCTTTACCCATGAGCGTTTTTTTAACATGGTTTTTAAATTCATGCAAAGGAAGATCAATCACTTGTTGTGGAACTTTATTAATAAAGGCTATGCCTTTCCCCATAAATGAACCTCTAGTTTTTGCAAGCCTAAATCTTGGAACGGCAAGTTTATCTTTATTTCTTGTATTAATCTGGTGAATATTGCTGTTCTTAGCAAATGAATCATAGTGTTTCCTTACATAAACTAAATTTTCATAAATGTATTGGCCTGCCAAAGTTAAAATATTTATTTCTTTGAACAATTCTCTCAAGGTATTCCTTCGCCGTAGATTGTATATGGCGCGAACAGCTCTTTTTTGGAGTACAAAAATATTTTCAATACTGGCAGCTGAGCCCCACAATAGCAGTCCATATGACATTACACTATGAAAATAACTAAAGTATACTAACCTTGCCGTTTCAATATCAGTTAAAAGCCTTATTTTCTTAACAGCGAATGCCGCTGAACTAAGTCTACTTGACAAGGCCTCAATATGTGGATCCCATTGCAGTCGAGAATCTAGTGTGATACCTAGAAATTTTGTACTCTCAATAAACTCGACTTCATCGTCATTCAAATTAATATTTAATTTTGTCTGCTCAACATTAGGTAATGAGAATTTAACACATTTAGTTTTTTTGGGGTTAAGTGCTAAATTATTACTATTAAACCAGTATGAAACTTTAGAGAGGGCACTATTTACTTCGTCTGAACAGTTATTACCTCTGTTTACTTTAAAAACTAAAGAAGTATCATCCGCAAATAGTACTGTCTCACATAAATTATTCGCGTAGTTGGGAAGGTCATTTATATAAATTAGAAACAACAATGGGCCCAATATTGATCCCTGTGGCACACCCATATTGATGGGGGCTCCGGTAGATTCAGTTCTATTAATCACTACTTTCTGAGTTCTATTGTACAAATACGATTTCATAAGACTAACTGATTTATCAGAGACACCATAATGTTCTAGCTTCTTTAATAGTGTTTGATGATCAACACAATCGAATGCCTTAGAAAGGTCACAGAAAATGCCAATTACATCTTGCTTTTCTTCAATGGGGACTTCAATGCAAAGTTGGGGAAACGATGCGGTGATGAGCTGAGAGTGGAGCAATTTGGAGTTGGGCAAAGGAATGCCAGAGGCCAGATGCTGGCCGACTTTATGGAGAAGGAGAACCTCTTTATGATGAACTCCTTCTTCAGGAAGCCGGAAAGCCGGAAGTGGACCTGGATGAGCCCAGACGGTAAAGTCAGAAATGAGATAGATTTTATCATGTCGACGAAAAAGCAAATATTCAATGATATCACTGTGATCAACGCCGTCAAGACGAGGAGCGATCACCGATTGGTACGTGGCACATTGAATATCAACCCAAAGCTGGAAAGAAGTCGACTGATAAAATCTACGCTCCGACCATTACCGGCCCATACTCAAAACCCCGAAAGCTTTCAACTCGAACTCCAAAACCGCTTCGAAGCCCTTGAGAACAGCATAGATGTGGACGATCTAAACAACATGGTGGTGGATAATGTCCGTACGGTAGGCTCCAAGCTCTTTAAGACCCGCCGTCCCAAGCTAAAGAATCGAGGAAACGATGCGGTGATGAGCTGAGAGTGGGGCAATTTGGAGTTGGGCAACGGAATGCCAGAGGCCAGATGCTGGCCGACTTTATGGAGAAGGAGAACCTCTTTATGATGAACTCCTTCTTCAGGAAGCCGGAAAGCCGGAAGTGGACCTGGATGAGCCCAGACGGTAAAGTCAGAAATGAGATAGATTTTATCATGTCGACGAAAAAGCAAATATTCAATGATGTCACTGTGATCAACGCCGTCAAGACGAGGAGCGATCACCGATTGGTACGTGGCACATTGAATATTAACCCAAAGCTGGAAAGAAGTCGACTGATAAAATCTACGCTCCGACCATTACCGGCCCATACTCAAAACCCCGAAAGCTTTCAACTCGAACTCCAAAACCGCTTCGAAGCCCTTGAGAACAGCATAGATGTGGACGATCTAAACAACATGGTGGTGGATACTGTCCGTACGGTAGGGTCCAAGCTCTTTAAGACCCGCCGTCCCAAGCTAAAGAAACTCTCCGACCACACACTCCTACTCATGGATCAGAGACGAGAAATGAGGCTCCAGAGTTCAACGGATGCTCATCGTTATCGGCAGCTTAATAGACAGATATCTAAGTCTTTGACGAGCGACCTTCGCCAATTTAATACGAACCGTATTAAAGAGGCCATCGAGCGGAATAAAGGCTCCAAAGTGTTCGCGAGAGATCTGTCTATTGGGCAAAGCCAGATGACGAAGCTGAAAACTGACGACGGACGCATCATCTCATCGAAACCTGAAATCCTGAGGGAGATCGAGAGTTTCTATGGGCAGTTATATTCCACGCAGACACCTGTTGAAAGCAAGGCTAAAGACCCCAGAGCCAAGCTTACCCGACACTATACCCAAGATATCCCGGACGTCAGCATGTACAAGATTAGTATGGCTCTCAAACAGCTGAAAAACAACAAGGCGGCGGGTGACGACGGAATCACTACAGAACTTCTGAGAGCGGGCGGTAAGCCGATACTTAAAGTCCTCCAGAAGCTTTTCAATTCCGTCATCGTCGACGGCAGAACGCCGAAGGCATGGAACATAACTGAGGTGATTTTGTTCTTTAAAAACCGGCCAAGTGCGTGTCGGGCCACGCGCCATAGGGTTCCGTAGTTACCTTATACCATACCATATTTAATACCACCTATCATTTTTCGTCTGCAACAATAACTTTGTTTTTCACAGTGTTGGTATGAATGACAAAGTTATATTTGCGGTTTTGGAAAATGTGCTATATCTCAAAAACCTATTACTATATCTCGTTCAAACCAATTTTCGTCGAAAGTTTTTATTAAGATCTACAGCATATATTTTTTTTAGATTTTTCACTCTCTTATTTCAAAAGTTAAAGGGGGGGGGACACACATTTTACCACTTTAGCGGTGAATATCTTTGAAACGGTCGACTTTGAGAAAAAGTTGTCTTAGAAACCTCAATGTCATTTTTAAAGACCTATCTATAGACACCCAACACGTGTTGGTTTGAAGAAAAAATTTTTTTTCAGTTTCAGTTCCATGTATGGGGAGCCCCCCCTTAATCTTTTATTTTTCTTATTTTTGTATTAAATTCGTTAAGCGGTTAACAGAATACATCTATCTACCAAGTTTCAACTGTGTAGTCTTAATACTTTCGGAATAAAGTGGCTGTGACATACGGACAGACAGACAGACAGACAGACAGACAGACAGACAGACAGACAGACAGACAGACAGACATGACGAATCTATAAGGGTTCCGTTTTTTGCCATTTTGGCTACGGAACCCTAAAAAGGGTGATAAGTCCCTCTTAAAGAACTACAGACCCATCTCACTTCTGAGCCATGTCTATAAGTTGTTTTCGAGAGTCCTTATGAATCGTCTCGTTCGCAAGTTCGACGACTTCCAACCTTCCGAACAAGCCGGATTTCGAAAAAGCTTTAGCACCATAGACCACATCCATACGCTGCGGCAGGTTATACAGAAGACCGAAGAGTATAATCTGCCACTTTGCTTGGCGTTCGTGGATTATGAGAAAGCCTTTGATTCGATTGAAACCTGGGCGGTGCTGCAGTCTCTCCAAAGGTGCCAAGTGGACTACAGGTATATCGAGGTGTTGAGGTATTTATACAAGAATGCCACCATGTCGGTCCGAGTACAGAACCAGAGAACAAATCCTATCCAACTACAGCGAGGTGTGAGACAGGGAGATGTTATTTCTCCGAAACTGTTCACAGCTGCTGTTCAGGCATAGTTTATTTCTTTTTATGTGGGTAAACCGCGAAACCCGCGACCCGGCGGCGAAGAGCAGCCGCCCGTCACTCACCTCTCGGCGGCCGGCGACGCGTGCAGTTTTCGGATCGATATCAATTTTGGAATACGGAATTTTCTCAAATTATAAGTTTTTGGTGTTATTCTCATGCAAGAAAGACAATTGGAGTGAGACTTGTGAGATTGTAGTGCGGTGGACGTTGATAGCGGAGCACGTGGTGGCATTTGGATTGGGTTCCTGTTTCAACTCAAAGCTGTCGGCGTCAAGGGTAAGTGGTTCATCCCTTAATGAGGAATTACTATGCTTGAGCTGTACCGTTAGAAACAATGGATCAGTGACCTTTTACTGCTCAGGAGTGCTATCGAAGGTGTTCTCGCGAACATAATTATTTTGGTCCCTCTCGTCGGATCATTGTTTCGTATTCATTTCGGTAAGCTTCAGAATATAAAATATCGGTAATTTATTTTGTTTCGGTTCAATCAGTTGGTATTTTAATTCGTAAAATTCACGTCGTGTTCCGTGTCACTATTTCAAAATGGCGTCTAAGGCCGTAGAAAGTAAATTTAAAATACAGTGCGATTGGTTCGTAAATACTAACGAAATCATCGTCAATAAAAGTCAAACAACGGGTGTAATATCGGCTCGGTTGCGTAAAATGGAAGAAAGGTATAAGTTGTTGAGCGAGGCATACGAGGCAATATTGAACTTGGTAACGGATGAAAAACAAATTATTTTAATTGACACTCAATTTAAAAACGCGGAAGAAATTTATTATCAATTGGAGGCAATTTCATCTGCCTACCCGAACTTAGACGGCACACACCAACCCACCGAAAGTGCGCAAAATGCTCGCTTGCCAGCAATAAACTTGTGTGTGTATGATGGAGATATATTCGGTTGGACTAGTTTCATTAGTTTGTTTAATTCGTTGGTAATATGTAGGAAAGATATTTCAAAAACGGAAAAGTTTCATTATTTATTTTCTAATGTTCAAAAGGAACCTCGCGATTTGATAAAACATTTACCAATGGTTGATGAGTCATTAGACACGGCTATGGATATTCTTAAAAGTAGATACGAAAATAAAAGATTACTGTCGGATTCTCATATTTCGCGTATTTTAAACTTGCCATGTTTAAATAATATTTCGGGTCTTAGGACAAAAATACTCAACCCTTTATTAGAATCTACACGCGCATTGAATAATCTCGGTTTTCCTATAAATGAGTGGAGTTATTTATTATTGTTTATTAGTCTCACGAAACTTCCTTTAGATATGAAGTCACGGTTTGAACATAAATACGGCGGAAATACGGCTACTTTGCCTAACTTCAATCAATTAATAGATTTCTTGCAAAATGAATGTCGATTGTTAGACACGGCGGCTTCGGATTCATTAAATAAAAATAACAATAACTATTCGGATCGCGGGAGACGCGTACCACGTACTGGCTTAGTCACTCATGGTGATAACGTCGTGGCAACGAAGCGTTGTTTATATTGTCAGTTTACGGGGCACACTATACTTGAGTGTTTTAAATTTAACAAGTTAACTAATATCGGGCGTAAAGATTTCATTAGGGATTCGCGTTTATGTTTTAAATGTTTCGGACAACATAATGCTGGGTCTTGTATCAGTAAAGTCCCATGCAATAAATGCGGTAATATCGGTCACAATAAGTTAATTTGCACGATGCATATTTCGCGTCCAGAATCTCCTGCGCGTTATCACTCTCAATCATCGAACCGGTTTTCTAACTTTACGGCGGCGGACCGCGGCCGGGGCCGGCGCATGCGGAGCGGCAGTCCACACGAAAGGCGGGAACAATTAAGTCGTATGCATGCGCGTCCTACTTACGATTCATTTTCTTCGCGTTATCAACGGCCGCAGCGCATTGATAACAATAATGGCGATAATAATAATTTATCGACGGATGCCGGACGGTCACGGCACGGGCAGCAAGACATACGGAGTGCGAGTCCTAGGAGGGACACACGACATCAGCGTACTACTTCGGAATAGCAATTACAGTTATGTAATGTCGCTTCACAACCTAAATTAATAGATAATGTAATTTTGCCAACGGTTATAATTGAAGTAAAATCATCTCAAAACTCTTTTCTACAGGTTCGGGCTTTACTCGATCTCGGTTCTCAAATATCTATAATTAAAAGTGATTTGGTGACAAATTTGGGATTAAAGCGACATTACTCGAATGTTCCTATTGTAGGTATAGGCGGTATTCACACTAGTGAAAGTAATAATATTGTTAAAATTCATTTTCGGCCAATTAATTCTAAGAATATTTTGTTATCGGTTACGGCGGTTGTTTTAAAGAAACCTACTTCATATTTAGTTCATAAATTAAATAAATCGAATAAAAAGTAAACATTTCGGATGACGGTTCTTCCCACATGAGACATATAGATATTATTTTCGGATGCGATATTTTAGGACAAATCTTGAACGGCGAGAAACTTGACTTAGGCGCAGGTGGGCCTTATGCCTTAAGTACTATTTTTAATTTTGCTGTTTTCGGGCCAAGTCAAGAGATTAATTCGGATACTATGAACTTTGCTTCTAATGTTTCGGCTATCCAGTTATTGGAAGCGGTAGAAAAGTTTTGGCGTTATGAACAACCACCTCAATGTAAATTTATTAGTCCGGCGGACATCGAATGCGAGCGTTTGTTCAGTTCTAGTACTACACGCGGCACAGACGGGAAATATACTGTGCGCCTGCCGCTGATACCGGATCACCAGCGGCTGGGTGATTCTAGGCAGACTGCTTTAAGACGATTTTTGTCGATTGAAAGACGTATGCAACGTGACTCGGAGTTTAGGTTGAAATATATAGAATTCATGGCGTAATATATAAAATTAGGGCATATGACGGTTTCAAATTTTAATTCGGAAGAAGAACATTATTTTTTGGCTCATCATGGGGTATTTAAAAAATCGGGTGATGTAAATAAAATTCGGGTTGTTTTTGATGGTAGTGTTTCTAGTAGTACGGGCGTGTGTTTAAATGATTGTTTATATTCGGGTGAAAAATTACAAAAGGACATTTCGGAGATATTATTAAATTTTCGGTGGCCACGCATAGTGTTTACTACTGACGTACGAATGATGTTTAGACAAACTTGGATACATCCGGATGATCGTAAATATCAGCTCATTTTCTGGCGATCTTCGCCTTCGGAACCCTTACAAATATTCGAGTTGACGACTAACAGTTACGGTTTAAAGTCTAGTCCTTTCGTAGCTATTCGGTGTTTGCATCAGCTTGCTCAGGACGAAAAGGCGAATTTCCCATCGGCGGCGAATTTATTATTAAAACAAAGTTACGTGGATGATCTTAATGGCGGTGCGGATACATTCTCCGATGCAATTGCACTTCGCGATGAGTTAATAAAACTTATGGATACGGCCGGTTATGAATTACGGAAGTGGTCTTCCAATGTCCCGGAGCTTTTGGACGGTTTGCCATCTACTCATTTAGAGATACCTAAAAGCTTCGACGGCTCAAGCGATTCGGAACTTATAAAAGTTTTAGGTATTTTATGGGATCCAATTTCGGATAGTTTTACTTATCATGTTAATTTGACTGCGGAGTCAACGGTGACGCGTCGTACTATATTATCGTTATCGGCTCGTTTGTACGATCCCGAAGGATGGATCTGTCCGGTTATTTTCAAAATTAAAATTCTTTTACAACAATTACTCGGTACTAGTGACAATTCTAATAAAATTGATTAGGACGCACCTGTTTCGGACGATATTAAACGGCAATGGCATATGATTATTTCGGACTTACCTAATTTACGTAACATACGAATCCCTCGGTGTTTAAAGCCTGACGGAAACGGACCTACTCGATATAGTCTACACGGGTTTTGTGACGGCAGCTCGCTGGGCTACGCAGCAGCGGTTTATATTCGGTCGGAGTTATCGGACGGAAATGTTCTCGTGCGACTACTTATTTCTAAATCGCGAGTAGCTTCACTGAGAAAAAAATTAACGATCCCAAAATTGGAATTGGAAGGTACCCGGCTCCTCACCACACTTATCAATCATGTCGTCTCCTCTATGAGAGACCACATTGTATTTGATCATGTCGTTGGTTGGTGCGACAGCACTATTGTTTTGGCATGGCTCAGACGACCAGTACATACCCTTCAGGTATATGAAGCTAATCGGGTGTCACAAATAACATCGCAACCTGTTGTAATTCGGTGGAGACATGTCCCAAGTGACATGAATTGCGCGGATGTAGCATCACGCGGTACTTTGGCGTCGGACTTGTTGCAGCATCATCTTTGGTGGCAGCCACAGTGGTTGAGTGAATCCCCATCTACCTGGCCACGGGATTACTTAGAGTTCCCCGAAGAAATGTTACCCGGAATTAAGGCTAAGGTAGCTAATGTAGGCACTTTAAAATCGTAATTTGAGTTAATTGAAAAATATAGTTCATTTCAAAAATTAATTAATGTTACGGCTTATATTAGAAGGTTCATTCATAATTGTAAGAATAAATCATCACGTTTTAGCGGAAATATTTCCATCGGTGAGCGTAGAAATGCACTTTCATTTTTAATTCGGACTGTTCAACATAAATATTTTAGTGACGAAATTGAGGCCTTGTCAAATCAAAAACAAATTAAATCATCATTGGTTAGACTCAATTTATTTATTGATAAAGATCGGATTTTACGTGTCGGCGGTCGGATCGGAGCTGCGGATTTGTCTTTTAATGCAAGACATCAGATTTTATTACCTGGTCATGGACATTTTACGGAATTGTTAGTCACTCACTTCCATAACATTCACTGTCATGTCGGAGCTAACACTTTAGCAGCTATTCTCTATCAAAACTACTGGATAATTTCGGCACGACGAGTTACTAGAAGCGCCACATTTCGGTGTATTCAATGTTATCGGTCTAAGGTTCGGTGTACACAACCATTTATGGCGGATTTACCTCGGGATAGAGTTAATAGCGTGCGAGCTTTTGCAGGAGCCGCTACGGATTTTGCGGGACCATATTATATTAAATCTAATTCATTACGGAATGCAAAAATTCAAAAATGTTACTTGTGCGTTTTTGTATGCTTATCTACGAAAGCGGTTCATTTAGAAATTGTTTCGGATCTGTCGGTTGAAGCTTTCATTGCGGCTTTGACAAGATTTGTTTCTCGGCGCGGACTTCCTTCATTAATCAGATCGGACTGCGGTACTAACTATACCGGTGCAAATAGATATCTTAAGGAATTATACACATTTTTACGGGATAATAGTTCGGAATTGGAACGAAAATTGGTTCAACAAAATATTAAATGGTTATTTAACCCTCCATCTAGTCCAAATCAAGGCGGTTTATTTGAGGCAGCGGTAAAATCGGCAAAAAATCATGCTCGGCGCGTGTTGGGCGAGACTAAGTTGACATTCGAAAAACTTGCAACTTTCTTTCATAAAGTAGAGGCAGTCATGAATTCACGACCTTTGTGCCCTCTAAGTACGGATCCGGCGGATCTTGAAGTATTAACACCCGGTCATTTTTTAATCGGCCAACCCCTGGTGGCTGTACCCGAATATCCTTATGAGGAAGTTAAGTTGTATCGGTTGTCTCGCTATCAACAGATTCAAAAAATGTCTCAACATTTCTGGTCTCGGTGGAAAACGGAATATTTACACACTTTGCAACAGCGGTATAAATGGAATACGGTTACGGAACCTCCTAAATTAGACGAATTAGTTTTGATCAAAGAAGATAATACTAATCCTCTTCAATGGAAGCGCGGTCGGTTAGTTAAACTTCTTCCCGGTAAAGATGAAATCGTTAGGGTCGCGGAGGTTCGAACGCAAAACGGTACTTTGCTTCGGCCTATTTCCAAATTATGTCGGTTGCCTGTCGCTGATTCTTAGGAACCAAGGCGGACCTTGGTTAGGGGGGGGGATGTTCAGGCATAGTTTATTTCTTTTTATGTGGGTAAACCGCGAAACCCGCGACCCGGCGGCGAAGAGCAGCCGCCCGTCACTCACCTCTCGGCGGCCGGCGACGCGTGCAGTTTTCGGATCGATATCAATTTTGGAATACGGAATTTTCTCAAATTATAAGTTTTTGATGTTATTCTCATGCAAGAAAGACAATTGGAGTGAGACTTGTGAGATTGTAGTGCGGTGGACGTTGATAGCGGAGCACGTGGTGGCATTTGGATTGGGTTCCTGTTTCAACTCAAAGCTGTCGGCGTCAAGGGTAAGTGGTTCATCCCTTAATGAGGAATTACTATGCTTGAGCTGTACCGTTAGAAACAATGGATCAGTGACCTTTTACTGCTCAGGAGTGCTATCGAAGGTGTTCTCGCGAACAGCTGCGTTGGAGGAT
Organism: Agriphila geniculea; assembly: GCA_943789525.1. NCBI lineage: Eukaryota > Metazoa > Arthropoda > Insecta > Lepidoptera > Crambidae > Agriphila > Agriphila geniculea. The sequence continues at coordinate 17,894,189 of OX038874.1, forward strand.
ATCTTTAAACTCTTAGACTGGAAAGGGCTCGGCATCAACATTAATGGCCTCAACATTAACATTAATGGCTTCGTTTTGCCGATGATATAGGTAGTCCTTATGGCTGAGACCATGGAAGACCTGAACACAATGCTCGAAGATCTCCGTAGTGCTTCCAAAAGAGTGGGTCTCAAGATGAACATGGATAAGACGAAAATTATGTCAAATGGCCATGTTGTACCCTCTCCAGTTCATGTTGGGAACACTACACTTGAAGTTGTTGACCACTACGTATACCTAGGACAGGCAGTCCAGTTAGATAAGTCCAACTTTGAGAAAGAGATCTCTCGTCGAATCCAACTCGGGTGGGCAGCATTCGGGAAGCTTCGAAAAATCTTCGCGTCCGACTTACCTCAGTGTCTCAAGACGAAAGTCTATGAACAGTGTGTGTTGCCAGTGATGACTTATGGCAGTGAAACGTGGTCGCTAACTATGGGTCTCATAAGGAGGCTCAAGGTCAGCCAGCGTGCAATGGAGAGAGCCATGCTCGGCGTTTCCCTGCGTGATCGAATCAGAAACGAGGAGATCCGCAGGAGAACTAAAGTAACCGACATCGCTCGAAGGATTGCTCAGCTGAAGTGGCAATGGGCAGGACACATAGCGAGAAGAACTGATGGCCGTTGGGGCGGAAAGGTTCTGGAATGGCGACCGCGCACCGGACGACGCTCCGTGGGTAGGCCCCCGACAAGGTGGACCGACGATCTGGTGAAGGTCGCGGGAAGCCACTGGATGCGGACAGCACAGGACCAATCGTCGTGGAGATCCTTAGGGGAGGCCTATACCCAGCAGTGGGTGTCGTGCGGCTGATATGATGATGATGATGATGATTGGGACGGTTCAGCCAAATACCAGCTTGCCGCTCTGGACTCGGTCGAAAAACGGGCTAAGCGACTTATTGGAGATCCCGAACTCACGAATGCCAAACTAAGTAGCCTCGACCACCGACGTAAAATAGCTTGTTTGTCGGTATTTTACAAGATGCACTTCGGAGAGTGTGCGAAGGAATTACACGAATTAATTCCTCCAGCCCCATTCCACCATCGAAGCACTAGACGCCGATTAGCGTACCACCCTTATGTTGTTGATATTCCAACCATACGCACAAAGCATTTTGCTAACACTTTTATAATGCGAACAGCTAAGGAGTGGAACAGCCTGCCTACCGATGTGTTTCCTAATAGTTATAACTTGGGCCTTTTCAAGGCTGGAGTAAATAGGCTTTATCTAAGTGAGCATGCTCCATCGTAGTCCACATCATCACTTAACACCAAGTGTGATTGTGGACAAATGCTCACTTATTTTCAATAAAAAAAAAAAAAAAAAACCTGTTACTGATTCTCATTCTCAGTTTTATATTATTAAATTTTGGGCTCTAGGAGCCTGTGAAATCTTGGGGAGAGCAAAAATCCGCGGAAATTAGCTACGGACTATTTTAAGACATTCTTTTGTATATTCTTTCTGAGAAATTAATGTTTTAGTTTACTAAAACATTCATTTCTCAGGAAAAGCGTATACGACAAAGTTGTATAGCATTACATTTTCTTCAATTTTTGTTAGTGAAAATATTTTTTTGACCCAACACTTACTGCGATACTAAAGTTCAAAATATATGTAACAAAGGAGATCATTTCATATTATCATCTTACTGAATGTAAAGATACCACATTTTCATAATTTCCGAGATGACTTGAGCGAAAACTAACCTCACACTTGTTTCGAACGATTATTACGGCAATGAAAGTGTATGTATTATACACTATCATTGATTTAGGCCACAGGGTATATTTATTAAAAATTTTAAGGAATATGGAATAGCACTACTTTAGTAAGTTTGTGTTTTATGATTTTAAATGTTTTAAACGATGAGGAGCTCGGTGGCGCAGTGGTTTAGTGCCTAGCTCAACGATTGCGGAGGTTAAGCAACATTCACAAGGGTCGGTCATGGGATGGGTGACCAAAAATTTATTATCTCGAGCTCTTCCGTGCTTCGGAATGCACGTTAAGCCGTTGGTCGCTGGTGCATTTGCAGTCGTTAACACCCACCAATTTGGGCCCGCGTGGTGGGTTATGGCCCGTCCTCCTTACCACCCATAAGGAAGACTTGTGCCCCAGCAGTGGGGACATTAAAAATGGCCGATAGACAAAGACGATAATAGTAAAAAAAATAACTAACGACGTGAAGAGTCCTTTGAAAGCGATGTTTGTCGCCGTTCCGATTAGTGTGCCAATTCCACCTGGATAGAAAGAATTTAATTAAGTATATTCCAGTTTTGATACTAATGGAGGCTACACACAGAGGCAGCCGAGAGGGCCGGAGCAATATAAGGGAAAAGGACATGCCCTTTTTAGGGTTCCATACCCAAAGGGTAAAAACTAGAGTTGCGGCCCGGCCCCGGCAAAGGTTCGGTACCCGGCAGGTTCGGCACTTTTTACGAGGTTCGGCCGGGTACCGAACCTTGACCCGCGGTTCGGCCGAACCTCCGAACCTTTCTAAGATGATGATTTGGTCGTTAAATTAAACCGAAAATTTCGAAATAATATGATTTTTTTTATTTATTATTAAACATTTTATTAAGACGATTTTATTAGGTTGCTTTCTTGTTTGTTTGTGTGTCTGCAAAGTTTGCAAACGATTTTATTTAGCTTTTCGATGTGTTAGAGATTTGAAACTTTGAACATAGGTCAGAACTGAAAGGCAATGCAATAATATGGTCATGCTGATCTGATGAATGAGCCGGAAGAAGACCACGGGAACTCTGTGATAAAACCATACAAACCCATCGAGATAGGGCTCGTTAGAATCGTCTTGACAAGTACTTTAACGGAAGATGAGGTCCAGGGTTGTGATGGTCCCCGCGGCTGCTTGTCGCTTGTCTGCTGCTAATGACCAATCTGTATGTGATACTTACTGTATCAGCTTTGATCGTCTAGTGGTTTTATTTGATTATTTTATCCCAAAATATAACTCAGTTTAAACAAATGTAACTTTTAACAAACTTGTCTGGAAAGGATGATATTGTATACGTCTTAGATAATGGCTTGAGGTGCGATAATAATTATTCGGTTAATAAATGATAACAATGATTTTGATACGCGTTTGGATTCAATCAGAGCGTCTATTCCAGATGCGATCCTGCCAGCCCTAATTGATTTTTGACAATTCTCGTTAGACGGATGTCAATAATTCGCTGTCCTTATCACCCTTTTTATTATTTGATTGGAGGAGATTAACTGACTCCTCTTCTTTTTAAAATACAGGTGGCCACCTTAGGGTTGATGGACTAGCGCGAGCTCTTAATTCTTCCTATGCTATTTCTACGCTGACCACAATGAAAGTCACCCTCTGTACCATTTGAATCCAAACAGCGTGTTTCTGATTTAGAATAAAACTAAATGAATACTAATTATTACTTTATGAATCACAACCTCTAGCCTAAATTCAATTATAGTGTCAAAGATTTATGACAACTTCATAAATAATTCATGTTGAATGAATGGCATTTCATTTAGATATATAATGTGCTCTAAATGAGAGTCTTATTTAAGCTTCATTTGGTATCAATTAACAGGGCTATCAATTTAAAACCAATAAAATTCTAAGTTCTGTTCGAAAGAACTGTGATAGCTTTTACTCTATCTATAAACATGTACCAAGTATTTTCAAGTGTCATGACACTGTAAATCAAATTCAAAGTAAGAAAATCTAATTTTGTCCATTACCCAACAGACAAAATAAAGTATCAATCATCGAAGACGACACTAGTATATTAATTTAATGATATCTACAAAAGGTATTAAACTCTATCTCTGGAAAATAGTTATTGCAAATAACTCTTCAGTGAAAAAGGGGTGCCTATAATTGGGAAAATAAATATGAATACAGATTAATTGTTTAGAGTCATTTATTATTGGCAATGTTTGGTTTTGGTATTTGTTTGTTCAAGAAAATTACTTTAATTGGTTTTGATTTAGTTGATTTGACTGTTAAGTTATTTTAATTATTTAATAAAAGGGTTTAATTTAGAGGTTTTGATTATTTTTGGAATTATCTGATGATTATGGATTATTATAAATATGTTTTAATTTGAAATTGTTTTGATTGTCTGGTCAATTTAAAAGGAATGATTTAGTTATTTGAACAATTAATAAAATGGCTCTAATAAAAACCTTTATCGAAACTGAATTTGTTTAATTCCCACGCTAGTAGGTAATTAAACCTTCGCACTGCTCACTACAGCTTTTGAATCGAGGAAAGCGCGCGAAGTCACAAAAAACCTCGTTTCGGCTGATAAAACTACTAATTTAAACAATAAACATGAGTACAAAGAGTGAAATATAACCTAGCGTATCTATTTTAGACCTTTAGCTATGTGAGATCGATGCACATCAATTTGATAATTTATTTACTTAACACAAGTTATAAATGAGAAGTCTAAAATAGGTATGTGTTTTATACATAATTCTTATTTCTATTTACTTAACTTATCTTTCTGCAGTAAGGAGCTCCTTGTAATTCAACAATGACACTTTATATAATTTATTAATATGGATCCAAACTATTTGTAATTTATAATTCGAAGGGACGCTTTATTTCTCACAACAATTTATATAATCAATCCAAAAGACGTCCGCACTCCACACTCGTCCTTCGCTAATCCCCCGCCTTTTCAAATATCTCTATACAATTGTTAACAACAATAGAATTACAACTACTTAATTCTAATACGCTCTTCCTGTTATGAAGATAGAGTCCAATTTGGTTTATCACAACTCCTGCGCACTTTTCACAAAACCACACCCTTAATGCTGCGACGCGCTGTTTGATTGGCTTGTCCTTGATTTTGGTTTCAGTTTCCACCCAATAGATAGCGTTACTTGTCCAAAATATGCCTCGAATTGTTTCCAACATTCAATTTAGAATGTCTTCAGTCATCATCTGATTAAACCTGAAAACTAAAGGTATTTGCGTAAAAACTGCATTTTTAGATTTCGAAAATAACTAGAGAGACATAGTATTATGTCTCCTTAGTCTTTATCCATCAGAACTTAAGGTCCAAGTTTGTTTGAGCAAACGAAGTTCAGTTATCACATCCCTGTTCTCGTGTTGGCATTTTTTTTATATACGTTTGGGTCAGCTATGCGCGTTGCAAATGTTGCAAAAACTATACTCGCAGAAAAAAACTCATCTTCAATTTCAAAGATGTGGAATATTTTTTTAACGATATTTACGAGCTAAAATGTCAACCGAATAGAAATTTATTGTCCCTTTTCAAGTGTCAAAAAAAAAGGAGATTTGAGTTACATTACTTTGCAACGAATTTCTAAGACGTTTTTTAATGGTAGCCACATGTTGAAATGTTTGGCGATGTTTTCAGAACTATAGATTTTTTTCTTGTCGTGTATGGCCTATGGTCCATTACACACCCCCCCCAGATTCTGTTACGTTATTGAAAATTTTAGTAACATAATCTTTTCTCGAAGATTTGGTTTTATTTCAACCAAATCTCTATAAACTGTTAGACAACAATAAAAAATCTACTGTAAATTCGCCTTTACAACTGTTCTGACGGCTACAATATAATGGCTTTCTTTTATGCAATGCGCCTTAAGGTTCCAACACAAAAAAAAAATCCGAGAACCCTCTCCTCTATTTTTCTCTTTTTAGGACATCTGTCTGAAAAACCTTTTGTAGGTACTTATTTTATTGCTTCCTAATCGGTATTCAAAGTAATACCTACAAAATTGTTTAGCATTACCTACTCTATATTACTGTTTTCATAATATTAGGCCTGCGCATAATAATGTATAAACATTGTCATAAAATTTAACTTTGAATTTAATTAAGTACTATGTATGCTTTATTTGTTTTATCAATTCCATTACAATGCAATAAGATGTAAAATCTCGTAACTCAACTCGTTATTATATTTATTGCTTTGAATTATTTAAATGTTTTAATTTGACGTAGTGTTTTATTTCAATTGTTTTGGTTGGTTTTTTCTTTACTATTTATACCTAACTTCGGAAACCTCAATCGTTCTTATAAGCTTTTCCTCAGATCTTCTAGTACTTAATTTCGTCACATTTATCATCCGTTGATTCTGTTACGTTTCATCTAAACGATAGTTCATATGTCAGTCATACGCTCAAAACTAAGCTTTGAAAAAAACCTAAAATTACATTTCATTTCAATCAATGAAATTTAAACCATTTAATTGTCATTGTTTTATTAACAATAATTCTCTTATCACTTCCTAAAGAAACATCTTTCTACCACTGTAAATATTATTCAACTAATTATTTATTTGCAAACAATAATGTCTATTGTTTATATAATTCAGAATTATCAAAATGTTATTTTATTTATTATCATTAATATGCAACTTAGTTTGATGTTTTTACCGAATTTACTTTTTTTGTTAGATTATAAATTGATTGATATAATTATCACTTTAACCCTTTTAAACCAGATAGGTACTACTATATTTTATTGACAAGAAAATATCTTCACTAAAACCGAAGTCTTATAAGACTAAACATATTGTAAATAATTGGAATCACTCTATGTTTACAACGATTTAACCCTGCAAGCTTCGCATAAAGCTTTTCCAAGCTGTCCTTTGTTCAATGTAGGTTTTCATTGTATAGGTACTTCCACTGAATTAAAATAAACTTATATTAATGTTTATATTTTTATATACTATAATGTAAAGTATTGAATCACCACATTATGACACCATATCTTTTCTCAAACCGGGGTTCGAACCCGTGACCATTTATAAATGTTTTTTCACTAAACTATTGAGTCACTTCGCAATCTCGTGTTTCTTTCCCTTTGTTAATATCACCATACCTAGAAGAGATCGCTTTTAGCGTTAAGCTCAAACTGTTTTACCCCTCGACTAAGTCTTATTATAATATCTTAATTTTCTATCTAGTAAAATAAATCTTAAAAATTAAAATGTCCTTAAATCTTTTAAAGATAGCTGATGGTCACATGTACTTGATATGCTCTAAGCAACTTCTCTCCAATTCAACTTTACGAGTTTCCATTGTTTAACCTTACTATTTATTAACTACTTCTTTCACGTATGTAATAATTCACCTGATTCGAACATGTGTGCGAACTCCAAAATCATCTTAATTTCCATTTGTAATTAAAATACGAATTTGCACTTAAATTATAATCAGACAAGACAGACAAAAACTAAACTTATTTCCACTCCATATACTTATACGTACTGAAATTGCGACCTTATGTTTTCCTTCTTTCCGTCCTTAATAATTTTGCAATAATCAAATCAATCAGATTTGATTTTTTTGATCTCCTTTCCATTTTTTTCCAACTGGTTATTAATTTATCCAATGACGATTAATCGTTCAGTTGAAATTGCAAAATCTATTTTCACTCCGTAGCTAGATATCTTAAATGACTAAACTTAGATTACTTTTATCTATTATTTGATCAATATACTTGATTCGAAGAAGTAATGTTGTGCTTTGGCCTAGTGTATAATATAGCTTAAAGTACTAAATTATTGATTCAATTTCTCAATCGGCAGTCAAAATATTATGTGAATTCTGAATCTAACAGAATCTTTCATTTCCAATTCAAAATGAATATGAAATAACCATGTCTATTTTTAAATAACTAATTTTAGGTATTATAGAAATACCCATTTCATAGCAATGCAAAACCTCCATGAGGTTTTCTTAACAATTCACTTTTACTAATTGAATAGCACATAACCAAATACCAAATATCGGCACGTTTTGTTCTTTCTTAGAAAGTTACATTCCAGATTGTTTTATAACTTTAAAATCTCTTACCTACAGTTTGAATTGTATATCTATTGTATTGACTCTATTGTTGTAAAGTCCTTTCCGTTTAAGTTTACTTAAATAAAGAATTTTTAAAACAACCAGATGGCCTTTTGTTGATAATGGCCAGTCTGTGGGTCAGCTCTAGCGTTAACTATTTATTGTTCCTCAGAAAACAGACAGCTGCACCGACAGCGTGGTAAGTTATTGCCTGAGAATTTTTTTTTTGTTCGTTTCAACCTTTTGATAACAAAAAAAAATATTTGACCTGCGTCATCCTATACCTTAAAGTCAATTCCTTGTAGATATTTTTCGAATTTCTTAAATTGGGTTCAGATTTCTATTTTAATATATCCTATTCCTAACTCAAATTTAGATTTCATGTAAGTACACATTGATAAATTCATACACCTGTATAAATAATTTTACTCGTTTCTCGTCCATAATAATAGTACTAAAATGACGTGTATCCGTCCTTAAATAAACCATTTGCTTCGAACAAATCGGTATTATGTAATAAAATTAATTCAAGCTATTTTAATTAGATCGACTTAGTTTTTCTCATCTAATAATATTGTAATTCAATTAACTAAACTGAATTCAAATGTATTCATTATTCATCTTGCCTCGATTCGAACGAAGCCGAAATTCATTTCCTAAATAAAATAAAAATTGATAATATCCATTGTTGACGGTATAACTGTTGCTTACAATATATGAACCTTCTCAACTACTAATCTTACCTTAGTTTAAAAACTACACTAAGTAATATACTTCGATTTTAATAAAGATAAACATCTGGTCAATAACTCATACGAATATCAAAAATAAAGCATAAGCTTTACAATTTTATTTTATTCCAATGATATATGATTTAAATATAATTTGAATTTTGATCGTATTTAAATTTTGTATTTCTGTTTATAACATTACGTTTCAACTTATGAAAATGTTGTTTTTATAAATGTCGTCTGTTCCGTACGTCTTCGTATCGTTTAAAACTTCCTAAATGACTAATTTACCGCACAACTATCTGCCTAATTTAGTAATACTCTAATAAACTAACAGACCTATTATCCTAAAATTGTACGCGAATCTAACGCTTCGATTTACTTTAAACTTTCCCGCTAATATATCAATCCGTTGTTATTGAACTATGCTCCGCTAACATCCGTCTTCGTCGTATACCTACGCCTACCCTATACCTACTTATACCTACCTAAAATCTTTCGCGCCTATCTAATCCTATAAAGCTGAACTATTTACAATGCCGCTGCCTTTTCTCCGCGTCACGTCAAATCATTCGAACCGTAATAATTTTTTTCTAACGCTTTGCCTACAACTGTAGTAAAAGAATTTCTAAAACGTTATTGTGTTGGACTAACAAAGAATATTGTTTTAGGTACCGAACGAAACACAATGCAACAATGATAACTTGAACTTCGCTGCCTGTAAAAGTACATAATAAAAATATTTCCATGCACAAAAGACAAAACTAGAATGAATTTCAAACAAATTGCAGGGTGAAATTTGTCGGCAGTTATAATATGATAATTATGAGTCTTTATCACAAATAGGAAGTTAGTAATTTCTCCTCTACCAAAGGTTTAGAATAAACATATTCTTATTTAATTGTCAAGATATTTAGAATTATAGAATTAGCATTCAAAATTTCAGTCTGCAATGTTTGATAAAATTTAAATATAAATATGCTGAAATATAATATTGGGATATGATATAAAGTTTCTACGTTGTGTAATTATTTTAAGGTTCGATTCCTAGTTGCGTTTGCTTTACGTGAACACAAAATCTAAGAATCCTGGTCACCGAGCACCATGTGTGATGGTCCCCGCGGCTGCTTGTCGCTTGTCTGCTGCTAATGACCAATCTGTATGTGATACTTACTGTATCAGCTTTGATCGTCTAGTGGTTTTATTTGATTATTTTATCCCAAAATATAACTCAGTTTAAACAAATGTAACTTTTAACAAACTTGTCTGGAAAGGATGATATTGTATACGTCTTAGATAATGGCTTGAGGTGCGATAATAATTATTCGGTTAATAAATGATAACAATGATTTTGATACGCGTTTGGATTCAATCAGAGCGTCTATTCCAGATGCGATCCTGCCAGCCCTAATTGATTTTTGACAATTCTCGTTAGACGGATGTCAATAATTCGCTGTCCTTATCACCCTTTTTATTATTTGATTGGAGGAGATTAACTGACTCCTCTTCTTTTTAAAATACAGGTGGCCACCTTAGGGTTGATGGACTAGCGCGAGCTCTTAATTCTTCCTATGCTATTTCTACGCTGACCACAATGAAAGTCACCCTCTGTACCATTTGAATCCAAACAGCGTGTTTCTGATTTAGAATAAAACTAAATGAATACTAATTATTACTTTATGAATCACAACCTCTAGCCTAAATTCAATTATAGTGTCAAAGATTTATGACAACTTCATAAATAATTCATGTTGAATGAATGGCATTTCATTTAGATATATAATGTGCTCTAAATGAGAGTCTTATTTAAGCTTCATTTGGTATCAATTAACAGGGCTATCAATTTAAAACCAATAAAATTCTAAGTTCTGTTCGAAAGAACTGTGATAGCTTTTACTCTATCTATAAACATGTACCAAGTATTTTCAAGTGTCATGACACTGTAAATCAAATTCAAAGTAAGAAAATCTAATTTTGTCCATTACCCAACAGACAAAATAAAGTATCAATCATCGAAGACGACACTAGTATATTAATTTAATGATATCTACAAAAGGTATTAAACTCTATCTCTGGAAAATAGTTATTGCAAATAACTCTTCAGTGAAAAAGGGGTGCCTATAATTGGGAAAATAAATATGAATACAGATTAATTGTTTAGAGTCATTTATTATTGGCAATGTTTGGTTTTGGTATTTGTTTGTTCAAGAAAATTACTTTAATTGGTTTTGATTTAGTTGATTTGACTGTTAAGTTATTTTAATTATTTAATAAAAGGGTTTAATTTAGAGGTTTTGATTATTTTTGGAATTATCTGATGATTATGGATTATTATAAATATGTTTTAATTTGAAATTGTTTTGATTGTCTGGTCAATTTAAAAGGAATGATTTAGTTATTTGAACAATTAATAAAATGGCTCTAATAAAAACCTTTATCGAAACTGAATTTGTTTAATTCCCACGCTAGTAGGTAATTAAACCTTCGCACTGCTCACTACAGCTTTTGAATCGAGGAAAGCGCGCGAAGTCACAAAAAACCTCGTTTCGGCTGATAAAACTACTAATTTAAACAATAAACATGAGTACAAAGAGTGAAATATAACCTAGCGTATCTATTTTAGACCTTTAGCTATGTGAGATCGATGCACATCAATTTGATAATTTATTTACTTAACACAAGTTATAAATGAGAAGTCTAAAATAGGTATGTGTTTTATACATAATTCTTATTTCTATTTACTTAACTTATCTTTCTGCAGTAAGGAGCTCCTTGTAATTCAACAATGACACTTTATATAATTTATTAATATGGATCCAAACTATTTGTAATTTATAATTCGAAGGGACGCTTTATTTCTCACAACAATTTATATAATCAATCCAAAAGACGTCCGCACTCCACACTCGTCCTTCGCTAATCCCCCGCCTTTTCAAATATCTCTATACAATTGTTAACAACAATAGAATTACAACTACTTAATTCTAATACGCTCTTCCTGTTATGAAGATAGAGTCCAATTTGGTTTATCACAACTCCTGCGCACTTTTCACAAAACCACACCCTTAATGCTGCGACGCGCTGTTTGATTGGCTTGTCCTTGATTTTGGTTTCAGTTTCCACCCAATAGATAGCGTTACTTGTCCAAAATATGCCTCGAATTGTTTCCAACATTCAATTTAGAATGTCTTCAGTCATCATCTGATTAAACCTGAAAACTAAAGGTATTTGCGTAAAAACTGCATTTTTAGATTTCGAAAATAACTAGAGAGACATAGTATTATGTCTCCTTAGTCTTTATCCATCAGAACTTAAGGTCCAAGTTTGTTTGAGCAAACGAAGTTCAGTTATCACATCCCTGTTCTCGTGTTGGCATTTTTTTTATATACGTTTGGGTCAGCTATGCGCGTTGCAAATGTTGCAAAAACTATACTCGCAGAAAAAAACTCATCTTCAATTTCAAAGATGTGGAATATTTTTTTAACGATATTTACGAGCTAAAATGTCAACCGAATAGAAATTTATTGTCCCTTTTCAAGTGTCAAAAAAAAAGGAGATTTGAGTTACATTACTTTGCAACGAATTTCTAAGACGTTTTTTAATGGTAGCCACATGTTGAAATGTTTGGCGATGTTTTCAGAACTATAGATTTTTTTCTTGTCGTGTATGGCCTATGGTCCATTACAGGGTCTGACGATGAAACCGGAAGAATGCTACAGGATCCATGCAACCCCATCGAGTTTAGGCTCGTTTCAATCATATTGATGAGCTCTGGCTCATTAAGATGATTCAAACGTAACAGATAACGGTGAGAAATGAAAGACCGTAATCCAAAGTAATTATTTGTATTTCAAAATAAAGAACCTGTGAAGGTTCTACGTTGCGTGGCCTTAGCCAACAGCTTACATAATTTATATATCTCTTTGTTTATTTGTTTAAACACATTGAAACTGATAGAAATTTTACAATTCACAATTTAATCACATTACTTCGCTTGATGACTATTTTTTCTAGACTGACTTACACAGGGGAAAAAAACGTCTCAAGACAGCGAAACTCATTTTTTGAATTACTATTTTTCGGAACAAAAAAAAAATTGACATAGTATCGAATTTAAAATTGAGAAACAAATTTTTACTTTGGGGAAAGAGGTTCCACGGCAACGTTACAGCTCTGTTGGGAAATAGTGTCCAAGGGACTCATGATGGAGTCAGAAGAAGGCCACAGGCTGTAATAAAAACAATGCAACCCCGTCGAGTTTCGGCTCGTTTGAATCGCTTGACGAGTACTCTGTTGGCAAATAGTGTTCAAAGGGTTATAACCATGCAATCCCATCGAGTTTGGGATCGTCTGATTCGTCTTAACGAGTACTCCGATAGGAGATGATGTATTTTTATTTAAGTTTAAGCTCGTTGACTAAAAAGTAGTAATTAATAATTTACTGAAAAAAACACGTTTTAAAAACCGACTATAAAGTATAAAAATCGGACTAAAAACATTCTGCGCGATTGAGATCAAGCTGACGAGCCAGCCAGACGCAAACAAACGTTCCAAATATACGGACTAGCGCGCCAAACGGCCTAAATGAATACCGAGTCGGTTCGGCCGGGTCGCGAACGGTTCGGTATTTTGGAACCGAACGGTTCGCGACCCGGCGGTTCGGTAAAAGTAAGGTTCGCTGCATCACTAGTAAAAACGGGACCCTAGTACTAAGACTCCGCTGTCCGTCTGTCTGTCTGTTACCAGACTGTATCCCATAAACCGTGAGAGCTAGACAGTTAAAAGGATTATGCCGATTTTACTATGCAAGCTAGGCCATGATGCGCTTTGATGAAATTGCCAAAATTCTATAGTAATTTTATAGTATGGAAGAATATCGTTAAAATATAATGCGTCAAATAAGAGAAATCTCAATCTCAAGGAGCCGTTTGGGGTTACATTTTCCTATTATATGACATTTTGTTATCTACCCCTTTTTGACATGACATGAGTCTGTCACAGATATGTATGGTTAATGCGCATGCATCATGGCCCAGAATGCGGCATGATCCTTTTCACAGATGATGTATTTCTGTTGCCGCTATAACAACAAATACTAATAACTAAAATACATATTTAAAGGGGGCTCCCATACAACAAACGTGATGGGAGGGGGGGTGAACTACGCGTTACGTAACATGATTATTTTTTAACCCTCAGAGATGGAAATCGGCCAAAGAAAAAATTAATAATATTAACGCAAAGGTATTGTAGCGACTTTCCGGTACTTTACGCCATATAATTGTGATTTTTAGGTAAAAATACTCACTTGGTGGTTACGTAACGTTTTACTAGGGGGGGGGAAGGGTATAGAAAAACGATATGATATTCAAAACGGACAACTCCCCCCCCCCCCACCTGGCACTACATCACGCTGTAAAATGTGGCCCAGTTAATGTTTTTTTTTTTTACTTTTTGCGATCCTTTCATTGTTGTATTTTAGGTACTGTCGCCTGTTTCACAACCAAAAATTATAACCCGGTCGAGTTAACTCGGCACCTGAAGCGCGACTGACCCCCCTCGTTTTCTTCTTGCCTCACGCTACTGTCGTCATGCCAGTAGCGTCTGGTACATTTGTTAGCGATATATTTTCGATAATCTATCGAAAACTTTCAAAAAATTGACGACGGTGGCGTGAGGAAAGGATACAACGAAAGGGGTCTATCGCGTTTCAGGTGCCAAGTTAACTCACCCGGGTTATAAGTTCTGACATTCTAAGCAGCTTACTTGAGTCAGTCAGTGTCTTTCATTACGAAACTAAGTTTTTGATGTTGTACTAATCAACAATCCCGGCCGGCAGCTGTAAAGGTGTCAATATTCACTCAGAGTCATTCATTCAAAGACATATCTTATTTAATGTTTTCTAACCAATTGTAGCGGAAAATGTAGCAGCGCAAAAATAGCATGTTGTGATGTCACTTGCTTGCTTATTACCATTACTATCTTCCTCATACAACTTTAACAAACCTTCCTGCAAATTAAAAGCGTGTATGAATATGTAGTCAAACTAAAAGAGAGCCAAAATTGTTAACATCTTAGGAAAAATGTGAATATAAGGTTTACATGACTTCAGCGAACCGTAAGCTTCCCATACAAACGTAATACTATAATGATTTGCAATTTGAGCATAATTAACTATTCACATTCAACAAACAAATAATAAGATTTTTTCTTTTTAACCGACTTCAAAAAAAGGAGGAGGTTCTCAATTCGTCGGAATCTTTTTTTTTTTTTTTATGTATGTTACTCGATTACTCGAAGACGGCTGGACCAATTTGAAAAATTCTTTTTTTGTTTGAAAGTATATACTTCCAAATTGGTCCCATTGTCATGAAATCAGGATCTGATGATGGGATCCTGGAGAAATCGAGGGAACTCTTCGAATATTAAAGGCACATCTATAGTGATTTTAGTATTTTCTTAAGTAACTTGTGCATTTGCTTTCGAAAAGTACCATTTCGGTGAAGTAGAACTGATGATGAAGACCAGCATAGATGATCATCGGAACTATTCAATACTAAGTAGTTCACTGGTACGATACGATTACTTTAATATGGTTGCTAGGCTATTTATGCTCATCATAATTCATATGGTGAAGTGGAGCTGATAGTAAAGTACCAGGAGAACTCCTCAACAATAAACGCCCCTCAACAATAAAAAGCAGTACTATGTAAAAGGTGATGAGCCGTTGAAATAAGGCTATTGTAACTTAGATAATATCATCACCAAATATACTTACCACAAAAAAGTTTAAAATAAAAAAGTTTTTAATAAAAACAAAACCTCCTTCAAAAAACTTGAAAATAATCTAACAAAAAACAGTTTCAAAAATAAATTAATGGCTCTAAAAAGCAAGAAATAAAATATTGAAATCTGCATAATAATTAACTCGAAAGTTTGTATGCATATCTTATATTAAACAACGTCTTATGAAGTCGGGTGGGGTTTAAAACCCATGATTAAAGTTTAGATATATTAGTTAAGATAAAAAATATCCCTCGTTCCCCCCCCCCCCCCCCACCCGACTTCAAAAGGCGTTGTTTAATATAAGATATGCATACAAACTTTCGAGTTAATTATTATGCAGATTTCAATATTTTATTTCTTGCTTTTTAGAGCCATTAATTTATTTTTGAAACTGTTTTTTGTTAGATTATTTTCAAGTTTTTTGAAGGAGGTTTTGTTTTTTCAGAACTTAATTTTCAATTGTAAACATTGTAATTAATTAAAAAAGGGGGCATGTTGTATAAATACTTATGGATGTATGTGAAGTGATTCCTTTGCCTAGATATATTTATTTATAAGATAAAATGTAATTGTACAGCTCTCGTTCTGTGTAGCTACCTCAAATACCAATACAGTTGATTTCCTTTACAAAATAATATTTTATAATACTTGTGAACGTTACTCAGATTAACATAGTGTTTTGTATAGAGTTTTACAAAATATTTTGTTCTACTACTAATTCGGTTGCACTACGCAGCTTTTGAAGTTTTTTGTGAGCTATTTGAACGACCGAAAGCAATACGTGGATTATATGCTGGGTATAGGTTAGACCCCTATTTTACTAGAACTGGAGTAGGTCAAGGCAGCAATTTAGGGCCTTTTAACTTCTCAATTATGATAAGTGATAAATTGTCAAGGAACCCCGATGCTTACTTTTCGCCAGGCCCGGTCTGGCCAGGGCGGCTGGTCGGCGATCTTCGAGGGCCCCCGGCTCAAAAGACTAACTTGGATAAAGATGAGATAATTAATGTCGTGGAGGAGTAGTGACGAACTTACCAAAAAACTATTCGCATAGTTAAATTAATAATTATCTGTAATTAGTATAGTATAATTATATTTTACTATCAATTACACTAGGGTGTTAGTTACATTAAAGTTTTGCTTATTTTTAATGCAGTGTTTATTTTTTGCATTGTGTTTTTCATTGTCATGTTCGTAGTTGGCCTCTCATTGAACCATCGTTCTATTTTGGTTATAACCTCTTAAGTAGTACTACATAATTAATATTGTTCTTTCAAGTAGAGAACTAGAGATACAGAAATTATAAATCTTAATTTGCTGCTGATATAAAGCTTCGTACAGACTGAGGCGAATTCCGCGCGAAATTCGCGAGTGCGATCACGTAACTCAAAGCGATAGCCATAGCAATAGCCATTGTCAAAGAAATTGCTATGGCAATGGCTATGGCTATGGCAATTGCTTTGAGTTACGTGATCAAAATCTGTCAAAATGAGCGACGCGCGCGATTCGCTCGCCTCAGTCTGTACGAAGCTTAAAGGTAAAATCTTTGGCAATTCATTTAAACCACATTAATTAAAATTTAAAACTATTTAAAACCACATTAGCTGCATCTGCATGAAGCAAATATTTATAACAATTTTTTTCCGTGAGAGGTCCCAGTGCCAGTGTTAACAAATTAAGCAATTGCTTAGGGCATCACGTCTGGGGGGCACCACAATCAGCACAGAAAAAAAAAACAAAATATTTTTTCTCTAAAGCCCGCCGGTAACGATCAATTGCGATTGTCAATTTTAGACCATGTAAAACGACTTACTACAAGAAGTGGATGAAACTGAAAAAAAAATCTAAAGTAAAAAAAGTGTTTTTTTTTTTTACTTTAGACAACAGGAAAGACAAAAGGTACATAATTAGTCGATGAAACCACAATATAGAGAGACTACAGTAGTTGAGCTTAGCACTTGCGCGCTCGAGCAACGCACACATAGACATCTCTCACCGACACTGTATAACTGCAATCTCAAACCACTCTCAAAACAGTTCGGTGTTTGTGTGTGTGCGATGCTCGAGCGCCCGTAGTACTAAGCTAAACTTCTATTAGTCTCTCTATTTTGTGATGAAACTGGCTAAAAATCGCGCTGCGCGGCCGTTTTCTTTTTTTTTACTTTAGACAACAGGAAAGACAAAAAGTACAAGATTAGTCGATGAAACTGGCTAATAATCTCGCGCTGTGCGGCCTTTTTAACACGTTTTAACACCTTTTTAGGGTTCCGTAGCCAAAATGGCAAAAAACGGAACCCTTATAGATTCGTCATGTCTGTCTGTCTGTCTGTCCGTCCGTATGTCACAGCCACTTTATTCCAAAAGTATTAGGACTACATAGTTGAAACTTAGTAGGTAGGTGTATTCTGTAAACCGCTTTACGATTTAAACATAAAAATATAAAAAATGAAAGATTAAGGGGGGGCTCCCCATACCTGGAACTGAAACTGAAAATAATTTTTTTCATCAAACCAATACTTGTGGGGTGTCTATAGATAGGTCTTTAAAAATAACATTGAGGTTCCTAAGACCAATTTTTTTCAAAGTCAACCGTTTGAAAGATATATGCCGCCAAAGTGGTTTAACTTTTAAAGTAAGAGGGTGAAAAATCTAAAAAAAATATAAGCTATAGATCTTAATAAACACTTTAAACGAAAATTGGTTTGAATGAGATACAGTAATTAGTTTTTGAGATATAGTACATTTTCCAAAACCGCAAATATAACTTTGTGATTCATACAAACACTGTGAAAAACAAAGTTATTTTTTCAGACGAAAAATGATAGTGGTATTAAAATATGGTATGGTATAATGTACCTACGGAACCCTACTGCGCGTGGCCCGACACGCACTTGGCCGGTTTTTATTATGTTACTTTCTCGTTTGTGTGTGTGTTTGTTTCTCCACAAAGTTTGTGAACGATTTTATACTAGCTTTTCGATGAGCTAGAGACTTGAAACTTTGAACATAGGTCAGAACTAGAAGGCAATGCAATATTATGGTATCATTAAGCTGATCTGATGATGAAACCGGAAGAAGGCCACAGGAACTCTATGATGAAACCATACAACCCCATCGTGTTTGGACTTGTTAGAATAGTCTTGACGAGTACTCTAATGGGAGACGAGGTCCAGGGTCTGATGATGAAGCTGAAAGGCCATGCCATAGGAACTCAATATTGAAACCGAGCAACCCTATCATTTTTGAGCTCGTTTGAATCATCTTGACGAGTTCTTTGTTGAAAAATAGTTATATCCAGGGTCTGATGATGGAGCAAATCATTTTGGTATTACGTTTATATGGGAAGCTCACGGCTCTTCAGACTCTTAATCAGTTAGAACCCTCTGACCAACTGAAGTTCAGAAAGAAACATGACTTTTTTTTTGGGCTCAGTAATTACTTTTATTCCTACATGTATCTGTTTATGGATTAACAAAAATTTGTCTGAAACAGCAATCTGTATATAGACTTTATTAAAAAAAACATACGTTTTCAAAGACCCTCAGAATAGCAAAAATGATGGGAACCATCATTGTGGTAGCCGCCGTGTTTGTGATCCACATCGAGACAAAAGTGGTCACACAGCACATAGCTAACAAAAGCCTGAAAAAAGAAAAAAAGTGAAGTTGGCAAATCAGCTAGCAAAATACATCTAAAATCGGTTATTCCAATCTGTTACCCCAAAGAGTCCATCCACCCTGAGGTAAATTATTCCAGAGAACGTAATTATGTCCGAGAATTCTCCCTATCCTAGGTGGAAAAATTGAGTTTATCTTGGATTCTAATTCAATTTTTTTACCCTATGTACAGTTACTTCATTATTATAATATTTTTAAAATTGATAAAAAAAACTCCTTATGGAAGTAAATCTACTTAGATACAGTTTCCTATTATCCACCCTAGCTTAGGGTAAATTCTTGGATATACGTTTCCTACTCTAAGTAGACGACATCGTAGATATCACGGGACTATTGGGATTATTTCGTTCTACAAGTCCTGTTGCATTCATCACGGAATAACTGGGAAAAAATCCATAAGTCCCGCCACGGGACTACCCAACGGGACAACTGGAATCAGTGGAAAATCTTAAATTTATTTCGAATCTTAACGTCTTCGCATTTAAGTTAGAAAAAAAAACTAAAACTCAAACTGAAAGTTTCTTACTTGGAATAACAATCGCCCACTCAGTATTTTTTGTCGTCCGCTTTATTATTTTATTTGGCCACTTGAAATTTTCATTTTTAGCTTAGATTAATTATTTCGAACTTAAAGCAGCTCGTTTTACGTATTTTTAATGCCTAACTCAAACTTTGTCGCCAGTTAAGTTATTTTTCGGCAAACATAATTACCTAAACGCTGCTCGGTTTATTAAAAAATTATAAATAATTAACAGTTACTAAAAATAGCTTTTTTTTAATGAGGGCTTTTCAAAGTCACATTTAAGAAATAAAAATAGTAACTATTTGCCTCACTAGACGGCGTTGATGGAAAGAGAAGTGTCAAAATTGGCTTTTAAAAATAAACTGCCTACCTTTCTGAAATCTGCCCAAAGAGAAACATTTTAGAGTTACAGCTGCCCAAGAAGCTTATACCCCCAATGGAGGTTGCAAGGCTAGTGTCATAGCGAAGATAGAAAAAATGTCCTTGAGTGACGTTACGGCTTAATGCTATCTCTTTCTTGAGTGTGACAATACGTGTTCGATGTTCGTCGTTCGTTCGTTCGTGAGAAACATTTTTTCTATCTTCAGTATGACACTAGCCGTGCAATCTCCATTGGGGGTATAAGTTTCTTGCATCTGCCTGTCTACCTGAGTACTCTTCGAAGATTAGTAAAAAAATACATTGAGACATACATTTTTATTAACGCCATCTATAGAGCCTACAGCTTTTTATCATTTTGAAAAGCCCTCAATATTTGTGTTAATTCACTGATAGAATTGAACTTATTATACGGGTGGCAACTCTAAATTGGATTCCTAATTCAGACACTAGATTGATATATGTAATAGCGGCTTAACATCTCCCTGCCCACCTGAGTACTCTTCAAAGCTAAGCAAAAAAAAAATACATTGACACTTAAGCAACTATTATGTATTCTGTGACTTAAGTACATATTTATCAAGGCCATCTATCGAGCCTTCCGTTTTTTGTCTTTTTGAAAAGCCCTCATTGCCCGGTTAATAATAAATAGCCCATTCGAAAATAATAAATAAGTACTTACTTAGTATGTGAATATCCAATTGTATTGATCGCAAAATAAGCCAATCGCTTATGTAAACCACATTGTTCAATGGAGTATGCCAAAAACAAACTTCCCACGAACATAAAAATTGTGTCCTAAAATAAAAATATAACAATGTAAAGAACATAAAACACTGTGTTACTTATAAAAACGCTCAATAAAGGCCTGGGCACACCGGCTGCGTAGACACGCGCGTAGTGATGCGCAGCAAAGATGCGTGCGTGTTCAGTGTGACGTCCAATAGGGAATGCCATTGAGTACAACGTCACGAGCTGGAATGCGTAGGGTTACGCATCAGTCTACGCGTTACGCAAGCGGTGTGCCATGTCCCATAAAGTTTCAGACATTACAACGTCATGGTACGTCTACGTGCACGTTAACGCATACGCTTACGCATCCGGTGTGTTTCGCACTTTAACCTATTTTAGATAAAAATATGTTTTTGTTTTTCTTTCGTATAGTGGGAGATCTTGGGTGATAAAGTGCGACTTAGGGGTTTACACCCTGAAAAGATGAATAAAACCGGTCAAGAGCGAGTCGGACTCGCGCACCGAGGGTGCCGTACCATCATAATTGCACCATTAAACCACACTGCAGAGTAGAATAATAAAATTAGTATCGCAGTTTTAGGTCAGCGCCATCTCTTAACCGATAGTGGAACTAATATTAACTTTTTTAGAAATTTGATAATTTCTAAAAAAAGTGCTATATTGAGACATCGTTTTACTTTTCCTGTAATCTTTATATAAACTGCTATCAAATAGAATTATTTCAGATTTTTCACTTTGCAAACTTCGGAGATAAGGGGGGGGGGGGAACGGAACGGTATTTTTTTTTAACATTTTTCATCATAAGTCGAAAACTATGCGGCCTAAAAAAAGTAAAAAATAATTAAATATCCCACATGCCCTAGTAGCCCCACTTCAAATTTTTAAGACCCCTTTTCAGACCCTGTTTTAAAAAAGATATTTGTATTTTTATTTATTTCTTATTTGCAAAATAGTTGGACAAATGTCATCTTAAACTATTCCAAATCTCAAGTTGATACTATTAGTAGTTCTCGAGATATCCAGCTGTGACAGACAGACAGACTGAGTCACACCATAAGGGTTCCTTTTTTACCATTTTGGTACGGATCCCTAAAAAGGACAGAAAATGGTAACAAAAGACAAACGAAAAGAATAACGAAATTACTATCGAAATTACTATCGAAATTCAAGTTACTATAAGGTTATAATGAGTTATAAGCAGCGGCGACACGCACAATCGATGTAGTGAAGAAGTGGGGTAGTTCAAAAGAAAAGTAGTTTGGTGATGAGGAAGGGAAAAGGACAAGAAGAAGGAATATTAAGTTGTAAGGTGGTTGTGAAGAAGTATAGTAGTCAGAAGAAGAGGAAGGCGAAGAAGTGGTGAAGAAGAGAAGTTTGGAAGTGAGGTACTAGAGATAGTACCTGAGAAGATGATGTCGTCGAGTTCAGCGGCGCGAGGCTACGTCGTTCAGACGTGACGCTTCTTCGTAGGACGGACTGCGACATCGGAAGAGGAGGAGTGGGAATGTCATCGAGTAATAGCGCTGGGTGGCTACGACGTCGCTCGGAAGAAGACTCCCTACATCACACAGAAGAGCAGACTGTGACATTCGGAGATAAAGTCCATTCGCTCAGATAGTGTCGCCCTTTTATCGCGCCGCCTTTGCACGTGCCGCTTCTTGTCAAAGGATGCCGCCGCATAAACAAAGGATACCGCGTGCGGCGTACACCCGCAAGTCAATTTGGATTTTGGCAGTTTACATAGAAATGCCGTAGTGAAAGGTTGTGTTTGCTTGCGGTATTCCTGTCTCTGAACACAAGTGGTTGCGGGTGTACCGACACTATCTAAGCGAATGGACTTTAAACACAATTTTCGAAGGGTCGCAGATATCTTTCATTGTGTAGGTGACAACTAAGAAAGGGTTTTGGAAAACTCCTATTATACAGGATGCTACAGGGTACCACCATGGGAGCTAGAAGCTCAGGTGCTCTCTGAGGTGTACAGACGGAGGAGAGCAATTGCAGAAAGGGGCGAAAGCCTGGCCCCTGAAGAAAGGTTGCGAGTCCGGCGCGATGCGGAGGAGCGGATGCTCCAAGATTGGGAGCTCCAGCTACAAACCCCGATTGCGGGGCATAGGACTGTTCAGGCCATTCGCCCGGTCCTCAGGCAGTGGCGGGACAGGGAGCATGGCTCCCTGACATACAGGATGACACAGGTACTTACCGGGCACGGTTGCTTCGGTAAGTACCTGTGTCGAATACGGAGAGAGGCCGCTCCGGTGTGCCACGACTGCGGCGCACCGGTTGACACCACGGAGCACACTCTCGCGGAGTGTCCGACGTGGTCGTCACAGCGGAGAGAATTAGTGGCAGTCATTGGAGGAGACCTCTCGCTTCCCAGCGTGGCAGGTGCCATGCTGAGTGGTGACAGGTCGTGGCAGGCGATGGTCTCCTTCTGTGAGGACGTGATGTCACAGAAGGAGGCCGCAGAGAGGGACCGAGAGGTGGATGCGGACGCAGACCCGCTCCGAAGGAGACGGCCAGGAGGAAGGAGGAGACGCTACGCGCACCTCGTTCCTCCTTAGTCCTCGACAGGGGACGAGTGCCACTCGGTGGTCCTCCAAGTGCGGGGCTCATTGGGGCATCAACACCAGGGCCACACGGTGCGTGATTTCACGGTCCCGTAGGTCTTGCGTGTTAGGTGGTGCTGGAAGCAGTAGGGGGTTTAGTGGGTAGGGCCTTGGCGAGTCCCACATACCTTCGGGATGCATAAAAGCATTCCCCCTACTATAAAAAAAAAAAAAAAAAAAAAAGGATGCTACAGGGTGTTCCTGTTGTAACGGCTAAAGGTACGAACACCATTTTGGAGGGTAGATACCTTTCATGGTGTAGGTGAGCTCTAAGAAAGGGTCTTTGAAAATTTATGTTATACAAGGTGCTACAAGTGTTCCAGTTTGTAATGGCTGAGAGTGGGGACACCATTTTTGGTGTTCCAGTTTGTATATGAAGGTAGAGCACCATTTTTTGGAAGATAGATAGATAGTTACCTTTTATTTTATGGTGTAGGACGAAGGTCTGTGAGCATTAAGAAAGGGTTTTGGAAAATTCCTGTTATACAGGATGCTACGGGGTGTTCCAATTTGTAAATTAATTTTCATGGGAAAATTTAAATGTGTGAAGTAAGGTCTAAATATGTTTAATAGTTATATTGGTAATCCGTGACTTTCAAAATCAATGCACAACTAATAACGTGAACGAAGTCGCGTGCAAAAGTTAATCATTGTGTAGGTAGTTAACTAAAAATTATTTAGTGAGCCATTAACTAGGTACACATTTATCTAATTATAAAAAAAAATATAGATCCATTTCTCTCGCCAGATGTTGCTATGCAAATGTATTTGTAGCATAAATGCTCCATTTAATGCGATAAGTCACTGGTGAAAGCTTTTGGCATAGTTCTATTACGAATTTTTCAAAACTCGCGTCGCACTACAAAACTTTTTAGGGTTCCGTACCCAAAGGGTAAAAACGGGACCCTATTACTAAGACTCCGCTGTCCGTCTGTCTGCTGTCTGTCACCAGGCTGTATCTCATGAACCGTGATAGCTAGAAAGTTGAACTTTTCACAGATGATGTATTTCTGTTGCCGCTATAACAACAAATACTAAAAACAGAATAAAATAAATATTTAAGGGGGGCTCCCATACAACAAACGTAATTTTTTTGCCGTTTTTTGATACCCTTCGTGCGCGAGTCCGACTCTCACTTGGCCGGTTTTTTTCTATTGCGTAGTTAGGTACATATAGACGAACAAAAAATGTTAAATATGTAATTTATGGGTCTAAGACGACACGCTTTAGATATATTTTGGACAAAAAGATTGTAATTTTGCATTTTGTACCTACGTACCGTAACAAATTATGAAGTTTCGTAAAAACAATGCTGTCTTGAATCTGAATGTTCTTAGCGCCTTTATGTGATGTTGCCTTTGTGCGATGTAAGTCACTTTCGCGATTCATGAGAAGTTTGCTACCTGAGGCCTTATTTTTGAATCGCTCGACTCCAGTCGAGTGCTCGTTTCGAATGATTTTCGTTCGACATCTCATTGTTTTGAGTCATATGTCGAACGAAAATCAGTAGAAAAGAGCGCTCGACTGAAGTCGAGCGATTCAAAAATAGGGCCCCAGAGCCGCTTCAGTTGAAATGCACTTACGAAAATCCACAATTTGGTGTTATTTGACCAGTCAAAAAAATTGTATTACAAGGTCATTCTAAACTTACCATCCAAGTGGGTTTGAACCTCTTAGTATGAAAAGCAGGCTTAGTGGTAAACATATTTTTTTATTTTTAACGGGGATTTCGGAAATGTAGCGGAGCACGATGAAACCTGTGTATGTCGATAGAGGATCTATAGATAAAGAAAAAATGACATAATATGTTACAAAGTCCTAAAGCGCAATGTTTCCGAGATAATCCATGTTAAAGATCCTGTATACTATACAGAATCTTAACATGGATTATCTCGGAAACTATACAGTGTATAGCTGATAAAAGAAGCGCTGATAAATAAAGGAAGCGCTCATGGCGGAACTTGACAGACTGATCGTACTCGATCACGTTTTTTAAGCAACGCTCGATCCGGCCAGGTGTCGGATGGGTGACCGTTAAGTGG
The DNA here is from genome assembly GCA_943789525.1 of Agriphila geniculea. Lineage (NCBI taxonomy): Eukaryota > Metazoa > Arthropoda > Insecta > Lepidoptera > Crambidae > Agriphila > Agriphila geniculea. Next base: position 17,919,548 of record OX038874.1, read on the forward strand.
CATTACAACTGAGCGCTTCCGTGCTTCGGAGGGCACGTTAAACCGTCGGTCCCGGCTGTTGTCATCTGATAAAAGTCGTTAAGTCAAGTTAGAGGCCTTACAGGCGGCTTGATAAACTCTAACACCAGAGGTGGCCACTATTCCTCATTCGATAAGAAGAAGAAGAAGAAGAGCTGATAAAAATCTATACTTGTTCCCGGTATATCTCATTGCGCTTTAGGACTTACTATATACTATATCATATAGACTTCATAAAACATTTTTTGTTCTTCTATAGATCCCCTATACTATCGATATACATAGGTTTCATCGTGCGCCGCAATTATTTCCGAAACCCCGTCAAAAATCAAAAAATATGGTTACCATTATGCCAAAATGTTCAAAGCTCTTTCAAATATGTGTTCAGTCCATGAAACTGAACAACTTTCTTTAAGGAACATAGGGCCAAATATTTAAAAAATAAAAAAAACCGGTCAAGAGCGAGTCGGACTCGCGCACCGCGGGTTCCGTACCATCATAATTGCACCATTAAACCACACTGCAGAGTAGAATAATAAAATTAGTATCGCAGTTTTAGGTCAGCGCCATCTCTTGACCGATAGTGGAACTAATGTTAACTTTTTTAGAAATTTGATAATTTCTAAAAAAGTGTGCTATATTGAGACATCGTTATATTTTTCCTGTAATCTTTATATAAACTGCTATCACATAGAATTATTTCAGATTTTTTTCTTTGCAAACTTCGGAGATAAGGGGGGGGGAACGGTCATTTTTTTTACATTTTTCATCATAAGTCGAAAACTATGCGGTCTAGAAAAAAAAGGAAAAATGATTAAAAACGTGCAAACGGCGTTCTTTCATATGATACTCCACATGCCCTAGTAGCCCCACTTCAAATTTTTAAGACCCTTTTTCAGGCCCTGCTGTAAAAAAGATATTTATTTTTTATTTATTTCTTATTTGCAAAATAGTTGGGCAAATGTCATCTTAAACTATTCCAAATTTCAAGTTGATACCATTAGTAGTTCTCGAGATATCCAGCTGTGACAGACAGACAGACAGACTGAGTCACACCATAAGGGTTCCTTTTTTACCATTTTGGTACGGAACCCTAAAAACGACTATCCATATAAATCTAAAAGAATACGGATGACCAAAATTTTGTGGCGAAATTCAACACGTCATGTTTCTTGAAGAAAGTTGTTCAGTTGCATGGGGACTGGATACATCTTTGGATGGTAAGTTCAGAATAATCTTGTATAAAACGTGTTAGAGAACAATAACAGAATGTGATTATTGATAAACTTACACTCATATACGAATTGCATACTTGTGCAGTCGTTGAGACACCAGCTAAAGGAAATGTTATTATTGGTAGGAAGGACGTGATGGCCAAAGGTATGCATTCAGTCATCCAATACACTGCCATTACTACTAAGGTGTAGGCGACCCACGCATAAGGCTGAAAGATAATAATTATTTCACACAGAAATACAAAGCGTTTGGTAATAATAGGGAACATCAAATTGAACAACTTTTACCATTTCATGAAATAACGAAAATATCAAAATGTATGAAACAGCTGAGTGATTTCAGAGTGGGTCCCATAATAAAAGTTGTTCAGATTGATGGTCCCTTTCTACAATATTTGGCTTTATAAGGCTTAATAGCCTTAAATATACAGGGTGCTTGGTAATCCAAGCACCCTGTATATTTAAGGCATTAAATAAATAAAAAAAATAAGGAGAATCCGACCTTTTGTAAATCCGAACAAGTGAGAATAATTAATGATTAAACGAACTTACCTGTAAGTGAAGTTCTATCATAATTATACGAAGGATTCGTCCGAAGATATTAGTATATTAACACATGTAGTACCGCTTGCATGTATCACCACTTAGCACGTTATTTTAAAGCAATAACCTAAAAAACCTAAAAAGAGAAGGTTTTTGACTTAAAATTGACAGATATTTTGACATTTCCCGTCCAAGTTCGCCCTGTCACTGCTACACGCCAACCACTTCATTTAGTTTAAAGTCCAAATCCTATGATATTTCCTCATTTTCTTCAGTGGATAAACAGTTATTGTAATTTACAATAATGAGTAGGGAGGGTGGGATTCTATACTAATATCTTCGGACGAATCCTTCGTATAATTATGATAGAACTTCACTTACAGGTAAGTTCGTTTAATCATTAATTATACTTCAGATTCGTCCTCGATATTAGTATATTAACACATGTAGATGTTAAAAGCATTATAATAAGAAAATGGAAATATCATTTCTTGCGTATTAGTCTTTTAAAAAAAGAAAAGAATACCATTTAACATCATTCTGAACGTTTTACATGATTACATTTACTAAAAACGGTACCTATAGATGGCTGGTACAATATATATATATAGCCAGCTATACGCACATATATACATATAAAATATACAAGGTTAGTTTGGAAAACTCAGTTTGATTATCGGTGATAATATGTTTTAATATTTTGCAAATATAGCGGAGTCATTGACCATTTCGCCGTGTTACCTGGAACATCTATAGTAACATTTTTTGTTAGGGCTATAAAGGTATCGGCATACGTCGAGTACTAAAACTGGTTGGACACAACACAAGTCTACTTCATTTCATTAAATGTTTCATTTCAGCAATCTATTACTTACATTAAATATAGAATTTAATTTCTTTCTAAATAAGAAGTGATTATGAACTATTTATTTAATATAAATATGTATGATCCATTTTTGATTTTTTTTTTTATATTGTTTGCATTATTTGTGCAATAGGCAAGGTAATCAAAGTTAAACTTTTAAGATAAAAATGATAAAAAAAAGAATAAAATTGGAAAATATGTAATAAAATGTCTTTAGTAATCTAAGATATCCATTGTATTTGTACAACGAAGTCTACACAAAGGCGTACTGAGTTAAATTCTTCACCAAACCTTGAGATTAGCTCAATTTTGTCCATTCAATAATGAACGCAATATTATGTAATACTGATAATTGTGTTATACACACCTGTAAAAAAAAATGTTTATTATGTCTATATTAGTATTTGTTAAATAATCGAACCGTTTCTGTTACCAAACTTTGTACTTCCTGATAGTATTAACAGACAGCAGCTTCAATAATAACATAAATAATATACCTGTAAAATAATACCACCTTGATAATGTTATGAAAACCAATTTATTTGTGCGATTAATTTCCGTCCCTGAAATTAAAAGTTATAGAATGTTAATACTTTATATTAGAATAAAATATACGAAGAAGTACCTTACATGTGAATAAGAGGTGCCAAACCGAGGCTCAAGATTGTGACGATTATGATGGCACAATCGTTACACCTTCGTTTAAAAAACTGGTGGAAAATAATTAAAATAATAGGCATCTTAGTGTCAGAATAGTCTTTGTACAATACTAAACCAAAATAGCATTGTGAATGCTATAATCTCAAATTAGAAAATAAATATTTTTGAAATCAAATGCTAGAAATAGAGAAAAAAACAATCTACTGCATTTTATCTCCACTGCTTAATTCGACTTGCATTGCATTTGAATTTACTCAATCTCAATCTGGAAAAAAAAACCAAAAGTGGTGATTAGTTTTTGAATTTATGAATTGAAAAATTTCTATTTAGCATCAGAATAATAATATCTAGAATACTTAACACCCCGCACTGAATACAATAAGAAAAATTGCAATGAAAGCATAATGAACTGCATGTTCTAGATAATTGATATGCAAATATTTTGCGATTTGTGATTCCTGATGTGACCACTAGTGTCTCCTAGTCCACCCCGTTGTTGAAAGGCCCAAAAGAAAATATGTCGTCTCTAATTAGACTTACGCGGAATTCTGTGTAAGTATCGATGACATTCAACTAAGTGATTTCTGCAGTTTTGTGAACATTTGTCTTGTAAAGATCATAATTGCTAATACATCTGTAATATAATGGAAAGTTGCGACGGTAGCTGTATATAAAAAAAAAAACATTGTATATTAAAAGATGAACTTCATTTCTTTAAAAAATGTTCTGAGAACCTTATAAATAGTAAATATTGTCCAATAACAGGGAAATCATGCTATTTAAAAAACTTTATAGCCGGCGGCGGTAGTTTTGTAATAAAAATATGGGCACTAAAATGCCCAAAATTTATGATTTTAAATTCGTATATTTCTATCACTTTCCTTATCAATATTAAAACCTTAAAGGTGATGGGATGTCGAGACTGTGTTTTTAAAAACAATGAGTTACATTTTTAATCGTGATAAAATTATTTTTAAGTACGTAGAGTACGTAATTTTTTATAAAAGCTAAATTAAATTTTAAACAGTTCTTAACTAAATCTGATATGACCTGTTTTTTTTTTTTTTTTTTTTTTTTTACTCATGTCACCTTCTGTTGAACCTTCAACAAATTGTAACAAAACTATTATTTGTATGTATTATAACTGTTATGCATTCTGCTCGACTGGAGATGATATACTATAGTATATATATATATAATAGAAAAATATAATAATAATCTGGGTGACCTATGTAGCGCGGCTAAATGGTATATTCACACAGACGATTACCGGCGCAAACGATTAAGTGGACCTTTGCGCCTGTAGTCGGTGACCACTGCCTGTATTTGCTGAATACACAATAGATGTCACACCAGCACGCACCCTCACGAATACATTATCTTAACGGGTGTCCTTACCTCGCGTATGATGATTGAAGGCAAAAATTGATGATGCATCATCGGCAACTATTTGGATGGGCCGCCGTAATGCCCGTCTGCGAGTCTGCTGTGACTGACGAAACAAATAGCTGATGGGGCTTCCTCGCCGCGTCTCGCTGTTCGCTTGCCGTCGGAGATGAAGCATGTGACATACCTTTCTACGTCTTTTGTTGTCGTTTTTAAGGCAAATAATTATATAAATCAGTTTTAAAATTGTTTTATTGAGTACTGCGCCCGATTTACTTACAGTTTTTTTTTTTTTTTTTTGTTGATGGATATCGTTCACATCAGGCCTGTGGCCAATGCATCATTCATATTCGACTGAACTGTCGGTGGCCTTTTAAGTGAGCAGCCTCAGCTACACTAGAGTTGATCGTATACGGTATAATTGAACGTCGTAATGCCCCACATTATGTAAAAAAATCGAAATACTGTCACAAAAAAGGTGTAATTATAGTAAAGTTTTGTATTGGAAAGCTGCCTAAAACTTCACTGACAATTTTCCTACATCAGAAACATTATTTTGTACACACTCACACGAATTAAATTTGAAAAGTAATAGAGATAATTTGTACAAGGCCATAGCTTAGAAAGAAACATACTAAATAGTTAGTGATGAACAAGTTCAACATGTTAGGTCTACCCGCCTGAAATACAAGGTTTCTTAGTTAAGGCAAATGATTAAATTTTTTACTGTATTCCAACAAACATAAATTGTATTTATGATTTACTAGCGGCCACCCGAGTTTTCACCCGTGTGGTTCCCGTTCCCGTGGGAATATCAGGATTAAAAGCATTCTATGTTTTAATCTAGGCTACTTACCATATGTGTGCCAAATTTCAACCAAATCCGTTCAGTAGTTTTGGCGTGATTGAGGAAAAAACATCCAAACCCACAAACTTTCACATTTATAATATTAGTAGGATAATTGCATTGCAATTTTGATTCATTTATAGATAATAAAATGTAAGGATTCTGTTATTCCATTTTTAGTTGAAATTTCTATCAGCATGCCAGCAGCTAGCTATTTCAGCAGCTAAGCTATTTCACATAATAGGTGTGTGAAGTATCAGGTATGAGCTATTTGCTGTATAACTCAATATCTGGTTCCATTAAGTTATTAAATTTTAGCATTTAAAGCTCTGTCAGTTTTGTAAACTATAAATTTATCTTAGTACCGATGGTACACTATAATACCGTTGAGATTAACTCAACACCAAGCATATCATGATGTCAAAATTCATACCTGATGAGCAACGCTGTTGTCAGGGCTGCTCTTGCAGCTCCAGCACAGCGGCCGCCTGCCTGGAAGGTGGATGGCGGCGATTCAGCGGAAGACGGAGTCACCCGATTGGTGCTCGGCAGCGGTTCCAACAACGTGGCAACCTTTGAGGGTAGTCTGCTTTTTTATAATGTCGCGTCGTCAACGGCACTTTGAGTTGCTGCAGTAGCGTTGTTTGACGTATCTATGCGGTGAAATATGACTATACGGTCCAGTATGACTATCTCGAGTGCAATAGATATTTAATTGTGTCTTAAACACAATGCTTTGACAGAAAGTACCCAGTATGGTAAATTCGCATCAGACAAATAAATAAACTGACAGAAAGTACCCAGTATGGTAAGTTCGCATCAGATAAATAAAAAACTGACAGAAAGTACCCAGTATGGTAAGTTCGCATCAGATAAATAGCAGACAATTGTGCTGTTTAACCAAGTAAACGGCATTTAAAAGTGTTCCTCCGTCTTGACTTCTTCTTCTTGTCCTCTTCCGTCTTGAAAACTTTTTTCTTTCTTCACGAAGTAAATGCTTAACTATAACTTAATTTTCACTGTAAAAATAAAATTCTAAAGAAGTCTCACTTTGAGACTGTATACGTGCGTCCGTGGCGAAGCACGAAAAGCGAATGAAGTGGTTGGCGTGTAGCAGTGACAGGGCGAACTTGGACGGGAAATGTCAAAATATCTGTCAATTTTAAGTCAAAAACCTTCTCTTTTTAGGTTTTTTAGGTTATTGCTTTAAAATAACGTGCTAAGTGGTGATACATGCAAGCGGTACTACATGTGTTAATATACTAATATCGAGGACGAATCTGAAGTATAATATGTTTAAGTGTGTTAATGGTGGTGGAGGTTCAGTTACTGTGTTACTTTATAATCAAAAAACAAAAAGCATTTTGTACATTTCTTACGAAGCGATTAATAATAATATATTCTAGCACTTTCACCTTTGCAGGAAGTGGGCAAATAAAAAACAGCAGAATTATAGGAGCAAGGAGAGTAACCACGCCCTTCCAGTGAACTGCCAGAAATAATAGCAATTTTTTATGCATCTTCAAATCAGGTTCTTCTTTTTTTGCACTGAAGAAAAATGGTTTGGAATAAAACTTCAGGTCAATGTAAGGTGTGCCTCAAACGTAACGGTTAAAACGTGAGCGTCAATTTGGCGGGATCAAGTCCCCAATTTGAAATCCTTGTCACACCACACATTCAAGATTGCTAGGAAGCTGAGCGGTGTGAGGATGCGAAGCGGTCACTTAAAATTGGCGATCAGAGATTTAAATATCTGTTGGCGATAGTGTGGGCTATGTGGTGGACACGAATAAGAGTCCAACATAATAAATAATAATAATAAATAAAGCTTGGACAATTTCACACAGCACCATCTAGCCCCAAACTAAGCAAAGCTTTTAATATGGGTGCTAGACAACTGATATACTACTTACATACTTTTTTTTAATATATACTTATTATACATAGTAACACCCAGACTCGTCACAGAAATTGAAATTCATCCTTTCAATTTCGGCCCGACCAGGAATCGAACCCGGAACCTCTGCGTGGTAGACCGGCATGTTGACCACTGTACCACTCAGGTCGTCATCCCTATGATTATAAGCCCGAAAAACCGACAAGATATGTTTTAAGCGGAATGCTGCATTCGCATTAAACGTATATAGCTTTGCTCGCGACCCTCGCACCTTTATGATGCAGGACTTCAGTTATTAATAATAGCTTGTTTATTGTACTTACAACATATTGACGATACTGTTACTCCCAAATTATTATAAAATACTTAGTATTTTTTCGCTTTAAAATCTTCAACGCTTTTCTTCTTTCCAACGTGCTTTTCTTTTATTCTTGCAAAAATGACAACTCTTGTCATAATTCTAGCAGATTTGTGTGATCTAAAATCAATCTAAAATCTAAACACTGACGTCCATTATACAATGGACGTCAGTGGATCTAAATGAAGTGAAATGAGTTTGTAAAACTCATAGACATAGAAAAATTTTCGCTGCGCTCAAGTGCGCTGACATTCTATTTCTATGGTACAACCGTACAACTAGTAAAATAAAAAAAAAATATTTTTAAAAATCGACTCACTCGTATACTTTAGACGGGACTAGAACCCGCACCCTTGGGATTCCGGTCCAGGGATGTAGGGTGTTGCGTAGATTTTATAGTAATAAATCAGCACTGACTTCGAATATTTATTATTCCTACCTGTGAAAGTTTGTGGGTTTGGATGTTTGTTCCTCAATCACGCCCGGTTGGAATTTGACACACAGATAGTAGATAGCCTAGATTAAAATTTAGAATACTTTTTATCCAGATATTTCCACGGGAACGGGAACCACGCGGGTGAAACCGCGGGCGGCCGCTAGTTTTATATAAACACCTGTACTTTTTGTCAATTTCTTTATTTATTATCAACACTCAGAATGTTTTCTATCCCGAAATAATAAAAAAACCGAAATGGAATGAATTGTAATTTTTTTTTTATTTTTGTTCTGAAAACGTACTTTTGGTAAAAAAATACTTTATTACAATTAACCAAAAACATTTTCATGTATAATGCTGCCAAGACTCCATGTGGCTTGCACTGTCAAAAAGTTATCAGACCTCATGTAAAGCCAAGCTTCTAACTCTACGCGCCCTAACTCTACAAGCCCTAACTTCAAAACCACTTCACCTTCGTCAAAATATGTGGCTTTGCCGTTTCGTTACTACAAGAACTATTATTGTTGAACAGTGAATACATTTTTCCATGTAGCAAAATGGCCAAGCCAAGCCACATATTTTTACTAAGGTGAAGTGTTTTTGAAGTTAGGGCTTGTAGAGTTCGGGCGCGTAGAGTTAGAAGCTTGAAGCCTCTTCATGAGGTCTGATAACTTTTTGACAGTGCAAGCCATATGGAGTCTTGGCAGCATTATACATAAAAATGTTTTTGGTGGGATTTCATTTTGTAAGTAACTTTTCATAAACCGGAAAAGCAAGGTGGGGTTAGAATTGTGGTCTAAAATCGTGTAAAATTCGATCAACATTAACCAGCGTACTTGTACCTACTATTGTTTATTTTATTTTGTGGTAGAACTAATTCTTTTATGCTTTGATATTATTTTACTCTTTGACGTAAAATGTGAAGTGCAAAGAGCAAAATCAACGCAAAAAAAATAGAGTCTGCGTGAGGTTTGCGCAAGGGTTTGCGCCACGAAAGAAGTAGTTTTGAAATAAACACAATGGTGAATGTCCGATAAAAATCAAATTGGCTGAATATTTTTTTATAAGTAGGAATAAGCTCCCTTAGTAATAGAAAAAAAATTCAGAATTTTCGGTTCCGTAAAAAAAATTTAATAAATGAAAGTCTCCTCGACTTCACAAATGTGCGAAAGTAACAGCAGAATGGAATTTATACCTTTGCCACCACCTGCTACAACCACAACACGGTATTAAAAAAAGAAATGTCAAAACTTTTTTTTTCTTAATATATAGCCTAATTGGTGAAGGTGCAAGGTGTGTTGCTGTCTACTCTTGAGTAGCCTAATTGGTGAAGGTGCAAGGTGTGTTGCTGTCTTGCTAAATGCAGGTTTGTGCACTGATATTTTGTGGTGTGCATGTGCATATTTTTGCGGGCGGGCGGGCGGTGCATCTTGCATATATTGTTTGCGGAAGTAAGCTACATATATTTCGTTTTTCAAAATGGTTTGGGACTTCCGCTAAGTGACGCCTGATTCAATCAAATATTTTGTTTATCTGGTATACTCCAAACCCAAGTTATGAGGGTTAAGCGGTTGGGGGGTTAAAGTCCAATTTCATATTTTTATTGATAGTTGTGTACTAATACTAGCTTACATACCAAATTTCAGCTTTCTAAATCTTCAGAAGTTTTAATGATCATGAGTGAGTCAGCGACAAAATCGGGATTTTTTAGATATCAATAATTATATCATAAGAGCTATGCAATTGAAACTTTGTATGTTTAATAAATCTACTACTGACATCACATTCCGAGAATTTGGTTTATCTAGTATACTCCAAACCCAAGATGTGAGGGTTCAAAAAAACGACAAAATCGCTTCGAGAAAAGGTAGGTAGGTAGTGCCCTTGCGCTTCGCTTCCTCGACTCAACGGAGGCACTGCCGTGCCCCCGTCGGATACAACAATGAATATTTATTTTGACCTCATCTTTAACTCTTTAGCAGAAATACGTCATGTTTCTAGTAATCCTGTATTCTTGACAATGTTTTTTAAAGTCTTGCTGTTGTATAACAATCGCTGAACCTGTTGCAATTCCATTGACTAGGTTTCATTCTTATTTAATTGTAGTATTGCAAGGTATTGCAGGTATACCAAACTTTTTCTTATTTCTTATAAATTACGCATTGCATTGCCGAAGCCGAAGCCACCTAGAGTTGTAAAACTAAGGTCAGAACATAAATATTTATCCTTTCTTGCTCTTTGCCTCGTATTTCTTTGGGATCACTATGGCTGAAGACCAGCAAGCTGGCGTAACATCTAAACCTGGCGAGCCCCCGTAAGTAGTATTTAAGATTGTTAAAAAAAACATGAAACTCTCTATTGTAATACTGTAGAGTAGTGGCGAGGGGTGAAATTATGGCAAAGGTAAGCCGTTCTACAAAAATGTTACAAGAATTCTAGTAATAGTGGATCGGTAGGGTGCGGTTTCTATAACGCACCTATATGGTAATCGGCTTGTATGAACTCTTATCCACTACTGTAGAGTCCTATCCACCAAGACCAATCAAAATCAAAACTTATCATAATCTTACCCGTTATAGTGAACACCTATTTAGAAATTTCTCATTAATAAAACAAACCTATCAAATCCTATTACTTTACCAAAATAGAAAGCAAATTCGAATAAATGCGAAAGTCAGTTTGTTTGTTTGTTACGCCTTCACGTCTTAATTACTGAACCGATCATCATAAAATTTGGCATACACGTTGTTAGGGGTACAGAGAAGGACATAGGATTCCTTTCAACCAGAAAAAAATATCTACTGTACCCGAGAGATAGCAAAAAATAAAAAAAAAACACGACTGCCCTGTCATGTTTTTATTTTTTTTAATTTATTTATTTTTATTTTACACATTTTAGTGACAAATCATATATTTTTGAAATGTATTCATTAAGGCCTTTCATTTGATGCCCATATTGCAATAATTAGGGAAAAATATTTTTTTTTTTAACATTTGAAAATGGCGAATTGACTGCTCCATATTGACTTTTTCAAAAAAAATATAGCCAGTGTCACTCGGAATGATGTAAGGATTTTAACAATACCCCATACATCCAAATCCGTTGAGCCGTTGGGAAGTTATGGTGGAATAAAGAAACTCACATACCCACATACATGAACCCTGAACACATATACACTCTTTTTGCTTTGGACAGTCGTGTAAAAACTTTCCACGCAGAAGAAATCGCAGGCAGCCGCTAGTTACTTAATATTTTATTCAGGACCGCAGTACCCTTGATAATAAAATTTGTCTGTAGACATTTGTGGACTACGATAACTGAATTACAGCACTTTGATTAGACTAATGCAATGGGTCTTAAATTGGATGAGAAATGCGGAGCCGAGTTATTTAGTAACTCGTGCATTTGTCTACGAAAAGCAACATTATTGATGAAGTGGAACTGATTATTTTTTCTATTTTAGCTGCTAACAAAATCAACACAAAATTATTAATCTTTGACAGACATTTTTCTCGTTATACATTGATTATTATTATTCCTACTTTTAGGAAATAAATGATTTTATTAAAATCTTAGCAGCTGCTAACAAAATCAACACAAAATTATTAATCTTTGACAGACATTTTTCTCGTTATACATTGATTATTATTATTCCTACTTTTAGGAAATAAATGATTTTATTAAAATCATTAAATTATTTTTATATTTTCTACCCCACACGATTTCGATGAACTTTTTAAACTTATTAAAATTCACAGATTCCCATTCATTTAGTATGGAGACTGACTGACGGCCTGAGAGCATTCAATCTAAGTAGGGTTACCATATCTCAGGATTTGTCCGGAGATCTCAGGATTTTTGGGCTTTGCTCAGGATTGCGGCCGGATTTTGAAAATCTGAGGAAATCTCAGGATTTTTTGGATTTTCAATAAAATTAAGTACATTTAATAAAAATTACATTTAATAGAAGGATAAATTAACGGGAGGCCGAGAACCCCACTATAGTTTTTGTTCTCGTGAAATATTGTGAACGTTCGATTTAAAATTGAAATTAAAATTCATCGAAATGGCGGAGATATTTATGTTACAGCGACGTCTACAGCTCACAGAGCCACTTGTTTATTTTTATTAGTAGTCAATCATTACCATTACGTATTGGCATATAAATACCGGGTGTAACGAGACCCTCAACAAAGCCGAGGTCTGCTCATTATCAGGTCCATTTCTGTTCAAAATTATTGCTAGGAAACGATTTTAATTTTTGGTCTTAAAAAATTATTGCAAACAGTACCCCGCAATGTAAAGCGCACAATAAAACGCGCCTGCGAATACGTGCTACACAGACGCATGCGGCCGAGTTAAAAGGCAGCGTTTAAGTGCGTGCGCATGAGATACATTGATTGATGACGTCTTGAAGGCATTGTTTGTTACGAAATACTTAAAATTTTAATGATGTTTCTTTAGACAAAAATTAAGAAATAAGTTAGGTTAAGTTAGGTTTCGTTAAAAATTTTTAATTTGACCTTCAATAACTTCATAGCTATTGGTTTCCCAGGTATAGTATATAAGACAAAAATGATCCTGATGATGGGCGAAATGCGTGGACTTCAACTTTGTAGAGGATCTTTTTACACTCTTTATATTTTTTGCGAAGTTGTTCTTAAATATTATTTTATTTTCTAGAGATGATGGCGACCGTGATTTAACAGTATGGGAAAGATTTAAATTATTTGTTGGCATTCACTGGAGAGGAATAGTACTCGTGTTGACACCGTTACTCTTAATCCCTCTTCTAACACCATTCCCACCTAAAGTAAGTTTTCTCTTACATTATTTCGAATTCAAAAATGTAACATTACAAAAAAATTAAATTCTCTTCTAAATAATAAGTTAATATTCAACATCAATCGGTTTTAATTTCTTTATAAATTTCATAGATTTCTTATCGATATTTCCTCATCGATTGTTAGCTTACAGCCGTCCAATAATGGACCAATATTGATGCAGTTTTGTTTATTTGAAAGCTAACGTGATCGAAATGGTCCATAGCTATAATTTATGAAGATCTGTTCAGCCGTTTAAATATCAACAGCTTATTTCCTACTTGAAAAAAGGGTCTTACTAATTATTATGTAGAGGTATTTTAAATATAATGTAAAGAAACTCTCTATTCACGCTGAAATTCTAATCATTGTGGAGTGGTTCCACTCATGATCACAAGCAACTTTTACTATGGGACCAACTCTAATATAAAAAAAACAGCTGTTCCATACAAAAGCGCAATATCTACTCGACTCTATGAGTTGGTCCAGTCATAGTGAAAGTTGCTTGTAATCATGATAGGAACCACCCCACTGCGAGAACCAAATGATCAAAATTTCACACTCTATAGAAATATTCTAGATATTCTAATTTTCAGAAATACCAATGGTGTGCTTATACTTTATGCCTCATGGCAGTATTCTGGATGGTAGAATGTATACCACTCGCAATTACGTCCTTCTTGCCATTAATAATATTTCCGTTGACATCGGTTATGACTTCAGCAGAGACAAGCAAATGTTATATGAACGTATGTACAAAAATCTTATAATATAAGTTTGTAAATTGCATTGTGAACTCTTGGCTTTTTAAGATACTTCACCCATCACGATACTTAATATCAAACGAAGGCGGGTTCATTTTTACTACGTAATATTTTTTCATTTGTCTATAAATAATTTCGCTATATTAAAATTGGAACGTTATCGCACTGTAACTAATACCTTGATAGCTTGACATGGAAATACAATAATATTTTGAGGTACCTTTATTTTGTTTAAAAACTTGTCTAGTACCTAATTTATTAACCCACCGTCGTTCACGTGTAAAATTGTTATACCGAGATCTACGTTAGGTCAAAATCACCCGCACTAAGATCATGGTTTATTTTGGAAACTGGCTCAAAATGTTCATAATTGGCTTTGCTACCTTTTTGAACATGACCGGAAATCTCAAGAATCTCGAGAAATAAGCTTTCTGTACAATTTCTACTAATTAGATTTTAAAATAAGTCTATATTTTTAAAGATATTCAATAAAAAGCTTTAACCTTCCAATGACCTTTCTATGACGTCATCACATGCAGATCCCCCAGCTATAATAAAAAAAAAAGAAAAAAAAAGGGCAAATACAATTTTGACAATGAACTTGGCATTAGAGATGGTGGAAAGTGGAAGTGAAAAAATATCGATGTATAATAAATATATAATAGGTAATATTTTTGAGAAAAATTGGGATGATGACTAGGTAATGGTTTCTAATTTTAAGGTATAGTAAAGCAAAAAGAGAAGCAAAATAAACCCCTACGCAAAATTTTGGCTCGATTTTACGAATTTTACTATGATTTCTAAGACTCTAAAGTTGGAAAAATCAAAAAAATCTAAATGCTCCAGTGACAAATTAGTGTATACTGTATACTATTAGAATCCATACGTAATACAAAAAAAATTGTTATGGAAACATTACGAGGGTGGTTTGATAAGTCCGTGACTTTGTGAAGAAGAAAAAAAATTTTAAAGAATATTTTGTTTTATTTTTCTACATAATCTCCTTTCAGCTCTATACACTTCGACCAACGATGTTCCAACTTCTTCAACCCATCCATAAAATAGTTTTTATCAAACCCTGAAAAATAGGCTCCTGTTTTAGCTATCACTTCTTCATTGGATGAAAATTTTTCTCCACCAAGCCATTTCTTCATGTTTGGGAAGAGGAAAAAGTCACACGGGGCCAAATTTGGTGAATACGGGGGGTGTGGCAATAGGTCGTATCGCAATTCCACAAGTTTTGATGTTGCGGTTGCCGACGAGTGGGCCGGAGCATTATCGTGATGAAATAAAACTTTTTTCTTTGCTAGATGCGGTCTTTTCTTCAGCAGCTCTATATTGAATCTATCCAACAAAGCAATATGGTAAGCTCCGGTAATTGTCTTGCCTTTCTCCAAAAAATCGATGTAAATAACACATTTGCTGTCCTAAAAGACAGTGGCCATCTCTTTACCAGCCGAACAAACAGTTTTTGTCTTCTCCGTGGCACGTTCACCGGTAGAAGTCCACTGTTTTGACTGTTGCTTCGTCTTTGGCGTATAATGGTGGACCCACGATTCGTCAACTGTTACGTACCGACGAAAAAATTTACTTGGATTGCGGTTATACAAACCTAGCATTGTTTAGAAGTTGTTACACGAGTTCGTTTTTGGCCGACTGTCAGCAAACGCGGCACCCATCTTGCAAAAAGGTTTTTCATGCCGAGAATATCGAGCAAAATATGAAAAATTCGTTCGGTAGAGATGCGAATAGCATCAGCTATCTCGCGTATCTTCACTCGACGGTCTGCCATAACAATGTCGTGGATTTTGTTAACAATATCTTCAGTGGTGACCTCAATCGGCCTTCCTGGGCCGTCGGCGACAGTTGTGGTGGTACGACCACAACGAAATTCAGTAAACCACTTATGGACCATTCCATGAGATAGAGCAGAGTCCCCATAATATTTTTTCAGTTTATCATCCGTCTGCTTAATGGTTTTACCACGTAAAAAGTAGTATTTGATCAATACGCAAAATTTGTTTTTCTCCATTATAAAAGAAAATCCCGACCTCACTTGCATAAATGCTTCCAATTTTTTTACTTTCACGCCAATTTAAAAAATGTAACAGCATAAGCTCAGCAATGAGTTCTAAATTAAGACAGGAAAATTGAATTAAGAAAAAATATTGTATTTAACCTTAAAGTCACGGACATATCAAACTGCCCTCGTATTGTAAAAAACATCTATCGATATATCAGAGTATTTAGTATCGCCCGAAAAATATAGGTGTACCTAATTATCGCAAAAAAATATCGTATTTTTTTCGACATCCCTAATATGAAATGTTTGTAAATAGAAATAAAAGTATGCACATATTATCACAATTTTTATTATGTCAGCCTGCTCAGTCCACAAGCAATCATTACAATTTGATCCAAATAGCCTACCTCCAAAATAGACACATTTCGCAAAATTTGGGTAGATTGCGCGTAGCCTTTACAAAGTTTTTCAACTGAGTTTCCACTGGTAAGCATCCTTACTAATATTATAAATGCGAAAGTCCGTTTGTTTGTTTGTTTGTTACGCCTTCACGTCCTAACTACTGAACCGATCATCATGAAATTTTGCATACACGTTGCCCGGGGTACAGAGAAGGACATAGGGTACATTTCATCCCGAAAAAAAGTATAGTTCCCGTGGGATAGCAAAAAACCTTTCCACGCAGACGAAGTCGCGGGCGGCCGCTAGTTTTATTATAATTATACCACCTCAAAAATTATTGCGGAAAATTAAGAAGGTAGGTTAAAACCTACACAACTGGATTAAATGAATAAAATAGAAGAAATATTAACTTTAACTTATTTGTTTACAAACAACCAATATGTCATTGACAGTTATTATGACAGGTTTTGACACTTGGCCGTTTATTTTTCTAAAAGTAGGTAACAAAGGTATTCCTTCTTCAACTTTCGTGCCACTAATGACGTATTTCCGGCTGACCATATCCACTAGACAAATATATTTATAAAAAAATAAATACGGAACCAAATGTTAAAATATTCAAATTAGTTTCTTAAATTGGCCTAATTTATAATAAAAAAAAATAAAAAAAAACCTTTTATTTTTTAACCAAAGCCAATTATCTTAGTTATTTGAAAAATTTAATACTTTTAATTGATTTGTTTAATAAAATAACAAAAAACATAGAACTAATAATTTTTACCGTGCTTTCCACTTGATACCCCCATTTAAACCCTCAGGGGTGTCCATGGAGACTCACTATTACTACGCTAGTACTATTATTTATTCTTTGCTATTACACTTGAACCTCCTTGAGTGTCCACGAATACTTGTTATTACACTTGGACCCCCTAAGTTAACCTTCTCTAGATTTATGTGATCCTGGAACTTTTTCTTTATCTGCAGGAATTATCTCCTATAAATTAGTATCCCCTAGAAAAACTACGTATAAACTGTTTTTTATTTTGACAAGAGACCATTTGATGTGATGCGTCTATAGTGTACCATAAAAAATGTGATATCTATCGTTTAGTCGTTCCGTTGAACTTCAAATGACATTATCATCATAAAATAGAAAAGTCAGGAATAAAGGGCATCTTGTCTCATTCGGCGCAACCAGTCGATCGGAATGGAAAAAGGATCTTTATATAGATATTTTCTTTTCATTATTTCGTTTTTTACTCTGGGGGGTTGAAGTGAAATATAAAATCTAAAATTATTCATGGACTCCCTGGTAGGGGTTTCAAGTATGATAGAAGTTTCCGTGGACACCCCAGGGGGTTTTAATGGGGGTATCAAGTGGAAAGAATACTATCTGTTTTACCAAACCACTACAAAAATTTAACAAAAATAACAGGTGAAAAGAATATTTTTCATCCTTTAAATTAAAAAATAATTATTTTAAAGCAACATAATATATTTTTAATAAATAATACAAAAGATTGAAATCTCTAAGATACATAACAAAAAGTAACATTTGTGACGTTGGTAAAGATAGTAATACTGATCATTACAAGACTACTATGCCACGAAATTGTTACACCGCGCAATTGCCACGTTGGGTCAAATTTACCTTTTTCACCTTCGAACGTGTCTATATCATAATATTGTTGCACGACAATTGCAAAAAAGTACAAAATGAACGAAACGAAGTCTTATGGAGTTAATGAGAAAATCAACATCAATGCAAAACTTATTTTAAAAATACCCACAGTTGAAAAACGTCCCGGTCATTATGACCAAACGTGGATGGCGCCGGGTTAACATAATTAACATTACATATTGTCAATTACAAAGTTTTGAGCGAGACAACCCTTATACAAGTGTTTCAAAACTACTTTCATGGGCAGTTTCACCACTTGTTTTGTATGGAAACTTTTAGCCGTGATAACTGTATTTTTACAGGATACAGTTATTATGTTTCTCGGGTCGCTGATGTTGGCATATGCAGTTGAACAATCAGGCCTTCATATACGCCTTGCTTTATTCGCTATTCGTGCAATAGGATATTCTCACTATAGGTAAGATGGAGAAGTTTTTCAAAGGAAATGTAAATAAAAAGTGTGAAAAGGTACGTAAAGTGTGTAAAAGTGAAATCTCAGTGCAACTTTTTTTAAGGGTATCAAATCAAGTGTTTTTTATTAAAATAGAGCCGGAAGGAATCAAACTTCATATCCCACAACTTTTACCCTTGTCCGTGTACCTATTATCTAATGGGTACACGGACGGTAAATTGTTCAATGTAGGGGATTTGGATCTCCAAATCCCCTACATTGAACTATTTAATATTAGTTATAGGTATTTATGATTTTTTTTCCCAAGCCGTTAAGAATGTGTCTTGCAGTTGCAGCATATACAAATAATTATTTTTTTATTAGGAACCAGTGTACATAGGTGTTACACATAAAAGAGAACTTAAATGTCGATACCTTAATCCGCAAACCAGCCAAATCCAAATATCAAAATTTTACAGGAGACAGTTAAAACTTTCTAATTTTATTAATAATAAGAAATTAAAAAAAATGAAAATCCCGTTGGTGCATTATGTTAGCAGCTAATAAATTTCATTATTTGTTTTATTTAAAATATTATCGTCATTAAAATATAGACGCTTTTTTGGGTTATCCGCTTTTCCTATTAAATAAAATTATGGTAAATAAAAGTAAAGTTACGTTTAAATGTTTAAGAAAAATGGCTAACTCCATAGCATACCAATAATACCTTCGAAAAACTGGATTTTATGCTAAACAAATGAAAAATAAACATACCATGAATAAATAGAGAACTAATTGAATAGCATTTGATATCTTCGCGACGTTTGTTTTTGTTTTATCTTCGAAAAACCGGAGCAGCACGCATGGTTCTCTGTGACGCCATACAAGATGGCCGATCTCCGGGAGTTGGCTTGTCAAAATCCGTGTCGTTTCGTTACGCGTGGAGTTAGCTGGTAGTCGCATAGCAATTTATTTAAAGTAGGGATAAAAATGGAGTTGTTGCTTTTTCAAATCATCCGTCAGGAATATAGGCCGAAGACTGCATCAAAAAAGTATTTTGCATAAAATGGAGTTGGCTGGTTTGCGGATTAAGGTATCGATGTTTACTTGCTCTTTTCTGATACAGCAATTAAGAGGGGGCTCCCAGAATTATTAAGTATCTACCATAAGCTAAAACGAGACCTTAAGATATAAAAGTATTTTTTTATTTTGATTACACTTACTTAAATGCTCTAACTAAGCATTATATACACATCTAATTGTGTGCTGGTCAGATCAGTTGGGTATGTATAGCGATCTAAATTTCCTCCATTCACTCCCTGGATAGCCGTCATTAGATCACAGCACAGTACATCCCTGGCAGGAAACCAAGGCTTCAAAGTTACCTCGTTTGTATGAAAATAACACCTGGTATCCTTAGACAAAGTTGATGTGTGTATTATTCCTACTAATATTAAAAATGTGAAAGTTTGTGGGTTTGGATGTTTAGATGTTTGTTCCTCAATCACGTAAAAACTACTGAACGGATTTGATTGGAATTAGGCACACAGATAGTAGATAGCCTATATTAAAACATAAAATACTTTTTATTTCGATATTTCTACGGAAACGGGAACCACGCGGGTGAAACCGCAGGCGGCCGCTAGTTTATAATAAATAACATATCAGAACCAGAATAGAAACTAATCTAAACTAAACATTACCTATAGTAGAAGTCAAAGTTGAAATTAAGTACAAGGTATATAACCACTTCTCTCAATTTTAAATTCTCACATTTTTGCGTAATTTACCACCTTTTAACTTTCAGACTACTTTTCGCAATCTGCTTCATAACTATGTTTATATCTATGTGGATCACTAATACTGCAGCAACAACTATGATGGTTCCAATAGTATTTGCAATTCTGAAAGTCTTTGAAGATGTAAGTATAAAATTATCTTGAAGATATTCTAAGGTGAATTGATGAAGATTAGAAGGACGAGGCGGCTAAATAGATATTGCATAGTAGCTACCGTCCTAAAACAATAAGTGCAAATCTTGTGCAAACAAAATTCTACATTTAAAACGCAAAACGCGATGAAAAGCTGCATTTTTAGTATGTTATTTGGACCCCTTAAAGGAGTGTGGAACCACGTTTTGCAAGCAAAAAAAAAGTTGTGCTAGCTGCGTTATACGTGAAAAACTGATTTTTTTTTTCAGTTTTTGCAGTTTTATTAAAAAACTATTGGCTTTTGACATTAGTTGTTAATTTTATTTTGAAAGGGTATTAAATTTCAAACAATTAAAGCTAATCCACAGCTATGTATGTCTAATAGCTTTTGAGATATGATGCTTGAAACATTGACACTCACCGGCATATCTAACCGCCTACACCGTTATTTTCATACAAACATGCTCACTTCACAGTCTCATAAATATAAAAGTTTACGCATCTCTGCAATGGGTTGTATGTTCATAGATTAGGAAGGTGCTCGTTTTTCGAATAAAAATGTCAAATAAGCTTAGACATCTCTATCTCTGGGCAGCTAATGTCAAAAGCCCATAGTTTTTGAATAAAACTGCCAAAACTTAAATTTTTTGCAGTTTTTCACATGTAACGCAGCTAGCACAACTTTTTTTTGCTTGCAAAACACAGTTCTACACTCTCCTAAGGGGTCCAAATAACATAGCAAAAATGCATTTGCGTTTTTAGGAAAAATATTTGTAAGATTTTACTAGCCTACTATCAAACTATGTGTTTTTGGTTAGTTTGTGATTATAATATGTGTCACTTCACTGCACGTTTGTGTAATAAAATACAATGAACTAATCGATCAAAACATTTACAAATCTTGCTAAACAAAATTATATTTGTGAGTGAAAGGCTTTATAGCGTTTTTAATCAGAAAGCTGCGTTTACTAGTAATATAATAAGTCTATGGTTTACTACAGTAATAAACGTTCCTAAAAAAACAATTCTACGATCAATGTCTTGCCGGAGGCGACTTGTCAATACCTACATAATATTTTATATCTTCCGTTTTCTTTCTATAGCAACAGATACTAAAAATATACGAGACTGACAACGACGGTAACCGGATCGCCTCAGACATAACGACGTGTTATTTTTGTGCCGCAACGTACTCTGCCACAGTTGGTAAATTATTCATATCTGATCTTATTTATCTGTAGTGTACAATGAAAAAACAATCTCACCAAAAACATTGTCATGTGTAATGATGTCCATATACTACCATGTGGGTCGCACTGTCAGAAAGTTATCAGACCTCATGTAGAGCCAAGCTTCTAACTCTACGCATCATAACTCTACAAGCACTAAAAAACTCTACACCTTAGTCAAAATATGTGGCTTGGCCGTTTCGTTACTTCGTTACTTTCGTTAATCAGAAAATTAATGAACAGGTAATAAATTTTTCCATGTAGCGAAATGACCAAGCCACATATTTTGACTAAGGTGTAGAGTTTTTTAAGTTAGTGCTTGTAGAGTTATGGCGCGTAAAGTTAGAAGCTTGGCTCTAGTCATGAAGGCTGATAACTTTTTGACAGTGCAAGACACATGGTAGTATAATTTCAACCAATTTGATTTTTGCAGACATCCCCATTGTTTAACTTTTGCTTAAAATATACTTAGTTTGTATAAGTTGGGGGCCAAATAAAGAAATATCTAATATGTTTAGATTTTTGATAATAAAGACTTTTTTTTACAGGTGGTATAGGGACTTTAGTGGGCACTGCGACCAATTTAGTATTCAAAGGTCTTTTTGTTAGGTAAGACATAATAAATATAGAATATTATTTAAACCGTCTTATTTTTCCTATGAATTTGAATCACAAACATAACTCATAGTTAGCATACAACAATACTATGTGGCCACCGCTTTCGGTTTTTTTATAAATATCTACGCCAACTAGTGGCGATCTGTTGAACTATCATGAACGTTGTTATGCTTCTCCCATTCATAATTTTGACCGAGCTTTCCACAGGCGAGGCTGCTCGCTCGGGGCAGGATAAATTGTCTGATTCACAAATCGTCCACTAGTCGGCGCACTACCGCTAACTTGGCGCTAGTGTAGATGTAGACCTGTCATTTAGTTGTCTTCTATGTGTTTTGTTATCAATTTTTGGATGTCGGAAGCGAGTTTTCGTGAATATCCACTTTCCTTCCAACACATTTTGGTTTTCTTTTTTTTTCAATGCGATCTTTAATTTATTTACTGTCCAGTCTATAGTAAATAATGATTACTATCAACCATTTTTAGATATAATTTAAAATTAATGCCCGTACAAACGCCAAGGTCTCCAGCAGCAGTACCGTCACCAAGCGGAATAAATTTTGTGACATCCCGCTATTACCTAGTTATCTAGTCCCAAGAATCTTATATTCATATTCTATTCTAGTCCCTAGTCCTTAGTTGTTTATTTTGTAAATATGCTGTCACATTTTGGTCACAATACGTATAAATATATATTTGTTTTATTTAAATATACTTAGGTCATTAAGCGCCTAAAAGTGACAGGTCACAAAGCGCTTAAAAGTGACGAGCTACTAAAATATTTATGTTTTCGTAGGTACTTATTTAATAAATTATGAAATTTCCATTAAAAAAACTATCGTTTAACAATCATGATAATAATAATATACTTTACACTGTGGCTTATCTGAGTATGTTGACAAAATAATACTATGCGAACAAAGGAGGATCCACATTCCGAAAATAAATTGTATTTATATACACCTAAAGGCAAGAAGCTATACCCCAAAAAGGGTTCTGAAACGGTTAGCTTACTGCCAACATCACAACATCCGAGCGAGAGGCTGTCGCGCTCCTCCACGCACCCACGCACGACAAGTTACATTATGAATTTCAGTACAACATTATAACACTCATTCGTATGATATAATGACGACAAGGAGAAGGAAAGTTAAAGTTAAAACCAAATTCAAAGTCAAAACCCTTTATAAAGGATACATGGGTGTAGATGAAGTCTTGTATGCAACTGTACATAATAGGGTATTTGACAACATTGAAAATATACTACAAATTGTGGTAATCCTAACAGATATTGGCGAAAAAAAAGATATTTAACTATTGTGTAGACTAAATTAAGTCAATTAATTGATTAATTTCACCTAGAAAAATGCATTTTTTTTCTGTGGCGAAAACGCTCTAAGATCACTGATGACGTCACTTGCCTGTAAATAAATATGGCTTCAGGCGTTTGACACAACCATAGACTAAGGATCCGCGATTGATGGCTGTCAAATGGCTAAGGATATTACAATGTTTACAGGCTAGTGACGTCAACAAGTCACGTGTCCAGCGCCATAACGTTTTTGGCGCGGTTTTAAAATTGTAAACTTTAACACTGTTTTTTTTAATGAAATACATAGATTTTTCCTGAAATATCAATGTGGTGCGTTTATTACGTAATAAGGAATAATTTAAAATGGTTTTCCAAAATTAGTCAAATAGCCTATTAACTATTATGTTTTCTTGTTCACAGATTATATCCCAATGCTCCGGAGTACTTATCTTTTCCAAACTTTTCAGCTTTTTCTATTCCCTATATGATAGTTATGCAGCTAGCGATATATTTCTTTATGCTAGTCCAGTACTTCGGTTTGCTGAGGTAAAATCTTAGGGTCCATAAATTACGTGAGACGTTTAGGGGGGCGGGAGGGATTCAAGCCAAATCTCACCAAATATCACCTAATCTTGAGTGGCGGGATCTCAGCGCGTGAGCTCAGAAACAGAGAAAAATATTGCGAGAAAACTGGGCTAAATAAAATCCTACATAATTATTATTCTTTCTTACTATCCTTACTAATATTATAAATACGAAAGTCCGTTTGATTGTTTGTTTGTTTTTACACCCTTGCGTCTTAACTACTAAACCGAACATCTTGAAATTTTGCATACTCGTTGTCAGGGGTACAGAGAAGGACATGGGGCCGATCATACATTTCATCCCAAAAAAGGTACTGTTCCCGAAGAATACGACGAAGTCGCGGGTGGGAGCTAGTTAAAAATAAAGGGATAAAACAGTGTGCAACTAATCTATTTGCTTTATGACGATTATTAGTTAGGGCGTATCTAGTTACAGAAGACTATGTAAAAATATTTTTGTTTCTTTAGAAAGAATAGTGAAGCAGCGAAGAGCTGTACCATACCCCCAAGTGGAATAGAGGCTGCTAAAATTGTTGTGGAAGAACAGTGGCGTGGATTAGGTAGAATGACATTTAGAGAAATTGTAAGTGATTATTTTCTTTTATCTGTATTGCGGCCAACCCTAAGGCGTGAAATACACAGAAGCGACGCGGCGCGGATACGGCGGCGATATGGTGCAGATGTGAGACTTTCGGATGCTTTCGGCCAATCAAATACACGTATCGCCGGCATCGCCGCCGTATCTGCACCTTATCTCCGCCGCATCTCTTCTGTGTATTTCACGCCTTTAGTTACGACGAGTTCGTAGCTGACTGCAGACAGCAGCACCAAACCACTTGTCGCAGCGACAACATTACTGGTTCCTTTGTATTTCTTTGAAATACCTTCCATAGTTAGCGACACGTCGTTGTCATAGAAATACACAGCAACCAGCTGCGACACGTTGTCTGCTGCTGCTGTCTGCACTCGGTTACCAACTTAAACCTTAAAGTTTAATAAGGTTATAAGTTTTATAATATCTCCGTAGGGTTAAAAGGCTTAAACTTATTTACCTCGGAGATTTACCCGCATTTATAAACCGCTCTCAACAACATTGACAGCTATCTTGAAATCAAATCTGGGATGCTGTTCCTATAAGAAGCGCATCTCAAGTATGATCTCTCTCTTGAGAGCGGTTTATAAATACGGGCGTAAGTTTTTATGAGTTACTATAGCTTCCGCCCGCGACTTCGGAAAATCCCTAGGGGACTTTTGACCGTGGACGGTCTATCGTGTTGGACTTCAAATTATATGCCATTTTCGCAATCAACATTCCATAAAACCTCAATAAAGACATCCATAGCGATTTTTTCAGTTCATTTACCCCGTTGATCCCCTAAGGGGTTGAGTTTCGAAAAACCACGAAACCCGTGTTTGCTTATTCATTTTTAGAAGTATATCTACTAAGTTTCAAGTTGTAGGCCTATTTTTTCCAAACAATCTTTGAACCCCCATTTCACCCCTTTAGGGATGAAATTTCCGAAATTTTTTAGAGTATGCGTATATACTCTATCAAGTATCTATGTACAAAATTCAAGTCTCTAGGTCAAGTGGTTTGGGCCGGGTGTTGATCTGTCAGTCACCCTTTAATTATAATAAGAGAATCACTAGTTACTTAACATTAACACTCTGAAAAAAATTGCCGTACTATAAAACCAAACATAAAGATTTAGGTACCTACATTTTCTCTGTTGAGTATGAGTAAACAATATTTAATGGCTGGCCTTCACAATAGGCAAGTGTTGTCCGAGCTACAAATATCTACGTTCTGCTTGATGGCCTTTTACATCCAATCGTTTGAACTTGCTCTAACAAATGAAAAAACAAGAATTATCTCTGCGTGGAAAACTACTACAACTTTTCGTAGAATTCATAAACCTAGAGCACAGAATACATAATAGTACAAACCTAGAGTGACAACTAACATACACCAACTGCTGTCGAAAGAAACATTTCTTAAAATAATGTGTTTTTTTTATAGATGGTCATTATTCTGTTCAGTGCAGCTATATTGCTCTTCTTTTCAAGATCCCCTCAGGTGTTTCATGGATGGGGTGACGCTATTAGCGATGGATTTAACTTAAACAATTACAAATTGTAAGTGGACTTTAACATTTTTAGAATAAGGAAATGGGAAAAATATGATCAGAATGAAAGATGTTTCTTTTTATAGTAGGCATTTGATTTTAATTTAAAAATCTATGTTACTGAACGTACTCAAATGAACTTTTTGACTATCGTTTTCGTTGTAAAGGTAGGTATAGTGTCATTAGCTATTTTAGTTATTTACGCAACTCTATAGAACAGTAAGTAAAGTCATTTTATCTAATCATTATGAATACATTTTATTTTGATTGCAGTGTCTTGGATTCATCGGCAGCAATGGTTATAGTTTTTTTGATGGCCCTTCTACCGTCGAATTTAATTATTTTTAAGAATTGTACTGCGAAATGTTAGCGTTTTTACTTATAACATAAACTTTATACAGTTAGTTATAGTTATAGTATTAGTTATACCTATAGTTAGTTATAGCAGTATCAGTAGCGACAGAACTGACAACTTATTCAACAAGTTTTAATTCGGTGTAGTATAATCAAAAATTGGTAGATACCTAGGTACCTCCCTATGTACTTACTTGGGTACCTACGAATCGTAGCAAAAGTGAATTGCATTGTGAAAATGACAGCCTTTTCAGAAATGTAAATTCTAACTGGTATAATAGTAATATTCTTAGCTAAAATGTTAGTTTAGTTTTATAACTAATATGTTTAAAGTCGAAGAACTTATGTTCTTCGACTTTAAACATTATGGTGCTAAAATACTTAAATAAGTAGAATCTAATATAGACTGTTAAAATTAAAAGCACCTTCATATGTGTACCTATAGTTGTTATTTAAAGATTTTTTGTAAGTTTTATCAGCTTTTATTTGTGTTATCTATTTTAGCTTATGAAGAACTGCCAACATCAACTGTGACGTCAGTTTTGGACTGGACATTGATGAATGAAACTATGCCATTCAGTTTCATGTTTCTTTTGGGTTTGTTGTTCTTTACTTTCCTTTTTCTATGATAAATGTAAAACATTTCTTGAAAATGAAATAACGCGAATGTTCATATTCTTATCAGTAAAAAAATAATGTTACTGTCAGTTATTTAGTTTCTTAAGTTTTAACGACAATAAAATTATAGTATGTACTTAATTAGTAAAAATTTTTGTGACATTGATAAAAGTAGAGAAAAATAAAATTTTGTTCGTTACTTGCCCGTAGTCCCCAAGTCTAAGTTCCCCTTGGGCTAATCCGAGCAAATATATTTAGCTTTTAAAACACCCACAGGGACCAAGGGGTACCATGGGAAAATTATATGACCCGTGGTACATACCCCTAATCTTTTTTATGCCAGATTGATATGATTTGAGGTGGGGTACCACGGGCAATAAAAAAAATATTTAATTGAGATATTGTTAAGTATTCAGCATTGATTGTTATTTCAGAACAAATATTTTTGCCTGTGGAACCCGGGAGAAAATATTTGCTCGTTACCTCAAGTTGAACTTTGACAAGGGGACTACTAAGTAACGATTTTATTTTCCAAAATCCTTTTTAACCCATCAGGTACGGGAAAATAAAACAATAGACATTTCATTGTTGACCGGCCTCATTCGAACGCCTAGCACTAAAATTTGATGATAATTCATTTAAGCCGGTAAAATCTTACAAATATTTTTCCTAAAAACGCTAAATGCGATGTATAGCTGCATTTTTGCTATGTTATTTGCACCCTTAGGAGAGTGTGGAACTATGTTTTGCAAGCAAAAAAAAGTTGTGCTAGCTGCGTTACACGTGAAAAAACAGCAAAAAATTTCAGTTTTTGCAGTTTTATTCAAAAACTATGGGCTTTTGACATTAGCTGCTAATATCATTTTGGAAGTGTATCAAACAATTAAAGCTTAAAGATGAGAGATGTCTATGCTTATTTGACATTTTTATTCGAAAAACGAGCAACTTCCTTATCTGTCAACATACAAACCATTGCAGAGATGCGTAAACTTTTATATTTATGAGACTGTGAAGTGAGCATGTTTGTATGAAAATTACGGTGTAGGCGGTTAGATATGCCGGTGAGTGTCAAAGTTTCATGCATCATTTCTCAAAAACTATTAGAAATACAGAGCTGTGGATTAGCTTTAATTGTTTGAAATTTAATACATTTTCAAAATAAAATTGGCAACTAGTGTCAAAAGATCATAGTTTTTTAATAAAACTGCAAAAACTGAAAAAAAATAGTTTTTCACGTATAATGCAGCTAGCACAACTTTTTTTTGCTTGCAAAACGTGGTACCACACTCCCTTAAGGGGTCCAAATAACATACCAAAAATGCAGCTTTACATCGCGCTTTGCTGGGTTAAGTATTCAAGTTGTACAATTAATATTGTACAACTTTATTAAGCAGATTTAGCATTATGTATCTAATTCATAGAGATTGTAGATTATTTCATTCTGACTCCTCCAGGAGGTGGATTCGCTCTCTCAGAAGCAGCCAAACCAGAGTATTCCGATCTCAATGGTAAAATTGGGGAGATGCTAAAACAGTTGGCCAATTTGCCAAACACTGTGATAATACTATTCATCATTATTTTTACTATATTCGTTACTAACTTCGCGTCGAACGTTGCCGTATGTAACGTCATATCACCAATCGCTATGCAGTTGGTAAGAATTATTGAATATTTTCGTCTATAAATACTGATGTGATGATTATTAATAGACAAGACGGCACCCATGCATGGTTTATAGAGCTAGTCGATCTATTTTGGGTGTAGTGCAATATGACGAGATATAGGGTAATGACCTCTTGAATTATAAAAAAAAATTAATGATGGTTTTGGCAAAAAACACCAACATTTGACAAACTTATTGTTACATCTTTCTTCTTTCTTTCTTTCTTATCGAATGAGGATTAGTGGCCACCTCTGGTGTTAGAGTTTATCAAGCCGCCTGTAAGGCCTCTAACTTGGCTTAACGACTGTTATCAGATGACAACAGCTGGGACCGACGGTTTAACGTGCCCTCCGAAGCACGGAAGCGCTCAGTTGTAATGCCACTTAACGGTCACCCATACGACACCTGGCCGGACCGAGCGTTGCTTAACAAACGTGATAGAGTACGATCAGTCTGTCAAGTTCCGCCATGAGTGAAAATTATTAATATAATAGCAATATTGTTACATGCAAACAGTTTATAAAGATGCTTGCGTTACTCTAATCAGCTTTTTTTATGTCTAAGCTTACAAAAGGTCTTCATTGTTTTGTTTATAAATAAAGATTAACAGTTTCAATAAAAATAAGTTACTTATTTTGAAACAAGCAACCGCCCGCGACTTCGTCTGCGTGGAATTGTTTTTATATATTCCTCGGGAACAATTTTTTTCGGGATGAAAGATACCCTATTTCCTTTTCTGTACCCCAGGCGACGTGTATGTAAAATTTCATGATGATCGGTTAAGTAGTTAAGACGTGAAAGCGTAACAAGCAAACAAACAAACTGACTTTCTAATTTATGATAGTGAAGGACAAGGACTTATTTATTTTCCCAGGCTAAAGAAATTGGCAAAAACCCATTATGGTACAATATGGCAGCTGGCTTCACAGCTTCATACGCTTACATGTTGCCAGTTGGGACACCTGGAAA
This sequence comes from Agriphila geniculea, assembly GCA_943789525.1. Classification (NCBI taxonomy): domain Eukaryota; kingdom Metazoa; phylum Arthropoda; class Insecta; order Lepidoptera; family Crambidae; genus Agriphila; species Agriphila geniculea. Next base: position 17,949,279 of record OX038874.1, read on the forward strand.
TCTGGTGGTGCAGAGTGCTGCGAGCATACCTACTAGTAAAATGGTAAACACATGGTACAGTAATATACTGCGCTAGGTATAGCACTCCGAGACAGAGGAAGTGACGTGAGTCTGCAGGCATACGTCACCTCCGTTATCGGTATTGAAAATAACGTTTATTTATTTTTAATTTAACTGTTTTGTTTGCAAAAACAAATCACAATTACAATGCTATACCTAATAATTTTGTAATAAGTGTGACAGAAAAAGAAACTTCATTTTTTGCTTGTTAACTATAAAGTCACGCAACTGAATAGTGACGTAGGCCTGTGCATCTCCCGGAATGCTATACCTTGTTTTCTTTGACCATGGGTAAACCTTAGAACAATAACACCTAGAAACTGTGTACTTGTATGCAAAGTGAGGCAACTAATACCAAGCCAGAATGGCTTAGTATTCAGATATATCCTTCATACGTTACCTAATAGTAATTAAAATCCAATAATATAGTAAACTAATCTAATAAATGTAGGAAAATTTAAACTGGTTTGTACTTACTCGGTATGATTAGGTAATAATGGAGAATAAAAATCTGAAAACGGGGCCATTTTGGCTGTTTTAGTTGCCTCACTTTTGACACTGCGCTTTGTAGAGAACTATCGTTCTAGGTGTTATTATTCTAAGAGGTAAACAGTATACATTATTTAGTTTTAAAAACTTTACTTTTGACTGACAAACTCCATTCCTAAATAAATAAACCACGGACTAAATAAAAAAAATCTTAGCAGCCGTTCGTTTGTTTTCATAAACAAATAAACCTCATGTTATTTAGAAAGGGTTTTAGATTGCAAAGTATTATCGCGATATTTTCTTATTAACTTATAAACCTTTATATTTAATAATTTATAAATACATTAATCTTGTGTAATTACATTAATCTTTAACTTAATTTAATCCAGTTTTCTCGCGATACTGTTTCTGCAGAAAAAAAAATACGTGATATTTGTAGAGACCCTCCCCCCCCTCCCCTACGTGACATTGGGTGAATTTCGGCTAATAATGGATGCTAATAAGAAGTAATTAATGGATGCTCCCTTAGCAAATAATTAATTAACCTTTACTTTTCAGATTAAGGCTGGCATTTTGCCTACAGTATTGACTATTTTCATAACTTGGATTACTATATCTTTCTGGGCTACTGTGATCTGGCCAGACTTGCTTACCGAATCGACATGGAATCCCTAAAAAAATAAAGTTCAAATTACTATATTCATTTCATCAATTTATTACGTGATTCTGATTCGTTTTCTTGTAAGAATAAATTATAAATAAATGGATTGATATATATATTTTTTTAATTTTCCGCATTCGCAGTGCTATTTTATACACTCAACCTAATTTTTTTTATACCCTACAACTCTTGAGATTAAATTCTATAAGTTAAAATAATAATAAAAAAAAAATTCTTAGAATAAGTGGTCTAAAATTGCATAGTTTTGGATATGTTATCATTATTAATTAAATTACTTCGACCGTTTTATGACGATTCTTTATTTTTACATAGCTATCTGCTTATACTTTTTTACTATGAATGATCACTCAAGTAAAGATGACCTTTAGCTTTCATTTACAAATTCAGTACTATTAAAATTCGGTACTGTTACAGAAAATCCGTTAGTATTTGCACAGAATATATTATATTATGTGCAAATACTAACGGATTTTCATTGATGACTTAATTCATCAGAAATGCGACATTCCCATATTTTACATAAAAATGTATTCTTTCTTGATTCTATTTAATTATTTTGTATGAAAAATAATAAAAAACTGAAAAAAAAATTCATGGTCTCATTAACACACGGACGTGACGGGACGTGGAAGAGACGAAGGGAAATCTATGGTGTGGTGCACAGCACGACCCCGTCCCGTCCGAAGTATTTTCCCGTCACGTATACTTCGCCCTTTAGAAATTAAAAGTTGCATCAATAAGGTAATATCAACAACAAACTGTTATGCAAGTTTCTTTTACCATAATATGGTTTTACTATATTAAAAAGAGATTTAAGCTCAATGGAATCATTGCCCTGAAAGCCCTGAAACCAGCAAGACAAAGCTCGGTCCATTTGTAGTTCATATCGCGGCAACAGGCGGCCCGGCGCATTCTGGCTCCGCACGCCAAACGCCGCAGTGTTAAATTGCGAGTGGCGGGAACCGCGCGTCCGCCCCGCTTCCAAAATTACGTGAATCACACCTCAACAACAATCTCTTAAACCCCAACAACACTGTGTTCATGTGACAATAATGAAACATTTCACCAGTGGTTAACAACTTCACAAACAAAAGACAATCAACGTGAAACATGAATGTCGTTAAATATTCATGATAACTCCCCGGTGTCTTGCCCTCGCAGATCTATTCAACAGGTCAGTTTAGAATCTGTCTCTTAAATTTGTCATTTTTCAATTACCTGAAAAGGAAACATTAAATTTTTTGGCGGAAATTCAACTGTAATGATTTTTTGAACAACATTATCAAAAGTATTTGTAAACACGCTAACTGGTGTTTTAAAAACATTGGCTTAGTTACCTGCGTACCAATTACGATGTCCCGAAAAACTCAAAACGAGCTGTATTTTCAGCGTAACAAAGAGGAAATACATTTAATTACTTTCGAAGAAACGTTACGTGAAATTGTAAATAGAACGATGACCTGATTTTGTACAGATGTTGGTGAAAGTCAGCTGCTATGTTAATAGGTGATCCTCTTGAAATGTAATTGACGTTATATTTAAGAGTTGTGAGCAGCGAAAGTTTTACATCGGTCTAAGAATATCTATAGTGGCTGCGTATCGAAAATAAACAAAGCAAATTAGCCGGGCGATAACGAATGCTCACGAGACGAAATGTGTGGAATACGTAAACGTGTTGAAACAAAACTTTTTCTGGTATAGAAGTCGCATTAATAATAAAATTGCTACATGCAATATGTGGCACTGATTTCTCTGGGAATCGATTATGCTTTAACTATCACCATTTTTAATATCCCCACTGCTGGGGTACAGGAAGGCCTTATGGGTGGATAAAAAGGATGGGCCATAACCCACCACGCGGGCCCAATGCGGATTGATGAGTGTTAACGTTTGCAAATGTACCGGGACCAACGACTTAACTTGCCTTTCAAAGCACAGAGGAGCTCCAGTTAATAAATTTTTGGTCACCCATCCCATGACCGACCATAGCGAAAGTTGTTTAACCTCCGCAATCGCTGGGCCAGGTGCTACCACCGCTCCATCGAGTTCCTCACTGCGATTATGCTTATAATTTAAATGGCAACATGTCTAGTAGTCTAAAAGGAAGTAAACTTACAATTGATTCTTACGTTAAGAAGTATGTTTTTTTTCACAGCTTCATATCGTTAACTAAGATTTTTTTTTCACAGCTTCAAGTGACTGTTAACTTGAGTATATAGTTTTAATTTCAACTCGATACCTCCACGCGTTCCCGAGATAGACAGACAGACAGATGGACAACAAAGTGTTCCTATAAGGGTTCCGTTTTTTCCTTTTAAAGTACGGAACCTTAAATACCTCAGACTTTAAAGTGAGGTCATTTTCCATCACTATCATTAATAACAGTTTACATACATATACTAAGGTATTGAAATTAACTAACTATCAACATATCGCGTAGGTAATTTTGAAAATTTCCCTATCAGAATATTTAACGAAGATTTTGCTTTAACGTTCTAAAGCAATTAATTACCATTATTTGGGTGTCTAACGGCCCAATAAGAAGCTTTTAGAAGTTTCATACTCACCTTCGATACGCTACTCGATTTTTATAGCAGCCAGCATTGCATTTTACTGAATTGAATAGTCGTGTCTATGTAGTAACGTAAAAAAGGTTAGTTGGAGCTTTTAGCTTGGACGAATTAACCACTGGACGGCTTTTAGGTATGCGCCGAAACAAACTTTTCCAAAATTAGACCGAGGAGAAGGATTTTCTACATGTAGAAAGTAAGGAGAGTAACCTCACTTCTGCACCTTTGTTGTTCAGAACATAATATTGTTCAAAAATTTAATTTATTCGAGGATATCAACTTACCTTATGACGGTATTATCGTAGCTGATCTTTTGATGCAACACGGCTGCAAAATAAATTACAGTAAGTACAAACTTATTAGAAATAAACGAACACAAGATAAAATTATTATTTAACGAACCAGTCTATATTATTCAATCACGTACAGAAACAGTAATTTAATGTACAGTTAAAAATCCAAAATTACAAGAAGGCATCATACTAGATCAACATAATCTTTGAGTTTCTCTTAGTATCCAATTGTGTAGTTAACGTAGTGTTAATTTGACGTAGTGTTTTAGCTAAATTGTATTTGTTGGTGATTTCTTTACTATTTATAAATAACTTTCCAAGCCTCAATCGCTTTTATAAGATTTTCACGAACCTCCTATCTAATACCGTCAACGTTATCACCGGTTGATCCTGTTACGTTTTATTTAAACAATAAGTAGTACATAATATTATGTCAATCATTGCTCAAAACTAACTTTTGAAAAAAAAATTACAGTCAATGAAATTTAAACCATTTAGTTGTCATTGTTTTATCGCATATAATTTGCCAATCACTTTCTAATTAACATCTTTCCACAACTGTATCTATTATTTTAACTAATTATTTATTTGGAGACAATAATGTCCATCATATTATTATTATTTGTATTATCAAAATTATATTTTTTATGTTACTTTATTCATTGCCATAAATATACAATTTACACCGAATTTACCTTTCGTTAGATTATAAATTAATTTTCATTTTCTTATTTTTTTAATTTAACCCTTTTTAAACTAGATAGGTACTGTTATATTTTCTTGATAGAAAATATCTTCCTTAAAACCTAGGTCTTATAAGATTAAACATATTATAAAGTATGGGATCGAGAATCACTCATTGTTTACCACGATTTAAATCTGCAATATTTATGTAGCTATCTTTGTTCAATATTGACTTTCGTTGTTTAGGTACACTAGAATAAACTTATATTTATATTTGTATATACTATAGTGTAAAGTATTATACACGCGTTTCCCTGCGTGATCGAATCAGAAACGAGGAGATCCGCAGGAGAACTAAAGTAACCGACATCGCTCGAAGGATTGCTCAGCTGAAGTGGCAATGGGCAGGACACATAGCGAGAAGAACTGATGGCCGTTGGGGCGGAAAGATTCTGGAATGGCGACCGCGCACCGGACGACGCTCCGTGGGTAGGCCCCCGACAAGGTGGACCGAAGATCTGGTGAAGGTCGCGGGAAGCCACTGGATGCGGGCAGCGCAGGACCGATCGTCGTGGAGATCCTTAGGGGAGGCTATACCCAGCAGTGGGTGTCGTACGGCTGATATGATGATGATGATGATGAAAGTATTATACTAGTACCTATCAGCTCGTTTTGTCACCACATCACTTTCTCAAACGGGATTTGAACCCGAGACTATTTGTAAGTCCGGTCCAATGGTTTTCCATTAAACCACTTTGCACCTCCCGTATTTCTCGTTTTGTCAATATTATGTCACCCTGCCTATTAGAAATCGCTTTTAGCGATAAGTTCAACTTGTTTTACCACTCGGCTAAGTCTTATTATTATTATTATCTTAATTTTTTTCTATTTATAAAATAAGTGTTATGATTCAGATGTCATTACATCTATTTTAAAATTGCTGATGGTCACATCTACTTAATGTGCTCTAAACAACTTCTCATCAATTCAACCTTACATGTTTTCATTGTTTTAAGCTAACTTAATTACTAACCACATCTTTTACGTATGTAATTATTACCTAGATCAAACAGGTGAGTGATCTCTAAAATCATCTTATTTTGAACTTTTAATTTAAATACCAATTCGCACTTAAATTATAATCAGACAAGATAGACAAGTCTAAACTTATTTCCACTCCATTTACTTATACGTGAACTTAAATTACAACTTTATATTTTCCTTCCTTTCGTCCTTAATAGTTTTGTAATAATCAAACCGATCAGATTAGTTTTTTTTTTTCTCCTTTCAATATGTGGCTAAAGCCACCTGAATATTAATTTATCCACTGTATTGGAATATGTATTGGAATATTAAATTATATGTTCACTCAGTAGCTAGATACTCTTAGACGGTTCTCAAACTGGCACCGCGCGTGGTCGTGGGGCTCCCGCGCGCGTGTTTTACTTTGTATGCAAGTACCATCAATTGGTATAGAAAACCGCTTGGTCCAACACACCGAGGCCGCGCCGAGGCGTGGGAGCGCGCGACGCCGCGCGCCAGCAGGCGCGGAAATCGCGGGGTACAACACACTGAGCTCCATAGTATCGGCGGCGCGCCCCGCCGTCGCCGCGCGCGTGAAACGCCAAACCGCGCCCCGCGACGCGACAGCGCGCGCCGACAGTGTGAGAATCGCCTTAAATGACTAATAGTACATTACTGACGCGGTCAATAATGACTGCATTGCTGGCAGCGCGATGATGATGGCCGATGGCGTAGCTTAACGCAGGTCCAGGCCGTCACAGCGCGGTCAGCGTTGCAGCCCTTGATGGCCAAGCTGGAATAAAGGCCGAGACCGGAGGTCGATGCCTTTATAGCGCGGACAGCAAGGGCAGCAATGATGACCAAGCTTGAAGGCCGAGACCGTAGTTAAGCTCAGCTTGAGGCCATCATAGCGTGGCCAGCAGTGCAGTCATTGTGGACCAAGTCTTGTATAGTGCTTTACTCAAAAATGTCAAATAAGTAAAAAATTACAAAAATGACAAAAATTACTAAAAATACCAAAATGACAATTTTTGACATTTTGTCATTATTTACTTTTGTTTTTTTTTGTCATTTTTGACATTTTTGACATTTTTGACATTTTTGACATTTTTGACATTTTTGACATTTTTGACATTTTTGACATTTTTGACATTTTTGACATTTTTGACATTTTTGACATTTTTGACATTTTTGACATTTTTGACATTTTTGACATTTTTGACATTTTTGACATTTTTGACATTATTGACATTTTTGAGCAAAGCACTATACAAGACTTGGTCCAAAATTACAAAAATGTAAAAATGATTAAAATGACAAAAAAAGGGTAAAAAGTCAAAAAAGTTAAAAAAGTCAAAAAGTAAAAAATATCAAAAAGGAAAAATAGTAAAAAAGTTAAAAAAAAGTACAAAAACATCATTTTCAACAATATAACACCCGCGCAAATAAAGAATGGGATTGAAAATGGCGGCTCACGGCGCTTACCACAACGAGTGTGACTGAGAGAGCGATAGCGAGAAGTGAATATTAACGCGCCTCTTTTAATCCCATTCTTTATCTGCGCGGGTTGTCCAATGTACTTTTTTCACCTAACTATGTTTGAAACAAAACTCGACAATAATGGATTCTCAAAGGAAATTGCTGGTGGCTAAAACTCGACAATAATGAAATCCCATACAACTTTGTTGCGTCACCATCGGAGAAGCACGGCAACCTTGACTTTGTTCAAAGAAGGTTGTCGAAATAATGATGATATTACAAGCATTTTTGAGTAAACTTAGATTACGTTTATCTATTATTTAATGACTAGATTATAGGTTCCATTTCTAAATCGGCAATCAAAATACAAAGTTGATGATCCATTATGCAGATCACAACATTTTTCATCATTTTTGTAGAGCGGCTTACCTTCGCTATAATTCCACCCCTTGCCACTGCAATATACTCATGAGTCATCATGACTCATGAGCTTATCTTAACAATTTATTTTTACTAATTGAATAGAACTTAAACATAATAAAAACATTGTATAGAAGTAAAAATTTGGTTCATGAATTCATCAATCATGAATTTGACTAAAAATTAATAAAGGAGTTCTGTGACTTACTGTTTGATCAATGGAAACCTTTTTTAAGTCTTTGGATCTTTCACGGTAGTATACTTAGGCACCGGTTTGTAGATAGAGGCTTTTGATAGCCGTTCAAGGATTATAGTAAGCCCTGTAGATGAATATGTCCGTTGTTACGCCTCGTGGACTCAATCCAAGCATACAGCTTTGGTTAAGCTCCGATACGGACGTGAATTGAAACATCTTACATAATGTTTAATTAAGTTGGAAAAGCTTACCAACTTTAGCTGTTGTGGTTAGTGGGGTAGACCAAAATTACAGCATCTAGTCAACAACGATCTATATTACTAACCACACCCTATGTAATTGTTGTGGATAGTCCGAAATTACGGCATCATTAATATTAACCATTTCAAATTTAATGTTAATTGGAATCTTTTTTTCTAAGTTTGTTAATCTTTACCTAATTTTAATATCGCTTTTTGTATACTAACAAAATGTATTGTTTCAAGCAGCTGCCTGCGGACGAAGTCGCAGACGCAGTCGTCCACGTGGACCCTAGGGAACTATTGACTAGGTTAAAAATAACATGTCATAAACTATCTGTCCGCCCAATTTAATCAAAATCCGTCCAGCCATTTAGGCGTGAAGAGGTATTAGACACACACACCCACACCATTACACACACACACACACACACACACACACACACAAACTTTCGCACTTAGAGTACCTATTATAATATTGTATCACGTAAGTTTATGAATAAAAATCGCAAGTGCTACATGTATGATGGAACATCACTTGAGAAAGGCTACACCAATGTCAGAAAAACGCTAGTATTTGGTGTATGGTCTGTGCAGGAAAATGATTGTATATATTTTTTTATCCATAAAATGCACCCGTGCAAAACAAGGGCGTGTTTTTATATCCATTGATATTAAAATAGTTTAGTAGAGAATACTTCAATTTAAAAAGAGTACTTTATAAATAATTCATAATGGTTCCGTTTCCTTTTCTATTAACTTTCTCACACAATAAAATGGATGAAAGCAATATGTGCCGTTTTCCGGGGTCACGTCTCGCCAAGAATGTTTCAAAGCCGATTATCGAGTAGAATAAAATGTTCAAATTATTTTTATGAGTAGGTAGGTACATATTTTTGCTCCCTTGTGGTACAATCTACTATTTCAACACACTTGCTCGTAAAGTGAACCCTAATAGGTACATCGCTTTTAGCGTCATAAACCGAGCTATAATAAACACCGTAAAAATATTGTACACTAGTGCGTTATAGAATTATCCCTACAAAGTTAATGCATTTTAGTAACTGCAAGTTCTATGCGAGAATACAGAGCATTCCCAATTTAACCGCGTAATACAATTATTTTTTTAGTAACAACAAAGAGGTTTTATGCCGCTGAAAATTCATATACATTTTTGGAATAAATCAATGTGTAAATCCTTAATTAAGCCAAACAAATATTTATTATTGTCAAATTATTCATAATTCACAATATGTTGTTATAAAATATTAAAATATTTGCATTTTATTACTTAAAATTATAATTTTGAAGGTGGCTGTATGCTCACTCACCCCTTTGTTCGCAAAATATTCTTACATTGGGCGTGTGAAAAAAAACCTGCGCGCCTTTTCCCATAATTTTCATATTTTGCTGTTGTCGTATTTTTTGCTGTGTGGTAAATTACTTTGTTTTTTCCTCGCAAATATGTAGAAAAACGTCGTATGAAACTCGTGAGCTCTTGTTTATTGCACACTTGACTGAGTTACGCCCTCGCTCGGGCTGCAACCCGTGTCCAATGAGCAACTAAAGCTAACTTGTCTCATAATGTACTCTTATTTATTTTATTTTTTATTTTGTTTATTTAAGGACAACCAACAACAAGTACATTCACCTTACACAAGTCAAGATTTATATAACTATCATATGTGATGACTTAATTAAAGGCTGCCACGGCATATCGGCATGCGTTTTAAGCAAAGAATTAAAAATAAAACCGGTCAAGAGCGAGTCGGACTCGCGCACTGAGGGTTCCGTACAATCATAAATATATTTGGATATGTTACTTTAGTAGTCTTTAAAAAAACGGCCAAGTGCGTGTCGGGCCACGCGCCATAGGGTTCCGTAGTTACCTTATACCATACCATATTTAATACCACCTATCATTTTTCGTATGCAAAAATAACTTTGTTTTTCACAGTGCTGGTATGAATGACAAAGTTATATTTGCGGTTTTGGAAAATGTGCTATATCTCAAAAACCAATTACTATATCTCGTTCAAACCAATTTTGGTGGAAAGTGTTTATTAAGATCTACAGCATATATTTTTTTTAGATTTTTCACTCTCTTATTTCAAAAGTTAAAGGGGGGGGACACACATTTTACCACTTTGGCGGTGTATATCTTTCAAACGGTTGACTTTGAGAAAAAGTTGTCTTAGAAACCTCAATGTCATTTTTAAAGACCTATCTATAAACACCCAACACGCGTTGGTTTGAAGAAAAACAATTTTTTCAGTTTCAGTTCCATGTATGGGGAGCCCCCCCTTAATATTTTATTTTTCTAATTTTTGTATTAAATTCGGTAAGCGGTTAACAGAATACACCTACCTACCAAGTTTCAACTGTGTAGTCTTAATACTTTCGGAATAAAGTGGCTGTGACATACGGACAGACAGACAGACAGACAGACAGACATGACGAATCTATAAGGGTTCCGTTTTTTGCCATTTAGGCTACGGAACCCTAAAAAGTAGGATAAACGGCGGACAGGTGGAAGGGCGAACAGGCGGACAGTTAATTTACAAATCTTAACCACAGCTGCTTATGGTGACTGAAAAACGTTTCAGCCACTCCACATTGCAAACTGTTTATATTACAAAGTAGGAACTTATTCTTGGTTTATTCAAACGGCAAACAGTAGGCAATTATATTAGAACCAGCCACCAATTTTATTGTAGTATTAGGTCAGCGCCATCTCTAGACTGATAGTGGAACTATTTTTTTTCGTAGGTCAGTACCATCTCTTGGCCGATAGTGGAACTACTTTAATCAGCGCCATCTGTTGACTGGTAGTAGAACTAATGATTTTTTGTTTGTTATTTGATCGTTTTTATTTTCCTGTAATCTTTACATAAACTACTATCATATAGATTATTTCAGATTTTTCTCTTTGCAAACTTCGGAGATAAGGGGGGGAACGGTATTTTTTTTACATTTTTCATCATAAGTCGAAAACTATGCGACTTTAAAAAAAATGATTTAAAATGTGCAAACAGCGCTCTTTCATATGATACCCCACATGCCCTAGTCACCCCACTTCAAATTTTAAGACCCCTTTTCAGTCCCTGTTGTAAAAAAAAAATATTTTTTTATTTCTTATTTATTTGGAAAATAGTTAGGCAAACATCATTTTTAACTATTCCAAATTTCAAGTTGTTACCATTAGTAGTTTTTGAGATATCCAGCTGTGACAGACAGACAGACAGACAGACATACTGAGTCTCACCATAAGGGTTCCTTTTTACCATTTTGGTACGGAACCCTAAAAATGTGACCTTCGATAGTTTATTTTGACGTAATAATACGGTCGGCGGTCCACGCTCTTACGCTCATGCTTAATAATATTATTATAGTAGGATGAAAATAATAGATGATGAAAATGTCATTCAAAAGGAAGAATTGCTTACTTTTTAGGTAAATTTATCAGCGCATGAGCGCAGCAAGCTCTTAGTGAGACCATCATAATATTAAATCATTTTAAACCTATTCTGTGGGCTCAATAATCGCACATTATACCCTCTACTTTTCTCCGTTATACTGTAAAGTGGGACGGTAAAATACCATCGATTTTTACGACCTTAAATGCTTTTAAGCCGCCTTTGTGTCGCCACATTGAGCCTCCGTGCTCTTCGTAAGGAACGATGGCTTTGATCCCGACTTCATTTGCAGTCGTTTTAGGGTATTAATTATATTGTTTACACGACTGCCCAAAAAGGAGTGTATATGTGTTCAGGGTTCATGTATGTTTGTGGGTATGAGAGTTTCTTTATTCCACCATAACTTCTAAATGACTCAACAGATTTGGATGTATGGGGTATCGTTAGAATCCTTACATCATTCCAAGTGACACTGGCTGTAATTTTTTTGAAAAAAGTCAATATGGCGATAGTACGACGCCATTTACAAATGTGGAAAAAAAAATACAATATGGGCATTAAATGAAAGACCCTAATGAGCACATTTCAAAACTATATAATTTGTCACTACAATGTGTGAAATAAAAATAAATAAATTTAAAAAATATTAAAAACACGACAGCCCGGCCAAAAACGAACTAAAAAATTAAATACCAAGTGTCATTGCAGTCGGGGGACCTCTTTGATTAATTTTTTTCCACAAAACAGTCCCCCGACTGCAATGACACTTGTTATTTAACTTTTTAGTTCGTTTTTGGCAGGGCAGTCGTTTTTTTAAATATTTTTTAAATTTATTTATTTTTATTGGTGGGTACCAATCCACATTGGGCTCACATGGTGAGTTACGGCCCGTTATACTTATCAATCTCATGCCACAGAATATATCCTGTGCCCTAAGTTGATAAGAAGGAGGAAGACCTGTGTCGTCCTGGGAACATTATTATTGGGGACATTAAAATGTTTGATGAGGAATAATTTGATTAAAAGTCTTAACCACCTCTGTGGTCTAGTGGTTCCACACGTGTAAGACGTGGGGTTCCCGGGTTTGATTCCCAGCTCCCCTAGCATGACCACCAAAACGCAATATGATATATCGATTTATCACGTTTAACTGTCAAAATACAATGGAATTTGACAGTTGAGTATCAATAAAATGCTATTCGCTGGGTCCGAAGGTATAATAATCGATCGCAGCGCTCATGGTGGCAAAAAGTAGAAAAAATGAAGGCTCTGTAATCTGTTTGAAAACGATATTTCATTGATTACTAGCGACACAGGACCAATTATATATGTTTATTATCACTTAATAAAATTATTAAAGTAGATTTATCCTCTTGTTTTACAATATCTACAACTAAAAAGGAAGTAAACAAACCCTAATATAACCAAAATAAAATACTCTTTTTGAATAGATCTTACTTGCCATATTTAATTTAAATGACCAAAAATGATTTCACAATACTTTGTCCACCCAAATCACAGTAATTATATCTATAGTATTTTTTAATATTTTGTCACAATGCCGCCATTACATATCAAAACGTCAAAACGGTCAGGTCAGAGCCAACAAAGTGGTAACACGCTAGGTGGCGCTAAAAGCACATGAGTAAAAAAACGTAAGCGTGCTCGGAGCCAATATTACGCGATATATCTATATCGTGTTTCGGTGGTCATGCCCAAGGATAGCCCAGCCCACTGATTTTGTAACTTTGTTGCAATCAACTCTGACAGAAATCGCAGTTACATTTCTGCTTTAGTAAGAACCAATGTGAGAACTATCTTACTTAAAGCGGCAATGTAACTGCGCTTTCAATCGATTTCAATCGAGAATTGTTAGCAACAGACTTACGTAATTCGGGGTCTGTTCCTCAGTATTAAAGATCCCGGTTGTAATAGGCTTACACTGTCGATTTTATTGTAACTTAATATCAGATGAGGTGAAAGCTAAGCACTAATTCGTGGTTGATGAAAAAAGGAAGTAACCAATACAATTTCGGCAAGTAGGTACCTATGTGGAATTCTATAAATACGAGTATCTATGAGGTGCCTGCCTACTAAATCTAACTTTCCGCATTTTCAGTAGCATTATCCAATCGTGCCTTATCTATGAAATCCGGAGTAAGGACATCGATAACTTGATGTAACCAATAGCTCTTGTCGTATCAGCTGATTGTGTTTTATCGGTAGCACTAGGTGGCGTAGCACTAGGTGGCGTATCACCAAATTTCCCCTTTGATATTTTTGTACTTCTGTTCTGACCTTTTCAAAGAATTACTACCTATAAGCTCAGCCACAAAAGATTTGTGTTTACTCAGCATTGGTACAAGCAGTACCAGAAGTAACTGAACACTATTCTATTTTGTCACACAAATTATAAAACTTGCTCTGAAAATTGCAACTATAGTATTTGAATGCCATTATTGGTGCGACATGGTGCTTAAATGTTCAGATACTTTTAAGACAGTACTAAATTAAAAAAATCTATTGCCAAATCTTAGAGTCCAACCGAAAAACTACCAAAAAAACGAGTTTAAATGAAAGTATCAACCGAAGTTAATTAGGACAAATTAAAGGTAACCTTTGAAAAAATTACTATCGCAATCGTGATATGTCACATTTACTCAAAGTTAATTCATTTACAGACAAGAATTTCAAACTCAATGAATTTAAGTTCTTGTTCACAGATAAATGTATGTACACACGACGGTACCTTAGACTAAACATGTTCATTGTTCTCCTTGAGACCGCCTATATTAAAAGCTGTTTTTGCAGTTTCACTGTATAACCTGACTTGCTGTCGTGTGTACTAAAGTAACGACATTACACAATTTGTATTAAAATAATCATAAAATATGGACACTACTGCACACTGTTTATTAACATGTTCTATCAACAAAACAAACTAAACATGTCTAGGAAACCGCAGCATGTTTTTACAGAAACATTCCTGTGACGTAAGCACCATTAAACAGAATGGATATTACCGTGGGCTCCGGCGTCTTATCTTTATTTGTGTAAAAATTATTGTGTTTAAATAAATAAATTGTTGTTGTTGTTGCTGTTATATTTACCCTATAATGGGGATGGACGTTCAAGTGATTGCCACTAAAATACGGGTCCGATTTCATTGCTTTTTCCAGAAAATATAAAGTGGACAAGAAGAGCCACTCGAAAAAACACAGGTTTTTTCGTGCACACACACGTAGACATTATATACAGGAAATCTGAACCAAAACCGGTCTATCAGGCAACCACAGAACAGCTGAAGTGTTATCGAATTGTACCGTATAGACAATTAGACATATTAAAACAATAACGAATTTCGTATTTAAAATTCAAAACATGTATGGACAATTGGACCAGGGACCTGCCCTCCTACAATGACTGTTAAAAGTAACATGGAAGCGATCTTGTGATTAAGATGGCGCTGTATAGATAGCTCTGTCTCTATAACAACATCACTTTTAATGTTGCTATAGAGCTCAGACGGCCTCTGACATTTTAATTCAATAGGCGATATTTATTGTCATCGTGTTTGCAAACGTATCTTTGGCTAGGGCAATAGAGTGGCGCTTCTGCATAGAATACACAAATTTGTATTTTGTGCTTTCATTATCAGCTGGTTTTCCAGAGATCAGAGGTTAAAGAATTTACTATGTCAACAACGAAATGTACGAAAAGAGCGTGACCAGCAAATTCCAATGACAACCTGAGAAATATCAAACGGTAAATTTATAATCAGTTTGGTCTTTTATTGCTGTTGGATGCTTTAATATTAATACGGCGCCCAATCTCCATTATTGTCCATAATCGCTTGGCAACTTTGCGGCAAACTTTCCGCCAATTTTTCAGTAAAGACGTCCACGCGGATTTCAGTTCACGTTCACGAGTAATGTCAGCGACGGTTACTGCATTTGTTGCCCTTATTTTAGGCTTCACCCACGCCCAAATATTTTCAATTGGATTGGCATCAGTGATCTGTGAGGGCCAATCCAGCACATCAATACCACGTTCCGCTTTCCAAGAAGTGCAGAGCCGACTACGGTATTTAGGGTCATTATTCTCTTGCAGAATCCAGAAATCATGGGAAAACTTATGTTTTTAACAAAGCATTTTAGGAAAATGATTGTTCAGACTAATATTATTTTTATAAGCTGCATATTAATATTCAAAATTATGCCGGACACGTTCTCGTCGAACACACTGTAGTTCAGGCAAGGAAAGCTAAAAAAATGTATAGAGGGAACTTTTGTGCTAGAATGCATAGTTTTGGACATATATGCGAAAAATGGGACCTTCAAACCCCCTTCCCCCCGGTATGGGGGCCACGGGCAGGGACTTTTAATAATTATGTTCACCTCCTAACTGGTCAAAATAAAGTAACAAAGTCAAAAATTGTGTTTCAAGCATTTCCCTCTATACCTTTTCATTTACTGGGCTGATAAAAGTATACTTATGAAAGCTTCAGGTTTTCAAATAACAATATCTTAAGATGAGTCTCGCTTACAATTCTGTGATGGCGGCTGTTTATTCAACTTTGTTATTCTGTTTTATAATGGAAGATTAAAAATAAACAAAGGAGGGAAAAATAATATTAGCATTTAAAACATCAAATTCCACTTGTGGGAAAGTATTTAAGATTTGAATTTTGTTTCTTTTATCATAACCTTTTAAAACGAGCGTTCATTTTCATATTACGTTTTTTAAACAACATAAAGTTTTATTATTGCTGTTTTTGTATATTATAAAAGTAGGACAGATTTTCAATTTTAAGTAAGTACATTGTTCATATTGAATATCAGACAAAGCTTACTTTTTCTCGTTGGAATGCAGTAAAATCATTTTCTGTGCCAACTTCCTTTGTAACAATTCTACTGGCAACTAGTCCGCCTACAATTTTTTTTACTTAACATGTGTTAGATTCTAATATTGCTCCATAGATGGCACTGTAGCCATCTGATCATTATCTGACTGGCGGTGTTAAGAGTTTTATTAAGATTGTATAATCCATAGTGAGTAATTAGTTCTGATTTGTATCACAAGATGTCGCTGTACATATTTAAGTTTTATCTACATGGCGGTGTTCAGGTTTTTCCTATTAACCATAAGGTCTTGTAATAAGTTTTGTGTTTCGAGAATAAATTGGGCCACAGCCCTAGATTAGGGCTGTGTGACACAAAAGGGTACCCAGTTTTTTTTGAGATAAAACCCCTTTTCAGCCCTCCAACCTCCAGATACTATCACCACTTGCATGAGGTGTGAACAACATGTTATACACGTTATACCAATCTAATGTCTTTACTTTTTAAATCAAAATAGAAATATATTATTGTCAATTTTGCACCAATAAAATCTTGAAAATTGCTTCATTAGAAAAAGTTTTAAGCTTTAACTCCAACGAAATTATTAGCAATCACTATTAAAAATATGAAAATATCTACTCAACTATATAAACCGATTTTTAGGAGGTAGCTGACATCAGCAGTGTACTTTGTAATCCAGAAAGTGAAAATAAATCCACTATTTTTCAAACAAACCATGAAAAAGTTCCCGAAAATCCGTAAAGTAAACAGAAATGCGATACTAGTACTATTTCGTTTCGAATGTTTTGCTAATGGAATGGTAACGTAATCCTTTAATAATACGGTAAAAAATATCTAGCTCATGACAGTTAAGTCAAGTAAACAGGGTGACTAATGTTTATGTAGCGTCTCCTTAATTATTATCACTACATGCTTGCTACCAACATTTTGGCTTTAGGCCATAATGGCTTTAAGAATAGCGAATACATGGCACTATCATCTGAAAGGATTACGTGCTACTTGTTTGAAATGGTGAGTAAACGTTGTAAAATTAAAAGTGTACATTTTAATCAGAAGTACTTATGGCGGAGCTGACAGACTGATCATACTCGATGATGTTTGTTAAGCAACGCTCGGTCCGGCCAGGTGTCGGATAGGTAGACGTTTAGTGGCACTACAACTGAGTGCTTCCGTGCTTCGGAGGGCACGTTAAACCGTCGGTCCAGCCAGGCTGTTGTCATCTGATAACAGTCGTTAAGCCAAGACAGAAACCTTACAGGCGGCTTGATTAACTCTAACACCAGAGGTGGCTACTAATCCTCATACGTTAAGAAGAAGATCAGTCGCAAATTAAACACCAATACTGCAACACATTATAACACAGTTGCTTTCCCTCTCTAACGAATCTTTAAAAGACTAAATTACGTTTCGAAATAAAAATTACGTTAATAAACAATAATAGCATTTCCAAATTATAGGGTTTGATTGCATGTATAGGATCAGGACAATTATGGATTATATCACCCTTTGTTTACAGAAAAAGCATTTGATCTTCCCCTTTGTCTCACTCTATTAAGATGTCGTCGCCGCCGAGGCGTCCTATCGCTATTGCTTCGTAAACAAATGCAATCAACTTTGTCAACATTCTTTGTACTGGTAATGGCTTTGCTCTTCAACGTTACAGAAGATTGTTGTATTGTTCTATATCACGAAGAACGTTTTGCTATAAATGTTAGGCCATAATTACCAATCATTTGCTGTTAGCGTTAAAGCTGGCAGGTATTTAAAAAAATGTGTCGCGAAAACGTGTCCTTTTTAGGGTTCCGTACCAAAATTGTAAAAAATGAACCCTTATGGTGTGACTCAGTCTGTCTGTCTGTCTGTCTGTCACAGCTGGATATCTCGAGAACTACTAATGGTATCAACTTGAAATTTAGAACAATTTGAGATGACATCTGCCCAACTATTTTGCAAATAAGAAATAAATTAAAAAAACAAATATCATTTTTACAACAGGGACTGAAAAGGGGTCTTAAAAATTTGAAGTGGAGCTACTAGGGCCTGGGGGTATCGTTTTCACGTTTTCAATCATTTTTAGGGTTCCGTAGCCTAAATGGCAAAAAACGGAACCCTTATAGATTCGTCATGTCTGTCTGTCTGGTCTGTCTGTCCGTATGTCACAGCCACTTTATTCCGAAAGTATTAAGACTACACAGTTGAAACTTGGTAAGTAGATGTATTCTGTTAACTGCTTAACGAATTTAACACAAAAATAAGAAAAATAAAAGATTAAGGGGGGGCTCCCCATACATTGAACTGAAACTGAAAAATATTTTTTTCTTCAAACCAACACGTGTTGGGTGTTTATAGATAGGTCTTTAAAAATGACATTGAGGTTCCTAAGACAACTTTTTCTCAAAGCCAACCGTTTGAAAGATATTCACCGCCAAAGTGGTAAAATGTGTGTCCCCCCCCCTTTAACTTTTGAAATAAGAGAGTGAAAAATCTAAAAAAAATATATGCTGTAGATCTTAATAAACACTTTCAACCAAAATTAGTTTGAACGAGATATAGTAATTAGTTTTTGAGATATAGCACATTTTCCAAAACCGCAAATATAACTTTGTCATTCATACCAACACTGAAAAACAAAGTTATTTTTGCAAACGAAAAATGATAGGTGGTATTAAATATGGTATGGTATAAGGTAACTACGGAACCCTATGGCGCGTGGCCCGACACGCACTTGGCCGGTTTTTTTCTTTTTGTTTTAGGCCGCATAGTTTTTGATTTATAATGAAAAATGTAAAAAAAAATACCGTTCCCCCCTTATCTCCGAAGTTTGCAAAGAGAAAAATCTGAAATAATTCTATGTGATAGCAGTTTATATAAAGATTACAGGAAAATAAAACGATGTCTCAATATAGCACACTTTTTTAGAAATTATCAAATTTCAAAAAAAGTTAACATTAGTTCCACTATCGGTCAAGAGATGGCGCTGACCTAAAACTGCAATACTAATTTTATTATTCTACTCTGCAGTGTGGTTTAATGGTGCAATTATGATGGTACGGAACCCTCGGTGCGCGAGTCCGACTCGCTCTTGACCGGTTTTATTTTGGCCGTGTGGCATTTTGCGAATAGGTCTCACTAGGTTTCACTACTGCACATTATTTTAGTGTGCGTAATACGAGAGCGTGCAGACGCACACTAAAACAATGTGCATGTGCATGCCTAACACATTCATAGCAAAACGGTCTTCGTGAGATAGTTTTATTTATGGTCAGTTTATCAAAAAATATTGTTTCGATAAATTGTTCGATTTAAGATTTTTTTTAACGAGAAACGTCAAAACCTCGTAATGTTTATGATTAGGTATGTACCATGGGCAACAGCGTCGCTTAACCACTGCTAAGGTTAAAATCGCTTGCACGCCGCGCCCGCTGTCACATACGTTTAGTTCGTGCACGCACGATACGCGCGCACACGAATTTTGTTGCAAACTGGTTAAGCGACGCTGTTGCCCATAGTACATAAGAATGCGTTTCATCGGATATTTCCTTTGCCGTTATGTTAGTTTTCCAAAAATCTATTTAATTTTACACCTTATTAGAATGCAATAAGATTACAATGAGAGTACTGCCAACATGCAAAGGAAGAATTTGATGAAACTCACTATACATAAATATGATGTTTGCTGTTATCAAAATGTATCCATTTCGATGTTTGCAAACGTACCCACGGTACTGCGTCAGTGAAACCAAGAGCCAAAAATTCAAATAAGTAAGCAATATTTTTATCTCACATAAAGGAAGGTTAAATCCCATTTCAAGATAGTATCGAAATTGTGAAGGAAATTATATGCGATAACATTTAAGTATGAGCTGTTAAAGCGAATGGCGGGGACTTATTAGCATGAAGTCGTAAAGCCGTGACGTCATTCGAATACAGGGCGCCTAGTAGGTACTGAACATAGCTAAGACCCGATAGAATGATAAAACAGCCATCTTAATATTTCTGTTATTGCCTTTCCGTTAAAATCAATATGAAGTGAATAGCTTTTTAAAAGAAAAAAAAAGTTTTCCGTTTTGCATCTTATACAAAATTTATTTGATTGCTATTTCAAGGAACCCTGCAATTTATGTTTGATGTGGTTTCTCTAGAGTAGAAAAAATAATTATTAGTTCAAAAGAAATTAGTATAACTTGCGCCATTAAGGAAACGAATCTAAAATGGCGGCAATGAGGGATTATCCCAAGTGTAATTTAAAAAAAACCGACTTCAAAAAACCTGAAAATAAAAAACAAAAACCGCCTTAAAATTAAACACCTCTAAAAAGGAAGAAATAACATTCAACTCGCTAAATACCCATATCATTTGGACCGTCGGCCAAACAGGGTCATTTTCTATCTATCGCATATTAGCATCAGACCAAATTCGCAAGATAGCCATTAGCTTGGTGATATCAAATATTATCATCTGGGTTGCGAAGTAGGAAGCTTCTAGGAGATATGCAACCCTGAACATGGTCACCCATCGCTAAAAAAATATCGATCGCATATTTATATGTCGGAGCGCGAGCGCCATGCTGCCCAAGATTATTGGAACTCCTAGCGCCATCTATTGAGTTTAGTTGTAACTATCAAGTCGGAAACGTCAAGTAGCTTACTTGGGTAAGGTCGACACAGCGAGTGTAATAATCTGTGCAGCAAGCGATGACTTTTTCTATGAAATAGTTTGACAGTTGACAGTTTGACGTGTGACAGTTGACAGATTTGATGTTTGTCAGTATGACAGTTGACAGTCTTGACGTTTCCGGAGGCGGAAAAATGTGAAGAGCGTTTTCTGTGGGTAGTCTGAAAAACATTCTGTGACCGGCAGCCGTAGTGAACGGTCGTTGATTTGAATTCGCCTCGCTGTGTCGAACTTGCCGCGTTTACCGACTTGAATCCGTGTGAATCTGTTCGATCGTACGTTATTTTGTGCTAACTCGATGTTGATTGTAAGAATAGAGGTTGTGCATTGTAAAACGACTATTATTTCATGCTCGGCGGTGAATAACCTTATCCTGACGACACCCCGGTCCCCTCCTGACTCCGTCATCAGAAGTTGGGATGCAATCCAACGTGGTGAGAAAAGTGAATCAAACGATATGAGGTGTGATAACAAGACACGTGCAAATGCCTGGATCACAACGGCGGACATGTGCGTTACTGACAAGCAACAAGGCGCATCGCTGATGATTGCGCTGAGCCGCGCACTCAAGGGAGAAGCTTCATTTTGGCTGTCTTCGGTTTCCTCTCGTGTTATGATGCTATGGTATAGTGATAGATGACATGGAATGATTTCAAGGAGCTGTTCATACAAAGGCGTAGCATACCAGGACATCGCGCAGGACCGACTGATTTCAAGGATAACAGGTCATGTGATCGTTCCACTTTTTCTAGTGCTTATTCTCATGTCAAACAACAACCAAATGCGCTTGTGATTATCCGCTTCAGGTGCTTCACCAGACAACAGTGGTGCAGCGATAGTGGTGCAACGGTTGTGGAGCTGAGCAAAGCAACTAGCAGCGCAAGCGGTGATGCAACGGCGATGGTGGTATCAAAAGAAGTGATTTCATCACCAAGC
Organism: Agriphila geniculea; assembly: GCA_943789525.1. Lineage (NCBI taxonomy): Eukaryota > Metazoa > Arthropoda > Insecta > Lepidoptera > Crambidae > Agriphila > Agriphila geniculea. Next base: position 17,971,302 of record OX038874.1, read on the forward strand.
GGCGTGAAGTCTTCGACGGCGTGCGAGACAAGGAGGTGAAAGTAGACGACGACGTCACTATGTCTCGAGGTTCTCTGCTTCCATCAGGTGATCAGATCAAAGTTTTGCTTTGTTTTTGTTACTGTAAAGTTATAATGCAGTCACAACTGAGCTTAGTGTTAGCAAGCGTTTAGTCTTAGCGTTCATCGGATATAGTTGATGATGATGAAGGTGATGATGATAAAGGTGATGATGATAGTGATGATGTTGCTTATGATGATGATGCTGCTGATGGTGGTGATGATGGTGATGATGACTAATACTCACTGGTAATTGGTGATAATGATTCTTAGCTGTTAGTAGTATTGGTTGATAAAAGTACACCAAATTAAGTGTTAGGTTAGGATGCCTGTCAGACGCCTGATGCCTTCAGGTTGTCTTGAGGGGTTAATGACTATCAGACGCCGGAGAGAGGTTGTCTTGAGTCATTATCAGACGCCGGATAGAGGTTGTCTTGAAGTGTTATTGTTAACTGACTATCAGACGCCGCCGGAGAGAGGTTGTCTTGAGTTATTATCAGACGCCGGATAGAGGTTGTCATGAAATACTAGTTGACTATCAGACGCCGGATAGAGGTTGTCTTGAGTGTCACTGTCAGACACCGGATGGAGGTTGTCTTGAGTCAATGTCAGACGCCGGATGAAGGTTGTTTTGAAGTGCTAGTTTACTATCAGACGCCGGATGGAGGTAGCCTTGAGTCACTGTCAGACGCCGGATGGAGGTTGTCTTGAAGGTTGACTATCAGACGCCGGATGGAGGTTGTCTTGAATTCTAGTTGACTATCAGACGCCGGATAGAGGTTGTCTTGAGTCACTATCAGATGCCGGATAGAGATTGTCTTGAGTCATTGACTGATGCCGGAGCGAGGCTGTCGACGCCGGATAGCGGTTGTCTTGAGTCACTATTAGGTACAGGTTATCTTGTGTTTGATAGATTTGATAGCTTCATAAGCTAGATGCATAAATTGTCAAGGTAAAACATGTCAGTTTTAATGATACTTGGTGCTGTTTGACAGACCATTTCTCTTGATGGTTTGTTATTTGACTGGTTTGTTAATTTATTGTGATTGGCGAGCTAGAGTACTTGTGAATGATTTAAAGCTACCTACTAAGAACAATTTAAAATTAATCAGAGCATTGTCGGATAAATTAACATTTTGATTAAATTGTAAGTAATCATTGAGTAAAGGAATAAGAAAGAGACTAAGTTTGCTAAACATTGGTTAGGAAGGCCGAGTGGTTAAACGTTGTGTACTGTCTGGTGATGTTTGTCTCCAGGTATTCCACTGACTGCTTCACACGAGGACGTGTGAAATGTCAAGATGGCCGTGTCGGAGCGCGAGCGCCATGCTGCCCAAGATTATTGGAACTCCTAGCGCCATCTATTGAGTTTAGTTGTAACTATCAAGTCGGAAACGTCAAGTAGCTTACTTGGGTAAGGTCGACACAGCGAGTGTAATAATCTGTGCAGCAAGCGATGACTTTTTCTATGAAATAGTTTGACAGTTGACAGTTTGACGTGTGACAGTTGACAGATTTGATGTTTGTCAGTATGACAGTTGACAGTCTTGACGTTTCCGGAGGCGGAAAAATGTGAAGAGCGTTTTCTGTGGGTAGTCTGAAAAACATTCTGTGACCGGCAGCCGTAGTGAACGGTCGTTGATTTGAATTCGCCTCGCTGTGTCGAACTTGCCGCGTTTACCGACTTGAATCCGTGTGAATCTGTTCGATCGTACGTTATTTTGTGCTAACTCGATGTTGATTGTAAGAATAGAGGTTGTGCATTGTAAAACGACTATTATTTCATGCTCGGCGGTGAATAACCTTATCCTGACGACACCCCGGTCCCCTCCTGACTCCGTCATATATAAATGGTGAACAGGGTCGTGGGTGGCATCATTACTTGAACTATTTTTTGTGTTTTCATATCGATCGAATAAGGAACAAGAATCACAAGAGTATATATGTGAAATGTACTTTCCTGGCCTGACCTCCTAGACGCTTCCTGAAAACGACGCAAGACTGTGGTTTTATATACGCCTGGGACCTGCCTCACCACCTGAATGTAATTACATGCCAATATGTAGTCGATTACTTTTTGGAAAAAAGTCTATGTTTCTACCCTGGCCGCGCGCATGCTTCCTGAAAACTAACCAAGCCGATGTCTAACATGTTTGTAATGATGCCACCTACGACCCTGTTCAACATTTATATCAATATTCGATCGATTATTCTTTGCAATTGGAGATCATTGTATGGGAGGCCATATGTTCAGGGTGGCATATCTTCCAGAAGCTTCCTACTTCGCAACCCAGACGACAATATAACACCAAACTAATGGCTATCTTATCAATGTGGTCTGGTCCCAATATTGCGATAGATTGAAAATGAGCTCCTTGGCCGACGGTCTAATTGTAATAAAACACGTCTATTGAAGTCGTGTGCGGCTAGAGGACAACTTTTTAAAAATGAAACAAATTTTCTTTTTACCTTTACGGCCCATACTTGTAGTTAGAAAACACGCACAGGGAAGAAATCACTAAAGTGTGCCAATACACTTTAAGCTTAAATTTTCATAAGCTCCTACAATAGCCAAAAACTTTGAAAATATTTTAAATACACACTGATTTAACTGTAAATTAAATATTTTAATTGAAAATTGTTTACAAATAGGGCAAGTAAGGATAAATAGACTTTAGATAGGTAATTATTAAATTTTTGCAAGCTTCGAAATAACTGAAATAAAATATTGTACAAAAGAAATAATAAAGATCGTATCGAGACTTTTTCATTGGAAAAAGGAAAAGTATATATTTGTTTTTGCTCATTGTTCGAAGTCAAACTCTGCGCCAAAGTACGGCCGTGACACTGAGATATTTCATTGCTAAAAATAAAATATTCCGACAGTTTGCCGGCATCACAATTCAGACAATAAATAACTGTGCTCGCAAGCATACCACACTTCGTAATTTTAATTTATAGTTTTTGAAAGAGGAGCGCTTCATTAGCAGCGTGATAAATTGAATCTTTGATATAAGATTTTGTGTATGAAATCGTTTAATTATCACTGTGTATTCAAAGATTAAAATTAATTTATGAATTCAAATGAAATTAAACATCATTTTTATTGACCTTTACAGTTTTCACGAGATTACGATTAGGACCGATTGAATTTCCATCGCAATATTTCATTATACAAGATTTAAAAACAATTTCCATTTGTTATAGCCGGATTAAATTAAAATAGTTTTTCGAGTTATTTCCTATTTACTAATACGAATAAAAATTATGAATTACTAGGATATGTTATTTTCAACTGACTATTATGTTAGAGGGTTGGATTAATTTCAAACTCGCTAGGGAAAAAATATGCATAACTTACCGACTGTAAATTTTAAAAAAGCTTTTTAAAAAAAGAAAAACCGCCTTCAAAAACCTAAAAATAAAAACAAAAACAGATTCAAAATTAAAAAGCACTAAAAAGCAATAAATAATATTCAAATCACTAATACGCATATCAATTTTAATAAAAACCGTCTTTTGAAGTCGGGTGGGGCTGGAGGAAAACTTTTTTTAATTCTAAAAGCCCCACCCGATTTCATTAGACGGTTTTTATTAAAATTGATATGCGTATTAGTGATTTGAATATTATTTATTGCTTTTTAGTGCTTTTTAATTTTGAATCTGTTTTTGTTTTTATTTTTAGGATTTTGATGGCGGTTTTTCTTTTTTTTAAAAGCTTTTTTATTTTCAACTTTTTTGTGGTACGTAAGTGTGTAATATTCTTTAACTTTATATGTTTTCAAAATGCCTATTACTCAATTTCCAAAGAAGTTCAGTTGTGTCTTCTTAGTCCAAATATAGTCCAGAACGTAGCATACAGACCATAGCTCGGTTTGTTTAGGATTTTCATAAGCCTACCAATATCTCCCTTGGATATCTTCGAGGTCCAAGGTTTAATGTCAATGAAATTAAAAGAACTACACTTAAGGTATCCCTTTTCCAAGAAAAAATCAGCTAATTCGGTTCATAAATAACAAAGTCGTCAAGGTAATTGATGCAAAATCCTAGTATTTTCAGAATTACTTGAAAACTACTGAACCGATCTGAAAAAAAAATTAAATGGGACCATTTTGCAAGAAAATTTAATCAAACAAAGAAATTATCATCAAAATCGGTCCATAAATAACGAAGATACGCGCGAACAACGGTAAAAAAGTCGTCAAGATAGTTAATGCAAAATCATAGTATTTTCAGGATTAATTGAAAACTACTCAACCGATCTGAAAAAAAAAAAATGGGACCATTTCGCAACAAACCTCAATCAAACAAAAAAAGAATTTTCAAAATCTATCCATAAATGACGAAGATATGCGCGAACAACGATAAAAAAAAACATACAATCGAATTGAGAACCTCCTCCTTTTTAGCGACTTCAAAAGGAGGGAGGTACTCAATTCGAACCGTTTTTGTTTTTTTTTTGTTTTTTGTATGTACACCGATTACTTGAAGACGGCTGAACCGATTGAAATGATTCAAACGTTATTACATTAGGTAAACTTCCAAGTTGGTCCCATTTTTTAAAATTTTGTAATCGGTTCAGTACTTTTCAAGTAATCTTGAAAAAAGTACGAAAATAGTATGATATTGTGTGAACTACCTCGATGATCAGTCGTATAACTTCTTTGTTTATGAACTGAATAAGATAATTATTTTTTTTGTTGGAAAAGGGATATCTTAAGTGTAGTTCTTTAACCGACTTAAAAAAAAGGAGGTTCTCAGTTTGACCCGCATGTATGTATGTTTCTCCGCGATTAACTCACGTTTGGCTAAGCCGATTTTTCTACCTAAATAATATACCTAAACTACCTATTACAAAAGGTACCTACACTAAATAAGTCGGGTGGGGCTTTTAGAATAAAAAAAAGGAATTTGTACTCCAGCCCCACCCGACTTCAATAGACGTGTTTTTATTATTACGAATATTATTTCTTGCTTTTTAGAGGTAGGTTTTTTGAAGTCGGTTTTTAGGGTTCCGTAGCCAAAATGGCAAAAAACGGAACCCTTATAGATTCGTCATGTCTGTCTGTCTGTCTGTCTGTCCGTCTGTCTGTCTGTCTGTCTGTCTGTCTGTCTGTCTGTCTGTCTGTCTGTCCGTATGTCACAGCCACTTTATTCCGAAAGTATTAAGACTACACAGTTGAAACTTGGTAGGTAGATGTATTCTGTTAACCGCTTAACGAATTTAATACAAAAATAAGAAAAATAAAAGATTAAGGGGGGGCTCCCCATACATGGAACTGAAACTGAAAAAAAATTTTTTCTTCAAACCAACACGTGTTGGGTGTTTATAGATAGGTCTTTAAAAATGACATTAAGGTTCCTAAGACAACTTTTTCTCAAAGTCAACCGTTTGAAAGATATTCACCGCCAAAGTGGTAAAATGTGTGTCCCCCCCCCTTTAACTTTTGAAATAAGAAAGTGAAAAATCTAAAAAAAATATATACTGTAGACCTTAATAAACACTTTCAACCAAAATTGGTTTGAACGAAATATAGTAATTAGTTTTCGAGATATAGCACATTTTCCAAAACCGCAAATATAACTTTGTCATTCATACCAACACTGTGAAAAACAAAGTTATTTTTACAGACGAAAAATTATAGGTGGTATTAAATATGGTATGGTATAAGGTAACTACGGAACCCTACGGCGCGTGGCCCGACACGCACTTGGCCGATTTTTTGTTTTTTTTTTAAGCCGGTTAAAAACACAAGTGTAAATGTCCTGCCAGTGACGTATCCAGACTTTTAATTCGGGTTGGGGGGATAAACAACTATCCCCCCCTAGATACGTGCCTGTGTTCTACTTAGAGATGGGGTAAGGACCCGGATTTTGACCCAACTGCTGGGTGTAAACTCAGTTAGTGCCCATAGACCATTTTGTTGAACTAAATTAAATCTTTAGAAATAAGAGATGTTTCGTCCTTTGAATATTTTTCTGTATTGATTTATCAAGAAATTGTTTACACAGCAAGGTCTCATTTGACATATCAAAGGAAATTAAAAATCTGTAAAAAAATCTCTTTTCATCTGTAATCCTACTATTTAATGTATTTTTATTTTTGTTTCAGATTTAAAGATGGAGACAGATAAAATGTCGACGGCATCGTCCGTAGGAGCCGAAAGACGGCCCCTGATGCAAGCTCTGGTGCTGGAGAGACGCATTCTATTCGGGTGCACTGTTCTAGTGGGGTTAAGCACGTTTATTTGGATCACTGCAGTGTGCACAGACAAGTGGGTCCATATAGAGGGGGGCAATGGTGAGTACAAAGCGATTAATTAGAAAATATCCAACAGAAGTGACCAATATCACTTTAGTGCGCTAGTGTTGTGGTATGATTTTTCTAAACTATGGTAACAACACAAGAGCAATGAAATGAAGTTGGTCCCTTCTGTTGGATATACCTATTAGAGTCAAAAGTGGGCAAAAGTTTGGTAGCTTCTAGTCAGCAACATTTAGAGCAGATAATTAAGTAGCACCGTTTAGTTTTTAGGGTTCCGTACCCAAAGGATAAAAGCGGGACCCTATTACTAAGACTCCGCTGTCCGTCTGTCTGTCTGTCTATCACCAGGCTGTATCTCATGAACCGTGATAGCTAGACAGTTGAAATTTTCACAGATGATGTATTTCTGTTGCCGCTATAACAACAAATACCAAAACCAGAATTAATTTAATATTTAAGGGGGGCTCCCATATAACAAACGTGTTTTTTTTTTGCCGTTTTTTGCTCGATATTAATAACCACAACAGATAAACAGTTGAAATTTTCACAGATGATGTATTTTTGTTGCCACTATAACAACAAATACTAAAAATAGAATAAAATAAATACTTAAGGGGGGCCCCCATACAACAAACGTGTCTTTTTTGCCGTTTTTTGGTTCGGAACCCTTCGTGCGCGAGTCCGACTCGCACTTGGCCGGTTTTTTGTTGTAAATAAGTAAGTTCTCATATGGTAGGGAAATCGCTCAACCAAGGACCTATACTTGCAACGTTTTTAATCGAGCAGTAACACGCCATTGGTAATTCACAACACAAACAATTTGCTTATACGTGCTGACGACACGCAGAGATTTTTTATTTTTTATTATTTTTTGATGCACAATGGGATAGTGCTTGGCCTTCACCTCACCTGATGCTAAGTGATGATAAGGCACTACACCCGGAATCCTCATCACTGAGGAACTGGCTATCTTACCTCTTTCTGCCGGAACAGACCAATTTTTAGTTGAACTTTGAATTGAGGTTTGTCAGAGATGCCAATTCTAAATGCACCTTTAATTTTAAAAGAAGGTAGGTACTTTCCATTACGCGTTTGAGGCGGATATTATCTTCTATATATCGGACATTTAACAAGTCTGGCAGTGATCGAGAATTGAGTAGGTAATCACTGCATATTAATAGGAGAAGCTCAATGGCCCAGTGGTTTAGCGCCTTGCCCGGCGATTCTGGAGGTTAAGCGACTTTCACAGGGGTCGATCATGGGATGGGTGACCAAAAATTTGTTAGTTCGAGCTCCTCCGTGCTTGGAAAGGTACGTTAAGCCGTTGGTCTCGGGTGCATTTGCAGTCATTAATACCCACCAATCCGCATTGGGCCTGCGTGGTGTGTTATGGCCCATCCTTATCCACCCATAAGGAAGGCCTGTGCCCCAGAAGTGGAAACATTAAAAATGGCTGATGGTCATGGATGGTAATTATTAGGAAAACTAGCAATCGCCCGCGACTTCGTCTACCTTTTAAGATATTTCTCTATCCCTCGGAAAAAAACTTTTTGCAACGAAAAGTACGCTATGTCCTTTTTTGTATCCCTATAACAACGTGTACGTATGCAAAAAGTAGTTAAGAAGTGAAAGTGTGACACACAAACTTACTTTTGGATTAATTAGTGAAGATGAAACGCTCTATATGCTTGTCACACTCTTGCAGTCAGCCGACCTCAAGCCAATTTTCCACAACTAATTAAAGCTCGGTTTGCCGTCGCCTGTAATTAGAGGGCGACCCTTTACCTCCTCACTTTTTTGTTTACCGTGAATCCCTCGCTTCCGGCAATTAAATGCTTTAATGAATAGGCTGAAGATTGAATGGAGCTGATCCAGTTTATCAGATACGGGGCAATTTGATTTAACGGCCTCTGTGGTCTAGTGATTCATTTACCCGTGTAAAACGTAGTGTTCCCAGGTTCGATTAATGGGGGGGGGGGGGGGGGGGGGTAAAATTTGTACTCAGTTTGGTTGGTGGTAGGGCCGTGAATCCCTCGCTTCCGGCAATTAAATGCTTTAATGAATAGGCTGAAGATTGAATGGAGCTGATCCAGTTTATCAGATACGGGGCAATTTGATTTAACGGCCTCTGTGGTCTAGTGATTCATTTACCCGTGTAAAACGTAGTGTTCCCAGGTTCGATTAATGGGGGGGGGGGGGGGGTAAAATTTGTACTCAGTTTGGTTGGTGGTAGGGCTTATTTCAAGTCCACCTTGCTAGCTACCACCATCTTACCTAAGTCTGACGCCATGACAATAATTTAAAAATGGTTGTGTTCTGGCAGTTAGAGGTAAGATGGCTAGTTAAGTGATGAGGATTCCGGGTGTAGTGCGCTTCCACCTTCGGCCTTATCGTCATTTAACATCAGGTAAGATGAAGGCCAAGCACTATCCCGCTGTGCATAAAAAAATGACATATTTACGTACAGCTATGACAGTGACATGTATATAAAATAGAACCATGTCAGATATTTCGAGAGTCAGGACGGGACTCAAACCCGCAACCTTTAATGCTTTCCAATTGAGCTAATTGAGTCATAAATAATATCAAAGAAAGTTTTCACTGGCAAAAAAAGTGTAAAATTAAACAAGTAAAAATATTTTATTTACACTATATAGAAGGTTCTGAAACAGCTTATAGCCAACTACCGTGTCAAACTCGTTTGGATGATAAAGGAGGCGCGCGCGGCGGGCGTGGGCGCGGGAGGCGCGACTAGGGGCCGTACCGGCTAACGAATCGATTATCGAAAAGTCTGTCGGGTTTCAAATTAAAACAGATAAATCGAGGCCCAATTGGGCCAAAATGGAAAACCCCAATTCATGATGTCACACGAACATCGATATCTTCCAAATTACGTCAACAGAAAGTACAAGACGAAGTTCCTTACTTTGATTTTTCTGTTTTAAGTTGAAACTCGGCACACTTTTCGATAATAGATGCGTTAGCCGGTACGGCCCCAGCTTATCGTTCGGATAATTTATGGTTACTTGTGACACTGGTTGTTTTAATGTTGGGTATATATGTTACTGTTTCAAAACCTTTAAGACTCCGTCATGCGAAATCACTTTTCTCTATCTTTTTCTTTACGTGTAAAGAGTATGGAAAATAACCTCACTTCTGCACTTTTTCGATGTTTTTCGTTGTTTTTTCATTATTATCTTTAGCACAATCATCTTTTTTGAAAAAAAGTTATTGGAGCAACAGCACAGTACATTAAAGAGTATTTTGGTGTAGAATTCAATACGTTTCCGCTATTATTTACGCCAAAAATATGGCCCGCGACAAGCGCTTTTGATGATATTCTGATTTTTTTTACCATCATCTGTGAGGTTTATACGCAATGTAATACTTGTAACAACTTGATAATCTCTTTAGCTTGTCGTATGTTTTTTTTAGTGGCTACAACTTTACGTTTTCTATATAAAAATATGGCCCGCGCAAACCATGTTTTCCTATTATGGCCCCTTAAAGTGCCCCCGAGACGGTCAAACGGTTTGATTCAAACACGTGAAGTTTGGTTTGACTCAAACCATTTTGATAGTTTACAAAGGTAGTTTGAACGGTTTATCAAACATTTACGGGTTTGAAGCACGTTTGATGAAATTTCATATTTTTGTTGTGTTTGACGCACCGTTTGATCGTGATCCTACGCATTTGAACAAAGTTTGTATCATTCTTTGGACCAAATTCTTTTTCTTTTCTTTTTTTTTCTCTCTTTTTATGTAGGACATTAACGTTATAAACATGAGAAAATCGTGATCCTTGTTCGAAAGCATCTTGGTTGTGTCACAAGTCTAATTACGACAGCGCACTTGTTGGAGACCCTTCTCGGTCTCCGACATTTTAATCGTTAAAATGAAATACCTAAAAAATGTAACGTAAAATTGTATTTCACTCCATAACCGTTATAAAATATATGACAATCCTGACATAAGTCATTGACCATAAAAAACCTAAAACATTATGCTCTCCCCGACCTCAACAGCACTGAACCAAACTGCGCTGTGCCGTTTGATAGGTCCTTCAAACTGACATCAAACCGTTTGATCTAACACTTAAAGTTTGAATCAATGCCATGGGTTTAGATAAAGTCTTGTATGCAACTGTACGTAAATAAACACTCATGTGATACTATTATCAGACTCTGCTTCGCCTCGTGTGATAAACCCACATTCGTATTTTAATACTCCCTTTATACTACAGTTGCATAAATAACTAATTAGCTGTCCTGAAAACTTGTAACGCTGTTAGATATAATGACGACTCCACTGATTATTAAAAACAAAACTGCTACAGAAAGGTCATTTCATTATTCAAAAACGTTATCCTGATCAGAATAACCCCACGTGACCGCTACAAATTGCAAAACACGTAAAATGGTTAATAGTATTTAATCCCAATAACAAGGTTCGCTACACATTTTAATTAAAATTCGAGTAACGCCGAAAATTTTGGCTTCAGTTGCGATCAATTGCCTATAATAAAAACATATAAGTTTTTCAGCCCCAGAGTGTAATATCGTTAAGTACTCATGTTGCCTATAACGTAGGTAGGATATAAACACTTTTTTTGGGAAATGTCTCTTAATTGCGTTGGCTAAAATATTATTATGGACAGTAGAAGTCATTAATATACGTTGGAGTCGTAATATTTTAGTGACTGCGTCGCCATTTCCATGTGTTGGACGAGGCCTGTTTCCTAGAATACTAACCCCCGGTTTCTGAGGTAACATAATCGGAGGGGTCAACATTATCTGGTTAACAGTAATAAAATTAACTTAAAACCAGATAACATAGACCCCTCCGATAAAGTTAAACCTCCGTGGGTAATTAATGTACTTGCATACAAAATTAAAATCTGCAACCCCGTGCTAGGCGACCGACGGAGAAAAAGGATACAAGATATTTTACGTAGGTACCTATACCACCGTATGCTTAAGCGGACAGAGAATTGTCAACACCAGCGGAAATGAATTTGGTTCTTTTAAAATTTTGATCTTACGGCCTTGTCTTTTTCTATGTACGGAGAAAAACTTGAATACAAAAAAGCGCTAGATTAGGCGTTAGGCGTCAAATAACTTTTTGAACGCTAACGTTGTCAAAAAAGTGTCAGTTTTAACGCCGAAAGCGCTAAATTGGCAACAGTGATTTGGCACACAGCAGCGTGATTGCATTGCATTAGAATATTATCAGCAGGAGGTGACATATTTACAGTGTATGTGACTCCCGCGCAGATTGCTAAGGCGACAGTAAAATGCATTTATTATTAATTTTCAGATCTAAATATATGCGTGTTCTCCAAATAGATGTTTGATCCACCCATTAGCTCTATGTCATTTATCAAATGTATTTTTTAATAATATCTCACGACAGTAAAGTTCTTAATGCAGATTTATTTACGAGTTCTTAAACATTTCGCATATTCCTGGGTTGCAATAAAGATACGAAATATAAGGGGAATTGTTGGAAATGTGAATAAATTAGGACGAGATTAAATTCAAATTGAAAATCATCGGTCTCGATGAGTCACTAACTCCGTAGCGTAGGTATATCGGGTCATTTTGAACTTACCATACAAATTTTGAGGATGTGTTCAGTTCATGAAACTGAACAACTTTCTCTAAGGAACACATGGTCAAATATGTAAAATAAAAATCTACTTTCCATACAAATCAAAGAGATCACGTGATCAATTTAGTATGGGTGACCAAAATTTTCTGGCGAAATTTGACACATGTTTCTTAGAGAAAGTTGTTTAGTTTCATGGACTGGACACATCCTTAAAATTTGGATGGTAAGTTCAAAATGACCCTGTATATTGCCTAGCAAACGTCTGCTTTATATCGGGTAGTAAATGTGCATTCTAATTGGATCACCCTACCGACGAATGCGTTAATGTTTTCGATGTATGAATTACACAATTAAAAAAGACGCGTTGCGATTTTTTTTCGCCTTTCCAAATTGACGATCAATTTTGTTGTTCTTAAACAACGTCTACAGAAATTATGCACAACCCGTGCACATTCTACAAAGTGTTTCAATAATATTTCTAATGCCGAATATGGTATATAGGGACCATCAAACTGAACAACTTTTACTATGGGACCAACTCTGAAATCGTGAAAAAAAAAATCAGCTGTTTCATACATTTTGATATTTTCGTTATTAATTTTTGTATAAACAGCAGATTTTCAGCAGAGTTTCAGAGTTGGTTCCACACTAAAATTTCTTCAGTTTGATGGTCCCTATCTAGCATATTCAGCATTAGGAGTATTTTTGTAACATAAGGTGTAACCAAAATAACAATACTGAAACAGGTGATAGTGTTGCTTAAACTGATAAACTTTCTCTAATGCACAATTACGTCACACGAATTTCATGGTTTTTGACCCCCTCCCCCGTCCTTGTCACAGCTGGTCACATTTGTGAGACCTCCCCCCTCCCTAGTGTGACGTCACATATTTTACAATTTTGCATCTTGAAATAATTATTGAATTAAAAAACAGTTCAGAAATTTGTTTTATTTCAATTTAAATGATTTTGAAATGTGACGTCACAAAATTAAGGACCCCTCCCACCCCCTTGTCACACGTTGACACATATCGTCGACCCCCTCCCTCCCCCTTAACGTGTGACGTAATTTATGGATGGCCCCATAGGTCGAAAGACGAAAAAAAAATCATATATCATATCTCCAATAAAAAATACGATCAGCTGTCCGACTTACTATGGAAAGGCGAAAAATAATATATGTTTTTCAACCTATGTTCCTTTGTTCCTTTGAGAAAATTGTTCAGTTCTTAGAGCAACGCGCCGGCTTAGCCGAAGCCGTCGTTGCTCGAAGGTTCAGTTTAAGCAACATATTACTGTTTCAGTATTGTTGAATAGTTTGGTTGAACCTTGGATATTATTTGTGGGCTTTAACCTAGAACTTAGATTAAAATCGAATAAGTAATGAAGATTTGATAAAAATGCAAATTACAAGCGTGATGTTATAGTAAATAATGCAACTGTACTATAATACCTAATTATGTACAGTTGCATTCAAGACTTTATCTACACCCATGATATGTATCCTCTATAAAAAGTTTTGCCTTCGACTTTCCTCCTCCTCGTCATTTTATCATCCGAACGAGTGTTATAATGTTGTACTGAATTTCATAATATAACATGTCGCGCGTGGGCCCGTGGGCGTGCGGCGCAGTGCCACATCTTTTCGCTCGGATATAGTAATGTTGCCGTTAAGCTAAGCGTTTAAGAACCTTTTACAGAGTATTTAAAGCATGGGTTAAATGACATCGAATTTACGCTATCGAATCCTAGTTTTTTACATTCTCTTTGTAGAATCATTAGTCTCGAATGAGTGGCTCAGCTGCTTTGCATCGGGATAACTAAAGTGTGCATCTAATTGCTCCACCCGACCAATGTATGGCTGACACCTTAGAGCAAGCAACGCGATGCGACTTCGGAAGCCGCGTTGCTTTAAGGTTAACACAATTTATTCAGTCGTTTGGAATCATGGCCTAGAGCAGATATAGTACGAAATATCAATAATTTTGACTCGTTTAGACAATATTTTGAAACTACCTACCTCTTTCAGTGATATTGAAGTTTCTAGACTATTCTAACTTTCACATTTCATTTGTTACATATATTAGTAGGCGTCTTTTAGAAAATAATTATATTAGTTAATGGAAGTTACATGATTTCAGCTGTCTGTCTACTGAAAATCTGACTTGTGGGTTTTTCATAAAGCATGTTGCTGAATATTTTAACTCTTCAATTCCGATAAATAATAAACAAGATTTTACATTTTCTATAAAATAATTAGTATGAAAATTTGGCACACCTCGCGATTATTACGATTTCAACGTATATTAATTACTTGCAAACAATCTGGCAGACAGCCAACCTAAATAGTGAGAGGGTCATTACCACTGTCAAATTTCTAGATATAAACGTTTGGTACACTAATATAATGTTTAAGATGGTATGAGAGTAGAAGTAGAGTGGTAGAAAATCTAATGAGATCAAACAGCATTAGATATGACAATGGGGAATGTCTGAAAAAATCAAATTGAATCTGAGAAAAATCAAATCAGAATGGAGATTATACTTTAGCCACAACCACAACATGATAGGTATAAAAAAAGTTTAGTCACAAAATGTCTTTTTAGGGTTCCGTACCCAAAGAGTAAAAACGGGACCTTATTACTAAGACTCCGCTGTCCGTCTGTCTGTCTGTCTGTCAGTCTGTCTGTCACCAGACTGTATCTCACGAATCGTGATAGCTAGACAGTTGAAATTTTCACAGATTATGTATTTCTGTTGCCACTATAACAACAAATACTAAAAATAGAATAAAGTAAATATTTAAGGGGAGCTCCCATACAACAAACATTTTTTTTTGCCGTTTTTTGGTACGGAACCCTTCGTGCGCGAGTCCGACTCGCACTTGGCCGATTTTTTTTAATACGACACGTGCTGTGGTTTAGATACGTTTATATTCATATTCGTTGTGGTTGTGGCCGGTGGTGGCCAAGGTATAATTTTCATTCTGCTGTTACTTCCGTACATACATTTGTGAAGACGCAGTGACTTCTTTTTTTAATTTTCACGCGTTCGAAAATTCTGAAACGTTACCTCTTTTATAGATCTACAAAAAATTAAGAATAACTTACAATACCCATTATAGCGTCTAAAAAATT
The DNA here is from genome assembly GCA_943789525.1 of Agriphila geniculea. Classification (NCBI taxonomy): domain Eukaryota; kingdom Metazoa; phylum Arthropoda; class Insecta; order Lepidoptera; family Crambidae; genus Agriphila; species Agriphila geniculea. The sequence continues at coordinate 17,986,372 of OX038874.1, forward strand.
GATCACGTACAATGCGGTAATTTGGAAAGATATTTAGAAAATTACGGTATTAATCCTTATCAATTTAAATACGTTAGTTACCTATGCACATTATTTTAACAGTACACCATACAATTAAAATGAATATCTCAGGAGTTGTCGCAAAAAAATAAAACGCGCGAAAATAAATTCAAACGCATTTAACCGATAGTGGGACGGGACTTGAACGGGACGGAAACAGACTTTTGGAGCAAATGATGTTTTTGAGTGTTGTTGGATGGTTTCATTTGGCAAAAAAGGAAGGAACTGAAGCAAAGCGAGGGCGCGTCGCTAGTATGTTGATGTCTATCAAGTCTAGACAGTCGCACCATAGTTACGTATAACAGTGCCGTCAAAGTGACAAAAACGATGATCTTAGATTATTTTATATGTCTAGAACTCTAGATCGAGTGTTACGCTTTTGACGTACTAAACAAAACAGGCCAGCTTTTTTATGTTCTGGGAGGCCATGACATATATGGTAACGATCGCGTAAGTGGCTGACTCTGGGTTCACAGGATGGAGAGGCACTCTCTGATGCTAAATATGTCGGTCTGTTTGCGTGAAGTGGTTGCGTTCTTTTTATATGCAGCCTGAAAAATGTGTTATCGTTACCAAAAAAAAACGATAATGTAAATGGCTGAAAATAGTACAGCTAGTAAGTACTAGTTGTACTCACTTGTATTACGGAAGGACTGAACAAAATTCGGTTGCGTTATGGAGCTACTATGGTTAACTTAAATCGCTTATACCTACGAAACGCAACCGAATTTTGTTCAGTCCTTACACAGTTCACGTGAGTACAACTAGTACTTACTTGCTGTACTATTGTCAGCCATTTACCTTATCGTTTTTTTTTGTAACAATAAAGCATCTTTGAACTGGCGTGGCTCCATAACGCAACCGAATTTTGTTCAGTCCTTCCGTAATACACGTGAGTACAACTAGTACTTACTAGCTGTACTATTTTCAGCCACTTACGTTATCGTTTTTTTTGGTAACGATAACACATTTTTCAGGCTGCATATAAAAAGAACGCAACCACTTCACGCAAACAGACCGACATATTTAGCATCAGAGAGTGCCTCTCCATCCTGTGAACCCAAAGTCAGCCACTTACGCGATCGTTACCAAACTTGTCATGGCCTCCTAATCTATTAGATTAGTGTGCAAACGTAGTGATTATTTCCTCTATGGGTGTAAATTTTTAGCATCATCGCGTCCTAATAGTATTGTTACCTCGCTAGAGTAAATGTATTCTTATGATTGTTACCGCCTCCGGCAACGGTAAAGTTCCGTTTTGGTTTGAACAGCGCGTTATCCGCATACCCCTCGGGATATCGTTACCGTCACCGGCACAGGAGATATCCTGACCGATAGGTCAGATTTAAAAAGGCCTTTATGCGTTACCCTAGCGTCGCGTCGGTTGCAAGAGCAGAACAAAAATAAAAAAAACGGACAAGTGCGAGTCGGACTCACCTACCGAGTGTTTCGTAAAAACTCGATGATTGATTACGTTCTTTAAATAAATACTATATTTTTTCTGATTTAATTATAAATGTACTTTATATTCAGATTTTTCCCTGTATCTGTAGTAGACGATACTAGGTTAGGTGGGCGAGCAGTAGGTTTTATATAAAAGTTATAGCACGGACTGAGCCCCTCTGATATTGCTTCTTTATTTTTAGGTATATACTTGGCCGCCAAAGGAAGATATCTGCTGTACAGTGACTCTGGCATCTGGGAGATCTGCCGGCATGTGTTCCAGCCTGCACTCATACCAGACCCAGAGAAGAAGAACAGCACAATCTTGCCAAAGCAACAAAACGACATTACGGGATTAAATGGGACGGTACTAATAAGTAAGTGAAATATTTAATCTGACTTGCTTTACCTATCATAGTTATTTAGAAATATCCGGCTCTTTACATATATATCAAAAGTCGCGACTCAATACAATAACCTAATGGTAGCGGCATGTGATAGTTTTCATAATGATCGCGAATTGAGCCAAAAGATTCCATTTTAGCACAACAGGTAGTGGTTAATGGAATATCAGTACTCTAAAGCCCACCGGTAACGATCAATTGCGATTGTCAATTTTTCCGCAATTGACGCCCATTGACGGAAAAATTGATCGTTTACGCGTGCAATTGAAGCGATTGTCAATTGCTCCAAAATTGACAATCGCTTCATTTGCTCGCGTAAACGATCAATGTTTCCGTCAATGGGCGTCAATTGCGGAAAAATTGACAATCGCAATTGATCGTTACCGGTGGGCTTAAGACCCTGCTGGCATTGCCTGGTTATGTCAGGGACATACACTTGTTTTCCTTTTGGCACAAGAGGAACTACAACGATAGAAAAAACTTCCCTTCGATATAACTAACGGATAGTGTCAAGGGTAAGAAAAAGGTTAATTTAACATAAGATTTAAAATAAATAGGTACATACCTAACCAATTTTCTCTTCTCTTCTAAATACCTAAATATATAAAAAAAATCTTTACGTGCCTTTCATAGCACCTTAATGTGAGTGATAAACATCGTGACTTGGTTTTCAAACAATATTGCGTTGTCATCAGTAAAAATCAAGCTTACAAAATTATAATACTGTAATCGCATAATCATTTAAATGAATTGATTTTGTGAAACTTATTTTTCTTAATTATCTCGGGTCTGGGTGTTAGTGGTACCGTTTGTGTCGAACTGTTATCCTATTTTTTATTTTATTTTTATTATTCTCAACACAGGGGAGAATAAGATCACACAAATATTTTCTAATTTTTTGCAGTTCTTTTGTTCCCTTATTTGAGTTACTTACTTTGGGATCAGAGGGTCTACTCAAATGGCCATTCTTACTAAAATAAACGCTAGTAGATTAGAATGACAATGTATGGGACTGACTCATACAGCGGTGACGCTTAAAGCTCCTGCTTTAAGCCTCACCGCTCACGGGCGAATTTTTGTAGCTGCAATAATCGCCCGCGAAATGATACGACAAAGGTTTTACTTAGGAGCGATTATCGCCGCGTTAATGCCGCGTTTATCGCGGCTACAAAAAGTAGCTCGTGGGCGTTTACGTATAGAACTCCGTATGTTCTATTCTCAGCGACAAAAAAATTGCTCAGCGTTTAATCGCCCGTTAGCGTGGACGCTAAGCGTTAGCTTGTGTCATGTCCATACATTGTTAATCTATTCTACTAGCGTTAATTTTAGTACATTAGAGATTCAGAGCAACTTATGTGAATATTGTCAATTAATAAATTTTTTCATCTTTGTGTATTATTCTACTCAAAACCTGTGGATGATTATGCATAACAGGCTATAGTGGGCATCATTGTAAAAAAACTGCACTTATCCCGGCGAACTTGTTGTCGTTTGTATTGTAAAGAAAAGAAAAAAAGTATTTATTAGAAACGATCCTGTGTAGTCAAATGGTGTAAAAGACGTAAGGAAGGCGGTAAAAAGATGCAAAAATAACGTGTTAAGTATAGAAAATATCTATGAGTACCTATACAAATTATGGTCGCTATTATAGAACCAGTGTTCAGTCGCTTTGTGCTGCCTAATTAAATGCCAGCATTTTTAGCTCCGATCACTTAGTTTTCATCTTCGTGTGGTGCCATTTTTTTAGCGGAATGCTTGTTACATAGATTTTAGTTCGCTGGTTAAGCCACTGATACACTCAATATGAACTGCACTACCCTATTGACATCTAGATATCACATCTAGACTTCACTAGTGAAGTGACATATTATTTTAAAACTGATGAATCGAATCCAAAACGCTGTAGAATGATGAGACCAAGGAACATTTATACTCAATGAGATCCCATGGTTGAGCTAAAACGTGCCGCTGTATTGTTCTAGCTCTGTCAGTTTTGTCATCTTTGGTTGAAACGTATGTGAATGACAGTATGCAAACACGAGGATTTTAACGGCTTACATGGACCGTCGGCCCAGAAGCTCATTTTCAATCTATCGCATATTCGTACCAGACCACATTGGCAAGATATCCATTAATTTGGTGTTATCAAATATTGTCGTCTGGGTTGTGAAGTAGGAAGCTTCTGGGAGATATGCCACCCTGAACATAGCAACCTATGTAGAGAAATTAACTAGCGACGCCCGTGCTGTTGATTGGTCTCCTATTATGAACGCAACTTCTATAGACGATATGGTGATCCACTTTAACTCGGTGATTCTAAGGTTATACGATACACATGCGCCTGTGAAAAACGTCAAATTAAAACGGCCGCCAGCACCCCGGATAACCCCAGGTGTACGTATAGCCATGAGAAGACGGGATCGAGCCTTTCGTATTTACAAAAGAAGCCGAACTGATGACCACTGGGAGTCTTTCAGGGTGGCTAGAAATCGATGCAACCAGATGGTTAGAAGAGCTAAACGCCGCTATATTCATGAAAATGTTTTAGATTCTACGCCTGCTAACATCTGGAAGTTTCTTCGCACGCTTGGAGTTGCTAAGTCAAAACTTTCACACAAACCCTCTTTCACCTTGAATGAACTCAATAAGCACTTTTCTTCTGTCACCCCGCTTCCCAGCAGTGTTAGACTGGCTACTATCCTCGACGTTTCCTCTGCCACTCCTCCTCCTGCACCCGAATTCTCTTTCAATCTTCTATCTGAGTATGAAGTTCGCAAAGTTATCCGCTCGATTAAGTCGAACGCTGTGGGCTGTGACGATGTAAGTCGAGCAATTATAGTTTTATTACTCGAATGTTTTCTTCCTATTTTAACGTATATAATTAATTACTCCGTATCATCTGGTACCTTCCCTTCTTCATGGCGTAAAGCTCTGGCTATTCCCTTACCGAAAAACCCTAATCCTAGTTCCCTTAATCACTGCAGACCAATATCCATCCTTCCCTTCCTCTCTAAAATCCTTGAAGCAGCTGTACACAAACAGTTCTCTCTTTTGTCCTCTCCCACAACCTTCTTAACTCTTTTCAGTCTGGATTTCGTTCTGGACACAGTACCACCACTGCACTTACCAAAGTATTAGAGGATATCCGTGACGGTTTTGAGGCTTCCCGACTGACTGTGTTAGTTCTAATTGACTTTTCTAACGCTTTCAACGCAGTTGATCACGAAATTCTCTTGGCCATGCTTTCTCGATTGAGCTTATCTTCTTCGGCACAGTCATGGTTCTCCTCTTATCTTCTTGGTCGCCAGCAAGCCGTCCGTGTCGATCGGTCTCTATCCGATTGGTGCGACTTGGAAGCTGGTGTGCCTCAAGGCTGTATACTCTCTCCCCTTCTTTTCTCTTTATTTATTGACTCTCCCACTTCTCATCTATCCTCTTCTTTCCATCTGTACGCTGACGATCTGCAGCTTTATGCCCAGAAAGATGTTCATTCTTTAAATGAAGCAATCGCATTGCTCAACTCTGATCTTGAAAGGATTTCTAAGTGGTCATCTAACTTCGGTATTTCGGTTAACGCGGGAAAGTGCCAAGCAATAATTGTTGGTAGTTCTCGACAGTTGTCGCGCCTAAATCTGAATGATGTGACTGCATTAAAATATAACGGTGTTGTAATACCTTATTCACATCAAGTTAAGGGTTTGGGTTTGACGATTGATTCGTGTCTCTCCTGGAAAGATCATATTGACCATTTATCTTCAAAAGTAACAAACGCGCTAAGGGCTCTTTATAGGTTTAAATTCTTTCTCCCATCCACCACCAAGATTGCGCTTATACAGGCTCTTGTATTACCAAGCATCGATTACGCCGATGTTTGCACCACTGACCTTAATGAAAACCTTCTCAATAAGTTGGATCGGCTTCTTAATAATTGCATTCGTTTTATATATGGATTACGCAAATACGACCATATCTCCCAATACCGTCAGCAACTCAAATGGCTTCCTATACGTGAGCGTAGGAACCTAAGAGTTGTCTGTTTGCTCTTCAACATACTTTTCGATCCACTTACCCCAGAATACTTGAAATCAAGATTTCAGTTTCTGGGTGCCTCTCATCAACGTGACCTTCGCTCTAGTAGTAACCTTCTCTTACTAATACCTGCACATACTTCTGGCTTTGTCTCCTACTCTTTCACCCTTTCGGCTGTACGACTCTGGAACGCTTTACCTCTAAATATTCGAAATGCACCTAGCAAGTACGTATTTAAGAAATTGGTCCGTGAGCTCTACTTGAGTTCTTTACGCTAGTCTCGTCGTATCTCACATTGCTACACTTTCTTCTATGTATGTATTAATGTAATATATGTATTAAAATATATTTGTATTAAAATATATATGTATTAATTATGTAGGTATATATGTATTTAATTATGTATTTTGTTTCAGTTTTTTTAAATCAGGGATGTTTTTATTGCCGCCACGATTTCTCTCCTTAACACACTTATCGGTTGACTGGTAGAGAATGCCCTTGGGCCTTAAGTCCGCCATTTGCTGTTTTAATTTAAGCAATAAAGATTAAATAAAATAAAAATAAAATAAACATATGGCCTCCCATACAATGATCTCCGATCGCAAAAAATAATCCATCGATGGTAGATGGCATCATTACAAACATGTTAGACATCGGCTTGGTTAGTTTTTAGGAAGCATGCCCGCGGCCAGGGTAGAAACATTGAGCTTTTTTCCAAAAAATAATCGAGTACATATTGGCATGTAATTACATTCAGGGGGTGGGGCAGGTCCCAAGCGAATATAAAACCATAGTCTTGCGTCACTTTCAAGAAGCGTCTAGGAGGTCAGGGCAGGTAAGTACATTTCACATATATGCTCTTGTGATCCTTGTTCCTTATTCGATCGATATGAAAACACAAAAAAATTGTTAAGGTAATGATGCCACCCAGGACCCTGTTCACCATTTACGTAAATATGCGATCGATATTTTTTTAACGATAGGTGACCATGTTCAGGGTGGCATATCTCCCAGAAGCTTCCTACTTCGCAATCCAGACAATGATTTTTGTTAACACCAAGCTAATGGCTATCTTGCCAATTTGGTCTCGTCCTAATATGCGATAGATCGAAAATGACCCTGGTTGGCCGACGGTCCAACAAGGATAGCAAGCGCACCTCCAATTTTATTAGGATTAAAATTGATGCGCTAGCTATTGTTACCACTTTGACTATTACCAAATTCTTCTTGATCTTCTTCGTCATTATATTTTTGGTTCGCATTCGCATTCGCATGCTCGTAGATTCCGAAAAAATAGTGACAAAAGATCTCAAGGAGAACTTGGTAATAGTCAAAGTGGTTACAATAGCTATCCTTTAATCCTAATAAACTTGGGGGTGCGCTTGCTATCCATTTGTTAGCCGATTTTCTATGAAAAGTGCTGAAAAACATAAACAATAGTTGAAATGTTTGGAAATTCGCGGGAATTTTCACATTGGTGCGTGCGCTGAGAAGTGTCTTGGTTTATTTTCTAGCACCATCTGGTTCCCCTCATTCGTTTGGTCCATTAACTTTCGGATATTTTCGTTTCCATCGTTTAGTTATTTTTCAACAAGGCTATTTACATTTTGTAAAGTTTGTGCATATTTAATGTATCTAAATACGTTACCTTGTCCGCCTTGAACTAATGTTAACAATGCCATGAGAAACGTTCTTCTAAAAAGTATACAAGTTAACTTACGGAAGTGATACGTGGAAATGCAATACTGCCAAAAATAGTTGTGTATATTTTCTTTTCTCTAAGTAAGACCGTGACCTACTTGTCGTTATCGATGTTCAAATATGAATAATATACTTACTAAGATATCTAAGACAAGCTATATATTCAATTTCATGCACTAGTTGGTCAACTACACTTGCATAAAACATATAGTCCGTCTGTAAGACAATGATTTCCACAGATTACAAAACACGGTTACTGCTTTACGATAAACTACCACTATAAATCTTACATATTACGGTAAGAGCTGGCAGTTAATAACCCATAATCTATCCAGCTATTATTAACTGGATGCTATTTTCACACGTGCACAGTTTTACAACTCCTGAGGGTAACATAGTAACAAGTAACAATTTCTTACGCGCCTGTGTACGTGGGACTTGCGTCATACATTTTATTTCGACACATTCGGTGTATACGTGGACTACGTGATGTCATAATGTCAGTGTCTTATTATTAAAATAACTATTTATTTCTTTAGATTCTGAAGTTTAGGATTTGAGAGGTGTGCACACAACATTACTGACATAAATGTGTTCTGGAATACATTAATTAATGTAATCCGTTGACAGCTAATGATGAGCTCATAATTGTAATCTCAATCTCGTTTCAGCAGAATTTGGAACTTGTGATAATTTTATTAAAATACAGCTATGGGTTTAAAGACATAATGTCAACAACATGCTTTAGTCAACTTAAAACATACTTAAATCTGGAATACGAAAGTAACTGAAAAGATTTCTTGCGGATAAGAAACCCCATTGTGGTTCCCAGCGTGGAGTCAACATGCTTTTCCTTTTAACACTAAAGCAAAAGGCACATCATATAGTGTAAACAACTTAACACTGGAACATTTTCAATACACATAATTATCTAACTACTCGACAGTATTTTTATAATCAATCGGCAATAATACCTGCAAATGACTTATCTATTATTTTTTATAAAACAAAATGCATCTAAATGCAGCTCTTTTCAGTTAGCTGGATTGTTCTATTTAACATCACAAGTTGATTGCATCAGTAGTAAACAGGCAGATTAACGCCGCGTTTATCGCAGCTACAAAAAGTAGCTCGTGGGCGTTTACGTATAGAACTCCGTATGTTCTGTTCTCAGTGACAAAAAATCGCTCAGCGATTAATCGCCCATCAGCGGTGACGCTAACAATGTAAAAAATATTTTAGGCGCCAGTTTGTTAACGTTGTAATAGTCGAAAGTCATAATAAAGATCGATTATTACCGCTTATGATAATAAAAATGTCCTCATAAGATTCACGGTTTTACGTCACAATGTTTCGCGAGCTGTCACAATCACAAGTAGTGAACAAGCCGAAGGAAAAATTTTATTTACAATTTTTTTAATTTCTTACGAAATCGTAAAAATATTTTATAGCTTTGACTGTATGCTGCCAACAATACGATTATTACGATCTAACGTTGCCAACTGCATTTCGTTCTGCGGAAGTTACATTTTATAGGTACGATGAAAGAAGGCGGGTTATGTCGGTTTAAACATGGTTTAACTTGGTTTAACTAGTGGCTCGTGACTCCGTCAGCTGTAGACCTCGTGTTAAAAATTTGCTCAAATTGTATGTTGTTTAAAAACAAATAATAAACGCAGTTTTCAAATTCGAATATTGGCCAGAAACCTTTTGATTGATATTAAACTATGAACTTTTGAGTCTTCTAATAATAAAACAAAATTTGCTTTGCACCGTTAACAAAAAAGTATTGTTAAATTTTTTAATCATTATCCGCCATTTTGATAAATTTCGAACAACTTACTCGATTAAATTTTTTTATAGGTATAAGTATAATTATTCGATACTGCTTACAAAATTTCACCTAAATCCGTTGAAAATGCGACCTGTAGAGGAGAATAAATGGACAGACATCCGGTGGACAGACATACGAAAGACTTTTTACCCAAACTGAAGCAGAGACGCTTCACTCGCGCTTCGCGGTCGCTCGGTCAGCAAACTTTCTTCAATCCATGGCACCTGTCCCACAGCGCCGACAGATAGCGAAAAACGAGTGAGCTTGTTACATTAAACGAGTTGGCGAGCAATGGTGAGCGAGTATGCTGTTTGGTTATCATTCACTCGTTCATCGCGAGTTCTCGCTGACTTGGTTAATAAATTCCTAGTCATTAACCAAGTCAGCGAGTCTTTCACCGAGTGCTATAACCACCTAGCGAGTGTTTTGCGAGTTTTTTCTATGATAGTTCTTGTCTTCTCGACAAACGTTCTCGTTGGCAATGTGAACATCCAGCGGATTCATATACGTAAGTATCTATCTTACTTTTTGCGCAGCTGTCATTTTTAAACTACAAATCTTTCCACCAATATTAGTCGTGCTTCTTATTTAGTTTCAGACGATTAAATTCACAATACCTACAGGTTGTCTTTTTAGTAAGAGAATTACTTTCCATCAAATCAAAGAAATCACGTGATCAGTTTAGTAAGGGATAACCAAAATTTTGTGGCGTATTTCGAGACATGTTTTATGGAGAAAGTTGTTTAGTTTCATAGACTGAACACATCCTCATTTGGAGAGTGAATAAAAAGCCATCATATATTGTGACGCGAACTTAGCCCGTGTTGCTCTAAACTAAGGTCTCGACACTAAAAGCCTGGGCACAGCGGCTGCGTAAAAACGCGCGTCTGACGCGCGTGACTCCCTGACACACCGGGTTACGCATACGTCTACGCTTACGCTTACGCATACGTGCTGGGAACGCAACGCAACCTGTCCTTTGCGTACCCAGCTGCTGCGGTAGCCATGTTTGCGACTCTAGTGCGCGATGTCAGACGAAGATTGAGTAAAATGGACTAATTTTTTCGCACTAATTCAATTACTTTTCCTTTGATATAGTTATTTATTTTTTTAAACAAAATTAAACACCACTTACTACCAGTAGTATCGGTACTATTTGTTCGTCAAGTCACGCGCGTGACGCGCAGCAAAGATATGTGCGTGTTCGAACTTGTTCGGTGTGACATTTAATATGGAATGCCATTGAGTGCAACGTCATAACTGTACGCATCAATGCGTTCCGCTGTGCGTAGGTACGAAGCCTGTTTGACACATGCGAGCTGCAATGCGTAGGGTTACGCATCAGTCTACGTGCACGCGTACGTTACGCAAGCGGTGTGCCATGTCTCATAAAGTTTCAGACATTACAACGTCATGGTACGTCTACGTGCACGTGCAGCGCTTACGCATACGGTGTGTTTCGCACTTAAATAGGAAGCACGACTAAAGGTATGATTCCGATGTCGGCAGCACTGCTGCGCAGCAGTGCTGTGTGCTCCAAATTGAACCGTTATTTGTGGAAATATTTAATTTTGTAGTTTCAAAATGACAGCTGTGCCTGTAATATACCCTTATTATGATTATATAACTTTTCAATATCTGAGTCCTAAAAGGCGTTAAGGAATAAGGCGGGAGGGATTTTATGTTCTGTACTTAGTTCTTATTCTTCCGCTTTGCGCAAAACACGTTACTACATTCTCCACTGCACCATATATTTTATTTACCATTTTAGATAGCAGCAGCAGCTGCTATCTAAAATGGCAACATTTGCCGTTGCACTAAATATACCACTAACCCCCGGTTTCTGAGGTACTTAATCGGTGGTTATCGGAGGTTTAACTTTATCGGAGGGGTATACAATATCTGGTTTAAAGTTAGTTTTATTACTTTAAACCAGATAATATTAACCCCTCCGATTAAGATAAACCTCTGAAGAAATACCTCAGAAACCGGGAGTAAGTACTTAAGTAGTTGTATTTGATGTTGTGGGCATTTCATTATAATGCCCTGTAATTTTTCATTAGAAAATGGAACACTTACTTATATGTATAATTTCATAAAACCGTATAGCATCGATCCAAATCTTCTAACTAATCATCACGAGCAAATATAATAACTAACTGCTTATTTCAAATAACATAATACATTAATAACAATAAGCGTAATCTTTGAAGACAGTGTGACCCACACTGTGGCCCCAGTTTGGCGTAAACATTATAATAATAGATGTCTGTACTAATGTTTCCTCTCAAAATAGCATTGTATGTAACTAAAACACAATTTGAAAGACAACGTTTTATTCATGCCGCATGATCATACAGCGTGTTATGGTTCACGCATTGTAATTGTGAAATGTAGGTACCTACTGAAAATTATTGCTGTAGATTCGTGCAGTCAGCGTCATACATAATATCAGTGGAGAAAGTAGTGACTGACTTACCATTCCACCCGGTGGGTTTTTGCCTGTCTTCCATATCCATCATCATCATTACATTTAAATACTGGGTTCTACCACAGAATAACAAATAGGCTCTACCGGCTAACTTTTCAAACTTCGGCGGGTCTGCCGGGCTCGAAATAAGGAATTTCGTACCTACTGTACTATTTGCCGAAGTTATTTGGAAGATATCGATGTTCGTGTGGCATCATGTATTAGGGTTTGCCATTTTGGCCTGATTGGGGCTCCATTTATCTGTATTAATTTGAAGCCCGGCAGACTTGCCGAGGTTCGGAGCGTTAGCTGGCCGGTTCGGCCCCTAGTGATGTGATGATTGACTGATTCATCATGACGATTTCAAATATTTAGGAGCATTCAGGGGGTCTATTACGAAAAGTTTAATGCGATACACGCAGCTGCGTCCGTGCTTCGTTTTGATTGTTTCTTATTACAAACCACTTTCGTATGCGATATTGCGAAGTGATTGCGTGAGTTTAACAGTTTCTCTCTAGCGTATCCGACATCATTCATATAGTAGTCTATGGACTACAATAGCCAAATTCAAAATGTTTGTTATAACTACAACCAGCGAACTGCGGACTGCCAAGTGACTGCGTTACGCAATTGCGTACGTCATTTTGGTAATAGGCCCCCTGATGATAATAAAATAGGTAATAATTTCAATAGAGATGATGGTTGGAAAATTCCACCAGCTTGGGACCCCATCATTCACAAGCTTAAGCCCCTCACACACACTGTAAGATCTAATGATACAGTTAGTTCCTTTTGCAAATAAATAAATTAATATGAAAGACGGAGGTCGGTTTTCCTCTCCAAGTTTTCTTTCGCCATTTCTTTCTTGGAGGGGCCTCCCAATTTTATGAAATGGTGGTAGCTTCAGTAGATTCTCTCTCTTTTTAGCACTAAATAATTCATAAAATTAAATTATAAATCAACATAAAATATTTAAAAAAATTGTTAAAATTTTAATTTCTGAACGTCTAAAAAAAATTCATCGCTTGAGGGTAGACTCACGGGTAGCTTCAGTCCCCCGTTACCACGGCAGCTGCAAAGTTGCCGAAACGTCGGGAAAACCAAAAATCAAACCAAATACCAACTAATTACCAAAGTGCTTTCAATAAAACCGCGCTAGTATCCGTTAAAAATTGTTTTATTTCATGTCTAGTGAGCGCGTAAGCTTGAGAAGTGAATAGGTAAATAATTTTTGAAAATCTCTAGGACGTTCTATGTAGATACTTTTTTGCCATTTGAATACTATAATTGTTCTGATATTTTTATCACTTAAGGTACACGACTAGGTAAGTAGGATGCAGTCTTTATATTATTATAATACAATAATTATAGTATTAACTAGCCACGCTACGGCTGTCGTTGTTCGGCTGTAAGTTCCCTAAATGTGTAATATGATGCAAAGCAATAATGATTTATTTATTACTATAAGAAGAGTACTTAAAATCAGTATAAAGATCTAAAAGTCCCTGGATTTCATTATAATTCAACATATTCTGAATTATGCCAGCCGGTTTGCATTGTAACCAAACTAAACAACACTGCCATAAACTTCAGTCGTCATAATTATATCAGGCAGACATCTAGCGAAGCAGCTAAATTTCCGAAAGCGTAAACAGCGTCTTCGGACCTGCCCACACAATAAGATTTATCGTCACCGATAAAAATACCGCACAGATTCTTTCAAGTCTTGCCGACCTAAATCTGCTGTAACTGTGTACGTGTCGTGTAAATAAATAAACAAAGAAACCGTGTGGAGCCACGCCGGTGCCGTAATGGAAACAGACGTCGATAGCCATTGGCACACTAATAGTACATCCCTGAATGCAAGCAGAACAGCATATTCTAAACATCCTTTACTGAAATATTCATGCCAAACAGTAGTTTAACCAACAAAGCATTTATGTCATAACATTTGTGAAGAAAAATTTATCTAGACTAGGTGAGATTCGGTGATAAGATAACACTTCATTACTAACCGTTAGTAAAAAGTTAAGTGCTAGTTTGTAGTTGCTAGTTTTTCTCTTATACAATTAATACCAATCCTTCGGTAAGCGAGTCAAACTCCTCTGGCTCTGTTATTTTTTCTTTAACATATTATCTACTTCTTTATTTTATACTATTTTTCGATTTGTCAACTGTCCGTGGCGTCAGTACAAAGACTACTGTTAATATAAATATTCCGGCTGCCAAACTCGATTTTCCAAATTGTCGTTTTCGCACATGACTTCGTATACATTCCTCTTTTGATCTATATAGCCAACGAATCGAATATTAATAAGTGATTCTCATTTATACGTTATTGCCAGTATTTCTTCTTTGAATAGGTAAATATATTATGCTATCATATTTTTTTCTTTTAATATTTGGTGAGACAAATTATGGCATAGATTTACTTCTTCACATTACAAAAGCTCTGTGCTGTAGAGAAGTTAATGCCGTGCTATTTTTAGGGTTCCGTAACAAAATGGTAAAAAAGGAACCTTTATGGTGTGACTCAGTCAGTCTGTCTGTCTGTCTGTCTGTCTGTCACAGCTGGATATCTCGAGAACTACTAATGTTATCAACTTGAAATTTGGAATAGTTTAAGATGACATTTGCCCAACTATTTTGCAAATAAGAACGAAATAAAAAAAATATTTTTTTTACAATAGGGACTGAAAAGGGGTCTTAAAAATTTGAAATTGGTGGCTGGTTCTAATATAATTACCTACTATTTGCCATACGAATAAACGAAGAATAAATTCCTACTTAGTAATATAAACAGTTTGCAATGTGGAGAGGCTGAAACGTTTTTCAGTCACCATAAGCAGCTGTGGTTAAGATTTGTAAATTAACTGTCCGCCTGTTTGCCCTTCCACCTCTCTGCCGTTTTTACTAATTTTTTAAAGACTGTACTAAAGTAACATATCCAAATATATTTATGATTGTACGGAACCCTCGGTGAGTCCGACTCGCTCTTGACCGGTTTTATTTAACATGCAACTGCAGTGTGAGTGATCGTTTCATCGAGTTTCTGAAAAATGGCATGTACCTACCCATTACTGAGCTGTGACTCAGTAATGGGGAAAAATGCCATAGATTCCAAAGATAGTAATGGGAATTTGACACCTGTCAGACAACGCTGCCACAGTGATGAACTCAACGCTGCTGACTTTAGAGAAAAGCATAGCTGGACTTATGATTAGAAATCCCATTTGCAAGTACCAAGTGCAGTCTAGTTTCAAAAATAAGCACTAGAGTTCAGTTTTAGGGATTGGTGAAGTATACTCGTAGTCTCACAACAAAAATCACAGAATCTAAATATTGTGCTCTTACTTTACAATACCTAATTCAGAAGAATGGGATTTCAGTTAAACTTTCTTGCCGATCTATTCCAATCATCAAAAAATAATATCAAATGGTATTTGCTTATTGCCGTTATAAAAGTCTATTTCCAATTAATACGATTCGTAAACGAATACTAAAACAAGTTAAATGCTATGAGGTACAACGGCCAGAAATAAAAATGCTTTTAAATGTGATTTTAAGTAAGTAGTGTTATTTAATAAAAATCTGTTATATATTTTCCGTTGTTGGAATTTGAGTGGCGAGAAAAAACACTTGATAAGTGTTTCAAGATTACCTATTCTCTGTTTATTAGTGTGCTAGCTGTTGATTTTACTAATTTCATATAATTAATAAGCGAAGAAATTATAGAATAAATAAATAACAGCAGCAGAAAGTTATAACAAACACTCGTAAATTTTAATTAAAATTCGACTTCAGCTGTATTTATCCAAATGAAAGTTATGAAGGATTTGTTTTGAAACCTCTCAGATTTACGAGCGGAAAGAATTGAAATACTATTCTTAAAAATGGTAAATCACTTCGAAAGTCATCTCGCAAAATATTGCACACAAAAATTAGCAACTTTTTATAAGCAATCAATGAGTGTTTGAGACATAGACATAGAAAAATTTTCGCTGCGCTCAAGAAAACCAACAAAGCGTGGAAAAGAGAAGATAACACCATACGGACACGGATGATAACATTTTTGACATTCTATTTCTATGGTTTGAGATGACTTTCGATGTGACAAGCAAAACGTGTTTCAGTAACCCGTCATTTATTCTTCTCACTTTCGTTATCACTTATCACTTGGTGGCAATTGAGTCAAACTCACTTATTTCAAGAATACGAAACTGTGATTTCACCGCGGAATCAGAAGTGATTTTGCAAAAGAACTTTTCAGAATATCACTGCTGCTAGCAAAGGTCGGGGCTGACAAAACATACATAAATGTTTTTGTCAGCTAATACTTTAATCTAAACGACTTTCTTTATTTACTTCCTTTTTTATGGTTACCCGATTGGAGTGATACCAGAATAATTTGTATTTGTTAAATGATAAATATTAAAGTAATTAATTTAAAATATTTTTTAAAACTTTAATTTATTTAAAATATTGAAACGTACAGCAGAAGTATTTAAAGACAGTTTCAAAAGTAACACTACCAATAGTTTTACTATGCTTATAATGATAATTTGTCAATTAGTAAAAAAAAAACTTTTAAAAGCTAGAAGTGCTGAAGTTGTAGAAACAAGTTCTCGTAACTAAAAATATATTGGCATTTTAATTAGAGACTATATTCGAATCATTAAATAGAGCCAAATTAAAATCACTCAACTCAAGAAATACTCAACTTTATCCACAGAATATATAGTAGTACTAACTTCTTCATCAAAATTCTGTTTATATACGATAGAGATATCAAATCATACTGAGTACCATATTTGTTCGAGTTGCGAAGAACTAAACTTGAGTTCGAAAATGGTGTTTCAATATTTTCCATGCCCCTGTTTCGAACGGGTCCGATTGATTTAAGATTTGTAGAACTAAGTATTTGAGCATTGTGTTTCTTATTATATTTCTCAAACTAAACTTGGCCAAATAAAATATTTACACAAAGAAATTTGCGATTTATATTAACGTGTTTGATTAGAGTATTGAAAAGGCTGAACCAAATACATTACTTATTATACTGAAACGGTATTTTTAAAATGAACTAAAATTATAAATATTAAATTCCAAAATGATCCATCATGTTCCATTCAAAAACCAAGTAGGTATCGCAAGAATTGTCAACTAAACTTTAATAATGCTAACAACGTTTGAACAGACTAATTATCCAGGCCAACACCCCTGAAATTAAATTACAGCAAACAGTTAATTATCCAGACGTTTAGTCACCACTTCTGAAACTATGCCAAAGCGTGAAAGCTTCGTGTTTGACCAGGGGGCTGATTATATAACTTTGTTGCAATCAACTCTGACAGAAATCACAGTTACATTGCTTCTTTAGTTAAGAACCAATGTGACAACTATCTTACTTAAAACAGCAATGTTACTGCACTTTCCATCGATTTCAATCGAGAATTGTTAGCAACAGACTTATGTAATCAACGGGCAGGCCGACTCACTTACTTCAACTATTTAAATGGCCTGCTTCTGTTCCGTTAGATCTCCCTTCAAACAAAAGGGATAGGATTAGTTTACGCTTTGATGTGGTTATAAAATTAGACCATTTACTTTTGGAGGATACAGACAATCCATTTCATTGTTGTCGCCCATTCTAGACTGTGTTAAATTTAGCGTTCTTGAAGATGGTAGTGTATTATAATCTTATGATAACACTAGCTTTATGATTGGTGGTTTTTAATAGTTTTGATCTACTTAAGAGCCCGTAGCGATTTTGCCCTGAGTATGCCTTAATGAAATGAAATGAAATTAAAAATCGCTACGGGCTCTTATTCATAATCAGATAAATTCTTGCCAATATATTTTTTTTAAGATAAAAGGTAAAGAGCTACTTATGTTACTTTTTTTTCATGGACATATCAGTCGGAAGCAGGAGGCAGTAACTCGCTCGCAACACCGACCGCGGCGCGAAGTAATAAATTGTCTGATAAAACCCTTCGCATGCTCAAATTCAAAAGCACTAAGAAAGGAAAATATTTTCCCATTACGATACGAAATATGAGCTTGAAAGGACAAGTCCTGAGTATGGTTAGATTTATCTACTGATTTTTCTGTGAAATACTCAAAACTTATTTAAAGGGCATCCTATTTAAAGTTAGTCATTTTCGAACAAGTCAAGCTAAAAAATATATATATTAAGGCACACCAAATGGGCGCTGCATGTTACATGCATGTTTTGCAACCACCTTGAGCTCTGCAGATTGTATAGTTTTGATAAACATAGCTTTAGCAGTAATTTTTAAAAGTCAAACTTCAATAACTTTGCTCTGGTACCCTACCACAGAAACATGATATATAACGCGCGTGTTATAGCGTTTTATCAACGCTCAACAGACTAAACTGTCAAAATAATCCATTGACATTTGACAAATTAAACGTGATATAAATTTTTAAATGTTACGTTTTGTTTTGTATGAACAAATACAAAACGTAACATTTTGGGGAACAAAAAATCGAGTGTTGTTAATTTAACAAGATTTCCTTTTTTCCCCAATAATTAAAATTTTCCACACAATGGAGAAAACCCCCCAATCTGGAAACACTGTTCTTCGTTGTAAAAACTAACTTATAAAAAAAAATCGCGTTGGGGGAAAAAATTAATCTTCTCGTCATATAAATGTATCATTTTGGGGAAAAATAAAATGCGATCTGGAAAATATTTCAAATTCACATCTGGAGACACTGACGAATAATAAAAAATCTAATATAATTATTGATTTGATTAAATAAAACACTTATTTTCCAAAGATTGTATTCCTGAAAAAAAATCAAAATAAAAAAAAATACGATGGTTTTTAACATGTTTTTTTTTTCAACATTGTGGAAATAATCAAAGTTGTTTTTTTATGTTACATCACTAGGCAACGGGCTAGCGGCCGGTTCTACTAGTTACACGTTAAAAAACTATAATGTAGTAGTTACGAAGTCAACAAAACTTATATCTCATAAAGGATTGACGAAATTCATCATACCTACTACCAAAACTGAGAATGAGGTCTCCGCAAATTGTAGCAAATAGAACAATGAAGCTTTAGACTAAGAACTTAAGCTAGTTAATATTATGCTTGTGACTCAACCCTCTCTGTTGCTGTTCACACAAGATTTTCCACTCTATCCCAAGGGTGTAAGTTTCATTGTAAAATGTTCTCGGTGTACATAAGTTTAATTACAGTTGTATTATGTAGCCAGAACGGTGATTCATGTTTCCTCGTAAGGGTTACGCATTATTTATAGTGACCCCTATCCTTGATACGAAACGATGACGTCAGAAGGAAACTCATTAAAAAGCTCCTTTTAGAAACCTACCGAGAGTGAAACCGAAGGTTTAAAATAGATAATGATTTAAAGCGTGTAATACTACTTTACGCTAAATGCACAATTTGTTAGTCTGTGTCTAAATGTTATTTTCAATACAGTTGCTCGAAAATGTGAGCTTACGATGACAGGCCAGCGTGCGGTAAGTTGATTTTACCGCACGCCGTGCGTTTTTGTTTATGGTTTAGTACAGCCTGCGGTAAGTTGATTTTACCGCACGCCCGCGCCGTGCGTTTTTGTTTACGTACGTTTTTTTTAATTTCTACTAGCTTCCACCCGCGACTTCGTCCGCATGGACAGTAGAAAAATGAAGCGACCAGTTTAAAATGACCTCTTTAGTGTATGAAAGCTAGTACTAAGGAGAGTTCAAGCTGTTTTTCTGGTTCCTTCCACCTGGATTTGATGAAACATAGTTTAGATTTTAAGTTAGACCTCAATCTACTAAACTGTGAAAAGCCCATCAAAATTCGTTTAGCGGTTTTTGCGTAATACGCGCACAAATATATAGAATTTACAGTTTTATTTTATGTACAGATTACAATTTCAGTAGTACCTATTATAATGTTTTCTCGCAAATGTATTGAAAAACGTAGTATGGCACACGGTTGTTAAGGTTTTTTAAAACTCGTGACGATTATAAACCCTCGCCTGCGGCTCGGGCTTATAAAACGTCAACTCGTTTTAAAAACCTCCTTACCAACCTTGTATCATAAACTACTATTAAAACACCCCTATCTGTTTGCACTATTGCACATGTACCTCTAGAACGAAACAACCAAATCTTTATTCAAATACTTAGTTACTTACTTAGGTGGCTCAGCGACCCAAAGTGTGTCTTGGCCTCCGATACTAGAGCTTTCTATCTAGATCTTTTGCTGTTTCGCGCCAGTTTCCAGCATCGAGCTCACGTAGATCGGCCTCCACCACGTCTCTCCATCGGTAGCGGGGGCGTCCGACCGGGCGTCGGAGATAGGCTCTTTTGGCGCTCCTCTCCAATCCCATTCTTTCGACGAGACCAAGCCAAAGAAGTGCCTTCGTTTCTCCAATTACGAGTATATTAGGCCCAGCCAGGAGTTGTTATACGCAGCGTTTTTTAAGATCCTCCAACTTCCATCAGTATCATGTTTAGGACCAAAGTTTTTACGAAGGATTTTTCTTTCGGAAGCTTATTTTATTCGCTAAGTGTTAATGTCTAGGCCTCACTTCCATACATTAAAATAGGCCTGATGAAGGTTCAAATTAATTTACAAAATAAAGTATACTTACTTTAACCGTCATTATGAATAATGGTGTGAACATTATCGTTTAAGATAGTAATAGTTTAAAATAAGATACGATGACTGCCTCTACAGAAAACTATGATTTTGTAAAATATGCAAAATGTTTGTTCGGTAAATACGGTAATATAAGGTACCCTGATTATATTTTTGGAAAAATTTATTACATACTTTCAGTATAATAAAATTTAAATTTAAACCACCCAAACAAAATTGTCACAACTCATAAATAAAAGATATAATTGAAACGAGCGGGATTTTAATATGTTGGGCAATCAAACGTTTTATTATCATTTGCCTGAGTCAAATAATTTATAATGTACGTATATGAACATGTGTGAATAATAAATTCAGAATGTTTTAAGAACATTTTCCATGTAACATAGGTCTCCAGATCTCAAACTGATCGTTAACAGTCGGTAAAGAATAGTTGAGGTACTTTGATCTCGAAATGTCTCTATGTTTTTAGAATCTTATGCTATTTATGAACTTTAGTATGTGGTCAATGTAATTTGTCAGCGAGAACTAAAGTGTCTGAAGATCAACAGATGTTTTAAATAAGTAATCCTTATTGCTGCCACGATTTATTTCTTTAACCACCCTAACAGTCGACTGTTAGAGGATGCCATAAGGTATTAAGTCCGTCATTTGTAAATGTTTGCTAAATATTATATTGCTATAATGCAAAATTTTTGGATGTTTGTTACTCCGTCACGCAAAAACAGCTGAACGGTTTCTATGTGGCACATATATAGCTGTTTATAACCTGGATTAAAACATTGGATACTTTTTATTCCGGCTAAAGATTCCTTAAGGATTTTCCAAATGTCTATGCGGACGAAATCGCGGGTGGAAGCTGTATATAATAAAAATTAAATAAATAAAAATAAAATAATGAAAACTCGTTCCAAAGTCGTCAAACAATCAATCAATTATTCAATTTATCTTTAAGGGTTCTATGACATTTTTTGTCGAAATTTCGATTTTGACGGATTTTAGCGATACAACCTAGATAAACTTTTGGGTCTACTAAATACATTTATATATGTCCGCGACAAAAAGTAATATGATGATTCACTGGAAAGTTAGAGGGTTATAATTGAAAATGAAAGTTAGTGAACGATTTCTCAGAATCAACTTTGAACATACACAGAAAGGCAAACAAGTACAAATAACAACTAAAAGTATGAAATTGAATTTTCTAATGAAGTTAAGATTTTTCTAATATAAATTTTATATATTCTAGGAGAAATTCACAGTTAATTCTGAGCGTTTTTAGTAGTTTTACGGTTTTTGATTGGGATCTACCAAACAGCTTGTATAAGAGATAACATTTTTTTTATTTCATTTGTTTAGAATAGTAGTTCAATCCAGCCAGGAGCATAAAAAAGTGCCTTTGCGCCTTTTTTGAAAATCTTTCGCTGCAATTTTGGGTTTAATTAAAAAGTTAAGCAAAATTTCCAAAAAGCGAGGCCGCTACTGACTATTCCAATAGCTAATCTTCACTACTAAATAAGTCAAAATTGTTAATGTAGTTTTGTTTCTGAGATCGAGAACGCCAAAATTGGCCATTTTACGCACAAATCACAATCGAGATTTAATATATCTCTTAATTATTGACGTCCACTCAACAATTAGAAAAAAATAATCCGAAAACGTCTTTATAACCATAAAAAAAAAGTTTAGAAGATTGTGATACACAATGATGAGACACATCTATCTGTTCATAACAATGTCATCATAATATTATTTCTCTCAACAACGATCA
Source organism: Agriphila geniculea (assembly GCA_943789525.1). NCBI lineage: Eukaryota > Metazoa > Arthropoda > Insecta > Lepidoptera > Crambidae > Agriphila > Agriphila geniculea. The sequence continues at coordinate 18,008,729 of OX038874.1, forward strand.
CATTTGTACAAGGTAATAAAAACTGTATCTGTTACATGACATACTAAATGGCTATAAATTTTGCAAATTGATTAGTTGACTACACATTTCTTTAATTTTTTTCAAGTTTTATCAATTTACGACAGGTACTAACCCGACAAATCACAAAAGACCTTTAAAACCGAGCGACACTGCTTTTAATATTTTATTTATTTATCTTAGGTATTTTTATTAATTCCATACCATGTAAGACTCTTATTTTGTTTGGTTCGTTTTCCCACTTGAACAGCTGAACTAATATTGATGAATTTTAGAAACAAATTGGAATATGGAAAAACAGGATTATTCCTGAAATTCTTACAATTATTACTTTAAATCTAGTAATTGTTATTTTTAGAAAAACCATGGTCTTTTTACTAATTATTTTCATCATGTCCTTATTATTTTGTTTTGTTTCAGAATGTACAAACTACCTAGCACAGCCCCTAACAGAAAACAACAAGCTGGCAGACCCAGCTTACGACCTAGATATAGCGAGTAAGTGTAATAATTTTAATGAAGTTATCTGATATTTAAATCCAGGCTAATAACATGAATTTCCAATAACTATCTTGTTCCTATGAACAAAGTTTATAGAATTTATGTGAGGTAAAATTGCTTGCTAGCCAGAAGCTGCATTCTAAACATTTTTTTATTTTATTATTATGCACTTTAGATTCAACGATAGATATTATAACGATGCACTTTATGTTCTCGATATTTAGTTCCTGAAATATGTAATGAGGTAGTTTTACTAAGAGATGCTAATAAACTTTGTAAATCCGATCTCAAAGGAAAATTATGTCCTAAGCAAATAGTATAAATAATGTGAAAGACACGTTAAAGTCCGAGTACTTATGTTTTGTGCATCCTGCAATTTTGTTAAAGTTGTTAAATAAAATAATAATTAAAAAACAGATACAGCATGGTGTTTTGCCTGGAAAGTCTGAAATGAGCAATCCATTTGAATAGATATTATTATATGTTCCAAATAGTAGCGAAGTATGATGGTGACAGTATAACAAATAACTCGTAGACTTAGCCAGGAACGAGCTTCAAAGTAAATAAGCTGTGTCATCGTAGTTTTCACATGTACCATGGACAACAGCGTCGCTTAACCACTGCTAAGGTTAAATACGTTTGCACGCCGCGCCGTCACAACCATACGTTTAGTTCGTGCAGGGGCGATACGCGCGCACACGAATTTTGTTGCTAACTGGTTAAGCGACGCTGTTGCCCATAGTACCTACCTACTACGATAGTTTTTTCTAGATTACGTACGGACGATGATCTCGTTCGGCATCATCAGCCTTTTCGTGATGGCTATGGGCTGCGGTTTCTCAACATACACCTTCAGAAATCCTCGTTATATGTTCAAGCGGCTTGCAGCCGGCATACATTTTATCAGCAGTAAGTAACAGAAGAAGTTTTATAAATTCATAACTTTGTTATACAGGGTTATTCAAAACTTACCATCCAAATTTCAAGGATGTTTCCATTCCATGAAACTAAACAACTTTCTTCAAGAAACATGACGTGTCGAACCACGCAACAAAATTTTGGTCATCCCATACTAAATTGATCATGTGATCTCTTTGATTTGTATGGATAGTCGATTTTTTTCATATTTGGCCCTGTATTCCTTGAGAAAGTTGTTCAGTTTCATAGACTGAACACATCCTCAAAATTTTGATGGTAAATACAAAATGATCCTGTATACAATCACACCACATACTAGTACTCCATTTTAGGGCTCCGTTCCTCAGGAAAAACACCAAATGGGGTCTTGACCCAATGGAGAAAGCCGTCAATATGATGACTAATGAGTCATCCATCATATTGATGGCTTTCTCAGGTTGAAGTGGTATTTTATTAGTTAAAGACAAAGTGTGTCCTGTGGCCCTTCTAACTTAAAAAATATCAAGAATATAAATCAAGTAAATTGGCCAAATAAAGGGTCATTTATGTCGCATTTTAACTATGAATGAAAACCTACATAAGTAGAATAGGGTATTTGACTGATGTTTTTTTATTGACTAAACATGTTTATATTAGCAACACAACATAGGTATTTATTTACAAATATCTTGCATATTTTCAGCGATATAGAGCATCAAACTTTCTAATTAGACAAGGAGAGCGCAATAAACAAGTGACGTCACTTGCTTGTACCGCCATAGTTTCGCCTTAGAAAATTTCATTTTAGAAAGAGATAGCTAGAGTCATAATTAAGTAGCTCATAATTCACTCGTTATAATACAGATTCAATTTCTGTTTTCAAATTTGTTATTTAATAATGTTATATTTCTGAATGTCACAATTAAATATCTACATTTCAACAACAGTCAAATACCCTATTTGGGCGGAATCTTGGGAGCAAGCAGGAAAACTAGAGAAAATAACTAAACATCCGCATTTTGCACGAGTAATATTACCTACTACCCTCGGAACAGAAGTTATAGAAAGAAACCCTCTTTATGTTTTTAATAAGGATATTTGTTTCAGCATCCTGTACCTTTGTTGTGGTACAAGTGATGATGTCTGCAGTGGATCATATGAAGAAAAATGTAAAATACGTTTATCCAGAGGGTGCCTATCATTAGTAAGTAAAGAAACGAAACTTTAATTTTAATTATCATGCGTAACCTTACAAATTGAAACTTGTAATTTTTGACGTGTTGAAGTGGAATGTCATGAATAGTGGTCTTCTTCTTATCATATGACCGCCCAGAGGTTAGAGTATCTCAAACCACCTATAAGGCCTCTAACTTGACTTAACGACTGTTATCAGATGACAACAGCTGGGACCGACGGTTTATCGTGCCCTCGGAAGCACAGACGCCTTTAGTTGTAATGCTACTTAACCACCCATCAGACACCTGGCCAATAAGAGCGTTGCTTAAAAAACTCGATCGAGCACGATCAGTCTGTATGCTCGAGTACTACAGACTGTATATTAAACCCGACGTCAGAAAAATCGCACCTATTCGAAAATAAGTTTAGACTTGGCCACCTGCTATTGCTAGCTAGCCTTTTATCGAGTAAATGTTGATACCTATCTATTGAAAGTACATTTAATGAGCTTTCAATTAACAATTGTTTGATTTAATTAACATAACAGTTACCATAATTAAACGCTTAAAACGTTATTGCTTGCGCCGTCGCGATAAATGGATAAAATGAGGAAATGTAATGTTGCTCGGAAACTGAATCTCAGTAATTGATTCCGTTCGATGAGTATTCCAACGGTTTCTAGAGACTGTTGGCTGTGTCCGAAGAGGAAGAAGTAAAAACAACACTTACCATTAAATTATATCTAACTTATTAACTTTCAAGAAATTATTAAAGAGGTGCGATTTATCTCACGCCGAGTGTACGTCAGATGAATAGTGGTATCAAACACCCATTGCGCACTTCATTGTGACACTTCAACTATATTTTTTTCAGCTTCCACATTAGCTTCTTCTTGGCCTGGTTCGTAGTCCTCGTCAACTTCAGTGCGGCCGCCTCTTTCTTATGGTACTCCCGAAAGAGGAAAGGTGATAAAGCAGCCACAGACGAGCTAGCGATGGCCGACGAGCCGACGATCATCGGCCGATGACGTCACTGCTGGCCCGCCAAGCAGCTGCAAAAAAGCAAATGTTCTTCCTCGATTCTTTACTGAACAGTGCTCAAATGACCAATAACTATAGCAGAGTTGTCGTCTTCCATGTCAAATGTATGCAAGTTAGTTGGTTCGACTGTTTGGTCCATGACTGATATATTTCTTTACTTACATAATTTTGTTATTGAAATGACGTTTATTACAAAATATCGCGCTTTTGTTTGAGCTTTCATTTATTCATAATATCCCCTTGGCATACTGAAAGTATTATTACAAACTTTGAGTAAGACGCGCTTCTGAAGCCGCGATGCTCTAAGATTACCAACGTGTCGGTGAATTAAAAAAAAACAATTTATGTGTAAAGTCTGTACTTACTTTAGGATTGAAATATTGCAATTGCAACACAATAGACTTTGAAAAAATATAACTTGTAAGACTATTAAGTTTCACTCTTAACACAATGCCAAAAATATTTCAAAAGCATGTTTATAGACTTTTGAATTACATTACTTCATAATATTTTTCCGTGATATTTGTACACAAACAGGACCGATATTATTTTAATGTTTACTCCCTCTATAAAGCTAGCTCGTAACCTAAAATCTATATATTTTTTGTGTTCAAACCAATATTTAACTTACCTATTTTGGATCGAATGCTTGCCAGACTGTTATGAAGGCCTAAAAATAAGACCATGTTTGTTGGTACTTAACACGTATTTTTAAGTTAACATATTCTTATTATTCGAAAATTCTATTTGTGAAAAACAAATTAATGTTGAGCACATGTTGTGCAACAGACACAGAAAATAGGCAACAGATGAAATACATAGGTACTTAATTTTGTAATGTTCCAGTGTACGCCTTATTTTACAAGTGTTCAAGACGTACTTATAAATTAAGCTTTAATTAAAAAAAGGGCCAATACTTAAAGTGGCAAAGGAAATTAATAATTAAGCCAATAACACAGACGAAATATGGAGCTGTGTGTAACACCAAATACTTAGATAAAATACGAATGAGATTATTGCTAGCTATTGTATGAATTTTGCTATTTGTCTAAATATTATCTTCGTTCTTTAAATAATAAAGTACGGCGCTGATGCTTTAGTTCAGCCGCTAAACTTTCGGCTGTTACGTAGTGCAATCCATCTCACTGCGACAAAATTTCGGCTGTTATATCATAGGTTACTTTAGAAGGATAGTACTGTCGGCTGGTATGATACTACTCATGTGGTATTTAAACTGTTTTAAGTAGTTATCAAAGGTATAAATCGTATATTACGTATTATATTAGATATCGTTCGCATAAATGAGCATTGAAACTTTTGTCTACAATCCAAAACATTAAACATAATACTACCGCTAAGTAATCATTAATGGCATTTACTCAAAAATGCTTGTAATATGGTCATTATTTTGACAACCTTCTTTGAGCAAAGTCGGGGTTGCCGCGCTCCTCCGATGGTGACGCGGCAAAGTTGTATGAGATTTCATTATTGTCTTGTTTTAGCTACCAGCAATTTCCTTTGATAATCCATTATTGTCGAGTTTTGTTTCAAACATAGAACGCCACACCTATCGCTCTCTCGGTCACACTCGTTGTGATAAGCGCGGTGAGCCGCATTTTCAATCCCATTCTTTATCTGCGCGGGTGTTGTACATTGAGGGGAGAAAACCCTACTATTACACAGGTGATATTTGTATTTTTATGTAAAATTTGTATGGAAAAATATAAAAAACTCGCACTTGACCGTTTTTTGGCCTTTCATTAAATGCCTTTTGACCACTTCCGGGGTACCTTAGGGGGTCGAAAAAAACCTTATTTTTTGGCTCCAACGCACCGTTTCTGAGATATTTGCATTTTTGTATTTTTTTCGAAATCAGGTTATACGTACCCACTATAGTAGTAGGTAGTACTCGCATTTTTGAGTAAAGCACTATACAAGCCTCGGTCCACAATGACTGCCCTGCTGGCCACGTTATGATGGCCTCGAGCTAAGCTAAACTACGCTCTCGGCCTTCAAGCTTGGTCATCATTGCAGCCCTTGCTGTCCGCGCTATAAAGGCCTCGACCTCCGGTCTCGGCCTTTATTTCAGCTTGGCCATCAAGGGCTGCAATGCTGACCGCTCTGTGACGGCCTGGACCTGCGCTAAGCTCCGCTCTCGGCCATCATAATCGCTGCCAGCAACGCAGTCATTATATACCGCGGCAGTAATGTACTATTATTGCCCGTGGTGCAGTTTGTAATACTGTTTGATCTCTATTTTCGCGATTCAATGACAAGACAAGAATGCTATTAATATTGACAAACAAATACTTTTGTAAATAAATATTACTTTTAAAGAACAGTCCAGACGGATCTAAGTCACAATATACTACGGCATAAGGTTTTTTCGCAGAATGATTGATCAATTCGCATCATTAATACCAAATAAATGTTAACGCATAGTTTCATTTCGCATAAATACTGTTATCGCAATGATCAAAAAGCTTAAAATTATATTGCATACATGTTTACCCATAGAGATTACTAATACTAATCATTACGTTTATTAGCATAACAACTTGTGGCATAATGCATACACGCCAGCAGGTCGGTTCTGCCACTTAGCAGGCCGCTGCCGCGGCACGCTCGCTTTGCTCAAATTATGGCCAGTATGTTATGATTAAGTACTATTATACGTGTTAAAGCTATGCGTTTAACATTTATGCTCAGCTCACCAAATTTATGCAAAATGAAATTAGTACACGTAATTGTTATGCCAATGAAACCATTCTGCGAAAAAACTTTAAGGCCGCCGGTAACGATCATTTGCGATTGTCAATTTTTAAGTCATTGACGCCCATTGATGCGAAAATTGATCGTTTACACGTGCAATTGAAGCAATTGTCAATTGCTCTAACAATGGTATTGACGAAAAAATTGACAATCGCAATTGATCGTTACCGGCGGGCTTTATGCCGTACACATGTTATGCCAAACCATAATTATGACTAAAAATTTTATGCGAGCGAAACCGCACCTATCCACAGAGACTACTCTGATACTATTGTTTACATTCTATAACATTGTTTTGTACCTTTCGACTATGCTGCCTTAAGTACGTACGTTTTACTTGATTCTAGTCAAACTTTTTATACGTATGAACTGTTTTGTTATACTTAATTTATTGATTGTTATGAGGTTACATGCGAAATTGTTATTATGGTGAATGATATTAGTTTGTTATATAACCCCATTATCAAAGGCCTCATTAAATTTAAAACGAATTGTTTTTTGTATTTCATAATAATATTTATTTTAATAAATTATTTCAAGATGTATTATTATAAGCTTAAAATTTTTTGATTGGTGCGCTTGGTCATGTAATAAAATTAATGTTCAATGGTATTAATTATGTAAAGCTTATTGGATGTAACTTCAAAACAATAATGGTATGAGTCCAATGGAAGTTTAGTATATTCCAATATTATTACTGCATTGTAGTGTGTATTGATGTTATGATTATTACGTTTTTCCTATTTGTAAATTCTTTTTTTTATGGTACGTATATTAAAGCTCTACACATTAATTATCTGTTGTTGTCTTATTTACTAAATTTTAGATGTGTGGTATCTTAATTAACTAGTTGCTAGGTTTTTGATTCTAATAGGAAGCATATAAGCGCTATCGCACACGGGCAACTTTTGTCTCCGCAACTTTTTTGTCTCTCACGTGATTTGTATGTAAAGTTGCAGACGACCGTGTCGCTTCGTGTGCGCGCAACGGGTTTATATGGAAATAAACCCGTGGACTTGATGTGAGAGACAAAACAGTTGCTGGGAGATTAAGTTGCCTGTGTGCGATAGCGCTAAATAGAGCCAATACTTATAGGTATAGTACAGTAGCCCGTAGAACATTTAAATCACCAAAAAGGTTACCGTTTGCCGTTGTGATATAGTTGTTTATTACGAAATTATAGATACTTTAACCCAAGTTTTACAGATCGCAACCCGCCGTAACCTATATTTGTATATCTCCAAAATTGTTATTTTTTTTATTTTTCGAGGTTTACCACATAGTTTAGCTATTGTCGTGTTCTAGGGCTTGGTTTGATTGCCACAGATAAAAGTAAGACTATAAAAAGTAGCCATACACAGATTTAAGACCTAATGAAAATGGTTGGACTTAATCTGGTCTTAAATCTGTGTATGATAACTTTCCAAAGTCTTACTATTATTAGTGGCAATCAAACAACGCTGTAAAACATGACAATAGCTAAACCATGTGGTAAACCTTGAAAAATAAAAAAAATATCATTTTTGGAGATATACAAATATAGGTTACAGCGGGTTGCGATCTGTAAAACATGGGTTAAAGTATCTATAATTTCGTAATAAATAACTATATCACAACGGCAAATGGTAACCTTTTTGGTGATTTAAATGTTCTATGGGCTACTGTACTATTAATTACTACACGAAAAAATTGATTGACGTATTCAGTCAACCCACGTGGAAAAACTGATTCAAGGATTTTGCAAATAGAGCGTGTGGACCATAATTAGTTTACATTGCAAAAGAAACAAAATATTTTTAATAAAAACAGGTAAGTATAATGAAACATACCTAAATTTATTTTATCGCTACAGTAATTAAAACATAAATTGAAATAAAGAAGAAATTATGTGTTGGTTAATTAACGTAAAAGGATATTGTTACCTAAGACCTTAAATCTGTCTGAGTCTTGGACGAATTAACCACGTCTGAGTGTACCTAAACACCACATTTACACTTTAACCTCTTATTTGATGTTGGTCAGGAAAAAGTTAATCGCACAAAATCAGCAAGGAGATTAGTTATTCTCAAGGAATGCGTGGCATTTAGGAGTAAAAAAAACATTTACAGTTTTCGACGCTGTCTATTTTTGTGGGCGCATTGTCGAAAATCTGGCACCGACCCAGCAACGATCTGCGACACTGCCAACGCCAACAGAGGTTAGCGTCCTAAAAAAAGCTGTTGAACGAAACGTTCTAATGAACTGCAAAAATTCTAAAGGCCGTAAAATATAATTACAAGATATAATTAGACTGACGACGAAAAAGATTTTCTTGTTCCACAATGTTGATAAATGGCACAACCACAAAAAGATATCCGAAAGTTTGTCTTTAAATGGTAACCATAGGCGATCATAGGTTTTTAAACTAACACGAAGATAGTTGAGGCGAACAGAATTAACCAAGACATTTCAGTAAGAAACACAGAAGTAGGTTCCGCTATGAGTTGGACAAGCGAAACAAACAGCCTAGATTTTACACGCGTTTCCACCCAATCGGTTCGACCGTTAACACACGCGAAAGTAATGACGCGAAACCGCTTCGTAGATGAGATCTGTGGATCTATGTGTATATCGTCGTCGATAGAAGACGACTCATTGGGGAACTATGGCGGAACTACCCCGGTGCCGCTAGTACAGTTTCGCGGCGTAGGTGTGCTACAGTCGGCGTTTATTTAACTGAAATGTCAAATGTGTTGATCGAGATTCAATAAAGAAAGCTTTTAGCCCCATGTCCCTTGAACCATTCTACCAAAGAGAATGTAAAAAAACTCTGACAGGGGCCAAAGTTTAAAAACTAGTGTGAAAAATACAACTCTTTGAAAATCCTCCATAGGTACCTAATCGCCAATATAGATTACCTACCTATTGTAATTTAATCACTGTGTGTAGGTACCTACTACACTCGCGTGCAACCAAATCGACTCACATGTTGTTATACAAAAAGGCCCCAGATTTAATTTGTGTAATAGGTAATTTTTACTTGATTTAAACTCCACATTGTAAAGAATATTGAAGAAAAAAATTCGGATTGCACTCCGGGAGTGCGGCAGAAATGAAAACTTGAATATTAACGTTGTGCATTTTTGATATTTTGGAATGGTTAGGGAATAATTTTGCACGAATTGCCGTCTTACAAATTTACTCTGCATTTGAATTTACGAATACAGAACAGTATTGTACGAAGGTCTTATCCATAGCTTGACAGAAAATCTAGAGTTTTGACATTGAATTAAAAAATTAGCGCGTTGCTATGGTGACACAAGTGTTTACGTCTTGAAATGACACGCCGCCATTTTCACCGCGCCCGGTAGAAAGAGAGGGAGATACTTCCGCCGCCGGCTGTCTACTCTCCATCCGTCACATCCGTCTTACGAATTTTCGATCAGGGTCACGTGATTCTTACTGATGCGAGTTTAGCATTTTTTCCCCATTACAAAAAAGCGTACAACGCCGCTAAAGAAGTTTTCACTTCAAAACAAATAAACAAGTGGTCATAAAGACACTTATTTGATTTTCTTTTTGAGACAATTGAGGGATGAGCATAAGGTCTATCAATGGTTATAATAATTACCGCATAAATTCAGACGAAATAATATACTAATAAGAGACCTCAACGTGGCCACGTATGTACGAAAATAACCTGCTGAGCCGATTTGATTGCGTATAATAAAAACGACATTACCAGAAAAACAGCTACCTATTTTAATCTTCAAAGGTTTTCCGTTTGGGTCAAAGAGAGTAAAAACTCCTTTTGTAAACGACACAAACAAGCCGTAAAGAAAACAACGCCAAAAGCAATCGAATCGAACATTGTTTACGCGTTTCCATAGCAACCGTACCGTGAATTTGCATGTTGTGCTGTGCAGAGGAATAAAATAATTTCGTATGTTACCTTAAACGGATCAATAAAAACGGTAATTCAAGCTGAACACGCGATATGGCTGAGTCTAAGGTATGCCCCACCCTATTTTGCTTTCAATTTAATTAATGTACCGTACCGATGTGACATGCAAACAGTGACGTCAACCCCAAGCTACACGAATACCGAATACCTTTCGTCCTTTCGTAGTAACTTTATTAGCATTTTAAATGTCCAGGGAATAATGCTTGTACCATTTACGCTTTTGTCGTTCTTTTATTCTGGTAAGGTATACCTACTTCATACATTTCCTTTCGAGTGCCTAAATGCCTAAATACGGGTAATCTTTAGATATGGGGCGACTGAAATGAGGATTGAGATAAATATGAGGGGTGAGGGGGGGTGAGGGAAACCCCCCCAGTGCCACTCCCGCCGCGAGGAAATTAATAATTACTGAGATATATGATTTTAAAAATCCCAACCCTTTAAACGCCACTTTTCTTACATCTAAGTTCTTCCTGTCACATTGGGGATGAGGGGGATCACATGGGGGAGAGGGGAGGCACTCCAACACAAGAAGCACTTATTTTGTATCATTTGAAAGGTCTTTCGAAACTCTACAAAATGCAATATATTTCAATTCCAAAATCAGTCGCCCCATTTCTTAAGCCAACCTCTAACATTCCCACAATTACCATTACGCTTTATGGATGTCATTAGTCAATTCTTAAATCAATGGTTATAGTGGGACTGTAAGTCTCAGTATTACCATTGCAATGGAAATAGTGGGACCGACCCAACATTACATGAGACTTTCTATTGTGTGGCTCATGAAAAAGTAGTTAGTTAACAATGACTTCTAGGTTCTATTTTGTTAACAAACCTTTAGTGGTTTTAATTTTTACAATGATTCGTTCACCACACGTTAGTATTTTTTGAATATTGCCCCCTATTTATGCTTGAACTTATGAGGCAATTTTGTTATTACAAGAATGAAATAGAGCAAGCATAATAACTCCCAACATTTTTCATTTATCATGCAGGACTCTAAAAAACCCAAAAGCAAAAACAAAAAAGGTGGAAAATGCGAAGAAGATAATTCTAGTAGCGATTCTAGTGGTAAGGCAACTACTATATAAAATCAATGTATCAAAAATAAAAATAGGTCTTTGTCACTTTCTCTTAAATCTTCATCAGACAGTGTAATTGAAGGGGACCAAGACGACGAAGACCAAATCGGTCATGGTGTGGGCACTGCAGAAATTACTGTCAATCGAGACGAGTACCTGCAAGCCCACAGAGATCTAACCTTTGACCTGCGGCAGCTGCAAATGAAGAACAACATACTCCATCGGCGCTTAGCCGATTACTATAAGTAAGATTTTACTTATTTTTAGCTTCACACATGACGTAGATCTGACACAAAGGAATTATACATTAATTAGGTAGATTTGGTTCAAATAATACTAACTTGACTTAGGACTAACTGCCGTACTCAAAAACGTCAATTAAGTTTTTTAGGGTTCCGTACCAAAATGGTAAAAAAAGAACCCTTATGGTGTGACTCAGTCTGTCTGTCTGTCTGTCTGTCTGTCTGTCACAGCTGGATATCTCGAGAACTACTAATGGTATCAACTTGAAATTTGGAATAGTTTAAGATGACATTTGTCCAACTATTTCACGAATAAGAAATAAATAAAAAAATAAATATCTTTTTTACAACAGGGACTGAAAAGGAGTCTTAAAAATTTGAAGTGGGGCAACTAGGGCATGTGGGGTATCATATGAAAGAACGTCGTTTGCACGTTTTTTAACATTTTTTCTTTTTTTTTAGGCCGCATAGTTTTCGACTTATGGTGAAAATTGTAAAAAAAAAATACCGTTCCCCCCCCTTATCTCCGAAGTTTGCAGAGAAAAAAATCTGAAATAATTCTATGTGATAGTAGTTTATGTAAAGATTACAGGAAAAATAAAACGATGTCTCAATATAACACACTTTTTAAGAAATTCAAAAAACAATCAAATTTTTTTTAGTTTTACTACCAGTCAACAGATGGCGCTGTCCTAAGCATGCTAACCTAAGGAAAAATATAGTTCCACTATCGGTCAAGAGATGGCGCAACCTAACACTACAATAATAAATTGGTGGCTGGTTCTAAAATAATTACCTACTATTTGCCGTACGAATAAACGAAGAATAAGTTCCTACTTAGTAATATAAACAGTTTGCAATGTGGAGTGGCTGAAACGTTTTTCAGTCACCATAAGCAGCTGTGGTTAAGATTTGTAAATTAACTGTCCGCCTGTTCGCCCTTCCAACTATCTGCCGTTTATCCTACTTTTTTAAAGACTGTACTAAAGTAACATATCCAAATATATGTATGATTGTACGGAACCCTCGGTGCGCGAGTACGACTCGCTCTTGACCGGTTTTATTTAAAGACTAGATTAAATTTCATGGAGTCTTTTATAAAAAAAGAGATAGCACCAAATTTAATGAAGCATTAAACTTAATTGTATGCATCTGAGTATGGCCGTAAGTGTAGAAAGGAAAAAGTAAACGTTTAGGAATACTTACAACCTTGGTCTCTTCAAGGCAGGAGTGAATATGCATTTCCTGGGCAAGCAACTTATATTAGACGACATCCTGTTTGCGAAGCGAGGTGGTAGTGTCAATGATTCTGTTCCACCTAGTAATATTGAAATTACATTAATGTAACTAGATGGTCATTTTTATTCCAAGTAGTTACATTATTTAGAAATCTTTTTTTAATGTAACTAGTGAGACTTTTCTGTTCCACCTAGTTACATTGTAGTTACACTAATGTAACTAGATGGACATTTTTATTCGAAGTAGTTACATTATTTAGAAATCCATAATCCACAGTTTGATCGTTAAAAGTTTAAGCTATTAATTACTGCAGTTGGAGTACCGACTCAATTTATTTTGGCTGAATGCTCTTTAACAGAAGAATCTAATACGAAATACGACTTTATTAAAAAAATATCGACTTAAAGAGTCATTATTTAAAAGTATTGTTATATTTCAAGAGACAAAGTAAGTAGTACCTATATCCAACACAGTAAATAAATGAAAGTGGATGTTTTACTACCACAAAACTCGTTTAATGGTCGTTAAATTTCATCACAAGCAATCAAACTGTCTGTGATTGTAGTATTATGAGAAAATCTATTGAAGTGATGACGTTTGAGTCCATAGACATAGAAAAATTTTCGCTGCGCTCAAGAAGACCAACAAAGCGTGGAAAAGAGAAGTTAACATCATACGGACACGGTCTATGTAAAAAAGAGACAAAGGATCAAGTGACATGTGCCAACATTTTTTACAGTAAGAGCCCCTAGCGTCCCGCCTAGCAAATGAGCAATCACAGTTTGTTTAAAATATTTTTTAATCTTAATTAGAATTTAAAATAAAGGTATCGTGGAGCTATGGTGTCTTCTGTTCTAAGTAATTATGAAATGACAAAAAGAAACAATCCAAGTAATCACACTTTCCAAAGGTAAATAAGATATTGCCAAACATTTCTCTAAAACCAAATTTCGCTACATTTATTCGTTTATCGACAAAGAAAACAGTATGGAACATAGTTTATTAACTTCCTTTGCCATAGTATAGTCATATTTTATGAATCTATGTCATATTTTACGTATCTCATATAAAATGTATTGATTCGTTTTCGGATCACCTGTTTATTGACTTTGTTTTTCTTTGACATTCTATTTCTATGTTTGAGTCTCTCGCCCTAATTAACATCGCTTTTGAATCACTGACAAGACGTTTTTATAAGCTTTTATACTTATTTGTTAGTTTTACATTTTATTTATGATACAAAAAAGAGAAGGTTGCTACCGTACCACTGCACTGCTACTTTAAGGGCCCTATATAGCTTAAAGTGGAGCTCTCATCTTAATTTTAGGTTGATGCTCACTAAGCACATTATGTATCGAAAACTGACATGTACAGATCGAAGCTAAGGTTCTATTGTTTATTTACAAACAAAAACCTCAGTAAAATATAGTTCATTGTAGTGTAATTTTCGATATATTGTGTACTTAGCGAACTCGGCGCCATTTGAGGGCTTAAGGAGTCCTAATTTGCGAGAAAAAGGGCTACAAGTTTTTAAGTGAATACTACTTATGTTGCTTACAGAAAAAGAAAACTAGAACACGTTTTAAAACCATTAGAGAATTCTGCGGATTTGGAAGAAAAGTATCAATTGATGCTATTCGCATATGAAGAATTTAAAGAAAAAGAAGAAAGAGACGTGGCTGATGTAAGAATTTAATCCTTACTAATATTATAAATGCGAAAGTCCGTTTGTTTGTTTATTTGTTTGTTTGTTTGTTACGCCTTCACGTCTTAACTACTGAACCGATCCACATGAAATTTAGCATACACGTTGTCAGGGGTATAGAGAAGGACATAAGGTACCTTTTATCCAGAAAAAAGTATTGTTCCCGAGGGAGAGCAAAAAACCTTTCCACGCAGACGAAGTCGCGGGCGACCGCTAGTATATAATAAAGCAATCATATTACTAAGTAAAACAATTATGGGTGTTTTAAGTAAAAAAAATATAAGTATTTTTTTACTTTGAAATTGTTTTATGTAATCCCTAAGATAAGAGATATTTACAAACCCTGAATCCTAATACTTAATGACTGATTAAAACATAGCAGGTACAATTTAATAAAATATGGTTTTTGATAGCATTTACGAGTATTACCTATGTATGTTCGATACATTTGAATTTGACTTTTTCTTCCAATTTTGATGCCAACATCGTACTTCCTACTAAGATAATTTGCCTATATTATAAATACGAAAATTTGTGTGTGTGTTTGCTACTTCTTCATGCCTAAACATCTTAACGGATTTGTATGAAATACGGCACACAGATAGTTTATAACCTGGAATCAAACAAATAATACTTTTTATCCTGGTGAAAGGTTTCCCTAGGGTCCAAGCGGGTGAAGTCTCGTTTGGAAACTAGTTGGTATTTGAATGTTAGCATTTCAGACTACGCTATTTATAATAGCATTAGGGCGAATGTCCACACAAGGTTTTCCTGCCGTAAAAATATAGCACGCTGTAACCCCAATGTAGCCCTGCCGAAGATGAATAAGCTTCCGTAGTAGTGCTCCATACAACGCTGTCAACCATGCCTACATTGCCTACGCACAAATGAAAGAATAAACCATTCTACGGTGAAAACCCGTGTGTGAACATTAGCCCCTGGACAGAGAGTGAATTTTATACACCGCTATAATTATAGCGTAATCTTTATCTTCTAATTTGTCAAAAAAGCAAGTGCTATGAATAAGTTGTCTAAAGAAATTTATGACTCCCATGCTTTAAATCCTCTATAAAAAGTTCTGATACAGTTAGCTTACTGCCAACATTATCCGAGCGAGAGCATGTTAGGCGCGGGCCCACGCCCGAAAAAGTTACGATATGAAATTCAGGACAACATTAAAACACTCGTTCGGGTGATTATATGATGATGAGGAGGAAGAGGGCTGCAAGACCTCGCTCGGACATTACGGTTACCATGACACTGGTTGTTTCAATGTTGCCCATAACATAACGTTTCAAAATCCTTTATAGAGGATACATCATGGGTGTAGATAATGGCTTGTATGCAACAGTGATACTCGGCTTTTCCTCGTATACATTATAATAAGATTGATAGATAATAATTTTATTTCTTGCTTCAGACACACATATTCATTTAATACAATAAGAACATAATTTAACACTTTATAAATAAGTGCTGTATTAAAGAAAATTAATACAAACAAAAACAATAATCTATTCACTAATAAAGATGTGTGTGTGCCGTAGCAGTACGCAAGGGTCGCAGATCAGCGTCATATTCACTCGTGTCGCGAGAAAATCGCTTATTTTCAGCTGTAACTCCTCCTCATTATAATACAGTTGCATAAATGACTTTTTAATTTGATTTAAGTTAAAAGCCAAAGTCAGCGCTATAGTAGCGCAGTACGAAGAACGTCTACAGAAGGCGGAACAAAAGTTTGATAATCTTCAGGACATTGAGAGGAACACGGGTACTGGACTCATCTACTCGAAGAAAGGAAAGCCCATTGCTGATAAGGTTGCTCTTTTTTATTACATTGTTCTTTTATAAGAATAATAAAGTGGCTGTGACATACGGACAGATAGACAGACAGACAGACAGACAAACATGACGAATCTATAAGGGTTCCGTTTTTTGCCATTTAGGCTACGGAACCCTAAAAAGTACTATCTCTATACTATTGTTAAACTGTGCTCCTGATTAAGACGTAATAGTAACCTAATTTATGAGAATTAATTTTATTACGACGGTCATTGTCGTGTTTTATTTTATTCGTGCCGTTTGCAATTTTATTCTGCTTTGATTGTGAATTACTGATTTAATTAAACTTGATGTATTTTATTACCATGTTGCTGAAAATATTGGCATTATTATTTCTTATGCTACTGCTCCACCTGCGTTAACGTTAATGGTAATGTCCAACCACGCTTTAGCTAAGGCGTTATGTAAATTGAGTACAGTCGTTTGTAAATGAACACGTTAATAGTACAGTACAGTATTTTGGAGATATACAAATATAGGTTTCGGCGGGTTGCGATCTGTAAGACTTGGGTTAAAGTATCTATAATTTCGTAATAAATAACTATATCACAACGGCAAACGGTAACCTTTTTGGTAATTTAAATGTACTACGGGCTACTGTATTATAAGGTCGTGGCCACATCTGCGTAACGCCTAGATTAGTGGTAAGTGTTAGGCTACGCGTAAAGACGCAGGTGGAGCCGTAGCATTATGTTACTGCTCCACCTGCGTTAATGATATCGTTAATGGTAATGTCTAACTACGCTTCAGCTAAGGCGGCTGTCGTTTGTAAATTAACACGTAAAGTCTTGGTAACGCCTAGATTAACGCTTTAAGCTATGCGTTAAGACGCAGGTGGAGCCGTAGCATTACAGGTAATCATTATTGTTTCAAACTACAGAGCGATAAACACCGTCTTCATTTTTGTCATTAATTCACATACAATTTCTTGTAGACTGTAGAAAGATTTCTGATTCTTCAAAGACGCAAAAGTGAGCAATCTTCAGGCTTATGGTTAAGATACATAAGGGTCAGAAATGCCGTGGCTGAGACGGAAGCCGTCGTGCGTAAATTGGATATGATTGGACCTGGTCTTTACGTCGCGCAGTTTCAGCAACTGGATATAGACCATCACAACTTCATGACTAAAATTGAAGGTACATTTTTCTGATCTACTACCACATTTGTGAAATCTGTATCCTTAAAGCTTTGTATAGACTTTCTAGAATCTATCAACTACCTACACAATGCTTATCGATGAATGTCTGAAAAATAGGATTCCAGAAAATCGCTGCTGGTATTTTTTTATTAACTATTTGCTACATTTTAACCTTTATTGCAAAATCTTTAGGAGCATTTTTGCCTGCCAGGCTAATTGAAGCTCGATGTTGATGAAACAAAAAGGAACAAGTAAATTCTGCTTCACAGTCCGTCTACTCTAAGCCCGCCAGGCTATTTGTCGATTTTCTGCAGCATCTTTTTAACCCGAGTTTCAACTTTTCCATTACAACTAGAAATTGTGCTGTAAATAAATTGTGTATTCAAAGTGCCATTTCGCATTCAGTGATTGATTTCAGAATACTTACTCAACAGCAAGAGGAATTATTATTTTTAGTAAATACTTGACAATTCTGTTAATGACCTCTAAAGTCCAATACTTACTAATATTATAAATGCGAAACTCCGTTTGTTTTTTTGTTTGTTACGCCTTTACGTCTTAACTACTAAACCGATAATCATGAAATTTTACATACACGTTGCCAGGGGTACAGAAAAGGACACAGGATACATTGCATCCCGAAAAAAAGTATCATTCCCGAGAGATAGCGAAAAAACTTTCCATGCAGACAAAGTCGCGGGTGGCCGCTAGTAATATATAATATAGATGAACTTTAGGTTTAAAATCTAAATTTATTTTTAATTAATTAACGTTGAAATTAAGTGCTATTGAACTGTCTATTTTACTACTGTAACTTTTTTAGCTGCTTTATTAAACCACAAAATCACAAAAACATAAAGATAAGGTACTTACTAATTAATATCAGCGTGAAACTTATCAACTAATAGTTTCAATTCGCCAGAACGTGAAGATGAACTTATAAAAAATCGAAATAAATGCACCGAGCACAATCAGATATTGGCTCACATCAGGGAGAAAATGCATCATACAGACGAAGTGATAGATTTCACTGAAACCGACCTTGGGGACGCCGAGATGGAACATATGCGGGCCAGAGAAGATCTTGGACTCGTGAAGGTAGATTAGCCTATTAATTACCTTTTTGGTTTTCACAGGAACAGGTAATAATGACCAAGTAAGGGCCTTTACTCTCAGCGCCCGATCCGTGCCGCCGATACGATATGACGATGCGATCTGAACACGTGTGTCCTCTGTAAGCAAAATGGCTATCCGTGTATTGTATTCCCACTGCGTGTGGTAGAACGCAACGAGTTCAAGTGATCGCACGCCGCTCATGCGATCTCTGTCTCCGGTGATAATGATCGCGTGTTCGGCGTGGCAACAGGACGCTTTTATCACTTATTTTGTACAAAATCACATCTTTTATCATTCATTTTATATAAAATAAGCACCCAGTTTGTATGTTTGGCGTTATTTCGAGGTGCCCTTTTTGAGACTGACCGGACATCAGGGTATTCTTGATCGAAGACTTTTTTACATTACTATAATATAAGCGAAAGTGGATACTGTATAACCACTTGAATAGGCCAATTTATAGTTATGTATTGTAGAACCAATCTGAGCCAGTGGAAAGATCCTTGCTATACGAACCAAACTATCCGTTCTCAAGATGCGTTTTAATATCTTATCGGCCGGCGGCCTGGGTCAGACAATGGGGTAAAGGCCTTAATAGCCCAATTAACTCAAGGAGAGCTCGATTGCGCAGTGGTTTAGTGCCTGGCCAAGCGATCGCGGAAGTTAAGCAAGGGTTGGTCATGGGATGGGTGACTAAAAATTTATTATCTCGAGCTCCTCCGTGCTTCGGAAGTCACGTTAAGCCGTTGGTCCCGGGTACATTTGCACCCACCAATCCGCATTGGGCCCGCGTGCTGGGTTATGGCCCATTCTCCTTATCCATCCATAAGGAAAGCCTGTGCCCCAGCAGTGGGGACATTAAAAATGGCTGATAGTCAATAGAAAATTTATTCCATTTAAAAAATATCACTGCAAGTTATGCTTTCCGGAACTTTAGAAACAAGCTTATAATTAAATATTTTATTGTTCTGTTCAGGGTCGTCGAGATAAATTACGATGGGCCCTGCAAGGAGAACAAATAAAGGCTGGACTGCTGACAAGGAAGGACTTATTACGTGATTTCCAAGATGCATCCGACGAAGTAAGAAACTTGCGATAATTTTGCTTCGATAAGGTACCTAAGTAGTTCATAGTGAACAATTGCCGTTAGTTGTCGGAACACGCTAAAAATATTTTGTAAAAGCTAAAATCCTGGGAAACCACGTTATACGCCTACAATAGCTATCACAAGCTAATGTTTAACCTATTGATTCAAATAATGAAAAGGTCGCGAACTTTTCCGATTACAATAGCAGTTAGAAAAGTTCGCGGCCTTTTTAAAAGCGGAGCATGAATTTTGCGTGTTATAATTCCTGGCAAACTAAACTTGGGCGGGGTTGTAATACATTGTTTGACAGCTGACTTTCTGGTAGAAAGCGGTAAAATTAAAACTAATTATTGGTAGTCTTGTTTTTGCATATTTTAATAATTTTTATTAGATACATTCTGCAATTTTTTTCGGGAACTGTTCGAACCTTTAATGAAAAAAAAGAATGTTGCTAGTGCTCAAAGAAAGATTTGTAATGTTAATGGAGAAGAAGCTTTGTCAAATACTACTGCAAAAAATGGTTCAGCAGATTTAGGTCTTGTAATTTTGATGATAAAAATGTGCCTCGCTGTGGTATCTTCATTATTTTTAGTACAAAAAGGCCGCGAACATTTCCGACTACCTAATATTATTCTCTGTTTCAAAATCAGGACAAAAGTATCAAGACAATACAAGACTAGACTTTAAGCCCTTTTTAAAATGGCTGATTGTTTCTTTCTCTACTTGTAGATATTAATTAACATTTAGCTTAGGTAATTATGTAATACTATGCATGTGATGAAAGCTTGCAAGATTCATCTTCATTAGTGACAACGGTGACAACCTGAATCCAATTTGCGGTATAACATTATATTATAACTAGCGACCCGCCCTCGCTTGACTTTGATTCCTTCGATTTTTTTTTCCAATTGCGACCCTCCAACAACACCCAAAAAGAAAACAAATGCTTTCCAGTCTTCACCTCCATTCACTACAAAAGTCTGTTTCCGTCCTGTTCGAGTCCTGTCATCGGTGGTGTTAGAAGCACGCTTGACTTAATTTTCGCACACGTTATTTTTTTGTGATAACTCCAAAGATATTTATTGATGTCCTATGGTGTATAAGATTATAATAATGTGCATGAAATTCTTAAGGTAACTAACGTATTTAACATTGATAATAATTAATACTGTATCCGTCTAAATATAGCTTTCCAATTACCGCATTGTACGTAACCAATTTTTTTAGAAGATTAGATTATAATGGGTCTAGTAAGCTTTAGATATGCCATCGCAGACTTGACATCTCAAAGAGATTAGGCAGCGTTTTCGATGAAAGCTTGCGGTTTGACTTTCTTCGACACATCCAACAAATTGTCGTTATATTTCAACCAATTTACATAAAACATTGACAAATTATATATGTACTTAAACCTTCTTCATGAATCACTCTATTGGTGAAAATTGCATTAAAATCTGTGCAGTAGTTTTTGAGTTTATTGCAAACAAACAGACAGACGCGGCGGAGGACTTGGTTTTATAATTTATGATAAACAAAATTCCAATAGATTTGCTAAAAGTTTTCTAAGGATATTACATCCATTACCAAGACGAGAGTACTTGTCCTATTTAAAGGCACCTATATAGACGGCGAGTAATTAGTGACGAGCCAGTGGACCTCCAACATAGCTACGAAATGTAGTTGTATAGAAACAGGAGCTAAGAGCTTTATTGGATTTGGGTCCATTTGGATTATCAGTTTATCACAGTATCCTTTTAACACACAAACTTAAGTGATTAGGTATTCTAAAAGAATATTTAATCAATTCATAAAGATTCCGTTAAGTAAGAAAACTAAACCCTTACAGATTATATCACTCAGTTGTCTTTGAATAATAAGGGGTATTAAAAACACGAATGTGTTTGATTATTACACGAGTGTTTTAATACTTAATTATGTACAGTTGCATACAAGACTTTTTAGACCCATGATTGTATCCTCTATAAAGGGTTTTGACTTTGACTTCGACTTTCCTCCCCCTCCGCGTCATTATATCATCCGAACGAGTATTATAATGTTGTACTGAATTTCATAATGTAACTCGTAGCGCGGGGGCGCGGGGAGGAGCGCGACGTCCTCTCGCTCGGTATTATAATGTTGGCAGTAAGCTAACCGTTTCAGAACCCTTTAAAGAGGATTTAAAACATGGGTGTAGATAAAATAATAAATGAATTATCTACCGTAATTCGTTATTAAAAATGTTTGGATCAGTTGAGTCTCAGTAGGTACCTAATAGAAGATGTATGAAAATTCTTAAATGCTTCTCAATCAATTACCATCGCATATTCTCCGTTCCTCAAGATTTAAATCTTTTTTCTTAAGAACCTAACAAGAGGGTAAATTAAATTTTCTTCATATTTCAGGTAGAAAGCCTACGTCAAAGAAAAAGGCAACTAGAAGAAGATATATCTAACATGACACACGATCTGAGAGAAGCACGGAAGCGCATTCAATTCCAACACGCAAGTCAGGCGCAACATGCCAACCAAACTGATTTTATCTGATGAAAGCGATGAAAGCCTGAGTTTATTTAGTCCATCTTCTGTAATCAACCTATAGATTAGTGTATTTGAAAAGAATTAGATTATTCCTGTTTCTAAATTTTTCATGTTGAAGATTGGTTCGTGCCGATACGTAAGATTACAATTATTAACCGCCTCTGTGGTCTAGTAGTTCGCCCACCCGTGTAAGACGCAGAGGTCCCGGGTTCGATTCCCAGGGGGAGTACAATTTGGTGGTAGGCTTATTTCAAGTCCGCCTGGCTAGCTACCACCATCTTACCTAAGTCTGACGCCATAACAACAATTTAAAAACTGTTGTGTTCCGGCAGTTAGAGGTAAGATAGCCAGTATTCCGGGTGTAGTGCGCTTCCACCTTCGGCCTTATCGTCATTTAGCATTGGGTGAGATGAAGGCCAAGCACTATTCCGTTGTGCATAAAATAAAATTTGTTCCTTTTAAAAGTTTCCCTTTAAAAATACTTTTTAAAAGTGCATTGAAGTCAATGCTATTCATGTCAGAAAGGCGATAAAATTATTATTTAAGGCAGTGAAAAAATATATCCGATGACAAGATAGTATTGTATTATCTGTGCCAATGACGACCGACTTTAATGTCCGACTATAAATTCCGAGTTGCCATGAACTTTTTTTGTAATGACAGCATGATACAAAACAGTATATCCGACAGCGATTATGAATTTTAAGTTACACATAATAAAAACGAATAAACTATAAACTGCATAATTTTTAATGCAGCTGATAAACATTAGAAGATGCCCCTAGAATCTAAATGAATGAAATTATACATTTAATTTTATCTTCTATATAATTACGTTGATAGTTTGATCGAATATAAATAAATCTTGTTCAAATATACTATTGTGCTTTCAATGAATAAATGTCATTTTACCAAATGGTGTTAATTTACCAATAATTACCAATAAGGATTAATACTTTTTAATAATTCCCGAAACTGCAACGGCATTCTTATATGTACGAGGGTGGTTTGATAAGTCCATGACTTTGAAAAGAAGAAATACTTTTTTTATAATTTATTTTTGTGTCTTAAAAAGAAACTCCTTATGGCTTTACACTACATTTTTTCAAATTCGGCAAAAGATTATTACTTTTGGAAACAAAAAGCTCAAGACTTCTAACTTTTCTTAATGACCCTGTCGACCCTCTCGGCGGCATTCATGACATCAAAACTCATCGAATGAAGATGCGAATCCTTCCTATTCTCTAGATTCAACCCCAGTGAGATGTTTTCTCCTACCAAACATGAATAAATGTCTTGGCGGGTAAAGATTTTCATCAAGCCAAAAGGTGGTGTCTGAAATGGGCCCTCATAAAGGATTTCAGTTACCAGTTTTTAGGCGATGAAAGAACAAAATATCCCGAAAAAAGTCTTTCTTCATTAAAAAGTCACGGACTTATCAATCCACCCTCGTAATAGGTTCTGTGACTGTGTTTTTAGCTTGTGTTATAAACACAGTAATATTTGCTCAACCTGTCCCCCTACTCAAATGGCCAACATTCTATTCTTACTATTAAAACTTATAATAAGTAGTAAACTATAAAATTGCGTGCCGTAAGCTTAACAATTCCATACAATACTTCGAAGTCTGTGATTCACATAAGTTTGAGACATGTGATTTAATCATCTATTACTTTTATTTAAACTTTAAAAGTAAGCGTAGCGTTCAAACGAATAGAAAGTTGGTCATTTGAGTAGGGGGGGCTGATCTTATACAATTGCGCTTATCGTCAATATACCTAGGTACTATTTTCAGTTAGAGTTTAGGTCTACCATTAGTTTATTAATGTCTTTCCAATATAGTTGCTCGAAAATGTGTGCTTTTGATGACAGTAAAGTTGATTTTACCGCACGCAGTGCGTATTTGTTTACGTTTTTTTCTTTCAATTTCTATTACTTTTTCAGTACGTACCTATGATGTTTTCTGGCAAATGTATTGATAAAGTTGTATTGTATTGAAGTTTAGGTTGTTAAAAACTCGTTTTAAAAACCTACTTAAAAACTTTATATCATAAACTACTATTCCTATATTGAGGTAACTTCTTTGTCTTGGCAATAAATGCAGACAAAAACAAATACTACTTACTACAGGAGTGTATTTTATGACTTCGAAAGACAAAACTGAGTAGCGCAATCGAAATGTTAGGTAGGACTGCAAGGTAGCGATGAAGGGCATGAACCCGATATAGGTATATAGTCCGTTCGCTTAGATAGTGTCGGTACTCCGGCAAGTACTTGTGTTCAGAGACAGGAATACCGGTAACAAACAACCTTTCACTACGGCACTTCTATGTAAACTGCCAATATCCAAATTTACTTGCGAGTGTACGCCACACGCGGTATCCTTTGACAAAAAGCGGCACGTGCAAAGGCGGCGCGATAAATGGGCGTCACTAACTAAGCGAACGGACTTTAGTAGAAATACCTCGGCAACTTACCAGGTCTATATTCTTCCGGGTGGTAGATTATTGATATGAAGCATTTATGGTAATGACACGACATGAAATAGTTTATCAGAAAACGATCAAATGCAGAAGGTACGTCTGTACGTTATACGTACCCAACATAGATATTCGATAAGTACAGAATATCGAATATCCATTACTCTCCATGCAGATCGATCTATTACTCTTTACTACCGTCGGCACTCGACTTTATCGAGGTATCAAACTGAATCGGAATGAACCGCAATATCGCAGCTCCGATTTCATTTCCCGTCTGCACGGCGCGGCGTGTGCTTAAGGGGGCAGTTATATTATAACTTTGGTTTACATGATACAAATGACTTATTACTTGGGCGCAAAACTAAAATTACAAATTAAGCGAATAATCTTAATATCTACGGTTAAGATTATTTTCATACTTTGTAATTTTTATTGTACAAAAAATAAAAACACTAGTACCCTTTTTTCCATTATCCTTCTCCTAAATCCACCTGGGTGAACCGCGAAAAGTTTTTTTTTATGATACAGGTTCGATATTTCCACTTGAAATTTTTTTCATCCTAAGTATGGGATTGAGAAAAGTTTTAAATCACCCCAATCTTGTCGGCCTATCTAGGTATCTAATGAGAATATTGTTTATATTATCTATTGATATTAGGCATGGCCAATGATTGGCGCAGTACAGGCCAATATTGGTCAAACGGGTCCAGTAAATGGATTATGGGTTTAATTTTGTAAAAACGAGTGTAATGGCTTAAAACGACCGAAAATATTGGAATAATCATATTGTATGTAATGATTACAATAAAATTGTTTATCTAAATGGATTAATCAATAATAAATGTTGGAAATCTTTCATCTTTGAGGAGTTTTTTTGTAACATATTGCTTAAAGAGTTTGATCTAAAACAAGTGACTGAAGTGTAATGATGTGAGAAGTGTTTAGAATTGGCTCAGAAAACCCTTTCGTTGCATACCACACACTAAAGGTTTTAGTACAATTTTATTTTTCCATACAAACAGAAAGTCGATGTAAGGATTTAGGACACTTCGTCAGATTCCTTTTTCGTCTGAAAAAAATATAGGCTGTTTTTTTCCTGACAAAAACGGAATTCCTCTTTGGTCAGATTCCTTTTTCGTCAGAAAAAAATATAGGCTGTTTTTCCTGACGAAAACGGAATTCCTCTTTGGCCAGAAAAAACTTTGTTTTTTTTTCGTTACACTTTCGTCAAATCCGCTTTCGTCAGATTAAAATATATGCTGTAATTTATGACGAAAACGTAATTCCACGTACTTCGATTTGCTGTTGTTTTTTTCCTTTTTGCGTATATCTACACCTAGTACTATAGTGAATGTAATACGTAGGTATTACAATAATTAAATAAACTATATAAAGTAGTACTTGATTTTTTAAACAATCACTTATATATTTTTTTATTTCTAAGTTTTTAAGTGAATAAAACAAATGTTGTAGATGAAAATATATACTTCTAAATTAAGAATCGAAATAATTATGCCTATTAAGTATAACAGCTTACTTATTAGATCGATATTAACAGTGAACATAATATTTTATAGAAAATGATTCCATCATCATAAAATTCAATAAGCAGGCACCTAAAATTAATACAAGTAGATCTCATGATAATGGCAAATTAAAAAAAATGCAGGTTGGTTAGAATTAGCGTTCGTGAGCGAAAGTTCAAGTTTTGTGAAAGTATTTCAAAATTTTAATCCAAGTATATAATGTAGTATTGCATGTCAGGCCAAGTTTATTTATGATTTTCTATAAAATATCATAATCTTTGACAGGTACTAAACAACAGTTATATTATGATGATTTAACAGCTTAAAGACATAAAGATTGTATTTTTATTCTCTAATTATATTCATTACAAGTTGCAATACAGTATCAAGTTATATAATCGTTTGTAGGGCCAGCCCCTATGGGGGCATGACCACCCAAACGCGAAATATCGCGTGATGTAGCATTTTATGGACACTCAATGTCAAATTCTATTGTCTTTTGACAGTTAAACGTCATAAATCGCATCATATCGCGTTTCGGTGGTCATGCTAGAGGGGCAGTACTTAAATACATTATATCCAACTTTCCTTATTATTTCTTTTCATATCACAATCGTTCAAGGGGATTTAATTCGGGCAAATTAAGTCTACAATGGCATTTTAGAGGATAAGTGGCTCTTTCATTTTATAATTACATAGAATTATAAGTGTTTTAATAAAAGAATGTAACCATAAAAATAATAAATATATGTAAACAGTTTAAAAAAAAACAGTTTCTCAAAACGAATACGTTCAACATCATTCGCAACTTTAATGATATTTATAAGTCCAACGCACAATGCAATTTATTTAAAAAGTGTCACTGTTAAATAACTTATTCCAATTTTAATGTTTCATATTTTGTTACAGTTTTAAAGCTTCTTTATTTTTAAGTAATATGGCGTATAAAATTGTACTTTTTTTATAATTTTCTGTGACTAGGAAGACTGAATAAAACTGGTTATAGCTAGGCATTTCGACACTAACAAATATAAATTCTGCCTTTTACTGTACAATATTCATTACTGGTATGTGAAATGCTAATCTTTTAGAAGTCATTTATAGATTTTATTCTTAAAATATTTAAATCTAATTAAGCTTAACGTTACTACCATTTTATGGTAAAATTTACTAAACTGGTCAAAAGTCTACTAGATTTATGTATTCACAACAGCTGACCCTTCCCAGAAGAGTCAACATTTGCGTTTTGCGTTTCAGGATTTAGATCTTATTCTGTATCATCCATCTTTTTCGTCTGACAATTTAATGGATTCCGGTTGTTCAGGGATTTCGTCGTTGGTGAGAGCGCCGTGCTTCCACCCTGGTGGGTAGCCGAACTGTCTGACGTCATCCCACCATTGCTGCTTGCCGTCCGCCCAAATGCAGTAAACTACATTGGTGCCGACTAAAACAGCGAAACACACCCAGAACGCACCCCTCCATTCCGATAATGTTGACTGAAAAAAGTGAAACAAAAACGTTAATGCAACGCACAATACTAGATTGTACAACAAGGGCATAAAACGCACCAGGCGATGGTGCTGGATAGTCAAGTCGAGGGTAAAATGGGTTTTATGTACGAGTTATATACTTTTCACTTCGATTGTAAGGAAATTAAACAACAATATTGCAAAAAATATAGTATTATATTATAACACGGATTTTGTATAAAAATGAAGAAACAGAATGAAATAAGTTTATTAAACGAAGTTTAATTGCGTGTGTGGCTGTTTACCTGACGACCTTTGTCTTAGAGTCTGAGACATAAGCTTGTATTATAGAATCAAAATCAATCTCAAAATCTCTGTTTGAGTATATTTCTCTAATTCTGATCAAATATGTGTTTCGTCAGAATTAGAGAAAACGATTTAGAGTTAGAGAGTTTTGGATCCATAATATGCTTTGCACATTTACACTAAGTACCTAAGCTATATGGAAATTACTATAAATGTTTCTTAAAGTTGCGCGTACACTGCATCGGAATTGGAGCGTACGGCGCGGACGGAGCGTCGGCATTTGCCACTTTGTATGGATTCCTATAGCGTGAAAATACCGATGCAGGGCACGCAGTGCCACAAAAAATCCTCCGCTCCTATTTGGACCCACCGATATTTAGCAGTGGGAACACGACGACTTGAAAATCTTTTTCGACCCACTGATGGAACCATGTAGTGGACAGAAGTAGTATACCTGTGTACCTACAGTCCGAAGGGGATTCCGAAGCAGTGGACGAACACCTTTAGTGAGTGAAAGAGATTCCTATTACATTATTATGTAACACATTGTTATAATATCTATTTCTTTAGTTTAGTGTGACGGAGAGTTACCAGTGTATAACATCCGTTATTCAGCCAATTAGTCGTTTAAGATAATAAAATAAGTCTTACACTTCGAATCATAACTAAAGATAATTTCATAACATTAATTATTACTTTCCCGTGATAGATCTTTACTATATAAGTTGATCACCTTTGTCTTTTAGAGAGAATAGATTAGCAATCTGAGAACTCCAAAATTAATCAAACTTCGTCAAAGGGTCAATTTTCGTAGTTAAATTTCGATCTTAACTAAACTTGACAATGGATAACAGGAAAACAACGAACTGTTTTGTGAATTAATCCACTTATACAATAAATTATAAAGGTGGGTACGTTTGTGTTCGACCTAAACTAATCCATTAAGAAATAACGAGACCAAAAGGTCAAAGGAACCAAACCTTTGAATTTTTAATTAAGTTCCAAGCTTTTAGTAAAAGTTTTGCGCTAACTTAAGGCTTAAGTGCTTGCTTGCTTACAAAGAAGCTTTAAAGCGTGATGAGCAAGTTCAAAGTTCCACTATTAATGATTTCACTTATTATAATTTTCATAAAAATCTTTAAGTTTCATTGTTACTGATTTTAATTTAAAAACAGAGTTCTAAAGTTTTTTATTTCGATTTAATGGTCGCTATTATAAGGAAAATATTATGATATAATTAAATAAAACTATTAAATTAATTAATTTTTAAAAATAAAATAATTAAAGAAATAACTTCTTTGTTTATGAAGCAATTTAGTTGATTTTTTTTTTACCACCGTATCATCAAGGTGGTTCACCAAAATCATAGTATTTTCATGATATTTTCAGTATTACTCAAAATTACTAAACCAATTTCAAACTTTCAAAAAATAGGACCAACTTGGGAAATCTGATAAAATAACGTTTAAAACAATTTAATCGGTCTAGCCGTTTTCGAGTAATCGGTAAACATACACAAAAAACATGCAGACGAACCTAGAACGTCCTCCTTTTTTGAAGTCAGTTAAAAATAAGTACATTTACTTACATTAGGAGTCATAAGTCCTATCAAGTATGGAGTAGCAATTCCAGCGAATGTAGAGGTCGTGTTCACCAGTGACGTCAAACT
The DNA here is from genome assembly GCA_943789525.1 of Agriphila geniculea. Taxonomy (NCBI): domain Eukaryota; kingdom Metazoa; phylum Arthropoda; class Insecta; order Lepidoptera; family Crambidae; genus Agriphila; species Agriphila geniculea. The sequence continues at coordinate 18,038,520 of OX038874.1, forward strand.
TCCCGCATAGTTCGGCGCCAAGTCCAGTGCATTCACCTGAAAGTACATTAGTGCATTTACACAGGAGAATTTTATAAATGTGTTCGAACGAAATTCAGCGCTAATGTTATTATACTGAAATTGAAATTTTTGATTAATCTCTTCATAGCGTCCCCGCTGACGGGCGATTAATCGCTGAGCAATTTTTTGTCGCTGAGAATAGAACATACGGAATTCTATACGTAACGCCCACGAGCTACTTTTTGTAGCTGCGATAAACGCGGCGTTAATCGCGGTGCTTTTTTGTCGCTGGCTGAGTAAAACCTTTGTTGTGTCATTTCGCGGGCGATTATCGCAGCTACAAAAAGTCGCCCGTGAGCGGTTACCCTTATTAAGAAAGTTTTTACTACTCGAAAAAAATAACAGAAAATGTATTGAACAATTTTATTAATTGCTATCATTGCTTTGTTTATGGTGATTTTATTTAACAAAACAAACAGAGAACGAAGTAAAAGTTTGGATTGGATTTTTGATAGAATGGGGTGTTTCCCTATCTAGTCGATTGCGCAATGCTTCAGTGACGCAAAACAAAATTAAGCCTATATAACTTAACGGTCACGTAACGTACAAATGTGGGCCACGAAATTATCGCCACGCTTCGTTCCAAGGACCATCGAAATTTCAAAAGAAGCGCCACTTAAGATAACTCAAGATGCACTGATGACTCTTGAATTTGTTTTATCACTCAATGTAGGCGCCGTAATGGTCTAACTACGGGAAAGGGTGACCAGCGGTGCGACGTGCGAATTTCTTTGGTTGGGCGGTCGGAACTCATTCCGTACAATGATATTGTAAAGCGAATTCATTTTGAAGCATCGGCTTATTCCGTTTATCCACCTTGGCCCTATTTCACCAAGTCGACATTTGTCAGTGACATATGTCGGTTAATTTTACAATTGTCATTACTTTAATTAGGGACAAGTATGTTGTAAAACAGCGATATTTTTTACAGGTCGTCACCTCCATGTACATTGGAGCTGAGTCAAGTTTGCGTGACAATTGTCGACTTGTAAAAAATATCCCCTGTTTCACAACACAAATTGTCCCCTATTAAAATAAGGAAAGTACTGTAAAAATTGCCGACATATGTCACTGACAAATGTCAATTTGGTGAAATAGGGGCCTTGAATCAGCCACCCTAAGGTGAATACCTACTCGGAAAACGCTTGTTCGTGTATCCCCCATCATACTTGATAGTATGGACAAGACACGCGTTTTCCGAGTAGTCGTCCTATGATGGCTATTTTAGGGTGGATAAATGGAATAAGCCGAAGCATCGTGGCTCGTGGTTATCAGGATTTAATACCAACCTTCATACCACTGTAGAAGCCTCCCATAAGAGCCATAGACATAACGAAGTAAATCATTGCAGCGGTACGGTCACAGCCTGAGTATGATGCCAGAATAATACAAATGGCTGGTCCAGTGGCCGCTGAAAAAATTAATTAGAGTATAATTAGTCAAAAAATACTAATGTACTTTCTAAGAACAAAAAAAAAATTGTTTGTAGGTTCGCAGATGGTTTGATTTTACTTATGTAAAATTCAAGTTATAATTTTTTTAATTCACTCATACCAAGGTTTCACACGCATACACTTACTTCCATGAACTATTACTATTGGGAGGGTGCGAAGGTATAATAATCGATCGCAGCGCTCATGGTGGCAAAAAGTAGAAATAAAGAAGGCTCTGTAATCTGCTTGAAAACGATATTTAATTTATTACTAGCGATACAGGAATAATTATATATGTTTATTATCACTTAGTAAAATTATTAAAATAGCTTTATCCTCTTGTTTTACAAAATCTACAACTAAAAAGAAGTGAACAAACCCTGATTTAACCAAAATAAAACACTCTTTTTGAATAGATCATACTTGCCATATTTAATTTAAATGACCAAAAATGATTTCACAACACTTTGTCTACCCAAATCATAGTAATTTTGAAATTTACATTAATAACACAATATGTATGGTATTTTTTAACATTTTGTCACAATGCCGCCATTACATATCAAAACGTCAAAACGGTCAGGTCAGAGCATGGAAATAGTACTATAAACAGAGCCAACAAAGTTGCAACACGATAGGTGGCGTTAAAAGTGTGCACGGAGCCAATACGCTGTTCAAATTGTTATTTTTTTTTGTTTGAACATAAACACAGCGAAGAGAGGTGGTGGCGATGTTGATCTATCTTAGAGAGATGCAATAATTACCGACAGTAGTATGAATGATTCTTCCAGTCTTGATAGTATGCCAGCCTTTCTTGATGCACAGGTCACAGACGAACCCGAACAAAAAGGAGGAGATCCACATAGCGATGTACGGTAAGGCAGTGAGGGTGCCCGTGGTAGCGATGTTGAACTTCAAGACGTCGTGTGAGTATTTGGGGAGGTCGGTCACCATCGTGTAGTAGCCCCAATCGTGGCCCACCTGAATATTGAAAATAATATAATTGAATGATTGGAATGAAGGCACCAAAATACCACTGGTCTACCCATAAATTTAATATACCTGACGGAACAGGTTAACGTTATGGGTCTACCTGACGGTTTGGAACAAAACTTTAAAAAGATTAAAAATTTTAAAACGATTTTGACATTTTCATAAAGATGAAGTTTATTTGGATATTTTTAAGTTATAATACGAAATAGGTTGTAACACCTTTTTTTCACCTACCTATGGGGTAGCGAACACTTGATCTTTCAAGTACTTTTTATGGTGAAATTCTCACTGTAGTCTTGAAGGAGGGGCGGCAACATTAGGTATTAGGTCTAGCTAGGTTTAGATAGGTATTATAAAACAAATCCAGTGTTTTCATGCAGTTTTTGATATGATTAGCGTTGGTAAATTGCACGCAGATAGATATCTGCGTTCAATCTACCTTTGTTCGAGTCCATTTCTAGTAGCTTGGCGAGTATCGGCGATTGTACCACACATTCCGGCGACAGGGCATTCACTTAAATTCATTTTAAAACATCATTCACTAAGAATTTTAGTACTTTTTTGATAATTAAAATAAATAAATTTTCTTGTTTATACATCTCACAGCTGACTTATCTATTGACAAGTGACAACTGTCAGATGTGACGTTTGGCGTTCCGAATCCAGCTACTTAGACGTTTCGGACCAATAAATTTATCTTAGTTGATAAAATCAAATAAATAAATATGTCTTATTTGTTATTTTAAATAATTAAAGATGATGTAATTTCTGGCATTCTGGTTAAAGATTTTAATAATTATATTCATGTAAAAGTTAAGTATTGTCATACACTGTAGTCTGTCTATGGTGCAATCTTTTTGTCGATGGTATTCGAGAGATTTCTAGACATTTCTAACAATGTTGTGTTTCGGCGGAAGTTTTTTTTTAGATTCATTCTCTTGTCTGCACCTTTATCGTACAGTTGCAGTATTTTAGCAATGTGAAACCACAAGTTTTTGTGACTCTTTGTTGGTTTTATTTATCATTAATTTCATGATGCGTTGAGCATCCTTTCAAGTGGTGAGAGTGATAAAAACGTGAATTTAATTATTTGTCTGCTTTTGCAAGTGGTGTCAAAATTGAAATTCTGTGTCTTGTTCTAGGGCTCGCGGCTCATTAATTTATCTTTCAACATGTCTCTTATGAGATAAAAACCTGTAATAATTCCAGCCCAATTTGGTAAGAAAATCAACTTGGTTATAATATTTGTTGTAAAAAACCTTGTGTTCAATGTGACGACAATTGGGTAACTTTATCCTTTAATTGCAGGGCTCCCATAGTTTACCTCAAAATTTACGTCAAGACTATGGCTTAGCGTCGCTATAAGTATGCGCCGTGAATGATTCCAGTTCCATAGTTTACCTCAAAATTTACGTCAAGACTATGGCTTAGCGTCGCGATAAGTATGCGCCGTGAATGATTCCAGTTCCATGGTTTATCTCAAAATTTGCGTCAGGACTAAGGCGTAGCTTCGCTATAAAGCCCGCCGCATGTCGCAGAACGTGGTATACATTACGTCTGCAATGAATATTTCAACATGACCGTGCAGTATTCTTTCATTCTTACCGTAGCAACAGTGTTCCGTAACATGTATCCAGGGAATCAATCCACGCTCAGATAAACCTTTTTCACTCTAAGCACCTATAAATTTGCAAAGGTTACTCGAGGTCATGTTCAATTTAGTCCAGTGCAGTTTTATAGCCAATAAATGTCTTAGACATATTTTAAATTAATTTAGGTTCAGCGTAAACTCTGGTCATGAGCCAGAATGTATAAATAATTCTATTTTACTATGAATGTCTTGTGTTAAGATGATAAGTGATTTGTATTTTAGCATAAGTCCTGTCAGTAGGTACATATAGGTTCGTTTCTAGACAGACGGCAGCTTATTCCGTCCGACTGGCTGGAAGCGAGCGAGTATGTCCTCACCTTAACTTTTAAGGGTTTCTAGTTATAAATCCCTTATTCCTTAGTGGTTTTAATTTTATAGTGAGTCCCAAGGGCATTATTATTGTGATTAATGTATGGTCTTAATTTAACCTGTTAAGGGCCCCTGTTATGCCATTTTGCCTTCGTGCGGTTTTAACATTAGGATGGGTTCCCAAGGTAATATGTATTGAAATATAATGTGTGACCTCACTTTAACCCTTCGGATTGCTCGTTAAACCCCGTATAACCCATGTGGTTTTAAATATTTTTATGACACGTTTCTTAACGATTAGTTGTTAACTTTGTGTTAGTTATTCGATACGTTAAATAAATGTTTGTTTCAACATAAATCTTGGTTTGATTTATTAAACTCACTTTGTTTCGATCTGTGGACACTTTAATTTTTTAATCTTTTACTTTTTTACATTAACGGCGCCCAAAATCATAGTTAGTCCATAGAGTCTGAGCCACGCGAATCCACATGACCCCTTTGCTCTACCGACTAAAATTTTCAGTGGGGTAAATACCATCAATACCCCGGGGGAAAAAAATTTCATTACAAGGTTAGTATTTGTAACATATCCTATCAGTACCAACTGTCACAAACTTGGAAAAGAACAGAATTTCCATAAAATCGCTACTTTGGCAAAGTAGTTTAGAACCAATACAACAATAGTATCGTTGGACGATACAAGCAATCTATATAGATATATAGATCTATATAGATATCTATAGATATCTTTATATTGACATCTTAGAGTGAAAATCTCGTAAGTGTGAAAGAAGAAACTTTTTAGGAGGAAGAAAAAACTGCGTGCTGTAAATTTTTTGTACGGAGGCTTTTATGTTTTAGGTTCTCATTTATTGTCATAGATGGCGTTACGAGTATCGAAAGAACAAATTAGTGAGATCAGGATTATGCGTTGTGAGGTTTTCTTCCTAAAAAAGCAAAAAAAAAATACCAAAAATGCATTTCCGAGGTTTTCACTCTAAGGCGTCGATATAGTTATTGCTTTATAAATCTCGAAATTGGTCGATATTTTAACTACTTAGAAAAATAAATACTTCGGTCTTTTTTCTATAGAGAGACCGTGGTGATAATAATTTATTCTAAGAGCCTACCACATTTTTATTTGATTGGTTGACAAAAAATTTGGCTCAAATCATCTAGTGACCTTAGAATAATAACACCTAGAACGACAGTTCTCTACAAAGCGCACTGTCAAAAGTGAGGCAACTAAAACGGCCAAAATGGCTCCATTTTCAGATTGTTATTCTACGTTATTACCTAATTATACCGATTAAGTACAAAACAGTTTCAATTTTCTTACATTTATAAGACTAGTTAGTATATTATTGGGTTTCACTATCGATTAGTTGACGTATGAAGGATATAAATTTGAAAACTAAGCCATTCTGGCTTGGTATTAGTTGCCTCACTTTGCATACGAGGACACGGCTTCTAGGTGCTAGTGACTATATTCATAATTCACTCTAGTAATTCTTGCTGTGAGACTAACATTTTAATTACAAAATGACGCAAGAAACTTCGTTTAAATTTTACGACCTATACGAAGATCAGCATTGCTAATTTAGTAGAACGCAATAGGTTTAAGTAATTATTTCCTTTGCTCTAGATGGCACGTTTTATAGATTTAATTACTTTAAAACCCATAATAATAAAATCACTTTAATTAGGTACTTCAACGCTTTTTTATTTTAAATGATTAAAATGATGTTCTGATAAAGTAGTTTTTTTATTGGGTACTTGTGAAGCTTAAAACCAAAAAAACTTCCCGGGAACTTAAGAGATAATTACTAATAGAATACCTCATTGATACGGATTTCGAAATTTTGCTCTTACGTTATTTTATCATACATAATTTTAAAACTAATTTATAAAAAAAAATATCTTCGCTGTAAAAAGTTTATTATTTCTCTAACTCTACGTGCTTTATGCTACGCCTACAATCATTATCGCGACGCGATAACTCGAATACTTGCCTTGTCCTGCCTGACACGTCTGTTTTTTATTTTATTTTACTTTATTGAGAAAACCAACAGCGTATTAATAAAAAATACATAATGTGCCGGCTAAGCACATACCTACATTATTAGGTACATGTTAGTTAGTATGGCCAAAACGTCGCTTAAATTAAACAGTAATACTTTATATCGTTGGTTTATATAACCGTTTTGTTACCAGAAAATTAAAACACAGTCTGGCAAAGCAATTCGTCATATTGAGAATCATTCAGGCAAAGACGAATGCCCTTCACGCCGTTGTCGGTTAAATTGTTGCAAATCAATGGGTTTTGTTTGGGACGTTTTAAATTGTGAAGTTTTTTCAATGTGGCCAATACAGTGCATTGTAGAGCAACCATGAAGTTTTATTGCGACAACGCACCACGAATATTCGCTCTTTAAGTGTGGCCGCAGCGCATATAACATTATATTGCTCCTTCTGTCACACGTTATAACGCGGTTTAACTAAGACTGCGTTCAAACGATAACACACGACCCAACCTTAACCCGAACTCAACTCAACCGCAGCCCACTCCTTGAAATACATCACTTACAATTTTAAGTTTTATGACACATTAGTAAACTCCGTTATATTTTGTCGATGCAACTATATATACGCCCCGCGCTCAACCCGAACTTAACTCAAAACCAACCCGAATTCACCTCAACATTACGCATGAGCTTATTAATGTGTAATGTTGAGGTGATAAGACTCAAAATTGTAAGCGATGTATTTCAAGGTGGGCTGTGTGTGATGGAGGTGAGTTTGAGTTGAGTTCAGGTTGAGGTCGTGTGTTATCGTCTGAAGCAGCCTAATAGTTATTACGCGGTATTACTATAACTTGACAATAATATATCTTACCGCAGCACAAACAAGAGCCCAAGCTGGTGCTGATCGAAGAATGGCCTTCCATGGTACAGGATCCTTCGTAGTGATAGTCTCGGCTGTGGTGACATTCTTATTAAGGTAAGCTAACTCCTTCTTCGATATGTACGGATGCGTATTTGGTGTGCTGTAGCAGAGGAGACTCTGTAATTTCAAGAAAAAATTTTCTTTTTTTTTTATCTACACCCATGCTTTAAATCCTCTATAAAGGGTTTTGAAACGGTCACCTTACTGCCAACATTACAAAATCTGAGCAAGAGAATGTCACGCTCCTCCCCGCGCCCAGGACCGACGAGTTACATTATGAAATTCAGTAGAACATTATAACACTCGTTCGAAAGATATAATGATGAGGAGGAGGAGGAAATCCAAAGCTTTTGACTTTGAATTTCCTCCTCCTTCTTTATAAAGGATACATAATAATAATAATAAATAATGCTTGGACAATTTCACACAGCGCCATCTAGCCCCAAACTAAGCAAAGCTTGTAATATGGGTGCTAGATAACTGATATACTACTTATATACTTTTTAATTATATAGGTACTTATAAATATACATAGTAACACCCAGACTAGAAAGACTAAGAAATTAAAATTCAACATTTCAATTTCTGCCCGGCCGGGAATCGAACCCGGCACCTCTGCGTGGTAGACCGGCATGTTTACCACTGCACCACTCAGGTCAATCATCGGTGTAGATAAAGTCTTGTATGCAACTACACATAATTAGGTATTATAATACAGTTGCATATATAACTGTTATAAACTAGTGGGAGTATACACTATCAATATTAGCAAGATCGCGATCTAACTTTGAGAAAATCTTGTTACTTATTATTATAGCAAAATTCGCGAATATTAGCAGGAAAGAGACGAAACGATTAATGTTTTTGTTTTTCATGTGGCCAATTACTAAGCTTATGACTTGCTTAATGGTAATTCGGATAACCCCAATATGACCTGATGATATCGAAAAACAAACACACAAAAATAGAACTGTAGATAGAACTTTATGACAGAATCAATCAGGCGTTACGGCCCGGCCACAGCCAGCCGCGGCGGGCGGCACGGCAACGAATTCAATTTTATTACTACTAGTGTAGGAAATGAAGATAGTGGATCCCCACAGTAAATCCTCAGTAGACGAAACTTTACAGTTTGATAAAGTATCATAAATGAAACATTTTTTTAAATTATCCAAATCGTTTTTGTTTTTGGATATTTTAGTTCATACAAAATTACATCCCTGCAAAGTTTCATCGACCGAGGATTGAATGTTGGGGTCTCCATACAAAAGATTGCTTCATTTCCTACACTATACGCGCTATCTCGATAGCGGCCTCTCATTTCGTGGTCCTTACGACCGCGCAGATTCGCAGTGATTACCGAATTCGCTTGCCGCGCCGCCCGCCGCGGCTGGCTGTGGCCGGGCCGTTAAGCACTCATACCATTTTTTCAAAATTTTAGAAGAAAAGTTTAATTAAGCTTTAAGTGTACATTAAAGAACTCACCCACATGATGAACCAAAATATTCCAAATCCTCCAAAGAAATAGAACACGTACGCCCAATCTCTGCCATCAGCCAGTAGGATTCCAGACATGAAGGAACCAAAAATATTGCCTATTTGAGCTCCGCCAAACACCAAGGCACCTTGGAAAGACCTCTCATGAGGGGGTACCCATCTGGCCAACATTATCATAAGAGCGGGCATAGTTGGACCCTGAAATAAAAACAATAAGTCATTATTTATTCAGATAAAATTACTTTGCACAAACTGTTTTAAAAGCCTTATTATTTACTTTGTTAAAAATGTTTGACAATCATTACAAGTAGACAAGTAATAGGTATTACTATTATTATTTAAATATACGTTCTTACTTTGTATAAACGAGTTTGAAGACCTCCCGTATATTTTTTTAAGACTATTTCAAGGTAAAATATGGGTGTTCCATATATGTGGTATGTTTTATACTGGAGGTATGGGTTTTAACTTTATGGGTACCTATTAATATTAATATGTCTTTCAATCTTATGCATATTGACATCATCCATAATTAAAGATATTATTTTCAAATATGCCTATATTATTTAAAAATTATGGATTTTAACGATTACGTAATTTAATGTGCTAAACATTTTCATTACGCATAAACGTTTTCATTATTAAATAAATAAATAAATAATGTTTATTTTCCAACTTTTTACTAAATTTGTAGTACAATCTTATTTATCCTACTTATTTTATCCTACTACTTATTTTTAATTGCATTTTTAATTATGGGTTCTGATAAGTATACCCTAAAAATTAGCTATATATTTTTATAGGGTACACCATTCTGAAAGGTTTTTGCCAAATGGCATGGCAAGAGTGAGAAATTGTATATCTGAAAAAGAAATTAATTTTTGGGTTGATTTTAGTTTACTCACCTCACCCATACCTTGCAGGACCCTCAAAATAAACAGACCAATGGCACCCGTAGATCTGATGACAACTGGTGTAAGGAACGTAAACAAAGCGGTGCTTAACAGCCCTACGCCTAAAGTCCATTTTCCTCCAAACTTCTCTGCAAGGTAACCACCAGGAACTTGAGTTGCAGCGTATCCATAGTAAAAACCGCTAAGAATAAGACCTTGCGTCTTTTCATCCCATTCAAATATTGCGTACTGGAAACAAAACAAAATATTATACTACTTGTACAATTTACCCCAAAGCCGGAAAATATCAAAACCACTGAAAACCACCACATTTATGAAAAAAATTTTTTTTCATGTCAAACTGAATAGCGGCAAACCTAGACCTAAATCATGCTTTACTTTGCCTATTAACGGGATTGATTATCGAAAAAAATAGTCTATTTGCGTCTAGGGTTGTCATTTTGCATTTTTCCATAGAAATAAAAAACGTAATTTTACGGGTTATCATGAAACACCCTCTATATGAGTTACTAGCGGCCGCCCGCGACTTCGTCTGCGTGGAAAGGTTTTTTAGTATCCTTTGGGAACCATACTTTTTTCGGGATGAAAGGTACCCTATGTCCTTCTCTGTACCCCTGACAACGTGTATGCAAAATTTCATGATGATCGGTTCAGTAGTTAGGACGTGAAGGCGTAACAAAGAAACAAACAAACAAACGGACTTTCACATTTATAATATTAGTAAGAATAAATCTCAGATCCAGATACGACTTGACGAAAGCTTCAAAAATCGACAATTTCAAAATATGCTTATTAGTATAGATTAACTTCATACTATTTCGCTTGTAAGAAGTTATATTTGAGTTTGTAGTATTTAGTACCTACTTATATTTATTAAGTTTTTTAATACCGACAGGTAGACAATTTACCCTCCGTGACATTAGGTATTTTTAAAATCATAATGAAGACTAATGCCAGTCAAGTGTATTATTTATTTTACGTAACAGAATATTGAATCACAAAACCCAACATAGCTTTATACAAATAATTTCTTCAATATAGCAAATAAACTCAATGTTTTTCAGTTTTTCTGATTCCTCACATCACAAAAATAAGATTGTATAAGGATTTTTTAATATCTTGGGTCCACAAGCTCATGTAACAATGCTACAATGCTTAAGTACAGTTCACGGCACGTCGGACTATGCATGTTAATCTTGAGGCCGTATTTATGCCGTACCTAATAAAGGCTGTTTTCATAGTTCAACTGTTCAACTTGCCGTGCTATCGAGTAAAAAAAAATAATTTGCCTTGTGGCACAAGCGTTAAAATTGCATTCAGAATCATTAAGATCGTGTTCTTACCAACGCTTATCAAATTTATAGTCAAAAAAATAATACTCTTGTTACTCACAGGTTTTCCAATTACCGAAGATGTGCTATTGTTGAGCACCGGATCGTTAGGACAAGTATCATCGCTGAAAGAGTCGAGCAGGCTGCTGTTAGATTTGGTGCGATTAACCATCTGTGTGATGGCCAGGTTAAGGCACACCCTCATTGTGTATGCATTGCAGACTCCTAGCAGGCCCATCACTCCAAGAATGTACCGTTGTGGGATGACGCAACCTGCAAAAAGGAATACGAAATATTAATGTCCCTTACCCAAGCCCGACACTAGAGATATTTATTTATTTGTTTAAACTTTAGTGCAATACATAGCGGACTTAATGACATAAGGCATTTTCTAACAGTCAACCGTTAAGTGTTAGATACATATAGTAGATGGTAGAAACATTTGGATATCTATGCCAGTTTTTATTACTTTAATATCAGCGGTTTTTTCGGGTCTGGGTGAAGTTTTTTTCATCAATGAAGGTTTCATTCTGCATTGCATTCCGGACTGCATAATTTATGCTGTTACATATACATATCATTATTTTATTATGATTAAAATTGAGAGCTCTTTTAAGTAATAGTATGACCCGGGTTTCCACCAGAGTCAATATAATACTAACTTTTTCTATTGTGATCTTTTAATTAAAGAGATCAAATTGTATATTTTTCGGTAAATATCCCTTGAAATCTGTGATGAACTGATGAAGATGTGATGAAGTTATATCATAGCTAAGTTGAATCGTCTTATGCTACGGCTCCACCTGCGTTAACTTTAACGTTAGTGGTAATGTCCAACTACGCGTTAAGGCATATATATATATATATACACGCTGAAATTTTAATCATTTGGTTGGTGGTTCCACTCATGATTACAAGCAACTTTTACTATGGGGCCAACTCTCCTGCTAGCAAAAAAAAATCTGCTGTTCCATACAAAAGAGCAGTACCTACTCGACCTTAATGTATGGAACAGCTGTTTTTTTTTTTGCGAGCAGGAAAGTTGGCCCCATTGTAAAAGTTGCTTGTAATCATGAGTGGAACCACCCCACGGCGGGAACCAAATGATTAAAATTTCAGCGTGTATATATATTTAGTCTGTCGTTTGTAAATTAACATGTTAAAGTATTGCCACATCTGCGTAACGCCTATCTAGATTAACGTGTTAAGCCAAGCGTTGAGACGCAAGTGGAGCCGTAGCATAAGTAAAATTACGGATGTTGACCAAAGAACAATAAAGAAGAATAAACTTTTGCTAGAACCGGTTCCCTTAGCAATATCATAGTATAGATATAAGCTGTGGCAATATTGCCTCGCAAGCTGGCGCCACACACGAGTCAAAGCCTTCAATACATGACTTCACATAAACTACATCTACTTGCTGACAAAGAAAAACGATACAACAAGTTTGAAAGATTAATATTGTGTTATTAACCGAGCGAACGCGAATCGTCTCCGTTTTTAGCTTGGGAAAAAATGTTTTCGTATGTTTGTCCGTTTGTTCTCTACAAGTCGCATTTCTCAACCAATTTTTGTGTTTTGAGAGCAGGTTCGATAATTTTTTTTATTTTTTGTCAATTCAGTTTTTCGAAATGTTTCCAAAAAAGTCATATTTCATCCATGTCGAAAAATGATCAAAAATGTATTAAGCGCGTGGCTTACAGCTCACAGAGCCTAGTATATAATTTTTCAACACACTTGCTCGTAAAGTGAGCTCTAATACATCGCTTTTAGGGCCATAAACCGAGCTATAACAAACGCGTGCAATAATATATAAATCACTAGGTTGTTATAGAATTATCCCTACAATGTTAAATTAGTGCCTTACTGCAAGTTGTATGCGCGAGTAAACAGAACATTCCTAATTTAACCGGGTAATACAGTTATTTTTTTTTTAGTAACAACAAAGAGGTTTTATGCCGCTGAAAATACATAAATATTTTTGAAATTAATAAATGTGTAAGTCCTTAATTAAGTTAAACAAATATTTATTATTATCAAATTATTCATGATTCAGAATATTTTGTTGTAAAATATTAAACTATTTGCATTTTATCACTTAAAATTATAATTTTGAAGTAGGCTGTATGCTCACTGACCTCTTTGTTCGCAAAATATTCTTCCATTGGGCGTGTGAAAAAAACAAAAATAAACCTACGCGCCTTTTCCCATAATTGTCATATTTTGTTTTTGTCGAATTTGTTGCTGTATGGTAAATTACTTTGTATTTTCCTCGCAAATGTGTTGAAAAACGTCGTATGAAACTCATGAGCTTTTGCTCATTGCACACTCGGCTGAGTTACGCCCTCGCCTACGGCTCGGGCTGCAACCCGCAGCCTTGTGTGCAATGAGCAACCTAAGCTAACTTGTCTTGTATGTACTATTATTATTTTAGCTACACTAACATTTGTTTAATAAAAAACCTAAAAATTAATTAACAATTTAATAACAACGTATAATTACTAGGATAGTATTATATTATTTGTGGTATAGTATAAATTCACAACGTATGAAACATTCAAGATTTTTAAGCTTTTGCCAAAACCTCTTAATATTTTTCTAATTTGCTACATCGTCGTTAGTTAATAATCCAACGGAAAAACTGATAGAACTACACGTGAGAACTAAAATAGGTATCATAAATGTAGTTACGTTTAAAATTAAAATTATTTAGTTTTAATATTTTAAAACGGTTGAATAAAAAGATAGGAAATGCCTACGTCGTCTCGGCTTGAAAATGAATAGAGTCATAAATTGAATTTCTTAATGTACGAGAAACCGGAATCAAGATTCAATTTCTAGATATCAAATTCACGTGGAATGAAATTGAACTTCACGAAGAATATGCTACATGTATAATACATATCACAAACTAGTTTAATATGCATTCATTTAAAATATTATGTGTGTGAGTGTGTGTATAGAATAGTCTTTTACTTTTGGTTAATGTTATTTTATTTTTTTCTGTACCGTTAAATATTGCTCGCCAATTTTGCCATTAACAAGCCATCTAATGAGAACCAGGAAAAAATGTTTTAGAAATAGGCTACCTTATTCATTATTGAATGTACGAAATGAACATAAAAGAGCCAGATAAACTCATACAATGTTAGTGCAGTTTCATTCTCCAGAGCACTAAATTTTGAATTTGAAGTTTCTTGTTGCCGTATGCTGTCCTAAACTACAGAGAGGTGATGCAAAGTTAATGCTGTGAGCTTCTGAGCTAAGTTCCCAAGTTACATGAAAGACACATTATCCTCGTTCGAGTAATATTTCTTATCGTTGCATTCACGTCGAATTTTGTAACATCGACCTATACGTATATAAATTTTTTTCTTTTAATTTTCCCTTAGCTTGTTTTCGGGACACAGGTTTAGTGAAAAGTTATAGTTCGGTTGTCTAGACTTTATAAATTCTTCCTATTATTATTTATTTATTATGAGTTATTGTGTACAAGAGGGAACGTATGATTGATAACCTTAATGGGTAAACCTTGACCGCATTACATATTCATCATCATCATCATATCAGCCGCACGACACCCACTGCGTGCTATAGGCCTCCCCTAAGGATTTCCACGACGATCGGTCCTGCGCTGCCCGCATCCAGTGGCTTCACGCGACCTTCACCAGATCGTCGGTCCACCTTTTTCGGGGGCCTACCCACGGAGCGTCGTCCGGTGCGCGGGCGCCATTCAAGAAACTTTCCGCCCCAACCCCAACGGCCATCGGTTCTTCTCGCTATGTGTCCAGCCCACTGCCACTTTAGCTGAGCAATCCTTCGAGCAATGTTGGTTACTTTAGTTCGCCTACGGATCTCCTCATTTCTGATTAGATCACGCAGGGAAACGCCGAGCATGGCTCTCTCCATTGCACGCTGGGTGACCTTCAGCCATCTTATGAGACCCATAGATAGCGACCACGTTTCACTACCGTAAGTCTCACTGCCTCAGTACATATTATTATTGTTTATTGACGTAAAAAGTATGAGAAGTACAAAGTCCAGATTTCAATAATCACATTCTGTGTGTGTATAAGGTAAACGTATTCTTTATTGATATGAAAATACTTGATTCTAATAAGTAAGTAATTGTTATAAAATTACAATCCAACTCGCAATTTCTCTGTAGTTTGTATTGAAACAAAATACTATGATAATCAAGCCCAAACATTAGCAATTAATTAATAAAATAAAACCACCAACCGGTTTTATCAACATTTTGCATTATTATGTCAATGACTCGATGAAGTCAATGACCTCGGCCAATTACTGTACCTTAGGAATCGCAGTATTATACGAAGTCTAAACTATAAGAAAGTCTGTGTGGGAAGAGAACAGACCTGTTTTGTATTCAATAAGGCACTAGAGAAACTGAGGGACAGTAATTCAGTCAATTCCATAGTAGGTACCTACTGTTAAAACGTATACTGGAGCAAACGCCGAGCAAGAAATGGCAAATGTCTCTGTTTAAGTTAAAATCGTAAATTAAATTTATAAACTTTATGCATTGTCGTCCCTTTATTATTAATCATATAGAATACTCTCGCAATTCAAAAAAAAAATTAAAGGTAGATGATGTTTGAATGCGTTCTTCCTAAATGACCGTATTACAGGAAAATAATAGCATATTTTGTATTTAAAATAATTTGTGGTTTAATAAATCTATATTAATAAAAATAAACTTATTCTAAAATGACATCCCGTGACCATAAGTATTTAAGGTAGATCCTATCAATTTCATTAAAGCAGGAATGATTAATCTTAGGACATTTAAAATACAGAAAATACCTTGTACATATCACATAAAACTATAATGATATACTTTTAAAATATTTGTTTTTAAAAATATGACTATGTTTTACGTAGACGTCATAAATTGTTTACATTTACATAAATCAGTATTTAAATTGTATTATGCAAATAATTATTTGCTTATTGTTTTGTTTAATGTAATCTCTTGTGTTTCCGAAAACTGTTTTTGTTCAATAATCAAATAAATTTTACGGAAGTTATTATTAAATAACTACTGTTGTTCGAAAGAGTTCGGTAAAGTAAGATTACAAGACGAAGTTATAAAATGCTTTCGGCGTGAATAATCTTAATATATAAAATCGTAAACTGAATGACTGAATGACTGACTGACTGACTGACTGACTGACTGATCTATCAACGCACAGCCCAAACCGCTGGACCTAGAGATTTGAAATTTTGCACACAGATACCTCATACAGTGTAGGCATCCACTAAGGAAGGATTTTTGAAAATTCTATCCCTAAGGGGGTGAAATAAGGGATGAAAGTTTGTATGAAAGTCCCTCAGTTTTGAAGCTAGGATATTCAAATTTTGTGTTTAGGCTGAAGATTGAAAATTAATAAATACGGGTCTCAGCAATTTTCAAAATTCTACCCCCGAAGGGGTGAAAAGGGGTATGAAGTTGTGTATTGAAAAAAATCCTTCATTTTCGAAGTAAAAATCACTTAATTTATAGTATAGGCTTATGAAAGAAAATCTAACGCAACGTATATTGAAATTGTTAGTACTTCAACCCCTATGGCGATTAAATAGGGGTGAAATGTGTAATTAAATCTAAAAATAGATATGGATATCGTTATTGGGTATTTGATTGAATCAGGCGTCACTTGGCGGAAGTCCCAAACCATTTTGAAAAAAGAAATATATGTAGCTTACTTCCGCAAACAATGTATGCAAGATGCACCGCCCGCCCGCCCGCAAAAATATGCACATGCACACCACAAAATATCAGTGCACAAACCTGCATTTAGCAAGACAGCAACACACCTTGCACCTTCACCAATTAGGCTACTCTACACGTGTTTCGCCCCAACCCGGAGCATCCTCAGGAGTTAGATCGTGCGTAAACCAGCACCGAATGATTCGGTGCTGGTTTACGCACGATCTAACTCCTGAGGATGCTCCGGGTTGGGGCGAAACACGTGTAGAGTAGCCTAATTGGTGAAGGTGCAAGGTGTGTTGCTGTCTTGCTAAATGCAGGTTTGTGCACTGATATTTTGTGGTGTGCATGTGCATATTTTTGCGGGCGGGCGGGCGGTGCATCTTGCATACATTGTTTGCGGAAGTAAGCTACATATATTTCTTTTTTCAAAATCGTTATTGGGGTTTTCTGGTATGACGATTGCGAAAATGACATTTATTTTGAAGTCCAACACGGTGGACATGATTTAACCCCCTAAAGGGGTGAAAATGGGTTTCAAATTTTGTATGGAAAAGAATATAAAATAGACATTACAACTTTAAACTTCGTAGGAGTACGTCTAAAAATAAATAGTCAAACATATATTTGTGGTTTTGAAAATCAACACCTTAGGGGGTAAATGGGGTAAGTAAACATAAAAATCGATATGGATGTCGTTCTTGAGGTTTTATGGGATGGTGATTGCGAAAATGACATTTATTTTAAAGTCCAACACGATGTACATGATTTAACCCCTAAAAGGGTGAAAATGGGGTTCAAATTTTGTATGAAAAAGAATATAAAATAGACATTACAACTTTAATCTTCGTAGGAGTACGTCTAAAAATAAATAGTCAAACATATATTTGTGGTTTTGAAAATCAACACCTTAGGGGGTAAATGGGGTAAGTAAACATAAAAATCGATATGGATGTCGTTCTTGAGGTTTTATGGGATGGTGATTGCGAAAATGACATTTATTTTAAAGTCAAACACGATGTACATGATTAAACCCCTAAAAGGGTGAAAATGGGGTTTAAATTTTGTATGGAAAACTTATGGAAAAAGAATATAAAATAGACATTATAACTTTAAACTTCGTAGGAGCACGTCTTAAAATAAATAGGCAAACATATATTTTGTGATTTTGAAAATCAACCTCTTAGGTGGCAAATGGGGTAAGTAATCATAAAATACTATATATGGATGACGTTATTGAGGTTTTATGGGATGGTGATTGCGAAAATGACATTCATTTTGAAGTCCAACTCGGTGGACATGCATGATTCAGCCACAGGGGACGGAGCGGAAGAGAACGGGAACGGGAACGGGACGGGGCGGGAACGGGAACGGGACTGGACGGGAACGGGGACGGGGACGGGGACGGGGACGGGGACGGGGACGGGGACGGGGACGGGGACGGGGACGGGGACGGGGACGGGGACGGGGACGGGGACGGGGACGGGGACGGGGACGGGGACGGGGACGGGGACGGGGACTGGGACGGGGACGGGGACGGGGACGGGGACGGGGACGGGGACGGGGACGGGGACGGGGACGGGGACGGGGACGGGGACGGGGACGGGGACGGGGACGGGGACGGGGACGGGGACGGGGACGGGGACGGGGACGGGGACGGGGACGGGGACGGGGACGGGGACGGGGACGGGGACGGGGACGGGGACGGGGACGGGGACGGGGACGGGGACGGGGACGGGGACGGGGACGGGGACGGGGACGGGGACGGGGACGGGGACGGGGACGGGGACGGGGACGGGGACGGGGACGGGGACGGGGACGGGGACGGGGACGGGGACGGGGACGGGGACGGGGACGGGGACGGGGACGGGGACGGGGACGGGGACGGGGACGGGGACGGGGACGGGGACGGGGACGGGGACGGGGACGGGGACGGGGACGGGGACGGGGACGGGGACGGGGACGGGGACGGGGACGGGGACGGGGACGGGGACGGGGACGGGGACGGGGACGGGGACGGGGACGGGGACGGGGACGGGGACGGGGACGGGGACGGGGACGGGGACGGGGACGGGGACGGGGACGGGGACGGGGACGGGGACGGGGACGGGGACGGGGACGGGGACGGGGACGGGGACGGGGACGGGGACGGGGACGGGGACGGGGACGGGGACGGGGACGGGGACGGGGACGGGGACGGGGACGGGGACGGGGACGGGGACGGGGACGGGGACGGGGACGGGGACGGGGACGGGGACGGGGACGGGGACGGGGACGGGGACGGGGACGGGGACGGGGACGGGGACGGGGACGGGGACGGGGACGGGGACGGGGACGGGGACGGGGACGGGGACGGGGACGGGGACGGGGACGGGGACGGGGACGGGGACGGGGACGGGGACGGGGACGGGGACGGGGACGGGGACGGGGACGGGGACGGGGACGGGGACGGGGACGGGGACGGGGACGGGGACGGGGACGGGGACGGGGACGGGGACGGGGACGGGGACGGGGACGGGGACGGGGACGGGGACGGGGACGGGGACGGGGACGGGGACGGGGACGGGGACGGGGACGGGGACGGGGACGGGGACGGGGACGGGGACGGGGACGGGGACGGGGACGGGGACGGGGACGGGGACGGGGACGGGGACGGGGACGGGGACGGGGACGGGGACGGGGACGGGGACGGGAACGGGAACGGGAACGGGAACGGGAACGGGAACGGGAACGGGAACGGGAACGGGAACGGGAACGGGAACGGGAACGGGAACGGGAACGGGAACGGGAACGGGAACGGGAACGGGAACGGGAACGATACTAAAATCTCTGGACCAAATTCTGATTATTGTAATAAACTAGCTTTTGCCCGCGACTTCGTCCGCGTGGATATTATGGTCCGCGACACGCGGCAAACGTCTTGCCTCTTCCGGCAGCGCGCTTGGTGGGGACCCGCCCAATCGCGTAAAAACGGCTGGTCGGATCCTGGTTGAATGTCCCTAAGGACTTTCTCTAATATCCACGCGGACGAAGTCGCGGGCGGAAGCTAGTTATATAATAAATTTCAGTCAAGCGACGGAAATGTGCCTTTCATGTAACTTGACAACTTAGCACAGCAGCTCACAACTTTGTACATAATATCTACGTAGTTTAGGATAGCATACACTTCAGTAACATTTCAATAATATTTAACTTCAAAATATTGGGTCCCCACGTATGAAATTGGCGTTATTTTCACAAAAATAGCGAACTTCGTCACTTTAGTATATGATTTAAAATGTTAATCAATTGGTTGATATTAAATAATGACCATCATATAAAACCATCAATAGTAAAAAAATCCTTATTATAGTTTTTTAAACATTAAAAATACCATAAACATTTGAATACTCCTCTTTTGTGAGCAGAAATGATCACTTGATTTGTTTTAACTTAGCTAAAATTTAGTTTTTCGCTTAACCTAAGTTAAGTGGCATACATTATCTTAGTGTTTAAACATCAGTGAATAAAAGTTTTAAAACATTAAAATTAACGGTTGTTAAATAAATTAAGTAAATGTTAGTGTAGATTCTACATAATGCAAAATGCCGATTTCATAATGTAGGGACGTAATTTAATGCTCTGAAGATAGTCAACTGCTAACACAACAAGGAATTGTATGAGTTTATCCGGTTTTCATACAAGTTTATTTCTTTTTTTTATGTTCATATCGTTCATTAAATAACAAATAAGGTAACCTCTTTCTAAAACATGTATTCCTGGTACTGAAATTAATAGCAATATTGGCGAGCAATATTTAACTGAACGGTAATCCTCAGTGATGAGGATTCCGGGTGTAGTGCGTGTCCACCTTCGGCCTTATCGTCACTTAATATCAGGTGTGGTGAAGGCCAAGAACTATCCCGTTGTGCATTAAAAAAAATAACCGAAAGCAGAAGTCTATTGGATAGAATTCAACGGAAACAGAGTAAATGAATAAACATTTTGTTGATTGTTACATTGATACAGAATAATAGATAAGCTGGCCGTGATACGTCCAAGCAAGGTTAATGGGTCAGAATGGCATCATTGCCGTATGTGTACGCTTCGGAAAATATCGGTCAAATGTGAGGTGTATCCTATTACAAGTACATTGATATCTTTTTTCTGAGTGAGGGTCGTCCATTAATCAAGTGAGGTTCAGAAAGTTAGAAGGGGTTCGGAAAAAAAATGACGAAATATCACATAGGAAATATCGCGTGTATTAATTATTGTTTTGTTGAACGAGCTTTAACAACGCTTTTTAACAACTGTCAAAAAACTGTTTACTAAATACGACAAGTAAGAATCTTGGATGAATAAGAATAAACAGACTTCTTATATGACTACTTATTTTTACGAGTAACTACAGCTCAATTTATTGTCATATTTTGTTCGCATAGATAACTTATTGTCGTATCTTTGTTATGTATTATTTGCATTACATAAGTATTTGTTCAACTGTTAAAAAAAATATAGAGACTTGCCTAAGAGATGTGTTTTATTATTTGGAATGAATTATTTGATTATTGGTATGCGCTGCTTTATGATAGATTTAATTGACGCTAAATTCAGTAAAACAGAAATAAATGGAATGCCTAAATATTTTTTTTTGGTGCGTCTAGATTTTTATCATATACTTTTCTAACCGAAAATTTTATTTGGAACATAAGTGCTTTAAAATTGCTTATAATTAATTATTATTTTTGGACTTATATGATTTATCTTTCTTTAAGAAGCATATAATGTTTGTTAATTATTTCAAAATGCTTCTTACGTGTGCAAGTCGTTAGTTTAAACAAAGAGATATGATAATGTCATATGATTATAATTGCAAATATTTTCTGTAAACGGTTTTATCAGTCATACATAAGGCTATGATTACATAAATGCCAAAAATAATAACTTAGTTTTACTGTAAATAAAGATACTTTATGTAAAGTGAAGGTAAAGTTTTTTTGAGCACAACACTGCCTTGATCTGACGCAAATTGTTAAATTTCTATTTCAAAAAATGCTATATAGTAGGTCTGTAGTTATAGTTACAATAACTGTATTTGCAAAAAATAATAACTTTACAAGTTCACATAGAGCAAGCAAAGCTTTAAAATATAATCAAAATTAAAAATTCATTAATAAATTCTGAATTTTTTATAATTATAATTATTACTGATAATAGTAGTTTATGATACAAGGTTGGTAAGGAGGTTTTTAAAACGAGTTGACGTTTTAAATATAAGGGCTTATAATCGTTACGAGTTTTGAAAATCCTTTGCAACCGTGTACCATACGAAGTTATTCAATTTATTTGCGAAAAAACATTATAGGTAAACAAAAACACACGGCATGCGGTAAATTAATTTTCCGCACACTGTACTAAAGCGTAAACAAAAACGCACATTGTGCGATAAAATCAACTTTCCGCACGCTGTACTGTCATCGAAAGCACCCATTTCAAGCAATTGTATTGAAAATGTAATTTTTCAAGGAGGAAGATTGTGAAAACCATGAGATATCGAGCAAAAGTATTTATAGGTGAAGTTCTAAAAATAGAATAAAACCATAAAAATGGTGCCTGATTTTTTTTTATATTCCATACTAACATGATCTAAGAGTTCTAGTGAGCGCGTTGTCTGGTGTTGTGGGAAACTCCCGAGGTTTCAGCCCAAGGAGTTTGTGTGCTTGCGCAGGCGCATCGTGGTCCTCCATGGTAGACTGCTATGGAATGATTCTGTTGCCTGGAACAAAAAAGATAAAAATTATGTGACGTTTCATCTTGAATCGTTTCGTGAACTAAAGCACTATGTTTAAATTAATTTTTTTTTTGTGATGCCTTCCGTAGTCGAGTGGCATGCTCTTTGGTTTTCATAAAGTTGGTATGACTTTGGTAATTTTATTATTTTATGAACCAAACTTTTCTAAGCCTCAAGTTTGTGATACCATCGTCGTTGTTTCTCATTTCCATAACATAACAATAAAAATACTAGGGATTAAATGTAACTGTTTATAAGATTTCTTGTTGCAACAAGTCCGCCTTTACTGATATAAAATCAAACTCGGACTTTACACATGAAAAGGAAAACGGTTAATGTAAGCAAATATTAGTTTTTAGGGTAAAACGGGTAAAACCCGAACCCTATTACTTAGACACCACTGTCCGTCTGTCTGTCTGTGTGTCTGTCACCAGGCTGTATTTCATGAACCGTGATAGCTAGACAGTTGTTTTCACAGATGATATATTTCTGTTGCCGCTATAACAGTCTCATACAACAAACGTATTTTTTTTTGCCATTTTTTTGGTACGGAACTTTTTGTGCGCAAATCAGACTGGCACTTAGCTGGTTTTTATCTATTTTATCACATAAATACTTATCTGTCTATCTAACGAACCTCTGTTAGTCAAATAATACTAAAAATGTTGTTTGAATATTCATAAGTAGTAATAAAAAAATCCACTTTATTTACTACTGTAGCTAGAATCTATAATTAAAAGAATGACATTGTAGTTTGCAAGAAGACAAAAGTTAAAATGGTAATGTTTCAGCAACAGTGCATTTTTTGTAACTAATTTTCAGTATACAGCGTGCTGCGTGTTACAAAAAAAATATTGCTATTTTCGTTATTGACAGCTGATTTTCTTTCGCAATTTTAGAGTTTGTCCCATAATAGTAAAAGTTGTGTAGTTTAATGGTCCCTATCTACCGTATTCGGCTTTAAGATTTTTTTTGTAACACGTTATATTTTGTATGTGTATAATATTACACTTTGTTATTTAATACAAATCTTTTAATGTAAATAGATATAAGTATATTCTTATTTCCGAATTGCCACTTCTGTATCCATAGCACGAACATGTATCGAGAAAAAAAACGCGTATAAAAAGTTTGATAATTTTGGAATTTTGCACATCGCCATCTATCGGCGAAACGCGAAATGAAATTTCTTACCAAAAATACTCTATCGAGTACTTTTACGCAGGTTTTTTTTTCGTAGATTATTCGTGCTAAGGATACTGGTGATATAGAAATAATAGAAGAATCAACAGAAATGCAACACGAATGTTTATAGCTATTTTCATTGACTTTCTACTGGGTTGTAACAAGACCCTCAACGAAGCCGAGGTCTACGTATTCTGCCCATCATTAGGATCATTTCTGTCCAAAATTATTGCTGGGAAACGATTTAATTTTTTTGTTTAAAAAAAAAACATTGCAAACATTACCACACAACGTAACGCGTACAACAGACCGCGGCGCCTACGAGTGTATGCTACACAGCTGCGTGCAGCCGAGTTAAAAGCAGCTTTTATTTTCGTGCTCATCATGAGATACATTGAGTGATGACGTTTTGAAAATACTAAAAATTTTGATAATGTTTATTTTGACAAAAATTAGGAAATAACGAATAAAATGAGATTTCATAAAAATTTAGATTTTTTTTTACTTTGACCTTCAATAACTTCGAAGCTATTGGTTTCCCAGGTATAGTCTAAAAGACAAAAATGATCCTGATGATCGGCGAAATGCGTGGACTTTGGCTTCGTTGAGGGTCTTGTTACGCCCGGTATAGGTATTTAAGTTTAATAATAATAATATTAATAATCATTTATTTGCATAAAACATAGTATATAAGATGTTGAGTAAAGTTTTTAAAACAGTACACATGTTTTACTAAATATTAATAGCATGCAAAAGTAATTAAAAAATAGTAAGTTATATAATGTCAATGCGGTCAATAGTACCATCCGATAAAATACAATGTCCTTAAAATAAATTAATATGTCAAAGATGAGTAGTAAATGTCAGTCAGAATAATTAGGTAATTAAATAGAATTATTATACGAGAAAAAATCTTTCAAATCATAGAAACTTAGGTTGGTAAATTTATTTTACGTTACTACAAAATAACATGATCAAGATTGCTTTTCGGTTTAAGTAACACAAATAAAGAGCATCCATCAGCAAAACTAATTTCTAAATATCAAGTTAAATTCCAAAGAGGTATTTGGACCAAAGCGAAATTCCTGATAGAAGTAACTTCGTGCGTTATTTACTTAAATAATGTAACTCTAAATATAAAAAAATGCAGAGGACATTGACTAGGTAAAGTTATCGCGAAATCATCATCATCATTTTAACCGCCCCTGTAGTCTAGTGGTTCGCCCACCCGTGTAAGGATCAGGGGTCCCGGGTTCGATTCCCAGAGGGGGTACAAGTTAAGGCTTATTTCAAGTCCGCCTGGCTAGCTACCACCATCTTACCTAAGTCTGACGCCATAACAACAATTAATTTTTTTTTTGTTTTCCGGCAGGGAGGTAAGATAGTTCCTTAATGACGTGGATTCCGGGTGTAGTGCGCTTCCACCTTCGGCCTTATCGTCACTTAACATCTCTTTATATCTCTTTATGCTCCGAAAACACCTTAGCCCACTTCGTGTAAAGGTGAGGTCCGAATCCGTGGGAAGTAGACTGTGATAAAATGCTACAGTACTTCGCTTCGCGGAGTCTGCCTCATACCGGAAATGTTGGTAGGTATATAAAGTTCGTTGGCTTTAAAGGCTTTTGCTATTCTACTGCTAACAACATAAACGTATCTCTGATAAGGAAACATGCTTGACTACTTTTTGCTAAAACTTTTTGCGGGTGTTTTTTTTGTAATTTCTCGTAAGTTTGCTAATTACACCTAAAGAGACAAAACCAATTTTACCAGCATAAGCCAGGCCCTCTCTAAACATGGTGTCGATCCCACTATTGCCGGGTGGATTGATAGCATGTTAAGAGACAGAGCTATACAATTTACTGTGAATGGTACTACCAGAGGGGTAGTAGCTAAAGGATGTCCCCAAGGGGGTGTCCTCTCACCTCTCTTATGGAACATTGTGGTCAATGAGCTGATTTGTTGGCTCAACGACCGCTACTTCCTCACAGTAGGCTATGCAGACGACCTGACCATACTCATCAGCGGATGAGTTGAGAGTGTGATATGTGACCAAATGAGGTCCGCATTGAAGGTCGTCGAACAGTGGTGCAATAAACACAATCTAACAGTGAACCCAACAAAGACGGAATTGATCATGTTCACAAACAAACGAAGTCTAGGCAATCTTAAACTTCCTAAACTGTTCAATACCAGTCTGTCCCTGAGCAAGGAAGTCAAGTATCTAGGAGTGATACTAGACAACAAACTCCTCTGGAATAGACATCTCGAAGGAAAGCTAAACAAAGCCACCATCATCTGCGTTACATAAATTAAGACACCATAAAGTATTCATTATTAATGTTCAATACAATGCTTATTTAAACACAGACTTATTGAATTATAATATTAAATTATTGACCAAAAGCTACCCTAATTGTAATTTCTTAGAAATAAATTCTGAAAACTTTTTAACAAACAAAAATAAATATTTAAATGAATTATGTTTTAAAATTAATTGCCAGATTGATTATATTGTATATTACAACAAATATCTTGCACCAAATCAAATTAAATCTTTTTTGATAAATTGTAAAGTATCAGAGAATCCCAAAAAATATTTTCCGAAAAAAGTATTGATACAAAAAAAAATACCATTTTACTTTAAAAGTAGTGATTCAAATCCTAATGTAATCAACTCGGACAATACGTTTTTTCGTGACTAAAAACCGAATAACCCTTGTGCATCAAAACATAGCTAGTATTCTTAGCAAACGTGACTTATTTCAACAAGCACTAAGCGAACTTACAGATGAACTAGGAGATATTGACATTTTATGCTTAACGGAAACATTTATGAAACAAGGTTCTCAAAGCAATTTAAATATAAATGGTTACAACGTTGCCACAACCTTCTGTAGAACAGAGCGAAGAGGTGGTAGTTGTATATTATTAAGAAACACGTTAGATTACAAAGTTTATGATGTCAAAGAGTCAATTCCATTTTCTTTTGAATGCTGTGTCGTGGAAATTTTACCATATAATCTAATCATAGTATGTATGTATAGAACACCATCATCTAAAATTGACATATTTTTTGAACAACTTAAATTATTACTTAATAGACTATCACGAAAACGTAACAAAAACATTGTATTATGTGGTGACTGGAACATAGACATGCTACAATCTAATAAAGAATCTCAGGAACTGACTAGTATTTTAAGTAACCACAACATGGTTAATCATATTAAACAGCCGACTCGAAAAAAAGCTTGTCTGGATCTCATTGTCAGCAATATTAATGATACAGTTATACCTAAAGTGCACTATAAATGTTTATCAGACCATGAGACATGCCAGACTATTACTTTTGAACATCAGACCGTGCCAAAGTACCAAAAAAAACAAAAAATTTGGTTTGAAAAAAAGCGTGATATGAACAATAATAATATTAAAAAGTTTATTGAATGCATATCGTCATTGTCCTTCAATGAAGTTCTACAAGAACAGGACACTGAAAAAGCCTTCAATATTTTTCATGACCTATTCAAACTATTTTTTGACCTCTGTTTTCCAATAATAAATGTTAAAAAAGTTGCGAAACCTATTAAAAATACTTGGCTGACTAAAGGTATTAAAAAATGTTGTATCCACAAAAGACGGCTATACCTTCAATATAGACTAGATCCATCTAATAAGAATGTAAAGAAATCTCATTACATTTCTTATACAAAAATATTAAAAAAATGCATTGATCAGGCACAACGTAACACTAATTCTCGTTACATTTCGAATGCAAAAAATACTAGTAAAGCAGCGTGGGATGTAATAAAATATAATATAAATAGTAAAGGCATAAAAAATGACATTGAAGAAATAAAATTAAATGACAATTCTTATATTAATGACCCCGTAGAAATAAGTGACAATTTTAATGAATATTTTATTAAGGAGACTAACGAAAATAATTTTGAATATAGATCTGACTTACTTAATGCTACACGTAATGTTTCTATCTGTCCCAATAGTATTTATCTGACACCAGTTAACGAAAACGATATTTATAAGATAATAATGAATCTAAAAAATACATTTTCTACCGGTTACGATAACATAAGTACAGATATCATTAAAAAAAGTGCCAAGTATATTTGTACTCCACTTACTCACATAATTAATATGTCCCTTGTCCAAGGTCACTTTCCTACAGCATTAAAACGATCTGTGGTTAAACCGTTACATAAAAATGGCGCCTATAATGAAATGTGCAATTATAGACCAATCACATTAATTCCAATAATGTCAAAGATTTTTGAAAAGGTCATGTATGATAAAATGTATGCCTTTATCACACTTCATAAAATACTCAAGGAGGAACAATTCGGTTTTCGGAGAAGCCGAAGCACAATTCTTGCTTGTTTTAACCTAATAAAACATTTGACGCATAGCCTTGACTCTAAACTGAATACGTTAGCGATATATTTAGACATGTCCAAGGCATTTGACTTCGTATCTCATAAGTTACTTTTAAATAAATTAGAAAGATACGGCGTAAGGGGTAATGCTCTGGCCTGGTTAGAAAGCTACTTAAAAGATCGGATTCAATGTGTAGAAGTATCTAAAATGGAAGGTAAATCTAGGAAATCTTTAACGTCTGAATATCGACAAAATAAATGTGGTGTACCACAGGGAAGTGTTTTGGGACCACTTCTCTTCCTTCTTTATATCAATGACTTACCAAATATTACTGATCAGACATGTATTTTATTTGCCGACGACACAACCCTAATTATTAAAGCTAAAGATGATGACATTGAATATAAAGCTAATGCTGAATTTAAGAAAGTGGTACAGTGGTTAGAATCTAATAATCTTAAAATAAATATTAAAAAAACAAAATTTATACATTTCAAAACAATAAATAGTAAAAAAGATAAAATTGACATACATTTAAATGATAATAAAATCGAAGAAGTAGAAGTAACAAAATTTCTAGGAATCACTATAGACAATCTCTGCAACTGGAAAGCTCATATTGACTCAGTTATAAAAAAACTTGACAGATTTATATATGCTTTGAATAGGATCAGACAGATAGCATCGCAACAATCTGCTCTCGTAGCTTACCACGGTTATGTTTCATCTGTATTACGCTACGGTATCATACTTTGGGGTAATTCGGTGGATGCAATTCGAGTTTTTAAAATCCAGAAAAAATGTATTCGTTCAATATGTGGTGCAGGTTATTTGGATTCTTGTAAGCCTCTTTTCAAATTAATGAATATATTACCAATTCCATGTTTATATGTTTTTGAAATGGGAATGTTTGTTAAAAAGCATTTCGATTTATTCAAGCAAAACAAGGAGAATGATGCATATAGAGGTAGAAAAGGTGAGGATTTATGTACTCCACAACAAAGGCTTAGATTGTTTTCAAAGAATGCCTATTGTATGGCCATTCGGGTATACAATAAAATACCTAATGAAATCAAAAGTCTTACCTTAACTAAATTCAGGACACAGTTGTTTAAATTTTTAATCAACAAATTATATTACTCGGTCAATGACTTCTTAAATGATAAAATAGTGCTAAATAAATTGTGAATGACATTTTGAGAATAAGTATAAGTAATGATTGTAATTTGTAATTGACATTTTTTTAGATATTGATAAATGATTGAATAATTTATAATAATGTACCTAATCTCTTTTAAATATGACAATTTAAATAACTAATAATTATTCAACAAATTTAATGCAGTTTTGACAATTATTAATAATATTTCTTTTGTAAACTTTTGCACGTTGACAATAACAACAAAATATGCTGGTGATTTGTATGTAACAACTAATGTAAACATATTTTTGCAAATAAATATATTGATTGATTGATTGATTGATCTTTTGCCAATGTAAAAGACTACTCGGCAAAAGCTGGGGGCTATCACCGAAAATAACTATGTGGCTGTATAAAACTGTTATACGTCCCATTATTACATACGGAGCCGTTGCCTGGTGGTCCAAAACAGAGCAAAGCACCGTCATCAACAAGCTGCAGAAATTCCAAAGATTGGCATGTTCTGCGATAACCGGCTGCATGCGAACTACCCCCACAGCCGCCCTAGAAGTAGCCCTGGATCTGGCACCCCTGGACCTGTTTATACAACAGGAAGCCTCCATGGCTGCTATAAGGCTTAAACACCTGGGTCTGTGGTACAACCGAGAGGGTCCTCACTCCACATTGTGGAATAATCTAGTGAAACATGAGCCACTAATCGCTGCCCCATGCGACAGGATCCCTAAACAATACATTTTCGAAAAGAAATACCAGATACAGTTACTAGAAAGTGACCGAGATTACTCCGGCATACATGAAGTCCGAATTTATACGGACGGCTCCAAGATGGGGACTGGTACTGGAGCCGGAGTATTCTCACAAGACCTAAATATCAAACTATCACAAGCATTAGGCCAACACAGTTCGATATTTCAATGCGAATGTGTTGCAATAATAAATGCCGCTTCCACGGTCCTGTCTAGAGGTATGAAGGAACTAAACATCCGCATACTGACCGACAGTATGGCCGTCCTAACAGCACTGGAGGCCAACACGATCAACTCCAGTATTGTCTACGAATGCCACCAAGTTTTGGATCGTTTAGCATCCAAAAACAAAGTAATCCTTCAATGGATTAAAGGGCATAGTGGATCACACGAGAACGACGCCGCCGATGAGCTGGCTAGAAGGGGATCTTCCACAATAGTGGCAGGACCCATACCCATCCTGCCACTCCCGTTCAGCCAACTGCGCTCATGGGTAAGACAACGTACTCGTGCTGCACATAATACTCGTTGGGTAGATCTAACAAGCTGTAGACAGTCCAAGTTGGCGATGACCTCGGTCTCGCCGCGGTTGACCTGTAGACTGCTCAGCCTTAATCGTCCAGACCTCCGAATAGTTGTAGGTACACTTACAGGTCACCTAGCTTTAAACCAACAACTATTCATCATGAATGCGACAGACAGTCCCCTATGTAGAGGATGCCTGGACGCAGAGGAAACAGCCGCCCACGTAATCCTGGAGTGCGTGGGTTTGGCCACACACCGGGCAGAAATCCTCAAAGACGTAAGGTCGCTCCTAGAAGCCTGTGAACGCCCCAGGAGGCTTCTGCGCTTCTGGAAGGAGCTGGGATGGCTTGACTAGCCACACCATGCTGTGTTCACGCATAACGGACCAAATGGGAGTCTAAATGCGGAGAAAAGAGCCCATCACCAATACCAATACCAAATACACCTAAAGAGAGTTAATACGATTTGTTATTGTAATGTTTGTTTTAGTTTTCAAAATGGTGGGAAATAGTTCTGGTAAAGCAGATTTCTTAGTATTTCGTTTAACATTTTTCTTTTTATAGATAGGTCAAAAATGCAATTCGAAATTAAATAAAAAGAATATCAGGTATTGGTAAAGTAAGTACATTCAAAAAGATTCATTATGAATTTTCACGATAAGAAAACACAAACTATAGTTCTCCATAGGTAATCAATTAGGAATCAACATATCATAATTTTTTTCTCATCATACAATAAGACAAACTACCCAATTTATCATTTCATGAAACTGTTCTGAAGGCACGTAGTTTAATAAAGGCACACATTCTGTATACATTCTGGATGAAACGCCATTTGCTCACTCTATGCATTTGGCCACAGTATAAATAAGTACCAGAATTCTACGGATTCAGGTCAAAGCGGATTAAATTCTCAGTATACTTCAGCACACATGCAGGTGCAATGAAGTAACGAATATTGCAGGCGGTGTAAGATACTCCTGAAAATATCGATCATATTGTTAAGATTATTGATGTAGGAATAAATCTCTGTGAACCAGTAATAACAGTTTTGAATTCTCAAGAGACAGTCAATGGGTAGCCCTAGTCTAGCCGATGGAACCTTGTCACATTAACATCCACGTTGACGTCATCCGCAACTAAACATTACATGTAACTATAATATTGTAATAGGTAATCTAAAATATTAATTATCGAATTATTATTTTCAATAAGATTGTCTCTAGGTATATAAAAAATACAATTGTTTTTCGTTTTTGAGGTTAAAAACATGGCCGCCAGGTGCATTACCGATTGGCGAGTATAGTAGCAGTCGTGTAGATAGGTACTTAATTATTTCAAAAACTCTGGGATCATCATCTCCCTCCCT
This sequence comes from Agriphila geniculea, assembly GCA_943789525.1. NCBI lineage: Eukaryota > Metazoa > Arthropoda > Insecta > Lepidoptera > Crambidae > Agriphila > Agriphila geniculea. The sequence continues at coordinate 18,070,536 of OX038874.1, forward strand.
CCCGGCCGGCCCTTATCCCATATTTATTTGGGGTGGGTGAAGTATATCCATTGCTGTCACCTGTTATCTTTTTATTTACTCCCTCCACATTCACACTTTTCAGCAGTCCTCCTCTTCCCTTCCATATATCAAAATTCATGTCCATCACTGTAGCAAACCACCGTAGCACCTAGCAACATGCTTTTCAACCTTTTAATTTATAACATAAATGTTCATCATCATCATAATGACAGCTAGGGTTGCCAACCATACTCCGAATAGATTACTATCCTCTATCTCGTGTAGGTGTACTCTATAATCTACGACATCAAATAGAGTACGCAAAAACACCTCCTCTACTTATTTACGTAACTCTTGTGTAACTTTAAGAACGACAAATATTTGTTGAAAGTTATGAAAAATAACAAATAATATTATGTTTTTAAGGTAAATTAGTTATTAATATATTATTTTTTATGCTGCGTAATTAATATATTAATTAAAGTTATTAATATATTATTTTTTATGCTGTGTACTTTATTTAGGTTCTACTTAAATGAAAAAATACTCTATTTGTCTGCCCATTATAGTCTATATACTGCGGGATATAGCGTCTTCCGTGAGAGGTTTTGCCGTATTTTCCATGCTTGGTAGGTGGGTTCAAGATCACAGTGTTGGACCTGTGGTTGGACCGTTTTAATCCTTTCGTCCACCAGGATCCCCCAGCCTGATCCCCCAGGGGGTTCCCGTGGGCTCATCTGTTCATCAGAATCCCCTGCTGTCTGCATAGACAGCAGCAAAGTGGTAGACGTTCCTACCTCTAAATCATTTGACGCCTTCTACGACACCTCTATCTATGAAGGATCGGTGCTATTCTACTATGTCGGACACCACAAGGCGAGTCCATACCAAGAGATAAAATCATCATCATGTGAGCCAACGACACCCACTGCTGGGTAAAGGCAGCCATTACACAAACAATCCAAACCATGCGAGACTGACAAATATTGACTGTGTAACGTTGTACGCGATCTGGCGTGATCAGATATTGCTGGATTGTCAATCTACGTCAGTCTGGCTTAGGGTCGGCCTTTTTTTCGAGGTAAATAGTCCTGCGCTTCCCGGATCCAGTAGATTCCCGTGACCTTAACCAGATCATTGGTCCACCTTGTCGGGGGATCGTCATTTGACGAGCGGTTGCCACTCTAGAACCTTTCCGCCCCAACGGTCATCGGTTCCATTCGCTTTCTGTCTCAGTCACTACCACTTCAGTTAAAATACTGTTGCCTATTTAATCTATGCTTTGGGTCACGATTAAGTCGCAAGCTTCCAGGCGCCGCACGCCTGAGCTGAATCGCAAAGTGACTCATCGACCCTCCACCCATTGCATAACTACTTACTAAACCCGATAGTTTTGCTAAAAGGATCAAATTGATTCAGCTTGCAAATAAACTTGATAACTATCCCAGCCAACTTGATTGAAGTTGATCCATTTGCATATTGGATTTGTTGGTTGTTATTTTGAACTCTATTTGCTCGGCGATTTTTTGTCTCTACTAGTAAAATATCACGTGTGAGTAAAAAAATGTTTTTAAGATCTAATCAGGTTCAGCTTGCAAACACCACTTGACTGAAGTTGATACATTACAATAAGGTATTGGATTTTTGGTTTCATGCTAATCTACGGCAGCGATTTTAGCATTTTACATGAGATAATTATACCTCAACTAACAAAAAATACGTGTCTGAAGTCTGGACATAACAAAATAGGGCACTGGAATAGTATAAAAATGACTTATTACGAATCTATTGTATCTGATTGGAATTCTGCTGGATGCAAAGTAAACCGTTTTAATGCCGGATTTTTGAGATTTTTTATGGTTTTTTAAATAGGTTTAAATAAGTTTCACAATAATTTAGTCTAGAAGTAGTTTGCTAATCAGTAACCATATTAATTAGAAAAATAATTTATAAAGGAATATTTATAACAGCTATCACTTTGTTGATGAAATCATTCTGGCAACTTAGCAGAAACTGGTTAGGTATTAAGTTGCAACTTGCCTTGCAGGTTGTGTGCAATGATTAAATATTATAAATGTACTTGTTTGAACGATAAGAGGCTAGTTTCTTGTCCCACATTTCAATATTTTCCTTACAATATATATATATAGATACTTCGAATGGCATTTGAGTGCACAAATGCACAGATTCATTCTTCAAGTGATTTCTTCCTGCGTCACCTTTAGTATCGAGTTATGGTGAATCCTAAAAATAATATTTTAACTCTAGTTTTTTATTCCTGTACTGACCCGTAGTTTTTTTTATAAATCAAATCTTTGGAATGGCCCCACAAATTTTTTTTGGGTTTACCATGAATAAAATTTAAGATACTATGTTATTAAGAAGAAATTGACCCTATCGATTGGTATTATAAAATGGTATCATTCTGGTGTCAGTCTGATGTCATCAATGGTATCATTTAGGTTGTTCGAGTTTCGGCTGAAATAAGTGATTTATTAAAAAATTTGAATTCAGTTATACTTATTTTTAAATAAAGGAATGTTACCTTTCATTAGCCATCATCAATATTTAGTGTACTTTCCCTCCAACTACCGTCTTTTATTTCCACCCTGTGTAATACATATCAAATTATAAATAGAGATATATATCTAAAAAGTCTGTTTACATGGGTAATTTCATAGGTTATTTTATTATCCACCTAAATCCCCAACCACCCCACCAATACTCATCTAAATAATTAAATAAATAAATATGTTTACAATTAGAATTTTGACAGCACCAACCACCACCAAAGAAAGCTCAAAAAATGTATGGAGGGAACACAATTTTTGACTTCGTAACTTTATTTAGACCTGTTAGGAGGTGAACATATCAAAAGTCCCCGCCCGTAGCCCATATGCTGAGGGGAAGGGGGGTTTGAAGGTCCCATTTTTCGGTTTTTCACATATAAAAATTGTATTTAGTCAAGTTTTTCGATATCTTGCATAGTTTTGTATAGTTTGGTTTAGTTTATATAGTTTTGTATAGTTTGTATAAAAAATATGTCGCTAGAATGCATAGTTTCCGAGATATATATAACCGAAAAATGGGACCTTAAAACCCCTCTCCCCCCCGGCATAGGGGCTACGGGCGGGGACTTTTGATATGTTCACCTCCTAACAGGTCTAAATAAAGTTACGAAGTCAAAAATTGTGTTCCCTCGATACATTTTTTTTAAGCTTTCTTTGCCTGAACTAAAAAAGATTCTTACAATTACTTATTGAAGATTACATGACAGTATTAGAACTAGGTCAATACTTATCAGTTTAATCAACAACTGGCGACCATGTGGTTTTCAATTACTTATAATTTTTACGTGTTTACAGGAACAGATTCTATTTATTTCAGGTCAAAAGTCCGCTCAGAAATAACTTTACGCAGTAATAAAGAAGACGTTAACTCTACGAGAACTTCTTTCTAATTGTATCATTATTCTTGATATATGTATAGCAAGTGTTGGATACTGATTTAGATTCAAACAAAATAATTCACTACCGGCATATCATACTTTGCTTGTCAATTGTTTCATGATTTTGAAAAATATTTGAGCGCATGTTGCCAAGTCCTTAATTAAACTGATGACAATATCAACAATCCATTAGCACAGTATTAGTATCGGCTAATTACAAACAGGACAAGTACTTGAAAAGAGATACACATCCACTTGACCGCCTGTAAATATGCCGATATCGAAACCGCACAGCGATATCAAATAACCGACAGATTTCACATGAAAGGTAAGTACACATTGTATATCACTTGAAACAATGTATTTAATAAGAAACAAATAAAAAATACCTTTATAAAAAAAGTGTGTTTTAGTAATAATGTGCGCTAAAATACCGCACTTTTTAAATCACTAGAACACCAACTACATAATCACACACACGTACAGTAACCCCGCACTTCACGTGAACCAACTGATATTGATTTATCGTACTTTAAGTATTTATTGGTGCGTTACGTCCGCCACTGCGCGTGCGACTGTATGGCGAATATTGTCATCTGCTCGCGCTCAAGCCTACACACCGAAACCACGAGGCGGCTGGCCTTGGCAATGTATGATAAACATAGCATAAAAACAGCTGGTTTACTACAAACGTGGAACTTACAGCATCGACATAAGTGCGGTAAATGTAGCGTAGTGTTACGTTTATTGTGCCGTGCTATATTCATACTGGTTGGAGAGTCAAGTCGGCTTAAGCTTTGTGATCTAAAAGCGATCTTGCGGACCTATAAACTTCTTAACCGAGTTGTTAGTGTTGCATATTTCTTTGGTCAAAAAATCCATTAATACTAATATAGAGGATAATTTTGTTGACCTAGGCATGAACAATAATTGGCGCAGTATACAGGCCAATAATTTGTCAAGGGGGGGGGGGGGTCAATAAATGGACCATGGGTCTATTTTTTGTAAAAACGAGTGTAATGGCTTAAAACGACTGAAAATACTAGGAAAATCATATTAATGTATTATAAATTTTATAATCTATTTATCTTATTATTTATCTCTTTATTTATTTATTTATCTAAACGGATAAATCAAAAACATAGAAAATCTTTAATATTTGAGAGCAGCCTATTTATGTTAATTTCACTATGTCATTACAGTATATAAACTCAACTCAATTTCAACTAATAACCCATGGCTTGTATTATGTGCAATGAAATATAGTTCGTAGAAAAACGTTTTTAAGTTATAAGACTGCTTCTAAGTTATCCCTGTTACCAAATAATCATTGTACAGCGATTGTTTAGTTACAGAGAAGTGCCAAACCATAGAAATAGAATGTCAAAGAACAACAATGTCAATAAACAGATGATCCGAAAACGAATGCATACATTTTATATGAGATACATAAAATATGACTTAGATTTATAAAATATGACTATATTATGGCAAAGGAAATCAATAAACTATGTTCCATACTGTTTTCTTCGTCGATAAATGAATAAATGTAGCGAAATTTGGTTTTAGAGAAATGTGTGGCAATATCTTATTTACCTGTGAAAAGTGTGATTACTTGGATTGTTTCTTTTTGTCGCATCACAATTATTTAGAGCAGAAGATACCATGGCTCCACAATACCTTGATTTTAAATTTTAATTAAGATTAACAAATATTTTAAACAAACTGTGATTGCTCATTTGCTAAGCGGGACGCTAGGGGCACTTACTGTAAAAAATGTTGGCACATGTAACTTGATCCTTTGTCTCTTTTGTACATAGACCGTGTCCGTATGATGTTGACTTCTCTTTTCCACGCTTTGTTGGTCTTCTTGAGCGCAGCGAAAATTTTTCTATGTCTATGTGCCAAACTCTATATTCCAAAATGTTAAACCTAGTACACGTTCAGTGCAAAGCTAAAAAAGCCATCTCGGTTTTCAGAGGCCAAGTTTGTTTCTTTATTTTATTATTCCTTACATAATGTTTGTACCAAATGTCTCATACAGAACCCAAAAAAATATTATTTCTCGCTTTTTTAGAGGTATTTGATTTTGAAGCTGTTTATGTTTCTGGTTTTTTGAAGTTTCTCGCTTTTTTAGAGGTATTTAATTTTGAAGCGGTTTTTGTTTCAGGTTTTTTGAAGGAGGTTTTTCTTTTTTGTTAATTTTGAAGATCAACAGGGTGGAAATGCTTAAAACTCCTAAAGGGCTGAAATAATACGGTAACGGGAACAGGAACGAGAACGGGTACGGGAACGGGGCATGAACGGGTTATGGATATCGTACTAATATTATAATAATGTGAAAGTAACGGAACATTTATATCCTACTTATACAACGTGTTACAAAAATACCCCTAATCCCGAATATGGTAGATAGGGACCATCAAACTGAACAACTTTTACTATTGGACCAACTCTGAAATCGTTTAATTTTTGGAACACGTTTTATTATAAATGTGAAAGACGGCTTCTGACGACTTAGCGCGCGCTAGAGCGCTATCCTAACGTCACACTGTAGTCTGTAGCGCTGAATTGTGTTGTAGGACGTACATATACCAATATACCATTAATAGATAGCCAAGTTGACGACTAATAATATGACATCAATAAATACAAACTGTTTGGTAATAGCCAAATACAAACTGGTTGGTATAGCCTTACAAAGGCCTTACGAATATGAGGGACCATCAAACTATATGGAACCATTTTCCACGTCCACGCGGACGAAGTCGCGGGCGAAAGCTAGTATTAAATAATAACAGCTTAGGTAACTTTTAAAACCTTGTTTAATTAAAGAAGGACGCCCATTTCTGACCTGTTAAAGTTTTTATTTTATTAATTAAATAGACAATACAGAAATAGAGAAAATTATAATGAAGTAAGGCAATAATTACATTTAATTTTAGTATAAACTAGAACATTTAATTGTTTTACCATAACATGATTTTCTGAATGACAAATTAAAGTCAAAGTCAAAGTCAAAGTCAAATAAGCTTTATTCAAATAAACTTAATAATTAAGTACTTTTGAATCGTCTATATTTTCCTACCACCCGTTCCAGACTTTTTTAGCTGACAAGAAGAAAATTTATTAAATACTGGTGTTCTAGTAACAATTCAAATATAATTTTATTATCATTATACTTCAACTTTTTAAATAAAATAGCAATTTGACAGGTCAATGCTTGTAGGTATCGTAGTGATTATTTCCTCTGTGGGTATGGGAAGTGGTCGTTATTATTTCATAGAACATCTCATTAGTACCGATTTGCGTCTGCTTCGTTACGGCCTATACAGCCACAGTACATAAACTTTTTAATGGTCTTTTAGTGATGTGAAAAGAGTTTTAATTATTTTTTCTACAAAACATAGTGCATATTATGTTCTACAATATTTTTTATTTGTTACAAAAAACATAATTATTTTGCTCAAATTAAAAAAAAGAAACAAAGCTTGAAAATTTAATGCTAGTAATAATTAGAATCTCTACCAGTCAATTTCTTGAATTTAACATTTACCGCTTCATTTTTTGCGGGTAAATAGACTAACTTATGGATGTTTTTATAATAAGCTTGTCCTATAAGGGCTTAAGTTAAAAAGAGTTATTATGAATTTGAAACAAATATTTAAGAAAACAAGAATGCCAAAGATTTAATTAGAAAATCTGAAGTATTCTTATAATGTACAGTTAAATTTAGTGTAAGATAAGACGGAGTCATCGATAAAACATTGACACTGTTTGAACTTGACACTAGAATTGGAATTGGATTACACAACAATATTATAAGTAGGTAGCAACAACGTATTCACGTGCCTTATAAGGCCGTTCGCCCACCAGTTCGAAGAAAAGGTTTGTTAGTTCATTCTTTGTACTTTTGATAGCTTTAAATTCTACCTTGCATAATACATAGCAGAATAGCCCTTTTTAGGGTTCCGTACCCAAAGGGTAAAAACGGGACTCTATTACTAAGACTCCGCTGTCCGTCTGTCTGTCTGTCTGACTGTCTGTCTGTCTCTCACCAGGCTGTGAAAGCTAGACATATATTTTCACAGATGATGTATTTCTGTTGCCGCTATAACAGCAAATACTAAAAACATAATAAAATAAATATTTAAGAGGGGCTTCCATACAACAAACCTGATTTTTTTGCCACTTTTTGTTCGATATTAATAACGACAACAGGTAGACAGTTGAAATTTTTACAGATTATGTATTTCTGTTGCCGCTATAACAACAAATACTAAAAACAGAATATAATAAATATTTAAGGGGGGCTCCCACCCATACAACAAACCTGATTTTTTTGCCGTTTTTTGGTACGGAACCCTTCATGCGCGAGTCCGACTCGCACTTGGCCGGTATTTTAAATAATAATCAGTAATTTAACAATTTTCTCTCTTATTCACCTCTCAAGCTTACGCGCACACCAGACATGAAATAAAACACATTTTAACGGATACTAGCGCGGTTTTATTAAAAGTACTTTGGTAATTAGTTGGTATATGATTTTATTTTCCCGTTGAAATGTCGGGAAAATTTCGACGTTACGATTTCTCTTCATTATTTCAATTTTCTCTCTCTCTTTATGTTTTGATGCACCAAAGGTTGCGGTTTCCCCAAAACAAAATACTCGTATTTAGCAGGAAAAAAGATTAGGCTACACAAACATTTCAATAAAAACACACATTCTGTTAATCTGTTCAAACTGAGAATAAAAAGTTTATTTACTGGTTCTTAAACTACTGTCAAGTTTATACTTTTGAATAATAATGATGAATGAATGAAACTCAACAATGGATTAACATTGTACTGGCCAAATACCATCTAATTTACATTGAGCGTATGCATACTTGAATATAAATGGCTTAATATATTGTGATGTGCCTATCTGTAAGAATATACCTTTGGCTTTAAATATTTTGACAATAACGTGAAATTATATAAAAATTTCACAAATCCCACATTTCTGTATCAATATTAATGACTATAAAATCTTATTTATCATTTCTAATCTCTTTTTTCAGCAAATATTTTGAGTACATGATTTAGCTATACATATATAAAAAGTGTTATAAAATAACCCCTACAGCCGACCATGGTAGATAGAGACCATCAAAATGCACAACTTTTACTATGGGACCAACCGAGAAAAAAAAATCTGCTGTTTCGTACAAAAATTAATAACGAAAATTTCAAAATGTATGAAACAGGCTGTTTTATTTTTTGCGATTTCAGAGTTGATCCCATAGTAATATTTGTTCAGTTTGATGGTCCCTAATTTACCATAATCGGCTTTAGGAATTTTTTGTAACAGGTTGTAGAACAGGCTGTAGTGTAGAACATAAAACTTGTATGGTAAATAATAATGTACATTTAACAAATTTAGTATTCGGTTCTCTTAAGATTTGTAATATTTTAAAGACTAACTTACTTTTTACTAACTTTAATTTATATAAATCCGATTATACAAAATTCGAACATCACTAGCTTTCTGACCTTCAATTTACCTCTTATAGCTGCCTTAATACATTATGTAACAGTCATTTTATCGGTTTTATTTTAAAGTAATGTGTCAGATGAGAATTTATTGACTTAAAAATATATTTAATTAAAATAGGATGACAATCTAGTTGCCATCTAGATTTTGTTTGACTGCTTGTTTATCTTTACAGTAATAATAAAAAAATCTGAACAACACAGACCAAACATTAGAGAAGTAGAGCTGATACTGAGGTGAATAAATATAAATAACAGATAAAATACTTAACCCGGTGTCATGTGGGTTTAATAAAATAGGTTACACGGACGTTGGGGATAGGTCATTGTTACTCGAACACTCTTTTTGAGATATTTCAGAAATGTTTTAAAAAAATGGGTAATTTTATATGCTTTTCGCTTTATGTCCTATTTAATTACGATATCAATAAATAATTGAACATATAAAACGTTACTGACTTAGAAATATTTATTTTTATGATTAAAAGAGTCTATAAAGACAAACCAAAAAATGGCGGGTAATTTTGACTCAACCTCATTGACGCATGGTTAAGGCTCGGTTATGCGGAAACATTTGTGTCTGTCTTTTTCTTTACGTGTAAAGAGTATGTAAGTATAACTTCTTCAATTTTTCGATGTTTTTCGTGGTTTTTTAGGGTTCCGTAGCCTAAATGGCAAAAAACGGAACCCTTATAGATTCGTCATGTCTGTCTGTCTGTCTGTCTGTCTGTCCGTATGTCACAGCCACTTTATTCCGAAAGTATTAGAACTACACAGTTGAAACTTGGTAGGTAGATGTATTCTGTTAACCGCTTAACGAATTTAATACAAAAATAAGAAAAATAAAAGATTGAGGGGGGGCTACATGGAACTAAAACTGAAAAAATTTTTTTTCTTCAAACCAACACGTGTTGTCTGTAGATAGGTCTTTAAAAATGACATTGAGGTTTCTAAGACAACTTTTTCTCAAAGTCAACATTTTTAAAGATATTTACCGGCAAAGTGGTAAAATGTGTGTCCCCCCCCCCCCCCCTTTAACTTTTGAAATAAGAGAGTGAAAAATCTAAAAAAAATATATGCTGTAGGTCTTAATAATTACTTTCAACCAAAATTGGTTTGAACGAGATATAGCAATTAGTTTTTGAGATATAGCACATTTTCCAAAACCGCAAATATAACTTTGTCATTCATACCAACACTGTGAAAAACAAAGTTATTTTTACAGACGAAAAATTATAGGTGGTATTAAATATGGTATGGTATAAGGTAACTACGGAACCCTATGGCGCGTGGCCCGACACGCACTTGGCCGGTTTTCACCATTATCTTTAGCACAATTATCTTTCTTGAGTGGAAGTTAATGGAGCTACTGCACAGTACGTTAAAGCGTATTTTGATGTAGAATTCAATACGTTTCCGCAAATATTTACGCCAAAAATAAGACCCTACGTAAGCGCTTTTGATGTTATTCTGATTTTTTTACAATCATCTGTGAAGTTTATACGCAATTTAATACTTGTGTTTCTAGTTTTAAGTGAATCTCTTTAGTTTGTCGTATTTTTTGTGGCTACAACTTTACGTTTTCTATATAAAAATATGTTCCCCGCAAACCTTATGTTCCTATAATGGACCTTTAAAGGTGTATCTTCATACGATCGCTTTCCTGTTCCCTTTCACTATTATCTGACGCATACCTCAAGATATTCAATAGCGCACGCTGACCGTACGCTTTCGCTTTCCTCTTGCGCTTTCAACAGAGGCATGCCTCAGGGCATGTAATAGGGCAAGACCTATCTTCTCAAATATGTTTAATTGGCATGACAGAAAGTTGAACGTGAAAGGGTACGGTTTGAAGGAAATCAATATTGTATTGTTTGCCGCAAGTTGACTTTAAAGTTGAAAGGGAAAGCGCACGGTTTTGACGTATATTGCATGGTGAAGATAGACCATAAGATCATCACACAAACTTATACCCATTTCAATCCGGGATCCAAATTCGGGCATTTGGATTGCTAGAGTTGCACAAAACAAAATGTACTCGTAAGTAGGTACCTAACTTTCATGAAAAATGTTATTTATAAGATTCTAAAGAATTCTATGTTTCATAAAATTGAGTCGGAATATCAAATGCTGTCCACGTATCGTAAAATTACAATCAAATTACATATTTATGAATGCAAAAAAAACCGGCCAAGAGCGAGTCGGACTCGCACACGAAAGGACTCGCAACAAATCACGTTTGTTGTATTGTAATCCCACTTAAATATTTATTTTATTCTTTTTTTAGTATTTGTTGTTATAGCGGCAACAGAAATACATTATTTGTGATAATTTCAATAGTCTAACTATAACGGTTCACGAGATATAGCCTGGTGACAGACAGACGGAGTCTTAGTAATAGGGTCCTATTTTTACGGAGTGAAAACCCCATGCCAGGTTCCATATCCTTTGTACCCCGTACCCATAACCCGTTCCAGGTTCCGTACCGTAACGTAAGTACTAAAAAACGATCGCTATTTTACTGTATGATAGATAGATAACAAAACAGTGGTAACACAACACTTAAAGAATGTAAAAATCAATCAGTTATAATAGCCAAAAATATTGTTTTGTGCAAATGTAACGATTCAATTTGATCCTTTTTTAACGAACTCTGTCATTCTGCTATTTTCAGTACGAACGTTACAGTTTGTATCCGAAAAAAATCGGTCAATGACCCTATGCAATTTCGTCAATGTCATCGAATGCCAGCTGTTCGAGAAAACGAGAGTTCAGTCGTTCTTATTGAATATTTTTTCTCTATCTTCTTTGAAACATTACGTTTTAGATTATTGATTTATTAAATTGTTTCATCTACAGCATTAATAGTGTGCGCGATTTGTTTTTAGGGTTTCGTACCCAAAGGGTAAAAACGGACCCTATTACTAAGACTCCGCTGTCCGTCTGTCTGTCTGTCTGTCACCAGAATGTATCTCATGAACCATGATAGCTAGAAAGTTGAAATTTTCACAGATCATGTATTTCTGTTGCCGCTATAACAACAAATACTAAAAACAGAAAAAATATAATATTTAATGGGGGCTCCCATACAACAAACGTATTTTTTTTTGCCGTTTTTTGGTACGGAACCCTTCGTGCGCGAGTCCGACTCGCACTTGGCCGGTTTTTTTTTTTTGCTTAAATGACACGCTTAAATTGTAAAGAGTTTTTTTTGTATTGGAACAGAAATTAAAATAATTTGCAGGCTGTTAACACAATCTACCTTTTATTATTTTTTATAATTAATAGTAATATAACGAGTAATTTATAAATAACTAACTAATTGGTTGTAAATTGTACTTCTGTGTGGATTTATAATGGTAAATAAAAAAGAAAAAAAACTGTTATAAAACGAAACTAGTCTAATATACTATGAAATGGAAGCAGAACTCTTAAAACAAAAACAAGTACTTACCAAACAACCGGTTTTGTATCTACTTGTTTTATTATAACCGCAAAAAATCGAATAAAACGGACACTCAACTTCGTCCTAAGTCGACTTTTGTAAGAGATTCACTGTAAAGATAATTTAAACAGTTTGTGCAAATCTTGAATTTATAACTTGTCTTCGAAGATTGCGTGTAATTTTTTAACAATTATTTTAAAATAATAATATGTCCTGACGTCTGTAACATAATTTCCGAAATTTGTCTGGCCCTTAAAATTTTAGAAAACTATACGCAAGACAGTGGCGCCTTCATCATTATAAAAGTAATGCTCCCAAAGTACATAATATTATATCGAAAATTCAATGTAGGTACAGATAAAAGCTAAGGTTCTATAGTTTATTTACAAATATTAACTTCAGTAAAATATAGTTCGTTGTAGTAGTAGTTAGCAAAAGAGCAAAAAGTGGCCTGTAGGCACATGAGTAAAAAAAGTGCTGTAGGTACATTTGAATTTATGAACTTGGTAAGCAATTAATTTATTTATAATGATGAGGGCGCCTCTTGAGGGTGACAGTAGCCTTAAACAAACAAAACAGACTATTCACAACTATGAACATAGTTTGCCAGACTCAACCCTGAACATAGTTTACCAGACACAACTAAGCCTAACCGACCTCGACTGCCAAAGTTTGAACGATAAAATTGATTGATTACCGCTTTGAATGAGGCTCATCTCTCAATTTGTTTAAAAAAATATATCAGATTACAGCCTATAAAGATAAAGTGTTATGCGATAATATACTGTTCACGATAGCGTTCCTTTTATTTTAATATTTAGCACACTTAAATAAAACGATACAGTAAAGCCAATAAAAGATTGATAACAGATAAAAAATATGCTATTTTTTATAAAATTTATAACATAACATTTTGTTTAACTGAATTGGTAGCATAAGTTATTTTTAACCAGTTCATAAGTTATTTATTCGTCTGTCCATCAGCCATTTTTGATGTCCCCACTGCTGGGACACAGGCCTTCCTTATGGGTGGATAAGGAGGAAGGGCCATAACCCACCACGCGGGCCCAATGCGGATTGGTGGGTATTAACGACTGCAAATGCAGCAGGGACCAACGGCTTAACGTGCCTTCCGAAGCACGGAGGAGTTCGCGACAGTAAATTTTTGGTCACCCATCCCATGGCCAACCCTTGTGAACGTTGCTTAACTTACGCAATCACTGGGCCAGGCGCTAAACCAATACGCCACCGAGCTTCTCTTTTCCATTTATTCCTACCGTTAGTAAGCAATTAATAGTTGAAGAATTATACAGTTGCGAAATATACAGAACTGTGTTCTTATAATCATGAAGTACTTTCTTTTTACTTTATATCATATCTTTAAAAAACGTCATGTGGTATTTACACGAGTCGATTTGGCAGGCGACTTTAGTCAATTTGCGCTTTATATAGACAATCGCTTGTAAAATCGAATCGCCACCTCAATGAAATTAGGTTTGCGATTAAATTTTACAAGCGATTGTGAATAAAAAGCGCTAATTGACTAAACCATTATCCAATCGTAACAATGTATACACCATAAACTCCTTTGTTATACCCTGTAGGTACCAATCATGGTCAAATACATTAAAGTGCCCTACAACCATGGTATAATGAACTGCCGTTTCCCATGGGCCACGCAGATTAATGCAAATGATGTCATCGCTGTTTGTTCATTCGATCAGAAAACTCATTAAAGTGTCCTTGAAATAATTTAAGATAAGTGCTATAAAGAAAAAGGTCGAAACAACATGTTCTAGTTAACCGTTGAACCAGTGAGACATTTTAACTGGTGAAATTTCGTCATCTGTCAAATTAAAATTTAGTTTCATGTAGGCACCTACTATTTCATGAGGAGTGGATTATAAACAGTAAAATCTTTGAGCAAAGAGTAAAATTGTTTAAAAAAGATCTCATAACAATGCAAATAATAAGGCAACGTCAGATAATATATTAGCTTAGTTTAGTCACTAAACTTTACTGAAAACTTAAACCGAATGAACCCATGATCTAAAACATAGTAATTGAGGAACTTTTATTGTAATCAGAAAGAAAATACCAGAAGTTAAAAAAGGAAACAAGAAGACACTAATTTAATATTAAATTAATCTTTACACCAGAAAATGTAACAAGAACCCTTATTTCGAGACATGACATGAACAATGTATTACAATAACATAACCTTAATTATCTATTTACTATCTTCCATACAAGGTAAGACGATAATAAATATTCTAAACACACTAACCGGAGGCATTCACTTGGAAGATATATAAATAAAACGTTTCCTGACCTGACTGAAATAAACATTTTTATTTTTTTATTATTAAAGCATCGCTAATTCTCACTATTGTCGGCATTTACTAAGTTTTTTTTTTCAAATAAAAGATAAATGCATGGTTTAATAAAAAAGTTACTTACTTATAGCACTCTGAGACAGAGGAAGTCACGTGTCTACACAAGATTACGTCATCTCCGCTAGGTATCGAAAATTACGGTCATTCATCTTTAACTTAATATGTTTCGTTTGCTAAATGCTATAATAATTTTGTAATGAGTGATCGAGAAAAAAATCCTGCATTCTTTGGTGGTTACCAAGGGCGTCGCCAGCCCATGGCCCAAGGGGGGGCAAGTTAATAATAAAGAGGATGAGAAAAATATGAATTGTAGGTGCAGTCAAGAGCACCTAGTGAATTTATTCTAGTTTTGAGATGGGGCAGGATTTATCGGAAAAGCAAGTCAATTGCACGGCCTTAGGGCTTTGGTTATTTGCAGTTGGCTACATTTTTTAACCTCTAGGGGGGGGGGCAGCAGCCTCCCCCTGCCCACCCCTGGCGACGCCCTTGGTGGTTACTATATAACCTTTGCTACTCCCGGAATATCAGACCTTGTTTTCTTGGACCATGGATAAATCTAACAGCTTTATTATGTATGCTAAATGATTCATGGGCGTTCCAAGGGGGGCAGGGGCAGCTGCCCCCCTGGATTTTGTTTACCTCCAACTATCTACTGGTGTCGATAAACGTTCTTTCTTATTTGCCATTTGCAATACAATATATTTATAACTTTTAAAAACCGTGCTGTGCGCCCGTTCTTAACTGACTAAAAATCGCGCTGCTGCGGCCTTTTTAGGGTTCCGTACCAAAATGGTAAAAAAGAAAACCTTATGGTGTGACTCAGTCTGTCTGTCTGTCTGTCACAGCTGGATATCTTGAGAACTACTAATGGTATCAACTTGAAATTTGGAATTGTTTAAGTTGACATTTGCCCAACTATTTTGCAAATAAGAAATAAATAAAAAAATCAATATATTTTTTACAACAGGGACTGAAAAGAGGTATTAAAATTTTGAAGTGGGACTACTAGAGCATGTGGGTTATCATATGAAAGAGCTTTATTTGCAAGTTTTCAATCATTTTTTCTTTTCTCTTTAAACCGCATAGTTTTTGACTTATGATGAAAAATGTAAAAAAAATACCGTTCCGAAGTTTGCTAAGGGAAAAATGAAATAATTCTATGTGATAGCAGTTTATATAAAGATTACAGGAAAAATAAAACGATGTCTCAGTATAGCACACTTTTTTTGGGAATCATCAAATTTCTAAAAAAGTTAAAATTAGTTCCACTATCGGTCGAGAGATGGCGCTGACCTAAAACTGCAATACTTATTTTATTGTTGTACTCTGCAGTGTGGTTTAATGGTGCAAATATGATGGTACGGAACCCTCGGTGCGCGAGTGGCCTCTTGACCGGTTTTATTTATTGTAGACAGACAAGAGTACAAGATTAGTGGATGAAACTGACTAAAAATTATGCTGCGCGGCTATTTACTAACAATAGGCAGGCAGGATTACAAGATAAGTGGATTAAACCGACTGTAAATCGCGCTGCGTGGCCCTTTTTAGGGTTCCATACCCAAAGGGTAAAAACGGGATCCTATTACTAAGACTCCGCTGTCCGTCTGTCTGTCTGTCACCAGACACTATGTCTTTTGAACCGTGATAGCTAGACAGTTGAAATTTTCACAGATGATGTATTTCTGTTGCCGCTATAATAACAAATACTAAAAACATAATAAAATACATATTTAAGGGGGGCTCTCATACAACAAACGTGTTTTTTGCCGTTTTTTGGTACGGAACCCTTCGCCCGAGTTCCGTACCAAAAAACGGCAAAAGTCCGACTTCGACTCGCACTTGGCCGGTTTTTTTACAGGCAAAATTATAAGATTAGTGGATGAAACTGAATAAAAAACGAGCTGCGAAGCCGTTTTCTTTCTATAGACATGCATTTGAGTTACTTAGTTACATTGTTATTTAATATATTTATTTATTTCTCCCGACAACAACCACAAAGTCCCGACATTTTCAAATTTTCTCTAGATATTTTGAACTTCTGGTGTGGCAACCCTACTTGAGAATGTATGAAAAAAAGCCCATTTAAAAAAAATACTTATTTTAATTAATATTTCTTTATTTGACTAGGTGCTCATGAAAAACTGATTTGACCCGCCCTGGCACAGAACCTGGGTACGCCCATGAATTATTTATAATACTGCCGTTTATCATAATGTTCTATTTTTTTATTTCACGAAAATAAAAATTATAATAATAAAAAATTAGAGAATATTATTGACCGAGCGAGCACGAAGTGCGAGCGAAGCGTCTCTGCTTCAGCTTGGGCAAATTTCTTTCGTATGTCCGGCTGTCTGTTCCAGCCTAGAGGTCGCATTTCTCAACCGATTCTTGTGAAATTTTGTGAGCAGGTTCAAAAATTATATAGATTTTTTTGTCGAGCCAGTTTTTTTTAATTTTTCAAAATGGCGGAGACATGTGAAAAAACAGATTTCAGTCCAATTTTCCAGCACTGTCTGTTCTCCTCTACAGGTCGCATTTCTCAACCGATTCTCGTGAAATTTTGTAAGCAGGTTTGAAAATTGTATAGATTTTTTTGTCAAGCCAGTTTTTCAATTATTTCTAAATGGCGGAGATAGTGTAAAAAAAACATATTTCAGTCCGGATTTCCGGCGCTGTCTGTTCTCCTCTACAGGTCGCATTTCTCAACCGATCCCAGTGTAATTTTGTGAGCAGATTTGATAAATATATAGAATATTTTTGACGAGACAGTTTTTCGGAATTTTATAAAATGACGGAGATATTTAAAAAACCATATTTCATTCCAGCTTTCCGGCTGTTTGATCTCCTCTACAGGTCGCATTTCTCAACCGATTCTGGTGAAATTTTGTGAATAGGTTCGATAATTATGTACAACTGTTTAGTTGAGCCAATTTTTCCAAACTAATAAAAAAAATATTTACTCATTTTGAAAAATGATCAAAATTAAAAGCACCATCTAGCTGCGAATACTCACGTACCTACTGTGTGCTTTGAAAACTTCATGGCGACATTTTATTTTATTTTATCGCGAGGTCTACAGCTCACGGAGCCACGTAATATATTTGTAGTAGCCGGTCATGAGCACGGACACTAAACGAAACGCAGGCGCGCCACCTGACAGCTCAGTTTTCGCGCCAATAACTGACAGTGACAGCGCCTCGACAGAGTCGTAACGTCACCGACGGGCCGGATCAAGCTCACTTTTGCTGGGGTCGCCGTGGAGTGAAGACGTCGTTACGGAACTGTCCCACGTTTCGCCTAGTGTCTTAGTTCACAGTTTAGTCCATAGCTAAAGCTTAGTACTAGTTGCATCTCATTACTTGTGATTGTGATTAAATTAAACATTGTTAAATCAACGCTTGTTCTCATTGCACGATACCCATATCTGCCCACATGATGTCTGATGGTTCGGGTCTAAATCCTGACGATCCTACATCAGAAGTGCGATCAGATCGTGCAAATGAGACTCTCAATGAAAATAGTGAAATGCAATGGCGCTGGCGACGCTGTGGCGGGTGCGAGTGCAGCATTACAAGCTGTGAGGTCACTTTATAAAGGTCAGTCGTAACGATTTTATTTTGATTTTATTTTACAACTGAAAAGTCACTAAGTATTCCTGTTGGTTATGATTATGACAAAAAAGAATTGATCGGCGTAGAAATAGGAAAATTACAAAGAAAACGGTCCAGATCGAGTCTTATTTTGTTTCAAAAGTCTTCAAGTGAGTGAATTTAACTAAAATTAAAATGCTAAGTAATTTGTTGTTGGTGACATCATTTACCAGAATTGATACTGGAATTTAGTGCAAAAATAAGGAAATAGAATGAAATCTTTGTAGTATTTAATGTCATATTCTGTGGTAATGTAATGTTAACACTTTTGTGTTGTGTAACTACTTTTCTGTTCGAATTCACTGCTAACAGTTGGTAGATGCATCACAATGTTTCTGAATAATATGTTCACTGTTGGTGCAGTGTTACTGCAGTGTTGGTACAGTGTTGGTTCTGTGTTTGGTACAGTGTTAGTACAGTGTTGGTACAGTGTTGGTACAGTGTTGGTACAGTGTTGGTACAGTGTTGGTACAGTTTTGATACAGTGTTGGTACAGTGTTAGTATAGTGTTGGTACAGTTGTGGTACAGTGTTGGTACACTGTTGGTATACTGTTGGTACACTGTTAGTACACTGTTAGTACACTGTTAGTACACTGTTAGTACACTGTTAGTACACTGTAAGTACACTGTTAGTACACTGTTAGTACACTGTTAGTACACTGTTAGTACACTGTTAGTACACTGTTAGTACACTGTTAGTACACTGTTAGTACACTGTTAGTACACTGTTAGTACACTGTTAGTACATTGTTAGTACACTGTTGTACACTGCTAGTACACTGTAAGTACACTGTTAGTACACAGTTAGTGTACTGTTAGTACATTGTTAGTACACTGTTAGTACATTGTTAGTACACTGTTAGTACATTGTTAACACACTATTAGCACATTGTTAGTACACTGTTAGTAAAATGTTAGTACATTGTTAGTACACTGTTACTAAACTGTTATTACATTGTTAGTACACTGTTAGTACATTGTTAGTACACTGTTAGTAAAATGTTAGTACACCTGTTAGTACACTGTCAGTACACTTTTAGTCATAGTATGGTGAATTTGAGTAAGCTGCTGTTGCCATGTAGAAATATGAATTCAGTTAAGTCACTATTGTTCTTAATCACGAAATTAATTATTTCCTGATATAACAAAGTTTGTTTGATTATCTGGAAAGTGATTGCATCTTCAAAATGTGAGTGAACAAGGTTTTGGAGCGCGTACTGTGTGTTTTATTCTCCGTTTCAGCTGATCTACCAGAAGCATAGAGTGCTGAAAGCGATGGTGTGATGGTATCAAAAGAAGTGACTTTATCACCAAGCGGCGTGAAGCGGCACTGCTTTGCAACTCGTGTCTTCAACGACGTGCAAGACGAAAACGTGGAAGTAGACGACGACGTCGATACGTCTCAAGGATCTCTGCTTCCATCAGGTGATCAGATCAAAGTTTTGCTTTTTTTCTATTACTGTAAAGTTATAATGCAGTCACGACTGAGTGGCAAGCATTTAGTCTGGACGTTCACTGGATATTGGTGATGATGATGATGATGAGAGTGGTGTTGATGACGATAGTGTACGAAGGGCAGCTCAACGATGACGTTGCTAAAACTTATAAGGTAAGGTCTAACATACTTCATCGTAAAGTCTAGAGGAATGGCCGAACGAGATGTTTGCCCATCGTCCCCTGTGCTATGCGATGGTCAGTCATAAATAATGTCCATGAATCTCTTGTTCACCTTGGATGGAAAAAAACTTAGAGAAGCTGTACAATCACTACCGGTTCGCGAGGGTATGCGCCGGTATGTATAAAGGTTCGTGGATAACTGCGTGACCTGTAAGATAGCCAAGTCTCATTCAGGTAAGATACCATACCATGATACCACAGTGCACATTGATGCTACTGGTAAGCTCAGTGGCAAGAGCGATAACAAAGAAAACTTCTTCGTGATGATTGACGCATTCACTAAGTATGTTTTGCTCTTTCACATTAAAACATAGACTCTAGGAGCAGCATCAAGGCAGTGGAAGACAGTGTGGCGTTGTTCGGTTCTCCAGCACGCATAAATTGCCGATCGAGGTCGCTGTTTCGCCAGCAAGGAGTTCCGTAACTTCTGAGACAGTAAGAACATACATCTTCATCTTATTGCTGGTCATGACGAGCTAACGGTCAGGTCGAGCGGATGATGAGCGTTCTTAAGTCTATGCTAACTGCGGTAGAGGCTGACAAAGTTAAGTCGTGGCAGGATTCACAAGGGGAGGTGCAACTCGCTTTAAATTGTACCGTCAATCGAGTTACAAAAGCTAATCCGTTAGAATTATTAATTGACCGTTCCAGGTCATAGAGATTTTAGATGGAGGCCAATATGTTTTAAAATCCCTTGTAAACAAGCGTACATACAAATACGCTCATGATCGCTTGAGGAAGATGCCTGAGGGCCAGGTACCCATTGAGATTGTAGATGAAAGTGAGATAGATGACTAAGTTGCGTTTAGTTGAATTTCAATTATGTGCCCAGGTTATCAATTCGTCAGGTCGGAGACTGTACCAGAATGCTGTAGCCGTAGCCTAATAGAAATCGGCGTCTACTTTGAGTAGTCCGTGGGTAGGCGGTAGGCAGTAGTTCTGGGTGGTGCAGTCGGGACTTGCCTAGTACCAAAGATCATAGAGTCATGGGTTGACTCGTGCTTCCTGTGGGAAGAGTGTAATGGGAATATGTTTTCAAAAGCTATAGTGATAGCTGTAAGACTGCGAATGTGATACCTGGTGCTCTTTCATTGTTTATTTTTGTGACTGTGTGTGATTCGATATTGAAATCGAAATAAGACTCAATGGTGCGTGGCCTCAGCTATCTTTGGTATTTGAAAATCAAGTTTTTTTGTTTATAGTCCCTATGAGTAGGCGTCTAAGTGCCTAGTTTGTAAGTTGTGCTTGTTGTTCTCGAACAAAAGCTGTGCTGTTCTGTTTCTATTGCAGATTAACACACGAGGGCGTGCGTCACGCAGGACGGCCGTGTAGTAGCCGGTCATGAGCACGGACACTAAACGAAACGCAGGCGCGCCACCTGACAGCTCAGTTTTCGCGCCAATAACTGACAGTGACAGCGCCTCGACAGAGTCGTAACGTCACCGACGGGCCGGATCAAGCTCACTTTTGCTGGGGTCGCCGTGGAGTGAAGACGTCGTTACGGAACTGTCCCACGTTTCGCCTAGTGTCTTAGTTCACAGTTTAGTCCATAGCTAAAGCTTAGTACTAGTTGCATCTCATTACTTGTGATTGTGATTAAATTAAACATTGTTAAATCAACGCTTGTTCTCATTGCACGATACCCATATCTGCCCACATGATGTCTGATGGTTCGGGTCTAAATCCTGACGATCCTACATATTTATACCTATAAGCATATCAAAAAATGAAAAAGTAAGTAATTTTGGTTTTGTTTTTATTTAGTTTATTTCTGTCTGTTCATATATTTTATTTCATGTTCAGCATTAATATTATTGATTCCCTGCTGGAGTGCTGGTCATATCATAAGGTATTTAAGTCTCTCCCAAAGACGATAACTTAATTAGAATTAAAATATATTCAAATAGGTATATACCAAGCAACCCTTTGAAACATTTACCTATTTGGAAATCTTAAGTATATTTTGTTGAAAGTTAAGTTAGGCGCCTGTTTGTTTAAAAATGGCAAAAGTGGACTTCTTCAGCTTCGCCTTCTCGATTTTTCCAACTACTTAATTCAAAATTTTAATAATTTAATTACAATTTTATCTAATTAAGTATTTTTATCTATAATTTTTTATACTTACCTATACTTTTCACGAGATAATTTCATTTCAATTTAATTTTAATGCGTGAGAAATTCAACTGTAATATAATATTAAAACTTTTCTTTTGCGTTTTTTTCTCGTGATAGGTAGCACGCACCTTGACTTGTATGCAAGCAATGAGTATTATATAATACTAGCTTTCGCCCGCGACTTCGTCCGCGTGGATATTAGAGAAAATCTTTAGGGAACCTTCAACCAGGATCCGACCAGCCGATTTTACGCGATTAGGCGGGTCACCCACCACCAAGCGCGCTGCCTCGCGAGGCAAGACGTTTGCCAAGACGCAAGACGCAAGGCGTTTGTCGCACGAGGCTTGCTCGCTCGGTGGGGACCCGCCTAATCGCGTTAAAACGACTGGTCATTCCCATTACCGTTCCCGTTTCGTCCCGCTCCCGTTCTTGTTCCCGTTACCGTCCCGTTCCGTTGCCGTCCCGTTCCGTTGCCATCCCATCCCGTTGCCATCTCGTCCCGTTGCCGTCCCGTCCCATTCCCGTCCCGACCCGTCCCGTTCCCGTCCCGACCCATCCCGTTCCCGTCCCGACCAGTCCCGTTCCCATTCCCGTTCCCATCCCCGTCCCGTCCCTTTCCATTCCGTTCCGTTCCGTTCCCGTCCCGTCCCATTCCGTTTCGTTCTCGTCCCCGCTCTCGTTTTCGTTCCCGTTCCCGGTCCCGGTCCCGTTCCCGTTCCCGTTCCTGTTCTCTTCCGCTCCGTCCGTTCCCGTTCCCGTTCCCTTTCTCCCCGTCCCCTGGGGCTGAATCATGCATGTCCACCGAGTTGGACTTCAAAATGAATGTCATTTTCGCAATCACCATCCCATAAAACCTCAAGAACGACATCCATATCGATTTTTATGTTTAATTACCCCATTTACCCCCTAAGGGGTTGATTTTCAAAACCAAAAAATATATGTTTGACTATTTATTTTTAGACGTACTCCGACGAAGTTCAAAGTTGTAATTGCTATTTTATATTCTTTTTCCATACAAAATTTGAACCCCATTTTCACCCTTTTAGGGGTTAAATCATGTACATCGTGTTGGACTTTAAAATAAATGTCATTTTCGAAATCACCATCCCATAAAACCTCAAGAACGATATCCATATCGATTTGTATGTTTACATACCCCATTTACCCTCTAAGGGGTTGATTTTCAAAATTACCAAATAATATTTGTTTGCCAATTTATTTTTAGACGTGTTTCTACGAAGTTTAAAGTTGTAATGTCTATTTTATATTATTTTTCCATACAAAATTTGAAAACCCATTTTCACCCCTTTAGGGGGTTAAATCATGTCCACCGTGTTGGACTTCAAAATAAATGTCATTTTTGCAATTGTCATACCAGAAAACCCCAGTAACGACATCCATCTCTATTTTTAGGTTTATTTACACATTTCACCCCTATTTCATCGCCATAGGGGTTGAAGTACTAACAATATCAATATACATTGTGTTAGATTTTATTCCATAAGCCTTTACTATAAATTAAGTGATTTTTTTTACTTCGAAAATGAAGGATTTTTTTCCATACACAACTTCATACCCTTTTCACCCCTTCGGGGGTAGAATTTTGAAAAACGCTGCGACCCGTATTTATTAATTTTCAATCTTCAGCCTAAACACAAAATTTGAAAATCCTAGCTTCAAAACAGAGGGACTTTCATACAAACTTTCATCCCTTATTTCACTCCCTTAGGGATGGAATTTTCAAAAATCCTTCCTTAGTGGATGCCTACACTATATGAGGTATCTGTGTGCAAAATTTCAAGTCTCTAGGTTCAGCGGTTTGGGCTGTGCGTTGATAGATCAGTCAGTCAGTCAGTCAGTCATTCAGTCATTCAGTTTACGATTTTATATATTAAGATAGGCACCTTTCAAGAAACTGCAAAAACTAAGCGCATGGAAGAGTTAGAATTAAATTTGGCTCTCAAAAGAAATCTTTTCTTTTTGACAAGCTCAGCGTAGGTAATCGTAGTTATAGGGCGTTCCAGTCTTGTGCCTAGGGCCCCGAGTTTCCTTGAGCCGGCGCTGCTCAGCACGCACTAGAGGGCGCTAGGGTAATGATTGATATGATGATACCCGGGCGGTACATGAGCTAGAGACGCCTCTGGTCACGTGTCACGTTTCAGGTGTATTTCAGACGCGTTTATTATGGAGTTAGCCAAAAATTTCCAATTATGTACCTAAATTTTGCGTTTAAGTAATGTGTCATACAAAATATTATTTCTTATTCGACATTCTATCTGACTGTTAAGTGCAATATATTTTTATCCTCTACCATGCACCCATTCCCCTTTCTCCTATTTATTTTTTCTCATTCACCCAAGCGGTTGTTGCCTGGAAGAGATTGCTATGTAGCAATAGGGCCGCCTATTGTGTGTTTTCTTTTGTCTTTTGTTTCTCTCTGTACTTTGTTTTATCGTGTGCAATAAAGTGTTTATTATTATTATTTTTTGAAAAAGTCTAACTTTTCACAGCCTCAATTATTTATTATTATTATTATTGTATCTCGGCTGGAAACTCTCGGGAAGAAGCCCGGTCCTTTTGCCAGGCTTGCGTGGGGACATGGGTCCAACACGTAGAGGCCTTTTGAGACTGTTTTAATATAATGTAAAGTATGTGATGCACATGCCGGGAACCGCTCCCCACTACACGCAAAGGTGCGCAGACGGAAGCGGACCCTGGCAGGTACATAGACTATTGCGAGTGTGAGAATACATAAAAATAAATAAATGGGCTATTGGATGAAAGGATAGTGGGTTGGAATACTGGGCTATGGGGTGAGATTACGGACTTCCGCCTTTTCCTACATCTCACAAACTCGAACCGTCGGCGGAAGGTGGCTCGCCGCCCGCTAGATGGGCAGCCCAAACTGGTCAGCAATCGCCGACCGGGGCGCAACACCGGCGCGGGCGACTCGGGGTGTAGAGAGGTGTACACCGCTTTCTACCCACTGTACAAAGGACAGTGTGCCAACTCGCGTCTTACGCATGTTTCACTTCCACTCTGCGAGCGTATAGCTCTAACGACTCCACCCTGGACGGCCGGCGAAGGCGAGCCAGGGGCGGGAGTCCGCAGGCCCCCTTGGGGTCCACCCCTGCTGCGGGGACGAGGGCCTGGATCGACTCCCGGGAGCACTCGGGTCCGTGGTGTCGCTACTCACCAACAGCTCACCACAAGCTGCCCTGCGGGCTTATTATTATTATTATTATTACTATGTACGCTTAAGAATTCACGGGTCAAAAGTGACCCGGTCCTTTAAGGCTTGCGTGGGGATATGGATCCAACACGTAGAGGCCATTTTTAGCGACTTTAATATAATTTGCATGTGGTACACCTGCTGGATCTAATCTCTGACCACATCAGTTTAATATACTCAGAGACTATCCCCAGCAAATGTACAGGAACTATGGAATCTGCTGGTAAGTGACTAGTAGGCTATTGGTTTGGGATTTGGATGGACTACGATTTGGACTATGGAAAGAGACCTACCGGACACCTGCCTTATCATAGTCTCTGGACTGAAAAATTGGCAGGCGGTGACTAGCCAAGGACTAAATGGGCTCTCCAAATTAGCTGCTATGGCAAGAGAGCAACATCGGTGTCCTCGGCTGCAGGGTGTAGAGAGGTGTGCACCGCTTTCTACCCACTGTACAAGCGACAGTGTGCCAACTCGCGTCTTATGCATATTTCACTTCCACCCTGCGAGCGTATAGCTCTAACGACTCCACCCTGGACGGCCGACGAAGGCGAGCCAGGGGCGGGAGTCCTCAAGCCCCCTTGGATTCCACCCCTGCTGCGGGGGCGAGGGCCTGAATCGACTCCCGGGAGCACTCGGGACCGTGGTGTCGCTACTCACCAACAGCTCGCCACAATATTATTATTATTATTATTATTATTATTATGTATCTCTGAAAAAAAAAACGTTATTTTCCCCCTGATTTTATCGTGTGATAAAACTAAAATAATACATTTCTTTGATTTTTTATTTCTGTTCCATCATGTTTTTTATACGTGTCCGCAGTGATCAAGCTCAAATTTATCAAAATCGGTACTCTATTATTCACATCCTATTAAAATGTTCCCAACCACAACTATCTATTTCGACTCAAATAAATTGTAGCTATTTGGACGAAATCGTTATATATGAACCAGAAAAATATAAAAAAGTGCGAGTCGGACTCCCGCACGAGGGGTTCCGTAACAAAACACGACAAAAAAATGACATTTGTTGTATGGGAGCCCCTTAAATATTTATTTTTTTCTGTTTTTAGTATTTGTTGCTATAGCGGCAACAGAAATAATACCTATACATGATCTATGAAAATTTCAACTGTCTAGCTATCACGGTTCATGAGATACAGCCTGGTGACAGACGGACAGACGGACAGTGGAGTCTTAGTAATAGGGTCCCGTTTTTACCCTTTGGGTACGGAACCCTAAAAACAGTTGATAGTTACCAAAGCTGTCACAGACTAACTATATTGTGGTTCAGCTAATGGCCCAGCTAGTATGCAGCAAAGCTAGCTTAAGCACAAAGGGGCGTAACGAGACACGTTTAAGTTCACGAGTTCCATCATGGGCTATTTACATGGGTCGATTTTATTAACTTCGGCCTAGTTGACTTGCCATTTATACGGTCGATTTTGTATAGTTGTGCGGCTTTAGTCACCCGTGTAAATCCCACATGTCTTTAGTGGAAACAGGTTAGAGATTAACATTAGTTCTTTTGTTTTTTGCAGACGATTATTCTCATAGTTGAAAGAAACCGGCTAAGTGCGTGTCGGGCAACGCGCAGAAGTGGTGTCTTATACATCTTTCAAAAGTTATAAAATATGTATATCAAGTGCCGTTCAGAGTAAATAATAATAATAATAATATATTTATTTTCTCACACAATATATAATAATAATAATATATATACAAATATCACTTACATTTAAACTATTTATTTATTTAAATTCTGATTATCGTGTCATCTTCATGTACCTATTTTTCTGGTAATTTTACTCACATTTTTAAATTTTCACAATGCTATATATATATATTTAAAAATATACTAGAAAAAAGTTTACTCGCCACCAGGATGATTCTTAATCAGGACTCGAACCCGAAACTTTTGGCAGTCCAGCCCAATGCTCTATCCATTATTTTTTTTTTTAGTATATTATTTAAAATTGACCTCCATTATTTATACTAATAGGTTATTAGAATGAAGCTAAAGCTACCCATTACTTATCTTAATAATTTAATGCTACTCAATATGGGTACCTTTTAAATTTGTTAAAAATTAAATATAATAATAATAAAAAGTTAAAGTTGGATAAGAGAAAAAAACTTTCTTTAATCTTGTATCTTTATTAGTCAACAAGTTAAATTAATACTAAAAATAATATTAATCTTATAATAAGCACTAATTATTATCACATCGCGTTGAATAATTTCATTTCGATATTAAATTATATTCATTACAAAAACGTATTACATAAATAAATTAATTTATTGCTTGGTTTATACAATAACAAAACATTTAAAGTATAGGTACATATTATAATACAATTTTTAAATATTTACTTATTGTGATTTTTAACTAAAGAAGAATAATTTATAAAAATAATTAACATTCGGTTTTAACGACATATAGTTTAGGTAACTATTTTAATTCAACTTAATAAAAATGGCGTGATTTTTATATGGTTTTTTTAAACCATCAATGGCACTTATTAAGTTTCATACTTATAACATACAATGCGATTAAATTAACTATGTACAAAAGAAGGACCAAATAAATTCAGATCGTTTGTGGTACAAAACGATGTATTTTATAATCTGTAAAATTTACTTATTGCCATACATACATTCTCGAGTGAAGTTGCCGCTTTTGTTGTACCAGGGGCCCTATTTTTGAATCGATCGGCTGGCGTCGAGCGCTCGTTTCTACTGATTTTCGTTCGACATCTCATTGTTTTGAGTATGTCGAACGAAAATCAGTCGAAAAGAGCGCTCGAAGCCTGCCGAGCGATTCAAAAATAGGGCCCCAGGGCTTTGTCACTCCGCGTGCGTGTATGAAGCGCTCGGCGTCCAAATTTCATATGTCAGAAAAGGTAAGACGTACGCAATAGAAAGAGAGGCAACTACTAAGTGAATGTTTTGGAGCGAAGGGAACGCTGTTCGACCTGAATTGCACTTTATTGTATCGGAGCAAGGGTTGCAATTTATTTAAACGATTTTGAGGAGTGCAACTTCTGTACTATTATCTGTTTTGTGGTTGTACATAGTTAAATTAATCACATTGTAGGTACTTAAACATATTTTTTTTAAGTTAATAACAACATAAATATCCTGTTCCAATTTTAAATTAAACAAAAAAAATCAGAGCTATGTAATCGACTATTTTATTCGTCATAAATAAATACCCTTATTGGACTAGTTACATTTGATTTAAATCTGATGCTGTCTTTGTATTTCTTTCAGCAAATAAAAGAGACGGCATTAGTTTTAAGCCAGAGAATCTATTACAAAAAATCATCGTGACAAGCGTACGACGTTCGTACCAACCCGTGGCACTATTAACTCATGATTAGGTTCAATATCAAGTAAATTGAACGACGAACTCCGTCCGACTATCGTGTTCCTTTTTTGTAATAGGTCTATTAATAATATGTCCAGGTTTTATAATAAAACTTATATTTGTACTTTATCATATTAAGTGTAAGCCTTTTCATCATACTCATCCCTCTAAGTTAAGAAATTTAGACCACAGTAAAAAAATGTCGTGTGCGTGTAGTAGTGAACCCGCGTACTTAAGGCTATTACATAGGCCAGAATTAGCAGCTTAATAACGTTCGAATTAATATCAAACTAAAAGCTTTAAAGTTAAATTACAGTACGAGGCATATACTTTGAAATTTTTTCAAAGGAGTGGGATAAGTTCGCGCATGTGCTCTCGTAAGCGACCAATAGCGCGCGCCCCTCTCCCGCCGCCCGCGCCCCTCACCGCTACGCATGCCCAAAATACGCATTCCGCGCAATCCCTACCCGATTTCAAGACATTTGCCTCGTACTGTACAAAATCAACGAGTGCTCTATCGTGGTGGTTACACTGCGTCGCATTGCCTGCGATCAAGAGGTATTTCTTGATTTTTAAAACCTTACTTTCAACTTAAAAATATAATACTTACTACCTACTTATTTTACTATCACGAAAATCATTTTTTAGAAACAATCGTATTAAGTATGAATTTCGAAATAATTTAGTTACGGTCTTTAAATGCAGCTACAAGGTGTTTCAATATTTTTTAATACATTAATAATTTAATTTAAAATTTAAAGAAAATTAGTTCATTGAAGTTGAAGATACATATAGTCTAATTCCAAAATAGTTGAGAGAACAAGTTTCTAATGCTGAATTAGCTTTTTACCAGAAAAGTCACGTGAAAATAGCTATTCTTACTTTTATAACACTTTTCTCGCTGGTAGAGGTGAAAAGATGTATATTTAACTTGAGACCAAATTTTTGTGATGTGGTCGTGCCTTTAAATCACTCACTGTGCGCTCGTCATTCAATTCTAGACTACTTCGCTGGTTAATGATTTAAAGTCGGCACACACACCACAAATTGACTTTGGTCTCTTGTATAACAAATAACTAAGTATATAACGTTGTCTATAAGCATTTTGTTTTACGATTTAAAAATTAATATAAAGGTACATAAATAAGTTTCAGGATCACTGCTTAGTATTCAAGGTAAATATTTTTTTAATTAAATTAAAGTAACTGAACTAGGTAATTATAGTTTAACTACATGCTTTTGTTCAATCACTTTTTCGTACTTATTAGTTATGACTTAAAATAAAGAAGGCTCAGGATAAGCGTCGTAAACTAATCTAAAACTATTGTTTTAGTAGGTATGTGGCTTAAACGTGACATAGAAAAGTATTTCTGTGTAAAGCATAGCAAGTAAAAGCACATACTACGCACAAAATCTTAGACTTAATTTAATAATGTGCGTGACAGCGTGGCAAAAGATTAAAAGTTTAAAAGTACTTGCCGATGCAAAAACAAAAAAAAAATGCAAAATTAACGAATCAAGGCTATAGAGATAAATTAATCGCAAAATTCATTTTGCAATTGCTAGTTTAATTTAATAACCCTGTCATTATTATGTTTATCACAACTTTTCGATGCTTATTTTATTACGGGAGGTATATATAAAAGCACTTTAAATTTGATGAAAACAGATATAAAGTTGTATCAGCACTTTAAAATAATAACAGATTTATAAGTTAATATAATCACTACAAAAATAATGGTTTGCACTATAACCACAGAATAGATATACCTAAGTACTACCGTACACAAAGGAAACTCTCCGCCCCGCCCCACAATCAATTACCTCGCGAGCTTATTCAATAGCCCTAGACTTCTCGCACATAGTTGCGCGTGTGCAAAAACGTCACTGTCTAGCGTCTGTGTTATAGATATTTGAAACGAGGCGCTCGTATGGAGTGCCCTGGGTATGCTATAACTGTGTCCCAACTCCGAAACCAGTTAGTTTCCGAGCGCAAATTAAAATGTCAGATTGACAACTGTCAAAAAGAGATGGCAAGATAACAACTTGTAGCATAATGAATACACGTCAGCAGGTCGGTTCTGGCACTTTGCCGGCTGGCTACCGCGGCACGCTCGCTTCGCTCGCTCGACTCGTGCGTTTTGGTCGCAATGGGACCTAACCTCCTCCTCGCTCGCTACGCTCGCTCGTCGTCGTACCTAATCGTCTATTTACCAAAAGTCTACAAGTACTAATCTTATAAAAAAAATGTAAAGTGCAAAGTATTAATTTTAAAGCTAAGCATATTTATAGTGGAAACCATTATTTATATAATTAATTCAATTAATTTTAAAGCTATACATTTTTTAAAGTGTTTGCATTATTTTCAAAGTGCGTTTATATATTCCCCTTTTATTACCTTACCAACCTAAAAAAACAACGAATCACAGTTTGGATCCGTCTAATACTGCTTTCTCTTTCTTATTTTTCTCTTTATCTAAATCCACCGTTTTCAAAGGACCATGTTTCCAATCTGCCGGGCAGCCATATTGTCTGACGTCATCCCACCACTGCTGTTTACCGTCAGCCCAAATGATGTACACGATGTTAGTTCCCACCAGAACAGCAAAGCAGACCCAGAAAGCCGCTCGCCACTGGACTAACGTAGACTGTGAACAAAGTGTTACTTTAAGCACGCGCAGTCTGCACACTGGCGTCGCCATTGGTAAAAACATAGTGTTTAAATAAAGATATATTGCTCGCAATAAGAGTCCATTAAACTAACGACAGGCTAGACAGGCAGAAAATATTGTTTATGTGATAAAAAGTACCACAAAGCTTGTTTGGAGTGCACTTCAGGGAGATAATTCACAATTTCGTCTTTATTTAAGCGCTATGATTTATTTCCAATCGCGCTGCTAGTGTCCAGACTGCGCACTTTTAACATTAAAATACCTGTAAGATTTGTTGCAGTTGGGATGTTGACAACTTTTTTTATTTTATATTAGATAAATTACCTCTCAAAAAAAGAAACATTGGTAAAATAATTATATTTCGCTAGCTTGAAAACTGTCCGAGATATCACAGTGTGAAATGCACACAAATGGACTCGCCCAAACACGCTCCATACTAACGGCTACTGAATTATGACGTCACGCCTCAGTAGTTTGTATGCAACTCGTAGGAAATTTGTTCGGCAGCTATATTAAATATTGTGTTTATCAAAATGGTTTCTTAGACAAATCTGCGATACATTTTACGAACTAATAAAAGGTATCATTTATTTTAATAAATTTTATACTTTTTAAATGGACTTGTCCACCCAACGTTGAAGGGTCATAAAACAAATAATATGCAATATAAAAAAACCAAGAGGTATACAAGCTACTCTAAAAGTTTAATATGTTTACGATTTTTATTAGTATTTCGTTATTTTATTCATTAGTCAACATCCCAATTGTAAATAGGTAGGTGAAAATGCTCTTGAACATGCCCTGTTAAGGCTCTCATATCGGTCAAGTAGCGCCGCCAATATGTACATTAATTTTATTACACGTGAATTGACGTAAACCAAGTCAATATTAAAAAACCGGCCAAGTGCGAGGTGGACTCGCACACGAAGGGGTCCGTACCAAAAAATGGCAAAAAAAATACACTTTTGTTGTATGGGAACCCCCTTATATATTTATTTTATACTGTTTTTAGTATTTGTTGTTATTGTAGCGGCAACAGACAGAAATATATCATCTGTGAAAATTTCAACTGTCTAGCTATCACGGTTTATGAGATACAGCCTGGTGACAGACAGACAGACGGACAGCGAAGTCTTAGTAATAAGGTCCCGTTTTTACCCTTTGGGTACGGAACCCTAAAAAAGGAAACAACCAGGCCCTCCTAAATTGCCTCCAAATTCTCTAATATTTTTTGAATAATCTTATTAACATTTTTCATTGTTTGTATTAGTTTCGAAAGGTAATAAAAACGACGGTGGCCACTTTTGGTTTCAATGGATTTTAAAACTTACAGAAATAATTCTTTTCAGCTTATTTTAGCACTCGCATGACATTTTTTACCCATATTTTGTCAATTTTTTCATTAAGTATATAAACGAACAAGGCAAAATACACAAACACACATAAATGTTTGTGTTGTTTGAACATTACATAAACATTGGAAAACAAGCTAGTGAAATAACATAATATAAAACTGTACCCATCATTCATTGTGTTGCTATTATTGTATTCTGAGTATGCTTGACTAATTTATTTATTTCATGGAAGATTTACAGAAAACCACATCTAGAGAGAATAAATTGTCAAATTCTCATAATAACTGTGAACTTATGATCGTTCAAAGATATCTCATAGCATTTCAATATCACTTCGACTAGCCGTACCTTATGAACGTCAAATAATTTATTCTAATAATTTTGACATACAAACCAAAATTTAGATTTCATTAAGCTTAAGCGCCCCGTTACAAAGTAATTTTCAATAGGTATCTATCTACTTTACTAAATTCTTAAAATAAATTAAGGCAAAGTGACTGGCATACCGATACGGCTTCAACTTAAAATGTAAGGAAACATCCAATTTTCTCTCCCCAGGAGCTAGTGAAATGGCTTTCCGATATTCAATTACAGAGGCACCAACTCCACTGCTTTTGACAGGAAAATTTTCTAAAGCATCAATTAGACTTCATTGAAATAAACACGAACTAAATACCGAAGATAAGAACTTCGACGTCGGCAAAGTTGACGACAACTCGTATAGATTTTGACGGAGAGATAAAAGCATTCACAGACGCGGGTCTATTGTAAGCTCGAAACTTCGAAAATAAGGCCGACATTTTGAGGAGATTAAAAATGTTGTCCGGCTTGTTTCGAAGTTCGGCGGAGGGAACAAAAGTATTGAAATCAAAAAGAGAATCATTAGGAAGTTGTTCGCGCTCTTTGTGAGGTGAAAAGTTCAGAAGTTACCGAAAATATTCAACCGCGATAAAACCTAACCTTGTGTAAAATTTATAGGGAAATACCATGACTGGGCCCATATTTATAAACCGCTCTCAACGTTGAGAGCTATCTTGATATAGGACTTGAGATGCTCTTCTTATATTAATAGCATCTCAGGTATAATCTCAAGATAGCTCTCAAAGTTAAGAGCGGTTTATAATACGGGCTCCAAAGACTTTAGTAGTAGGAAAATCCTGTTGATTAGGTGGTAGGATGTAGGAGTAGAAGATACATATAATTTTCTAGATATTGGTAATATCATTCCACACTTTGACTTTGATCATAAGACAAGAGGAATATTGCAAAGATAATTTATACACAATAATTTATTTATAAAAACCAGAAAATACTTTTTTATTAATGAACAGAATTGAGTAGGTATCTGAAAGTTGTTGGAATTTCCCAGGTATAAGATTTAGGAATGTCTTTTCCTAGATTACCTATTTGTACAGCGGACGATCTTTTACCGTCTTACGTATAAAAAAAACATACTCACATCAGGTGTTAAAAGTCCAATAAGATATGGTGTGATAATGCCAGATATTGTAGAAGTACCATTGATCATAGCAGTCAAGGAACCTGCATAGTTTGGCGCCAAATCTAAAGCATTCACCTGTAACAAAAGATAATTATAATAAAACTACAGATCCTCATCATCATTATCCCCGTGCGTCCTTCTCTTCCATTCCTCCCCGTCACTCGTCATCTCCTCATCCACTCCCTTCACATTTATATCATTCCGCACACAATCCATCCATCTTTTTTGCGGTCTTCCTCTTACTTTCCAGCCCTCAACATCTAAACTACAGATCCTAATAATTTGTAATAATTGCGTTCATGTCCAGGCTACATTTTTGTTTCCAGTAATAACTGATTAATAAATCAATTATTTCTAACAGTGATTAATAAATCACTTATTTCTTTACTAGCAGCAGCCCGGATTCGTACGCGTGACATTCGAATAATTTCTAAAGAACCTATCGTAAGTTTTAATCTAGGGACCTTATTTTGCAAGGCGGCGAGCGCTTGTTTACCGCTCATTTTCATTCGACAGCATGGCTGTCCAACGAAAATGAGCATTAGTTAGTGAAGTACAGAGACACAACTTTATTTAACCCGATGGGTAAAACTGGAACTAAGTGTTATTACACGGTTACATAATTTACGCCGTCGACTACATAGGCTACAGCGACGCCATTTCAGGTACAGATAAGTTAGTATTTTCCAAGTGCGTGTTGTCAATAGGGAATATGCATCAATTTTTTTTTATCAAAATCAAAAGTATAATGCATGAGAAAATCAACTGTAATATTAAACTTTTCTCGTGCATAATTTTTCTCATGATAGAGTTACTTGAAGTTAGCACGCAGCAGCACATGCCGAAAATCGGTGATACCCCCGAGCTTATAAATCATTTCATCAATGTTATAAGGCAGCCTCAACATTTTTTGTTTACATCATATTTAGAGACGCGAAATCCGATAAATTCTCTGACAAAATGATAGCAGCTGGATATAGATAAAATGATTTCCGCCTCATCGGGCACCGATAAAGGAATGATGAAGCACCCCTCGGACCGTTTAATATATTCGACCCTTGTTCGGTAATCGCTCAAAAAATGCGCCGGCTCGTAAGATATTTATCTAATGAATCCGGTAATACACTGGTTGAATTCATGATTTTGCGAACAGAAAAGATAGATAATTTTATATGATAAAAATTGGAACCAATTTTGTCGTGTTTTATCAATAGGTTTTGAGATGACGTCATCAATAATTTCTTATACTTCAGAAATAGATAGTTACTTCTTTGGAATGTTAACAAAATATTGAAGTGTTAGTCAAGTAATTTTAATGTAAAATAGATTTTATTAATATTTTTCTTTTTGATGGGGCTACACGGTTTGTTTTTCCAGGCGACTTGCTTGGAGATTCGTCTTTAGTAGAATACGGCTTTTTATCAACAGTCCCTTGGAAAACCGAATCGCAGACCTAATTTCAATGAGGTGTCTATTTGATGTCACAAGCGATATCGTGTAAATGCTCCATAAAACTCTAAATAACAATTTAGACATCTAAAAAAGATTCTGTAAAGCTGAGTTTGTTGTCTCTTATCGTTTTCTAGGAAGATAAGATTCACTTGTGCCAGAGTGTTTTCTCTTCGAAACTTAAGTATTTTATTTGAAAAGTTTTGTTACTTTATCTTTTCACTAGATACGAGTATTACTTTAAAAGAATGAATATAAAGAAATGGTTGACTAGCTTTTGAGGTCATCGCATTTAGTATTGAGATTTATTAAAGTAAAGTAAGGAGGTTCTCACATTGTTGATTTTGTTTTTCCATCATAATCATAATAATTTCTTCACATCAAAAATGGCAGATAGGTACTTATAAAAAAGGTGCTCATATGTTTCAAAAATGGCATGCTAATTATTAATACACAAATCTATACAAATTCGGTCACATTAGTACTTATTTCACCATGCTATACTATGTCACTGCTCCATTGTGCTCTTCAGTGACAGGCGTGTCGATTCTCTAAAAATATCTTGTCAACGCTGTCACATATACGCTAGCGCTTGAACGACGAGCTCGCCGATGGTCGGCGATACTAAGTACTAAGTATCGGCGTACTAAGTATCGGGAATTTGTCAATAAAACAAAAAATACAAATTATTCATCTAAATTTATTTTATCGCCTTCAAAGTAGGCCCCATCGCTTGCAATACAACATCTCCACCGCTTCACCCAGTCTTCCATACATTTTTACCGACTTCAAAAGGAGGGAGGTACTCAATTCGACCAGTTTTTTTTTTTTTTTTTTTTTTTTTTTGTATGTACACCGATTACTCGAAGACGGCTGGACCGATTTAAATGATTCAAACGTTATTACATTAGATAAACTTGCAAGTTGGTCCCATTTTTTTAAATTTTGAAATCGGTTCAGTACTTTTCAAGTAATCTTGAAAAAAGCACGAAAATAGTATGATTTTGCGTGAACTACCTCGATGATCAGTCGTATAACTTTGTTTATGAACTGAATTTTTTTGTTGGAAAACGGATATCTTAAGTGTAGTTCTTTAACCGACTTAAAAAAGGAGGTTCTCAGTTTGACCCGCATGTATGTATGTTTCTCCGCGATTAACTCACGTTTGGCTGAGCCGATTTTAATTGCTACCTAAATAATACACCTACACTACCTAATACAAAAGGTACCTACACTAAAAATAAAAAAATAAAAAATTGTTTAAAAAAACAAAAACCGACTTCAAAAAACCTACCTCTAAAAAGCAAGAAATAATATTCGTAATAATAAAAACACGTCTATTGAAGTCGGGTGGGGCTTTTAGAATAAAAAAGGGATTTGTACTCCAGCCCCACCCGACTTCAATAGACGTGTTTTTATTATTACGAATATTATTTCTTGCTTTTTAGAGGTAGGTTTTTTGAAGTCGGTTTTTTCATAGGCTATTTGCGGTATGGCCTTTAACTCATTCAGCGAATTTTCTTTTATGGCTTCTATCGACTCAAAACGTTTTCCTCGAGGCGGTAATTTTAACTTGGGAAATAAAAAAAAGTCAGACGGAGCCATATCAGGTGAATACGGTGCTTGGTCGAGAACTTTTGTTAAATTTTTCGCTAAAAACTCTTTCACTATAATGGCTGTGTGTGATGGTGCATTATCATTTTCCATTGTAAAAATCGCCGAGGACTCAAAACTATCACCAACAAAAAGTGTAGTTTAAAACAAATTTAATGACAGATCCCGCTCAAATTTTGCGCGCTTAATCAGTACAGTGCTACCAACATGCAGTAAAAAAATTAGAACGACCTCTTTTACGCGGGTCTTTTTATTGACATATTGCCGATACTTTTTACACAGAGTAGTATAGGTAATACTATTATAGGAATAGAGAATTAATCATACCTTCATACCACTGTAGAAACCACCCATAAGCGCCATGGATGCGATGAAATAAGCGACCGCGGCATACCGGTCGCATCCGGAGTAGGAAGCCAGTATTATGCAGATAGCCGGACCCGTCGCAGCTACAAATTATTTTTCAATAAATGAAACAGAATTTATAAGGAATCATGTCTGAAGAAAATTAATTAAAACTTAACCGGAATCTATAGAGCCTAGCTTCAGACTATTGAACTGTGACACATTTATCTTCACGAGTGACCATAGAAGATTTTTGTTTACTCTGCGAACTTAGAATAATAACGCCTAGAAACCTATTGCAAGCACAAAATACGCGCAAATAAAACTAAGCCATATCTGGCTAAGGTTTATGTATCTACGCTTTTCTAAAACATAGCGTTAAAAGAGCATAGATACATACAGCTTCGGGGGCCATCCATAAATGACGTCACACGAATTTCATAATTTTGACCCCCACCCCCGCCCTTGTCACAGCTGGTCACATTTGTGAGACCCCCTCCCCTAGTGTGTCGTCACATATTTTACAATTTTTCATCAAGAAATAAATTGGATTAAAACAGCAGTTCTGAAATTTGATTTATTTCAATTTCTATGATTTTGAAATGTGACGTCACATTTAGGACCCCTCCCACCCCCTTGTCACACAATGTCACACTTCGTTGACCCCCTCCCTCCCTCTTAACGTGTGACGTAATTTATGTATGGCCCCTTACACACAAGGATAATGAAGATGGCACGCGTTTACGCTTATGTTTTGATTTAGACGCGGCTTCTAGGCGTTGCGAAGTTAATCTGTGTTTACACTGTGAAATAGGCATTATGTAAAATTGAATGTATTTTCAATTTCTTTCCTACATTCAAAAGCTTGGAAAGCTATAGGCCTGTTACATAAAAACAATCATGATAAACGGACGATGTTCGTCCCATTACGAGACACTCTTAACTCACGTATAAGAATAAATATAAAGTAAATTGGACGAAGAATTGCTTCCGATGTAGTAATAGGCCTGCTGTTGTGGGTAAACGGGTAAAATGTCGGCGTGTTGTCGAATTTCTTTCTTTAAAAAATGGGCCATGTACTTAATTAACTTCACTCAGCCACGTGTAGATATACATCTAAAGTTATTTTCCTTAACAAAACGGCAAAATTTTTCCTTATCATATAAACGGTTATAGAGAATTTTATTCTTAAATAACTGTTGGTTATAAACATTATTACAAATTGCTTACCATTACAGCGCTGGAACAAACTAAATATTTACTTCTGCAATAGTCTGTTTATTCGTTATAAGTTACTAAAACTCGCCGTTTGACATTTAGGAAATTTGCTATTCTAGATATAGAGGGCTATAACTAAGTTGTGAATGACTACATTATTTTACCTTCTTTTGTAAACTCCTCACACGTCCTACAAAATGATTGTGAAAAAAGAAATATATGTAAGTAGCTTACTTTCGAAAAGTAGGCTACATATGTTTCTTTGTTAAGCGGAAGTAAGCTACATATATTTCTTTTTTCACAATAGTTTGGGACTTCCGCCAAGTCACAGAATACATAATAGTACAAAGTACAGAACATTCACTCCGCATGGTCATTTAAATAAATAGCGACTCTTGCTCAGACACAATAAAGTGCAATTCAGGTCGCACACCGCTTCCTTGCGTACAGTTATATTCACCTACAGGTTGCCTCTCTTTCTATCGCGTAGCTCTTAGCTCTTCTAACAACTTTAGGGTTGT
This sequence comes from Agriphila geniculea, assembly GCA_943789525.1. NCBI lineage: Eukaryota > Metazoa > Arthropoda > Insecta > Lepidoptera > Crambidae > Agriphila > Agriphila geniculea. The sequence continues at coordinate 18,110,082 of OX038874.1, forward strand.
CTTCTTCTAATCCTTCAACGCTCGAGCGGCCCCATCGGGCCGCACAACACAACAATGGAAAATCTATTGTCTCATTTTCTGTGCTTGAAGGATTAAATACTTTATTACAAGTTTTGTGTTTATAATGTGTACCTACCTACTTAAATGTGAAAAAATTACGTTTCAAATAAACCTAGGCTAGATGTGCAGTTAACGCCACATTAGACTATGTGTTAAATTTGAGGCAGTCTTTATGCCACCGCCACCATACTGTTGCCGGTTACGGAATCCTTAAATCCAGAAATGTAGGTATTTAGTTAAGTAGGTATAATTCGCACAAAAAAAAGAATTAAGTAGGTGGGTACCTTAGGAAATTTGATCGAGAAAAATAGTCACGACCCGCCTTTGAATATAAGTACCTATAACTACACGCTTTCGTACCTATAGTATAGGTTACACCTACTTATCAAAAATAGGTATGTACCTACTCATAAAAATTACGAGAAAAATAAACAAAATATAAATTTTTCTTATACATTTTAGAATCTTTCGGTAAAGCGAATAAACCGGTCAAGATCGAGTCGGACTCGCGCACCGAGGGTTCCGTACCATCATAATTGCACCATCAAACCACACTGCAGAGTAGAATAATCAAATTAGTATTGCAGCTTTAGGTCAGCGCCATCTCTTGACCGATAGTGGAACTAATGTTAACTTTTTTAGAAATTTTATAATTTCTAAAAAAGTGTGCTACCTATATTGAGACATTGTTTTATTTTTCCTGTAATCTTTATATAAACTGCTATCACATAGAATGATTTCTAATTTTTCTCTTTGCAAACTTCGGAGATAAGGGGGGGGGGGGACGGTAATTTTTTTATATTTTTCATCATAAGTTGAAAACTATGTGGCCTAAAACAAAAAGAAAAAGTGATTAACAAGTTGCAAACGGCGTTCTATCATATGATATTCCACATGCCCTAGTAGAACCCACTTCAAATTTTTCAGACCCTTTTTCAGTCCCTGTTGTAAAAAAGATATTTATTTTTTTATTAATTTCTTATTTACAAAATAGTTGGGCGAATGTCACCTAAAACTATTCCGAATTTCAAGTTGATACCATTAGTAGTTCTCGAGATATCCAGCTGTGACAAACAGACATTGGCGGATCCAGGGGGGGGCCAAGGGGGCCATGCCCCCCCCCACGAGGCCCATTACCTTTGCGGATAACATATTGAACTTGCATTGAAAAAAAAAAATCTTATTGTTTTATGTAGGTAGTGTCAGTGCCTCTATATTTATTTTTTTAATCATAAAACGTGGCTCGAGTAGGGTTACCATTTGACAGACTATTGGCGCATTTGACAAGCATTTTACGGTTTCAAGGCTTGCGGCTGGAGCAAAGCAGAGACAGGCATTTTTTTAGTGACTCTCGCTGTGAAATCTTGCGTACTATGGGCAACAGCGTCGCTTAACCAGTTTGCAACAATATTCGTGTGCGCGCGTATCGCCCGTGCACGAACTAAACGTATGTGACAGCGGGCGCGACGTGCAAGCGATTATAACCTTAGCAGTGGTTAGGCGACGCTGTTGCCCATGGTACATGCTCCAATTACGCAAGCCTTGCTGCGCAAGCTACCCGTCTGCCCGGATGAAACCACATATTACAAGATTAGTGGCTAAAAATGGCGCAGCACGGGCCCCGTTTTTTACTATAAACAGACAAGATTAATTGATGAAACTGACTAAAAATCGCGCTGCGCGGTCGGTTTTTTACTATACACAAGCAAGAGTATAAGTATAACAGTTGTAACTGACTAAAAATGGTGCTGCGCGGTAGTTTTTTAACTAAAGACAGACAAGATTGGTGAACGATACTGACTAAAAGTGGCGCTGCGCGGCTGTATCTTTTACTATAGACAGACAAGATTAGTGGATGAAACTGACTAAAAATCGCGCTGCGCGGCCGCTTTTTTGACTACAGACAGGCAAGAGTACAAGTACAACGGATGAAACTAACTAAAAATGGCACTGCGCGGCCGTTTTTTACTAAATACAGATAATATTAGTGAATGAAACTGTCTAAAAATTGAGCTGCGCGGCCATTTTTTTTACTGTAGGCAGGCAAGAGTACAAAAGTACTAGGAATGAAACTGACTTAAAAATGACGCTGCACTGCCATTTTTTTTTTACTTTAAACAGACAATATTAGGGGATGACATGAAAGTGACTAAGAATCGCACTGCGCGGTCTTTTTTGACTAAAGACAAGCAAGAGTACAAGATTAGTGGATAAAACTGACTAAAAATCGCGCTGCGCGGCCGTTTTCTTAACAAACATTTTTCTGAAAAATCTGGCGTTTTGTGCATCCTAAGGCATCCTACCTTACATTGATATCTATGTAAGGTAACCCTAGACCCGAGGCTCCGAGGGCCCCCCCCCAAACTTGAATACTGGATCCGCCCCTGCAAACAGACCGAGTCACACTATAAGGGTTCCTTTTTTACCATTTTGGTACGGAACCCTAAAAATGAAAACTTTGAATCCTTCTGTTTATTGCGACAGCCGTCCACGCAACAATTATTAGTATTACGATTCTCCATCTTTACTAATCCTTACTAATATTATAAATGCGAAAGTCCGTTTGTTTGTTTGTTTGTTACGCCTTCACGTCCTAACTACTGAACCGATCATCATGAAATTTTGCTTACACGTTGTCAGGGGTACAGAGATGGACATAGGGTACCTTTCATCCCGAAAAAAAGTATTGTTCTCGAGGGATAGCAAAAAACCTTTCCACGCAGACGAAGTCGCGGGCGGTCGCTAGTATTATAAATGCAAAAGTCCGTTTGTTTGTTTGTTTGTTACGCCTTCACGTCTTAACTACTGAACCGATCATCATGAAATTTTGCATACACGTTCTTAGGGGTACAGAGAAGGACATTTTATATTATTCCCAAGGGATGGCAAAAAATATTTCCACGCAGACGAAGTCGCGGGCGGCCGCTAGTTATTTATAAATTATAATAGTGTACGGTAGAGTGCTGGGAGCAATAAATAAAGATCGATTGACCGTCATAGAGGCACAGAATAACGCACGCGTGTACTCACAAGCGCGGCGGCAACCCTGACTGATTTTGCAACTCCGAGTTGTCGCGCGCTGTAGGTACTTATCGCGGTAGGTATGGGCGAGTGACGGATGCCTGGCCAAGTGATGCCTGATTCAATCAAAATATCCGATCCGAAAGTCTCCGATCCGATAATCGGTCATACAAAAAATTTGTTTTTTTTTACTTACCAATAGTTGTATGAATAATTCTTCCAGTTTTTATCGAATGCCAGTTCCTCTTCACACAAAAGTCACACGCCCATCCGAATATGAACGAACAAAACCACATAGCCAAATATGGCATAGCAGTTAATGTCCCTGTTGCAGCAATGTTGAACTTAAGAACGTCTGTCATATATTTGGGGAGATCTGTCACCATTGTATAGTAACCCCAATCATGACCAACCTGAAATTGAAAAAAAAGGTTTAGAGATATAATTTTAAAGCAAAGTAATAAGGTTAATAATTTATATAGGTAATTATCGACGGTTAAGTTCATTATTGCTAATTTAATACAGAGATAGAGGCAGACTAAAAAATGGTCAAAGCCCCAGCAGGCGAAGCGTGATAAATCATAATGTTTTGTATATTTGTATTTGACAGACATACAAAAGGTTTGTCAACATCGGAATGTATTTTTTGACTTAATCAGTAGGTACTCATCAAGATATTTACTGAGTAAGTAACATGACATCAACATGGTTTTCCCTATCATTAGTAAGTAAAAGTACGTTAGCAACTTTTTATTTCAAGTAAAGAACTTTGTTTTTTCTACATCTTCTTTTATTTGAAAATTAAGATTAAATCAAAATATTAGTACTAATAGGTAGTTTGTTTATCTAATAATTGTCCGATCAAATTATAAAGAAATACATCACAATTATTAAGAAATACTTATGCATGCAGGTAGGTAACAAAATATTCCGAAAACTTATTAAATTATTTTGGTAAATGAGGTAATTTTATTGTAGTGTAGGTTAATTATAACCTAATTTCCAATATCAAACTCATAATAAGTGAAATGACCTTCGAAGTGAGTTGCGAGTTTTGTTTCGGAATCGCCCGGCTAGTTTTGAACATTATTATCCACATTCACACGATGCTCATCTGGACGATGACTGAAGCTGGGTATAGGCCACCCCTAAGATTTTGTCACCCATTTATCTTTTTAATTACAATTCCCAATATAATCTATTTTTTAATGCACAACGGAATAGTGTGCACTCACCTCACCTGATGTTAAATGACGTTAAAGCCGAAGGTGGAAGCAAGAAGGAAGAATTACACCTGTTTTGAATACAATATCAACTTTTCTCTATTTTTATTATAGTATTTAATTGATAGAACTTACCGCAGCGAACAAGAGGGCCCAGACAGGAACTGATCTCACAATGGCCTTCCAAGGAACAGGGTCTCTGACACTCTGCGTGTCTGCGCTGGTGACGGTCTCGTTTAGGTATTTCAACTCCTCGTCAGATATGTATGGGTGAGTGTTCGGTGTGCTGTAGCAGAGAATACTCTGAAAATATAGAAAAAATAAGTTTCGTAGTTCTTGCAAAAATTATCTTTACATTTCTTGTTTTTTCTACTTTCAATACAGTTGTTCCCAGAAAATCCTAAGGTCCCTTTCGACGTAGTCAATCTGCTTCTTAGTCAATTATCGTTTTAGGTGTTATCGCAGTAGTGGCATCTTTCATTTTAATCAATCTGCTTCTTAGTCAATTGACTGTGGCGTTTCTTAGGCATTGTACCAGCGATGGCATGTTGCATTTTAGGCCCTATGCTCAAAATTGGTTCCATATTCAAAGTCAGCAATCAAAGTCAAAATGAGCTTTTTCAAATTGATTCCAAACACCATACGACCACCAAATCATATACGGCTAGACTTACCCAAGCTACGAACCATAAGATTCCAAAACAACCGAAGAAGTAGAAGACATTCGCCCAGTCTCCATCGCCAGCCATCAGGAAGCCAGACATAAAGGAGCCGAAGATGTTCCCAATCTGTGCACCACCAAACACTAGCGCCCCCTGGCGAGACCGCTCATGGGGCGGCACCCAACGGGCAAGGACTATCATCAGCGCTGGCATAGTGGGTCCCTGGAATTAAACGCAAATCATTGATTGTGACTGCTAATCTTTAAAATAGTTTTTATTATACTAGTGATCAAGTCAATCAATTACTTTCCTCAATCTTTTATTTCTTATTTCTTCCTAGTTTGAAAGAGAAAACCATAAGGGTAGTTTATTAATCATCGTCATCATCATCTCATTTTCCTAAAGGGAAATACCCCTCTATAACTATATTCATCATCATTATATATGAGGCGGTCTGCAAACCGTTTTTTTTTTGGGAGACCAACAGCAACACAGACATAATAATACCTTTTCTATATTCACAATAGGTCTTCACATTTATAATTCTAATATATTTAATAATAATAAGGATCAATATATAATATATGAATATGTAATATATCTAACTACTATCTTTTGAAATGTTCGCTTACAATTATTTGTTAACACACTACTTTGACCTAACCCAAATAATTTCAAATATTGAAACATCAGAACTCGCCTCGCCCATTCCTTGAAGAACTCTCAAAATGAAAAGCCATGTAGCACCTCCAGCTTTGACAACCACTGGAGTCAACAGAGTAAACAAGGCTGTACTTAAAAGGCCTATTCCCAAGGTCCATTTTCCTCCGTATCGCTCAGCCAAGTATCCTCCAGGGACGTGGGTTATGGCGTACCCGTAGTAAAATGCGCTGAGTATCAACCCCTGTGTTGACTCTGACCATTCAAATATGGCATACTGAAACAAAAAATAATATTGTTTAATATCATGTGGCAGTATCTTATTCACGGTGGAATGAGTCGAATGAGGCCACAGAAGACTAGCAAAGTTGCATTGTTGTTTTAATTATTTGACTTTTTGATAGAAGCTACTTGGACACGCAACCGACCTCAAAGCTTGGGCAAACATAAAGGCGTGTACATTTTTTGTTTTAGTCCAGTAAAGAATAGTCTGGATCGTTCGTTTTAGAAAAGTTTGAATAAACATTGCGAAAATATACATTATTTTTATAAAGTGCCTCTATTTTAAATAATATTGGCAGCAATATTTGGGCCTTTAATATTAAATTAACAATGCATATGCCAATCGTAAGCAACGACGGTTCAAGCATGGGTTAATGGCATTACGAGACACAAAGAGTTTCGTAAATTAGATTTTTGCCTGGCACTTAAAGCAACAGCCTATTTCCATCGTGAATCGTTTACTTATTTACCGTCATAAGAATCCATTTAAATTATTCTATTCTGACAAATCCTTGGATTTTGAAGTGAGTCAATGATATCATTTATGTCGCTTATATTTATCTTCGTTCATTTGATTACTTTTTACATTATCATGCTGGGACTTTGTGACAATGTCAGCATAGTTTGGCTTGTGTAAAGTTAATCACTTAACTTTACTATTGAAAATGATAATGGAACAGTCAGCTAGTTCAAGGTGCTATTTACACAAATTCATCATTTTGGTTTCCATTGGAAGTGCTTCTTGGAAAATTAGTAGAGCTTTTGGCCTCGCAACTTTAAATCTGATCGATGATTGCCGCAATCTGGCTACTCAGTGGTTTACGTCTTGCTTACCGCAAGCTTCAAACGAGACGTAAAGATGCGCAGACCACTCGTAACAAGTTGTACAACCGTGTGCGGGGTGGGTGGCATTGATGAGAAGACTTTGGAATTTACCGGTCATTCCAGTTCCGCCTTTAAGTGATATGATTTGGGCTCACTTTTTAATCAACTTCAAAAAAAGAAGAGGTTCTGTATTTGGTGCGATTTTTTAATGACTACTTTGACATAACTCTATTCAGCGTGCATCGGAGCTAAGATCATGAGCGCCCCCGGCAAGATTTGAATTTTGCGTCCCAAGGCTTTTTTTTATTTCTAAAATCATGAGCTCCTCAAGCAAGATTTGAATTTTGCGCCCCAAGACATATTTCTAGGATAATTATAACAAAAATAAATCTGGTCCTGGAATGATCGACCTCTGTTGATGAGTGATCTTCACTTACCGGCTTCGTACTGACTGTGCCATTGACTAGGAGGTCGGAGTCATCCGGGCAGGCATTGGGATCATAATGGGCATGTTCTGACTTCGTGTTGTTGACCATCTGGGTGACGGCCAAGTTGAGGCACACCCGCATCGTGTAAGCGTTGCAGACGGCCAACAGTCCCATGATGCCAAGGACATACCGCTGGGGAATTAGGAACACTGAGCGGAGAAAATTATTTAATAAATCAGGAGGTATATGCAGAAAAGTTTGTTAAGGTTGTTTAGATGTGTTAAAAACAGCCATTTAAAACTGTTTTCGTGCGTTTACACTCGTGTTAACATTATCATAGAGTCTACTTAAGCTAAAGTAGGTAGGCAAAGTTAAAAAGAGCCGCCAGTTTCAAGATTTTTTACTAGAATTGAGGATAAAAGATAAATTTTAATTTAAATAGAAATTGAGATAAACCTTCTCCTCTCAGGCAAAATGTTATCTTTATATCAATTGAGTGTTTATTAACAAGGTGGCAAAGGAAACATATTTTTTTAAATGTACTTTTTTCACTTTGCTTGTTTGATAGAAACTATAAAAGTAAGAATATGCACCACATGTGGGAATTGAATCCACGATCTTTGGAAGTCCAGTCCAATGCTCTTCCGACTGAGATACCAAGTCACTAGTAGCATATTCGAAATTCTTACATATCTTACTCTTTCGTTGCAAGCCAATCAATGTGAAAAATTACTCTCGATATTCAATTGAAACATTTTTCCAGATGTTTTTCGATCGACTAAGATAAAACAGTTATAAAAATCTCAAATTTAAAAATCTGGTTAAAAGTCGTTTTTTATATTTATTTACTATTAAATCCATAGTATTTCAATAACACTTCAAATAGACTATTAAGCACGTGGGAAAAATCAACATCAAATTCGTCATTTTATTACAAGGTGTAGCGTAAGTACACAGACCATACAATAAATACTAAGCGCAAGTAGTACCAACTACTTCTTAATTCCATGTAATAAACAAATCCCCTTAAAGCCTACTTAAATATTATAAGATATAGCATACGCAGTGATAAACCATGTCCATATTAATAGTTTTTTACCACAAATACATTACCTAAAGTTAACTTCAGTGTGAGTTATAGTCGTAAAATGAATGTTTATCATTCTTATTCTAGCTTCCCATCTGAATTTAACCTTGAAAATAGTCGCAATTTTGAGTACTTTGTACTTTTTTTCGTAAGCTAGTGTATTTTTTAGATCAAGTTATCAAAAATCAATCAACTTAAAAACAAACAAACAAATATTTGTCTAACGACAAAGATTTACAAACATAGAAATCAAATTAATACATTAAGTTAAAAACCGCAGTGACAAAATTAATATAGGTATCGAAAGACTCAAATCAAATTATCTGACTCAAAAATTGTCTGTTGTATGAAAACACCATTAAAATTCATATTATTTTTATTGTATAATTAAAAATCCATTTACTAGGTAATGGTATTCGGTGTTTGCAATACTCATACTAAATTTTAAAATACATTTAATTTTAATCAATTAAAAATGCTTCTACTTACATTTTTTGTTTGATAAGTTTAAGTACTTATTGCTGTTAAAGCTGATAAGTTTCTTGCGCCCGTTCTTCTTGTCAGTTAAAATAGTCTGAACGGGTGGTAGGAAAATATAGACGATTCAAAAGTACTTAATAATTAAGTTTATTTGAATAAAGCTATTTTTTACTTTGGCTAACAGAATAAAACTTTTAATAGAATATACATTAAAATAAGAAACTTACGCCTTGATATTATTCTCCGCCATTTTGGTGATAACATTTCAAGAGTGTTGCTCAGCCGGTAACCTGCGAATAACAAGACATTCAGTTAATATAAATGTTATAACAATCCTTTCTAGATAAGCGGGGATTATATCTATCTATTGTTTATCATTTTGAGAGTAAAACTAACTCCTCCGACCTCCGTTACAGAACGCTATTTCATTGCTCTAGTCTTATAATTCATTCTTCTTATAATGTTGTACAGAAAAGTTCTCATCACTTTAATCTCTACGCTATAATTGTTGTAAGTAATCTACAATTATTGACCAAAGAAATAATAATTAGTATAAAAAGTTGACTTTTCCAGAGAAACACACTAAAAAAATATTTGGACGCTGTGTATAAGGTGTTGTCAGATAGTTTATGCGCGGGTTCCCGGGGGAACCCGCGGTGTTTTCAAGGTTAAAAATGTCTCTATCACTTAATAAAATGATTAATTTTATTAAAGCTATATTGTATTACAAACGTTATTTTTTGTTTTACTTAATAATGTTTTGTGACGTTAAATTAAATTATAATTTCACAGTGACTATGTTACGATTATAAGTATAATTTGAAGGTAAATAGGTATGTTATTTATTATATTTCTTAGTTAATCTTGTTAACAATAATTGACCTGCTTTGTATGTAATAAGTACTATTCTGATAAAAAAATGTGTCAAGTGTAAATACTTGAATAGACCTAAATACAGCATTATAGAGTGTGTAAAGTAAAGTATATAAATGTGAAAATATTTATAACCGCGTCGCAGATATAGGACAAGAATACTTTCATTGCCCTGCGATCTTCTGAGTTTTAGCTCTGTAATCAAAATATCTGTAATAGCTAGCCAAGCGGACTTGAAATACCCTACCACTACTAAACCGAGTACAAATTGAACCCCCCTCCTGGGAATCGAACCCGGGACCCTGCGTCTTACACGTGTGAGCAAACCACTAGACCACAGAGGCGGACCACTAGCCAAGCCACTCAATCGTCGTCATTCACTTTTAAGGTTTACGCGCGTACTACCACAGAATACATAATAGTACAAAGTAGTACTACATTGAAATAAAACACTTTTAACAGATGGGAACGTAACCAAACCTTACTACGTGACCCACTTTTTACAATATTTTACCCCCCTCCCCCCTTGGTGACCACCCGTAGTACATGCCAAGAGCCCCCCTCCCCTCTAGTTTTCACGTAGTAAAAAATTCATAGATATGGTTTTAAATGATTTTTTACATAAAGTAAAAACAAATCGCTCATATTTGTTTTTTTATTAATACGATGCGCAGTGTACATAAATTTTACTTATAAAAGCAAGTAAATTTATATTAATTTTACAATAACAAGTCCTAATAAAAAGGACATAAAAAGGCTAAGCGCTGCGCGCTATATTTGAATAGGTACAGCTCGAAAAAGCGCAAGATTTCCCATAGAATATTGACTACGTGACAAAACCTAAGCCCCCCTCCCCCGCCCCTGTGACCAAGCGTGGTATTTTAAAGACGGGGGGTCTTCCCCACTTAATGGGTCAAGTGGTATGGATACGTTCCCATACTAGGACAAAGTCTCGTTTTTTTAAGTTTGTCTAGTTGTGCTGGCAAAGCTCATGCGTGGCGTTTTTGAACACTATAATTTATTGTGCAACATACCTAGGTTATAATCTTAGCGACAGTAAAAGTACCTAAATTATGACATTTCAAGCATAATATCCTTACAACCGGTCTTCAAGGCTATATACAGATATATAGACAGATTGATAATCCGGTCGTAGTGGACTACCGCATGTTTTATCTTCCTGTATCCATATATATTCGCTGTTTTGCCTCATACACTTCTGCTTTAATTAACCTTACGAGGTAGTGCAATGTTTATAAATTCAGACTGTAATGCCAACTAAGATTTCTCGAATATATTTTTTACAAATAAAATACACCGGTTTAGGTGTTGCCATCTCTGAGAAACACAAGTGCTTTAGCTAGGTACTAGCTTCTAGTTGTCTTATTTTGAAATATAATAATAAACTAGAGGAAATCAACCTTTATATCATCGGCCATTAATTTTAATTCACTATTTCTTTTTGTTCTAAAAACTAAAATAAAACTACTAATAATATCCACTCATTCTTCGATTAGAAATGATAAACTGATTGAAATAATTTTATTCATGGAATAATTGGTACTATACAAACACATCGAAAGTTATTTAAGAAAATAAAAAACTAATTGATAATAAGTAAAAGCGTGGCACTGGGAAAATCTAGAGATAGATTTACTTACGAATGATAAAGATAATTACTTCAAAAGAATAGCAATAATCGGACGCAATTCGTCGTTCAATTCCAAGAATCTTATATTCATAAATTCACTTGAACCACAGAATAGATAATAGTACTAGCGTACAGAAGTTGCACTCCGCAAAATCGTTTAAATAAATTGCGACTCTAGTCCCGGCACAATAAAGTTCAATTCAGGTCGCACAGCGCTCTCTTCGCTCCAAAACATGCACTACCTTAGTAGTTGCTTCTCTTTTTATCGCGTAGGTCTTATCTATTCTGACGTTTGAAATTTGTCCTCTCATAGCACGCCCGAGTGCATCATACTCGCGCGCGGATTGACAAAGCCCTGCTTGAACCTTGATCGAGAGTTAATAGTGTCACGAAGTGGGACGAACATCGTCCGCTTAATCGCGATTGTAATAGACCTGCTGACAAAGAAAATTCGATATTCTCAATGTTTTTCGTATGCAAATATGATTTCTTCTTTATATAGGTTTTCCTCTCATGGTTATAAAGGTCGTGAGGACACAAGTGTCTCACGTGCGTTACGTCAACATCATGCAAACATGTTTTTTTTAATTTCGTTGCATTTATTATACTTTATTGAGTAGTATTGAATTGCTTTATTTTTTTAATGTATTTTTACTTCATGAACATTGCCATTTTTAAAGTCCCCACTGCAGGGACACAGGCCTTCCTTATGGGTGGATAAGGAGAATGGGCCATAATCCACTACGCAGGCCCAGGCCAGGCCATCTGCACTCGCTCAAGGTCGCGCGATAAGCACCTACCACTAGCCGTTCGATCGAACGAACAAGTGAGCATCGGGCTGCCACACGCCCGCCTGTGTAGTCGCGCGGCATCTTACTGCCTGCGTAGATATTGCCTCTTTATAATAGTAACAATGTCGAATCGACATTACTTTGCCGTGTACGGATGTCAAAATCAAAAAACCAATAAACAATTGTCGTTTTTCACATTATGATATATGCTACGCAGTAAATTTAAAAGAAGACAACCCTAACGTTGCGTCGTCAGAAAAGGTAAGAGCACGCGATAGAAAGAGAGGCAACTACTAGGTGAACTGCGCGACCTAAATTGCACTTTATTGTGTCGGAGCAAAGGTCGCTATTTATTTAAATGACTTTGCCGAGTGCTGCTTCTGTACTTGTACTATTAGTTATTCTGTGCCCAGGCCTAGCTTAACGCGCCTTCCGAAGCAAGGATGAGCTCGAGATAATACATTTTTGCGACCAACCCTTGCGAAAATTGCTTAACCTCCGCAATCGCAGAACCAGGGGCCCTATTTTTGAATCACTCGGCAGGCGTCGAGCGCTCTTTTCGACTGATTTTCGTTCGACATATGACTCAAAACAATGAGATGTCGAACGAAAATCAGTAGAAACGAGCGCTCGATGCCAGCCGAGCGATTCAAAAATAGGGGCCCAGGTGCTAAACCACTGCGCCACCGGGCTCCTCATTCGATTTTTTACTATATAACCAAAATAAATACTTTAGTGATGGTCATTTATATTTACATCAAGTTATCAAATAATATAGAATTAACAGTATTGATTTTATTGCAACTAAAGGGGCACAAGTGCAGTTGTGCTCACAATTTTTAGGGTTCCGTACCCAAAGGGTAAAAAAATATTTAAGGGGGGCTCCCATACAACAAACGTGATTTTTTGCTGTTTTTTGCTTTATATTAATAAGGACAACAGGTAGTTTAAATTTTCACATATGATGTATTTCTATTGCTTCTATAACAACAAATACTAAAAACAGAATAAAATAAATATTTCAAGGGGGCTCCCATACAACAAACGTAATTTTTTTGACGTTTTTTGGTACGGAACCCTTCGTGCGCGAGTCCGACTCGTACTTGGCCGGTTTTTATTGGTATTTTTATTAACCATCGATTAAGTAATTCACAAAAAATATGTGATTACACCTGACTTTTTGCTTAAATAATTTTATAGCATCACCATGAGTTTTAAATTGATTAGACTATGATATAGTAGGTAATTAAGGATAAAAAGTCTAGTGGGTGTTGTTGGCAAGTGCAACCTTATAGTTATAGTAAATTATATATTTTTCGTCATCATTTCCATAGAGGTCAATAAAGACCACTGTTGAGGTTTTTGACGTTAATATTAAACACCTAAGTGTCTCTCGTGGTAAGAAGTTAGGAAGTTAACATATTAATCTCTGGCAGGTTAGAGGTTGAAGTGCTCCTACACTGCGATCTGATTTTCTGGTCCATTGGATTACATCTTGGATAGATACATCTATCCATAGTGAAACTAGATAATATATACATCTATCTTTATGGGTAGTACAGTACCTCTAGGAAAAAATGCAAGTGAATCGGATTATTCACCACCTGCACACAAGAGACTAGACACACGTGTGTCCAGATGGTGAAACTCAAAATTAGTACCTCGATCAATCCCAAATTCGAACGCAGGGGACGTTTATTTAGGGTCATTCAAAAAAAAAAAATTACTTCAGTCGTCCTGTGACCACGGCTCCTGGAAAGGTGTCGAAACGTCGGGAAACCCAAAAAAAAACAACAAATCAAAACTAAATAATTCTAAAATAACATCTGAATTAACCAATATACGTGCTGTAATCCGTAAAAAGTGTTTTATTTCTAAAAAAATTACATTAAATTTATTAAACATTATCTCTTTTATCTTACGGAAGTCTTGAAATCAGCAAAAGTCATCTTAAAATTTGTATTGAACATTATCATATCATAAAACTTTGTTTTCTCCGTATGGCATCGAGTTTATCAATTGTTTCAACGTAACATCGCAATCACTACAGCTCTAAATAGGTCGTTTAAAACCGAATTCAAATTCATATTGAATTCGGGCTAGCGCCTACTGTACTGTATGGGATGTCATGTTCACCCGCTTTCATACAAGTTCATCAGGCAATCCGGCTTCATGTTTGTGTAATAAAGACCAGGAATCTGGTTTGGAGGTAAATCACTGTGTATTTGAATCTGTTTTTCCTAATTGGATACCAACTACCATTCTAATTATATCCAAAACTCCAGCTTATAAAATGTATTCTTCGGTTTTCACTAATTAACAGGTTCATTAAGATAGCTTATAATGATCTGTTTTCTGGCCTTATTCAAATCAGAAATTGTTCTTGATTAAAAATAAATTAATAAGTCGACCAAGAGAGGGCGAGATCTAAAAAGCTTATTGTTTTCACAATTTAAAAGTCCCTACGAGTTGTAAAACATGAAAGTATCAAAATAATGAATTTATTTCCAAACATAATTCACTATTCTTAGTAAAATTTTACAGAGACAAATTATGTATTTGTATTAATTAATAACATTTAATACAATTCGTTTTAATAACTCCTTTCTCTTGAAATGTCAAAACCACAAAGCAATAACTGTGTACTGATTACAAATTACCTATTAAACTATTGTTTTGACTGTCTCAAACATTAGGTAACCATTCAATTATCAAATTAGTGGTTCATTAGCATGACAACCATGTGACTAGCCAGACCTTTAAGTCAGATTTAGTTGATATTCATTGTTAATATTGTATACAGTCAGCCCATGAAAATATTCAGCACTTTCAATTGTTACTGGTATGGGCTATTTACATGAGTTGATTTTAGTCACCTGTGACGGTCGACTTTAGTCACCTAGCAAGTCGCTTCCAAAATTGAATCGCAGATGATGGCCGCGCTGTCGTCTATGAAGTTGATTGCGTAACCTAGGCAACAATATGACATATTGTAATAATAGTACAGTAGCCCGTAGAACATTTAAATCACCAAAAAGGTTACCGTTTGCCGTTGTGATATAGTTATTTATAACGAAATTATGGATACTTTAACCCATGTTTTACAGATCGCAACCCGCCGTAACCTATATTTGTATATCTCCATAAATGATATTTTTTTTATTTTTCAAGGTTTACCACATGGTTTAGCTATTGTCGTGTTCTACAGCGTTGTTTGATTGCCACTAATAATAGTACGACTATGGAAAGTGATCATACACAGATTTAAGACCAGATAAAGTCCAACCATTTTCATCAGGTCTTAAATCTGTGTATGGCTACTTTTTATAGTCTTACTTTTATCTGTGGCAATCAAACCAAGCTGTAGAACACGACAATAGCTAAACTATGTGGTAAACCTCGAAAAATAAAAAATATCATTTTAGGAGATATACAAATAAAGGTTACGGCGGGTTGCGATCTGTAAAACTTGGGTTAAAGTATCTATAATGTCGTAATAAATTACTATATCACAACGGCAAACGGTAACCTTTTTGTTGATTTAAATGTTCTACGGGCTACTGTACTATAAGGTAGTTCCAGTTTTGACCACAGTTTGAATCAGATAATTTTGTGCAGTCACCAGCGGCCTAGGCCGAATGATGGCTTTTCAAAGTGACGTTTAAAAAAATATATAATAACTATTTGCCTCACTAGATGGCGTTGATGGTCAAGTGAAGTGTCAAAATTGGCTTTGAAAAAAAAACGGCCTGTGCTTAAAAAAGTTTTCCTACGTTTTCTACAGTTGTCACTCACCTTTTATCAACGCCATCTAGCGAGCCTACAGTTTTTGTCATTTTGAAAAGCTCTCGCCTCATCGCCATTTACACGGTCAATTTTCGCCGTGCGGCAAAAGTTGTGCGGCTTTAGTCACCCATGTAATGTAAATACCGCATTGCTGTGCCACATTAAATAAAAGATGAGGCAAAAAGTGGCAGTGACAGGTAAGTATACAGAAATTTCAATACGACAAACTTCTAAGTAAGTAGTTCATAGGCCTATTGAACTTTATAAACGCTAGAACAAGCACTAGGCCTTAATCAAACTATGTTAACTACTACTCCCAATACTTAAAAATACTCAAAGATCTTGAAGGACTAAAGTCTCAAAATTAGGACTAAGGACTTGCTTTGTTTCATTTTAAAGAACTTAAAGGACTCAGCGTAAAACGCGAGTTCAAAAACATATAAGAGCCCATACTACATATTAATTTAACTGAGTACAAAATGTACCTATTCACTTCCCGGGAATAGAACTCATGAGCTCTAAGTCTGCTACTGGGTATCCAAATCTCTAGACCACGTAAGAGTTCTGTTATTAAAAACGTGATGAAACATTTTATTCCATAAATAATCCATTATGCACAGAAGAAGGTCCTTGTCAGTAGGTATGTACATTAAGCTTCAATTAAATTTGGCCCACGCCGCGTGTCGGCACGCTGTATGTCACAACGGGTGGGTGATTACACTATAGTGTAGTGTCGACACGCGAGCTAGTAATTTTTTATCCATGCCATGCACCATACTGCGTGTGCCCACGATTTTTTTTGCGCTCTCAACCTGAAGGGCTCGGAGTGAGCTGGATGCGTCACAATCTCACAATCCCCACCACCGACCCCACGCCGATCGGGATCGAGCGGTCTGTGTTGCGAAAGATGACCAGGGGCCGTACCGGCTAACTCATCGAACTTCTTTAAGTCTGCCGAGCTTCAACTTTAGACAGATTAAATCGAAATAAGGAATTTCGTATTGTACTATTTGCCGAAGTTATTTCGAAGATATCGATGTTCTTGTGACATCATGAATTGGGGTTCGCCATTTTGGCCTGATTGAGACTCGATTTATCAGTTTTAAGTTGAAGCTCGGCAGACTTATCGAAGTTCGATTCGCGGAACGGGAGTAATTTAATCAATTGCATACTAGGGCCCGTTTTATAAACCGCTCTCAACTGTGAGAGCTATCTTGAGATCATATTTGATATGTTGTTTTATAAGAAACAGCATGTCAAGTATATTTTCAAGATGGCTCTCAATGTTGAGAGTGGTTTATAAATACGGGCCTAAATGTATGAAACCGATTCCTTCCTCAGGCATTGCGACACGCGGCGTGGGCTAAGTATAATTGTGGCTTTCACACAAAAGCTTTTTTTTGGTAACTGGGCAGGCATTTGACCACCATCTTTTTTGGTAAACAGGAAGTGGTCTAAAGTGGTAGCACGCTTGCCCCGGAAATGCCTATTCACCCTTGCCTTGAAGATTGGAATACAAGGTGTTAGCACAAAATATATAATAGTACGAATTAGTAGCACCCTAGCAAAAACTTTTAGGGATGATTCTACCCTTAGAGTTAAGCATCTTTCTCTATGGAACCACTTGTCGTAAATACATAGTTGATATTTTGATTTTTCGATGAGAAACAATGTACGCGCAACAACTCGATAATATCGCGGGAGCGCGTGATGGCAGCAGGCCGACCGAGCAGTGTCAGCGACCTTAATGAACGATTAGCAAACAGTTGTTGTTGTACATTGCGTGTCTATAAAATAAAAATTTGATATTTAAATTATTTTTCTGTAAATTTTGATTCTATGCAACTAAAACAGTCTCTGTGTGATAGAAGAAAATAAAAAAATAATTAAATTTTTCATGAATTTTGTGACGGAAAATTCCACTTTAGATAGATTCAGAATCATGGGTTGACTATGCCCTGAAAGTTGTTTCTATAGGATGCTACTAACACCTACTAACACCCTGTATATACAAATTATTGAATTACAGTGCTAAGTTTTGTCCTCAATGTTACTTGTTTGACTTAAGGCGTTAAAAATCCGATTTTGAATGCATTCAGTCACATGAGACAATATTTTGTTACCCACACTTTTCCCTCAACTAGAAGACGCTTTAGACAAAATTGTGTCTTGGGATTGTCCCGCCTTAATAATTATGTTTTCCTTCTAAACGACTTAAATGGCAATTTTTCCTTAAAGTATCAAACTTCTTTTGAAGATTCCAAGAGGAAGATGGCTATTTCTTATACAAGAGAGCAAAGTCAATTTGTGCTGCGAGTGCTGACTTTAATTATGAATTGTAATTATGATTGAACCAAATGATTAAAATTTGAGGCTGTATGTACCACTTGGTCACGTCAAAAAAAAAACCTAAGGTGCCACTTAAAAAAAGCCATCAAAACAATTATGTAATAGAAGTTTTTTATTTAGATTGTATAAGTTATTGCTGGCAAGGTTGCCACCAATGCGCACTTAAGGTCAATTGCTCAATACACCGTTCATGGTTCAGAAAATAAAAGAAATTCAATAACGTCATTGCATAATGAGATAAATAATGACAACCATTGAAATTACAAGGTGCCTCACTTATAATCTGTACCAGATTTGTATCAATACCCTTAGCACGAACAGCTATCGAAAAAAATAATGCGCATAAAAACATTCGATAGAATAGAGTGATTTTGTATGAAAAAATTGTACAGCACCATCTACTGAAGAAAAGTGAAATGTAATTTCTCATAGACAATTACTCTATTGAGTACTTTTACGCACGTTTTTTTCTCGATAGCTGTTCGTGCTAAGGGTACAGAAAGCGGTACCAGAAATGGACACAATGCTTAGTACCACTAGTGGATACGAGTAGGTAAACGAAACAATTTAATTTTTCAAGAGCAATGGATCGAACCATTTTTCTAGTACGCCATCACTTAAAAGGGTAAGATACCATTTAATAAAGTGTTAGCCTCAGAACAATAATTTTTCACAGAGGTAGGTTTAAAGAAAGATTCTGAAACGTATTATATCACAATTTCAACATGTGTTTTATAATAGTTCATTTTGCACATTTAGCTGCTTGTTAGCCGTGACCGCTTAAAACGCGGTTAAGTATGCATCTTTCTTTCAATGTTAAACTCATTTATCGTTTCTTTAAAATCGGAGGAGCTTAAAATAGCTAATTTTTACGACCTCAAATCACGACTACATAAATAAACGTCACGATAAGGCATTAAAATATTTAATAGTTTTACTAAAATGTGATATATTTTGCTAATGAAGTTGAATTCTTTAGACGAAACTATTTTTATATAGTTAGGATCTAGTTTGTGACAGACGTAATAGGTATTATTAATACTATTGAAAAAACAATAAAATTGGCCTAGCACGTTTATAATAGAACTATATTAAGTTAAATTACGGAGCAGAGAAAAAATATGGAATGTTAGCCTTGACAATCCAACGCCAAAGTTAATATTCACTAAACCAGATAAAACTGCCTTCTGAACTACAGAGGTAGTTAATTAATTTTTAATTAGGTAATAGTTCGTTGATTTGATTTGATTAACATTCATGATAAAAGTTCATTAATTAATTCGGTACTAAATCCACAAATCCTCTTTAGGTATTCATATCAATTTGATTTATTTTTATTCAAAACTTAATATACATTTACAGCATTTATATCAAAATAATCAAAACCTATTAAATTTTTCCGCTAACATAAGAACATATAAAGAAGAAAACAAGGCTTCAAAGAAAAATTCCGAAAAATATTATTTTGTTGTTATGACTTTATCGCTAACACAGAAATAGTTGTATAGTAGAAACCTACTCGTCTGTTTCTTTTTAATTTTAAGGGGAAACCTGATGATCACAGTTTCCTTATAATCTTAACAAGGACATAGAAGTCATTAGCAAACGTTGCACTCCTTTAAATAGCCGAGACATTTTCAAGTGTATAGCAGTTCCGTCTTGGAGAGCATAAAAACCAATAGTACCTTATTAAGTTTCGAGTTTTTTGGCTATAGGCTCTATGACTTTTTGTCATTCCTGCACATTATCAGATATAAAAACTATATTAGACACCGATTTAGCTTGCAAAAAAGTTAAATTAAGATCAACTCAGACAATATCATTATTTTTATTACAATTTTTTATTGAATTAGTACAAGTTTGGGATAATTAACCTATTTCAATAGAGAGTCGGTGTGTCATGAAACTCATGAAGTTGAAACTGAGCTGTTTTATTATATGACCTGTTTGATTAATACAGAGTACAGTAGTTAAGACTTGAAGGCGTGACAAACAATCAAGCAATCTTACTTTCGCATTTATAATATTTTAAATAGCAAGGATAATTATTTTTAACCAATAAATAAAAATATAGATATAGTAGAGACAGCATTGAAATTTTAGAAGCGAATTGTAGAGACATTGCAATACAAAAGCATATAAACAATGCTCAATTTATAATAACTGCATATAATTTAAAACGTTTGAAATTTTTCATACATGTATGGACCATGACTGATAAAATTGCACCATATTCGTTTTAATGGCTTTATCAACATACTAGTTTATTACGTTTTAACTAAATACACACCGTTTTGCTCACGCTTTAAAAGCGATTTAAGCTTGGTTATAACAAAATCATAAGTGCAGAGGTCCTAAGCATTTTAAATGCACATAAAAATCTAAAACGTTGATCAACTTGACCCACTATGGTAATAGGATTTAAAAAAATCTTAGCCGATCCTTTTATAGAACTAGCTTTGACATACGAGTATGAACTACAATGTTTTCTGTGGTAGAGTGTTAAATCCCATTGCAAACGAAACTCAATATGTAGTGTTTTTCCAAAGACGAAATCTAGAGGATGAAAGATTTTTTTATGCTTAACGGAATAGTGATTGACCTTCACCTCACCTGATGTTAAGTGACGATAAGGCCGTGGATTAAGTGGAAGCGCACTTCACCCGGAAATCCCGGAATCCTCATCACTGTGGAACTTGCTATCTTACCTTTAACTGCCGGAGCACAACAATTTTTAATCCGCTGTCTGTCTGTCTGTCTGTCACCAGGCTGTATCTCATGAACCGTAGACAGTTGAAATTTTCACAGATGATGTATTTCTATTGCCGCTATAACAACAAATACTAAAAACAGAACAAAATAAATATTTAAGAAGGCCCCCATACTACAAACGTGATTTTTGCGACTTGACTTTGAACGACTCGCACTTGGCTGGTTTTTTAATTTTTTGTTTGACGTCAGACTTAGGTAAACCATCACCAAACCGCCAACCAAACCGAGTTCATATTGTGCCCCCCCCCTGGGAATCGAACCCGGGACCCCTGCGTCTTACACGGGTTGGCAAACCACTAGACCACAGACGCATTATAAGTATTTATTATAATGTATACTTTAGTTTTAGGAAGCAAAAATCTTAAATCAGTGCCGTATCTCAGAAAAAAGAGTTGAGCTCGATTCAGCAGTGGTTTACCACCTGGCCGGCGATTGCGGAGGTCAAGCAACTTTTGCAAGTGTCAGTCATGGGATGGATGACCAAAAACTTATTATTTCGAACTCCTCCGTTCTTTGAAAGGCACGTTAAGTAACGACTAACCAACGGGTCCCAGCTGCAATCGTTAACACCCACCAATACGCATCGGACCCACGTGGTAGGTTATGGCCCATCCTCTTTAATTCCTTATCCACTCAAGGAAGGCCTATGCCTCAGCAGTGGGGACAATAAAAATGGCTGATGGTCAGAGAGCAAAGTCTTAGTAAGTATAATTAAATTATTACCCATATATCAGTTTTTTTGGAACGAAGACAATCTTTTCAAGCTATTTTGCAAGGAATTTCAAAGCTTCTCAGAGTCATTTTTCACGAAAATTTCAGCGGTTCTGCGATTGCGGCAAGCAACTTTTGCAAGGGTTGGTCTTGGGATTGGTGACTAAAAATGTATTACCTCGAACCCCACCGTGCTTCGAGGCACGTGAAACTGTTATTCGTAGATCTAGTTACATTTATGTTGTTACACCGAACCCCGTTGAGCCCACATAGTGGGTTACTATGGCTTCTTATTCACCCACAAGAAAGGCCTGTGTACCAGCAGAGGGAACATTAAATCGGACTTACCAAAACAATTGGGTTGACGATGTAAGACTTACAGTACTCAAAAGGGTGAATTTGGGAGAAGCCTACTTATAAATAAATATCTTCTTATCAGTTAAAAAAGTCTGGAATGTATAGACGACTCAAATGTGCTTAATTATTAAGTCTATTTGAATTAAAGAAAAATGACTGACTTTGAGAACTATCTTTTAAATATTTTTAGATAAAATAATAAACAAATATGAGACAGAATCACAAACATTGCTGTTATTCCAAAGTAAGTAACAAAAGTACTTGTGTTATGTATATTACACACAACGGTGGAACAAGAACACCCAGACTTGAGCCAATATGGAAAAGTCCGTTTTCTTTATTGACCCAGCCGGGGATAGAACCCGGGACCTAAGAAATAGCGACACCTTGAAAACCGGCGAACAAACCACTCGACCATGGAGGTCGTCGCAAATGTCATATTTTACTTGAAGGTTACGGTAAGTTTTTCTCTAACAAAAATGGCCGAAGCCAGGTTGTTTACCCTAACTTATCTTTCTATAGATGTTTTTGTTCTGACTATCATGAAAAGCAGCTGACGTAGTTCTTGGATCAACAATAAGCCGTGTTAATTTCCATTCAATTGAATGTGACAGAATATATTTTAACACAATTGTGACGGAATATATTTCACGATATTAACATTCGAATTCATAGAGTAGTAAGTAGTACCTACTCCCACAAAAAATTACACAACTATTAAAAACAAATGCATATTTCTAAAAGTGTAGTTATGTCGACTTTGCGTAGAGTAGGTGCTTCAATTAAAGTATCTATAGCAATGTGTTAAAAGACTTGTAACTAAAGTTTAAAACAAATAGAAATCTGATTAAGCTACAGAAATCTGTATGTAATTTGTCTGTGCATAAGTAATTACGTAACAAACAACGCGTAATTAAGAACTCAACAAAAATATTGTTTGTTTAGCTCGCAACAGTTGCGCGCAATAGAATAGTTACTATTCTAATTACCAATGAAAGCACAGTTCACATTCCACATGTCAATAGCTTAATTAACGTACTATAGAGTAAATAGGTCTTATTCAAATTGGAAGCTAAAGACGAAGACGGCTCCAAGTAATTGCCGTCAGTAATTACCATTAATTGCCGTTTATTGGAATAGCCTTTACCTGCGTTTTGCGCGCTTACTGTTTGCGAAATTTAACGATTAATTGTGAGGTTGAAACTTAAAAGAGAGAGGATTTAACTGTTGTTCTTAGACAAAGTAGTAACAAACAATGTCGATAGCTGAAAAGTTTACCATGTTAGTTCTGAGTCTCTCTCTACTCTACCTACTGTTTGTTTTTAGGGTTTCATACCAAAATTGTAAAAAGGAACCCTTATGGTGTTGTGACTCAGTCTGTCTGTCTGTCACAGCTGGATATCTCGAGAACTACTAATGGTATCAACTTGAAATTTGGAATAGTTTAAGATGACATTTGCCCAACTATTTTGCAAATAAGAAATAAATAAAAAAAATATCTTTTTTTACAACAGGGACTGAAAAGATATAATATGAAAGAGCGCCGTTTGCACGTTTTCGATATTTTTTTCTTTTTGTTTTAGGCCGCATAATTTTCGACTTATGCTGAAAAATGTAAAAAAATACCGTTTTCCCCCCCCCTTATCTCCGAAGTTTGCAAAAAAAATCTAAAATAATTCTATGTCATAGCAGTTTATGTAAAGATTACAGGAAAAATAAAACGATGTCTCAATATAACACACTTTTTTAGAAATTATCAAATTTCTAAAAAAGTTAACATTAGTTCCACTATCGGTCAAGAGATGGCGCTGACCTAAAACTGCAATACTAATTTAATTTTTCTACTCTGCAGTGTGGTTTAATGGTACAATTATGATGGTACGGAACCTTCAGTGCGCGAGTCCGACTCGCTCTTGACCGGTTTTATTTTATCTGGTGCCATATTCTTGACTTGACACTGATGACTTTGGCAACTACGTGATTTAGTTTACCGATACCTATAGTTATAATACTTTTACGGCTTACGGCCGATTTTTAATAACATATTATCCTCAGTAAGAGATATATGCTTACTAAAGATTTTTTGCCTAAATATTTCTGTTAAATGACGGGAATTAACAACACTTGCCTAGTAACAGATTCATAGTAGGCCTGAAGATTATAGAAATCGGCCGTTAATCAAACAATTACAGAACTAATCAACAGTAGATTCAGCTGTTGTGTAAAAAAAAATGCAAAGTGTAGCTTTGTTCTTGAAAATTAAAAAAAATATTTTCACATGTAAGAGATCATTACAATAAATAAACTATTTTATAGCAAGGCTATTTCTTCGTTTTGTGATCTTTTAAGCAATTAATTGAGATGAATGAGAGTTTTAATGAAATATTCTACTTTATGTAATGATTCAGAAATTAAAAACCTTAAATCTACCTCAATTGTTAGTGCTTGATTGTACTAACTTAATCATATCTAAAGAAATCTAAAGTATGTGGCTTATATAAAAAATAAGTCTATATTATATTTTCCGAAGATTTTCCATAAAAAACACCATACAAAATTCTTTTATAAGTTGTAATGCAAATTAACTCTTCATTTGTTAAACACCTTTTCATCAATATTGACGCAAAAAATACTAGCGCGCAGCTATCATAAAGGACATCGTGCCCAGTTCACCATTTTAAGACAACCTGAATAAAACTTATTTTCAATAGGTACTCACTTTTCACGCAGTTTTAATCCGTCAGTTTGTTTACTCAGGTTACTTCACTTCACTTATGTGATTGTGTTAGAGTGCAAACAAGTGACTGTCGAGCGGCCTGCGCCCGACTATTGCAGATCAAAACCTGCGCTTGCGCTCCGTGACATTGCTCGATCTAGCGGCAAAGATTAAAGTTTGTACAGACGTGAAGTATGACTGAAGAATATTTTGAAGGATGACACCTAACAAATTTCTTTTAAACGCTAAACAATCACCATAAACAAAAATGTTGTAAGAAAATATTATTTTTGTTAAAAATACAACGTGTTACAAAATAACCCCTAATGCCGAATATGGTAGATAGGAATCATCAAACTGAACAACTTTTACTTTGGTACCAACTCTGAAATCGCGAAAAAAATCTGCTGTTTCATACAAAAATTAATTACGAAAATATCAAAATCTATGTTCAGTTTGATGGTCCCTAACTACCATATTCAGCATTAGAGGTTATTTTGTAACACGTTGTATAGACGTGGTTCTAGACTAAGACAAAATGATTAAGATTATTAATATTATTATATTAGAAAAAAATACTAAAAAAATCGACTCACCCGTAGCACCACAGATAGACAGAATGATTAAACTTACGAAAACGGAAGGCTTGTAAAATCAGTAAGTAATCTCTACAACTTTGGTCTCAGAGACACGTGTTTTTGTTTTTATTTCCTTTTGTGTTTCAACTTTGTGAATCTCCATATTGTTCTACAAATAGACCTATTAGAGGTAATGTTCTCTTATAACGCCTCCATGTTAAAATTCACCAAAATATCGGTAAATTTCGTGTCTATTACCCACCTATTACATAGTCTTTGACCGCATTATAAGATTTATAACCTTGTAATGAAACTATAATTACAACTGCATCCGAACAATACCCCAAGAATACTGATCGAAGTGGACTAGCAACTAAGACTATCTGTGACGCAGGCGCACAAATTATGACCCACAAGCGTTCGATGCACGTGCTGATTTTGCAACCTTTGTTAAGGCTAATTTACATGTTGTTAAATAGTAAGTGCAGGTGTGAAGCTACAAGTTAACAATGTAAGTGTTAAGTGTTAATAAGTAGCTATTCTTATCTAAGTAATCGTTCAGACAGTGTTTAGTGATTCTTGCAAATCCAAAGTATCTGTCCGTATCGGTAGAAAATGGACGACGTACAGCGAGTCGAATTGCAAAACGTTTTAAAAGAAATAATCACAGACATCGTATAGAAATTGAAAGCTCATTGTTAGCTGACATTGAAAAATTATAGTTTGCTCATCAGTCGAATTCATGTTGACGTCATCGTTACCACAAAACATGTAGGTAGCGGGTAGTTTCACGTTTACTATGCACTTGTCAAAGCAAAACTGATTTCACGAAACGAGCTTGCCAACCCTACTATAATATAGTATCCTACTATATTGAGGGCTCGCCTACTATATTTTTTGAAAAAATATATAGTAGACAAAACTACTATATTTTTTCAAGTGAACAAATTCAACAAAAGCAACAAAAAATGGCTTATGTGCACATAAAGTAATTGCATAATAATATTTGTGATTAAACTAGGTATGAAAATGTTAGTAAGTACTTAAGTATGAAAAATGCAACTTCCTTAAAATTCTCCTTACAAAACGGCAACCTACTAAATTTTTTGGAATTTTTCCCCATTTACTATATTTTTACACTAAAAATCTTGAAAATACTATATTTGATGCAAAAAAAGTTGGCAACCCTATTCGCGGGTGAGAGGGTGAAGCTACTTAACAGTAAAAAAAATAGAGCGGAATTTTAATCACTTTACTTCGCACCTGTACTTCGCACTAGCACTTATCACTTAACAGTGCGACCGTTTACACGTTGATTTTACTAATCACTTAACACTTGTCTTTTACACCTGCACTTATAACTTATCAACGTGTAAATTAAGCATTACTTGATAACATTGCTGGAGTGCGCTAGTAATATCGTATTCTTACACTCAGATCTATAGACTATAATTTAGGTTTAAATTCCGTCCTTTGCAAGCAATTATGTTTATCTTCAGGAAAATGAATCATTTGAATTTCCAAAATTGTTATGAAGATTTGCATAAAGGTTTTTTACCAACTTCAAAAAAAGGAGGAGATTCTCAGTTCGTCGGTTTTTTGAAAAAGACGGGGAATTTGGGGAAGGGTATAAAACGTTAAGGGAATGGATAAAAAACACACCGAAATGGTTAATCCAGAAAACTTTTTAAACTTCTGATTTGTACTACATTCAATAATCTTTGGAAAACACTATTTAATATTTGAAACAACTTCTAACAATTTTTTTCTGTTATAAAAATATATTCATATTTTCCGCGTTTTCCAACTACCCGGGCAAAACGGTTTCCCCCAGAAGCAAAAGGAAAACGATTAACAAATCACAAGATGAAAGATAGTCGCATCACAAAAATAGCTATTTGTGTATATGTTACGGCTAATTCCCGAAGTGCGGCTAAACCTAGTTTAACCGGCTAAAACTAGGTGTAGCCGATAGCTGTTGGCTAAAACTAGGTGAACCGATCTGCTTTACCCCTGTAGGTCCCGAATATAGGTTAGAAATTTAAGGCGAGCGAGAAGCGCAGCGTAGCGTGAGCCTTAAATTTCGAGGTTATTTTTTTTAACAGACAACAGAAATAACTTTTTTAAAACCCCATGATACACCTAGTTTTAGCCGGCGACACCTAGTGTTAGCCGCGAGTAAATCGGCTACACCTAGTTCTAGCCAACAGCTATCGGTTACACCTAGTTTTAGCCGGCTAAAACTAGGTTAAGCCGCACTTCGGGTATTAGCCGTAACATAAACAAGTGAAGAGATTGCTATTTAGCAATAAGGCCGCCTTTTGTGTGCTATTGTTCTGTAATTGTGTTTTCCTGTTTACTATGTGTTCTGTATTTGTGTGCAATAAAGTGTTTTAGTATTATTATTATTATTAAATAGCATTCAAACCCTGTCTGTTTAGCTGAACTCAACCCAGTCTACCGCCAGTGGTTCAGTATATAACGTGTTAGAAAATAACCCATAATGCCGAATATGGTAGATAGGGACCATTAAACTGAACAGCTTTTATTATGGGACCAACTCTGAAATCGCGAAATCTATATGTATATATGTACGTAAAAAGGAATGCATGACGATTTTAAACCCTGATTAGTCATACTTAGATCATAGCAAAGTGTTTTATTAAATATTTGAACATACTCGTATAATCTGGGAAAGAACCGATTAAATAAACACAATTTGCTATGTACGAGTAGGTATAAAATTCTAGTATACTCTAGTACTCTAGGTCACCAAATGGCGGACCACGGTCTGCATCCGGACCGCCGCCCCATTTTGGGCGGACCGCGAGAACACTGGAACTTACACTACAGAATAGGTACGTAATTAACAAAACAATATTATCGCTTTATCTTTATTGACGTCAACTCGTAAACGGCCCGACTAGTACGACAATACAAAACAGTAATTCGTCTTCATACAAACTGTCCGCAGGTCATAAAACCTAATAATTACATTTCTGTAATACATATTATTTTCTATAAAATTTTGTGCGGACCGCGATGGTCATTTCATTTCTTAAAACCGCCTTCAAAAACCTAAAAATAAAAACGAAAACAGCTTCAAAATTAAAATGCACTAAAAAGCAATAAATAATATTCAAATACCAATACGCATATCAATATTAATAAAAAACGTCTAATGAAGTCGGGTGGGGCTGGAGGACAACTTTTTTTAATTGTAAAAGCCCCAGCCGACATCAAAAGACGTTTTTTATTAAAATTGATATGCGTATTGGTGATTTGAATATTATTTATTGCTTTTTAGTGCATTTTAATTTTGAAGCTGTTTTCGTTTTTATTTTTAAGTTTTTGAAGGCGGTTTTTCTTCCTTTTTTTTAAAGATTTTTTATTTTCAACTTTTTTGTGGTATGTAAGCGTGTAATATTCTTTAACTTTATATATTTTCAAAATACCCATTACTCAATTTCCAAAGGAGTTCCGTTGTGCCTTCTTAGTCTAAGTCAACCATAGCTCGGTTTTGTTTTGGATTTTCATAAGCCTACCAATATCTCAATCACAATACATATCCTATTTGAGTTTGAGGAGTTCCCTTGGATATCTTTGAGGTCCAAGGTTTAATGTCAATGAAATTAAAAGAACTACGCGAACTACTATATGCGCGAACAACGATAAAAAAGTCGTCAAGATAGTTAATGCAAAATCATAGTATTTTCAGGATTACTTGAAAACTACTGAACCGATCTAAAAAAAATTAAAAGGGACCATCTCACAAGAATACTCAATCAAACAAAAAAAGAATCATCAAAATCTATCCATAAATGACGAAGATATGCGCGAACAACGATAAAAAAAATCGAATTGAGAACCTCCTCCTTTTTTTGAAGTCGATTAAAAAATGGACCTCGAACGAAACTATTGTCGACCCGTGCTCTAGTATTGGCTCCGTGCACGCTTTTAGCGCCACCTAGCGTATTGCAACTTTGTTGGCTCTGACCTGACTGTCTTGACGTTTTGATATGTAATGGCGACATTGTGACAAAATTTTAAAATATACTATACATATTGTGTTATTAATGTAAATTTCAAAATTACTATGATTTGGGTGGACAAAGTGTTGTGAAATCATTTTTGGTCATTTAAATTAAATATGGCAAGTAAGATCTATTCAAAAAGAGTGTTTTATGTTGGTTATATCAGGGTTTGTTTACTTCTTTTTCAGTTATAGATTTTGTAAAACAAGACAATAAAGCTACTTTAATAATTTTACTAAGTGATAATAAACATATATAATTATTCCTGTATCGCTAGTAATAATTTAAATATCGTTTTTAAGCAGATTACAGAGCCTTCATTATTTCTACTTTTTGCCACCATGAGCGCTGCGATCGATTATTATACCTTCACACCCTCCCAATATGATAGGTGACCACAAAACAATCAATAGGCTCCAAACTTTGACAACGGCCGCACATGTTACAGTTGTCAATAGTTTTTTTTTATAAAAAACTGTACAGTACTTCAAGAGAAATAATGGGCATCGGCAAACGTCGGAAACAATCGTTTACATACATTTCATGACAAAGATAATTAGCAAACAGTAGTTTGGCCCTAAAAGTCATGTCATGAAATGACTTTTGTAGCGGTGTTTGAAATCTTTGTATATCATGTTTTTAATTTAAATGATTGAGAAAAAATATGCTTTAATAAAAAAACGTATTTACACTCAGTTACTGAAGTTCAAGGGCTTCGGTAAGTTTTAACTAATCCATTTATTAGCTCGGCATTAAGTTGTGTGACGATTCAGTCAAAGTTTAAATTATATAGTTTATTACAGTTTAATTAAATCTCAAAATAAAAAATAAATTTTACTTATTATACTTTTATTAATAACAAAATAATTTAACACAATACTAATTAAACCTTTTAATCATTAGCAACAGGCGAATGGTCATGTTTTGGATGAACTACTCTTTTCTCTAAATCTGGTTTTCGCTTCCCCAAAGGTCCATGTTTCCAGCCCTGGGGATAACCTATTTTGTCCACATCATCCCACCATTGCTGTTCTCCAGATCCCCAGATCAGGTACACCAAATTTGTACCCACCATCACCGCGAACACGGTCCAAAATGCAATGCGCCATTGGCTGACTGTTTGCTGGAAAATAGAAAAAAATATATTTTAAATGAGAGGAAATGAAAAATGTTACCACAGAATAGATATAAGTACTACCGTACAGAAAGGACACTCTCCGTCCCGACACACAATCAATTACCTCACCCCACCCCGCGAATTCATATCCCGAATCGTATGCTTAAAAGTTGTGTTTGTTAAATGGCAACTTATTTTGATATTCAAACCAATGCGTTATGTGACATTATTTACAAAAGAGTTCAAATTATGAATTGAACGCCGCTCATACATAGAGACCGGACTTGCGGTGGCACGAATAAAATGACGTTTAATTGTGTGTGGACAACTTAATTATCTATTTGTGTAATGTATCGATAAAAAATATAATTACTTAAGCAACGTGAAAAACGAATAAAAATCGAAACGAGATTTTTCTGCAAGGCATTACGAACTGAATAAATAAAAATCGTGAATTGTAGAAAAAATAAAATGCACTGCAGTTTTTCTTGATGCAAAGATAGCAAAGTCAAAGTGAGTGAAATACAATGTCAATTTTTTAAAAATACATTCTCCTTGGTAATATACAAAAAAATGTACAGACGCGATCAAAGAAGTTCCTCTTCAAAAATATTTTCAAAACATCTATATGTAAACATTTACGATAATTTGATAATCACTAGCAAGTTTGTATTCCTGCTACCGCAAATCTGTACTGAGTACAAACACAAAATAGAGAGACTAAAAGAAGATTAGCTTAGTACTACGGGCGCTCGAGCATCGCACACACACAAAGACAGCTCTCGCCGCTGCGTCACGTCGTACCCGAACTGTTTTGAGAGTGGTAATATGAGATTGCAGTTATACAGTGTCTGTGAGAGATGTTTATGTGTGCGTTGCTCGAGCGCGCAAGTGCTAAGCTCAACTACTGCACTCTCTATATATTGTGGTACAAACTACACGGTAGCCCTAGGCGTGAAATACACAGAAGCGACGCGGCGCGGATACGGCGGCGATACGGTGCAGATGTGAGACTTTCGGATGCTTTCGGCCAATCAAATACACGTATCGCCGGCATCGCCGCCGTATCTGCGCCTTATCTCCGCCGCATCTCTTCTGTGTATTTCACGCCCTAGACTTACACAGGCACTTGCGCGTGTACAAAAACGTTAAATGACTTCATCTGCTTATAATAGCGCGGTTGTATGGAGTGTCCGGGGTGTGCCCTTGCGCTGCATTACTTTCAATGTAAAGGTTTTCAAAAAGAAATAAATTTTATCGTAATAAAATATTTCTTGTGTTCATACTTAAGAACTTTTATGCCATATGAATAAGTAATGATGAGTGCCTTCGAAACACTTGTATTTTATAGGCATTCTTTCTATTAATTGTCTTCTATACCACATAATTAATACATAATTCTCCACACTCGTTAGTTAGTACGTCAATAATTTTATAGATTAGTTAATAGTAACTGTGGATTTTTTTCTGTTCTAACAGTTGCCGATATTTGAGTGTTATAGCAAACTTACACATATATAATAATAGGCTTTTTGACTAATTTTGGAAAACCATTTTAAATTATTCCATATTACGTAATAAGCGCACCACATTGATATTTCAGGAAAAATCAATGTATTTCATAGATAATCAATGTTAAAGTTAAAAAATTTAAAACCGCGCTTAAAACGCTATAGCGCTGCGCTGGACTGGACACGTGACTTGTTGACGTCACAATCCTGTAAACATTGTAATTATCCTTAGCCATTTGACATCCATCAATCGCGGATCCTAAGTCTATGGTCGTGTCAAAACCTGAAGCCATACAATTATTTACAGGCATGTGACGTCATCATTTTAGAGCGTTTTCGCATAGAAAAAATTCAAAAATTATTGAATTTTTCTAAGTGAAATTAATCAATTAATAGACTAAATTTAGTATATATAAATAGTTGAAAATGTTTTTTTACGCCATTATCTGTTAGGATGACCACAATTTGTAGTAGGTATATTTTCAATGTTGTCAAATACCCTATTAAGCTGTTCTACCAGTAGATAATACAACCCCGGAAATATATTATTAACCGTGAAAATCACCACTTGAAAAAAATATTTTTGTGTTGTGATAAACTGCATATCCTATTATCGAAGATTTAGCTTAATCGGGGGGATCAACCCTTGCGAAAAAATGAAACCTCAGGTAACCTCCAACTAAGTACCTACCCTGAGGTAGGTAGGTAGGAAAACCGGGGGTTGTGGCTACTTTAGAAAAATATTGTGTTTTGCTTTTGCCCAATAGCCTATTTTTTGTACAACCCTATACAGATGTAAAAAAATAAAACCGGTCAAGAGCGAGTCGGACTCGCGCACCGAGGGTTCCGTAGCATCATAATTGCACCATTAAACCACACTGCAGAGTAGAATAATAAAATTAGTATTGCAGTTTTAGGTCAGCGCCATCTCTTGACCGATAGTGGAACTAATGTTAACTTTTTTATAAATTTCATAATTTCTAAAAAAGTGTGCTATATTGAGACATCATTTTATTTATCCTGTAATCTTTATAAAAACTGCTATGCTATCACATAGAATTATTTCAGATTTTTCTCTTTGCAAACTTCGGAGATAAGGGGGGAATGGTATTTTTTTACATTTTTCATTATAAATCGAATACTATGTGGCCTAAAACAAAAAGAAAAAATGATTGAAAACGTGCAAACGGCGCTCTTTCATATGATACCCCACATGCCCTAGTAGCTCCATTACAAATTTTTAAGACCCCTTTTCAGTCCCTGTGGTAAAAAACATATTTATTTCTTTATTTGTTTCTTATTTGAAAAATAGTTGGGTAAATGTCATCTCAAACTATTTTAAATTTCAAGTTGATTAGTAGTTCTCGAGATATCCAGCTGTGACAGACAGACAGACAGACTGAGTCACACCATAAGGGTTCCTTTTTTGCCATTTTGGTACGGACTACGGAACCCTAATTAAGCCATGTAATGTAGTAATTAGCTTAATTATGTGACCACGTAGTGGTTTTCAGGAAATAATATTTTTCTAGGGTTGGATGCATGATACCTTATCTAACATATTAGGCTATATAAGGGTATAACCAAACAGTTTGTATAATAGAGATACTAATAAATTAAATATTCCGCAGAAGTAATGGAGTCTTCAGACTGCGTATTTTTTTTTAATTTCACAATGCAAATTTTATACTAACACAAACAAATACTAGAAAAATTCGACTCACTCGTAGCACCTCAGACGGGACTTGAACCCGCACTCTTAGGATTCTTGCCCAATGCACCAATTATTCTACGACTATATAGTGGGAGAGCGGCTACATTTTACTTTTTCTAATAATAATTCATCATCATCATCATCATTCGATTTTATAGCATTTCACAATGGTATTGAATAAATTATACTAAATTAAGATTATTGTACTGTCACAACCATATTTCACTACTGGATTCGTCATAGTTTTCTTTCCCAGATTACTTACCTAAGATAATCGTTGAATATTTGAGATGCGCAATCTTCATTAAAAAAAATCTTACTTTTAGTTTATCCTTTTCTATCGGCGGAAATATTTTTTTTTATTCATAAAAAAGAAGGAAGTAATGCTAAATTATCCGGCTGATTAGATAAATTTTGGCGTGAACCCGATCCAATTCAGCCAACCATTACGTTTTTCCCGTTATTTTTTGCACGAAGCGATGAGTTGTTAGAAAAAATGTGTTGCATAATTTAACAGTAAAAGTGGATAAGTACTGCCTATACTTATCTCAGAAAATGTTAATTTCTTATAATATAAGTACCTTCATCTATGTTTTATTATAAAAATGGTATCAACCATTTAGTATCAAAGTATGACTGACCATCAGCCATTTTAATGTCCCCACTGCTAGGGTACAGACCTTCCTTATGGGTGGATAAGGTGGATGGGCCATAACCCACTACGCGGTCCCAATGCGGATTGGTGGGTGTTAACGACTGCAACTGCAGCCGGGACCAACGGCTTAACGTGCCTTACGAAGCACGGAGGAACTCAAGATTATAAATTTTTGGTCACCCATCCCATTACCGACCCTTGCGAAAGTTGCTTAACCTCCGCAATCGCTGGGCCAGGCGCTATAGCACTGCACCACCGAGCTCCTCATCAAAGTACGTATTATTGATACGTACGTACGTATCAAAGTATGTAATGAAAAATTCACAAGAGACTGATGATGTTTTGCGGGATAAAAAGCATACGTTGAGCTATTTGTGTTACTCAAGAGAATCTATCTAATCACCACTGATAACAACAAGGTATTGTCAAGAACAGAATATCTGTAAGGTAAATGATACCGGGTGCTAACATTCAAGTCTAAGTGTTTGCTTTCATACTTACATCAGGCGTCAACAACCCAATCAGGTACGGAGTAACTATACCGGATACAGCAGCTAATCCATTCACAAAAGCCGAACATGTCCCAGCATAGTTAGGTGCTATATCCATGGCATTTATCTTCACACTACTGTAGAATCCTCCCATGAAAGCCATCGAAACAATAAAGAGGCCAACTGCCTGCACTCGGTCGCAGCCAGAGTATGAAGCCAGAATTATAAAAACTGCTGGCAATGAAGATGCTGTAAAAAAACATCCTTTACCATGAACAGATTCGTGCAGTTCATTGTTTGCTAATTGCTTAATCGATGGAGTTCGTTTCCTTGTTCTTACGATAAGGCATATTGAGCAAGGATTGTACGGAATCATAAGAGCATTGAGGATAGCATAAACAGGAAAGTTGTGCGGAAATCTAGGCAGTTTATGTGAGCCTATCTGAAGGTCTGTTTGATGTTATATTGATGAAATTAGCTATTTAATTAGCGCTTCCTCTTAGAATTAATCAAAAGCGAGGAATTATTTATGTAAGTAATCTGTTTGTTGAATCGAATCTTCCAAACATATTTCCTTAATTAATAATTATGGGATAGCCAGTTTCTCAGCAGTTGATGGTTTTGGGTAAAGTGCGTTTCCATCTTCATTGTTACCTAACATCAAATGTTATGAAGTCAATTCCCCAAAAAAATCCACCCCCGTACTTAGTTGTCATCCTCATCAAGAGTGTCAACTCGAAAAAAACAATTTCAATACTCACAAATAGTTGTGTAAATCTTTCTTCCAGTAGTGATACTATGCCATTTCTTCTTAATACATAGGTCACAGATATATGCAAATATAAATGAACAAACGTACATAGCGATGTACGGAAGAGCCGACACTAGCCCTGTTTCTTTTATATTAAACTTTAACACGTCAGAGAAATACTTCGGTAAATCAGTTATCATTGTAAAGTAACCCCAATCGTGGCCAACCTGTAACCAAACAAATTTGTTGAAAATTATATACAGTGGCGGCAGTCGATTTTCATACAAACGAGGTAACTCTGAAGCCTTGGGTATCTTAAATTATGTGACCGCCACTGTATGTATCGATCAAAAAATATTTGTCATGAGCCTTTTTAGCCATATATTTTTTAAGATTTTAGTTTCAGAAGTGTATTGACAATGTGTGTATATATTTTTTTCATTTTGTCAGATAGTTTTTGTTTTCGTTTAGGTAAACAACTGTGAAAAATTCAAATTGCGTTCAGTTATATTATTTTGTTTCACGGGTTCCTGTGTTACTTATGAGCAATACTTACAGCTGCTAAAACCAGCACCCAAAGCTGGGGAGATCGCAATATAGCCTTGAAAGGCACAGGATCCAGCTTTTTATGTAAGCCAGATGCAGCAACATTTTTGTTTAAATAATTTTTCTCCTCTTCGGATATAAATGGATGAGAGTTTGGTGTACTATAACAGAGAACCATCTGGAAATCAGGATTTGAATTTGTAACATTTATTAAAGCGCGTCTAATGATAAAGGTGAAGATAATAATTTCACATTTACAACAACAAAAATGTTCCATCTTAAATAGGTTTTAAGTACTTACTAACAATAGCAAAGTTACAAGAATTTACTTTACATATTATATCAGAAAGTTTTCTTACCCAAAACAAGAACCATATTACGCCTAACCCACCAAAGAAGTAAAAAACATTAGCCCAATCTCCATTATCTGCCAAGAAAATCCCCGATAAGTATGGCCCTATGATATTCCCAACCTGAGCTCCACCGAATATCATAGCACCAAATCTTGACCGCTCTGATGGTGGAACCCATCTTGCTAGAAGTAACACGAATGCTGGAGTAACTGGACCCTGAAAAATTAAAGACATCCTAAATGGAAAATTTCGTATTCCTGAGAAAGGTTTTAGGATGGAAATACTGTAGTCCGTGTCAAATGTAACTCTATCTTCATAAAATATTTTGTATGCAAATGGATTTTCCTTTCTGCTCAATATTATTAAAGGTTTAAGATCTCAATATTTGTTTACGTTCCACTTGAGTCATCGCATCGTTACTAATCAAGACACTATCAAAATCCAAGATCACTTATCTAGAATTGACATACTTACCCCACGTGTTTAAGTCATTGAGTATTTTGTATGTTATTTTACCCACCTCGCCCATTCCTTCAATAACTCTGATGATGAAGAGCCCTACTGCTCCTCCCCATTCCACTGCTAAGGGAGTGAGAGCTGTAGCTATTGAGGTGCACAGTATACCAATTCCCAATGTCCATTTTCCTCCAAACTTTTCAGCCATGAGACCTCCTGGCAGATGTGTTAGAACGTAACCATAGTAGAATGCACTGAGGAGCAGACCTTGTGTCGCTTCATTCCAATCGTACCTATCGCGACGCTGTAATCGTAAAATTTGTTCTTAACTCAAGTTAATATATTATTTATTATTTCATCAAAATTATTAACCTCTTCCTTAAGTATACCTACGTCAAGTAATATTGAGACCGTTTCAGTTTCTGTAAGAGTATCATTTCCTATTCCAACGAAGTCAGGATCAGGGCAGGTTTCTCCTATAATGTGTTCTGATGTCTCTGGGTGCAAAACCATTTGAGTGATGGTCATGGAGAGACAAACCCTCATCGTGAAGGAATTTGCGAGTGCAAACAAACCCATAATACCCAGAACATACCGCTGGGGTATGAATATAACTGAAATCAGCAAAAAAAATGCTTAAGCGTAACCGCTCACTGGCGACTTTTTGTAGCTGCGATAATCGCAGCTACAAAAAGTAGCTCGTGGGCGTTTACGTATAGAACTGCGTATGTTCTATTCTCAGCGACAAAAAATCGCTCAGCGATTAATCGCCCGTCGGCGGGGACACTAATTCAAGATATGCCGTGGTTTTTTAGACAAAGCTGTATAACAAGGATTTTATGCATATATTAGCAGTTATATCGATAGTCCATCCAACTTAAGTCAAATAGATAAACAAGCTTTATTTTTTTTAACGCCTTTGTAATTTTATAAAACAAATTAATTTGCTCCATGTCTGTATATATGACGCATAGAATAGTCAGTTTCATTATTGCATACGTATTGATACGGATTTGTGTAAAAAAAATGTAAATTACAACACAAGACGCTAAAGTAAATATAAGTAAATCTACTGTCTAAAGTTCATTCATGCTTCACCAGCCACTAGTTAAGTCTTTGACCTCAACCGTACAACATTCGTTAAAATACGTTATCTTAGAAAAATAAAGTTATGCAATTTAAGACTCAATCAAACAAAAATAAACTATCACGTTGTATTTTAAGATCAGAAAATAGATAAGGTCAGAGAATAGTATAAGAACAAGAAAAGTATGACCAGGACCAATAGCCAAAAGGTTAATAATAACTAGTAACATACTGGGACATGAAATTAAATAATATTAATTGTACCTCTGTTCAAAATTCGGCGCCATCCTGTAAGCACCATTGCACCAAAACTAAGTTAGTGATCATAGAAAACAGCGGTGATATATATTTTTTTAAGATTTTAAAGATAATAAAATTCAAGTTTCCATTCAAGATAATGTTCGTTACCAGCTCACAAGCAAATCACTTGTATTGACATACATAACCCCGTACAGTAGAAATAAGAGTCATCCTACAATTCAGGCTACTAATATTCTACCAAATAATGTTTGCCCGTTTTTTTTTCATATGGATTACCTACTACCTACAGTTGTACGTGTTGAGAATATTACCTGTAAATGTGCTGAAAACACTCGGCTTTCTTCTCTTCCTTAATTTGTTTAATAATTTGTTTCGGACTCCTATATTAATGTATGTTTCTCACTTTTTGAAGAATAAAAGCACGCGTGCTAGTATGAGATAAAAAACGCCATATTGGAATGATCTTTGGTCGGAGGGGGCGCTCGTGCGCACCCCTCGCCCCTCACCCCGCACAGCTTGCGTTCCGTTTGCTGCTGCGGGGATGCTATTTAAACGTTTAGTTAACATCCTCCCCCCCCTTGAAAGGACAACTTTCAAGAGGCTCATGGGATTCTACAATCATGGGACACAATTTGGATATTGCTCTTCTTAGAAGACCTTTCTTCGTAGTGACGTCGACGACTCTGGTGACACCATCTTCACCAGGGTAGAGTTTGCTGATCCTGCCCAACAGCCACTGTAGTGGAGGCAACTGATCGTCCTTCACCAGCACGAGGTCTCCGACGTTAACGTTTTGCCCCTTGGTGCGCCATTTCACACGGTGTTGCATAGCAGAGAGCACCTCTTGTGTCCACCTTCTCCAGAATTGGTGTCGCAAGCTTTCCAGTAGGCGGTAACGGTTCGTCTTGACTGGTTCGGATACGGGAGCAGGTAAAGCCGTCAAAGGTCGACCAATTAAAAAATGCCCAGGAGTGAGCGGTGATAGATCAGATGGATCAGAAGACATACATGTTAACGGACGCGAATTTAAAATTGCTTCGATCTGAGCGAATAATGTGGACAATTCCTCAAAAGTTAAACTAGTACTACCAGCGATTCGTTTTAAGTGGAACTTCGCGGATTTTACGCCCGCCTCCCAGATTCCACCGAAGTTAGGCGAGTATGCAGGACTAAATTTGAAGTTGATACCTTCATTTGAAGCGAAAGTGCCTATCGACTGGTCGCACTTTTTGACCAATCTGGCCAACTCGTTGTTTGCTCCTACGAAGTTTTTTCCGTTATCACAATAAATGGTTCGAGGTTTGCCACGACGAGCAATAAACCTTCGTCGGCATAAGATAAAAGCGTTGGTACTGAGGTCGCTGACAAGTTCTAAATGAACTGCCTTGGTGCAGAGACAAACGAAAATACAAAGATAACATTTACTAGTGCGTGAGCCACGACCCTTGCGACTAGATATTAGAAATGGTCCAGCGTAGTCGGTTCCGCAAGTCTCGAAAGCTGGAGCTGGATTAACGCGTGGATGAGGTAAATTCCCCATCAGAGGTTGAAACGTTTGGCCCTTAAACCTTTTACATTTGATACATTTAAAAACAGTTGATGAACTCAGGGCTCTGCCCCCAATAGGCCAAAATTGTTCGCGTACCGAACTTAATAATTGCTGTGGACCGCAGTGAAGAAGTCGCAGGTGTTTACTTTCAAATAAAAGTTTGCAGAAATTATGCTTTGAATCAATTAACATAGGATGAATTTTATTAAAGGAGCAATGAGACGCATTCTGAATGCGACCTCCTACGCGTAATATATTATTTTCATCAAGAAAAGGGTTCAAAGATAAAATATTCGATTTTGACTTAATTGATTTTGATGTTGATAAGGAATGTATATCATCTGGAAAGGTATCATTTTGCGATTGCTTCACTAAAACTATCATCAATTGCTGCAATTCATCAGCGGTAAGTACGCCGGTAAGTTTGTTTACTTTGTTTTTAGAATTATTTATGAAACGTAGCGCATATGCCATAACTCTTTGTAGTTTGTTGAAGTTTGAATATTTTTCAAATGGGACAATGTTTTCTAGACGTTGTAATTTAAGACTTAATTTGGTTTCAGGTAGCTCGACACGTGACGGTCGAGAAGCTGGCCAGCATTCTTCCGACTTCGCAAGGAAAGGAGGACCCTGCCACCACAGAAGACTACCATGAAGCTGGCGCGGTGAAACGCCTCGAGAAGCTAAGTCTGCCGGATTTGCATCGGTGGGAACATGACGCCATGCCGATGAATCTGTTAAGTCACGTATCTCCTGAACTCTGTTACAAATAAAAGTTTTAAGGATTTTTGGTTCACTTTTAACCCAACCCAAGACGATGGTCGAATCAGACCAAAACACAGATCTAGATACCGTTATTCTAGATGAATTAATTACTT
Organism: Agriphila geniculea; assembly: GCA_943789525.1. Lineage (NCBI taxonomy): Eukaryota > Metazoa > Arthropoda > Insecta > Lepidoptera > Crambidae > Agriphila > Agriphila geniculea. The sequence continues at coordinate 18,150,796 of OX038874.1, forward strand.
TGGAATACAATCGAGCACCGAGCAGAGCGCCCAATAATTCTAATCTTGGAACAGTCATTTCAGGCTTTAAAGGTGCTACTTTCGACTTCGCACATAAGAGTTTAATTTCCTCGTTAGATTTTATATAAATACATGCAGCGTAAGCCTTCTGAGAGGCGTCTGTAAAACAATGAATTTCGACATTCAATGAATTATTAGACAAGACACATCTAGGAATTTGAATATTTGACAAATAGGTGAGATTGTTATAAAACGATTCCCACTGAACTTTAATTTCATTAGGAATTGGGTCATCCCAACCAGACTTTAAGGACCACAATTCTTGTAGTATAAGTTTAGGTGTAATTGTACATGCAGACAACAAACCGAGTGGGTCAAAAAGCTTACTTGACTTGGACAAAATACTTCGTTTTGTAAATTTGGTCACCGTTTCATGTTGAGTAGAAATTTCTAAAACATCGTTAATGGGCGACCATTTCAAGCCCAGAACATTAGAATCTTTAGAGAAATCTTGTGTTTGAGTTTCTATAGGAAGATCATTAAACACTTCTGACACGTTAGAACGAAATTTACGCAATGGAAAGCAACCTTCATTTAATTTATTTATAACACCTTTTACTATTGATTTTAGTTCATCTACGGAGTTCGCCCCAGTTATGAGGTCATCAACATAAAAATCTTTGCGAATGACATTAGCAATGGTTTCATCTTGACACTCATTAGCTAATTCTATTAGACAACGTGTACTTAAGAAAGGAGCACATGCCGTTCCGTAACTCACGGTGTTTAACTGGAGAATTTTCAAAGCTTCTGTCTCATTATTACGCCAAAGAATTAATTGCAAGTGACGTTGCGATTCATCGAGGAAAATTTGCCTATACATTTTTGTTATATCGCCAGTAACGACGTAGATGTTTTGACGAAATCGCAAAAGAATTGAAAACAAATCATCTTGTATTGTCGGACCTACTAACATTAACTCATTTAACGATTTGCCAGTCGAGGTCTTAAACGAAGCATTAAAGACGACCCTTAATTTTGTCGTTTCACTTTGTGAACGCAGGACTGCATGATGAGGAATGTAGTACCCAAACGACGGACGAGACACCTCTGACAAGTGCCCCAATTGTTCATATTCTTGCAAAAACTCTGAATAATCCAACTGAATGTTTGATTTAATTAGACGTTTTTCTAAATTAAAGAAACGTTTTCGAGCGACATGGTATGATTCACCAAGCGACTCTTCTGGATTTTCACGAAATGGAATTTTGACACAAAATCTTCCATCTGGAAGACGTTTATGATTTTCGACGAAGTGAGCCTCACACTCCTCTTCTTCTTTGGATAACAATTTTACTGACTGTGGGAGCTCTTCAACTTCCCAAAATTTAGCAAGAGAGTATTTTATCTCTTGAGAGAAGTTGCAATTAACTTTAGAATTATTCGAATTAGATTTTGCACCTATTGGACCACCCACAAGCCAACCAAACTTGGATTCTTGTAAAGTAGGTTGATTCGAACTCAACTTAATTTGATTGGACATAATAATATCCCAGAAAACATCAGCTCCCAAAAGGATTTGAATTTCAGAACTTTTGAAGAAAGTTGTATCTGCCAATTTGATATTAGAAGGAAGATTTAATTTAGATACATCAACTGCAACGTTTGGTACATGACTAGTTATTTGTGGAATTACCAAACAGCTAACATTAATAGAGAAATTATTTATTCGAGATTTGACTTGTAAGTCACAAACTTTGACTGTTTTTGTTACAGTATGATTGACACCACATACAGAAATTGGGTTGGTCTGAGAGCACAAAATATTCATGGTTTGTTGCATTTTTTCAGTCAAAAAAGAAGATTGGCTGCCGCTATCAAGTAAAGCCTTAGCAGGAAAAGATTTATTATTATTGACGTCTACTAAGACAACTTCAGCAGTACACAATAAGACTTGATTAGGAACCACCGCAGACAGAGCAACACTGGATGATGGAGACTGATCATTTGTTTCTACTGGCATACTAGACGTGGAACTATTAATTTTATCATCATCAGATTTTTTATGCAATAAGGAATTATGCCTTTTTTTACAAATTTTACAAGGACCCAAACGACACTGCGATAGATGATGCCCAGAACGAAGGCAATTATGACACAACTGATTTTTATTTACTAAAGAAATTTTATCACTTAACGACATGGTTTTAAATTTATCACACACGTGAAGCAAATGAATTTGTTTACAAACAATGCAGGGTTTAAATTTGGAATCATTATTTGTGTTAACAAAAGTCTTGGTGAATTTATTAACTTCTTTAACTATATTTTTTTCGGGTTTACTAGAATCAAAACGACTATATTGAATTGTTTCCAAAACATCGGCACGACCCCGAAGGAATTCGAAAAAATCTGCAAGTTTAGGTGACGATTCAAAAGTATTTCTATGTTCTTCCCACTTGCGACTAGTGGCGCCATCCAATCTTGATGCCATAATATAGATAATCATGGTGTACCAATACTGAACGGGTTCACCCAAATCCTCCAAGGCACGTAAATTTTTCGAATAATAATCAATCATGTAACGTATAGACTTATATGACTCTTTAGAAATCGCTTCAAAACTAAATAATGCTTTTGTATGGTTATTTATAAGAATTCTTTTATTGTTAAAACGTTCGTATAGTGTTGACCAAGCAACTTCATAGTTAGACGACGTAAAACTGATTGATTTAATCACCACAGCGGCTCCACCTTCCAATGAATTACGAAGATAATGAAATTTACTTATTGCAGGCAGCGACTCATTACTGTGGATGAGAGACTCAAATGTGTCTCGGAACTCCAACCATTTTAAATGATTACCGTCAAATAGCGGTAAATTTATCGTTGGCAACCTTACATTTAATTGGTGATGGTTGCCACATGAGGCTGAACCATGACAGGATGCTTGACTATTATTTGGAGAAGTACGATTTTGAGACTTATCAAAGGTTTCGATAAAGTTTTGAGCAATAGAAATAATTTTACAAAAAGTTGTCTCAATTGAATCACGTTCCTCAATTTGAGAATTAATATCTGATACTGAACATTCTATTTTGGTTTGAATTTCATCAAAAACAATTAACAATTCCTGGATTCTAGTTAATTTCAATTGTAATTCACCGATAATGATACTATCAAGTTCCTTTGAACTAAGTTTACTTAAATTGTTGACATATTTTTGAAACACTGTAACTCTAGCCTTAATAGTACCTCTTTGTTGTATAAGGTCCTTTAAATTGCTATTACTATCCTTCTCCGACTTAGGCTTCTCGGTATCGGTCATTATTAATGTTGATGGACAACGTAGGAGCAAACAACGAAAATACAAAAAGAATCAAAAAACAAATAAAATAATAAAGGTATCAAACCGTAAAGGCCGCTCGCAAAGTACTGCGAAGCGGCAATGTTGCAATCGGCCCGCGATGGTTTTCGCGTACTACCGTGACTCGACTCGGCGTCAAAGTCCGACTCGCAGTTTACTATAAGTCGGCGGAATCGAAGAGATCGGCTAATAAGTCGACAACCGAACCTGGAATGTGTATTAAGTATTTAGTCGGGTTATACCGAACGTTCGAGAACGAAAGACAAAAAAAAATTTATTTTAAGTTAAGTTGTATGGACAAAATAGCAATTAATGATGAAAAATGACAATTATCGTTATTAAACCCAGCTGACTGCAACCGAAAGTGAAGTAGGTTACAAGCATACGATTGCCAAAATATAGGTAACCTAGGACTTGAAAAAAGTCTTAGCACTTTGCACAGCAAATGAATAAAATAACATTCGGTGAAGTGAAGTAGGCTACAGCTGTTTTCACAGCTAAAAATTAGGTAACCTAGGGCTTAAACTAAACCTTAGCACTTCCTAGATAAAAATTTGAACTTAGATTTTTTACTTTGCGATAGCAACTTAGTTAGCAATTAAATAAGATGGGTCACTCATTTAGCAAACACTTTGACGTGCAAAATGATAAAACATACATAAAATTGAAGCAACGCAACTTGCGTTCAATGCGGCGCGGCGTGGCGTTGACCTTTAGGTAGGTACTTACTTGCGAATGGATCGATTGGCAAAATCTTTGGAAAAAACACTATTAGCACGGATGGAGCAATTTTAAATAGACGAATTATTGGTAAAACGCGCGAAATGATACTAAAATTGGTTTCACTTAACTTTGGTCACACGTGATTGTATTGTAGGTACCATTCCCGCCATTTCCCGCTGTTTCCTTTGCTTTACTCGCTGGACACACAGTTTTCGTAACTTGTTTTATCACAAGAGGTTGCTCCGACGATAATTATTTCGTGTTATTGAATATTCACTTTGCCGGATCACAATTCTCAACTCTTTTTGGTGCCAACAAACCACGCTTGTTGTTCAGTTGCTTCAGTGCTTTTGATTTTGATCACGTCGGGGTCACCATGTTGAGAATATTACCTGTAAATGTGCTGAAAACACTCGGCTTTCTTCTCTTCCTTAATTTGTTTAATAATTTGTTTCGGACTCCTATATTAATGTATGTTTCTCACTTTTTGAAGAATAAAAGCACGCGTGCTAGTATGAGATAAAAAACGCCATATTGGAATGATCTTTGGTCGGAGGGGGCGCTCGTGCGCACCCCTCGCCCCTCACCCCGCACAGCTTGCGTTTCGTTTGCTGCTGCGGGGATGCTATTTAAACGTTTAGTTAACAGTACGTGTTAATATCAATCGGCAGTAGTGTAGAACAGCCGCCATTCTTAGTGGTTACTCTGAAATAAGATTATTGTTATTTTATTACTGCCAATCATAGATAATTATGTCCGCTTTTGATTAGATATTGTGATCAAAAGCACACTTAACAAAGAAACCGGTCAAGAGCGAGTCAGATTTGCGTACCTACCAGAATATGGCAGGTAGGGACCATCAAACTGAACAACTTTTACTATGGGACCAAGTGCCTATAAAAACAGGTTCTACCTAGTTTAGGTACTTAAATGTCAATTACTTTAAAGCTATGTAATATTTTTTGGAACAATAAAAGATTTTATTATTTTTATTATTAACTCTAAAATCTTGAAAATAAAATCAGCTGTTTCATACATTTTCATATTTTCGTTATATTTTTTTATGAGTCAGCAGATTTTTATTCGTGATTTCAGAGTTGGTCCTATAGTAAAAGTTGTTCAGGTTGATGGTCCTTATCTACTATATTCTGGTAGGTACACGAACCCGACTGCATTTGATTCTATACCCCTAAATTTATTGTCACCCGATTAAATACTACCCTTTTTTTAAATTGACACAATTCTTTAGCCCCATATAGTTTCTTGTCAAATTGAAAATGTTTGAAATAAAACAATTTTTAACGGATACTAGCGCGGTTTTATTGAAAGTACTTTTGTAATTAGTTACTTAGGGAAAACCAAAAATCCAACCAAATACCAACTAATTACCAAAGTACTTTAAATAAAACCGCACTAGTATCCGTTAAAAATTGTTTTATTTCATGTCTAGTGAGCGCGTAAGCTTGAGAAGTGGATTTGAAAATGTTTGTTAATTCAATCATTAATATTAAATTTTTCTTAAAAAATATGTACTTAGAGTAACAAACCATTCTTAAATATTTTGATTTTTAGCACATAAATAATCGGTGAAATATTTTTCAAGAAACAATAAGCTACCTACAGATCAGATAACAGTGAGTTAGGATAAAGACAAAAGATAAGAAGAATCGTGTTAAACTTCAGATAGTAAAAACATTCTAAATAAAGGGAAAAACCACCGACTTGTGAACCTTTTCCTTTTTCTGAAGACGGTTAAAAATAGGATATAATCGTAAGACGCTGTTAAATCATCACATTTCCACGATCACACCTCCATTTCTACAGGGTTATTTGTAAAACATCAATAACCTTGCAGGAGTAGATTAGTAACATCATATACAGCAACTTAGTTCTAGACTTTTCCAAAAACAAACAAAAAAAAACGACTTTTCATACAAAACTCGATCAGCTGTTTGGACATTTGTATAGTGAGTCGAATATTTTTTGTCTGTTTTCTGAAAAGACGTAGAACAAATGTTTTTGTATATGATGATAGTAATCTACTCCTGCGAGGTTGTTGGTGTATTACAAATAACCCTATATCCTAGGATAATCAGAGAAAGAGATCATGACTAAAATAAATCAAAGGCTACGGGCTTCATCTTTGGTTTTAACATGATTGTTTTGTTTTCAATTCCATCAAGTATTTTCACCAACTTCTTAGAAATCTTGAAAAATATTCACGACCTACTATGCTATCCTTACTAATATTATAAATGCAAAAGTCCGTTTGTTTGTTTGTTTGTTACGCTTTCACGTCTTAACTACTGAACCGATCATCAAGAAATTTAGCATACACGTTGTCAGGGGTACAAAGAAGGACATAGGGTACCTTTCATCCCGAAAAAAAGATGTTCCCGAGGGATAGAAAAAAAATTTCCACGCAGACGAAGTCGCGGGCGGAAGCTAGTTCTCTATAGTTAGCAGCCCTGAATTCATCGCTGGAAGTGCGTTGTCTGCTTGAAATTATTCGTATCTAGGTACCCATTACTGGTCTAGCTGTCAAATCTAAGCAGCTGATTTTAAAATTAATTTTAACTAATTTAATATTGTTTTCCTTTAGTAATATTGTTTTTAAAGTGTTTATTACAACTTAAATAATATAAGGAAGTGTTTTCTGACAAATCCATTGGGTAGTTTTCGAACTACCAAAACGACCGAGCTTCACCTATCCACCGCCAATGTTGTTATGGTGAACATTTCATAGAAAAGGAGAAATCTGTGGAATACTACGCACTAAACCGGGGAAGTACTTTTGTTCCGTAATTTTATTTATATTATTTCAACTTAGACTACATCACTAAGCCAATCAGACTGATTCTAAACATTTTATTTTTCAAAGCAACAGCGTAGGTAGGTACCTACCTACATTTATAAATAAACTCACGGCTTGTGTGGCATTTTGGTTCTCAATTATCACAACTGTTCTTTACTACTTGTACAAAATTCACGTAAAGTGAGTAACGTAAATACTCAATACGAATTGGCAGAGTCAATTTCTCTTTACTTGACGTGAAGTGGAAGTAAAGTTGAGATGGTGACTACTATTGTCACAGACATTCACTAAACTGTTTACACTTTACAAACATTACACTACTCATAAATACAATACAGCTATAAGAAAAACAATCAAAACATTGTGTAACCATTTTGCTACTTGAATACTATTGTATAAGTACTTACTTATGATTTATTGGGGTCAGTCAGTCTGTCTGTTTAGTGTTATTGATATCTTTTTTTGGTTTGACTTAAACATCATCCATGTTTTATTGCTATAATTAATTAAATTAAGCATCTCATCATTCTATAGTGTCTCTAACTATAACCAAATAGTATCTGGATTAATTCTTTTATTTTTATAACTATTATAACATTCTTGTGTACCTACATAATGATTAAACTTCACTAAAAGTATAAGACTAAACTATTGTTATAATTTAAATAGGTACTTACATACACTTACTCATAGTTAAAAAAAGGAGTAGGTATAAATAAGTAAATTATTCCCAATTACTTAACAATTGTGGCCTACTGTCTTATGTTTTTAATTTTGTTTTCTTCCAAGTATATTCTCTGATAATAAATAAATAATCAATATTTGTTTTAAATAGTTCCTGATACTGTTGTTTGTAAACTTTCAGGACTTATAAATTCATTATGCTGACCCGTAAGGCTGCAGCACAAAGCACCGAGATGAAGTTGAGGCAGGCACTGCAGGAACTGAAGGAGTCTAGGGATACTTGCAGCCAGCTACTACGTGAGCGAGACGACAGCGAAGAAGAAATCAGCAAAGTTATTGCTCGCAACTCTCAACTGAAGATTGAGATGGCTCAGATGCATTCTGAACACATGGAAGTGATACGCCAAAGAGACCAGCTCGAGAACACCGTTAGCGGCTTTGATGAACAGTGCAGCACTTACGAGAGGGCCCTGAACCGCATCACTGATTTGGAACGGGAGCTGAACGATGCTAACATGCAAATATTAGACTTCAAGGAGCAGCAGCAACTGCAAGAAGTGGACCATACACAGAGTCTTTTTGAGGAGCTCATGATGTCTTCACCTGCTGTACAGTCAGCAGAACAGTTAATAACCAAAGACAGTGACTTTTCACCTCGACCTCAAATTTTAGGTGCTAAGAAACTAAAAAAATAAATTAGAATACGTAAATTAATTAAAAAAACAGAAATGTATGACCGGGACACTAAAAAATTGCAATTAAAAATCATTCAGTTGCATGAGTCACTTGAACTTGTGCAAAAAAAGTACTCTCTTGCGCAGAAACAAATTGATGAGCACATCAAATCTGCCACAGAGTTGGTGTAACTCTGCAATTACAATGCGGACCGGTATGACTCATTAGTAAATAGTCAACTTATTGTTGAATCTTCAGTTGTTCACAATAATGATTCTGATGTAATTAAAATTAGCAAATCTACACAGAGCCCCTGCCATTCATCATCCTGCATAGAAACATTACAAAGTAGCTATAGTAAATGCACTTTCAAACCAGCATTATCATGTAACTCAAAGGAGGCAAAAACAATTATGTTTTCAGACAAACTAGGTCAGGGATTAGGTTTAGCTCTAAGAGATAAGCTCTCTAAAAAACTTATTAATATTTGTACTCCTGGTGTATCTTTTAACCAAATTGTACAAAATATTAATAAGTCACATATTGATGAAGCCACAACAGTAGTAATATTATTTGGGGACAGTTCCCATATTACAAAAAGGGACATTCTTAAAAATATTAATATTTTATTAACATTACAGTCTGTAACAAGATGTAAAATAATAATTAGCGCTTTCCCTTATGCAAGTGGGATCAAAATAAGCGCATTTTTTATTTAAATTTGTATATATATAATTTGATAAGTCGTCACAGTGACGTTATTTTATACTTTGACGTTAATAAATTTATTAACACTTTTACATTGACTCCAGATAGTATGTATCTGCCGAAAAAATGTAGGATACAAATAGCTAATTTGTTAGCTTACAATTTACAGGACTGTGTTACAGCTGTAACTAAGTCCATAAAACCGAGTATTAGTACTTCATCTACTACTCCGCATATTGTTTCAAATAAAACAGTGACAAACTCAGATTTAAACTGAGGCACAAGACAACAGCCAGGCCTAATTGTATCAATATAATTAGTCAAAATATTCAGGGCCTGTCTGGCAAAGATCTAGAATTAGAATTATTTGTTGAATGTAATAACATTCAAATCATTGGCATTACAGAACACTGGCTAAAGCCTGGTGATATGTCATTTAATCTAAATAATTTTCAACTAGCAAGTGCGATGGTTAGGCAAACAACTATTCGTGGCGGTTCTGTAATTTTTGTGAATAATTATATAAAGTATAAAGAAAGAAAGGATATTGTGAACCTTACATCAGAGCGCCATGTGGAGTTGTCTTGTATAGAATTAGATAGCATGATTATTGTGTCTGTATACCGGGTATCTATGAAATCTTTGAATCTGTCATGGAAGATGTTCTAAAAAAGTTAAGGTTAAAAAATAAACCAGCAGTAATTTGTGGTGATTTTAATATTGATATTCTTGAGAGCAATTCTTCGACCACTCGTTTTCTGGCATTATTTAAATGTTTTAATTTGCATAATAAATTTTTAGAACCCACTCGGGTAACTGAACACTCCGCCACTTGCATAGATAATGTTTTTTCAGAATGTGATCCGGAAAACAAATTTGTTTTTAGTAATATTTCATCCGACCATTACGGTTTGAAAGTTTCATACGCTGTGAACGCTATAGATACACCTAAGACTGTAGAATGCAGACCTATCACAAAAAAGGGATTGGACAATTTTAAAAACAACATTGATGAACAAATTTCTTTATTGCCATGGATTTCAGATAATCCTGATGTTTTGTACGGGAACCTCTTTCATTTAGTTACTAATGAGTTTGATAAATCATTTAAAACCAAAACTATTAAATGTACTCAGAAATTACGGTTCTGCGATTGGGCTACGACAGGTATTTATAAAAGTAGAAACAGACTTTATGAACTTTACAAGCTTAGAGAAACTAACCAAAGCCCAGGTTTCTTAGAACATGTTAAAAAATACTCGAAGACTTTCAAAATGCTATGTGCAGTTGCAAAGTCTAACTGCATTAAAAAGCAAATTAAAAACTCTAGTAACAAAACTAAAACAACCTGGGATATCATTAATCGTGAAACTGGTAAAACTAAAACACGGGAAAATAACCTAACGCTTAATATTAATAATGAATTAATAAAATCAGATAAAGAAATTGCTAATATTTTTGATAAGTTCTTTGTAAACATACCAGTAGAAACTACATCAAATTTGGATTCCTCACCAGCGGCTGCTGTATCTATGCTAAAGGGACATGTGGCTGAAAGTTATTCATTATTTAATTTTAAATGTATTAATGCTTTAGATATCATTAAAGCTTTCAAATCTCTAAAAATGAAAAGCTCCACTGATTCATGGGGTATATCAGTTAAGGTTATTAATAATATTGCGCATACTATTGCCCCTTATCTTGCTGACATTTTTAATCGGTGTATTGATCAAGGAATATTTCCTGATCTTATGAAGTTTAGCAAGGTAATACCATTGTTTAAATCAGGAGATAAAGAAGACCCTAGCAATTACAGACCAATATCGATATTACCTGCCCTAAGCAAGATTTTTGAAAAAATAATACTTGAGCAATTATTAGGTCATTTTAATGTAAATAAACTTCTGCACAATAAACAATTTGGCTTTACTAAAGGTCGTTCCACCACTGATGCTGGGGTTGCGCTTTTAAAGCATGTCTTTGAGGCTTGGGAGGGGTCTCAGAATGCCCTTGGCATTTTCTGCGACCTGTCCAAGGCTTTTGATTGCGTGGACCATTGGACGCTGCTGTTGAAGCTAAATCATTACGGTGTAAAAAATAATGCCCAAAAATTAATACTGTCGTATCTCAGTTCAAGGACTCAAACAGTTAATATCAATGTGGCATTTCATAATAGTGAACAGCTGCACATAATTGACATCAATAAATTATTCAATAGTTTTTACTTGACAAAAGATAAATTCTATCTGCCTAGTTCTTTTAAGAGACAAATAGCATTATCGCTATCTTTTTACTTTAAACATTTAGCCAATAATCTGGCTATTAAAACAACTGCTTTTATTGAGCAGTCAACTTTTGACATTTGTCATTCAACTTTGGAATCTGTTCCAAATAAAAATAACATTTTACTTGATTCAAGTAATAATAATTGTTTACATTTAAATTACCGTTTAAGACAATAGAGGCGTCCTCTAGCCCTGACTTAACAATAGAAAAGCCTAACTGTTTAAGAATGGTACACCAGAATATGCAAGGCTTTTCTGGCAAAGATTTAGAAATAAGCTTATTCTTAAATTCTGAAGATATTGATGTGTTATGTGTTACTGAGCATTGGTTGAAAAAGCACGAATTAGTTTTAAGTTTGGATAATTACAAAGTTGCTAGCTCGTTTAATAGGAAATCTGCTATAAGAGGGGGGTCACTTATTATTCTACATGATAGTTTACAATATAAAGAACGCAAAGATGTAGTATCCCTCTCAATTGAACGAACCATTGAGCTGTCTTGTGTGGAACTTGATCAAATAATTATAGTATGCGTATACAGACCCCCCACCGCAAATTACTCTGAGTTTGAGTCCACTATGGAGGAAGTCTTAAAAATGACCTGTAGTAAGAATAAAAAAGTCGCGATTTGCGGAGATTTTAATGTCGACATCTTAGACCCTAAATTAGCCAAACTGTCGAGTAGGTTCATAAACTTATTTAAATCATTTAATTTGCTACATATTTTTAATGAACCAACGCGTATCACACCCACATCGGCAACCTGCTTAGATAATATTTTCTGTAACTGTAATGTCATTGAAAAATCAATTTTAAATTGTATTAAATCCGACCATAGTGGACAATTAGCCTCCATTGAGCACCATCAGGTTCCACCTAAACGGGAAATAATGTGTAGGCCAATAAAAAAACACTGTATTGAAAAATTCAGAATCAATGTCACAAGTAAAATTGAAACATTACCAGAACCAAATTTTGAAGCCAATAACCTATATAATCATTTATTTAGCATAGTTCAAACTGAATTTAGTGAAACTTTTAAACAAAAAGTGATCAAATGTAATGATAGTACGAAATTTAGTGACTGGGCCACACCCGGTATATATAAGAGCAGAAGGAAATTATACGAACTTTATGCAGAGAAAGCTACTTCTTGTGATCCTACCTTAATTGAATTTGTCAAGAAGTATTCACAAACATTCAGAGAAGTTTGTATCTTAGCAAAGTCCAAGTACTTTTCAAATAAATTAAATTAGCTGACAATAAAATTAAGGCTACTTGGAATATTATTAATAAAGAAACGGGCAAATCAAAATCCAATATAAATTCCTTCTGTTTAAAAACTGGTGATCAAACTTTTGAATCTGACAATGAGGTCGCTAAAGTTTTTGAAGATTTCTTTGCTAGAATACCTGCAGAAACTACCAGTACTCTTAGTGCTTGTCCCAACATCGCTGTCTCCCTTCTGGAGTCTAGTGTTGATAAGTGCAATGAAAGTTTTTCCTTTAAATATATAAATAGTGCAGATATCATTAAAGCTTTTAAAACAATTAATTTTAAAAAAACAGAAGATCTTTGGGGCATGTCAACAAGCATAATTAAATCAATAATTGATATACTAGCCCCTTACTTGGCTTTTATTTTTAACAAATGTATTGACGAAGGGGTCTTTCCTGATCTAATGAAAAATAGTAAATTGATTCCTCTTTTTAAATCTGGGGATAAAAGTGACCCAGCTAACTTTAGGCCAATATCTGTACTACCAGCACTTAGTAAAATATTTGAAAAAATTATATATTCCCATGAAATAAAACACTTTTTAACGGATACTAGCGCGGTTTTATTGAATGTACTTTGGTATTTAGTTGGTATTTGGTTTGATTTTTGGTTTTTCCCGACGTTTCGGCACCTTTGCAGCTGCCGTGGTCCCCCGTGACCACGGCAGCTGCAAAGGTGCCGAAACGTCGGGAAAAACCAAAAATCAAACCAAATACCAACTAAATACCAAAGTACATTCAATAAAACCGCGCTAGTATCCGTTAAAAAGTGTTTTATTTCATGTCTAGTGAGCGCGTAAGCTTGAGAAGTGAATTATATATTCCCAATTATTAGATTACTTCACATACAATAATATACTTCATAAAAATCAGTTTGGATTTTCCAAGGGTAAAAGTACTACTGATGCTGGAATTGCACTTCTCAAACATATTCTTGACGCTTGGGAAGAAAAGCAAGATGTAATTGGCATTTTCTGTGATCTTTCTAAGGCATTCGATTGTGTTGATCATCAAACACTATTAAAGAAGCTAGAACATTATGGTGTCTCTGATAAATCAGTTAGTCTTATGAAATCGTATTTGTACAATAGAACTCAGAAAGTAGTGATTAATAGAACTGAATCTACCGGAGCCCCCATCAATATAGGTGTGCCACAGGGATCAATATTGGGCCCATTGTTGTTTCTAATTTATATAAATAACCTTCCCAACTACGCGAATAATTTATGTGAGACAGTACTATTTGCGGATGATACTTCTTTAGTTTTTAAAGTAAACAGAGGTAATAACTGTTCGGACGAAGTAAATAGTGCCCTCTCTAAAGTTTCATACTGGTTTAATAGTAATAATTAAGCACTTAACCCCAAAAAAACTAAATGTGTTAAATTCTCATTACCTAATGTTGAGCAGAATAAATTAAATATTAATTTGAATGACGATGAAGTCGAGTTTATTGAGAGTACAAAATTTCTAGGTATAACACTAGATTCTCGACTGCAATGGGATCCACATATTGAGGCCTTGTCAAGTAGACTTAGTTCAGCGGCATTCGCTGTTAAGAAAATAAGGCTTTTAACTGATATTGAAACGGCAAGGTTAGTATACTTTAGTTATTTTCATAGTGTAATGTCATATGAACTGCTATTGTGGGGCTCAGCTGCCAGTATTGAAAATATTTTTGTACTCCAAAAAAGAGCTGTTCGCGCCATATACAATCTACGGCGAAGAGATACCTTGAGAGAATTGTTCAAAGAAATAAATATTTTAACTTTGGCAGGCCAATACATTTATGAAAATTTAGTTTATGTAAGGAAACACTATGATTCATTTGCTAAAAACAGCAATATTCACCAGTTTAATACAAGAAATAAAGATAAACTTGCCGTTCCAAGATTTAGGCTTGCAAAAACTAGACAAACTAATCTTCCTTTGCATGAATTTAAAAACCATGTTAAAAAAACGCTCATGGGTAAAGGTTATTATAAAGTAGACGATTATCTTAAAGATCAAAATGCGTGGAAATGATGTAACACATAACTAGCTACTATAAGTACTTTGTTGAAGTAATATAACAATAAGTCTATGTTGTTGCCAATAATCCTGTCACCCTGTTGTAATTATTTGGTGACGATATATTAAAGTTTGTAAATATCGTTACTTATGGCTGTTACAGCTGATAAGTTTCTTGCGCCCGTTCTTCTTGTCAGCTAAAAAAGTCTGGAACGGGTGGTAGGAAAATATTGACGATTCAAAAGTACTTAATAATTAAGTTTATTTGAATAAAGCTTATTTGACTTTGACTTTGAATGGAGTAAGTTCATCAGGTTCTCATGTAAAAATGGGCGTTCCGCAAGGCTCCATTTTGGGCCCTTTTTTTATTTTTAATATATATAAATGATCTAACCTTTTTTGCAGAGAGGTTCTGTGATATTGTTTTGTTCGCAGATGATACTTCTTTAATATTCAAAGTTGACAGGAATAAAACTGATTTTGACGATGTGAACAAAGCACTCTCGCAGGTTCTTACTTGGTTTAATGTAAATAATCTCCAGCTTAATGCTAAGAAAACCAAATGTGTTAAATTCACTCTACCTAATGTACAGGCGAATCCCACTGAAATTGTAATCAATAATGAGAAATTGGATTTGCTGGATTCAACAGTTTTCTTGGGTGTTACTCTTGACAGTAAACTTCAATGGAATATGCATATCGCAGCTCTGGCTGGCAAGCTCAGCTCTGCTGCCTATGCTATTAGAAAAGTTAGACAGTTAACAGATGTAGAAACTGCTAGATTAGTTATTTCAGCTATTTTCATAGCATTATGTCATACTGTATTCTTTTGTGGGGGATAGCAGTCGATATAAATACTATTTTTGTTTTACAAAAACGAGCAATAAGAGCTATTTATCAACTAAGTTTTAGAACATCTCTTAGGGATAGATTCAAAGAAATTGGTATATTGACAGCAGCATCACAATTTATATTAAACTGCATACTTTTCGTGCGTCGCAATATTAACTTATATACAAAAAATAGTGATTGGCACAATCGGAACACCAGAAATAAAGACAAACTTGTAATGCCTCAGTATAGATTAGAAAAAATCCGTGGTTCTTTCATAGGTCTTGGTATAAAGTTTTATAATAAAATTCCAAGTAATATTTTGAATTTACCATTTGAAAACTTTAAGACTCATGTAAAGAATTGTCTTCTTAAAAAAGGATACTATACCGTTAAAGATTACTTAATTGATAAAACAGCTTGGTCGTAGATTTTCTATTCTATGTGAAAATTGGGAGAATTGTCCTACCTACTTAAAATGTATTGTAAGCTTTTTGACTCGACGCCTTAATGCGGGTAGCTTTAGTATGTCATGCTCACTTTAAACATTTCTGCGGTGGTGTCGTGTGAGGCGGGTCGTTACGTTCCCTCAAATATGGTTGAGCGAAACGATGGCTGGTTCATGCGTCATGCTCGTGAACGGGTGCTGCCTGTGGGAATGGGTCTGCTTCTGTCTGCTTGTACTAAGGGCGTCGCATATATATTTTTTTCTGTTTAGGATTATCAATCAGTATGGCACTTCTTACTCAAAACATAGAATTAATAACTAATCCTTGTTTTGATTTCTCACTTTTTTATTGCTAATGACCAAAATGATTATTTGGCTTTCGTTATCACGATGTTTTCGTATTTTTTTGTCTATAGTTTTGTAAGTAAAGGCCTATGAAAAGCTTTTGGATATTAGTTTTCAATTCAGTGCCTTAGGATGGGTAGCCTAAGTATGTCATGCTCTCTTTAATCATTTCTGCGGTGGTGTCGTGTGGGGCGGGTCGTTACGTTCCCTCAAATATGGTTGAGCGAAGCGATGGCTGGTCCATGCGTCATGCTCGTGAACGGGTGCTGCCAGTGGGAATGGGTCTGCTTCTGAGTGCCTATCTTAACGCATATTGAATTGTAAGAATTGCGTTTTTATTTTTATGTCTTGTATCAAGTGTTTTTTGGTTAGAGTAGCAGACGGAGTGATTTCTAAACTAGTTGAAAGTTATTTACTCTCACGATTACCTATCTGAATGTAGTAGATATTAAATTTTAACCTACCTACCCATTGTGTGTAACCTTTTGATAATTATTGTGATGGAAAATGACCTCACTTTAAATGTGGAGCTCATTTTTCAATCTTGACGACTCTGTGTGAAATATACAGGGAGAAAAAAGCAGCCCTTGACGAGTTTCTTGCCCGTTCTTCTCGTTACAAGGTCTCCCGCTTAGGGTTTGCGAACCGATGGCGTAGCTTCTATGACATTCACAAGTGCTTGTAACAGCCTAGACTGAATAAATTATTTTGAATTTTGAATTTTTGAATTTGTAATCTAAGATATTTTGCCTAGCGACTCAGTAATGGGTATTAATTATATCCTCCAGGAACTCGATGTATCGAAAAAAGATCGTGAAATTGCATTTCATAGAAATGGCACTGCTGATATCAAGGTCTATTAATCAAGATAAAATTATTTAAGTCATAAGTAAGAGTAGATAATTAGTCAGGCTAATAATTATAATAGTATAATAATCACAGAACAAACGAAATAATAGTATTTAAAATAGTAAGCAAAAAAAAAATATTTGTTCTGTGATAATAATAATAGAAGGCTCTCCTAAGGATAATATTTATAGCTAATATCTTGACTACGAAAAGATTCCAAATAATTATTGTTTATGCAGACCATTAGCAAGTGTTTTTCGGTCCCCTGGTGGATTGAAAGAGGAGATCCTAGTGGGAATGGTTAATTTTAGAGGTAGAGGAATGTGAAAGGCTGCAAAAATAGGTGCTGAAATATTTCATAGGTGCTTTAAATCCCCTATAAAAGACTCTGAAACAGTTAAACCAGTGTCGTAACCATAATATGCCGCGCTCACCGCGCCCACCCCCGACCCGAACGAGTTACGTTATCAAATTCAGTACTTACAACATTAAAACACTCGTTCGGATGATTTTATGAAAGACGCGTGCGCGGCGATTGCTGGAATGCCCTCGCTCGGACATTCATTACGGCTGCCATGACACTGGTTGTTTCAATGTTGCCAATAAGCCACCCCGTTTCAAACCCTTAATACTGGATTCATAATCATAGGTGTAGATAAGGTCTTGTACAATCATATGATAGGTACTATTATCTCACGAGGCGAAGACCCCTTATTATAGGTATTATAGATACTACAGTTGCATAAATAGCTATTGATTCAATTTGGTCTTTTTATTAACCGACTGAAAAAAAGGAGGAGGTTCTCAGTTCGTCGGAATCTTTTT
Source organism: Agriphila geniculea (assembly GCA_943789525.1). Lineage (NCBI taxonomy): Eukaryota > Metazoa > Arthropoda > Insecta > Lepidoptera > Crambidae > Agriphila > Agriphila geniculea. The sequence continues at coordinate 18,168,638 of OX038874.1, forward strand.
TTTTATGTATGTTACTTAATTACTCGAAGACGGCTGGACCGATTTGAAATATTCTTTTTGTGTTTGAAAGTATATACTTTCAAGTTGATTCCATTGTAATGAGGTCAGGAGCTGATGATAGGATCCTGGAGAAACCAAGGGAACTCTTCAAATATTATAGGCACACCTATAGCGATTTTGGTATTTTCTTAAGTGACTTGTGCATTTGCTTTCGAAATGTACCATTTTGGTGAAGTGGAACTGATGATGAAGACCAGCATTGATGATCTTTGGAACTATTCAATACTAAGTATTTCACTGATGCGATATGATTACTTTTGCATGGTTGCTAGGCAATTTATGCTCATCATAATGCATATGCTGAAGTGGAGCTGATAGTGATGTACCAAGAGAACTCCTCAACAACTAACGCCTCTGCGTCGGGAAAAGCAGTATTTTGTAGAAGGTGATGAGCCGTTGACATAAGGCTGTTGTAACTTAGATAATATCGTCACTAAATATACCTACCACGAAAAAGTTTAAAATAAAAAAGTTTTTCAAAAAAACAAAACCTTTAAAAAAACCTTAAAAATAACCTAATAAAAATAGTTTAAAAAATAAATGGCACTAAAAAACTTGAAATAAAATATTCAAATCTGCATAATTACTAACTCGAAAGTTTGTACGCATATCTAATAATAAACAACGACTTATGACGTGGGGTGGGGTTTTAAACCCATGATTGAAATTTAGATAAAAAAGTCCTTCCCACCTCCCTCCACCCGACTTCAAAAGGCGTTGTTTATTATTAGACTAGCGGCCGCCCGCGACTTCATCTGCGTGAAAAGTTTTTTTGCTATCCCTCGGAACAATACTTTTTTTCAGAATGAAAGGTACCCTATGTCCTTCTCTGTACCCCTGACAACGTGTATGCAAAATTTCATGATGATCGGTTCAGTAGTTAAGACGTGAAGGCGTAACAAACAAACAAATAAACAAACAAACGGACTTTCGCATTTATAATATTAGTAAGGATATGCGTACAAACTTTGGAGTTAGTAATTATGTATTATGCAGATTTGAATATTTTATATTAAGCTTTTTAGAGCCATTTATTTTTTAAGATATTTTTATTATTTTGTAAGTATGATTCTTTAGGCAATAATTAATAAAACAATACTGCTCAAATTTGTCTAGATTTATTTTATATATCACAATAAGTTACCTACCATTTTAACTTAAGCTACTTAAACCTAAGCTATCAGTAGCGGACCTCGAACTCATCTGCAGATCAACATTGCCTTTCAGAGCAGTATCAAAAGAATCTAAAACCGATAAATCAATCTTTAAACATTACTTACGAAAACTCTTATGTTAAAATAAAATTATTTATTTTCTTTAGTTGCTTCTTTTTCTTTTTGACTTTCTTCATCAGTTGCTCTCGAAGCTAGTGGTCCATGTTTCCATTCCTCAGGGTAGCCATGTTTCTTGACGTCATCCCACCAGAGCTGCTCTCCTTTGGCAAAAATTATGTAGATGACATTGGTCACCACCAACACACCAAGGCACACCCAGAAGGCTATTCTCCATTGCTTCAATGTTGACTGTGAAAAGAAAGAAAGTGAAAATTAACTAAGAATGCAACTCTTTGTAGAACCCTAACTAGGTACTTAATAACTTTCAGGTAAGGTAAGATACTGGCAAAAGCCACCACAATTACATTACGAATACCAACTTCATTAATTGTTTTAAATGATGAACTGCCAATTGTGTTACCTATTAATTATTTCTTAAAGCTTATTATTATCTATTACTATATCTATATTAGAGGAAAATGAACTATAAATGTGTCAATAATAAACTGTTTCCGTAGCTCTTGAGTCACAATTGGTATTTGCTCAACAAAATGTGTCAATAGAACGTTAGCCATTATTTGTGATTGCTATCACAAATCGCTGATATGAATGACCACATTTAGGTGGGTAGGTACTAAAGAATGTGTTGGAATTAGTGTAAAAATAAAATGTTTGATGGTTAAATATAAGGACAAGCAGTGTGAAATAGTTATCTAAGAATTAAATGTTATTGTTATCTCAATCTAAAGGAGAATTTAAATGAAGGAGATGCATACACACCAGTGACTCTATAAAATTACTTGAGATTGACTATAAAAATAATAAGACAAAACAATATCTCACTCATTATACAACCATTTCAATAAAAGAGTAAACTGATAGTTAGAACTAATGACACACTCAAAATACACACAAAAAACACCTAATTTAAGAGCTGTAGATGGTCCCATCTACAGCTCTTAAATTAGGTATCTGTTGTAAGGAAATCAAAACCACCTTATCCTAAAATAAAACTAGAATAATAATTCAAACTTACATCTGGCGTCAGTAGGCCTATTAAGTAAGGTGATATGATGCCGGCGGTGGCAGCTATACCATTGACCATTGCCGTGACGGTACCAGCATAATTAGGACTGATATCCAATGGGTTGATTTTCATACCGCTGTAGTAGGCACCCATTAAAGTCATGGCGAAAATGAACCAGAAAACGGCTAATGTAGTATCACAGCCGGAGTAGGATGCTAAGATGATGCAAATACCGGGACCAGTTGCAGCTGAAAACAAACAGAAAGAAATTGACAATAATAAAAAAACCTCAAATTTAATCATTCAATTTTGCCCCGCCCCAATTATGAGATCTCTAACAGAAGTATACTGTATTAAAATTCATCAAATCCAGATCAAAACTCTAGACACTACGATGCTGGAACGAGAAAAAAACATTTTTTATGCTAATTGAACAACTTTCATACTGCAGAGTTATAAAGGAGTTGCTCTTACCAATTGTAGTGTAGATTTTTCTTGCACTTTGAATTGAATGGATATTCCTCTTGACGCAGAAATCACAAATAAGACCGAAGACGAATGATGCCATCCACATAGATATGTAAGGGAGAGAAGACAGGATTCCAGTGGACTTAATGTTGAACTTGAGGACATCAGTCATGTATTTGGGAAGATCAGTGACCATTGTGAAGTATCCCCAATCGTGACCAATCTAAAAACAATTAACGTACTAATTATTAGTATTAGATTGAAACAGCAATAATTGATGCCAAAATATTTTCATGGGTTTTCCCAAAAAAATATCATTAACTTTTTCTATTAATAGTTTGTACTGTCTCTAAAGATTGAGAAATGTGACCTGTAGAGAAGAACAAATGGACAGCGGAACAGTCGGAATCCGGAAGGACATACTAAAGCATTTTTGCCAAAGTTGAAGCAGAGACACTTCGCTTACACTTCTCGCTTGCTCAGTTATTAAGGTGCTGGTGCGAATCGTGAGCGGTGAAAGAAATTGGAGGGGATTACTGCGCATGTTTGCAACCACGTCGCCCGCCAATGAGACCTACTTTGAATGACTTCCTCCGCTCAAGATCAGCGCCGAGGCGTACTCTAGCAGTGGGGATTAAACATGGCTTATGATGACTTGATGAGTACAGATACCGGCACCTAACTTGGCAAGATAAAGATGAGACAAAAGATGCGCCGAGTTAGTGTTTGTAGCCGCTGCGCATCTTTTGTCTCATCTTTATCTTGCCAAGTTATGTGCCGGTGGTATACCAATGTTTTTGTTTATTCTGTGAGTGTTTATCAGTGGGCCGTATATTTATGATTTTATTAATATCAAACTGTAAACACTTAGCCAAATAGTCTGTTGAATACTATATATATATCTCTAGTACAGTCTGTCTTAACATATTGCATCACTATATGGGGAGGTGCGGGAAAAACAAAATTTCTAGAATTGGAGCGGGCTCAAAGGTGTCTCATAAAAGTGATGTATTTCAAAAAATGGCGTTTTTCAACTGAAAGTCTCTATCAACTAAGTAACATCCTTTCTGTAAGAAAGCTATATATTGTGCAGAGCACCCTCAAACTTCACAAAACCCTGACGTATGACCCGGGTATAATGAACAAAAGAAGAAAAGATATAGTTGCTTATGCTCCAAGAGTTAGGACCAAATTTGCACAAACACAATATCTTGTTCAATCTGCTCACCTCTACAATATTATAAACCGACAGCTATATATATATGACAAAACACACAATGAATCTAAAAAACTTATAACTAAATGGCTAAAAACTAAAACTTGGGAAGAGACAGAATCACTTCTTTTATATATAACGTAATAAGTATAGGTACTTAATACAAATTCTAAATAATAAATCTATATATGACATACACACATACATACGCACACACACTCACGTATACACACACACGCACGCGCACACACACACACACACACACACACACACACACACACACACACACACACACACACACACACACACACACGCACGCACGCACACAAATACATACAACTGCATGCAAATCTACTTTTTACTTAAGTCTTGGCTTTTATATTGTGATTGTTGGGTAGGTATTTGTGTTTTATTGTTAGAAGCTTTTAGTTTATTGTCTTCTTTTTGTAATTTTAAGTATGTATGTTACCGGCAATGTATGAAATGCAGGCATTGTATACAATGCCTAGGCATTGTATACAATGCCTGGCCCTTTTAGGCAATGTATGAAATATAATGAATATTGATATCTATTTCACACATTACCTAGGCAGTGTATACAATGACTAGGCATTGTATAGAATGCCTGCTGGTCCACCGGCAATGTGTATAATAAAAAGATTTTCGAGAATAGATTCGAGGGGGGATCGAGGGGGGCTTGGGGAAAGCTCGAGGGGGGGGGGGGCTTGAGGAAAGCTCGAGGGGGGGGGGCTCGGGGAAAGCTCGAGGAGGGTTCGATGGGGGGCTCGAGGGGGGCTCGAGGGGGGCTCGAGGGGGGCTCGAGGGGGCTCGAGGGGGGCTCGAGGGGGCTCGAGGGGGGCTCGAGGGGGCTCGAGGGGGGCTCGAGGGGGGCTCGAGGGGGGCTCGAGGGGGCTCGAGGGGGGCTCGAGGGGGGCTCGAGGGGGGCTCGAGGGGGCTCGAGGGGGGCTCGAGGGGGGCTCGAGGGGGGCTCGAGGGGGCTCGAGGGGGGCTCGAGGGGGGCTCGAGGGGGGCTCGAGGGGGGCTCTTTGGAATCGAACCTGTTTTACTCCTGTAGGTCCCGCGTATAGGTTAGAAATTTAAGGCTCACGCTCCGCTGCGCTTCGCGCTCGCCTTAAATTTCGAGGTTATTTTTTTATAACAGACAACAGAAATTTGAGTTTGGAATCGAACCTGCTTCACTCCTGTAGGTCCCGCGTATAGGTTAGAAATTTAAGGCGAGCGCGAAGCGCAGCGGAGCGTGAGCCTTAAATTTCGAGGTTATTTTTTTTATAACAGACAACAGAAATATACTTATTTTACACATTGCCGGTGGACCAGCAGGCATTGTATACAATGCCTAGGCAAAGTATAAAATGAATTATATTTCATACATTGCCTGATCGTTTTAGGCATTGTATACAATGCCTAGGCATTGTATACAATGCCGGATTATACACATTGCCGGTAACATGTATAATCATTAAGGAGGAGCGGGGCTTCTTAACACAGGCCTTAAAGCTTAAAAGGAAGCTCCAACCCATTTTATCTAATGATCTACATTATTGATAGAAATAAACAATTTTTATTTTTTTATTTTATTTTTTATTTAAAAAAAAAAACACTTATGGGTATTCTAACTGATATAGAAATAATCTTCTATTAATCTTTTTGCACTTCATGGGCTGTCAACAGCTCATCACTCTAAGCTTTGACTATACTAGTGGCTCAGTCAGCTGCAGACCTTCGCGTTTGTGCGTTAAAAGTAGCTCAAACTGTATGTTGTTTAAAAATTAATCTACTAGATGTCGTCACGAGGTTTTCAAAAGCGATACTATCTGCTATTTGCAAGGTATTTTTGATTATATCTATTCAAAGCTTGATGGCGCTTCTAATTTTGAAAATTTTTCGATATGGTTTTTTTTTAATTTCGACGAACCACATCGACAAAAAGATATGATTATTAAACTTGCTTACAGAGTTTCACGAAAATCGGTTGGGAAATGCGACCAGTAGAGGAAAACAAATAAAGCAGAGGCACTTCGCACTCGCTCGACCAATAATCTAAAGGTTTTAGGTAAAAACTAATTTCTGCAAGTTACCATTTTGCACATCTATTGAACATGACTTCATAAACGTAATTAATGTTAGAAAATAAGCAATACTCACACCAGCAATAATCAAAGCCCAAAGTGGTACAGATCGAAGTAAAGCCTTCCACGGGATTGGATCCAACCGATTTTGCTTGTTGTCCATGAGTGAATCTACGTTTTCATTCAAGAACTTTTTCTCACTGTCTGAAATAAATGGATGCGTGTTCGGCGTACTGTAGCAAAGTAACGTCTGGAAAAAAAATCATTAGAACCTTACTGTCAAATCGTATCATAAATACAAAATGTATCATCAAAATCAATTTTAAAAAGTGAAAGTTACTTTGCATTTAGACTTCGTCTTTTCTAAATACTAATATAGTATAATAAATTATTCGTTTTTTGTTCAATAAAAAATCATCGAGGAACTCATTTCATTTATGAAACCGGTGAATTGTCAATTTTAGCAATCTGTGTAATTTTAAAAAGACCCTACTAATAAAAAGCTGCAAAAGAGATGCCCCGACTTGGGTCACGTCTATGAACACCATCTCATAATATGGAGAAAATCTTATCGATGCTGAGAAAAATGCAAATAATTTTCAAGGTTAATTGGCTATTTATTACATAAATAAAAACAAACCAATATCATAAAATCTAAACCTACGTTAAGAAAACTGTAATTTTCATTGAGTTTAGTCTGTGGTTTACGTTTCGTATAAAGTTTCTACCTTCCATATATTAAATAAGTAAATAGCCTACCTATTTGGTATACTGTACATGGACGTTACCCATACATTTTGGAATATCTCTTTTCTACGTACCCATAAAATAAACCATAGGATACCAAAGCCACCAAACATATAGAAGACGTTCTCCCAGCTTCCATTATGCATGATCAGGCCGGAGAAGTAAGATCCAGCTATATTCCCGATCTGGGCACCACCGAATACTATGGAACCGAACCTTGCACGCTCCGCCTTGGGTGCCCAGCGAGATAACATAACCATCAAACCAGGCATTGTTGGGCCCTAAAAACAAAATTCAGAAATAAGTAAATAGGTAAAAGTTTGTATCATTTAAATAAGCATAATTAAATACAGCGTTCAAGCATTGCTATTGTACAGTATAATGTTTTGTTTGTACCACAATATTGGAGTAGTTACAAAAGGGATGTATTTAACTTATTTTATAATAGCACTTTAAATTTGTTGAAAACAGCTATAAAATTGGATATCAGCACTTTAAAATAGTAATAGATTTATAATTTAATACTATCACTACAAAAATAATGGTTTGCACTATAACTGTGTCCCAACTCTTGACAACTGTCAAAAAGAGATGGCAAGATGATAACAACTACACGCCAGCTGCTGGTCGGTTTTGGCACTTCGCCGGCCGCTACCGCGGTACGCTCGCTTCGCTCGCTCGGCTCGTGCGATGTTGGTTACCGTGGAACCAAACCTTCTCCTCGCTAGCGAACGCTCGCGCATCGTCGTACAATCGTCTGTTTACCATCGGTCTACAACTACTTAAGTTATAAAATTAAATTGTATTGTGCAAAGTATTAATTTTAGAGCTAAACACATTTATAGAGGAAACCATTAATTTTTTCATTCAATTAATTTTAAAGTTAAACATTTTAAAGAGTGTTATATTGTTTTTAAAGTGCGTAATATAATTATACCCCCTGACAAAACACTTGATAGCTATATAATGCATACTGTTTATTACCATACGGATATTTTATAACTTATTACAGACTAAAAATAAATTTCTTACCTCTCCGAAGCCTTCAATGACTCTCAGAATGAACAGCGCCGTAGCACCTCCCAATTTAACCGTAATTGGAGTTATTATGGTACAGATCGCAGTGGATAGCAAGCCAAGTCCAAGGACCCATTTTCCTCCGAACTTCTCCGCAAGCATACCTCCAGGAATGTGGGTCAAAACGTACCCATAGTAGAAAGAGCCAAGTATCAACCCTTGGGTCGCTTCGCTCCAATCGAATAGCACCGTCTGTGAACAAAAACTATAATGTAACACTTCTCTATTTTTTAACCGACTTCAAAAAAAGCAGTTCGGCTGAATTTTTTATTTTTTTTTATTTTTAATGTTTGTTACCGTTTAACTTTGTCAATCATAAACTGATATCAGAAATTGTTTCTTTGTTCGAAAGCTAGTTACAGATTGGGCCCATTGTCAAAAGATTACAATCTGATGATGGCATCCTGGAGAAATCAAGGGAACTCCTTAAATATTATATGCACACATATAGCGATTTTGGTATTTTCTTAAGTAACTTGTGCATTTGCTTTCGAAAAGTACAATTTTGGTGAAGTGGAACTGATGATGAAGACCATAGATGATCATCAGAACTATTTAATAGGCACTAAGTATTTCACTGGTGCGATACGATTCCTATGGTAGTAAAATGGTGAAGTGGAGCTAATAGTTAAGTAGAGCTGATAGTGAAGTACCAGGAGAACTCCTCAATAATTAACGCCCCTGTCTCGGGAAAAGCCGTATTCTGAAAAGGTGATGAGCCATCGACATAAGACTTGTGTTACTTCGATAATATCGTTGCTTAATATACCATATTTACCACAAAAAAAATACAAATTCTTGAGGCCGATATTTTTAAGGCGTGACGCACCTTTCGTGGGTCTAATACAGAAGAAACTTACTTACACTAAAAATAAAAAATGTTTAAAAAACAAAAAACCGACTTCAAAAAACCTGAAAATAAAAACAAAAAAAAACTTTAAAACTAAATGCCTCTAAAAAGCAAGAAATATATTCAAATCACTAGATACGCATTATCATTGTTATAAAAACGTCTAATGAAGTCGGGTGGGGCTTTTAGAATAAAAAACAATTAGTTGTCCTTCAGCCTCACGGCTCGGCTCACCCGACTTCATTAGACGTTTTTTTATTACAATAATAATGTGTATCTAGCAGTGGCGAAGGGTCCATACAAGCCGATTCCCATCGGCTTACCTTTTGGAAATCCCACCCCACTAATCCACTATGCAGATCACTACATTTTTCATCATTTTTGTAGAGCGGCTTACCTTCGCCATAATTTCACCCCTCGCCACTGGTATCTAGTGATTTGAATATTATTTTTTACTTGTATGCTTGTAGGATGATTTGTGTAGCGGTATTAGTATACCCGACTAAGCTAAGACTCGTGGTTGTTTATAAAAGTACTTGTTTAGGGTAAATGCCCCACCGAAAGTGGCGCCCTCAGAGGTTTTTATTTAATAAGTTGATAATAGAAAAAGATTTGAATAAAACTTTTAGTGAACTTTTTAGGGCTCATAGACTAGTACTTTTAGAAGGTCTGTATATAAATATAATACAGCCAGAGTTACTATCGCTTTTTTAATATTATATAATATTATAAGTATGGATATGTACGTTACCTAAGTACCCTGAGTGGGAAATGTTTATATTTTCTTCATAAAGCCTCTTTAATTTATTGGAGTTAAAAAAATATTTACAGTAACAATACTAAATAATATGCTAGAAAAAATACGACTCGCACCAGATCAATACTCAGACGGGAATCGAACCCGCGACCTTTGGATATCCGGTCCAATGCTCTGACCGCTGAGCTACCGAGTCACTAGTGACATCGTCGAATTTTTCCTAGTATATCCTAAACTCTTACGCTGTAAGCCAGCGTTATTTCACCAATGTGAGGAATTACCTCGACATTCAATTGAAATATCTTTCCAGATATTTTAACAATTGATTAAGATGAAATAGCTATATAATTTTTAAATTTGAGATTTTTGCATTTACAATGCTATTTTTTTTAAACAATACTAAATAATATACTAGAAAAAATACGACTCGCACCAGATCAATACTCAGACGGGAATCGAACCCGCGACCTTTGGATATCCGGTCCAATGCTCTGACCGCTGAGCTACCGAGTCACTAGTGACATCGTCGAATTTTTCCTAGTATATCCTAAACTCTTACGCTGTAAGCCAGCGTTATTTCACCAATGTGAGGAATTACCTCGACATTCAATTGAAATATCTTTCCAGATATTTTAACAATTGATTAAGATGAAATAGCTATATAATTTTTAAATTTGAGATTTTTGCATTTACAATGCTATTTTTTTTAAACAATACTAAATAATATACTAGAAAAAATACGACTCGCACCAGATCAATACTCAGACGGGAATCGATTTTTTCTAGTATATTATTTAGTATTGTTTAAAAAAAAAATAGCATTGTAAATGCAAAAATCTCAAATTTAAAAATATTTACAGTATTTACGCATAGGTAGTTAAATGCATTTCAGCAAATGTAATAATAAACATTGTTATCAATCTAAATGCGCAATATTCTTAAACTCTGAAGAGACCGTTCTTGTTAGGATTAAGATAATGTGCGATATAACAAACGTAAAATACTTAGGTAAGTACATTTAAATTGTGAGGACGTTATAAAGTATATTAACAGTAAAGTTTATTATATATTTTGTCCTTGTGTTATCATAAGTACAAATCTTCGAAATAAATGAAGACGACTTTACTTACAAGTAAAGTAATGTAGGTATTATTGGCGTTATCTTCATGGCTAAAATCATAGACCTTTTACACAGTATATATGTATATGAGTTTTTTCAAAACTTATTTTAAATACTGTGCCTTTTATTATGATTCAATAACAAAGTAGCAATAAAACGGTAAAATGAAATGACTTTAAGTCCACAGAACAAAGAAAAATCATGGTACGATTTTATTATACTACTAAAACCTTCTTCTAATTTAAAGAAGGCCATGCGCTCGTGTTTAATACACGCAGAGGGACGGAGCAATACAAAGAAAAGGGAATGTTGTCAGTATATCACCTCAATCTAATTAAACATAGTTCACAATAAAAGATTAGTAATAAGATAAATAAACAAATACATGTAGAAAGCCAAAAATAATATAAGTACAGTATAATAGAAAAAAGTGCATGCTATATAGATATATCGATAAATAAATAAAGCTGAAAAAAAGTATCAAACAGTCAAATATTACGACAGAAATGTATACCTAGCTTATAAGTATCAATAAGTCATTGTACCAATTATGAATAAAACGGGGTGCGATTTGTTATGTTAGAATAAGACATAAGTTTATAGTACATACATATTTAATTAGACTGTAAGTTAAAAACTAAGGCGAGAACTACTGCCGACAAACTGCTGAGCAGTTTGGCAGGTGTTATTTTTGTGAAACACTGTATACATACTTAACGGAAAATAAATAAAAAAAAAATAATGTCCCTCTCGGCCTCTCTGGCCGACTCTCCGTGTATTGTTGGTTACTTGCAAAGAATTTTTTTTGAATAACGCCAAATACCTATATTAATTTCTGAGTAATGTTTAATGTAGTTACTTTTATCTTAAGTGGATACGGAAAATCCATACTTGATCTAAAAGATTGACGAGATACCGCAGAATACAATCAGATATCCCCAGCAAGGAATTTATCTGCCCAAACCAGAAAGATAGACTTTTATCAAATGACGGAGAATTATAAAATTACATACAGTTGAGGAAAAGACAAAAAACTCTCTCATTTTTTTATTCATTGCCTATTATAACCTTCCTATAACCACGCCAATTTAAGTAACACCTATACCCACGCATGGTCTCATGGACCGAAAGTTTCAAACCCTATTTTAAGTATGTTTAGTCATGAATCCTATAAAGAAATATTTATTTCAAAACAAAATTATAGATAAAGTGGAAAATACCATGTAACGGTTTCATTGGTTTTTGTTTTACTGACTTAGTCTTAGAAGAAATAGCATTCAAATCGTGAGTTCTTTCGTTGGTACTAATAATGGTCATTCATTTTGTTATGAAATAAAACCTGTTTGCGAAATCGAGAGATTTTTCTTTGGCACAAAAAAAATTAAAGTCTTCTTCTTATTTTTGTTATGGCAATCTACTTTCCTCTTGGAAGTAATTTTTGCCAGTGTCATGTTTTGAATAGTTCAGTATTTCTTGATTTTCTAGTAGATTGTTTCAGTTTACATTAAAATTCGGGTGCATCACATTCCAATGCTGCTTGGAGCATTTAGCAGCAAGTATATCAAGACAGTTAACTCGGTAAGTTTTGCCGAGGTAGCGACCACTACAATAAAAGTCTCAGCTTCACACAACCAAGATCGCGCCTATTTCGATTATCCCACATATTGTTCAGTTGCGTAGACACTTGTACCACAAAACTGCACCAATTTTAAGACACAATATCCACTATGAATCAATTTGCGAATAATTAAAAAAGTCACCGAACTAAACTCGACAAAATCCCGCCAAAAACTCAAAAATTAAAGTCATTCATTTTGATGTGAAATAAATCCTACAGAATAATCATATGGACAAAGTCAATAATTCGGAAAATTTCTAAGTTCATATTACAACGTGTTACAAAAATACTCCTAATGCCGAATATTGTAGATAAGGGCCATCAAACTGAACAACTTTTATATTATTTTAGTATTTTTGTAACACGTTGTATTGATACAAAAACTAATACCTATATCCGCATCGGTCGGTCTCACGGACCGATTGGACCCAAAATTGGCTAAACGTGCGGTGTTCGCACTGAAGTGAATTTGTAATAAATCTGGAAGCTAGCAGAAATATAGATATTCAACATTTCCGCGAAAAGAAACAAATATGAAAAAGTGTTTCGACGGTCTCACAGACCAGTGCGCGGGCATAGGTAGATTAAATGCACCTTTATTTAAGCTAAACAGATTTCGTGGTACTGAGAGTACTAGAGTTTGCCCCGGAGAGATTTCAAAATCCAATAGAAAATTTGGAAAATAAGTTGATTCGTAAGCAAAAGACTAAAATATGGAAAAAATAATCAACGACTTGGCAAATGAATTGTTTTATAAAGTGGAGTAGTTAGGTTAAGGTCAACTTTTCTTCGGGTATTACTTTTCATCAAAACACTTCGAGTTACACAAAAGATGTTGCGAATAAAAGTTAGAATAAAATAAGATTGATTTAGTCTGTCTTCACCGTGTCACTTCAACTTTCAATCAAGTTGCGTCAGACACATGTAATATTGTATGATGCAATTTTCCTCCAAACCGTGCGCTTTCGACTTTCTTCCATATAAAGACGTTTTCAATATTGCCTCTAAACCATGCGCGTTTCCTTTCAACTATTGCCATATAAATTATACGTTTTTGAGATGATAGGGCATGTGCTATTGAATGCAATGAGGCATGCCTCCACAGGGTGATTTTATAAACAGTGCACTTTGTGATGTCGCTTATACGGATAGAAAATGTCAATATCTACTCGATCAAAATGTATGGATCAGCTGATTAAATTTTTGTTCTGATTAAGTTGGTCCTATAAAAAAGTTGTTCAGTTTGACGGTCTAACCCCACACCCAAAATTTGCGCGCTGTTCAAAAAATCACCCTGTATGAAAAGTGCAAAAACAACGGGAAAGCGACTGTGTCAAGAGACATACCTATTGAACGCCACGATTTAAAAAGAAAAAGTGTTGAGTTAATTAAAGGCTTGTGACCTTGTTGTAGGATTTCAATTTCCGTGTTACCTATTGCTTATATTGTGTCTCCGATTCTTGTATGCACAGCTGTTTTGCTCGCTGTTAAATTTCTTAAATTGATTTGTCGACATTCAAATTAAAATGTAACCCATAAAAGATTAAAATCAATGAGAGTTTGTCAATTAGTTAACTATTCTTGAACTTCAAATTCTAAAACTTTATCTTTACCACGCTTCTTGTAACTAAAGTTTCCGTAAATAAAACCGTTTAAAAACAAAAAAAAATAACCTACAACCTAGTTGCTAAAAACTACAAACCTACCCAATTTAACTTAAACTTTGAAATGCCCGATGTCCAATAAATGTTCAATGTACAATGTAGTAGATAGGTACCTACTACTTAGTTACTTTCAAACTGGTGTCTGTTGATTCTACGTGTCAATTTTACAGTTCATAGAATTTAAAAGACCAACATGTAGTGTAGTTAATAACCCATATCAAAATGTTTGTCAATCACAAACAACCACGAAGTATCTGTGTAATTATCAGCTATTTCCTCTTTTATTATCTTACCATTTTACAATTTTGAAGTAACAACTTAGTGTTTAAATAACATTTAGTACAATATACACGGTCACGTATTTTGAATCAGGATACTGATAAAATATGTGATGAAAAATAGCATAATTTGTATAAAAATATAAGGGTGAATGATTTATTAATGCCCAGCCCAAATCATTGGATTTAGAAAGCTGAAATTTTGCACAATCGTTACTTTTGTAATAGACAAAATGCAAAATTGCGAAACTAAGCAAAGTTTGTTCTATGGTGACAAATAAGGGATAGAAACTAACATGTTTCAGCTTTGGTAACAAATGCTCATGCTCATCTCTCAAACATAATGCTACCAGGATTTGAACTCAGGACCTCTGGCTCAACAGGTAGGATTATACCGTAGAATAATTTTATTAAAAATATTAAAAACTGCTGCGATTGCCCTGCCAAAAACAAACTAAAAGTTCAATTACAAGAGTCATAGGCCATAGCAGTCGGGACCTTTTTGATAAAAAAATTGATTTTTTAGGCTGCGTTCAGACGATAACGCTCGACCCGACCTCAACCCGAACTCAACTCAAACTCAACTCGAACTCAACTCAACCGGAGCCCACTCCTTGGAATACAGCGTTTACAATTTTGAGTTTTATGACACATTAATAAGCTCCGTTATATTTTGTCGATGCAACTGCACACGCCCCGCGCTCAACCCGAACTCAACTCAAACTCAACCCGAACACAACCCAAACTCAACTCAAACTCAACCCGAACTCACCTCAAACTCACCTGAACATTACACAGGAGCTTATTAATGTGTCATAAGACTCAAAATTGTAAGCAATGTATTTCAAGGTGGGTTGCGGTTGAGGTGAGTTTGAGTTGAGTTCGTGTCGTGTGTTATCGTTTGAACGCAGCCTTAATGCACAACGGGCTAGTGCTTGGCTATCACGTCACCTGATGTTAAGTTACGATAAGGCCGAAGGTGGAAGCGCACTACTCCCGGAATCCTCATCACTGAGGAACTGGCTATCTTACCTCTAACTGTCGGAACACAACAATTTGAAATTGTTGTTATGGCGTCAGACTTAAGTAAGATGGTGGTAGCTAGCCAGGCGCACCTGAAATAAGCCCTACCACCAACCAAACCTAGTACAAATTGTAGTCCTACTTCTTAAACGGGTGGGCGAACCAATAGACCACAGAGGCGGTTGTGAATGGTCCCCCGACTGCACCACTGCACTGCGACGACCCCACTTTCATGAAGGAGGACTTCTGGCCGCTAGGCGTGGTATACAGGCACTTCCGAGGGGCGTTGTCTTGTGCCACCGAATTGACACAGAAAGTGCCATACTGACCTTATACTAACGTAATATTAAGTTTTATTTACTAACAATATTGTTTATACATATATGTTTTAGTTTTAAGGTTGTTATTTTGTTATCTATGGGCCATTGTTGCCTGATTATAAATAAATAAATTAAAAAAAATAATCTTGTTAATTAAGTTTTCTTCGTTTAATTTTGCCAAAGCAGTCTTGTTTCTATTATTATAAATATATTTTTTATTATTATAATTATTTTATTTCATTTTCATACATTTTAGGAACTAATTATATAGTTTTGGAATGTGCTTATCAGAGACTTTAATTTGATTCCCAATTGTAATAATTAAAGCGAAATATTTTGTTTTCACATTACAAAATGACGTCATGCAGCTGTATTTTTTTCTTCTTAAAATCTATAGTCAGTGTCACTCGACGTGATGTAAGAATTCTGACAATACACTACACATCCAAATCTGTTGTGGCATTTAGAAGTTATGGTGGAATAAAGAAACTTAATACACGTACAAACATACATGAACACTGAACACATTACACTCTTCGTTTTTTGGGCAGTCGGAGGAGCTCGGTGCGGAGGTTAAGCAACTTTCGCAAGGGTCGGTCATGGGATGGGTAACCAAAAATGTATTATATCGAGCTTTTTTCGTGCTTCGGAAGACACGTTAAGCCATTGGCCCCGGCTGCAGGCGCATTCTCCTAATCCACCTATAAGGAAGGCCTGTGCCCCGGCAATGGTGACATTAAAATGGCTGATGGTCATGGTCATGGTGTAAAAACTAGGTAAGGACCTATTACTTTTTAATTTTAAAGTTACGACTACATACATCACCGTCTGGATATAAAGTAGAACTGGAATTAGTAGGTGTCGGAACCAAGTACCGATCTACACAAGCGTCCGGATCGAAGTGTCCATCTTCAGATGAGGAGCTCCTTCTGACCATCTGCGTGATGGCCAGGTTTAGGCAGACCCTCATTGTGTAAGCGTTGGCCACCGCTAACAATGCCATGATGGCCATGACATATCGCTGGGGTATGATGAATACTGCAAAGTAATAAAAATAAAGATAAGAAACTAGAAAAAACCGGCCACGTGTGAGTCGGACTCGCGCACGAAGGGTTCCGTATAAAATATGGAAAAAATATTTTATTCTATTTTTATTATTTGTTGTTATAGCGGCAACAGAATTACATCAGCTATCAAAATTTCAACTGTCTGGCTATCGCGGTTCATGAGATACAGCCTGGTGACAGACAGACGTACAGTGGAGTCTTAGTAATAGTCCCGTTTTGACCCTTTGGGTACGTACCTAGCCCTAAAAAAAACTTGTAAACTTTCGCGTTGCATTTTATTTAAGTAAGTGTGTAATTAATGCATTTAACACCTGTGATTTTACTCAAATAAAAAAACATACGAAACCCATACGAGGAGAGGTCAAAAAGTTAGCGGAATGGAGGGTATGAAGTATTTGTTCTTTGCAATGCATTGTTCCTCAACTCTAATACATTTTTAGATCTATCAATTAATTTATTGATACCGTCGAAAAAAAATGTTTTGCATCTCTGATCGAATTATTAAGAACTGCGGTCTCCACCCATTACCACTGGAAAATTACTTTCCTCGAAGCTCTTTTTTTCCAAGTCAAGAGTCCCCATGAATAAACGAAAGACACATTTTCCAATAAAGTCTGCAAAGATTTTCTCGGTTGGTAAGGCATTAATGACAACGCAAAACTCGAATTGCAAACTCCCTTCCGGATTGGTTTGTTTATTGATTTTTATCTCAGTAAATAATGACCTGATTTTTATTAAACTTTGTTATTATACTCCTAATGAGTGTCACAAATTAGTTTACGTTAAAAAAGTGACCCTTTCTCCACCATACCCTCCGTTCCGCGACCTTTCTTCCCTAGGCAGAGGTTTCTTTCTTCTTTTTCTAGCAGAGGTACTTTCTTCCCTCTTTATCTTTTCATCACTGGAAAGCCCCTTTGGTAGAATCCAGTTCCTTAATATGATTGATAACTTCCTCAACAGTGACCGAGATTGTAGCAAGCGTGCTAGTTGCGGAGATATTGATCGATGAGGTAGCTGAATTTAGGCTATTAGTTTGACCATCAAAAACTGAACTTATTAGTTCTGAACTAAAGAAGTTATCGAGATTATTTTATTAGAAAAAAGCTCGCATATCCCTTTGTGGTCAGAAGCTTCAGCGTCATCATATTTCATCACAGGCGGTATTGAGCTACACTTATCGCGTTTACTGTTTACATAAGACCAAAAAGGCTTCTGCGTAGTTCAGACTCTGTAGATGCAATAAAATTATTGTAACATTGTGACTTTAAAGTTTTACTACCAGCACGAAGACGGTCAAACGCATCATAGTCACGAGGGTTTTTATATTCTTTTTATATAATTTGTGATACTTGAGAATTTACTGCACATAACAAAGAAAAAAATTCAAAAACACGTGTATGACTTATACACTGTTTAAATATGATTTTGAATATTATTAAAATGTTTCTCCTATTTTAAATATTAATGTGATAAATGTTGTGCACCTGTGTACAGTAGGCGTCATATTATGAAGACAAATAAATTAGTTAAGTTCTTTTAACTGTTATTTTTGGTTGATCCGATATTTTTGATCACTTTGGTTGGATGTTCTTAAATATTAAGGCGTATTAATACCTATGACGCTGACTATGCTGTGAATTTTGTGGATGTTGTACAAACTTACTAAACTTCGTTATTTCGTCAGGTATTTGTCTTTTTATACACTAGCGGCCGCCCGCGGTTTCACCCGCGTGGTTCCCGTTCCCGTGAGAAAATCGGGATAAAAAGTATTCTATGTTTTAATCTAGGCTATCTTCTATCTGTGTGCCAAATTTCAACCAAATCCGTTTAGTAGTTTTTGCGTGATTGAGGAACAAACATCCAAACCCACAAACTTTCACATTTATAATATTAGTAGGATAGGATTAGTAGGATATACAGGGTTATTTGTAAAACAACAACTTCGCAGGAGTAGATTTAAAACATCATTTATACAACAACATTGTTCTACGACTTTCCCAAAAACAGACAAAAACTTTACATACAAAACTCAATCAGCTGTTCGGACATTTTGTATGGAGAGTCGAGTTTGTTTTGTTTGTTTTCGGAAAAGTCGTAGAACAAATGTTGTTGTTTATGATAATAGTAATCTACTCCTGCGAAGTTGTTGGTGTTATACAAATAACCCTGTCTAAGTAACATCATTCTTAACCTAAAATCATTTTGTCAGTACCCAGGCTGTATCAACAATAATGTAACTGGCGTCAAACCTTATACATTTTTGTGCAATTATATTCTAAGTTGGTTTTGCCGCAGAATAAATAATAGTTGTACTAGCGTGATAAACTTATTTTTCACTCCTCTTGCTCAAAAAGTCCGTCATTGTAACGTACAAAAGTCGAGATAAAATAGCATAATTACCCCTAGGGGATAATGTTTTTTTCTTTTTTAATGTTTGTCTATTACCAATGAGCCTACTAAAACGAAAAAGTTTTTATTCATATTACGAAAAAAGACTCGCTCGACTTTTTGAAAAGGGAACTAAATCTCTTCGGTGAAATCATAGACTTATTTATACTCTGTGACTTTAAGTTTAAATCGTAGAATGCGTGCAATGTGTTTCTTAGCTGCTACAGTAGACATTAAAAAAGCATGGCGCGAAATCTTTTGAATTTTTCACTAATTGCAAACTGATTGAATTGTGTGACTGTAATAGGAAAGAAATAGTTTTAATCTTTTACCGTCAAGCACAAATCATATTGTATGAAAAGTTTATGAAGTGGAGGATAGAAAAACGAGTGGATTCGTTTACGGAAGTATAAACTAGGTATTTATTATTGTATTTTATTTTCTCGCAATCGTAGTGAAAAGTAGAGTGTAACACACGACGCTAAAAACCCATTGTAACTCGGTTTCTATTTATTCCCTCGCTAAAGCTCGGGAATAAAACTACCTCGTATGTAATGGGTCATTTTAGCGTCTTGTATAACAATCTACTATTACCGGTTCCTCATGCAATTAACAATAATTTCCTAATAATTAGATGTCTATTTAACTCGTTATGAATTGAATATCAAACCGATTGAACCCATTATTTTAATGATTAATTTAGTGATCTGTGTCGTATAATTTCCACCTTTACGGTTATTGTGTTCAAGTATATACTGTAAATTCCCAGGACAGTTTTTTTGTACCCATAGATAAAATTAAGCCTAGTAAATGTACTTTCATAAAAAATAAACAACTTAGTCCAACGCCACACTTGGACCAGAGTCCATATAAAAATGTCCGATCTCTTTTCTCAGAAAAACATCAACACTTTTCAATGGTTATTTATTCTATTTATGGGTAGAAAATTCTTTTTTTTCTTATTCACCGGTAATTAAAAAAAATACTTAATTTTACTTATTCACATTTATTGTGATTTAACTTCGAAATAATTATGGTTTCAAACATAAATCATAACTTTAATCATTCATCATAATCATAATCATCATCATTGAAAAAAAAACTAAGGTGTGAAACGATTTTACTAAATTATAAAATAAAACTATTGATTCTTTAGGTTGTTAATGATCAACCGGTATTTTATAAGCATTTTAATTACTAAATAAATACTTACATTTTGATAAAGCTAGCCTCCATCCTGTCAACATATTGGAATATTACCTAAAAAGAAAAAAAAACTTGTGAATCAAACACTGAGACTTAGCATATTGAATTAAACAGATGTCGATACGTAGTCAAGTCCGACTTGCATACTATGCGCGAGAGACGACTAGTACAAGTTAGACTTTACGCAAAAGTGTCAATACTTGCGACTGCTGAATCTAATAAGGAAAGATCCGAGAAGCGATGTCGTATCTCGACTACCGCATAGTCGAGGTCACAAATCGAGTAGAGTTTCGAATTTCCTTGTCTTTTTTGGTTGTCACAATTTTCTCGAAAATTCATGATAGTACCTACTGTATTGATTTTATTTTATCTGTTACTCAACCTATAGATGTGAAGCTGGTTACTAACATTTCTGGCTAGAAATGTTAGTAACCAGCTTCTAGCCGCTAGGCTTAGCGGCTAGAAACGGCTCATATGGCTCGTTATCATTTCTAGCAATAACTAGCGGCTCGAAACGGCTTACATTTCATTGATATATTCACATGAGTTGGTTGTTTTTTTTGTTTCTCTTCTGATTTATTTACTGTAGAATACATTTAACACAAATAGACATAAACCATGACATTTTCATCTGTATTAAGTGTTTAAAACTCAAAATTATTACAAAATGTGACACAGCAGTGGAAGGAATATTTTAATAATTTATTTGTGAGAGATGTTTTGAAACAAGGTATTTATCCATTAAATAAGTATGCGTATGCGATACCTAGTATAATAGTAAACATTTAGTTGTATTTCTTTAATGCACGAAAAACGAAAATCGCATATCATAATATGTGCTACTGTATTATAAAAATAAGAGTTTAACAATAAAAAATGTAATAAAGGTTTTTTTTCGATGCTCAGATCGGGTATCTCCCCGGTATCAAGCGGCTCGTTATTCGTTTCTAGCCGCTCGTTTCAGTTACTAACGGCTCACGAGCCGCTCGTTTACAACTATACCACAGAATAACTAATAGTACAAACTATACCTCAACCACACCACATCGTGTTTATGGCAGCAACGAAATTGGTCACTAAGCAAGTGGTATTGTGAACGGTGTCTTTGAAACTAGTGTGGTTTCGTTCCGGTAAAATGTGATCAGTATGAATTTAAACTATTCATTTTCATACAATTTAGTTTTGTGGTATGATTATGGTTGTTACATGGTTGTGGTACATGTGAATATGTACTATTGTTTAACATTTTAAGTTCAGTTGTGAGTCTACCAACTGGATTATTAATATTTGACGTTCAACATAAATGCTGTTTTTTACACGACTGCCCAAAAAAGGGGTATATATGTGTTAAGGGTTCATGTATGTTTGTGGGTATGTGAGTTTCTTTATTACACCATAATTTCTAAATGGCTTAACGGATTTGGATGTATGGGGTGTCATTAGAATACTTACATAATTTCGAGTGACACTGGTTATATTTTTTTTAATAAATGTCAATCGCCATATTGGTGACTGTACGACGCCATTTCAAATGTGATGAATATTTTTTTCTTCAATTATTACAATATGGGCTTCAAATGAAAGGCCTTAATGGGCACATTCCAAAACTATATAATTTATCACTAAAATGTGTGAAATAAAAATAAATAAATTTAAAAAATATTAAAAACACGACTGCCCTGCCAAAACGAACTAAAAAGTAAAAAAAAATCAAACAATTTATTGAAAACAATCACGAAATAACAGAATAAAGGCACATATAATACCTAAAACTTATAAAATATAATAATGCCTTTTTATTTGAACAGTCATCAGCTTTTAAATGTACCCAAAGTAACCCTATTGGCTCCGTGGGTCTGTAGACCTCGCGTTAAAAAGTAACTCAAAATATTGTAAGTTGTTTAAAAATTAATAGATGTCGCAATCGCCACGAGGTTTTCAAAGCACTTAAATACGTGCTGTTTAGTAAATTATGTATTTGGTATATTCGCAGCTATTTAGCTGCGTATATAGTAGTAGTAATTGAACAAAGCTGTTTACCATGACAATAGTGAAACAATGCGGTAACATCGAAATGTAAATAACTAACATTAATGGAGATTTTAGATTTATCACTGTCTATGGTTACGGCGGATTACTATCTTTAAGACTTCGGTTTTAGTGTAGATAATTGCAAAATCTAGAAAATTACAATAACACAAAGACAAACGGCATCCTTTTTCGTGATTTAGATGTCCATGGGCGACAGTACTAGACGCTTCGCTCGCGATTCGCGCTCGCTCGATCAATAGGAAATTGCGTCAATTTTTTTTGTATCAGAATCAAAAGTATTAAGTGTAAGTATAAAGTGAGAAAATCAACTGTAATATTAAAACTTTTCTGTTGCGTTTTTTTCTCGTGATATAGTTACTTGAAGTTAGCACGCAGCAGCACCCGCCGAAATCACTCTATACAAAAACGGTCATGTTTTGTGACGTCATCTGTCACGTTTCAGGCGCGTTTATTATGCAGTTAGCCAAGAATTTTCAACTATCTCCCTAAATTTTACGTTTAATATGACATACAAAATATTATTTCTGATTCGATATTCTATCTGACTGTTAAGTGCATTATATTCGAAAATGAAGAATAAAATCGTCATTTTCCCCCGATTTCATCGTGTGATAAAACTAAAATAATACATTTAATTTTCTGTTCAATCATATTTTTATACGTGTCCGAAGCAATCAAGCTTAATATGCATATTCCCTATTGACTCTATTATACCTATTTCGCGGTACTGTCACTCTTTTGAAGAACTCAATCACTTTTTTGAAGAATGCGAAGAAAAATCTTAAACATTTTTGTTTGTTTGATGTAACCACGACCATTATACAAATACTCGTACATATAGGTAACAAATGATAAAGCAATAAGATTTATTCTTAGAAGCAATAAGATTAAATAAATTGAGGGGCCAAAAATTATTTTCCGCCTGATCATATTTTACTTGATTGTACCTAGATTGCAAGTTCTGTTAAAAAATAAAATCAAATAAAGACTACTCAGGGAAAAAAAACCCGCCTGCATCAAAAAACAAGTCAATTGCAAAGATGGAAACAAGATTAGCAACATTATCATGCAGTCGGAGGCATGCATAATAGTTATTTATGCAACTGTACTATAACGAGGGGTATTGAATTCGCCTCGGGAGATAATAGTATCACATGAGTGTTTTAATACCTAATTATGTACAGTTGCATACAAGACTTTATCTACACCCATTTTTTATTTCTTTTTATTTTTATTAGGAAAAAAAACAATATTTTAATACATATGGATTATAAAACACCCATGTATATGTATCCTCTATAAAGGTTTTGACTTTGACTTTGTCTTTGACTTTAACTTTCCTCTCCCTCCTCGTCATTATGTCTTCCGCAAGAGTGTTATAATGTTGTCCTGAATTTCATAATGCAACGCTCGCGCGTGGGCGCGCGGCGCTGCAGGACCAGCTCTCGCTCGGGATATTGTAATGATGGCAGTAAGCTAACTGTTTCAGAACCCCTTACAGAGGATTTAAAGCATGGGTGTAGATAAAGTGACATTATGAATGATTTGGCATATCATTAAATTATAAGACAAATTATGCCTCCGACTGCATGTTATATAAGTAATGTTGCTTTTAATAATTAATTTTGTTTCCATCTTTTCAAACTTGTTTTTTGATGCATGCGGGTTCTAAGTTTTTTTTTATTTATTTATTTTATTTATGTCTTTTTAGTTATAAAATATTACGGTCATGATATACCTTTTTGAAATCCTTATGATAAGCCTTTTAATTTGATAGGTACCTACCCATATAGCAATTCTAAACTTTTTTTTCTTTAAATAATAGGTAGGTAGCATCGTATAACCGCCACGCCATGTTGTTTTTTTTAACGTCACTTACATAAGAACACTTCGGCTGTCAAGACAAATCTAACGATATACTTAATTAAAGAAATCCGTCCAGCTGTTTCAAAGATATGAGGTAAAAATAAATATTACATATAAACATACATACATAGCATACAAATATACAAGGTACGCGCGAAAAACATAACCTCTCCTTGCAGTCTGGTAAAAATAAATCGTTCCTTCATTATTTTTAAATGAATGAGATCAGACATCACAATTTGAGGTTTATTAACAAGTCTAGAGTTACTAAGTTACTTTAATGTTTAATTTTATTGATCCAAAACCATTCTTTTAACTAAACGTAAATTGATTTATAGCCTGGGACCCTACCGGCTAACTTAAGTACATGGTTAATGTAATCGCTTTCATTTGACATATGGACGTGATACATTGCTACTTTTCTTTGGTGAGTTTTTATTAATGCCAGATTGAAGTTGCAATGTGTCACATTCATCTGTCAAATGAAAACTATTACGATAGCCATGCCCTTGATGTCGGCGTCGTCTCTTTATTTAGAAAAAGATATCGCTGGTCTGTGGGTGTCATATAATTTACGGGAGATCCGGAAACAAATATTGCCAGTATCTTCATGACTTTAAAATAGTTACTTTATTACTTTAATAAGTAAATTTAATTGATCCGGGATTCAATACCTATATTAAACTGGATAGCGTCTCTTTTATAAAAAAAATGCTATAGTCTGTTTGCGTCATATTATTTCCGGAAGATCCGGAAACAAATGTTGCCAGTATCTTCAGGAGTTTTAAATTATGATATTTGTATGAATTTGAGAAAACGAAATCTCTTCATTCAATAACAATCAAAAAATTTTTTCTTTGTTCAAGAACCACAAATTGTTCTAATGTTTTAAAAATATCTTAACTTTAAAGCAAACAATAGCAAATTATTCGAGGTATGTGTAGTGTTAGTGAATAATTGTTTTGGCAGAACGTTGTGCTCGTTGGTCATTTGTTAGTATGTATGTAATACTCGTACAAGTAATATATTGCTTTCAAACTCCACTTAAAAATAACTCTTTATTCATCCAAAAATAAAGCATTTGAAGTAGGTACATAAAAGTTATTAGAACTGATTACTAATTTATTCTGTGAGTTTCAACGACTATATTATACCAAACGCGTTTTAATGGGTATTTAAAGACTTATTGTACTATCTCTAATTTATAAAAAAAACTGCAACTCATTAAATTTTCAAACCAAATTGTTTGATATCTGCTTGACTTGACATAACAATAAGCAAAGCCAAGTTTTTTTTATCACCGCGAAACAAATTCTTCAAAAAGGCTTCCGTTGTTTGCGTTTGCCTATCTTATCGAATATTTATTCCTTTCAACTGGGTAAATATTTAAAGTTTTTTTTTTATTATTTGTATGTAAGCATACCTTTACCTCTACATGACGATAATAATTGTCATAGTACCTATGTATAACCTTCTTGTTACCCTGGCTATGACCTACCTAGGTAAATTTTATAGTTAGCAAGTAAGTAATATTTAACCCGACTACAGCAAAGCAAAAAAGAAGGTTATGATTTTGACCGGTAATGTATGTATACTCGTATATACTCGAAAAAAAATATATTCGAGCCCGAAATTCTAAAAGGATCCAGCCTGGTACTACAGCTATAGGGAAACTCCCGAGACACTTGTTAGGCCAGTCAAACTTGATTACTCATATTTTTACGAGTTTACGTTTTAGCTACTTTTCCTTCCCTGTCGTGATGGGTAATTGTGTTTTAGAGTTGAGAATGGCTTGCACCCACTGGCTGGTGATCCATCGTCAGCACAGAGTTGGGTCCATATCTGTTTTATCGCTGAGTACGAGTATCATAATCATCTACGCGATTGCTGTTGTGGTCAGTGGCCCGTGTGCGGGAACCCTAAGGATTCTGGGCACCGCCACTCACGACTTATTTCTGCCCCCAATACGGGGGCAGAAATAAGTCGTGAGTGACAACCCCTTAAAACTTTGCCATTTTTTTGAATGGCTATCACTGCATCTCTATTATTTGCTATACAGCGAGAAAGAGATGTAACTATAGCAATTCATAAATCTGGCAAGTTTTTAGAGGTTATAATACCCCCCTGTACTGTCTCTGCACACGGGCTACTAACCACAGCTACAAACGCTGCCACTAGAAGCTAGTAGCGGCTACAACCAGTAGCTGAAGCGCGCGACAGCCACAAGTGGTCAGTGGCCGACACAAACGGCCGTCGGCCGCTATATTTTTAACCCCGTTTGCTTGCAGTATATTGGAATTTAACGAAGAAGGCTTAAGAAGGTTTAATTACGCTGCTGCTGATAGAAAAAAAAAGTTACCGTTGGTTAACTGAATCGAAGGTAGAGATAGGGATGGGATGGGATATGCAGTGGTGTCGTGTGGGACGGGTCGTTATGTGCCCTCAAATATGGTTGAGCGAAGCGATGGCTGGTTCATGCATCATGCTCGTGAACGGGTGCTGCCAGTGGGAATGGGTCTGCTTCTGAGTGCCTATTTTAACGCATATTGAGTTGTAAGAATTGAATTTTTTTCATATCTTGTATCAAGTGATTTTAGTAAATATTGCATACTTAGGTGCACTTTCGAGTAGCAGACAGTAGTAATTTCTCAACTAATTGAAAGTTATTTACTCTCACATTTACCTATCCGATATGTTACCTATAGATAATTAATTTCAATATCTTCTACCCATTGTGTGTAAAAAATATTGTGATGGAAAATGACCTTACTTTAAATGTTGAAATCATGTTTCAATGTTGACGACTCTGTATGAAATATACAGGGAGAAAAAAAGCAGCCCTTGGCGAGTTTCTTGCCGGTTTTTCTCGGGTTTGCGAACCGATGGCGTAGCTTCTATATGACATTCACAAGTGCTTGTTACAGTCTTAACTGAATAAATTAATTTTAGGTTTGAGTTTATCGCGTGAAGGGCGTGTGTCGGCGTTTAGTGGCCGCTGACAGCCACAAGAAGCGAGCAGCGACGATTTGTAGCGTGTGCCAACTACCGGAGTCAACCGTGTGCGCCGATGTATGAAAACTACAGGAATAGGTCAGTGGCGGCGTTTTGTGATTGTGACCCTTCCCTATGCGAACGCACTGCGTTGAAATATAGCTGTGATTAGTTTGTTTGTTTTACGCATGACGTGCAATTGGTAGTTGGGACGCTGTGAGTCCGCGGACACTGTGAAACGTCATAGTAATGTTTATAAACATAAGTGATATTCTTGTTGGTCACCGTATCGTGTCGCCAGTGGGCGCAGTTCTAATGGTAAATCAATGCTATTTAAACAAAACAACACAACTGGCATCTTCTGAAACCATATTACTAATACCTAATACCATCACTATAACGTAAAGTCTGTCTATCTTTACTTGTCTTTAGTAAACAGTTTTTGACAGTTGTAATACATCTTTTATACTTAAATCGTTAATTAAAAATGATGTTAGTAACTTTTTGAAATTGTTATTTATTATTAACAATTTATTTCGTAATCTGTGGAAAACCATTTGATGTTTACGTATTCCTCTACTTTAAATTTAATAGACAGCATTATCATTTCACAGACTGATGATTATTAATAATGGCGAAGATTTTGTGATTTTTCTATCATAAACAGAATTGTAAAATTCAAGGCTGAGAGAATTAAACTTGCTTACATAATTATAGTATCTATGTTACGTAGCTGCGTTAATTGTGAAAGAAATGTTCAATCTATTTTTTTCTTTTTTTAATTAGAAAGATAAATCTTTGAATACACACACTCGTATTCACTAACTCTAAAAATTATGTTGAAAATCAGAACTTTTCAGAGACTTTGTATACATAAACAGTTTTGTATCCTTAGCAAGAACATTATCTATCTATCGAAAAATAAATTAAAAAAAAAAACACGACTGCCCTGCTAAAAACAAACTAAAAAGTTAAATAACAAGTGTCGTTGCAGTCGGGGGACCGTTTTGTGGAACAATTTTAATCGAACAGGTCCCCCGACTGCAATGACACTTGTTATTTAATTTTTTAGTTTGTTTTTCGCAGGGCAGTCGTGTTTTTATTTTTTTTTTATTTATTTAATTTTATTTCACACATTTTAGTGACAAATTATATATTTTTGAAATGTGCTCATTAAGGCTTTTCATTTGATGCCCATATTGTGATAATTGAAGAAAATATTTTTTTTCACATTTGAAAATGGCGTTATACAGTCGCCATATTAACTTTTTTTAAAAAAAAAAATTTCCAGTGTCACTCGGAATGATGTAAGGATTCTAAGAATACCCCTACATTCATATCCATTGAGCCATTTGGAAGTTATGGTGGAATAAAAAACTCACATACCCACAAACATACATGAACCCTGAACACATATACACTCTTTTTGCTTTGGGCAGTCGTGTAAAAAAAAGATAAAGTAATTTTGTATGGGAAATTTTAGTTCGCAAAATTAATGCAAATAAGTATTTCTTTTTATAAATAAGAACCTGACTTTGTAAGCATCACAGAAATAACCATATATATTGACAGTCTCTGGTTCTGCTTGGGCAAACATTTTTTCGTGTCAACCCGGCGGCTGTCCGTTTGTTCTCCTCTACAGCCCCCGTATTATGACCCCGTGATGACCCCTTATTTCCTGGCAGTTTTCTGACTGGTTATCAATCTATCTCATTTATTTGCTACTAGCGGCCGCCCGCGACTTCGTCTGCGTGGAAAGGTTTTTGCTATCCCTCGGAAACTATACTTTTTTCTGGATGAAAGGTACTCTATGTCCTTTTCTGTACCCTTGACAACGTGTATGCAAAATTTCATGATGATCGGTTCAGTAGTTAGGACGTGAAGGCGTAACAAACAAACAAACGGACTTTCGCATTTATAATACTAGCTGCCGCCCGCGACTTCGTCTGCGTGGAAAGGTTTTTTTGCTATCCTTCGGGAACAATACTTTTTTCGGGATGAAAAGTACCCTATGTTCTTCTCTGTACCCCTAACAACGTGTATGCAAAATTTCATGATGATCGGTTCTGTAGTTAAGACGTGAAGGCGTAACAAACAAACAAATAAACAAACAAACAAACGGACTTTCGCATTTATAATATTATAAGTAAGGATTAGTAAGGATAGTAAGGATACAGCGAGAAAGATATGTAACCATAGCAATGCATAAACCTGGCAAGGTTTAATAGGTTGTAATACCCTACCAGGTCGCATTTCTCAACCGATTCTCCTGTTTGTGAGCAGGTTCCAAAATTATGTAGTTTATTTTGTCCATCCAGGTTTTTGAAATTTTTCAAAATTGCGGAGATATGTAAAAATACATATTTCAGCCCGGCTTTCTGGCGCGGTTTATTCTCCTCCTCTACAGGTCGCATTTCTCAACCCATTCTCGTGTGTGAGCAAGTTCGAAAATTATAAAGATTTTTTTATTTGGACCAGTTTTTCGAAATATTGGATATATTTCGAAAAGCTGGTCTTGATAAATAAATAATTCACACATTTCGAAAAAAAATCAAAATTAGAAGTGCCATGCCATCTAGCTGCTATACCAAATACTTAAAAAATCAGCAAACAGCACGTACCTTACTATATATGCTTTGCAAACCTCGTGGCGAGAGGACGACATCTATTATTTTTTCAACAACTTACATTTTGAGTTACTTTTTAACGCGAGGTCTACAGCTCACAGAGACAAAGGAACGTATTTTCAATCCTCAGATAACTGATAATCCGAATAACATAAAAGTAATTCAAAAAATTTGACAAACAAACTATGCCAATCATTTTCAATGTGGCGGCATAATACGTTCTCAAACGAATAATAAAGCTTTATCTCATCATCATCATATCAGCCGCACGACATCCACTGCTGGGTACCTATAGGCTTATCTGGGCATTGAAAAATCAGCCCTTAATATCTTAAAAATACGAGTCAATTCCTAGTAAGTTTATTGATACTTACAGTGTTTTTCTCGCACTTTCTCTAACCCAAATATTAAATTTAATAAAGTAGGTACATATCATAAACTTTTCACAAGTATGTAGTATCAACTTATTGAGGCTTTCCACACTACTGCCACTGTTCCGGCACAAAAAGTTATAGTAAACTCATATCAATATTTATCTCATTTGATCACAGACGATAATGCCGGTTGCAAACCAAGAGCTAAGCTAATAGCGGTCTATTAGCAACCGTTGCAGAAAATTTTACGTCATCCCGTCACAACAGGGATGCACAAAATGAGCTAATTTTTATGGCCCTTGAAGGAGGCTGACTGCGGAATCTGCCAACGTGAGGGGAGACAACAACCCTTCATTCACATCTACAAATACAGGTATATATTTCACTGCATACACAATTTGATTTGTAATATAATCAGGAACTTTTGAGTCAAAATTGGGCTTAAGAAATTAAAAAAATGTTGTTAGTCCAGGTTTCGCCATGCCAACTTGTCATAGACCGATGTGCCCAAACATTATCTTTCACTACATTATGCCTCCCTGTTGAAACCGGATGGATGAGGTAAGATTTTCTGTAACAGGAGCTCGGTCTTTAAGTAATTAGTTTAGCCACAGAATAGAGTTTAGCTTAGCTCGCATAACTGAGGTAATTTTTCATACTTGTGATCACTGGTCACAAGTATGAAAAATTACCTCAGTTATAGGTACTAACCTACTTATAAGTATCATAGCTTGCAGATGAAGCTATTTATTTAGCTAAGCTTAACTAACTTAGCTTAGCGTTTAGCCTGCAACAAGCACAAACATTTGAGTGACGTTATCAGCTACTTACTTGGGGTCTTCTTAATAAACATACTCTTTTGAGATATCATCGCGCGTGTTCATCGTGTTCAGAGTAATCTTGAGTATTGACATTCATCAACAATTATCTTTCTACACAGGAAAAAGACGTCATTTACTTCGGTGTTTACATTATATTTAGTACTACTACTAGTAGTTTTCAAGCCTTTACTGTTAATGTTCATTAAAGTATAAATACAGTGGTGGCCAGATAATTAAGGACACCAGTCATTTTCATACAAACGAAGTAACTTTGAAGCCTTGATTTTCCGCCAAGGATTGACCTTTTTTATGATTGACCTAGCTGTGATCTGATGATGGCCATCCAGGGAGTGAATGCAAGAGATTCAGATCGCTATACACACCCAACTGATCTGATCAGCATTCTAAGATTTTATAAGCTTATTTTTTCTCATAGATACAGCTAAGATTTGGTTATTAAACTCTCCCTGAAAATGGTAATCGGCGGATACGCTCGAGATCTAAAGTGGAAATTACGTCGTATTGAATACTTACACTCCTGTATGTCACTGGTCGTTATATTAATTTATAGATGTTACAATTGAAATGGAAGTGTTGTTAATTGGTATTATAGATATTTTAATTCATTTTATTAATTATTAAAATCATGATAATTATTTTAAAAGGATTAATATATATATATAAATAAAAATGAATCGCTGAAATGTATGTAAGCGCATTCAGGACATTGTGTTTGTTATTATCAAGAAAAGGTAAAAAAAAACTGATTAAAAAAAGCGTTATGCCATGCTTAAGACTATATATATATATATTACTCAAAAATGCTTGTAATATAGTCATTATTTTGACAACCTTCTTTGAGCAAAGTCGAGGTTGCCGCGCTCCTCCGATGGTGACGCGGCAAAATTGTATGAGATTTCATTATTGTCTTGTTTTAGCTACCAGCAATTTCCTTTGAGAATCCATTATTGTCGAGTTTTGTTTCAAATATAGAACGCCACACCTATCGCTCTCTCGGTCACACTCGTTGTGGTAAGCGCGGTGAGCCGCCATTTTCAATCCCATTCTTTATCTGCGCGGGTGTTGTACATTGAGGGGAGAAAACCCTATTACACAGGTGATATTTGTATTTTTATGTAAAATTTGTATGGAAAAATATAAAAAACTCGCACTTGACCGTTTTTTGACCTTTCATTAAATACCTTTTGACCACTTCCGGGGTACCTTAGGGGTCGAAAAAAACCTTATTTTTTGGCTCCGACGCACCGTTTCTGAGATATTTGCATTTTTGTATTTTTTTCGAAATTAGGTTATACGTACCCACTATATAATAGTAGTAGGTAGTACTCGCATTTTTGAGTAAAGCACTATACAAGCCTTGGTCCACAATGACTGCACTGCTGGCCACGTTATGATGGCCTCGAGCTAAGCTTAACTACGCTCTCGGCCTTCAAGCTTGGTCATCATTACAGCCCTTGCTGTCCGCGCTATAAAGGCCGAGACCGGAGGTCGAGGCCGCATCAAGGGCTGCAATGCTGACTGCGCTGTGACGGCCTGGACCTGCGCTAAGCTCCGCTCTCGGCCATCATAATCGCTGCCAGCAACGCAGTCATTATATACCGCGGCAGTAATGTACTATTATTTGATCAAGAAATTGTTTTTGATGGTCGTTTTAAAGGCAGTCTAATAACCATATTATGTGTATACTGCTATTTGAAAATCGACCCGTGTAAATACCAATTTACACGGGTCGATTTTTCAGGCGATTTAATATTAAGGGTTTAAGTATGGAATTGCCGTTTTGTTTGGAGAATTTGTAAGAATTTGCATTTTCGATACTAACATTGTCTTAATTAACTTAACAACCATGAATGCACAGATATTTTGAATCTTTTATGCACATATCTCATAAGGAGGCTCAAGGTCACCCAGCGTGCAATGGAGAGAGCCATGCTCAGCGTTTCACTGCGTGATCGAATTAGAAATGAGGAGGTCCGCAGGAGAACTAAAGTAAACGACATCGCTCGAAGGATTGCTCAGCTGAAATGGCAATGGGCGGAACACATAGCAAGAAGAACCGAAGGCCGTTGGAGCGGGAAGGTTCTTGAATGGCGGCCGCGCATAGGACGACGTTCCGTGGGTAGGCCCTCGACAAGGTGGACCGACGATCTGGTGAACTAGTGATTTTAACCCAGCAGTGGGTGTCGCGTGGCTGAAATGATGATGAAGATGCTGAACAAATGATTAAACATTCAGCTAACTATAATGACACATGTGTTAAGTGCAAAAAAGTTATTGTCGTTGTAGGCTAAGTTACAACGAATTAAGTGGTCATTTCTGCTAACGAAAAATGGAGTCACTTTTAAGATCCTTTTTTTAACGCCAAGGAAAGAAAATCCAAAATATTTTTATCGCTGATAGTGGGCCGTCATGATCATAATTTGAAATAATAACAAGTAATTAACTGACACTAACAAGCATCATAAAATATTTTATCTACTCTCATATCGTAAAATTCGAATTATGAATTTCAAAACGAATTTATATTGGCATACTTTATACACGCAATGGCGAAAAAAAATTAAAAAGTTATTTTATAACATACCTTCGCTATACTAAACAATGTTATAAAATAACTTTTTTTCTCATTATGATACAGGGCAAATCCAAGAAGAAGGCAGTGCCGCGATATTAAAAAAAAACCAATGATATTCCCATACTTTCCACGATTAAAACGTACTCTTTGGTGATCGATGGTTAGCGTAACGATTAGTCTGCTGAAATGCACTTATTTCATTATTTTTTCTAATAGAATAGAACACGCGCCATTTTTAGATTTTAATTTTTAATTTTGCTTAAAATATCATAGTAGTGAGTGTAGTGTGTGAAAATTTAACTCCACCAGATATTTTAGATGCGGCGACGGAAAAACGTCTTACATAACCTAGGTAAGTACTGCCGACCTATCGAGAAAATAGTTACTCTTTTGTAGGTTCAATCGGTTCAATCACAAAATTGTATGAGAGTAGATAAAGTAGTGTATGAAACTGTACATAATCATTATGCATGAGTTTCATAAACTACTATTATCTACGCCCATGCTTTAAATCCTCTGTAAAGGGTTCTGAAACAGTTAGCTTACTGCCATCATTACAATATCCCGAGCGAGAGCTGGTCCTGCAGCGCCGCGCGCCCACGCGCGGGCGTTGCATTATGAAATTCAGTACAACATTATAACACTCTTGCGGATAACATAATGACGAGGAGGGAGAGGTAAGTCAAAGTCAAAACCTTTATAGAGGATACATATCATGGGTGTAGATAAATATCATGGGTGTTTTAAATCCATATCTTTTAAAATATTGTTTGTTTCCCAAATAAAAATAAAAAATGGGTGTAGATAAAGTCTTGTATGCAACTGTACATAATTAGGTATTATTATAGTACAGTTGCATAAATAACAAAAAAGCCTTTGTCTGAAAAAAACGGCAATTGCATACTTTAACCCCTATTATTTCATAATATTGGACAACATTCTACTAGCACTTTTTTATCGACAAGCGTTTGTCAATAGAAAGCGCTAATAGACTAAAATCGACCAGCAAGTCGCCTGAAAATCGACCCGAGCAAATCCCATAGCGGCATATTGGTAATTTTTAAGATATGATAATTATAAATTGTAATTAACATATTTTAAATGTGTTAATTTATAATATACCTAAGTAAGTGATGACGTTTTTACTCATTTGACAACATCTGAATCAATACTTTTTGTAGAATCATAGGCATCCCGCAGACAGAGCATGTATTAATTTAGTTGCAGAAACTATCAAGTTTTTAAAAAATATATGGCTTTCTAGTTGCAGCTTGCAGCAAAAACGTTTCGTAAATTAGGCAGATTGGTTGAGGATTCATTTGCCTGTCCTGATATTACAAGTACATAAATGATAGTATTGAGGCATTTCTAGACTTCCTTTTTCCTGTCCCAAAAAAAACTATTCAAATTCCCCGGCACCGAGACAATTTTTTAATCATATCACCGGTGCCCTTCTTCCAGCTGCCAGCGGGTTGGGAAACGCTTGGTTTAAAGGCTTTTGATGTCCCCTTTTAAACCTATCCGTGTTTTTAATCACAGGTGGTAGTTCTGTAGAATTAAAGAGGCAGGCGTCATAACATATTGTTTTGTTAAATTTTACAAATTAACCACTTCCTAATTTAACGCTTGAGAGTAGGTATTGTCTACTATTATTTTCTCTGGTTGTATTGTATGTCTGACCTAAATATTTTTATGGATTACACATACACAGCTTAGCTACCACGAAACTGTTGTCGACCATCGAAACTAGCAACTAGATTTAGTATGACGGCGCAGTTTTGTAAACAGCTAGTTGCGAGTTAATACCTTTTTTAGGGTTCCGTACCCAAAGGGTAAAAACGGGACCCTATTACTAAGACTCCGCTGTCCGTCTGTCTGTCTGTCTGTCACCAGGCTGTATCTCATGAACCATGATAGCTAGAAAGTTGAAATTTTCACAGACGATGTATTTCTGTTGCCGCTATAACAACAAATACTAAAAACAGAATAAAATTAATATTTAAGGAGGGCTCCCATACAACAAACGTGATTTTTTTGCTGTTTTTTGGTACGGAACCCTTCGTGCGCGAGTCCAACTCGCACTTGGCCGGCTTTTTGTTATCGCAACGGTACTTACTCTTTTGTTGACTAACTAATGATGTAAAACCAAATATTGTATACAAAAAACATGTCGTTAATGTCACCTGAATCACGGTAATGATAGACGTATCTTTTTATCGTGCCTGAATCGACTTAAAATTTTCAAAAGCAAATTGAGACACAAAATCAACTGGAATTTTTCAGTAATGTCCTGCAGGGTTATGATTCCTTCAGATGACTAGCGCTCAACGCGCGTCGAACGCGCGTAAATTTTTTTGAATAGTGTTCACATGGTGCGCGCTTGTCAGGCGTTAAACGCGGGACCCTATTTTTAAAATTGCTTATCAGACCAGTTGGGTGTGTATAGCGATCTGGATCTCCTCCATTCACTCCCTAGATGACCATCATCAGACCACATCTAGATCAATCCCAGGCGGAGAACCAAGGCTTCAAAGTTACCTCGTTTGTATGAAAATCGACTGGTGTTTCTAATTATCCGGTCACCACTATATGTGAAATGTATTTAGTACCTGCCCTGACCTCCTAGATGCTTTCTGAAAGCGACGCAAGACTGTAGTTTTATATTAGCCGACGATCTGCCTCACCACCTGTATGTAATTAGATGCCAATATGTAGTCGATTATTTTTTGGAAATAAGGCTCTATATTTTTACACTGGCCACGCGCATGCTTCCTGAAAACTAACCAAACCGATGTCTAACATGTTTGTAATGATGCCACCTGCGACCCTGTTCACCATATGCGATTGGAGATCATTGTATAGGAGGCCATATGTTCAGGGTGGTATATCTCCTAGAAGCTTCCTACTTCGCAACCCAGACGACGATATTTGATAATACCAAACTAATGGCTATCTTGCCAATGTGGTCTGGTCCCAATATCTGATAGATTGAAAATGAGCCTCTTGGCTGGCGGTCCAGTAGTTAGGCTGCTGGGGCCCAAGTCTGCTATTGGTAACGTAAAGTCGTAATCGCAATTGCGTTTGCCTTGTAATGCGTTTTGACACAGTTCTTGTTTCTTAAACTCAAAACCGAAACAC
The DNA here is from genome assembly GCA_943789525.1 of Agriphila geniculea. Classification (NCBI taxonomy): domain Eukaryota; kingdom Metazoa; phylum Arthropoda; class Insecta; order Lepidoptera; family Crambidae; genus Agriphila; species Agriphila geniculea. The sequence goes on from OX038874.1 coordinate 18,205,353, forward strand.
AATTGAAACACGATTATGACGTTAACAATAGCAGATTGGACCCCTGATGTGTTGTTTCCGCACAATTATTGATTCCTAGATTTGTTGTAATTTAGATTAGTTTTATTAGATTTCATAAGATTTTAAATAATCAAATTATAGTACAGTAGCCCGTAGAACATTTAAATCACAAAAAAGGTTACCGTTTGCCGTTGTGATATAGTTATTTATTACGAAACTATAGATACTTTAACCCAAGTTTTACAGATCGCAACCCGCCGTAACCTATATTTGTATATCTCCAAAAATGATATTTTTTTATTTTTCAAGGTTTACCACATGGTTTAGCTATTGTCGTGTTCTACAGCTTTGTTTGATTGCCACTGATAATAGTAAGACTATGGAAAGTGATCATACACAGATATAAGACCAGATAAATTCCAACCATTATCATCAGGTCTTGTAGTTGTATTTTTTTATGGAATGGAGGACACTTATATTCATGTCTTCTAATGATTCCATTAAAAATTACAACTACACGAATTACTTCCACCCTTTTTGCTTATTTGACTATACTATTTAGGGGTTTCTGTAACACGTTTTATAGCAACTTCGTCCACGTGGACCCTAGGGAACCTTTATCCATGATAAAAAGTGTCCATGTTTGAATTCAAGTTATAAACTTCAAAAACATACATCATCCTCCAAACGTAAACTTCAATAAGTATCTTTTTTACAAATGTGATTCAGGGAAATAAAACACAAAGATATTATGATAATAAGGTTTCTTGTTCGATTAATACTAGTTTACAATAAGATTACTTTACCATTTCCTTACGATTTAAATGTAATAATTAGGTGTATGTTCACAATGTACAATATGTTAGTTTGTCTTAAAGTTAAATTCTGACAGTCCGCCGGGCGGCCCGGGCGAAGGGCACTTCATGTAAATGTGAGAAACTGACATAAATAATTTATTTCGTTAAATAATATTGTTAATTAGACCAATGTAATTGGAATATAGCATATTACATTGCCCTAATACTACGAAGTACTGCGCATAAGTAAAATAACAAACAACTCATGAGCACGTTTGAAATGTATTATGTAAGTGTCTATTTTAGGTTCAATATTAATTTACATATCAAAGGCTTTATGTTTAGGAATGATTTTTCGCTTGAGAAGGTAAGAATTGTTACTTACTTTAAATTTTAGTTGAATAATTTTGAAAACTTCGAATGAAAATGTTATGTGATGTAAGTAATTGTATTTTACGGCATTCATGCGAAAGGAAAAAATCGAGAATTATCCGTGAAATAATGAAACTGTATTTTTCTCAAATCAAAATTTGTGTTGCTGTTTTTAGATTTTATTATCAATAATTTAGCTTCCGATTTGAAATAATTTAGACATTTAGCTGTAACTAATAATTAACAAAAAGACACTTCAAACATGATCATGGATAAAAATCAATCAAAATTTTAGAGTTTCCTAGAAACTTAATGTTTTAAATCATCAAAATAATACATTTTATATATTGGTCATCTAAACTGAGCATAATATAACTACTATAGCTTACAAGAAATCAATACATACTTCAATCAACATATTATGTTAGTAAGTAGCTAAGTAGGCAGTGTATATGTTGAGTGAGCAGGATATAATACGAATCCCTTTATTGCTTTCGTAAATTAAATAAAACTAAGTATACTAAAAGTAACAGCCACGTGATAATGAGTAAATCTTTAAAGTAAGTATTTAGTCAACATGAGCTTTTTTATTTTTTTTTTAACTTCCAAAGACTAACAAGGTGTTTGCCTTACATGGTACCTTGCAGTGGCGAAGGGTCCATACAAGCCGATTCCCATCGGCTTTTTTAGAAATCCTACCCCACCGATCCACTATGCAGATCATATCATTTAATTATAATGGCTTGCCTTCGCCATAATTTCCCCACTGGGACCTTGTTACCTTTAAATAGTTACCAAACTTCCGGATTTGGCAAGTGGGTGGATATTTCATATATTATTAAGAAAACAAATATTTTGAAATATTTTTATAGCCAAAGTAATTGACCTTTTTTCCGGTAACTTCCCTTTTGAGAAGGGTTATCATTTTATCTGCACACTTAGGATTATTATTTTATGTATATCTTTACAATGACAGTGGTATTCAGATAGCATATAAGGAAATTATAAAAGCTGCAATCAATATTTGTGCATCCAGGTACCATCGGGCTCAGAAGTGGCTGAACACTTTGAGAGCATTGTCAGAATGACTAAGCACTCGTTCGGTAAGTTAGTACTTTGAAAATGAACTTAATAATTGGTCCGACATGTGTACATGTTTAGATATGGTGGAAGGTTTTTGGATTTACTTACTATCGCGTGGCAGTAAGTACATTATATAAAACAAATTAGTCATACTTCAATTACAAACGTAACTCTATTCAACAAATTTTAAAAGAAATTATGTATCAAATTGATTAATGTTAATTTTGTCATCACTACAAATGAAATTATTAAGATTTGTTAATTGTAATTTGTTTATAACTAGGCATATTTTCAGATTAATCAAGCATGATGACCATTACAGCAAATTACTTTGTAAATGAACAATCATCCTCTTGTTTTAATGAATTTTATATGTTTAGTCTGAGCAGACTAAACATAAAAAAAACTTGAGAGTTCCAGATTCAGTTGGCAAAGCCATCGGTTTTTATTAAATATGAATAATCCTACTTTATCGAAAACAAAATTTATTTAAAATATGCCTAAGTATTATAGAAAAAAAAATCTTACGAATACTACCTATCATATCATTGACATCTTTACAAAAAACATGCATTGTGCGTCAAGTCAAGTCAAGTGTTAAAATTGTGCTCACGTTGTTTCAGGTTTGATTAAGTTCTAATCTAATGTAAGTAATAAAATACAAACCCTTAAAAGTTCTGTTCTTAGGTACCTATATTTTTCAGCTTGAACTAAACGTAATAGCAATTTAACTTGAATTTATTAGTATGTTTTTTTTATTTTATAAGTAAAGTAATTTGCTTTAAGTCCAAAAATACACCTAGTTATAATCTGTACCAGAATGATTAAATTATGTCGAAATACAAATAAGAACACTATAATAACATTTTCCGTAGAACTAAATTAACTGTCAAAAGGAGACCAACAATACAATCAATATTATTTTGCCTTTATTTACATTAAACAAATATCTTAAAGATGACTAGTTTAATAATAAATTCGTATTAAATCATGACTTTATCCAGGATCAAAAACAAATGCAGCACCCTAATATGCCTCTCCCATAAATAAAATATGCCTAAGTTTAAATTATTTTAAATATTACTACCATATTCTTTATAAAATAATAATTGTATAAACCTACGCAGACTTCATCATAACGACTATAAAAATTGACGAAACAAAATATTATTAAAGTGATACTTATAGATAAGACTGAATTCGTTATATGCGGTGAACATAATAGATGAAAATATCAAATATTTTAACATGCTATTTACATTATTTAGTAATATACTAAATTATGTATATTATGACACATTTACGGGAACACGCAATAGACATCATTATCAAGAGATTAAAATAAGTTTTATACCTAATTATATACAATTGCCAAAATACTTTCTCAATTAATTTTAATGATGTACGATTTAATATACTTGTAAGTGCATTTCCGAGTGATTTTGGTATCATTTTTATAGCACTTGTCGTATGACGTCATTCCCGTAAAATGTACGCATACAGAAACATAGTCACACATAAATACAACTCACTTAAAGACCGTACATGTTATGTATTATAATGTACAAATTATTTACATTTACTAATTTATCGCATCCGCCATTATTAAGTTGCTTACCCGTAAGATTATTATGGCCAAAGATGGGTAGTTTTGTAGCAGCCAAAGCACTTACGTGTGTGATTGTACTATCGCCCAACCATACCCAACACTTATCTCGTAATATTTTAAGATAAAAACGTTTGATGGCATTTTCTCCGATTGAAAAGATCGACTGGTATGATGAATTCATATTGCTATAAGACTTTTACGTCGTTTCTGTCGTTTCCGTATAAAGCGTTTGTAAAGTTTCATAATATTTGGAACAAATTGATAATAAATATACTTAATTACTTTATGTTATGTTTTTCTACAATTGATAGGTTCATATCCAGAACTGGGTGATTTTTTAAACCCCGATGAAAAAAGAGGGGTGTTATTATGTTTGGCGTATGTATGTGTCTGTCTGTCTGAAGCACAGACATACCTACAATAAATACTACTTCTGAGGTAACGTGGCTCCCAACTAATGGACCGATTTTGATTCGTTTATTTGAAAGCTGACGTAATCGAGGTGGTTCTTAGAAATACCTAATTTATGAAGATCTGGACAGCTGTTTGAAGATCATCAGCGTGAGCTGATGATGTTGATGAGGAAATGATTCCTACTTGACAAAAGGGTCTTACTAATTATTATCACAGGACCTATTGATTTGAAAGGCATACCGTTACTTCGGTGGTAACATGGTAACCATGAGATGCTGAGGCATCCCTAACTCTCTTAGCAACTCTCAAATACCTTTCTCAACAGTAAAGTGAAAGTTTTCTATTCTAAATTATGTATTTAATATCTTTTAAGCGGTATCTGAAGAACCTAGATATTGATTTACAAATTATATGACAGCATCAATTGAGGGCATCAGTAACAAATACTTCATACATTATCGACATCTTGATATCGGCAGAATATCAGATAATCTTGACAGTATCAAGTTTAAATAATAAAAGTTGTGGCACGTGCTTCGAACACGTTGATTTATGACAATTTATGTCGTAAGATTTTATTTTCCCAAATACCTAGATTAGCATTTTTGTATAAACCCACACCCAACCTATAATCAAAAAAACACAACTTAGTAACAATACTTACTTTACTAACGATTTTGGTTATTGAAATAATTAAATAAAAATACACCCCGGACACTCCATACAACCGCTCGGTTATAACTATCTATTACACAAACACTACACAGACGGCGTTTTGTACACGCGCATCTGTGTGTGTAAAGCTAGGGCTACTACGGGAAACGTGTCTCCTCAGACACACAATAAACATATTGGTTTTTTGCCATTTTAACAATAATAATGTATTTACCGGTGATAAGAGATCCCATGGGTGATATTAAATGTTTTGCTTTGTTTTTTTGCAACTTAAATTCACGTCACCGTGCACGAAAGTTGATAGCTATTGAACTCACGACTAAACGAGCACATGATTCGGCACTTGAACTCGCGGGGTGGGGTGAGGTAATGATTCTGGGGCGGGGCGGGGAATGTCCTTTCTGTATGTAGTGCTCTTATCTATTCTGTGATAGTGTGTTAGAGAAACAAAAGTTATTTTACTTAATTTAACAAAAGCAAAATAATTTTCAGCGTCATATGTGTTCAAATTTTTTTTTTATTATTATCAATTTGTTCCTGACTCATTTTAGTTTTATGAACTTGATGGCAGCAGCGTAGTTTGATAAATGATGCTCATTTGTTAAATGAGCCAAATTTTCACTGCGCCATTTTTTGTTGACAGTGTAGTGGCCATTGACCTGCATTTATTTTTTCATGTCAGTGGTAGTGGCAAATCTTATGGGGTATTTACATGGGTAACTAAAGCCGCACAACTTTCGCTGCACAGCGAAAATTGACCGTGTAAAGGGCAATCGGCCTAAGACGCAGGTGACTGAACAAAATTAACTGATCTGGTGGCCAAAACTGGAACTACCTTATTACATATTGATACCTAGGTTACGCCATCAACTACATAGATGACAGCGACACCATCACCTGCGAATCAATTTTGGAAGCGACTTGCTAGGTGACTAAAGTCGACCGTCACATGTGACTAAAATCAACTCATGTAATATGTAAATAGCCCATTACCTTTTAGAAATCCCACCCCACCGATCCACGATGCAGACATTTTTGTAGAACGGCTTACCATCAACATAATTTCAAATTTGCAGTGTAGTGACTCTCACTTCAAAATATGACACGATCGAAAACAAGCCAAGAGGCTAGGTGATATTTTTATTCAAGTCACAGTTCATTTCCTATCGAGGAAGTAATACTTAATAAACGACCAATTTTCTGGATAATATAGCTTACATACAAGTCGATAGAACAATATTCAGAGACGCGCAAGAATGTTACATACGTCATATTAAAACAACGATAGATAAGTAGTGGAGATAATGAAGCAAAGGTGACAGGAATAAAAACGTTTGAAGGAGACCTTCACGTCCTCCCCATCACAATAAAGCGCGAGCTGCACGTTTGCCAACCAGCCCCTTACAAACTTTACCTTGAAATTTACCACGACCACATAGCCCACCCTTTATACCTTTTCTGCACTACCACCATGTATCTTTAGCAGCAAAAACATGTGATGTGGGCATCGAGTCACAAAGAACACCAGGGAGCTACGCGGCGGCTCGACGAGAGCAACGGGCTGGACGAGCCGGGGGGCAGGAGGCGGGCGCGGGGGGCGCGGGGTGGGGCGGCGGCGGCGGGTGCGCCCGGGCCGCGCGCCGTCATACCCCGTCAAGCTGCCGAACGCGCACATCCTGCGACGCGCACATCTCCGGCGCCAACGGTAAACAAGTGAAATACGCACACGCCGCGCACTCGTAAGCGGGTGCCGCATAAAACAAAGCGACCAACGCACACAACATCCCACCGGCCGAAATCAAACACACCCACACGAGCACAATCTTTCTTCTCCTATCGTACGGCCCGAAGGTTATAAACGGCAGCAACGCGTACGACAGCAAGAAGCCGAACACGAAGCCGAACACGTGAGCGAAGTTGTCGATCCACGGGAGTAGTCCGAGCAGGAATAGGGCGATCGCTATGCCTATCAGTCGTAGCAGCGCTCGTCGAGGATGCCTCAAAAGAGGCCACGCCCCTATTACTTCCACTATTAGACAAGCCAGGAGGCCGAAATGTGATCCAGCTGGTCCCACCTGGAATGAAATAGTATGGCGATTAACAGAAGAAAATAATTTGAATGGTCCATAAACCATTCTCGTTGCACTTTAAAGCTTTAAGCTTAGCTTGAAGTAACTGTTTACTTTTAAACAGTTTCTTCAAGCTAAGGTAGCAAACTGAAAATTGCAAGTCAAATACCCACCTCTGCCCTATAAGGCTCAAAGATAGCTGACGCCATGTTTCCAGCGACGCCACTACCCAAATATATAATAGCTATCCTAACAGGCCCGGCCATCTTCTCCAGGTCCCTCATGAAGAGCCACTGCAAGGCCAGAGTGGCGGTCAAGTGCAGTAAGCCCGCGTGCACGAATAATGACGTCCACGCACGGTACAGCTGGTCCGGCCGACGTCTCCGCATAAATGGGAGCATTCCGCAGACGTCGTCTAGACATGAAACCTGAAAACATAAATTTGCAAGTGGTTAATTATTTATCTACCTATTATTATTGACTCTGTTAAGGCATTCATCCAGATTTTAAGAAATTACTTGAATTTTAGTTAACTTTTGAGCTAACTAAAACTTAAGTTCAGCTTTAATGACTAAGAACTACTAAAACTTCCTTTGGACCAGGCATTTGTCAGTAAAGGTGGTCCTATAAGTCTATGCCCTGTAAGTGAGAAATTTCTGTACATTCCAGTAGTTTTTACTGGCGGTGAAGACATACGACATATCCTGAACTTTGCGATAAAACTGTTAGTGATAAAGTCAAAATACCTGAGAACACAGTGACGCCTCTTCATGAAAGTACCCCTTGACGAAGTCGCAGTGTTCTCTCGTGGTGATGACGCACTGTCCATGCACTCCTATACAGCAAGGGTGGCCGATGACTTCGCAGGCCATGTGCTCGGCGGCGTGCCCGGCCCGGCCAGCGGCGGCGGACCCGTCCAGCACAGACTTGCGGCAGATCGGCCATTTTGTTATGTCGTCTGGCCACTCGTGCGGCGCTATTGAACGCGGCGCTTCGCAGAATCTGAAATTAGGGGGAATAAAACATAAGAAAATCAAGTCAAGTTATCTTTATTCGAAAATCTAATGTGTAGAAGAAAATCAAAGTAAGTTGTATAACCAGGGGGCTAATTGTCTAATTTTAAAATCTATCGCAATCGCTTTCAAGTTGTGATACATTGATGTTTTTTTGGCACAAATAAAAACTTATCAAAGAAATGCAGCAATGTGTCTCATCCATCTGTCAAATGAAAGCGATTGCGATAGATTTTGAAAATTAGACAATAAGAAAGCCGGTCAAGTTAAATCGGCATCTGAAGCGAAAGCAACCCCTCTCCTTTTCTTCTTGCCTCACGCCACCATCGTCAATTTTTTGAAAATTTTCGATAGATTATTATCGCTTACAAGTGTACTAATGCTACTGGCATGACGACGGTGACATGAGGCAAGGAGAAAAGGAGAGGGGTCGCTTTTGGTGCCGAGTTGACCTGGTTGTAAAGTAGAATTTATATCAAGGTATAAACCGTATAAATTAATAATACTGATTATTTATAGGTATTATTATTATTCTTACTTCGTTCAAATCTAACTACTAAACGCATATGTTTAATATTTATCAATACTTACTTAGGATCTAAACCACAAACGGAACCCGATATCCGACCTCCAGGGCCTGATTCTCCTGATGACCATTTTTTCCACGTTGATATTGTATTCTGTGAAAATACAATCATATTAATAATACAAAATGAACCACGTAGAGTACAGCATACTAACATACATTAATTCAAAACCTCATGTTCCATTGAATCTGACATATAATTAGGTGCTATAATATTTACCTTAGCTACTAATCCTCGTATCTGATTTGAAAGCATGGGCAAAAGAAATTTTAATAAATAAACACGTTCGGCATTTAATATGGTTTAGTCAAAATTCTCTCGTTACATTACAATTTCAGGAACTATCATTGTAATTGTTACTATGTCTCTCAAATGTCAAGTCAAAAAACAAAAAACCGACTTCAAAAAACCTGCCTCTAAAAAGCAAGAAATAATATTCAAATCATTAGATACGCATTATCATTGTTATAATAACAAGACGTCTATTGAAGTCGGGTGGGGCTGGAGTACAACTTCCTTTTTTATTCTGAAAGCCCCACCCGACTTCAATAGACGTCTTGTTATTATAACAATGATAATGCGTATCTAATGATTTGAATATTATTTCTTGCTTTTTAGAGGCAGGTTTTTTGAAGTCGGTTTTTTGTTTTTTAAAACAATTTTTTATTTTTTCATTTTTAGTGTAAGTACCTTCTCTATTAGGTAGTGTAGGTATATTATTTCGTATAAAAATTGGCTCAGTCAAACGTGAGATATTCGCGGAGAAACATACATTCATACAGGTCAAACTGAGAGAGAACCCTCTTTTTTTTGAAGTCGGTTAAAAAGACTACACTAAAAGTACCCTTTCCCAACAAAAAGAAACATCTAATTCGATTTATTAATAACAAAGTCGTCAAGGTAGTTGATTCAAAATCATAGTATTTTCAGGATTTCTTGAAAACTACTAAACCGATTGAAATAAAAATTAAATGGGACCATCTCGCAAAAAAACTCAATCGAACAAAAAAAGAATCATCAAAATCGGTTAATAAATGTCGAAGATACGCGCGAACAACGATAAAAAAAATAAAAAAAAAGTATACAATCGAATTGAGAACCTCCTCCTTTTTGTGAAGTCGGTTAAAAAGCAGTTTTGTCACAAAATATTCAGAAGCCTATTATTAGCTAGCCAGATATTATAGTAATAGTTGCCCTTTAGTGAGAGCAACTAATTAGGTAAATATACTTATTCATCTACTCTAGACACTCTAACTTAAAGTTCAATTCTAACGTCTCTAGATCTAGTTAGAGTCTAACTAGATCTAAAGACGTTAAAATTGAGTTTCAAACTAGCAAACAATCACAAATGTTTTACACCACAACTTTTGTCGCTGCGGTGTCATTTGACCGCTGGAATTCGTTTCAGTAACGTCCCGCCCCAACGTCGCTACAACGTCGTTCGAAACTGGGTACCGGGATGTAGAAGTACTCACTGAACAATCAGCCTTTGAGGACTGTACACAGCCGGAGTCATCATTCCGTATGCAGCACGCTGTATCTCTCTCTCTTCTCGCAGACGCCGCTATCGCTCTTGCTATCCTTACGTCCCTTCTCATGCATGGTGCGAATTTAGCTCCTAAATGTATAAGATCTGCAGCCCTTGGGCCTAGCCAGAAAGATGCAGGTTCCTCCCATTCGACCTGCAAAAAGAACATTGTTGTTACAATCAAAACAAAAGGAACATTATGATAGAATAAGTACTAACATTATTACATCACACACATTAAGCGCCTCTGTGGTTTAGTGGTTCATCCACCCGAGTAATGCAGGGTTCCTTGGATACTTGGAATCGATTCCCATGCGGGGAGTACTGATGTACAATGTAGTATAGTAGTACATGTACTCCCCTTATGGGAATCTTTTCCAAGTATTAATATACTGGGATTGGTTGGTGGTAGGGCTTATTTCAAGCCAACCTGCCCACTAATTGATTAATTTCAAAATCTATCGCAAACGCTTTCATTTGACTGAACATTGATACTTCTTTTTGGCACAAATAAAATCTTACCAAAGAAATAACGCAATGTGTCACATCCACCTGTCAAATGATAGCGATTGTGCTAGATTTTGAAATTAGACGCCCCCTGGCTAGTTATCACCATCTTAAATGTCAAGGTTAGTTCCTAAATGGTTGAGAATTCCAGGTGAAGTGTGCTTCGACCTCCGGCCTAATTGACACTTGACAACAAATGAGACAAAGGACGAAGGGCAAAATATTCTTACTCGATGTAGAATGTAGACAATAAAACATCATTTATTAAAGAAAATTTCTTACATATTTGAGAGCCCAAACACTAACATAAAGCAAAGTAGCAAAACATAAATCTTACATTAACCTGAAAAAGATACCAACACTTTCGTTGTAAATTAAAAAAAGATATGCAATTTTCTCATTGTTAGTACTGCTGTAAATATGCCACTGTGTAAGCTATACAAAAATTAGACAAAAGAAACGTAGAGCCGACCGCGACAAAGGCTGACCTACATTCTGTGCTAATGCTCTTACTTTGTGCCCTATATGTCGCCGAATCGGGGAGCATAAAATGGTTGAGCGACTATAATATTACCCATCTGCAACTTTAAATTATAGATCTTACAACGACTAGACCGGATTTAAAACAAAGAACCTCCTTCTATTTGAAGTCGGTCAAAAGTCAATTAACAACTACCTACTCAAGTCTACTAAATGCCGATTTCAATCATCTATCCTCTATAAGAGATAGGCTTATTAAAGATTTGTTGCCCATTATACAGGTAATAACAACAGTATCCTAGTAACAGATCCATACCAAGCCTATCTCTTAAGGAAGATACCTACTTAAAATCGACCTCAAGTCGATGCTCCTATTTAAAAACTTTATAAGTATTTTAATGCATCATCACTCAACTTACATGAAAGCTATTCTAACTTCCTAATTCTCATAGAATCCAGCATTTAACTAATTGCCAGAAACTAAATATTAAAAGCTTCTCTCTTTACCTTAACTGAAAAGCGCTAAGCCTCAGCAAATATGACGTAATTATGACCTTGACGTTATACCTCATAACGTTAAATTCACAGCGGGATCTAACTCCCAAGTTTGCCTACACGAGCACACAAACAAAGGATTTCGGCAGGCGTAATAAATCCACAAAGTAAATATTGTGCATTGTCTCTTAAGCGCCATCTCAGACATTAAATCTAGGGGCGTGTTTTGTCTAAAAGCTTTCCCTCATTTAACCTTGTTAAGGTAACTTATGTACAAAAGAAACGGAATTTCAGCGTTGACGCACATAATACCCCCCAAATGACGGGGATCCGACGTTTTAGTTTTAATTTTTTCAAATCTGAGGGTCTATTGTAAAAAAGAATCACGATTGTCGGACGATTTTCGTTGATCGATTTACTTGATTTTGAACCTTATAAATGAGTTAATAATGTCACGGAGTGGGACGATAATCGTACGCTTATCGTGATGCTTTTTTGTAATAGGCTCTCTGCTTAATTGCCTTCTTCGTATCGTGTGACTGGAGGTGAGCGGCAGCGGTATTGCTCCCCTGGATAAAGCTTCCCCGTAAACTAAATTAAATAATTAGCATAACAATAACAACTCTGTGAACAGTCATTTTGATAATAACTAGGACATACAATGCAATCCTATGTAGATTAGCATTTCATTAAAATGTTATTATACCTAGTATAATTGCGGAATTAACTAGGGTTATAAAATTTAATTATCAAAATCAACAATAATATTTTATCACGAGTTTAGAAACTTTCATACAACATTTTCAGCTGCAGCAAAATCTTTGTTAATGGACTGAAATAATGAATATGCATTTAGATTTTTCTTGAAAATGCTTTTATTTCAAAAAGAAGATCCCTTTTCATTCTCCATATTTTAAAAAGATTCAGTTTAGCGTGAATCCCTAAAATAAGTTTTTGGCCGGTAACACGGTACATAAAATTATTCATTGGAGTGTGAGGAAAGTACGCATATCATTTGCCAATGTCTCGGAAACGGAAAATCCACGTACGTAATGCTTAGGGGTTCTTTCAACGGAGCTTAGTACGCGCGTATTATACGGTCGGCAAAGAAAGTGGTTTGAAAGATTATTCAGGAGCAGAAATGACAAATAGTCTTATAAAAAATGAAGAGTTTCAAAATACGTTTTACCTTTTATAGCTACTTTTTTTTATCCACAAAAGGATAGTGATTTGATTGGTCTTCACCTCACCGAAGGTGGAAGCGTACTACATCTGGAATCCTCACCACTGAGGAATTGGCTATCTGGTAGGATAGGAGGTATGATATCTGGTAAGTACTGCCGGAACACAACTATTTCTTAAATTGTTTTTATGGCGTCAGACTTTGGTAAGATGGTGTAGCTAGCCAGGCGGATTTGAAAAAGCCTTACCGCCAACCAAACCGAGTACAAATGTACTATGGGCAACAGCGTCGCTTAACCAGTTTGCAACAAAATTCGTGTGCGCGCGTATCGCACCTGCACGAACTAAACGAATGTGACAACGGGCGCGGCGTGCAAGCGATTTTAACCTTAGCAGTAGTTAAGCGACGCTGTTACCGATGGTACCTACCTCCTGGGAATTAATCCGGGACCGTCTTACTCGTGTGAGCAAACCATTAGACAACAGAGGCGGTCAAAACTTGTTTTTCAAAAATGTAAAGCAAAAACCTCACCTGTTGCAAACTCAAACTCTTCACTAGAACTTGACTAGAATGTGTGTGCCGGCCAAATCCCACTGGTCCGAAGCCGTAACAGAGCAATGACAGCAGCAGTACCAGGGTCTGGACCGTGCTGACCCACCACGTGAAGTACGGCCGGTAGTCGGTCAGCTCGTCCAGTTGCCGAACCACGTCTTCTTGGTGCGTCACGGATTTGCGTAGTGAGCGTCTGGAAAATTTGAAATTACTCTCAGACAACATGATTTTGAATGCTGCAACGGTTACACTCACAGTATTCACAGATACTAAATATTTCTCGATCCAGTTTTTAGTGGGAATACGCTCTGTGAAGAAGATTTTAAAATAGTTATACTAGTATCTGGAATACAGTTGAAATAAGATTTAAAAAAAAATCGGGTTGCTCTCCGGGAGTGCCAGCAGAAGTGAAAACTTGAATATTAACGTTGAGCATTTTTTATATTTTTGAATGGTTAGGGAATAATTTTGCACGAATTGCCGTCTTACGAATAAATCTGCATTTGAATTTACGAATACAGAACAGTATTGTACGAAGGTCTTATCCATTTATCCAAATTAGCCGGTTGCTACGGTGACACAAGTGTTTACGTCTTGAAATGACGCGCTGCCATTTTCACTGCGCCCCGTAGAAAGAGAGGGGGATACTTCCGCCGCCGGCTGTCTACGCTACATCCGTCTTACGAATTTTCGATCAGGGTCACGTGACCCTGACTGACGCGAGTTTAAATTTTTTTTCTCATTACAAAAAAAGTGTACAACGCCGCTAAAGAAGTTTTTACTTCAAAAAACCGCGCACTCAAATCTACGGCCGTTTGCACTGTCTTTTCCTAATTACAACTCGACCAAATTTAATCGGTGTCATGAATTTAGCTGTCATGCGCCTAATTATCTTGGTCGAGTTGTACTTAGGAAAAGTAATGACCTATTGATTTTCGTCAGCGACTGCAATCGATATCACTTGTCACTTTTAAACTTCGCAGCTTTTGACAAAATACACTTTCCACTGCACAATCCAGCTAGGATTTGTTTTTAAATCCAAAAAACGCATAGGTAATTTTGTTCGCAAATTGTATAAATCGCTTAACATTCAAAACGTTACTATGGGGAATCGAGTTCATCCAATGGAAATCGTCCAATAGCTCGCAGCCTCATAAATAATCTGCCGTCACAACCAAGGGGTATTAATTCAAAAAACCATTACAGCAACTTTTAAATGGAAGCTATCCACGTAAACACGGTGATATATTACAGGCGGGCGTGAAATATAGCGGGATCATGCTCGTTCTTGTATTATTTTTAAACCTTGCAGGTGTCACATTATATAAGATTCATTACGATAGAAAGCTCGTAGTAAGCCTAATTTATGCGACAAGTTTAAAGATTGCCGCAAAAGAGAACTAATTAACCTAAGCTAGTTTGATGGCGCAGCTTTTTACGGAAATGCAAACTTTTCTACTATACAAATAATTGAATATTCAGCGTAATGTTTTCTGTCGGTTTTAACTCTCGTCTGTTTTAAACTTTTTAGTCCTATGCTGTACGTGACCAAGTGGAAAATTTTACAATCGCAGTATTATCTTGAAGCTTTTGAACATAGGAATATCCTATGTATAAATATTTCTAACTAAATTGTCTGCTGGGTAGAGAAGTTTCAGAAGGTTAACTTTTACCATTTTGAGCTTCAATAAGAAGTTTCTTTTCAATACTGTTTTTTTATTGTTCAGGTGAAGACAGCCGATATTTTGAAATAATCTCAAAGCGTTCCAATCAATTTTCGATCATACGAAAATCTTATTACCTTACTTATTCAACTTATGCATAGTATGCCGTCTTTAACTCGACAAGATGAAGTTTCAAAAAGTAATTTCATGTTCAATTTTCTTCTTCATAAAACAAATTTCAACATTCGATTGCACGTAACATCACAAGAGTAAATATAAATATATGACTTATGAGAGCTCTGTAAACATTTCATAGCCTAGCATAATTAACAAGTCTCAAACGACTTTTCAGTGGTCCAACTAAAGTATTAACTTTACCACTATGACTATGTATTAACATAGTCCTCACAGTCCCACTTCAATTCTGTTTACCATATGTCTCGCTAGCAGATATATGCCCAAACTTAAACAATATCACTAAGTATATTTCATTATTTCAATCACCTTAACTACAAATCTCAAGTAATATGACGATTTTAAACTTATTGTTAAGATCTTAACAGAGCTAACTGACTTTTAGCACAGAATAACAAATAGTACAAGTACAGAAGCAGCACGCCGCAAAGTCATTTAAATAAATAGCGACTTTTGCTCCGACACAATAAAGTGCAATTCAGGTCGCGCAGCGCTAATAATAATACAGTTATATTCACCTAGTAGTTGCCTCTCTTTCTATCGCGTGCTCTTACCTTTTCTGACGACGCAACGTTAGGGTTGACTTCTTTTAAATGAACTGCGTAGCATATATCATAATGTGAAATGTTTTGATTTAGACATCCGTACATGGCACAGTAGGTTCGACATTGTTACTATTATAAAGAGACAATACCTACCAGTGGCGAGGGGTGAAATTATGGCGAAGGTAAGCCGCTCTACAAAAATGATGAAAAATGTAGTGATCTGCATAGTGGATCAGTGGGGTGGGATTTCCAAAAGGTAAGCCGATGGGAATCGGCTTGTATGGACCCTTCGCCACTGATACCTACGCAGGCAGTAAGATGCCACGAAACTACACAGGCGGGCGTTTGGCGGCCCTCTGCTCACTTGTGCCTCCGTAGGCACGGCTAGCGGTAGGTGCTTATCGCGCGACCTTGAGCGAGTGAAGGAGGCCTGCTTTTAGTTTAACATCTGGGACTTTAATAAGCTGTATAAACTGCAGGTCACCGGAAAAGCCTTCCGATGACGCCCATGCCGAACTGCATCCGGTTGGCGTTGGCGAGTGGTTTCAGCATAATTCTAAATGTTTATGCAGACTGGGGCCCAATCGCGCTAATTCCGAACGATAAAACCAAAACCGTTACGTTATCCTTTAGGTTATATTTACTTCAAAATCTTTGATGTAACTTTAGAATTGTCATTCAAAATGTCTAAGATTGGCATCCTAGGCATCTATCCCTAAGCATTTCAACAATTTGTCAAAACTAAGAAGATTATTTTTCTGTAAACGAAACTAAAACGGGATCGGGACCCTGAACCGCACTCTACGACAAGCCTTATCTTTAAGAACGACGTGACGAACGACCCTTATCATGATACAGTCATATTCTATAGATTGTTGTACCAGAAAAACTTCGGTTAAGGTTGGAGTTGACTAGTGGCTTCAGCATAATTCTGAATGTCTATGCCGACTGGAGTCTGGACCACACTCCACGTCAAGCCTTATCTTTAAGTATGAGGTGACGATCCTCAACATGATACAGTCATATTTCATAAATTGTTTTACCGAAAAAACCTCCCGACGATGCCCGTGCCGAACTGCCTCCGGTTGGAGTTGATGAGTGGCTTCAGCATAATTCTGAATATGTATGCGGACTGGACCGTACTCCACAACAAGCCTTATCTTTAAGTATGAGGTGACGACCCTCATCGATACAGTAATATTTTATAGATTGTTTTACCGGAAAAACCTCCCGACGACGCCCATGCCGAACTGCCTCCGGTTGGAGTTGTCGGCGAGTGGCTCCAGCATCGGAGTGTGTATGCGGGCGCCCCCCGCGCCCCACGACACGCTCCTTTCAGGCCTCCTGTACTCCACTCCACTAGAACTGATTGGCGACCGAGCGCTGCAACAAACATAATACAAATACTATTATTTGTGAAATCATCAATGCCCGCCGCGACCATTAATTACGTGAGGTGATGTTGGCGATTTTTATTGCGAGTCAAATAGTATTTAGCCTTTTTGGTAACGCAAATAGACAAAATATCAGTATATCAATACAAATAAACTATATAAATGTGTCTTAGTTAATTCAGTGCCTATAGTTGAACATTATATTTTAAACCAATCATTGAAGCATGAACATCTATTGAAAGGGGTACCTATGGAACAAAAGGCAACCTTTACCAAAAGTTCAGCCATCTTTGTTTTGAAATTATGTCGTTGTGAAAAGCTAAATTAGGGTTGTTTCAGCTAGTGAACATATTAAATAGTGACCTCACAAAATAGTAAAAACTATTTTGATAAAATGGGTGCCTCGTGTTTTAATTAAGTACCTTTTATTTGAAACTATAGATAGGTATCTATAAAATAATACGCTTAAATAAGTTTTAAAATTAAAATTATGCGGGTATTTTCACTTCAAACCCTCCACAGTACAAACATTTTTTTTTGTAATCATGATATTCATTTTAATCATTTGTTTGATCACAAATGTGCTAAGTTTCAATGGAAATATCAAATAAATACTTTATAACAATACTGCGCAATGTCATAAACAAAGAAATGGAGATAGGAAGAAAATATAAGGTCCTTCTTAAATAGTGCACAAAATTTTAAGGGATCAATGTACTCATGCATACAAATAACTTTTACTATGGTACCAGCATTGAAATTGCGAAAAAAATCAGCTGTTCCATACATTTTGATCTATTCAATTTTAAATTTTCTATGGAACAGCTGATTTTTGAAGCGATTTCGATGTTGGTACCATAGTAAAAGTTGTTTGTATGCATGAGTACATTGACCCCTTAAAATTGTATGCACTATTTAAGAAGGACCTTATATAAGATTATTTTACATCTTTTGATCAAAATGCATTCTTCACAGCGAATTGGCCAACCTAAGAACTTTTAACGTAACTCGGAATGAGGTCATATTTGCTCAAGCTATTGTTCAACTCATCCTCACTGATATCAAGACAGCTGACATCAGCACTTAAAGAAGTTTTAGTGAATTTAGAAGGACACTGCAAAGATGATATTCCAAGTTCTATCACAGAATACATAGTAGTCTACGTATAGGGATATTTTAAACATTATCTTTACATCGGGTTCTCTTATTTACTACCTACCTACTGTTTTAGTATCTATTTAATACACAAAAATGTTTACTTTTGCACTAGTATTCTGGTTTCAATTACTTCCTTCATATTTTATGCAAATTTTTTATGGTACAAAACTAGTTCAAAAACATTATTCGACAAAAAATCAATCCTTGCGCGTTTATTTATTACTTTGTTTATATCCAAGTATAATTAGGAAGACGACTCAGCAAGACAGTTGTTTATCCTTATCTGTCCTATTTGGTAAACAATCTTCACTAAACTCTTTTTTGAAAGAATCATTTTTAAATAAAATACAACAAATTAATTTCCACACACGTCACTTATTACGAAAGAAATAATTGATTGTTCAATTTGATATAAGACAACATTTAATCTTCAATAGAAGTTCCTTTCATTTCTTTATGACCCCCCTGACAACGTGTATAAAGGAAATTGTAACAAATAAACACATTTTTGCTTGCATAATAAGGATATCAAGAACCAATAAGCATAATCGATAGCCTTGTTACGTTATCTCTGATGCAGATATCGCTTCCTAAAATATTAATGACATGGGTCTGTGACACCAGAGATGTAATCAACGTTAAAGTGTCCAGGGTTAGGGATACCCACTTGTCAAATGACGATAAATCACTTTGGAACCTTCGAACATTTCATATAGAGTAAGTAAGAGAATATTACAACATTTTACTATAAATATAAAGCTAGATCGACTTTTACTGTTGGTCCAACTCGGAAAGAGGCATTTAGACCTCATGAAGTTTGTATGTACATACATACAAACTTCATGACGTACGTGACAAGGATATGGATTATGCTTATTGGTTCTTGATATCCTTATTATACTAATGATTGTTTGTTTGTCACGCTTTTATTTATACACATTGTTAGGGGTACGAAATCGGCTATGGGGGGTACCTTTCAACCAGAAAAAACCGGCCAAGTGCGTGTCGGGCCACGCGCAGTAGGGTTCCGTAGGTACATTATATACCATACCATATTTTAATACCGCTATCATTTTTCGTCTGAAAAAATAACTTTGTTTTTCACAGTGACTGACAAAGTGACAATTTTTCACAGTGAAAGACAAATGAATGACAAAGTTATATTTGCGGTTTTGGAAAATGTACTATATCTCAAAAACTAATTACTGTATCTCGTTCAAACTAATTTTCGTTGAAAGTGTTTATTAAGATCTATAGCATATATTTTTTTTAGATTTTTCACCCTCTTACTTTAAAAGTTAAAGGGGGGGGACACACATTTTACCACTTTGGCGGCAGATATCTTTCAAACGGTTGACTTTGAAAAAAAATAGTCTTAAAAACCTCAATGTCATTTTTAAAGACCTATCTATAGACACCCCACAAGTATTGGTTTGATGAAAAAAAATATTTTCAGTTTCAGTTCCATGTATGGGGAGCCCCCCCTTAATCTTTTATTTTATTTATTTTTGTGTAAAAATCGTAAAGCGGTTCACAGAATACACCTACTTACTAAGTTTCAACTATGTAGTCTTAATACTTTTGGAATAAAGTGGCTGTGACATACGGACGGACAGACAGACAGACAGACAGACAGACAGACAGACAGACAGACAGACATGACGAATCTATAAGGGTTCCGTTTTTTGCCATTTTGGCTACGGAACCCTAAAAAGCACCGTTCTCGAGAGATAAAAGTCGCTATAAGTCTGTTTAGCCTTATATCCTATTAGTAAACAGTTTTGACAGTTGTCATACGTCTTCTAAACTTAACCACTATTGAAGAATATGTTGTCTTTTTAAATGAAATAGGCAATTCTAATATTTTTTTTCGTAATATGTGTGTGGAAAACCATTTCTTTCAATAAAGAGTTGGCTGAAGATTGTTTACCAAATAGGGCAAGTAAGGATAAACAGACTTGGGCTGATTTTTCAATCCTCAGATAACAGATATCAGTCAGTTAAATTATAATCCGAATAACATAAAAGTCATTCAAAAATTTGACAAACAAACATATGACAATCATTGTCAATTTGGCAGCATAATACGTTATCAAACGAATAAAGTTTTATCTGAGCATTAAAAAATCAGCCCTTAAGGTCTTGTTGAAGCGACTACCTAATTTCGTTTCTATGTAGAAACGCAAGCTTACTAGGGTTAAGTTTGGCATTTAAAAAAAAATAAGTTGGCACAGGCACAATGTAGATTATATATACTGTGGCACAGGGGAAAGTAACTAGTCATTCACACCTTTAAATGACCTTTGACCAGCACGAAAAAAAATCATTTGCAACTCCTAATATTACTAAAAGCCTTCTGCTAAAATCTTTAGTTAAGGTTTTCTTAACTTTAAGGATGCTGTCAGTTTCATAGAGTTTCTGTCTAATCTGAAAATTTTAATGATTTCTAAAATTTGTTACGAGTATTTGGCCGTAAGTACTATATTAATAGAACTGACCGCATTTATGTTCTATCGCACAAAAGCGTTGACAAACTCTCCACATATTGCAATTAAGTCACTCTATCATATCTTCTCTATGAAACAAATCAAGTAAGTAACTTCGTAGTACATAATTGTAAATTAGTAGCTAATTAATCTGTCAGCCGAGCGCAACACGAGTTTGTAATAAGGACTCAGTTCTGCCTCAAGCACGATTATTAGCTAAACTTTCCACCAAACTCAGTGAAGCTACTTCCGTGTACCCCACTTCATGTCGCCCGCAGTTTATTACTAATTTTCTCTGTTCCAATTTAATAAAAACGTGAAATGACAAACTCATTATTCGCATCATATGGCTTGAATTGAAGCACAATAATTCCACATTGTATTTATTTGCCAATTCAAAAAACTGATGATAACTGATTATCCCATTTACACTTAATCTTTTTTCTCCAGATTAAGGTTTTTAATGTCAGCATACCTTAGGAAAACGCTATTTTTCTGAAACCGTAGCAACGTTTCGCAAAAGTAAGTAAAAAGTGTTCCTTTGAGAAACGTCCTTGTGATAACTTTTGGTCAAATCCCTAATGGGGTTAACTCAAAAAGCGAGCTAAGGGCCTATTATAAAAAAAAGAATAGCGGTCATCGTGCGATGTTGTCGTTCGTTTAACCTAATTCTGAACCTTATGCATGAGTTAATAGAGACAGAGTGGAACGAAGATCGTTCGATTATTTATGTAATAGGCCCATTGAGCCCGGGAGTAATGATATTGCGAATGTTTCAAACGATTATGATCCTAAAGACATTTGCGCAGTTCCTAAAACACTTTGTACGAAAAAAAGGACTTTTCGTTCATTCATTATTGTCATCAATCAAGTTCTTTAGAATTAACGAATAACGTTTTTAAACGCAGTTTTTAAATAGGACAAAATATTGTAGATACACACTTAACATGAGTTATTTTTACATAGCACTAGCGGCCCGCGACTTCGTCTGCGTGGATAGTTATTTTATTATCCCTTGGGAACCGTTACTTTTTCTGAATGAAAGGTAGGTACCCTATTTTTCTGTACCCCTGGCAACATGTATGCAAAATTTCATGATGATTGGATGAGTTGTTAAAACGTGAAGGCGTGACAAACAAACTTACTTTCGCATTTATAATATTAACTATTGGCCGCCAGCAACTTCGTCTGCATGACAGTTTTTTAGCTATTCCTCGGGAATTGTAAGTTTTTTCTGTACGAAAGGTATCGGTATGTCCTTTTCTGTACCCCTTACAACATGGTATGCTGATGATCGGTTCAGTAGTTAAGATCTAAAGGCGTAACAAACAAATAAACAAACGGACTTTTTGCATTTATATTATTAGTAAGGATAAGAAAGGGATATGGATTTTAATTCATTTCACCATTCAAGAACCTTTCCGCCCTAACGGCCATCGGTTCTTCTCGCTATATTGCCCAGCCCAGCCCACTGCCACTCAGCTAAGCAATCCTTCGAGCGATGTCGGTTACTTTAGTTCGCCTGCGGATCTCCTCATTTCTGATTCGATCACGCAGGGAAACGGCGAGCATGGCTCATGGCTCTCTCCGTTGCACGCTGGGTGACCTTGAGCCTCCTTATGAGACCCATAGTTAGCGACCACGTCTCACTACCGTAAGTCATCACTAGCAACACACACTGGTCATAGATTTTCGTCTTGATTAATAAATAGGTATTAGTATAATTATGTGGTAATAGGTAGGTATACGGGTCATTTTCTTCCTTTCTCTTCACTGCACTTTACTTACTATCAGGGTGGTACTTCCGCAGCTGGCATTTATATGCTATCTTTAGAAGTTTCTAGAACATCCTGTCAGGATGTCAGGAAATTTATCTCGCTTGGTGGTGCTGCTGTTGATGGAGACCTTTTGTACGTGTGCATATGGGTTATTTTGTTTTTCAGGGTCGGTCTTGGACTGTCTAGGACACAATTTGACTACATTTGATATTTGCCTAGAGCTTAAACTGACTCCTACATAATGGGTCAGGCACTCAAATCTCCGAAAACACTCATTGACTAGTGCATTATTTTTCCCACATAGCATAGTGACATGAACCCAAACTGTCGGGACATTCAGGTATAACAAAATGGTCGATAATAATAATATTATATTGGATATTTTTTTCGAGAACTAACATCTATTCTGTGCTACTTGAGTCACCTTCTGTGCTACTTGAGTCACCCGGTGGACGGTTGAGATCAGAAAAATTATCCTGTCATTGCGATAGTTACTTTTCTTTTCTATCCAATTATCTTTTGCAGCCTTTTTTTTTGCTCTTTTCCACTTTTTTTTTATAATTTATCAACATACTAAATAATTTTATTTTCCATCAAACGTTAAACTCACAAAACCGTCAAATAACATTTCGTCCTAACTAGGATTCGTACTTAGGCCGCTCGCGTATAAGGCGAACTACCCCGCCACTATACCACAGAGATTTGGCGAGGAGCAGATAAAATGGTATGCTCGGCATCGGAGCTTAAAGATGACGCACGCTAAAACGCGTGGGATTTGAGTCAAGCCTTGACTAATATGGACTAAGAGCAACCATGGAAATACGTTTTCGATTGTATAGAATGTATTTGTTATCCTCCACAACTGAGACTCGGCTCGGACCCAGCGCGGTGAAGCTCGAGTCATATTTTTGTAAGGCTGCGAACCGACAGGTGCCTAGATTGGTGCCTAAATATATCCAGGTTACTTGATGATTGCACTGGTAGGTGAGTAGCTAAAATCGCCTTGGTCTTTAGTCTCGTTGTTGAGTAAGTTGTAAGACTCGCGCCTACGATACGCTAGGTCGCTAGGTAGTCGCCTGGATGTATCGAGGCACCTAGCACGCAGTGCGGCCGGTTGCGAACATTCGTGAACGTTCGTTTTACTTGGTGACATATCTAGGCTCTAGGTACTAATCTAGGCACTTGTCGGAGCGTAGGCGGCCTAAAACAACTATTATCCCCGTCAATTGGTAATGCGCTGGAACCTTGTCACATTAACATTCACGTCGATGTGATCTGCAACTAAAAATGTCATGACACAAGAAAATTCTAATAGGTAATCTAATATATTAATTATTGAATTATTATTTTCAATAAGATAGGGTCTATGTATATAAAAATTTTACAATTGTTTTTCGTTTTTGAGGTTAAAATCATGGCCGCCATGCGCATTACCAATTGACGGGGACAGTAACTAGGTATTTATTCAAATTGACCTAATGAAAATCCGGACAGCACAAACAAATTATTCACTTCCAAACTTACCCTTAGTCGTTTCGCTAGGCCAAACGGGATGCAAATTCCAAGTTAAAGACGTTAGTACTATTATACATATTTATATAGGTACTTGTTTAGGTATTCTGTGGATAAAGTACAAAATTTCGCGTTACCTACCATTTATATTCATTTAGATCTTAAAGTGTGGGCTTACAATATATAGTACCGGGTATCTGAGTACAAGAGTACCGCTTTCAGTAATTAATTTGTGGAACGTATCTTAAGTCTGCGATTCTCGTATTTATTCACGCGGAATATAACCGCTTGCAACTATCACGGTGCATGAAATACGAGAGATAAGGGCCTTATTAAACCTGGGTGAAGCGACTTATCCAATATCAAACGTAATTGTTACGTAATTGCCTTTTCCCGTCGCTATTAAGATATGAGAACAGTTTAACGTTTGGAAGTCGGTGAATTACGTTTATCAGAGCGCAGGGTTAAATCGACTTACGATTCAACGTTTTGAAGGCTTGTTTGTTATTCTTACTACTTACACAAATAATGTTCTAAATACTAAAAGTTTCTTTTGTCCGTTTCATTGTTTGTACACTTCGCTAAAGGAAATGAAGATGAAATTTGCATAGCATTTAGAGGAATATTGATATTAAAGAGCATGCATTGCACTCTCAGACTCTCCTGTACCGTTACTATAACTTTTTATCAATTAATAGTTTGTTTCACGTTTCTGCATTCTGTCTGAATATGAATTACTGTACTATTATTATATTCGTTGCCGTAACTTTATTGTTCTATAGAATAAAGATAAGTAGTTATAATTTCTCTCATAATCCGTATAATCGTTGTAGACCAATACTTATGAAGAAATTCTTTACAAGCAATAAGATATCTTTGTATTATTATGTTTCCTTGCCCTAGTTTCCTTAATTTAAGTATTTTAAGATATGACCAGAGTAAGTTTAAGACAAAGATTGACGCAATTGATATCTATCACCGTTTTCAAAATCTTTACCACCGCTTGTAGCTTCCTAAAAATATCTACTTACTTTTCATAGAAAAAAAAAAGACCGCAGAAAAGCACATTTAAATCCTCTCCCAGATTGGCGCGGTATCAGCTGGCGGTGACAGTGGCGGTCAGTTGTATACTATGGTAGCCCTTAAAATTATTCAAACTAACACGGTACGACGCGGTCGGAGCGCGGTAATCCGCAACCGCAAGCAGGTGTGCCGAAGAACATGAATGTTAAGGAAGTGAATGAGGAGACGACGGGTGTTATAAGAATGAAGCGCAGGAAGAATATTGCTCTGACTTCAAATAGACTGGGATTAGAAATGTTGATGATCTACTCACCCTTTAGGTCCATCGACCTGGTCACCCTCATCGTGATGGGTGAGCGTCGTCGATGGCGGTGCGAAGAACACGTCGTCCACCTCAGCGTCCTCCTGTGGAGTGATCGCGCTGCCTCGAAACGAGCGCGACCACTGCGCAGAAGTTGACTGCCGTGAGCGTCTTGTCACCGCCTGTGGATTAAGAAACTAGTTAGTTACTTACTTACTTATCGTATGAGGAATAGTTGCCACCTCTGGTGTTAAAGTTTATCAAACCGCCTGTAAGGCCTCTAACTTGGCTTAACGACTGTTATAAGATGACAACAGCTGGGACCGACGGTTAAACGTGCCCTCCGAAGCATGGAAGCGCTCAGTTGTAATGCCACTTTAACGGTCACCCATCCAAAACCTGACCGGACCGAGCGTTGCTTAACAAACGTCATCGAGTACGATCAGTCTGTCAAGTTCCGCTATGAGCGCTTCCTAGTAAACTAATTACTGAAAAATTCTTATCTACAGACTAAGCAGTATGCGAGCAAAAACACATTCAGAAGACTGCCACAAGTGATAGTCTTTAGGAATTGTTCCGGAGTTTTGGCCTATCTGTGATGATACAAAGAAAATCATACAGAGATAACTTCTGCATGATTATCTTATCATCATCATTTCTCGTCTGTCGCATCACCATCGGAATTAGACCTTTCTTTGACGATTGGTATATGATATGACTTAATGGATCATAACCAACTTCACGGACTCAATGCTGATGAGTAGACGGGAAGGATTGCTAACCAGCACCTTTTAATGTGAAATTATCGTCTACCTTCCGATGAATCACAAAGAAGCTTGATATAAATTTTAGTAATATAGATAAGTATGTATAGAAAACAATAAAGGGAGAAACGCACTATGCACACCAGTGATACATATAGAAGATGACATAAATATCACTGGTGCGCAAAGTAGTGCGTTTCTCCCTTGGTGACCATGGAAGACCAGCGTCGTGGAGTAATTTCATAATGGCTTCCCGACAGATGCTGAATGGATGCCATTTTAGGGCCAATTTATTAATTAATTTATGTTATAGTGTTACCACGCTCTTTCTGCATTTAGTTATAAATAACATAGTCATAGCAATAGGTTATTGACACTAAGTGGTCCGTAATAAATATTGTTTCTTTCTTAATATATATTGCCGCCACGACTTCTATCTTTAACTCCCTTTCCGGTTGACTTTTAGAAAATGCCCTAAGGGATTGGTCCACCATTCCCATTATCCATTGCAATGGTAATACTGAAACTTATTTTTTTTTTCTGAAAACAGTCCCACTATAACCATTGATTTAAAAATTGACCAATGACATCCATAAAGCGAAATGGTAAATCGTGGGAAAGATAGTGCCACTATTACCATTAATGGTGATTATCAATGGAAATAGTGGGACTGATCCACCCTAAGGCATTAAGTCCGCCAATTGTTTTTCATATGCAATGATGTTTAAATAAATAAAATAAATAAATAACCGGCATTCCGTGCCTCCGAAATTTTAAACAAGAATGGCCTTATTATTATATATTACCAAATCATTTTTAAAAACCGCAACATTTTGCGATCAAAATTACGCGGCAGCAAAAATGCTGACATCGAAATCGCAACAAATTGATATTTTCCTAGACAAAAACTCCCGCTGTTGTTTTTTTCGTATCAGCTTTCAGAATCGAAAATTATAGAGCGCGCTGGGACCATAACAAGATGATGACGCTATTGAAATCTGAACCGGCCATTGCAATTCCGCGCGGTCCGGTGCATATCCAGTTTTTTAATGAATAAATTGAAGCATCTTTTGCAAACAAAGCGTAAATCTGTGGGATCCAGTGGAATTGAAACGAGATTGCTTACTGGTTCTATTCCATCTTCAAATTAGTATCGAGTGGATAAGAAACTTATGTTGGCTGTAGTTTTGATTACATGGCACTATTTGAATCCTCTTACCTTTGGTGTACATACATACTTCCGAAAGTATTTTAACACGCTTCCAAAAATATTTCAACACGCTCGCTTCCTTTAGATAACTAACTTATACGATTTCAAATTGATAGGTTAATATTCGTAAAAAAAACAAGCAAAGTTATAGGAGGCTTATAAAGTGTTTTGTTTCTTTCACTCTTTTGACAAATCATAAAGATAAAACATATTTCAACGGGGGGCAATAGCTTTAATAGAATCATTAGGCGTTTTTGGATAAGGCCAAAAGTATTTAAAATCATTTTATTTTGGAAGAAAGTTTTTTTTCATTCAAGTGATTATTTTTGGAATTACTTGAACGTAAATTTTACTATAAAGCTTTGGATAAAGTAAAGATAAAAAGGATTGGAAAAGCAAAGGTAAAAAGACAAATTTTTACTTACGTAAGTAGTTATTTTCCACAAAAATATTTTGGACTAACGATGGTATACTCAGTCCAGGGGGTTACTCCTTAAACACGCTGAGATCGAATTGGGATCGAGTAAACGTCAAAACAGTACAATGGAAACCATGGAAAGCATTTTCAATGTACAAAAATAAAATAAAAATTGACGTTTATTTGATCCTGATGTGAAATCGATCTCGTTAATTCCCGTCGAGAGTAAGGGGGCAGATTCTAAATACAAAATACTAAATCCATTTTCCCGTGGCAAAGCAGTATTAAGTCCGGAGTAAATCAAAATGTTATCTGGATTAAAAGAATCCTCATAGCTCGGAAGTAGTTGTACAGTAGCGCGGGTTCCTTCCGGGGACACAGACAGCTCCGCCCATTATTTATAGTGGCATTCCCAGTCCACAGATACTATCGCCCCAGGACACACTACACACTGAAATAGCCGGTGCTTTATCAGATTGTATTTGCCCTTATTTGCCCATCTAGTTGTATCTAGTAGTATACGAACTCCTTTATTAATTTTCCTTTTCAATCATAGCTTGAATCATTTAACACTTTTGTATGTATGCAAGTAAAATCGGCATAATCCTTTATTGTTGCATTGTACTTAGTTAAAATCGGTAGGTGTGAAAATACCTATGATTAGTTACGTCGGGGAAGGCAACTGTCAAAATGGCGCTGCGTACGCTTGTTCCACGAGAGCTATGAAAACAAAGGAAAACTTTAAAAAAATCGTGTTTTTAGCTTTAAAATGATTAAATTCTGTGTAATAGGCTTTAAAAATGTGGGCACTTACAAATTTCCGAAAAATCTGGATATGGAAAAAATTAATAAGTTCTGTAATTTTTTTTTTTTATTTGCCTTTCAATTCCGTCATTTGCATTGTAGAATAGTCTTTTATATCCATTTTAGGTCAATGGGTCTTTTTCGGTAAAAAATACCACAAAATAAAATAGTAGATTGTTATATGAGGGTCCAAAGGAAGCAATACCCATACGAGATATTTAGACGAGAGGCTATAGTTCGAGTATGGAATTGATGACTTTGACCCGTGTTTAACACTTTACTTTTCATTTCGAATATAAGGAAAGTAAAAAAATCGTAGTTTTTTTCCAAAATGTTTATTAATAATAACATGTACTTAGCTGGTACCTTATACTTATTATACCTATTTAAAATTAATCGAAAAATTAGAACAATTAGTGTTTACCAAGTGTTTACATTGTGTTTAGCACTTAATGTGCTCTTGAGCATAGAGTACTTGCTCCATAGAGTGGAAGGCAGTATTTTTTTTATAATCCACTGAAATACGTGAGAAATACATTTTCTGAAAATGATTTTATTTTATTGTTTGCTCGCCACTTCATAAAATCATTGTACGCATTTAAGTATTTTTCCTTCGAAACTTACTGGCAAAAGATTTTATATTATTTTGTTTGCCTCGTTTGTTACTGAATCCGGGGTCAATACTTCAAAATCGCTTGATGAACTCATTTTTAGTAAATATAAAATCAACTCAACACACACAGCTCAAAGTCACAGAGTAAGGTATCCCGCCAATATTTTATAGTTTTTCTTATTTTGAATTTGGAACACGCCGCGTCGCCGGCCGCTCCGCCCAATATTTTTAATTTTGCACTGGCTGTTTATACCATGTTTAATTGTTGTTCGTGAATGCGCCCTATCTATTTTTTTTAAACCATTACTAATGAGGTAACTCTATGGTTGACTATGTAACCAAATTCAGTTCTATTTTTAAATTTCTTTTACTCCCTAGGGTGGAACGAAGAGTTTTGGACCCGCTGCTCAGTTTAAATATACATCACTTTCCGAATATGAGAAATGAAAACCTACTTTCCCATACATTTTGTTCTGAACGTCTACTGTCTTAGGAACAAGCGTACGCAGCGACATCTACAATTAGCTTTGCGTTGCCAACCCATATTTATAATGGGGTATAAATTGAATTTGTTTTAATTTATAAATTAAGTTTTCATATTATTTTAAAACAGATGGATTATAATTCCATTTAAAATAATCGATAAAACACTGATATTTGTGTAATTATTGTGCCGTAACGTATACTAACCAAAAAGAGATAGGCAGTATGTCGTTTACACAAAGGCTATAATTCCTAACCCCACGGTAAATTTTACGACTTCGGCGGTATTAACCTACTGTCATATAAAATTGGCGGTGAAGGCAATATAGTTGATACGGATTCCATGTTTTATTTACTTCATAATACTAAAGTTACTGCATACACAATATCAAAAAGAATAGCTCTTGTTTATTCCTTAATATATGATATAAAAAAATCATATAAAAAAGTCACAAATTATTTCTGTCCTTGTCTGTCAGTTGCGTAAAAGCTTCAGGAAAACAACAACTAGATAACATAAAAATCTCATAAAACTTTACGCGTGTTGGTAAACATTTGAACATGTACGTGCGTGCGCGGATAACAAATAAGTAATTTACATTTTAATATGCAATTTCCTTATTTTAAAAGACCTAATAAGCGATGCCATTGACTTGACTGAGTTTTTTTTGCATTTCCTTTCTTCCGCCCGCTAGGATTCCACTTCCCATAAGAATTTTGTTAATTGCTTTCCTTTCTTCAAAGGAGCTTGGTGGCGCAGTGGTTTACGCCTGACCCAGCGATTGCAGAGGGTAAGCAATTTTCGCAAGGGTCGGTCATGGGATGGGTGACCAAAAATTTATTATCTCTAGCTCGTCCGTTCGGAAGGCACGTTAAGCCGTTGGTCCCGCATGCATTTGCAGTTGTTAACACCCACCAATCCGCATTGGGCCCGCGTGGTGGGTTATGGCCCTTCCTCATAAGAAAGGCCTGTGCCCCAGCAGTGGGGACATCAAAAATGGCTGATGGATTGGACTACTCTCCTTTCTTTTTTATGGGCGCTACACAGGCACAAGCCCGGCCTGCAGGCTTGGATTGTCGTTCCGGCCAAATCTAACGTGTGTAGCATGAGACGCGGACTGAAGGGGAGACCAGAAGACTAAGCCCAGAAGACCGGACTTGTGCGTGTTTAGTCTCCATTAGGGATTGCCTTCATAATAACTATCTGTATATCAAGTTTCAGTGCATTCCGTTAAGCTTGAGGTTTAAGCTGTACGATGATGAATCAAGTAAAAAATACTTTTCTATATACGAGTTTAACGATTTAGTTTTAGTATACAGACCTAAAGCTATAACTTCAATCAGAAATAATGATGCTCATAAATAGTGCATTGAAGTTATATTGGAAATCAATACTGCACTATTCTTTATGGTCCCTAAGTACATTTATTTTTACTGGCATTTAAACTGCTGCCGTTAAATATGTTATTGCTTTATTTTACCAAAATATCAAACAGTTCAAACTTTCATTGTCTAAGTTCAAACAATAGTATTATGGTTTCAAATGGGACACTAATCCATATGATTGTAATTCTAGGATAATAAAGCTATCTATAAAACCGGTTCTAAACGCTTTAAATGTGCAAATACTCTCTGACTTATATAATACGTAAATAGACTGCAATAGACAGGTTATTAAAAGGTATTTTGTGCGGCCTTAACAATACCAGCAGCATATTGATGGTTGCAGGTCTGGACTTCTGGAGCCGACGGCTAACACTATATTGCTTTACTAAGTTCAAATGCAATAACATTCAAGTCCTCTTGTCATAGACAAACAAGACATTCTCACAGAATATATAATAATAACATTGTAGTCATTTTGAGACCATTGTGCAGTTAATTCTTAGCTTATAAAGCTTATAAAGTAGGTAATAAAGAGACTAAATAATTTTGGAGCTCACTTAACTATTATATTTGTTGATAAATAAGCAAAATATGTAAGTTACTTTGTTTTCTATGTCCAGTTTACTTGGCAAAGGGGATTATGTAAAGATAAACTGTGTTAATACAAAAGCTTTTTAAACACTTGTTTAACTAAGACAGTGTTTAAATGTGATGCTGTCACTTTTTTACAAAATACAAAAAAATACAAAATATTTATTCAGTAACTATATATGTACATGATTATCTTAGCTATGCTCAGGATCTCCTTTTAAGTATTAGCAATACTTGTGCCAGGGGACCCCGCTCTTCCTTAATTAATGTTAATGTGTACAGCTACTAGAATAACCAACCAACTAAACCACCAACAAAATTTTATAAATCAAAGTTTAAACAAAACATTATCACTAAAGAAATTGAAAAACAAAATTAAAATAAAAAATAAAATAAAAATTGTGGGTGTGTGGGTGTGTGTGTGTGTGTGTGTGTGTGTGTGGATGTGTGTGTGTGTGTGTGTGTGTGTGTGTGTGTGTGTGTGTGTGTGTGTGTGTGTGTGTGTGTTTTTTTGACTTTGATATTGTTTTCAAGAGACAACATCACATTTAAACAGTGTCTACGTTAAACAGGTGTTTGATAATCTTTTGTAATAACACAGAAGTGTTTCAAGAATGCAGTTTCACATTAACATATAATTTTATGTTGGCTTCATCGCCATTTTGCTTTTAAAAATTGGTTTCAGAATAGAATAGCATTTCTCCATAATTTGTCCGAACAAAGACATTTTATATACCACCCAGTCCCAAAATTATTAGCATGTTGTCCTGATTTCCATAAAGAAGTAGAGGGAAGTAGTTGAGCATCGTGTCGTGGGTCCGTTCCGGGTTTACAATGCCGGAACGGCGACCGTCTCCGGCATTATTTACGACGGCAGCCGGAGCCGTGGGTAAAAGATTGCGCTTCTAAGCCTGGAGGACCGCTACGATGCTACAGTGAAACGAATTCGTGTCAATCTAAATCTTACCTTTTGTTTTGATATTAGGACTACATTTCGTATGAAATGGACATTAAAAATATTTTGGACATTTTGTAATAAAAAGGATTTAATAATCATAAATGTTCACTAACTGAGAGTCCAAATTCTGAATGACATAGCGATCAGGGAATGTTCGTAACAAAATAAACAGTTATTTCCTTTAAAAGTATTATCGTACTGAACTAAGTTAATTATAATGACAGGAAATAATACAAAACCTTGTTCGGTACTGTGATGTAGCGACATCATATTCGGCTTTTTTGGTAGCTTTATGGTCAAAGTTCATGAAAGAAAAATAATGGTTTAAAATATTTTGTTTCGAATGCAAAACAGTTCCCGTCCGCGTGTCTTTTGTCGAGGCTTCTTGCTACGGCTCGGGACCCTTCTGGTCGGGCTATGTAATGTAATTCGTAAAGAAATAAAAAACAATATTTAAAAAGTGATAAAAGTTTTATTTAATAATATAATTTAAAGGCTCTTCGTTAGTACATGGTGGAGGTCCACCACCGCGTTCGTTAGTCTCGCGCGTTTTCTATGTTTCAGGTGCAAAAATAGTGAGAAGATAAAAATGATGAAGAGATTGAGCACATTCCAAAAATTCAATGGAGGAGATAATACGGACCCCAAGGAGTGGTTCATCAGATTCAATGAATTCATGGCTGAAAACGGCTATAATGAGGATGCAAAGAAGATTATTTTAAGCGCTTTTTTAGAGGGTGCAGCGCATTGGTTCTACAGAAAGATTTGTGCGAGTTGCAAATCATACAAGGACTTGCAGGAACAAATTATCGAAGAGTTTCCTCCCATTTCAGCTCCATCTACAGCGGCTGCTGAAAGCTGCCAATATTCATTTCAGTTGCCTAGTGTAGCCCACGTCGAAGTCGAAAGTGCACCAGCACTACGCGCATGCAGCGAGGCGGCAAGATCCTCAACCTCTCGCACTGCCCAAGAACCCCCATGTCAATTGAAAAATGTTTCACACTCTTTTATTTTTAGTGATGAAGAAGGAACGCAACCAAATAATAAGGAAGAGCAGCTTAAAACGATGTCGAAGAATGAAGAGGAGGAAGACGAGGTTGTAACATATGACGAGGACGAAATGGAGAACGTTATGACGGATGATTCAGAAGAATTACCGATAGCATCAGAGGATGTGGAAGAACAGATAAAAAGTGAGTCAACTTCATGTTATAGTGATCAGGGTGTAGGGATAGGAGAAATAGGAAGTGATAATCGTAGTGGGGAAAACGCGGTCGAAGTGAAGTCGTTAGTCGAGTGTGTAGAGTTAGATAAACCGGCTAGTACGAGTGATCAGGTTATAGTAGAGGAAGAGAAGGACAGTGGCTCTCAATCCTCGGTGGTGAAAGACAAGTGCGATAACGTGGTTTCATTCATTCTTTCAAATATAGATTTTACATTAATTTCAGAGAATATATCTGTCAGAAATCATTATGTAGATTTCAGAAGTAATGATATTTTCTTACAGAGTTCGTATGATCATACACTGTTTGAATATGATTTAGCTCATGGTAATGTCATGTTCAACAATTATTTAATTGAAGAAGTATTGTGTTATGGTAGGAAAAGGAAAGTATTAAATCTTGGTATAGGTCTATCGTTTTGTTTTCTTCAACCTAAGAAGAAAAGATTTCATGTATTTAATATGTAAATAAGTACTTTATTCGAATAGAAAGTAAGTCGTGATAGGAATTGTTTCATTTTAAGTTTGATTTACTTAGTTGAGGTTTGGGTTACATATATTTTTTTTTCACTATAAATGATAAGGTATAGAAAACAGATTGAGTTGGAAGTATCCGGTACGAATGTGTGCTAGGAATGAGTTAGTTAGGTATTAACTTAACTGTAGGTAGTGGCACTAGGATAGTGAATAAGTGTGCTAATGCTTGTGTTTTTTTTTCATGTACTGTACTACGTGACATGGCATCAAACTGCATCATCAAATTGGAGACCAACGTGCCAGGATGATCAGTCAAATCCAGGATGAGAAGTGTTCCGGCATGTGAAGAGTTAGGAGAAAATAAAGAATTTGTTAGGGTCTACTTATTACCCTGGGGTATAGAATGGGGGGACGTGACGTACGAAGCTGGGACCGTATGGGGGAGCCCTGAAAATTCCATAGGAATGGGTTCTGTCTTGCTTGCTGCAAGACACCTCCGATTCCTTGGTCCCAAGTCCGTAAGTCCCGTAGGGAATGTATGCCGGACGAAACGATTGTTTATGTTCCTCCTGGAGACGACTGAACATTCGTGGTTTTCTGATGTGTACATTCGTAGACTGTCAGGTTGACGCTTTTGTCAGGTGTCAACATGAATCGTAAACCAGAGCATAGACAGATTCATTTTGACATTAGGCAAGAGTTACATTGCTGTTTTGTGGTTTGGCCGACTTTATGGTTTGTCAAGGTACAGAATAGATAATGAGTAGCATTCTGTTCATAAATTGCTCTATGATCAATTTATGGTCGGCTGTTTATGGTTAAAGGTAAGAGAGTAGCATCCATAAGTCCTGACACTCTACTTGGCTATGGTCTCTACTTGACTATGGTCGTCTAGGAAGATAGGTAGGTGGGTGAGTTGTTTGTTTTTTTTAGTCTGTGTATTAAGGCTAGGGATGTGCTGTGTGTTTGGCTTTTTTGGTGGGTTTTTGCCAACATAAAACCAACACACGGGTATGATGAAGGCTAGTGCCGACTAAGGGAATAGACAATGACCCGTGTGCAGGTTCGCCTGTAGTAAAGGCCGGCATGACTGTGTGAAAACTCCCACTTTAGGTAGGGTTGTGCTGGATTAGGGAAATTTTGTGACGGTAGGGAACTGTTGCAAAATTTATTTCTTTTCTCGTGAAGAAATAAATTTTAACGGTACCGGGGGAATGTGATGTAGCGACATCATATTCGGCTTTTTTGGTAGCTTTATGGTCAAAGTTCATGAAAGAAAAATAATGGTTTAAAATATTTTGTTTCGAATGCAAAACAGTTCCCGTCCGCGTGTCTTTTGTCGAGGCTTCTTGCTACGGCTCGGGACCCTTCTGGTCGGGCTATGTAATGTAATTCGTAAAGAAATAAAAAACAATATTTAAAAAGTGATAAAAGTTTTATTTAATAATATAATTTAAAGGTTCTTCGTTAGTACAGTACCGTCCATAACCTTGAACGGAGTAGCCTTGAGTCGTATTTCTTAGGTCAAATATCTTGGCCATATCCTGACTGAAGATTTAGTAGATGATAATGATATAGTAGGGCTTGTTTCAAGTCCGCCTGGCGAGCTACCACCATCTTACCTAAGTCTGACGCCATAACAGCATTTTTTTTTGTGTTCCGGCAGTTAGAGGTAAGATAGCCAGTTCTTCAGTGATGAGGATTCCGGGAGTAGTGCGCTTCCACCTTCGGCCTTATTGCCACTATCATCAGGTGAGATGAAGGCTAAGCACTATTCCGTTGTGGATAAAAAAAATATAACATAGTTCTATGAATCTGTTCTGTCCAGTTTTATTAAAGAAATTTGAAACTGACTGCCCTAACCTCTTAACATAAGTAACTGTCCTGTAATGAGCTATTGGAACCCACTTATCTTTATCCATATTAAGTAAAAAAAGGTTCACAGAGAAAGATACATTGGAATAAAAGGATTTTAACTTAAAATAAAAATATGACACAAGAGTTTTCGTTTAATATTCACAATAAAGTACATGCAAGCGAGCACGAACTACCTACTTTGTATTCGTTCAATAGTCCGATGCTCCGACATAAAATGATCAAAGACTTAAACGTTGTACTGAAGATAGAACTCGAGGAAAACTTAGTTTCGCGTTTGTTTTATAAAACACTGTTAACTATGATTAAGGCACGCTTTTCTTTCGCCTTTTTAGGGTTCCGTACCAAAATGGTATAAAAGGAACCCTTATGGTGTGACTCAGTCTGTCTGTCTGTCTGTCACAGCTAGATATCTCGAGAACTACTAATGGTATCAACTTGAAATTTGGAGTAGTTAATTTAAGATGACATTTGCCCAACTATTTTGCAAATAATCCTTACTAATATTATAAATGCGAAAGTCCGTTTGTTTGTTTGTTTGTTTGTTTGTTACGCCTTCACGTCCTAACTACTGAACCGATCATCATGAAATTTTGCATACACGTTGTCAGGGGTACAGAGAAGGACATAGGGTACCTTTCATCCCGAGAAAAAGTATAGTTCCCGAGGGATAGCAAAAAAAACTTTTCACGCAGACGAAGTCGCGGGCGAAAGCTAGTAAATAAATAAATATCTTTTTTACAACAGGGACTGAAAATTGGTCTTAAAAATTTGAAGTGGGGCTACTAGAGCATGTGGGATATCATATGAAAGAGCGCCGTTTGCACGTTTTCAATCATTTTTTCTTGTTTTAGTCCGCATAGTTTTCGACTTATGATGAAAAATGTTAAAAAAATACCGTTCCCCCCCCCCCCTATCTCCGAAGTTTGCAAAGAGAAAAATCTGAAATAATTCTATGTGATAGCATTTTATATAAAGATTACAGGAAAAATAAAACGATGTCTCAATATAGCACACTTTTTTTGAAATTATCAAATTTCTTAAAAAGTTAACATTAGTTCCGCTATCGGTCAAGAGATGGCGCTGACCTAAAACTGCAATAATACTAATTTTACTATTCTACTCTACAGTGTGGTTTGATGGTGGAATTATGATGGTACGGAACCCTCGGTGCGGGGCGCGAGTCCGACTCGCTTTGACCGGTTTTTTTTTCTTTTGACACAATCCTAACTACTTTTAAACTCATCCTAGAATAGAGACGTGTATTTGTATTCAATAAATAAGTAGTGAGAATAGATAATTCCATAGACATAGAAAAATTTTCGCTGCGCTCAAGAAGACCAACAAAGCGTGGAAAAGAGAAGTTAACGTCATACGGACACGGTCTATGTAAAAAAGAGACAAAGGATCAAGTGACATGTGCCAACATTTTTTACAGTAAGAGCCCCTAGCGACCCGCTTAGCAAATGAGCAATCACAGTTTGTTAAAAATATTATTTAATCTTAATTAGAATTTAAAATAAATGTATCGTGGAGCTATGGTGTCTTGTACTCTAAGTAATTGTGATGTGACTAAAAGAAACAATCCAAGTAATCACACTTTTCAAAGGTAAATAAAATATTGCCACACATTTCTCTAAAACCAAATTTCGCTACATTTATTCGTTTATCGACAAAGAAAATAGTATGGAACATAGTTTATTAATTTCCTTTGCCATAATATAGTCATATTTTATGAATCTAAGTCATATTTTACGTATCTTATATAAAATGTATTGATTCGTTTTCGGATCACCTGTTTATTGACTTTGTTGTTCTTTGACTTTCTATTTCTATGGATAATTCTAATATTTAGATGTATACAGATTTTATGAATGTTAATACCAAAAGATGGATGTACTTATATTAAGAGCAATGAAATTGGTAACTAGCAAATCTTCAAGTTGCATTAAAAATTACAAAATAAGTAGACGCTAAATAAAGGAATTCAGATGAACTTAGATAATTCTTACATATAGACTGATGAATTAAAATTGACTTGAATTAATAAAATTGCCATCAAAACACACTAGCAGGAAATAAACCACAGAAATACAAGACCACACAAATGTGCAGTCGTTATTTGAGGTCGTGAAGCCTCAAAGTAAATATTGAATGATGTTCTTACCTTTCTTAGTGTATGTGGAGTGGACGAGAAAACGCTTTCATGAGTAAAGAAGAATTGTAAGATATTTTTCTCATTTTAGATGGGTGAAAAACAAGATCACTCATCTCATCACAGATAGTGTTTTCATTCTAGAATTACAAAATGAGTAGCTAAATGCCAAAGTACTTGTGCTATAAAATCTACAACCACTTGAGACAACACAGTTAAACTCGTTTTCTAAAAAATATATAAAAATCAAGTGAAATCAAACAAAATAAAACTGAACTTTCGCAGGAATATATTCTTAACTTCTTTGTGATTTTCGTAATCATGATAGCGAAGTAAATATAGTAAAAGGGACGATTAAGTGATAAAATAAAATGAATGGTCTGCCCAAGTACAAGGACATCACATAAAGGGAAGGGAAGCAAAAATCGCTAGGAAAAAAAGGACCCATTACCGTCAAACTAAACTAACTTGAAATGGGTCTCGTTTAGTAGCTATTGGAGTCGTATTATATTTACCTTCAATCGTTTCGCTCTTAGATTTTTTGATATACAACTAGCCCGCAAATTCGTCTGCGTGTACAGTTTTTTTATTCCTCAAGAATTATAACTCTTTTCTGAATAAAAGGACCCATCTGTCCTTTTCTGTACCCCTGACAACGTGTATGCAGTAGTTAAGACGTGAAAGTACAACAAACTTACTTTTGAATTTATAATTTTACTAGTTTCAATTCCACCCGCAACTTCATCCACGTAGACAGACGAAAATCCCTTGAGAATTTTTGACTAGAACAAAAAGTGTCTTATGTTTTAATCCAGGTTAGAAATTATCTGTCTGCCAAACATCCAAATCCGTTCAGTCGTTTTTGCGTGATTGAGTAACAAACATCCAAACTTTCACATTTCTAATATTAGTAGGAAGTAGCACAGTAAGGAAGAGTTTAAACATATTAATTATTTACTTCTTGATGCTTCCGCGCCTACAGTTCATTAGAAATAAAACTTTTTTCGAATTATAGCGCGTATATTATTAATTCAGGCGATATTTTAGAATTATTTAATTTGTTTATTACTTATTTAATTTTCCGGACGTTTCGACACCTTTCCAGGCAGTGGTCATGAGAGCCGTGATCACAGTCATCTCGTGACCACGGTCTCTGGGAAGGTGACAAAACATCGAGAAATCAAAAAACCAATCAATGAAAACCAAATAATTTTAAAATAACACCGGAATTAGTGTTGTAATCCGTAAAAAGAGTAAAAAAAATTTTTAAACCAACAAAACAAGGCTTACAGGTAAACTCAAATGCAAATACTAGCCATTTATTATTTCATTCAGAGGAGAAGTCCTAATATGAGGCTTACTGTCGATGGGCACTTAATCCAGTTTCAATCTAATAGGTACGGCTTATATAGCCGGTATAACTTTGTGCTTATTTGAATAACTTTAAAATAAGCTAGCGAAAATAGGTTACCGGCAAACTGTACCACCTGTGGCCTAGTGTTGGGAGCCTTAACGTATTATTTATGTACTCCGTGCGCAGTGCTAAGTACCTGCGATAAATTTCGTTGAGAATCTATTAAGAAAATGGCTTTTGTATTAATTACCTTTTCTCTTCACAATTTAATTTTTTGTGGGAAAATCCATCTTATGTCGGGTTGGAAAAATGTTGCAGTTTCATCCTTACTATACGTCTTTTCACTTTGATGGGTTTTCATTAGATATTTTAAGGTCATCGACCTTAGAGAGGATTACTTTTATTGCGATCTAATAGGCATATTGTGACATGTTATTAAATTGTTGTCATAGTAATTGTATTAAAATATAGGTAGTAAGCATAAGCTTTTTTTTGGTAAGCATTTCATTTACCCCGGCAGTTCATAAGAAATCAAAATGTTTATAACTTTGAATCTATGTATGGCTAATAAATAATTCAGGTAAAGGTTACATTTAAAGTATTACCTGTCTTATTTTAAATCAAGTTGAAGGCTTTTCATAATATTACTTAAACAGTTAACTTTCTTTTTGATTAATGTGTTCATGCCTACATGAAATACCGATAATAACTTCACAGAAACAACTGCACTTTGAGATTTCAGTGAAATAATTTAAATTGTTAATAGCAAATTAGCTTCCTTGAACTATAGCGTGGTAAGCATAGTTCTCAGCATTCTAACTGCGTTATAGCAGTTCACACATGCTTAGCCCGACCGAGCTAACAGCCACATGCATATTTTATTGATCCTGTGTGAACATGACATATGCTTAATTATTGCATGCACAGCGCAACTAGGTTATCCGATAATCTCGCGGTATTAGTATTGGGTAATTACTTTGCAAAAAGTGTGAAATTCGTGAGTTTCGGGATTCTTTAAGGGTGTTTAGATGTTTTAAGGGACCGTACAATGTCAAATCCTTACTCATATTTGTTCAACGATTCCACATAGACTACTTGATTATTTGGTCCCTTAAATAATGTAGAAAGTAAATTATAAGTTATGTGATGGACAGAAACATGATAAATAGCTAAAACTTTACTCGATAGAAATAAATCGAAAAATGAACTCCAATTAGGTAGTTTTTCAAAGCTGTGCCAACCAATAATAAAACTTGAAACTATAATTATATAAAAAAAGCTATATTTCTAGTTTTGTGGTTGATAGTTCTTCAAAATAAGAAATAGTGTATTAGTTATTAATTAAAAACGATAATGTTGTTTAGATAATTTTTAGTATGAAAATTTCTTCCAGCATTGTACGCTCTCTTAATGGTGTTTCAGATATCAAAGAATAATAATTTTGAACTTTATGCCATACGAAACAT
Organism: Agriphila geniculea; assembly: GCA_943789525.1. NCBI lineage: Eukaryota > Metazoa > Arthropoda > Insecta > Lepidoptera > Crambidae > Agriphila > Agriphila geniculea. The sequence continues at coordinate 18,246,549 of OX038874.1, forward strand.
ACCTACTTAAGAATAATATTGTTCAGCAACGAAAGATGCAATGGGCGTAACACATCAGTTCATTTGGAGACGATGCGATAGTTTGGAATACAGCCAAACGTTGCATCTGAGAGCTAATGACTATATCATGAAATCGCAAAATGTTTAGTTACTTAATTATCTGTCGTAACATTACATACACGCGTAACAAAGAAACAGACACTATGTACGAAAAGAGCGTGACCGGCAAATATTAATAAAACCTTAGAAATATCAAACGGTTAAGAACAACGGCGAAATAATTGTTGAGTTAATTATTAAGCGTATTAAAATGTAATTATTACGAATTTATGTATTATAAATTAATAAGATTTTTCAGATTATAATTAAGTCCTCGATAAGTCAGGGAAAAAAAACAATCTAAAAAGAAACTCGAATGTCTGTCGATTAGGAACACAGACTATTCAAAAAGTACTGTGATTGATAATTAAGGAATTTAAGTACTATACTACAACATATTTTTCATACTAATACGCATAAAGAATATGTCAACAAAAATTTGTATGGAGGTTTGCCATTGTTTATGTATTGGGTCTTTTATTGCTGGTTGATGCTTTAATATTAATACGGCGTCCAATCTCAGTTATTGTCCATAATCGCTTGGCAACTATGTGGCAAACTTTCTGCCAATTTTTTAGTAAAGACCTCCACGCGGATTTCAGTTCACGAGTAAGGTCAGCGACGATTACTGCATTTGTTGCCCTTAGTTTAGGCTTCATCCACGCCCAAATATTTTCAATTGGATTGGCATCAGTGGTCTGTGACGGCTAATCCAACACATCAATCAATACCACGTTCCGCTTTCTAAGTAGTGCAGAGCCCGACTTCGGTATTTAGGGTCATTATCCTCTTGCAGAATCCAGAAATCGTGGGAAAACTTGTTTTTTTTACAACGTATTATAGGAAAATGATTGTTTTATTCAGCCTAATATTTACTTTTTCAAGCTGCATACTAAAATTTAAAAATATGCCTGTCGCGTTCTTGTCGAATATACTGTTCTTTATTGTCTGTTTCTTTATTATTAAAAATTACCAACTGCAAAGGTCATCTGTTACGATGCCCGTATTCAAGAACAATACTCAAACGACCCTTGCTCGTTCTCTATTTGGGATGCAGTGCATCCGCGGCTACTGTGAAACATCATAGTAATGTTTGGGAATACGGGTCTGAATGTCGTTATTGCGGTGTCTTGTATTTATTAATATCACCGGATGGTCATATTTTTCAGAATCTGTGTGTGACAAACCAATGTCTGATTGCCTCAAATTAATGTGATTTTATTCAGAAGGAAAGAAGATTTGCCGTATAACTTTTATCAGGTGTTACAATGAATGTTGTTTTAATAGTACATGACAGTGTAAACCTTCGCTTAATGACAATTTTTTTGTTTATTACTATTATTCCTTAGTTTTACTACTATAAAATCTGTTCGTAATGTTCTAAAACATCTATAACGTATAACGTTGGAATAAAATTTTCGTATAAGTTTTTAATATTTACTTCAATCAGGTTTGATTAGAGAACTTTAATTTTAATAGTTTATTATCCTATTACTAATGAAGGTTTTATTTGTTCATTGATTTAAATCATAATATTACTCATTTTTATAATTACTTAATCATATTAAATCATATTGTATAATTAGTTCTCATTTAATCCGCTGGGTGGTGCTTAAACAATTTCAGTTAAGACAACTCGAACAAAGCAATATAAATTTTAAATTCATCGCAATAAAATAATACGAATTAAAAACTAAATATTTTCATAATTATAATTGGTTATTTATATACAATTAAGATTTTTATTCAAAACGTAAAAATAAAAGGAATGTGTCACTAGAGGGCGTTCGATTAACTTGTATTACCGAATAATATGAAAATACGTCGTAATTTCGTGTTTGTCACAATAAAATGACCTATAATAAAATTCAATACTTTCTCTAATTTTTAATTAGCGTATTATAAAAGGATTAAACTTTATTAAAAGCATATCGATATAATTTAGGAGAGTTTGCTACTCGCCGCAAGATGGCGATAGTTTGTATAACAATTTTAATCAGTGCCATCTAAGAATTAATGCGGAATTTGTATTGCCATTTGCCATTCAATTAATCGGTCAATTTAGGGTTGGCATAATTTAATTTATTATAGAGAGTACATTAAGTTTGAAAAAGAAAAGTAAACGATATCTTAGAGAAATTAACAATATTTTATGTGATCTATGTTTTAAATACATATTTCTTAGTGTTTCACGCACAATTTATTAACTTTGAATTATTGCATCGCACACATATAAGTAAAGTTGGTCATTTTTCTATGGATACCAGAAATATTTGTTATAAGATGTCAGTGTGTCGGGATCTAGCTGGATCCATTCGGAGGTATTTGCGTGCTTGAAAAGCAGGTGATCGAACAATTAGACATTCAGACGTCCGGACCTGCAGGCTTTCGCATTTGTAATATTAGTAGGATTTATTCAATAATAAAATGTACGATGTATTAAAAATAATATATTATTGACACAATTGCCAACCCTACATGTCGGGACTTTCGTTACGCAGATTAGAAAATCTTATTGTTACTAAGGGGCAAGGCGGAAGGTGAACAAATTAAACTGCCATTCACTCAATAAATGACATAAAAAACGATAATGTTGCCCGCTTTTTGCTATTTCCAAATCTTTAGGGTAATTAATGATCCATGGTACGTTTATGGTTGAAAATTTATATTTGGATTAATCTTAATATTAGGTGTAAATTGATAAAAAAAAGAATGAATATAATTAATATGGGCCTAATGAACACACTGTTTGTTAAATGGGACCTGTCAAGTAAAGATTGAATTACTTATTTACTAAATATATGATATAGGAAAAACGAACAAAAAAATAAGGTTTTTTAAAAGTCGTGCAGCATCTCTATCTTATCTATGTATATATCTATATGTTATTTTAATATTTATTTATGTATTTAACTTTTTTGATATTTGTAATCATTTTATTTTGCCTTTTCAATGAGTTAGTGCCTTGAAACTGTATGTAATAGTACAGAAATAAGTCAAAAAGCATTTTAATTGTATTTTTGTTTTACTTTTTAGTTTGAAAATGCAATCATTTACCATCTAGAAAAATATTTATTATTAAGTAAATATTTTACTATGGGGAGTTGTAGATGGGAACACTGAAAAAATATTGGGGAAATCTCAGATATCACACGGGAATTAACCGGATCTTATAACTTTAGCGCAGAGATTTGAAAAAAACAACGGGGAAGAACTTTTTTGTAAAAAATTGCTAGGGACTTTTATATTCTAGAATTTTCGATGGATTAGAGTATATAAGAAACGAGCAATCGAGATCGGGATCAGTTTGTGTTTATATTCGGAACAGTTATTATGGAGAGATACTCTTCGATCGGGATCAGTTTATTTTTATATTTGAAGCAGTTATTATGGAGAAATACTCTTCATCGGTATCAGTTTATTTTTATCCTCGGACAAGTTATTATGGGAAAATAATGCCCAAACGTAATTTTATTTTATTGTTTTATTAGTGAAATTAATGTTTAAAAGTCGCGATATTTTTTATAACAGTTTTAATATTCGTTTAAAATATATTACGTTGAGAAATAGGTCGTATTCTTTAGGTAGGTAGATTTGTGGTAAGCAATTGTATTATTACATTTTATTTTAGAAATTTAAGCTGTTCTGTGTTTTGATGATGGAGAGAGCATGGGGTGATTGGCAATCCTGGCCAGATTGGCATATCGCTTTGAATGACTCTTGAGAACCTAGTCAGGATTTGGCTCTGATCTGCCTGAGAACGTCTCTCTTTTGAAAAGATGACGTTTGTCTCATGGTTTTAGGAGTGGAAATACTGTGTGTGGGTTTTGTGTCAAAATATCGAACAGTGTCAGTTAAAATCAAAACTTTGAGTAACTTTTGACTGGATTAAATTTTGTTTCTTTAAATATAGTAATTGCTTACTATAAAATTTGGGACTCGAAACTCGTGGCCTCAGATACAACCCGTCGAAGTTGTATCTTGCGAAAGGCATGTTTCTTAGAGTCTTCGTGTCGGGAGTGCAGTGATTTACAAAAGTTTTAGCTAATCGGGCTTCTCAAATTTGCTCTCCATGGGGTGATTGGCAATCCTGGCCAGATTGGCATATCGCTTTGAATGACTCTTGAGAACCTAGTCAGGATTTGGCTCTGATCTGCCTGAGAACGTCTCTCTTTTGAAAAGATGACGTTTGTCTCATGGTTTTAGGAGTGGAAATACTGTGTGTGGGTTTTGTGTCAAAATATCGAACAGTGTCAGTTAAAATCAAAACTTTGAGTAACTTTTGACTGGATTAAATTTTGTTTCTTTAAATATAGTAATTGCTTACTATAAAATTTGGGACTCGAAACTCGTGGCCTCAGATACAACCCGTCGAAGTTGTATCTTGCGAAAGGCATGTTTCTTAGAGTCTTCGTGTCGGGAGTGCAGTGATTTACAAAAGTTTTAGCTAATCGGGCTTCTCAAATTTGCAAACGATCGTAAATTTTCGAGATATAAGCTAAAACTGTGCGGTACGCGAGTGCTGTGTTATTTTATTACCTATGATAGAGTAAATTCAAGCCACGGGTGTTTTGAATCGCAAACGCAACCGTCCGAGGCGTTTTTCAAAATAGCTTGAATTTCGCGTCGCGAGTGAAAATTAGCCATTTTTTTGGAAAATTTGCCTGAAAACAAATTTCTTATATTTAATGTCAAAAATATCATTTATTACATGTTGTTGTAAAAAGTGAAAGAAAATAATTAATTATTTTATGCTCTGTTAATGTACTTTTGAAAAAGTTACTATAAGTGGTTACTTCAGGCATTTTGTTCTAAATATGTGCTAGGGTGAATTTCAGTGAATTTTCAGCAGCTGGGATAATTATTTATTTGCCAATAAATAATTCAGTAAGTGCTAAAATTAAGACTAGGAAATGTGATGGATTTTTGGACAAAATCTCTGTTCGGTTTTCTCTATAAAATTTTATTGCAACGCAATAAATGTAATTTTACAGATTGATATTAATTGTAGAACTCTATTTGTCCTAAAAATCTGTTCATTTAATGCTAGGGAATACATATTAGACATGGTTAGGGTGTGTGTGTGTTGTGTTTTTATGCTTTGCGATTAATTTTTCTTTCTTAAAAATTTGATATTAAAATTTGTGGTGTGAAATATTTTTTCCAAAGAGTGTGATTCTATGTCTAGAATATTTCTATAGACACTATTAATCTGAAATAATGCTATTTTGGAAGACTCACTACTAATTAACTACAAATTTTGAAGTTTCATAAATTATGTTTCACCGCTGTGCTTTTTTACAACTTAAAAACTATTTTCTTGAAGTGATGGATTGATGTATTGCTGTTTTTCTCATATAATTAGCTTTTATATGTCCATTATTATCTAGAATAGTTGCCAGAAAGCTAATTCAGTTAACTTGAGAATAAACGGTGATTGTTCGTTCAAAATTCAAATTTTCTTAAAATGTGAATTGTTTTGCTTTTATTATTGTAATATTTATGCAAATATATTCTCATACAACATACATTATCCATATATATACAAAGTAATATATTTTGTGGTTATGAATGGATTCAAAGTTGGTCGTTCGACTAAACCGAAGAAGTTCAAAGTTACAACTTGAATTTCATTTTACTGAGTTGATTTATAGATGTATTACTGTTGTTTTCATATGGTTGGCTTTCATATACTTAGTGCTTACTAGAATTATTACTAGTAAACTGAAATAGCTAACTTTGAGATTAACGGTTTCATCGTTCTAAAATCTTATTTTTATAAAAAAATATGATTTATTTTGCTTTTATTGTTATAATATTTATGCAGATACTTTATCACACAGATTACACTATCCATACACACTTCAAATGATATTTCATGTGTAATCTAAAGTGGAATCGAAATTGGTTATTTTTTTTTTACCGAAGCCGATGAAACTTTAGATGAGGTAAAGTGTAGTCTTTGTAATCAAGTTCTATAGGACCTTCTGGTTGGCACTTGATTACAGAGATGAGGTATTGCTGAGCTGCCATAATTTATAATAATAATACTTACTTTATTGAAGTCTATCTGGGTCTATGGTCCAGATATGATTTTAATGCAGCAGTTGTTTTATTTTAGGAAGTCCTTTGAATGGTTTCCTAGTCAGTTTCGATGTATGATTCTCCATAGCTAAGTAAACCTTTTGTGTTTATTTTAGTTGTGCAGTTCATAGATTAGTTAATACTAGGGCCATTGAACGATAATCAATCTGATTGTTTGTCAAGGGTTTTGGTGTTCTCAACAATTTGATTAGTAAGGGTCTATTAGTTATGAGATGTGAAAGTTTACCTTAAGGTATATCTCTGGGTTAGATTGACCGATCACCAGTATTTCCTGGGTAAACTGACATAATCATAATCTAGTCTTAAGACTATTACTAAACAAACGGCTAGGCCAAGATATTCTGTTGAATTTCTAGGCTTTAGAAACCGTTCAGTTATAGTTTTGTTTTGCATTGCCTTCAAATTAGCTGGTTACCCAGATTCGAAGACAAACCAAAGCAACTCATCCTTACCCCTGAGTCAATAACATATTGAGACCATATTTGGACTAATATACCTATGACTGATTTTATTAGTAATGGCTAAGCTCATATCAGCGGTAATGGTTTGAGTAAAAAATGAATATTGCTCATAGAGTATTATTTATTTCTGACAAATCCTTGTCTTTTCACATTCCTACCGTTCCTTTTGAGAATGCCTGATTTATATTTGAAATATAATATAAAAATTTATTTTGTTCAATAATGATTTGAACAACATTTCCAGTTTGACTGCATGTTCTCTTATGTACTGCAAGTGCTGTGAGTCATACAGATGATGTCTATACAAAACTACATCAACACTTTACAACAGTGATTTGTGTCAAATCACTTTAATATTTTTTATCATTTTCTGTTGAGCATTAGCTTGATGTATGTTGAATCTTGGCCAGTAGTTGAATTCTGTGGATCCTGAGAAATCTCTGGGGAAGAATTCAATGAATGCCTCGTGGTAACTGCATGCTTATGTTTAACCGAGAAACTACACTATACAAATCTTATTCTGTTAGACTGTTGAGTGCACTACGATTAAGTAGACTTGTATTCTTGTCTTTCATCACTAACGATGGAATTGACCTGAAGATTACTTGTCGAACAGTCCTGGTAGCGCAGACTCCTTTCTGTTCAGATGAGATATCACTTAAAACCTCGTCTGTTCGCAGCTTGGTACACCAACACTTGTAACTTCTTGGATATGTTCTGTATAGTTCTATCTAAAAGTTGCATAATTGTTATCTGTATGACTACATAGTGGCAGTAAGATGAGACAACATCTTTTGGATTGGAAGTATTTTCATCCAAACATATTTATTTGAGAAATCAGATTTTCTCTTCCCATCAAACTCATTCCATTTTGTATTTGATGCATCATGGTTAATGCTAAAGTAATTTATAGTGCCTCGTTTGCACCTGGTGTGGATCGGCTGGCTCGGGGGTCAGGAGGAAGAGAGCCGCCCAAAATCAAAGACTTTGATCTGTCTTTGATGATTGTCTTTGATCTTGGTTATAATTTTTTTTTTTAAATCCTATCCTACTATCTTCTTGTTTACACTAAACAAATCTCATACAAAACTGACATTATACTATTTTCTTTATTATTTATATGTATATTTATTTATAATTGTTAGGTACAAGATGTTAAATTTTATACAAGCGTCTCTGAAAGCACTAATTTATTTCCTTTAAACTACCTTAAAAGAACCAAAGATTACTACAATAATATTTTTCACAACGAAAAGGTCCTATCATACTAACGATCACATTATGGCTATTTTTAATAAAACTTATCACTATTTATAATAAATAGATTATTTACTTGGCTTCAATGACCAAGATTAGTCTGGTACACTTATCCCTTACTAAGACAAAGAGAAGGCTAGTCCGTTATAATTGGTAACGAGACATGCAGATGGGTGACCGTCTATCATGTTTTATGGTTGGCGGAGAGAAGATGCTTCACAATTGTTGCCTAAGACCAAGATACTTTTAAATCTGGCAAGGTATTAGGAGCAAGTGATGTCACATGTGCCGCATGTCGGTCTCCACTCTACTAAGTAGAGTGCTTCCTAGTACATTAAGTAAGGTGTCGACAAAATTTTGCTGGAGGTTGTAGCGGCGTGATCATACCGCTACATAAGCAATCGAAGTAGAACAGTGAACATTCTATACAAATTACTTTCCGTGGTTAAAAATTACTCTATGGCGGTCGATGACTCAAAGATTTGTCTGGCAGAATGCGCCCAGTTTTTTGATAGCGCAAAGTTGTCAGATATCTATGAAATTTGACATTGCATAGATATTTTTGATTAATGACTGTGCTCAGATATCAGGGAGGGAACTCGACTGTACATGTAATAATCAAATAATAGAAAAAAGAAACCACCAGGCCCCTATTTCACAGACGTGACAATTGTATATTACAATGACAATTTGATGTACGTTGCGGTATCTGTGAGTAGTTTTGAGTAGTATGTTTTCTAAATTCAATTTGGCTGACGCGATGGACACCGGATTGTCATTGTCATTTACAAATGTCACGTCTGTGAAATAGGGGCCTGGCCCCTATTTCACTTATTACAATGATAATTCGATGACATTAATTACAATGACAATTCAATGTACGTTGCGGTGTCTGTGAGTAATTTGATCAGTATATTTTCTAAATTCAATATGGCTGACGCCATGGACACCAAATTGTCATTGTCATTTACAATTGTCGCGTCTGTGAAATAGGGGCCAGAAATTACGATTTTTTTTAGAATTTATAACCCCTGCAGATAAAGAAAAAGTACCAGGATCACATAAATCTAGAGAAGGTTTACATATTTAATAATATCCATAATCAGACACCACACCACAGAGTTTCAATAACATCAAATACTCACGGTAACAACATAAGAAAGGCCGGTGAGCGTGAGCCTCGCGACGCTGTCCTTGCCGGGGCGAGGCAGCGGCGCGAGCGCAGGCTCCTCGAGCGACGCCGGCGCGGGCAGCACGTCGGGCCGCTCGCGCACGCGCCCCCGCGCCTCTCTCGGGGCTGCGCCTGACGCTCCATACATACTGCAAGTAAATTTATAACGGCATTACGATCTAGGATCTGAAGTTTGTGTTGCGTTATAATGATAAATAAGCTCTAAAACTGTTAAATTATGTACCAAAGAAGATAAGTGTCAAAAAGAGATCATCTTGAAATAATATAGTGCGTCTTTTTAAAGATATTGTATATAAGACTGTTCTTATTACAATAATTAACAGATTCTTTGTAATAAGAGTTTAAGAATGAAATTGCCGATATTTTTGTCACACACAGAGACTCTCATAGCTTCTATGATGTGAAAAATGCTTCAGTTGCTTGTTATTATTTCGAATTATGATCATGATGACCTACTAATAGCAATAAAAATATTTCTGATTTTCTTTCCTTAACATTAAAAAAGTACCTTAAGTATCTACTCCTTTTTTATTAGCAGAAATAACCACTTCATTCGTTGTAACTTAGCCGATACTTATTTTTTCACTTACCACATTGACATTAGTTTGCTAAGTGTTGAAACATTTGTGTATAAAAGTTTTAAAACATTATTGTGCATGGTTGTTAAATAAATTAAGAAAATGTTAGTATGGAAAATGCAAATTCTTTAAAAATCTCCATACTGAACGCCAATTTCATACTTTAACCTCTAACATTATAATCAATTTCAAGATTATTCAATGCAAGATTTGGATATGAGGTACACAATTCCTTTAGGCGATGGTCTATTAGTATTCCGAATTGTAGAACCTTTCATCTATATACGAAACAATTGCAGTCTAACACTACCTCCGTCAATATCACAATGCCCTTCCATTCGCTACAACTGCCACATTTAAACTTCAGTTACATAGGTACATCGTTTGACGATAACTGTGAAACACATTCTAGAATACAATTCGAACATGCTTACTTTCCACTCTGCACGGCAAACACAAATAGCGCCAGTTTAAATGTCCTTTGTGCTTCAAAACTGCGAGTGCCAATAAAACGTTATTGTCTGGACTTATAGGGCTCACCGAACGCGAGAAAGCGAATACTTTCAAAGACGTGATCATAAGTGTTGTTCTATGGTATCGTGTGGTCCATTTTGGTGCAACTATCTTTGTAACTTAACATACTCACCTAATAAAACTTCTGCTGTAACTCCGCAATGTGAGTCACAGTCAGTTTTCATCATTTTGGCTTAATTATATTGGGAAGATTTTCCGCCCTATCAGTTTACGAGTAGTTGGTTAGTTTACGCTTTGCACTAATATGTTAGTCACAGTCAGTAGCTTTATGTCTGAGGCATATGGATCTAAAAGTCTTAAATGGACTAGGTATAGGTAAATTCAATAAAAAACGTTAATAAAACTAAAAGCTGTGTATTCTTATTATTTGTTGTAGGTTTTAGTCATGTTATTTTAATTGCTTTTGATAAAAAAATGTTTTTAGAAAAACAGTTGCATTTAAAAGATTTATGATTATATCTCTGACAACTACGATGATCACAGTTAACTAATATTTAGATATAAAATGTAGAATATTTTATTTGTCTTCAATTTGTTTGAGAAAATGGTATCCATATTTATATTTTATTATATTATTCTGGTAGATAAACATACATCACATTCGTGTCTGCCAACGCTCAAAGTGTAAGTACTATTAGTTAACTACTTACTCATCATGTTCAAATATCAGAACTTGAAATATCGTTGCTCGACCCACTTTTCGTTAGGTTCACGCCCTTAAAAAGGATACTAATGCTGAAAAATCAATTTCGTCTTCTTTAAACATAAAGTAACAAAATTGTATTCTGTTTAGTAAATTTGAGTCAGTGACTGCATGAATTGAGTCCAACCAACACATCACGTAAACTAAGGCGTAAGTTACTCATTCGAAGTTAACAGTGCTGTCCAAAGTTAGAGTTCATGCCATTCGGAGTCAGAATTAACAAGGACATTAATAAGCTCCGCGGGATCCCTGGGGCCGACACCGCGCTCTGATGCCTTAGTTTCTGCAAACCATTACCTCAACTTGTACCCCCTAACATTACTAATGAAGCTATAAGCTGATACTTGTGAAATAAAAACTTTACATGATACGCAAAGGGTACGCAAACTTTTCGCTTGACTGCTCTCTTGTAACTAACATGCTACAAGAGAATAAGCTCAGATGTTTGGTTAATTCAGTGCTAACCATTAAGTTGAATGTAGACTAGATTATTGACTTGATAACGGAACATCAAGTTGCTCACATATCGGCGTGCTACTAGCCAAATATCTACGTCAATACTCGTGGTTTTCTTACACCGGAACCTTACAAACATTACATGAAAATGCTCGCTTCAGCGCTTCAGTGTATATGTATGTATATATATAAAAGGACACATCACCCTTTATGCAGATGACACTTGTCTATTTTATTTCGGGTCATCGATACACAATTTGATTTCACAAGGATGATTTGAACCTCCTATTTGATTGGTTTCAGTACAACTTATTAACTATTAACATTTCAAAAACCTGTTTCACAATATTCAAAGCTAAAAACAAACCAATACCACCACATGCACCTCTCACAATTAATAACATTCCTATACAACAAAAAACTCACGAGAAGTATCTTGGTCTACATATTGATACCTATTTGTCATGGAAAGTTCATATTACGCACGTAAAAAATAAATTATTATCATTGTTATGTTCGTTGCGTAATATAGTGCGATGCATACCACATAAATTACGATACACACTATACAACACCTTAGTGAAACCGCACTTAACCTACCTCATTGAAATCTGGGGAAGTGCATCGAAAACGAAAATATCTGAAGTCCAAATTTTACAAAATAAAATAATCAAATTGCTTTTTAATTATCATTATCTGACATCCACAAAACAAATATACGATGAAACAAATCTAATGAACATCAAAAGTCTTTACCGCTATAACACATGTATTTTTGTCCACAAAACTCTCAATAAGAATATCCATACTAACATAACGTTCACCAAACTAAAATCCATCACTGCACGCAGCACTCGCCGCGCTAGTTTTCTTGTACTACCCAAACACCGCACGAATTATGGCAAAACTATGATTACATTTGAAGGAGCACAACTTTATAATAAAATACCCACACCTATAAAAAGTGAAGACTCGTTTAACGTATTTAAGAAGAAACTTGCTCAGTATGTTATCAGTACTCAATAATTATGAAAATAGTGCGTTAAGCGGGACTGTGCATTGAATTGTGAAATTGTACTGTAAATTAATTAACTTTTACCCAACTTTGTTAGTAAGTACCTACTTAATCTGTTTTGCTTTTGCGACCACGAACTGTTTTGGTCTTTTTATTTATTATGTTCTCATGTAAGTGACTTATGTCTTTATGAGAATAAAGTTCTTTAAACCTAAACCTATATGTTACTGTAACACTTAACATATACACTGTTAAGGTACAACTTAGGTAAATCCTAAGACGTTTCAGTAAAACCTGAGATTTACCAACTCGTAATGGTAAAAGTCCGAACTCTCTTGAGATCATCGCGTTTATTAAACAATTACCACCACACACATACAACACCTATTTATTGGAGAGAGAGAATAAACACAGAGGGAAAGAGAAATATAAACTTTATAAGCAGTCATTGACGTCAATAATAAAATAAAACCTATAAAGGAGCGAAAAATAATGTGAAAATTATTCTCTATACCGCAAATAGGAACCTCATTAAGCAAATAATTACACGTGCTTAGTTCACAGTCATTGACTCATGGCTCATTATATTTGGCGTAATGGAATTTCCTCCCCCAAACAATTACAACAATAAAAAAATAGATTATCATTTGTATTTTATTTTATGAATTTGTGGCGCCGCCACCCAAATGTTTTTTTTTTCATTGAAGTCACGTTCATGTTCATGTTCTATTTATAACTTTGTTAGTTGGATTGGCTACTCATCACATTCAATAAGTACGAGTACATGCATGTCGAAGTAACTTTTTACTACTTTTTACCCGACTGCAAGAGGGTTATGTTTTTCGCGCGTATCTTGTATGTAAGTTTGTATGTAATATTCTTTATTACCTCATATCTTTTAAACGGCTGAACAGATTTCCATGATTAATATATCGTTAGATTTGTCTCGTCAGCCCAAGTGTTCTTAAGAAGGTGGCGTTATAAAAAAACTAACATGGCGGCTGTAAGGTGCTATTATACGTATTGGAAAAAAAAAATTTTTTTTAGAATACTGCATTATGGGTGTCAAATTAAAGGGCTTATTATAAGGATTTCAAAAAGGTATACCAAAATAATAACTAAAAATAAATAAATAAAAAATAAATAAAAAAAAATTAAAAACCTGCCTGCCTAAAAAGACAAGTCAACTGAAAAGATGGAAACAAGATTAAATATTAAAGGCAACATTATAACATGCAGTCGAAGGCATATAACTCAAATAATTCATAATGTCACTTTCTTTATGCATGCCTCCGACTGCATGTTATAATGTTGCCTTTAATATTTAATCTTGTTTCCATCTTTTCAGTTGACTTGTCTTTTTAGGCAGGCGGGTTTTTAATTTTTTTAAATTTATTTTTTGCTGTCTAACTATATCAAATAGAACCCTTTAACACCCATTCATTATCATTAGGTATGTCAAGGAAAGAGTTAGGTACCAGAGGCCCTACTCAAATGGCCAACATTCTATTCGTTTGAACGCTACGCTTAGGCAGCCATTACACACGTCAATCTGGTTTCAATCTGATCAAAACCGCAGATTGATGGAATTTGATGCGGTTGGTTTGCGACGTTACACGGTCAATCCAGCAAGATCTGGATCGCAGTAGATCTTGGTAGATTGACAATCTACCACGATCCACGGTGGTCTTTGGTAGGGTTGCCAACTTTTTGCATTAATTTTCGCGTGATATCGATCGATGACCTCAGTGGTGCAGTATTCAACATGCCAGTCTACCACGCAAGAGGTCCCGGGTTCGATCCCCGGACGAAATCGAAATGATAAATTTTAATTTCTGAGTGACGGGTCTGCGTATAATAAGTACATAACTATTTCGAAAAGTTAGTACCTATTAAAAACCCAAAAGCACGCATTTTATGCCTTGGTTAGTTTAGGGTTAGATGGCGCTGTGTGTGTAAAATCAAATATCGATATTTATAATACTATTTTACCAAGCTATGAACTATCTGAGTGCCAAATTTCATCCAAATCAGTTCAGCGTTCAGCAGAAGGCTGAACTGATTTTGATGAAATTTGGCACACATACATATACAGTTATAGCCTGGTATAGTAATAATAATATCGAGGTAAAAAAGTATTTTTCAAAACATTGCAAAAAATATAGTAAGTAGACTTTTGGGAAATTTATGAAAAAATAAAGTCCTCATTTATTTTTAACTAGCTTCCTTTAAAAAATAAAAATAGGGTACATAGGGTAGGTACTTCCTAGGGCACCAAACTAACTGTATGCCAAATTTCATCATCTTTCACTGCGATCCATTTTTTTTAACCGACTTAAAAATGAAGGAGGGTTCTGTTCTCTTCATCTGTATATTTTTTTGCATGTAGTCATGGGCGGGAGCTAGTTAAAAATAAATGTGGGCTATATTTTTTATAAATTTCTCAAAAGTACTTACTAAAGTATTTTACCCTAGGGTACATTTGACCAGGATAAAAAGTATCTTATAATTTTACCAGGCTATAAACTGTGTGTCAAACTTCATTCAAATCATTCAGCCTTAAAAACTAACATACAGACGAACAGAGAAACAAGCTCCTGCTTTTTTATAGTTGGTTAAAAATATTTGATCGCAGTATATTGTGCTAGATTGTCAGTCTACCATGGTAGATTGTCAATCTACCACAATCTACCGCGATCCGATGCAAGCAGATTGTGGTAGATTGACAATCTACCGTGGTAGACTGACAATCTACCACAATCTAATGCGATTCGATATTTTTAACCGACTTCAAAACAGCAGGAGGTTGTTTTTTTGTTCGTCTGTATGTTTTTTTTAGGGTATTTTTCAAATGTCCACCCGGATGTCGTCGCGGGCGAAAGCTAGTTAAAAATAAATATGGGCTATATTTTTTACAAATTTCTCAAAAGTACTTACTAAAGTATTTTACCCTAGGGTACCTTTGACCAGGATAAAAAGTATCTTATAATTTAATCCAGGCTATAAACTGTGTGTCAAACTTCATTCAAATCATTCAGCCTTAAAAACTAACATACAGACGAACAGAGAAACAAGCTCCTGCTTTTTTATAGTTGGTTAAAAATATTTGATCGCAGTATATTGTGCTAGATTGTCAGTCTACCATGGTAGATTGACAATCTACCACAATCTACCGCGATCCGATGCAAGCAGATTGTGGTAGATTGACAATCTACCTTGGTAGACTGACAATCTACCACAATCTAATGCGATTCGATATTTTTAACCGACTTCAAAACAGCAGGAGGTTGTTTTTTTGTTCGTCTGTATGTTTTTTAGGGTATTTTTCAAATGTCCACCCGGATGTGGTCGCGGGCGGAAGCTAGTTAAAAATAAATATTGGGCTGTAATATATTTTTATAAATTACCCCAAAAGTACTACATATTAATTTCAATGTTTAAAAAAATAAAAATACCTTTGATACTTTGACCGAGATAAAAAGTATCCTATGTTTTTATCTAGGCTAATTTAGCGCACAGTTTGTGCGCTAAATTTCATCTAAATCAGTTCAGCCTTCAAAAAACATGTGTACGATAGCAGCAGTAGATTGCGATGAGCAGACTGCAAGTTCTCTGTTCGTTCGTTTGTATGTTTGTTTTTTAATGGTTGTTCGAATGTCCACCCACGCGGATGTAGTCGCGGGCGGAAGCTAGTTAAAAATAAATGTGGACTACATTTTTATAAATATCCCTATAAAATGTTTAATTGTTTTGAAAATAATACTATTACCTCGAAAAAAAGGTGCCAACCCTAAGCCAGACCAAGCCAGATTGACGCAGATTGACAATCCAGCACAATCTGATCACGCCAGACCGCGCCAGATTGAAACAGATCGCGAACAACGTTACACAATCAATCTCTGTCAATCTTTGTCAGTCTGGCACGGTCTGGATTGTGTGTGTAATGGGTGCCTTACTATCAAAGCCTTAAAATAAGCAGTAAACTATAAAATTGCGTGCCGTAAAGCTTGTCAATTCCGTACAATACATCAAAGTCTGTGATTTATATAAGTTTGCGACATGTGATTTAATCGTCTATTGCTCATATTTAAGCTTTAAAAGTAAGCGTAGCGTTTAAACGAATAGAAAGTTGGCCATTTGAGTAGGGGGGCTGGGCTTCAAGACATGGACAAGAATCAGCAAATATCTTATAAGAAACCCCTGATGTCGCTAGTGTCTTTACCATCAGGCAAGGTGAAATGTTTAAATACCACAGTAGTTGAATAACAAAAAAGATATTATGTACAAACCTAATATCATCATCGTCGGGATGATGGTCCGGCGGCAAGTCAAGCCGGAGGTCGCCGAGCGCCCGCGCCGCGTGCCTCCTCCGTCTTTCATACCACAGCCTCCTTTGTTCCCTCTCGTTATCCCTCTGCACACCGAAAAAAGTCTGCGTCTCTCTTTTAAGGTAGTCCCGCACGGCCACAGTGTGTGCGCGGCGTAATCTGACGCCATCTTCTTGCGCGGGTTGCGGTACGGTGTCGGGGGGCGGCGGAGGGGCGATTGGTGCGGGGGGCGCGGAAGTGACGCGTGGCGGGGAGGTGGGCGCGGGTAGCGGCGGCGCGGACGCAGCGTTGGCGGTGGACGATGGTTGGCATGCCAGCTGCGGTGCCAGAAGGCCCGCGCTTGAACGCCTGCAACAAATTAAAGCTGATGTTAGAAAAATACGGAAGATAAATCTGGAAAATATTACTACATACTATCGTAATCTTTTTGTTTGAACGTCATGATTTATCGGAATAAGAAGTCGCTCGATTGAGCGAGCATTGGTCAAACCGCTGCCAAGTCCCGGAGCTTTGAAATTCATTATTCCATTCATACCTTTACCGTCCAATTGGTCCGATTGATTCGATATTTCCTCCTGCAATTCGATTGCAAATCGATTCGACGGCGAGTCAATAATCGTATAATTTGATGTCATATTCAGTAATGTTCGGTTCTTTATGACTTGCAAATTCTCATCAATATTTAAGATGACTTATATTGGTAAATGAAGTATCCTTAATAGATCTGCTATATTTCGTTTATATCACGTAAATCGTCAATAGGTAATCATTTGTAAAAAAAAGTTTGAAATGGCCTTTAAGCATGCCCGCAAACTACAGACCGAACTGTCGGCCGATAGTTGGAATCAGTATGAAGAAGTATGCAAGTGCGCACACTACAACGATTTGGTATCGGCCGATTCTTCATACAAAATTAACTATCGGCCGACAGTTTGGTCTGTAGTCTGCGGGTACGCTAATGAAGACAGTGCTAGATTTTTTTATTTTGCAATTTTTTTTTAAGTAACGCAAACTAAACGTCAACGGCCAGAAATCAAACATGATACCTTTTAACATTGAAAATGGTTTTTTTGAGGCATCTGTATAGGCCCGATTTTAAGCCAAAGTGCGAAATCACCCTGGTGTCGTAGATATTAGAGCTATGTAAATGATTGAGATATCAAATGACGAATCTAATCAAGGGATATAAGCTGAAAAAAAAATGTATGAAAAATCTCAAAATATTTTTTTGAAAATCGCAAAAATGTGAAAAATTCGATCGATTTTCGCCCGGTTTCAGAGAGCAAAAAATCATATCTCGTAAACGAAACGCGATATCGGGTCGATTTTAAAAACACCTCGAGATATGACTTTGGTCTACTTTAAAAAAAATATTTGAGGTAGACAACATAAAAGGATAATTCTGTAGTTTAACCTTTATGAAGTGAAGTTTGCGCGGAGCGTATGAATGAGCGCTGAGCGCAGTAGTGTACGTACGTAACGTACCTAGTCGTATCAACGCTAATGGTCTGAAAGACAAATGTTTGTTTACAGTTATATTTTGTGTTGTAAATTTAATAAAATGTTATTTTCTAATTATAAAAAATCGGATAGGTATCTAATGAAAGTGTTTTTAAAAGCAAAAAAAAATATTTTTAATTTATTAATACTTATGTAAAATTCTTAAATCAAGTAAAACTAGATTAAATGAGATGAATGAGAGAATGTTTGTATTAAATTTTGTTAATGTGATTTTTTTAATAATTATTTATTTATGACTTTTTAATGGTTAGGTGTCAAATCTAACGTAAAACAACTAAGTTAAATAAACACCATTAGTATTACCCATACGAAGAACAAGATATCATTTATTTATTAACCCTGTTTCTTTACTAATGCAAAAGGCCGGGCTTTGCCTTGCAGTTGCACGTGAGCATCGAAAAAAACTATTTCGGCGCATCTGTTTCTATTGTTTTGGGTATATTTCCTGACCATTGCCTGCACCGTGGGATTTCGTGATACCCGGCACTTTTTTGTATAGGCAAACGAATAAACGAAGAGAGTTTGTAGTTTGAGCCTCCATACTTAGGAGTAGACACAGAAAAGCATTTGCACTAATTGGTTAGAATTTTTAAGATAAATTACACTTAAAACGTGTAAAAAAGGGAATAAATAGGTACCTATGTTAATGTTAAACATGTTGCTGTATATTCGTGGGTTGCTGTTATTTCAATTTCGAGATTTAAAATTACTCGATCGGGCATGTCTCATGTTTTTCTTAATACGCTACGATTCCAAATGAATTTTTACAAAGGTCTCTAAATGAGAATGTGAAGATGATGCCTGGATAAACATAGTTTGTTATCGCACATATTTAAATGATGATGAAGTCAGCGCGAGACTGCATTTGATTTTGATTAGAATTTTTTATTAGGTATTTTTTTGTAGAAATTCTAAGATGTTTTAGTTATAGTAATTACATAGGTATATTTAATAATAATAAAATATGTTTACGAATAAATTTTGTTTTAGGTAATTAATTAAATTCATTTTCAATGTACCAGAAGGTCGTGAAAGGCACGAGATCTGTGAATTTTTTTAAGAGTAAAAGCATGATACCAATCCGTAACCACAGAACTAGAAACAAAAACCAACATCTTAGATAGTCGAATAGATATTTCTAAAATCATTTTTATGATGAACATTTTTATTACTTAGGTAATATATTATTTGAAATAAAGCGGGCTTATTTTATTGGCAAAGTTCTTTTTTTTATGCGCAACGGGATAGTACTTGGCGTTCACCTCACCTGATGTTAAGTGACGATAAGGTCGAAGGTGGAAGCCCACTACACCCGGAATCCTCATCTCTGAGGAACTGGCTATCTTACCTCTGACTGCCGAAACACAACAATTTTTAAATTGTTGTTATGGCGTCAGACTTCGGTAAGATGGTGGCCAGGCGGATTTGAAATAAGCCCTACCACCAACCAAACCGAGTACAAATTATACTCCTCCTGGGTATCGAACTTAGGCGTCTTACACGTGGGCGAACCACTAAACCACAGAGGCGATTAAATGATGTTCCATCCAAATTGATTATTAAGATTATTTTTAGTTCTTAATCACTTTCAGCTATACTTCATTATTTAGATGCAATAACATACCAAACAGCAGAAAAGAGCCAATAAAGTAATAATCTAATTCACAAGCCTACCCGCTTAATTTCAAATCGATGGCAAAAACTTCCTCACGCAAAAAAATATTTCACGTTATTACGAGCCTATTCAGCGATTCAATGGCAACTCGCATTATTATTTATGAATGTAAAATAAATTTCAGTGGGAGTGTATTAAGCAGTTGTCACAGGTGCTCGAAGGAAGCGGTAATAACTCGCACACAGCGGAGTCCACGTAAATCAAGATATACTATGTAGCTAAGCAATGTCTTTGATAAATTTTCCTTATTATTGTGTCGCTGAGCTGAATAACGAATTAAGGTGGAGGTGTTTATGCTATTAAGATATTAGGTGTATTTATAGTATAAAATCCAATTGTATGAAGGCTTTCATGGGACAGCACATAAATAATTAATTTGGATAAATAGGAATATCGCTGAAAAAAATTGCTTCTGTCACACAAAAAACTGTATACACATAAATAATTATTAAAATATTCTTTTTAATTTACATGCTTGTCATCATCACTGGTGCTGACATTTTAATTTACGTTCAAAATTACCAATTATGATATTTTATGAATAAACCAACGCTTTGAAATATTCTATTTGGCTTTCCATTTTAACAACACATTAGGCATCATAACACACTTAATTAATACAAACTATATGACAAACGATTGCATTTTCTACGCAAATTGACAATAATTTTCGATTTGCGTAGACAATGCCTTATATTCAATTTACGATCAATAAAACAATATCGTTTAACTAAGAATAATCGTTAATGACATATACGCAATTAAATTTAATAACACTGTAATATTATCTATGTAGTACTAGCAGAAAATCCAGTGGATTAAAAATCTATAGATCTCAATCTACGCGCAACTATCAAAGGCATTGAACATGTAATTTCGAAATAAAACACACAGTACAATTTGACAAATATAATAGGAATCCTCGGGACCCGCTACGCCTACAGTTTTTGTCCGCCCTCCTAAGATGGCTCAAACGAGACCCGTTTTTTTTCGTTTCTTGAATAGCGAGCTCAAAAAAAGTTATTGGGAAATTTTCGATCCAAGTAGAAGAAAATAATTTGAAATTTTGGCAAAATCGCAAAAAGTTATCAACCTATTTTGGGAATTCAAATTGCACTTTAAAGCCCTCCGGTAGACGCAACATTTGACATATCCAGCATTACGTACTTCACATATCTGCGAAACTACAGGCGAGTATCACAATTTCATAAATCGGGGCACTCTCGATCAAGAAAACATAAACATTTTCAAAGTTAAAAATCTCCAGAACAAAAAAACAACACAAAATCTCCAGGAATTCTCATTGTTTTGATAATGCCGACCATGTGCGACACAGCTGACAAATTATGCCGGACATTCACATTGGGATCACGTCAAAGAGGCAATAATGCAGACTAGTTCCGCCATTGCTATTCCCGAGGCACCGCCAATATCGAAGGAGATATTGCGTGGCTGCGGAGTATACTGATAACCACATCGATTGGAAACTTGAATGTCCTGCATCAATAAAATTAGAGAAATGGTCATATTGGAAGTTGGTTTTTTTATAATATGATATATTGCTCCCAATATCGTAAAAAATGTTATCATTCACAGGACCAATGATTTTTTTTATTTAAATACCCAAATGTAAATTAATAAAAAGCAAACTTATCCCTTGAAATAAAGGCAACTCTTCTTTCAACGCCTTGAAACTGCAATACTTTAGTTAAAGTTAACAGTCTGACCAGAGTAATGTTCATAGTCATTTCGTAGCCGTCTACGGTGCTACGGCGTAGTCCGTAGTCACATTTGCGATGCCCCGCACGATCGCAATAACTCAAGTTAGCGAGTAGCAACGGTATCCTTACAGGATGTATTAAAATAACAATTAACATTGCATTTCGTGGATATTATGGTTTAACGAGAATCAACTGGTACATCGAAAACCAAGCATCATGAGCATAATTTTAAAGTCAGTAAGAAGAAAAAGTGTTTAATCAGAGAAATCTTAATTGAAATTATTTCCTACGAAAGTTAGTTAGAACTACGTACTATAGGCAACAGCGTCGCTTAACCAGTTTGCAACAAAATTCGTGTGCGCGCGTATCACCCCTGCACGAACTAAACGTATGTGACAGCGGGCGCGGCTTGCAAGCGATTTTAACCTTAGCAGTGGTTAAGCGACGCTGTTGCCCATGGTACATGTAAATATATAATTATACGCCAATATAACTAAATTATGGATTAAACACCATACCTTATCCATACTAATATATATTTTATATTTTTAGGGTTCCGTACCAAAATGGTAAAAAAGGAACCCTTATGGTGTGACTCAGTCTGTCTGTCTGTCACAGCTGGATATCTCGATAACTACTAATGGTGTCAACTTGAAATTTGGAATGGTTTAAGATGACATCTGTCCAACTATTTTGCAAATAAGAAATAAATAAAAAAACAATATATTTTTTACAACAGGGACTGAAAAGGGGTCTTAAAAATTTGAAGAGGGGCTACTAGGGCATGTGGGGTATCATATGAAAGAACGCCGTTTGCACGTTTTTATTCATTTAAAACGTTTTCTTTTTTCTTTAGGCCGCATAGTTTTCGACTTATGATGAAAAATGTAAAAAAAATACCGTTTCACCCTCCCCCCCCCCCCCCCCCTTATCTCCGAAGTAAGAGAAAAATCTGAAATAATTCTATGTGATAGCAGTTTATATAAAGACTAGCGGCCGCCCGCGGTTTTACCCGCGTGGTTCCCGTTCCCGCCTGAATATCGGGATAATAAGTATTCTATGTTTTAATCTAGGCTATCTACTATCTGTGTTCTAAAGTGTGTGTCTAAATTTCAACCAAATCCGTTCAGTAGTTTTTGCGTGATTGAGGAACAAACATCCAAACATCTAAACCAACAAACTTTCACATTTATAATATTTGTAGGATTACAGGAAAAAATAAACGATGTCTCCATATAGTACACTTTTTTAGAAAGCATAAAATTTCAGTTCCGCTATCGGTCAAGAGATGGCGCTGACCTAAAACTGCAATACTAATTTTATTATTCTATTCTGCAGTGTGGTTTAATGGTGCAAATATGATGGTACAGAACCCTCGGTGCGCGAGTCCGACTCGCTCTTGACCGGTTTTTTTAAATATTAATAAGCTGCGGGCGAAAAGCTAGTATTTAATAATACTTAGAATCAGAAATTCTTTTTACCACCTGGCATTTCACAACAAGAGTAAAGTTATTTGAATTTTTTCAATGTTTCTTTTCTTTTTGTTTTAAGTAGTTAGTTTAGTTAAAAGTTCTGAATAGTTAGTTCACTTACAAACTATAATTTTACAAATTGAGATATTATCTGACTAGCAAAGTAGCACAGACGTCTGCTTTTCATTTTATTTTTCTTCAACATTGCACTTTGTAGTTCAGTGACATTTCTTTTTACTTTTCTTTATTTCTTTAGTTGACAAAATACTTTGAATCGCTCAAGTTCAAAATTTTCTTTTGTCTTATTCCCTTTGATAAAGTAATTCTTAGTTTGTATTTAAACTGGAAATCATTTTTTAAGGTTTATGACTTACACAGAAATCACGTAGCATTTTAACTTTTAATAGTAGCTGTTCAAAGAAATACGAATCATATAGTAATGTTATCGTAACGTATATAATAAATGCGAATGTAAGTTTGTTTGTTACACTTTCCGTTTCTACTCAAACGATCATCATATGCATATACATTTTCAGGGTACAGAAAAGGACATAGAGTACCTTTCATCCAGGAAAAAGTACTGTCCCTGAGGGATAAAAAAATTACTGTCCACGCAGATGAAGTCACGTGAGGTCGATAGTGTAACTCTAAAACTTCCAAATCAGTTAAAAATAAAATCAGTATTTCCAATACGTGACAAAAAAAACTTTTTGCTCCATTAACCTAAATAGATTTCAATCCGGAAACTCATCGATGAAGGCGAATATTTCTTTTCTCATATTTGTAGTTTGCTTAGAAAGCAATAAAAAACGTTTTACTCAACTATTGCAGCACAACAATACAACTGAATATGTCTGACCTCTTTTGGCAAAAGAAGGTACATTTCCCGAATAGCTAGCAAACATAAGTAGAAAGCTCCGCTCTTAGCAACGTATGCTGATCATAAAACTTCATGATATTCATTCCCATGTTAGTGCCTATCTTGTTTTATTTATTGCAGCTGTATTATTCACGACATGCGCAAGCTCCGCAAATACTAAATTCTTTAATTTCCATTTGAGCCCTTGATTACTCGGCACGGCTCCCGCGAGCGCTCTTCACCTTGCTTCTTATAAATTATTCACTGTACCAGTACTGTGAATCCACGAATTATATTCTCTTTCCCCTATTCATTAGTCTGCAATTTCGGAAAATTACCTTAGACGGGCCTTGTACATAATTCATCAATTACAAAGGCGTTACATGTGATTCAATTGGTAGACAGCCTATTGTGTGCCACAATGAAAGCACTGCTATTATTTGACGTCAAAGTAGTGGCCTGTATGATCAAGGTCGCATGCGACTATAGCTTACCAGCTAACTAATTGCCCAGCTAAGCTCTAATATTTCAATGTCAAAATCATAACCAAGAGTTGAGTAAGAAATGTATACACGACTAATAACTTGGTAACCAAATAAATCCATTTGCACCAATTTAATTGAATGGGAAACATTAAAAATGCTTACAACACATATATAGAATAAAAGAGAGGTTAAAAAAACATTCCATTTTCCATCCCAAACAAAAGAATAAAATCCAAATCCACTTTTTTAAATAGCACACTTACAAATTGAGCTTGTTCAAAACGCAATAAAAAATTATTAAAAACTCCTTTTCCCTGAATAAATAAATTTGTTTCGTGTGTAATAAAATCTGTCGTAACCTGCTTATTGAGTACAGCAATATGGGGCAATTTCTGCAAAACCTGGTTTTGTAGTTCTTGTAGTATAAGTACGTCGCGTGGATAGAGGCAATATAAAGGAAGGCCGCCTTATCTAAGGCTATCTGTGCCGCGGTAAGAGGGTCCGCTACTCCTAATGTTTACTAACAAATGTTCACCAATGTCAAACCCAAACCTTTCTAATGATATTTAGAATCATCGTCTTTGGAAGGAAAACTCCTTATCATTTTTATTTGTTTGGAATAAATGTGTAATAATGTTTTGAATCTTATTGTATTTAGTTATTTAATGTATTTGGTTTTATAAACAATGAAGTTGAAGATGTATGAATCATCATTCTTATTCAAGAATTTAAAAAAATATAAAGAGTAAATATATGTGTGTTACTTATCTTTGATAACCACTTAATCTTCGTCACATATATGAGGGCTTTTTAAAGTGACATTTAAAAAACAAAAATAGTAACTATTTGCCTCACTAGATGGCGTTGATGGAAAGAGAAGTGTCAAAATTGGCTTTTTTTTAAATAAACGGCCTGTACCAAAGAGGAAGGTAAGCGCTCGCTGGCTGACATCAGCCCAAAGAGAAACAATTTAGGGTTACATCTGCCTGCCTACCTAAGTACTCTTCGAAGCTTATTAAAAATATATATATTCATACATACATTTTTATCAACGCCAACTATCGAGCCTACAGTTTTTTGTCATTTTGAAAAGCCTTCATTAGAATGCAACTAAAGGTGTCAACATCTTAGCTATGCTTACAAATAGAGAGCATATTATATTCGCCAGCTTTTATCTGAAAAGAGGTTTTCCAGGATTGTACGAGTAGTTATACACTTTCATCGTACGTGACGATGTCGCGAAGTATCATGTCTGTTCCGAGGTGCATTAATAATTCAGGAGGTAGTACGAGGCACATAGTATCGCGACATTTTCTACTTGTACGCGATGGAGTGGGCGTGCTTGAAAATAGTTTAATTTTAGTGCGCCGTTGAATTTGTGGAATGTTTTGTTAAAATTTTTGGGTAACAAAACAGTTTTGTTGGTGAAAATTAAACAAACGCTGATTTTGAAGTAGTAAAATGCAAGTAGTGACTTTTTAGTGCTGGACAAAAAGCTGGAACATAGTTTTATTTTGTTGTGCAGAAGAGTATTTCACGTTCAGTAAATAAAGATAAAATAATATAACAATAGGGAGACGATAAAACAAAAGCAATGCCAACTTGTTTTACTATTCAACAAAAACACAATAACTAGTATGCGTATTTTGTTTGCCATACTTTGTGAAATATTCAGTTCTACAAAAAACAAGTATTAATATAGCTGTTACAAAAAATCATGCTCAATATAATGTTGCAAAGAGCATCAAATAAGTATATTCGATTTCTCTGCAAAACTCAACAGTTCTATCACGTATACACTTTTCGAACTCTATAGAATATTTTAGTATCAAAACAAGTTCTACGACGACACTACGATGTCAGGCAACGATGTTTCAGTATATTGGCAACACTGCGAGAAGAACTTTGCGTAGGCATTTTGTAAATTGCCAAACTACGAAGATATTTCTATTGGACCAGGGGGGCTACTCAAATGGCCACTTTTCTATTCGTTTGAACGCTAAAGCTTACTATTAAAACTTTAAGCAGTAAACTATAAAATTACGTGGCGTAAGCTTGACAATTCCATACAATACATCGAACTCTGTGATATACATAAGTTTGCGACATGTGATTTAATCATCTATTGCTCATATTCAAGCTTTAAAAGTAAGCGTAGCGTTTTCAAACGAATAGAAAAGTGGCCATTTGAGTAGGGGGGCAGTTACACATCACGCTGAAAAATTAGAGAGATCTTCATGAAAGTATTTTTTTTAAATAGTATGGAATATTAATTAGAATTTTATTGATTTATTATTTTTGGAACTTGAACTTGGCTTGAACGCGGAAACCATTTAATGAAACGGTATTAAAAAAAGCGCTTTATAATTCGTATTAAAACCTTTAGATGAAATATAAAAAAAAAACAATATTAAAAAGAGGATAAGAGTACATAAAACTGAGCGTTGAAAGATAGCTATCCCCAGAACATACAAAAGTGGCACCAAAGTGCAAAATGCAAGCAAACTTAGACAGTTTGCCAACTTTCCGACATCCCCATTTCACTGCTAACAAAATAACCTCTACAATGCATTTCCTAGGCAAACTTTATGAGGCAAATACTTGTAATGTGGATACGTAGGCAGATGCCGACTAATGGCGGTGAACTTTTCAACCGAAAGTTTGGGAAAGCAATATTTCATCGTTTTAATATTCAGTAGTGCGTGCTACGGCCAAATAGAATGGAATTTGTGTTAGGAGACTCAAATGTATAGCAGTAATGTAATATTAATGTAACACGGCCTTTACAATTTCAAAGCACTGTTATGGATAAACTTTCACTTTATGAGTGTTTTAAATGTGCCCATTAAAGTTCTTTCACTCTATAAAGGATGATTTAGAATTACTTTTTTTTTATGAAATGAACTCTAGATGTTTATATTACTAGTGACTCTGTAGATGTAGAGCCCTGCGTTTATGTCATTTTTGGACATTTTTCGAATTGACTAAATTATGATTTTCTCCATATCTCCGCCATTTGGAAAAATTTCGAGAAACTAAATCGACAAAATTCATCTTTATTTTATTTTTATTATCTTAATTATTTAATCTTTGCATATAACGCATGCCGTGGCAGCCTTTAATTAAGTCATCACTTAAGATTGTTTAAAAAAAATATTTGTGTAAGGTGAATGTGTACTTGTTGATTGTCCATAAATAAACAAAAAAAAACTATATAATTATAGAACCTACTCACAAAATCTCACGAGAATTGGTGGAGAAATGCAACCTATAAAAGAGCAGGTCAGCAGGACAGCGGGACAGCAGAAAAACAAAAGCATTTTTGCCCAAGCTAAAACGAAGACTCTTCACTTGCATTTCGCGCTCGCTTGGTCTTGAACATCATATTGGATAATATAAATATATTAAATTATGAGAAATAGCTATTATTACCAAAAACTCCGCATAGGTACTTTTTTCTATCTCTATTCCTAGTTTGGACCATATAGTTTGGACCATATGAATTAAACTGTGTAACAAAAAACATTTATCTAATATAAATTATTTAGGCAAACATTTGTCATTAAATTAATTTTAATATAATAATGGCTAACTGCCTGTAGAGATAAATTCATGGATTATGTATTTTTTAATAGTATAAAGATTCATAAAGTTTTAAGTCTCTCTATAGTGTGGCACAAACTATGGGTTTAACACACAAAAATCTCATCATATGCATGTTATTATGTTTTTCTGCCTGTTTGATGGTTGGTACACACTATGTTCGCGCACGTACCCACCAGAAAGATTTTTTGAGGGATCGCAAATCACAAGTGGTTTGCGCACATAGTGTATTCTCACCGTAACCTTCGTTGCCACTAGATGACCAAATGAACTTATCTCGCATTCGCACACGCGTATGTGAGGCGCATTCTGGTTAAACGCAACATACACGTGTCCAACTAACCTGGCCTACTTGAATATTCATCAAATGGAGTATGATTGAATTTCTATTCGTTGAGTCGCAACAGCAGCTGGAGTGTTGTAATATTGTACCGGAAACATTTGAGTAAATTTCAAACTGATATTGCATTTTCGTAAAATTATATATTCACACGAATCACAACCAAAAGCACAAAACCCAAATTGCTGCAACAAAAAGTTGGCGATTAGGTGGGAGGGATGACCTAAATTTATTCTCTTGAGCGCCTCCGTATTTTGGAAGGCACGGAAGGCCTATGGGTGTTAACGACTTATCAATACCAATCCACCATGGGCCATTGGGCCCACTTGGTTGCTAGGGCCCATCCACCTTATTTACCCTTAAGGAAGATCTTACGTGCAGTGGGGACTTTGAAAATAGCTGGTGACGAACGAAAAACATTTTCGTTATGTATGTATGCGTATGTGCGAGTGTTGTCAAATTTTGTAATCCGATTTTGCCTACAAGCTATTGACGCAGACCCTTGTACTATTATGTATTCTATGCTAAGACTCCTTCATGGCATGACATATCACGATTTGATTATTGTAAACGCCACGACATCACTGCAACTCGGTGCTTGCTGTCTCGATGTCGGTTGGCCTTTCAGCTCGTCTCGTCTTGACCGCGGTGGTTTCGTCGTATGTCGTAACCGACGCACATCACCCCTCGCGAAGTAAACTGTCGTATGTACGTCGTGAGGGATGAGGCGAATAATATTTCAGTCGATTCTTTACCCGCGATATCAGAGTTGACTCCATAATAAAAGTTGCTTGTAATCATGAGTGTAACCACCCCACTGCGCGAAAACAATTATTAAAAATTCACGCTGTATATGAAAAAAATTTAACCACTGCAAATTGAAAGGATTATGCCGATTTTACTATACAAGCTATGCCATGATGCGCTTTGATGAAATTACCAAAATACTATAGTAATTTTATAGTGATTGCGTGAGAAGAATATCATTAAAATATAATGCGGGAAAAAAGAGAAATCTCAAGGAGCCGTTTGGGGTTACATTTTCCTATTATATGACATTTTGTTATCTACCCCTTTTTGACATGACATGAGTCTGTCACAGATATGTATGGTTAGTGCGCATCATGGCCCAGAATGCGGCATGAATGTTTTATTTTATGTATTAGGTATTGCATTTAACTGTATACCACTTTTATGTAATATTTGTTTAAAAAGTTATGTTAAACAAAATTTTTTAATAGTACTTCTCA
This sequence comes from Agriphila geniculea, assembly GCA_943789525.1. Classification (NCBI taxonomy): domain Eukaryota; kingdom Metazoa; phylum Arthropoda; class Insecta; order Lepidoptera; family Crambidae; genus Agriphila; species Agriphila geniculea. The sequence continues at coordinate 18,276,203 of OX038874.1, forward strand.
GCAACAGTGGTAGTTTATCAAACAGTTGCAATATGTCTTTTTTTTATAATGATTTCATTAATTTCTCTATGGCAGACTTTCCTTTGAAAAACAAATACTTAAAATTATTTAAGCCGGAAAATTCACAGTTGGACACCATAAATAGCATTCACAGCTTAAATAGCCAATTTAGGCTTCCATTTGGCGGCATTCGCTCCGTAATGCCCAATCTAAATTCCGATCGAACAAATCACCAATCATATGTCGAGTTTTAAAAAAATGATGTTAATATTAAACATCACTGATCAATTGATCATTTAGAGAGCAATCAATCTATAACAAAGAGTTTTAGTAACACTTATACTGCTCAAAAGAAAATAAGGGCCACTATATGGTTTTCCATACAAAAGAGCTAACTTCTAAAGGATATTATTATGATAAATTCAATTTGATTATATTTGAATTTGTTATTGTTCGAAAGTCAAAATAAAACAAATTAAATTTCCTGTATTTTTTTATGAAACTCCAATTTCTTACTATTTTAACTGTTAGTTTTTAGCTGTGTTTGTTCGACTGTTATGCCTGGTTTATAACCACGGGGTCAGTAATATGGCAGTACAGTAGCCCAATCTAGCGCTGACTCGCTGCTACTGGGCTCGTTATAGTTTCAACCCGGTCCAGTGCTGACTTCTCGCTCGCAAGTCAGGCCAGCCGAATAGCCATCCGTTCTATTTTCGGGCACAGTACTACTTAATGTGCTGATTCTGTCTACATGGACCCAGTTACTGGATCCAAAATTCTGAATCACTGGCCCTGTATAAACCAGCCCTTGATTCTGTACGTGAAGACTATCAAATTCAAATAAGATCAGATTGAATTCATATTTAAAAAACTTTTCAGAAATTTACTCGTTTGTATGGAAAACCATATAGTAGCCCCTATTTTCTTTTAAGTAAGTAGTATATTTGTTTAACAATCTAATTGAAAACCTCCACCTTTTTTGAAATGTTAAGAAGTACCTACAGAACTAGAATAAGATTCATTTTTCAACAGCAAAGCTTAGTTCCAAAGCACTCCAAAGCACAAACGTGATTAAGTTTCACGTGTCCAAATTATTGTAACTAATTTTAAGCAACTTTATAGAGAAGATATGCTGAGAAGCACTGCACTCCAAAATTAATGGAATAATTCATAATTATTAAAATTCACATCCAGCTGGCAAAGCGCCCATCGCAGAATCGGCGCGGCGCAATCTTAAAGCAATTGTTTTGGAGGCCCCTACAAGCCTTTCAGTGTTAATTAATTTATAATATGCCCGCCAACTTTCCACTTTCAAGGAGTTTTCTTTCGAGCCGTTTTTAAATTTTCAAATGGACTCCGAAAGCAATAAATACACATTAATTTAAGACGCTTTATTCCAACGGAAAAGTGTTTAGTGAAGTAAAATCGACTGCGAATAACCGAACGTCTGCCGTAATGGCAGTTTGGAATCACGTTTATTTTATGCATAATTTCACTTCGAATCTGTGCCTTGCTGGTATTTTTTGAACATTTTATTTAGTGCTAAGGTAAAGGAGACTTTGAATAAAATAGAATGCTAATGCATCCATTAACAAGCACAAACGTAAAAGAGCGGCGAAATATGAATTTCGTGTTTTACATGGGCCAGATGTGGCAGTAAAAAGTGAAGTGTCACAATTTACTGAAATGGAAACGCTGTCACAAGTTTGGCGACAAAAATGGACGCATGAAATATGAGAGTAATCAAACGTACCGCTACCCGCTTGGGTCACCGCGGCCTACGCCTTTTGTGACATTGACGATTTTTTTTATACCGACTTCGAAAATATGATTCTCAATAGGATCTGGTTTTACGTAAGAAAGGACACTACTGACCCAAAAAGATATATTTTCAGACCATTGGATATTTTGCGGAGTTTCTTGTCGACGTTAATTCATCTTCAGCAAATAAACATATTTCAGTCGCGTGACAACTGAAACCTATTAAATTGAATCACAATTTATTTTGCACTCGGCTTTTATTTTTATAGTAATAGCTGTTCCAAAAGTATTTCAGATAATAGAAAAAATAATAGAGTTTCATTAAAACAAATAGCTTCTCAAACCCAAGTAACAAAAACTGAATCTAAAATTTTAGTAGAAGAAACTGACTGAAACAATATCCTCTAAAACGTCTTACTGAAAGAAAATATCCAATGAACAAATTCCTAACAGTCGAATCGAATTTACATTTCAAACTGGCGGACCCTTCGCTTTTACTAAATCACCTCATAACAGCTCTCCTCTTTTATAAACATGGATAAACTTGAGACTAACTTATTTAATTGATTTACTTTAAACAAACCGATTTAAGCCGATTTTTATCTGAAAGGTGTTTTGGTGTTCCGTAGCAACAGACTTGTTGAAATCAGTTAAATATACTTCTTAGCTTAACAAATTATTGAAACATAAGTTTGATGCTATATTATTTAATACATAAAAAAGAATCAAATTTAATTTACGGCAAATCATCACGCATTTGCTTTACTCATAGCTAGAAATGAAAAGGATGTACGTATCTATCTTAACTAAATTAGCTTAAACTTTTCTTTTTCTATATGAGTATAGAGGTCACAAAATATTTAAATCCCTTGACCTATTTACATACAGCAAAGAAATCCACACCAATATTATAAATGTGAAATAACTCAGTCTATCTATTGTCTTTTCACTATTGAACCACTGATTCAATTTAGATTTTTGTTTAAAGATAGACTTCGGGGAAGGACATTCATTTTGTCGCGAAAATGAAAGGTAATAAACTAGGCGATGAAAGTTTTTAGTAGTGGGGCCAGAAACAACGTAGTTTATAAATCAATTGTTAACACATTTATTTTATAAACACGGATGTTATGATAAACCTTCATCAAACTTTTCATTCAGTTTTATCGGATTCCATCATCACCAGTGGCATAGTATAATTATATTTACCGTATCCAAATGTTGTTTTAAGCCATTTAAGTCGTTAGGCTGTTGCTGTAATACATGTATGGATCGGCCTTCACCTTTATCAAGGGTCGCATTAAGTTAACTCTTGGACACACCATTTGCATTAGGCACGCTGCTTTTTTTTAATTCATAAAAACTTTTCAGGCTTCGGTTGCTTTACGTTTATTTTTTCATTAAAAACTAAATTACATTTTATGTAATCACAGATAATATTTGTGTTTATTCATGTTTATATTTATAGGAAAAACAATTTCCACAATATTGGCTATTAAGATGGCGGCTTTTATTTATTTATTTATGTTTTCGACGAATACTTAAATAATAAAAGTTGTTTTTTTCTAAAACTGATATGACTACAATTGATAAAAATCTATAATTAAAAATTATGTATATAGGTAATGGATTTATTTGATCAAAAGGATCTCTGCTGTATCGAACGATCGAAAGCTTATTTCTCAGCTTATATCCATAAAAGTATGTACTCATTCCAGCTTCATCCAAGGAAAAGCATTACACAATCAAGATACATCGATGCAACCTTATTTTATGGCTCAAGATGGCCTATCTAGTGCGGTACATTTGGAGATACCTACAAACGCTCCGAGTTAATTAATTGCAATTACCCGTTGTCTTATCTCCACTCCTCGGCAGAATACCTCGGAATAGGTTCCTTAGGTGATACATTAATTAATTCTTCTCCCTCTTTGTTTCTACAAAGACAATTTTGCTTAGCTGTATTGGATAAGTTTCGTTTATTAAACCTGTGTTGATCCTTATACCCTAATATGTCATACAAAAAAAGTCTATGACAAAAAAGCAACGCAATGAAATAAGAAAATTATAGTAAAACATTACCTCTTGAAAAAATGGAACTGATATTTTGCAATAGATATAGGACACCATAGCGTTACGTGATAGGTGGTTTAAGTATGACGATCAAACACAGAATAATCTGACAATATGAAAACCTATTACTTTTGTTGATAAAAAAAATCTACAGACACTGAGCTACTCTTTAGTCAAAGATGAGTGTAAACCCCTATATACGAAAACTTTAATAAATATTAATAATGTCCTTCACGTACGGCATATGAACACGATTTCAAGGAAAACAAACCTGATGATTAACAAACCCACGACCTATTAATTTAACTAAACATCATTAGCATTCCTTATTGCTCTAATTTCATGTACGCAGCCCAAAATAATGACACTACATTTCAAACCAAAGTAATTTTACCCTAATTAGTGAGTATACAAACCAAATTCAAACAAGGAGGTTGATTAGGAAGATTGAATTTGAAAAGAACAAGCATAAGGTGTGTCTACATATGCTCGCTTTCCCGATCCCTTTCACTTTTACGCTGAGCATGCGCTTTCGCTTTACTCTTGCGTTTTCAACAGAGGCATGCCTTAGAGCATGCAATAGAGCATACAATAGCGCTTGCCCTATCTTCTCAAAAAAACGTCAAAGTATGGCAGAAAATTGAACGTGAAAGCGCACGGTTTGGAGGCAATCAATTGCATGCGTCTGATGCAAGTTGACTTAAAAGTTAAACGATGAAGACAGACCAATAGAACAAGCCAAATAAACTATGGTCCAAATGAAATCTTCTTATTTTTGTTTTATCGGGAGTTGGTAAACAAATCTAAATTTTTGGGCCTGTGTCACAGGTTTGAAATAAAACCTATCTTCCGGTTTTCTTACCTACATAATAGATTTTCATTTGGTTTGAAGGTGTCCAAAGTATACAAGTAACATAGTAATTTTAAGAATAAATTCAAATGGAACTTGAAAGAAGGTTATGATTTTATCAAAATAGTATTCTATTTTTTAAATTTGAGATTTTTGCATTTACAATGCTATTTTTAAACAATACTAAATAATATACTAGAAAAAATACGACTCGCACCAGATCAATACTCAGACGGGAATCGAACCCGCGACCTTTGGATATCCGGTCCAATGCTCTGACCGCTGAGCTACCGAGTCACTAGTGACATCGTCGAATTTTTCCTAGTATATCCTAAACTCTTACGCTGTAAGCCAGCGTTATTTCACCAATGTGAGGAATTACCTCGACATTCAATTGAAATATCTTTCCAGATATTTTAACAATTGATTAAGATGAAATAGCTATATAATTTTTAAATTTGAGATTTTTGCATTTACAATGCTATTTTTAAACAATACTAAATAATATACTAGAAAAAATACGACTCGCACCAGATCAATACTCAGACGGGAATCGAACCCGCGACCTTTGGATATCCGGTCCAATGCTCTGACCGCTGAGCTACCGAGTCACTAGTGACATCGTCGAATTTTTCCTAGTATATCCTAAACTCTTACGCTGTAAGCCAGCGTTATTTCACCAATGTGAGGAATTACCTCGACATTCAATTGAAATATCTTTCCAGATATTTTAACAATTGATTAAGATGAAATAGCTATATAATTTTTAAATTTGAGATTTTTGCATTTACAATGCTATTTTTAAACAATACTAAATAATATACTAGAAAAAATTATTAGTATTTAGTATTGTTTAAAAATAGCATTGTAAATGCAAAAATCTCAAATTTAAAAATTATATAGCTATTTCATCTTAATCAATTGTTAAAATATCTGGAAAGATATTTCAATTGAATGTCGAGGTAATTCCTCACATTGGTGAAATAACGCTGGCTTACAGCGTAAGAGTTTAGGATATACTAGGAAAAATTCGACGATGTCACTAGTGACTCGGTAGCTCAGCGGTCAGAGCATTGGACCGGATATCCAAAGGTCGCGGGTTCGATTCCCGTCTGAGTATTGATCTGGTGCGAGTCGTATTTTTTCTAGTATATTATTTAGTATAGTATTCTATTGTTAGTCTAGTTGGCCCGAATGTAATTGTTTCAGCTTTAAATCGTTAAAATCTACCTATAATATGAAAAAAACACCCTTTGTAAATAATACCAAAGTTATGATGGAAGATTGCAGTCGAAAGTTAGGTTATACTTGTACAGAATATGATTGATTGTTAAATTTTTAAACAACGCTTAACTAAGATTGATAAGGTTCAGGTGTAAAATGTTCTACGTCCTTTTAAAACCATCACAAAACTCTTTTTACGATGCGGTTGAAACCACTTCAAGCGAATAACCACTCTTTAAACATTTATTTTTTTGTTATGATTTAATTTTTGGTTTCTTGTTAAAGATTTTTTTAAGACAAAATATCAATTAATTCTGTGAATGTCATTACAAGCATACCTACAACCTACAAGCCATATTGATGGGGAGTGAGTCAACTTTGCTAGCGATACACTTCAACGCCCGGAAAATGATTGAAATAAAAACAATAGATTTTCTGTTGTTGTCCGGCCGCATGCGGCCACGCGAGCTAGAGGAAAATTATTCACGCTTAAAAATATATGCAGTGGTTTTGAATGATCCAATTTTACTTTACCCTACCACCCAAGAAAAGGGTGCAAGAAACTGATCAGCGTTATCAAACAATAAGTAAGGCGAAATTATAATTTTTCCAAAATTTGCTCTCTTTCTACTGCACAGAAATATCATTCAAGAAAACAAGAAAACTACTCGTCCGTGCTCTCCGGCGATAGGTGAGCGTCATCACACTCATCACCGAACAGTTTCTCAACTGTGCTTGGTACTATGTATTTCAACATAACTTTTTGATAATATTTTTTTGAATTATAATTTACCTAACTTTTTGCAAATAAAATACATTTCAACACAAACATGTGTTGGGGTTGGGATGCGTCAACTCGGAACACGCCAACACAGTATAAGTATATTAGTTTTGATATATACTGTACCGTCAATAAACAATTTTAACTCGTGTCAGAATAACAATACGCTGCCACTATGTACAGTAATTTAAAAGCTCTTTGTTTTCAACTCTTCCAAATTGAAAACAACTATCGTTCTTTACATTTCACGAATAAATCAATGGAAGGTCCGATTTCAATCTAACATTTCTAAACAAACTGATCTATCAATTGTTCGGCCAATCCCAAATGAATAAGGCTCGTATTCGGTGTGTTAGCCCAGATGGCTTTGGAATAAAGCCTTGTAGAATTACTATTTCATTTAAAAATCAATATGAGCTGAGACCACTATTTAAATATTTTACTTGTAATGTAAAAGATGAAAAGTTATGCACATAACTGCCTAACGTTTGGTAAGTTATGGTTTAAAATTGGAACAAAGCAATTTTTTTATTCAACCATTATAAATAATGTGATGTTTAGGCATGACAAGTACAAGTTGAAGACAAATAAAAAAAACTTTAACTCAGCATTTTTAGATTTAATAAAGTGGAGCATTATGTATAAAAAGAAATTAAGTCATAACTTAGTAAGGAAATTGCATCATAACCATCCATTGCTCTGATAGTACGGTACATGCTCATAACTCTTAAGTAATAATCGTTTCATGTAATCGTAACACGCAATCAATGTTGTGCCCAATGTATCTAAATAGCTTTAGGGATGAAAAACGTAGGAAATATTTAAAAAATAACGAAAATTCATCATCACAAAGGTAATTTCTTTTAGCTTCAAAGAATTTATTTCTCACAAAGAAACATGAAGTTTACATAAAATGAGATAACAAGTTTTACATTATAAATATTTCTTTTGTGTCTAAGGCATCGGATACTTGGCACACACATGCTTTTGAGTCTTGATACAATTGCTTATCTAAGTAATTGTATCAAGACAAAAAAATATAATTATTGTTTTATTAATTATAAAAGATTTTATTTTTAATGTTAGAGGCATTGAAACCGCTTTGTGCTTAAGAACAGCAATTCTTATTTGACTCAATACTGCGGGTGTTTGTTTGGTAACACCCATATAATCCCAAATATGGTATAAGGCAAAGGCGCCCAAACGGTAACGATAGCTAAAATAAATAGTAATAAATATTATTTTGGTAGGTTAAACGGTGAATGTTAATCTCTTAGTCATAAATCATTGCTAGGTCTCCTTAAGAAAAAGTATGGGCACCCCCTGGATAAGGTATCATGCAAACAACTCTGAGAAAAAATATACCACACACTGTATAATATTAAAGTACCTTAACGTTGAAAATATAACATGTAAGTACATATTTTTTGTGAATGTTTTCGCTCCAGCCCTAGCCCAGTTTTGACATAACTCGTCCTCGGTTGTAATGTGGACAGAAGTAGGTCACCGCAATTAGGCCCAGTCGCTTGACATAGTTAAGTTTATCTAACAAATTAATTCACTTATAGCGGATTAATATTTTAATCTGTCCACAATTTACGGAAATTTCATAACTTACAGAATAGTGAAAATCTTGTATGCTAACGTGGGATTACTTTTTTGCAACATGAATAGTAATCTAACATCTCCACGCGCAAATGAATAATTTTCGCTAGTGTGAGTTTATGCGCAAACTATATATTCGTCATCGAAAACTATCACTCTGACTCTATTTTAAACGCATCGAGTGTTTTACCTAAATGATAGCTACTAATAAAGTAAATTACTTAAACTCTTGCGTATGTCTAACAAAAATTGGCATCCAAATGGTTAACCACTTTCCCGGTTAAATTATTATGTTATTGGAAACTGCGTTTACCATAAGGCGTAAGCCACTGGCAAAATTAGTTCCTTTTCCAACGACGTGCCACGTTTTACTAGACAGACTCTAGGCCTACTAGGAGTAATGAACGACATTATATTCCTGTTTGCGCAAATCCTCAGCATATCTCTCAGCATTAATAGATTCGCCATTAAAAGAAATAGCCTATAAGTATTTTGTTTATTTGATGACATTGACCTGCATATATTTACACTGGACAAGCTTATGTCAAACTGTTTTTGTGCCTATTTGATTACCGCCATGTTGGCGCTGTAGGACGTAGCGTGAGCATAGCGTGCGTACATGGTACTAAAGTTTGAAGTCTGGAGAGACCATCACGTCAACCATTTTCATATTGTACGTCAAAATTAGTTCTTTAGACGCACGCTAGTGGCGTTTCAAATAGGCACAAGAACTTTGCTGTCAAATCATACAGACAGCCTGTCCAGTTAAATAAAAAAAAAATTTTTCATGTCAGTGATTTGATGAAAATATCACTGTTGTTTTTTACCACACTTTGTTTCATGTGTATACGCCTTTAGAAAATGACATACTGTGAACATGAGATTTATTTAATTACGTATGCAGTGGTGAAAATAATGTACAAGAGTACATCTTGTTACGGTCAATACTCTATATCGGATGTTGAATATCGGATGTTGACCGTAGGATGCAGGATGAGCGTCCTACGGTCAACATCCGATATTCGTCCTGCATTTACACACATACTGTAACTTATTGAAAGAGTTAAGCACTCTCAATACGAAAACAAGCAGAGTAACGTGCTCGTATTGTTTCTATTCTGATTTCATTGAGAAATATATGGAATTTAATAATTCGTTTTGTTTAGTTTGTTCATTTAATTTCCTACTATGCTATACGTACTATGGGCAACAGCGTCGCTTAAACAGTTAGCAACAAAATTCGTGTATCGCCCCTGCATGAATTAAACGTATGTTGTGACGGCGCGGCGTTCAAGCGATTTTAACCATAGGAGTGGTTAAGCGACGCTGTTGGCCAAAAACCGCAGTGAAAAGAGATCTCTTACATTTTTAGCAAGCAATAAGCCTAAAATAATCATAGGGAGAAACAAAGTAACCCACATCACTCGAATGAATGCTGACACAAAGCAAGAATTTCTTCTTGCTTTGTGTTCAGCAATGTCGAGTCGATGGCTGTTGGGGCGGAAAGGTTCTGGAATGGTGACCACGCAACAAAATATGACAACATCCAGTGGGTATTAGGCCCCTGCAAGATCCATCGATGTGGTAATATAGCAGAAAGCCGCTGGTTGTGGGCAAAACAGAACCTTTCACATCTCCGATCTTCTTGGAGTTTCTTGCAGGAGGATTATGCCCAGCAATGAGTGTGGTGCTGCTGATAATTATGAAACATGACTAACCAAATGATAAAGATGCCATAATAGATAATATATAACCTCCGAGGTTATTGACCCAGCTATCGGATCCTACAGACACAGTAAACAGTACACAGAAACATAGCTGGATGTCCTTTCCCGGTAGAATTGGCACCTATTTGAGCATAGCATAAATGTACCCTACCTCTATTAAAACTACACGTGAATGACTATAAACACATGATTTTCTAGAAAAAACACGATGTTATCCTCTAATGTAAAATACGTAAACCAGTCGTTTCTCACCAGGTACGCTCCATAAGCACCTACAATCACTTTTATTGCATTCGTACGTAACCGTATATTTTGTGCTAACGTTAACACCGCGTTTACGACTTTGTCCTTAATAAATGTAGTTTTAGATCATTCTCTGTTTAGACGGTGATACTAGTACTGATTTTTATAGGTATGTTTTTATGTTTTCTGTAAAATATTGCTGAATTTATGACCATCAGCCATTTTTAATGTCCCCACTGCTGGTACATAGCCATCCTTATGGATGGATAAGGAGGTTGGGCCATAAACCCACCACGCGGGACCAAAGCGGATTGGTGGGTGTTAACGACTGCAAATGCACCCGGAACCAACGGCTTAATGTGCCTTCAGAAGCACGGAGGAGCTCGAGATAGTAAATTTTTGGTCACCCATCCCATGACCGACCCTTGCAAAAGTTGCTTAACCTCCGCAATCGCAGGGCTCAGCGCTAAACCATTGCGCCACCGAGCTCATCGCGGCGGACAAGTAAACTTATTTGGATTAAAACAGTATTTGTCTAAGGTTCTATTAAATAAAAAAATCATAATGCTAAACCCAATTCATAATAAATATCAATAATTTTTTTTCATACAAAACTGTAAATCGTATTTTTTTTTAATTTTGTATTTTGGATTTTCTTATTTATCAGAACCCTAGACAATGAATAACATCACAAGACGAGTTAACTATGCTCAAATTGCAAATCATTTTAGTATTACGTTTGTATTGAAAGTTCACTGTCCGCCGGCCCCTTAATTACCATAATCTTTGCTTGCATTGTTCCTGATTCGAGTTTGTTTCTACTTGGAAATAATAATATTCATTGTGATATAAAGAATTGAAATAGGATAACGCAACTGTAATCGGGTCTTTCAAATTGTTTGAATTGTCGAGATAAAGTCTATCAAATTGAATATCGGTCGGACAATGACATTCAGATACCCTCCAATGTAAGGTCAAAAGCAATTATAAACTGTCCCAGAAGTTATCCTTCTTTATTCACGCTAAGCGGCTGATTTTAAGTCAAAATTTACATCTTCTGAACTGCTCAAGTTTCGATAGACTTTCAAGTAGCTTTTTATTTAAACAAAATCTGAAAAACTAATCAAGAGATCGATTAAAAGGAAATTTTGATGTTTCAATAGCTGTTCTGTTATGATAACTGCTTTTTTTTCTGATACCTATCTGTTACATTAAAAAAATATAGGGTATAAGTATACTTTTATAATTATTAAATCGCTATTATTTATATGCTATCGGTACATAATAAAACCCATGGTATAAATAAACCCGATATTAAAATTCAAAATAAGCCAAAATTTTCGAATAAATACTTCGTTAATAGTAGGTATATGCTTACTTCACGAACCAATTACCGTGATTTGATAAAACAACAAACTAGAACACCAAACTAAATCAAGTAATTCCTAATTGCGACTAACTACTCGGCACATTCGTTCAAGACAATTTCCTAGTTTTAAGTGACATAGAACCGAGTCAACAACAGTCTATCTAAATCACAAAGCGAACTTTGTGCCCCAAAGTTAGACTACTACTAATATGATAAGAGACAGCGAAAGCGGTATACCGGTACAGGTAACAAACTATATGTGTACCTAATGAAAAGAAAAACTGTGTCCTAAATACTGTACAGAGTACACCAAAGCAATTCTTTGCTCATTTTTCATAAAATTGCAATTTAACAGTAAAAAAGAAATCTGCTGAAATTCGATTAAAACTATCTAGTGACTTAGAGCTTCGGGCAATTTTCATGTAAATTCTGTTCCATTTTTAAAGTGCCTAATCATAGATTGTTGGCACGAGTATGTTATTTGAATTGTGACTTATTTTATTTTGAACTTTAAAAATGGTAAACCACATTTCAAAATTGACACATACATTTTGATTTTCGTTATTAATTTTTGTATGAAATAGCAGGTTTTTTTTTCGCTATTTCAGAGTTGGTCCAATAGTAAAAATTGTTCAGTTTGATGGTCCCTATCTACCATATTCGGCAATAGGGGTATTTTTGTAACGCGTTGTATATTAAACATGTGACCTCGCTAACCGCTCTTTACTAAGGTTGACCCCTCTTGCGATCTCCGTTGACCTAGAAAACGAAACTCTTGCCAAGTTTTTCAATAAGAGCTTTTGAGCATTAGTTGATGGGGAAGTTTGCGAGGGGCGTGTGATTGTCACGTCTTGTCAATCCAAGTAATCTGACATTGTTATGTGCCAGTAAATTGCCAAAGAAATAATAATTAATGTAGCATGTACTACCTTGTTATACTTGAGAGTGATAGCACAAATTTTAAAGTCGTTCGATTATAATTGATTACTTTTTGTTGTGTTTAAGTAGGTTTCCCAATAGGTTAAGCGTTTAAAGTCTCACATTGTTGCCATTTTAGGTATAAAAATGTTTGGGCAATGAGAAAAGAGTTGCCATACCTCCTATCTTCAATTCAACTGTTGTTAGTCACTGTTCAACTAACTTTTGCTCGTCCTTATCCGCACTACACAAAGCCTTATATGCAGAGCAGGGCTTTGCTTTACGTGCCTTTACAAAGCCCTGCACGCAGTGGCTTTATAGAACATGACGGTGAATGATTTTAATACTGACATACTGACTAGTGAACTATTTAATCATTATGTTCTAAAGACTTTATTATGTTAGGGGTTTAAGTATTGAATTGCCGTTTTGTATAGAGAATTAGCGTTTTACATACTAACATTTTCTTAATTTATTTAACAACCATGAACAAAACTTTTATGCACAAATGTTTAAACACTCAGCTAACTAATTCTACTTGTTTTGAGTGAAAAATATAAGTATCGGCTAAACTACAACGATATAGTGTTCATTTCTGCTAACGAAAAAAGGAGTCACTTTTAAGATACTTTTTTTAACATTCAGGTAAGAAAATTAGAAGAAATATTTTTATTGCTGATAGTGGGCCGTCATGATCATAATTATAAATAATGACAAATGACTGAAGCATGTTTATCATCCTAGAAGAAATGAGAGCCTGAGTATCATATATGAAATGAGAGTGTGTTAGAAGTCGCCAATTACATACTTTAACCACTATTATTATTATATTTCCACCGCTGATACTACATTTATTTCGACCCACGCAAAACTTTATTCATTTCTATTTCCTATCTTTTCAAGACGTTAAAACAATCGCGAGAGCGGACAAACAGCGCGTAAAGCAAAATTATTTCCTTCTCCAACAATAACTTGTACGCTAGAAGCCATTAGGTTTGCAAACTTATATGAAAGTTGAGCGCTGCCACCGGCCGAGTAAATAGTTAACGACAAGGAAATGAAATAATAAAAAAAACTCCCCTATGACGGTTCTTATTGCGAACACTAGTCCAGAGGGTTAAAGAGCAAATGAGGATTTGAATTTACATAAAGTAAACAACTCAAATAAAGCGAGTGATAAACAACTCAATTTACTGTTAAAGAAAATACAATTCTTTTGATCGTTACTTTCCCATCAACTTGACTGAGTAAGTGTGAATTTTCCCTGTAATTATAAAAAACTATGCTCTGAATGAAAGGAAATTAATATCAGATTAAAATAAAGATATTGCGATATTTCTGTTAACATTGTCAGATCCTATCAGACCCTGCAAAATTTATCCCTAAATGTAAGCTAAAACAAATTGGTGACGTCATACTTTGGTAAAACTTGCTCAAACAGGTTCAACGTGACAAAAATATTAAGAAGTCTTCCTTTACTCATTTTATTAAGTAACTTTCCAGTCACCCTCACAAATAAAAAAACATAGTTTAACAATTTTCTAGTTTTATTTTTCTTTTAAAGTTAGCACGATTGCGCAAATCGTGCTTCACACCTCTATCAATATTAGTTGTTCAACGAGTACAGTACTAAGCACGTATCTTGAATTTTTTTCGACGGAGTGGGGATAAGTTCGCGCATGTGTTCTTGTGAGCGACCAATAGCGCGAGCCCCTCTCCCGCCGCCCGCGCCCCTCACCGCTACGCATACCCAAAATACGCGTTTCGCGCAATCCCCACCCGATTTCAAGTTGTATGCCTCGTACTGTAAGCAAAGTTATTTAACACTCACTGTGTTCAGTAGTATACATAAAAAAATTGCTGTCGTGTGAAGCATACAACTTTTCTACCAGCGAGAAAAGTCGCAGCAAAATCGATTTTTGCTTAAATCCTTACTAATATTATAAATGCGAAAGTCCGTTTGTTTGTTTATTTGTTTGTTTGTTTGTTACGCCTTCACGTCTTAACTACTGAACCGATCATCATGAAATTTTACATACACGTTGTCAGGGGTACAGAGAAGGACATAGGATACTTTTCATCCCGAAAAAAAGTATTGTTCCCGAGGGATAGCAAAAAAACTTTCCGCGCAGACGAAGTCGCGGGCGGCAGCTAGTAGTAAATAATTATCAACGAAAGTACTAAATATGGCTGCTGTACCTACATTTAGTTAGTAATATAAGACCGAACTGAATTATAAAATACAGAATCAAAGAAAATATCTTCGAAATGCGAATTTTTCAACAGCATCCTTTTCATATTGGTTATCAATACCTTAAGATATAAAAAATATTGATTTTAATCAAACAGAATTTAGTTTTGTACCAACAATGAAAATAAATATTTAATGTATCTCGAATTAAGTTATTGAATCTTCAAGTAGGAGTAAACTGATATCAAAATAAATTGCATTCTGTCTTTTATTGAATTAAATTATGAACCTAATATTATCTTTATAGAGTCGCATATTTCAAATCTCAAAATAATAGGTATTTTGATAAGGTAATTGAGTAAGTAAATTTAAAGGTAATTTAATAATATTTGCAAAACTTATTATTTTACCTACTGAAGAATTAATTTTAGCCATATGACAGAACACTGTCTTGATAATATTGTTTTTATTAGCTTCTTACTTCAGTAGGTATTTATAGTCATCATTGACCGAGCGAGCGCGAAGCGCGAACGAAGCGTCTCTGCTTCAGCTTGGGCAAAAATTGTTTCGTATGTCTTTCCTTCCGGATGTTCTTTCCGTATATTCTCGTCTACAGGTTGCATTTCTCAACCATTTCTCGTGAAATTTTATGAGCAGGTTCGATAATTATATAGAATTTTTCAGTCGAATCAGTTTTTCGATTTTTTTCTAAATGGAGATATGTAAAAAAAACCGGTCAAGAGCGAGTCGGACTCGCGCACCGAGGGTTCCGTACAATCATAAATTATATTTGGATATGTTACTTTAGTACAGTCTTTAAAAAAGAAGGATAAACGGCGGACAGCTGGAAGGGCTAACAGGCGGACAGTCAATTTACAAATCTTAACCACAGCTGCTTATAGTGACTGAAAAACCTTTCAGCCACTCCACATTGCAAACTATTTATATTACTAAGTAGGAACTTATTCTTCGTTTATTCGTACGGCAAATAGTAGGTATAGGTAATTATATTAGAACCAGGGTCAGCGCCATCTCTTGACCGATAGTAGAACTATTCTTTATTCTTAGGTCATTACCATCTCTGGGCCGATAGTGGAACTAATTTAATCAGCGCCATCTATTGACTGGTAGTGGAACTAATGATTTTTTGGTTATTTTATGAATTTCAAAAAAAGTGTGCTATATTGAGACATCGTTTTATTTTTCCTGTAATCTTTGTATAAACTACTATCACACAGAATTATTTCAGATTTTTCGCTTTGCAAACTTCGGAGATAAGGGGGGGGGAACGGTATTTTTTTTTACATTTATCATCATAAGTCGAAAACTATGGGGCCTAAAACAAAAAAAAAATATTGAAAACGTGCAAACGGCGCTCTTTCATATGATACCCCACATGCCCTAGTAGCCTCACTTAAAATTTTTAAGACCCCTTTTCAGTCCCTGTTGTAAAATAGTTATTTGTTATACAAGAGAGCAAAGTCATTTTTTGCTGCGAGTGCTGACTTTTAAATTACGAACTAGCGAAGTAGTCTAGAATTGAATCACGAGCGTAGCGAGTGATTCTAATATAGACTACTGAGCACAGTGAGTGATTTAAAGGCACGAGACATCCAAAAATTTGCTCTCGTGTTAAACATACAACTTTTCACCTCTACCAGCGAGAAAAGGTGTTAGAAATTAAAAAAGCACTTTGCCTCACGTTCGCAGCAAAATTCGATTTTGCTGCGAGTTTTTGGTCAAAAAGCACTTTGCCTCACGCTCGCAGCAAAAGTCAATTTTGCTGCGAGTTTTTACGCGCCAAAAGCACCCTTTTCGTGCTGGAGAGGTGAAAAATGTATTTATTTTTTTATTTATTTCTTATTTGCTAAATAGTTGGGCAAATATCATCTTAAACTATTCCAAATTTCAAGTTGATACCATTAGTCCTCGAGATATCCAGCTGTGACAGACAGACAGACAGACTGAGTCACACCATAAGGGTTCCTTTTTTACCATTTTGGTACGGAACCCTAAAAACACATTTTAGCCGTTTCGAAAAACGATCAAAATGTAACAAAACTTTTTGTTAGCAGTGTAAGCGTAACCGCTCACGGACGACTTTTTGTAGCTGCGATAATCGCGGCGTTAATCGCGGCGATAATCGCCCGCAGGATGACACGACAAAGGTTTTACTTAGCAGCGACAAAAAAGCGCCGCGATTATCGCAGCTGCAAAAAGTAGCTCGTAGGCGTTTACGTATAGAACTCCGTAAGTTCTAATCTCATCGACAAAAAATCGCTCAGCGATTAATCGCCCGTCAGCGGGGACGCTTAAGCAAATTTTGTTTTTTTATTTTTAGAAGGCTCAAAAGTTCATAAATCAAAACATTTCTGGCCAATATTCGAAATTTGAAAATATATAAGGTTGTGACTTTGAAAACCTAGGACTGCGTATATTATTTGCACAGTATCGATACTTATTAATTGAAAAATCGAATACTTATCTATTCTGTGTTATTTGAAAAACATACCTTTTGAGCTACTTTTTAACGCGAGGTCTACAGCTCACGGAGCCACTAGTTTGACAAATAATTAACATCTGAAAAAATATTAAAGATACTCGTACGTCCGAAAAATGTTACTTACCTTTCTTGGCAGTCGGTGCTTAAAAATTGTTTTCAAAACCAATATCAACTAGTGATATCTGGTGAGCATTAAAATTGTAACTTATTGACTAAGCTGCTCGAGCCTTTTAAAACAATATAAAGCTAAGATGGGGAGGTATTTAGCCTAAATAATGTAGTCCCTTTAAACCCTAGATTAGCGTCGCCTAACGAGCAAAACCTAACGTCAGTGTTTTGTGCGTCCACTGTTTTCTGTATCCATTTGCACAAATTAAGGGATGGAATATTTTTGTCAATCCATATATTAGGATCATTAAGTTGACTTGATTAAAAGTACTAAATTGTATTACTAATAATAAGTGATGTACCAATATAAATTAAGCTTTTAAAGTGAATTCCATAAGAATAATCCAACGTTGTTGATTGAGTTGATTTTTCGTTTCAATTTAAAACTTCTTTTACTCTACTACTGATTTTAAATTGGTTTATTCAATTTATTAAGCTGAAATCAGCTTAGTTGAATTACTAAATCAATCACTTATTTTGTTCAATCAGCTGTGTTATCGATATATAGCAGCCCTTGATGCCAAATGATTTGCTAAAAACTGAAACATATTTTTATTAATCAAGTCTAAATAACGTTTTTTTTTTCTTCAAAATAAAGGTGCTAGAGTCTGTCTAAAAAGTCTGTTTACATGAGAAATTTTTAAATTATTTATAAAAGTTTATACTGGTAACCCTGTTGGTGCTGTCAAAATACTAATTGTAAACATATTTATTTCTTGATTTATTTAGATGGGTATTGGTAAGGTGGTTAGGGATTTAGGTAGGTAATTAAATTACCTTTGAAATTACCCATGTAAACAGACTTTTTAGACAGACTCTATCTATAAGATTGTGTATTTATTTTTCGACTAAATTTACAGCGTAGTAAGGGCGGCGTTGTCGTAATTTATTATCTGTAGGGACAAAATTAGCGAACTTGTAAAAAGTAATTGGTATGCCATGCAAATTGGCCTCTCTCAGGACTTTTCAGTTACGGTCAAGTATCCAAACTGTTTTCGATGTAAATTAGACCGAATCTATTCTCCTGCGAGAATACATTTTGTCGTTTTAGAAAAAAGCGAGGTTGTACTGATCAATAATATGTTTTGTTTCTGAAAATATCGAATTCAGTTTACAACAAACAACAACGAACAAAGTATCTTTTCATTTAATTTCCTTTGCTATTTAAAGTTAAAGTCTTGCTATCAAAGTTCGCACATCTTTTACATAATAGGAATGTTGACCATTTTTTATACTTTTTTATGACTTACTTCTCTGTTCATTCAAATACGAGAAACTTTCAGCTATATTTAAAGTTTACTCGTATATAGCATTCTGAGCCATGTCCTAATCTCGGAGTGTTGTATGCAAGAGTGAGTACATTGACCCCTTAAAATTTTGTGCACTATTTAAGAAGGACCTTATATAAACAATATATTTAATTTTTGGTACTATCCTTGCGAGTATCTTACTATTTCTAAATTATTACACAGAAACCAAAGAATAAACATTTTCTAAGGTTGTTGATTAACTAACAAAACTTTACGAGTTTTCAACTCACAACTATTGCTTGCATTATCTGTTAAATTAAAAAACACATTCATGTAACAAACAAAAAATAGCAGTAGTTTCTCAACTATTTCGCAAAGCCAAAAAATTCTTGTACGTTATAAATCTTAGAAACTCTTAAAGCCGGTCCACATGGCACGTTGAGTCGGTCGTCGCAACGCAACGTATTAATGAGTAGAGCTGGTCCACACGGAGCATTGCGTTGTCGTAACATAAATATACCGGGTCATGTATTCATCATCCAAATTTTGAGGATTTGTTCAGTTCATGAAACCGAACAACTTTCTCTAAGGAACACATGGCCAAATAATATGTAAAAAAAATCGACTATTCACACAAATCACGTGATCAATTTAGTATGGGATGACCAATATTTTGTGGCGAAATTCGGCACGTATCTTAGAGAAAGTTGTTTAGTTTCACTGACTGGACACGTCCTTGAAATTTGGATGGTAAGTTCCGAATGACCCGATATGTGTGCAAAATATTTGCGTTGCGCCGACGCAACGTTCCGTGTGGTCTGGCTCTAGTTATCAACTACAACGTCTTGCAAGTTTCCTTTTGCAAATTAGTAATTTTTAAAATAAAAACTAGTGTGGCACCTCGTTACTATAACGGATTAATTAACTATTTATTTATTTATTTATATACTCTTCATTCTATACACAGAAACAAACAAACAAGCAGTATATACATAAAGGAGACACACAAATGACAGCCTTATCACTAAAAAGCGATTTCTTCCAGACTATGTCTAAATAAATAATACCACTCATCCCACCGACTGACAATTGCCGAAGTCAATTGCCAAATTATTTTACTTTTTACACTATTTATGAATTAGGTATGTCGTTAGTTAAAAAGCTGTGCGTTAAAGAGTTGCTTAGGTAGGTATAATATAGATGTTTAAAGAAAAACGGGAAACCAAATTTTTCACAAATGAAAAACACAGGAAAATTTTCCTTGATAAAAACTTGTAAGTTTTGATGGCATTTCGTGAAAAAAGAATCATATTTTCGACTAATCCGTTGAGCGCGCTCTGACGGGAGCACTAACATAGTAACAGCGTGCACTTTTTGAAGCGAAATGGAATTCTTGCCAATTCCCTTTTAACCAGGAACGTTTGTTTAAAACCAGATGATATCCGGTCACAATATATATTTTTCAGCTATTTTTTACCCGCGGAAATTTCAGAATCCTATGATCCTGTGAAAATTTTACAAACACTTTCACATTTATATAAACACTAGTTGCCGCCGGTGACTTTGTTACTTCTTTTCTGGATGAAAGGTATCCTATGTCCTTTTCTGTACCCCTGACAAAGTGTTTGTAAAATTTCGTGATGATCGGTTCAATAGTTATTACGTGAGGGCGTAACAAACAAACCACAGATAACAAAGAAACAAACAAACAAACGGACTTTCGTATTAGTATTAGTAAGTATACAGTTTCCATTCTATTAAAATAAGACCCGAATTATATTTTAATATACTTGCAAAACTGATTTATGGATTTACATGGGCTATAAATAACAGACTGATTGCTCTTCAGTGTACGCATAGCAACCGAAATAAAATATTCAGGGGCAAAGCGACGTGGATGTTAAGGACACAGTATCCTAAACTAACAAAAGACGTATCTGAGCGATCGAACAAGACCCTGGAAACACTTAGTCATTTATATACGAGTACATGAAATACATATACTATGTATTAAGATTGAGAGTAAAGTTTTCTATTTCGTCACACAGAAAGAATCAATTTCTTAATTTCTAAAGTTTATTAACACATGGGTATTAGGAAACAAAACGGCACAAAATTCGAAGCATCAACATCAACATAGATACGACATCGTATCATTTTCATATACGATTCTATTCCAGATTTCAGTACCTCTAGTCTAGCACGAACATATGTCGAGAAAAAAACGCGCGTCAAAGTACTCGATAGAGTAATTTTCTATGGGAAATTTCATTTCAATCGCCAAAAAACGAAGTGAGATTTCCCATAGAATAAGGTAGAGAATTACTCTTAGTACTTGTTGCTAATTGTATTGTATTCCTCATGATCCACAAAAGCTCATAACATGTTTTTTAATAATACAAATATAAATATTGTAAAGCTACACATACGCCGTATAGGCACACAAACTTCCACCCAAACCTATTACAAGCTTCTCAAAGGAGTCGGCGTGGTTGCGTCGTCGTTTCATTGTCATTTCCGAAACCAGTCTACAATATGAGAAACTCTAGAAGTTGGATCGCGACAATTTCCATTTATATGGCCGTCATAAGCCATGTTCCGCGGCTTTGTCTGTAATATTTCACAATAGCCAACCAACTTATTCACCACATATCTAGCTTTTGAGACTCCGAATATTCATAACGTTCTGTTAGCTTTATTGTTCTACTTCTTTCAAGACTCAGTTCATCATGGTAGCTTATTTTCAATGGATGTTGCTTTTAACTTGCAAAATGTACACTGAATTTATTTGCACTTTTAATTGAAATGCAAGCTTTGTTAACGTAATCCTCTTAATAACTGGTTTAAATTAATAAACGGGAGAGGATATTTAGTTGAAATTTTAAAATCCTTGGAAATGTTTGTATTGTTTGATATTACTGAATTACAATAAAATGCAAAAGGCACTGACAAATAAGTTCTTGACACGAGTTAAAACATCTCATGTACTGAACACAGACATATACTATTTTATAACTAATAATATTCTATTTAAATATTGCTAAAATCACAAACTTTGTTCCGATTCCTAAGTTAATAGCTTTGTGTAGTTTGTACGAGGGCAGTTTGATATGTCCGTGACTTTAAGGTTGAATACAATATTTTTTTCATAATTCAATTTTCCTGTCTTAATTTAGAACTCTTTGCTGAGCTTAAGCTGTTTCATTTTTTAAATTGGCGCGAAATTAAAAAAAAATGGAAGGATTTATGCAAGTGAGGTCGGGATATTCTTTTATAACGGAGAAAAACGAATTTTGCGTATTGATAAAATACTACTTTTTACGTGGTAAAACCATTAAGCAGATGGAGGATAAACTGAAAAATATTATGGGGACTCTGCTCCATCTCATGGAATGGTTCATAAGTGGTTTACTGAATTTCGTTGTGGTCGTACCACCACAACTGTCGCCGACGGCCCAGGAAGGCCGATTGAGGTCACCACTGAAGATATTGTTAGCAAATCCACGACATTGTTATGGCAGACCGTCAAGTGAAGATACGCGAGATAGCTGATGCTATTCACATCTCTACCGAACGAATTTTTCATATTTTGTATATTCTCGGCATGAAAAACCTTTTTGCAAGATGGGTGCCGCGTTTGCTGACAGTCGGCCAAAAACGAACTCGTGTAACAACTTCTAAACAATGCTAGGTTTGTATAACCGCAATCCAAGTGATTTTTTAGTCGGTACGTAACACTTGACGAAACGTGGGTCCACCATATACGCCAAAGACGAAGCAACAGTCAAAACAGTGGACTTCTACCGGTGAACGTGCCACGGGGAAGGCAAAAACTGTTTGTTCGGCTGGTAAAGAGACGGCCACTGTCTTTTAGGACAGCAAAAGTGTTATTTACATCGATTTTTTGGAGAAAGGCAAGACAATTACTGGAGCTTACCATGTTGCTTTGTTGGATAGATTCAATATAGAGCTGCTGAAGAAAAGACCGCATCTAGCAAAGAAAAAAGTTTTATTTCATCACGACAATGCTCCGGCCTACTCGTCGGCAACCGCAACATCAAAACTTGTGGAATTGCGATACGACCTATTGCCACACCCCCCGTTTTCACCAGATTTGGCCCCGTGTGACTTTTTCCTCTTCCCAAACATGAAGAAATGTTTTGGTGGATAAAGATCTTCATCCAAGGAAGAAGTGATAGCTAAAACAGGAGCCTATTTTTCAGGGTTTGATAAAAACTATTTTTTGGATGGGTTGAAGAAGTTGGAACATCGTTGGTCGACGTGTATAGAGCTGAAAGGAGATTATGAAGAAAAATAAAACAAAATATTCTTTAAAAATTTTTTTCTTCTTCACAAAGTCACGAACTTATCAAACCACCCTCGTATGTAGGTAGTTAAAGCACTTGGAAGTTTGACATAATGACAGTACAGTCACCCGTGCTAGTAAGTATAATATGTTACCGTTAAAGTACGGAATCCGTTAATCTGTTGATTAACTAGTGAATCTGCAGATTAATTGGTCGAGTCAGTTAAAGTGCGAAATACAATGAGTGAAATAGCCAAGGCTTCAGGAAATTTAAGTAAAAGACCTACATTGAAAGTTTATTTTACAAAAACTTTGTTACTGACGCTTCGCCGGCCGCTCCCGCGGCACGCTCGCTCCACTCGCTCGGCTCGCACGTTTTGGTCGCAATACTAACCTAACCTAACCTAATGAACACTTTAAGACTTTTCCCTGGGGGGCTACCCCCCCGTCCCCCCTCCCCCCGCTTTTATGTCCAACCCTTTTATGTTATTACACATTTTCTTCAATAAAAGAACCTGTTTCCGGACTTTAACTGATCTTTGGTCGTTAATCTGTAGATTAGCTTGGGAATCTGCAGATTACCTAGTTAAAGTACGAAATAAAACATTTTTTCGCACATTAACTGATTCGACCAGTGAATCTGCAGATTAGGTGATTTCCGCACTTTAACGGTGACATATACAGTGCCTTTGGTCTTGAACTAGCGATAATTTAAAGGCGTGTAATACACCTAATTTTATTGACAAAAACACCCACATGTTGGGGTGTATCCCCACTCCTGTTGGAATGGCCGCCATTTTAAATTTGACTTTTTATTTTAGATGACCCTGCAGAAAAATATTAATTTCTCCGGATTTAGAAGTCCTACAGTTATAACAAAAATATTGTTTGAAAGCTAATAATATCACCTAGTAATTTAAAAATAAAATGTTCAAATTTTTGATTTAAATACGTCATAAAAAATTACTGAAATAAAATTTTATACGAAATTTGTGCGATTTTTTTGAGTTTTTATTACATTTCTCAAAAACTAGGACATTAATGTCCATTTTTTTTGCACTATTCAAATACACAGGAATATTATCTACAAAACGGTTTTAAAATTTATTGCTCTATGTTGCATATTTTGAGAGTTATTTTTGTTTGAACTATGACCCTTACGTCACCAAAAAATGATTATTTTCGAAAATGGACATAATTACAAGCATTTTGAACATATTTTAAATTAGGTTGATAATATTATCTGAATACTAATTTCATCAAATGATAAAATCTAGTTTTTAGGAATTTTGTATTTTTTTTTTATTTTCGAAAATAACCATTTAGTACTTGTAAGGGTCATATTCAAACATCAATAGCTCTCGAAATATGCAACATAGAGCAATAAATTTTTAAGTCGTTCTGTAGATAATATCCCTGTGTATTTGAATAATGCAAAAAAAGTGAACATTAATGTCCTAGTTTTTGAGAAATGTAATAAAAAGTAAAAAAAATCGCACAAATTTCGTATAAAATTTTATTTCAGTAATTTTTTATGACGTATTTAAACCAAAAATTTAAACATTTTATTTTTTTAATTGATAGATGATATTATTAACTTTTAAACAGTATTTTTGTTATAACTGTAGGACTTCTAAATCCGGAGAAATTAATATTTTTCTGCAGGGTCATCTAAAATAAAAAGTCAAATTTAAAATGGCGGCCATTCCAACAGGAGTGGGGATAGACCCCAACATGTGGGTGTTTTTATCGATAAAATTAGGTGTACTACACGCCTTTAAATTATCGCTAGTTCAAGATCAAAGGCACTGTATAATATAGTGAAGGTATTTGTAGGTACTATACACGGTGTCCCAAAACGATAAACTATATATCAATATTTAAAGTTCTTTCCTTTCTAAAGGTAGGAAATTTTATTTGAGAAGATTGTATTTTGATTTTAAAATTAATTGGAACTGCTATCAAAGATTTTTGAAAAAAAAAACAGGAATCGAACCTACCAAATGTGAAAAAACAATATTTTATTTTTATGACACCGATCGAACGGGTTAGGATTATTTTTTCTTGAGTAACACAGCATCTTAAACAAAGGAAGACCATGTAATTTAACATTTAATTTTTTATTATTAGGTATTGTATCAATTTATGTACTTATCGCATCTTATGCGATTGAAAAAAATTTTTAAACGCAGTTCCAATTATTTTTAAAAACAAAATGAAGTGATCTTTCTGTATATCCTACATTCAACATTTAAGGTACTCCCTCCGTGTGGCAACGTTTTGGGCATCCTGTATATTAGAATTAAAGAGCAAACAGAAAACGGCTAACATTATTTAGACAACGATAAGCATCTAGAAGTAAAAGAACAAAGAGCACCCCATAACTATTACGTTAATGGCCCGTTTTCAGCAATACGACGTCATTTTTTAAGGCAAAACAAAACGCTACAAGACAAATTAACATACAAATAGTGGAGCGGAATCCCTGTGATGTGGCTGTAGCTTTTAGCGCGATTGCAGAGGAATGGAATGCAAATCATATTTTAAAAGAGGATTTTATTTATTACTAAGCTGGTCGGTATTATTCGTAACGGTTTCGTACTGGAAAAAAATAGTAATCCGTCTAATCTCTTCGCTCATAATATATGTTATGTGATATCTTTTTATACTATTGTGAGTAGGGTCGTCTTTTTAATATGATTTATAATGAAACTTAGTTCAGTTACTGCAGCATGGAAAATATAATGTAATGTGAAGAAAGTACATCAACAAACTTATGCGTTTTTTCACTCGTACCACACACCACATTGCAACGATCGAAAATGATCGAGCAGTGATTTCTTCTGAATTCTTGAGAGTGTCTGAAGAGTTGGAATCACGTATTCTTACTTGGTCTGTGGTTGGAATTAACAAAAGTACTTTTTAGGTACAAACGACCGACGGCGGCGTTATCACGTAACATCTTGACCTTGAGACCGTCTTTATGCCCTACGTAATAAAAGTTGTTTTTGCAGTACAACTGTTACATTTGTCTGAGGTTGTCCGCTTGGCTTCGCGTCGTGTCTTCAAAAACACCTATGCCAAGAATGATCTTCTATATCTGTCTCATATGTGGTATACATATGGGATTACAAACATCATATATATTTGCTGCTAATCCAAGAAGTAGAACCCACTATATCTTCCTCTTTAATAATTTAGGAGTCCTTTTTATTGTTCTAAAATTTATATCCCAATCCCGCACCGATGTCGTCTAGACCACATTTATCGTTAATAAAATGTAGATTTGGAAACTCGTTCCGATGTTTTATAGGTGAATCCACTTCACATTAAGACCATTTTTATTGTAGAATAGTGTAGCATCCACAGACCATACAGGAATACAAGTAGTAGCATCACTAGTTATTGTAGGTAGTTGATTAGTTTTAGCGTTGCAAATCTACAAAATGGATGAGATAATACTAAAGGACAGTAGTACCTGGATCATTCTTCAGACCCGTCAAATCCATTGGCAGGTACCCAGTTCAAATAATATATGTACCTACATTGATGGTATACAGAAAATGGAACACGCTACATAAGCATTTTAATTTGACGCGCCTGACGATTGACCCACCATGGGTTTTTTTATGTATGAAATATTTTATTCGGCTTACGTTACCTTTGTCCTTTCCTCAATCGATTTAGATATTCACCATCTAAAACGTTAAGGTATAAATTGAATTGGAGTTTGATAGTTTTAAATATTTTCCTATTCTACCCTCCAAATCGTGTGCACATAATTAATGGGCAAATAAAAAAGACATAAGCATAAAATAGTTTGTCTCTTTCATCGGATTCGATATGGTGTTTGAGTGACGAGAACAAAACACTGCCTATTCTAAGCACTAGCCTTATTGAAATCTAGGTTAAGAGTTCATGAAATACTATGGCTTACAGGTACTTATTAAAAAAAAATGACTATTTTAGTTTTTAACATTCATGGGAGTTATGGTTCGTATTTTGTCTTCCAAGGAGAGAATCAGAAACTCGCTTATCCACCAAAACTCTTCTAGTTAAAAGTTATAAACGCTGCAAAGGCAGACCGTTTGAAAGTTTGATTGTCTATTAAAAACCTTCAAGATACCTTTGACGTGTCAAAAAAATATCTTAAGTTTAAAAACTCTTAAACCTCCTGCTTGTTAAAAAGTCTGCAACATTTTTGTAGAGTTCTTGGGAAGGCCGGCATTTAGTTTCGCATAAAAAGGTAGATTTTTTTTACTATCTGTATCACTAAAAGTTTCTTAACTGTAACGTTAACAAAGTTTGAGACTAAAAAACTTATTCTCAAACTCTACAAATGAATTTTTGAGACTATGTTATGTTTAAAAAAATGTGGTGAATGTCTATGGACTACATAGGGATGTGTATCAAATCTGAGATACACAGCCCTATGTAATCCATAGACGATAATCATACATATATATGAAGTCCAGAAAAATAAATAAGAGAACTCTTATATTACCATATTACCCTAAATACCCAGCCGCAGTTGCGTAATGGACGAATACTAAGCACTGCTTACTATGAGCCTGCAGCATCTCCGGGCAAAAAGAGGATTTATTGAGAAAATACTGGCACGATATGCCGATTTATGACTGCATCGTTATTTTATTTACGTTCTACGAATATACCACAAAATATTATGTAAACAGAAGAGCCGCTTGGAGCAAATATCCATTTTCACGCACGCACACCAGTACAAGGCAGTCTCGGGCAGTTTTGGAACACAAAATAGAGAGACTAATAATTATAACAACCACGCACAGCAGATGAACTAATTTTGAAACAATTGACGACATTGCTGCCCTCCTTATTGCAAATGCAGTACTTGCAATTTGGCGGTTTCGAGATAAACGCGGGAAACCTATTTTTTGATATCTATGCAACAAGTCTATGTTATATAACATTTAAGTCTACCTAAAAATTAAGAAAAAAATCAAGCTTTCTATTGACATATTTTTTCTTTTACTTTAACGGTGTCCTCTAAATAAAATGCGGAATACTGCATTTTTATCTACCATTTTGGGATTGTGGGCATTACTATCACTAAGGCCAAATGCAGTATCTGTGTTTATTACTGCAAAATTACCTAGCACGTGTTAAAAACTGCGTTTCTAACTAGCAATTATGTACTATTTTCATGCATGGTACTAGTTAAAAGTGTTGGCTTCTGATACTTAAGTAGTGAAGAAACAAAATAAAACGAATTTTTGGTAGGTAAACAAAATAAAACAAATTATATATCGTCGCTTCATTCTTCAGATATTATTTACCACGTAGTTCCCCTAACCTACAGGGTAACGATACGCACATTTAGAGATTCCTTTGCTTCTCTTTTTTTTTTTTTTTTACAACACTATTTCGTTGCTCCCTCCATACATAATCAACGGTTACTATTCGTCATTCCTTTTTCGTGCGCGGTAACGATCGGACGTGTGCTTCAAAATTAGTTCAACCGTTTTTTTCCTCTATAATGTCAAAACGTAGTGCAGAGGAAAGGATTGAACATTATCAACGGAAGATAAGAAAGCTTCAAAGGAAGCAAATAAGATTTAGTTCTTCATCGTCTGATGCAGAAATCAATAACTGTAAGTACCCTCTTTCATATAACCTTTAATTTATTACCGGGAGGTTGCCCGCGATGGTAACACGAAGGTGCTTTAAACCAAGAGATTGACCATGATGTCAATACAATGGTAAAAAATCGGCAATTTTATTGTTTCATTTCATTTCCTATTTTAAATTATCGAGCCTGGAGGTTGTTCGAGATAACAACACGAAGGTATTTTATACACATACAAAAAGTATCGTGGTTATGGGAAAAAATAAAACAATTTTTATTTTTTACACTTTATTAACATAGTCCTGTTGTTTACAGGCACTGAGGTTGTTCCTTCACCGCTGATTGCCTCACCAAATGCCGAAGAACACGAGCTTGTACATTTACAAGATCTCGATACATTGGAAACATCGCCTCAGGTGGAAACCAATGCAACCACAGAAGAAGTGGCCAATACGGCTGACGTTCCCATCACGGATGAACCTGTGACTACAGTTTCCGAACCTGAACCCAATTTAGACCCCAGTATCTTGGCGGCTCTTGGTGAGATAACGGACGACTCACCGGATTTTGGGGAAAAAATCCATGAAAGCCTAGCAAAAATTTTCACACCCATACTTAAAAAAGGGATACCGAAAGAAAATCGTGACAAGATACTCAAAGAGTATCTTATCCCAGAAAATTGTCCACTTTTAAAATCTCCGACTTTAAATCCGGAAATGTTGGCAGCCATTCCAGAAGCAGGTAGATACCGTGACAAGAAAATGTCAGCGGCACAACAACAATTAGGGTTAGGTATTACGGCAGTAAGCAGGGGCTTAAATGTGTTAATTACAAAAGATAATAAGGTAGATGCAATCAAATTCATTAGTGACGGGTGTCGTATCCTTTGCGACCTCCACCTGCAAAATACTGATACCAGAAAAAGATTTATCACCCCTAGTTTGGATAAGTCCTTCTTGCAACTTGTGCAGGTTTCTGACAGAGACGAGACTCTGTTTGGAAATAAACTTTCCGAAAATATAAAGGCTTCCAAAGCCATAGTCACACAAAGTCACCAAATTAAAAAGAATGTGACAGTTACCTCGAAACCATCCGCTCCTCAGACTTCAACCTGGAACAACAACCAGGGAAACAGGCAGGGCCCTCCCCGTTTCCAACCAAACAGGGGGGGGCGTGGAGGGATGAAGAGGCCCTACCAACGATCGACGATACCACCACCTGCACCGCCGCCACCGTCGAGATACAACCAAGCGAAAGTTCGGGGAACAACTCGGCAGCAACAACAACACCATTAGTACAGGTACATGCTGGAAACCTTCAAAATTATTTTAAATGTTGGCAAAAAATAACGAATAACCCCCTCATTTTGCGTTGGGTTAAACACGGCATAGACATCCCGTTTAAAAGTGTGTTTAATCAAACTCAGGTTACACATACAAATTTTTCAGAACAAGAAAAACAGGATATGCAATTAGCTATAAATAAGTTATTAGACTTAGGAGCTATATCAGTTTGCGAGCCGGTATCGGATCAATACATATCAAAGATCTTTTTAGCACCAAAATCAAATGGTGAAAAAAGATTTATTTTAAACCTTAAATCCTTGAATCGATATATTAAAAACTCGCATTTTAAAATGGAAGATTATAGGACTGCTTCCAAACTTATTTCCAAAGACTGTTACTTAGCAACAATTGATCTTAAGGAAGCTTATTTATTGGTGCCAGTTGACTCAAATTACCGAAAGTATCTTCGATTTCAGTTCGTAAATGTTAACTCTAAATTAGTAACTTACGAGTTTAATGCAATGCCCTACGGCCTTTGTATTGCACCGAGAATTTTTACAAAGATTTTGAAGGTGGTCGTTCAATACTTAAGAAATCAAGGATTCCAGTCGGTTATTTACTTGGATGACATTCTTTGTATAGGTAGCGATTATACGGAATGTATGAATAATGTAAATAGAACTTTACAAATATTAACATGTCTTGGTTTTGTTATTAATTATACGAAAAGTTCATTGCAACCTAAAAACGAATGCAAATATTTAGGCTTCAATTTTAACTCAAAACAATGTACAATTTCATTACCAAATGATAAACGGACTAAAATTGCACAATTACTCGAAAAGTTTTCTCTCCTACCCCCATGCACCATCAGAGAATACTCGCAACTCATAGGAGTACTAATAGCCGCTTGCCCAGCAGTTAAATATGGCTGGTTGTATACAAAGATATTAGAAAGACAGAAATACCTAATGTTAAATAAAAATAACTACAATTATGAAAGCAAAGTTATCCTTCCATCATGCATTTTAGAAGACCTAAACTGGTGGAAGAATAATGTTCACAAAACTTATAATAACTTAGATTCAAATGACTTTACTTTAGAAATTTTTACGGATGCTTCATTGACTGGATGGGGCGCATCTTGTAAAAACGGTCGTGTACACGGGGCATGGACGGAAAACGAACAGTCTTTTCACATAAATTACCTGGAACTGTTGGCAATCTTTTTTGCTTTAAAAACGTTATGTCGGAACATGTCAAATTGCGCAATTTTATTAAGAATTGACAATACCACTGCTTTGAGTTACATCAATCGTATGGGGGGAATACAATTTCCCCATTTAAATGATTTGGCTAGAAAAATTTGGCAATGGTGCGAAAATCGCAATATTATGCTGTCCGGATCTTACATAAATACTAAAGACTATATAGAAGCAGATTTTGAATCAAGAAAAATAAATCCAGATACTGAGTGGGGTTTGTCACCCCAAGCGTTTACCAAAATTACAAAGCGATTCGGCCAGCCTGATATTGATTTATTCGCATCCAGAACTAACGCGAAGTGCGATGTATATGTGTCCTGGCTGCCCGACCCAAATGCCTTGTGTGTTGATGCATTCACTATTCACTGGAATATTAATTATTTTTATGCCTTCCCACCTTTTGCCATAATTTTAAAATGCTTACGCAAGATCATTAATAATAATAATAATAATAAGTTTATTTCATTAAGTAAGTAATTTACAGTTTTATTAGCTTAATTAAACTAGGACTAACAATATTAACATAATTATGTATCTGCTGCCGAGCTAGGCGTAAGCCTGTATTACGGCATACAGCGCCAGACCCCTCGAACATGATCATGTAAGTCCAATTTTTTAGAAAAATTACTTTAAATTAAACATTTAAAATATAATTAAAAAAAAAAAAAAGTTATGTTCCTTTCTCTACCATCATGTGTGTGTGTGTGTGTGTGTGTGTGTGTGTGTGTGTGTGTGTGTGTGTGTGTGTGTGTGTGTGTGTATATGTGTTTATTTAGCTAGCCTTTATTTATTTAATGACCTCTAGCAGTTTTTCGGTTTCATCGTATGTCAGGGTTTTGAGCCATGTAGACGTAATAATTTTCATCTTAGGAATAGTTAATGGATATATGTTGTATTATATGTTAATGTATATGAGAAAAGGTTTAAAAGTACATATTTTAAGTATTGCCCTTTGCGCTATTTCCAATCTCTTTAGCACTGTTTTTGCAGCGCCACCCCAACTTACTATACAATAGTTAAGCAAGGATTGACACAGTGCATAATAAATTTGTTTTAGTCGGTAGGTTTCCAAAATATGCCTTATACTCTTAAAAATATATATTAATCTGCGTACTCTAGAGCTTACTAATTCTATATGTTCTCGAAAGTCCAAATGAGCATCTATAACTACCCCAAGGTACTTAATACTATCTACTCTGTCAAGTATCATACAAGTACACTCAGGGTTCGATAGGGAGCAATCATGAGCAACAATTTTATATTCTTTAGTTAAGGATAGTTGTCGTATTGAGAATTGAATATATTTTGTTTTATCAAGGTTTAGCGTTAATTTGTTGTCAGCAAGCCATTTTCTAACAATATTGAAGCCAACTTGTGCATTGTGAAAAACCCTTTCCCATGATACGTCCGAGAAAACAAGAGCGGTGTCGTCTGCATATGAGATAATTTCACCCTGTGGCATTTTTAAATCAGTTAGTCCATTGATATAGATAAGGAAGAGTGTTGGTCCCAAAATGCTTCCCTGAGGCACGCCGTACTCAATCGGTAGACTGCTGCTGACACAGGTGCCCACCTTTACACATTGGCAACGGTTCTTTAAATAATTTTCAAACATTTTTAGTTGATATCCACGTATACCCATGCTTTCCAGTTTACGTAACAATAGTGGGACAGACACAGTGTCGAAGGCTTTTGCTAAGTCCAAGAATATTGCAATACTTTTTTTATTTTTGTCAAGGGATGAAGCAATAAAATCAGTGAGACTTAGCACAGCATCATTAGTTGATTTATTTCGACGAAAACCAAATTGTTTGTCTGATAATAGGTTGTACTTTTCAATATAATTTATTAATTGCTTGTTTATAATTTTTTCCAAAATCTTTGAAAGTGAAGGTAGTATTGAAATGGGCCTATAGTTCGACACACTGTATCTGTTTCCACTCTTGTATATTGGGGAGACTAATGATCTCTTAAGTATATCTGGAAAAGTACCAGTTTGCAGACACAAATTAAATATATATAAAAGCGGGGGTATTAGTGTTTGTTTATGGTTTTTTAATATTTTATTTGATATTTTATCTATCCCTACCGAGCAGTCATTCTTAAGGCCAGATATAAGCAATTCAAGCTCCTCCCAGTCAGTGTCTAGTAAAACAAATGATTCACTCTTAGCTGGTGTATTTGTTGTATTATAGCCACATTTATTGTTATTTATTTTACTAGCCAAAGACTGGCCCACATTAACAAAATGATTATTTATAAGTTCTACTGATTCTTGAGGGGAACCCGATAAAGTTAATAGTTCTTTGGGAAATCTGTTTTCTTTGTTTGAGTGTGTGATGTCTTTTATAGCATTAAAAACCTTTTTTATATCATTTCCTGCATCAACTATAAGTTGCTTTTCATATGCTCTTTTCACGTTCTTTAGAATTTTATTACAAAAATTTCTGTACCTGGCATACGTTATTTTTAGAACTTCATTGTTTGGGTTAGATTTAGATTTTTTATGTAACCTATCTCTGTTTTTAATACACCTTAGTAAACCAGCCGTAATCCATGGTTTAATTATTCTTTTTCTTCGAGATATCGTCACTGTTCTTGAATTTTTATTTATTGCAGCTTCTATTTTGGTAATTAGATATGTCATAGCCTGGTTTGGATCTTTTATGTCATAAATTATGCTGAGATCGATATTAGCTATATCTACATCGAGTTGTGTGTAGTTTACTTTAGTTATAGTATTATTTAAATCACGTTTCAAATTTGTGTGTATATTTAGGATTACAGTTTTATGATCAGTTAATGTCGTTTGGACTACGATAGTTACTGCTTCGTATTGTGTTTTTATCATTATGTGATCAAGACATGTCCCACTGGCATCCCGAGTAACAAAAGTGTGTCCTGGGAAGAGACCGTGAAAAGCGACAAGATTAAGATAGCGATCAGCGTTTAAATCCCTTTTTTCTTTATTTATAGCAATATTAATATCTCCGACTAATGTGATATTTTTGGTACGTGACAAATTTTGCAATACTTGGTCAAGACTAGATAGAAATCTGTCGGTGTTTTTAAAGGATGGTGATCGATAAATGGCTATTATAGCATGATCCTGATCAATTTCCATTATGAGACCGGTAGCTTCCTGAAAACTAGGTTCATAGACGTTTACTGTCAAATTGTTTTTTATGAAGATCACAACCCCATCGTTTTGATTTAAATTATTTT
The DNA here is from genome assembly GCA_943789525.1 of Agriphila geniculea. NCBI lineage: Eukaryota > Metazoa > Arthropoda > Insecta > Lepidoptera > Crambidae > Agriphila > Agriphila geniculea. The sequence continues at coordinate 18,310,553 of OX038874.1, forward strand.
TGGTGTGATGAGAGTTGTACCTCTCGAGTACAGGAATGGTCGGTATAGAAGATAGCCAACATTCGGTTAGTACCAGAACATCACAGGTTACGTTTAAGTTAGCAAGTAAAACTTCAAATCCAGGCATGTTGCAATTGATACTACATATATTTTGCGTTAAAACAGATAATGACGACTTTTCTGGTTGAATGTAAGTGCATACCTTTTCGGTGTCACATTCAAAAGAAAAAGTCAGTGACGAGTCTAACTCGTTATATATATCGTTATCCAACATTTTGATAGGAAACTGTTACATTCCACCAGATAGTGAATTTTTGTGTAATAAATAATTGTGGACAGAAAAACCAATGTAAAGGTATGGATAGCAGTAACTTGTAATTGGCATTGTTTTGTTTTTGTGTTTTAGTGTTGAAGTGTATAAAAGTTTGTTGTTTTTGTGTTTTTGTGTGTGTTGCTTGTGTATTATTGTTTATGATTTGTGTTTTAGTGTGAGTTATATTTATAGTAGAAAGGAAAAAATATAACCAAACAATTTGAAAAATATTAAACAAAAAACTGTTCTTAAGATTATCATGCAAGAAACTTATGCTTGAAATAGTTTTATAACCAGTAAATAACAGAAAAGTAATTTTTAAATTATAGAAACAAAAGTAAGCATGCAGTATTATTATTATAAAAAAATTACTATATAGTCATTCCTTCTTCCTTAAGTTTTCTAGGTCATCTTCGGATATTATCTTGATTTGTGGCGAATTTTCATTTTTACGAAGATAGACAACCCCATGCGATGTCCAGCAAAAGGTATAGTTATAGTTTTTTTGGTAAGTCCTGGCCAAGTAAAACAGTCTTTGCGTTTTATGTGTGAGTGTTTCCGATATAAAAATAGGTTTGGTAGGTTGATTCAACTGCAAATGACTGCTATTTAACTTGTCGCCTTTTGTCTTACTTTTGTTGAATTTTTTAACTTCAGCCAAAATTTTATCTTTTTGTAAAACTGTGGTAAGTTCTAATATAATTGGGAACGAGTTGTCTTTTGATGGGGTTCTATATATGTCCTTAATATCAGTAGGTTTGATTTCAGTATTTAGGACCTTCCCAAGCCCTCTCGCTATCTCACACAAATCGGATTTTGACTCACCAGTGATTTTTTGTATATTCCGAATCTCTAATCCCGTTGCACGCATTTTTTTCTCCATAAATTCCAATTTATCCTCTAATAATGAGATTACTTTTTTATCTTGCTTCTTTTCCGTCTCAAGTTGAGATATACGGGATAGTAACGCATCATGATTGCTTGACATGACTTCAATGCTTTTGGTAAGTTCCAGATTTTGATGTTCTATTGATTTAATTGTGTCGTGCAAATCCGTGATTTTTTTATCCAGCCTGTTTGAGAATGTGGAGAACATTTCGTTCATCATTGCCATTAAGTTGGTATTCTCATCATCTAATTTACGTTTTTTCCGTTCATTTACATTAATTAACGTGTGTAAGTCCGGTGCGGAGTCGCAGTGTTGTAGCGTTTGTTGACTATTATCAGAATCGCTGCAAGCAGTCACGCCAGGCATCTTTTTATTACGCGATCCTTTAGCTTTAGGTGAGGAGGGGGGAGTGTGTCTCACAGGCAATGGCATTGTTAGTTCGGTGTTCGATTAGTCACAGTTGAAAAAATAACAGGGTACACTTTAGTCGTCCGTCCGTAGTCACCGGCTGATGTCGTAGCTGAGCGCGTAGCTCGTAGTAGCGTGTAGCACTGCGTTTTCCGTAACGGGTCTCCCAGCCTCCACGCGCACACCAACTGATGCTTAGTTTTGTCGCTGCGTGTATTGTTTCGATAGCTCAACGCGTCCCACCTCAGGTAAAAGCTTCAACGGAGCGGCGCGAGACCTGAGTTCGAACCGCACTCAAAACAACTGACTTTAATAGTATATTTTAATTTAATTTTAAATTCAATTTAATTACGCGACACAAATCGTGCACACGTCCACTCTCGATCACGTCCGCGGGGGAAGGGGACGACATTAACGAAGAAGCTTACGGGATTTTTGTGTACCCTCAATGGCCATCACAGCCATGGTATCCCTTGCTAAGAAGTTTAATCGTTTCTGATATAATTTACTTCAAACCTAACGACAATGTTATTCAATCCTGTTTCAGGAATCACATCCCACACCGACTCCAAGGGCACCTTACGCTGGCTGCAGCGATTCTCTCAGGCAGGCGTTCATTATCCGTGGCGTTCCATCAGAAGCAGCTGACATAATGCTCTCATCACTCTCCAACAGTACAAAAAAGCAATATAATGTGTGCTACAAATTATGGTGGCATTTCTGTAGGGAAAAACAGTTAGATTTTTTCCGGGGTAGTGTTGCGCAAGTTATATCTTTTTTAACATGCGAATTTAAAAAAGGAGCTAGCTATGGTACGCTTAATTCACATAGATCAGCATTGTCATTGCTCATCGGGAACAACATAGGTTCTGAGGAGTCGGTAAAACGATTTCTCAAGGGTGTATATAAATTAAAACCATCACGACCCAAATACCAACATACCTGGGACCCACAGGTGGTCTTAAACTTAGTATCTCAATGGTACCCAAATAAGGATATCGGTTTAGATAAACTATCCAAAAAATTAGTTGTGTTATTAGCGCTTTGTACAGCGCAGCGGGTACAAACTTTGTCCCTTATAAAATTAGATAACATTCAAATACTTTCAAATGGAATTTCGATTATTATTACAGATACAATAAAAACTTCTGCCCCGGGAAGAGAACAACCCCTTTTATTCTTACCGTTTTTTGAAGAAAACCGACCTATCTGTCCGGCTACGGCCCTGTTAGATTATATTAATTACACTCAAAACCTAAGAGACTGCAATACAAAGCGGGTTTTACTGTCGATCAAAAAACCCCATAAACCGGTCTCATCTCAAACGATCAGTAAATGGATAAAGTCTGTACTGGCGGAGAGTGGTATAGACATCTCAATTTTTTCGGCACACAGTACGCGACATGCGTCTACCTCCACAGCTAGTTCTGTGGGAGTGTGTATAGACACGATACGAAAGACGGCAGGCTGGACCAACATCAGCACTTTCGCTCGGTTCTATAAACTTAACATAATTACCAACAATGATTTTGCTCAATCAGTTTGTCTACGGCCTTAGACCAAATGATTACTTATTATAACTGATTATTATAAATGGTACTTAGTGATTAAAAGAAGTGTTTAATAAAACAAGAAAAACTTTAATGGTATTTTATTTAGTTTAAGCTGAATACCCTACTAAGACTTACCCTAAAAAAAAAAAAAAAAAAAGAAAAAGAAAAAATCTTGCAACAAAGCTTTGTCTCTAAATATCTACGTGGTAAATAATATCTGAAGAATGAAGCGACGATATATAATATATGATCAAAGGAACTTCAAAAGTGAAGTTCGATCATTATTATATGAGTCGCTTCATTCGAAGATATTACATCCCGACCCTCCCAAACCCAGCTTTATTGCAAGAACAATCTCTAAACAGAATGACGAATAGTAACCGTTGATTATGTATGGAGGGAGAAACGAAATAGTGTTGTAAAAAAAAAAAAAAAAAAAAAAGAGAAGCAAAGGAATCTCTAAATGTGCGTATCGTTACCCTGTAGGTTAGGGGAACTACGTGGTAAATAATATCTTCGAATGAAGCGACTCATATAATAATGATCGAACTTCACTTTTGAAGTTCCTTTGATCATATATTATTACCACAAAAGTAGTTTTATACACTTCTAAGACATCTGCGCGTACAGACATTTTTTACGAATTACAATGAGTATATTATTGGTATTAATTCAGATGTTACTTTAGAATTAATTAGTACCTTCCTGACATTTCAAGACCTATCCAGGGGCTGTGGTCACGGGAGGACTAAAAAGTAAAAAAGTTGCTCATATAAAGTTAATCAGAAAACAAGAACTAGCTACTGAATCTACCGCCAGTCACTCTCAGAGAAAGAACTGGTGGAAGAAAACTCATAGAGGTTGTGTCGATCTCTCTTCTGATCCCTATGTTCAAAACGGAATAACTGTATCTTTAGATCCCGCAGTTGTGATCTAGTACGGGATTTTAGTTTAATGAATTATGAGGTCCCAAGCTGGTGGTACTCTCCAACCATATTCTCTATTGAAATTTGGATACTTGTTGATTTCATAGCCTCGCGTAGCATTCTGGGAATGAGTCTTTGGTCTTTGGCAAGGATTTGTGGTTTATCATTTTTAATGTAATGGATGGGTCCTTTTGAGGCATGTTCACACTCTGCAGTCTTGCTATCGCGCTTGTTCTTCATGTCAACTACATGTTCTTTAATGCGCGTCCCTATACTTCTCTTTGTTGGCCTGATGTAAGAGAGCCCACAGTCGCAATCTAGTTTATAGACGCCTGCACCTTAAAAAGGGATGTTGCACTTGACAGGTCGTAAGAATTGGTTTATCTTCCTCGGCGGCTCGAAGTAGATCTTGATAGCACTCTTCAGAATACCTTTGATCTTGTCAATGACACCTTTCATGTAAGGTAGAATGGCAGGTTGTCGTTCTACTGTGGCTGGCTTGATAAGGTTTTTGTGATGGAGGCGTGGTACTGGCAGTTTGTTACTTCGCAGAACTTGCTTGACATGCTGAAGCTGCTGAGCCTGACAGCTGTGTCAGGTGTAATTGTTGGTCACAGATCCCGCTTACCCTCTGAAACAAAGTTTCCCTACGGTAGGTAGCTAACTGTAAAAGATGGTGGTGGGATTCACCATTGAGGTATCTATCTGTAAGTGTTGCTTTTCGATATACACAGTGTGGCTCAAGATTTGATCAGAGTTACTGATGAAAAGAATGTCAAGGAAGGCTAGTTTATTATCTGCCTCTAACTCCATAGTGAGTTGAATATGCGACCTACACCAGAACTAGATAGGTACCTACTTAAATAAAGAAAATAATAAAACTTACCAAAACCATTTGAACATTGAATAAACAAATTATTGAAAAAAACAGTACTGTCGAATACTGCGCTTGTCTTTAGTTTCTATTACATTTAAAGAATTATATGCTAAATGAAACTGCAGTAAACGTATCAAGTACTGCACAACCTTTTAGTACATGCTGAATACTGCAGATCTTGTTAGCATGAGCAATACTTTTGTGCAAGTACTGTGTTTTGCGTTAAATAAAAAACATAGTTATAATAAAAATAATAATGAAAATTATTTTTTTATATAAAGATTAAGCCCTCAAGATGTCATTTTTGCAAAAAAGTGAAAATCCCAAAAGTGTCGATTACTGCAAGTGCAATTAGCAGGGCAGATTGGCGTTCGATTTTCTAGAGGTGATATCCATATGTGTGTGAAGCTAAATAATTCGATAGAAGTGGTTCTTATAAAAAATGCTAAACAGCACACGCGTACCCTAGCACTAGAGATTTGCCTCTCATTTACACGTATTAGGTGCTTACCCTAAAATGGAGGAGTGAGCAGTTTTAGAACGAATAACCCCTGGACGATATTTCCAAGTGTAAGCGAAAAAATAATACTTTAGATCTCGTTCTCTCTCTACCTTTCAAAAGTAAAATTCAACATTCAGTCTTGTAAAATACCTGCATTCCGTAGAGTCTACGTTTGTGTACGTCATAGACCATTATCGAAATTATATTTACAAATACGTTTTTGCACTAAATAGTTTGCACTTAGTATACATATTTATAGCATATTTCTTTACGTAACCGCGTTCAGTTGCCAAATCTGACACGTTCGTTCTTATCCCATCTTTTTGTACACGACTATAGTTCCAATTGCGTCTAGCTCAGAAAGAGGGCCGATTGGCCTTGACAGCATCTAACAAGATTTGTGATACATAATAATGTATAGCTAGTTATAAAACCGCCTTGTAAGGCCGCAGTCACAGAAAACTTATACTAAGTTCATTTGGCATACAAATCGCATAATGTATTACTTGTAAGTTTCATAGTCATAATTTGATTGACACTTCGACTGACCTGCTGGCGTGTTTGCATTATGCCACAAGTTGTTATGCTAATAATCGTTATGATAGTAATCGTTATGCAATAAATTTTTGATAATTATGATAAAAGTATTTATGCGGAATTTGAGTATGTGTAAACATTTATTCGGTATTAAGTTATGCGAATTGAATACTCTGCCAAAAAAAACCTTTGCTAAGTATAGTATATTATGACTACAAATTTTATGCATTCACAAATGAACCCCTACATTACCACTCGCACTAGGACTCATAGACCAAAGAGCCTATCTTCAAAAACTGAACTACGCACATCAGACACCGTTTGCTTCGATTCGTGACATTGTTAGGTAATTATTATAATCTTCGAAATAAGCTTCATCTTTTATTTAAGTTAGCTAAACGACGAAAATCATCCGATTAACGCGTTTTAGCTTTTTAATAGACCCACTGATCTTACTGCCTACTGAACACAAACAGCGGCTGATACGTGAAGTGTGAACGCAACCTAAAGCCCGTTAAATAGATGTTCAGTGTTGTCAGTCGCAGGACCGCCTACATCCCTCGGATCTCGCACCGAATAATAAACACATTGTGAAACTCTATTTGCAAACATCAGGTGTCGTATTTAAAGCGAACCGTTTTTTATTTGATGAAAATTTAATGGAACATTACTTTGCACTATGATGAGCAGAGGGAGTATTCGCAGACATTTCATTGAAAATACCAACTGAAAATATTTTTTCTTTAGAAAAAAATTCACGATTCACGTCATTGTAAAATATTAAAGTGTATCAGTATGAAAAATGTGTAGGATCTAATTTTGTAACAATGTCACATTTCTTTGCTGAAAAATGGTAGGTATGAAGAATTTTTTAAATAAATAAGTATTGGAAATATAAGATTGTAATGGAAATAAAAATGAAAAATATTATTGTGTTTTGTAATGAAAACGCAAAAGTAAAAAAATCAGAAATGGATTTGAGTTATATTACATTTTTAATAATTATTTATTGGAGTACTACATAAAAGTGCTAGACGATATATCAGAATAATATCGGCATCTTTATGCAGTCATTAATTTGCAACAACATATAGAAGTCTTTGTTAATTTGCGTAGTTTTTGTAACAACGCACAAAGAATAAGAGGTTTGCATAATGGATGACTGCGAAGTATAAGTAAAGTGCTCTTCGCAAACAGAATTTATAGACAAACTAGCGCCCGACCGCGACTTCGTCTGCGTGGACATTTATTTTTGAACAGTACATTTTGTCTGGATGGATAATAATTATGTCTTTTTCGGTACAGTCGGCGTCAAATTAATGATGAGCGTCTAGAGTATGTAGTTAAAATGATCTGAAAAACAAAAAGTCAATTTGATCTACGCAGTTAGAATCATCATATTGTTGTAAGCACACAAAGTGTTCAAAATATCTCACTAGGTACTAATTGTTTCATAATTTATGTGAGCAGTCAAAGTGTTAAAAATTATCTAAGCAAACAAAGCTCTCAAAGTTATCTGTGTATAATGCATTATTGTATTGTCAAAATCGAATTTTATTTCAGTAATTTTTTATGACGTATTTAACGTCATAAAAAATTACTGAAATAAAATTTTATACGAAATTTGTGCGATTTTTTTGAGTTTTTATTACATTTCTCAAAAACTAGGACATTAATGTCCATTTTTTTTACACTATTCAAATACACAGGAATATTATCTACAAAACGGTTTTAAAATTTATTGCTCCATGTTGCATATTTTGAGAGTTATTTTTGTTTGAACTATGCAACATAGAGCAATAAATTTTTAAATCGTTCTGTAGATAATATCCCTGTGTATTTGAATAATGCAAAAAAAGTGAACATTAATGTCCTAGTTTTTGAGAAATGTAATTAAAAGTCAAAAAAATCGCACAAATTTCGTATAAAATGTTATTTCAGTAATTTTTTATGACGTATTTAAACCAAATATTTAAACATTTTATTTTTTAAATTGATAGATGATATTATTAGCTTTTGAACAGTATTTTTGTTATAACTGTAAGACTTCTAAATCCGGAGAAATTAATATTTTTCTGCAGGGTCATCTAAAATAAAAAGTCAAATTTAAAATGGCGGCCATTCCAACAGGAGTGGGGATAGACCCCAACATGTGGGTGTTTTTATCGATAAAATTAGGTGTATTACACGCCTTTAAATTATCGCTAGTTCAAGATCAAAGGCACTGTATATATAGATTACAGGAAAAATAAAACGATGTCTCAATATAGCACACTTTTTTAGAAACTATCAAATTTCTAAAAAAGTTAAATTTAGTTCCACTATCGGTCAAGAGATGGCGCTGACCAACTGCAATACTAATTTATTATTCTACTCTGCAGTGTGGTTTGATGGTGCAATTATGATGGTACTGTCAGCGACGCAAGTGAATTATGAGTGTTAGTGACACGTTATAAGTGATAAAATTAATACTGAAAGTGATAAGTGTTAAACTTATAATAGTGAATTGCAATTAGTGAAGTGAGACTTATGAATAATTAATTAAGGACTTTAACTTAGTGAATCTACGCTTTAGATGTAAGACTATGTTAGTTAGACCTTGTATTAGTTCTTTACGTTCTTATTAGAATCTAGGTTTTTGCTATTTGTAAGTAATTTTCAGTTTTTTTCTATGTAAAATAGGGTATGCCAACAGGGCAATACTTTAAAGACGAAGCCCCAATTTTGGAAATTAGGCATATCAAAAGGGCAATACCACATAGAAAGCCCCCGAAGGTTTTTTGTAAATATCTTTTGAAATAATTGAGATTTTTGAGACTTTGTTATAAAATAGTTAATAATCGATTAGATGTCTAAAGTTCTATTTATAGAAATTAAGTTTTTGTAAAAACAACCGCTTATTTCGATATTAGAAAGAGATAGAGATAGTTTTGTTTAGAATTAGACAAAGTCAGTTGCGCGTGAACAGGACAGACATACTGTGAGACAGAGAGGTCCGAGTTCTAGAAAAACTAGAAAGTTCTAGATTGATTTTCATGAAAATTCCAAGAAATCTAATTGGTTCCCAATTTTCTAGGATTAATTTTCGATCGATATAAATCGGAGAGGTCGAAGTAAGCGCATAGTTTTCCGATAGTTTTCCAATAATGAAGATAATTATCATTGTAAAAGGAAGAAAAAGGAAGAAATAAAAGAAGAAACAGTAAATAGTGGTTTCATTATGAAGTAAAGGTCCCAGTAATAAGTTTTAATTATGAGTTAGTGCATCCTGGCAGTAAGCGCGACAATGTTAAGATTTTAGTGCTCCAAATAATATGTTTCAAAGTGCTTCAATGTGGTGAATTAGTAACTTTGACTATGTTATAAGTGTGAATTAGTGCTATGCTACGGAGCTACGTGTCTTGTTACGAACATTGACTGCGCCGACTACAAAATAATGTGAAAATGGTGAAAAGAATTTGTGATACGTCGGTGTGACATTTATGTGAAGTGACATTAGTTTATGAACACTGTTTACTGGTGTGTTCCGTGATAGTGTTTTTCCGACCGAGTGTTCAACCGCCTTCCTCGTCCAGCCGGCGATAATCCTATGAAGACTTTTGAGTGTTTACAGTCCACTAATTGAGAGTTATCGAGTGGTATTATTATTTGTGACGTGTGTGGCTTAGTGTGGACGATCTTCTAAGTGCTCTCGTCGTCGTCTGCCCGCCGCGCCCGCCACAGGTACGGAACCCTCGGTGCGCGAGTCCGACTCGCTCTTGACCGGTTTTTTACTGTAGGCGTTGTGCATCCTAGACAGGCATCCTCCCTTACATAGATGGTAACCTTAACCGAAGCTCCAAGCCCTCCTCCCCTAGGAGCCGAGAAAGGGGCGGCTGGTACTATTCGGCCTAAGGCGGCAAGACTGTAAATCCGCCACTGGTAGTATGAGGGATCATGGTCTGTGGTAAGTGCATAAAGTTAATATATTCCGCTAGATATATTCCGTGTTATTACAAAAGATTTTTAAACACTGTTTACTTTTTTGACAATATTATTTGACAGAGACAGCATCACATTTAAACAGGTGTTTAGTTAAACCGTTTTCATTTGATGCAAATTTAATGGAACATTACTTTGCACTATGATGAGGGAGCTTAAAAATCTTTGGTCACGGATAAATGGGTAAGTGCAATACTCACAAAAAAGTTTTGATTCCATTTTTTTCTTTTTGTTGTATACTGAATTTCATAGGATTTTTTTCATTCTTGCTTAAAAATGCCTGATAGCAGTGAATGTGAAGAAAACTCCGCCTGATACTTTAGATGCAGTGACGGAAATGACTCGTCTCATAATCTAGGTTAATATTTAGATTATGAGATGAGTCATTTCCGTGCAAAAACTCTAACTTTGGTTGATTAGAATCCAAATGTTGTTATGACTTTAACAAATCAAAGTTTCAAGATTAGGTCGAATGTTTTGCCCTCTAGCTAGTGTATTATAAAGTACCTACAACTGCTTGTATGAGCTTGTATTGCGTACGTTGCGTTGCGTTGCGACTATCTTCACTTTGGTAAGTACCTTAAGTGGGTATGCAGGTCATATATTTTAATCGCTCACGTCCGTTTACATTGAGCGTATGCGAAACTTAAAAACAGTTCCGAGTGACCATCGCAGTGACGCTGGAAGCCGCGTCCGACGTCTGGGACGCTGGACGTGGCTTCCAGCGTCACTACCGGCGTTTGTTGTAGACCACCGCCTTAGACTTATATAGCCTTCCATAAAGTTAATTAAGCTTTTTGAGTTTTATATTTCCTTTAAGATTTAAAATATCTTAATGACTTTTCTCACCGAAGTATTTTGGATTTAGACAGTTTATTGACACGTGGAATTTATCTTATTTCAGAACATTATAGCAGAGACAGCAGTAAGTAATCAAATTATAGAATTCTTCAACCTTTGACTTTATTACAAAGGTAAAAAACCTAAGAGAGATCGTCTTTCAAAAACTTATTTCTTCCGTCACTTAACTGAATTACCAAATGTGAATGAATAATCTTAAGGTTCTCTCATTTCAAGTTATGAGAATTTTATACAATTTGATAACACTCCAGTATACATAAATGTTCTGACTGACGTCAATGTTCAGGTTCAATGACATTTGTAACTGAAGATATGTTTTGTGGCAAAAGTAATCCATAACTGGGTGCTCCTGGTTATACAACGTGTAACAAAATAACCCCTGCCGAATATAGTACATAGGAACCATCAAACTGAACAACTTTTACTATGGGACCAACTCTGAAATCGCAAGAAAAACAGGTTTTTCATACAAAAATTTGACACGAAAATATCAAAATATTCAAAATAGTTGTTTTTTTTTCGCGATTTCAGCCCCTACTCAAACGGCCAACATTCTATACATTTGAACGCTATACGGTTCAATACACGAAGAAATCACATGTCGCAAAATATGTTATACATATATGACCATCAGCCATTTTTAATGTCCCCACTGCTGGGGCACAGGCCTTCCTTATGGGTGGATAAGGAGAATGGGCCATAACCCACCACGCGGGTCCAAAGCGGATTGGTGGGTGTTAACGAACGACTGCAAATGCATCCAGGATTGGTCCCGGGTGCAAGGCTTAACGTGCCTTCCGAAACATGGAGGAGTTCGAGATGTAATAATTTTTTTGTCACCCGTCCCAAGACCAATTCTTGCGAAAGCTGCTTAACCTCCATAATAAATAAATAAATGCTTGGACAATTTCACACAGCGCCATCTAGCCCCAAATTAAGCAAAGCTTGTAATATGGGTGCTAGACAACTGATATACTACTTATATACTTTTTAAATTACTTATTAATTATTATACATAGTAACACCCAGACCCGTCACAGAAATTAAAATTCATCATTTCAATATCTGCGCGGCCGGGAATCGAACCTGGATCGAACCGGACCTCTTGCATGGTAAGCGGCATGTTGACCACTGCACCACTCAGGTCGTCGGTAATAGCTGCGTCAGGTGCTAAACCACTGCGCCATTGAGCTTCTCATGTTATAATTATATTATAACCTTAATTTATCAACGCCTGAGAGGCCCGATGAGGCCGCACAACATTGTAAAATATATATATTTTGTCTCATTTTCCGGGGCTTGAAGGATTAAATCACATCTTGCTCGAGCTACTTCATAGCATACTATTCAATTTTTATCAAAATAACTTAATAATACCAGTATTTCGAACTAAGCAAGAATACATTACGTAAAATAAGCACAAAAACATTCAAATATCGCTGACAATAAGTTGCATTGTAATTATATTGGTGAAACCAACACAGGACCGTGAAATCAGCAAAAATGTCTGCTGTTAAATTTCATCAAAGAGTATGTACGTAGCAAGCAGAAGGGACAAGCAATTAGCTTAATTAAAACAGTTTTATCTCTCCCTGCAATATTGACTCTGCACTCAGCAGACGTTACTCAATTTTATATAAAAGAGAAATCTGCATTTCAGTATTCAGCATTGAATTCAACTTAAAGGTTTGTAAATTTAATTATCTAGTTTTAGATCTAATATTTTTGTAAGTTTAAATATTTTTAAAGTACCTACTTCAGACAAGGAGAAGGTTTTGTGTTTCAGCATCGATATTTTTTGGTAAAAATAAATAAGTTTTTAATGGATATTAATAAATAAGAGATAACAAAATAACGGGAATCTACTTTTTTCTTTACTCTATAAATACATTTTTAGAGTTCCGTACCAAAATGGTAAAAAAGGAACCCTTATGGTGTGACTCAGTCTGTCTGTCTGTCTGTCACAGCTGGATATCTCGAGAACTACTAATGGTATCAACTTGAAATTTGGAACAGTTTAAGATGACATTTGCCCAACTATTTTGCAAATAAGAAATAAATAAAAAAAATATCTTTTTTACAACAGGGACTGAAAATGGGTCTTAAAAATTTGAAGTGGGGCTACTAGGCTACTTGGGTATCATATGAAAGAACGCCGTTTGTACGTTTTCAATCATTGTTTCTTTTTGTTTTAGGCCGCATAGTTTTCGACTTATGATGAAAAATGTAAAAAAATACCCTCCCCCCCCCTTATCTCCGAAGTTTTCAAAGAGAAAAATCTGAAATGATTCCTTGTGTCAGCAGTTTATATAAAGATTACAGGAAAAATAAAACGATGTCTCAATATAGCACACTTTTTAGAAATTATCAAATTTCTAAAAAAGTTAACATTAGTTCCACTATCGGTCAAGAGATGGCGCTGACCTAAAACTGCAATACTAATTTTATTATTCTACTCTGCAGTGCGGTTTGATGGTGCAATTATGATGGTACGGAACCCTCGGTGCGCGAGTCCGACTCGCTCTTGACCGGTTTTATATTCAGTATAGGTTTATTCTACAGTGTTGTATGGTCTGTGCTTAGAGCAACGTGGTTTAATAAGTTATGCGGTATACTTCTTTGAGGTAATTTAAGAATGTCAGCGACCAAACTTCGCAAGTTCGCGACAAAACTCAATTGTTTCTGAGTAGCATGTTCATAATACTGATGTCATGTTTACGCAAGACAAAGTTGCTTTACTTTAAATAAGTACTTAGAGCATTGGATGCTGTAAGTTTAAATAAAATACATAATTTACTTGGAAAAAAAATTCAAAGGTGTCAACTTTGAAAATAAATGAAATATCAGATTAAAAGAGCACTTCGGAGAATACTCTGTATAAAAATGTTAACTATTAAAGATCATGTTATTTCATAATGAAAAGCAGATGAAAAAGCGTTTTTAGTTAATTCAAAATGACTTTGATAAATCTCTAACCTTTTTAAACTTTGTTGAACTTAAGATATCATTGAAGGACATGTTTTGAAATGTTGTAAAATTTAACAAATAAATATAGAAATAAAATACAAACGAGTAGATCATATCATGTGTAAGTACACTAGTTTAGGTACATAATATACATTGCACGCATATCAATTTAGATCAACTATTATTTAGCCGTATATTAAAAAAAAGTTTCTGGGAATTCGCAGAGATGTTCTATCGCTGACAATGTTTTCAAATCATCATCATCATCATAGCCATATATTTTATTTGATGAATCGACATCAATCAATTTCGTGTAAATGTGAAATTTAATTTATAATAAACGCATTTAACTGTATTTTTGCTCCAGTGTGTACAAGCCCTAATGTCTCGCGACCTCTATTTATTCCGAGACCCTCATTACTGCTGCATATGGTAAGTATTTGAATCACAAATCTCCACAAAATTGTAAGGCTGGCAAACAATAGCAAACGCGCAACATCAAGGCACGCCCTAAATTATAGCTTTGTTATTCCACAATTATTATTTTCGGGATGCATACCGTAATATGCTTAGACAATTTTGATACGTATCCCGAAAGCTTTAGATGCAAATTTCAAGGGTATTTTCACGCCACCAACAGCTATTGCAATTCAGCGCGAAAACATAACTTAATACAATGGCACAAAGCTGTTTCATACTCCAAAAGGTCACGCCTGTTCTGTTGTCTACAGTACCTAAAATAAACAGCATTTTAGGTATACTCAGTAAAGAGGGTATTAATTCTAATTACTTTCTAATACGTAATTTTCCTTCGCAATCTAGTTAGGAGAAAACGGGGAAAACATAATGGAATAATGCATTTAGGGATTTTGGTACACCATAATACTACCTCCTAACAAAATATTGGATGCAGGAACGTAGCGGAAAATGGCCACTAATGATACCACCTTATTAGGCCCTGTGCCTCAAGAAAATAAAATCCAATAATATGAGAATAAAATACTAGAAATAAAAACAAAAAAATCGACTTCAAAAAAACTGAAAATATAAACAAAAACAGACCTCTTAAAATTAAATACCTCTAAAAAGCATGAAATATTTTCAGGTTTTTTGAAGTCGGTTTTTTTGTTTTTAATCAATTTTTTATTGTTTCTTTTTAACGTAAGTACCTTCTGTTTTAGGTAGTTTTAACTTTTTATGGGTATGTATATTATGTAAATGTAAGCGATGATGTAAGTATTTTTTTAAACTTTTTATGCATTCACTATTTGCTATTTTTATATACAGATTATTAATATAATTGAAAAATATTAGAAAAAATTGACTCACCCGTAGCAGCTCAGACGGGACTCGAACCCGCACCCTTAGGATTCCGGCCCAATGCACCAACCAATTATAGCTAGCGACTCGGTAGCATAATTGGTTAGTGCATTGGGCCGGACCCTAAAAAATTAGATTATTTTTTCAGTTCCAACAATAAATTTGAAACTATCTTAAGCTAAGGTTTCCTAGGATGACGGTGACGTCATATTACGGCTGTAATATGACGGCACCATAGACATAGAAAAATTTTCGCTGCGCTCAGACGGCACCGTCATCCTAGGAAACCCTAGCTGTACGTTTTATTGAGTAGTTAATTGATTTGACTTTATCTCAGTTAGCGTCCTTCATATTATCAACAGTAGGTTCTTTTTCTTTTACGCCACTGTTATTTTTTAATTCCCTACGATAATAATTGAAACTATATTTCGTTTCGTGAGATTAAAGACAGTTTAATGAGAATATAATTGATTTGACTTTATCTCAATCAAAGTTCTCCATATTGTCAATAGGTAGTACTTTTTTATATAAGTAATGCGTTTTACGGCACTGTTAGAATCCAATAATATTGTATTCTTTTTAATTCCTTTATCCTAATTTAAAAGTATCTTTCGCTCTCTAAAATTGAAGAAAGATTTGTTGAGTAGCTAACTGATTTGACTTATCACAGTCAACTACCGCTATATGGCAAAAATACCTAACAAAAAATACTACAGAAAATTAAGCAGAAAATGTAGTACGTATGTATGTAATAAACAATACCAGGAAAATAAAAGAATAACTTAATACTGACTAGCAACCGCCAGTGGTTTCACCCGCGTGGTTCCTGTTTCCGTGGGAATATCGGGATAAAAAGTATTCTATGTTTTAATCTAAGCTATCTACTATCTGTGTGCCAAATTTCAACCAAATCCGTTCAGTAGTTTTTGCGTGATTGAGGAACAAACATCCAAACCCACAAACTAGTAGGATTATTCGCTGGGTGCGAAGGTTTTATTATAAATCGATCGCAGCGCTCATGGTGGCAAAAGTAGAAATAATGAAGGCTCTGTAATCTGTTTGAAAACGATATTTAATTGATTACTAGCGATACAGGACCCGTTCACACACAAACAAATACACACACACACACACACACACACACATACACACTCAAATATACTCTAACACACACACACATACACACACACGCGCATGCACGCGTAGCGGCGTTTGAAGCACGAATTCCCGAATAAACAGAATAATAATTCTAGTTTTGGGAATTCCTATAAACTAATTTTGTGTACCTTGTTATGTTTCTTTTATGCTAAATTATAAAATAGTTTACACACAGAATCTCTATCAGACTGTCTTCGCTTCCTGACCCACGAGACACAGGTCTTTTGTGCCTAGTTCGTTGGATTGGGTGGGCGACAGATCGTGTGATTAGACTAAATCTATTGTACTTGTAACACCTGCACTGTAAATTGTTTTAAGCTTAGAAACTAATCAATTTTTTTTTTTTTTTATTATATATGTTTATTATCACTTAATAAAATTATTAAAGTAGATTTATCCTCTTGTTTTACAAAATTTACAACTAAAAAAGAAGTAAACAAACCCTAATAAACCAAAATAAAACACTCTTTTTGAATAGATCTTACTTGCCATATTTAATTTAAATGACCAAAAATGATTTCACAACACTTTGTCCACCCAAATCACAGTAATTTTGAAATTTACATTAATAACACAATGTATAGTATTTTTTAATATTTTGTCATAATGCATTACATATCAAAACGTCAAAACGGTCAGGTCAGAACCAACCAACACGCTAGGTGGCGCTAAAAGCGTGCACGGAGCCAATAGCTGAAGGCCTTACCAGTTACTAATTTCAATTACAATCAGCCTTAGAAAGTGGTCATCATCTATTATGGTTTTCCAACATTAGGATAGCCTTAGGATCTTTTATCATTTTAAAAACACAAACATGAGTAGGTATTACTCAAATTTTTTTTTACACGAGCTGTCTCCAATCGCTTTTTCGCCGGATTTCCTAGTAGTTACCTATAAAATATGTGTTTTATAAAAGTCGGTACCTACCTTTATAAAAAACTGAAGAGCAATGATCAAAAGTTTTTTTAATTTAGAAACGTAGCTTTTTACATATTATTTGAATAATAACAAATTATGAACCATTGATGTTGAAACCTTACTTTTATTATTTATTTTAAAAATAAACATAATAAATAGTATTTAATACCTTTTCTATGAAATATAATTTTCTGAACAGATATCATCTTATTCATATTATAAGTTTCGCTCAATTTTTATTTAATAAGTTCATTTTAAGTGAGCAGTCTGAAATTTATTTTATAATATCTTCTAGACAATAACCTTAACTAATATGATAACATTTAATGATATAGTTATATAATTAAACTTATTGTAACAGATGTGTTATCAATGCGAATAAATAAAGTAGATGAAATATTAAGTTGGATTGGAACAAAAAAGCTAGCTACCTAATTGAAGCATACAGAATTTTATTAAATAAATCAAAGTTAATAGTTAAACACGCCAATGCTTTCAACTTTTAACGAACCGAAAAAAAAGTTAAATCTTTTAACATTTAAACATTTCAAAAAATTCGTCATAAAAAAAGAAATCAAGTAACATTTAACAAACTTCTTTCATTCGTCTTTCCCTTTTACCAGTAAATAAGCAAAGCTTATCGATACTGCGAGAAGATGCAAGTATAACCGAGTATCAGTACTCTGAGCAAATACCTTTCGAATTGATGACCTAGAAAAGTCGAATCTTAATCCCTGGTACGAAAGCTTCATAAATATTCAGCGTCGCTATTTCACCTCGACGGATGTCGATCCTGAGAGACGGGCCCTGTGTTTATGTTTACAGGGGGGGGGAGGGGGGCCCAGCTGAGTGAGATAACCCCCCTCGCCCCGCAGCCGCCGACTGCGGAAAATCAATAGCGCTCCGCTCGCCGCAGAACAGGGTAGGTTACTTGGGCGAGTGACGTCTCTTACGGCTTTTGGGACAACTGTTGGCCGAGATGATATGCGTCAGTTAACACAATTCGTATTGTTCCTAATGCTGATTGGATTGTATGGAATTGTTACTGGACAGAGGGAAAATTGATCCGATTTATTTCGGATTTTTCCGAATAAGGAAGAAAATATCGTACTATGTCCTATATTTTAAAATTATTATTTACATACACAGATAAGAATAGAGTTTTACGAAATCCTACCTACGTACGGTTTAATTGTTTATTATGATTGATATGTAAACGAAAATGACAACAGATAAACATCATTATTATTATATTCTGAAAATGAATTTGATTACCCAATCCGTAGTGAATTAAGTTACTTTTGTTGTTATTACAAAAAATACAGAACGAAAATAACTAATTTATTTTGTTGAGTAAACCATAAACAAAGTATCTGTAAATAACATGATGCAACGTTTTTCACACGAATGGTACTAAATGTCCTAGTTTATTTTTAATGTCGTCGATTCGAAGCGACCGAAAGCTTCTAGTCTAGAGTCCTATAAAAAATTAAATGACTACAACTTTAAAACATTTTCTAAATGAAATAGACAATAATAATATTTCTCGTCCAATTTTATTGAGAAATGCACATTTTTCAATTTCAACTTCCCACCAATTTCTTTAAGAACGAGTTATGGAAAATTGGATGCCCAAAACCATTTATAATGTCATTATGAATTTCGGAGCTTTCGAAAAGAGCCGCTATTAAACCTCAATAAAGTCATTTCCGATTTGAAATTTGCGTCTATCTAAATATAAGCAATTTAACAATTCACTGTTAATTGACTGAAGCCATTGGCACCTCTGACTAAGCAAGTAGGCCAAGAAAATGGAATCATGATTACAAACAGGCGCTATTGCAAGTACAGATGACAGCACATCAGAGTCTGATGTCAGACCTAGGTAACGTGTTATTTTTTTATTCACCATTGACTAAAACAGTCATACAATGTATATTAGTACGTAATTACTTAAGTAAAGATTAAGTAAAAATTTGTTAAAAAAAGATTAAAGAGTGTATTTCTGGAAAAATTAGATTAGATATTAACATTATTATTTAAACTAATAATAAGTTATTGTTACAAATTCCTTGTGAAAGAACTGTAGGGAGGGTAGGTTAAGTTAGTAAAAAAATGAGCGCATCTCGCCATCAAACTTTAAAGTTTGGCAAGTGATTTTTAAATTGTATTTTTGGTTTGTATTTTTTTGGTAACAATTAAAAAAAACTTTAAATTAGACATAAAAAAATTTACTAATTGTAGGACCAGCATGAATCTCCACGTGTTTTTAAGCGCCTCTGTGCTCTAGTGGTTCGCCCACCCGTGTAAGACGTAGAGGTCCCGGGTTCGATTCCCAGGGAGGGTACAATTTGTACTCGGTTTGGTTGCTGGTAGTGCTTATTTTAAGTCCGCCTGGCTAGCTACCATCATCTTATCTAAGTCTGACGCCATAACAACAATTTAAAAATTGTTGTGTTCCGGCATTTAGAGGTAAGATAGCCAGATCCTCAGTTACGAGGATTCTGGGTGCTACCTTCGGCCTTATCGTCACTTCACATCAAGTGAGGTGAAAGCCAAGCACTAACCCGTAGTGCATAAAAAAATGTTACTAGAAAGTACAGAAACCTATTAGACAAGACATGTAGTTGTAAAAAAACATGTTGACCTTAAGAATGCCTTTATGCCCTACGTAATAAAATTTGTTTTTGCATGACATGACAACTGTTACATCTGACGTACCGTCGTCCTCGTTGAAATAATTTAGTGTAATAATAAAAACTGTAATAAATTTAAGCTTATTAAAAACAAAAAAATAGAGAAACGTTAGCGACCATTTCATAAAATTTTACCAAGTTCTCTTAAATGGTCTGTGGGTTTTACATACAGAATCTTTTAGCACTCTTTTTAATAAGAAACATGAAAAGAATACATGATGCAAGACATCTAAATAGAATTTTCATCTTATGTAACTAACTACTTATATGACAAGAATGGAAAAAAACATCTACCTATTTTCTCTTGTCAATCTAATAGCGAAACGTATGAATAAGAAAACCCGAAGTTTGTGAATAAACGGGACGAGTATTGCCTCGTGTATTTTCTTGAAATTCAGTAAAAGCACGTAGCAAACAAGTAATATCCATTCAAGCGGCGAACGAGCCCGAACGACACATTAGAATTCACTCTCGCATCGCTTGCACTCACAAAAATATTGCAACGCGTTCAGTGGAATATATCGCAACTGAATCGCGACGCCCGCAAACTCGAGATTTCCAACGGCATAAATCTTTCAAGTGGAGATGAATTTCTCGGACTGCGTAATGATACATAAAGTATTCATCTCCCTCAGAAATGCAGGCATCTGCTTTTTTCCGTTACCTTTTTATTCCTAATTCCACTCTTTTCAATGGGACTCGCCATCTAAAATTTAAAAAGGATATCTACGTACATATTTATGAAATTTCCTCTCTATAAGTTTTGAATGAAAATTTACATTGCATTTTTAACTTACTGAGATTCATAACTGATTTGTGAACTTTTCAGATGATACGTACCTGAAACAAAGACATATAATTAATATTATGTTCTACATATGTATGCAATTTAGAACTTTGTCACTCCAAAAGCTATTTTTTGTACAGGAATCAATGACAAATGACAACTACAACAAAGTGACAAAGCTTTAAACTTTACATATTTTTAGAAGTGACTGAATTGTATATTCGATAGAATCTAGGTGTGTTCATGTTTGTAGGATGAGCATAAAGGTTTTGTTCCCTAATCATTTATTTATTTATTAAATCTGTTTATTATACTACAATAAATTAATGTACACAAGGCGGACGTACTGCTAAAACCATTCTCTCCCAGTCAACCCTTAGGGAACAGATAGCCACGAGTCATGGATGTTACCTAATATTTTTATTTATTTTTCTTTAGTTTAGGTCTAATATAAATGATTGACGTGATTTGTCACGAATTCATTATTCATTGTTTTATATGATACTTACTATTATAATGTTGATAAATATACTAAAACAATATCCTTATTCTATCACTAACGTACAAGTTAGGCTTTCATAGTTTAATGTTTCGATATACAATAAAGAAACATCTATTGTGTTCTTGTCAAGGTGTGTCAACGACGGCAGTATATGGTGATCATTGAACTTCGGTGGAATATAAGTATTTAACAACAATAATAACTTAGTTGTCCTTTGTCAAGTTACATTATACGAGTCATAAACCCTTGGGTCCTTTGGTTAAAACAAATTGAAACAAAATTATTTCCCAAAATTGATTACTATTAATAGGAACTCAATTAGACTTTGTTCATTGAACTTCAGAGTAAACTGACTTTCCTTTTCAGATAAAATAAAAAATACGGTGTTTTTGCTATAAATAAATAAATATAGAAGTACATACAAAAATCTTTATCATTTTATAAATAAATGGTCTATTGAAATCTTTGAATTTCCCTTCCTAAATAGAATCCAATAAAAAAATCCAAAATGCCGGATGCACTAACGCAAATAAGCTCCAACAATGACGTACTTCCGAGTTCCGGTAAACAGAAAGTTACACCACGTTAGTTTCCAGCTTTTTTCGTGTAAAACTGTACAAAGCGGGTTGTATTGTAATACCAAGGGAACCGCATTACACAAAATTTTGTTAGTTTTCAACTGGAAATATGACAGTCAGTTTTCTTGATAATAAAATAATATAGCGACTGGTAATTAAATAGTCTGTGATTCTTTTACGGCGGATCTTTTAATATCCAGAGGCATTTGTACCTCAAAAGGAATTTGTTGACAAACAAACAAGTAAACGAGAAAGCGACCTAATAAAAACGTGTTCAAAAGCACAGATAATATAATACTCAAAAGAAAGCCTTTCCTTTAGGCGCATGCTATCAGAAACGCAAAATAGCCGATTCGCGACAAATGAGATTCTTATAATAACAGATTCTCAAAATAACCAAAGTACAGTCGATGAAAAAAATGGGTCATTTTTTGTTGCATATTACACATTTTTAAAAATGATAACAAACTGTTCGAAATGTGGATTCGAAATTTTAAAAAACATTGGTTAGCGATAACTTATGTCAATCCAATCCATTTCCATAACGAAGTTTGTTATTGTTTTCGCTAATCTGACTTTGTCTAGACAAAGAAAGAAAAAATTTTTCCCAGCCTTCCCCAGACCCTAGGGTCTGGGGAAGGCTGGGAAAAAAAATTTTTCTTTGTTCTGTGGGAAGGCTGTTCTGACGAGCAAAATTGACATTGAACTTTGTAACGTAACGTACCTATGTACTTTTTTTAAAATATTTCATTTTCTTTTTTCTCTTTTATTAATTTAGATTTTTTGCGTTTAAAATGCATTTTTTATATATATAATGTTAAATATTATCCCTCTTTTATTCGAACATTTGTCCCATTTAGCAATGAGAGTTATGACCTCAGCACACTCGCTACTTTATACTTCACTTTAGAGTAAACCCTCTTACTTAGCGTGGGTGCACTTGGAGCTTATCAGTATCACTCCAATAGCAATAGCGGGAATATCAGGATTCTGACGTAGGTGGCTTTAATCTGACAAGTGACCTAAATGACAATGAAATGGTAATCTGGGACACAAACACAATCAAATACGGGCTTTTATTCTAACTAAGAGGTATTTTGGAGAATTTCTCTCGTCTATTAATTTTATATAGATACCTAAAATTAAAGCTTATAGGGCTTTCCCTGACACAGATTTTTTCACTTGCCATTTTGAAATACTTAGATTAATTTATACGATAAAAATGACTAAACGTGCCATTTGAAAAATTCAGCACATACACAAATATAATTATCTTGATTGAATTTTTAAAGTACTTACTATTGAAACATACAGGGTGTTAGTTATAGCGTGCTATATCCCAATACCTAAATATAAGAACACAACAACATTTTCATGTTGAGTTTTTTAATATTTTTTATTATGGCGTTATTCAACTTTGGATTTTAATAAATATAGGTTTAAAAATAGGTTTTTTTTCCTCTTCGTTTATACAGAACCAGCTAAACCACGTAATCAAATTAACATCCTGTAGCTTAGCGAGATGTGCTAATAAAATATAATATTAATTAGCTTTACTTTTGTAGGTAGGTATTCAAATTTCTTCGACAGAGCACAAAAAACGATAAAAAGTAACTGCTTAGAAATAGTAAAGCCTGCAAATTAGCTTTAAAAGGTCACTCTAAGGTCGAGGTACAAAGTTCTGTGAATGAATTACGAAGTTTAAATTTTTTTTTTATTAATACCGATTTCTTTATTTATTGTACGAACTTTCTTGGTCCCTAATTATATATAAGGTTTTTAGTTCTTAATTATTCGTGTTATTGGTGTAAAGAAATGCTTTAATTATTATTATTGCCACATCAAATTAAAATAATTTTAAATTAATAGTGCAAACCTCAGCAGATAGTGTTAGTACGTTAGTACTCTGTGGTGTTAGTAGCAATTGAATTGTTGCCATTCAACAAAACATACAAGAATGCGTCGCCAACATCATCAACCGCTAAGAAAACTTTAATGGAGCAGTTACTAGGGTTTGTCGTGGACAAAATAAATCGTTGCTATTACATTATTTAAGTAAGTACTTTATATAGAATTGTAGATACTCCACTATTAAAAAAAAATAAAAAACTTTAACGGATGACATAAGTAGCACATGAAATGAAAATGTGTCGCCACCATCATGCATGCGTCGCCTCATGAGTTTGCTCTACTTATTCGCGAATCTCGGGCGCAGTGTTAGCGCATTGGCCCTACAATTGTGAAGGTAACTTTCGGAAGGGTCGGTCATGGGATGGGTTACCAAACATATGTTATCTCAAGCTCCTCCGTGCTTCGGAAGGTACGTCAAGCCGTTGCATTTGCAGTCGTTAACAACCACCAATCCGCATTGGCCTCACGGGTGGGTTATGGCCACCACGTGAAGCCAATACCAATGTAATTGAGGGGTAGAGTAGGTATCAAAATCCTCATGCTAAGTGAGCAAATTCAAGTTAGTAGCATCGTTTGAAAGTTCTTAAAAATAGCCTTAAAATGGTTGGCTAGTCATATAGCAAAATCAACTAAAACATAGAGAAATCCGCCAACAAAAAACAGATTCAGGCTCAAAAGCCCATACAACCATATGATCAAATATCTGTTGGTTCAGCTAAAATCAGTGTTGCCATGACACAAACTAATTGGTTAGGCTATAAAATTCCTGGTAAGTTATATTCAATTTAACATCAAGTTTAAACAGTTTTTTATGATCTGCAAAATTTTTGACATAGTTATCTTAGCGGAGTTTGATACTTAAGTTAAGTTATAAGTTGGCGCATGTGTCGACCAATAGCGCGCGCCCCTCTTCCGTTGCCCGCGTACTTCACCGCTACGTATGCCCAAAATACGCGTTCCGCGCAATCCCTACCTGATTTCAAGATATTTGCCTCGTTCTGTACCCCTCATATCTTCCTTACACCTATAATGAAGGCCTGTGCCCCAGCAGAGTTAGGACAGTACCGATTCATGAAATGTTACCTCTAATCAAAACACTGTCAAGCATGCGTCGTTTAAATCATCAAATGCTGAGAAAACTTTCATGGAGCAATTACTCGGGTTTGTCGCGGACAAGACAGATCGCTGGTATTACATCCTTTCCTACATCGCGCCCTCGTGCCAGCGATTTAGATTTATGAAGGGTCACGCCTTATACGAGAGACCCATCGCTCCTCTACGCAATGCGTGAGATTGGATCCTGGCCCTTACTATTGATTCAGAGCAAGTTTGGTCCAATATTTGTGGTACAAGTAATCGTGAAATTAAAAATAACATAGCCATGAAGAAGAAGAAGAAGAAATCAATCTCTCTTCTTATATCAAAACTCCCCTACAAGATCTGAATCATCATATTGATCACTTCTACATTATATTCAACTAATCCGCATTGGGCCCGTGTGGTGGGTTATGGCTCATCCTCCTTATCCAATCATAAGGACTGTGCCGCAGCAGTCCTCAAAATTAACTCAAAAGACTGAATCGACATTTTATAAGTTTTATTTTGGTGTACCAAAATGATATATTTTTTTACTACATTTTATGAACAATCTGATAAATTTATTCAATTTGTCTGTAAAACTTTGAGTAAAATCGAGTGAATATCATAAAAGCGCATCGCATTGTACCTCGCCTGCACTTTCGGAATCAATCCTTTCCCCAGATTTGGATTTATTACGAAGATTCGACTCCGCGGACGGATCATCGCTCGTCGTTTTACAAGGCCCTTACTCACAATCCGACCGACTACTCTTCATTTCTCTATTGTCGGTCAAATAAACTCCATATTTAAACACAATTTTATATGGGTAATATTTTGAGTAGAAAAATTAAGATAATTAAAATAATATAAAGATACTAGAAAAAGATCTACTTACCCGTGGCAGCTCAAAGGTGATGCTACGGGTGAGTCGATTTTTTTCTAGTGTTATTTCTATTATATTATTATCTTAATTTTTCTACTAGCGTAGCAACTAAAAGCATTTTGAATGCCTAAAATCTAGAATTTCAATAGAAAAATTAGTAAGTAGTTAAGTAGGTAAGCGTCTCGGCAAGTTATAAATGGTGGTATGATAAAAGTATTTAGGTATTTAATTTGAAACTGGTAGGGAATTTTACTACTTAACTAACATTCGTATTGCTAAGTTGTATTAAGTTTTGGCAATTACTTTAGCAGAGCATTGTTAAATCACTCTTCAGATTTCAGCGATAAGGCGAATTATGAAAATGAAAGTTCTTAAAAAACATTGACTGTAGATTATTACAGGATGTAAGCCTAAAGGCTTATCCTTGTCTTGTCTACTTTAAGTACATTAATTTACAAGATGGTTTACATAAAGCAAGTTGTATCGTACTAACTAATCTATGTTAACAAATAGGATTTTTAAATAACTTCGGCATCACAAAGCCAGACATGTAATAAGCATTTCTATTACGAACCTTGAAACACAAGAAAACTTGTTGTTAAAAAAAACCGGCCAAGTGCGAGTCGGACTCGCGCACGAAGGGTTCCGTACCAAAAAACGGCAAAAAAAAAAATACATTTGTTGTATGGGAGCCCCCTTAAAAAATAATTTTATTCTGATTTTAGTATTTGTTGTTATAGCGGCAATAAAAATACATCATCTGTGAAAATTTCAACTGTCTACCTGTTGTCGTTATTAATATCGAGCAAAAAACGGAAAAAAAATCGCGTTTGTGGTATGGGAGCCCCTTTATTCTGTTTTTAGTATTTATTGTTATAGCGGCAACAGAAATACATCATCTGTGAAAATTTCAACTGTCTAGCTATCTAGGTTCATGAGATACAGCCTGGTGACAGACAGACAGACAGACAGACGGACGGACAGCGGAGTCTCAGTAATAGGGTCCCGTTTTTACCCTTTGGGTACGGAACCCTAAAAAAGAAGCTTAAAAGATCGTTAATTCCTAATTAACTCATGACAGTCATGAATGAGCATTGAGCGTGTTGAATAAAAACTCAATCACATTAATCTAGATCACTAGGTGCTTTCTTAGTGGTTTGGGTCTATGATGGTAGACTCGAATGGAAATCGAATTCAAAGAAGAATAGTGTTGCTATTTAGATTTGCTAATACCGTATTTAGCCTAAGCCTGGTAAAGCGGCTAAACTAACTCTGGCATACAAATCAAACAACAAAATCGAAACGTACGACAACTGATTGACTGTATGAGCGAGCTCCTACAATATTACAATTATACATATTATTTTAAGCAACGTTGCAATTACGTAACTAAACGCCTTTATAAACAGTGGCAGTAAAACTATTACCGGTGACACACGTGTTATACATTTTTTTCCTTACATCTTTCCGAACATTAGTTTACGTCATCGCAGAACATCTCCTGAACACCATCATAACATTATATGTAGAGTTAGCGACTCTACACTGACCTAAACTCAAAACACAAAATACAACAATAGACTATCATAAAAACTTGAAACCTAAAAGGTGACATCCTAATAGAATAGTTCAACAATCATCAGATACGATACAACTCCATAAACTTTATAGCGTAAAATGTAAAAACAATCTTTACTATTTCGAGTGTTTTCCAAATAACAGTTCTGCTTACCCCATACCGGGGAGACCGTAAATCAGAGGAGCACAGAATGGGCGGATCGCACTGGACGTATTTTAATCAGTTTTAGGACTGATTTCATAGTATTTATTGGCACGATCACGCGATCGAATAGAAAACTACTGTACTTTATCCAAATAGGAATAAAGTGGCAAAGTCAACTGTATTGTAATTACAAACCCAATATATTATTACATGGTAGTGCAAGTGTTTACAAAATACTCTGACAATAATGTCGTAGACTCAAAAAATGCAAATTCAATGTCGTGACCCATTAAATACAAATCACAAAAACTGATAAGGAGCATCCATTTTAGAAAGTTTTACGCAATTTCAAGCAACATTTGCAAAAACATGTCATAGAAAATAACTACCCAGTAGAATATGGGAATGACGTCCCCATGGGAAGCGGTCTGACAGAAACCGCAGAATTAGAAATAAGGTTCCGTCACAGTATGGAACCCTAAAAAGGTTCAAAAACGGTGAGTCACGAGCAAATTACCCACCAATTATTCGCATTAGGGATAATGCGCCAAACTGCTAATGTAACAGGGAAACCCTTGTCAAAGTAGGTCAACGATGAAACAGTCCCCAAAAAAAAATTTCCAACCACTCAGTACGAGATAAATGTAAAAATATCTTTTGCGGTAATAAGGGTGCGAGCTGTGACAAATTCACTTTTCCCAGCATCAGCGTCAGAGCTATAATCGTGATCAGAGGAACCCTACTATGAAAACGAATCGCGATAATTGGACGATGTTCGTCGTTTGATTTACTTAAATTTTGGATCTTATTACGGAGAAAATAATTCCACGAAGCGGAAAGAATGTCGCCCGATTATATTATTTTAGGAGTAGACCCACAGACTTTCTTAGACTTCAATTAATAACGTAGGTAGGCAAGCAGGCAGTGCTATTCTTCCATAGATTTACTAACCGTAAGTAGATAGATGGTCAGTATGTACAGACTTGGGTGATGAATTTCATTCAATCCTAAGTCATTGATTGCAGGTTTTGGTATCGAAAAAATTATACTTCAATAAACGTCAAATATTTCACGAACAATTCACTGTTTTATTTGTTATGTGAACTTTTAACCGAGAAAATGGAGATCGAATACCGTTTCCAAATATTTTGTTATTTTTGGTTGTAACAAAATCTACACAGCAGTAGATAAAAATTAAACTAATTAGTTCAATAAAAAAAATATTAAAATTATGATTTTCCTACAAAAAAATAAAGTATAATTACTATTTCTGTCCATAATGGAAAGGCGTAATTTCTCCTCTACAAAATATAATTTTGACCTTATCTACTCAATTACAACGCAGGTTGTTGGTCCTGCATTATTTAAGGTCACATAAGCTGTTTTAAATTCGATAACCCATCAAAAGATAGGAGAAGCAATGAGAAACAAGCCCTACCCCTCGGGAATAAAGTTGACGTAAATGTGCCCCCTGTCATTAAATAGTGTTTAAATTCTTAATGCGGTTACTCAGCCCGTAATAGGAGCTAGTGGTTTGGAAAAAGGCAGCCTGTAGGTTTATACCTACTACAGTGAAGTAAGTATTATTTTACTGCTGGCCTAACGTAAATACTTTACATAAACATAAAAACCGCATTACAGACCTACTTTTAAGGCGTTTCGTATTACTCAACCACTTCATTTATTATACCTACAAAAAGAAGAGCTCCTTTCCAATACGTTCGAAGTCAAAAAATTCAAAAATAAGATAAACGAGAAAATATTAATAACTCTTAAGTTAGTGTAAGTATAGATACATACAAAAAACAGCTGTAAAAAAAATATGTAGGTAATTTATTAGTTACAAAGGTAAGTACTCTGTGCATAATATATTTTTGTCCAAAAAAAAATAATTTTCCTTAAGATTTTCAGAAGTGATCTAAGTCCTTCCACAAACTGTACCAAGTCCTAACATAGCACATTTTGGAATTAAAACACCTGGTAATCCTTACTAAATATTATAAATGCGAAAGTCAGTTTGTTTGTTTGTTTGTTACGCCTTCACGTCGTAACTCTTGAACCGATCATCATGAAATTTTGCATACACGTTGTCAGTAGTGCAGAAAAGGACATAGGGTACCTTTCATCCAGAAAAAACGTACAGTTCCCGAGGGATAGCAAAAAAACTGTCCACGCAGACGAAGTCGCGGGCGGCAGCTAGTTTTTCAATAAAAACAGAACATTAGAAAGAGAACTAGCTTTTTAATGCATTTCCTGCCTTAGAAAAATCACAATCCTTACTAATATTATAAATGCGAAAGTCCGTTTATTTGTTTATTTGTTTGTTTGTTACGCCTTTACGTCTTAACTGCTGAACCGATCATCATGAAATTTTGCATACACGTTGTCAGGGGTACAGAGAAGGACATAGGGTACCTTTCATCCCGAAAAATTGTATTGTTCCCGAGGGATAGCAAAAAACCTTTCCACGCAGACGAAGTCGAGGGCGGCCGCTAGTAATTTATAATTGAGTGTTTTTATGGAAATACAATTTTATTTTACGTGCAACTAAGTACGCTTTGGCATGAATTTTGATGAACTTTGCACGTTTTGAGCACGAAACCTCAATTTCAAATTGCATTTGTAGGTGACTTAGTAGGGTTTCGAAGATATTTTTTTAGGATATATACGCCGATTCTAACCATAGACAAAAATCAATCAATTATTTCGATAAAGTAAAAAAAATGACTTAGTGCGTATTGGAATAGAGCTCTTCTTAGCATGCGAAAAGATAAACTTTTAATGAATATGTAAGCACTAAATCAATAAGTTCGATTTAATTCTATAGTTGTATTTTAGATCCATGAAGATTCGTAGTAGCTAATTAATGCTTCTAACCGAATACTTGTGCTTTGCATTGCAGCACAGCGCGTAGCGTTACGTAGAACGTCGTTATAAGGTATGAAATGCCAAGAATTTTAGAATGATTTTAAAGTTCTTGGTCACACCGAACAAGCGACTGATACGCATCAGCCGCGTGGCATTCAGTGTGCCATATACTCTCATATAATGTCAACGCAACGCCCGCTACGCGCTTAAAATAGATGCATCCGGTTTGACCTGGGCTTGGGCTTCGCAACAATATCATCCTTAAGAAAATAGGGACTTACAAAACGTAAAAATAAACAACAAGAAGAACAACTCCAAAGCTAATACATACAGCAAGAAGTTACATTAACTCACAGATGCTAAATGCCTTCTGGGCAAAATGACATCACCACGGACGACGTTATATATATGTATATTACTATGTTGCGTTCTCATCCGACAAAGAGTCAAAGTTGTATTGTTTCTCTGCTTGTTTACGGACTGACAGCAAAGTTTGCGACTCCCTTAATTAGAAGGTCTCATTCGGGATAATTTTCACAATTTCAGTGAAAGAGGATGTACAAACTATGTGTACGATGTTCATCAAACTTTTCGTCCCACTGGTTGCGACACAATCAAGAAAGGAATTTGCAACTATAATGTAAGATGGATTGCTTGCTTGCTACATTACTATTAAGATTTTGAATCCAAGATTTGCTTCTATTAATTTAAAGATTTTGATGATAATCATGTATCTTTTAAGTATTTGTCAATCTGTCTATTCTTCTTTTGTAATAAAAAAAAGTTATACAACGTGTAACAAAAAGGGGGTATCAACCCGAAAAGAGGTCAATGTATGAATCTGAACACCTTCCTGCAGAAAAAAAATTGAAATCGAAAAAAAAATTTTGGGTCTCTCCATATAAAATTTGAATTTGCCGCTAACATTTTGTATGGAGAGTTCAAAATTTTTTATTTTATTTGAATTTTTATTTCTGCTGGAATGTATTCAATTTCACGAAGACATTGACCTCCTTTCGGGTTGATACCCCCTTTCTGTTACACGTTGTATAGTACGGATTATCCTTTTAATATTTTTGATATATTCTAATAAATAACCAATATTAAACAATGCAAATTATATAAAAAATATGCTAAAATACCATCATTGTTATTATTTTGCATGACCCTTGATCTCTTTTCAATAAAATAGGAGCAACCAGATTATAGGAAATTTAGTGATATTGCTGATTTGTTATTTAGGTCGAGGCCGGCTATCAAGTACCCTTGCGGCCTAGCTATGGCCACAGTATATAAATATTAAACTAATTGCATCTCAAAATCTCAAGACGTTTTAGTCAGCTGAACTATGAACTAAAGTGTTATCGTTTTTTTATGCATAACAGGATAGTGCTTGGCCTTCACCTTACCTGATGTTAAGCAGCGATAAGGCCGAAGGTGGAAGCACACTACACCCGAAATTCTCATCACTGAGGAACTGGCTATCGAACCTCTAACTGCCGGAACACAACAATTTTTAATTTGTTGTTATGGTTGGTAGTCCACTGACTATCTAACTTAGACGTGTAATAAGACACACACATGTACTGACAACGGCAAATCCGACTATACATGCTAAGCTGACTTTGGGCATAAGAATAAATAAAACTGACTAAAACGGACTCTCCTTTGTCCGAGTCCCAAATGCCGCCATTTATATAACTACTTCCCCCTTCACGTCGCTACGCCCGCCCCGCTGTCGTCCAGGCCTGTTGCCAGGGTTGTTTACTGTTAAATATTGCTTAGGTACGTTTAAGGATAATATCGCTAAAATATGAGTTTTTCTTTAGTTTTAAATTATTATTTTATTCTAGTTAGTATATACAAAAATAAAATATTTACTTTTTCTGGGTAAGTACTTAGCTACTCCTTTGAGTTTGTATAAATAAATATTAAGTATGAAAACTTTTAACCATAATCTACACTAACGACTAGTTAAACAAAGGTGCTAATCAGAGAAATGTAAAACGTTAGTCATACGTTAAGTAGATAGCATTTTTTGAAGTGGCAAAGTGGTTGGTAGCTACAGTAGTCGGCAAACATCTTGAAATCGGGTGGAGATTGCGCAGAACGCGTATTTTGGATATGCGTAGCGGTGAGGTACGGGGGGGGTATGTATTCATCTTTGATGTCTCAAAACCCAATTAAGAAATTAGGTAGGTATTTTCTTCATTCCTTTTATTTTATATTTTGGCACAGAACTTTTGCGACGGTGTTTTTTTCAAATGTACATATATTTTTTTTTAAATACTCAGGTATTATACTTAGGTAAGTAAGTACTTATTTAGGTACGTGTTGTGCCTTGCGCCACTGACATGACGCCGGGACGCGACGCGCCCGCAGATTCATGTCCTTTTGATTAATTTCTAAATATTATTTCGTTTTCGTAGGTACCTACCTAACCTACGAAAACGAAATAATATTTAGAAAATATTACTTACCGCATATCATCTTTGGGCAAACTAAAAAAACTTTAGTGTGGCAACGTTTTTGATCGATCATTGTTTGTACAACCAAACACACCACAATAACTTGACGCCATTGTTAGAATTGTATCCAAGATCATACGGAATGCACAAACGCGCGTGCGGCGACGCCGGCCGTAACAGCCCGACGCTAAGTTTCCCGTTTAACGTGTAGGCTAATATCGTGACTTAGCCCGTTCAGAGCGGGAGTGTCCGTTCTAGTCAGTTTTATTTATTCTTATGCTTTGCACCCGGACTTCACCAAAGCGGGAGAAGAGATGTGCGTAGCGGAGAGGAGAAGCGGTGTTTTTCAGCTAGGTGTTTCCACCGAAGGGTGTTTTCTCCGCACAGCTTCGAACAATGTTACCAACACTAACAAAAAAAACCGGACAAGTGCGAGTCGGGCTCGCCCACCGAGGGTTCCGTACAGACCTTACATCTATACATAAAATAAAGCTATAGAAAAGTTGTGTCGGTACAAAGGAAATATTTTGAAAAAAAAGTGGTTGGTAGTTATTAGTTTTTTATATGAAAACTGTACTACGGAGAGTTCAAGCTTTATCCCAGGTTCTACCTACAGAAATTATGTGAAAAATTGCTTAGATTATAAGTTGGACTCCAAGCTACCAAACAGTAAAAAAATACCATCAAAATCTGTTCAGCAGACTGCTATATATAGATAACCATTTGAAATCCTTTGTCGCCACGTAGAAAATAACCCTTCCAGGGATTACGACGAAGAATTGACCACGGGCGAAGTTTGAAATGGAATAGTACATTACTGCAGCGGCACTCAAGACAGGCATTGAAGAACATACGTGAATCCATCAATGCCTAGTTGCGGCCAAGGCTTGTGTAGTACTTTTAAACTTTTAACTTTTTAGTTTTAAAAGTTTTAAGCTTTTTATTTTAATTTTAATTTACTTTCAGTAATTGATAAAAGAAAATGGAAAGTGGAATGTGCACATAAAGGCCTTTCGTTTGATACACATATTGAAAAAAAAATCCGGTTTTTTTTTCCTTTATTTCCAGTTTTTCATTTTTTTCCAGTTTTTTGGAAAGTGCTCATCAAGGCCTTTCATTTGATACCCATATTGCAAAAAAACAGTTTGTTTTCGTTTTTATTTTTTTTTCAATTTTTTGGAATGTGCTCATCAAGGCCTTTCACGTGATACCAGTACCCTTAGCACGAACAGCTATCGAGAAAAAAAACGCGCGTAAAATTACTCGATAGAGAATTATCTATGGAAATTTTAATTTAGCTGTTTTTTTTTCAGTTTTTTGGAATGTGCTCATCAAGGCCTTTCATTTGATACCCATATTGCAAAAAAAAATACTTTTTTTTGTTCAGTTTTTTGGAATATGCTCCTTGATGAGCATATTCCAAAAAACTTTTCAAAAAACTTACATTTGATACCCATAAAAAAAAATTTTTATTCGTTTTTAATTTTTTTTTAACTTTTTGGAATGCGCTCATCAAGGCCTTTCATTTGATACCCATATTGCACCAAAACAGTTTGTTTTCGTTTTTATTTTTTTTTCAATTTTTTGGAATGTGCTCATCAAGGCCTTTCACGTGATACCAGTACCCTTAGCACGAACAGCTATCGAGAAAAAAAACGCGCGTAAAATTACTCGATAGAGAATTATCTATGGAAATTTTAATTTAGCTATTCGGCGGTAGATGGCGTTGTACAAATTTCCCATACAAAATTGCACTATCGAATGATTTTACGCGCGTTATTTTTTTCGATAGCTGTTCGTGCTGTATACCGAATATTAAAAAAAAAATTTTTGGAATGTGCTCGCTCATCAAGGCGACATTTGATACCTATATTTGTGTTTCATTGAAAAGTTCGCTCCATTTCTGAATTACACGTGTGTAATGAGTTTTAATTTAATAGAAACATTGCTGGACATACGCCGGCAATTTTGTATGAAAATCCATTATTACACGTTAGTAATGGATTCTCATACAAATATTGACGGCGCGGTTTAGGTCTGTCCGTAAACTCCGATTTAGCACGAAGAAGGTTGTCAATATAATGTTCGAATTTCCAAGCATTTTTGAGAAAAAATAAAATAATTACAAACCTACCGCACCTGTTTATACAGGTGTGTACAATACAAGTACTGTTGATTGTCAACAGATGGCGCTGTATATCAATAGTACACTGTATAATGTTCTGTGAAATGGTTTTATCTATCGCAATGTTATTAGAGAAAATGGGTGTATTCCAACAGGACCCTTTGGTTGTGTGAAGCCGAGACTTTTATTGTAGTGGTGGCTACCTCGGCTGACCTTACCGAGTAAACTGTCTTGATTATACTTGGTGCCAAATGCTCCAAGCAACATTGGAATGCGATGCACCCGCATTTTAATGTAAACTGAATCAATCTACCACTGAACTATTCAACACTTGACACTGGCAAAAATTACTTCCAAGAAGAAAGTAGATTGCCAAAACAAAAATAAGAAGAAGAAGACCCCCGTCATACAGCGTGACATACCGCCATGTTGCGAAAATATTTAGAGCCAAATTTATTACTTATTAATTTTATTTTTAAAAGTAATTAACTATATCAATATTTGAAAGGATCTGAATAATTAATAATAATAAATATTGATATTTTAAAAAGAATTAGTGGCGCGATTAATCCAAAAGTAATTAGAAGTTAAACTATGACCGCGCATACCGTTGTTTCACCAAGATGATTAATAATTACGTATTTTAATGACCATATTTTATTATGATTTAAATACAAATATACAGTTTTCAGATTTATTCCTGTAAGTGTAGTATAAGACGCTATTACCTGCCAAATTTCATAGTTCTAGGTCAACGGGAAGTACCCTATGAATTTTGATTCCTTTGAGAGTATCGAAAATGCGTTTTTTGCGCCCTAAACGGCAGTATCTTTTTTTTACGTTAACTTAGAAGTTTGATTTTTTTACAGCTTCAAGGGCCCGTAGACCTTAGTATATGGTTTAAATTTCAATTCGATACCTCCACGCGTTTCCGAGATAAAGGGTCTTGACAGACAGACGGACGGACAGACAGACAGACGGACAACAAAGTGATCCTATAAGGGTTCCGTTTTTTCCTCTTGAGGTACGGAACCCTAAAAACAGAAATTTCCTTCGTAGTGGATGGTATTATATCGATAAAATAAGGATTTACCATAAAAATATTATAAATGCGAAAGTATAACTCTGTCTGTTACGTTTTCACGCCTAATAATACATACAAACTGAACAAGAAACAGTTGTTTTTTTCACGATTTCAGAGTTGGTCCCATAGTAAAAGTTGCTCAGTTAAAGACCGTCACCTTATCTACCATATTCGGCATTAAAGGTTTTTTGTAACACGTTTACACGTTGTATATTCTGAGTATGCTCAACATTTTCATAGGCCGACTGTACATATACCATAATATTTCTATTGTGTAGAAGCATACACTTGAGAGAAAAATCTTCATATAACCGTAAACATAATTTGTATATTTTCCTGGAAAAGAGTAGGTATATTTGCAAGATTTTTTCTCAACAGGAATAAAAATATTTCTGTATTAGCATCTGCGTTAACTGAAGGTCATGTCACAATATTTCAGCATTACAGCCATTTTATTCCTGCTGTAAAATGCTTACGGTCAATGTCATACTTAATTGGAGATTAAAACGTTACAAAGCGATTTTCCTTTTGTAAGGATTATTAAAATTTAAGTCAGTTTTATCTGTGGTTTTATTTAATAAAATCATTTGTCCATTAAAGTAGAAAAATTATTTAAATTGTAAAATTAAATACAAAAAGGTAAGTTACCTGCCTATCTTAATGAGGAATGTCCGAAAAAAATCAAATTAGCTGAATATTTTTCTATAGGTAGGAATAAGCTATAATAAACATTTTTCTATTACTAAGGGAGCTTATTCCTACATATAGAAAAATATTCAGCCAATTTGATGGTTTTCGGACATTCCCCATTCTGAATAATCTTGGACACTTTACAATCGTCTGTTATTTTACATACCTATCAACAGTAATTATATGATGTACCTACAACTTAACATTTTATTAATTAAACAATATGTGACGACATTTTTAAACAACTTGTTACAAAAAAACCCTAAAGCGGAATATGGTAGATAGTACATACAACGCCGGAAAATTATTATAAACACTGAAAACAGACACTTTTTTTAAATATTTTTTTTTATGATAAACAACATAGTGGCAACCTGGCAACCCTCTAGAGGTCTAGAGTCTAGCTAGACTTAAATTGTGTTTTGCTGTTGTCAATTGATTTATCGAAATAGTCTATTTAAACACCCTGTATACAACTTGAGATGCGTCTTTGGAACAAAAACGGGCTACATCAATGACGCAGCACCACCTTGACACGAAGGAACAAAATAGAATGACAAAAATACTATGCGCTTATACATAGGAATTTGCTACAATACCTACGAGGAATTCCGTCGTGTCACGGTGTCACGTCGTGCTGCGGGCGTCGACGTCACGCACGTGGTAACGTGTAATACGAAGTCAGGAAAAGTAAATAATGGACAACAAGTATATTTTTTTTATACTTCCGAACAACTCTCTGAAGGTTCAGCCCCTCTACTCAAATGGCCAACATTCTATTCGTTTGAACGCTACGCTTACTATTAAAACTTTAAAATAAGCAGTAAACTATAAAGTTACGTGCCGTAAGCTTGACAATTCCATACAATACATCAAAGTCTGTGTTTTACATAAGTTTGCGACATGTTATTTAATCATCTATTGCTCTTATTTAAGCTTTAAAAGTAAGCGTAGCGTTCAAACGAATAGAAAGTTGGCCATTTGAGTAGGGGGGCAGGTTACCGAGAACGGTTAAAATTAGGTTTAGAATCGATTGGAGGCGATTTTACGAGTTTGAATTGCAGCGTGCGATGCTGCTGTGTCTACGTCCGTTGACACAATTTAACGTTTACACAATTATTGGTCACAGCTTAGCATACTTATGTTGCTACCATGATAAATGGAACCATGGATGTATCCATGTTATTGCTTGTAACTGTACTTGGATCATAATATAGAGAGAGCCTGGATTTACTCATCACTTTTCATTGTACCAAAATAAATAATAATGACGTAGTTGTAGGTACAGACCGAACATTAACGAATTTTTTGAACATGCTTTTTGGGGTGACTTTGAGTAATAATATATCATTGTAAAAAAGATTTTTATTTATATTGTTTTAAAAATAATATAGGTATTCTGTTGTTAAAAGTACCACCAGGTGTAAAAC
Organism: Agriphila geniculea; assembly: GCA_943789525.1. Lineage (NCBI taxonomy): Eukaryota > Metazoa > Arthropoda > Insecta > Lepidoptera > Crambidae > Agriphila > Agriphila geniculea. The sequence goes on from OX038874.1 coordinate 18,348,588, forward strand.
AAACTTAGGTAGGTACTTCGGTGTTCTGCACAGTGTAATTTAGCCAGCAAAGCAATACTTCACGAAGTACCTTAGTCAGAATTCTAAAGAATAAAAGAATCGACACGAAAACACTTCAGTACAAATAAAAAGTTTTATTAGAGCAGAGAGAGCTCACATTGCACAGCGAGATTTTCTTTTCCGAATGTCTACAACGCTACAAGTTACGTGACCTAAATATGTATGGTAGTTTTTCTACAAGTTTGTTAAAACGTAGGTACCTACCTAGGTCCTTTGAAACAAAAAAGATTTAAAGAAACATTAATTGTTTGCATCTTGTTAATTTTAATGAATTAACTATTACTTTACCTACTGAAATTTTCTAATTGGTAACATTTTTTGAGTTAATATTGTAACAATCAACTTAATTGATTGTTTATTTTATTTAACTATATTAAATTAACACCTTTGGATAAAAATCGGAGTAATTTCGAACTCTTACAAGATATTTTAGCCTGTTAATAAAATACATTCACTAAAGGGTTAACCTGAATAGAAAACAAACGAAGGACAGAAATTTAGATATAGAAAAAATTGGTCGTGTATTTCGTAGCGAAAAAAAATTGTTTAAAAAAACAAAAAACCGACTTCAAAAAACCTACCTCTAAAAAGCAAGAAATACAAAGAGTACAAATTCCTTTTCTGTTTATTCTAAAAGACACCCGACTTCAATAGACGTGTTTTTATTATTACGAATATTATTTCTTGCTTTTTAGAGGTAGGTTTTTTGAAGTCAGTTTTTTGTTTTTTTAAACAATATTTAATTTTTTTCATTTTTAGTGTAGGAACGTTTTGAATTAGGTAGTGTAGTTATATTATTTCGAGAACCTCATTTTTTTAAGTCGGTTAAAGAACTACACTTAAGATATCCCTTTTCCAACAAAAAAATTATTATCTTATTCAGTTCATAAACAAAGAAGTTATACGACTGATCATCGAAGTACTTCACACAAAATCATACTATTTTCGTGCTTTTTTCAAGATTTCTTGAAAAGTACTGAACTGATTTCAAAATTTAAAAAAATGGGACCTAATGTAATAAAGTTTGAATCATTTCAATCGGTTCAGCCGTCTTCGAGTAATTGTTGTAAGTACATACAAAAACAAAAAAAAAACGGGTCGAATTGAGTTCGTCCCACCTTTTGAAGTCGGTAAAAAGGTAAAGATTTCTTAATAAAATATATTTCGTAAAAATCCCAACCCTAATATTGTTGTTTTACACTGTAGATTTACTATAATAGACTGGATTTACACTCTAGACTTACATGTAAGTTCTAAATAACAAAGATATTGTTGTGCGAACCTAGAAAGGTCAACGACCTCGGACGACGACCGAGCGGGTTCACTGAATGGAAGTGCTATCATTTCTGCAAAGATTCTAGCGAACTACTGACATAAAACCTTATGTTATGTAAAACAGAGTTTCAAATTGATTGGCGCAAGAACACTACCACGCTTTTCCTTTACAGACCATAGAAAACTATCTAATGTACCAAGTGAAATTAGAAATGGAAATGTTCTCAAACTCAACATTAAGTTTGTGCATACTGTAAAGCTGAAGTAATAACTACTCTACTTAATTTTTTATATTATAAGTATGTTTTCTTTGTATTTTATGTGAAATCTTTAAACTTTGAACATAAATGACATAGGTTACACCTAATTATCTTATTAAAGGCTTATGTTTTTGCGAAATGAAGAAGTTATTAAACAACAAGTTAAGTAAATTATAATAAGAAGCATATGTTTTCTATTAAACCTACACATTTGCTAAGCAAGGCGTGTTAGGCCTGAAATTATCCTGTAATTGGAAAGCGGAGAACAAGTCCCATAAAGTAAAACCATAAATATATCTGACAAAGACGGGACGCTCTCTGGCCTTCGTTCAATCCCCATTATATTTCCGGCCTTCAAAGAATCTGTATTTTTCCTCTAACTACATGTTTGAGGTTTCTTCAAAGCGAGCAAATGATACGTGGGCAATAAACGATACGAGCGTTCAAACTTGACCTTTAATGCTATCGTGATAAGAGTGTGTATTTACACCTGGACGTATGGGCGTATTCACGTCCTAAAGGGAAATTATGGAGGTCACTTAATGGCGTATATTAAAGCTTTGGTTAGATATAGCAAGAACGAGATAAGGAGCCCATAAGAGAGGTTATCGTTTTCTCACTTCGTTGAGTAAAGTAAAGGATTTTAGAACTAAAGGATAGTAACGATATCGGACGTGTCCACTCGTTAAAGTTTCAGATGTTCAATTAATGGTTTTAGACCAACCAAATTAGACATTGTATGTTTTTAAATTTGAGATTTTTGCATTTACAATGCTATTTTTAAACAATACTAAATAATATACTAGAAAAAATACGACTCGCACCAGATCAATACTCAGACGGGAATCGAACCCGCGACCTTTGGATATCCGGTCCAATGCTCTGACCGCTGAGCTACCGAGTCACTAGTGACATCGTCGAATTTTTCCTAGTATATCCTAAACTCTTACGCTGTAAGCCAGCGTTATTTCACCAATGTGAGGAATTACCTCGACATTCAATTGGAATATCTTTCCAGATATTTTAACAATTGATTAAGATGAAATAGCTATATAATTTTTAAATTTGAGATTTTTGCATTTACAATGCTATTTTGAACATTGTATGTTGCATCAAATCAGTTATTTTTGGTTTTTGGATATATGGAGGTTGTTTTATGACTTTTTTTAATGACCGGGTCATTAAAAAAACTCAAAAATGTTGACCTTTTTTCAGTTTTTCTCGATTTTGACCCGGAGGGACTGATTTTTCATCAACATTGTGTAAGAAGATTTTAAAGTTGATTTTTGCAGCAATTCGAGGGAGCACGATTTGATACGAGCGATAGTTTTCGAGACACAGCTTTTCTTTGGCCAATTACCGGTCGTATTTTGGATTCGCCAACCTTCGGTTTATTAAGAAGCCTTTATTAAGAATAGATACTTTACTTGAGAGGTTTGGATAATTAAATAATAGAAAAAGTGTTGCTAGTACTCATAACTAATTTTTTATTTATTTTATTTGAGAAACTAACAACGCGTTAAAAATTTCTATTTTGTCCTATGTTGAAAGCGTATCGCAAAGATACAAAATGATTGATTTATACTGATGGCAGTCGATATAAATTTGTATTTGCATTTGCAATCAATTTATCAATCCAAATTCATATCAATCAAAAATAACGATATAAGCTAATACTTACAGAAATATTTACATTGAAAATACGAAGTTTTCTGAAGCTATTATCGAAATAAACTAATCGGACCCAGTTTACACATAGAGGCAACCCTTAAAAACAGGTTTCTTCCCATTCCTTTGTTTGACATAAAGCTTTCACAAAAACGAAATGTCACATCACAAAGCACGTCACCCTTACGAGTGAGCACGTGACACTCCTAACGTAATTAAGCACGTATACGTTACGGCCCAGAGTGAAATTAATTAAGGGTCTGGAACATCATAAATTAGGTTCGTGGGTGACAAAAAAGTTCAGTAACGTTCGAAAACTGGGTTGCGAAATGAAAATAATTGCACGTCAAATGACTTGACGCCACTGGCGGACTAAGGGGGGCGGCAGGGGCGGTCCGCCCCGGGCCCCACACCAATGGGGGCCCGTTTTGGCATAGAAAAAATTTTACTAAAAAAATCTAGTCAAAATACAAGAGTATTTGAAAAAACTGACTCGCTGCGCGGCCGTTTGAAAAATTACAAGATTAGTGGATGGAACTGACTAAAAATTACGCTGCGCGGCCGATTAATCTCACTAAAAAAATATAGTCAAAATACAAAAGTATTTGATAAAACTGACTAAAAATCGCGCTTTGCGGCCTTTATAGGGGGGGAGGCGGCGATTTGTTGAAAATTGTTACCTAGAGGGCGGCAAACTGCCTTCTACACCCCCCTTTTGAAAAGTAAATATTCAAATCTGAAGGGCGCCAGGGGGCCCACAATTAAAGATCGCCCCGGGCCTGAAAAAGTCTTAGTCCGCCAGTGTTTGACGCCTATTAAAATGGTGGGGTGTCCCCCGCCGCGCTGCCACCTAAGCGTACCTTATATTTAAGTACACTTTTAGGGTTCCATATATGGGAGAGTCGGACGAATCTTTTCTTATTTTCCGATATAAGTCAATGTCTAAGTCTAAGACAAGCTTAACGAATGTAATGAATGAGTTAACAAGCAGAAAATAACAACGACTAAAAGCTATTTGACACGTCAACGCTTGTATGGGTGATACAAGCGTTGACGTGTCAAATAGCTTTTTTTTATGTGTAATTCAGAACAGTAGTAGCTATTTATTTAATTTTAATCTGACAATAATTTATTTTTATTAATGTAGAAATTGTATTACAATGATTGTAGAACTATATTTATTTAAAATAAACTTATGTAATGGTAAAATCAATATGTTATGTAGGTAATTTATTATTGCCAATCTTTATTATTATTTTTTTTCTATTTCTGTATTTTTATTTTAGTCAGCTTTTATACAATAACAATAATAATGTAATTTTATGAGCTATAATACTTCTCTATACTTACACCACACTTACACGATAATTGATAAAATCATCATATTGACAGGTCAGAAATGGACGTCCTTTTTTCAGCTCTATCAATTTTTTTTTCTTTAATCAAAATACCACAACCATAATCATTTCACTTGAGGCATTCTTCATTCATAGACACATGTTTTGCGAACCAAATAATAATGTGCGAAAATTATTTGATACACTCAGTCTTCATTACAGTTTTATCTTTGATGTTTTCTTAGAAATAAACTTTTCAGTCAATTAATATTATTGTCAATATTATTGACATTATTGATATTATTTAATATTATTGTCAATTTGTATTATTATGTAATATGGGTATATTACCTGAAATAAAGCTATATTATTATTATTATTATTATTATTAATACAGCGACGACTTTGTTAATAATTTGTCTTAAACAGTGAACTTTGACCTAAAATATGACCTCAAATCCATATGACTTTTACTGCTGAGCGCATAAGTCGTTACCCTTCAGCGTAAGTAAATGTAATACGATCAATGAATAGATTAATGGATTAGATTAGAGGATCAAAGCTAAAGCCAGCTTTAATAAGGTTTATATAATAATAATAATAATAATTTATAATAAATAAATAAAATGTTCAATACAGTTGTTCGAAAATGTCTGCTTTCAATGACAGTGCGGAAAGCTGATTTTACCAGGACGCCGCGCCGTGCGTTTTTGTTTTTTTTTTTACTTCTATAACAATATGTACATACTGTCTAATAAGATTATGTACTACCAAAGAGGTTCTGTAATGAGAATTAAAAGATGTCGTGTTTATACCATAGACATAGAAAAATTTCGCTACGTTTATATGTACAAAATTACCCTTATGAGCGCGACGTCTAAAACGCAAAATGTCTTAGTAGGGAAATTCCTAAAGCACATAATGCCTGGAAAGTAGAATACCTAAAACGCAAAATGCCTAAATAGCACAATTCCTGAAGCTCATAATGCCTGTATCGTATAATGTCTAGAACGCAGAATGCCTAAAACACAAAATGCCTTAAATGCTAAAGGACTAGGATCCAAAACGAATAAAAATCGGTAATTCTAAAATTTTTGATGATTCAATGATTTTTTTTAAATAGCAGTTCCATATTTATGTGATCCTGGTACTTGAAAATGTATCCAATCAGTTATTCCTATAATATGTTCTAAGAGTGTAAATTTTAGGAAATGTACATTACGGGAAAGCTGCATTTTGGGAAATGTACATTCTGGGTAAGCTAATTTTTAGGAAATGGACATTTCAGAAAATGTACCTTTTGTGACCAGTATACATTATGGGAAGTGAACATTTTGAACCTGAAAGATTTAAAAATATCCACGTAGACAAAGTGGCGGGCGGCCACTAGAGTTTGTATAAAAATTAAAAGTATATTTTATCAATACAATAACATACAAATTGCTTTTAAGCGTTGTTTAGGTAATGTAAGTTTTAGGCATTCAGCTATTTAGGTCAATTGCTTTTTAAACTTTCTGCATCTTAGGGAATATCAGTTTTAGGCATTTTGCTTTTAAGCCAAATTGCTTTTTAGACATTGATTTTAGGCATTTTGCTACTTTGACATTTTGCGTTTTAGACGTCGCGCTCATAAGGGCAAAATTAGGGTATGAAGCAATGAAGTTGCGCAGATCACTGTCCATTGTCAATTTAATCGCATTATAATAACTAAACCAACTGAATCTCCATTTATCGCTCTGTCTCTTTTTACGGCTTTTAAATAACATTTACTAGAGCAAGAATACCGATCTACGATGATTGCTCGTTGATAGTTTGTAATGTACACGCGAATGCGGCCGAGTGGTTATCCCGGTCAATTGATCGAAGATTCTAGTCATGGAAAAAGATAGAGCTACGGAAAATGCGGTGCCGTGCGAGCTGATGTTAAATAACCTATAGAGTTTGGTCAATAAAAGATGAGACTCTGTTGGAAATGGAACTAATTTGCGCCTTATTTTAAGGTTCAGTTTCCAGTAACTTAATCTCTAAACGTTAATTTAACAGGGAAAGTAGCGCCGCCATTTCAATCTCATTTTTCGTTGACCAGACTCTACCAGCTCTACTCCGCTCCGCTCCGTGGGTAGGCCCCCGACAAGGTGGACCGACGATCTGGTGAAGATTGCCGGAAGCCACTGGATGTGGGAAACGCAGGACCGATCGTCGTGGAAATCCTTGGGGGAGGCCTATACCCAGCAGTGGGTGTCGTGCGGCTGATATGATGATGATGATGATGATGAGACTCTACCAGTGGGTATAGTTTACCTAACATTAAAAATCAAATTATTATCACATCATTCTACGAGAAAGTAATTGTTTATTTCTACAGAACCTTACTCAACTAAGAACGCTTTCGGTCGGTTTTTAAATTAACTGATGTATCTACCTCTTCGACGGTGCGGAAATTTAACTGTGTCCGAGCATTCCTTGCATTCTATTTGGGCGGTGAGAACGTTACGCAAAAGGATTCGACAGATGGCACCACAATGAGAAGATAGAAATACAACACATCAGAGACTCAATGAGGAAAACGTAAGGGTAACAATAGATAACTATGTGTGAGTGATTTTCTTTCGTTTGGAGCACAATAAATGTAAGTATTTTTGTTACATTTGTATGCTCAGAGGAAAAAACGTCTGTTTTGTCTATTTATAAAACAATATTTTAACAGTATCCTGATTCTCTGCTACCTGGTATTCTAACATTGTAAGTGTAATAGGGTAACATCCATACAACCCTGGAAAATTATTATAAACGCTGAAGAACGCCACTTTTTTTTGAAAAAAAAAACAATTATATTCATGATAAACTGCATAGTGGCAACTCTAGACCTAATAGGCTATTTGACTAATTTTGGAATACCATTTTAAATTATTCCTTATTACGTAATAAACGCACCACATTTATATTTCAGGAAGAATCAATGTATTTTATTAAAAAATCAATGTTAAAGTTTAAAATTTTAAAACCGCGCCAAAAACGCTATGGCGCTGGAAACGTCACTTGTTGACATCACAAGCCTGTAAACATTGTAATAACCTTAGCCATTTGACAGCCACAATCGCGGATCCTAAGTCTATGGTCGTGTCAAACGCCTGAAGCCATATTTATTTACAAGCAAGTGACGTCATCAGTAATCGTAGAGCGTTTTCGCCACAGAAAAAAATCAAAAATTATTGCATTTTTCTAGGTGAAATTAATCAATCAATAGACTTAAATTAGTCTATATAATAGTAGAATATGTTTTTTACGCCATTATCTGTTAGGATGACCACAATTTGTAGTATATTTTCAACGTTGTCAAATACCCTATTGTGTTTTGCTTTTGCCCATTAATGGGCTTTATTATCAAAAACAAGAGTCTATTTGCGTCTAGGGTTGTCACTTTCAATTTTCCATGCAAACGATAAGATATTTTTTTACGAATTATTATGAAATCCCCTGTATACTGAACTTGTATAACAGCAAGGAATATAAAAAGGACACGTCCTATCCCTATTAGAAAAGCTCTAATATATTGGTCGTAATAATTCACAAGCGCATAACTACTTTCAATCTTAATCCCCACTCCCCTAATGAGTAATAAAAGAGCAGTTACATAACAAAGACCTGTCACGTGATACAAAGTAGCTGGTCCGTAGGAAGTCGTTATGTTATATGGCCCATTGAGACATCACTGGCTCCCATATAAAATTTAATAACACTCAGTGGAAGGAAACACATTTCATTTTAATGCCAGCGCGATACATTTGGTGCAAAATTTTAACCTGGGAGCTAATCCAATAGCCCATTTTAAAAGTAGGTATTAAAGGTTTTTTCATCAAAACCTTTTAAGGTGGATAGCCTACCAAAAGTGGCACCCTAAGAGGTTTTTATTTAATAAGTTGTTAATAGAAAAAAAATTTAGTAAAACTTTAGGTGGATTTTTAGGGCCTGAAGTCTAGTATTTTTAGAAGGTGTCACTATATTTCCTCGTAGTCATTCGTAGAAGTAGATAGCAAATGTGTCAAAAACGGCCACTTTTAGCAGTTTTGCTAACTACTTCTAGCAGTGACTACGAGGGAATGTAATAATACCGTGTATAAATACAAGACTATAGCCCCTAAAAATTCCACGTAAAGTTTTAATAAAATAGAGTATTAGAATTAAAATATTAAACAAAAACACAGCAGCGCGCGTGACGTTCTGTTTTAGCAATTTAAAAAAAACCGGCCAAGTGCGAGTCGGACTCGCGCACGAAGGGTTCCGTACCAAAAAACGGCAAAAAAACATGTTTGTTGTATGGGAGCCCCCCTTAAATATGTATTTTATTATGTTTTTAGTATTTGTTGTTATAGCGGCAACAGAAATACATCATCTGTGAAAATTTTAACTGACTACCTGTTGTCGTTATTAATATCGAGCAAAAAACGGCAAAAAATCACGTTTGCTGTATGGGAGGCACCCTTAAATATTTATTTTATTCCGTTTTTAGTATTTCTTGTTATAGCGGCAACAGAAATACAACATCTGTGAAAATTTCAACTGTCTAGCTATCACGGTTCATGAGATACAGCCTGGTGACAGACAGACAGACAGACAGACGGACAGCGGAGTCTCAGTAATAGGGTCCTGTTTTTACCCTTTGGGTACGGAAGCCTAAAAATGCTAAATTGCTCTTACTTTGACGATGAAATTTTGTAAGTTATTTTAACCAACTTCAAAAATTGAAAAAGATGAGGTTCTCAATTCGATTATATACCTACTAGGTATATTTTTTTATCGTTTTCGCGCGTAACTTCGACATTTATGGACCAAGGAGGTTTTTCTTCTTTTTAAAAAAGCTTTATTTTATAGTTGTGTACAGGAATCCGTTTTTACATCTAGGTATATCTTAGAATTTCTTTTTTCAGAAAAATTGCTTCCATTAGACAGAAAAATGATTTTTTTTTATTTTAGGAAACCACATTCATTTTGTCGTTCAATGTCTATACCTACATACTCGCATTTTATTAGTAGAGCTACCATTTCAGCTTGGTTTATGCTAAATAGTTAAGAGAAGAGATTTGTTTAACTCAAAGTTGCTGAAACTGAATGCTTATATTAACTTCGGTTTACAGAATAAGGCCAATAAACCGCAACATATTTCTTTGAAAATTTTCTTTCATAACTCAATATGTAGGTTAACGCGTACCCTTATTTTCAGTGATAAACGTCAAACGTGTAAGCACGATCTATTTACTGCCAACTATATTACCGGAGCTACGAGTTATGATACTGTTGACGACCAAATTGGGGGGGTAGTTCCTTATATTGGGGGTGCGGGTCCAATTTCTTCACTAAAATATGTTAGACGTTCAAACTTTGTTTACAAAACGTGCAAGGCTTCATTTATTAGAATTTTCTTTTTCTTTTATGCATTTAAGTCAATGCGAAATATCTCTAAGAGAAATACAATGTGTGTGTTAGTACTTGTTCGTAATATAACTAGAATCTCTGTAGAGCTGCAGACCACGCGTTTGTGACATTTTTGAACATTTTTCGAAATGGCTATATTGAAAAAAAAAATCGAATAACTTAATCGACAAAAAAAAACCAATATAATTATAGAACCTGTATATAGTATAATTATAGAGCTGTAGAAGAGAACAAACGGACAGCCAGATAGCGGGACAGACATATGAAAGCATTTTGCCCAAGCTGAAGCAGAGAGGCTTCGCTAGCGCTTCGCCCTCGCTCGCTCAATGACAGTGTAATGTAAACCTTTGATTGTGCTTCAAAGCATGTATAATAAGTAACATTGAACCAATAAGTTGTTAGTGGCACTGTATCAAAACTTTGCGTAGATAATGAACGTACTTGCAGATTGAGAACTAGAACTACAAACTAATACAGACAGCCATTCAACTTCCTCCGCGATTTCTTGACTGAACTGAAACTCATTGTATTTACAATAAATCATATTTATTAATTCCTACCGTAGGATCTCTAAAACCGCAAAATATCAAGAAGTAATAATAATAAGGATCTCTTTTTTTCCTCAAAAACAAACTAATCGCGAAAAGATCCACGCCGTCCTAAGTCTTACCCCAATGACTAGTTCGGGTAGAAGAAAAATCAGTACAAATAATAATAATTTTACACTAATATTTAAGTAGGTATACACAACAGCACGTCAGGTTATACAGTTAAACTGCGAAAACAGCTTTTATTACGTAGGACATAAAGGCGGTCTCAATGTCAATATGTATAGTCTGAAGTACCGTTGTGTGTACAATAGTTAAATCTAATCTCAAGTCACGTTTCTAATAAACCAACGATATGTTATTTCAATTAGTGCAACCGGTTGCAAGCTTGTCGTTGGCGTAGGTACGAATATAAGACACCATAAAACCACCAGGCGTCTTTTACGACTTACCCCTGGCAATATAACCCGCCATGCTATATTAAAGCACAAACTCGACACGTATTTCGATAGGTTAAATAAATCCAGTTCGATATCGTAACTAATAGCTATGCGCTTGTTTTTTTTTCGTAATGGCATTATATAAGTCAATGATGGTCTATAGGTATTTATCTACACCCAATTTAAATCCTCTATAAAAGGTTCTGAAACAGTTAGCTTACTGCTAGCATTATAACAAGCAGTGTCATAGTTAACATAATATATCCGAGCGAGAGCATGTCACGCTCCTACCCGCGCCCACGCCCGAACGAGTTACATTACGAAATTCAATACTCTCTGCCATTTTGAAAATTAAAAAAAATACTATGAAATTACTTCGTAACCTACACAATAGCTTTACTCGTACTATTCATACATTAAATGAAGCCTCCTATATAATACTAAATGTCGTTTGCATTTATCTATCACGATTCACGATGAATAACTTGAAGACGCAGAAAGTCTTCGAGTAAAGTGCAAATGTAAATAAAATAATAATAAACCAAGAATATCATATCTCTCTAAAACCGTAACTTACAGTAAACTGCAAAGTGTATTCCGAGACAAGACTAAGTAATATGAAGAAGTGAGTTCCGACTTATAATACACTTTCATTGCACTTTTGCACTAACAATAATCAATGTTACTAAATAACTATAAACATGTAGCAGTCATAAAACGTTAAGATAATCTAATTTTACTTAATATTTTCGGGATTGTTTGAGAAATCCCCAACTGGACATAATAATAATAATTTTGATATACTTATTTACGAACAAACGACTAAAAATATTCTGCAAAATTGTGAGATTCATCTTTGATTAAAAATAAATTAAGGAAGAAAAGTAAAGGAAGAAAAGTATTTTTTTATAAATCGCCATCTTACAAAACAATACCAAAGTGAACCACGTGATTATTGAGGTAAACTTAAAAGACGTTTCCTGACAATTTGACATTTATGCACTTAGCTGCTTTTATTTTTAGAAACCGTGGGCGATCAGTCAACAGTCACCGTGCGAACCGGAACTTGTATCATTTTTACCAACGAGCAACTGACAGGAAAAGACACGATCGAACCCAACGCAATAAAATTAGGCTTTATCCCGAGCGGTCGCAGTGAAAGCGACAACACCGGGTACGAGGGGGGCGACCTACTTACCCGACCCGGAGCCACAGGAGCTTTCTATCGACGCGTTTATACCGTCCACGGATCGCTAAAAGAGAATTCGCACTTCGATGGAAAGCTTCCGAGGCGGCGGGAAGAACGAGCGACGACGATCGATATGTTGAAAAGGCTGATCGCGGCTCAGCAGTGCGAGATCACAATTAGTGGAGACGTAACGCGGTTACCGGCTCCGTGTGATTGATGCCGAGTCCTAACCAAACTAATTTACAAGACGTAAGCCTCCTCCTTCTATTTTACATTCTTCATTTCCCACTGGTTCGGGTCGGGCTTTAAGGGCTTTGTACATTGTTGTGTTATGCGACATCTTTATTATGAGAGCATACAATTTTAGCGACGTTTTAATTTAAAATATTCATTTTCTTATGTCCTGTTTTATAATAATTACGCCAGTAAACAAATCGATATAAATACAACGTTAATTATTCCTACAAAATATTAATCAAACAGAATTTGCTTTGCACTTTGTAATGCACAAAATTGATGAGGTCAGCACTGCATTCGTTGAGCACAGCCAAAGCGTAAATCAAAACAATTCTGATTTCAACCAAGTTGACGCTCGAATAAAATCGTTTAAGCATTACAGAAGTTGGGCGAAGTTGGTGTCGGGCAAAAATGAACTTTGGCAGAATGGAAATAGGATGTTGAATCGCAAAACGGATTTGGAAGGCGTTTAGTTTCCCGATCTTGCTTTGTACGTGATGGAAACTTGTGCGATTGTAAGTAATACAGAACAACTTAGCGCAGCTGTGTATAATCCTTGTCTTTTATTTTACTTTGCTGCACGTAGTAAAGGTCTTAACAAGGAAACGTTCCTGAAACACCTTACGCAGTTAGAATACGTCGTATTGACATACAAAAGGTACAAAAGTAATCTAAAGTTATCAAAAGAAAATTCATTGATTCTAACATCTGATTGTATGACAACAAGAAAGTACCTATTGGCTTCTAGGTCATAACTGGGTATTTTACCGTCTACATTAAAATGATTATGACTCTAATCGATATCTACTATAATGTCATTCATAAATGATAGTATCAAATTGTATGTTTCAATAACAACATATTGAATAAAAGACAATATACAGACAAAATCATAAAAGTTGATATTCACAAAGAGTAACTCACAAAAGCATATTTTCATCGATATATTGACAAAACAAAGTAATTTGGTACATTTCAGTAAATCACAACACAAAACACAAATAACTATAAGTACTTTAAATAAATCAAGTTCATCGGATTGGTATTCTAAGAAGGTATAATTAAATCAACCCTTCGGAAACTTTTTCAATATAATCAGATTAACCAATCCGATGAGTGAAGTACTGAAGTCCGAATACCATCTGAAATTCGACAAAGGCCAGAAGAATCAATCATCGAAGCTATTTTAAGTTAAATTTAAATGTACTAAGTTATGTTTAAGTAAGTTATTGGCTTATTGGCTCCTTAAACAATATCACCACATTAAGGCCATTTAAAATAAATATTGTTATTAATTAAGTATTACTTATTACTTTTACAGTGTAGCTGACCAAGTTCTTAACAATAGTTAACGAAGGCGAAATTATTGCTGAATAAATCTATGTATAAGTCAACAAAATTGTAGGTAGTTATCCTACTTAGTTAAATACAACCTCGTCGTCATGTAAAGTTTCATTTGCACCAATAACTGTAAAAATATCTCATAAATATCTATTGTTTTTACCCATTTTTTTACACAATGCAAGGTGTAGCCATCTTTGAGGTCCCGGGTTTGACCCCCGGCTGGGTCAATTTTAAAACATACATTTGTATATTGGCTCAGGTCTGGGTGTTTGTAGTTCCACCGTTGTCTCTGATTTCTGTGACACGAGTGTTTAGCTACGTACTCGTAGTATTGTTGTATGGTCTGTGTTAGCCGGGTATGTGTTACAATGCCGAAGTTTACCGAATTTTACAATACCTATGGACGAAATCCCGAAAATTAAAAGGCCGAATGGTTGTTTGGCCGTACGTTTAAAATCACGAAAGGACATTTTACCTAAAATATTAAATTCCGAAGCTTAAAATACCGAAGGTTAATATACCTTAGTTCTATACCCCGAACTACTTAATACCGAATTGGCTGTGGAGGTGTCTTTGGGCTTCGCCTGAAATGCTTTATAGTAAATTTAGCTGCCGAAAATTAGTCTAAACTAGTCTACTGGGACTTAGAAACCGTAGAGGCGTAGACCGTAGGTCATGACACGAAATAGGTGCGAGGAACGTAGCGACGAGCATGTTAGGTTGACATGAACCCAGCGCGCGAGCCGAGCGTGCCGCAGCAGCGGCCGGCGAAGTGCCAGAAAAAAAAACTATTTCAAACTCGATTGGTGGATAAATAAAATAATGACCATTTTACAAGCATTTTTGAGTAAAACAAATTAACCGCAACGCCTACCTTCATAAATGTATGTGTAGATAATAGTAGTTTATGATATAAGGTTGGTAAGGAGGTTTTTAAAACGAGTTGACGTTTTATAAGCCCGAGCCGTAGGCGAGGGCTTATAATCGTCACGAGTTTTAAAAACCTTAACAACCGTGTACCATACTACGTTTTTCAATACATTTGCGAGAAAACTTTATATACAGGGTGTCCCAAAACTTCGCCACATGGAAGGAAAGTACATTAAATATTGAAGATAGGAAATTTCACTGAAAGAAGACTTCGTTTTGTTTAAAAAAATAATGCGAACTGCATTCAAAGATTAAAAAAAAATCGCATTCATTCCTATACAAATTGATAAAATACGTCATAATTAAAATTTAAATGTTAAATTTCATGGTCTTCCTTTTCTTTAAGATGCTGTGTTACTTAACAAAAAACAATCCTAATGAGTAACCCTTTCGATTGGTATCGTAAAAGTAAAAGATTGATTTTTTACTAATTTGGTGGGTTCGATTCCTGGTTAAGACATGCGATTTTTCGAAAATCTTTGAATGCAGTTCTAATAACATTAAAAATTAAAATAAATTCTTTCAGTAAAATTTCCTATCTTCGATATTTAAGGTACTTTCCCTTTGTATAGCAAACTTTTGGGACACCTGTATATTATAGGTAGGTACCTACTGAAATAAAAAAATATGTGAATCCAAAAAATTTATTTTTTTAACAAAGAAAAATATAGTTATGTTGCTAATTGTTGAAAACAAAACTGATATTTGAGCAATTATTGAAAGTTAAAGACATTTGTTTTTTTGGAAGTTTTATAGTTTGACTTAAATTATTTATTTCACATGGTTCATTATTGCCACATACGGACGATTGTGGCGGCGGGGGTGACTCCGGATTTACACGAGAAGTAGATGGGCGCGGCTCGACGAATTCATTTACAGTTATGGCTTCTGCTATCTTCTCAGCAATTTTTTTCTTATTTTCTACCGAGTCCTCAATGTAACTCTCTGCAACATTACTAGAACGCCACCCACCGTGGCGTTTTAAAGTTGTTAAATCAGCTCCAGAATTCGCCAGTAATGTAGCAGAAGTTCTGCGGAAGCTATGGCCAGTATAAGATTCTGGATTGGGCAGCTTAAGAAATAAAGCAATTTGCTTTGGCATGCCACCGATTTTGTTCACGCCAACGACTTGACGAACACATTTTCCGTTTTGGTAATTTTGGAAAAAACGGCTACTCTTTGCTGGCGTCACGCGAAGAGATTCGTACTTTTTTACAATTTTGTAGAACGGTCCCTGTATCGTAAACGTACGTGGCAGCTTGTTTTTTGTGTTCGGTATTCGTACGAGTAGCATTTCACCATGATTTTCTATGTCATTGTCATTTATATTGGTTAACTCTTGTCGTCGGCATGCTCCATAAATTCCGAAAATTAATATAACCTAAAAACAAAATTACATTTAAAACAAATGTACAGATTTGAAAAATACGCAACTATAATGATTTAAAGAAAACAAAGAACACGAACCTTTGTTAGTAAATATTTTTCATCTGGCGCTTCATTAATAAATTTTTCAACATCGTTGGACGTAAATACGGGTGATTTTTTGCTTCTATAACCATCAGACTGTCTTTTCAAAAAATTCGTTAAGCGGTTAACAGAATACATCTACCTACCAAGTTTCAACTGTGTAGTCTTAATACTTTTGGAATAAAGTGGCTGTGACATACGGACAGACAGACAGACAGACAGACAGACAGACAGACAGACAGACAGACAGACAGACAGACAGACATGACGAATCTATAAGGGTTCCGTTTTTTGCCATTTAGGCTACGGAACCCTAAAAAGCGGTTAATTTGGTGTATTTTTTTAAATCAATGTTATTCTTTGTCATCAACGTGCATTTCAACATGGAATATTTTGACCACATGGAGGTTGGCTTATACTTTGTGCTTAATTCATGGAAATATGCCATGAAAACATTTTCTGAAAATGTTTTAGTTTTTCTTTTTGCTTTCCAAGCTAAGAAATTGTCGTAAGTAGCCATATATCGTTCTTGTGATTTTTCAGGCATCAGTTCATTGTGTGCCATTTGCGCCTCTTTCAGAATATCTTCTGGAGTTAACTCCATTGAATCTTCGGCACTTTTATCATCACTCATTGTTTTTAAATGTTTTTACAGAACTAAACTAAACCCCAAAGTTTTATGAAAATGGCGCCTTTTTGTACGCATGTGCAGAAAGTTTGTTTTCAGTGAAACGAAAGGCGAAGAACTCAAAACATTCAGCCTCATACTATTTAGATTTAAAAAACGAAATAGTAAAAAATACTTCTAATCTTTTTTAATTTCTTAAAGTAATCAATATTTATAGACAATTAAAACAAGTAATTGCTTTATTTAATCTATTTTCCTAATTTTGTCCGTATAAACTTAACATCTTTTAATTCTCATTACAAAAACTCTTTGGTAGGAATCTTATTAGACAGTATGTACGTGTACATATTGTAATTGAAATTAAAAAAAAACCGTAAACAAAAACGCACGGCGTGCGGTAAAATCAACTTACCGCACGCTGTACTGTCATCGAAAACACACATTTTCGAGCAAGTGTATTGAAAAGTAAGTTTTGACATTTTAACTGTCGGGATTTTGAGCTTTCGGGATTTCGACCTTTCGGGATTTCGAACTTTCGGTCATTTGATAATCGATCTTTCAAGTTTCAGTCTATCGGATATCGATATTTAGAATTTTCGGTATTTTGAAAATAGGTATTTTATGTGTCGATATATCGGTCGTATGTATTATGAATTGTCGGCATTGTAATGCATACCCGTGTTAGCCATGGGCGCCGTCAGATTTTTTTTCAGGGAGGTGCATCTGCTTCTACACGTTATGTTTAGGTACTATTAACTTAATAGAGAAGGATACTGAATTTATTGACAAGGTGATGAACAAATTGGGATAGTAACCTAGACGCTTCCAGTTTTTATTCAAACAGTAACTTAATAAAAAATCTATGTATTTTTTTCTGACAGGGGGGTGCAGTGCAAGTGCACCCCTTGCACCCTGCTGTTAGCTACTAGTTACATGGCGCCCATGGTGGTACCTACTTACTTTGAAATCAGAGCAATGTATGTAATGTAGTCGAATCTACCTTTTTTAAGGTTCCGTACCCAAAGGCTAAAAACGGGACCCTATTACTAAAACTCTGCTGTCCGTCTGTCTGTATTTCACCAGGCTGTATCTCATGAATCGTGATAGCTAGACAGTTGAAATTTTCACAGATGATGTATTTCTGTTGCCGCTATGACAACAAATACTAAAAATGGAATAAAATAAATATTTAAGGGGGCTCCCATACAACAAACGTGATTTTTTTGCTTTATGCTTGATATTAATAGCGACAACAGGTGGACAGTTGAAATTTTCACAGATGATGTTTTCTGTTGCCGCTATAACAAAAAATACTAAAAAACAAAATAAAATAAGTATTTAAGGGGGCTCCCATACAACAAACGTGATTTGTTTGCCGTTTTTGGTACGGAACCCTTCGTGCGCGAGTTCGACTCGCACTTGGCCGGTTTCTTTTTATTACTACAACAGTTCTATTATTATATAACTGGTCTAATGATCTCTAACATATACATATAACGAAAGCGAGTCTGTAATAAGATACAAGTCAGACTATTTTACTTTTTATCAAAATTATCATTATGCCATTATTTAATAATCATATTTTGTATCAGAAAGGTGTATTAACTTATGAGGTTCTAAGAAACTCAAAGGAGAGCATTTATTTCAATAAATTAAACGCTCGGATCGATACGAATTTGCTAAGAGGGGAGAATGACCTTTCAGTATCAATAACATCTCCCTAGATATCATTCAATGTCAGAGCTGCCGCTAAAAAGGCAAATTGCTCGAAGTAATTGGAAAATTTATTATCAAACTTGTCTTAAACTCGGTAATGTCAGATTTTTTAATATCAATCGAAAAAATTCACCAATGTCTTTTGTAAGTATTTTATTCACAATTTGTTGAGATTGAGAACATCCATTTATTGAGGGATGTTCTTGTCAAATTGCACTTTTGACTGAATTAATATTTTTCTTGTTAAAAACTAAATAAGTTTTAATTATCCTTACTACTATTATAAATGCGAAAGGCCGTTTTTTTGTTTGTTTGGTACACGTCTTAACTACTGAACCGATCATCATGAAATTAGACATATACACGTTGTCAGGGGTACAGAGAAGGACCTAGGATACCTTTTATCCCGAAAAAAAGTATTATTCCCGAGGGATAGCAAAAAACTTCCCACGCAGATTAAGTCGCGGGCGGCCTTATGATTTTTAATGTAGCTTTAACAAGCATTACTGCAGAATACATTTTTGAGTCACAAAGCCAAATAAAACTGTAGGTTACTAATACGATCAACCGCCGAATGTTTCGACGTGTAATCTCGACTAAACAGTAAACGGTCGTCGCTTAATCAAAACTTAATTTAACCGAATTTAGTTCGTCGGTTTCAAAACAAGCCCTTTTGGGAGAAAACTTTATGTCTTCGTGATTAATTATATCAGTTTCGAACAGGGTTTCCAACCCTGCTATATAATATAACCCAATCTTTTGTTTTCGGGTCAGATTACTTATACTTAAGTACTACATTTTTTTAAGTATTAATAGTTGCAAAATCTGCTATTAGTACACCTCTATTTTATTTTATTTTTAAGTAGATAAGAAAATCAATAAATAGATAAGAAAATATACAAATTAATAACTTCCTCTATTTTATTAATATTTCTTTAAATGCATACTAAATAAAATATTTAAAAAAATATAAAAATAAATTCAATCCTACTGTATTCTTCAATTTTTCCGTCAAAAAAATTTATCTCTTAATCTATAAAAGTTGACAACCCTAGCCCAACGGTAATGGTCACGTGCCGCACCCACAGTTTCGAGTCCTTGCAAGTTGTTATAACATACGATGCAGATATTATTGATTCAGATTTGATTGGACTATATCTGAAGGGTGTCGGGTTGTGAACTCGAGTTTTGTAATCTGTAATATCTATTACAGATTACAAAACTCGAGTTGTCCCATAGTAAAAGTTGTTCAGTTTGATGGTCTGTATCTACAATTCGACATTTTTTCGACAATATCTATTAATATACGTGTCATAAAAAAAATTTCGAATTGTAGATACAGACAGACCATCAAACTGAACAACTTTTACTATGGGACCAATTCTGGAATCGCGAAAGTATCAAAATGTTTGAAATAGCTGATTTTTTTTCACGATTTTAAAGTTAATCTCATTGTAAAAGTTGGTTAGTTTGATGGTCCCTATCTACCCTATTCGGCATAAGGGTTTTTTTTGTAACACGTTGTATAAGGGGAAACCAAATCATGTGAAAAAACGATTTTTTCGCCCTACCATAGTAAGTCGGTCAGCTTTGTATTCCTATATAAAATGTTCCATACAAAAAAAACCGGCCAAGTGCGTGTCGGGCCACGCGCCATAGGGTTCCGTAGTTACCTTATACCATACCATATTTAATACCACCTATCATTTTTAGTTTGCAAAAATAACTTTGTTTTTCACAGTGTTGGTATGAATGACAAAGTTATATTTGCGGTTTTGGAAAATGTGCTATATCTCAAAAACTAATTACTATATCTCGTTCAAACTAATTTTGGTTGATAGTGTTTATTAAGATCTACATCATATATTTTTTTTAGATTTTTCACTCTCTTATTTCAAAAGTTAAAGGGGGGGGGACACACATTTTACCACTTTGGCGGTGAATATCTTTCAAACGGTTGACTTTGAGAAAAAGTTGTCTTAAAAAACTCAATGTCATTTTTAAAGACCTATCTACAGACACCCAACACGTGTTGGTTTGAAGAAAAAAAAATTTTTCAGTTTCAGTTCCATGTATCCCCATACATGGAACTGAAACTGAAAATTTTTTTTTAGCCCCCCCTTAATCTTTTATTTTTCTTATTTTTGTATTAAATCCGTTAAGCGGTTAACAGAATACATCTACCTACCAAGTTTCAACTGTGTAGTCTTAATACTTTCGGAATAAAGTGGCTGTGACATACGGACAGACAGACAGACATGACGAATCTATAAGGGTTCCGTTTTTTGCCATTTAGGCTACGGAACCCTAAAAATCCCATCCAAAAAAAAACATTAATCATTACACGTTACAAAATTTAATCATTTGCATTAGGTAGGTATACAATTATCAGTTAAAAAAAATTCATTGCTGTAATAAGTATGTCTGGAAGAAATTCATCACTTTTAACTACCAACAATACGTGCCAAGTTATTTATGGTTGTGGAAAAAATATTAATGTAACAAAATTACCAACAAACAAGTTGGTAAAGTCCACGAACAAAAGCAGACATGAAAGGCCGTGAAAGCGGGTTACTAACATCAGATCCATTTTTCAATGTCCATCAACGTGGGCATTGAGATTGAGGTTGTAATGGAATAGTTATAAAAATTCCAGACAATGTACCTAGATACACAAATCATCCAGTGTCTGACATTGGAATTAGTCGAGGACGATCAAAACATCTGACTCTCGATGATAAAGAGGACATAAAGAAATTGCCTAGTGTTTAACACCCAGACAGACCATATGGACGCTACATGAATATCATCATCATCATCATCATCATCATATCAGCTGCACGACACCCACTGCTGGATATAGGCCTCCCCCAAGGATCTCTACGACGATCGGTCCTGCGCTGCCCGCATCCAGTGGCTTCCCGCGACCTTCACCAGATCGTCGGTCCCTCTTGACGGGGGCCTACCCACGGAGCGTCGTCCGGTGCGCGGTCGCCATTCTAGAACATTTCCGCCCCAACGGCCATCGGTTCTTCTTGCTATGTGTCAATACGTCAATATGCAGGGTATCAAATGGTTAGAAAAGTGACACTACGTTAAGGCACAGTTTATACTGTGGTTAAGGCGTTGTGTGTTGTTTGGAAAATGTAGATATGGAATTTTTAATGTCATTTTATGAACTCGCCACGTAGTCCTTATGCCCACGATATTGTTAAGCAGGCAAACTGCTTTGATTCAGCCTGCTTTACATACGAAAACACTAACATGTCCATAGTAAATAATAATTTTCATTCGGTATTCACTCCAAAATATTTTCCATTTTTAGCAATCCGCTCTGCGTTCGATAGCATGTACAAATTATATTGGTTATTTTTCGCATGAACGCGCCAAGCAAATTGAATGAATTTCAACGAATGAAAATTGACGACAATAGCAATATGTTTGTTTCATTTACTTTGGATTGGCTTCAATTAAAAAAACTATATTTTGGCCGTCTGTAATTTGAAAGACTGAAAACATTTTCCAGACCTTTATCACTCAAATGATAACAAAGGCAATAGAGAAACCAGATAGCTGTAGTTCTCGACAGAAATTATAATATTCAAGTAGAGTAGAATCCTTGTAATAACAGAATCAGTAAAGTGTCAACATATATTGTTGGGCATAAAATCTCATAATCAAAAACTAAACAAAAAACAAAATGTTATAGGCCTCCGTCAAGCGCTGCTAAGAGCTTCTGATGCTGCCAAGAAACCTGTTAACTCATCGTTACATGCCTTGGTCTCCTATTTATGCTATACGCGACGTCAGACCTCAGCGTAAACATTCCTATACATTTCATACGCCGACGTCAGCGTTTGAAAGAGACCACAACAGTACATTTCTTTAGTAAGTATTGTGACGCTGACATGACGCCGTAAGCGGCCGACAGCGTAAACATAAGAACACCCTCAACTGATATTATATTACGCCTGGTGTTCACCAGAGCTGAGATGGGCGGAGAGGAGAACGGATCCTGATTATCGTCCTGCATTAGTTTCATCTTGTAATCTCATGAGGTAAGTAACCCAACTTTTTTGCCCCCTTGGAGGAGGCTGATTGCGGAATCTGCCAAGGTGGGGGGAGGCAACCTATGTGGATTCACATCTACGCAGGCATATCTTTCACTGCATTGACATTTTGATTTGTAATCTTATGAGGTAATTTTGAGTCAAAATTGGAATTAAGAACTCAAAAAAAACATTGTTCTTCCAGGTTACGCCATGGCAACCTGTCTTAGACCGATGCTCCCAAACATTATCTTTCACTACATTGTGTTTCCCTGTTGTAATCGGATGAGGTAAGGTTTTCTGCAATGGGAGCTTGGTCTATGAGTATTTAGAAAAATGTGTGTGTGTCTTTTGTTTGATACCTCTTCACACCTAAACGGTGGCTGGAAGGATTTTGATTAAATTTGTTTGGTAAACAGAATAGACCAAGATTAACATAGAGGTTACTTTTTATCCTGGTCAAAGGTCCTTGGGGTCCAAGGTTCACAAGGACGAAGTAGCGGCCGGCCGCTAGTGTTTCATCTTTCACTCACAGATAAGATTGGACTAAAGTACTGATTTAACGGATTCTCGAAGTCCGTAGTCGCAAGCACATAAAAAGTCATCTGTATTGTTTATATCCATTCTCAAGCAAATAAATATATTGATTGAATGATAACAACATCATTTTTCTTCTAAAAATAACAAACCTTTATATACTTTTCAGCGAACAGATCAGCGTTTATTCCTTTAGTTAGAGAGATCCTTATCTGTCAATTCGGTGTAACGAATCTTGGCCGTTGCCAAGTGCCAGACCCGTCGCTGGGCCGCCGCCAACTGCCAGCCAGCACAGACTGCTAAACTGGCATTATCACGATGCGCCAGATACCTTATACTCTTCAGTGATTTTGTATGAGTGGAATTTATCATTGTAAAGAATTGTGGAAAGGAACGGTAGTTGGCGGAAAAAAATTAAGTATAAATGATACAAACCTAAGTTAGTCAAAGAATACCAACTATTACTTGAGTGCGTAACTTATTAAGAAGTAACATATAAGTACAACATAAACTGCTCTATTGTATAATACATACAATTAAATAATGTTTAAGTATCTATCTTTAACATTAGAATTGAAATATTAAAAACTATAAACGCTTGACTTACACGTCAAATGCTTAAACCTTGAATACCTACAATTTGCAAAAGTAAAGCGTGCTTGACAATATTTCTTATTTGCTGTTATTTTAATTCTTTTAAAAATCTGAACAAAGCAATTCTTAGTAATAAGGTTAGAAGGTCACCCATTAGTCACTGCAGTTTCACAAGTACCAGCATACATGATATAAATAAAATGCAAGCGTTCAATGTTCGTCGACACGCCATTATGTTAGGGTTGTTAATAATTTAAAAACGTTTGTTATAGGATATTGTGCCTTACTTTAAAGTAATAAAGCTCTTTAAATTGTCAGCAACATAGATGTCTGTGCAGTGACAGTATCGACGGCGTCGCAACTAGGTCGTCGAGGAACACTCGACCTCTTTCTCCTACTTTCGTTTCACGCTGACGAATTCAGACGTTTCAAACGTTTGCATTCATTTGAGAAAACTTTTGACATTCGAGCAAAATAAGGAAATGGGACCCTCTGTAGTTGAACACATAAACGAAAGCACAGTTAGCGCATCGTCTTCAATTTAAAAGTTATTTTGAAGATGCAGATGCGTATATAGCTTTCGTTCGAAATGAAATAATTCAATTTTTAACGGATACTAGCGCGGTTTTATTGAAAGCACTTTGGTAATTAGTTGGTATTTGGTTTGATTTTTGGTTTTCCCGACGTTTCGGCAACTTTGCAGCTGCCGTGGTCACGGGGGACTGAAGCTACCCGTGAGTCTACCCTTCAGTCCCCCGTGACCACGGCAGCTGCAAAGTTGCCGAAACGTCGGGAAAACCAAAAATCAAACCAAATACCAACTAATTACCAAAGTGCTTTCAATAAAACCGCGCTAGTATCCGTTAAAAATTGTTTTATTTCATGTCTAGTGAGCGCGTAAGCTTTAGAAGTGAATTTTGTTCGAAACTTTCCCTCAGACATTAAATGATGACTTTGATTTACTTACTTCAAACATGTGTAATATTACACAGATTGTTGTGTTTATTTGACAGGTTGTTCTATAATATCGTGTATAACTAAAAAATCATCACGTAATCAACAGCCTTGCCATCTAAGTATAAAACAATTTTTAACGGATACTAGCGCGGTTTTATTGAAAGCACTTTGGTAATTAGTTGGTATTTGGTTTGATTTTTGGTTTTCCCGACGTTTCGGCAACTTTGCAGCTGCCGTGGTCACGGGGGACTGAAGGGTAGACTCACGGGTAGCTTCAGTCCCCCGTGACCACGGCAGCTGCAAAGTTGCCGAAACGTCGGGAAAACCAAAAATCAAACCAAATACCAACTAATTACCAAAGTGCTTTCAATAAAACCGCGCTAGTATCCATTAAAAATTGTTTTATTTCATGTCTAGTGAGCGCGTAAGCTTGAGAAGTGAATTTTGTTCGAAACTTTCCCTCAGACATTAAATGATGACTTTGATTTACTTACTTCAAACATGTGTAATATTACACAGATTGTTGTGTTTATTTGACAGGTTGTTCTATAATATCGTGTATAACTAAAAAATCATCACGTAATCAACAGCCTTGCCATCTAAGTATAACTGTGCATCATAGGTGCATTTTAAAAACGAACTATTTTAGAATACTTTATGATTATGCATAGAAGTATATTCAAGGATGTTCTCTAGAACATAAACTTCTCAAATATGTGGTAATATATTTGAGAAGTTTATGCAAAGTCAAAAAGAAGTAAAAGAAATCTTTTGGCAAAAACATTATGCAAGTATAACCTTATTCAACAATAAAACTGAGACTAAGCAATCAGTGAAGAAACAGAAAGAAAAAGATAGAGTCACATATTTTTGAAGTTTCAAGTAGATACTTTAACTTAAGTACAATTTTTGTAGTTCCTTCGCTTCTTACTATTCAAGCTATAAGTTGAAATACAAAGTTAAGCTATTCGTTTCAATATTCACATGAAGCCTAGATATAATGTTCGAAGTTGACAACACTTGGAAATTCTTTGCGTTTGCGCTCGACTTAAAGCAGTTCAAGAATTTAGTTCGAATAGCTGCTGTTGAGTACAAATTGCTTACTATATTAAGTAGTTGGCATGTAGACTTTCAAGCTTTAGCATATAAGAATCCATATTAATCATCTTTGCCTATGCTATGTACAAAATAAAATGGTCATCTCATATAAAAGTGAAGGGGTGACTGACAGACTATTGCCCAGTCCAACCCACTGAACCTAGAGACTTGAAATTTTGTACATAGATACTTTATACAGTGTAAACACCCACTAAGAAGGGATTTTGGAAATTCCACCCCTAAAGGGTTGAAATGGAGGTACAAAGTTTGTATGGAAAATAAAATAGACATTTCAACTTGAAACTTCGTAGGAGTACCTCTAAAAACAAATAAGTAAACACGTGTTTCGTGGTTTTCTGAAACTCAACCTTTTAGGGGGTAAATGGGTAACAAAAGCCCAACATCGATATAGCTGTCGTTATCGAGGTTTTATGGGATGTTGATTGCGAAAATGCTATTCATTTTTAAATGGTGGACATTATTCAACCCCTAAAGGGGACAAATGGGGTTCAACTTTGTATGGAAAAAAGATAAAATAGACATTGTGACTTCAAACTTCGTTGGAGTACTTCTATAAACAAATTATCAAACATGTATTCGTAAATTTCTGAAAATCAACCCCTTAAGGAGTAAATGGGGTAAAAAGCCCAAACTCGATATGGATATCGTTATTAAGGTATTATGGTATAATGATTGCGAAAATGGCATTTATTTTTAAGTCTAACACAGTGGCTATGTTTCATCGACTTTAGGGGTAAAATGGGGTTCATATCATGTATAAAAAAATAATATTTAATAGACATTTTGACGTGAATGTAACTTCTTAGGAGTACTTTTAAAAACTAACAACTTTTAAAAGCAAACACGTTTTTTGTGATTTTCCGATAATGAGGGGTTCATTATCGGGGTAAATGGGGGAAATGAACCCATAAAATAGAATATCATTTATTTGCATTTGATTAGAGTACACTGGAGGTCTTTAAAATATCTTTTTATTCAACTATTAACAATAGTATGCAAATGTTATTTTGAATTAAAATTAACAAGTACTCATACTTTCTTTCATAAATCGTTATGAATGTCGTTATTGAGGTTTCGTGGGATGTTGATTACGAAAACGGTATTTATTTTGAAGTCCAACACGGTGGCCATGATTCAAAGGGGTGAAATGGGGCTTATTTAGTATGGTTTTTTTTTAAAAGACATTTCGACTTGAAACTTCCTAAGAGTACTTTTAAAAACTAAGCAGAAACACGTATTTCGTGATTTTCCGAAAATGTTTAGATTACTTACCCACTAACCCCCAACTTCTTGGGGTTAGTGGGTAAATAAACCTAAAAATCGATATGGATGTCGTTAAAAGGTTTTATGGGATGTTGATTGCGAAAATGGCATTTATTTTGAAGTCCAACACGTGCCATGATTCAACCCCTTATGTGGGTGAAATGGTATTCATATTTTGTATGGAAAAATAATATTCAATAGAAATTTCGACTTGAAACTCCATATGAGTACTTCTAAAACAAATAAGCAAACAAATCGATATGGTTGTCGATATTGAGGTTTTATGGGATGTTTGTTGCGAAAAGGGCATTTATTTTAGGATCCAACTTGACACGGTGGACATTATTTAACACCAAAAGGACTGAGGACTGAAATAGGGGTTCAATTTTTTTATGGAAAAATAATACGGGAACGGGAACGAGAACGGGAACTAATAATATTATAAATGTGAAAGTTTAATGTTTGGATTAGATTTAGTTTAATTTTGGACCGACTGTCGGATTTGGAATAGCACACACACAGATAATTATAGCCTGTGGTAAAACATGGATACTTTTATCTCGGTCAAAGGTTCCATAGCGATTTTCCGAATGTCCACGCGGACGAAGTCGTGGGCAAAAGCTAGTCCACTATAACTCTATATGAAATACCAAAGTAGGTACTTTCAATAAAACCACGCTTGTATCCGTTAAAAAGTATTTTATTTCATGTCTATATGGAAACTTAACTATTCTTTGTAAAAAAATAGTTTTGGTCTAACTATATGTTTTTATCCGATTCACGGTCAATAGAAGAACATCAGTTCGACCCACGCAGAATGTTCATCATCATCATTTCAGCCGCATGACACCCACTGCTGGTTATAAGCCCGCAATCTTCATTAGATCGTTGATCCACCTTGTCGGGGCCTACCGCTGCGCTCCCATCGCGTGCGGGTGCGCGGTCGCCATTCCCGAACCTTTCCGCCCAAACGACCATAGGTTTTTCTCCTGTGTCCAGCACACTGCCACTTCAACTGAGCAATCTTTCACGCAATGTCGGTTACTGTAGTCCTCTTATGGATCTCTTCATTTCTGATTCGATCACAGGAAAACGCCAAACAAGCATTGGCTCTATCCATTGCTCGCTGTGTGACCCTTCAAGCCTTCTTATGAGACCCAAAGTTATACCTATCGACCACGTTTCACAGCCGAAAGAATGTTAGCTTGATGCAAATAAAAAAAAATACAAATAAATGGAAATCATTTTGTTTTTGTACCCTTTTAACGAGCAAGATAATTTCGACTTTACATTACTCAAAAATATTCAGTGATGATCATAAATAAATAAGTAATGTAATTATTGCATGGAGATTGCATCCACGTCATATGCGAAGTTGATAATATGATTCTCTCAATTATTCAGGAGGTACTTGTTAAAAACAATGACAATTAATTAATTACGCAAATTAAAATGTTTGCATATCGTTATGCGAGCAGGAATACACTTTAAGCTCATTTCAACGCTTCTGAGTTGGATCTGTGGAAGCATTTAAATGTATTTGTAATCTCACTTCATTTCAGATTTCAGGGATTTAAATGTAAACAGGGATATCGTCGCGAGATAACGGCACACGCTATATTGTTTGCTTTAAAAATACAAATACTTGTTTTAATCAAATACAGCAATTCAAATTAGCGACCGCCCGGCCCACGACTTCGTCTGCATGGAAAGTTTTTTTTTGCTATCTTACGGGAACAGTACTTTTTCTGGATAAAAGGTGCTCTATGTCCTTCTCTGTACCCCTAAGAACGTGTATGCAAAAAAATATCATTATGGTCGGTTCAGTAGTTAAGACGTGAAGGTGTAACAAACAAACAAACGGAGTTTTGAATTTATTATATTATTTTAAGTAAGGATGAACTCAATGTATATAACGAGAAACAATAAATTTACTGTGATACAAAATAGGGAATATGCATTTTGATAAATTTGAGCTTGATCGCTGCGGACACGTATAAAAACATGATGGAACAGAAAAATAAAATAAAAAAATGAATTATTTCAGTTTACACTTGTTTGTTTTTTCATTTTCGGATACAATTCCCTTAACAATCAGATAGATTATCGAATAAGAAATAATATTTTGTAAAACACAACATATGTACTTAAACGCAAAATTTAGGGAAATAATTGAAAATTCTTGGCTAACTCCATAATAAACGCGCCTGAAACGTGATAGGTGACGTCACAAATCATGACCGTTTTGTATAGAGCGTTTTCGGCAAGTACCGGTGAGTGCTAACTTCAAGTAACTACTTATATCACGAGAAAAAAATGCAAGAGAAAAGTTTTAATAATTGCAGTTGATTTTCTCACGCATTATACTTTTGATTTTGATACAAAAAAAAATTGATGCATATTCCCTTTTCGATGCAAAAGATTATTTCCTTCTTTATCACTTCAATTCAATTTGTTTTTATTATTTCAAACAAAAACTGGTTATTATCTTATTTTTTTTTTATCGTTTACGAAGTAAAACTAACTTTGATAAAATTGAGTTGTATTACAGTGACGATTTCAATTACAATTTGAATAATGTCCATCAGAACAGTCAACGGTTACGCGAATCAACTGTTAGACTTCATGTTTAATTAAGATAGTGATCTGGTGCTAAGCCACGTACAATATCAGCTGAAGACAGAGGGTTTAATACAGAAATGGACAACGACAGACTTTGACATAGTGTAATACGACAAGATTATCTTGGAATCGATATCCCAGATGCCAGTGGGCAACAGCATTATAATAATGAGAGAAGTTCTATTATAGAACTTCTACACAATACACAATTTTTGTATACAATGAAATAAACTCCATATCCTTGTAGCAATAGCAAAACTAGCTCATGCCACTGTTTACAAAGAGCTTGTATAAGATTTTCGTACAATAATGTAAAACTTGTAGAAGTACGTGCTTGTTAATCTTGATGCAAATTACGTCTACAAAACGAATATTAAGTTTCTCAGTAAAGTTCCTATCAAAACAAATAATTGGGTTGCTTCAGTGCTGTTTGTTACTCTAAGATCTTCACCTAGTTTTAAACAATTAATTCCGAGTTTGATAATAACAACCAATACTCTCTAATTCATCATGGGTATTTTTTTGATGTACCCACCCCACTGCTAGGACACAGGCCTTGGACCATAACCAACTGTGTGGGATCCAATCCTCAATATCATTTCTTCTAATAAAGCTGATAAGTTTCTAGCGCCCATTCTTCTTGTTAGCTAAAAGATGTTCCACGTATTCAAGTAAGTATTAAAACTAATCTTACATTATTTTCTTCGATAGTAAGTCACCTGTATGATTGTAACCACTAGTGGGTCATAAAATTAATGTTCAAAAAAGTTAAGATTTTTAAAAATACTTTGTCAGTGTGTAATAAAATAAAAAAAGAAGATACCCATAGACAACACAATGAAAACGCCACTGAAAAAGGTTTAGCTTTCAAAACAATTCCAACAAAACATTTCCATTGCAAAGCTAAGTTTTCATAAATTCTTTTCAAGCGCAGTGTTGAATCAGGGGGCAAAAACAATAGATTGAAAAGGACTCGACCGCTATTTCAAGTGCTTATGTCAAGCGACTCGTTCCTGAATAATGAATGAAGGCAAAAGATTCTGAGATAGGTAGGGATATTAATCAAAACGAGCTCACAATAAATCGCGAGTGAGTTTCCCATCAGTCTGACCTCGTTTGCGTCAAATATCGCAAAGTTCGAAAATGTCGCAGGTTATCTCAAAGTTTATGAATTCTGATAATGTTATTGCGTAGGAGATGAGGTAAATACCATTTCTGTCTACCGTCATTCAATTTATCATTGGAACCTAGAACCTATTAATACTTGGAACCGATCCTGCTTTTTACCGTCTGCAACTTCTGTATATGAAATGTTATTGATATATAATGCAGCAATAGATGGGAAAACAATATGACGCTGGATAAACAATAGATTCACCAAAACAGGTAGAAAACCTAGACAATCAAGTAAAAATGACACCATCTCATAGAGGTAAAGTTAAATGCGAAGAAAAAAATCATGTTGAACTGTTTCTTTATACGGGGTGTATCAAAAACCCTGTCCGATCCTGAAACAGGTGATAGTGTTGCTGACACTGAACAATTTTCTCCAAGGAACATAGGTCGAAAAAAGAAGTTTTTTTTCGCCTTTCCATTCGGTCAGCTGACCAATACATTTTGTATGGGAGTACGAAATATTTTTTTTCGTTTTTCGACCTATGTTCCTCGGAGAAAGTTGTTCAGTTTCAGCAATACCTGTTTCAGGTCCGGACTGGGTTTTTGTTACATATTGTATAGAATCGCCCGAAAGAGTATCGTGAAAGAAATAGAGCAATAATAGTAGATTGTACCATAAGGATAAGGGAGCAAAATAATATTTTTACGGCGAGGGCGTTTTTTTTCCATCCAGAGCGAAGTGAGGGATTCTAGAGTAGAATCCCGAGCTTAGCGAGGGATTCTTTAGTAGAATCCTGAACGTAGCGAGGGATTCAAAGTACATCGCCCGAGCCAAAATATATTTGCGCCCGAGTGATACACTCTACTTTTCATCACCCTCTATAAGAAAATAAAAGGCGCCTCATATTTTATTTTAATATTATTATTTAATAAAACATAGAGTAACAACTAAATTGAAATTAAAAAGTATCTAATAATAAAACTACTAAAAACTTATATAGGTATACATTTGAGACATTTTCGCAATTATGAAAGCATTGCATTTGTCCATTCAATAAAATTACCATAGGCTTTCATATTTCTCCCGCGATTTTGCAGGTAATAGATTATTCATCACATTTCTTGCGTCAGTTGATCAGTTCTAATAGGTACTTTCAGGAGTTAATTCTACACTATCACTATCACTTCAAGAACCAACTCATTTTTCTAAACAAAACCATGAATTTCTAACAATCCGTGAAAATTGACGAAAACGCGGGCCGTAGATAGCGCGTTTTTAATTTGATTTCTTTTTAACACTGAAAATGTTTTTTTGAGGCATCTGTATAGGCCCGATTTTCAGCCAAAGTGCGACATCACCCTGGTGTCGTAGATATTAAAGCTACGTAAATGATTTAGATATCAAATGACGCGTCTAATCAAGGGCTATAAACTGAAAAAAAATTTTTCAAAAATCTTAAAGTTTTTTTTGATAATCGCAAAAATTTGAAAAATGTGATCGATTTTCGCCTGGTTTCGGCGAAAAAAAAATCATATCTTGTAAATGAAACGCGATATCGGGTCGATTTTAAAAACACCTCGAGATATGACATTGGTCTACTTTAAAAAAAATTTTTCGGTAAATAACATAAAAGGATAATTCTGTAGCTTAACTTTTATGAAGTAAAGTTTGCGCGGTGCGTGTGAGTGAGCGTTGAGCGCAGTAGTGTACGTACATACGTACACTAGTCGTATCAACGCTAATGGTCTGAAAGACAAATGTTTGTTTATAGTTATATTTTGAGTAAATGTAATTAAATGTTATTTTCTAATTATAAAAAAATCGGATAGGTACCTAACGAAAGTGTTTTTAAAAGCAAAACAAAAATATATTTTTAATTTATTAATACTTATGTAAAATTCTTTAATCAAGTAAAATTATATTAAATGAGATTATGTATGTATTAAATTTTGTTAATGTGATTTTTTAATAATTATTTATTTATGACTTTTTAATGGTTAGGTGTTCTAACGTAAACCTTTAGTATTACCCATACGAAGAACAAGATATCATTTATTTATTAACCCTATTTTGGTTAATAACGCGTTTCTTTATACTTATGCAAAAGGCCGGGCTTTGCCTTGCAGTTGCACGTGAGCAGTACCGGCGTTAGGGGGGGGCGAGCACGGGCGACCACCCGGGGCGCCGGATATAAGGGGGCACCGCAGGCCCCTTCATACACACTCGCTCATGACGCTCATGGAGCGAGTCCTACTTACTATCGTAAATTCCCTTTTAGCGACAAAATCGTTATGGTGGCAAGGCAACACATAATCACAACAATTTGGCAATATCTCGCAGAAATTTCATCGCTCGCTTACATGTGCCGTTTAAGATTTGGCCATTGTAAAATCCAGGGGCAAGCGGTGCGACTGCACTGGGCGTCCTCGTGTGTGGGGCTCCAAAAACGCTTGACCACCGATAGACTATCAATCATATTGTTGCCTGTTGACGAGTGACGACGTGACGAATGAAACTGACTAAAAATCGCACTGCATGGCCATTTTTTGTATAAACAAGCAAGATTAGTAGATAAAACTGACTAAATGGCGCTGCGCAGCTGTTTTTCACTATAAACAAGAAAGATGAGTAGATGAAACTGACTAAAACTCGCGCTACGCGGCCGTTTTTTTACTATAAACAAGCAAGATTACAAGATTAGTAGGTGAAACTGACTAAAGATCGCGCTGCGCAGCCGTTTTTTAACTGACAGGCAGAATTGAAAATCTTGGAATCGCAGATAGGGGGCGCCCCGTAGAAATTTCGCCCAGGGGCGCTGGTAGTGCTAAAACTAGTGCACTGCACGTGAGCATCGAAAAAACTATTTCGGCGCATCTGTTTCTATTGTTTTGGCTATATTTCCTGACCATTGCCTGCACCGCACCGTGGGATTTTGTGATACCCTGCACTTTTTAGGGTTCCGTAGCCAAAATGGCAAAAAACGGAACCCTTATAGATTCGTCATGTCTGTCTGTCTGTCTGTCTGTCTGTCTGTCTGTCTGTCTGTCTGTCCGTCCGTATGTCACAGCCACTTTATTCCAAAAGTATTAGGACTACATAATTGAAACTTAGTAGGTAGGTGTATTCTGTAAACCGCTTTACGATTTTTATACAAAAATAAAAAAAATAAAAGATTAAGGGGGGCTCCCCATACATGGAACTGAAACTGAAAATATTTTTTTTCATCAAACCAATACTTGTGGGGTGTTTTTAGATAGGTCTTTAAAAATGACATTGAGGTTTCTAAGACTATTTTTTTTCAAAGTCAACCGTTTGAAAGATATATGCCGCCAAAGTGGTAAAATGTGTGTCCCCCCCCCTTTAACTTTTAAAGTAAGAAGGTGAAAAATCTAAAAAAAATATAAGCTATAGATCTTAATAAATACTTTCAACGAAAATTGGTTTGAACGAGATACAGTAATTAGTTTTCGAGATATAGTACATTTTCCAAAACCGCAAATATAACTTTGTCATTCATACAAACACTGTGAAAAACAAAGTTATTTTTTCAGACGAAAAATGATAGCGGTATTAAAATATGGTATGGTATAATGTACCTACGGAACCCTACTGCGCGTGGCCCGACACGCACTTGGCCGGTTTTTTTGTATAGGCAAACGAATAAACGAATCTTGAGCGAAGGTTGAATAGAAGAGAGTTTGTAGTTTCCATACTTAGGAGTACCTAGATACAGAAAAGTATTTGCACTAATTGGTTAGAATTTTTAAGATTAATTACACTCAAAACGTGTAAAAAGTGGAATAAATAGGTACCTATGTTAATGTTAAAGATGTTGCTGTATATTTGTGGGTTGCTGTTATTTCAATTTTGAGATTTAAAATTACTCGATCGGGCATGTCTCATGTTTTTCTTAGTACGCTACGATATTCCAAATGATTTTTTACAATGGTCTCTAAATGAGAATGCGAAGATGATGCCTAGATAAACAAAGTTTGTTATCGCACATATTCAAATGATGATGAAATCAGCGCGAGACTGCATTTGATTTTGATTAGAATTTTTTATTAGGTATTTTTTGTAGAAATTCTAAGATGTTTTTAGTTATAGTACTTACATAGGTATATTTAATAATAATAAAAAATGTTTACGAATAAATTTTGTTTTAATTAATTCATTAAATTCATTTTCAATGTACCAGAAGGTCGTGAAAGGCACGAGATCTGTGAATTTTTTTATTCAGCTCATGTGACTATGGGGCCGTCGTACCAGCCAGTCTTTATTCAAACAATATTTGCTCAGATTCTTTGACGCTGTGCTAAGATGTTCCAAATTCAAAAAGTGCGCGGCAAAGATCTTTGCGGCGCACTTATAAAGAGAAATAAAAACTCATTACTGCCCGCTAAAAGTTTCTTATAGAAATCACTACCTTTGGGTGCACTTAAAGGCGAACCAAGTCGTCCTTTTCGAATAGATGAGATGGAAACAAACTTAAATTGGAAATCAACTAATTGGTATATCCAAGATCAAACACAAACGTCAAACGCAAATGCCGATATGACTTTACTTACTAGTACACAAAGCATTTCAAAGCCTCAAAATTGTCTAACCGTTTTAAGCCCCTATCTCAGCTAGCAAAAGCTTAAACAATGACTAAAGCTTACGTTTACAGATCCGACCAATTAAATCTGAAGAACGGAATGGTCGCAACCCGATCGCACTCCGACAACTTTAATTGGGGTTTATCTTCGAGAACCACTCGGATTAATTGCTGATTGGTAAATTGGACCACTTTTTTTGCTGTTGTAAATTTTTAATTGAAAATGAGGTTGTCGCCATTAATTGTCCAGTGACAGAGCTTGCTGGGAACGTTACATTTACTTCCATTTCGAAGACTGAAAAGCTTTTCCAAATAACAGTAGAGAGTACAATTACATCAATCGAAACAGTCTCATCGAAATTCAGTAAAATAATAATAAGTTATATAGGTAATTTACCATCATTCGAATCACAAAGAAATGGTTACGAAGCACAACCATTTTGTAATAAATTTTATAGCGTGTGTTTACTGCAAAGCAATTCATTACAAAAAATGTCACAGTGGCTTATTAATGTTTTCTATTTATTTTCTATTGCAACATCGAAATCAGACGTGATACGTGAAAATCAAAAGAACTCAGAATCTTAATTAGAATTGCTGTCGTTTCAATTAACGACCCAATAAAAGCTTGATTAAATGTAATGAAACAGACATAATTTACCCAAGGAGATGACGCATTTACTTAATTTTACTAGCCCTAAACATCCTAGGGGTCAATTAAGTAACAATCAAAGTAAATAAAAAAGTAGGTGCTTTTGGCAAATTGTTAACTACAAAGCTACCGACCTTTTTTTTATTTTACTTTTAAATAGCGTTTGGTATTACGTAATATGTTGATTAGTATTATGCTCAATCTAATTGCACGAGTAAAGTGGTTATGTTGTGTTACGTAAGTCACTAATTGGATTCTTGTACAAATTTAGCAGCAAGGTAGATCTATCTATATATAGCTTACACTGAATATTAGAGTAACGTCTTGTTTCTATATCCACAGTGATAATCTTATTTGATTGGTTGATCGTACACATAGGTTAAAAAAAGTATCTTTGATTATAAAAGAAACATACATACTTACGCTGGAAAACATTACCCTCCTATCCTTTCGGCAGTCGGCTAAAAAATCTGTACATATAATAGTAGTGTCACGGGCAAAAAATTGAAAATTCAGAGGTATGATAGATAGATTGGTCATCTATCTATCATACCTCTGAATTCACATTACTCTCCTATCCTTTTGGCAGTCGGGTAAAAATATGTACATGATGAAAATTCATAGGTATGATCAGCGAACTAAAATCTATGGAAGTGTAATTGCAAACAAATATTGCTTAAAAAATGGCACCACGGGGCCGAAAAAGTACAACCCGCTCAGCTTTAGTCGGGCCAGCCACGCACCCGGTGACTGACGTTAGTGTACTTTTCAATAAATTGCAGTTTATATTGTAGAGAAAAGATAAAAAGGGAGAGTTTATTAGAAATGACGTCCTTTATAGTCAACTTGTGTTAAAGATCCAAAGAAGGCAGTAAAAAGATGCAGAAATAACGTATCTTATTTTTTCATTTAAGTACCGAAAAGATCTATACCCCAGTCATCTTAAACATTCTATTAGGTCGCAAAAAATTGCAAGGTTCTGCATTTTTGGGATGTTGTTAGGATAGATACCAGTAGTGTAAATCCAAATTTGCAACCCTGAAAGACCTGTGCTAACTTCGTAGTGGTCGAAAAACCTTGACATTTTTCAGTTTTTGGCTTACAACTTCTAAAAAATGAATTTTACGGCAAAGTTGTCTATGACACTTTTAAAAAAGATAAAATTACCAACAATTTGAATCTAACTTCAGCTCTGAGTATCATATATATCTTGAGATACACACTTCAAAAACGGTCCATTTTTGACCAAAAGTTATTCAAGCTAGTCTTTCGAACAAAACAACGTCTAAAATACTCATTCTACGAGGAAAAGCATAAGAAATAAAGTTGCATAGCAGCTATTTAGCTTTAATTTAAGATTAAGAAAAACTCTTTAGGACCAATAGTGGAGCAATTCTCTTGTTATCAGATAAAAAAAATAGGATTCCGGATTTCTCAAAAAAAATTAAGCCTGACGTGGACCTGAGTGGTATGACTCTTTTAAAGAATAAGAATGATGTCAATCAGCGGAAAACATTGTACCATGTAAAATTAAATTAAATACAATTAATGTTAACGTGTAATCACTTCACATTATAAAACAAAGTTCTCCGCCTCGCCTGTCTGTCTGTTTGCGATAAACTCAAAAACTACTGCACAGATTTTCATGTGATTTTCATTAATAGATAGAATGATTTATGAGGAAGGTTTAGATATATAATTTGTTAAGGTTTTATGTAAATTAGATGAAATATAACATAATCCGAGCGATAACGCTCCTATAATAAACAGATTTTTGGCGCAAATGGAGGTGCCGACTGGAAGGTATTTGTTTTCTTTTAGGGGTGATGAAAGGTTGCAATTGGTAAAATAAAGAAGGAAATCAAAGCGAAGCCTGAGTAGGTTGCCAATTTCTTAATAATAAAGTCACAGTAGCGAAATGATGGAGGAACCTCGAAATTTTTAGACTTTTTTCAGATTTTGGCTTACAATTTCTAAAAAATGCATTCTACAGCAAAGTTATCGAAAACATTTTTAAAGAAAATAAAATTGACAACAAACTGAGCGTGATTTTAGCTCTGTATGTACTATATATCTTGAAATACAACTCCTCAAATTGGGTAATTTTTCAAAAAAAGTTTGATGTTTATAGTAAGCTAGTTTTTTGAATGAAATACTGTCTAAAGTACTCATTCTACGAGAAAAGACATGAGAAATAAAGTTATAGAACAGTTATTTAACATTAATTTAAGACTAAGAAAAACGCTTTAGTACTAATAACAGTTATCTTGTTATCAGGTAAAAAAAAAATAGATAATTGGAAATTTCAAAATAAGAAGCCTGACGCATTGTAGGACTCTTTACCGACTTCAAAAGGAGGGAGGTACTCAATTCGACCCGTTTTTTTTTTTTTGTTTTTTGTATGTACACCGATTACTCGAAGATGGCTGAACCGATTGAAATGATTCAAACGGTAAACTCCCAAGTTGGTCCCATTTTTTTAAATTTTGTAATCGGTTCAGTACTTTTCAAGTAATCTTGAAAAAAGTACGAAAATAGTATGATTTTGTGTGAACTACCTCGATGATCAGTCGTATACTTCTTTGTTTATGAACTGAATAAGATAATTATTTTTTTGTTGGAAAAGGGATATCTTATGTGTACTTCTTTAATCGACTTAAAAAAGGAGGTTCTCAGTTTGACCCGCATGTATGTATGTTTCTCCGCGATTAACTCACGTTTGGCAGAGCCGATTTTTCTACCTAAATAGTATACCTACACTACCTAATACAAAAGGTACCTACACTAAAAATAAAAAAATAAAAAATTGTTTAAAAAAACAAAAAACCGACTTCAAAAAACCTACCTCTAAAAAGCAAGAAATAATATTCGTAATAATAAAAACACGTCTATTAAAGTCGGGTGGGACTTTTAGAATAAAAAAAGGAATTAGTACTCCAGCCCCACCCGACTTCAATAGACGTGTTTTTATTATTACGAACATTATTTCTTGCTTTTTAGAGGTAGGTTTTTTGAAGTCGGTTTTTTGTTTTTTTAAACAATTTTTTAAATGGTAAGAAAGACATCAATCAGCGTAAAATTGCTTATCCTGTAAAATGAAATCGAACTCAATTAATATTATTGTGTTATTTCATAATAATGTCACATTGGCGAAGTGATGGAGAGACCTCAGCTTACATCTGCGATAGAAACACGCAACACGTCAATTACCTACTATTTATTAATCAATTACAACAACAAGGTACATAAATAGATAATAATTTAACAATTAATAGATAACTGTGCAATGTTGATAACAATTTACATTCAAAGCTCAATTTCTTGAAAATCAGATTTTCTAATATAAAAAAAATATTTTTTACTTGATAACAAGAAAATTATTGGTCTTTAAGCGTTTTTCTCAATCTTAAAATAAAGCTAATTAACTGGTCTACAACTTTATTTCTTATGTTTTTCATCGTAGAATCAGTGTTTTAGACAGTATTTTGTTCGAAAGACTAGCTTTACTACAAATTTACAACTTTTTGTCAAAAATGGAGCGTTTTTGAAGTGTGTATCTCGAGGTATATATGACACTCAGAGCTAAAATTAGATTTAAATTGTTGGTTATTTTATCTTCTTTAAAAGTGTCATAGACAACTTTGCCGTATAATGCATTTTTTAGAAGTTGTAAGCCAAAAACTGAAAAACGTCGAGGTTTCTCGAGCACTACGAAGTTAGCGCAGGTCTTTCAGGGCTGCAAATTTGGATTCACACTATTGGTATCTATCCTAACAACATCCCAAAACCACACAACCTTGCAATTTTTTGCGACCTAACGCGATTTTTGTGTCTACGACGACTGGCTTACTATAAGTATACAAATTATAGTTGCTAATAAGCAACCTGTGTTTAGCCCCTTAGGGCTGCATAATTAAATGCCAGCATTTTTAGCTCTATCCACTTAGTTGTACTTTTCGTGTGGTGCCATTTTTTGAGCGGAATGCTTATTCCATAGCTTTAGTTCGCTGGATATAATAGATAGATGACCAAGCATTCTAAGTAGTTATCTTATTTCAAATCTACCTATTTATTTACGAATAATGGTTTCAATAGAATATGAATATAAGGTTCTTGGTTTCAATATAAGTTTATATTGATTTCTCTGAATTGACAATGGGATAAAAGAAATAAAATGTCAAATGAATTGAAATGTCAAAAGTCAATTGGAGGAATTCCCGGTAACATTTATAGAATTTTATATAATACTGATTTTTCTTATGATATGACAAGGCAAGCCATTTTTCCAACAATTTTATCTACCAAACACAATTTTATAATAAAAATAATACGCCTTTTTTAAAAATAAATAATAATTTAATTTTAAAATAAATAAATAGTCGGTTATAATAACATTCATTAGTGATATTTAGTCCCATATAAAGCAAAACTTGGTCTTTTGCTAAATAACAGATACAGGGTGTAAAAACTAGTAAAAAGACCCTCAACGAAGCCGAGGGAGGAGGAATTCTGGACCGTACCATCATCAGGACCATTTCTGTTCAAAATTATTGGTGGGAACGATTTTCATTTTTGGTGTTAAAAAAGTATCGTAAACAGTAGTTAGCTATATATTTTCTTTATACTCCACGCTATATAACGCGCGCATGACTGCGCCTGCGAATGCGTGCTACACAGCCATGTGCAGCCGAGTTGAAAGCTAGCGTTTGTGTGATGTGTGCATGCGCATGACATTCAGTGCCAAAATGTACACTTCCCAAAATGTACACCGGTTTCAATTGAGTCATTATTTGTTACGAAATACTTAAAAAATATATAATGTTTCTTTTCTTTGGACAAAATAAGGAAATAACGTATAAAATGATTTTTCATAAAAGTCTTGAAAATATTTTTTTTGACTTGGACCTTCAATATTTTCATAGCTAGGTATTGATTTCTCAAGTATAGTCTAAAATACAAAAACTAGCCTGATGATGGGCGGAATGCGTGGACTTCGGTTTCGTAGAGTGTCTTTTTACACCATTTAGAATTAATCATAAATTATTTATTTACAACTTCATTTCGTTCACATTTATAACAATGGACAATATCAGCTTTAAAACTAGGTTAGTACCAATGCATAAACAAATAAATGAGGAATTAGTTTCTGTGCATAACGCACCTTTTTTATTGGTAATAATAATTGTCTATTAATGTGACATTGACGTCGGGGTTGGCTTTGTGTTTTTTTGCTTACTTGTCAAGTGTTATAAATTTTCCTTTATTTTCGCTATAATAAATTCCTTTCCATTACGTAGCCTTTTAATTGCTCTGCTAACCAGTTATACAGTCCATCACTCACTTATGCACAGTTTCTATAAGTATAATACTAAAGAATATTAGTTTCTGTTTACCTACACGTAAAAACTACAGATAAAGTTTTATTTAGGTAATAAATCATTTTTGTTGTCCCTGAACTTAGGTTATCCTGTGTTTCAGGCGATATGCGCCTATAGAAGATATTATTACTTAATAATTAAAGTTACATAATTTAATAGATTTTTTTTTCAAATAAACTAATCACTAAGAATACTTATATTAATACTAATCATCTTAATACCACAAGTTACCCCTCTGTCTCATCACACGTCATCTTTTGGAGAGTGTCTTTCAGGATCTTTTTGCAGTTTATGAAATTAAGTGAATAAATTGATGTTTTAGCACTTAATTTATTGTAGAGAAACGGTCCTAGAAACTTGTAAAATTTTCTCGCAAGATTATTTCCACCTTTTACTTATAGTGCAAACTTTATCTTTCCGTCTTTTGTTAGTAATCTCTGTGTTATAATGAAGGGCTGTGTGCTGATTCAGAACTATGCTACGAATAAGTAGTAACATCCATGATTCAGGAGCAAGCTTTTGCTTAACACACAACATTTGGCTCGGCTCAGCAGACTGAATCGCTAATGCACGCTATCTTCATTTAAAGAAGCACTGCCGAAAATTCAAATCCACACTGTCACTCATTGCTACTGCCATTAGTATAGAAATATCTCAGGAAACCATTTTCAAACTCGCGATCTTCCCAACCCATCTACATTGATATGTTTAAAGATAGATCCGTTCACCATTCCATACCAAACTATCGCAGACTTCTGGAAGCGAATCTAGCATCCGATCAAAGTAACAAATGACTAATGTTTGATAAGTGAAGACGAATGGGGAGGTACTAGTGATAATAGTGATAGCTGAACTTCTGTAGGCAAGAATCAAGAAATGCAAATAAGTAACAAGAAAAAGATAATACAATATGAAAAAAAACTTAGAAGTCGTAATTTACTATCTTTTATTAAAAAAATCTCTAATATAGTCAATTTTTTTTTATTTCTTATCAAATATGATATCTATAGCGGAGCTGACGGATTAAAATGTAATAAGAATGTATTTTTACTCGTTAATACATGATAATTACCAATCATTTGCTGTTAACTTTAAACCTGGCAGTTATTAAAAAAATGGGTCCTTTTGAGAATAGGTCATTTCGCGAATAAGGCGTTATGCGAATGTGTCTTATTGAGAATGAGGTATTATGCGAATAGGTCCTTTCGAGAACAAGTCATTCCGAGAACGTGTCCTTTTTTTGGCCGTGTGGCATTTTGCGAATAGGTCCTTTTGCTACTAAGCCGTTAGCGGCTGCAAAGATAATGTAAGTAAGTAGTTCCCAAATAATGATTTTTTCTTACTTTCCTTTCATTAAAATTATGAATTTTTTTAGAAA
The DNA here is from genome assembly GCA_943789525.1 of Agriphila geniculea. Taxonomy (NCBI): domain Eukaryota; kingdom Metazoa; phylum Arthropoda; class Insecta; order Lepidoptera; family Crambidae; genus Agriphila; species Agriphila geniculea. Next base: position 18,391,386 of record OX038874.1, read on the forward strand.
TAAAACACTATTTACGGTTTACTGCGTCTTACTAATTCAGGTGTTATTTTAGAATTATTTAGTTTGGATTTATCGGTTTTATTATTTTCCGACACGTTTCGACATCTTTCCAGGGGCCGTGGTCATGGGTTGCTCACATTTTTATGAAATTACTTACCCCTTAGAGCATTTCCCTTAGATCAAAAGACTTACCCCCTCGGAACTTCATTAAAATGCATTCAAATTTATTAAATCAAAAAACCATAATCCAGTAAATTAATTCTAAAATAACATCTGAATTAATATTATACACTCGTAATCCGTAAAAAGTGTTTTATTTCTAATGAACTGTACGCGCGGAAGTTGTTCTGATGTAAAAAAAGCATATTTCAGTCCAGCTTTCCGGCTGTTTGATCTCCTTTACAGATCGCATTTCTCAACCGATTCTGGTGAAATTTTGTGAGTAAGTTCGATAATTATATATAACTGTTTAATCAAGCCAATTTTTCCAAATTTATAAAAAAAAAGTTTACCCATTTTGAAAAATTATCAAAATTAGAAGCACCATCTAGCTGCGAATACTCACGTACCTGCTGTGTGTTTAGAAAACTTCATGGCGACATTTTATTTTATTTTATCGCGAGGTCTACAGCTCTCGAAGCCACTAGTGTTATGTGAACCAAAACATCATTTTTTATTAAAACACTTCGTTTATGCTTATTTTAGGGTTACAATTCAAAATATTTTTTATGAGATTATGATACTTAAATAATATTGAAATGGTGACATTTCACTCACAAATACTTTGTACAGAAAAAACAAAAACAGTACTTTCAAATATGCTAAACTCAGAAAAACAAAAGATGCTAATAAGATTACTTAGTCCTTGTGACACATTAAACTTACTTTTTACGGGACGATAAAAAATAAAAGCACAAAATATAACATTACGATTTTCAGAACAAACGGCGTCTTAGAAGCAAAAACAAAAGTAAAATAGGTCAAGCGTGACGTTTACGTGTTAAAGTCAACTCATTAAATTGTTACTATGAACAGTGGTATACTCAGGGATTTTCTTTGAACTGTACTTTTATTTAAATGTTGAGAAGAACTCCACTTGGTGGAAAAAACTTTACTAGAAGTTACAAGAGGTTGCGATGTACTACGCTTACCTAGAACGTTACCGCGACCATGTTCTGGGTAGGAATTTATTTGTGTCGTACCTACGTAATTAAGCAGGTAACTAAAATATTCTAACGTTACAGGAGGCTACGCACTTTCTTAGGCTGTGAGAATAACCATCAGCCATTTTTAATGTCCCCACTGCTGGGGCACAGGCTTTCCTCATGGGTGGATAAGGAGGACGGGTCATAACCCACCACGCGGGCCCAATGCGGATTGGTGGGTGTCAACGACTGCAAATGCAGCCGGGACCAACGACTTAACGTGCCTACCGGAGGAGCTCAAGGTAATACATTTTTGGTCACCCATCCCTTGACCGACCCTTGCGAAAGTTACTTAACCTCCGCAATCGCTGGGCAGGGCGCTAAACCACAGCGTCATCGAGCTCCTTAGGAATAGGAGTAGGTAAAAAAATATTTTTAACGTGTTTTTAACCAAATTGAGGATAAAATTGAGAAATGTACAGGGTCATTCTAAACTTACCATCCAAATTTCAAGTATGTGTTCAGTCTGAAACTTCAAGGATGTGTGCAGTGCGCTTGGTGGGGACATTAAAACATAGAATACTATTTATCCTGGTTAAAGGTTCCCTAAGAATTTTCTTGAATATCCATGCGGACGAAGTCGCGGGCAGAAACTATAGTCTACCATATTCGGCTTTATAAGGGTGTTATCGCAAACACCCTGTATATTTCATAACATTCCTTTCAACGTTTTAATATTTTGTGGAATAACAATTATTATGTTTGTAAAACTACTTATTACTTAAAAAATATTCTTATATAAGTATCTATAAAGATATACTTTTTTATAGTTGCTGTGCCCTTGCAGGGTTTCATGTTTGATTCTCTTTTTTTTGTAATAATATCTATGTACCTACAACATGAAAAGTGCAATAAAAATTTTGAACTTTGAACTTTGAATTATTACAGTTCATTCATTAATAATTTAGGTTATAAAATGAATTTTAATTGGTTATCTTTTCACGTCAGGATTATGTGAAATGAGAGATAGAGTAAATATTGAGAATTAAAAACAATTAAAAAAGAAAGGAAAAGGGGGCAGTGCGCTTGGTGTGGACATTAAAACATAAAATACTATTAATCCTGGTTTAAGGGTCCCTAAGGATTTTCTCGAATATCCATGCGGACGAAGTCGCGGGCAGAAGCTATAGTCTACCATATTCGGCTTTATAAGGGTGTTATCGCAAACATTCTGTATATTTCATAACCTTAATTTCAACGTTTTAATATTTTGTGGTCAAACGAGTTATTACAGTTCATTCAGCCGTTAGATTAATTAAGGTTATAAAATGAATTTTAAATTGGTTATCTTTTCACATCAGGATTATGTGACCAGCACTGTAATTTACATTTTGTATAATTGTTTATCATTTTTGACTTTTAGTGGTTTGTGGTTTTTACTGTCATTTAATGTTAATAAATTAAACTTGGTAAGAATGTTTTTATTTTTTACACGACTGCCCAAAAAAGGAGTGTATAATATGTGTTCAGGGTTCATGTATGTTTGTGGGTATGTGCGTTTCTTTATTGCACCATAAGTTCTAAATGGCTCAACAGATTTGGATGTATGGGGTATCGTTAGAATCCTTACATCGTTCCGAGTGACACTGGTTGTATATTTTTTGAATAAAGTCAATATGGCGACAGCACGACGCCATTTTCAAATATGAAAAAAAAATTTCTTCAATTATTACAATATGGGCTGAAAGGCCTAATAAGCACATTTCAAAACTATATAATTTGTCACTAAAGTGTGTAAAATAAAAATAAATAAATTAAAAAAATATTAAAAACACGACTGCCCTGCCAAAAACCAACTAAAAGGTTAAATGACAACTGTCACTGCAGTCGGGGGACCTCTTTGATTAAAAAAAATTTACCACAAAACGGTCCCCCGACTGCAATGACAGTTGTCATTTAACTTTTTAGTTGGTTTTTGGAACAAGATGTTTTTTATCAATTCATTTGTAGTATCATCAAATCTACAGTAGTAGATTTCTGGGTTAAGCTGGTAAGGTAAAATAAGATAATGATTATTTTGAGTAAGTACAGGTAATCATTGGTCTATTATATCCAATATTAATTATAAGTTTTTGTACTCTGTACACACCTTTCATGTATCATCATCATCATATCAGCCGCACTACACCCACTGCTGGGTATAGGCCTCCCCCAAGGATTTCCACGACGATCGGTCCTGCGCTTCCCACATCCAGTGGCTTCCGGCAACCTTCACCAGATCGTCGGTCCACCTTGTCGGGGCCTACCCACGGAGCGTCGTCCGGCGACTGGCGTCTGGCGACCGCGCAGCCATTCAAGAACCTTTCCGCCCCAACGGCCATCAGTTCTTCTCGCTATGTGTCCAGCCCACTGCCACTTTAGCTGAGCAATCCTTCGAGCGATGTCGGTTACTTTCATGTATAGCACTTGATTATCCAGCACTGATACTATTTCTATGTGCACCATTTTCTACATCAATATAAATATTTTTTTAATATCGAAATTATCAATTAAGGCGCTGTAGGTAGTGAAACTAGCGCCGCCACTACATTTATTTTTATTATTCGTAAACCAAGTCAATATTTAAAAAAAGCTCATGTAATAATCTCTTAAATTGTCTCTAATATTTTTGAATAACTCTTCACAAGTAATCATTCATTCTGTAAGTTTTAAAATCCATTATTGCCAAAAGTGGCCACTTTAAGCTAAAATGGATTTTAAAACTTACAGAATGAATGAAAACTGTTGAAGAGTTATTCAAAAAATATTAGAGACAATTTTATAGATTATTACATGAGCTTTTTTTAAATATTGACTTGGTTTACGAGTAATAAAAATAAATGTAGTGGCGGCGCTAGTTTCACTACCACCGCGCCTTAAGCCTATATACCCATACACTTGACTCATCAAATCAAATATTCAAATCTATCGCTAATGTAATTAAAACCCCGTCTACAGCCGTACATTGTTATAGATCACGTTATGTACGTAGTATAATCGACTTTATTATCAACACGATAGACTGCATTTACGCACACCACAAAGCGACATTAGTAATTTAGACCCTAAGTGGATTCCTAGGGAACGTCAATTTGAGTTAAGAATTCAGTTACAATGATTGATTACCTACTAGAGATAATTGTGTTGAAGACAACTATAACTTTCAAGTTAGAGATTTCTTTATAAAATGTTTGATACATCAAACACCCCCCTAAAAATTACCTACAGGTAATTTTTAGGGGTCCGTAGCCTAATGGGAAAAAACGGAACCCTTATAGATTCGTCATGTCTGTCTGTCCGTCCGTCCGTATGTCACAGCCACTTTATTCTGAATCTATTAGTCGAAACTTGATAGATAGATGTATTCTGTGAACCGCTTTACGAAAACACAATAATAAAAAACCGGCCAAGTACGAGTCGGACTCGCGCACGAAGGGTTCCGTACCAAAAAACGGCAAAAAAATAATCACGTTTTTTGTATGGGAGCCCCCCTTAAATATCAATTTTATTCTGCTTTTAGTATTTGTTGTTATAGCGGCAACAGAAATACAACATCTGTGATAATTTCAACTGTGTACCTGTTGTCGTTATTAATATTGAGCAAAAAACGGCAAATAAATCACGTTTGGTGTATGGGAGCCCCCTTTAAATATTTTTTTTCTGTTTTTAGTATTTGTTGTTATAGTGGCAACAGAAATACATCATCTGTGAAAATATATATCTAGCTATCACAGCCTGGTAAGAGACAGACAGACAGTCAGACAGACAGACGGACAGCGGAGTCTTAGTAATAGGGCCCCTTTTTTACCCTTTGGGTACGGAACCCTAAAAAATAAGAAATTAAGGGGAGGCTCCTAAACCTATAAAAAAATTTAAATATAGGTTCCTAAAACTATTTTTCACTTCTCATGCTCGTAAAGTTCGTCTTTATGTTGGGTATAGGCTGCATAAAATCGCTTTTTATGCTCTAGTGCATAAAGTAAAATCTTCGTCTAAATCTCAGACTTTAAGACAAAGGTCGTCAGGTAAACAGCCACACACGCAATTTAACTTCGTTAAATTAACTTGTTATTTCATTGTTTCTTCATTTTTTGTTGTGTTATACTTAATACTTTTTTATTTTTGAAAATGGGTATAAATTTTTTAAGACCTTGATAAATATTTTTTTTTTTCAATTTTTGGATATGGGTATCAAATGAAAGGCCTTGATGAGCACATTCCAAAAATAGATATTTTGTCACAAAAAATTAAAAAAAAATTTTTTTTTTTTCAATTTTTGAATATGGATATCAAATGAAAGGCCTTGATGAGGACATTCCAAAAATATATATTTTGTCACAAAAAATTAAGAAAAAATTTTTTTTTTCATTTTTGAATATGGGTATCAAATGAAAGGTCTTGATGAGCACATTCCAAAAATATAGAATTTGTCACTAAAATTTAAGAATTTTTTTTTTAGATTTTTACATTACTGTTGTTTAATTTCCTCACAATCGAAGTGAAAAGCAGAGTGTATAACTCGTACATAAAACCCATTTTATGCACTTGTTGTACAATCTACTATTTTTTAAATCAACCGTTTGAAAGATTTACACTTCCAAAGTGGTAAAATGTGTCCGTCCGTCCCCCCCCTTAACCTCTAACTTTCAAAATAAGAGATTAAAAACTCATAAAAAGAAATATGCTGTAGATCTTAACAAACACTTTCAACGAAAACCAATTTAGTAGTTTTAGAGATATAGCATATTTTTCAAACCATAAATATAACTTTATAATCTATACAAACTCTATGAAAAAAAAGTTATTTCTGCAGATGAAAAATGATATTGGTATAATAAGGTATAGTATATAGTATTTACGGAACCTTACCACAGAATACATAATACCTTACTGCGAGTGACGCATTTGACCGGTTTTTGTCAAAATATTTCGTCCGCGTGGACATTAGTAAAATCAAACATCGGAAATTCTAAACATACAAGCATCTTAACTTTTACATTTATAATATTGTAAGATAAGCCCCCCTACTCAAATGGCCTACTTTCTATACGTTTGAACGCTACGCTTACTTTTAAAGCTTAAATATGAGCAATAAATTATTAAATCACAAGTCGCAAACCTATGTAAATCACAGACTTCGATGTATTGTATGGAATTGACAAGCTTACGGCACGTAATTTTATAGTTTACAGCAGGGAATGTTAACGTTATTTTTAAATATAACGTTAATTTTTACTCTTTTTACTTTTAATTTTAACATTAACGTTATGTCAATAAATAACGTTAATTTTAACGTTAATTTGAGAAACAACGTTAAAATTAACGTTATTTACTGAAATAACGTTAAATTAAAAGTTAATTTAACGTTAATTTAACGTTAATTTTAACGTTAATTTTAAATTAACGTTATTCCAGTTAATAACGTTAATTTTTTACCGATAATTTTACCGGTACTAAATTTAACGCTATATTTAACGTTAATTTTACCGGTAAAATATTTTTAAAGTTATTTTTACCGGTAAATTTGCCGATAAAATGTTTTAACGGTATTTTTAACGTTATTTTTTTTAACGGTATTTCAATCCCTGGTTTACAGCTTATTTTAAAGTTGTAATCGCGCACCGAGGGTTCCGTACCATCATGATAAAACACTGCAGAGTAGAATAATAAACTTAGTATTGCAGTTTTAGGTCAGCGCAATCTCTTGACCGATAGTGGAACTAATGTTAACTTTTTTAGAAATTGGATTATTTCTAAAAAAGTGTGCTATATTGAGACATCGTTTTATTTTTCCTGTAATCTTTATATAAACTGCTATCACATAGAATTATTTCAGATTTTTCTCTATGCAAACTTCGGAGATAAAGGTATTTTTTTACATTTTTCATCATGAGTCGAAAACTATGCGGCCTAAAAAAAAGAAAAAACCGGACAAGTGCGAGTCGGGCTCGCCCACCGAGGGTTCCGTACAGACCTTACATCTATACATAAAATAAAGCTATAGAAAAGTTGTGTCGGTACAAAGGAAATATTTTGAAAAAAAAAGTGGTTGGTAGTTATTAGTTTTTTATATTAAAACTGTACTACGGAGAGTTCAAGCTTTATCCCAGGTTCTACCTACAGAAATTATGTGAAAAATTGCTTAGATTATAAGTTGGACTCCAAGCTACCAAACTGTAAAAAAATACCATCAAAATCCGTTCAGCAGACTGCTATATATAGATAACCATTTGAAATCCTTTGTCGCCACGTAGAAAATAACCCTTCAAGGGATTACGACAAAGAATTGACCACGGGCGAAGTTTGAAATGGAATAGTACATTACAGCAGCGGCACTCAAGACAGGCATTGAAGAACATACGTGAGTCCATCAATGCCTAGTTGCGGCCAAGGCTTGTGTAGTACTTTTAAACTTTTAACTTTTTAGTTTTAAAAGTTTTAAGCTTTTTATTTTAATTTTAATTTACTTACAGTAATTGATAAAAGAAAATGGAAAGTGGAATGTGCACATAAAGGCCTTTCGTTTGATACACATATTGAAAAAAAATCCGGTTTTTTTTTCATTTATTTCCAGTTTTTCATTTTTTTCCAGTTTTTTGGAAAGTGCTCATCAAGGCTTTTCATTTGATACCCATATTGCAAAAAAAAATATTTTTTTTTTGTTTTATTTTCAGTTTTTTGGAATGTGCTCATCAAGCCCTTTCATTTGATACCCATATTGCAAAAAAAAAATTACCTTTCGTTTTTATTTTTTTTTCCAGTTTTTGGAATATGCTCCTTGATGAGCATATTCCAAAAAACTTTTCAAAAAACTTACATTTGATACCCATAGGTATTGAAAAAAAATTTTTTTTTCGTTTTTAATTTTTTTTTCTCTTTTTGGAATGCGCTCATCAAGGCCTTTCATTTGATACCTATATTGCACCAAAACAGTTTTTTTTCGTTTTTATTTTTTTTTCAATTTTTTGGAATGTGCTCATCAAGGCCTTTCACGTGATACCAGTACCCTTAGCACGAACAGCTATCGAGAAAAAAAACGCGCGTAAAATTACTCGATAGAGAATTATCTATGGAAATTTTAATTTAGCTATTCGGCGGTAGATGGCGTTGTACAAATTTCCCATACAAAATTGCACTATCGAATGATTTTACGCGCGTTATTTTTTTCGATAGCTGTTCGTGCTAAGGGTACTGTATACCGTATATAAAAAAAAATTTTTGGAATGTGCTCGCTCATCAAGGCGACATTTGATACCTATATTTGTGTTTCATTGAAAAGTTCGCTCCATTTCTGAATTACACGTGTGTAATGAGTTTTAATTTAATAGAAACATTGCTGGACAGACGCCGGCAATTTTGTATGAAAATCCATTATTACACGTTAGTAATGGATTCTCATACAAATATTGACGGCGCGGTTTAGGTCTGTCCGTAAACTCCGATTTAGCACGAAGAAGGTTGTCAAAATAATGTTCAAATTTCCAAGCATTTTTGAGAAAAAATAAAATAATTACAAACCCACCGCACCTGTATAAAATACAAGTACTGTTGATTGTCAACAGATGGCGCTGTATATCAATAGTACACTGTATAATGTTCTGTGAAATGGTTTTATCTATCGCAATGTTATTAAAGAAAATGGGTGTATTCCAACAGGACCCTTTGGTTGTGTGAAGCCGAGACTTTATTGTAGTGGTGGCTACCTCGGCTAACCTTACCGAATAAACTGTCTTGATTATACTTGGTGCCAAATGCTCCAAGCAACATTGGAATGCGATGCACCCGCATTTTAATGTAAACTGAATCAATCTACCACTGAACTATTCAACACTTGACACTGGCAAAAATTACTTCCAAGAAGAAAGTAGATTGCCAAAACAAAAATAAGAAAAAGAAGACCCCCTGTCATACAGCGTGACATACCGCCATGTTGCGAAAATATTTAGAGCCAAATTTATTACTTTTTAATTTTATTTTTAAAAGTAATTAACTATAACAATATTTGAAAGGATCTGAATAATTAATAATAATAAATATTGATATTTTTAAAAGAATTAGTGGCGCGATTAATCCAAAAGTAATTAGAAGTTAAACTATGACCGCGCATACCGTTGTTTCACCAAGATGAGTAATAATTGAGTCTACCTTTTATGGCAGAACTTTTTATGTCATAATTTTATTATGCATAACAACTAATGGCATAAACTTCATGTCGCAGAAAATCGTTTGGCATACACTCATTTATCATACACTTAAAACGCATAATTTTGTAAGCCAGAATCATCTTTTGGCATACATTTCATATCCATAATAATCAAATAGTAGAACCATCATATCGCAGAAAGTTCACAGTCAGAACCATCATATCGCAGACAGTTTATAGTCAGAATCATCTTTTGGCATACATTTAATAGAAAATTCATATCTAGAATAATTTTGTATTACTTACACGCATGTTTCATGCTGCATGCATCCTTACATGCAGACAAATAAACATGCAGCAAACAAGCAAGCATGCAGTATGCAAGCAAGCATGCAGCATGCAAGCAAGCATGCAGCATGCAAGCAAGCATGCAGCATGCAAGCAAGCATGCAGCATGCAGCATGCAGCATGCAGCATGCATGCAAGCATTGTGGAGCTCCGCTCGCTTCGCTCGCTCCGCTGCGAGTGGTCAAAACACTAACCTAACCTAACCTACTGGTAGGTGCATTAAAAGTTTATCTTTATAGCGGGGGGCCTCAGGCCCCCCGACCCCCCCGAGCAGGGGGGCCAGCCCCCCTGCACCCCCCGGCAAGCATGCAAGCAGCATAAACAAGCATGCATGCATGCAAGCAAGCAGCATGCATATCGGTTTTGCAGCGATTCGTTCTGTTGTTGACTTTTGTAGCACAACATTTACAAAAATTCAACATATTGACTTTTTTAAGACAAATTTTTAATTCAATTTGAAGTTAAAATGCATTTTTTTAGAGATTACAATATGCTTGATGACATTATTCTTAATGAAATGCTGCCATATTCGTAGTATACCATGTGAAAATTATACCAAATAATTGTCGACTAAATAAACGTTATGCCAAACGAAATTCTGCGAATAAAAATTTTGCCAAAGGTATTTATGCCTAATGAAATTCTGCCATCTGAATAGTATGCCATTGTAAATTCGGACATGTAAACATTCTGCCAAACAATAGTTATATTAAACAATTTTTATGCCTTAAAAATATTCGTTTAAAGAAGATTCTGCCAAGTGTGTTCTGCCAAATAAATTTCGGAGCATCAAGTTTCTGCCAGATAGAGGTAACCCTTAATAATTATGTACGTATTTTAATGACCATATTTTATTATGATTTAATTTAATTACAAATATACAGTTTTCAGATTTATTCCTGTAAGTGTAGTATAAGACGCTATTACCTGCCAAATTTCATAGTTCTAGGTCAACGGAATGAATGAACGGTCCCTATGAATTTTGATTCCTTTGAGAGTATCGAAAATGCGTTTTTTGCGCCCTAAACGGCAGTATCTTTTTTTTACGTTAACTTAGAAGTTTGATTTTTTTTACAGCTTCAAGGGCCCGTAGACCTTAGTATATGGTTTAAATTTCAATTCGATACCTCCACGCGTTTCCGAGATAAAGGGTCTTGACAGACAGACGGACGGACAACAAAGTGATCCTATAAGGGTTCCGTTTTTTCCTTTTGAGGTACGGAACCCTAAAAATAATAAAAACGCGCAAACGGCGCTCTTTCATATGGTACCTCACATGCCCTAGTAGCTCCACTTCAAATTTTTAAGACCCCTTGTTCCGTACATTGAACAAGTTGTGTATAGTATTAACGCTAGCACAAATCATTTTCTTTTCTTTAATTCTTAATTTAAATTGAAACTGTATCGGCCACAATAACTGCAATCCTTCGTAAAACGAATCGCAGCGCTTTGCTATAGACAGTGCTGCTATCAAGTGCTCTAACGTCAGAATAGAGAACTACCGTTCCGATCGCGAGCGCGCAGCGTGCATCACCGCACCATAATTCGTTAAATATTCATAAAACCAAAGCAAATCCCAAAATCGATCTGTGAACTATTTAAAACCATAGCCAGTGCTCATCTAGAGAGGATTTGTGATCCAACAGCAACCAGCTACCACTCCTGGGGCCCCAGCGACGAGGACATACGAGGAGCACCAGGTACGTGGTTGATACAGTTATTTCTCCAACACAAGTTTTGGTCCATTCGAACCTGGATCATAATTAAATTCAAAACTTGATTTGTGCTGGTTATTCATACTAAAAACTATTTTTCGATAGTTTATTTTGTTCAACAAGCGCGGATCCTACCGCCATTTTACAACTTTCATGCAACACTTTTATGCAATTAGCGTTATTATTTTTCGATAATACCATTGCGTACAGTGATTTTACATCGTATATTTGCGATAAACAACGATACATTTACTTAACAAGTGATATTTTTCAACTTAGTTTAATAATATTTCGTGCGGTGTGCCGTCCATCGCGCCAGGCAGGCGCCACGCTGTCGCGAATCCGTTTCAATCTCAATAAGGCTAGTTACACACAAAATATTTATAGTGTTTATGTATTACGCACATGACATTATTTCTTATTTAATTAGTATTTTCGTACTAGTTATTTATTGTTCCACTTAGTATTACGTACTAAGATTTTGCGAACTATTTAGCAATTTTGTATTTTCGTACAAAACTAAAAGTTTATTACGTTTTAAGCGGTTCCTGTATTTTCGTACAGTTCCCAATTCAGCGGTCCGTATTTTCGTACTTACTTACCCATACATGCATACTTATTGAGCGGAACCTGTATTTTCGTGCAGTTCCCATCTCGCGGTTAGTATTACGTACTTACCCATAGGTATATATCTATTAAGCAGTTCATGTATTTTCGTACTGTACTCACCCTTAAATATTTAGCATTACCTAAAAGTGTAATTAATTAAGTCTGCGACTGTCCTAATTACATACGATACACATTACCTACCTCAGCATATTTTACATTTTAACCTAACATAACTAGCCTACAGGACATTTACTTAAACTTACAAACTACATTTACCTACCTAACTAAAAACATACAATACAATAAACTATTTACAATTTAAAACTACGTTTTATCTTATTCACCACAATGGAAGTTGAGCAATTAATTTTCGAGCGTGAACTCGCCCTTAATAATATCCAACGCATGGTAGATTGCATTGACAATGACACAGAATTTCGAGTTCGCACTAAAGAGTTGAATAACGTTAAGAAGTCATTTTTCGCAGTTCAATTAAAGATTGAAAAAATATTAGCAAAAGAATCGAAGTTCGATAAGGATGAACAGTTAAAAGTCCGTAATTCTTTTGATACTTTATACTACCAAGTTCAAGTTGTGTTGGATAATATGAAGGAAACTCAACGTAGACAGAGTGTCGCGAACATTAGTATGACACAACCCTGTCATGCCCACTGTACTGGCAGCGGGACAACAGCTGATTCGCATATTCGCTTACCTACAATTTCTTTACAAAACTTTGACGGTAAAGTCACAGAATGGAATGCATATTACGATTTATTCAAATCTATTGTTCATGAAAATAAAACATTGACAAACGTCGAACGTTTTCGCTATTTGTTGTCGTCTTTGAGGGGTGAACCGTATAACCTTTTAAAAACTATTCAGATTACAGACAGTAATTACGAAGATGCTTTACAAATCTTATTAACTCGTTACGAGAATAAGCGAATTATTGCAACCAAACATTTAGATAGAATATTGGATCTCGAGCCAATGTCAGATAAAAATATTGAACTCGGTTTACGTAATATTATGAATACCTATGCCGAGAACTACTCCGCTTTAAGGGCCTTAGGTATTAATATCTCTGATTGGAGTTTTATTCTTTTAAATATTTTATTACGTAAAATAACGCCAAATATTCGTAAGCGTTTCGAATTATCATTACATTCGCCTAATGAAATTCCGCATCTTTCCGAATTACTCGATTTCCTTGAGAGGGAATTGGCGGCAACAGAAATCATGTCGGCGACCGCGCGCTCCAACGCCGCGGCCGGCCCCACGGCACCGTCTGCGTCGCGCCCGCACGCCGCTGCTGGCGACTCGGCCGGCTCGACGGCACCTAACTTTCCGTCGCGACACGCACAAGCCGCTCGTCGCGCACTATCTCGCACGCACTCAGATGCGCAGTATAATATAAATCGTAATAATAATAAGGTGCCTTATTTTAATCGTAATATGAGCTTTCATGCTGCATCTGCAACTGATCATTTAAAGCAAATAAAATGTGCTTATTGCAAGGATAATTCTCATCCACTAAATAAATGCGATAAATTTCAAAAATTATCTTTACCGGAGCGTAATAAATTCATAACTGAAAACAAGGTTTGTAGCAATTGTTTATTCCTTGGTCATGAAACTAAGGACTGCAAATCGCGTCATAACTGTCGTATTTGCTCACAGCGGCATCATACTTCATTACATGAAGATGTGCCCGTGCAAAATGTTACTTTAAAAACAGAATGTTCCATTTCTTCCCCTGAGTTACACTCGGTAGCGGAACCCTCAGCGCCCCCACCGACACTCGGTGTTTCTGGGCCTACCAATAAAAATGACTGCACGGTTTTATTGACCACCGCGTTAGTTAACGTTCGTCCCACTGATTCTAAGCCCTTTACTCCACGTTTAGTTCGCGCCCTCGTGGACCACGGCTCACAGGTCAGTATAATTAGTGAATCGTGTGTCCGACGTCTCGGTTTACCACGTTATCATTCTCAGATGAGTGCTACCATCACGGGCATCGGTGATAAGGGTGAACAGCCGCGTGGTTATGTTTTATGTGAAGTTACGCCTCACTTTAAACCAACGCCTCGACTTTTTATTGAAGCTCTTATTTTACCTAAAATAACGAGTTATTTACCGAACATTCCTGACTCTTTTGAGTTTATTTCACATCTCAGAAATCTTCCTCTAGCGGACCCAGAACTACGTTCTGCCCGTCCCGTTGAACTTCTTTTGGGATCAGACTATACTGATAGCATTCTGCTTCACGACAATATCAAAGGCCCACAAGGTACTCCTGTGGCAATAAATAGTATATTTGGTTACCTTCTCAACGGTAAAATCTCTCATAGTCTTTCTGCACCTCAAGTGTGTATGAACCTTAGTACAAGTCAACTTGACAAAACCATACAACGGTTTTGGGACATTGAGTCAGTGCCTGACGATGAAAAACCCTTGACTAAGGACGAAGCCCTTTGTGAGTCCATTTTCGTGGAAACTCATAAGCGCGCCGAAACTGGCAAATACATAGTTTCTCTTCCTTTCAAGAAGGATGCACCTCCTCTAGGTGAATCTCGAGACATTGCGCTCTCACGTTTATACAAATTAGAAAAACGACTTTCTCATGATCCAGCTTTACGAGCGGATTACAATCAGTGTCTGCAAGAGTATGTAGACTTGGGACACATGGAACCTGTTCATACCCCTACGACCAGTGACACGCCTTCGTATTATATTCCTCATCACTGCGTGGTGAAAAAGTCAGCAGTCACCTCCAAAACTAGAGTGGTGTTTGATGCCTCATGCAAAACTACTTCTGGGCGTTCACTCAACGATAATCTTCTTATTGGTCAAAAACTGCATCATGACATTACAGACGTTCTTTTAAAATTTCGACTACATAAAATTGTTTTTACAGCGGACATCAAAATGATGTATCGTTTTATAGATATTTGTCAAGAACATCGTGATTTTCAACGAATCCTATGGCGATTCTCTCCCCTTGATCCTGTTCAGGAATACCGCCTGTGCACAGTAACCTTCGGGGTTTCTTCTGCGCCATTTCTGGCCTTACGCACTCTTCGTCAGTTAGCTGTCGATGAAGCTGCTTCCTTCCCACTTGCTTCGCAAGTGCTTCTCAACGAAGTCTTCGTAGACGACATCGTCACGGGCTCAGACTGTGTCGATAACGCTCTTGCTCTTCAACGCGAGCTTATTGACATTTGCAAAGCGGGAACGTTCGAACTCCGCAAATGGGCAAGCAACAGTCCTGAGTTTTTATCTTCTTTAAATCAAGACATCTCCAATCAAGACGATGCTCTTATTCTTTCAGCACTTGACAATGACGCTTCAGTCAAAGTGTTGGGATTAAAGTGGAATCCTATGTCGGATACTTTTACCTATCAGACAGAGGCACCTGCCCAAAAATGCACAAAACGCATAATGCTTGCAGAAATTTCTAAAATATACGACCCCTTGGGTTTTTTGAGCCCTATAACCTTGTTTGTCAAACATCTGATCCAACTCTTATGGGTTTCTGGTACAGATTGGGATGATTGTCCTCCTGATGGTATTCGTGATCTTTGGTTTAGATTTGTTACAGAACTTCCACAATTACAAGACATTAAATTGTATCGTCCTGTACTTCCATGTACTAATGATGTACAACTTCATGGCTTTTCAGACGCCTCTGAAAAGGCTTACGCTGCATGCGTATATCTACGAGTTGTTGACTCAGACGGTGTTATTCACACTTCACTTCTTCTTGCTAAAACAAAGGTTGCACCTTTGAAACGCCTCAGTCTTCCTCGTTTGGAACTCTGTGGGGCTTTGCTTCTTTCGAAGCTTATTCAAAAAATTCTCGGTGCTTACAGCACATTCTTATCGATTGACAAGGTATTTGCATGGAGTGATTCTTCTATTACCCTAGCTTGGCTACGCTCACCTCCCCATGAGTGGCGTACATACGTCTCTAATCGTATCACAGAGACCACTAACCGCGTGCCTGCCTCACAGTGGCATCACGTGCGTTCTGCAGACAACCCTGCGGACGTTGCGTCGCGTGGTGTTCTCCCATCCGAACTAGACCAACGACAGTGGTTCGACGGGCCCAACTGGCTCAGGCTACCTGAATCTGATTGGCCTATTTCGAATGTAGACATTAACATAATCTCGACCGACGAAGAGCGTCGAAAGCATGTACTTGTGTCAAATGTTCAACCCGATATTCAATTATTCGAAAGATTTTCATCTTTATCTAAAATGCTACGTATTATTTCATTATGTTTTCGCTTTTTCCATAAATGCCGTAAGTCGAAAACTTATGAATCTTCTCAAATTACAGTCCACGAAACTAAATTCGCTCTCAACCGAGTTATCAATCTTGTTCAACAAGAAAACTTTGCGGAAGATATTGCGCGTATCAAAAATGACGACGTGTGTACCAAACGTTTAAGAAAGCTTAAACCGTTTCTTGATGACGCCGGACTTCTCAGGGTCGGCGGCAGAATCAATCGTGCTAACGTTCCTTACGATGCAAAGCATCAAATTCTCTTACCAAAACGACATCATTTTACCAATCTTTTAATCGATTTTTACCATCTGACTAATTTGCACGTCGGTCCGCAAACGTTACAGTTTATACTCGCCCAGAAATACTGGATACTTAGTGCTCGTGACGCAGTTCGTATGCGCACTCGCCGCTGCGTGCGCTGCTTCCGTACACGCCCTGTCGCTCCACAGCCTTCGATGGCTCCACTTCCGGCCGCGAGAGTTCGTGCCTTTCGTCCGTTTCTTCACGTTGCAACCGACTTTGCTGGACATTTTTTCCTAAAATCCAATAAATTTCGTAACGCGAAGGTCTTCAAATGCTACGTGTGTGTTTTTGTATGCATGTCGACGAAAGCGACACACTTGGAACTCGTTCCAAACTTAACAACCGATTCTTTTCTAAATGCATTGCGCCGATTTATATCACGACGTGGCCTTTGCACTGATATTTATTCCGACTGTGGTCGAAACTTCGTTGGATGCGATCGTTACCTTTCCGATCTTTATGAGTTCTTGCGGAACGAAGATAATCAAAATATTATCAATAAACAGCTGACCAATTTAGCCGTTACTTGGCATTTTAACCCCCCCTATGCTTCTCATTTCGGAGGGATTTTCGAAGCAGCCGTGAAAAGTATGAAAACGCATCTTTTCCGTGTTATAGGTCAACTCACCCTATCTTACGATGAATTCAACACGCTTCTTTGCCAAATAGAAGCAGTTCTCAACTCGAGGCCACTTTTTGCTCAGAGTAATGATCCTGCGGATCCATTACCCATCACACCCGGACACTTCCTAATCGGGGAACCATTAAGTTCTTTACCTGAATTTAACTTCACTGATGACAATACAAGTCGCCTTGTTCGTTGGCAAGTCTTGCAGCAAGCTGTCCAACACTTTTGGAAACGCTGGAGCGTTGATTATCTCCACCAACTTCAACAAAGAGGTAAATGGTTTCGTGACCACACTCACACACCCCTCCGTGAGGGCTCGGTAGTCGTGTTAGTAGATAATACACTACCGCCACTGAAATGGCGCCTGGCTCGCGTGCATCAGCTGCATCCAGGCGCAGATGGTATTACTCGTGTTGTCACTGTACGCGTTGGTAATACTCTTGCTAAACGACCTGTCGTTAAGGTCTGTCCGTTGCCCTTCGAGTAGGCAACTTTAGTTTACTTTCTTAGTTGTAGGCTGGGTTAGTAACTTATTCTTAGTTTCTTTCTTATTAAAATATGTATATTTTAAGGTCGGCGGCATGTTCCGTACATTGAACAAGTTGTGTATAGTATTAACGCTAGCACAAATCATTTTCTTTTCTTTAATTCTTAATTTAAATTGAAACTGTATCGGCCACAATAACTGCAATCCTTCGTAAAACGAATCGCAGCGCTTTGCTATAGACAGTGCTGCTATCAAGTGCTCTAACGTCAGAATAGAGAACTACCGTTCCGATCGCGAGCGCGCAGCGTGCATCACCGCACCATAATTCGTTAAATATTCATAAAACCAAAGCAAATCCCAAAATCGATCTGTGAACTATTTAAAACCATAGCCAGTGCTCATCTAGAGAGGATTTGTGATCCAACAGCAACCAGCTACCACTCCTGGGGCCCCAGCGACGAGGACATACGAGGAGCACCAGGTACGTGGTTGATACAGTTATTTCTCCAACACCCCTTTTCAGTCCCTGTTGTAAAAAATATATAGATTTTTTATTTGTTTCTTATTTGCAAAATAGTTGGGCAAAAGTCATTTTAAACTATTCCAAATTTCAAGTTGATACCATTAGTAGTTCTCGAGATATCCAGCTGTGACAGACAGACAGACAGACTTAGTCACAGCATAAGGGTTCCTTTTTTACCATTTTGGTACGGAACCCTAAAAACTATGTTTTGTATTTTACATTATGTCAAACTAGAAACTCGTCTGAAAGATATTTTTGACGATAAAGGTAGAAATTCGAATCACTAGTTGATCATGATCAAACATCTCTGTAATTTGAGTGGTGCAGTATGTTTTTCTCTTTATCTAGCTAGAGCCTTTGGAAATTTGGTACACTGATAGTACTCGTAACTTATCTGCCCTATGCCCTAAGATATGACCCTTAACACTGTCAATGAAACCTAGGTACAACGACAATAATGTCAAAGTAAGCACACTTAATCTCTCCACGATTGTTAAAAACATCTGCAGGAAACATCGTGGTTTTTGTGATTTTAATAACTCGCTCGAGAATGCTGTCAGACAAAGAGAAATCTCAAAACAATTTCTCATTTCATTATTTTCGAGATTCAACATGATAGCAAATATTTGTCTTGGAGTTTATTCCCATCGTCAGACTACCTGGATCAGTGATATTGAATACACTATTGTGAAAAAATTCCTTATGTTTGTGGAGAAAGATTCCTTTTAAAACTGCTTCATTTTAACTGTTGAAAATTATAGGAAAAGAATTTGTGTTGATAAAATTGTAAGTAATACGAAGACCTAGTATTCTAAAAGTTAAAAGATATTAAATAGTCTATTGTCTATAGAGTACCAAAATATCTTAGTAGTACAAAATCTCTGAGAATTTTCTGCTATGAGACTGTACGAAAAATGGTTAAGGTGGTACCATGAGCGAAAGTGGCGCCGCGGTGAATTTTATTTAATATTATAATTCTAATACACAATTTTAATAATGTTTATCGTGGAGATTTTAGGGCCCACAGTCTAGTATTTTTAGACGGTATCGTTACATTCCCTAGTAGTCACTGCTAGAAGTAGATAGAAAAACTGCTAAAAGTGGCCGTTTTTGACACATTTGCTATCTACTTCTACGAATGACAATGAGGGCATGTAGTGATACCTTCTAAAAATACTAGACTATGGGCCCTAAAATCTCCACGATAAACATTATTGAAATCTTTTTCTATTAATAACTTATTAAATAAAAACCCCTGAGGGCGCCACTTTCGGTCATACAACCGCCTTAAACACTTTAGTCCATGTCGCGCCAACCTGACTGAACCATGACTCAACAAGACTTTTACAAATTAAGGTTCTATTTTACAAAAACCTTTTACAAAGATGGATTTATCTCAAAAAAAAACTTTAACATATTTAGATGATTTTATCTCACGGTCTCCATATCTACGATGTTTATTAAGTTATTTAAATCGTCAATATTTTACGCTTTCTTTATCGAGCGTCATCGAGTCAGCAAACACAAAACACTGCTGCCGTTTTCCGAATAATTATGAAAGAGCAAACCCAGTCAAATACCTCACAACCAGCTCGAAAACAATCGAAAACAAGTGCGTATCGGGTCACGCGCAGTAGGGTCCCGTAGTTACCTTATACCTTACCATATCATTTATAGTCTGCAAAAATGTTTTTTACATAGTGTTTGTATAAATGACAAAGTTTTATTTGCGGTTATGGAAAATGTGCTATCTCTAAAACTGCTAACTATATCTCGTTCAAACTATTTTTTTGTTGAAAGTGTTTATTAAAGATCTACAGCTACTTTTATAAGTGTTTATTAAAGATCTCTAGTTACTTTTTAAGATTTTTCACTCTCTTATTTTAAAAGTTAGATGGGGACACATTTTACCACCTTTCAAACGACTTTGAGAGATAATAGTTTTAAACCTCAATGTAATTTTTAAGGGTTCCGTACCAAAATGGTAAAAGGCACCCTTATGGTGTGACTCAGTCTGTCTGTCTGTCTGTCACAGCTGGATATCTCGAAAACTACTATTGGTATCAACTTGAAATTTGGAATAGTTTAAGATGACATTTGCCCAACTATTTTTCAACTAAGAAAGAAATAAAAAAAATACATTTTTACTAGGGCATGTGGGGTATTCTATAAAAGAACGCTGTTTTCACAATTTAAAACATTTTTTCGTTTTTTTAGGCCGCATAGTTTTTGACTTATGATGAAAAATGTAAAAAAAAATACCGTTCCCCCCTTATCTCCGAAGTTTGCGAAGAAAAAAATCTGAAATAATTCTATGTGATAAAAGTTCATGTAAAGATTACAGGAAAAATTAAACGATGTCTCAATATAAACACACTTTTTTAGAAATTCAAAAAACAAACGAAAATTCTTTTGTTCCACTACTAGTCAACAGATGGCGCTGACCTAAGAATGCTGACCTAAGAAAAAAAAATAGTTCCACTATCGGTCAAGAGATGGCGCTAACCTAATACTACAATAATAATTGGTGGCTGGTTCTAATATAATTACCTACTATTTGCTGTACGAATAAACGAATAATAAGTTCCTACTTAGTAATATAAACAGTTTGCAATGTGGAGTGGCTGAAACGTTTTTCAGTCAACATAAGCAGCTGTGGTTAAGATTTGTAAATTAACTGTCCGCCTTTTCGCCCTTCCACCTGTCCGCCGTTTATCCTACTTTTTTAAAGACTGTACTAAAGTAACATATCCAAATATGATTGTACGGAACCCTCGGTGCGCGAGTCCGACTCGCTCTTGACCGGTTTTTAAAGATTCTTTAAAAACCGGTCAAGAGCGAGTTTTTTTCTGTTTCAGTTCCATGTATGGGGAGCCGCCCTTTAATCATTTTTAGGGTTCCGTACCAAAATGGTAAAAAAGGAACCCTTATGGTGTGACTCAGTCTGTCTGTCTGTCTGTCACAGCTGGATATCTCGAGAACTACTAATGGTGTCAACTTGAAATTTGGAATAGTTTAAGATGACATTTGCCCAACTATTTTTCAAATAAGAAAGAAATAAAAAAATAAATATTTTTTTTACAACAGGGACTGAAAAGGGGTCTTAAAAATTTGAAGTGAGGTGACTAGGGCATGTGGGGTATCATATGAAAGAGCGCTGTTTGCACATTTTAAAACATTTTTTTTTTTTTCTTAGGCCGCATAGTTTTCGACTTATGATGAAAAATGTAAAAAAAAATACCGTTCCCCCCCCCCCCTTATCTCCGAAGTTTGCAAAGAGAAAAATCTGAATTAATTCTATGTGATAGTAGTTTACGTAAAGATTACAGGAAAAATAAAACGATGTCTCAATATAACACACTTTTTTAGAAATTCAAAAAACAAACAAAAATTCTTTAGTTTCACTACCAGTCAACAGATGGCGGTGACCTAAGAATGCTGACCTACGAAAAAAATAGTTCCACTATCGGTCAAGAGATGGCGCTACTTAATACTACAATAATAATTGGTGGCTGGTTCTAATATAATTACCTACTATTTGCCGTACGAATAAACGAAGAATAAGTTCCTACTTAGTAATATAAACAGTTTGCAATGTGGAGTGGAAACGTTTTTCAGTCACCATAAGCAGCTGTGGTTAAGATTTGTAAATTAACTGTCCGCTTATTTGCCCTTCCACCTGTCTGCCGTTTATCCTACTTTTTAAAGACTGTACTAAAGTAACATATCCAAATATATTTATGATTGTACGGAACCCTCGGTGCGCGAGTCCGACTCGCTCTTGACCGGTTTTTTTTTATTTATGTGTAAAAATCGTAAAGCGTTTTACAGAATACATCTACCTACCAAGTTTCAACTGTGTAATCCTAATAGTTTCGGAGATAAAGTAGCTGTGACATACACACGGACAGCAGACAAACATGCATGAGGAATGTATAAGGGTTCCATTTTTGCCATTAGACTACGGAACCCTAAAAATTGAGAACATGCAATATCCAAAAGGTTGTTTCAAAATAAACTCATTTATCTTCCTATTCGCTGCTAAGCCCCACTAGTTTCCACCCAAGAATAAATCACCCACCTTGCTACGTTACTCAGGATAATTTCTTTACCTCCTCCTCCCTTTGTCCTAAAAGCCATTTGTGTTTTTTTTACACATTATGTTCACTGTTTATGCGAGCTTATACAACGCTTGTCGTCCGTTAAATAAATTATGCTCAAAGAGCTTTACTTTCGTACTTTTTATATTATTCAAGGTCGATACAAAATATTTGAATTAAGCGTGATGAATGCTTTTCTTTCATTCAAATTTAAATTCTATTAATGACTATTGAACTCTGTGAACTTCATATCACCTACAATCACAGACCATACAACAAATACTAATTAAGTCTGTGCCTACAATTATTTTGCCTTAAAAAAATTAAAATATTGCGCCATGTATTTAATAGTTAATAACGGGATATTTTTAATTAGGTGACTGGAAATAATTAAACCCGGCAGCGATTTATTTTATTGGCGACAAAATAACTAAATGGGCGACAGCCTGTGAATTACAAAAAATACTTAAAACGAGCAACTACCTGTGGGCAATAAATAGTTTAAATGAGTGGCAAAAAAACTGAGTGGGCCACTATTATACCAAGTAGATAACTGTTCTACTCAACTGGCTGGTGCAACTCAGCCTTAAACTGCCGAATATGGTATTTTTTCACCTCTATTAGGTTAACACTCGACTTTAATAAATATAATTAAGATCAGCTGTCAAAAGTGATCCAAAATGGCGATTCCAATACAAAATTGCCATTGTGAATTTTCGTAGCTTATTCTTTTGTCCTTATTTTACCAAATGATAATGGTTTTCTTCTTTTTCCATCATCATCATATATCAGAGCCTGGAAACTATTTCCCGTCAAGACGAATCAAACGAGCCCAAACTCAATGGGGTTGCATGGGTTTATTACAGAGTTTCTGTAGCCTTCTTCCGGCTACATTATCAGACCCTGGACATTATTTCCTAACAAAGAACTCGTAAAAACAAATCAAACGAGACCAAACTCGATGGGGTTGGTTTTGGTTGGTTTCAATACTGAGTTCCTGTGGCCTTCTTCCGGATTCATTATCAGACCCTTGGACACTATTTATCATTAGAGTACTCGTCAAAACGATTCAAAGGAGCCAAAACTCGATGGGGTTGCACGGTTTCAATATTGAGTTCCTATTACATGGCCATGATCAGACCCTAGACCTCGTCTCCCATCAGAGTACTTCTCAAGAAAATTCTAACGAGCCCAAACTCGATGGGGTTGTGTGGTTTATTACAGAGTTCCTGTGGCCTTCTTCCGGCTTCATCATCAGATCAGCTTAATGACACCATAATATTGCAGTGCCTTCTAGTTCTTCTGACCTATATGTTCAAAGTTTCAAGTCTCTAGCCTAGCTCATGGGAGAATAATAAATCGTTTGCTAAATTTGTGGATAAGCAAAGAAAACAAACAATTAAGTAAGAAAGCAACCTAATAAAAACGTGTTAAAAATAGCTCAAATTGATGTTGTTTTAAATTTCACAATATCTGGACCCTATTTCACCAAGTCGACATTTGTCAGTGACATATGTCGGTTAATTTTACAATTGTCATTACTTTAATTAGGGACAAGTATGTTGTGAAACAGTGATATTTTTTACAGGTCGACATATTTGTAGATTTGTCAGTAATTCTTGATATGACATTGGAGCTGAGTCAAGTTTGCGTGACAATTGTGGACTTGTAAAAAATATCCCCTGTTTCACAACACAAATTGTCCCCTATTAAAATAAGGAAAGTACTGTAAAAATTGCCGACATATGTCACTGACAAATGTCAATTTGGTGAAATAGGGGCCTGCTGTTTTGGTATTCTTTATTAAATTATCTTTTCGAAACTAGATGGCGCTTGTAATATAAATTACTGTGACTTGAGTAATTCAACATTTTTTTTTTCTTGGTTCAAATATTATTGGAGACGCTACTCCACCTTAGATTATTTAAATCGAACCTTTCGTTTATGTATGAAATTCGCAATATTACGCATTATGACACATTGATTACGCGAAATGACACTACATGGAAAATGCGTGTTGCGAGCGAACAGCCATACGAATCTAATGTACTAAGTCTAGGAGGCTGTTGAAATATATATTTATTTTATTATAGACATAAATATTGATATAGGCTTAATTAATGTACCTAAGGTTTTTTTAAGCTAGGAACAAAAAACATTTGAACGATTAATCTTTACACACAATCTAGAGTTTACTCCGAATTGAAGCGAAGGCCGGTCGCTATGAGTTGTTGCATGTAACAAAATTATTGCATAAATATTTCGATAACTTGTTAATGAATCTAAATTAAAAGCATATCTCATTTCATAAGGTTCTTCCTCATTTCCTGTCTATTACTTTGTCTGTGGCAGTCACCAATTTCAATCAATTTTGTTAATTTATCCAAGCCAGACAAGACTAAAAATAAATATTTATTTTTGGCAGTAATCGCTTTCTATTTTAGTCTTATTTAGTCCAGTGTTATTTCGAAACGATAAACTTAGGTAATTTCAAGACTTTATTCCTTCTTTTTTATCACAGACAAGTTCTTTGAATATTTCTGTCTAATTGTATGTATGTTTGTATAACCTGTCTCGTGAACTAATATTTTTATTTAGTACTTTTAGAAAGGTCACAGTTTCAAAAAAGTTAGTTTAGCATTCATTTCTTCGGCAGTATTTTTAGTAAGTAAGTAGGTGTCTAAGTTTAACAGACTTCATTAATATTTACAAAGTATTAACTTTATTTCAAAACATAAAAAAAACATCAAGCTGGTACAATAAAGTAAACCATAAAAGTTTAAGTAGGTACTTACTCTTCGCTCATAACCTCAAAACTGCATATAATGGCACTCAATCAAACTTTGTACCAATGTAGTTGGCAGGAACTAAAATAATCCACCAGTTTTTAACATCACATCACACAAATATTAGAATTAAATATCACATAAAATTTTACAAAACATCTTTCAGCAGTAGGCACTAAATAGGGAAATTACACAAAAAAAATGACTAACACGAATTACATCTGTTAGAACTTGTTGTAGTAACACGAGCTATCTTATCAATGTATCATGAGAATTGATAAAAAACTGTTTGACCAACGTTGTTGTACTGGCATACTTTGAAACTATATAATAAGTAGCACTAAATAGAAATTAATAACACAATCGTGAAACGAAGCACTAATTATTTAATATTATTATATCAATAAGGAACTTAATCCAGTAAAAAAAGAATAGTTAAGTGAGAAAATAATAAATAGGTAACTAGACGAAATATTAATTGTCAAGAAAAAAAATCGACGTTAGTATCAAAAATGAGAATTTTTTGCAATCTCTAGGTATCTTTACTATCTTTACTATATTACTATTACTATCCTTACTAATATTATAAATGCGAAAGTCCGTTTGTTTGTTTGTTTGTTTGTTTGTTACGCCTTCACGTCCTAACTACTGAACCGATCATCATGAAATTTTGCAAACACGTTGTCAGGGGTATAGAGAAGGACATAGGGTACCTTTTATCCCGAAAAAAAGTATTTTTCCCGAGGGAGAGCAAAAAAACTTTCCACGCAGATGAAGTTGCGGGCGGCCGCTAGTAATATTATAAATGCGAAAGTCCGTTTGTTTGTTTATTTGTTTGTTTGTTTGTTACGCCTTCGCGTCTTAACTACTGAACCGATCATCATGAAATTTTGCATACACGTTGTCAGGGGTACAGAAAAGGACATAGGTTACCTTTCATCCAGAAAAAACGTATAGTTCCCGAGGGATAGCAAAAAAACTGTCCGCGCGGACGAAGTCGCGGGCGGCCGCTAGTATTGTAGTAAAGTAATAAATGTTAACAAAACATAGAAGTGGCTTCAATAGCATAAATAGATAGGTAAGTCTTAAATTAAATGGTAAAATCGCTCAATATTTTAGTAATTACACAAATACGTAGTTTTCCATACTTGTTGTAAACTGTCTTTATTCTACCGAGTCAAAGGCATCAAAGGGAAGAGGCACACATCCCAAATCTCGTTCATTTTTAGTCCCGAGTTCCGGGTGATGCGTAAAATGAAAACGACCCAAAGTAATTATTACGCTTCCCTTCTCGTCTGGATCAAAGACGAGGTCCAACTTCTTACGGACCACTGTTATTTCATATTTTCCGATGCAATTTTTTTCATACATGAAAGCCTAGAACCACTCTATGACATGATAGCGTAGGTACTTGAAAATATGTAGCGTTCAATGGCTTTCGATTTGGTACTGATATTTTTAATACATGATTAATCTAATACAGTTTTTAAATCCATTATTTCAATGTATGTAGTCAGAAAAAAACAAAAGATAATAATATTAGGTAAGTTTTAAAACTTCAACTGATTGAGCTACTAACTTTTAGTTAATTACCTACTTTATCATAATTATCAAATATTTTTTTAAAGATCCTTATAATATTATTAACCGGCACAAACCGACAGCTATATACAAAAAGTAGTTCGTCAGCGGCTACGCTAAATCAAAATACGACGTAGTTTTAATTAACAAAACAAAATAAACCAAAAAGGAGAACCTAAAAATGTTTCCAACTTTTCATTAAAAGTTCACGAGACATAAACGAGATTCCAACAGAGATATCATAAAAAGACTGTCCGGAAAACATTAAAAAAAAAACAACTTTGACAAGAGTTCGGAGGGCGGAGACTTTCGAGCTACCACGCAATTATAGCATCGATTTTTATGAGCTCATACATCTGACTCTGTACTGCCATACTGCTCTTTACTATGAACACAAAATTCATCTTTGCGCTACTGACCTTTCCACTAAGGAAGGTGGGAGGAAAACGAGGAAATGTTATTGGAAGAAGGAATTCTTGACGCCTTTCTCTATCACTTGATGAAACCGTGTAATTGTACTCGTGTCATTATATCCACATTTCAGTGGAAAGGTCAAAAAAGGTCTAAAAGCAAACTAAAACTATTTAGCGAAATGCATTTTCCCTATTTGCCCAATTTGCAAGTTTTTATTTTAGAAACTATGTTTTTAGTTTCATTATCGTTGTGAGATTATAAATATAATAATTCATCCCCACATTTTCAGTGGACGTCGTAGATATAATACATTCGTATGTCTACCCAAATCGACATCAAGGCGAAACGGACCCTTCCCGAAAAATGGCTCGATATTATAAATATTGACATAGGAGCCTGCGCGCATTTATCAAGACTCAACTCGATGGAAAGTGGTAAAGACATATGTTGGAAAATTCTTATGAAAAAAGCTAGCTAGCAAGAAAGAGAAATTTACGTAAACTAGATGTAGTCGTACTTGTGTAAGTTGTGTATGTGTGTGAATAATCTAACTTATACAAGGTTATTTGTAAAACACCAACAACCTCGCAGGAGTAAATTAGTAACATCATATACAACAACATTTGCTCTACGACTTTTCCAAAAGCTGACAAGAAAAACACTTTTCATACAAAACTCGATCAGCTGATCGAACATTTTGTATGGAGAGGCGATTTTTTTTGTCTGTTTTCAGAAAAGTCGTAGAACAAAAGTTGTTGTTTATGATGATGATAGTAATCTACTCCTGCGAGGTTGTTGATGTTTTACAAATAACCCTGTATAAAACTTAGAACTTCTTAAGTCAATAGCACACAATATGCTTCATTACAAATCAATAAGTGCCCAAAGTTAGGCAGTAACTAAATTAAAGACAATAAAATAAAACAAAGTTGCTTAAACTAGGCAAGTTTTGGTAGTTATCCAAGACTGCGTGGAATGTTCCAGACTAAAACTATAAAATAAATCACAGTGAAATAAAACGTTTTTGCAATGGGAAACAGCAGGATACGATTCTGCTTTCAATTTGGCTTATTTATACCACAGAATAGATATTATATTAAAACTAATCCCTAAATATTTGTATTTTAAGTGTCTGCGATTTCGATACAAAGATAGCTGATATTTTTTGTGCCAATTTTTTTTGGATTAAATAAATGGATTGGAATAAATCGATATGGTTGAACATATTTTAACAAGACTTAGCTATTACTGGTCTTCTGAAATATTCATTTAATCTGCTTTTTATTTGATACCTTTAAATTACAAGAAAGTAAGATATCCAATTTTGCAGATATAATTACGTTTGCCCATCACCGAGCAATGAAATACACACCATAGAACTGTGTCACAATTTCTATGCTTACTAATATTATAAATGCGAAAGTCCGTTTGTTTGTTTGTTACGCCTTCACGTCCTAATTACTGAACCGATCATCATGAAATTTTGCATACACATTGTCAGGGGTACAAAGAAAGACATAGGGTACCTTTCATCCCGAAAAAAGTATAGTTCCCGGGGATAGCAAAAAAACCTTTTCCACGCAGACGAAGTTGCGGGCGGCCGCTAGTATTATATAATGTGGCTTATGATAGAATTGTTTAATCAATTGATCTGTTATTGCGCGAATAACAAATATGCAAACATCTATAAATGGGATATATTAGTAGATAATAATATTATTTTCAAAAGATCACTGTATGTTCTATTCAATTATGTTGATTTTCCAGAAAAGGAATATAAATGTCAATCATAAATCATAATAAATAATCAATGCATCACAAAACATTATTTAACGAACAATTACCTCGCAATACGATTGTGAAATTTGCTAACGTTGTCAGTAAGCGTAAAATTAACTCTGACAGCAACATTACATCAGATAATACAGAGCATATTCCAAATATTTTTCCAAGTGTAAATCATTAAAATTATCAACTTAAGCCCATAAGATAAGTACAAAATTCCTACAATCATTGGTTTTAGAATTTATTCCCATCCATTTAATCTTGAATAATATCGATAACCCGTCTATTATTTCAATTAATGTACAAAATTGTACACACAACCATTTCAAATAAAATAACCAGTGTCGCAAATAAAATTTAAATAGAAAGAACTTTAAATACTTAAGTATTTTATGTTTCAACCTTATAATCGAATTTATACTTGTACTAAATCATCAACGTTTCAACAAAAAACTCGAAAAACAAACATTGAACTGAAAAAATCAACATACGAACATGTTAAAAAAATAAAAGCCATTTTTCGCAATGATAAGAGCCGATGCAATCCATCTTTCACGTATGACACACGTAAACGTTTCTCGAAACGTGGTGCGTTGACTCGGCGCTCGTTAGCGAAACCCATCAATCACATGTTATCAATATTAACCAATTATATCGGCTCAGCCTCCCGTCACCGCGAATCGTTAAAAACCCTTTCGAAGTCTGCCCACCTAGCTATACGTAATCAGTGATCAGTCGGATCGATGCAGTGCCCAACCTACGTATGTCTTATCTGTTTTGGTTGAGCCACATGAGCCCGAATATAAAGGGAGATTATGATTGATTAAAATCTGTTGCGATAATCAATAACGCTTTAACGTCAAAGCTTTCTGAAAGGAAACCTAATGATCTAAAAGCGCTGTTACGCATTAGCTATGTTCTCAATCCCCAACGAGAATATTATGCTAACGCGCGATAGAAATAAAGTCTTTATCCTACAGTTTTAGGTTTCAGCTCTTTATTAGGATAACTTTCAGCTATTCTTGAAAATCTCGAATAGTGCTTAGCAATTCGAGAATCTGAAACTCATAAAAAGTTTTACTTGTTTACTTTGAAGTTCGACCTAAGCATATAGGTATGTTTGAGTGGGGTTGGTTTACATGTCGGTGTCCTTTGGTAGGTACTTACCAGTCATGTGGTGGCTGTGGGCGCCTGCGAGCCTGCACACAGCAAGGCGGCTCCTGCGGCTCGCAGGGCAGCTGGAGCGCGGGCGGCGGCGGCGGCGGTGGCGTGCACGCCAGCCGGCGCGCCGCGGCGGCGCCCACGTACTCCACGTACCGCGTCGGCGGTGGTGAGCCGGCGATATCTTCACGGCACGCGGGCCCGCAGCACTTGCGCGGCGCCGGCGGCGGCGGCCGGCACGCCAGCCCGCAGTACACCGGTGGCGGCGGCCGCAGGGGCGCCGGTGGCCTCGGCACATACCGCTCCACGGGCACGTGAGCCGCTGGTGGTACGTAACGTGGCCGCCGCGCGCGCTCCGCCTCCGCGCACCGGCGCACCCGCCGCGGTGACGCCGAAAAGCGATCAGGTAGCGGCGCGGGCGGCGGTGGGCTGAGCCGCTCCGGCGGCGCTACGCTGAACGCGCCCGCCGCCGGAAAACGCTCGCATGGGGAGCGCGCGTACTCCTCGCCCATGGCGCGCGGTCAGCAGGGCCCGCCGCCGCCCGCGCGCCCTCCCAGCCACGACGACACTCTGTCTCACATGCCGCGCGACCACTATCACTATCACTGATCGGGCGCTCCGCTCCGCGAGGGCTGCAGCGCGGTCCGATGTCCGCATTCACTCCACGAGCGCCATGACGCGACGGATCGATAGCGACGCGCTGCGGGCTCAAGGAGCGCCCGCCTCGGAGCTTCGCCCGCGACGCATCGCACCTCCTCGTCGGTTTATCTCGAGCTTTAGGTTCGACCTCAGAAGCTGGGGCGAGGCGAAAGTGCGTCCTCGGCCAAGATGGCCGCTGTCGTCATGTCCACGGGAATCGCGCTTGCGCGAATTGCACTGTGTGATGTGTTTGTTTTCACGAGAGATGTATTATGCATGGAGGTGTTCAACATAGGTGATGGCGTCGCGTTTGGGTTTCGAGAGTCGCGTAGAGTCACTGGTAGGACACAGAAATCGGTCGCGTTAACGTAGGGATCCGCGTTTCTCGGTAGCTGCCGTGCGTGGTTGGTGACGGCGCGCGTTGGTCGCGGCGGCGGAGTGCGGCGCGACGTCAGGGCGGTGCGCTATCGACTCCGCGCCGCGCCGCCCGCCCGCGCCTGCCTTCACACCACAACGATAAAAACACTCGATTGGGAAACGGCTGTCGCAAAGCCTACTTTTATTTTTAGTCTCCTGTGAACACGACGCATTAATTTGATACGTTTTTTACGCTCCTGGATATCTTTTATGTATACAACAATTCGAATTCTTATTCATTTTGGAATGAACTAAGTATTTCTTGAGATTTCATGATAATATTCAGAAATAAGTATTTAAAAAAAAATTATCTAACACAATTTACGCTTATTCTCGTCTGGAATACCTGGGCACAGAAAAATATTTCTTGGGTGGGTATTTATTTTCTTGGTCTGCTCAGTCAACTATCAAAGTAAAATTATTACCAGTATTATCGAATTACATGACCTACTTAAACTGCATCAAGCACATTCGGTACGTGAAAAATCTGTGAAACAATAAAGTACACTTCACAGTATTAAAATTCATAATTAAACATACTTTTTCTTTCAGCTTTTTATGAGAAATAAACCGACCCTCACCATCTCGATGCCCTCACCGAACCAAGTCATCAAAAATTTAATAGAAAAAATTTCAGTTTCTTCTTTTCTCATCAGATTTTTGGTATAAGTTACTTCATTTCTTCAATGTTGTTGAGTTCAAAATAGAAGAGATGATAAATGAACTGAAATTTTATCCTGCCTATATACCAATAAAAAATTGGATACCCAACACCAACTCTACATGTGTATTGTCAAGAGTTGTTTTTTTACTTACTAATTTGTATTTTGAACAATATAACATTAAACATAGCCCGCGGAGGTCATTTAGTTTACCGTATGGGTACTCGTACATAATTGTTGATAGGTACCTACAATTCAAGTTAGCTAAGTCATACTCATGCTAATTACCTTACCTATAATAAACTATAGATGCAACGTTAACGTAAATTGATGAATTTGATATTTTTTTTAATACTTAATATTTTTCTTGTAAGTAGTTAACATCTATACAAAATTATATTTCTTTATAAGAACTCATAACAGTGCGTAAATTTGTGTACTGTTAACCCTCAACATCCTTCCAGGATACGCGTGAAAGTTACGCAAGTCAACTGAGGCATTCTAAAGGGGCCGTAACGAGATTAGATGACAGGTGCCTGCATTCGTTACCTGACAGTGCCCTATTACGCCTAATTGGGTAGGTAAAGGTCTAGATACTATTGCCGAGATCCAGAGACTTATTGAATAAACTGACTTCGTTACATGAATTTATTCAGTCTTATAGGAATTAGTAAGAGAGTTTTTGAGCGAACACAGCTAAGTAAATAAGGACACAAGTACTCATAATACGAAAATGAGAATAAGTTTAATTCCCGTACCCATTGGGGATAAATTATGTGTTGTGTTATTAATATTAATACAATATGTATGTAAAGTATTCGTCCTACGAGATAAAACATCTTAACATATTCAAGATTCTCCTTAAATAAAACTGTTCTTAATGTTACAAAAATAAATAAATTAAAAAAATATTAAAAGCACCACTGCCCTGCCAAATGAACTAAAAAAATTAAATAACAAGTGTCATTGCGGTCGGGGGACATCTTTGATCAAAAGTTGTTCCATAAAACGGTCCCCTGACTGCAGTGACACTTGTGGTTTAATTTTTTAGTTCATTTTTGGCAGGGCAGTCATGTTTTTAATATTTTTTTAATTAATTTATTTTTTTAACAAATAGAACATTTTTATTTAAGGAGAATCTTGAATATGTTAAGATGTTTTATCTCGTAGGACGAATCTGGGCTACAAGTAGAAGGGCCGTGTGCCCTAGATACGCAGAACAAAAAATGGGTTAACAACAGACTTTCCAGGTTATGTTTGAGAGGGATGCAAAACGAGAGGGCCGTAAAAAGATCGTATTACATCATTAGCATAGTACCGAGAATTCCTAATATGGAAATGCTAGGTAAAATATGAAATTTACACAAAAGTAGTAGGTTATAATAAATGATATTAAAAGCATGAGTCTACATTATTTCTTTTTTTATAGGTAGTCCGTCCGATGTTTATGAAAAGTGACATCAAATAAAATCAATGACACAGTTTTAAAAAAAGTTCGTCAAATACCGTAATGCATTAAAAATTAAAAATTTCACGATCTGACCTGCTTCACTGGGCTTAATTCGTTTAGTGCCAATTTAGCAAATGTACCGAGATTTACTTGGGCTGTGGCCTACATAAATAGGCAACCGCTCATAGGGCTGTGCAAAATCGATAGTCCATTAAGCAAAATCGTTATGTTACAACAAGTTTATATTCAATCAACGAGAGATTCAATCCTCTTGATATACGCGAATATGATACTTACCTAGTGCGATCGATATTTCATTTCATCGAGAAGAACGGTCATCGAGTTGAACAAGA
Organism: Agriphila geniculea; assembly: GCA_943789525.1. Lineage (NCBI taxonomy): Eukaryota > Metazoa > Arthropoda > Insecta > Lepidoptera > Crambidae > Agriphila > Agriphila geniculea. The sequence continues at coordinate 18,424,968 of OX038874.1, forward strand.
CCGCAGAGTCATGAATTTTCTTCTCAAAGAAATAGAGTTTCATATTTTTATACCTTACAATAATTTAATCATATGAAAACATAGAAACTTGAACAATTTATTACTCAAAACGAGCCGAACGTGGTTCTCGTTAGTCTTGTATGGAAATTGAGCTGAATTATATCTCATATTTTTATGTCTTCAGGAAACAGCATTAAAAATGGAAAATACTTTTAGAGCTATAAAATTCCGGCTCTACATTTCAAAATTATATCACAATAAAAGTGAGCTACAAGTACAAGTACCTAAGTTTAAGTACTGCAAGGAAAATTAATAAAATTTAAGTTAGATTTACTTATTGTATCCTTTCTATAATAACAACAAAAATCTGTACACTTTAAAATTTATCAGAATACTCTCTAGTTCTCTATTAGTGGAAACGTGAACTAATCTTGATTAGGAACGCACGACCAATGTCAGACGGTCGGTAAAGACTTTGATGGAGAGTTTCATATTAAAAAAAAGATTACTTATTGAACATATAATATTACATGTAGGCATCAACGCTTTCGAGTAAGTATCTTTTAAATTCCTTCACTTAATCCATCATTTACTAAAGAAATAATAATTATCAAAATCCCTCGGCATTCTAGACGGTGAAAATAATTCACGAAAAAAAATCCTTTTAGACATCTTAGAAATTCAATATGATGAAACAAAGTTTGTAATAAAAGTGGGATTCGAGCTGTGAGCCTGTAAGATTAGAGGAAAAATAGTTTCTGAGAATAAATGACGAGAAAAACTAAAAAGTACTAAACAAGCTCTGAAATTTTCTTTTGAATTACCATTTTGAAAATGGGACTTTTGAAAGTACAAAATGTTTGCATTCTCATTTAGGTAAAGATATTGAGACTATATTATCTCTATTGAAACAGTGTTTCATTATACCTCCAAAAACATCAAACCTCAGATTATTTATATTAACCCTCGTATCTATGGAGAAGTAAGTAATTAATTGAGTAATACTTGCAATTTTCAGATGCTTCTAAAATCATATTCTCATGCAATTTAAAGTGTAAATTAATTGTGAATGCATCAAAACTGCTCTAAAACTTATTTTAAGATTATTATTGCATGTCAATATAATATTAGAAGCGTTTAAAAACTGCAAGTTTTCCTCAAGTCATTACTTACTGTATAGATACGAGGGTAAGAGCTGTTGTTATTCACTTATCGTAAACCCAAAGGAGTGAAGAAAACCGTAGAGCTAAAAATAACAGTAGTGCCACTACCATAGAGTTAATATTACGCTAAAAAAACAGTTTCCGACTGCACAATATAGTTACTGCGAGGCGGTTCTCATTTTGTAGGCAAGCTGATGTCATACGCAACGATGCGTATGATCAAGCCACGTGTTGAATAATACATGACAGCTTGTGAGACAAGAATACGGGACTATCTCGAATAGCGAATAAATAGGACACAGGTGGATTTCAGCCCTTATCTCGTCGTGGAGACATTTAACACCTAAAGGATTTCGCGCCAGCTCAATGTAGTTAGGCCGACCTAGTTGTGAGAGCTGAGAGCTATCTGTGGTGTAGTTTTTTAGGGTTCCGTACCCAGAGGGTAAAAAAAGGGACCCTATTACTCCACTGTCCGTCTGTCTTTTACCAGGCTGTATCTCATTAACTGTGATAGCAAGACAGTTGAAATTTTCACAGATGATATATTTCTGTAGCGCTATAACAACAAATACTAAAAACAGAATAAAATAAATATGTAAGGGCGGCTCCCATACAACAATGTTGTAAAGATAATGGTACGGAACCCTTCATGCGCGAGTCCGACTCGCACTTGGCTGGTTTTTTAAGGTTTGTAGACAATTACTAGCTATTTACTCGATTAATTCTTACTCGTTGTTATCCTACTAATATTATAAATGTGAAAGTTTGTGGGTTTGGATATTAATTATTCCTCAATCACGCAAAAACGGCTAAACAGATTTGGATGAAATTTGACACACAGATAGTTTATAGCCTAAAATAAAACAAAGGATACTTTTTATCCCGGTCAAAGGTTCCTTCCTAGGGATTTTCCGAATATCCACTCGGACGAAGTCGCGGGCGAAAGCTAGTTTATAATAAATACTACACACTTAGGTACTTCACTAACAACCTCCTCCGTGGCCGTGGTTGAGCGGCTAGGTATTAAACCCGCATGGGTTCTATTATATAACTTAAAAGTAATGCACTTACCCTCCGTGGTCGAGCGGCTAGGTATAGATTCAATATTAGTGTAGTACAGCAGGGGTCTCCAAACTACGGACCGCGGGCCAGTTCCGGCCCGCGAGCACCAACAATCCGGCCCGCGAAAGCAGGCCGGATTGTACCAACAATACTGTAATTTACAGTATGTTGGTACGGAGCTAGCTAGATCCTGGCCCGTGGGACTTGGTGGAGGAGTAAGTCTGGCCCTTTTGCTAAAAAGTTTGGAGACCCATGGTTTACAGAATAATTAATTAAGGTAGTACTACAGAATAAATAATTTCTGTGGTTGTCCAAGGCTACGGGGCTAGGGGTCCAGAGTTATAATATATACAGGGTTATTTGTAAAACACCAACAACCTCGCAGGAGTAGATTACTAACATCATAAACAACATTTTGTTCTACGACTTTCCCGAAAACAGACAAAAAAATATCGACTTTTTATACAAAACTCGATCAGCTGTTCGAGACATTTGTATGGAGAGTCGAATTTTTTTTTCGGTTTTCGGAAAAGTCGTAGAACAAATGTTGTTGTTTATGATGTTAGTAATCTACTCCTGCGAGGTTGTTGGTGTTTTATAAATAACCCTGTATACTATTACAGATATCTACCTAGATAAAGTAAGCGATGTGTCAAGGAAACAACGACGGTACCACAACTTATTATGTTCTGAAACCTCAAAAACTTTTATGCATCTAACTCTGGATAAGTACCTACTTATCCTGAACAGCGATACGCTTTCCATTGTCAGTTTCGGCTGCAGATTACTCGTGTCCACTCTTTAAGCACATGGCTTTCGCGCCATCGACGACGCACCTAAGCGGATTTTTCACACGATTAACACGACACTACAATGGGGATGCGATCACACTGTCCATTTGATGCGATAACATACGGTTTAGTAAACTGACACTTTAAAAATAAAGTTGTAGACACCTGTAGATTTAAAACCACTCATGTGGATGATTACATTACAAAATGACATTGAAAATGAGGCAGGGACCTTTTGACCGAAAGGCTATATGTGACCGAGCAAGCGCGAAGCGCGAGCGAAACGTCTCTGCTTTGAGCTTGGGCAAAAGTTATTTCGTATGTCCTTCCTTCCGGCTGTTCGTTTGTTCTCCTCTACGTCTCATTTCTCAACTGATTCTCGTCAAATTTTGTGAGCTGTGGCCCTACCATGAGTTGTTGCAAACTGTTTACGTTACAGTAAACTATCGTTTTCTCTCTTTCACTCGTATTGACTGTGAGCAGTATATCCGACCGTTTACTGTAACGTAAACAGTTTGCATCAACTCATGGTAGGGCAACAGGTTTGATAATTAGGTAATATAGAATTTTTCAGTCAGTTTTTCGAATTTTTGTGTAGTCTTTGGTGTGAATAAATAATTTCTCTCTCTCTCAATAATATACTAGTGGCTCCGTGAGCTGTAGACCTCGCGATAAAAAGTGGCTCAAGTTGTATAAAAATAAAATGTCGCCATGAAGTTTTCAAAGCAAACAGTACGGGAGTTATTCGCAGCTAGATGGTGCTTCTAATTTTGATCATTTTTCGAAATGGGTGAATATTTTTTTGAGATAAATTTGGAAAAACTAACTTGATTAAACAGTTGAACCTGCTCACAAAATTTCACCAGAATCGGTTGAGAAATGCGACCTTTAGGTCAGAACAGACAGACGGACATATTAATTTATGAAAGATTTTTTGCCGAAGCTGAAGCAAAGACGCTTCGCTCGCACTTCGTGCTCGCTCGGTCAATAAACAAAACATTATTTAACTGCTTCAGAGCGCTTGCGGTACAAAGCGACGTAAGTTTTTGATCTAAAATCAAATCAAATAGAAAAGCATCATTTTAATGATGTTTTTCATTTAAGGTGGTACCCTGAGCGAAAGTGGCGCCGCGGTAAATTTTATTTAATACTAGCGGCCCGCCCCGGCTTCGCACGGGTGCAGTGCAATGTAGTTACTAATGTAAAACTGTGCTAATGTGGTGTCAGTGTGAAGTTATTTGATTATACTACAGGATATAGAATAGAATAGAATATCGTTTTATTGGCAGCACATATCACATACTAAAAAAGCATAACAATAATTTATATATTTATATATACATATATACTTAAGTTACTAAATATTAACAGAGTTACTATGTGTGTAACATAAATATATAAATTATTGTTATACTAAATATTAACAGAGTTACTATGTGTGTAACATAGTAACTCTGTTAATATTTAGTAACTTAAGTATATATGTATATATAAATATATAAATTATTGTTATGCTTTGTGTATGTGTGCAGCGCTATGTGATGCCAAGAGTGACCTCAGTGTAAGCAGTAGACGTTAAAACATATCTACATATATACGACGTACGCAAGGGGTTGGTAAAATATAATTGAAGTGTGTGTGTGTCTGTCTGAGGACTCTGAGGCAACCTAGCTCCCAAACTTAAAGATCGATTTTATTGCGATTTTTATGTATAGTTTAAGAGAAGCGTACAGACGGCGGGAAGCGACTTTGTTTTATACTATGTTTAGCTTTTGCCCGTGGCTCCGCCCGCGTGGGAGTCGGTAATCGTTGAAAGTCTTCCCTTGGAAACCAATGATCGGCATGAAAAGAAGCCTGTGTTAAGTATTCCAGACTATAATCTATCCCTGTGCCAAATTTCGTCAAAATCCGTTCACCCGGGTAAGACGTGATTGAGTAACAAAATGAACAACATCCAAACATCAAAAATTTCACATTTTTACAACTTTGTGATATGTAGGTAATAGCTGCACCCCGCGGTTTTACCTGCGCAATCTGTTGATTCTGTAACCAAACTCGCATCTCACTTCGAACCTCACTTCACTTCGCGTGAATTGTTATTAGAAATTAGCTAACTAAATGAGCAATTTTACCGATTACAATAAATTTAGGTAGCTATCTAAAATATTTTGTGATGAAAAAAAATCTTATCATTATCTTATTTATGATTTAAAGTTCCCGTCCCGTGCAGTGAAGTGAGATTCGAAGTGGGGTTCGAGTTTGGTTACAGAACCGACGCCCTACTGTTCACGATTTTGGATTAGGTAGGTAGGTACTTAATAAAATTTCTTAGCAGTAATATAACAAAATAAGTATAATAATATTATGTAACATTTAATACTCATACTTAATAGTTTGGTAGGTATCTTCTTTTTAAATAAAAATCTATGTATGTTTATTTGTTCCTGGTTCCTGGCTAAAATAACGTGACATTGCAAATTATGTCGGGTGCAACTTATGTTGTGCATTATTATCCGGCTCTCAATTTTAACACTTTACATCACATTCCTTGCCACGTTAGATATCTGATAGATTTTGCCACGTTTTATAAGTAGACTAATATTTCGTAAAATAGGTAGTGAAAATCAGGATAAAATCTTAAACAACATGAAATGTCAGCTCGTGCGGTGACATAATACAATCTCAGGGGAGGTGACAACCTGACAACTGACATTTATTTTTCTTAATCGTACAAATGCACTAAGAAGTTTTGATTCCGATATCGAAGTCAACCACCCTAAAAATAGCATTCTACCCCTTTTCAACCCTGTTAGGGGATACATTTCAAGAAAATACGAAACACATATTCAATTCAATACGAAACACTTATCAAATTTAAATTACCTTACAATATACTAAGAATGTTTTACTTATCATTAGGTGAATCAATAATAGGTTATGGACTCAGTAGCTATGGTCGAACATATAAAACTAACATTGACTTAATATACAAACTTCAACTAAGCATACTTAAAACAATTATCCCAAAATATTTAAGAAAAAAATATAAAGAAAATGAAATAGGGTTGTTGAAGCACTGCAGAATTATGTCAGCTTACAATAAAATTAATTATCAAATAGTACTTGAGGACTACCATAACATTGAGTCCCTAACTGCTAAAGTTAGGCATAGTAAACTGCGCAAACTAAACAGTACACCAATGTTTGTTCTACCTAAATATAATAATGAATATGGTAAAAGGACGTGGAAATATACGCTACCCAATATATTAAACAGGCTTCCGCATACATTGCAAAATAGTATCTTAAAGAATTACAAGACCTGTAAACATTTATTAAAAAAATACTATATACTGGGATCAAGTGAATGATTATAAATATAATGCTGTAATACGACTCATTCGTGCAAGTATAAACCTCAATTAGGTTTTAAGCGCGTCTAGTTTTTAACTTCTATAATTGTTATGTTATGAACAAATAAATAAAAAAAAAAAAAAATTGTTAAAGAATGTCTATGCCAAATTTCAAGTCAATCGGGCCAAGGAATCGCTTTCTCCCATACAAACTTTGCCACCCTGTTTTACCCCCTTAGGGGTTGAATTTCGCAAAATCCCGTCTTAGTGAGCACCTTCATCCTAAAAGGAACCCCCATGCAAAATTTGAGACTCCTAGCACTTGTAGTTTCTGAGATTTCGTGATGAGTCAGTGAGTGATTTTCTCTTTTATAATATAGATTATAATTCTAATACATAATTTTAATAATGTTTATCGTGGAGATTTTAGGGCCCACAGTCTAGTATTTTTAGACGGTATCGTTATATTTCCTAGTAGTCACTGCTAGAAGTAGATAGAAAAACTGCTAAAAGTGGCCGTTTTTGACACATTTGCTATCTACTTCTACGAATGACTACGAGGGCATGTAGTGATACCTTCTAAAAATACTAGACCATTAGCCCTAAAATCTCCACGATAAACATTATTGAAATCTTTTTCTATTAATAATTTATTAAATAAAAACCTCTGAGAGCGCCACTTTCGGTCATACAACCGCCTTAAGTAGGTATAGTTCTTGCAACTCACGAATGTGCGTCGGCTATGAATGTTGTTAGGTTTGCACGTGCACATTGTTTTAGTGTGCTCTGCACGTTTCCCTATTACGCACACTAAAACAATGTGTATGTGCACGCCTAACAACATTCATAGCCTACGCGCATTCGTGAGTTGCAAGAACTATCATGTACTGGAGTTTTGCAATTTTTATTTATTATACCTATTTTATTCTAAATAAGCAGCAACAAATAAACAATATGTTTGGTTAGCGATGTGGAACTTTTAAAGGCAGATAAAATGATCAATTTTATAGACAAAACCCTTACGTGTTGGGGTCTATCTCCTCTTCTGTTGGAATGACCGGCATTTTAAATTTGACTTTTTATTTTAGATGACCCTGCAGACAAATATTAATTTCTCCGGATTTAAAAGTCCTACAGTTGTAAAGAAAATATTCTAAAGCTAATAATATCACCTATCAAGTAAAAAAATTAATTATGCAAACTTTTAACTTGAAACGTCATAGAAAATTACTAAATTAAATTTTAATCCGAAATTTGTGTGTTTTTTTATTTTTCTCAAGAACCAGAACATTAATGTGTAATTAATTTGCATTTTTATAATACACAAGAATATTATCTACAAAACGATATCAAAATCATTGCTCTGAGTTGTATATTTTGAGAGTTATTGTTGTTTGAATATGACCCTTACGTAACCAATAAAAAAAATATTTTCTAAATTGGACAAATTTAAAAACATTATTATCAGTTTTAAAATTAGGTTGATAATTTTATCTGAATATGAATGTCATTGAACCATAAAAACAAGTATTTACGAGTTTGAATTTATTTTGACTATTTTCGAAATTAACATTTAGTGCTTGTAAGGGTCGTATTCAAACAATAATAACTCGCGAAATATGCAACTCAGAGCAATGATTTTGATATCATTTTGTACATAATACTCCCGTGTATTATAAAAATGTAAATTAATTGCACATTAATGTTTTAGTTCTTGAGATCTGTGAGAAAAGCCAAAAAAAAGCACACTAATTTCGGATTAAATTTTACTTTAGTATTTTTTATGTCGTATTGAAATTAAAGGTTTACATAATCATTTTTTTACTTAATAGGTGATATTATTAACTTTCGAATATTTTTCAGCAGGGCCATCTAAAATAAAAAGTAAAAATGCCGGACATTCCAGTAGAATAAGGGATAGACCCCAACATGTGGGGGGTTTTGTCGGTAAAATTTATCATAAAAGTTCCGACATCTCTAACCAAACATATTGTATATTTAACGTTATAAAAAACATAATTGTTCTGGAAAAAAATATTGTAAAATTCTAAACGTAAATTAAGTACCGTACTTCCCAGATAAAATTATGAAAGAATTAAGTCCTTGAATTCGGAACGACAATGTAATATAATTTTTTACTCTAGGTATATTTCACTAAAGATTTAATTGTTTAATTTCAAATGAGAAATCGCTAAATTAGGTTTTCAATTTCTATAACGATAAAGGAAAACTGATACGTTAATACATAATAATACATACTTTATATCGTTTCATATATTGTATGTGTGCAAAATAAAATAATGTCGTTATGATTACAAAAATAAAACCAATAACACACTTGAATAAATATTTATTAATATACACAACATTCTCAGTCTTCTTAACTTAAAATTATTATTAACCTACATTTTAACTGGGTTCGAATATTAACAAGCTAATTAATTAAATTTGCCTATATGAGTTATAGCCATGGGGTTTAGGATAGCTGTAGGGGGGCGGTGCTGGTATGTTTTCTGGACAATCTTCCCACAACCACCATATAGTGATTAACACTTCTAAATTGATCAACAATAACGATATCACTGGGATTGTTAACTTACTGATCAGGGACTTCAAACCTCCCTTGGCTACAAGAAGTGGTTTAACTATTCCGTTTATAACAATATCTTTGAAACCTTTGAGTTCAATGTCATTCGGAGCGGAGCCGGTGAGCAAAGCTAACACTAAACCAATCAAACCACTCACTTTTCCTGCCACTTTGGTCGCTACGGGTTTAACAAAGTCTAGGGATAATTTCGATCCTGGATGGTGGACTGCTGTGGGGTGGACGTACGCAGCTGGAGGCTCGTGGTACCCGTGGGAGTACGGACTCGGTCGCTGGTACCCGTATGAAGGTGGCCAATAATCATAAGGAGGGTACTGCTGATAATCGTACTCGGATGCCCGAGAAGCTTCACCAGGGCCTTCCTTCTTGTCTTCGATGGTATTCAAAGCTTCCAAGAGGTCGTTAAAAGTGAAGTTTCTTCCATCGACTGGCTTTTGTTTTTCTTTTTCCACCCGTGGCTTGGAAACTGGTGTGTTCACATTAGTATGCATTATTGGCTGGCTTTGAGGTGTTTTCCTTTTCGGTTGCAACTGTTGGTCAGGTACAAACTGTTGGTCAGGTACAAACTGTTGGTCAGGAACAAACTGCTGGTTAGCGGCAAACTGCTGGTTAGCAGCAAACTGTTGGTTGGCAGGAAATTGCTGGTTAGCGACAAACCCCGGGATCCGGTCGGATTTCAAAGTTCGCACTTCAAACGGAGGGAGGTACATAACCGGCTCACCCGGAAAACAATACACATATTGACACGAAAACAACAACACGAACGCCGGTATGCACCTCAGACTCATGGTGAATGAATGACTCGGGTAAAATGCATATTTCAATAAGTATTCAATTTATCGAAGCGAAAATTCGCAAATGTCTGCAGTTAAAAATGAAGCAACGAATACCGAGTTCCAAATAAAGCAACTTTGCACTGCTCTACATTTCTTCCTACTTAATATTATTTTACTTTTAAGCATTTCGTCAGCTTATGTCAATTCCAGAACTACATTCGATAGACATGCACTCTGCAACTTCATCTCCCGCAAAAATGCTTAGCAGAGCTTTTGCATACGAAGTATCTTCATCCACATCATCTATCAATGTGAACGTGGCCGCAGCCCCCAGGTTGCTCCCCCAACCTTTCGCAGACCTTTGAATCACGCACGCAATCCTCTGAGAGCAATCCATGATCATTCGAGACTTAAAACCTTTTTTCTTTTTCTTCTTAAAGTACTTCATCATCTTGGATATCATCGGCCAAAGCAGGAAAGCTTTCAAACCAACTTTGCCTAGGAACACCAACAACAACGGGGACAAAAGTATTTTGCCTCCCAAAATCTTCAAAAACGCTATTACGGCAGCGGATAACATAATCTTGGCAGTGCTACCCAATACATTAGCGAATGAGCTCAGCGTATCAGGTTTCGGACAAGAAACGTAATATGGATCCGAGTAGGTTTTACGTATGGGTTCACTGTAATAGTTTGACGCACCAGTAAATAAGTCCAAGAATGGAAGTGACGGCGAGTGTGATGGAGCCTCGGTGCTCAATCCTTGCTCCTGAGCACTCGCTTGCGAAACAACGAAAACAACAGTGAGTGTCACGAACATGGCTCACAGACTGTTCCGCCCCAAACTTTGTATTTGATTTAATACCTCGGCCATGAAATTTAAATTTTAAGACTTAATAACCGGGAACAATTCATCTCAACTCTGAATAATTCAAACTAACGGTAAGTTAGTACAGCGGGGGTCAAAAACAATGATTTTCTAGAACAATCTAATCAAAAGTTTACAGTTTCGATGTTAATTTGACTGAATAATAATATTCTTTCACGTTTATAACAATCTATCATTAATAACTTTATCACATTTTTAGTGTTGGTTTAAAATTCTATAATAATTGCTTTTACTTTTTATTTAGCATTACCATAATGCCGCGTGTACTAAATTCCTTTGCATTGTGAACACAAAATAGGAAAACATTTAAAAAATGTTGAAGTGAAAATATTGGTTGGTTTGGCGGGAAAGCGAAAAGAAAAAAGATTTGTCAAATGTAATTTTATAACTAGTAGGCTTTTCCGACAGAATTTATGTTTTAGCTAGAAGCTTTGTAAGCTTGTTTTGTTTGGAAAATAAGGCTAAATGGTGATAATAACACGAAGTGCATACAGGAGAGCTTGTGAAAGCACTAATAGCAGTGATGTATCTCAAAACAACATTATCCCGCCGTGGTGCTCGTCAGGTTAGTGACATTAAACTGATTAGTTGGTACCGCACACTACACTATACATATAAATAGTTATATTAGTCAAGTTAATATTACTAGAATGCGATTAATTTAACAATGAACAATTAAAGTGACTAACTTCAGATCGCTTGCGGTACAAAACAACGTATTTTAATCTGTAAAATTTATCTTTTCCATATATTCTCGAGTGAAGTTGCAGCAGATCACTGTCTATTGTCAATTTAATCGCTTTGTAACGTAGAAAATTTACACCAGTGTAGAAAATACTGTATTTTCATGTAATGAAAATATAATGAGTGCTAGTTTTTCACGTGTGCGTTGTTTTTTACCTTTTATTTCCCAAACAGAAATACAGTTGTGTGCATTATAATTCTCAAAATAAAAAAAAAACAAAAATTATTTATGTATTTCTTCATAGAGACTTACAACACTTTTTATTTAACGGAGCCTCCTAATCGCCTGTGCCAGGAGACAACGCTCTGCATAACTTAAGTAATTAATATATAATATAATAATACAATACTTTATCTACCTACACCCATGATATGAATCCTGTTTATAAGATTCTGAAACCATAGGGTGCTTGTAAGAGCTCTATGTAAATTCATGGAAAGTTTAATTACTGAGTTGAGTTACCTATCTACTTACCTAATACAACAATATAATCAATGGTTATGTGTTTCTTATTTATCCAAGGTAACATCAATCAAGATCACGTACATCATGTACCTAACTTATTAATTGAAAAAAAATATTAGGCTAGCTTTACACGTTCCATAATTTGCCTGTTAATTCGCAAACAGTAAGACATTTATTTTTTTGTGTCTCGAATATTATCCAAGCTAGGGCTGTGATAAATTGCGTAGAGCGTAACTAGCATATGAATTCAAAGAAGCTATTATGAATTGTAATTCAGCAGTTATTCAAACGCCCTAAATGCATGAGATATTTTCCCAGCGAGCTCTGCATCAGCGGTGAGCGGTCAGTGCCCGCGACCCAGTCTGGCTGTTTGCGAGTTCATTAAATAAACAACTGGATAAGAATATTTCACGAACGTTGCCACTGCGAAACTTTATTTATTTACGCGAACAGCCAGAACTAGGTAGGTAGTAAAATAACAGATAGTTACCCGGATACACCTTTTGTGAAGTTCGCAATTCATCAAATAGATTATGGTACCTCTACTTTTCTACAGAACAATTATATTGTTTAACTTTTCTTTAATTATTGGGGTTATACAAAAATGGAGAATTAAAATTAGATATAAACATTCAATTACAATTTACTCATACAGTGCACCGCATTATCACAAACATGTTTTAATAATAAAATATAGGTATTAGGTACCTATGCGAAATTTAGCCACAATTTGTTGTAATAAAAGAAAATATAAAAGGTCACAGTTAATCGTATGCCACATTACATTAAACATCGTGAGAGAAGCCCACGGATTTGAACAGCATCAAGGCAAATAGAGCAAACAACTCATTAAACTATATTGAAATCGATTAAGTATCAATCTTCTTCGCTCCATTTTATTTGCCTTCAAGTTGACCTAAGTTTACTGACAAGGTTAATTTAGCATGACAAGTAGAGTGAAACAATGATGCTTTATTACTTAAAAATCATTGGATGGTGAATCGTGATTCACAGATTTTGTGAAGAATGCGCCCGTGTTGATAAAATGGAAAGTATTTTTCAAAAATCGATAAAGAAATAATGGGTCCTTTTTACCGTTCATAACCTAGTTTATTATGGTTCCTTGTAACTTTAATTTTATTTTTATCTTCTCTTAATAGATTTTTTTTCGAAAATTTTAGTGACTGCATGACTAAATTATTATGATTATCTGGTTAAATTGCAAATTGAGACCTGAGTTTAATCTTACTTTTGCATGCAATAAAAAATGCGTAGCACAAATCTTTTTTTCAGTATAGGTATAATACAGCTGGCAAAATTTGAAATAATACAGTTTTCATGTTTAACACAAAGTATCGGGTTAATTATACTTAACCTCACAATAACTTTGTGGAATTCGTTCGAGGACCTACTTACTGCGAAGAACCTATCACTATCACTGTCTTCGAACTAATCTGATTCCGCTAAAACACACAGCTCAAATGTCGCCTCGTTCACAGGGAAACTTAAGGAAAAAAGGAAGCCTCGGAAAGTTCCGTCATGGGAAATCCGATCCTCGTACCCTATACGGAAAAACATATGGGAATACCTGCGTGACAAGGAACGCGACGCCGACACCGGCACCGATACATTGAAACCGAAGCGAAGGTGTAATTGTAGACATAAGGGAAGGAAAAAAAGGAAGACCGCGGCCGTGATTGGGGGGTTAATTTTCATTAGTGTAGGGATTTTTGGTAAGTATCCTTTTTTGGTGCGAGAAAACGTGGTTTTAGAGGGCATGCTCCCCTTAGCATATCCACCGAAATTTGAATGGTAAGCTCATAATGACCCGATATATCGCGTGATAAAGCGTTATATCGACACTCAACTGTCAAAACCCATTGTCTTTTGACAGACAAACGAAATAAATTGCTATATCACATCGCGTCATGCTAGGGGGATGGTTTTCTAAGATATACCTTAACGTTTTAGCTATTATATATTATATGGAATCTTTTAAACATGTACAATGAAACAAGGCGTAAAGAACGCCTCAACCAGTAAATTTCCACCATAGTCTTGCTAATCACTAGGTAATTGAGCTCGTAACATGAAAGCCTGGTCCCAATAAAAAATATCGTTCCTATCATTTTCGCAGTTACGATGGTAACATTATTTATAATTATTTCGGGCTCGTGTTAATTATAAAATAAATTGGCTCTCGTTTCAGCATCCATTTGGATGAATAGCCTTCCAAAAATAAGTTTGCTGGGCAACGTTCTACCCAAAGAGAAATTAATATCTTTATGTAAGTACTAAATTGGTGTTTAATAAGTACCCTTTACTTTGTCAAAATATATTGTAAGTAATGTTTTTAAACATCGTCGTCGGTCGGGTCGTTGCAATTACTTTTCAATTTGATTATTGAAATAATAAGAAGTCTGTGAGTGCATGATATATCGTATAATATAATTATAAATAACCCTGAAATAAAAGAGGTTTGTTTCAATATAAGTAGGTATATCATTGAAACTTTAACTTGACTTGAGATTTTAAGAAATCATTAGGAGTGAGTAGGTGTAGGTTGTTAGGTACTGATATGATAGCAACAGTTAGGTTAGGCACACATACTACTTACTTATAAAAGGGTAATTTTATATTCACCATCCAAATTTTAAGGATGTGTTGTTGATGTGTCCATTAAACTAAATAACTTTCCAATTTCGCAAAATAATTTTGGTCAGACCATACTAAAGTGATCTCGTGATCTCTTTGATTTGTATGGGTAGTCGATTTCTTTTTACGTGCTTATTTGACCCTATGTTCCTTGGGGAAAGTTGATCAGTTCCATGGACTGAACACATCCTTACAATTTGGATGGTGAATTTCGAATGACCCTGTATAATTGTAAAAGAAAACTATAAAATTACTTTGTCCTAACCTAAGTAGGAAGTTATACTTATGGTTATACCTCCTTATCAATTCTATTTTCAAAGTAATATTTTTTACATTCTCTTTGGTAATATTAACTTGCTTCAGTAGGTATACAAGCATCTCCTGTCGGTGAAGAGTGTTGCCACAAAATGCGGTATTTAGCTGCCGAGCTGTCAAGAGTGGAGCAAGCACTAAGGTACCCTAATTGTGTAAAGTTCCGTACGGCGGCGCAGTTCAGTAAACACTGAACTTACCACTTAATGTTTGCAATTATTGAACTTTAGAGTGTTACGTGTGAAGTTTTATGTAGGTAACCTTCAGCGTTCAGCGCTCATGTCTAAATATTGCCTGCATATTTCACTTAAGGCCAAGCCACACAGCGGGCGTGGCGTGACGGGACGGGACGGCGACGCGACGCTGAGCAGTTGTAATGTACTAGATACTATGGACGACGTCACACAGGCCGGCGTGTCGCGTCCCGTCGCGCCCCGTCGCGCCACGCCGGCTTGGCCTTTATAGATTAATGTAGAATTGAACCTGATAATTTAAAAATCATCAAGTTAACTACTTGTTAGTTTAATGACCAACGAAACGTCTCGGGATCATATTCAATACAGGTAACTAATAGGTAATTAGAATTATATAAAATGCAGACGATTTCACTTTTTGAGACTTAGATAAAAGCTTTGGTTCTTTTTTTTATTTTCAAATTAATGTCTTGCGTAGAGTAGGTAGACCTAGGTAAATTTTTGATTTATTCAGTCCCTGTGTGCCTAAGTATAATGTAAACAAATAATTGTAATCCAATTAAAGTATTGTATTTCAAACTAATTATATTACTTATACCTATTATTGTATATATATTATTTAATTAAAGTAAAAATAAGTAAGTATTTAAAGTTTTTTAAATCGTTATTTGGCTTTGATCTACTATATATTTGCTGTCAAAGTTAAATTATTTCTTAACCTTCTATGCTCATAACAAAATACTTAGAAATTCTCTCACATTTTGTAATTTGCAATGATTTCTTTCAGACATTCGGAACGAATACGGAGAACTGTTGCAATTACTTCGCAAATAACAACAACAGGTGATTTCTACTAAAAATCAAGAATGTTTTTCTTATAAAACGTACTTTTGAAAGAGATAAAAATTATTGACAGAATGATTCACGCGCCCTAATTGGTATTTCTATTATAATAAAATTCTAGTCGGGTAGATGCCATATTAACGTTATGAAACTTTATGAATTCTATGAAATTTTCTTCAATACACCAAGCAAAGTAATGCCTACTCGCTAAAATTACTAAGCTAGATTTTAAATTAAGCTGCCGTAAAAAAAAAACTAAATTGTTGTAGGTACCTACCTAGTACCTATCAGTAAAGTTTTGGGAATCTTTCCCCGAAAACTTATTTTCTTACGGAAACTAATTTGTGGGACCATTAGTAATAATGGGACTTTAGTGAGGGACCACGAGTCAAGAATCTATTTTTTTTTAACTCTAGTGATAGACGGATAGTAGGTAACTACCGCGGGTACTAGGTTTTTATTTTTTAATTATAGGAACATCATTCAAACCTATAAATTGCATCATATTATTATTTGATTATTTTGATAGATTTTTCTTCAAATTGATAGTTTTTCAATGAGATCTGTAATTGGTCCATGCGTAAGTAAATTGGATAAGTTCGATCAGTCAGCCTCAGAAAACTGAACAATCGATTTTGTGTTGGGTGTGACAAAGTATTCAGTTACTTCAATTAATGTATTGTTGCATTTGTTGCTAGGATCTATTGGCAAACTATTATTTTAATACCTTAATATGACTTCCAGATTACTCAGACACAGACAGAAAGTACATAGAAGGGGCTACAGTAACGAGGGGTAGTGGCACCGAGGAGTATTGGGGGAGACTCGCCCTATGGGGAGTAGTGCCTCTCTGGAGGGCCGCGCCTCCCCCAGACACTGTGCTGGCGATGAGGAAGCCAACGCCTTCAGACTGTTGGCCTTTTAGGTGAGCTGTAATTCATCATCATCCAATGCATAAAAATAGGTCTATTGTTACGAGGGGTGGGCACCGAGGAGAATTGGGGGAGACTCGCCCTGTGGCGAGTAGTGTCTCTCTGGAGGGCCGCGCCTCCCCCAGACACTATGCTGCCTTTTAGGTGAGGTGTAATTTATCATCATCCAAAGCATGAAAATAGGTCTATTGTTTTGAGGGGTAGGGCACCGAGGAGTATTGGGGGAGACTCGCCCTGTGGGGAGTAGTGCCTCTCTGGAGGGCCGCACCTCCCCCAGACTACAGAATTGTGCCCAGACACTGGCTATGAGGAAGCCCATGCCTTCAGATAGACTGCTGGTATTTTATGAAAGCTGTTCTCCTTAAACTGTATCTACATAATCAACCCAGGGGGCTAATTGTCTAATTTTAAAAATCTATCGCAATCGCTTTCATTTGACAGATGGATGTGACACATTGCTGCATTTCTTTGGTAAGTTTTTATTTGTGTCAAAAAGAAACTTCAATGGATTACATCCTGAAAGCGATTGCGATAGATTTTGAAGTTAGACAATAGAAAGGCTGGTTGCGATTTCTCCATAGATATAAATGCGAGGATAGGAAGCTGAGCAGTGTGAGAGTGGCTATTACTTATAAAAAATGTAATAGAAAATTGAATACCTTAATATGACTGACCTGAACTGAATATGAAAACCGAATGGTGATTGGTGGTGACTCGTGGAGCCATCTTTACATATTTTCTATTAGATTTTAATTTATATTGTATTGTTGTGTGAATATTAAATCTTCCATTTTGTTAAGAAGCCGTGGGTAAATAGGTAATCCAGAAACAGTTCATGTGGTTTAAAAAAACCTTGCATAAACATTTCCAATATAAATCAACAAATATAGCAGGCTCTTCCAAACGAGGTCACCGTTTTTGCTAAAGCCGTAGGTAACCTATACTTATCGATCCTCAGTATCGCTGAATAATATATAAAAATAATGTCGCTGAATGAAGCTATAATTTTTCATAATTATTAGGCTTTTTTATTGTGACGACTTAACACTTTTTTTGCCTTCATTGTTCTCTTTCGCCCTTTGAGCGTCAAGCTGTAGAAATCCTACAGTTGGAGGAGGCATCCAACTTAACTTATGATAGGATAGGGGAACGGGTCGTGATCGCAAAGCGTGGGCGTAATGTGCACTGTTGGGTGTTAACCGCTGTTTTGGTGCCATAAATAGAGTTACCTACCCTATCTATTTATAAAAAGACTGATTTGTTCCGGATTCGTCATGTTCCTGACTCGTTGACATAACATGAGGAAGAGTTAAAATAAACTTATCTAGGTAGGTACCTAACTAAAACAAAACTTAGATTTTTCAAGATCGAGTTTCTTCTGAGTTGCATTTAGGTGTATTTCCTCAGTGCTCCTGTCTGCCTCTGCCATTATTAATACCTTTACCTACTAGGTTGGTATTATCGACAACACTTCCGCTTTACCACTCTTAAGCTGCGTTCACATGATCAAAGTAGATATACCTACTTATACCAAGTAAATTGGACAAAGTATAGCTTTGTTCAAATTATACTTGAATACCTGTTGACGCGATCAAAGTATACACTTGGACCAAGTAACTTGAACAATAGCTTTTTCTAGTTGAATTGCTCGTTTACATGATCCAAGTAGCGTCCAAGGAGTCATCCAAAATACTTGGTCCAAGTATACCTACACTCGCGAGCAAAAGTATGGAATCACAGGCCTATTTTCATACAAACGAGGTAAATTTGAAGCCTTGGTTCTCCGCTAAGTATTGACCTAGCTGTGATCTGATGATGGCCATCCAGGGAGTGAATGGAGAAGATTCAGATCGCTATACACACCCAACTGATCTGATCAGCATTCTAAGAGATATAAGAATCAGAGTTTTCAGTTTCAGGATTTTCATACATTTTTATGCTAATTTCGCGGTTTTTTCAAACATATCCTAATATCTCACAGAATGCTAATCACATCAGTTGGGTGTGTATAGCGATCTGAATCTCCTCCATTCACTCCCTGGATGGCCATCATCAGATCACAGCTAGGTCAATCCTTAGCGGTGAACCAAGGCTTCAAAGTTACCTCGTTTGTGTGAAAATAGGCCTGTGATTCCATACTTTTGCTCGCGAGTGTACTTTGATAATATCAACGCGGTTTAAGGTGCACGCCTCCGCGCCGTCACAACATACTTAGTTCGTGCAGGGGCGATAGTCGATACACGCGTAGGTAAGTACACCAATTTTTCTGAATTTTCTGCATAGTGGTAAAGCACGTGAGTTGCCGATTGTACCTAACGTATGCAGAACAGAAACGCTTCACTAATCTAATAAATATTTTCTTTTTATTTCAGTGGGTCATATGGCGAAATTGTCATCGAACTTTCCAGAAACCTACAGATCCGAACGGTCAGTTTGGAGCACATACGACCAGACACAGCGAGAAGCGCGCCTAAACATTTCATGTTCTATGTTAGTAAATATTTATCTTTATTATAAGTTTAACACGTTTAAGTACCTCAGAAAACGTTATAAATTTAAGTTAAACGATATATTTAAGTTTGTAAATATCGTTACTTATTGCTGTGTTAAAGCTAATAAGTTCCTTGCGCCCGTTCTTCTAGTCAGTTAAAAAGTCTGAAACGGGTAATAGGAAATTATGGACGATTTAAAAGTACTTAATAATTAAGTTTATTTGAATAAAGCTATTTTTTGATTTTGACTTTGGACGGACAGAAAGGTAGGTAGCCAAATCGGTTTTCAGTAAGACTTACTAAAATTTACAATTTTTTCAGGGCATCTTGGAAAATGGGACTTTGATAAACGTTGTAAAGGGAGAATATATCTATGGCGGACCTGCAAAACAATACTATAGATTTTACTGGACGCCTCCCTTGAAGAAAATTGTTTTCCGCGTCTTATCCAACCAGGGAAACACAAAATATACATGTCTGTATAGAGTGCATTTCTACGGAAGCAGCTATAAATAAATGTTAATAACTGAAACAAAACTTTTATTCATCGCAAATCACAAAATAGTGCTACTTCAATCTCTTGCTTTTCGTATTGTTGTTAGTTTTTATGAACATAATTCGACAACTTGGTTGGAACGCCGAAACCAGAAGCTAGGATTGTTGCAGCGCGACAGCGCGACGCGTGAATAATATCCATGACTTTGATACTTACATCATTAATGAATGCACTCCGACAAGGGCGTCGCCAAGGGTGGGCAGGGAGGGGCAGCTGCCCCCCCCCCCCCCCCCCTTCGCTACTAACATCGTTTATAATGCGCACAGCCTGCAAAGTAGGTAACCAAAGTCCTAAGGCCGTGCAATAGACTTGCTTTACGTGCCGGACTACAGCTGCGCCACAAAAAAAAAGTTGGAAATCTGACTTTTTGACTATGCCATGATGAAGTCTATAGTTTGTCGGAGTTTGTCGCCAAAAACCAGAGTTTGTCGGTCTTCCGTTTAGGAGATACATGTGGCTCAGCTGTAGAGACGTCTCTACAGCTGCGCCACACAGATCTCGAAAACGGAAGGTCGTAGCGAAAATCTGATTACTTGTATGTATAGCCGTTAGTTTGTCGGAGTTTGTCGCACAAAAACCAGAGTTTGTCGGTCTAGCGTTTAGGAGATACGTGTGGCGCAGCTGTAGAGACCGTCTCTACAGCTGAGCCACACAGATCTCGAAAACGGAAGGTCGTAACAGAAATCTGATTACTCGTGTGTGTAGCCGGTAGTTTGTCGGAGTTTGTCACCAAGAACCAGAGTTTGTCGGTCTTGCGTTTTGGAGATATGTGAGGATACGCTGTGGAGACCTTTCTACCTGGATCTTGAGAACGGAAGGTCGTAGCAAAAATCTGATAACTCGAGTGTGTAGCCATTAGTTTGTCGGAGTTTGTCACCAAAAATCAGAGTTTGTCAATCTTACGTTTAGAAGATATGTGGGGATATGCTGTAGAGATATTTCTACCTGGATCTCGAGAACGGAAGGTCGTAGCGAAAATCTCACATATCTCCTAAACGCAAGACCGACAAACTCTGGTATTTGGCGACAAACTCGGTCGAACTACCGACTATAGATATGACTAATCAGATTATCGCTACGACCTTCCGTTCTCAAGATCCAGGTAGAAAGGTCTCCACAGCGTATCCTCACATATCTCCTAAACGCAAGACCGACAAACTCTGGTTCTTGGTGACAAACTCCGACAAACTACCGGCTACACACACGAGTAATCAGATTTCTGTTACGACCTTCCGTTTTCGAGATCTGTGTGGCTCAGCTGTAGAGACGTCTCTACAGCTGCGCCACATGTATCTCCTAAACGCAAGACCGACAAACTCTGGTTTTTGTGCGACAAACTCCGACAAACTAACGGCTATACATACAAGTAATCACATTTTCGCTACGACCTTCCGTTTTCGAGATCTGTGTGGCGCAGCTGTAGAGACGTCTTTACAGCTGAGCCACATGTATCTCCTAAACGGAAGACCGACAAACTCTGGTTTTTGGCGACAAACTCCGACAAACTATAGACTTCATCATGGCATAGTCAAAATGTCAGATTTCCAACTTTTTTTTTTGTGGCGCAGCTGTAGTCCGGCACGTACTTGCTTTTTCGATAAATCCCCGCATCTCAAAATTTAAATAAATTCACTAAGTGCACTCGACTGTACTTACAATTCATAATACTTAGGTACAGATGCATCTTGTCTCGTTTTTATCTTGCCAATGAATGCACACCGAGCTCCGGCGCCTCTACACGAAACAACGTGCCGGACTACAGCTGCGCCACAAAAAAAAGTTGGAAATCTGACATTTTGACTATGCCATGATGAAGTCTATAGTTTGTCGGAGTTTGTCGCCAAAAACCAGAGTTTGTCGGTCTTCCGTTTAGGAGATACACGTGGCTCAGCTGTAGAGACGTCTCTGCAGCTGCGCCACACAGATCTCGAAAACGGAAGGTCGTAGCGAAATTCTGATTACTTGTATGTATAGTAGGGTGGGCCGATTTTGTATGGAGAATTTTTTTTTTCAAATTTCATAACGCAAGAGGTGTCAAAAGTTGCGGCTGATTGCGTAGATCCTAAATACACTATTAAATGTTGAAAAATGTAAAATCTTTAGCCCTCTACCAGCAGTCAAAAATTGATTATTTTTTCAAATTTCACTAATTTTTAAAATAAATATTTATGCATGTTCTAATAGCATTTTTAATGTTTTTCTAACGATAAATAATAAATAAAACTATACTTAAAGTAATTATAACCATTTCTATTAAATTTTCACATAGGAGTAATAAAATCAAAGTTTTAAATTTACGAAAAAATCTTCACTTTTCACTACATTTAAATTGATTTTTGCTGTCGAATTCAGGCATTTCTGAACGCGATTTAAGGGTATTCTTGATGAAACCATCCCTAGCAGGTTCTCCGATGATACGTAGAGATGCTTCAGTTACCAGTTTCACCGATCTTTCTACGGCTTGAGTGTGGCAAGGATAACCGTACAGATAGGCCCTTGAGTTTTTTTGCCATGTCTTGTAATTCTTCGTTACTATAATTTTGTAAGGATTGGCGGTGGAGTAACTACTAGATCTTGCCATAATAACAAGTCAATATAGTTTTCAGCCATAAAGTTTAACTTTGTGGGTTTTAAATTCCGTATCGGAGCGGTAGTACCCGAAAGCCTAGCTTTTAAAATTCGCGCAACAGCAAGTTGTCGCACATGATATTTTAAGTCATACAACATTGCTAACAGCAAGTTTTCTGGGTGGCATAAAAAAGCGTTTCTTCGTAGGTATCACTGGATCAATGATAGCTCTTACTTATTTTCAGGTAAATCTCTAGAAAAATTAATGATTTTAAAATTATGATGTGGTCCATCTTTCGAATTTGGTTGATTTTTTATAAAAAACCAAACTGGAGCATAAACTTTCATGATGTAGGTTGTTCACAATATTTTTCAGATTTTCAGAAGGATCACTTGTACTTATGTAAAGTCTGAGAATGCGGTTGGCAAAGGTAAGCCCCCTCGAATGTGCCATTTTCCCTGGTTGACGATTCGCCAATTCTGGTGAGCAAAAGCCAGAAGCAACTGACTGACAAATCTCAAAAAGGTATTTTTGATAGGTACTTAGATCTTTAGTAGCATCAATTTGAGGTATATTTCCAGATACACCACATCGTTACAACATCGTCAAACAAAAGGTTATAAAATCGTTTAATTTCTGGTTAAAATTAAAACTTATTAATAAAAGATATTTATCAATATGAGACTTTCATGCGTTCTTGAGAAACGGTAAGAATTGATGAATTTTTCCATATACATTCGAGTTCTTGAGTTACTAACATGAAAATTTCGCTGTTAGACGGTTGTTTTCAATTATATTTTTCTTTTAGTTCGTGTCATTTCAATAATATAAACATTATAACGTCACTTACTGTAGGAAGTCTCTTGTGATCGGAATAAGGTCCAAATAAAGGACAGACTGTGTCACTTCGCCGTGAACCAGCGCCAATATTAATTATTGTAGACCAACCATTTTGGTCTACAATAATTAATATCAAGTTGCAAAAACCAAGAAAAACTGTTATTTTATCAGAAAACTATATTTTTGTTGCATTCAAATGAGTGGTTCAAACAAGACTATGACGTGTTTTTATAGCTAACTACAGCTATTTTTGCCGCGCGAAACTTGTCAAAACGTTAATTATTTTAAAATACTTGCATATCAATTTTCGTTGACAAGATTAAATAAAGGGTTAAAATACATTAGTAAACTAATAAAAATGGTCAAAGAATACTTATTAACCAGAAAAAACATGGGTTTGAAATGTATGAAAATATTGATATTTAACCAAACTTTGATCGATGGTAGAGGGCTCAAAATGATCAGCAAGTTTTTTTTTATTATTTTTCCTATAATCTAAGTCGCATTACGCAACTTTTGAGGGGTCTTGTGAGACAAAAATCTAAAATAATTGAAATCGGCCCACCCTAATGTATAGCCGTTAGTTTGTCGGAGTTTGTCGCACAAAAACCAGAGTTTGTCGGTCCTGCGTTTAGGAGATACGTGTGGCGCAGCTGTAGAGACGTCTCTACAGCTGAGCCACACAGATCTCGAAAACGGAAGGTCGTAACAGAAATCTGATTACTCGTGTGTGTAGCCGGTAGTTTGTCGGAGTTTGTCACCAAGAACCAGAGTTTGTCGGTCTTGCGTTTAAGAGATATGTGAGGATACGCTGTGGAGACCTTTCTACCTGGATCTTGAGAACGGAAGGTCGTAGCGACAAACACCGACAAACTAACGGCTATACATACAAGTAATCAGATTTTCGCTACGACCTTCCGTTTTCGAGATCCGTGTGGCGCAGCTGTAGAGACGTCTCTACAGCTGAGCCACATGTATCTCCTAAACGGAAAACCGACAAACTCTGGTTTTTGGCGACAAACTCCGACAAACTATAGACTTTATCATGGCATAGTCAAAAAGTCGGATTTCCTACTTTTTTTTTTTGTGGCGCAGCTGTAGTCCGGCACGTCACGAAACATCTACACGAAACTTTAGTGAGTTTCAGCTTATAGGGATGTTCCCTGCCATAGATATTTACCCTGGAATTAGTCCAGGGTAAATATCAACTAAGAAAAAATCAAAATAGAGTAGACTTAGTTCACCTACAATGCGATTAATTTAGCAATTTACAGTCAGCAAAGTTAGCTAACAGCTAACAGTTTGAAAATAAACGTGCCGGACTACAGCTGCGCCACAAAAAAAAAGTTGGAAATCTGACTTTTTGACTATGCCATGATGAAGTCAAATCAAATCAAATCAAATCAAATATGTTTATTGTGAAACACAGGTAAATAAGGTTATAATAAAAAAAATATAAAATGTTCAGCTGGTTTCCGCCGTTATGGCATACAATTAAATACAATGTCAATATTTTAAATAGTCAAACAAAACAGATTTCAATTCATATAATATAGCTATTTTCACATTACACAATCATTTCAACCAAATTTATTATTATTAATTAAATTGGACATAATTTACAACATAAATAGCTTAAGGATAAATATTAAAAAAGTTATATAGTACGGTCAGTTAAAAAATCATTAAGCGTGTAGTAACATTTGTCGATAATAAATGTTTTCAGTTTATGCTTAAATGCAATTATATCAACATCACCGTTACGTATTGATACCGGGATTTTGTTATATATACGCGATGCATTACAGAACACGCTATCTCTCAGCAATTTTGTTTTATTTGGAATCATGCGAAGTTTATCTTTATGTCGAGCTCCAGAGAAGAATTCAAACATATCTATATTTTCTCTAGTAAAGACAGCACATTCAAATATATAGAGACATGGAAAAGTCAGAAGTTCATATTTTTTAAAGTATGGTTTGCAAGAGTCCCTTTGTTTCAAATGGTACATTGCCCTAATACAGCGCTTTTGTGATTTGAACACTTTTTCTTTATTTATTGCATTTCCCCAAAATATAATGGCAAATCTTAGTGTCGAGGAAACATAACCATGATACGCAGTCAGTAGAGCATTCACATTAACGATCTTACTTAAATGATAAAGAGCATAGGAGTACTTACTTAACTTATTGCAAACATGGTCTATGTGCGAATTCCATTTAAGATTACTATCAATGTATAAACCTAGAAATTTTGTCGTTTTTGTGTCACTTATTCTTTTGTCTGAGTAGGTTATATTTAACTGTGTCTCATTCGCACTGTTGACATTACGTTGTTTAAAAACCATTATTCTAGTTTTATCTAAGTTGGCTTTGAGATTATTAGACTCAAGCCACTTCATGATAGTCCCTAAAGTAACATTTATATTTTCTTCCAATGTATGCATTGTATTGCCACTAAACAAAATCGTGCTATCGTCTGCAAAAAGTGTTACATGATTGTTAGTAATTGCTGGTAAATCATTAATATAAACTAAGAAAAGTAGAGGTCCCAATATGCTACCTTGAGGAACTCCAAACTTTACTAATCTCGCTTTGGAATGATAAGCGACTTCAGTTTTCGTAGTCTTGTCGATTTTTTCTATAACAGTCATTTGTAACCTATTTGTTAAATATGATTCTAAAATTAAAGAAGTCTATAATTTGTCGGAGTTTGTCGCCAAAAACCAGAGTTTGTCGGTCTTCCGTTTAGGAGATACATGTGGCTCAGCTGTAGAGACGTCTCTACAGCTGCGCCACACAGATCTCGAAAACGGAAGGTCGTAGCGAAAATCTGATTACTTGTATGTATAGCCGTTAGTTTGTCGGAGTTTGTCGCACAAAAACCAGAGTTTGTCGGTCTTGCGTTTAGGAGATACGTGTGGCGCAGCTGTAGGAGACGTCTCTACAGCTGAGCCACACAGATCTCGAAAACGGAAGGTCGTAACAGAAATCTGATTACTCGAGTGTGTAGCCATTAGTTTGTCGGAGTTTGTCACCAAAAATCAGAGTTTGTCAATCTTACGTTTAGAAGATATGTGGGGATATGCTATAGAGATATTTCTACCTGGATCTCGAGAACGGAAGGTCGTAGCGAAAATCTCACATATCTCCTAAACGCAAGACCGACAAACTCTGATATTTGGCGACAAACTCGGTCGAACTACCGACTATAGATATGACTAATCGGATTATCGCTACGACCTTCCGTTCTCAAGATCCAGGTAGAAAGGTCTCCACAGCGTATCCTCACATATCTCCTAAACGCAAGACCGACAAACTCTGGTTCTTGGTGACAGACTCCGACAAACTACCGGCTACACACACAAGTAATCAGATTTCTGTTACGACCTTCCGTTTTCGAGATCTGTGTGGCTCAGCTGTAGAGACGTCTCTACAACTGGGCCACACGTATCTCCTAAACGCAAGACCGACAAACTCTGGTTTTTGTGCGACAAACTCCGACAAACTAACGGCTATACATAAAAGTAATCAGATTTTCGCAACGACCTTCCGTTTTCGAGATCTGTGTGGCGCAGCTGTAGAGACGTCTCTACAGCTGAGCCACATGTATCTCCTAAACGGAAGACCGACAAACTCTGGTTTTTGGCGACAAACTCCGACAAACTATAGACTTCATCATGGCATATTCAAAATGTCAGATTTCCAACTTTTTTTTTTGTGGCGCAGCTGTAGTCCGGCACGTAAAATAAACGTGGGAGAACGTTTAGGAGATACATGTGGCTCAGCTGTAGAAACGGAAGGTCGTAGCGAAAATCTGATTACTTGTATGTATAGCCGTTAGTTTGTCGGAGTTTGTCGCACAAAAACCAGAGTTTGTCGGTCTTGTGTTTAGGAGATACGTGTGGCGCAGCTGTAGGAGACGTCTCTACAGCTGAGCCACACAGATCTCGAAAACGGAAGGTCGTAACAGAAATCTGATTACTCGTGTGTAGCCGGTAGTTTGTCGGAGTTTGTCACCAAGAACCAGAGTATGTCGGTCTTGCGTTTAGGAGATATGTGAGGATACGCTGTGGAGACCTTTCTAGCTGGATCTTGAAACTCTGGTTTTTGTGCGACAAACTCCGACAAACTAACGGCTATACATACAAGTAATCAGATTTTCGCTACGACCTTCCGTTTTCGAGATCTGTGTGGCGCAGCTGTAGA
Organism: Agriphila geniculea; assembly: GCA_943789525.1. NCBI lineage: Eukaryota > Metazoa > Arthropoda > Insecta > Lepidoptera > Crambidae > Agriphila > Agriphila geniculea. The sequence continues at coordinate 18,452,418 of OX038874.1, forward strand.
GACGTCTCTACAGCTGAGCCACATGTATCTCCTAAACGGAAGACCGACAAACTCTGGTTTTTGGCGACAAACTCCGACAAACTATAGACTTCATCATGGCATATTCAAAATGTCAGATTTCCAACTTTTTTTTTTGTGGCGCAGCTGTAGTCCGGCACGTTGAAAATAAATCGCTTGCAAGGATGGAACTAAAAGTTCGTCTTTACCTGCCTCCATTGTTTTTATACAAAAGATGCTTTTGTGACTTTTGTCAATTTAATCGCATTATACTGTATGCATCTAAATTCATTATTCTGATGAGTCTACTTAATTCCTCTGTATTTTATATTTGAATTGCTACAGTACGAGCGAGGCAAACATCTTGAAATCTGGTGGGGATTGCGCAGAACGCGTATTTGGATTTTTGGGTATGCGTAGCGGTGTTACGTTTTTTTACTCATGTGGGTGAGGTACGTGGGCGGCTTGCTCTATTGGTCGCTCGCAAGTGCATATGCGCGAACTCATCCCCACTCCATCGAAAAAGTGTCAAGATATTTGCCTCGTAGGTACTGTAACTAAGGTTATTTAATTTTTGACGCTATATAAAATATTAAAACACCAGAATTAGACTTTACAGTTTATTAACGGATGTTAACAAAGTTTATGAAGCGCTCCAGTCGGTGGAGCCGCCCCACGAGGGCGTGGCGGCGGGCGGCGCGGGCGCGGGCGCGCCCGGCGCTGCCGCTGCCGTGCCCCACTCGTCGTGCACCTGCGCAATACATTACTCGGTCAATTTATAGATTTTAGGGATACAGAATGATATATTTTTTAAGATAATATATTATGCCTCATTTAGATTATCGGCAAACATACTCGCCGAGTAATTCGGGCACGAATACAGACCCGGGGCCGTACCGGCTAACAAATCGATTATCGAAAAATCTGAATCGGTTTCAACTTAGAACTGAAAAATCAAAGTAAGGAATTTCGTCTTGTACTTTCTGTTGACGTAATTTGGAAGATAACGATGTTCGTGTGACATCATGAAATGGGATTCGCCATTTTCGCCCAATTGGGGCTCGATTTATCTGTTTTAATTTGAAACCCGGCAGCCTTTCGAAGCTCGATTCGTTAGTCGGTACGGCCCCTGTTTGTGTTTATACCGGGTGTAACAAGACCTTCAACGAAGCCGAGGTCTACGTATTCTGATCATCATCAGAACCATTTCTGTTCAAAATTATTGCTGGGAAACGATTTTAATTTTTGGTGTTAAAAACCATTGCATACATTACCACGCAATGTAACGCGTACAAAAGACCGCGCCTGCGAGTGTATGCTACACAGTTGCGTGCGGCGGTTGGAGTTGAAAGGCAAAGTTGATGTGCGTGCTCATGAAATAGATTGAGTGATGACTGATGACGTTTTCAAGTCATTGCTTTTTACGAAATACCTACATAAAATTTTGATAATGTTTCTGTAGACAAAAATTAGGAAATAACCTATGATTTTAAGTATGACATTGCTGAGCTGCATTGAAAGTCTACGACGGGGAAAAATGCGATAACAAAGTTACCTGAGCGGCCCAGTCCTCTTGGGCGGGCGGCGGGCCGAAGGCGGGCGCGGGCGCGGGCGGCGCGGCGTCCTCGGCCCACGACGCCACCGGCTCCACCGTCTCCGTCCAGTCCTCGTGCACGGGCGCGGGCACCTCGGGCTTCGCCGCCACCACAGCCTAAGGATATTACATACTCATTAATTACACGGGCTAAACTATTCCAAAAACGTATTTTTCTTTTTAATGATATTTTACATACAGTAGACCAGACCCCGAATTACGTAACTCTGTTGCTAACAATTCTCGATTGAAATCCATTGAAATCACAATTGCATTGCTGCTTTAAGTAAAATAGTTGTCACAATGGTTCTCACTAAAGCAGCAATGTTACTGCAATTTCTGTCAGTGTTGATTGCAACAAAGTTACGTAATTAGGGGGCAGGGGGTCAAGTCTGCTAATGTTTTCGTCAAAATCGTAGTTTAATGGTGTTCTAATGATAATGCTTTTTGACACAGTTCTTGTTTCTTAAACCCAAAATCAAGACACAATAATGCTTCCTTTGGGTTTACGAAACACAATGTGGTTCATTTTTCGGTTTAAGTAACAAGAACTGTGTCAAAAAGCATTACCATTAGTAGAACACCATTAAACTACGATTTATACGAAAACATTAGCAGACTTGACCCCCAGAAGTGCCCATACGATCGAATTGCGAGAAGTTTTAAAGTCAATCGCCAAAGATAACAGATTTGCAACCTATGTAGTTTTACTTATGCAATATTTATCTTGATAAATATTTGGTGGGTTATATGGTCAAAATGTCAGGTCAAAATAAAAAACAAAATTACTACATGCCAGAGAGCAATAGAAAGAAGTATGTTAAAATTAAGAAGAATAGACAAAATAAGGTGCACAGACATAAGGAACAAAGCTGGACTAACAGATGCTCTGGAACAGGCCCTTAAACTCAAATGGAAATGGGTAGTCACCTATAAAGGTATAATGACAAAAGGTGGACCCTCAAGTCCACTGGATGGACAGGACTTAAAGCCAAAGTAGGCAGACCCAGAAAACCCTGTTGTAATTATCTGGTAACGATATATTTAAGTTTGTAAATATTGTTACTTATTGCTATTAAAACTGATAAGTTTCTTGCGCCCGTTCTTCTTGTCAGTTAAAAAAGTCTTGAACGGGTGGTAGGAAAATATAGACCAGGGGTCTCCAAACTACGGCCCGCGGGCCAGCTCCGGCCCGCGAGCACCAACAATCCGGCCCGCGAAAGCCGGCTAGATCTTACCAGCAATACTGTAATTTACAGTATGTTGGTACGGATCTAGCTAGATTCTGGCCCTTGGGACTTCATGGAGGAGTTAGTCTAGCCCTTATGCTAAAAAGTTTGGAGACCCATGATATAGACGATTCAAAAGTACTTAATAATTAAGTTTATTTGAATAAAGCTATTTTTGACTTTGACTTTGATGGTCCGACGATGTTGTGTCCGTGGCAGGCAAGGGCTGGCTGAAAGATGGAAAAGAGAGAGAAAAGTGGAAAGAAATGGAGGAGGCTTATACCCAGACGGGATCCATGTCTGAAACTATACTAACAAATACTAATAATTAGCATAAGTTTGTTAACAAACTAACACATATAAATTGTTAGGTACTTACATAGATACTAGATATGGAATAAAAATCTTTTTTATTTTTATTTATTTTATTTTATTATGGTCAAAATGTCAATCTCTTAGTCATAAATTTTTGCTAGGTTGATCTCCTTATGAAAAAGTATGGGCACCTCTGCAGTAGACAGATCAATACAATAACCATTTTAATTATGAATGAGGAAGTGACACTTATTTTATTGGAAAGTTAGATTAGCATTTTCCAAATGATGGGTCACAAGTTCACGACCTGGCAACAAACCACGAAAATATAATACCTGGCTAAAGCATTGTCTCATATACCTACTTAAAAGTTCATTTTTTTTTTTTCATTTTCCTTATCTGCATGTGGAGGGTTAAAAAACTTGTGGTGGGTCAAGGATGGGGAAACATTAGAAATAACTGGGCCAAAGCATACTAAGTTTGGAAAACGCCAATTTGGAAGATAAGACAGTTGTAACATATATGGTAATGCACTAGCTTAAACTTAATATAAAAACCTTTAGCACATCCCACATTATAAACAGAGAAACATAGGCCGAATACATAATAACTTGTAACAACTTTCTTACATCATTCAAGCACACTGCCTGCCCCCCTAGCATGACCATCAAAACACGATGTGATATAGCGTTTTATCACGTTTAACAGTCAGAAAGACAATGGATTTTGACAGTTGAGTGTCGATAAAATGCTATATCATGCGATATATATCGTGATTCGTCGGTCATGCCAGGGGGCTGGCCACACGTCGTATGAATCCCTAGTACCGAGTATAGTATATGATGTATGATGCTGCGAATTGTGAACTAACCCCTGTGTGGGTCAACAAGTCAAGCGTGCACTGAAGAAGAGGATGCAATATTGCAATAAACAATGATAAATAAAATATCTGACAGAGACCTGTACCTGTTCCTTGGCCTGCTGTTCTTCCTTCTCGCTCTCTTCAGGGTCGCGGTAGAAGAACAGGTCTACGACCACGTCCCAGCGCGTGTCGCGCGCGAGAGCTCCGCGCAGGCGGAGGACTTCGCGAGCCAACAACCACCACATCAGACCAATGGAGTGTGACGACTGAAAAATAGCAATTCATCTTATTATAAAACCAATTAACAGTAATGAATGAGAGCTCACGTTAACCATTTAGTTTGTAACAAAACAGAACTACTTTGGCGACAATAAATCAATACTATTATTATAAATACGAAAGTCTGTTTGTTTGTTACGACTTCACGTCTTAACTACTGAACCGATCATCATAAAATTTTACATACAGGTTGTCAGGGGTACAGAGAAGGACATAGGGCACCTTTCATCCTGAAAAAAGTATTGTTTCTAAGGGATAACAAAAAAACTTTCCATACAGACCCAGACGAAGTCGCGGGTCGCCGCTAGTGATATATAGATTAAATAGCTCCATAAGTTGTAAACTTATGCTTATGCTCATATCATTTGCACATGTCAAAATTGAATCTGGGACTTCTGGCACAGGAGGCAAAATCACTATCAAGCAATCAATATATTTATTTGCTATAACATGGATTTAGACCAAGGGTGGCCAACCCGCGGCCCGCGGGCCACATGCGGCCCGCCGTCTGTTACCTTGTGGCCCGCGGAGCCGAGCACATTTTATTAATGTCGGACTTATCTGGCGCGCACTATACATAAAATTTGGTAGTGCGGCCCGGGATAAAATTCTACTTCCGAATTTTGGCCCAAGTGTCGAAAAGGTTGGCCACCCTTGATTTAGACAATACAGACAACTTAAAATTAACTAAGTATACCATATCCTACCTTCGCGGATGTGCAAATTATTATGTGGAACTACTACCAATACTAAAACACTAATGAGTGGTTGTATATTCATTTTTCATATAGAAAGCACTAACTGCTACTCTACTGAACAAAGCAAAATACTTTTTTTATTGTTTTATTATTATTATTAATTGACAGGCAAGCAGTTGACACAACTGATGAGAGCCTGTATCCAGTTATATCATGGGTTGAGTTTATCTTTCATTAGTTTCTGATTCATATACTGTGCAGATATCACTTCTTCTGGCAACTTGTTCCAAGCTTCAACTACTCTATTATTCAAGAAATGTTTATGTGGATTGTTTCCTGATAGTGCCTTTAATAATTTGAGATGATGGCCTCTTATGTTTGTTTTGTGACTACTGGAATAGTTGTATATTAAAATTCTCGATGTCATAGTGTCCATGCAAGATTTTATATGTTTCTATTAAGTCCCCAGTTCTCTGTTTGTCATTAGTTGTTTGTTTGTATGGTTTTCTTACCTTGGTGTTGCATGGGATAGCAATGTCAACAAAACGAAGTGGTGAGTCAGTGTTGCAGAAAGCAATGACTGGAATGTTGACATAGGAAGCCTCCGTGATGGGCTGGTGGTCTTGAGCCGGGTCCAGCACAATCAGCAGACGTGGCTCACGGAACGCAGCTTGGATCTACAAACAATAGGGTCAGTTCAGAAAATGGATGCAAAAGCTTTGTTTTACTTTAATTTTTATAAAATCAGATAACGTTTAATCATATCTGCATTTAATGCAGTCAGTGGTTCCTTAGTTAAGATTGTCATCATTATTATTATTTGAGTGTTAGGGGCTCTGCAGCTCTGATAGAGCTGTGGTCACTATGACGTAAAAGATCTATTGTGATTTGCCACCAAATTACAGTAACTCTTGGCATCCAAGACGTCTAGTATCTTACTGGATTTAAGAGTTTTTATTTCCTCCAGGCCAATTATGTGTCGCCCCAGATGGATGCTATGCTTGTGGTTTAGGGGTAAACAATTATATAAGAGGTGCATAAGTTTGTCATCATAGAAATGTATGTTTATAACTGATTGATTTTGATTTTATCACATTATAATGATGTGGCAAAACAAAATAAAAATACCTGATTGGTGAATGCACCAGGAGTAAAACGTCCAGCAATAGGGGTAGCTCCAGTGTGTGCTGCGAACTTGAGAACGGCTCTCTGACCGAACGAACGGGATGAAATGACGAACACGTCAGCTGGGTTCTCGATAGCCACTACGGCACGAGCTGCGAGCACCAGCTTCTCCCATGTACGACGAAGGTTGATCACATGGGTACCGTCAGCGCGGCGCTTGTAAACGTATGTTTCCATCTAAAAATATTAAACTATTAGTTTTTGACATAAAATGTGAGGAAAAACATAGCCATGTTTAAGATTCAGTTGGGAGAATATTATCGTCATCAGAATCAGACGAATAATGGAACGGATTCTTGTCTCATCACAATAATAAACAACGACGTGACATTTTGAGGTTGGAAAATATAAATACCTGGAAGTTGACATTTTCCGACCCAAGGTGGGTTGTGGCTGCAAGCATCTTCGTGACATCTTCCTCATTGAGTGTCAATATATCTAATCCTCCCGACATCGTTGCGTTTATTTGAGTTACGACTAAACCTGAAAAGGAGACACGAACCACCACCGGTTCACTTGAACGTTTCCAAATCAAGAAATGAAATATTATTAAATATTACGAACACGAGGATCCAGTGACTTAAGCCGCTATTAAAAATTGTAAAAAACTTCATGATTTGAAGAAAATTCAGAGATTTTTTAATAAAATACTTACGCGTGTAACGCCACTGGGAGGCAAATGGACTTGAAAGAATTGTCAATGTCAAAATTGACAGTTGAAGCAGCTGTCTGCCTGTCTGCATGAATTTGGTACGTTAAACCGGATTGTGCGCTTCGCCCCAAAACGAGCCGACAGAGAGGTCAAGTAGATGAATGTATCCTTTTTTCATTAGGGTGACCCAAGGAGGTTTATAATAGGGAGTGAGTACTCTACAAAAATTTTCACTTATCGTTTAAAAGAAATTCAACTTTATTGTATTTGTCATAGAGTTGAAATTCTATCGACGACATTGACTGAAGGCACTACTGTGTGAATGAGACAACACCAGGTGGAGGTCGGTGTCTCGTTCGCACAATTGCCATTACTAAACAATAATAACACGATAGTAGGACTAAAAATATGTACGTTACCAATCAAGTAGTGTATCAAAGTTAAGGATTCGGAGTGGAATATTGAAAATATACTACTTAAATATTAATTTAGAATAACACATAGTAATTGTAAAATAAAACTGAACGTACTCTTTTGATTTAATTAGATTTCTACAATAATGTTTATAAGCATTATTATAGTTGTATAAATTCAAGTGTCAATCCTGGCAACTCCGATCCGATTTTGACTTTGGCGCCGAATTTCAATTTTAGAATTTCAATATTCAGGAAATATTCCTTTACAAAACTAGGGTGACCATAAATACTACACCATTTCAGATTTCCAAAAAACGAAATAGTTCTATCAATTGAAATAACTGGAAGTCGCAGGCGAGGGGTAAAGTTAATATTAATAATCAAATTCATGTTTATGCGCCGATTTCGATGAATTTCGGTTTTTGGTACTATTTTGAGAAGAAAATAACAACGCATTTTTTAAATATTAAAAAATTCAAGTTGGCGGCCAACTTTTTTGTTTATGGGCCGATTTCGATGAAACTCGGTTTTTGGCACGATTTTGATACGAAAATAACAACGCATTTTTAAAATATTAAAAAATTCAAGATGGCGGCCAACTTTTTTGTTAATGGGCCGATTTCGATGAAACTCGGTTTTTGGCACTATTTTGACAAGAAATTAACAACGCAATTTTTTAAAAACTAAAACTCCAAGATGGCGGCCAACTTTTTTGTTTTTGGGCCGATTTCTATGAAACTCGGTTTTTGGAACTATTTTGACAAGAAAATAACAATGCAATTTTTAAAAAACTAAAACTCCAAGATGGCGGCCAACTTTTTTGTTTTTGGGCCGATTTCGATGAAACTTGGTTTTCGGAACTATTTTGACAAGAAAATATCAATGTAATTTTTAAAAAACTAAAAATCCAAGATGGCGGCCAACTTTTTTGTTAATGGGCCGATTTCGATGAAACTCGGTTTTTGGCACTATTTTGACAAGAAATTAACGACGCAATTTTTAAAAAACTAAAAATCCAAGATGGCGGCCAACTTTTTTGTTTTTGGGCCGATTTCGATGAAACTCGGTTTTTGGAACTATTTTAAAAAGAAAATAACAACGCAATGTTGAATATATAAAAAATCCAAGATGGCGGTCAACTTTTTTGTTTTTGAGCCGATTTCGATGAAACTTGGTTTTTGGTACGATTTTGACAAGAAAATAACAACGCCATGTTGAAAATTTAAAAAATCCAAGATGGCGGCCAACTTTTTTGTTTATGGGCCGATTTCGATGAAACTCGGTTTTTGGTACCATTTTGACACAAAAATAACAACGCAATGTTGAAAATATTAAAAAATTCAAGATGGCGGCCAACTTTTTTGTTTGCCGGCCGATTTCGATGAAACTTGGTTTTCGGAACTATTTTGACAAGAAAATAACAACGCAATTTTTAAAATACTAAAAATCCAAGATGGCGGCCAACTTTTTTGTTTTTGGGCCGATTTCGATGAAACTTGGTTTTTGGAACTATTTTGACAAGAAAATAACAACTCAATGTAGACTGATGGAAAAACCAAAAAATATCAAAATGGCTGCTAATTTGTTTTGTGGTTTTTATATATTTTAAACATTGTGTCGTCGTAAATATCTTGCACCCATTTTATTAACTTCACAAGTAAAGAAATTGGTGCAAGTATTTTAGACCTTATTAACATCTTTACCAAAATAACAGTTTTTAATGAAACAGCAAAGTAAATGTAATAGTATAATTATGGGAAAAAGCAATCGAATTTCAAACGTCAATAAAGTCGAAAATCGTTTGCATCTTTTTTTAACTACAGATCACTAGACAATGTTTTCCTACTTTTACTTGTTTTTCCAACATTTATTTGTTTTTCCGAAGTTCACGCACATTGCATTTTTATTAAAAATTGGAATAAACTTTAAAGTTGCTTAATTATTTACACTTGAAATTAAATTGAATTGAATAAACTAGATTTTAATTCGTTGAATTACCATATTTAAAAATAAAAACAAAAAAGCAACTTAATAAAAACGTGATAAATAATTTGATCTTAAAAAATATTTTTTTTTAAATAAATATTAATTTTCTTTTTTTTAGTTAACGAGCTAAACTAAAAATATACCACCGCCTATCAGAGTACTCGTCAAGATCATTCAAACGAGTCCAAACTCGATGGGGTTGAAAGGTTTTATTGCAGAGTTCCTGTGGCCTTCTTCCGGCTCCATCATCAGACTCTTGGATACTATTACCCAACAGAGCACTCGTCAAGACGATTCAAACGAGCCCAAACTCGATGGGGTTGCATGATTTTAATATTGAGTTCCTATGGCATGGAATCCAGACTTCATCATCCCACCCTGAACCTCGTCTCCCGTCAGAGTACTTGTCAAGACAATTCTAATAAGCCCAAACACGATGGGGTTGTATAGTTTCATTCATCATAGAGTTCCTGTGGCGTTCTTCCGGCTCCATAATCAGATCACCTCAATGACACTGTAATATTGCATTTCCTTCCATTTCTGACCTGTGTTCAAAGTTTCAAGTCTCTAGCTCATCGGGAATTTAGTATAAAATCGTTTGCAAAATTTGTGCTCAATCAAACAACAGAGCAAGCAACCTAATAAAAACGCGGTAAAAAGTGTTAATTATAAATAACGAACTACCTAGGTATTTTAGTTTATATTAAACAGTTTAAAGTATTATGTATGTCTCCGGCCAACCATACGGTTTGGTCACCCTAATGAAGAAAAGGACACATACATCTACTTGACCTCTCTGTCGGCTCGTTTTGGGGCGAAGCACTCAATCCGGTTTATAGTACTATTTCCATGGGGTGACCAAACCATATGGTTGGTCGGTGACATACATAGTACTTAAAACTGTTTAATATAAACTTATATACCTACAGCTTGACCATAAAGAGTTGAAATTAAATAAAATGGAACTAAAAATTTTCAGTACTAAATGTAGTCAGTGTTGCCAAATTATTCGTGATTTTGACGTATTTACATAGAAAGTGGCGCCCTCAATTTATGTCAACTCTTTATGGTCAAGCTATAGATAGCTCTATATTTATAATTTACACTTTTTACCACGTTTTTATTAGGTTGCTTGCTTGTTTGTTTGTCTGTTCGAGCACAAATGTTGGAAACGATTTTATACTGACTTCCCGATGAGCTAGAGACTTGAAACTTTGAACACAGGTCAGAACTGGGGCCCTATTTTTGAATCGCTTATGGCAAAAAACAAACCGAATTTCAAACGTCAAATAATAATAAATCGAAAATTGTTTGCATCTTGTTTTTTAACTACTGATCACTAGACAACGTTTTCCTGCCTTCACTTGTTTTTCAACATTCATTAGTTTTTCCGAAGTTCACGCTCATTGTATTTTTATTAAAATTGGAATAAACTTTATAGCTGTGTAATTATTGCCACTTGAACTTAAATTGAATAAACTAGATTATTTTAGATATTGATTGATTTACCATATTTATAAATAAGAACAAAAAGCAACCTAATAAAAACAGTTCAGTCCAGGGAACCTATTTTTGAACCGCTCGACTGACCTCGAGCGCTCGTTTCTACTGATTTTCATTCGACATATGACTCAAAACAATGGGATGTCGAACGAAAATCAGTAGAAACGAGCGCTCGACTGGCTTCGAGCGATACATAAATAAGGCCTTCAGTCAATATCGTCGATAGAATTTCTACTCTATGACAAAGACAATAAAGTTGAATTTTTTTTAAACGAATATTGAGAATTTTTGTAGAGCACTTACTCCCTATATTAACCTCCTTGGCTGTCTGTCACAACTGTGACAGTTTTTTTTTAAATTCTCCTATTCTTTGGACAGCAAAGGAATCTATGTCCTTACAGCTCCGCCGCCGCCACCACCCACCCATTATGATTATGACATAACCCTGCCCCTCGACCCGCGCAGAATGTTTTGTCTACGTGTTTTCCACCGGGCATGGAAAGCAAGAATATTTTTTCCACAAAAATGTTTCGCGAAACAATGTTTTGTGTTGACAATTTTGTTGAATGTTGACTTGAGATGTTTTTGTTGATTGTGTAGGGCAAAACCATGGCAAAACATGCGCTAAGGACCCGGCATAAAATAAACTTCAATGTTTTTAGCCGATAGGGGTCTATCGGCTAAAAACATTCGATCAGTCTGCTACTCCGATGAAGAAAAATACATTGAGAGTGACTTGCACAATAAATTAAATTGTGTTTAAGTGGTATTTAAACGATATTTAATATATGGTGCAAGTCGCCCTGAGTGTATTTAGTAGTCCCGAACTCTTAAAACGATCAAGACTGCTTGTCAATCACTTACATTGCATCTGCTTGTCAATCAAGCTTGACAAGCACCACAGAATAGATAGATTACCGTGGCCTTTCAAAAGTAGGCCACGCACCCATGAAAATTTTTCTTTTATTTAACTGGATTGGCTGTCTGTATGATTTGACAGCAAAGTTCTTGTGCCTATATGAAACGCCACTAGCGTGCGTCTAAAGAACTAATTTTGGCGTACAATGAAAATGGTTGCCGTGATGCGCTCTCCAGACTCACGCGCGAAACATCCCGCGAAGCATGAGTGAGAACCGATTCGCATATTCTTCGCAGCTTCGCGTCGCGTTCGCGCCTCGTACCCTTAGAGCATACAGAACGGGAGTAAGCAAGAGCGCTCTCCTACACTAGAATTTGTTCACCGATTTTGGGGGGAGACGAGGTACACACGCACAGCACACAACTTCATATTCACGCACACTTTTGAAGCTTAAAGTCATATTGTTACACACGCACACAAAAACAGAATGACCACAAAGTTATATTGGCAGGTGGTCAAATTCGGAACTAACCACCTTAGTACAAATTCTGACAGATCACGTAGACGGCAGCGCCAAACTTACCGACATAAATAAGTTTGCCCTTGCGTTAAGGTTAGTGATGGGACATAAAAAGACCGATGAAATTGAATGATTAGAAGCTTTGATTTGAAGATGAGTGATTATGATTACGACCAAAAAAAATTAATGTCTTCATTTTGATTTTGTGATTTGCACCAACAATCACTAAAATACGCTTACAAATAATTGTTTAATAACATACTTAAAACATCGTTCTGCCCTTTTATCCTAAAATAATGTACAGAAATGAAATTCCGATAGTGAGTGTTGGCGCAAGATGCAAGTGTAAAGGTGTGTAGGTTGTCAAAAAAGAAAATAAATGTGATTAATAATGTAATCATTTATTTACAAGTGTCTATGTACAGTCAACAGCACATCAAGCTATACAAAACTGTCAAAAATCTCCAATGAATTTTGAACCTTAAATTGCTTGTTAGGGTTCCGTAGCCTAAATGGCAAAAAACTAAACCCTAATAGATTCGTTATGTTTGTCTGTCCGTCCGTCCGTCCGTATGTCACAGCCAACTTAACTCCGAAAGTATTAGGACTACACAGTTGAAACTTGATAAGTAGATGTATTCTGTAAACCGCCTTACGATATTTACACAAAAATAAAAAAAAAACAAAAGATTAAAGGGGGCTCCCCATACATGGAACTGAAACTGAAAAAAAAGCATCTATATAAAAGTCTATAGATAGGTCTTCAAAAATGTCATTGAGGTTCCTAAGACTATTTTTTCTCAAAGTCAACCGTTTGAACGATAATATACACTGCCAAAGTAGTAAAATATGTGCCTAACTTTTAAAATAAAAGAGTCAAAAATCTAAAAAAAATATAATCTATAGATCTTAATTAACACTTTCAACAACAATTTGTTTGAACGAGATATACAGGGTGCATTTGAAATCACTCTCCAAATTTTAAGGATGTGTTCAGTCCATGAAACTGAACAACTTTCTCTAAGAAACATAGGGTCAAATAAGTAAAAAAAAATTGACTTTCCATACAAATCAAAGAGATTACGTGATCAGTTTAGTATGGGACGACCAAAATTTTTTGGCGTATTTCGACACATGTTTCGTGGAGAAAGTTGTTCAGTTTCATGGACTGAACACATCCTTAAAATTTGGAGAGTGATTTCAAATGCACCCTGTATAATCAGTTATTTAAGATATAGTACATTTTCCAAAACCGCACATATAACTTTGTAATTCATACAGACACTGTGAAAAACCAAGTTATTTTGCAGACGAAAAATAGATAGTATAAGGTAACTACGGAACCTTACTGCGCGTGGCCCGACACGCACTTGGCTATTTTTTTTATTTAAAATTTATAAAGAAAACTTTAAAAACTTTTTTTTTAATTTTACGCGCTTGAAAATTCAGTGGGTGAACAATCTTTATCATTAAAGTTTGAAGGAATCATGAATGTGACCATTATTTAAATTTTATTCTACATAAAGAGTGTTAAGGCTCGGTTATGCGAAAACATTTGTTTCTGTTTTTAGGGTTTCGTACCCAAAGGGTAACGGGGCCCTATTTCTAAGACTCCGCTGCCTGACTGTCTGTCTGTCTGTCACCAGGCTGTATCTTATGAACCGTGATAGCTAGACAGTTGAAATTTTCACAGATTATGTATTTCTGTTGCCGCTATAACAACAAATACTAACTAAAAACAGAATAAAATAAATATTTAGGGGGGGCTCCCATGCAACCATAAAGTTTTATAAAAAATAATGCTAGCTGATGAGTTCTACCGTTTTGAAGTTGGAACGTTGGGAAGTAAGTATTGAAATTCATTTCTGCGCTGAATTTCAAATTTATAATGTGATGAACTAGACCCCCAAGGAAAATGTTGAACGCCCCGCATTCTTTTTTCAAATGGAATGATAACATTTCAGAGCATAAGTGAGAAAAATATATTTTATAAATGTTATTGTTTCAATATTCATCTTACCCTAGAAAAACAATTATGCGATCATTCGGAAATCTGTGAAATAAATGATGATATACATACATAAATATACCATCGCACAAGTTTCAATTTAATAGAAAAAACACTAGATAAAAATAGACAACCGTATTTTTTCTAGTGTTTCTTCTATTATCTTAATATAAAAATAGCATTGTGATTTGTTAATGCCTGAAATCTAAAAATTCAATAAATCACTTGTGTTTTTGAAATCAAGACAACATCAGAGAAACTAATGATTGAAAAATTTATCTACTGATCAGATCACATTCATTCTCTTTGACTTCGTTCATTCGTCTTCTTTAACTTTGTCACAGCACTAAGACTTCTACCATGGTGTTTGGTATCGTTTTGCTATCGCAATCTCTGTCCTTAGCTTTACTAAACAAACTGGGTTTTCTTCGTGATTATATTATAGTTTGTTAATAAAATTATACTTACGTGTGAAAGGAAACCCATCCTTATTAAAATTTGAAGTTTCAGATCGCCTTTTGCACAATATCACCGCACAATTCACTATTTTCGCGGAGCTGCGTTCGGCGATATGTAGTCTTTCAAAATGGCGAGTGTTCGCGACCAACTAGTTTTTATAAACTGACACGACCAAATTGGTCATGTACTTTGGTGAAAGGGGGTGCCTGTATATGCCAACTCCCGTTCTGTATGCTCTAAGCTCGTACCCAAAAATTGTCGGTTTTTGTCCCGCGACAAAGGGATCACAAGCCGCGAACTTGGCGCGAAAGCGACTAGCACAGAACAAATTGATAATAACCATCTAATTTCGGCTTAATGCCGGCACTACTTTTTCGTCCATCACGGCACAATTCATCGTACGTTGCCGGTTTGGTAACAAAAATGTTACAAAGAGGTTCTTTCAAAAGCATCAACGTACGATAAATTGTGCCGATGATGAGCGAATATGTAGTGCCGGCATAATGTTGAATGGTATAAAGTCCCAATCTCTACATGGCAACACTTACATTATCTTTTTTTTTGGTAGTATTTCTTTGAAGTGGTGATGTGACTGATGTGCTCCGAAATCGGACAAAAGTTAATTCGTAGTAACGCCAGAAGCAGCCTATTTTTTACGTGATTAAATTAGACAATACATGCATTATGATTGTTTTAATGCCCTAACTTTAAGAGTTTTTGATAGGTGGTATACTTTGCGGGTTATTTTGGTATTCGGTGACATTTCAGTGAAGTGCCTAATTTGAACATGGAGGCTATAGCCAAACACGATTTCACAGCAACTGCTGATGATGAACTCAGTTTTAGAAAGAATCAAGTACTCAAGGTAAGTTTACCCATCCACATCACGGTTTAGGGCTAGCAAAATTCTAATTATGACAGTATCTTTCTAGAATTTTTGTTATTGCAGATACTAAACATGGAGGACGATATGAATTGGTACAGAGCTGAATTAGATGGTAAAGAAGGACTCATACCTAGTAATTATATTCAAATGAAGAGCCATAAGTAAGTTCTTACTTTAACTATAGTATTAAAATTTCTTATGTCTTGGGGATAAAATAAAAATTATGATAGTAATCAAAGAGGTTAAAAATGCATGAAACTATTAAATTCAAATATAAAAGACAACATACATTACATTGACTACCTTAAAAAGTAGATAGTTTACAGTGTTTCTAAGAGAGCAATAATATCTGTTCATAAGAAATCTTATTTACCACATTTACCTGCACCAAAGTTCAAATTAATGATAATAAATTGTTTGCACAGTTTGATTACAAAGTTGTTATTGTTATACCTACTTTTCCGATGTATCAACAATATCAAGTAAGTGATTTATTGCAGCTGGTACTTTGGAAGAATCACAAGAGCAGACGCAGAAAAATTGTTAGCAAATAAACCAGAAGGAGGTTTTTTGATAAGAATCAGTGAATCAAGTCCAGGAGATTTTTCACTTTCAGTCAAGTAAGTAATTTTTGTTTTTAATATATCAGTGTGCCTTAAATACATTAGGGAAGAGGTGCCCATACAGTCGATCGCACGGTTTTAAGGTAGATCGCCAAGGATGACAGATTTGACACTTTGCACCCAAATCAAGGCTGCGGTCCACATGGCGATTAAATTGATTATAGTGCAAATCCGACCAAATTAAGTAAGTCTCAAAATATTACTAATTAATAGGGTTTTTGTGTCTACTGCATTTATACGGATTCGCGATAATATCGATATTATCGCCATGCGGACCGTAGTCATAATTTGGAATTTTTGTCTTGATAAATATTTGGTGGGTTAATTGGTCAAAATGTCGATCACTTGGTCATAGATTTTTGCTAGGTCGATCTCCTTAAGAAAAAGTATGGGCACCCCTGCATTAGGGAATGGAATGTCCCTTATCATGACCTGCAACACTCATCTCCATTGTGCTGCAACGTTGCTCAGTGTCTTGCAAGATGTCCCGCAACTTGTTGTTAGTCGATCAGATTAAAATTAATTATAAAATTAAATGATTGAGCGAATACAGGGTGTAAAAAGACCCTTGATGAAGCTGAGGTTTACATATTCTGCCCATCATCAGGACTATTTCTATTCAAAGTTATTATTGGGAAACGATTTTCATTTTTGGTGTTAAAAAAGCATTTCAAACAGCACCACACAATGTAACATGCGAAACAGACTGCGCTTGCAAGTGTGTACTACACAGCCACATGCGGCTGAGTTGAATGGCAGTGTTTGTGTGCATACGCATGAGATACATTGAATGATGACATTTTAAAGCAATTGTTTGTTATTAAATATTTAAAATTTTCATAATGTTTCTTTGGCCAAAAATTGACTTTGACCTTTAATAACTTAATGAATTAACTTCATAGCTATTGATTTCCCAATTATAGTCAAAAAGACAAAAATGATCCTGATGATAGGCGGAATGCATGGACTTTGGCTTCGTTGAGGGTCTTTTTACACCCTTTATGACTGTAGAGTCATTTAGTTCCAAACTAAATGAAACATGAAGTACACACAACAAAACCTCAGACTATGCAATATGTTGTCCTTGAGGCCAGCTTTATACCCTATGTAATAAAAGCTGTCTTCACAGTTTAACTGTATAACCTGAAGTGCCGTTGTGTGTACCTATGTATGTGTACAAATAATATTAATATTAGTCAGCTCGGCAGTTCCCAATTAGTTTTTTGTATGTACTGTCCCTCCAAGTAAGACCTCGAAACTCACATACCTCTTATTGCAGGAGTGATAAATAAACAATGAAATCAGATGTTTCTATGTAGTACAAGGATGCACAGACCGCAGGCACTGAATAGATATAAGTACTACCATACAGAAAGGAAACTCTCTGCCCGCCCCACAATCAATTACCTCACCCCACCGGCGCCCACCGCGCGAGTTCCGTGTGCCGATCCGTGTGTTCATTCAATAGCACGCACACAGTTGCGCGTGTGCAAAAACATCACTGTGTATCGTCTGTGTAATAGGTAGTTGAAACGCAACGCTTGTATGGAGTGCCCGGGGTGTGCGGCAGGCCCCATGCGGCTCCCGGCAATATGCCAGTGGCCCTCCAGCAAAAATATTCCCTCGTAAATTTAAAGAAAAAATTAAATATTTGCCTAATTTTATGTTTTTAATTTGTGTTGTTGGCCCGCTATACGACTATAGGTAGTTTATCATTTGCCTAGTGGCCCATGGTTAGAGATTCTTATTTTTTGACGTATTTTTTTTCTCGGGACTCGAGATTGAGCAGGCGTTCCCAGAATTTCTCAAGTTATCCAGAAATATCTAAACTTTAAAAAAAAATTATACAAAATTTATAATGCAGAATAATAAACCAGTCACATAGGTAGATAATTAATTTATTCTGTCTTTCTTTTTTACTACACTAGAAATTCTTCTTTCTGGCAACTTTTCCTATTCACGCTACTATTCATTTTTAGCATTGATTCAAAACTATGTAAGCTGTATTTATTTAATTTTTCTTTTATTGAGTTTACTTCTAACTTTACAATTTAGATCATATTAGCACACAATACCCATGATGTATGTTTATCTATGATGTATGCAATTAAGCAGAAAACAATGACAATGGACAGCTGATGATTGTTCAATCAACATCAAATTTCCCAATTAACACTTGCCAATCTAGTCACATATAGATTGTGTTGAGTATTTCCTTATTATTTATTTTTTAAGTTGAGTTGGCAACTGTAGATATTAATTTGGAAGCTCAGATTAATTATGTCCGAAAATAAAAATATTTTTTATTGGGAAGCTCCCTTATTGTTAGAAACTTTTTTTAGGATTAATCTCCATTCTGCTATTACTTCTTATGTTTGCAAAAACTAAGTAATTATTCTGAAACTTTTTCTATTAATAAGGAAGCTTATTCCAAAAAAATATGCAGCCTATTTGTATTTTCCAGTTGTTCCCCACCCCATTATCATAATGAAAGCAAATCAGGCAATATTTAAATATTTGTGATCTGAAACTGTGTAAAGCTATGATTAAGCATTAGTTAAAATTTGATACATTCATATCATGACATAAAAGATATCAAATCCGATTAGAAAATTTCAATTTACCTATTTAACCTGATTATACAGTTTTTCTGTTAAAAACTATCCTACTAAAACATAAGTAATATGTAGTTCAATTTTACAGTAAAACAACTTATCTTACTGCAAGTGATTTTTGTTGTGTATGTGTGCTTATTTTTTAGATTTTTCGTATTTATCGTGTATGGATACTGATTATTAGCAATATAACATGACGCGTTAACGAAATACGACAAACAAGTCTATTGGAGTATTGGCGTTTAAATTAGTAGATAATAAAAAAATGAGTTTCTCGCTTCGGCTTGCTGTGACTCACGCTGCGTTCGTTTTACTTAGTTGGGAATGTCTCGGTGATGTATTAGTCATTAATGTATGTATGACGGATATAGGAAGCACTCTGCTGAGGTCAATAAAAAAATTAAGTTCTTCAATTTTTTTGTTTGATCTGCTATCTGATATTTTTAGTTTCGTCTTTACAAAATTAATTTGTAGTGAAATTGAAAGTTCCCCTAAACATGCATGGTGTTGAAAGCTCCTCTAAACATAATTATTGAGACGGCTGGTGCCTTCTAAATTGGTGTATTGGGATTTTGTTTCCTTCTGTTTAAAACCTTTTCTTTTATACTAGTTATAAATCGCAAGAAAGAAGTACTATCTCTATAACTCTTTGGTCAGCTTTGGTTGGATCAGTTACCCAACCCTACTTAAATCAAAGAATAGGTATAAAGTTCATTAAAACAAATTCAACTAGTTAATAGGGAACATGCATAAGTCACCGATTTTGATAAATTTGAGCTTGATCGCTGCGGACACGTATAAAAACATGATAGAACAGAAAAATAAAAAATAAAATGTATTACTTTAGTTTTATCACACAAGGGAAAATAACGAATTTTTTTTTTTCGTTTTCGGATATAATGCACTTAACAGTCGGATAGAACATCAAATAAGAAATAATATTTTGTGTGACACATATGTACTTAAACGCAATATTTAGGGAGATATTTGAAAATTCTTGGCTAACTCCATACTAATGCACTGAAACGTGACATGAGTGACGTCACAAATGTTGACCTTTTTGTATAGAGCGTTTTCGGCGGGTGCTGCTGCGTGCCAACTTCAAGTAACTATATCACGAGAAAAAAACACAAGAGAAAAGTTTTAATATTACAGTTGATTTTCTCACGCATTATACTTTTGATTTTGATACAAAAAAAATTGATGCATGTTCCCTATTTGTTGGACAAAGTTGGAAAGGCTAGTAGTCCGCAAGTATAGTTTCGTTTATGTCATGTTTATGTAAGAAGTCGGTTAAAAAGATGTAAAATAGTTGCGATAGAAGCAACTAGTGATAGTTCGAATATGTCTACGATCATGTTCTTAACTGCTCTAATAAAAATATGTTCGACAACAATTTTTATACCGCCTATAAAACATGTTCCCTACATTGCCAGTGTTTGGTTTCAGCGCAATATTTCATGTTGATCCCAATTTTAGGCGGGGCATCGGACTGGGGCGCTGGTAGGGTTACCAAATCTAATGAGAATTCCTGACTTTTTCTCTGACTTTTTCAGTAAATTTCCTGACACTTTGTACACCTACATCTATATTCTTAATTTAGTTGACGTTTGATATTTTTGTTCACCAAAATAATTAAAAAATTATGTGTTTTCATTAAGTACTTACACTTTTTCGGATTTCAAAAATCCCTGACAACTACAGTTTTTCCCTGTTTTCCCGACGAATGCCTTAAATTCCTGACATATCAGGAAAATTCCCGTCATCTGGTAACCCTAGGCGCGGGGAGTGGTGGCGCGTGTGTTAGTCAAATTAACTTCCAAAATCGACGCTAAGTAATGGAATTTCGTTACGATGCCGCTGAATATGCGATACTTAACTCAATTAAATGTCAACATTAAGGTCCTCGTTAACGAGAATAGAATGTCTAACTTATTATAGAGAGGACCGTTTCGCGGTTCCAATTTCCAATCACTTTTATTGTTATGTATTTTACATGCGAAAGTAATGATTCGTAATTTCAGACCTGCGTTAGTTTGTATTTTATATTGAAGAACTCATCATCGAAACGTCTAAATGAGAAGGTTTTCCACAGTCCACAAATCCTTAAATTCCCATTTCAAAGATAAAAGAAAGGCTTTCCCTGATGCAAGCTCGAAAGCTCTACAAATTGATACGCTCAAATCAAAAACAGACCAAGTACAAATTTTAAAATTTTGGGAATTCAAAGAAAACTCTCTGGTTAAAAAAAAATATACCAAACATCGGAAATAAAAAATATAATAAAGTAATTTCATTCTTTATCCACACTTTTACGTTATCAAAATAAACAAAGATAATCTCTTTATATTTTTAAAAATTAAGACAATATTATTTATATCGTATGTTTTTGACTTGAGGTCTAGTTTGGCTTAGTAAAATGATACAAATATACAAAATGTAATATTTATTCATAGCCAGTCTCATTCCCATAATTTTCATCAGACTCGGACGGAATTATTTTCAGTATCATCAGGTCTCATATTTATTTAATTAAAATAAAAAAAAAGACATTTTCAAAAAATATAGATACTGCTTTTTTTATCGTTAAATTTCTCTTTTTTCATACGCACATTTAATCGATTTATATATATTAATCTGTTTTTTCCGGATTAAGGGAGGTCACCGGAATTTATTCTTTACTAGCGGCCGCCCGCGACTTCGTCTGCGTGGAAAGATTTTTTGCTGTCTCTCGGGAACAATAAGGGAGGTCACCGGAATTTATTCTTTACTAGCGGCCGCCCGCGACTTCCTCTGCGTGGAAAGGTTTTTTGCTGTCCCTCGGAAACAAAATTTTTTTCGGGATGAAAGGTACCCTATGTCCTTCTATGTACCCCTAACAACATGTATGCAAAATTTCATGATGATCGGTTCAATAGTTAAGACGTGAAGGCGTAACAAACAAACAAATAAACAAACGGACTTTCGCATTTATAATATAAGTAAGGATTCTTCAATAGAATTCAGACAAAAACCGCCCATCTAACCGAAACATGGTCTGTTTTTGACTTTAGTCGAATTTTCGGTCATGTATTTTGACTGTTTAAAGTGAGTATTTGGTCGGTTTTATATATTAGGCAGGCCTGTAGATTTCATAAAATACTACCGATCTGCATCATTAACTCTATTTCGCCAAAATTGCTACTTGGTCTGTTTTTAACTTGAACGTATCAATTATGCAATGGACTAAGCCTAGCAATAACGATAGTGACATCTGTCCTTAACAAACGACCGCTCTATAAAATAAAAATAGCTTTGAATTAACTATCAATTACTGTGGCTGACCGCCTTTAAGCACATGTTTCACTCGATGTAGCCTCAACTTTCTGACACGTGTGTCGTAATCGTAACATTTAATCCAACTTGACCAACAAGTTAGAGGTTTGCTCGTAACATAGTGTTGAATAAATTCCCAGGCAACAAGCGCGGACGCATTGTCTGCAAATTGTTGGTTGTATAGTTACGTCCAGACTAAGAATATCTTATGTGAACGTTTCGTAACCTTACCTGTTGGTTACATTCACAGATCAACCACCTTACAGCCTTTGGGTATTATAGTCTCTTAAAACTACTAACAATTATGAATTGCTATAGTTACATCTCGTTCTAGTTGTATAGCAAATAAAAGAGACGCATTGATAGCCATTCAAAAAACTGGCAAGGTATGAGAGGTTGTTATAAGGGAACTGGCACCTAGTGAAGATTTTTTGTTCCCGAAGCTGAAAAAGGAGCTTCGTGGAAAGCTATTTTCCGACGATAAAGAGCTCAAGACGATTATTTTTCAGAGTTGGAAAGTTATTTTTAGAGGGTATTGAAAAGGTGATTTTGCGTTGTAAGGTATTGAGACTGCAGGGGAGTATATAAAAAAAACAGATTTTTCTGCCTTTTTCGAGTTTCGAGCATACTTTGAACTCCCTTCGCAGCACAACAACAAAATAAATGCATAACCAAAATTTAATAGATAATTTTGAATGTATCGAGTTCGACGTGGTTTGTACCTGCCACATTTTTCTCGTGTCTTTTGAACGTGTTTTCTTACCCGACTACGGCGAAGCAAAAAGAAGGGTTATGATTTTGACCGGTATGTATGTATGTTCATCTGTTCCCTCATAACTTCTAAACTACTTATCATAATTTGACAAATGAGCGTCTATCGTCCGCTGGTTATTGGCTCCGTGCACGCTTTTAGCGCCACCTAGCGTGTTACAACTTTGTTGGCTCTGACCTGACCGTTTTGACGTTTTGATATGTAACGGCGGCATTGTGACAAAATGTTAAAAAATACTATACATATTGTGTTATTAATGTAAATTTCAAAATTACTGTTATTTGGGTGGACAAAGTGTTGTGAAATCATTTTTGGTCATTTAAATTAAATATGGCAAGTAAGATCTATTCAAAAAGAGTGTTTTATTTTGGTTATATCAGGGTTTGTTTACTTCTTTTTTAGTTGTAGATTTTGTAAAACAAGAGGATAAAGCTACTTTAATAATTTTACTAAGTGATAATCAACATATATAATTATTCCTGTATCGCTAATAATAAATTAAATATCGTTTTCAAACAGATTACAGAGCCTTCATTATTTCTACTTTTTGCCACCATGAGCGCTGCGATCGATTATTATACCTTCGCACCCTCCCAATAGGCTAGGCTCAATAACAACGTCCGTATTCATTTTTGCGGTTAATTTATCCCCTGATGGGTAGAGTTTCGGAAAATCATGAAATACGCACCCTGATTATCTAAAAAGAAACTATTTAGCGACCGGTTTCATTCCACATACATTGCTACTTTTCTTTTGTATGTTTTTTTTTAATCCAAAAAGAAGTAGCAATGGATCACTATCATCTATGAACTGCAACCGGTCGCTAGGTGGTTTCTAATTAGATAATCAACCCGCTGGTCTTTTAGTCCGTGAGTCCGCGACAGTATTGCCTACGTCATATGACATCACGATGAAATGCATGGTCGGAAAAGTTGTACTGAGCGAGGATCAGAAGATTATCGCAAATAAAATTGGCCGGAAGCTTAAGAAAATCTTCCACTTCCGGTCAAAATTTTAAGATTATATTTACGTCATGTGACATCAGTAAGAGACCCATGTCATCATTTAGTTTTCAATCGTAGAGAGAGTAAACATAAGTCTGTCAGTTCTGAAATGACTAAAAAACAAAAATTTTAAGTTTAAGGTATTCCGGCCATTTCAGTACTGACAGACTTATGTTTACTCTCTCTACGATTGAAAACTAAACGATGACACGGGTCTCTTACTGATGTCTCATGACGTAAATAGACCGGAAGTGGAAGATTTTCATAAGCTTCCGGCCAATTTTATTTGCGATAATCTTCTGATCCTCGCTTAGCACAACTTTTCCGACCGTGTGCCATGCATTTCATCGTGATGTCATATGACGTAGGCAATACTGTCGCGGGCTCACGGACTATTTGCTTATAGTCCAATAAAACTAGCTTTATCGGGACATAATAAGATAACTGAAATTTTCTTTTTCTATGTCATTAATTGGTGTTAGTTATAGTTAAAATAAAAGGAATTAAACATTTAGAAACTTCGCATAAAACTAAAAAAAAATAACTACTGAGAAATACATTATTATTAAAACGTAAAAAATAAATGTTTAATTTTTGTCTAAAATGTCTAAAAAGACGCATCATAGCTTAATAAGATACAAGCATCATAGTTACCATTTTGGCTTATCTAGATATTGAGATCAGATGAATACTGTGAAAAAAAACGAACATGCGAATTTGGATTCAGTTTAATTTTGCTATTAGGTGATAGTATTTTAATGCACTATAAAATTATACTAACAAGGTATTTGGTTAACTATTTTGCTTTTAGGAAAAAGCTAGGTAATGTACGATATCTCATGATTTTTATATGAAACGGTTACTACCCCGGATTTCTTACATCACATATCTAATTAATATTTGACACTTAATATCAATATCCGATAAACTAATAAAAACAACGAGTTTATTAATTATGTCCAGATAAAGCTAGTTTTATTGGACTATTATTACCCACGACGGACAGAACGGAACGGAGGCGGTATATTTGCGTTTGGGGTTAGAGGTTGTCTTTATTTGTTTATTTGTTTGTTTGTTTGTATGTTTTTAGAAGTACTCCCACGAAGTTTCAAGTCAACATGTCTATTTAACATGTTTCTCGTTACAAAATTTTAATACTATTTTACCACTTTAGGGGTTGAATCATATTTCCGTCAAAATAAATGCCTTTTTGCAATCAACATCTCATAAAACCTCAGTACGACATCCATATCGATTGAAGTATTTTATTACCCCATATAACCCTTTTACGGGGTATATTTTTACAAATTCATGAAATACGTGTTTGCTCATTTGTTTATAGATTGATGTCTTACGAAGTTTTAAGGCTTCGTTATGCGAAATCATTTGTCTCTGTCTTTTTCTTTACGTGTAAAGAGTATGAAAAATATCCTCACTTCTGCACTTTTTCGATGTTTTTCGTTGTTTTTTCATCATTATCTTTAGCACAATTATCTTTCTTGAAAAAAAGTTATTGGAGCAACTGCACAGTACGTTAAAGTATGTTTTGATGTAAAATTCAATACGTTTCCGCTATTATTTACGCCAATAATATGGCCCGCGACAAGCGCTTTTGGTGATATTCTGATTTTTGTTTACAATCATCTGTGAGGTTTATACGCAATTTAATACTTGTAGCTACTAGATAATCTCTTTAGCTTGTCGTATCGTATGTTTTTTATGGCTACAACTTTACGTTTTCTATATAAAAATATGGCCCGCGCAAACCATGTTTTCCTATTATGGCCCCTTAAGTCGAAATGTCTATTTTATATTTTTTCTATTTAACCCCGATTTCACTCTTTTAGGGGTCTACCATGTCGGACTTCAAAACAAATGCCATTTTTGCAATCAAATTTTCTTAAAACCTCAAAAACGACATCCATATCGATTTGTTTGCTTATTTCTTTTTAGAAGTAGGTACTCCTACGAAGTTTCAGGTCGAATTGTCCATTTAAATTTTTTTTCCATACTAATTTGAACCCCCATTTTACCCCTTTACGGGTGGAATTTCCAAAAATCCTTTCTTAGTGGGTATTTTGTTTACACTGTATTTCACTCTTTTAGGGGTCTACCATGTCGGACTTCAAAACAAATGCCATTTTTGCAATCAAATTTTCTTAAAACCTCAAAAACGACATCCATATCGATTTGTTTGCTTATTTCTTTTTAGAAGTAGGTACTCCTACGAAGTTTCAGGTCGAATTGTCCATTTAAATTTTTTTTCCATACTAATTTGAACCCCCATTTTACCCCTTTACGGGTGGAATTTCCAAAAATCCTTTCTTAGTGGGTATTTTGTTTTTTTGTGAGTATCTATGTACAAAATTTCAAGTCTCTAGGTCTAGTGGTTTGGACTGGGCGTTGATATGTCAGTCACCCCTTCATTTTTATACAAGAGATTGTTTCTTTTTTCGTGGCTTTTTTCGTTGCTTGCATTCACCCGACTTACAATTACAACCCCAAAATATTTAAAATAAAAAAAAGAACATGAAATAAAACAATTTTTAACGGATACTAGCGCGGTTTTATTGAAAGCACTTTGGTAATTAGTTGGTATTTGGTTTGATTTTTGGTTTTCCCGACGTTTCGGCAACTTTGCAGCTGCCGTGGTCACGGGGGACTGAAGCTATCCGTGAGTCTACCCTCAAGCGATGAATTTTTTTAGACGTTCAGAAATTAAAATTTTAACAAATTTTTTTTTAATGTTTTATGATGATTTATAATTTAATTTTATGAATTATTTAGTGCTAAAAAGAGAGAATCTACTGAAGCTACCACCATTTCATAAAATTGGGAGGCCCCTCCAAGAAAGAAATGGCGAAAGAAAACTTGGAGAGGAAAACCGACCTCCGTCTTTTATATTAATTTATTTATTTGCAAAAGGAACTAACTGTATCATTAGATCTTACAGTGTGTATGAGGGGCTTAAGCTTGTGAATGATGGGGTCCCAAGCTGGTGGAATTTTCCAACCATCATCTCTATTGAAATTAGGGTATTTATTTATTTCGATAGCCTCGCGGAGCATTCTAGGAATAAATCTACGTTCCCTAGCAAGGATTTGGGGTTTGTCAAATCTAATATAATGGTTGGGCCCCTCAAAGGCGTGTTCACTCACTGCAGACTTGTTGCAAAGTGCAAAGTTGCCGAAACGTCGGGAAAACCAAAAATCAAACCAAATACCAACTAATTACCAAAGTGCTTTCAATAAAACCGCGCTAGTATTCGTTAAAAGTTGTTTTATTTCATGTCTAGTGAGCGCGTAAGCTTGAGAAGTGAATAAAAAAAAGAAGTTTAAATCTAAAACCCAACTACGGAAATATCGCGTTTTAAAAAGAGAAAATATTCGAGTCCAATTGGGCTATATGATCTGATAAATATTTTCACATACTATTTCTATAGAACCACATAATGAGGACCTCATTATGAGGTCAATGCTGCCATTGTTGAATATAATTAACATTTTCACCTGCAAATTAAAAATGAAAAGTTTGATGAGTTAAATGAGCCGATTTCAGTTCTAACAAATTTACTTATAAATAAATAGACCAATGGTCCAAACTGGTTTCAGTACAATCAACTTGTCGCTGATTCATACATACAGTTGGCCAGGAACTGGTTTAACCTTGCGAGAAAACTAAATAAATAAAGAGTTTTGATGGCTGCCTGCTCGGCTGTTTGAATTAGCCATTTGATCGATATTGGATGTGAAACGTTAGATGTTTTCATAGGGAAGTGGTACATATTTTTTTTTTTATTAACAACATTAACAATGATTAAAAATATGTTACAAAGGTTTCATACATAATTATCAGATGTTATCATTGTATCGTGAAACGCATCGTATCTAGAAATTAAATGATTTCTACACTAGGCTAGGCCTGTATTGTAGACAATCTTTACACTTCGGTTATCAGAATAAAAATTATAAATGCGACTTATATTAGCATGTTAAATGTATCAAAATATAATTTTAAACTAAGATCAATAATGGAGTTTGCTTATATTTAATTTAATGGTTTTTAACAGGAATAAAAATAAAAATAAAATGAACGTCTTGTGTGTATGTGAATGTGTGGGTGTGATTGTGTGTGTAAAAGTGTGTGAGTGTGTTAGTATTGTGTGTGTGAGTGCTAGTTGCCAACCTACCTAAATGTGATTACCTTACATAGTAACTCTTAGTAAATTTTCTAGTTCGTCGTAGGTACGTGAACCAATCCACTTTGCCATTTTCCTTCTTATTTCGAGCGGTGAACAGTTCTTGATGTTGCAATGTAGATGAATCTTATTATAAATATAGGGATGGAGGAAATAACTGTATTTTCTAGAATGTTTAAATTTGATTGACGGTACGGGAATTTTAAAAATGCGTTTTTTCATCACATTGTCATAGTCAGCCGATTTTAACATTGCAAGATGGGTACGCACTACCACTTTTTGCACGAAAAGACCACGAACTGAGAGGATTTCACTTTCTTTGTATAGATCATAGGTAGGATATCTAACAGGTTTCCTGAAAATCACCTTAAGTACCGACCGTTGAGCTCTTTCTAGTGTAAGCATGTTGCTAGTGGTTGCACCGCCCCAAGTTGCAATGCAATAGGAAATTACGGACTGACAAATGGCAGTATAGACAAGTTTTAATAAGTTAGCGTTTGCTACCCTACGCAGATTCTTAAAAATGTAGATAAGTTTACGCACTCGAGCTGATGTCGCATCAATATGAGTTTTGAAGGAGAGTTTTTCGTCTACAAACAAGCCAAGGTACTTTGTAGTATGAGATCTTGTAATACTGTCGCAACTGCAGTCCTGTTGGGAATGTCTATTTAATGAGCAAGAGTGAACCCTCAGCCCATCAATAGAAGGAGAGGATACAGAGGTTTTGTGGAAACAGAGAAACTTGGTTTTCTGAACGTTAAGCGTTAACAAATTTTTTTGCAGCCAAGAATTTACAACTCTCATCCCTTCTTCCACTCGCACAGCCACCTCAGCCCAGGTATAATCGTGGAAAATTATTGCTGTGTCATCAGCATAGCAGATAACTTCGGCGTTCTCCATAAAGGCGGAAGTTATGTCGTTAATATAAATGATGAAGAGGGTCGGGCCCAGAACGCTGCCCTGTGGCACACCATATTCTACAGGTTGCAAATGACTTTTGTGTCCCTCAATTTTGACACACTGCGAGCGACCAGTCAAGTAACTCCGGAACCATTCAAGGGCGACACCACGTATGCCCATACTTTCCAGTTTTCGAATAAGGATTGGCGTCGAAACTGTGTCAAACGCCTTTGCGAGGTCGAGGAACACACCCACACAGGCTCTTTTTTTATCAAGGTTGTTTGTAATTAAATCAGTTAGAAGTGATACCGCATCCTCCGAGGACCTTGTACTCCTGAAACCAAACTGTCGCTCCGAAATCAAGTTGTTGCCTTCTACAAAGCTGACCAGACGTTTGTTCATCAGTTTTTCTAATATCTTTGAAAAGGATCCTAAAAGCGAAATCGGCCTATAGTTTTGAGGATCATCTTTTCCGCCAGCCTTGTACACGGGTATAACAGCAGCCATTTTCCATTGTGTAGGGAAAATCCCCTGTGATAAGCTAAGATTGCAAATCGCTGTAAGTGGAATAATTATGTAATTTTTTATCGCTTTCAATAATTTGTTTGAAAAACCATCGAGACCAGGAGCACTATCAGTTTTGAGGCTCAAGATAAGTGAGTTAATTTCGGACTCATCGGTAGGTTCCAAATATATCGAGTGTGCAGGTGAATTTTGCAATGAAACTTTAGCTGTTAGTGATTCTTGAGTTTCATTTGTTTGTGAGAGAATATTCTCAGCCAGGCGCTTCCCAACACTACAAAAGTAGTCATTACAGTGATTTAGAGAACCTTCTTTAGAGTTTTTAATGCGAGTAAGTGCGTGCGATGATGTATCTTTAGTTTTGTTAGTATAAGTTATAGATTTAATAGTTTTCCAAAGATTTTTTGAAGAATTTTTGTTTTTTTCCAATTCCAATGACTCATGTTTATTTTTTAATTTTCTTAAAAGATCAATGTAAAAATTTCTATAACGAGTAAAAATATTCTTGAGCGTTTCATCCTGTGGATTCTTTTTTACTTTTGCATGTAGCATGTCCTTGTGTTTTGAACATCGAATAAGGCCAGATGTCATCCATGGTTTAAGTGTAACTCTAGATCGACCAACAGGTAACTGAGTCGAGTGTTTTTCAACCACATTTGTTAGTTTATTTGTGAATGCAGCGACAGCCTCGTCAACTGAGGAATTACTAGTAACATCCTGCCAGTCAATTTTACTGAGTTCGTTTTCGATCGAGGCAAAGTCTAATTTTGTAACATATCGTCTATTGCTGTAGTTATTTAAGTTTTTCAATTGAATGCCAGCAACAACCAGATCATGGTCAGTAATGCTTGTTCTACAAATTACTGATTCAGACTGATATGTTGATGTTATGTTAATATGATCTAGGCAAGTCCTATCCCGAGTTGGTTTAGTAACTACAGGGACAAGACCCAGTTCAGCCAGTACACACAGATATCTTTCGCTAGCTTCAAACTCGCTTTTAGAAGAAATAATGTTAGTACGATCAATGTTTAAATTTATATCCCCCACTATCGCAACGCAGGCCGAATGTTTAATAGACTTGACGTTAGATACCAAGGAATCAATGAATGGTGTTATATTGTCAAACGATGGAGAGCGATATATTGCCAGAAGAGTAACCTTTTTATTAATATTAACTTGAAGACAATTCGCATCTGAAAAATCTGGTTCAGTCACTTGGGGTACCAATGTATTATTTACAAATACTATCACCCCTCCTGCCCTATTAATGAATCGATGGGTTCTAAAGGATACGTACCCAGGAACTTGTGGGAGTACCGAATTTTCGTGAATCCAGCATTCAGTAAGTACTATCACATCCAGTGAGATACTCAGTCTTTCTAAAATGACAAGAAATTGGTCAAAGTTTTTTTGGACACTTCTAATATTTAAGGTAAGCACTTTAAAATTATATAGATTAGTTATGTATGTTTTGCAGGTTTCTGGATACTGTACAATGTGGCATGGTATTTCAGCTGCGTCCAGCTCCTGCAGAATATCTAAGTTAGCCATTTTCATAAAGATAATTATAGAATAGTAGTTTTGAGATGGAGCTGGATACTCGCCACATTTTGTAAATAACTATCGAAGGAATACTTAGCACATGTGTGTGAGGTGTAGAGGATTGGTGGGAATAATGTTGGAAATGTGAGTATAGTAGTGTGTGAGTGTTAGGTGTGTAGGAAAGTGCGTCCATATTGAAAACAAAAAACAAACAAATAAGAGAAAAAGTTCTTAAAATAATGAAGCTAATTATTAATGATACCCAAAGCAGCCCGTCATCCGATTGTTGGTGGTTGAGGCTCGTTTTGTCCTTTCTGGAGAAGTCGTTGAATGTCATCTTGTCTCCTGATTGTAATAGCTTCTCCTCTTCCCTCACACTTTTTAACAAAGACAACACCATCCTTGGTCCAGCAGTATTTGAATCCCGCTTGCTTGAACTCTGCTCTGCATGCGCGAAATAACATTCTGTTAGCTTGCATCCTCGCTTTTCCCTAAAGTTTACTTGTTTTAATTAATCAAGAATATCATCTCATATTTTAATTTTGAACAATCATAATAGAATGTGAGAGAGAAAAGAACACACGCTTAGCATTCTTAAAGCTTAGAATGTAGGAATTATTTATCATTTTTTACTACTAGTAGGTTAGTAGTACTATCTCAGTTCAAATATTACAAACAACTCTTTTACTAATCAGATAAAAATTTCAAAAATGACAAAATTTGCTCAAAGCCATGATCCCATTAAATAGACCCGACAATTTGTCCCCTGTCATGTTCTCTGTGTCTGTCTCATGTTCATGTCTGTCAATTTCATATCCATTGCGTCAACCAATTTGATAATAGAACAAAAATTACTCAAGCTACACCGCTACGTAAACCAAATTGTCACGAATGTTTACAAATTGTCACGTTATTAAATAGGATCCAGGCTTTGATCTATTGCACTGACACTGACAAGTGTTGGATAAATTTTCCCACGACCTACCACATACTTTTTACGAGAGAAAGTGATTTACGCCATAGTTATGTGAGACTTTCCGTAGGTACCACTTGACCTACATGGTGAGCAGTCGTTCGCCTAGTTGGGTGATGGACCATTATTAGCACAGAATTAGTATTGATCCTTCAACCTTAGGCAAAGAACACCCACCCTAATCGACGTATGGAGCTCAATCGACATAGCTTGCGCGGGCAGTGGTTTTTTCTCGAACAAGTTCCTTGAATGAATACTTTTTAATCTTTATTATTTAAAGAATAAAGTCTAAATTATTTGCATGATTTTTGTATGCGGTTAAGGTTATTTTATTACATACAGAATTTCAGCTTTATAAC
Organism: Agriphila geniculea; assembly: GCA_943789525.1. NCBI lineage: Eukaryota > Metazoa > Arthropoda > Insecta > Lepidoptera > Crambidae > Agriphila > Agriphila geniculea. The sequence goes on from OX038874.1 coordinate 18,484,692, forward strand.
GTTCGGAACTTCGAAGTAATACAGTACCCAGCATATAACGAGTCCGTTACGCCAGCAAGAAAGTAGCTTCTAGAGGGAAGCGAGTTTGATGAATAATTTGTGCGCAATTCGGTGTAAATGTGCGCCAAATAAAAAAATTGTGGGCCTTATAGTTTTGGAATAAAACGGGAAAAACGAATTCTGCTGGGGTAACGGTACTCCAGCAAGAAGATTCTAAACTAATGATCTCAGAGAAATAAAAGATATATGGGCGGGTAGCTTGATACTAGCAAGAAATGTGCGCCAAATATATAATTTGTGGGCCTTATAGTTTTTGGAGATATTTGATTTCCTGCTGGCGTAACGTTTTGCCGGATCCCAGATCTCGGAAACTACTTAATGTGCGATCTTACAGTAAACATATGTAACTAGCCCCTAATTTGCGCTATTTGTGCGGTAGAAAACATTTCAAAAATATTCACAAATTTTGAAGTAATCGGGCATTTTCAGAAAACAGAAAAAAAATCTAGCGCCTAAACTACCAAATAAATAAAGAAACCGAAAACGGTGTTCTATTCTTCTTATTATTTCGCATTACCATAAAAAATTTGAGAACCGCACATTTACACGTTTTTGAACAATACCCACATGAACGTGAGACCGACCATGTCATGACTTTGACGGTCAGCAGGATAAAAATATCAGAGATTATTTAGATCCTGGCCCAATAAATAATCTGTGCGTTTACTGAAGTACATGCTCTGAAAATTTCAGCTTCAAATTCTTGGTATTAAAGGAAATATCAATTAAAATCCAAAACAACTGTCAGTATTCCGATTAACCGACCAAATTCGATAGACCACAAAAAAGCGACGCGTTCATACATATTGATGACCTCCTTAACTTTGTTGTCGAACAGGTTTGTACACGTCACGTCTACGTACATTTAAGTGAAAAAGTGATTTGAATGAGTGCTTTTATTTAAATAACGAATGAAGTTATTTCTGTTTCATTTCATTTTTACTTGAATTGAAAGAATTTTAACATTATTTTAGTAAAAAAATAAAGGATGTTTTGTAATTTTATTTTGTTTTTTTTTTGTCATACCACTCATACCTAACTAGGTACTTAATGTACCTACAATGCGATTTATTAAATTGACAATAGACAGTGATCCCTTGCATGCAACTTCTACATGGATGTAGGTCTCTTCACAGAGGGCCTAGTATGAGTTAGTTTTTTGTTCTCACTTCACTTTGCGAATAGTTAACTATCGTTTTCATTCTTTCACTCGTTCACTCACTCGCATGATTTCCTCTCTTTCACTCGATACTATTCGTAAAGTGAGGTGAAAAACAACTCGTACTAGGCCCTCTGACGTCCATTATACAAGTTGTATAAACGTGCCGGACTACAGCTGCGCCACAAAAAAAAGTTGGAAATCTGACATTTTGAATATGCCATGATGAAGTCTATAGTTTGTCGGAGTTTGTCGCCAAAAACCAGAGTTTGTCGGTCTTCCGTTTAGGAGATACATGTGGCTCAGCTGTAGAGACGTCTCTACAGCTGCGCCACACAGATCTCGAAAACGGAAGGTCGTAGCGAAAATCTGATTACTTGTATGTATAGCCGTTAATTTGTCGGAGTTTGTCGCACAAAAACCAGAGTTTGTCGGTCTTGCGTTTAGGAGATACGTGTGGCGCAGCTGTGGAGACGTCTCTACAGCTGAGCCACACAGATCTCGAAAACGGAAGGTCGTAACAGAAATCTGATTACTTGTGTGTGTAGCCGGTAGTTTGTCGGAGTTTGTCACCAAGAACCAGAGTTTGTCGGTCTTGCGTTTAGGAGATATGTGAGGATACGCTGTGGAGACCTTTCTACCTGGATCTTAAGAACGGAAGGTCGTAGCGATAATCCGATTAGTCATATCTATAGTCGGTAGTTCGACCGAGTTTGTCGCCAAATATCAGAGTTTGTCGGTCTTGCGTTTAGGAGATATGTGAGATTTTCGCTACGACCTTCCGTTCTCGAGATCCAGGTAGAAATATCTCTATAGCATATCCCCACATATCTTCTAAACGTAAGATTGACAAACTCTGATTTTTGGTGACAAACTCCGACAAACTAATGGCTACACACTCGAGTTATCAGATTTTTGCTACGACCTTCCGTTCTCAAGATCCAGGTAGAAAGGTCTCCACAGCGTATCCTCACATATCTCCTAAACGCAAGACCGACAAACTCTGGTTTTTGTGCGACAAACTCCGACAAACTAACGGCTATACATACAAGTAATCAGATTTTCGCTTCGACCTTCCGTTTTCGAGATCTGTGTGGCGCAGCTGTAGAGACGTCTCTACAGCTGAGCCACATGTATCTCCTAAACGGAAGACCGACAAACTCTGGTTTTTGGCGACAAACTCCGACAAACTATAGACTTCATCATGGCATAGTCAAAAAGTCAGATTTCCAACTTTTTTTTTTGTGGCGCAGCTGTAGTCCGGCACGTGTTGTATAATGGACGTCAGTGGTCTCTATGGAAAATAGAAAATGTAACAGTTTAAAAAACGTCGTTTTATAGCACAAGCGCTATGAAGTTGGTCACTCACTTCTGTTGTAAAATTAATTGCATTTTAAGTAAGTACTTAAGTATTACACCTTAATAAAATATTATTACAATAAATACCTACTTATTACACCAAAACTAAATACCTACCTTAATAATAATACGCGAGTGAAGTGCCTGTATAACTGATTTTAGTGCTTCTTTCCGGTTCGAATGAAGTTATAAACACATACCTACTTAAGACAGATAGGTAGTTGTTTTCAGTTATTGAAAATAAAAACAGCTATGCTATTGATGTTTAGACAACAATGATTCTGGTATATTTCACTAAGAAGTAAACAGATCTTCTAGTAACTTAAGAAATTTAGCTGGTTTCACAGTCACGTGTTCGAAGAGTGCCGTCCGCAAAATATATAATCTGGGTGTAATGTAACAGATCAACGCCACATTGTATTGGTATAAATACAGGCTCAAACTAACTATTTAAATGTTAAAACACTATTTACCCACATTTGCCAATAAGAAGTTATGAACGCGACTGTACAAACAATTTTTCTGCATAATACGACACATTAAAGAAGGTCATCAATATGTATGAACGCGTCGCTTTTTTGTGGTCTATCGAATTTGGTCGGTTAATCGGAATACTGACAGTTGTTTTGGATTTTAATTGATATTTCCTTTAATACCAAGAATTTGAAGCTGAAATTTTCAGAGCATGTACTTCAGTAACCGCACAGATTATTCATTGGGCCAGGATCTAAATAATCTCTGATATTTTTATCCTGCTGACCGTCAAAGTCATGACATGGTCGGTCTCACTTTCATGTGGGTATTATTCAAAAACGTGTAAATGTGCGGTTCTCAAAATTTTTATGGTAATGCAAAATAATAAGAAGAATAGAACACCGTTTTCGGTTTCTTTATTTATGTGGTAGTTTAGGCGCTAGATTTTTTTTTCTGTTTTCAGTAAATGCCCGATTACTTCAAAATTTGTGAATATTTTTGAAATGTTTTCTACCGCACAAATAGCACAAATTAGGGGCTACTTATATATGTTTACTGTAAGATCGCACATTTAGTAGTTTCCGAGATCTGGGATCCGGCAAAACGTTACGCCAGCAGGAAATCAAATATCTCCAAAACTATAAGGCCCACAAATTTTATATTTGGCGCACATTTCTTGTTAGTATCAAGCTACCCGCCCATATATCTTTTATTTCTCTGAGATCATTAGTTTAGAATCTTTTTGCTGGAGTACCGTTACCCCAGCAGAATTCGTTTTTCCCGTTTTATTCCAAAACTATAAGGCCCACAAATTTTTTTTGCACCCAAATTATTTATCAAACTCGCTTCCCTCTAGAAGCTACTTTCTTGCTGGCGTAACGGACTCGCATATAACTTGAAATCGGGTGGGGATTGCGCGGAATGCGTATTTTGGGCATGTGTAGCGGTGAGGGGCGCGGGCGGTGGGAGAGGGGCGCGCGCTATTGGTCTATTTGGCGAGCACATGCGCGAGTTTATCCCCACTCCGTCGAAAAAATTCAAGTTACATGCCTCGTACTGTATCGAACTGAAAGCTTTAACGGTAAAGGACAAAATTTACAAAATTTTTATCTTACTTTTCTTCGTAAAAGGTATATCAATAACATGTATTTTTATGGAGTCGTAATCATTTCATCTTTTTTAAATAAATAGCTCCTAATACAGCTAATTTTGTCAGTCTGGCCTGTGTTACATAATCAATGTTACACAGTTAAGCAAATACAGAACACGCGTGAATACGATTGGTCAAAAAAGTCTGCTGTCTACGCAGGTTAATATTGGTCTTGGCTTCAAACACTTATATAGCATTGATCGTTTTCCGCAGATGTCCGGACGGCGTGCAGCACTTCAAAGTGTTAAGAGATGCTTCGAGCAAATTCTTCCTGTGGGTGGTGAAGTTCAACTCCCTCAACGAGCTGGTGGACTACCATCGCACGGCGTCCGTCAGCCGCCTGCAGGATGTCAAGCTCAAAGATGTAGTTCCAGAAGAAGTAAGTCATTATTTATTTTCAATTATTACCCGGCTACGGCGAAGCAAAAAGGATGATTTTTAGAGTCCCCGCAAACTACAGACTTTCTATCGGTCGATAGTTGGGTCGGACCGTTTTTAATATGAAGAATCGGCCGATACCAAATCGTTGTAATGTGCGCACTTGCATACTTCTTCATACTGATTAAAGACGCGACCAAACTATAGGCCGATAGAAAGTCTGTAGTTTGCGGGGACTCTTTAACTTAAAGTAAGGCATAAACTATTTATTTAGGTATTTCGTGTAGAGAATGAAGTACACCGACCCTATCGTAATGTAAGTTAACTAATACCTAGTCTGGCCATAAATTTTGTTACATATGGAAAGTTAAAAAAGTGACTCAGTGAGTTACGCACTACAACCATATATGTATCAAATGAAAGGGTATAAAATACAGATTTAAACCACATTAAAATTATTCGAAATGTCCTCCTCTTGCTTGGATACAAGCCTTCAATCTGCGAGGCCAGTCATCAATCGAAACACGCACGACGTTCATGTCAATAGCGGCGACTGCTTTAATCAGGGATGTTTTAAGTGACGCCAAGTTGCGATGGGGTTTAGCGCAGACCTTCTCCTCTAAGTACTGCCATATTTTGTAATCCAAGGGATTCAAGTCTGGATTGGAGGAGGGCCAATCCTCATGCCTGATAAAGTCGATTTCTCGGGTCCTGAGCAAGTTTTGGGTACTTTTCGCCTTATGAGCGAGCGCAGAATCTTGCTGGAAAACCCAGTGTCCGTTTTCGAACCTTGTTTGTGAAAGAGGTTCCACAATGTTTGTTAGGATTGTGTTTTGTTATATGAGGGCACTGGTTTTCACTCCTTTTTCACAAAAAAACACCTCCGTTGGACCCAAATAGGAGACCCCAAACCAAACCATGAATTCTGAAGGGTGACGACCACGCTGAACACGTGGCACACGTGTGCTTGCTTCTTCACTAGAGTGTGCATACACTTTATCATTTAGTTTGTTGAAACTCTCCAAAACATTAAAAAAATCTTTCGCCCAAAAAATAAATTTCACGAATTTTTTTTCCCGCGTACCACATGAACAAAACCCGGCATTTTTCGAATATGATTTTCTTCAGCCATGCGTTAAGAAGATGTGCTGTTTTTTTTCTGTAAGCATGCAGTCCTAGGTCTTCATTCAACACCCTTTTAACAGTGATTTTGCTTAGTCTCATCTGCAGAGCCAAATTTTTTGCTTACGGACAGGATTTCGTTAGATTTGCGCTTTCACTGCTTTGATGACCGCTGGAGTCCGAACAGAATGAGGTTGACCGCTCCTCTGATTATCTTCTAATCTTGAATCTTCTCTGAATCGTTTGATAGTACGATAAATAAATCGCAGTGGAATTTTCAAACTTTTCAGCAGTGTGAAAATCTCAGTTGGCGCTAGACTGCAATGATGCAATGAAATTACTACGACTTTGTCTTCTTTGAGCGTCCCCTCCATTTTAGAAAATGAAGAAAATTCCAGAAACTATATGTTTTTATTTTCTTTAAATGTTAAAATTTCGAATACCCGCAATATTTTTTTCGGCTTGCATTCTAAATTTGAAATTTTACCTAAGTAACAGAACTTATGGCCAGACTAGGTAATTAGTTGACCAAAGTTCCAAAACAAGCAAGTCTTATCTTTTACCGCATTGTTAGTTATTGTTGGAGCGTATTAAAAATTAACTATATTTTTTTAAACCGACATACTTATCAAAAACCTCGAAACGAAAACTTGTCGATTTTATTTTCAATTAAGGAAATTGATTAAATTAAGAGAAATTTCTCGTCATCTTGTAAAGTGCCTACATCGTAAAAAATCTTCTAAGCTTGGCAAAAGGACTTATTTTGTTAAATTATATCAATTTATTTCCGAAGAGTGTGGACACATTATTATAAACCAAAACTGTTATGTGGATGTATTTGGTCCAAAAGGAGTAAAATGTCCCACCAGTCACATTGGAATGGTCAATAGCTGGCCAAAGACATCTACACAACAGTTTAAACTGTAATGCCGAATATGGTAGATAGGACCATCAAACTGAACAACTTTTTACTATGGGACCAAATATCAATTCGCGAAAAAAAAACAGCTGTTTCATATATCGTTATAAATTTTTGTATGAAACAGTAACTAGAAATAAATACCTTGAAAATATATCATTTTTAATTTGTGACTGGTGAGACAGAACTTAGAATGACTCTAGAGTGATAAAAAAGTTATTGAATGAGTAAAATATGAACTTTTAACTGTATGTTGTTTTTAAAATAGAGACAAAATAAAAATGCAAATTTAATAGTTTTTTACCGTTTTGCATGGAATGAGCCGACTATGAAATTGGTAACATGAGTAATTTGTTTTTGCCTCTTCCTACTCTTTACGACTAAAAAGGGAATGCTATTGGCACACATCACGTGGATAAGTTTTCAAATTCCATCGGTAATATTGAAAATGAATATTATTGGGGACATTTCTATTAGCGTGAAAACCACACTGACGCAGACAAATTAATCATATGTACCATGGGCAACAGCGTCGCTTAACCACTGCTAAGGTTAAAATCGCTTGCACGCCGCGCCCGTTGTCACATACGTTTAGTTCGTGCAGGGGCGATACGCGCGCACACGAATTTTGTTGCAAACTGGTTAAGCGACGCTGTTGCCCATAGTACCTACCTACCTTCCTACGCAGAATTTTCAGTGCGATAAGCTTTATGATGATTATAAACGTACGTCACCAATATTTACTTCATTATTGAGGAGCTCGATGGCATTCACAGCAACTTTCGAAAGAGTCGGTCCCTCCGTGCTTTGGAAGGTAAATTGTGTTTCTTGTCTTGCGTGGATGTGGGTGCGGATGCGGACTCCGTCCGTATGCAGTTGGTCCGCGGTGTTTTGGACGGAATCCGCACCCGCATCCGCAAAAGAAGTTACTACTCGGTAAACTACCCATAATAATGTCCATAGAGACGTACATTAATTAGGACTTAAGTTTTTCGTAGCGTTTTAATAATAATTCTAATAAATGTTGTTAAACTTTAAGTTCGTCCCTGGTACTGAATAGAAATACTGACGTCATATTAAAGTATTATACGATAAAAATATAATCAATCAATCTAGAATGACATGAATCGTTGTAGAAGATATCATTCGGAATCCAACCATTATTAAGATACTTATTACCACTATTAACATTTATGTAACACTGACTAAATAAACCCTCTGTTTTTATATTGGAATAAGAAGGGATGCCATTAGTATTACCATTTTTACGTCACTGTATGTAAGTGAACTTCTAGTACCTCAGTTATTTAGAGCAAAGGTCGCATTTTGTAATTTTTGTGTCATTATTTGTAATACTGTAACTTAGAATTTACCATAACGGTTACATTACATCAAAGTAAATGAGTTTTACGTGTTCATTGGTGGTGATGTGGTTTTACCAAAAACATTTTTTTTAGTGCTTAAGAAGCATTTTTTTACTCAAATGGACGAAATTAGATTTTTCTATGAAAGTAAATAATTCGGCCTAGTGTTTAAAATAAGCTGTCATGTTACATTTACAAATCTATCGAATAATGAAAAAGTGTTTTAACTAAAATAATTCATTTTCGATTAATATGTTATAGTCCAAATGTGGATTGATTGTGTTTTGCACTTTCAAAAATAAAAACTATGATACTTAAGAACATTACTATAAGATTGGAAATTGTAAAAAAATTGGAGATTTTGATGATCTCACTCAATTTTGGCCAAAAATGTCGGCTTGGTGACTTTTCGCTCTACGGCGGCGACGAAATAAGGTACCTATGAACTTCTAAAGTATTTTTGTGACCACCATAAAATGCACTGGTGCTTATGGATTTGTTTTGGTGAGATACGTCAACGTAGTTTTTGACAAAAAAAAATACTGATAATAATGATGAAACAATTTTTTTACTAGGTTATATCAAATTACCATAACAAGGATTTTGAAGACAAGCAAAATATTGAACAAAAGAGAATCTTGTTACTGGAATAAAAATCAGCCGTTGTCTGTGTGTAAATAGTATGGCGGGGCGTGACCCTGATAAAACTACGAAAATAACCCGGTCAGCCGTTCTTGCTGCTATAATCTTTGGTTGCCGTGTAAATAATGCCTCCGATGTATGTGTTTTTCACTACGCCTTTGTAATTTCCCTGTGTTGACAATTGATTATAACTATTTGCTCCTTGACAAGGTCTACTTATAGAAAGTTTTCCATTATGTTACAATATTTTGGTAATGGTGACGAATTTACGATTCGTTATTGGTTGTTCGAGAAATATAGCATATTTATGAGAAAAAACATTTTGTTATCCCTGATTCACATCACCTACAATAAAATCAATACTATGGAATATATTTTTGGTTCTCCTATTTTGATTGCATAATACTAGCACTATTGGTAGGGGACAAATACGATATGATAATAAATGGGTTTCCTGGAATATGTTCCCTGTTTTTCCCGGTGGCATTGTAGTTTACAGATTAACATTAAAGATCGCTTGGAAAAACCTCAAGTTTGTAATTAATAACGTCCTCCAAATATGGGCAAAATAATAAGTGCAAGAAACCAAAATTTTTAAGGAAACTCATTCACATATTATCAACTTGATGAAATAATATTAAAGTAACCAAATTCTTCCTGTCAATGATCTAAGTACATACTTTAGTATAGTATAGCTTTAGTATGTCATGCTCACTTTAAACATTTCTGCGGTGGTGTCGTGTGAGGCGGGTCGTTACGTTCCCTCAAATATGGTTGAGCGAAACGATGGCTGGTTCATGCGTCATGCTCGTGAACGGGTGCTGCCAGTGGGAATGGGTCTGCTTCTGTCTGCTTGTACTAAGGGCGTCGCATATTTTTTTTTTCCTGTTTAATATTATCAATCAGTATGGCACTTCTTACTCAAAACATAGAATTAATAACTAATCCTTGTTTTGATTTCTCACTTTTTTATTGCTAATGACCAAAATGATTATTTGGCTTTCGTTATCACGATGTTTTCGTATTTTTTTGTCTATAGTTTTGTAAGTAAAGGCCTATGAAAAGCTTTTGGATATTAGTTTTCAATTCGGTGCCTTAGGATGGGTAGCCTAAGTATGTCATGATCTCTTTAATCATTTCTGCGGTGGTGTCGTGTGGGGCGGGTCGTTACGTTCCCTCAAATATGGTTGAGCGAAGCGATGGCTGGTCCATGCGTCATGCTCGTGAACGGGTGCTGCCAGTGGGAATGGGTCTGCTTCTGAGTACCTATCTTAACGCATATTGAATTGTAAGAATTGCGTTTTATTTTTATGTCTTGTATCAAGTGTTTTTTTGTTAGAGTAGCAGACAGAGTGATTTCTAAACTAGTTGAAAGTTATTTACTCTCACGATTATCTAACTGAATATAGTAGATATTTAATTTTAACCTAACTACCCATTGTGTGTAACCTTTTGATAACTATTGTGATGGAAAATGACCTCACTTTAAATGTGGAGCTCATTTTTCAATCTTGACGACTCTGTATGAAATATACAGGGAGAAAAAAGCAGCCCTTGACGAGTTTCTTGCCGGTTCTTCTCGTTACAAGGTCTCCCGCTTAGGGTTTGCGAACCGATGGCGTAGCTTCTATGACATTCACAAGTGCTTGTAACAGCCTAGACTGAATAAATTAATTTGAATTTTGAATTTTAATTTTGATACGATTAAAAATGACCTGTATAAGCATGGCAATAGAACTGTATTAGCACCCGAGCGGTGATATAAGCGTCATAGGTAATGCCTAATTAAACTCCCCATTATGAATATGTATGGATGTAATAAATCGTTCACTCGCCGTGTTACATTAATTAAATTGATCCAATTAAACTCCTTGCTTATGGACATAAATGTTTTTATGATAATAGATGATTTAATATGGGCTCCGTTCGTTTAATAAGCTATTATTGACTGGCGCTTGCAGTAATTAATTTATATTAAGAGCTGGGGGGGTACACCGATGAGATCGAGTTCCGAGTTCGAATCTAAATACGATTGTGTGTATATGTACTGTTTTGACGTTTACTCGATTCGAATAAACGCCAAAACAGTACAATGGAAACCATGCCAACCGTTTCAAAAGTACCAAAATAACAAATTTTTGACGTTAATTCGATCCTGGGGGCTAATTGTCTAATTTTAAAAATCTATCGCACTCGCTTTCGATTGACAGATGGATGTGACACATTGCTGCATTTCTTTGGTAAGTTTTCATTTGTGACAAAAAGAAGCTTCAATGTGTTACATCCTGAAAGCGATTGCGATAGATTTTTAAATTAGACAATCATCATCATCATATCAGCCGCACGACACCCACTGCTGGGTATAGGCCTCCCCCAAGGATTTCCACGACGATCGGTCCTGCGCTTCCTACATCCAGTGGCTTCCGGCAACCTTCACCAGATCGTCGGTCCACCTTGTCGGGGGCCTACCCACGGAGCGTCGTCCGGTGCGCGGTCGCCATTCAAGAACCTTTCCGCCCCAACGGCCATCGGTTCTTCTCGCTATGTGTCCAGCCCACTGCCACTTTAGCTGAGCAATCCTTCGAGCGATGTCGGTTACATTAGTTCGCCTGCGGATCTCCTCATTTCTGATTCGATCACGCAGGGAAACGCCGAGCATGGCTCTCTCCATTGCACGCTGGGTGACCTTGAGCCTCCTTATGAGACCCATGGTTAGCGACCATGTTTCACTGCCGTAAGTCATCACTGGCAACACACACTGGTCATAGACTTTCGTCTTGAGACACTGAGGTAAATCGGACACGAAGATTTTTCGGAGCTTCCCGAATGCTGCCCATCCGAGTTGGATTCGATGAGAGATCTCCTTCTCAAAGTTGGACCTACCTAACTGGACTGCCTGTCCTAGGTATACATAATGGTCAACAACTTCAAGTGTAGTGTTCCCAACATGAACTGGAGCGGGCACAACATGGGCATTCGACATGATTTTCGTCTTATCCATGTTCATTTTAAGACCCACTCTTTGGGAATCACTACGGAGATCTTCGAGCATTGTGTTCAGGTCCTCCAAGGTCTCAGCCATAAGAACTATATCATCGGCAAAACGAAGGTGTGTTAGGTACTGGCCATTAATGTTGATGCCTAGTCCTTTCCAGTCTAAGAGTTTAAAGATATCCTCCAACGCAGCTGTGAACAGTTTCGGAGAAATAACATCTCCCTGTCTCACACCTCGCTGCAGTTGGATAGGATTTGTTCTCTGGTTCTGTACTCGGACCGACATGGTGGCATTTTTGTATAAATACCTCAACACCTCGATATACCTGTAGTCCACTTGGCACCTTTGGAGAGACTGCAGCACTGCCCAGGTTTCAATCGAATCAAAGGCTTTCTCATAATCCACGAACGCCAAGCAAAGTGGCAGATTATACTCCTCGGTCTTCTGTATGACCTGCCGCAGCGTATGGATGTGGTCTATGGTGCTAAAGCCTTTTCGGAACCCGGCTTGTTCGGGAGGTCGGAAGTCGTCGAACTTGCGAGCGAGACGGTAGTCCAATCAATGAGCATATTTGTTGTATGGAGACTTCCGAAAAATTCTCCCGTCTATAAAATTTGGCATGTGATGAAGTTAGGTAACACAGATTACAGATGAACAATAAGCCAATAAAATTTGTTAAGAGAAGTTAGGTATTTTTACCTAAACATGAAAATCGCTTATATCTCTCTGTGAATATTTCCTCGGGCTAAAATACTTTCTGTATACGTATTTGTGTATTAGTTAGAATAAGTATGTAAAAGAATCCAATATTTTTTCGATTTCGGAGATACTCCAAATTTAAATTTTAATATTTTTCAATATATCTTTTCTTGATTAAAATATCTGCTGATTATTATTTTTTAATATTTTTTTATACCCTTAATATATAGATTTGTTCAGTAGGCCAACAAATTTTCTTCTTTAATCATATTTATACATAAATGTATGAAAATGGACCGACTATTTTTCACATTACCTCTTAAGACCATAAAATAAAAAAAATATGATTAAAGAAGAAAATTAATTGACTTACTGAACAAAGCTATATATTTAAGGATATAAAAACATATTAAAAATAATAATCAGCAGATATTTTTATCAAGAAAAGATATATTGAAAAATATTAAAATTTAAATTTGGAGTATCTCCGAAATCGAAAAAATATTGGATTCTTTTACATACTTATTCTAACTAATACACAAGTACGTATACAGAAAGTATTTTAGCCCGAGGAAATATTCACAGAAAGATATAAGCGATTTTCATGTTTAGGTAAAAATACCTAACTTCTCGTAACAAAATTTATTGGATTATTGTTCATCTGTAATCTGTATTACCTAACTTCATCACATGCCAAATTTCATAGACGGAAGAATTATTCGGGTTGCATAAGCCCCGTTGATTGGACTACGGTTCGTAAAGGACTCTCGAAAACAGCTTATAGACATGACTCAGAAGCGAGATGGGTCTATAGTTCTTTAAGAGGGACTTGTCACCCTTTTTAAAGAACAAAATTAGACAATAGAAAGGCTGATTAGAACTCGATCCCGTCGAGAGTAGAAGGGCTAATCTTTTAATCTTCAGATAATAGATAATATAGTTGTCAGTTCAGTTAGTAACCAAATAAAAAAAAAAACCGGCCAAGTGCGTGTCGGGCCACGCGCCATAGGGTTCCGTAGTTACCTTATACCATACCATATTTAATATCACCTATCATTTTTCGTCTGCAAAATTACTTTGTTTTTCACAGTGTTGGTATGAATGACAAAGTTATGTTTGCGGTTTTGGAAAATGTGCTATATCTCAAAAACTAATTACTATATCTCGTTCAAACTAATTTTCGTCGAAAGTGTTTATTAAGATCTACAGCATATATTTTTTTTAGATATTTCACTCTCTTATTTCAAAAGTTAAAGGAGGGGGGGGACACACATTTTACCACTTTGGCGGTGAATATCTTTCAAACGGTTGACTTTGAGAAAAAGTTGTCTTAAGAACTAAAGACCTATCTATAGACACCCAACACGTGTTGGTTTGAAGAAAAAAAATTTTTTCAGTTTCAGTTCCATGTATGGGGAGCCCCCCCTTAATCTTTTGTTTTTCTTATTTTTGTATTAAATTCGTTAAGCGGTTAACAGAATACATCTACCTATCAAGTTTCAACTGTGTAGTCTTAATACTTTCGGAATAAAGTGGCTGTGACACGGACAGACAGACAGACATGACGAATCTATAAGGGTTCCGTTTTTTGCCATTTAGGCTACGGAACCCTAATAAAAGCCATTAAAAAACTATGCCCCATACAGACAAGTGTATGACAAACATTTTCAATTTGGCAGTATAATTCGCTATTAAACAAATAGTGTTATTACAGAAAACACCTGTTTAACTTAGTTAGACACTGTTTAAATGTGAGGCTGTCTCTGTCAAACAATATTGTCAAAAAAATGTCAGCATCACTTTTAAACAGGTGTTTAAGTTAAACAGTGTTTATAAATCTTTTGTAATAACACGGATGAAGTCTTATCTAAAATAAGTAAAAATAAAATAAAGATTTATCCAAAAGTTCCAAAACGCACCGAGGAAATTATATCTGTATCCAATAGAATAAAGCTTCGTACAGACTGAGGCGAGCGAATCGCGCGCGTCGCTCATTTTGACAGATTTCGATCGCGTAACTCAAAGCAATGGCCATAGCCATTGCCAGAGCAATTTCTTTGACAATGGCTATGGCTATGGCTATCGCTTTGAGTTACGTGGTCGCACTCGCGAATTTCGCGCGGAATTCGCCTCAGTCTGTACGAAGCTTTAGGCTTTCAAATTTACATAATTTGAATAGTCAGGCTTACGAATTGATAAATATTTAATTTTATTTACTGAGATGTCGTTGTAAGGCTTACCTGATTATATAATTATAATAAAAAACTTCTTTTAATGTATGGCTAATAACTTGCTGAGCACATTTTTTCGTCGATTCATTTTTGTTCCTCATTCTTAAATAAATAAATAAAGACTGTTACAATTTTCCAAATGGTTTTAAGCCTTAATGTGTTAGACGTTAAGTTCAAAGTATTTTTTTTATTATGCTACGGCTCCACCTGCGTCTTAACCACAGATAATATAATACTATACTAGTACAGATACCTCATCCCATACAAAAGAAATGGCCCTCGTAAGGCTGTAAAAATGTTGTAAAAAAATGTTTTTCTTGTAGAATTATAGATGGCGCCGCTATCGTCGCAGCATGCTTAGCACAGATAGCAACAAACATTGAAACGCAAAAAGCAAAACAATCTTACTAGTACAAATTATTGCGCAAAGGTGTCGCTCAATTTTTATTGAAATTTGTTAAAAAAACCCTTCATTTTACTGTTTCAATACAATTTTGCATTTGGTGATTTTTTTAAGAAACAATTAAAAAGTTTAATGACTTTTTTATCTGTATTTGAATATTACAAAAACAAATCGAAGCAGGGCCAACTAGTGAGGTAAATTTAAACTAATTCCAACGTTAGTTTAAATTCACCTCACTAGATAGCAGTACCTGCTAACTAAGCCACATCTGATGTTCCAAATGAGATCCCATGGTCTTAACGCATAGCTTAAAGCGTTAATCTAGGCGTTACGCAGATGTGGCCAAGACTTTAACGTGTGTGTGTTAGGCGTGCACATTGTTTTAGTGTGCGTCTGCACGTTTTCCTATTACGCACACTAAAACAATGTGTATGTGTACGCCTAACAACATTCATAGCCGACGCGCATTCGTGAGTTGCAAGAACTATAGCATTATGTTAACCCAGTGAGCAGCTGTGAATCTATACGTATATTTAATTCCTTCCAGATGCTGGTGCAGGCGCTATACGACTTCACGCCGCAGGAGGCCGGCGAGCTCGAGTTCCGGCGTGGTGACGTCATCACCGTCACCGACCGCTCTGACCAGCATTGGTGGCAGGTAAACATTTGATACCTTAAACTAAAAAGTCATTCACTAGAACAAGGGTGGCCAACCTTTTCGATACTTGGGCCAAAATTCGGAAATAGAATTTTACCCCGGGCTGCACTACCAAATTTTATGTATAGTGCGCGCCAGATAAGTCCAACTTTAAAAAAAAGATAGGCACCGCGGGCCACAAGGTAACAGACGACGGGCCGCACGTGG
Organism: Agriphila geniculea; assembly: GCA_943789525.1. NCBI lineage: Eukaryota > Metazoa > Arthropoda > Insecta > Lepidoptera > Crambidae > Agriphila > Agriphila geniculea. Next base: position 18,500,512 of record OX038874.1, read on the forward strand.
CCCGCGGGCCGCGGGTTGGCCACCCTTGCACTAGAACGTACCTATGTTGAAACATGGTAATAACCCACCGGACGCGTACGCGTGACGTGCACGAGCACATCCACGCAAGCAATTTACAGTACGAGGCAAATATCTTGAAATCGGGTGGGAGATTGCGCAGAACGCGTATTTTGGGTATGCGTAGCAGTGAGTTTAGCGGGCGGCGGGAGAGGGGCGTGCGCTATTGGTCGCTCACAAGTGCATATGCGCGAACTTTTAACCTTTTTATTCCCCACTCCGTCGAAAAAGTGTCAAGATGTTTGTCTCGTACTGTACCGTGTTTCAATTCCTTAGAATGCAACGCAGTCGCTTTTGCACGTCAACGCGTACAAGTGCGCCGGTTTTAAAATGTTTATTGATTTTAACTCTTCTACTTTGCGTTAGTGGTAAAAACAGTTAACGCTTGTAGCACACCTCCGCCGCAAAACGGTACTGACGATACCGGCGGAACCTACTGCGGAGTTTCGCGGTGGACGGAGGTGTGCTACAGGCGTCAGTTTGTGAGTCAATGTTTTACAATAATTAATTTCTCAAATTTCTTTCTTTACAATATATAATTAGTTTTCTCCGCCTATAACCTTGCTATACAAATATCATCCGAACTACGATAATTTTGTGGAGTTCTGGGAACTGTAATTATTCTCATCACCAATTCATTTAGTACTCTTTAGTAGAAGTTAAGTAAAGTCTGTCCATCCTTACTTGTCTTATATGGTAAACAATCTTCACCCAACTCTTTATTGAAATAATCATTTATAAAATACAACAAATGGTTTTCCACTCATAGATTACGAAATAAATTGTTAATAAATTAATAACAATGTCATAAAGCTACTAACATATTTTTAAATAACGATTTAAGTATAAAAGACGTATGACAACTGTCAAAAACTGTTTACTAAATAAGACAAGTAAGGATGGACAGACTTTATATAAAAATTTTTTGGCAAACTTTCTCACAATTTAACATTCTTCATGCCTTATGTTAAAAATGAAATTCCACTATCCCTCGTAAAAAAAATATGAGAAGAAATGAATCAAGTCCATCATCTTACTTTTATCAATAATTTACTAGGTATTATTGGTTCTTAATTATTACGTTAGATCATTTGATACGATGATACAACTATTACGTAATTAAAATACCGTTATCTACATTAATGAAATCAGCTGGCCGAATTGCTATGATAAATTATTCATAAATATTTTTAAACTTGGTAGCTATTCCATTAATAGAAAGTTAATGAATTAAAATCGGGTTGAATAATAAGGGTCGTAGCACTTTCGGTTACCACATTGTTTTCTCAACCGATTTTGAAATTGATGTTTGCTACTATAAGGTTTAAAATCAATTGAGTAAATGCCGCATAACGTGACTATTTTGATAAAATTATCAAGAAATCAATTTGAAATATGGTTTTATCCGTACCGCGACTGATTCATGCAATATTAATATGAAAACTTTCCTGTTTGCGTTTTACATGTTACGTTATGTTATGATGATGTACTGACAGAAAATTCTAGTTTTTTACTTTCTAAGTTGTTGTTTTATTAATCATACCAGTATTCCAGTATCATGTGTTATAAAGCTTTCGAAAGATTTGACATTTAAAATTGGATGATTAGCGAAAGCTTATGTCAATTCCATACATTTTTATAGACTCGCCACATACAAACGGAATCTGATTCGGAATTCGCGAAACGGAATATCGATAATGTAAAAAAATTTCGAACGGAAAACTACTACGTGTCTGTTGTAGGGCCATATATTTGTAAGAATTTGCTGTGTTCAGAATTATTCCGTTTCGGAATTCCGTCCGTATATGTGGCTGGCCTTAGATGGCTACAGGGCCAGGTGTCAGTTGCCGTTAGATGGCGCTCAGTTCAAAAGCTTAATGCTTTAACCGCATCTGTGGTCTAGTGGTTCGCCCACCCGTGTAAGACGCAGGTGTCCCGGGTTCGATTCCCAGGGGGGTTTTAATTTGAACTCGGTTTGGTTGTGGTAGGGCTTTCAATGCCGCCTGGCTAGCTACCACCATCTTACCTAAGACTGACGACATAACAACAATTTGAAAATAGTTGTGTTAGAGGTAAGATAGCCAGTTCCTCAGTGATGAGGATTCCGGGTGTAGTGCGCTTCCACCTTCGGCCTTATCGCCACTTAACATCAGCCCTAAGATTACGTAACTCTGTTACTAACAATCCCCGATTGAAATCGATTGAAAGCGCAGTTACATTGCTGCTTTAGTTAAGAACAAATGTGACAACTATCTTACTTAAAGCAGCAATGTATCTGCGCTTTCAATCGAGAATTGTTAGCAACAGACTTACGTAATCAACGAGCAGGTGAGGTGAAGGCGCAGAATAGATAATAAGTACTACCGTACAGAAAGGACACTCCGCCCCGCCACACAATAGGCTAGTTGACAAAATTTGGAAAATAGTTTAAAAATAAAGTTTGGCATCTATTTTACCCCAAAAATATATTTAAAAAAATAAGTCATTTTACCTATGAATTTTGCGTTTTAAGAAATGAACTCAAAATGACATCGAAAAAGGCCAAAACTGTCATGGCGTCTTGAATGACGTCACGCCTCGCGAAACATTCGTGTTTGTTTATGACCGTCAATTGTTTTTATTCGAAAACGTCGTCGTCGTCGTTATCGAAAATGACAGCAACAACAAATGTTTCGCGAGGCGTGACGTCCCGCGTCTCTGATTGGTGTTCAATGTCACGTGATTGAATGGCCAATTTTGCCGATTTTATTTTCCGTAAATATTGGTAATCTTTATTTATTTTAATGAAAAAAGAGTTTTTTTGGTTACTATTTAACATGATTAATCATTAGAAACCTTATGCTAGCCGATTTATTCTTAGTGGAAACAAGCCTATTAATTACCTCACCCCACCGGCGCCCACGGCGCGAGTTCCGTGTGCCGACCCGTGTGCTCATTCAATAGCTCGCACACAGTTGCGCGTGTCCAAAAACGTCATTGTGTAGCGTCTGTGTGGTGTGTCTAGCGCTTGTATGGAGTGCCCGGGGTGTGGTGAAGGCCGAGCATAAAAAGAACTTCTTCTTAATTTAATTTGTTTTGTCCGTGTTGCAGGGCGAAATAGCGCACAGGCGCGGGCTATTCCCCGCGTCGTACGTGACTGCCTACCACTCATAGTGGCCCCGCGCTTGCCCCCGCCCCGTGTCGCCCCGTGACGCATCCACGTACGCTCATATCACTACACTACGGACGCAACGTACGTAACACTACGGTAACATTGTTTTCATACCGCAAACGTCGAGTGACATTTACCACCTTCTTTAGTAAGGTTTACACCGAAAACTTGTGTTTTTATAAATTAATATCAATAAACAGTATAATGGATTAAATGTAAAAAAAACCTAAATTATCTTTTTAAGGGAATGGCCCATGAAATTTAAGAATTGATAATCTAACTTCTGATACTGTTCCCTTGCACGTGTATATTTTATCGTATTGGAGTTCTTAGTTCCCTTCACGGTAAAAGGTGGCGCTGAATACGAATTTGGTTGGCATTCAATAGTTTGTCGTGCTAACGATTCAACGTGCTTCTGTTTCTGTCAAGCTATTGAGGTAATATGGGAAGTTTATCGTTTTTTTTATCATTACTTATACTCTGTGAAGGAAATTGACAGCTTCATTGATAGAACACTATTTTTAAAGACATGATTTTAATATACTTGTATAATATGTCCGGTGTGAACCTTAGTACTGATTCAGTCAAATCTTGCGGCCCGCAGTTAGTTTCCTGTACACATGGTGCTTGGTTTCCTACAGTCGACGTTTCGTTCAGCAATGCGAGAGCACGCGGCCGGTCCTCAGACCGCGGGTCGATTTGCCTTAATTTATGCAATACAATGAGATGTTTTGGTAGTACAAAAATATACTTAGTGCAGTGTTGCGTTTTGGTGTTCTGTGACGAATTTATAATTGTCTTCTCTCAATTTTGTAATCGTGACAAATTGCGATGCGATGCAGCAGTCTTGTCGTTTATTACGTGCCAGAATGTTATTTGTAGTTTTTTGAAATATATGTTTAGTATAAAGGTAAAAGGGATCAAACTCAGTTTGTGCTGAATATTCCCCCCCAAGTTTTAGGTTTTTTCTTGATGTGATTTTTAAAGTATGACCATTATTTATCCTATTTTATTAGTCTATAATGCTCATTTTAAAAATATTTACCATTTACATGCTAGTTAAGTAATAGTCTTAAGTTCATTTTATACATTTCAATCTTATTTTTTATCTTCGGTATACAAATATATGTAATCTGGTACCATAGTCACGTAGGATATATAAATGTAGCGTCCTCCAAAAGCTAAGCTCTCGTTAGAATTAGGAACCGACTATCTGAGTTTGTGTTACGCACAATTTGTAATGCCCGATATTAAATATGCGTCAATTTATTTTATACAATAATGTTTTGATAGAACGGAATGTACAGCGAGGTTTTGTAACAATAAATATTATTAATATTCTTATAACATCGTGCTTGTATCGCTTTTGATGTGTTTATTTGATGATTTGTTACCTTTTTTAGTGTTTTACCAATTAATAGGCGAGTAACGAATATAAACGAAATCGTCTAAAATTAAATTTTTAATATAATGTAATGCAGATTTTTAGTAAATTCGACGATGGTAGTGTTAGGCTGCTGAATGGTAAGGTTATGTCTTAATTCCGAAGTGATTTTGTAATTCGTGGCACTCGACGGTGTCATTGTACTTAGTTAGAGTAAACCTTAGTCAAGACTTGAAATGGATAAAAACTTTGAGTGCTCGTTGATCCAATGTAGATATTTATTTTTGTTATTGTATTGTACCCAAAATTACTATATTTATGGAACATACATGATTAGAATTTTAATCGTAAATTAATCGAGAAAACTACCTTTAAGCGACGTAATAAACGTTTTAGTGCTACATTGTCACTTAACACGTGTGGATGGACAATCTATGCAGCTGTTGAAATGACAACAACACATTTTTATTATTAAAGTACATTAGTTAACATCTGTTGTACGGTGGAGAAAGGTATCAACTTTTGTTACAATGCTATCATGTTGTTAAAAACGGCCCGATAACAGGCTTAAAAAGTCTAGGGTTTAAAAGTTCATATAAGTGTAGTGGCACATAACATTATTAACTGTAAGCTGTAACTTTCGATGATATAACCATACTAACCGTTTGTGATGTCCATAATCGCGTGTAAAGGTGCCACTAAACAAATCCAAGATTTGTTAAAGCACCTCTTTAACTGTGTTGTTGTTATAAACAAGTATGCAGCATGACTACATTATATGGTTAAATAATGCAAAGGCAAACGTCGCTAGGCTCATAGAGTTGCAACGAATCGCGATTCACCTAGCATTCGAGTTCGACCTTCAAGTAGTACATCCCTTAGAACGAATGCGATTCGATTCGAACTCTGCTGCAGCCAACGTCAGCCAATTGTACCACAAAGAATAAAGTCTGTGTGATGTAAACAGAAGCGCCGCTTAGTACACTTCCGTCATTTGTTTGGATGCGCTAAGAGCTGCTACAAAACTGACTATAGCTGGGTGTCTCCCGAAATTGCTTGTCAGTCAGCGCCAAAAGGTGCACTTTCGTTTCTTCTCAGACATATAATATGAAAGTGCACATTAATGTCTTGAGATAAGGTTGATTGTCAAATGATTAGCCACTTTGGTAGCTGACTGATCGTAATGTCTGCACGGAAAACTGCGATTTGTTCCGAGCGGCTCTTCTAGTAACTTTAAACTTTGTAATATGTAGTACTGTCCAGTCCATTACGTGTTAAGGTTAAGACACATCCCGCGTATAGATATAACGTTTGTTTGTTTCCCTTCCGCAAAGCATTTAATGTGTGTATTTATAGAATAAGAAAGCAACTGTACCGCATGTTGTGATCAATTGGCCCACAATATACTGCAATACACCAATTCGATACTTACTATATACAATACATGATGTCCATAAAACTGTGCTTCTCGCTGTAGTGACAAATATGTGCATGAAGGCAAGTTTAAAAAAATCGGAAGTGCTATAATCTATAATAATCAAATATTTAAATAATTAAGTTATGATTCTCCAATATTGTGGAAGATGTATAATATTTTTTACTAATAAATTTAATATTGTACTTTGTCTTTTATTTTAAAATATCCTTAAATACCTGTGTAAAACAAAGGTTGTATAATTAGAAACAAGTGTTGATTCAACATAATAAATACTTTATTAAATATCAACATCACATTCAAAATTGTCTTAATATTTGATTTAACAATATAATGTTAAAATATACATTTTCTACTTATCTATTAGTATGTTTATTGACTACCTTTGTGACATTTGATACATACATCTATTTCATAGAGGAATGAATCACAGCTGACTTATCATCATATTTTTGGTTATTTATGATAACTTCACTATCTCTATCTTCAATAAACTCGTCTAATTTGGGGTATATTTTCTTTATTTGAAGTAGGTATAACTGTCAGAAATGATGTCTAATATACTTATTTAAATAAGTATAATTAACTATAAAGGTGAAACAGTCGTCGTGTTAACAATCTTTAACTTTTGTATATATATTTTTTGAACTATCGCTTAAGAATGTTGTCAATATAAGATCAGCTTCAAAAGTATGTTTACATTAATTTCTGATAATCTTGCTTAGGTAAAATGGCCTGTTTTTCCGAGTTCCGGATTGCACTATCTGTTGTATTGTAATTTAAAAACAGAACAGATTTTCTATGAAAATAATGTCAGGCAAGTTAATTGAAACTTTCGGGATAAGTTTCAATTAACTTGCCTGGCATTATTTTCTCTGATTATCTCTGAACCTGGCTCTAAATATTGGTGATTGTGTAAACCCATTTTTGTCGCTGATTTCAACAAACCGGTGCATTTTCTATGGCTATGTAAGTACCCTCACTTATTAGGTAAGTATGCTATAGAATTTATTGTCAACGAACATGTCATATCACTACAATAAGGATTTCAAATATAAGCGACTTGTAACATGCTAGCACCTTTGTTAATTTAACTATTTCTTTTATACATACGAGAGTACAAATATTATAATGTGTAACCGTTTATATGGAGCTTTGTACTGGTTACTTTGATTATATAAAAATAAACGCATCGTGTCATATTTTTTAGAATTGCGTTTTATTCGTTGTCTGTGCTATGGCAACCCTTTGAAGGCATTCAAACTTCAAGGTATCTCATTGTCAAATCGTTTTGAGGAAAATGATGTTACAAAATAATGCTTGAGATTCGAATTAGCTGATAAATAGATAAATATACATGTTTGGTTCCATGACACAGGTGTACATAAACCTGCTGTTTCGTGTCAAAACAATATCAATACAAAAGTGACGACAAAATTAGTTCTATTCTATCCCCCGAAAATTAAAGTTAATGTCGTAATAATATCCCTTAATTTTATGTAATATAAATAATTAAATAAAATAAAAATACCTTGCATTTCCAATAACGAAGGCGCCGGCGTTCTAGCAGGCGTAAAGTGCATTTTTAAATAATCACTAAGGAGAGGTTCCCTACTTTTATTTTAAATATGTATAATAGACTAAAAATGTCTAAGTGGTACCCCTATTTTTGCACTATAGCGACACCACGCCACGGCACCGAAAAGTGCGCTAACTGTACGCTACTATCACAAAACAATATGTGCATGCACATAGTGACGCGAAAATAAAAAAACTGTGATGAATGACTGATGACAAAACATGCTAACCGTCCATTGTTCTGCATCGTACGGAACGCAGAATCAGTTTCAGTTTGTTGCAATACGACACCGATCAGTGGACGCCTAGCCTATGAACCACACAGTGCCCATTGCAGTAGCCGGCAAACATGTTGAAATAGGGTGGGGATTGCGCAGAACGCGTATTTTTTGTATGCGTAGCGGAGGCGGCGAGAGAGGGGCGCGCGGTATTGGTCGCTCGCAAGTGCATATGCGCTAACTTATCCCCACTCCGTCGAAAGAGCGTCAAGATGTTTGCCGGAACCTTGAAATCTAAAACGTTCGCCCACCTATAGCAAGCATTATGTTCTCAAAGGCTATCCAGTTGATTAAAGCCCACGGGCCTAGCCGCATCCAAAGTGGTAGGAACCCTCGGTACAGAGACATCACTCCTTCGTTCTTCACCGATTGCTGGAAACAGTCTATCATGCCGCGATACATCTTGCCCCTGTAAGTAATTAGAAACATTAGAAATCGACTTTTGGGCGTAACGTAAGATGAAATATTGTTCCTTAGTGTTTTGTTTTGTAGTAAAAGTGAGCAAGGCTCACCCTAATGCACAATAAGAAAAAGTAATGACGACTTCTCATACAAGTGTTGACCTGTCAGATCTATAATATATTAAGGTTCTAGTTTCGCTAGCATTAAAAAAATCTATTCTTTGTAGGAATTCAGCTAGAAAAATATTTTATAGGAGAGTCTATACTGATTGGCTAATCTCATCATGACATTCCAAATACACGTGGTATAACAGCGAAATGTTACATTACAATCGAAAGGAAAAGGACTCGAGTCTGCGCGCTGACTTTGACCCCGACCTCGACCGCACAGCTGTTCGACACCTTCCGAAACGCACCGCCTATCGATCTTTTGACTATTATCTGTTGTGGCCTTGGAATGCTGTATACATAAAGTAGTGGACACGATGGTAGAATCTACGGGGTTCGGGCCTTAAGGCTCGCTTATGTAAAAACATTTGTCTCTGTCTTTCTTTACATGTAAAGAGTATGGAAAATAACCTCACTTCTGCACTTTTTCGATTTTTTTCGTTGTTTTTTCATCATTATCTTTAGCAAAATTATCTTTTTTGAAAAAAGTTATTGGAGCAACTGGTCAGTACAGTCAAGTGTATTTTGATGTAGAATTCAAACGTTTCCGCTATTATTTACGCCAAAAATATGTCCCGCGACAAGCGCTCTTTTGATGATATTCAGATTTTTTTTACAATCATTTATACGCAATTTAATACTTGTAGCTACTAGATAATCTCTTTAGCTTGTCATATTTTTTTTCTGTGGCTACAACTTTACGGTTTCTATATAAAAATATGGCCCACTCAAACCGTGTTTTCCTATCATGGACCCTTAAATAGTCTTAACTCAAAATCCTTTACAATTAATGCATGCACTGAACAATAAAAAATCTGTTGCATACACTGTCTGTATAGACGTGTCGCTGCGGTACTTACCCAATATAAGTTACTGTGATAAATATCTTCGAGCCAGTGATGGATGGATATACTGATTGTAAAATTAAAAGCGATCGTAATAGACTTTGAGTTCGACAATAAGGCTCCTTTATAAAGTGTTTATCTTATTCAAGGTGGTTTATATACATAACTGAAAATTACAGCGCCTTAGTCCAAAAAGAATAACTACCTAATATTCAGTAATGTTTAAAATATAGCCGGAGCAGTTTTGCAAGTAACAAATCATCGATTTAGGTTGCCACACTTGCGATATGGTCCATATTTACGTCTGCTTGCACTGATAAGAACATACCTATACTACTTATAGCATAGCTTGGCTGGACGCACCACCGCACCGCACCGACGCAATTTGGATGGATTTTATTGATTTCGACCACCTCCACGAGTACGTAAATAGATGCATTGTTTTGGATGTTTGATTTTAGTTAGTTTATACAAATTCAGTGTTTCGGTACCTATAGATAATCACACATTTAAGAAATAAATAAAAAAACCATTTTAGAAAGAGACGTCAAATTTTATTGATTTCACTCTGCGCCGCACACATTTACACTTTGCATAGGCTTAACTCATTCGTGTACTACAGGCAACAGCGTCGCTTAACCAGTTAGAAACAAAATTCGTGTGCGCGCGTATCGTCCATGCACGAACTAAACGTATGTTGTGACGGCTCGGCATGCAAGCGATTTTAACCTAAAGCTTTGTCCAGACTTGTATCATTTTGACGTATCAGATCACCGTATCTTTACCATACATCGCTAGTTTGGTTGGGCGTGCGTTGATATTACTTCAACGCACGCCCAACCAAACTAGCGATGTATGTTAATGATACGGTGATCTGATACGCCAAAATGGACTAGTCTGGACAAAGCTTTAGGAGTGGTTAAGTGACGCTGTTGCTTATGCTGCTATATACCTTTAGGTTTCGCGTACAGTTTATTCATTAATTCAGGTGACAGTATGAACGTTCTACGTGACCAATATTTATAATATTGGCTTCATATAAAATTGGTTCTAATGGCGATGCCTTACCAGACTAAGTATTATATAGAAGCAGCTAATATCTCGTGCGTAATTACTTAGAATTTATAGAAGACCAGAGCGGGTCTGCCGGCTAAAAAAAATGAAGTTCGTTATGAACTGCTGCGGTTTGACGGATGGATGCGATACATTGCTACTTCGTTTTGACTCAAATAAAAACTTATCAAAGAAAAGTAGCAATGTATCACATCCATCCGTCAAACCGCAGTTGCTATGAACTTCATTATTTTAGCCGGTAGAAACGCAGGCTTATCATATAAGTATTAAAAAAGAGTAACGGGTTATTCACATAAACGTCGGAAAAAGGTAGATGTTAAACATATACTTATGTTTAGTTTAAACGCGTTTAATACTTGTGTTTCTTAATGTAATAAACGGGTTATTCGCCAAAATAAATAATATGTCAAAAACTCAATTTGCTTGAAGAGTTAAGATCTGTATCTTATCAAACCTGTAAAGATCGGCATAGTTGATTGGCCATGATCGATATCGATTTTCGATTGATCCGATTGGATTGAATCGGATCAATCGACATAATAAAATAATCTAGGTTAGATGTATCTGTAATCTATTTAAGTATGTTTGGGAGGGTCACGGCCGGTTTCTGAATTGAGAAATTGAAGTTGAGCACTACTCAAATCTTACTCACCCATACAAAATTTGTACTTAAGTAGTGCTCAACTTCAATTTCTCAATTCAGAAACCGGCCGTCAATCAATCAAATTTATCATTATCATCATCAATAATCATCATCATAGCAACCACACGTCGCCCACTGCTGGGTACAGGCCTCTTCCACATCCTAGGCTTATCAGGATAACATTTCCTACCTTCCATCCGGCCCAAAGTTTATTCAAAAGCCTTGTTTTTATGCCATCATTTGACATTCCCAGCACGGCGGCTACGAACCCAGCAGAGAGCGTCGCGGCCGCGTGCAATAGCGCGTTGTCCGCCATTCCGAACTTGCGAATTAGAAAACATATCCTCCCTATCTTCCATCCGGTCCCAAAGGCTGGTTTCATGAGTCGTGTTTTCATGACATCAGCTGGCGAGCCATGCCGAACTGGCGTTTTAGAAATGTTCCTTAATAATAACATCCTTGTACCTTCCGTCCGGCCCCAAAGGCTGGTTCGTGAGTCTTGTTTTCATGAAACTAGTTGGCGTGCCCAGCACGGCGGCCACGAAACCAGCGGAAACGCGAAGGCCATGGTGTAGACTAGCGCGTGATCAGCCTTTCCGAACTCGCGCATTAGGAACGTGCTTTAGTAAAAATTATATCCTTCCTACCTTCCATCCGGCCCCAAAGGCTGGTTCATGAGTCGTGTTTTCATGACATCAGCTGGCGTGCCCAGTACGGCGGCCACAAACCCAGCGGAAAACGCCGCGGCCGTGCGCGTTGTCAGCCATGCCGAGCTGAACTCGCGTATTATAAACTTTCCTTAATAATAACATATACTCGTACCTTCCGTCCGTCCCCAAAGGCTAGTTCATGAGCCTTGTTTTCATGACATCAATTGGCGTGCCCAGCACGGCGGCCACGAAACCAACGGAAACGCGAAGGCCATGGTGTAGACTAGTGCGTGATCAGCCTATCCGAACTCGCGCATTAGGAACGTGCTTTAGTAAAAATTATATCCTTCGTACCTTCCGTCCGGCCCCAAAGGCTGGTTCATGAGTCGTGTTTTCATGACATCAGCTGGCGTGCCCAGTACGGCGGCCACGAACCCAGCGGAAAACGCCGCGGCCGCGTGCACAAGCGCGTTGTCCGCCATTCCGAACTCGCGTATTAGAAACTGCTTGGAGTAGTCGTAAGCTGCTAGGTCTCCCATGTTGACTAAGGCGGCGCGTTGTACGTTTGGTACGGCTCCTGTAAGAATGGAGACATGATTTGTATTGAGACTAGACAATCCAGTAGGTATCTCTTTTCATTTACCATTTTATTCGGCCTTAAGCTGCCTGTCCTTTGACGCGGAGCGAAGCGCGGCGGAGCGGAGAAACGAGGAAATATTATCCAATAGGATTGTGGAGCGGAGATTTTATGCAATCCTATTGGTTAATATTACCTCCTTTCTCGACAGGCAGCCTTAGTAAAAGAAAAACAATGGAGAGTAAAATTTATTCAGAGGATTAGATATTCTAGACTAGGTATACCTTCACTATTCTAGTAAGTATACGCTAACGTGACTTGCGATAGGAATCAGATGGCTGGAATATAAGTATTTATATTTACTCATCTTAGTTAATCGTTAAAAAGTTGATGTAAGTACTCGTAGGTAAGTACCATAGTTGAGTCAGACATAATATGACATCATCATTGCCAGTAAAATTATCACTTTATATCTTCTTAGTTGTCGTTGTTGCTGGTTCATGTTGCCTTCATCAGGTCCGTTAGGCATAAGGAGGCAGGTCATTAATACTATAAGGCCGCCTACGCACCGACAGATGCTTAGATTAGTGCCTAAAGCCTAGATGTAAACAAGTACAACCAATGATCGCAACCGGCCGCACTGCGCGCTAAGTGCCTCGATACATCCAGGCGAATAACTAGAATGTATCGTAAGCGTGAGGCTTACAACCAAAGACTATGAGACCAAGGCGACTATCCTAGCAACTCGCCTACTACCAGTGCGGTCACCAAGTAACCTGGATAAATCTAGGCACCTGTTGGTGCGTTCGTAGCCTAAGTTAGAAAAATGGAATGAATGAATGGAAGAATGGACAGATGATGGGGACACGATGGGTACTCCTTAAAATGACACTTTATAAATGGCAGAATGTATTTACCTCTCCAAAACCCCCTGATCCCTCCCTCAGCGTATAGAAACTTGTAGGCCTCTCTGCAGTTCGTAAACCTCAACGGCTTGCCCTGCAGCACCCTGCGACCTTCGGCTTGCATCTGGACCTTCACCAGGTCCGTTGGGGAAGCGATCAGCTGCGCCAGGGAGCCGGCAGCCAGTCCACCTGTGGAACTTCGGATTTTGTTAATGATGCTTGTTACTTTAGAAAATATTGTTATGGACAAGCGAAGTGGACAAGTTTCTAAATGCTGAGACGTGACCACGGTGCTGTGATTTTGTTACCTACATTTTGTGTTGTGCACAAGAATAACTGCTAAAATTCCGTCAGTCGATGGAAAGTGTGAGCAAGAAAGAGCATAAGTTTCATAAAAGAATTATACTGACCGAATGAATCAATATTTTTGTATCTGTAGGTTATACCTCTTTACTAATTACTTTTGCAATACAATTTTTGCGTTTTTGGTTCCAATCATGTTTTCCTATCGTTCTTAATATTTTTTAAGGGACCCATTTCTTAGTTAGGTACTTAAGAACTCAATTTCGCTAAAATCTAACCATTAACAAATGCATCCAAACAAAGACTAGTTATTCAATTTGGTCTATGATGGAGTTTTACTAAGACTATTGGGATACAAATTCCCACTAGTACAACTGGTAAGACTAACTGGGAAACGGGGTTTAGTCATCTCACCTAAAGACGACTTCGCCAGCGACAGCTTTCCATTCTCATCCTTAAAAGCGTCCCTGAACGCCTCGTAGAAGATGAGCCTGCATCCGGAATAGATCGTGTGTCTTTGGAACATTGGCATCAGGCCGGTCCACAGTTTCAGTACACCCTCCTGCTTGGCTATGCCTACCGCTGTCTTGATCATACCTTTGTTTTCCACCTGAAAAACCAGGAAGGATAATGCCAACTTTCCATCTCCCCATAGGAGCGATATTATTGCTGTGATATGCGAAAAAGTATATCGTGCAGATGGTGTCCCTCATCTCGGTATTCCAGGACAAATTTAGTCACAAAACAGTTTTTTACTAATAAGTAGATAAAACATTTTCTTTCTTCCATCTAAATATAACATTAGGATGATTTAAAAACCGGCCAAGTGCGAGTCGGACTCGCGCACGAAGGGTTCCGTCAAAAAATCACGTTTGTTGAGCCTCACTTAAATATTAAGTTAATTCTGTTTTTAGTATTTGTTGTTATAGCGCCAACAGAAATACATCATCTGTAAAAAATTCAACTGTCTAGCTATCACGGTTTATGAAATACAGCCTGATGACAGAGAGCCGGACAGAGGAGTCAGTAATAGGGTCCCGTTTTTACCTTTTGGGTACGGAACCCTAAAAATTTACAATACAAAGTAGATGTTTATTTAATGGAAAGTTATTTGTTAAGATTATTACCTTGTAGCCATGTTTAGCGGCCGCCACTTCGCTCTGTATTTGAATTCTGGTTTTCGTCAGGTCGAATGGGTAAGTGGCTGCAACAAAAAAAAATAGAATTAGAATTATATTCACCAATAAAATTGTCGACAGCGAAATACGGAAAACAACTTTAGTGCTTTAGATAATTATATGCAGTAGATTCTTTATAGTTCAGAAACACCCCGCCTAAAAGGCATCGGATTATTGGTTCGGTACCAAGGCAGGCCAGCCCCCTTCCTAACATGACCACCCAAACGCGATATGATATAGCGATTTATCACATTTAACTGTCAAAAGACAATGGATTTTGACAGCTGAGTGTTGATAAAATGCTATATCACGCGCACCGATATGTACTATACTATAGATGCGACATAGCGGGCCCGATTTTTGCGCCACGCGTTGAGGCCAACTGGCCTCAACTCATTTAGTCACTCGCCGACGCTCACCGCGATCACACGGTGTAATTGTGGCTACAAAAATGCCGTTCTGCGAGTTAAATTCGCACAAAAATCGATCCACTGCAAAGGAAAAAGATAATGGAGCGACTTATCATCGGTAAATAAACAAAACATTAACATAAACCAACCAAAACGATTTTTTATACATTATTTCTACTGACCCGACATTTTGTATGAAAATCATAGATTATGAAAAGTGAACCATACAGATTGTATACGTAGGTACTAAACTAGGATAGCTGAACTAATAGCACAGTTTTACATTATAAGTATATGATTTGATTCTATACCGCTAAGAACCGCCCTTGATGTAGGACGACACTACCGCCCCGCCGCCCGTGTAGGTACTTACGGTCAGTCAAAAATGTATAGGGCTTGTCAAGAAAGAAAAATAAATTGAATGTGATTATTTATCTTATCCCTGCTGTATTTTGCTGTCCAGGCACATCCGTGCAAAGAACAACTGTGCTCCATTGCCGCGGTAATTATACTCGCTCGAGTGGCGAGGCAGGCGAGGCAAATAACGAGTTCGAATGTATACATTACCCCTAGCACGAATATTTATCTAGAAAAAAAAAGTGCTCGATAGAGTAATTATCTATGAGAAAGGAGATTGGGAAAATTTGTATGGGAAGTGGTCTATGATCCAATAGCAACACTGGTGTTGTATTTATGTAGGAATTACCTCAACTACACCCTTGTGCAAAGTGGCATCAAAGTCTGACTCGGCAGTTTAGAGAAATAAAAATCAATACATACAGGGTGAATTTTTGAGATGGTACATTATGGGCAGGTATATTATACGTATAGTTACAGGAAAACGTTTCCAGGAGACCATCCATAACTTTTTAAGGTATTCTGAGCTGCATTCACAGATTTTGGAAAAAACTTACCGTTAGCAAAAAAAATGCTAAAATACCAAAAACATTTTTTTATGCCAATCGATCCTATTTCGTGTAGGCTCAAAAGATTCTATGGGACCATTTAAGGTATGAGTACTAGAAACGACAGAATCGCCAGAAACTTTTCCCATACATTTTGTACTGAAAAACGATAAATCAACTCGAAATATTTTTTATTGCCAAACGATCCTATTTCTTACTGTGATCAAAATACTCTTTAAGGCTTACTGAAATTTGAGTACAGAAACTGTTTTTTTAGATCTAATGTTTTAGAAGATTGTGCCTGCTTGTGAAGCCGGTGTTGTGGCTTACTGTAGTTTCTGTACTCAAATTTCAGTTGGCCTTAAAGAGCATTTTGATCACAGTAAGAAATAGGATCATTTGGCAATAAGTGCAATCGCTTTCCAAGAAGTGCAGAGCCGACTACGGTATTTAGGGTCATTATCCTCTTGCAGAATCCAGAAATCAAGCAAAAACTTATGTTTTTTTTACAAACCATTTTAGGAAAATGATTGTTCTATTCAGCCTAATATTTATTTTTGTAAGCTGCATACTAAAATTCAAAAAAATGCCGGTCACGTTATTGTCGAACACACTGTAAGTATGTTCGACCTAATCGTGTATCCTAATTATTATTATTATTACTATGGAAACATGGAAAAATATTTGCTAACCCAGATCCTTATCTAGGCAAGTAAATATATTTCCATGTTTCCATAGTAATATTTTTCCTAATAAAAAAATCTTTTCGACGATACCTAATGATTGTTATTAGTGCGGGTATTAAATGCCCATCCTCCTTTTTTTATTTTTTGGGTAAGTATTAACATTACCTAATTGAATTGCGTTTTTACTATAATTTTATGCAATATTATTAAACAAGTAGGTATATCATAATCATTATGAAGAATGTGTCGCATCTGTGTGCATGCTACTTTTTCTTTGACAACTCACGCTTGCGCTGTGCATGCGTGGCCGCCATCTTTGCGATCGCTGCGAGAATTTTGACCGTAGATTTGTCGCATCTATAGTATAGTACATATCGGTGATCACGCGATATATATTATCGTATTTCGGTGGCAGGCGCACTCCGCGCTTTAGGTATGAAGCTACAAGTAGCCGGCGGTTCCGTCCGGACGGAATAATTTCATAGAGCTAAGTTGTCAGAAAAGATAAGAGCTACACGATTGAAAGACGGGCAACTTTTAGGTGGAAAAGTATTATTGTAGGGAAGGAAGCGCTGTGCAATCTGAATTGCACTTTATTATGTTGGAGCAAGAGTCGCTATTTATTTGAATGATTTTGTGGAGTGCATCGTCTGTACTTGTACTATTATGTATTCTGTGACCGTGGTTAGACACGTGAGCGATGGTATAAGTATTATACTAGGGCGGGTCAATAAGTCCGTGACTTTCTATATTTCCCGTGACTTTACTGAAAGGATAACACTGCTCTTGTCAACAAGCATCTTTCAGTGGACTCCTATCAAAATTTGAACAAGCTGCGTCATTAAGTTTGTATTTGATAGCCATTAATAGCAGACTAAATCGTGATTTGTGGAAAAAATGGAAAAAAGTGATTTCTTGTGCCAACTTCGCGAAGTGTTTGGCGTTGTTCAACCGCAATATGGACGAGTTTTTGCACCATTTCGTAACCGTGGATGAAACGTGGATTCACCACAACACACTAGAGACCAAAAAGTAGTCAAGGCAGTGAGTTTCTCAGGGTGAATTTGGTTTGTCAGCCAATAAAGTCATGGCGACCGTTTTTTGGGATTCACGCGGTAAAATCCACATCGACTACCTTCAAAAGGGTAAAACAATCAATGGCGAATATAAAGCTAACTTAATGGATCGATTCAATGAGAATTTGAAAAAAACCCACTGCAGTTGGCCAAGAAAAAAATTTTTTTTTCCACCAGGACAATGCAAGGGTGCAAACATGTGCAGTTTCCATGGCAAAAATCCATGAATTAGGCTACGAGTTGTTCCCTCATCCACCCTATAATCCGGAGGATTTAGCCTCGAGTGACTATTTCTTGTTTCCAAACCTGAAGAAATGGCTCGGCGGAAAGAGATTTGACTCCAACGATGAAGTCACCTCACAAAAAATACCTATTTTGACAAATCTTTTTATTGGAAGGGATAAAAAAAATTGAGAAACTTTTGGAAAAAGTATAAAACCTGCGTTTCATTCAAAAAGTCACGGACTTATTGACCCGCCCTCGTATATAACACGCATAGACGCCTGAATCCATTGAGCGGAGATCCAGGAAGCTAAGGCAACGATTATCTTTTTTTTTAGTAAGCTCAAAAGCCTCGCCTCGAGCATAGACGCAAGGTTGCAAGCTTATCGGTTTTTTATCGGATATATTTCGGCGAGTGTGCAGTGGAATTGCACAACATAGTTCCGACATCTCCCTTCTTCCATCAGACAACTAGACGTACGAATCAGCGCCACCGTTTTTTGGTGGATATTTCTAAGACTAAACGTTTTGCTTTAAATTTAATCATCCGTACTGCTAGAGAGTGGAACTCCTTGCCCGAGTCTGTTTTCCGATAGGTACAATCTACTGCAAAGGCCCCTAGGTCTTCAAGTCGCGAGTGAATAGGTATCTTCTAGCCAAGAGCGTTCCTAGTCAAGCGGTTGCCTATCTATCATAAAAAAATCAGTAAATTCACCTGTTTCCGCGGCCCATGCCCCCAGCACGGCGACGACATACCGCGTGGCCACGGAGTCTGTCACCCAGGCAGGGTGGTCTGCGTTGCGTAGTATCGGCATTCTAAGGTCACCTAGTTATCATCTGGTCCATAATATCTGGGGGAAAATAAAAATTCAACGATCAGATGATACGATTTGTAGCCGCACATACTATAGAAAAGGACATTGACCATCAGCCATTTCTGATGTCCCCACTGCTGGGGCACAGGCCTTCCTTATAGGGGGATAAGGAGGATGGGCCATAAGCCACCACGCGGGCCCAATGCGGATTGGTGGGCGTTAACGACTGCAAATGCAGCCGAGACCAACGGCATAACGTGCCTTCCGAAGCACGGAGAAGCTCGAGATAATATTTTTTTGCTAAACCAATGCGCTATCGAGCTCCTCACAAGAGAGATAGAAAAGGACATACATAGTTACAAACTCAGAGCCCATTTTCCATTAGCAAGTTTTAAAAAGAAATTTAAGGAGAAAAAGTGCTGAGAAAAGGATAAAGTAAAAGTTATATTAGAGTTAACGTTCAAGCATGGTTAATTAACACTCGACTACCGACAGATATTTCAATATTATTGATAATTTAACGACAATTGTTATATAGACTTAACAGCGGATTTGGTTTATCGCAATTTTTCTCTTTCAATAAACTTTCTCATTTTATCCTCTTACACAAAAGCTCTAGTTTTAAGGGGAAAATCGCGACTAAATTGTCGAATCATGGCACGTGTTAATTAAAAAGATAAGTAAGAATTTCTAATGAGCACAGATAACCTAATACTAATAAGAGAATCCCTTATCATTTATGCTTAAGATAATAATTGCACTAACATCATAACAAGATAACTTATGGTCAAGGTAGCTACAGCAGTTTGAAAGTCATTCGTTTTGTATTTTTGGTCAAAGCCAGCAAAATTTTATATCCTTACCATGAACAAAGATGACATAAGACTGTAACAATGTTGTTACTCCATTCTTTATAATTTAACGCAAACTCTGGACTTTGACCTAGCACCTCTTGCTGATTGCATGTTTCAATTGCTTATTTACCAATACACCTAACCGTTGAGTTGTTTGCGAAATGCAATTCTTTAAATCACAGATAACACACTAGGTACCTATCTTTATAGCCTGATGATGTAGTGGGACAGACACTAACCGACTATAGATAAAATTATAGGAATCTTTATTTTTCAATTTGAAACGTTTGGCATTCAGCCAGTCATTCCACCTCTTATCCTCTCATAGCTATAGCTCAGACCATAATACTGAGAGCGATGGAATTGGCACAAATCTTTGAATACTGCAATAAATAGTACATAAACAGTAAAAAAAAAAGTTTTATCACAATATTTCTCGCCAAATAAAAATGAACTAGGTTAGTGATTTTTTTTTTTTGTATAGATAAGATAGTTCTTTACTCGTGCTCATTAATTCAACAGTACACCTAACGCAACATCAACGTCCACGAGAAAAAAGGAACACATGCGCGTACACGGCTTATCAAATTATTTTTCTTTACTTTAAATCTAACAATAAAATAAATAACTCACGAAAATCCACTAACGTGCACACAATACAACAACTGCCCTTGCAGTCTAATAATAAATTAGCGCTAACTTATTGGGCTCGTCTCGTTAACGCACCGCGTATTCAGCCTTGGGCCATTGTTGGACTAATGGACTTTGAAGCTATTTACACATTTAACTGTCTATTTACCTGAAAACAAACACCAATTTTACAGACCGTGAATTAAGAAAATTTCGTAACAAAAAAAATACAAAACGAAAATACAAGATACATCATAAAGGTATCTAACTAAGTTCAATCAATGGGTAATATAACATACATAAAAAAAGTAAAAAAAAAAGAACAAACATTCCGACGAACTGAGAACCTCCTCCTTTTTTGAAGTCGGTTAAAAATACAAATAAAATATGGTTTAAATATTCAAGTGAAAATTAGGACATCAAAAGCTTCACCACGGACGCGAATTAATGTACTTAGAGCTTTTTTATAGTAGGTACCTACATAACCTGCAGCAATGTCATTACTAAAATTATTCCAATGTCTCCACACTGCATAGCAGTAGGTGCCTAGCCTAACATTGTTTTCGAATATGTTGCCAAAAACTTCCAAAAGCCCAAGTCCGATATGGTATGATTCCTTGGAATGTCGCCAGATATGCAGAGTAATGCTTATGAAACAATGGAAATCTTCATACATTGTGAAAGGGCAGCGTCCTAGCCAAATGGCTTTCTACAATTCGAATAGATTAAAACATGTTTGGAATTGACGTAAGATGTTGTGTCGATAACCATAGACAATCGGAGCGTTTTGAAATGTCAATTAATTTTCATTCTACATATTTAAATTTTCGATGGACTTAGTTATAGTGGGGCAGTAAAGTACTTAATTATCTGCAAAGGTTTTTAATAATTTTGTAAAAGCAATAAAAAAAGTTTGAATATTTTTCTGCTTACCAGCTCAATATAAATTGTTATCCTCGAAATATTCAATATTTTACGATAAAAGTTGATACTCGATATAGTACCGTGTTTTTTAATATCATAGTTTGTTTAATATAGCGATAATATTTTCACCTTATCGATACAAAAGTTCACTTTGCGAGAAACAGCTGACAACTGACTGATATAATGATCGCACAGAAACTGCCTTTATAGACATAATAAGTAAGTTATTTATAAAGGACAAAGTGCAATAGAGGCCGATTAAAGATCATTGATTGATTTCACCTTAGATAGAAGTACTTACCTACTAAATATATTGATCAGTAATCTTAACTGATAAGAAGTACATTCTACCAGATATTTGTTATCTCTAGAGCGGTACCTTTGTGATATTTCTATACTAATATTATTATAAAGAGGAAAGATTTGTTTTTTGTATGTTTTTTTATCTTAAGCACATATAAAACTCTAAATTGATTGATTGATTGTTGGGATACGCCTAGAGCCCTAACGGCTGAAAGTAGAGACTATGGAGGGTAGAGTTTATGGAGGGTAGATATTGATTGATATTGATATAGGCTCACCTACACTACACCATGAAAGGTCATAGTGTAGGTGAGCACTAAGAAAGGATTTTGAAAAATTCACACCCTAAGGGGATAAAATAGGGGATGAAAGTTTGTATGGAAGTCCCTTAGTTTCAAAGCTAGGATGTTCAAATTGTTTAGGCTGACGATGACGATTAAAAATTATAAGGGGAAGGTGAGGGGGGGGGGGGGTCGGGGACGGGTGGGGACGGTGACGGTGATTGTAAGTGTAAGTGTAACCGAATGCGAAAGCGGAAGCGAAAGTGTAAACGTGAAGTGAGAAGTGACAAGTGTAAAAGGGAAAAAGTAAAAAAAGGAAAAAGTGAAAAGGGTAACGTGAAAAGTGAACAGTGAGAACTGGAACGAGATACAAATATCTTTGAACCCAATTCTGAGCGGGGATGGGAACGCCTTCTCCAGTATTTTAAGAATGATGATTTTCTATAATATCAACGCGAATGAAGTCGCGGGCAAAAGCTAGTTTAATATACTTACTTAATTTTATATTTTAAAATGCTAGGGAAAAATAAATTAAGCGCCCCCTGTACATCATGTATCGAAAAACCCTGTCAGACCCTGAAACAAGTGTTGCTTAAACTGGACAACTTTCTCATACATAGGTCGAAAAACGAAAAAAAAAATTATACTCCCATACAAAATGTATTGGTCAGCTGACCGACTTACTATGGAAAAGCAAAAAAATAAATTCGTTTTTTGGCCTATGTTCCTTGGACAAAGTGTTCAGTTTAAGCAACACCATCACCTGGTTTAGGATCTAACAGGGTTTTTTGATACATGATGTATAAAAAAAAATAATATTTAAAGTTTACACTTAATTTATTTACAATGTCTTTTAATTGAACTTAACAAATGAATGGCCGACTTTGACCACTTTCTTCGCACTCGATTAGTTCTAGCCATAGACTTAAAAAAAATTTCGCTACGGGAATATTAAGTTTATGGTTTTAACTGTCATATGTGGCAGAGATAGTTTCATATAAATTGTTGCATTTTTTTATTAAACCAGATGATAGTGCTATCCGGACGCAACCTGTAAATCAGACCCGTGTCTAATGGTTTTCTCTACAAGTCAACATTTTGATCCTACTCCTGTTGAGGCGAGGTAGCAGGGACCGGAAAACCCATTTATTTGATTAATCCTATTGTTAGGGAAACCATATTAAAAGGCTTCCCAAATTATATGGCTTCTCAAATGATAGGGTTTCCCTATCGATAGTATTTATTCTATCGATAGTATTTATTTGATTAAGCCTATTGTTAAGGAAACGGTATTAGAAGGCTTCCCAAATGATGGAGCTTCGCAAATGATAGGGTTTCCCTATCGAAAGTGTTTATTTGATTAAGCCTTTAGTAGGAGAACTATATTAAAAGGCTTCCCAAATGATAGGGTTTCTCTATTGATAGGGTTTCCGTATCAAATGGGTTTCTCTATCGCTAGTGTTTATTTCATTAAGCCATTGTTAGGGAAAGCGTATTAAAAGGCTTCCCAAATGATAGGGTTTCCCTATCAATAGGGTTTCCGTATCGATACGGTTTCCTTAGGGTTTCCCTATTGATAGTGTTTATTTTATTGCCAATTATTACGGAAAGCGTATTAAAAGGCTGCCCAAATGATTGGGTTTCCCTATCGATAGGTTTCCGTATCGATAGGGTTTCCGTATTGATACGGTTGCCGTATCGATAGGGTTTCCGTATTGATACGGTTGCCGTATCGATAGGGTTTCCGTATTGATAGGGTTTCCGTATCGAATGGGTTTCTCTACCGATAGTGTTTATTTCATTAAGCCAATTGTAAGGGAAAGCGTATTAAAAGGCTTCCTAAATGATAGGGTTTCCCTATCAATAGTGTTTTTAATTATGCCTATTGTTAGGGAAAGCGTTTTATAAGGCTTCCCAAATGATAGGGTTTCCCCGATATGGTTTTCGGATTCGGTAAGTGCTTACCCGAACTAACTGTTTTAATATGGTTAGCCTTTCGTTGGCGTAAGTCAACGATATGCTTACCGAATCTATAGGGTTTTTGAAAACAAGTCTATGAAATACCCAATCAAAAACCCCTTTAAGGGTAAGCGGTTCCGGTCCATGGGTGGGAGGGCGTCAAAACGTCAGTTTTAGATTTTGGTTCGGTTTTTATATTTTTAGAATCGGATAGACCCTTAGAGAATTTAATAGAACTCTCGGCGGCATTTTTTAAAAGATTGAGTGATACAATCTAACATCACGAAAATATTACTGAATTCTAAATACTTAAGTGCGCGGCGCGACATAAGCTAATACAGCTTATCTTATCTACGTAGTATTTACAACACATGAGTTATTTATTATATGCTTAAGGTAAACCAGGATGGATGTAATCGTAATAAATGTAGGTTATCTAGGTACATCATTTGATATTAAATAGAAATAGAAAAATTCTTTATTCAAATAAGCTCACATAATAAGCATTTGTAAATCGTCAATTCTTTTACCCTACCACCATGACGTCTTTTAGCTGATAATATAAATGCAATAATAGATAGAATAATGATAAATGCAGTATGAGAGAAAACTTGTAACATGCCTAACCCTTCTGTTACTGTTTGCATTCAAGTCTACGCAGGCGAAGTCGCGGGCGGTTGATAGTATAGTATAGAACAAAAACCTGACAATTTAAGCGACTTATATTAATTAGAATCCATGGGAGTTCGTGTTAAAATCTCGATCTCAACTCAACAACATTCTCCACTAAAAACCAAACTTAACTTTATAAGGTGTCGTAGTAGTAAAGCGTCATAACTCAAAAATCTCAAATTTTGCGCAACAATGCAGTTGTTATCGACAGTATAAGAAATATTATTTGTTAGTTAAGTTGAATAAACGACCTCAATATCCTAAGTACTTACATGTAGGTAAGCAACTAGCAACTAAGTAAGTGTCGTTGTTCGAATAAATTCAATAGGCATTGGTAGAAGGAAGAGATCCAAATAATATTGACCAAACGTTTCCGCCCCAGTTCCAATTATGTTGGGCACTGCACTGACATCAATAACCATCGATTAGCGATTTGGTTCTGTCTATAGTTGACTTATATGGATATCATACTTTTTCTGTCTTATTCAGAGATGTTTCACAAAACTGGGGTGCAAGACTGTTCTAACAAAACCTGGTTTGATGCTTATAAGCCAATCACAATGCACCTTTTAATCCTTAAACGGTGGGACTAAACGTTAAACTGTCACTCTGAATACGATTTGCGCTAAAACGGCGTTAGTCCGTAGTCTAACGCCATGTCAACTTTGGCCCTAGTTTAACTCTGAATAAGACAGTTTTTGTCCAAAACCTAGCGTGAGGTAGGACCTCACAATACAATAAATACCAACATTATAGGATAATGTTGGTACAATATTTTGAATATTTTTTACAGGTTTCTACTAAAGGTTTGTCGTATTTATACGTTAAATAGAGAAATTTGTTGATTTTTTTTTTTAGAAAAGAAGTACTTTGTCTAATAATTTTAAATATAAAACACAGTTCAACTCTGTAAGTAACTAGGTGCATAGGTACTTTCATTCAAAATTATTGAATGAAACTCTTTTATTTTGTGTAATAAAATAATATGTATTAAATAATAGCACGGATAATACATAAGTTTTACCTTAAGGTAAAAAAGGAGTTAGCTTAGCAAAGATGCGTTTTTAGAGGTACCCTATTCCTCAAAGCGCACCTAATATCAAACGCACCTAATGAAGCGACCTAACTATTCCTCGAAACGCACCACCATTACGCACAGTAAGTATTAAGAAAAAAAAGTTTTGACATTTTGTATTGAAACTTTTTTTTAATACCATGTTGTGGTTGTGGCAGGTGGTGGCAAAGGTATAATTTCCATTCTGCTGTTACTTTCGTACATTTTTGAAGTAGAAGAGACTTTCATTTTTCTTAAATTTTTTACGCAACCAAAAATTCTGAAACTTTTTTCTATTACTAAGGAAGCTTATTCCTACCTATAAAAAAATATTCAGCCAATTTAATTTTAATCGGACATTCCCCATTGAGTTTCAAAACTCCTTACGATATAATTTATTACGTTTCCTTTATGCTTTTCTCTATGTTTCACCGTTGGTGCGTTTCGAGAACTAAAACTATAATATTTTTAAAATTGTTTTTATTAGCGCACCTAAATGGTGCGTTTCAAGGAATAGTTGAGGTGCGTTTGAAAATGGGTGCGCTTCGAGAAATACCTCCTATTTTTAAATTACGTTATAGTGTAAGTCAAGTTAAAGAGTTTTTTTATACTAATGATCGCATGGTTGATTAATGATTACCTTAACCGCTTTGACCGGTAGGTAAGTAAGTAGGTATCTACCTATTTTCTTCTTATGTTTTAAATAAAACTTAAAATTTACTCAATATTGTAAATAGTTAGTAAATACCTACAGGTATGGAAGCTGAAGAACTTTCTTCTCGTTTTATCAGTTATCTGAAGCGAATCACAAAGTATTTCTCTCATCACCTGATGCAAGCCACATTGTAAACATTGAACTGGTTATATAAATGTCTTTATGATAATGAAGATGCGAGCGAAGTTCAAGGAAAGGGATAGAGATACATGAAAAGAGAAATGTGTGAAAGAGTGGTGATTATTTATGGTTGGCCTAAATTCACGGTGGGTAAGCCCGCGCGGCGCTAAAGAGCGCGAAGAGAGGCGAAGAGACGGGCGGCGAACGTCCGACCGACTCACATCGCTACCGAGTTGTGACTACTACTTTGTGACCTACTATAATATTCTGTTTAAGCAGTGCCTGCGATAGGGTCATTCTTCATTTATTAAGCATTTTATATAGTGTGTGTATGTGGCATCGTGTGTGACATTACATTATTAGAATGTCTAACTAATAATAGGTACATAAGTACTCAATTACTGGGTGCCGTGCGACTCAATTTATCTCTCTAGCGATAATGTCAAAATAATTCCATTATAAATCATCATAATATACCTTACTGTTAGTATTAATTATTAACCAAAGTACCTATACCTACTCTTGCTACCTACCTTAGTTCATGTGTCACGTCTATAAAATTATGTATACAGTTTAGAACTATCCCACTCTAAAAGCTATTACTTTTTGAACAAAAATCAATGACAAATGACAACTACGACAAAATAACAAGGTTCTAACTAAACCCTGCATATTTTTTGATGTGACTTTACCTCGCAACGAAACATGGCGAGAATTTTATTTTATTGTTAAACAAAATGTTTACAACAAAATTGTGTTTTCTACCATCATAATATTGTGGCATACTGGAATCACTTTTAGTCTGAAACAAATTACATAGTTATTAATTATGCAACGCAAATACAGAATAAAATAATTAGCATTTCAAAATGATAGGTTTTAAAGTAACCTTTACTTTAATTTCAATAGCGTACCTAATTGATATTTATAATGCCAAGTTTTTTGAAAGGTAAGTAGGGCTTCGTGATATTGAATCACCCTGCAAAACATCTGACGCAAAAGAAAGAACCCAATAATCTACCTAAGTATATATGTATATTAAAATCAGCTGGGCCAGGCGTCAGAGTACTATGCGGTGACGTCACTTCATTGAGTAAAGTTTTGCGAAATCTTCATTGAAAGTGATTCAGTGTAGTGTGACGTGACACTATTACGTTAATTGATATAATAATAGTAAATGAAAGTGTTGATGTGTTCTTTCTTTAAATACTTATTAACGTTCGTAGTAGGTACATTTAAATACAAACTTAAAGAAGTATCTGTTTCTTTCTTACTTAATTCAAATTATACCAAATGACTTTTTGGACGGACAAAGATTATTAGGTAAGTACCAAGCATTAATAACTTCTTCTAACTCCAGTCATTATTGCAAACCATTTGGTTTACAATTGCAACATAAGTTTAATAAAATAAAAATATAAACTTTAGACATAAGTATGTTGACATAAATAGAATTTGCTTCAAAATAACCGTTAAAACATCTCCATAGGTGTATAATTTGATTCTTTCAACAAACATCCAATAGTTTAAAATAACTCTAATATAGTTATAATATAGCCTTTTGTTTGATATCAAACCCTATTTTCAGGGAAAGCGACTTAAAGTAAAAAGAACAGTAACTTAATGTAATAGACTAACCACGTAGGTACGTAAGCCTCAAGCGTATCAAATCTACAGGCTTAACAAACCAAATGAACCGCGCTTTCTCTAAACCGAAGTTATCAAGATACTGTTGCGGTTGCCTTTCGATAGATGGCGTTACCAGTCCTAACATTACATCAGGTATAAAAATACCACAGCTCGTTCTCGGTATCTCGGTTGACCGAGCGCAGGCGGCTGGCTCGAGCACATTGTGATTATCACGAGTCACACAACTCACCGACCTTGGGGCAAAAAGGAGAATTTTAATTCCCACTGTGCGGTGTTTTTCTTGCTCAAGAATACTAATAAGGCGCATTTCGTTCTTGGAAATAACATTATACAAATTGTCTTCAAATAATGGAAATGGGACATACATAAAAATTAAACTTTTTGAGTTAGGACGTTTCAAGTTTTTTGTACATCGTGCGTAATATTAAATATATCGTTTTAGGGTTTAAGCATACCTATACACTATCTATGGGGATGAGAGTTAGGTATTATGTTTTATAGTAGCTGTCATAAAGATGATCTTTTAATATTTTAATCAATCAATCAATTGCTTATTTGGTTTTGTTTGTAGATTGATTACCTATTTGTTTGTCTATTGATAAAAGATATTTCACACCAAGATTTTTCATTTTCATTTCGATTAATTGAAAAATGAGAAAAATAACATCAGCTCGTGAGGGATTTGAACCCCCGACCACCTCTATTGATTCAACAAACGGGTGCTCTTACCGCTGAGCTAACGAGCCGATGTGCATTGCGACGAAATGTTGTATATGAAGCAAGCAGGTTGTTACTGGCTAATTAATTTTTATTTTTAATATTTCATGTTATTTTACCTACCTCCCATACAATTATCATGATAGCACAGAATGTAAGGTGGTATCAAATGATATTACCTACTTAAACAGGTGATAGTATTGCTTAAATTGAACAACTTTCTCCAAAAAAAATAGGTCAAAAACTAAAAAAATTCATACTCCCATACAAAATGTATTGGTCAGTTGACCGACTGAAAAAAAAAGTTTTTTGACCTTTGTTCCTTGGAGAAAGTTGTTAAGTTTAAGCTTAGTTTCATCTCAGAGTTTAAGCAACATTATCGCTTGTTTAATAACAATAGAAGGTACAAACATGCATGATAGTATTATTTATTCAGCTAGGTATTTCCTGATTCTCGCTGTATGCTCTAAATTAAAGTTTAGTCTTCTTATAGGTAGTTTATCATATCTTACTGAAATATGTTTAAGGTACAATACAACTGATTATTTGTTTTGTAGGACAGCAATTTGTTGCTAAGATGTTGATCTATAGAGGTTTACCTAGCCTAGATACCTGCGTATAAAATAAGTTGCAAAGCGAGCGAGACGAGTCGAAACATCTCAAAATATTTTACTTATGTAAAAAACTTATTAAGTAAATGTCAAAATAATATATTAAACTAGACCATTCAGAAAAGAAATTGAAGAACATTTTGTTGGTACTCGTGTTACCTTCGTGTTGGAAATCGTATCATCCTATTCTATACATACATATTGCGTCCCTTTTCTACTGGTTTGCAGCTCAGTCGCACACAGCAGGCAGTCGGTTCATTTATATCGGACGCACGCATGCGATGTTCGGCTCGCTCCGGGCCTCGGGCGTCCCTGACGACATAAAAAATGAAACCCAACTGTTACTTCACAACGGGCTATTCGATTTTATACTCTATGCCCTCACTCTTAAAGTACACCGAGGGGATGTGTTATCGTTACTTTTTGTTGGAACTTGGAACCCTTCGAACGCATTTACGTTACAACCCGTAACCCTGCGTTGAATCGCACCCTTTTGAAGCAACATTTTGTTAGTATTTCGACTCTGATATGAAGGGCTGCTAATGTTATCGTATCGGCGTTATCGCGCGCTTTATCGTTGTGCGTGGTTGTGCCTCTGAGTATTTCGAGTTCCACAGCTGATATGACGTGCTGAAATATATTCATGGGTACATACTATTTTTTTAAATATACAGGGTGTCTGGTAATAGCCTTATAAAGCCGAATATGGTAGATAGGGACCATCAAACTGAACAACTTTTACTATACATATTACTAATTCTGAAATCGCGAAAAAAATCTATTTTATACATTTATGTTGTACATTATGTTTCATACATTTTGATATTTTCGTTATTCATTTTTGTATGAAACAGCTGATTTTTTTTCGCGATTTCAGTTAGTCCCATATTAAAAATTGTTCAGTTTGATGGTCCCTATCTACCATATTCGGCTTTATAAGACTATTGCCAAACACCTTGTATAAGTACCTAAACTACTTATTCTTATACACTAACAAATTAATTGGCAGTTTGGATAAAATCACATAATAAGTAATTTTAATAACTTACACAATTCGTTTTCTGCTGACATGATCATCAGCCATTTTTGATGTCCCCACTGCTGGGCATAGGCCTTCTTCATGGGTGGATAAGGAGGACGGGCCATAACATAACCCACCACGCGGGCCCAATGCGGATTGATGGGTGTTAACGACTGCAAATGCACCCGGGACCAACGGCTTAACGTGCCTTCCGAAGCACGGAAAAGCTAGATATAATAAATTTTTGGTCACCCATCCCATGACCGACCCTTGCGAAAGTTGCTTAACCCCCGCAATCGCTGGGCCAGGCAGGCGCTAAACCACTGCGCCATCGAGCTCTTGCTCCTGCTGACATGACTTTATAGTTATTTTTCTCTTTAAGTATATTTTCCTTTAAGTATTTATCAGCTTGTACCTCTTAGTAATTCCCTAACATAACTTACATTGATTGTATTGTATCGAGGACTAAGCTGAGGTGTCCCGACTGGCAGACCGCATGATGCCCGTCGTCCGCAGAACGCAAAGATTGCGGAGTCGATTCCCGATCCGGGTCAAAAATCTGTTGATAAAACAAGGTGAGAGGTCAGCAGGCGATTGTAAAAGTTCAATTATTCCCGAAGTTTTAAACATTATACAAAATATTAATATTGATGGACATAGGTACCTAGGCAATGTGTAGGAAAAAAGGTAAGTACATACATATTTATTTGGAAAATAAATAATATTATCGCACCTTTCGATGAAAATTCCGGTAAATAAAAAAAAACATAGTATTTTATGAAATATGCGGTTTATTGATTTACCAGAGTTTTTATCTAAGGATGTGATATCTTTCACTAAGTACTATGGGCAACAGCGTCGCTTAACCAGTTTTCAACAAAATTCGCGTGCGCGCGTATCGCCCCTGCACGAACTAAACGTATGTGACAGCGGGCGCGGCGTGCAAGCGATTTTAACCTTAGCAGTGGTTAAGCGACGCTGTTGCCCATGGTATACCTATAGTCTGTCTAAGATAGCTTGGTGATATTGAATAAATATGTTTTATACATATTTATTTACAAAAAAAAAGTATCTGTCTTAGTAGGCTTCCAGAATCTTCAGCAATTTTTACAACGATTTGGTGGCAATCAAGCTCTTCTAAGACGGAATTTACAAAAAAATATCTGTCAAAACCACCAAACTATCTTGGACAGTCTACTTTCTTAGTAAATTAAGTACCTAATTTACTAGCGGGAGGTACTTTCTTAGCAAATTAAGTACCTAATTTACTAGCGGGGTGACTGGAAATAATAAAGGATACTTAAATACTAAACCCGGCAGCGGTTTATTTTGTTGGCGACAAAAAACCTTAACGAGCGACAAACTGTGGATAATAAAAAAAATACGTAAAACGAGCAACTACATGTGGGAGATAAATAATTTAAGTTAACAGTGAAAATTCTTAATGAGTGACAAAAATACTGAGTGGGCAACTATTATACTAAGTACGTAACTAACTATATAACTGATAGCTGCCCAACATGGAATTTTTGTCATCACGATTACTTAGTTTAAGAGTCGCCTTTTTTTAAATAAATTATATGCCAATTTTTTTATGTTTCGTGTGCCCTAAGGTTGTCGCCCAAACAGAAATTTGTCCGCCCGTTTTGAATAACTATTATTCAATTTGTATTTTAAATTACCCATTTACAATATTTCTAGTCGCCCAAAGTCCGTCGAGTATTTCAGTACGCAATATTCAGTATGTTTGATACCCAAAATGAGAATTCATTGTTACTTGATTGAATACTACCCTTTACTAGTAAGTACGACAAACGGCGTGCAACGTGAAAAGTATTTCAATTCAATTCTTCAATTAGGTACTATTTTTAACTTCTTAGTGTTCCAAAGATTTGAGGTACTAAATCATAAAGATTGCTTGCTTGATATAAAGGTTTTTCTATAAAGGAAACAAAAAACAGCTCGTGAGGGATTTGAACCCCCGACCACCTCTATTACAAGTAAACGAGTGCTCTTACCACTGAGCTAACGAGCCGATATTCTAATTGCTAAAATTTTTGATCAATTGCAGATTTACCTACGTCTATATTTTGATTATTTATTATCAATTTAATCCTAATCTTATCCATTGATTTTCAGGACGGATTTTATAACCGTTTAGTCATTCTGATCGTGAACAATTAAGGAACACTACAAACACAAGTTTTATTTTTTGCTACTTCTACTACCTTCACTAATAAATAATAAGAAAACAACAATTCAAAAATCCTTTTTAATTTTTTCAACGCAAGTTAACCAAAAATTAATCTAACTTAAGTACCTAGATACCTACTTACTTAGGTCATTTATTGTGTTTAGGCCTCAGATCTTAAATATGATTGAGACATTTCAATATTTGGCCGTATAAAAACGTAGCTTTCCTTTATTTTAAAGAACAATCTAATTTTGAAAAAAAAAGTTCTTGAAGCTTAACTATGATAAAGAACAATGTTATAATCACCGTAAATTGCTAATGCGCTGACTGAAACCTTGTCACATTACATTAACATCTACAATGACGTCATCCGCAACTAAAAATGACATGTATTACACGAAAATTCAATTAGAATCTATTAGAATTTGATATTTTATTTTTTATTGTTAATTAGATAAGTTTTTCCTTTTTTAGGTTAAAAAAATTGCCCCAAGGCGCAGCAATTTGCGGAGATAGTACTGTAGCACATGACATCCCGAAGAGTTCTCGTACTTCTCGTGATGTCGTGAACAAAACGTTAAGTAGTACTTATGTACTTTACTTGGGTAAATTCCAAGGACATCCCCTACCCTACCCTGTATGCCAAAAAATAAAAAGGAATTTCCAGAGACCTGAAAAAACAATACTGCGCCGCCGTTCACTGAACTTAGTGGTGCCGTTATGTTTTTATCTTAGAAATAAAAATCTAGTTAGACTATCTAGCTAGATCCTGTTTGACATGACTTATACAAAATTGGATTTTTTTTCCCATGTATAATATTTATTTAAGTTTCATTCAAGTTTAGAAGAATGACAGGCCTAGTATAGGTAACGACATTCTATAGTAGTTTCTGCCAGTCAACTGTTGCACATAAGTAGTAAATTATTTCTGTAGTGTCATTTCAACAAAATATGGCTACTTATTATTTAAACAATTGAAAAATTTACTCAAGATTTTAAGGTGAAATTAATTCGCCGATATTATCAGATTTAAAAAAATATTTTTTAATTAATTTTCCAATAGAAAGTACTTAAAGCAAGCAATGTTGCAAACTCAAGTAAGTTAGTACTTATTGTATCTATATTTGTCATGTAATTTTGTCAATTAATTAAGTAGAGCATCGGATTCCGTGATAAAACAAATATATTGGTAAAGGGAGAGTAGAGCACATGGCGATCTATCAAAACAACAAAGCCGATTGGTTTGGTGACGTTCCACCCCGGTGATATGTACGTCCTACTACCTAAATGCCTTATGTACACCGCTAGTTACTACTTCATGACTACTCCGAGCTCAGTGTGTACTGCAATGCAACGGAAAATATGCGTGTTTACCAAAGTCGTTTCGGTAGAACGGTGTCGTGTGTTGCGTCACGTTTTAAGGAAATTGATAATGCTCCGAGGTCGACGTGACTATCATAAAAGTGATTTTAGTGTTAATTTGTGTTGTATTTCCATTCTCAACTATCATTATTCCAGTGAAGTGAAGTGATATTGGAATAACATGGATTTATTTTTTTGCATCCTGTTATTCCTAGTGGGTGGAGGCCAGACAAATGTCCGACGCCACGACTCAATGTGCGACCGATATAACCTTGCGTTAGCGAGTGAGTACATTTTTTGTTTTGTAACTAGTCCTAAAACTGAGCCAAATGCTCTGCAAAAAGGTTCAACTCTATTGAAATTTTATTTAGGTCAATATTTTCTAGAATTATATCAAAATAATGTAAAAAATTCAAGAGATTAAAACACATTTCGAATAATAATATTGAACGTCACTGCGAGGTTCAGTCAACAAGATGGCGGCGAGTGGGGAGAGTGCGGCCAGTTGGCCAGGTGCTGCCGCCGCGTCGAGTTCGGCGCTATAGCTAAACTAATACGCAGCGCAGTGTTGTACATTTAGAACATTCACAATGGCTACCGCGAAAGACACGTCCACTTTCTTTATGGAGGCAGATGCAAAAGAATTTGACAGTGTTTTGCAGTTATATCCACAGGCGATTAAACTGAAGGCTGAACAGAAGACAAAGAAACCAGAGGAGCTCATAAAATTGGACAATTGGTAAGTACGAACGTCTTTGAATGGAGAAAATGCGGCCGTGGCGTGTCAATGAACTTGTATTGTGTGTGTATCCGTGCAAACTGATTTGATAGCTACCTCCCTCGCGGACTGCATCTCTAGTCCGCGAGTGCTCATTAAAATCACTGCGTCACGTGGGATCGATGTCAAATTGACACAATCGTTTTTCCGTTTTCCTGAAGCCAGTGTGGGGGAAAATATCACCGCGCTCAGGCGTTATAAAATGGTGGCTGTCCTACGTTTCATGGCTCGTTTTAATGCATTTACGTACATGTTTGAGCTGATTCCCTGCATTTAATACGCAGGTTTCTTAACTAAATTACAAACTCGATAATGAATACGACATGTTATTGTATTTTTAACTGCTTTGGTTGATAATACAATGCTTTGTTGAGTCCGCGAGCCGCGAGTCACATCCGCTCAAAATGGTGACTTGCCTTTTAGCTTTGCTATAAGTTTTATAAAATTATGAACAGTAACTTTGATTTATATTTCTCTTTATAAGACATTATTATTGCCAATCAAGCTTTTGAAACATTTTTGGGATAATAAAGGCAATTTTATATAATAGCGAATGAGTCATCGCCTGGGAACACTTTAGGTCGCCTACTTTTAGAACATTTTAAAATACATACCTAGGTACTTAAATACTTTTTTAGCTTTATTTACTCATGATAAAATTATAAAATTTATTGTTTAACATTAGGCACAGGTAGGTATAATTTAATTGCAAAATAAAAATTAAAAGTTGACTAGATAATAAAAAGAAAGCCACGCAAGAATTTTTTAGTTGTGTGATAGTTTAGTTAGACTAACATGTTAATTAAGTACTTATAAGTAGTAGGTAGTTAAATAAAATTACCAAAAAGTAAAATTTAGGTGGGTGGTTTAGTAAGTAAGGTACTTAAGTAGATTTTTTCACTTAATTAAATAAATAAAAAAACATTTAAGTACCTACATAAGTACTTAAGTATATTAGAAAATCAGTTAGGTACTTACATGAATGAACTATAGAGAATTTAATTAATACGAAGATAAATAAATATGAATCGGCAAAATATATTATTAAAATAAGATAGATATAAAGATAAAAATTTTAAACAAGCTTTCAACAAAAAATCAAATTGCTGAATACAGCATTGTTTTTATTGGTACTTAGGAATAAGCTCTTTTATTAATACTTATAAGTAATTAAAAAAATAGAATTTTTGGTTACATGGAAAATAAAAAATACTTTATTTCGTAAAACGCACTAAACAGCAGAATGGAAAATATTTCCTTGCTATTTAGTGTAGGAAATGAAGGTAATGGACCCCTACAGTAAATCCTCAGTATAGAAGAAACTTTACAGTATGATAAAGTAGGTACTTATCATAAATGAAACACATTTTTTAAATTATCCAAATCGTTTTTTTTTATATTTGTACAGTCAGCAAAGTTATGACCTTAACAGTTTGAAAATAAATCGCTTGTAAGGATGGAACTAAAAGTTCGTCTTTACCTGCCTCCTTTGTTTTTATACAAAAGATGCTTTTGTGACTTTTGGGTAAATGCAAGACAATACAGACTACTCAATCTAGAAATGAACCTTAAGGTGTTCAGCTCATAGCTTTGCTGACAGTACATAGGTTTTGGTTCATACTATATTACATCCCTGCAAAGTTTCATCGACTGAGGATTTAATGTTGGGGTCTGCATACAAAACATCGTTTCATTTCCTACACTAAAATTTATACATAGACGCCAAGTGCTACTTTTCAAATGTGGAGTTAGGAATAATAAGCTAGTGTTGCTTAAAAAAATAATTACCGTGTAAATACACAATTTATTAAAAATACAAGCTGAAGCTCCCCTCGCAAAATATCAATTGTTATTTATAAACACAATAACTCAGTGTCAAATAATTGTTTGCAGTTTTGGTGGTGAAAAAAACTAAAAACGCCGTAGTTTTGTTTTTCGTCTAGAAAAACTACAATAAATTATCTGTCATTAAGTTTATGTGTTTTTAAATAACAATAATTGATATTTTGCGAGGGGACCATCAGCTTGGATTTATAATAAACTGTGAATTTACACGTATAGGTACTTAGATAATTATTTTTTGCGGGAGTGGCGCTAGTCGCCTTATAAAAGGGCTTTTTCCTACCAATAAAAAAGTATTAAGTCAATTTGTTTTTTTTTTAAGATGATCCCCATTAAATACATTCGAAGTTCAATAATCCTATATTTTATTAACCACAATCAATAGGATTTTTGGGAAATAATAATAATAACAACCTTTTCAGGGTTTCGTACCCAAAGGGTAAAAACGGTTCCCTATTACTAAATGTCCACCACGGTAAAGAACACTGTCTGTCTGTCGCTCTGTCACTCTATCTCACGAACAGTGATAGATAGTTGAAATTTTCACAGATAATGTATTTCTGTTGCCGCTATGACAACAAATACTAAAATCAGAATAAAATAAATATTTAAGGGGATGCCATACAACAAACGTGATTTTTTGGCCGTTTTTGCTCGATATTAATAATGACAAGTCTAGCAACTCAGATGGAGGACGTTTACCTTAAAAAAGGTCTCAAATTCACATTCATTGGTTGATTATTTAGTACCTAAGTACAGTAGGTATAATGTATACTTAGGTACCTATGGATTTTTATAGTACCTATAGAATTTATTTAGTTGTATTTGATTTTGATTATTTATATTTTGAAGAAATTGTTTTTAGGGTTCCGTACCCAAAGGGTAAAAACGGGACCCTATTACTGAGACTCTGCTGTCCGTCTGTCTGTCACCAGGCTGTATCTCATGAACCGTGATAGCTAGACAGTTGAAATTTTAATAGATGATGTATTTCTGTTGCCGCTATAACAATAAATACTAAAAACAGAATAAAATAAAATATTTAAGGGGGGCTCCCATACAACAAACGTGGTTTTTTTTGCCGTTTTTTGCTCAATATTATTAACGACAACAGGTAGACAGTTAAAATTTTCACAGATGATGTATTTCTGTTGCCGCTATAACAATAAATACTAAAAACATAATAAAATACATATTTAAGGGGGGCTCCCATACAACAAACGTGTTTTTTGCCGTTTTTTGGTACGGAACCCTTCATGCGCGAGTCCGACTCGCACTTGGCCAGTTTTTTTAATAAAAGCACGCTCAAAGCTCTCTAATATTTTTGCTCTTTGAACATTTTACTTACCTACTTAATTTTTCAATAGACAAGTAATTTACCAGGAAATGTCGTATTTTGAGCACATGTACTTATGTTATGCCTACTTTGATAAAAAGGTGCACATAGTTAGGTACATAATCGTCACGTCACTCTTGTGATGTATTCAGCAGATGGTTTTAGAACATGTGGTACTTTACTAGTCTAATTTTATCTTCTTTATTATCACTTGTCGCTTAACCACACTGGCAATAGGTTTAACTTTTAAGTATTTCACATATAATTTAAAAATGTTGTTTTTCCGAGTACGTTTATTGATATTTAGATTGTGCAGTATCTGGGAATAGCGGTTCGTAGAGAACTGACTCGCTCAATCTGAAGTAGCTAAAATATTACGATAGGGAACGACAGGTAACTGGCATATTAAAGAAAAAAAAAACCGGCAAAGTGCGAGTCGGACTCGCGCACGAAGGGTTCCGTACAAAAAAACGGCAAAAAAAAAAACACGTTTTTTGTATGGAGGCCCCACTTAAATATTTATTTTATTCTATTTTTAGTATTTTTTGTTATAGCGGCAACAGAAATACATCATCTGTGAAAATTTCAACTGTCTAGCTATCACGGTTCATGAGATACAGCCTGGTGACAGAGAGACAGACGGACAGCGGAGTCTTTGTAATAGGGTCCCGTTTTTACCCTTTGGGTACGGGACCCTAAAAAAAACCGGCCAAGTGCGTGTCGGGCCACGCGCCGTAGGGTTCCGTAGTTACCTTATACCATACCATATTTAATGCAACCTATCATTTTTCGTCTGCAAAAATAACTTTGTTTTTCACAGTGTTGGTATGAATGACAAAGTTATATTTGCGGTTTTGGAAAATATGATATATCTCGAAAACTAATTACTATATCTCGTTCAAACCAATTTTGGTTAAAAGTGTTTATTAATATCTACAGCATATATTTTTTTTAGATTTTACACTCTCTTATTTCAAAAGTTAAAGGGGGGGGGGACACACATTTTACCACTTTGGCGGTGTATATCTTTCAAACGGTTGACTTTGAGAAAAAATTGTCTTAGAAACCTCAATGTCATTTTTAAAGACCTATCTATAGACACCCAACACGTGTTGGTTTAAAGAAAAAAATTTTTTTCAGATTCAGTTCCATGTATGGGGAGCCCCCCCTTAATCTTTTATTTTTCTTATTTTTGTATTAAATTCGTTAAGCGGTTAACAGAATACATCTACCTACCAAGTTTCAACTGTGTAGTCTTAATACTTTCGGAATAAAGTGGCTGTGACATACGGACAGACAGACAGACAGACAGACAGACAGACGGACAGACGGACAGACAGACAGACAGACATGACGAATCTATAAGGGTTCCGTTTTTTGCCATTTAGGCTACGGAACCCTAAAAACGTGGTAAAATTAGCGCTTATCCATACTATTACTTCCATTCCATATTAATAATTTTTATTGCGAGCGAAGGTGACTCTGTCGATTTATTTGTAACGTTTTCAAGCAAAACTGCTTTACCAATTTTGATGAATTTTAGTTTAGAAACAGAATGCGGCTTGAAGAAGGACAGGCTACTATTATTTCAGGAATTCCCTAGGAAAGTGAATTTATCTTGGAAGAAGTTACTTAATTTGTTTTTCTTTTCTTTTTTACAGGTACCAGAATGAATTACCAAAGAAGATCAAGGCGAGAGGCAAAGATGCCCACATGATACATGAAGAGCTTGTGCAGCTGATGAAATGGAAACAAGCGGTACGTAAGCGTTTATAAACTCGCTCTCAACACATTTGAACACTGACAGACATTGATAAATCACATTATTAGTGCCGTATTTCATTCGAGAACAATATTGTTATAAGTATTTTGAGATTGGAACATGTTCGAGTCAAAAAAATCGGACAAGCATTAAACACAACAGCTTGGACGAGCACAACAGACCTCTCAGTAGTTTTAAGTTCCGTTACAGCTAATTTCGGAAGTGTTGCAGAAATTATAATACTTATGCTGTTAAATAAAGTATAATACTTATGCGGTAAAATAAGCTATACGCAGCGAAGTAAAATCTATGGAACAAGCATTGCGCTCAAAAAATGGCACCACATGAAAAGTACAACTAAGTGGATGGAGCTAAGAATGCTGGCATTTAATTATGCAGCACAAAGCGTCTGAGCACTGGTTGCTTATTAGCGACCATAATTTGTATAGTCATAGATATTTTATTACTTAAACGAAAAAACATGATACGTTATTTCCGCATATTTTACTGCCTTTTACACCATTTGACTACACAGGATGTCATTTCTAATAAACTTTATCTTTCTCCCTTTTTTCAACAATACAAACTGCAATTATTGTAAAGAACGTTAACGTCACTCACCGGGTGTGTGGCTGGCCCGACTAAAGCTGAGCGGGTTGTACTTTTTCGGCCCCGTGGTGCCATTTTTAAGCAATATTTGTTGGCAATTACACTTCCATAGAATTTAGTTCGTTGACTTTACGTCACGAATAAGTAACTAGGTATCTAACTTCAAATCTTTCTCGTTACAGAGAGGGAGATTTTATCCACAGTTATCATATCTTATAAAAGTAAACACACCGAGAGCAGTAATGGCAGAGACGAAGAAAGCTTTCCGTAAACTGCCTAACATAGAATCAGCTATGACAGCACTTAGCAATCTGAAGGGAGTAGGGACAGCTACGGCGTCCGCACTCCTCGCCGCCGCCAGCCCTGAAATTGCGCCCTTCATGGCCGACGAATGCCTACAAGCCATCCCTGAAATGGAAGGGAGCGACTACACTGCCAAGGAATACCTCAATTTTGTAAAACATATAAGGACCGTCTGTGATAGGTTAAATAAGGTGAGTATTAATTAGACACTAGATATTATCTATGCCAATCAGCAATTCAGCACTTCGAAAAAAAACCATACTATTCTTTCGTGAAATGTACTAGCACATTGGGCTACCGAATTTTTGAAATTTTATTAATTAGACACTCGATTTTACCGATGATAATCTGCACATCGAAAAAATCCTCACTATTCTTTTGTGAAGTGATACTAGCACATTAAGCTACCGAAGTTTTGAAATATTATTTTTTAGACAATTTTTTTCAATGCCAATCTGCACACAGAAAAAAATCCATACTAAGTAATATTTCCTGAAATAATACTAGCACATTGGGCTACCGAATTTTTTAAATTTTATCAATTAGACACTAGATTTTACCAATGCTAATCTGCACATCGAATAAAAATCCAAACTATTCTTTCTTGAAATGTACTAGCACATTGGGCTATACTGAATTTTTGAAATTTTATTAATTAGACACAAAACTGTACCAATGCCAATCTGCACATCGAAAAAAATACTATTCTTTCGTGAAATGATACTAACACATTTGGGCTATCGAATTCAGGACTTTAGCTTTGGAATTGTACTCCTCTAACTAATCTAACACAAAGTCTTAAAATGCAAATTATTTTAATTAATTTTCTTCTTTTTAGGAACAAAACGGTTGTGGCAAGAAATGGTCACCTCACATGGTGGAACTCGCGTTATGGACCCACAACATAGTGTCAGACTTGCAACCGCAGTTGCTGGGCAAAGAGCCCACCATTACCGCGCAACCGACCAATGGGGGATCACCGCTGCCCAGCGACGAAAGCAACCTAGAGCCACCGTCGACGAACGGAAACGGTAAGACAACAAACTTTCTTTTTATAGCATAAATTGGGCAGTACAATGGATAAGTGCAAGTGTCTGAACACCTTAATAAAATGGACGAAGACATTTTTTCGTCGTACAATTTTTTTTTACCATTTATACAAGATGTTTGGTAAAAGCCGAATATGGTAGATAGGAACCATCAAACTGAACAACTTTTACCAACTCCTCCAAATGGGACCAACTCTGAAATCACGAAAAAAAAATCTGCTGTTAGGTACATACATTTTGATATTTTCGTTATTAATTTTTGTATGAAACAGCTGATTCTTTTTTCGCGATTTCAGAGTTGGTCCCATAGTAAAAGTTGTTCAGTTTGATGGTCCCTATCTACCATATTCGGATTTATAAGGCTTTTACCAAACACCTTGTGTATCCAGTTTCCTCAATTATTTTATACCTGGATATGGATTATATGCGAACTAACTACTAACTTAAAATCAAAAGCTTGTGTGACGGATTATGGAAGAGCTCCAATTAAACCGTGTAAAAGTAAAACAGGACATATTTTTTTCGTACAAATCTAATGTATGTAATATGCAATCGCATCACAATCGGCGAATTCGGCTAATAATATAACTAACCTGACCTAACACGGTTTAAAAATAGACTTGCTGATAACGACGTGTTTCTCTATTTTTGATTTCTATTTCGGTAACGGAAGGCATACTATCGCACGATTTCGTTGTAACAGAAATACATACACAATACCACGTGGACAGACGGGAAAAGGTTGAGGAGGGGGGAGGGGCGTAGTTGTTTGTTTACAAACAAACTCAACTTCGGGCATTTCACACTCGCACGGTTAGGATATTCGTGATAGGAAACTTGTCGCAGCTGACCTAACATAGCTCGCAATAACTACAATTAGATTAAAAACTCTACAGATCAAATGAAAATGCCTTACAAAAGAAAAGTAAAATACAACCATTAACATAAATAAAAAATAGCACATGTTTTACACAAGTCATTTTGAACACATTGAGCTATTATTTTGAACATAAAATATATGTAAGTATGTAGATTTAAACCTCTGGAGATCAAATGAAAGTGCTTTTTCAAAAGAATACAACCAAAAACATAAATAAAAAAATAGCACATGTTTTACACAAATAATTAACATTATTCTTTTGGCAACAAAATTATTTCTTAATCAAATCAATGAAAGGTAATTTGTATTTACCGTAAAAAACCCACGTTATTAACAAAACAATATACGAACGACAAGAAAGCACGCGCTATCTCGATTGTTTTGTTGATCGCGCACATCTATCAGATAACAATGACAACATCTCTTAGTACTTTGGATTTGGACCCCGTGTTTCGTTTTGAAACAATTTCTATTTTTATCAAAGCATTTTCACTTTCAGCACAACCTCAAAATAAAGGCTGAAAGGGGATACGTTACCTCTCATTTAAAATTATTGTATTTGCCAGGTAGGGCTCGGGTGGGGCTACCTGTAATGTGAGACAGGGCTTAGTTTTGGTAACATAAAAACAAACTGATGCAATTAAATTACAGTCCAGTAATTACAGTTAAATGATTATTTATGAAGGCAAATTATTGATGAAAATGACAACAACGGATAATTAAAGCTTCATGTTAGTGAATTCACATTAATGACAAAAAGGAAACTTAGTAAGGAAAATATCACTTTAACAACATTTATTGCTAATGTTATTTTCGATCATGCAGGTAATTCATGGAATAAACATTAAGTCGTATTGACAGTAAAACTTTTGAATATAAATTAAATATTTGGGTAAACAACACAAATACTATGAGTAATATAGTATAGTTAGCGCAAGAAAGGAAATGTGTAGTGTAATAGTTGATAAAACGTAGAATAACACTGCATCCGTTTAGTTTTGACATTTGGGATATTGTTGAATCAAATATCAACTCGTCCTCTGCTCATTAGTACAATCAACCGCACGTCAAGATAAAAAAATGCCAAATTCTTCAATTTATTTTGATAGGGTTCAAAATAAATTGAAGAATTTGGCATGTCTGTATTTGATTAAAACTATTCAAATCTGATTATCCTGCTGTAGTAGTAGCTCAGCATACATATAATTATCTCCTAAGTTAAATTAGAGGTACCTATGACAAGGTCTTCAATCAACAATATTGGTCGACATGCTCTTAGATTATTTATATGTCTAGATAGAGTCTTAGGCTTTTGACGTATTAAACAAAACAGGCCAACTTTTTTAAAGTGGTGTGCATTTTTAGCATCATCGCGTCCAAAGAGTATTGTAATAAAAACTATGGCCGGCTCACACTACTGACAATGTGTGCGTTTTGGTCACCCAACTGTTGGGTGATATTTTTTTCGACGCTGTCGTAGCTTCGACTGTCTATCTTGACATATAAATAATCTAAGGACATGCTATCCGCCTTATGAGATGCATAAAAGTACATATAAGTAAGTATAAGTATTTTGATATCGGTACAGTATGCGCAAAATAACTTGGCGGGTCGGAAGTTAACTGCAAGTGATATTTTGCGCAGGGTAATGTCGAGTTCCATAGTTCCGAGTGCTTCCGCCCACACCCCGCCCCCTCGCACGCCTGTATTTGTCTACTGCGCAGCGTTTCGCACGAAGTTCAGAGTCGCCAAGTTATTTTGCGCATACTGTACTTTGTAGTAAAAATAATAATAAAATATAAAATTGAAAAAGACAATTAGAGTATATTTAAAATTCATCATAATCAGAGCCCACACTTACTGCAAGACCTCGCCCGTGGAAGGATATTGCCATAATCTTCACACGTAGCAAAGATTTAAAATCTCAATATTAAAGCTGACCATACAGACGGAATCCCGATTCGAAATTCCGAATGGAATATCGATCATGTATGAAAGTTCCGTACGGAAAAATCCCGCATGTGTGTGGTAGATTTGTATGGATTAGCTGCGTTCGGAATTACGTATGTAGGGAAGTCTGTATGTGGTCAGCCTTAGTGTCCAGACACACTATGCCGAAGTTACGCGACCGAAGTTCGGCGACAACACTTTTATTATGAAAAAAAAACGCAA
Source organism: Agriphila geniculea (assembly GCA_943789525.1). NCBI lineage: Eukaryota > Metazoa > Arthropoda > Insecta > Lepidoptera > Crambidae > Agriphila > Agriphila geniculea. The sequence continues at coordinate 18,545,051 of OX038874.1, forward strand.
CTTAATTTCGGTATAATGTGTCGTAAGTAATTCAAGTAGCATAGCGTAATCATGCCGAACTTCGGTCGCGTAACTTCGGCATAGTGTGTCTAGTCACTTACTCGTATTAACAGTACAGCTCGCGCAACATAACTTGAACCAAACCATAGACAATGAGGCCTGCTCAGTAGCAATTTTCAGTACAAAAATTGTAGTGTGCAGGTCACGTGGTACTAAAAATCGGTTCAATTAGTTGGTACCATTTAACAATTCTATCTCTGTTGTCACAGGTAAACTAGCAGATTCAGTGAACGAGGACACAACCACGTCGTGCACGGAGGACTCAATGGACGCGAAGGCCGCCTCCCCCGCCACCCCCGCTACCCCTGCTACCCCCGCCTCACCCTCCGACAACTCAGACTCCGCCGTCAGCACGCCCAGCGCCAAAAGGTATGTTGGAATTAGTGTCTGACCGAAACTGGAATTCCAGCCGAAACCAAAACCGAAACTGAACTTTCGGCCCTGACCTCCTAGCCAAAGTAACATTTGCAAATCTTTGTTATCGCTTCGCTTTCGAAACAGGTATGGTATTGACATAAGGTTTCGTTAACTATCGAATTTTAAAACGTCAAATCCATGCATTTTTTTTTTGTTTTTTACACATAAATGGTTGGTGGTAGGATTTGTTTTAAGGCCGCTAGCGGTGGACGGATAATTAGAAACACTAGTCGATTTTCATACATATACACATTAAATACACACATTCATAATATACATTAAAATACGTAAGACCTTAACACGATCGCGCCGATCCACGCCGGCTGGCGAACTCCGCAGTTAGCCGATTGACACGTGACAATTCACGAAAACCTAGTTTCGGCTGAGCCGAAAGTTTCCGCTAATATTTGGCCGAAACCGAAACTGTGGCCAAAACTGTTTTTTTTTTTGCCGAAACCGAAAGTTCGGTCGGTCACAATGGAATCAGGAGCTCTACCGCTTCAATTGCTATTGCAATCGCTTTCATTTGAAAGATGGATGTGACACATTGCTACTTTGGTAAGTTTTTATTTGTGCCAATAACATGCAGTAATGTATCACATCCATCTGTCAAATTAAAGTAATAGCGATAGCAATTGAAGTTAGGTGGTAGGGTAGCAGGTTTATGCAGCTTCGGAAAGAGCAATAATCATGACGATATACTCCACCAATGTCTAAAAATACATTAAGGAAGGGTGATGAATGACCAAGTAATAGCCTCATGAAAAGGACTCCGATTAGCTAAAATAGTTTCAACAATCAATTCAACAACCTGCTACTGCAAAAGAGAAATGAAAAGAACGGGCTCTTTCTTAGTTATAGAAACTTGGTATTATAATTTCTAAACTTATCTCGGGTCTTTACCAAAGCGTTCGACTGAGTAGATCTCAATAATAACTCTTACGCTCTCCTAATAAAGCATTGTTGGATCGGATTTACTAATAGCAGGCGGTCATTTCAATTGAAATTTTAAATTCGAATGATAGCAGTTTAAAATATAAAATGGAAGTACCGCAAGGTTCTATTCTTGGTCCTTTCATGTTTAGCTAATATCAAACTATTGTTGTTTACAGACCGCTAGAAGAAGCGAGTTCAGCGGAAGAAAACTCACTGGGAGACTCGTCGGACGTGCCGGCGCCACCTGTTGCAAAGAAACTTAGAGAAGCCACACACTGACACACGCGTACCCCACCAAGCATCCCTCGTGCGCCTATAAATAGCTTTCTAGACTAAAATATTGTACCTAGGTAATTTATTTTTCAATTCCGTTTAATTTTAAACTTAGCCTTAAGTTTTAAGAGTACCGGTCGGTTTTGTAAGTTTTATAGGGTATTAATTAATTAATATTTCGGATGCGTTTCGATGGACTTACACCGGGCGCTCTACGAAAGTATGAGATTGTACAATATTTCAATGTGAGTGTATTTTCAGAGTGGCCCGCGACGGGGCCTAGATTTAGGTTTCGTTTGTAATGAATTTTTGATGTTTGAACGTTCGCATCCCGCGTGACATTCCAATAATTTGTAACGAACGGCGGCGAGGGGTCGCCGCTGCCGGACCAGAAGACCTACACCGAAAATCGAAATGAGAATGAAATTAAGCTGAAAAGTTACAATAAAACTGTTTTCAAGTAACTGCGATATCACAAGCAGTGTTAGATGTCGCGATAATGACATTTTCGTTTCGATATTCCGTTTAGAGCTGCAGATGCCTTGACTTGGCCGCCAGGCCGTCACACTCACACCATTGCCTTATGACACAGTCTGCCCGCAGAGTTTATATTCAACAAGATAATACAAAGGTCGTGTTACCCGGGCGCCGGGCACACGGGCCCACAATGTAGTTTTATTGAACAAATATAAGATATTAATTTTATAATGTCGCATTTTTATTTACTGTAATGTTTACCCTTTATATTCCAAAGTAGATAAAAATTACGGTCTAAACTGGCACGTTTCTGCTTACATTAGTAAATTCAAAATTTTTATCCTGAAAAATATTATTTTTTATTTACATTGTAAACAAAAAATAATACGTATTTACGTACATACGTATTTTTATGAAACAAGGAAAATTAAAACATTCATTAAAAATTAACTGCATTTATTGCAAACATACTCTTCATATAAAATCACATTTCGTTTCTAAGTCTAAGTAGGACTTAAAAATTTACAAATTAATATCGATTGGTAGCGTTGAATAGAGACCAAAAAATAACTATGGAATCACCGCACCGGCATCAGTCGATAGCCGTTTCACATCAGCTTGCTAACATCATACATCTAGAATTTAGATAATTATATCAAACAGTATAAAAAAACTGAGCTAACGTAGACATATGAGTTAATTAGGTAATGAAAACTGTAGGCAAGTATAAGCCTCGGCACGTGCCGGACTACAGCTGCGCCACAAAAAAAAAAGTTGGAAATGCCATGATGAAGTCGATAATTTGTCGGAATTTGTCGCACAAAAACCAGAATTTGTCGGTCTTGCGTTTACGAGATACGTGTGGCCCAGCTGTAGAGACGTCTCTACAGCTGCGCCACACAGATCTCGAAAACGGAAGGTCGTAGCGAAAATCTGATTACTCGTGTGTGCAACCGTTAATTTGTCGGAATTTGTCGCACAAAAACCAGAGTTTGTCGGTCGTGCGTTTAGGAGATATGTGAGGATACGCTGTGGAGACATTTTTACCTGGATCTCGAGAACGAAAGGTCGGAAGCGTATCCTCACATATCTCCTAAACGCAAGATCGACAAACTCTGATTCTTGGTGACAAATTCCGACAAACTAACGGCTACACACTCGAGTTATCAGATTTTTGCTACGACTTTCCTTTCTCAAGATCCAGGTAGAAAAGTCTCCACAGCGTATCTTCACATATCTCCTAAACGCAAGACCGACAAAATCTGGTTTTTGTGCGACAAATTTTGACAAATTAACGGCTGCACACACGAGTAATCAGATTTTCGCTACGACCTTCCGTTTTCGAGATCTGTGTGACTCAGCTGTAGAGACGTCTCTACAGCTGCGCCACACGTATCTCCTAAACGCAAGACCGATAAATTCTGGTTTTTGTGCGACAAATTCCGACAAATTATCGACTTCATCATGGCATAGTCAAAAAGTCAGATTTCCAACTTTTTTTTTTTGTGGCGCAGCTGTAGTCCGGCACGTGAAGGTCGTAGCGAAAATCTGATAACTCGAGTGTGTAGCCGTTAGTTTGTCGGAATTTGTCACCAAGAATCAGAGTTTGTCAATCTTGCGTTTAGGAGATATGTGAGGATACGCTGTGGAGACCTTTTTACCTGGATCTCGAGAACGAAAGGTCGGAAGCGTATCCTCACATATCTCCTAAACGCAAGATCGACAAACTCCGATTCTTGGTGACAAATTCCGACAAACTAACGGCTACACACTCGAGTTATCAGATTTTCGCTACGACCTTCCTTTCTCAAGACCCAGGTAGAAAAGTCTCCACAGCATATCCTCACATATCTCTTAAACGCAAGACCGACAAAATCTGGTTTTTGTGCGACAAATTCCGACAAATTAACGGCTGCACACACGAGTAATCAGATTTTCGCTACGACCTTTCGTTTTCGAGATCTGTGTGGCTCAGCTGTAGAGACGTCTCTACAGCTGCGCCACACAGATCTCCTAAACGCAAGACCGACAAATTCTGGTTTTTGTGCGACAAATTCCGACAAATTATCGACTTCATCATGGCATAGTCAAAAAGTCAGATTTCCAACTTTTTTTTGTGGCGCAGCTGTAGTCCGGCACGTAGCCTCGGCACGTATTTTTAGCGGTAAGGGAAGTTGGAGGGGATTACTGCGCATGTTCGCAGTAGCCCCGCAAACGTCTTCCGCCAATGAGACCCAAAAATTACTTCTGCGCATTACTTTCACCGCTAAAGATACGTGCCGAGGCTTGTAGCGAGGCGAAGAGCGAGCTCGCATGTGGAGATCGTAAGCTTGCTATTCGCCACGCCACTCGCGTGCTTGCGCTGGGAGCGGCGTTGCGAGTCAAAGGGCACGAGCGGCGAATGAGAACTTTCCCAATATTAAAATATAGGTGCTCATATAAATATGAAATAATGAGTAGTAAGATATTTTGAACATCTCGTGTGCTTACAACAATATGATGAGTCTAACCGCGTAGATAAAATTGATTTATTGTTTTTCAGATCAGACTTGACTACTCTAGACGCTCATATCAATTTACGCTGACTGTACTCTATGTCCGAGTGCGAACGTCCAAAATCCAAATGAATGAATAAATCAGTGCTGAGCGCCCCTCTCCCGCCGCCCGCGCCCCTCACCGCTACGCATACCCAAAATACGCGTTTCGCGCAATCCCCACCCGATTTCAAGTTATATGCCTCGTACTGTACGAGTCAGCGCCACCGTTTATTGGTGGATATTCTAAAGACTCGCATTAAGCGACTTGCTTCAAATTTTATCATCCGTACCGTCAAAGAGTGGAACCTGTGGAACTCCTTGCCCGAGTCTGTTTCCCGATATTAGGTACAATTTGCGCCTTCAAGTCGCGAGTGAATAGGTATCTTCTAGGCAAGCGCGTTCCATCGTAGATCTCATCATCGCTTACCATCAGGCGTGATAGCAGGCAAGTGCATATCTATCATAAAAAAAGTTTTGGTACAGAACCGCCGGTCTATTTCCAGTCGCCATTCGACCTGCGACGGCAGGCGTCGTCCGGCCGTCGTCGCGGCAGTCGAGCGAGGGCCAGCCAAAAGTCCTACACTTCACCCGCTAATATTACTAAGCTAGCGAGCAACCTTAGTAGCTAGGAAAATTTCAACTGTCCATACAATGGCAGGATAATTTTGCTGATTCACAAATTGTCCACCAGTCGGCGTACTACCGCTAACTTGGCGCTAGTGTAGATGTAGACTTGTATTTTCTCGTTTGCGATGTGTTTACTATCAATTTTTGGATGTTGGAAGCGAATTTTTGTAAATATCAATTTTACTTTCAATACATTTTGGTTTTCTTTAATCTTTAATTCATTTACTGTCCAACTTCATGATAATTATTATAAGTATCGACCATTTTTAGATATAATTTAAAATAAAATGGGAAAATTGGGGGTAAATGCCCGTACAAAGGTCTTCAGCCGCAGGAGCGCCATCGAGCGGGATATATTTTGTGACATCCCCCGCCATCGGGGGAAATCAACCAAAAATCAGTGCTGAGCCTCAACATCTTGCTGCAAGTGTTGGTACAACACTGCAGGTCTTTTTCCCGGCCGCCATTCGTCCTGCTGTCTCCCGCGAAATCCGACCGTCGCGACGGTTGAGGGCCAGCGAACAGTCCTACACTTCGCCCGCTAATAAAACCAAGGCAGCAAGCAATCTTCTTAGTAGCATGGAAGACTTAAACTGTCCATATAATTGGGGGAAAAAATCAGTGCTGAGCTTCGACATCTTGCTGCAAGTGTTTGGTACAACACCGCAGGTCTATTCCCGGCCGCCATCCGGCCCGCGAAGTCGGCCCGCCGCGAGTGCCGCGGGCCGGCGAGCAGCGCGTCTAGCACGTTCCGCAGCGCCCACACGTCGCCCGCCTGCCCGTTGCTCGTGCCCACCGGCGACAGAGGGGAGTCTGTTGTCGCTCGTATTACGCTAATATTACCAAGCTAGCAAGCAATCTTCTTAGTAGCTAAATTCAACTGTCCATATAGTTGGGGGAAATCAACTAAAAAATCAGTGCTGAGCTTCAACATCTTGCTGCAAGTGTTGGTACAACACTGCAGGTCTATTCCCAGCCGCCATTTGTCCTGCCGTCTTCCGCGAAATCAGGCCGTCACGACGGTCGAGGGCCAGTCAACAGTCCTACACTTCGCCCGCTAACGAGCAATCTTCTTAGTAGCTAAATTCAACTGTCCATAATAATTGAGGGCAACTAAAATCAGTGCTGAGCTTCAACATCTTGCTGCAAGTGTTGGTACAACACCGCAGGTCTATTCCCGGCCGCCATGCGCCCCGCGAAGTCGGCCCGCCGCGAGGGCCGCGGGCCGGCGAGCAGCGCGTCTAGCACGTTCCGCGGCGCCCACACGTCGCCCGCCTGCCCGGTGCCCGCGCCCACCGGCGACAGAGGGGAGTCTGTTGTCGCTCGTATTACGCTCGCTCGAGACTCGCCTGCAAATCGGGGATGATCGTAAGTTAACAGGTGTTTATAAATTGGTATATACTAGAGAGGTACTGTTGGTAGCTGTATAAAAATCGGGTGTTTAAAATAAGACTTTCTTATCTAGGGTAAATTGCCTATTCAAATTCTTATTTGATAGAAAAGTTACCAACTGTTCGACGACGAATCATACAGTACAGATATACAAACTACAGTACTTCAAGATAAAGAATGGGCATCGGAAAAAAATGGAAACAATCGTCTAACATAGCAAAGAAAGACAATTAACAAAAAGTAATTTGGCCCCAAAAGTCATTTACAATTTTAAACTTTATTGCAATGAAATGAATGTTCACGTCATTTCTCACACGTCAGAAAATCAAAAACACCCGATGCCAATTCTTTATCTTAAAGTACTGTAAAAGTATGTAAATAAGAGCTTTATGAACATAATCACAGTTTTCTGTACAAAATAAACTTTGACATTGAAAGTGCGAAGCAGAGTAACAAGCTCCCTTGAATATCACAGTTAGATATTTAAAAACAATGTTTAAGAAACACACAGCATACCACTTTTATGTTGAAACTACGTTACAGCTCGCGCAATATAACTTGAACCAAACCAAAGACAATATGACCTGCGTACTTAAACATTTTTGACCACCTAAAAAAGCAACTGCGCAGGTCACGAGGTACTAGAATTTGGGTTAATAAGTTATATTGCGCGACCTGGCTGTATTATGACCTCTTATTTCCACTCAGCTTTCTGACTGGCTATCAACCTATCTCTTTTATTTGCTATACAGCGAGAAAGAGATGTCACTACAGCAATTTATAAACCTGGCAGGTTTTAAGAGCTTGTAATACGGCCTCTGTAACCTAGAAACTTCTGGAAATTGATAAATAAAACTAAAAGTCAAAATTGATGAAAAAACTGTTGTTAACTTAATTTATTCAGCATGCAAGAAAAGCCACAAAACGCAAAATGCTCCGATAAAAAGCTTTCAGTAAAAAAGTGTTGCTGCCAAGCTGCCATGCAATGCAATTACTGTTTACACGTAGGGCCAATTTAATAGATCACATTTGACACTTCACCAAAATTCAACAACGTAACCTTCTAACGGCGGGCACACAATAGTTATGTTTTCAATAGCACATTTGCTTAAAATTTTTTTCAATTAATAACACATTTATTATGTAAATGAAAGCAATTTTACGAATTATTTAACAAATAAGACAGAAAACTGACTGATGTCAAATGTTATCTATTTAATTGGCCCTACTTTAGTATGCAGAACTTTTTTTTATTTAAAATAAAATATCCCACGTGTTTATTATTTTTAATTTAGATAGACAAATGACTATTTTATTTGAGCTGGAAAGTAAAATGAAGATAATTTAGTTACCTACTTACCTTTCAATGCCTTGCTTGTGGTGTTAAAATTTTAGTAGACATAGACATGCTATTACTTACACAGATATATAATTTTAAGAGTAAATAACATACTTAATGAAAAGATGTATTATCGAACAAGGAAATAATTCAAAAGTGTCTCTAAGGTAAATAATCTTGTTTTTTCATTCATCTTTTTAATCTTTTTAGAGAAGTCATATTTTGAGAAAATAGAATGAGAAAAAAATAAATCCTAAATTAACTTGAGTACAATGCGATTAATTTAACAATGTAAAACTGAAGTGGCCAACTTCAAAGCACTTACGGTACAAAACGACGTATTTTAATCGGTAAAATTTAGTCTTTGCCATACATTCTCGAGTGAAGTTGCAGTAGATCACTGTCTATTGTCAATTTAACCGCATTGTATGTCTGTTTCGTTCAACGAGCAAGCCAAACCCATAATCTTCGCATTGAATACGATAAAGCTCACGCGCACGCATTTACATTAAATGCACTTAACGATAGGCCGACACCCTCCGCATAGTGGTACACCTAGGGTTACCAGATGAAAAAATCAAAAGTCCGGAGAATAGGCCCGATATCCATTGAAAAATCCTGAGATATTGTAACCCTAGGTACACCTCTTGGTTTTATATATTGCGTATTATTTGTTTTATGACCCTTCAAAGTTGAGTGGACAAGTCCATTTAAAAAGCATAAAATTTATTTAAATAAATAATACCTTTTCACTTCTCATGCTCGTAAAGTTCGTCTTTATGTTGGGTATAGGCTGCATAAAATCGCTTTTTATGCTCTAGTGCATAAAGTAAAATCTTCGTCGAAGTCTCAGACTTTAAGACAAAGGTCGTCAGGTAAACAGCCACACACGCAATTTAACTTCCTTAAATTAACTTGTTATTTCATTGTTTCTTTATTTTTTGTTGTGTTAAACTTAATACTTTTTTATTTTTGAAAATGGGTATCAATTTTATTGAAAGACCTTGATAATTTTTTTTTTCAATTTTTGGATACGGGTATCAAATGAAAGGCCTTGATGAGCACATTCCAAAATTATATTTTTTTTATAAAAAAATGAGTTTTCTTTTCAATTTTTGAATATGGGTAATTGGGTATCAAATGAAAAGCCTTGATGAGCACATTCCAAAATTATATTTTTTTTTATAAAAAAATTAGTTTTTTTTTCAATTTTTGAATATGGGTATCAAATGAAAGGTCTTGATGAGCACATTCCAAAATTATATTTTTTTTTATAAAAAAGAGTTTTTTTTTTTCAATTTTTGAATATGTGTATCAAATGAAAGGCCTTGATGAGCACATTCCAAAATAGATATTTTTTCACAAAAAATTAAGAAAAAACATTTTTTTTTCATTTTTAAATATGGGTATCAAATGAAAGGCCTCAATGAGGACATTCCAAAAATATATATTTTGTCACAAAAATTAAGAAAAAAAATTTTTTTTTTTCAATTTTTGAATATGGGTATCAAATGAAAGGTCTTGATGAGCACATTCCAAAAATATAGAATAATTTGTCACTAAAATTTAAGAATTTTTTTTTTAGATTTTTACATTATTACATAGGTGGCGCTAGTTGTCACGGCTAAGATCGTCTCTGTATACTTAATAATTTTAAAAATAGTTATAAAGTATTTAAGTTTGATTTATAGTGTGATTCATGCAAGTATACATGTAATACATGTGCTCTAGTGTTATCTAAAGAAGAAAAGCTACAGTTGCAGTAAATCTTCACAAAATAATTCTGAGGAACGATCCGGTGAATATATTCCATATTTTTTAATTGACGCATCTGAATCTTAAAAAAACTTTTTAGTGACAGTAAACTTATACTCTGACATGCAATTAATCAACCTTTTAATACGTATGTGGTCGAAAATCATGATTTTTACTGATTGAACTACGTTATTTTTATTCGAATGCATGTAAACACAAGTCAGCTGACCAATTCACGGAGCCACGGACCAATCATCAATCAGAATTTCAACAGTTCAGCTACTCGCCAATAGATGGCCCTATTCTACTCCATCTAGCGGAAATTTTAAAAAAACTAATCAATTTCATCTGTGCTATTTACTACTGCCATCTATGAACACCTACAATTAAGTTGAATTTGTTGTAATAATAACCAGGAAGCAATAGTTCAGCTACTGCACGATAGACAGCGGCTCAATTAAATCTCGCCGCTTCGTTTGTTCCACTTACAATAAATTATGGACCACGACAATGTAACTCAACGTAACAAAAACTATAAAATAAATGTTCCTGTTGAGAACTCATTCGAAAAACTGTCAGATGAGGATAGTGAAAGTAGTGAGAACTCATTCCTATCTACTTCCACTAAATTAAATAGAAGCTGTCCCGAAACACAGACTAATATTAGCGACAGAATAAGTGAATTAGAAAGAAAAATTCTTAAACTTGAAGAAAAATTGCAAATAGCAGATAATGAAATCGGAAACTTACTAACTGAAAACAAGACACTTACCAAGAAAATCCATAACTATGAAGTAAGAATCCAAAAGCTAACAAGTGTATGTAAATCTACACCACAAAATAAAAATGTAAAAAAGAAAGGAACAAACCTAAATAAAACAAAACTAGATTTATCTTATCGGGACGAAAAATGTAATAAATCATGTTCTGATGATAACCCCGAAGCAGCGCCATCTAGCCAGCATACAAACACTACAGCGGACTCAATTATCGACAAAAAAAAGAACGGTTCCTCAAAGAGGTCAACAGATGTCGCTACAGAGAAAAAATCCAAGAATAGACTATATATAATTAGCACATCTAAAAAACATAACATGATAAAAAACATTGAACAATTTGACATGGATAAACATTACAGTTATTGTCATCACCTTATAACTAATGGAGGTGTAATGGAGTTATTCGACTGCTCGAATAAGGAATTAAATAACTTTAATAAAAACGACTATTGTATTATATTGATTGGTGAATCTGACTTTAACATTACCAAAGATTATACACAGCTAATCTACAAGATAAGAGAATTCGCTCAACAAATGCAACATACCAACATAATTATAGCTGTGCCTACTTATATATGCGGTGCCGTTATTTACAACTGCAGGGTGGAAATATTTAACAGTCTCCTAAACCTTGACGTGCAGACTCACAAATATGCATATCTTATCGACTCTAACCGACTGTTATCCTTTGATATGTTCTCTCCATACACAGGCAAATTGAAAGCAACAGGCATGAAATGCATACTTAAAGAAATTATCAGTATATTTCACACTGAAGAAAATATAGCTTTAACAAATGACTTGGATAAAACGAAAGTAAATGACGACGAGAGAATAAATTCAAATTTTTTTCGTTTATAATCACATCAATATTTTTCATCAAAACATATGCAGCTTACGCAGTAAATCTAACCTGCTAACCCTTCATCTAGAAGAACTCTACGCGGATGGACGTGATACCGATGTGCTGTGCTTAACGGAACACTTCATGCTCAATGAGGATAAAACGAACATATCAATATGTAACTACAAACTAGCGGCCTCCTACTCAAGGAATACTCGAAGAGGTGGTTCCTGTATTTTTATACGCCATGGACATGAATTCAAGACTGTTGATATTTCAAAATATTGTGTTAAATGTGTATTTGAATGTTGTGCTGTGGAACTTTTACTTGTTAATACGATTATTGTCTGTATCTACAGGCCGCCTAAATCTGACTATAATCTATTTCTAGAAAAATTATCACAAATGTTAGATTATTTAAGCCACTGTAAAAACAAAAAAATTGTCCTGTGCGGAGATTTTAATGTTGATAGACTAAAAAAATCTCGAATGTCTATGGATTTTGAAAACCTACTTCTTAATTATAATCTTAAGCTACAAATTAATAAACCTACAAGGCCTATCAGCAAAACATGTCTAGATAATTTCGCTACAAACATCTGGCGTTGTAAATCTGAGGTGCTGGATCTCAACCTATCAGATCATACTGCACAATTACTTACATTTCCTGTTAATAAAAAATGTACATTGAATTCATGGCGCATAAGAAAAAGAGACATGAGTAGTGAGAATTTAAAAAAGTTTTATGATGCCATAGGAAGTTTGAGCTTTTCCGATGTATATAAACTAACTGATGTTAACAAAGCTTACAACTCACTATATGAGACGATACGCATGTTCTACGACCTTTGCTTTCCTTATATATTTGTTAACATAAATGCTAGAAAAAGACCGAAGTGGATTTCTCGAGGAATAAAGCTATGCAGTAAAAATAAAAGAAGGCTACTTTGGAACTATAGAAAATCACCTACCCTGGCAAACAAAGTACTAATTGGGGATTATTCTAGACGTCTTAAAAAAATAATTAACTTGACACAAAAAAGTCAAAATAACTTCACCATTAAAACAGCTAGTAATAAATCCAAAGCTACTTGGTCTGTTATCAATCAAAATAAAAACAATTTTCCACCTGAGACAATTAAAGAGATTTCCTCCAATGGCCAAACTATTACCAATCCCTATGACATAGCAAATGCGATAAACAATTATTTTGTAGAGCAAATTAATTCTACATCAAAAGTGACATTGAAAAACAATAAAGTTGACATTAAAATGCAATCCAATCCTAGCTCTATTTTTTTGACACCAACTAGTCCACCCGAAGTACATAAGATTATACTATCCCTAAAAAACACAAATAGTGTGGGCTACGATGATATATCTACCGCCGCAATTAAATGTTGTGCCGGACATCTGGCTTCTCCGCTAGCCCATATTATAAACTTGTCTCTTAGCCAAGGAACGTTTCCTGAGGCCTTTAAACTGTCTATAATTAAACCTATACATAAAAAGGGTGATACTAAAGATATAAAAAATTATAGACCTATCGCTCTCATAGTAATCCTATCAAAAATTTTTGAAAAAATAATATATAACATAGTCTACTCTTTTCTTGAAAAATTTAATATTTTTTCTTCCCAACAGTTTGGCTTTCGTCGAGGTAAATCCACAAACTTAGCTATTTTTAGCTTACTGAAATTAGTGACTGACTCTATCGACAAAAGGGAAAACATTTGCGCAATATTCATGGACATGTCAAAAGCTTTTGACTACGTTGACCATGGCATTCTCTTGCAAAAGCTCTACCACTATGGAATACGAGGCATTGCGTTAAAGTTGTTTGAATCTTACCTTAGCAACAGAAAGCAACAAACTGCTATCAAAACTATTTGCAAACATACTTTAATAGAAAAGGAACATATTTCAAAATGTAGAGATGTAGAGTATGGCGTTCCTCAAGGGACAATATTAGGACCTCTATTATTTTTAATATATATTAATGACATGCCAATATCCATTGAATATCCTATGACATTATTTGCCGATGATAGTACAATATTGATAAAATGTAAAAATAACTTGACGTATGAATATGAAATTACAATGACATTAGCAAATATAATTAAATGGCTTGACATGAACAATCTGAATTTAAATATTGACAAAACAAAAATTATGCATTTTCGACAGTACACTCAGGCACCGAAAGTGACAGTACGTCACAATGGTACTACAATAGAACCTGTCACCGAAACAAAATTCTTAGGTGTAAACCATAGACATAGAAAAATTTCGCTACGCTCAAGTAGACGGACAATGGTGCGAGTGAGAAACCGATTCTTACGGCTTATTCGATGTGCGAGAAAGAGTTAAAAGAAAATGACAGCAGAACCTAGTTTGACTTCATTTATCGTCTGTTATCATCTTGGTAAAAAGCGTCCACACGATTATTTTGTAATTTTGACTGCGATCTGATCGGTTTGGCTCATAAAGCTATATAAATCAATAATGGTGTCGTGTTCTGTACTGAATTGTAATGTTACTTACGACAACAACCCAAATAAACACTCATTTCACAGGTAAATAAGATTGTACAAGTACCATTTTCATATTTCATATTTTAGTTGAATATATTCCTAAACACACTAAGTAATACACTAATATCATGCTATTAACCGCCTATTTTCTAAATAAAGGCTGATTTCTAAACATTATGTGTTAGATAAAAAGATATTATATCCGTGAATTTGAGAAAATAAGGCGTAGAGATTGATCAAAAATTATTATATTATCGATACTCATGTCGATGATTTCCAATATAACCTTATTTGTCTTTGTGAACACTGATAGCTTTATCTAAAGCTGCTTTTAACCGACAGTTTTCAAATGGTAAATTATACCTACTTAAGTACTAATTTAACAATATTTCCAGGTTTCCTGTAAATCCAGTGATTAAGTTACTGGATAAATGTCATAAATAGAATAGGCTGGGAGCCTCAAGGAGACTTGTAAGAAATTATTTAAATAAAATTGTTCAAAATCTTGTTTGTGTTTTATTTATTAGAGCAATAATACATTATGGTTATCGACAATCTAAAATGGACTTCAAGGCATCCCTAAAGTTCACTCACACGTTTACAAATTTTCACACACTGGCTCATGTCACTTTTGGTGTCGCAGCCAAGCGAACTCTGTTCCTCTATTCCAGTGGAATATTAACTTTATGGTGTAAACATAGACTATCAAACCAATTGGCTCAGTCATACCAATGATTTGTGTACACGCATTAATAAATTTGTTTATGCACTAAGAACTCTATCTAGAGTAGCTAATATAGAGACAGTTTTAACTGCTTATAATGGATATGTCGCTTCTATCTTGCGTTACGGAATTATATTTTGGGGCAACTGCACAAACAAGGAAGTGATATTTAAAAGCCAAAAAAAATGTATCAGGGCTATCAAATCCTTAAAACGAAGGGATAGTTGCAAACCACATTTTATAGATTTGAAGATACTTACAGTACCATCCCTCTACATATATGAAACTGCTATGTTTGTCAGGGGAAGTCCGCATCTATTTCCCACAATATCCACTGGCCAATTGAAAGTAAGCAAACGTCATGGAAATACATTACGAGCACCGGATAGAAATACTGCGTTGAAGAGGAATAGCTTTTTCTGTATGGCACCTAAAATTTATAATAAAATACCAAAAAAACTGAAAGAGGCTAACTTAACTACTTTTCGCAGGGAATTGTTATCATTATTAATTAGAAAAGCTTATTATACCCTGACAGAATTTTTGAATGATAAGATATAGTGCCTATTTATGTTCATAACTACATTGATTTTTATTGATTATGATTGATTGATTATCATTACTGACTTCTAATTGTTTTCTTTTTTATTATTTTAATATTGTTGACATTTTATTGATTTAGTTTTTTTATTGTATAATTTTTTGACATGTTTTTTTTAATATTTTATTGACATACCTATTCTTTAATCGTAATTAATTTCTAAAACTAAGATTTGTACGCCCATTGTTGGCCGAACATAGTGATACATTATAATTTTCCATACCAGCTGTATAACATTTAACCTATGTTTACAAATAAATGATTTGTATTTGTATTTGTATTATTGTTGTTTAATTTCCTCACAATCGAAGTGAAAAGCAGAGTGTATAACTCGTACATAAAACCCATTTTATGCACTTGTTGTACAATCTACTATTAATTAATCCGTAAAATGTATAACAAATTTGTCTAAGAAACCATTTTGATAAACACAATATTTAATATAGCTGCCAAACAAATTTCCTACGCGTTGCATACAAACTACTCAAGCGTGACGTCATAATTGAGTAACCGTTAGTATAGAGCGTTTTTGGGCGAGTCCATTTGTGTGCATTTCAAACTGATATCTCGGGCAGTTTTCATGCTAGCGAAATAATTCTTTTACCAATGTTTCATTTTTTGAGAGGTAATTTATGTAACATAAAATAAAAAAATAGTCATCATGCCAATTTGCATATAAATTCGTGTGTGCCAGAAATTGAAATCCTATGGGAAAAAATACTCGCAGCTCATTGGTCAATGCACGCGGCTAGAGCTAGGCTATAGGCTAGCTAGGCTATTGAAGGGCGTGACCAATGCGTAATTTTCTTTGGGCGCTCGTTTCGTGGAATGTACTTTATAAAAAACTATTGTTAGTAGTCTTAGTTTTCCATGCATAACGAACATTATATTCGGTAATGGTGGGTAACTTTGACCCTAGGATAACTTTCGCCAAAACTAGGACAAACAACTTTGACCGATTCTAACTAGTATAAACGATAACCACATCGCAATAACAACTCTGTGGTTACGTTTAGAATCCAAACGCAAAATTTAATGGCCAGTTTTTCAGTTTGGGCTGACGTTATCCCTGGATCCAAATGACCCGTCTCCATAGTGTATTACAATGATATAGCAAAATCATGACGCTTAAACAATTTGCTGCAATATGTAGAGGAAACGTAAACGTAAAAGCAAGCTCAAAAACGGTAAGATAAAGCATAGCAGTCGCAAATGCAGGATATAGTATAATTATGAGTATGTTTGATGCTCAGTTTGCCGTATTAAAAGCGTAGTCTGCACAACGCGCAGCCGCCATTGAAACGAAAATATAATGCTTAAATAAAGACAAAATTGTGAATTACCTCTCTGTAGTGCACTCCGAAGGAGCTTTGTGGTACTTTTTATCGCTTGAACAATATTTCCCAGCCTGTCGTTTAATTTAATAGAGTTTTTTTTTTGCCGAAAAGTAGCCACTTTTAGTGGCACTACATAGAGATAGTTCACAATTTCGTCTTTATTTATACACAATTATTCTCGTTCCATTGGCGGCGCTAGTGTGCAGACTACGCGCCCTTAAGTCCGGTTTGGTAAACAAGACCCTTCCAGGCTTTCATCATCGTAGTTTATGTAGAACCTTTCTTATACATACCAAAAAAGTTGTCACCTAATAATTTCCTTCATTTTCGTTAATTATTAGTTTAATTACTGTTGTAGTATGCGTTAAATGCCGTTCGATTATTATAAAATCAATGTGTGTGGTCTGTGACAGATAGTCGCAATAAAGACATTGTATAGGAAACATCTTCGTTTAATTTAGTACCGAGCCACAAGCGAAAATCATCCTTAATTCCTCAACATAGTGGCCAATATCGAGCCGGACTGCGCGAAATAGAAAGTGCGTGCATCGGACTAGTCGACCTTGACCGTGGCTCGCTCAACGAAGATAACACATGTTTTTACGTACCCATCGGGAAGTGAATAAATGCAATTATTGTTTGTGAATAACTTAATCATTTTTGCGTCGTTTAATCGTGAAAAAGTGAATAATTACAAACATGTCTGTTTCACAAGTGCTTGATCAACAGGATAATTTATTAGAACTTATAACTAAAGCGCAAACAAACTTTAAAAAATCACCAAAGTGTCGTTTAACCATCGGCTATGTGGAAACAAGAATAAAATGTGTCGAAGAATATTGGTCAAACTTTCGTAGTGGACATACGAACCTATTTAAATTGACTACAAAGGAACAAAGGGGTGAGTTACCATATTTTAAGAATGATTTGCACAGTCAATGCGAGGAAATATTTTCGTCATTGAAAGCGGACTTAGTCGACTTGTTACAAACACTCGCCGCCCCTGCCCCTAGCACATGCCACCACGAAAACAATGCTTCCTTTTCCACGGTTCGTTCAGAGAAAGCTGCAGAGGTTAAATTACCGAGAATTGAGCTTCCAAAATTTTCGGGCGCATATGACGAATGGCAATCATTTGAAGACACTTTTACATCACTTATAGACACTAATAAGAGCCTCAGCGACGTACAAAAATTGCATTACTTAAAGTCATGTGTGTTAGGCGAAGCGAAGAATTGCATAAAACATTTTCAAGTAACAGATAAAAATTACCAGTCAGCGTGGGATACTTTGAAAAATAGATATAATCAAAGAAGACTTATTGTGAACGCTATTCTCAAAAGATTGTTTTCCATAAAGAAAGTGACAAATCAATCACCATCACAATTAAAATCATTAATAGATAACACAAAAGAATGTATAAACAGTCTTAATAGTATGAACATTAACACCGATTCTTGGGACCCAATTATTATATTTCTGACTGTTCAGAAATTGGATCAAGAGTCACATAAAGGATGGGAATGTTTTGTGAGTAATGAATGTAATGAAACACCTGCATTTCAGAATTTAATTTCATACTTGGAAAGCATAATCTGCACACTGGAACTCACAATAACCACAAGTTCACAATCAAGAATTAAGGAGCGTACTTACCACACCACCGCCGACATTACCGCCGCCGCTGCCGTCGCCACCACCTCACATTCACCACCGACCTGTAACATCTGCAACGAAGAACATCTGCTTTGTCACTGCAAAGAATTTGGTAAATGGAGTCCAGAAAGAAGATCAGAATATGTTATTGAAAAACGTTTGTGTTTCAACTGCCTCGGCAAAGGGCATTCAGTTTACTATTGTCGACAAAGGTCAACGTGCAGAATTTGTCACAAACGCCACCATTCGCTGCTTCATACCTGTAAAAAGAAAGAAGAAAAATCAAGTGACAAGGAAGAAAATAGAGAGAATATTTCAACGATGCATGTTGGTACAGAAACAGAAAAACATGAAACAGAAGAAAACGTGTCAGTTGCCTCACATTTTTGTTCTAAGCACCAGAAGGCGTTACTCGCCACCGCACTAATAATTGTCAAAGGTAGTTCAGGGCAAGGTTTAGTACTTAGGGCATTAATAGACATGGGTTCTCAGGCATCTTTTATTAGTGAAAGAGCGACGCAATATCTGAATCTTAGCAAAAAACCAATACATGGTACAGTAACTGGAGTTGGTTCTACAACCACAAGAGTCAGACATGTGGTACAGCTGGAAGTTTTATCAAGATGTGAAGAAAATTTCAGACTCCCAGTTAAAGCTTATGTCATTTCAACACATC
Organism: Agriphila geniculea; assembly: GCA_943789525.1. Classification (NCBI taxonomy): domain Eukaryota; kingdom Metazoa; phylum Arthropoda; class Insecta; order Lepidoptera; family Crambidae; genus Agriphila; species Agriphila geniculea. The sequence goes on from OX038874.1 coordinate 18,564,021, forward strand.
TGACGTCTCACTTACCATGTAAAGAAATGAAACCGAGTGATTGGCCGCACATTAATGGATTAGTGTTAGCTGACCCAAATTATTTCACACCCGGGAAAATCGACGTTTTGCTTGGAATAGATGTTTATACTGAGATAATTAAGAACAACCTGATCAAGGGTCCACCAGGCACTCCATGCGCACAAGAAACCAACCTTGGCTGGATTCTGTTCGGGAACATTAGTGATTCACACTCAGACGAAAACTCTATTGTTTTACATCATCACCTAGATATCGATATGGATAATATGTTACGAAACATGTGGGAAATAGATCAGTCTAATAAACGCAATATTACAGCTGATGAGAGACTTTGTGAGGAAATATACACAACCACACATTCCAGAGCACCTAACGGGCGCTATATAGTGAAACTGCCTTTTAAACATGAAGATCCACTCAAGGTGATAGGTGAAACGAAACATATTGCACTCAAAAGATTTTACCAGCTTGAAAGAAAGTTAGAAGCAAATCCAAAACTCAAGGAAGAATACACAAATGTGATGGAAGAATATTTACAGCTAAATCATATGGAAGAAGTCCCAGAAGATGAAAGAAATAATGCAGCAATATATCTTCCACACCACGCAGTTATAAGGGAGGATAAAGAAACATCAAAATTGAGAATCGTTTTCGATGCGTCGTGTAAGGGAGAAAATAATAAATCCATGAATGATGAACTACTCGTTGGACCTCAGCTGCAAAAGGACCTGAGGTATCTTATCATGAGATGGCGTATGAATCCAATCTGTTTTCTAGCAGATATACAAAAGATGTACCGCCAGATTCTCGTCATGGAAAACGACGCAGACTGTCAAAGAATATTATGGAGAAAGGATACAACTGATGAACTCAAAGAATATCGTCTTTTAAGGGTTACATTTGGGACTGCATCTGCACCATATTTGGCAGTCAGAACTCTTATACAGCTAGCACAAGACGAAGGCACATTTAAGGGTAAAACAAGAGCAGCAGAAATAATATTAGAAGATTTTTTTGTAGATGATTGCATGAGTGGTTGTGAAACAGTAAATGAAGCTATCGAAGTAAGCAGAGATTTGATTGAAGTATTGCACCAGGGCGGGTTTGAGCTCCAAAAATGGGTCTCTAATAGCACAGAGTTTATGGATAAGATCCACCCCTCGCTAAGAAGTGCTTGTATAAGCGAGGAAATACAAGGCGAGCGTACAATTAAGGCCCTTGGGCTTACATGGAATACGACTTCAGATTCTTTTCAGTATAATTTCAATCTTCCTGAACCTCCAAGGATTATAACCAAAAGAACCATTCTTGCTGACATTCAACGTCTCTTCGATCCCCTGGGCTGGCTCGGAGCTGCGATTATACCTGCAAAAATGTTAATACAAAGGTTATGGGTTGAACAGTTTGATTGGGATGAAAAGGTCAGTGAGGCATTGGAAGAAGAATGGTTAACGCTAAGGAAGAATTTTGAACATCTTAACAAAATAAGTATCAACAGATGGTTACACACAAATAAAAAAGATACAAACACAGTAAGTCTCCATGGTTTCTGCGACGCTTCACAGAGAGGTTATTGCGCGGTTGTATACTGTAGATCCGAGAATAAGAATGGAGAGCTAAAAACAGCAATCGTCGCATCAAAGACACGTGTAGCACCGGTGAAGCCTGTATCTGTCCCGAGATTAGAATTATTGGGAGCGGTGCTCTTAGCTAAGCTTCTTACACAAGTCAGAGAGGCCATGGGAATACCAACAAATCAAGTTTTTGCGTGGACAGACTCTTCAGTTGTTTTGTCTTGGCTCTTCGGAGATCCAAATAGATGGAAACCATTTGTCAGTAACCGTGTTGTAGAAATATTGGACAACACCTGTAATACACAATGGTTCCATGTAGCATCAAAGGAGAATCCTGCAGATGTTGGTTCACGTGGAGTAAATCTGGAACAATTAGTAGAAAATAAACTTTGGTGGGAAGGGCCAGAATGGCTAAAAGAAAGAGACATTAAATTTTCAAGACCAAATATAGTTCCTACAGACATAGAAAGAAAGAAGGCATTACTGGTTAATACAATGATAAATAATGATAACAAGTTAGATGGAATAAATTTTGAGAGTTTTGACACACTACAAGAATTAATAAGAGTAATAGTACATTGCAAGAAATTTATTAATAGTAAAAAGAAATTTGATAAATTAGGCATGGAAATTACTACAGAAGAACTAGAAGATGCTTTATTAACATGTATAAGAATAGTTCAAGAAAGAGAATACAAAGAAGAAATAATCAGATTAAAAGAGAAGAAAAATGTAAAAAGGTTTAGTCATTTGAAATCTTTAAACCCTTACCTTGACCAAAGAAATATTCTCAGGGTGGGCGGACGTTTGAGGAATTCAAACTTGCAAGATGAAAAGAAACACCCAATTATATTGGGAACCAATAATAATTTAACACCATTGATTATAGCAGAAGCCCACCAGAAGACTTTACATGGAGGAATCCAACTAATGTTATGTTATTTGAGAACCAAATATTGGATCATCAGAGCAAAAAACGCCGTGAAGGCTTATGTTCACAAGTGTGTCATATGTGCAAGACAAAAGGCTGTGGCTAGAAAACAAGTTATGGGGGACTTACCAAGAGTCCGTACGACGCCCGCACGCGCGTTCCTACATAGCGGCGTTGATTTTGCTGGACCTTTGCAAGTTCTTATGTCAAGAGGTAGAGGAGCTAAGACAAGGAAAGCTTACATAGCCATCTTCATTTGTATGGCCATAAAGGCGGTCCATTTGGAGTTGGTGGGAGACCTCACTTCTGAATCTTTTATAGGAGCATTCCGACGCTTCACAGCCAGGAGAGGAAAATGCGCACACCTGTGGAGTGATCAGGGAAGGAATTTTGTGGGGGCCAATAAGGAGCTAGCAGCTGCATGGGCCGAAGCTAAATTCGAATTGCCGGGCCATCTAGCCGAAGAATTAGCAGCAGACTCTACTCAATGGCATTTCATACCGGCCTACAGTCCCAATTTTGGAGGATTATGGGAGGCAGGCGTTAAGTCTATTAAATTTCATCTCAGAAGAATACTTACCTCTAACCTGACCTTCGAAGAAATGACTACAACGCTCTGCCAAATTGAGTCGTGCTTAAACTCTAGGCCGTTAACACCTTTAGAAACTTCAGATCCTGATGCATTAGAACCGCTCACACCGGGACATTTCTTAATAGGCGAGTCACCTTTCACTACTCCATGTCCTGACCTACGTTTAGTTAACATTAACCATCTATCGCGCTGGCAACTGACACAAAAGCTCGTGAGAGATTTCTGGCACAGATGGCAAACCGAATATCTCTCGAGACTTCAGGAACGTCCAAAGTGGCTTAAACGTGAACCAGAATTTGATATAGGAGATATAGTCATTTTAAAGGACGATCAACTTCCGCCAGGGAAATGGTCTTTAGGTCGCGTAGTGCAGAAACATCCCGGACCTGATGGTATAACACGCGTGTATAGTGTTAAGTGCCGTAATGATACGATAAAACGATCAGTGTCTAAATTGTGTCCACTGCCTATCGATAAAAATTGATAATGTACCTACTTAAAGGAGTTAAATTGCATGATAAATTAATTGTTCTTATGGTTCAATTCAATGTTGATTTGTGTAGTAGTCAAATTTTACTAAGCTTTGTTAAAGCAAAACTTGCAAATTAAAATGTAAGTAATATTCTCACTTCATATTTGCTATCATTCAAATTTGTTAGTTGTGATGTTTACTTTGTAAATTTTGCCATTTTTGGAAAGGACTACCGTCCTTTGGTGGGCGGTATGTTGTAGTATGCGTTAAATGCCGTTCGATTATTATAAAATCAATGTGTGTGGTCTGTGACAGATAGTCGCAATAAAGACATTGTATAGGAAACATCTTCGTTTAATTTAGTACCGAGCCACAAGCGAAAATCATCCTTAATTCCTCAACAATTACCAAATATTTAAAGTGACCGAACTGACAACAGCCTGACAAAACAAATCCAATTAATTAAAAACCGTCAAATAAAAACTGTTTTAAAATTGCTGCCATTTCTTTGCTTTGATGGGGGCCCTACCTCCAAAGCTATTTATTTAAGGAAAACAGTAACAGTTACAATAATATAATACAAGTAAAAACATCAAATAGAAACTATTAATGGTATGAGCACTAATACGCTGTCCGTCTCTGTAATTGTGTTATGATATGACACGGACGGACAATGCGGTGACGAAATAAATAAACGATTATATTAATAAATAAACGAAATTATAATTCACAAAGCAATGGGGATGGCAACTGTCAAGGTGGCGCTACGTAAGCTTTTTCCACAAAAACCGTCAAACCACAGGGCTTTTACTTTAAAAATCGTTTTATAGCTTTAAAATTACCAAATTACGTGTAATAAGCTGTAAATATGTTGGCATTTACGAATTTCCGAAAAATCTGGATATTAAGAAAAAATAAAAAGACAGTAAGAATAAAAACGCCTTAATTTGACTTTCAATCCCAGCATTTGCATTGTAGAAAAGTCTTTTATATCCATATTGGGTCAATGGGTCTTTTCGGTAAAAAAAAAACACAAAATAAATACTTATTTTCCTATACATTTGTTTTGAACGTCTACTGTCTTAGGAACAAGCGTACACACCGACATCTACAAAAGGGTATTTGACAACATTGAAAATATACTACAAATTGTGGTCATCCTAACAGATATTGGTGTAAAAAAACATATTTAACTATTGTATAGACAATTCTATTAATTGATTAATTTCACCTAGAAAAATTGCAATAATTTTTGAATTTTTTTCTGTGGCGAAAACGCTCTAAGATCACTGATGACGTCACTTGCCTGTAAATAAATATGGCTTCAGGCGTTTGACACGACCATAGACTAAGGATCCGCGATTGATGGCTGTCAAATGGCTAAGGATATTACAATGTTTACAGGCTAGTGACGTCAACAAGTCACGTGTCCAGCGCCATAGCGTTTTTGGCGCGGTTTTAAATAATTTAAAATGGTTTTCCAAAATTAGTCAAATAGCCTATTAGCTTAACGTTGCCAACCCAATTGAGTTAGGCGGTCCTATCGCAGGTTTATGTTAAAAACTGAACTTAAGAACTTACTGTCAGATGTGTGGTTGTTATGCGCGCGGCATTCGAGTAGGACGCGCAGTAAGGCGCGGTGCGCGGGCGACGCGGAGTGCGCGCGAATGAGGGCCTCTAGTTCACCCCACACTTGACGCCACAGCTCTTCACGGCGACCGCTAGACTTGCCCCTATACAAGGACAATTGGAATAATAGAAACACCTGTGGAAAATATTTATACAAAATACACACATCAACTTTGTCTAGGGATACCAGGTGTTATTTTCATACAAACGAACTAACTTTGAAGCCTTGGTTTCCTGCCAGGGATGTACTGTGTTGTGATCTGATGTCGGCTATCCAGGGAGTGAATGGAGGAGATTCAGATCGCTATACACACCCAACTGATCTGACCAGCTTTCTAAAAACGTAATGGACATGTTTAAAAAAACCGCGAAAATAGCATGAAAATGTATGGAAATCCTCAAACTGAGAACTCTGACCCATTAATCTTTTAGAATGCTGATCAGATTAGTTGAGTGTGTATAGCGATCTGAATCTACTCTATTCAGTCCGTGGATAGCCATCATCAGATTACAGCATGGTACATCCCTGGCAGAAAACCAAGGCTTCAAAGTTACCTCGTTTGTATGAAAATACACCTGTATCCCTAGACAAAGTTGATGTGTATAAATCTGAAACTCATACAAAATGCTAGTTTACTTATAGTACGAGGCATATATCTTGAAATCGGGTGGGGATTGCGTGGAACACATAATTTGGGCATGCGGAGCGGTAAGGGGCGCGGGCGGCGGGAGAGGGGCGCGCGCTATTGGTCGCTCACAAGAGCACATGCGCGAATTTATCCCCGCTCCGTCGAAAAAATTTCAAGATATATGCCTCGTACTGTACTTTACGTTACCTGTCCAAAATAAAATTGTCAATAAAATTGTTCGAAGGCTCATGGCGGAACTTGACAGACTGATCGTACTCGATCACGTTTGTTAAGCAACGCTCAGTCCGGTCCGATGTCGGATGGGTGACCGTTAAGTGGCGTTACAACTGAGCGCTTGCGTGCTTCGGAGGGCACGTTAAACCGTCGGTCTCGGCTGTTGTCATCTGATAATAGTCGTTAAGCCAAGTTAGAGGCCTTACAGGCGGCTTGATAAACTCTAACACCAGATGTGGCCACTATTCCTCATTCGGTCAGAAGAAGAATAAAATTGTCATTTTGGCTATAATGACATTTTAATTTGTAGTACGAGGCAAACTTCTTGAATATTTTACGACGGAGTGGGGATCAGTTCGCGCACGTGCGAGCGACCAATAGCGCGCGCCCCTCCCACCACCCGCGTACCTCACCGCTACGCATACCCAAAATACGCTTTCCGCGCTATCCCCACCCGATTTCAAGATGATGGCCGCCTATTGTACTAATAATATCGTAGCAACCGCATAGCATGACACCCACTGCTAGGTAAATAAAGAGCTCTCAACTGTAAACACGATCATAATCCTCTGAAAGGAGCTCGGTGGTGCAATGGTTTAGTGCCTGGTATGGGATGGGTGACCAAAAAATTATCTCGAGTTCCTCCGTGCTTTGGAACATATGGAGGGCTAACGTGCCTTCCAAAGCACGGAGATTTTGCCGTTGCTCCCGGTTGCATTGCAGTCGTTACCACCCACCAATCCGCATTGGGCCTGTGTGGTGAATAGGTTATTATGATGATCCATCTTCCTTATCAACCCATAAGAAAGGCCTGTACCCAGCAGTGGGGCATTAAAAAATGGCCAATCAGCCATTTTTTAATGTCCCCAACATTAAAAAATGGCTGATGTCGAATCCCAGCGAACTAAAATCTATGGAACAAGCATTGCGCTCAAAAATAGCACCACACGAAAGTACAACTAAGTGGATGGAGCTATAAATGCAGGCATTTAATTATGCAGCACAAAGCGTCTGAGCACTGGTTGCTTATTAGCGACCATAAATTCTATACTCATACATATTTTCTATACTTAAATGAAAAACATGATAAGTTATTTCTGCATATTTTTACTATCTTCTTTGCGTCTTTTACACCATTTGACTGCACAAGACGTCATTTCTAATAAACTTTCTCTTTTTTTCTTTTCTCTACAATACAAACTGCAATTATTGTAAAGAACGCTAACGTCAGTCACCGGGTGTGTGGCTGGCCCGACTAAAGCTGAGCGGGTTGTACTTTTTCGGCCCCCTGGTGCCGTTTTTAAGCAATATTTGTTTGCAATTACATTTCCATAGATTCTAGTTCGCTGTCGAATCCTCTGAATATTAGAATATTCAATAGATAGATAAATCGTTTCCACAAGCATTTCACTACCCACATTTTTTTACGAGCAGCTATAAAGTATTAATTCAAATTCATTAAAAGGACGCAAATATAAGTTTTATCATTATTACATTAGAGCTCAATATCATATCACTACTTAGTATAAAACAAAGTCGCTTCCCGCTGTCTGTCCCTTTAGGCCGGTCATATCTTACACTAGAAAATGAGTATATTCCCCGATATCGGGGTCGAAAATTGTCCAAATCTAAAAATTTCACTTTTTTTTAATCTTGTAAATCTTTGGAGATCTGTATCTCGGTAAGTAATTATTCTGCAGAGATAGGTCTGATCACAAATTGTAGCAATTTTTATAGTATGTAAGAACGTGTATATTTATTTTTTCAACGCATAGTTTAGGGCTTACAATATTGAATATACCAAAAAAGTGCGAAAATTTCGCGATTTTTCGAGTGCTGCAAAGTTAGCACAGGTCTTTCGAAGCTGCAAACTTGGATTTACGCTTCTGGTAGTGGTCCTAACAATATACTAAAAAACCAGAACTAGCCGTTACGATTTTAATGTTTGATATGACGGGCCTAATATGTATGATTCGATCTTTAAAACTACGCAACGGATTTTGATGCGGTTTTTTTTAATAGATAAGAGTGATTCAAGAGGAAAGTTTTTATATATATTACATGGTGTCAAATTCCACACTACACCGAAGCGAAGCGAGGGCAGGTCAGGGCATTTTTATCTTACCTCATATTCGAAGGCAGCTGGGCGGTCGGGAACTCGTGTCGTGACTCCATACCAAGCAATGACAAAAGCACGCTTCTACAAGTGTCCACTTCATCATCGGTTAACGATTCTTGTACAACTAGCCTTGTTAGCGGTTCCATCACCTAGTAAACAAAAAAATAGCAAATATTACCTTTCAAGACTTTCAGACAATATTTTCAAAAAAAATGTTTCTTATGCAACCAAGGAGGTTTATAATAGGGAGTGAGTACTCTACAAAAATTTTCACCTATCCACTATGGGGCCTATCACAATAATGATGATAAGAAGTCAATGAAATGAAATAGGATTATATGTAAATATTATTATTGTTTTTTATTCTTGAAGGTATGCACAATGTTGACATCATTTTATTTTTTGTCTACCCTCTGTTGTATTATTTGTATTAATGGTCAATGTTCACATTTGGCATTAATTCTTCGTCAAAGCTGGGCGATACAAAATTTTAGTGTTGAATTCATTGTTAGATTTCTCGGAAACTATCAAAGTTATTTACAATATTTAAAATGGAAATTGTAGATGGAGGTATGTAGATTTACGCATTCTTAAAAATATAAAAATAGACCGAAAAATGTGGTATTAATTAGGTGAAACTAAAATTATATTGAATTTTATAGTGTTTATTATATAAAAATCATTATTACTGGTTACGGCATTTCTCCCGCAGAAATATAGAATAATACCACATTATAAAGAGTCCTGCAAAACTGAAGTACGGGAGAGTTGCCGGTTTTTTTTTATTTAATTTTAAATATTTAGTTCAATTCACATCAACCACAATATTTCTTAATAGAATTCAACTTTTAAGGTCTATATAATTTAAATGCATTTATATGCTATGTGCTATATCAAGTGCTATAATTTTTTAACATTTTCATTGCTAGACGTGGAACATTTTTCGTGTTCAAGGAAGAAATTAGTGGACATCCTCTTTTCAAGTAAATACAAGAATTTTGATCGTAAATTCGAAGAAGTCGTATTATATTTACGAGAAAACACTCCTTTGGAATGTCCGTTCTTCATGCATGGATTCGGATGTTCGAATGTCTTCTTCACGTGGCTTACAAACTACCTACAAAAGAATGGCGAAAAAATAAATATACAGAAAATGTAATCAAAGAAAATCAAACACGAATACAGGAAATCTTCAGAGAAAAAACGGGACTTATTATTGATAAGCCTAAACCAGGCTATGGAAATACCAACACAGGAAACGTTGCAAGACGGTTCTTTCAGAACAGTAAAATTTCAGCAGAAATTACTGGGATCGATCAAAGATTAATCGAAAGATTTCATGTTATTCTCCAGTGCATATCAAGTGGGTTTGAGCTGGATGAAGAGAAATTTAAACTTTATAATTTAATTACTGCGCGCTTATTCGTTGAGTTATATCCGTGGTATCCAATGAGCACTACTGTGCACAAAATACTGATCCACGGTTATGAAATTGTATCAAAATGTATGGTGCCTATTGGCCTTTTGAGTGAAGAATCATTGGAAGCGCGAAATAAAGATTTTAAAATTTTTAGAGAAAACTACAGCAGAAAAACTTCAAGAATAGATACTTTATGTGATATAATAAACAGGATGCTTGTGTCTTCTGACCCATTAGTGACAGGTTTAAGAACATTAAATACAGCTCAGAAACGAAACCAGTTCCATGAGGATGCAATAGAAATATTTAAACAGCCTAATTTAGATTCGACTTTCGATTAATAACATTTTTAAATTAATAAATCAATGTTTTGTGTAAATTTATCATTATATATTTTAATTTTTTGATATTATGAATAAAAAACATTATTTAGCAAAAAAAATTACAAATGCTTAATTATTATCACGAATGTATAGTTTGGCCCCACTGTGCTATCGTTTAAAAGAAATTCAACTTTATTACATTGGTCATAGAGTTGAAATTCTATCAACGACATTGACTGAAGGCACTACTGTGTGAATGAGACAACACCAGGTGGAGGTCGGTGTCTCGTTCGCACAATTGCCATTACTAAACAATAATACCACGATAGTAGGACTAAATATATGTACGTTACCAATCAAGTAGTGTATCAAAATTAAGGATTCGGAATGGGAAGTCGAATATATACTATTTAAATATTAATTTAGAGTGACACATAATAATTGTAATATAAAACAGAACTTACTCTTTTGATTTAATTAAATATCTAAAATAATGCTAATCAGCTATCATCGGTGAGGTGGTAATAAATAGAAGTGTCAATCTTGGCAACTCCGATTTTGACCTTGGCGCCGAATTTCAATTTAAGAATTTCAATCTATAGGAAATGTTACTTTACAAAACTAGTGTGACCATAAATACTGCACCATTTCAGATTTCCAAAAAAAACGAAATTGTTCTATTGAAATGGCTAGAGGTCGCAGGCGAGACGGAAAAATTAATAATAATAATCAAATTCATGTTTGTGCGCCTATTTCGATGAAACTCGGTTTTTGGTACTATTTCAACATGAAAATAACAACGCAATGTTGAAAATTTAAAAAATCCAATATGGCGGCCATCTTTTTTGTTTTTGGGCCGATTTCGATGAAACTCGGTTTTTGGAACTATTTTGACAAGAAAATAACAACGCAATTTTTAAAAAACTAAAAATCCAAGATGGCGGCCAACTTTTTTGTTTTTGGGCCGATTTTGATGAAACTCGGTTTTTGGTACGATTTTGACAAGAAAATGACAACGCAATTTTTAAAAAACTAAAAATCCAAGATGGCGGCCAACTTTTTTGTTTTTGGGCCGATTTCGATGAAACTTGGTTTTTGGTACGATTTTGACAAGAAAATAACAACGCAATGTTGAAAATTTAAAAAATCCAAGATGGCGGTCAACTTATTTGTTTTTGGGCCGATTTCGATGAAACTTGGTTTTTGGTACGATTTTAACAAGAAAATAACAACGCAATGTTGAAAATTTAAAAAATCCAAGATGGCGGTCAACTTTTTTGTTTTTGGGCCGATTTCGATGAAACTTGGTTTTTGGTACGATTTTGACAAGAAAATAACAACGCAATGTTGAAAATTTAAAAATCCAAAATGGCGGTCAACTTTTTTGTTTTTGGGCCGATTTCGGTGAAACTTGGTTTTTGGTACGATTTTGACAAGAAAATAACAACGCAATTTTTAAAAAACTAAAAATCCAAGATGGCGGCCAACTTTTTTGTTTTTGGGCCGATTTCGGTGAAACTTGGTTTTTGGTACGATTTTGACAAGAAAATAACAAAGCAATTTTTAAAAAACTAAAATTCCAAGATGGCGGCCAACTTTTTTGTTTTTGGGCCGATTTTGATGAAACTTGGTTTTTGGTACGATTTTGACAAGAAAATAACAACGCAATGTTGAAAATTTAAAAAATCCAAGATGGCGGCCAACTTTTTTGTTTTTGGGCCGATTTCGATGAAACTTGGTTTTTGGTACTATTTTGACAAGAAAATAACAATGCAATTTTATAAATACAAAAAATCTAAGATGGTGGTCAACTTTTTTGTTTTTGGGCCGATTTCGATGAAACTTGGTTTTTGGTACTATTTTGACAAGAAAATAACAATGCAATTTTATAAATACAAAAAATCCAAGATGGCGGTCAACTTTTTTGTTTTAGGGCCGATTTTGATGAAAGTCGGTTTTTGGTACGATTTTGACAAGAAAATAACAACGCAATGTTGAAAATTTAAAAAATCCAAGATGGCGGCCAACTTTTTTGTTTTTGGGCCGATTTCGATGAAACTTGGTTTTTGGTACTATTTTGACAAGAAAATAACAATGCAATTTTATAAATAAAAAAAATACAAGATGGCGGTCAACTTTTTTGTTTTTGGGCCGATTTTGATGAAACTCGGTTTTTGGTACGATTTTGACAAGAAAATAACAACGCAATGTTGAAAATTTAAAAAATCCAAGATGGCGGTCAACTTTTTTGTTTTTGGGCCGATTTCGATGAAACTTGGTTTTTGGTACGATTTTAACAAGAAAATAACAACGCAATGTTGAAAATTTAAAAAATCCAAGATGGCGGTCAACTTTTTTGTTTTTGGGCCGATTTCGATGAAACTTGGTTTTTGGTACGATTTTGACAAGAAAATAACAACGCAATGTTGAAAATTTAAAAATCCAAAATGGCGGTCAACTTTTTTGTTTTTGGGCCGATTTCGGTGAAACTTGGTTTTTGGTACGATTTTGACAAGAAAATAACAACGCAATTTTTAAAAAACTAAAAATCCAAGATGGCGGCCAACTTTTTTGTTTTTGGGCCGATTTCGGTGAAACTTGGTTTTTGGTACGATTTTGACAAGAAAATAACAAAGCAATTTTTAAAAAAACTAAAATTCCAAGATGGCGGCCAACTTTTTTGTTTTTGGGCCGATTTTGATGAAACTTGGTTTTTGGTACGATTTTGTCAAGAAAATAACAACGCAATGTTGAAAATTTAAAAAATCCAAGATGGCGGCCAACTTTTTTGTTTTTGGGCCGATTTCGATGAAACTTGGTTTTTGGTACTATTTTGACAAGAAAATAACAATGCAATTTTATAAATACAAAAAATCTAAGATGGTGGTCAACTTTTTTGTTTTTTGGCCGATTTCGATGAAACTTGGTTTTTGGTACTATTTTGACAAGAAAATAACAATGCAATTTTATAAATACAAAAAATCCAAGATGGCGGTCAACTTTTTTGTTTTAGGGCCGATTTTGATGAAAGTCGGTTTTTGGTACGATTTTGACAAGAAAATAACAACGCAATGTTGAAAATTTAAAAAATCCAAGATGGCGGCCAACTTTTTTGTTTTTGGGCCGATTTCGATGAAACTTGGTTTTTGGTACTATTTTGACAAGAAAATAACAATGCAATTTTATAAATAAAAAAAATACAAGATGGCGGTCAACTTTTTTGTTTTTGGGCCGATTTTGATGAAACTCGGTTTTTGGTACGATTTTGACAAGAAAATAACAACGCAATGTTGAAAATTTAAAAAATCCAAGATGGCGGCCAACTGTTTTGCTTGTGGGCTGATTTTGATGAAACTCGGGTTTTGGTACTATTTTGACAAGAAAACAGCAACGGAATGTCATAAAAAAATCTAAGATGGCAGCCAAATTATTTATTTGTTTTTTCAACCGAGTCACATCAAAATCAACCCAAAAACAAATTAGCAGCCATTTTGATCTTTTTTGATTTTTCCATCAGTTTACATTGAGTTGTTATTTTCTTGTCTAATTAGTACCAAAAACCGAGTTTCATCGAAATCAGCCCAAAAAACAAAAAAGTTGGCCGCCATCTTAGATTTTTAGTATTTTATAAATTGCGTTGTTATTTTTTTGTCAAAATATTACCAAAAACCGAGTTTCATCGAAATCGGCCCAAAAACAAACAAGTTGGCTGCCATCTTGGATTTTTTAATTTTTTCAATACATATTGTCATTATTTTCTTGTCAAATTAGTACTAAAAACCCTAGTACTAAAAAAATACAGATCACTAGACAATGTTTTCCTACTTTTACTTGTTTTTCCAACATTTATTTGTTTTTCCGAAGTTCACGCACATTGTATTTTTATTAAAAATTGGAATAAACTTTAAAGTTGCGTAATTATTTACACTTGAAATTGAATTGAATTGAATAAACTAGATTTCAATTGGTTGAATTACCATATTTAAAAAATAAAAACAAAAAAGCAACTTAATAAAAACGTGATAAATAATTTGTTCTTAAAAAATATTTTTTTTAAATAAATATTAATTTTCTTTTTTTTAGTTAATGAGCTAAACTAAAAATATACCACCGCCTATCAGAGTACTCGTCAAGACCATTCAAACGAGTCCAAACTCGATGGGGTTGAAAGGTTTTATAGCAGAGTTCCTGTGGCCTTCTTCCGGCTCCATCATCAGACTCTTGGATACTATTACCCAACAGAGCACTCGTCAAGACGATTCAAACGAGCCCAAACTCGATGGGGTTGCATGATTTCAATATTGAGTTCCTATGGCATGGAATCCAGACTTCATCATCCGACCCTGAACCTCGTCTCCCGTCAGAGTACTTGTCAAGACAATTCTAATAAGCCCAAACACGATGGGGTTGTATAGTTTCATTCATCATAGAGTTCCTGTGGCGTTCTTCCGGCTCCATTATCAGATCATCTCAATGACACTGTAATCTTGCATTTCCTTCCATTTCTGACCTGTGTTCAAAGTTTCAAGTCTCTAGCTCATCGGGAATTTGGTATAAAATCGTTTGCAAAATTTGTGCTCAAACAAACAAAAGAGCAAGCAACCTAATAAAAACGCGGTAAAAAGTGTTAATTATAAATAAAGAACTACCTAGGTATTTAAGTTTATATTAAACAGTTTGAAGGAGCTGTCAACTGTCATGAGATGCAAAAGTGCTCTTGAAGTTTAATTGAATATTGTGTAAAATCAGTGATTGTGTAGTGTAAAAACCGTTCGAAAGTGAAGAAAAACATTCCAAAATTATGTGACAGTGTTATCTCCACAAAATTCGATGGTTTTGAAGTGAAAATAGTGCAAAACTTATAACCAGTGCAATTGACACTCGAACTACCCACATTTTTTTTTTCTCATAAAATCTCAACTTTTATTATACAAATATTTCTAAAACTCCTGAAAAATGCACTTTACCGGAAGTGGCTGTCCAGGCTTCCAGTAAAGAGAATGCTACTGGAGGAAAATTAACCACACCAATTAATAAAAAAATCCAGCAACCGAGGATGAGACACTCTTCCTTGAATCTTACCCAGTCAAAATCAATTGAAAGAGTGAATCTAAATCCAGATAATCAAACAACTGATGATAATGATGATTGGCAAACTGTTCCCATCACTCGTCAATACAGAAATGCCAAAGAGTCTCAACTAGCTACTACGCAGAATACATTGACTATGTCACAGAACTCAATGAATTCTTCAAGTGCTCAACCTCCACCATGGCAACGAATGCCATCTAGATCTAGCAAGCGCAGAAGAACTAGTGACTCTCCTCCGAACACTGATGTCCTCCCAACGTCAAATAGATTTGATGCACTTCCATTAGAACCTACTGATATACAAACAGAAACAGCAACAAAGAACTATAAACCACCTCCGATAATTCTGTATGGCATAGAAGATGTGAATGAATTATCAAAGCTCGTAAATTCGGCATGCAGTTCAAATGAATATAAAATACGCATCATAAATAAAAATTTGCTGAGAATCCTTGCAGATACCACAGAATGCTACAAAAACATAATAACCGTAGTAAGAAGTCACGGCCTGATCGGTCATACATTCACTCCCAAAGACAAAAAACCATATCGTATAGTAATAAAAAAATTACATCATACTACACCTCACAGTGAAATTTTACAAGCAATTGAAAGTACTGGCAATCACGTTCAAGGTGAAATTATTAATGCCCGATTTGGTCCGGACAGAACACCAACATCCACATTTTTTGTCAATGTAGAACCGTCAGCTAATAATAAAAAGATAAAAGATATAAAAAATATATTTCATCAACAAGTGACCATCGAAGACGCTCGAAAAGCTACGACAATAGTGCAATGTCAACGCTGCCAGCAATACGGGCACTCAAAAAATAACTGCATGAGACCGTTCAGATGTGTTAAGTGTGGTAGCGGACATAAGACTTCAGACTGCCCAAAAAAGGATAGAAACACCCCAGCTAAATGTGCACTATGCTCTTGTGACCATCCAGCCAATTACAAAGGCTGTCAGGTATACAAGGAGATACTAGCGAGAAAAAATAATGCTAAGCCAGCAACTAGACCTAACAATCAGAAGGATGTTACTATACCTACTATGAGAAATGAATTGCCTCCAGTATTCCAGAGGTCACAGCAAAGCCAGCAGACTAGAACATATAGTGATGTGACAGCAAACCGCCCCGAATCGGATAATGATACCCATATAGATATCACAAAGCAACAAAGTTCAGTACTGGAACAAATACTCACCAAGCAAAGTGAAAAGATTGACCTGCTAATACAACAAATAGGCACACTGCTTAATCTCCTAACAAACGTTATTACAAAAATTATTCCTTAACTAATGCCTACTTTAAAAATAGCAACTTGGAACATAAATGGTTTGGCTCCAAATACAGATGAAGTCAAAACATTTTTAACACTCAACAAAATAGATGTACTCCTAATATCCGAATCTCATATGACAGATCAACGCACAGTTAAAATTAATGGATATAAAATTTACTACTCTAACCATCCAGATGGAACAGGACATGCTGGAGCTGCAGTTATTATAAAAGAAAATATTAAGCATCACCCACTGCCTGAAACAAAAAGAAGCTATCTACAGGCTGCAGTAATATCTGTACAGTACAGGTCAGGTGCTTTGAACATTGCTGCAGTATACTGTCCACCGCGCCATCGTATAGACGAAGACATGTACAAGCAGTTTTTCAATTCTCTGGGCAACCGTTTCATTGCCGGCGGTGACTGGAACGCAAAACACACTTTTTGGGGTTCTCGGACTATAGCAACGAGAGGGCGTGAATTAAAAAAATGCATAGATGCTTCTCAGTTGCAACCATATTCTACTGGAGAACCAACTTACTGGCCAACAGACCCTAAGAAGACACCCGACCTCCTAGATTTTTTTGTAGCTGGAGGAATCTCAGAATTGTACATCAAAGTGGAATCATGTTTTGATGGTTCCTCTGACCACACTTCGGCGATTTGCAACCTGAGTGCCACAGTCATTTACAGAGAACCTCGAGAAACTCTTTACAACAGCCGGACCGATTGGGAAGCTTTTAGAGAGTATATCAATGAGAAGGCCTGTCTAGACATCTCCCTTAAAACTGCAGAAGAAGTTGAAAATGCTGCTTGCTATCTGACCAACTTAATACAAACCGCTGCATGGCTGTCCACACCTAATAAAGAAACCAATATTCAGGACAAATACTACCCCATGGACATTCGAAATAAAATAACTGAAAAAAGAAGATTAAGGCGACAATGGCATACCAGTAGGAATATGCAAGATAAGCGAGCCCTAAACAAGGCTCAAAAGGATTTAAAAGAAATGCTCAAAGAAAATGAAAACGCAACACTTCAAGCTCAACTCAAACTCCTATCACCACACAATGCAGAAGATTACTCACTGTGGAAGATGACGAAAAATCTCAAAAGACCTAAAAAACATGTCCCAGCTTTGAAACAACCTACAGGTGATTGGGCCAGAAGTTCTGAGGATAAAGTTGAATTGTTTGCCAATCATATCGAGGGAGTATTTCAACCGAATGAAGCCAACATGACGCAAAAAGAAGATGACATTGATGCTGTTATTAACAGCGACCAGCAGATGTCTTTACCGTTAGAGTTGGTAAAGCCTAGAGAAGTATGGAAACAAATTACACAGTTAAAATCTAAAAAGGCTCCCGGATTTGATCTCATAACTGCTGAAGTCCTAAAGCAGTTACCAAGAAAAGGAATCGTCTTAATAACAATTGTATTTAATTCAATGTTGCAACTGCAGTATTTCCCACTAGTATGGAAAGTTTCCGTTATTAATATGATTGCGAAGCCAGGAAAACCTGCCACGGAGGTATCCTCTTATAGACCTATTAGTCTTCTTCCAGTCCTGTCAAAGTTGTTTGAGAAACTTTTGTTAAAACGCTTACTACCAATACTAGAAGACCAAAAGGTGTTACCAGACCATCAATTTGGTTTCCGAGCACATCATGGTACAACAGAACAAATCCACCGAGTTGCCCACACTATTAGACAGACAATGGAAAGAAAGGAGTATTGCTCTGCAGTATTTCTTGATGTGCAGCAAGCATTCGACCGGGTGTGGCATAAGGGTTTGTTATATAAACTCAAGCTCTGCCTGCCAAATACAGCTTACATGCTCCTAAAATCATATCTCGAAGATCGACTATTTCAAGTAAGAGTGGATGATAGTATATCTAACCTTAGAGAAATTAAAGCGGGTGTTCCTCAAGGTTCGGTGTTGGGACCTGTCCTGTATACGGTATACACTTCTGACCTACCCACCTCAGACGATGTAGTGACGGCAACATATGCGGACGATACAGCCTTGCTTTCGTGCAGTGCCGACCCTAACACAGCTTCAAATAATCTCCAAGAGCACCTAAACACCATAGATACCTGGTTCAAAAAATGGAGAGTAAAAGCTAGTGCTACTAAGTCTACCCATATAACATTTACTTTAAAGAAACAAGACTGCCCCCCAGTTAAACTTGATGGTACTATCTTACCTCACCAAACAACAGTTAAGTACTTGGGAATGTATCTGGACAGAAGATTAACATGGAGAGATCACATAAAAGCTAAAAGAGATCAAGCAAATAGGAAACTGAAAGAAATGAACTGGCTTGTCGGAAGACAATCAGCTCTGAGCTTGGAGAATAAGGTTCTTATTTACAAAGCCATAATCAAGCCTATATGGACGTACGGAATGCAACTCTGGGGCTCTGCAAGTCACTCCAACATAGAAATACTTCAACGATTTCAAAATGCAGCCCTTAAAATTCTATGCAATGCACCTTGGTTCACGAAAAATGTAGAAGTACACGAATACCTAGAGTTACCATACATCAAAGACGAAATAAGCAAATCATGTGAAAACTACGTCCAACGACTTAGAACCCATAAAAACCAACTAGCTACAGCCCTACTTGACACCAGCCAAACCATAAAGCGACTGAAGAGAACACCACTGGCCACCATTTGACTGGGGTCATCTTTATGTGGAGGACATCATGTCGCTGGATGTGAAGTCCTAAAATTCCTGATTGCAACCAATTTGATTATGGCCTAAAGGCTGATCGCAGATAGAGAAAGGAGAAAAAAAAAAAAAAAAAAAAATATTAAACAGTTTAAAGTATTATGTATGTCTCCGGCCAACCATACGGTTTGGTCACCCTAATGAAGAAAAGGACACATTACATCTACTTGACCTCTCTGTCGGCTCGTTTTGGGGCGAAGCGCTCATTCCGGTTTATAGTACTATTTCCATGTATGCAACTAATGGACTTTTTTTCCGATTGAGAAACGGCGTAGAAGCAATTCGACCACGGAGGTTATACTTCGTACAATGCGATTAAATTGATAGATAGACAGTGATCAGATTACCTAACAATGTAATAAAAAACTATTGATATTGTTGATATAGTAAAAACACAGAATTATAACAGTACTAAACGCACAGAAGCCCATCCGCGTGAAGACATTCAAATAATAAGCTAGCTTCACAGCACAAAAATAAAGTACAATTTCAAATTGCACAACGTTGCGTGCCTATTATTGTATGCACCTTCTCTTTCTGTCGTGATACTCACTTGCTTTTCTGCAAAAAACCGAATGGTATGTCATCGTGTGAATACGCGGCATCTGATAAAAAACCGGATTGGCGCTCGTGTAAACGCATGTACTAAAGTGCTATTGCCACTGAACCGTATCCGGTGTTTTGTCGTGTGTCGTGATCCGATTCAGTCGCCAAATCGGATGTCAAGTTTTGCCCGTTTCGGTTTTTTGCCAGATCTTGAAACCGAATGTACGTGTGTGTGAACTCGTACATTTAAATTATATTGTGACTAAACCGTTTCTGCAAAAATCCGACCTGTTTTGTCTACGTGTGAACGTAGCGTAACTCTGTCTCAACCGACACAAGACACGACACCCCTCGTGCGCTGACTCGACTGATTCAGCCGCGCAGTAGGCTAATTAATAGCCCGCCGAAGGATCACCAAAAACTGCCTCATGGGGAAATAATTCGGGCATGAGCGATTTTTGGCATAGTTGTAGGGAATGGTGTTTAAATCAATAACTCAAAGTACTGATGGATGAGGGTGGAGCTAACGGGGGGAGGGGTGGTGTAAAGGTTCCCTTTTTTGTTTTTCGTAAATAACTCGTAAACGGTGGCCAATAACATAACTCTGAGTGAGCCCCTCTAGTAAAACAAACAGGTTATATACTCACGGATCCCAGGTTGAATATGAGCGTGGATGATATAGTGAGCGGCCAGTAAGTGGTGTGACGTTGTAAGCGCGCACGAGCTCTTGCGTTTGCGCCGACGCCGCGGAGTGGGCCCAAACGGTTCTGTTGCATTAGGGCTCCGAACTCTTTTATCCTGGAAATTTCGACTCTAGGGTCAATTCCTACGGTACAATTTTTGAGATCAAAATTCGTACCGGAACCTTTATAATGTCCGTAGGCTGAGAGCGAGAGGGCGTTTCGTTTTTGTAAAAATTAAACTTTAATATGAACTTCGAAACCCAAACATCAAGAATGATCTTAGAAACCTTTAAAAAAAATAAAAAACAAAATACTCGTGGTGTTCTCGTATTCAAATACGAAGCGAAGTCACACAATACATAATAGTACAAGTACAGAAGGGACACTCCTCAAGATCATTTATAGGTAAATAGCGACTCTTGCTCCGACACAATAAAGTGCAATTCAGATCACACAGCGTTCCCTTCCCTACAGTTATATTCACCTAGAAGTTGCCTCTCTTTCTATCGCGATCGCGTACCTACTCTCTTCTCTTCTGCCCACTCGTTTTAGGGTTGTCTTCTTTTAAATGAACTGCGTAGCATTATCATAAAGGGAACATTTTTTTTTAAACATCTTATGCGAGAAATGTACGACACGCGCTATCGCCGACCATACGCGATGCGGCGAGCATGTGAGTGAGTATCGATCGTGCAACCCAGCTGCCGCGTGGCAGCCCTCTGGCTTTGGCCCAGTTGAACGGGCTCGCCACGTACTTATAGCTTCATACCTAAAGAGCGGAGTGTCCCTGGCCTGGCGAAGTATAGGCACAGAATCTATAATAGTACTAACGTACAGAGCCCATCTGCGCGAGTACAATCAAATAATAAATTACTGTCGCTGCACGGCAATAAGTACAATTTCAAATTGCACAACGCTGCTTGATTGATATTATATATAAGCACTTACGAAGCGCCTCTCTTTCTGTCGCGTAGCTGTCTCCACCGATACAGCTCGTGAATCATTAAGGTTGGTACTCCCTAGTCGCTACTTACTGATATCATAGAAACATTCCGTTATGTCGATGAATATACAATGAAATTACTAAATATAAAATAAAATAAATCTCAACGGCATTTTATTTTTTTAGAGCATTTTATTTCTAAGTACATACTTAGTTACTTGTGTGAAAATTAATGTTAGGTGATGTATAAAGTTCGGGATGATTTACGTAAAAAGTAGTAAAGAATTAAAAACTGTCTCGTTTGTGTTTTTAGTGCGCTTGTCGCTCGTAGACAGCGCGCGTGTCGGCGCGGTGATATCCCTCGGCCATGGCTAGACTGAGTGAGCCGCGAGCAGTAGGCTAATATAAGAGTTTAAGCGCAGAGTGACACCTCCCTGGTAAAGGAAAGTGTTTTTAGGGTTCCGTAGCCTAAATGGCAAAAAACTGAACCCTTATAGATTCGTCATGTCTGTCTGTCTGTCCGTCCGTATGTCAGACACAGACACTTTATTCCCAAAGCATTAAGATTACACAGTTGAAACTTGGTAGGTAGGTGTATTCTGTTAAGAGCTTGACGATTTTAACACAAAAATAAAAAAATAAAAGATTAAGAGGGCTCCCCATACATGGAACTGATACAGAAAAAAAAATTCTTCAAACCGATAATACGTGGGGTGTCTATAGATAGGTCTTTTAAAATTACATTGAGGTTTCTTAGACAAATTTTTATCAAACTCAACCGTTTGAAAGAAATACACCGCCAAAGTGGTAAAATGTGTGTCCCCCCCCCTTTAACTTTTGAAGTATGTAAGAGAGTGAAAAATAAAAAATAAAAATTTGCTGTAGATCTTATAAACACTTTCAACGAAAATTGGCTTGAACGACATATATTTTGTAGTTTTCGAGATATAGTACATTTTCCAAAGACGCAAATATAACTTTGTCATTCATACCAACACACTGTGAAAAACAAAGTTATTTTTGTTATGGTATGAATAAAATAACTACGGAACCCTACGGCGCGTGGCCCGACACGCACTTGGCCGGTTTTTATTTCTCATACCTGTAATCGGTGACTCGTCCACCAGCGCCTTCCGAGAGCGACGGCGGGTCATCGTATGTGGTGCGTCCGCCGAGCGCGCCGATCCACAGCTCGCCGCCCTGCGCCGCCAGCACGTGCGACGCGGACCGCCCGCCGCCCTTCCTACTGCAGTACAACGAAAATTATTAGCACACTCAAAATTTTTAACACTCAGTGTGTGCGGGGCCTAATACAAAATGTATGCACGAGTGCCTTCCCGGGACCGTCAGAAATTTCCTACAGAAATTTTATACAATATGCAACCGCCCTGAAATGGCTGATGGTCAATATCTACCTGGGCACCTCGAGCGTGACAGAGCGGCCGTTGAGCAGGAAATTGACGAGGCAGGCGGAGGGGCGCGAGGCCACGTCCGCGGGCGTGACGCGCCACAGCGGTACTGTACGTACCTGGGCACCTCGAGCGTGACAGAGCGGCCGTTGAGTAGGAAATTGACGAGGCAGGCGGAGGGGCGCGAGGCCACGTCCGCGGGCGTGACGCGCCACAGCGGTACTGTACGTACCTGGGCACCTCGAGCGTGACAGAGCGGCCGTTGAGTAGGAAATTGACGAGGCAGGCGGAGGGGCGCGAGGCCACGTCCGCGGGCGTGACGCGCCACAGCGGTACTGTACGTACCTGGGCACCTCGAGCGTGACAGAGCGGCCGTTGAGCAGGAAGTTGACGAGGCAGGCGGAGGGGCGCGAGGCCACGTCAGCGGGCGTGACGCGCCACAGCGGTACTGTACGTACCTGGGCACCTCGAGCGTGACAGAGCGGCCGTTGAGTAGGAAATTGACGAGGCAGGCGGAGGGGCGCGAGGCCACGTCCGCGGGCGTGACGCGCCACAGCGGTACTGTACGTACCTGGGCACCTCGAGCGTGACAGAGCGGCCGTTGAGCAGGAAGTTGACGAGGCAGGCGGAGGGGCGCGAGGCCACGTCAGCGGGCGTGACGCGCCACAGCGGTACTGTACGTACCTGGGCACCTCGAGCGTGACAGAGCGGCCGTTGAGCAGGAAGTTGACGAGGCAGGCGGAGGGGCGCGAGGCCACGTCCGCGGGCGTGACGCGCCACAGTGGCCCACTGCAGCCGCTGGCGCCACCCTCCGCGCCTCGAGGCGTCCACCAGCGGAGCACCACCTGCGATACAACAATCCTCGTTTATATTAGAACACCGCGCAAGTCGTTTTTGTCAACTTTTTAAGAGAGACAAAAAATGAATCCCTGTGATAATAATTAATCATTGTTGCAACACCGCTCAAGTACGAAAACTAATTACAGTAGACACCGTTTAAGTAAAATTTTAAATGCCTCTTTTTTCAAAATAAACCTATTTTCAATCAACTTCACTTAAAAATACACTAAAATCCTTTATTATTTGCGGAGCAACAAGTATTTAACAGCTTTCTGATCATAACCCGTTTTTTGTACAGTAGCCATTTCCGACTAAGTGATCCTGAGTAGTATATTATTTCTAAAATCTTATAAATTATATACTAATTATCTTTTGATAATAAGTTATTGATTAATAGTAATTTTACAAATAATTATCGTTTGAACATTGACTATTATAACGATTTTGCACAAACACTTCCGGTAGTCAGAGGCGGGGCAACGTGGGTTGTTTACGGCACGTTGACGAATGGACAGTGGGTGGAATTATTCTTATTCGAGCCACCGCGCAGTGAACACAACTCGGCCTCCTGTCAGTGAAATCTGGCTGTAAGTACTTTTTAATGAACAAAAGCTAAGTATTTTGCTATTGTTGAATAGCAACAATAATATATATATATATATATATATATATAATAATCGCTAACACTCGCTAACACTTTAGCGAGTGTTAGCGAGTTAACACTCGCTAAAAACATCGTTTTAGTTTGGTTTGATTGAAATAGTGATAGTTTTAAAGACGAAATATGAGTTAAGTGTAGTATTCACCTATTTGATTGTTATTTTTTGATCATAAAACAAATGATTTGCTCGTTTAAGTGGATTTATCAATTTCTGACACATGCCTAAAATACGCGTTCCGGGCAATCCCCACCCGATTCCAAGATATATGCCTCGTATTGTAACACGTTGCATATAATATTTTTTGTATAGAGTTAGTTAGAAATAAACTTTACACTAAAAATAGAAATAGGCTACAAACTACAATTATTATTCTTAAAATTCCTAACACAAAGGAAAGGTACACCACGCGTTCGAAAAAACAAAGGCAGGCAAAAGCTAGGTCGTAATGAAAAAAAAAATGAAATTCGGCGCAATGTAAATTCTTACCGATTCGGCTGCCTCGGCTGCAGTTTGAGATGCTCTCAACCCTGCGTGAGCATCCAGCGAATGAATTATTTCTACATCATAATTGGCACTAGAACTTGCATTTTGTTCTTCCTGAAATAAATAATCGAGTAACATATTTAAAAAAAAAAACGGCCAAGTGCGAGTTGGACACGCGCACGAAGGGTTCCGTATTAAAAAACGTCAAAAAAATTAACCTTTGTTGTATGGGAGTCACCCTAAAATATTTATTTTATTAGGTTTTTAGTATTTGTTGTTATAGCGGCAACAAAAATAAATCATATGTGAAAATTTCAACTGTCTAGCTATCACGGTTCATGAGATACAGCCTGGTGACAGACAGATAGACGGACAGTGGTTTTGTACCCAAAGATCCCGACGAACCGAACTACCTCTTTTTTTAAGTCGCTTTAAAAATATATAAGACAAGTATTAATCCAAATATCCACTAGAAAACAAGGAAATTTTCCACTTGAATCAAAAGACAGTCAAAATATATTAAGCATATATTAATCCACATATCCACTTGTAAACAAGGATTTTTTAGGGTTCCGTACCCATCTCATGAACCGTGATAGTTAGTCAGTTGAAATTTTCATAGATGATGTATTTCTGTTGCCGCTATAACAACAAATACTAAAAACAGAATAAAATAAATATTTAAGGGGGGCTCCCATACAACAAACGTGAAGTTTATGGCCGTTTTTTGCTCGATATTAATAATTACAACAGGTAGACTGTTTAAATTTTCACAGATGATGTATTTCTGTTCCCTCCGTATCAGAAGGACAATTGCCATTATAACAACAAATACAAAAAACAGTATAAAATAAATATTTAAGGGTGGCTCACTTACTACAAACGTGATTTTTTTTGCCGTTTTTTGGTACGCTCCGTGCGCGAGTCCGACTCGCACTTGGCCGGTTTTTTCACTTTAAAGACATGATAAACTTTGTGTTTGTTTACCTTCATAGGAATACCAGTGACAGTGGTAGTGGCTAGTCTATAGTGCGGCAACACCAGTCTTCCCAAAAGGTTTGCTAACGCACTGGCTCTAGCAACAATCACTTCCACACCCATTAGACCACCGCCCATCTAGAAAAAGTTTGACACAATAAAAAATGGACCAACTTTGAACAGCACTCTGTCTTTACACTTTATGCCGACTCCACACTTTGGCCACAATATTGGCAAACTCATACATTGCTGGTTTTGTACCAAATGCTTTAAAGAGGTTCTTTCAAAAGCATCAATGAGCGATACATTGGCCAAGGTTTGGGCTAATGTGTGGACCCGTCATTAGCAATGTATCATGCCAATATTTGTATGCATACAGTAGCAACTTAGCACTATAGTTAGTGAGTGCTAAAATGTTTAACTATGTTTGAGTGGAAACCAATATTTACGGCTTATAGTTTGTACTGGTGTTGTTTTAAAAAGGCAGTGCATTCAGTCTTGTTAAAGCTGTCATGAATATGCATGGCGCGTGAAAAATCGAAAAAGGCTAGGTTCTACACTTTTCTACACTATTCTATCATTTCGAGCTTCTTTAAAAAGTAGCTTACTGAATTAGTATGAATTCCTACTATTTACCTCAGTTAGTGGTTGGTTCGTGACTCTCATATCAGCTTTTTCAGGAGCCACATTTATAATTACAAGATGACAGTAATGGATCACCAGGGGCCTGAAATATTTGATTCAGTTAAATGGGTGGATCAACTTTTTCTTGGTAGACAAGAACAACCTGTTTGTATTAGGAATATGACCAGCCTATCAATTGTCTAATTTCAAATTCTATAGCAATCGCTTTCAGGATGACCACATCATTTTTGAATTTAGACAATTAGTCCCCAGTTAGGAAAGTGTCGAATTAGGAATATGACGAATCGAAACAAATCGTATTTCTCATATGAAAACCAGGGACCGGAAACCCCCTTTATTTGATTAATCCTATTGTTAGGGAAACCATATTAAAAGGCTCCCCAAATGGGTTTCCCTATCGATAGTATTTATTTGATTAAAGCCTATTGTTAAGGAAACGGTATTAGAGGCTTCCTAAATGATGGGGCTTCCCAAAATGAAAGGGTTTCCTTATCGAAAGTGTCATTTGATTAAGCCTTTTGTTATGGAAAGCGTATTAAAAGGCTTCCCAAATGATAGGGTTTCCCTACGATAGTGTTTTTTATTAAGCCTATTGTTAGGAAAAGCATTTTAAAAGGCTTTCCAAATGATAGGGCTTCCCAAATAATAGGGTTTCCCCGATAGTTCCCCGATATTTTCGGATTCGGTAAGTGCTTATCCGAACTAACTGTATTAATATGGTTAGACTTTCGTTGGGGTAAGTCGACCATCATATGCTTACCGAATCGATAGGATTTTTGAAAACCAGTCTATGAAATACCCAATCAAAAACCCCTTTACGGGTAAGCGGTTCCGGTCCTTGATGAAAACTTGATAATAATTTTAAAAATTGTCTGTTTTACGATTTTTAGATTCATAGCCAATAAAACATAACTAAAGTTTTGGACAAAAAAAATCTATAGTTTATAAAAAAACATGGGTAACCCAGGGGACAATTAGGTCCAATGTTTTTCTTAAAAAAAAAACATAAAAAAAATCATGTCTTTTAAGTTTTCTTATAAGAAGTCGAAATGTGTGCACACTGGTTTTCCGTAGCTGAGCAATGTAATAATAATAATAAAAGCCTTTATTCAGACATTCACACATTAAATACATACATTTTTTAATATTTTTTTCATATTCATATTATATAATTATTTATAAAATCATTAGTATCTATTAATTTTTTTATTTTATTTGTCTGTTTGCCTTTTGTAGACAAAGGCCTCCCCCACCTCTTTCCACCTCTCCCTGTCCTTGGCTATTGTTCTCCATCCTCCACCTGATGTAGCTCTTACTTCATCAGCCCATCTCCTTAGCGGCCTGCCAAGTTTCCTTTTTCTATTTCCAGTAAACCAAGACATAATTGTTTTAGACAATTTTTCCTTTCCCCTAATGGGGAATGAATTTTTTTCGGATATTCCCCATTGTATGTCCCGCCCATTTCCATTTGAGTTTTCTTATTGTTACTGTAATGTCTTTTGTTCTTGTGTGTTTCTTTATCGTTGTAGTTCTAATTCTGTCAGATAGTTTCTTTCCCATCATGCTCCTTTCCATGGCGATTTGGCAAGTTTCAAGTTTCTTAATGTGGGTTTTGTTGGTTGCCCATGTTTGGCAGCCATATGTGAGTACTGGTAATATGCAGGTGTCAAACTATTTCCTTTTAATGGTCATACTTACATCTTTGTTTTTCATAATTTCTTTAAAACTCCCGTCTTGTTTCCATGCGTTTCCAATACGTCTATCTATTTCTTTTGAAGTGGGTTCAGTTGGAGAGATTACTTGGCCAAGATAAATATAATCATTGACATATTCGATGGTGTTGTTATTAACGTAGATTGGTTTTTGCTTTCCATTAGTCATGGCTTTAGTTTTTTGTATATTCATAATCAATCCAACTTCACGGCTTACTCTATCTAGGTCGTTAAGCATTCTTTCTAGTGCTTCCTTAGATGGTGCGATGATTATCAGGTCGTCTGCGAATCTCAGGTGCAATAGGTTCTAGCCATTTATCGTTAATCCACAGTTCTCCCAGTCCAATTTACGAAATACATCTTCTAAAACTGCTGTGAAAAGTTTGGGAGATACCGGGTCGCCCTGACGTACGCCTCTTCCTATTTTGATTTTTTTGCCTTCCTCTTCCAGTTTGATCTTAGCCTTACTGTTTTCATAGAGTTTTTTTAGGATTCTGATATATTTATTTTCTACACCTTAGTTTTTGAGCGCTCGCCATATCTTGTCGTGATCAAGTGAGTCGAAGGCTTTGCTGTAATCGACAAAACAGTAGTAAAATGTCATATTAAATTCTTATTTTTTCTTTTTTCTTCCTTTTTCGAAAAGTTGTTTCACAACCTGAATATGGTCCAGTGTCGAGTATCCGGTCTTAAAACCCGCTTGCTCTCTCGGTTGATTCTCATCTAACGTTTTGGTTATTCTGTTGAGAATAATCATAGCGAAGATCTTGTAAATATTTAACATTAGACTGATAGGTCGGTAGTTGTTGATGTTATTTTTGTCTTCCTTCTTATGCAATAGTATTATGGTTGATGTTGTCCATTTATCAGGTATTATCTCGCTCTTCAGCACTTCATTGAATAGATAAATAAGAGTTGGTACAAGATGGTCTATGTTTTTGATGAGCCATTCGTTAACTATTCCGTCGGAGCCTGGTGCCTTGTCTTTCTTTTGGGTTTTTATAGCCTTCTCCACTTCTGCTAGTAATATATCCGGTACGTTATCTCCTCGGTACGTCAGGTCGATAGGTTGACTGCTATTTTGCTTTTGATATAGCTCTCGCAAAAAATTGTCGCTTTCGAGATGATTGCTGGACGTCTGGTCTGCCGTTTGTTGCTTCCATCTATTAAATGGGGTATCCAATCTGTTTTTTCAGTCAGTTTCTTGACAGCTTTTTTAGTACCTCCAGTCTTCTGAATGCAACTTTCCAGTAATTGTAGCCGGTGTCTTTGGCGGTCTTTTCGAATGTTTAATCTTATTTCCTTACTAAATTTGGCTATTTGTTTTCTTTCCCTCTGTCTTATCATGTACAGGTAATAGATCAGCTGTGAGTTTTAACAATTTTTGGGTCTTACTTGTAATCCAATTCTCCATTTTGTTTTCCGTCCTTGGTTTATTTATTTTCTTTGTATGTAGAATCTCTTCAAACTTTTTATATTTACTTTGAATAATCTAGTTCCTTCGTGCTTTCTTCAAAATTTAAAGCTGAGCAATGTAGAAAAACTAAATTTTCAATAGAGTTTCTGATCAGGGTTTGTATTAGTGGACACAAATTAGTGACTTACTTTGAGATCAAAGCAACATAAATGCGACTATTAACACTAACGTAACAACAATAATAAAAGTGATGTACGTCAGTACTATTATTAATTCTGTGACTAAAGTAGAACTTACTGTGTGGTGGTAGATGATTCTGGACTGGAAGGAGGTTGTGGTTGTGTGGCTTTTTTATTCTGCTGTATCAGTGTATTGAGAGCGATTCCTGCCAAACTACTGATGGAATCATCATCTCTTGCGCTAGTTATACATATTATACGACCACTGAAACCAGTAAAATTATAACTGAATGAGGATCAGTAACAGTTTTGAATCCTATAGTTTTATTGATATAATATAAACAAATAGCTATGAAACCTAGTGAAAGAATTTTTGAAATCGTTTAGAAATGGTTGAGTTAAAAGGGTTTGAAGGAAATGCCAAGCTCAATGCAATATGTGCTTTATCACGTACGACATAAGGTTCGCGTACGTCGCGATGACGTCATAAGGACCCCACAAAATCAGTGTTTAGCTCGGTAATCTTTTCAGGTTTAAGAGATATCGTAATAGTTAT
Organism: Agriphila geniculea; assembly: GCA_943789525.1. Taxonomy (NCBI): domain Eukaryota; kingdom Metazoa; phylum Arthropoda; class Insecta; order Lepidoptera; family Crambidae; genus Agriphila; species Agriphila geniculea. Next base: position 18,594,139 of record OX038874.1, read on the forward strand.
TTATGCAACTGTACTATAATGAGGGGTATTAAAACACGAATGTGGGTTTGTGTGATAATAGTATCACATGTAGGGTTACCAGATCCCATAATGAAATTTCCTGACATTTTCCCTGTTTTTCCAGAAAAAATCCTGACATTTGGCCAGAAAACTTCCTTATTTTAAATTAATTATTTGATTGTTAATAAATTTTTAATAACATTTCATTTGTTGATTAAAATATATTATTTTGTTATATTTTTTCTTTTATTAAAATTCCTGACAATTAGCAATTTTTCCTGTTTTCCTGACAGTTGCCTAAAATTTTGGACATGTCTGGAAAATTCCTGTCATCTGATAACCGTAATCACATGATTGTTTTAATACCTAATTATGTACAGTTGATCTGACTTTATCTACACCCATTTTTTTTAATTTGGGAAACAAACAATATTTTAATACTATGGATTAAAAACACCCATGATAATTTATCTACACCCATGATATATTGTGTCCTCTATAAAGGTTTTGACTTTGACTTTGTTTTTAACTTTGACTTTCCTCTACCCTCCTCGTCATTATGTCATCCGCAAGAGTGTTGTAATGTTGTACTGAATTTCAAAATGCGTTGCTCGCGCGTGGGCGCGCGGCGCTGCAGGACCAGCTCTCGCTCGGGATATTGTAATGATGGCAGTAAGCTAACTGTTTCAGAACCCTTTACAATGGATTTAAAACATGGGTGTAGATAAATATTTTTTCACAGTTAATCATGTGGTGGCATAAGCTTTCTAATTAGCCACTAAACAAAAGTCGTTACTGATCCTCATTATTGTTTAAAGCATTCTATTATAAATAGTGCAATATGAAGTATGTCTACCAGTTACCGGTTTTGCAACAGCCTATCTGTTGCCGGTCTCGCTGCCTGTGTGGGTGATGGTTCTGCCAGAGCTTCAATCGCAGCCACCAATCCCACTACATCTCCACCAGCCCCACGCCTTACAGGGCCGACCAGGCAAAGGCCGTTTAATATCTAGAAAAATATATACATTTATAGCTGTTTAAAATTTTAGTCTATATTTAATGAAATGCTATCTGCCCCCTAGCATGACCACTGAATGCAATATTAGTGTTTTATCGACACTCATCTGTTAAAATTTAGTGTCTTTTGACAGTTGAACATGATAAATGGCTAGGATCAGAGATAAAAATATTCTTACATGTGTTAGATTCTGCTGTGTTGTTGCCCATGTGTTCAAAATATGTGCCGCTGAATCACTAACAACAAATCGAACCTGAAAACACAAATATTCCAGTGATATCTACAGAAAGAAAAATATTCACCAGACAACATTGTCCAGCCAGATAAAGTCAGACAGTGTGAGGCTTCTTGACCTGGGAGGGTATTACAACCTCTTAAAACTTGCCAGGTTTATGAATTGCTATAGTTACGTCTCTTTCTCACTGCATAGCAAATAAACAGAAAACTGGCAAGTTTTAAGAGGTTGTAATATGGGGGCTGTTGTCTGACCAAAAACTGCGTCATGCCCATCCAGTTTTTGTTAGGCTTTTATATTTATCATCCTGCTCACACTGCAAACACACACATGGCTGGGAGTCAGGTTCATCTCTTTTTTTCATAGTGTTCCAACCTTAAGACCCAAAAGTCGCTTTTTTTAATAGGTGAGTTTGGCTTTTGATTTTTAGAGATGGCAATGCTAACAAGACTATGAATAAGTTGAAATTGAATTGAATTGAGTGAAATACTGAGAAATTTTTAAACACTTGTTTATTGGCCCGCCGGCATGTGATTGCAGGGCCTTAGACCAAACCCTACAACACATTATAGATGTACCACTTTCCCAGTGCTGGTTGTTTAAAGCGCAGGGATCCCGAGTTTGAATACCAGGGGGGGTACAATTTGTACTCAGTGGTTGGTGGTAGGGCTTATTTTAAGTCCGCCTGGCTAGCTACCACCATCTTACCTAAGTCTGACACCATAACAACAATTTAAAAATTGTCGTGTTCTGGCTGTTAGAGGTAAGATAGCCAGCTCCTTAATGGTGAGGATTCTGGGTGTAGTGCACTTCCACCTTCAGCCTTATCATTACTTAACATCAGGTGAGGTAAAGGCCAAGCATAGGTATCCCGTTGTGCTTGAAAAAAACAACAAAAAAAGACACAATCGGCCATACTATATGACGATGATGATATTTAAATTGACAGACTGATTGTACTCAATCACGTTTGTTAAGGAACCATGCTCAGTCCTGCCAGGTGTCGGATAGGTGACCGTTAAAGTGGCATTACTTCCGTGCTTCGGAGGGCACGTTAAACCGTCGGTCCCGGCTGTTGTCATTTGATAACAGTCGTTAAGCCAAGTTAGAGGCCTTACAAGCAGCCTTAGAGGTGGCCACTAATCCTCATTCGATAAGAAGAAGAACACTTACCAATTTTCCTTCAGGAAATAAATCCCATACAATTCTGCAGTACTCAACTGCAGCTTCAACGCTGCATGTCCACAGAGACTTGCACACCGGCGGAAGCGGCACATAACCGGGGCCTCGGCTTTTAGAAGAGTCAAAATCTATCGGATACTCGGAGGAAATGCCGAAATATGGTGTATGATCAAGGACGAAGATAGTTTTATGGTTTGTAGAAAACATTTTCATAAGGTTTTACTATTTTTAATAGTAAATTTAAACGTGTCACACATTTGAACATTGACTTCTATTTTAACTGTTTAGGTCTCAATTTTATCATTGTGTTTTTGTTCATTTTACTGATATCCTAATAAAAATATTTTACTTTACTCGAAGTTTCACATGAAACTGAAATCTATCTGACTGACTGAAGTATATAGGCACTGTTCTAGGGATCCGATCCGATCTTTTGAAATATCGGATCGACGGGCATACGAACCGGCGATTTTCGGATCGGATCGAGGCCATACGATTTTTTTACAAAACTTGAAAGATCGGATCGCATGGATCGTATGAACGAAAATGCGGTTTGTATACAAAAAAATGGGCACTTTGGTTTATTTGTTACGAAATTTATCTTTGCCTACATTTAGAACTTAGCCGAAAACTGGCGCCTATAAAAATTGTACTTAACTATTAGTAGTTAAGCGCGTCTTCAAGTATAAACTTTTGAGAGAAATTCGTCTTTAAGTTCTCTGAGTACAATATTACTATTCCACATTATTTTATATATTGTTTACTTAATAAAGATATAAAATTAATTGTGTCTTACTTATTTGCATCCGATCCGGATCGATTTCCTGAAAATCGGATCGAAGAATTACGATCCATTACGATCCGAAAAATCGGATCGATAATCCCGGATCGCGCATCCCTACACTGTTCCTGGCAAATTTAGGATTGCCGTATTCACACTCAAAAATTGCCGTATTCACACTCAAAAATTGCCGTAAAACGCCAAAAAAATTCCACGGTATTAAAAAAAAAGAAATGTCAAAACTTTTTTTTCTTTATACTTGTTGTGGTTGTGGCAGGTGGTGGCAAAGGTATAAATTCCATTCTGCTGTTACTTTCGTACATTTGTGAAGTCGAAGAGACTTTCGTTTTTTAAAGATTTTTTACGCAACCAAAAATTCGGAAACTTTTTTCTATTACTAAGGGAGCTTATTCCTACCTATAAGAAAATTTTCAGCTTATTTGATTTTTTTCGGACATTGCCCATTGCAAAGCAACGAAACGAAAGACGAGACGAGTAAAACTATGAATTCATCGATCCCGCCCGCAGATAAAAAGAGACCAAATATTATATCGCTGTACTATTCACGCGCGTCATGGAATCAACCAGCCTTTCTAATGTCTAACTTCAAAATCTATCGCAATCGCTTTCAGGATGTAATCCATTGAAGTTTCTTTTTTGCACAAATAAAACTTACCAAAGAAATGCAGCAATGTGTCACATCCATCTGTCAAACGAAAGCGATTGTGATAGATTTTTAAAATTAGACAATTAGCTCCCAGGTTTATCCCAGAAGCAATATCGCTCGCGAATGGGTTCCGCTCCGAGTAAACACTTACGAAAAAACCTGTTTGAGATCGAAATTAACCTGCGGGCTGATTATCTAATTAGAAACCACCTAGCGACCGGTTGCAGTTCACAGATGATAGTGATCCATTGCTACTTCTTTTTGGATTAAAAAAAAACATACCAAAAAAAAGTAGCAATGTATGAGGAATGAAACCGGTCGCTAAATAGTTTCTTTTTAGATAATCAGGGTGCCGCGGGCTGATTATCTAATTAGAAACCACCTAGCGACCGGTTGCAGTTCATAGATGATAGTGATCCATTGCTACTTCTTTTTGGATTAAAAAAAAAACATACCAAAGAAAAGTAGCAATGTATGTGGAATGAAACCGGTCGCTAAATAGTTTCTTTTTAGATAATCAGGGTGCGGGTTAATTAGAAACCGGTTTCCAGCCCTGCTTATGACACACACAATCACACAACAATCCATCAAAAGGCACGCACAAAACTGCATTCAATTTAAGCCTGATGATAAAATGCTCAAATCAAAATAAGTACCTAATAAATTATTATAAAGTTATTTTTTGTACTTAAATGTTTTGAATTACCTACCTAGTAATTTTAGTTATCTTGTTTTTGTAATTAAAAGCAATTTTTCACTATTATTGTTGTTATTTTTAACAGTACCTACACCATTTCTTACACCGTTTTTTTTCCACGCACAATCGCCGTAATTTTTATTTTTTTAAATGTATCGTCGACCAGATTTTGGACATGGCAACACTGGAATCAAGCAACAAGCAATTTATCGACTAGGGATATAGTGATCGATGGCGAAATAATCGATTAACAACTGTGTCGATTTCGATAAATCGATTATACGCTCTCATTATATCGATTAATCGATGTCAATATTGATTTATCTGTAGATATAGTAAACAACATGTTTAAAATTTTGCAATGGGGAATGTCCAAAAAAAATCAAGTTGGCTGAATATTTTTTCATAGGTAGGAATAAGCACCCCTGGTAATAGAAAAAAAAATCAGAATTTTCGGTTGCGTAAATTAAAAAAAAAAAAATTAAGTCTTTACGACTTCACAAATATAGGAAAGTAACAGCAGAATGGAGATTATACCTTTGCCAACACCTGCCACTATGACAACAAGAATTAAAAAAAAAAGTTTTGTCATTTTGTGTTGAAATATTTTTTTTAATACCATGTTGTGGTTGTGGCAGGTGATGGCAAAGGTATAATCTCCATTCTGCTGTTACTTTCCTATATTTGCGAAGTCAAAGAGACTTTAATTTTTATTAAATTTTTCACGCAACCGAAAATTCTGATTTTTTTTCCTATTACTAAGGGAGCTTATTCCTACCTATAAAAAAAATATTCAGCCAATTTGATTTTTTTCGGACATTCCCCATTGGCAACATGCCTATTGCAAAATTTTATTCATAAAAACGAAGACCCACAACTTAAAGGTCGCTGTATAAGTAACGGGAAAAATCCCTGACGGAACGGGGACGGGACGAGCACAGGACGGGGACAGACGGAACGTGATCCTGACGGGGAGTTTAATGCATACACGTGCTAGTCGTGCATTTACCTCTATAAAAGTATAATTTTTTTCAGGTCAGTGTAGTCGCGACAATTGACGTGGTAGTAATGTAGTAACGACAAAAGACAGAAAGATCTTTTAATGTAAATAAAGAAACATTTTTTATTCGATTTAAGTATAATCTAATTGTCAAATAAACAGATCGTCAAATATTTTTTTAATGGGGGAATATCATAAAGAAACATTTTTTATTCGATTTAACTATAGGTAATCTAATTGTCTAATAATTAGACAATTATTGTCAAATAAACAGGGGGCTAATTGTCTAATTTTAAAAATCTATCGCAATCGCTTTCGTTTGACAGATGGATGTGACACATTGCTGCATTTCTTTGTTTTTATTTGTGCCAAAAAGAAACTTCAATGGATTACATCCTGAAAGCGATTGCGATAGATTTTGAAGTTAGACAATAGAAAGGCAGATTTTTTTAATAGGTGAATAACTCTATTCCATGCAGCGAACTAAAATCTATGGAATTGTAATTGCAAACAAATTATGCTAAAAAAAATGGCACCACGGGCCCGAAAAAGTACAACCCGCTCAGCTTTAGTCGGGCCAGAAACGCACCCGGTGACTGACGTTAGTGTTCTTTTCATTTAATTCCAGTTTGTATTGTAGATAAAAGTTAGAAAGAGAGATTTTATTAAAAATGTCCTGTCAAATGTCAAATGCATGATTATTTCCTCTATGGTCAAATGGTGTAAAAGATGCAAAGAAGGCAGTAAAAAGATGCAGAAAAAACGTATCTTATTTTTTTGTTTATGTATAGAAAATAACTAAAAGTATACAAATAATGGTTAGCGACCATAATTTGTATACTTATTTAAGCAACCAGTGTTCAGACGCTTTGTGCTGCATAATTAAATGCCAGCATTTTTAGGTCTATTCACTTAGTTGTACTTTTCGTGTGGTGCCATTTTCTGAGCGGAATGCTTATTCCATAGATTTTAGGCCGGTCACACACAGACGGAATAACGCAACGGAATTCCGTACATACGTGATTCCGAACGCAGCAGCTGCATACAAAATCTATGGGCTCCCACACAGAAGCGTGTTTTTTCCGTACGGAATCTTCATAACTTCATACATTGTCGAAATTACGTTCGGAATTCCGTTACGTGATTACGTCTGTGTGTGGCCGGCCTTAGTTCGCTGATTCTATGCCGGTCTTGACTCTACAAAATATGTTGAATGCCATTTATTTGAAACTAAACCATATTTAGATAAAATTTAAAGTTTTAAATGCCATAGTTACTTAATGAATAAGTAGATAGAATATTGTATTACGATACAACGCACGCATTACAGAACATTATTGAATATCAAAATGTCATTAGTGTTAAAATTGATAGCTGAATCGTAGTTTCTTTTATCATCAAGATGCTTTGCATCGCAATTCGCAACATCACTACGGAGCGAACGGAGTTTCAATGCATACGTAAAGCTTTGTCCACACTTGTATCATCTTGACGATCTTGTATCAAGCCCATTTTGGGGCATATTACGTTTCGACTGTGATTTTTGCGTAAAATGGCCAATTTTGGGGTTCTCGATCTCAGAAAAAACAATACATTAACAGTTTTGACTTATTGAATAGTGTAGAATAGCTATTGGAATAGATCATAGCATAGCGGCCTCGCTTTTTTGAAAATTTGCTTAACTTTATAATTAAACCCGAAATTGCAGAGAAAGTTTTTCATAAAATGCGCGAAGGCACTTTTTTGGGGTCAGGGATTGAACTAATGTGCTTAACAAATGAAATAAAAAAAATTAAATATATTATCTCTTATATAGTCGAATAGTTCATAGCGGCCTCGGAATTTTGAAATTATGTATGGAATATGTGAAAAAAAAATCCCAATCAAAAACCATAAAACTACTAAAAACGCTTAGAATTAACTGTAAATTTCTCCTAGATACATAATTATTATTACGTAAAATTTATATTAGAATAATCTTTACTTCATAAGAAAATCAAATTTCATACTTTTATTTGTTGTTTGTACTTGTTTTTCTTTCTGTGTATGTTCAAAGTTGACTCTAAGAAATCGTTCACCAACTTTAATTTTCCTTTCTAACCCTTTAACTTTCCAGTGTATCATCATATTACTTTTTGTCGCGAACACATATAAATGTATTTAGTAGACCCAAAGGTTTCTCTAGGTTGTAGCGCTAAAATCCGTCAAAATCGAAATTTCGACGAAAAAATGTGATAGGGCCCTTGATAACCACGTTCACACTTATGATACTGTATCTTGTCAGCGTATCAACAACGCGTGTCGTGAATGTGGACGCGTACATTTTCCTCGTAGCTTTCCCTAGTCAATTCGAGCCAGTTTTGCCAATGCTACGGTAATTACCGTGTTCTACGGCAATCGGACTCAATAATTAACCTTGCTACGGCTTTCTATGTCAGAACTTTTCATACAAAAATGGTAATTTCATATGCTCTAATTCTTTTCGGAGTGCAGTAATTCTATCGAAACAGGGCATTTTTTGCTATTTTCCGCCGATCTACGGCAATTTCACGTAATTGTCGTAGGCAATATCACTGTCAAAACACGGCAAGTAAAAAATTTACAATGGCAACACTGATTATAATAATTGTTGTTCAGCGGGTCCCATAATATTTCTTTTCGTTTATAATCAATTAATGAGATAATGCTCTCATTGTCCCAACTCATTATAAAAAAAACTTATACAAAAAAATCGGGTTGCACTCCGGGAGTGCCGGCAGAAGTAAAAACTTGAATATTAACGTTGTGCATTTTTTATATTTTGGAATGGTTAAGGAATAATTTTGCACGAATTGCCGTCTTACGAATTTACTCTGCATTTGAATTTACGAATACAGAACAGTTACATTTACAGTACGAAAGTCTTATCCATAGATAGCTTGACAGAAAATCTAGAGTTTTGACATTGAATTAAAAATTAGCGCAATGCTATGGTGACAAGTGTTTACGTCTTGAAATGGCGCACCACCATTTTCACCACGCCCCGGAGAAAGAGAGGGGGATACTTCCGCCACCAGCTGTCTACTCTCCATCCGTCACACCCGTCTTCCGCATTTTCGATCAGGGTCACGTGATTCTTACTGACGTGAGTTTAGCATTTTTTCCCCATTACAAAAAAGCGTACAACGCCGCTAAAGAAGATTTCACTTCAAAAACGCGAGCAACGAAAATGTATGTCATCAACCAGAGCGGAGGAGAGTGCGAAAATGTATATAAACACGTACATACAAACTTGTCAAAATCGTGTAGCCGCATAGCGTATCCCCTTTGATGATCGGGCAAAAACCACCTCGAGATGGATCGCGGTGTATCATCGTATCAAATCACATAGTCGTATCATGATACAGTATCAAATTGCGTCTACACTACGTAATACTGTCGATCATGATACACGACTCCGATACCACAGTTAAACTGTGCCGATACGCAAGTGTAAACAAGGCGGAAAGCCTTGTTTGATACGCGGTTACATACGGATCGGGGTGTATCAGATACGGTGCAAAGCATGATCGCGTATCGTTTTGCGTCCACACTAGCCAAATGATACACGTCGATGATACGCGACGGTGATCTGATACACTCAAATTTTACTAGTCTGGACATAGCTTAACGGGAACTGGACGAGACGGGGCACGCACGGGGCGGTGACGTGCCGCAGACGTGGTTTTTCCCGTCCCGTGCACGCCATGTCCGGACCCCGTCGTGCCTCTGCTACGTATGCATGCTCCAATACATGTTGTATAAAACGACGTTTTTCCCGCGACGTGCGCGTCCCGTTCCCGTCCCGTCCAGGATTTTTCCCGTTACGTATACAGCAACGTTTAAGCGGGAATTACATTAGGCCGACGTGGGCTACGTACGCCGATCTGGGCGCGTCGCCTTGCGACGCGATACCACGTTACTCGACGCAAAGAAAAATATGTCTTATGACACGTCCATACAGTACATTATCGAACGCACCCAGATCGGCGTACGTGGCCCACGTCGGCCTAATGTAACCCGCTTAAGTGTTATTGCGTCAACCACCCTGGGTCCTGGCTCCCGCTCCCTATCGGCCGACAGAGGCTGTATGTCACCGTTAAAGTGCGGAAATCAGTGAATCTGCTTTACTTGCTGCCCCCCCGGCCCCCCGCATTTTGTTACAACCCCATTTTATGTTATTACACTTTTTTCAATAAAAGACACATGTATACCTCAACCTCAACTCAACTAGAAGTTGCAAATATCGTAAAACATCGATTAATCGGCGTAAAATAATCGATTAGATCGATTATATCTATTATTTGCTTAGAGCATACAGAACTTAGTATTTAGTAGTAATCAACTTTATTAGAGTTGATTGTATTTTGTTTCTGTGCCTAATAAATAAATAGAGCAAAACACGAGCTATGGACCCGCCTTAAGTTATTATTTCTATTTTAACAAAAAAAAAAAAAAAACAATTGAATTGACCTAAGCGTAATATAAATAATAAATAGTCTATCATTATTCATCTTCAATTATTCATTAAAAGTCAAAATAATTCATCTACGCTCAATGTTTACTCATCAAAGTCTGGCGCCTGACTGAGCCGTGATTCAGAACGAAAAAAAACCTCTGTGTGTGGTGGTACGTACGGAATCACGCACGTACGGAATTCCGTTACGTGATTACGTCTGTGTGTGGCCGGCCTTAATCACATTTATTTTCTTTTTTGATAACCTTTACATTTGCATCTTGCGCCAACACTCACTATCGGAATTTTATCTCTGTACAATTTTGAGGATAAAAGGGCAGAATGATGTTTTATGTATGTTTATTAAACATTGATTTGTAAGCGTATTTTAGTGATTGTTGGTGCAAATCACAAAATAAAATGAAGACTTTTTTGGTCGTAATCATAATCACTCATCTTCAAATCAAAGCTTCTGATCATTCAATTTCATCGGTCTTTTTATGTCCCATCACTAACCTTAACGCAAGGGCAAACTTATTTCTGTCGGTAAGTTTGGCGCTGCCGTCTACGTGATCTGTCAGAATTTGTACTAAGATGGTTAGTTCCGAATTTGACCACCCGCAAATATAACTTTGTGGTCATTCTGTTTTTGTGTGCGTGTGTAACAACATGACTTTAAGCTTCAAGAGTGTGCGTGAATATGAAGTTGTGTGCTGTGCGTGTGTACCTCGTCTCCCCCCAGAATCGGTGAACAAAATCTAGTGTTGTGAAGATTATTTGAATGAGTGGTATTCTGACAGCGAGAATATTAGTATAATTTTTTGTCAACAGATGGCGCTACTTCAACTAAGTAGATTTTTTAAATATTATTTCTCACTAATGGTCATATTGGTAATATAAAAGTTCTTCGTAATACGCCAAAGGACAACCAACGCACAACGCAACAAACCATATACTCAACAAACGTATAATTAAAAAGTAATTACATTTCATATTTTTCATAAAAATCTACCTACCTTAGTTTATACGACATCTAGTTCTTTTTTATGTACTACTTTTTTTTCTTAAACTGCCTTTTGAAAACCGCTCATTCTTAGATTAATCGATAAATTATATAGATTAATTATTTCGTAATAATTTTCCAAGAATTAATCGATTAATTGAAATCGAACATCCCTATTATCGACTAATACCCGTATGGACATCACTACGGTGAATGTGAGAATGAGAAAATAAAATGGTGCATTCGTCGAAAACCGGGCCACACATCCGAAGCCAGAAATTTAATTAATATCCACCATTTTGTTTATATTCGCGAAAATAACTTTGTCTCCAGTTACGTTAGTGAATTTAATAATATCCCGCCTCACAGCGTAGTGTTAACGTGAAAGGCAGTGATCAGAAGATTAGGAATGTGCTATTAGCGTACTATCTTTTGTGGGGCCCTTGTGTTGGAATCTGCAGACATCGGCCGCGCCGCTAGTAAACACTCTTTGAAAATTAACATCATATTCTCAAAGAAAAACAAAAATCCTGGTGCGCAGGGTGTTCGAGTCGATGAAAAAGGTTCGCTGAAATTCGTTCAACGGATTTTTAGCAGATCTAGAGGGAGTGATCCCCTGGCGTTAAAGGTAAGCGAAGTGTAATAATAATGAAACGTCAGTGGTGGACGTGGTAGTATAGTGAGCATTGGACTTTGTTTCTAAGCTAGAACTGCTTGTTCAGGAAATTTCAAAGAGTTGCGGGCGAGAGTCCCCCGTGGCGCGCCCGGCTACCATGAACCACACGCCTGCTGAAGAGCGGCAGCACCACGACTCTAATGTGAACCAAGTTGAGGAAATGGAAACTCAAGACGGTTAGTGAACTACATATTTTCAACAAAATTATAACTATTTAGACATACATATGTACAATAGACACACTAAAGAAAGTAATTAAATGTTTTGTATTTCATTGTCATGTTTTCAATTTGTATGGTTGATAAGTTTGCATTGGTCATAGTTTGGCATAGTGCATTTAATGATTAATGTTAAATAATTAGGTACAATGTTACACTTACCATTCTTAACCTCAAAAACTCAAAAAAATCAATGGAAATGCAATAGTCATGATGATGCATAAACAAAAATTGCATTTCTAATATTTAATCAATGAACTGCGATAATAATATGGTTAAATTTTAACCACAACATTTTAATAATGTACAAGGTTCTTTGTTAGAAAATTGCAAGTTGTTGATGCTCAAAATCTAAATTTAGATTCTATTGTTTTACTAACATTTGACTTTGAAAACATTATAGGTAGGTACCAACATCAACTATGATATGATATTGATTATGTATGATGGAGCTAGGTTTACTGAATTAACTCCAAATACCACACTGCACTTGGCTAGCCGCACACAAGCAATATTATTGGCAAAAATTTTGCATATTGTCAATAATATTGTGTGTGTGGTATTGAAGATTATGTCAGAATTAAATCATTGTTCAATATTATTGTTGCCAATATTGCATGTGTGCGATTGGCCTGTCTTTTTACAATTTATATGACATTAAGTATTATTATATTAGGTAGTCTATTACCAACACAACCATTTATAATGATAAAACTTCCCACATTCAACATCTGAAAAAAATTTGCAACCCATTTATTTAAAAAAAATTACATATCCTAGCATACACTTCTAAAGTGTTAGATTTTTTTAAATTTTACAATTGTTTTTAACTGCTATATTATTATCTTTTATTGTTATGTAAGTGATGAATTGGCTTTGCTTTAACTTATCAGCAATGTTAATAACATTTTGTTGTAAATAAATAAAGAGCTTTAGCAACATTTGCAAGGGTTTGTCATGGGATTTTGATAATTTTATAGTATGGTATATGGTGTGGTTTAATAGCTTTGGAATATTATTAAACTTTGTTAATAAACAACAAATTGTAATCAGAGCAAATAATAAGTTAACTACACTTCTTAACTATGTTGACATCATATTCTTATTACCTTATTATTAATTAATTCATCAAACCCTGAGCGGCTACTGGTAACCGGACAACAATGGAATATCTATTATGTCTCATTTTCTGGCTTGCTCTGCTCTGACTTGAAGAGTTGATATTGTTTATGTCAAAAACTGAGTATTATCCTTCATTAGTTAAAACTAATATGTGAACACAATCTTCTGTAACCATAAACAACTTTTCATAGCTTTGTATAAAAGTAAGTAAAACATTTATTGACCACACAGTTATCAAGTTATCATAAAGTACAAAATTAAAATTGAAAAATAATAAACAAAAACAAACAGAATAAACAAAACCAGACACAAAAACAAAGTGTGAGGTCAACTAGGCCCCAGCCTCAGCTAGTGCTTCTACAATACAAGGTTGTTGCAGTGCTGATGTTTCAGAGGGGCTTAATCGGTGGTAACATCTGGGCCCTATTTCACCAAGTCGACATTTGTCAGTGACATATGTCGGTTAATTTTACAATTGTCATTACTTTAATTAGGGACAAGTATGTTGTGAAACAGCGATATTTTTTACAAGTCGACATATTTGTAGATTTGTCAGTAATTCTTGATATGAGATTGGAGCTGAGTCAAGTTTGCGTGACAATTGTCGACTTGTAAAAAATATCCCCTGTTTTACAACACAAACTGTCCCCTATTAAAATAAGGAAAGTACTGTAAAAATTGCCGACATATGTCACTGACAAATGTCAATTTGGTGAAATAGGGGCCAGATATACAAAAATAATAACAAAAAAAAAACAATATGATTAGCTATATTAAAGACATTTGATTGGCTGTATATCCAGTTTCTCTTTCTTTCACAGTAAAGAGAGGTTTTCTCAAAAACATATTGTATTTGTATTTGAGATTTATATTGAAAATTATTGTTGGCCAGTTAGTGTCATTATGAAACTTTATACGTCACTTTGGCACATTTGTCCAAATTATTATCAGTAAAACAATGGATAGCTTTTCCCATGTTTTTGGCTGTTGTAATCGGAAGTTGCTTTCTGCACAAAGTGGTTCGAAATAACAAAATTTGTAAAACTTAAAAGGTAAATAAGTAAAAGCTTTCTGTAGATCTATGAAAAATAATGTTAATAATGTCCTCATCATTGTCCTTTTAAAAGATTTCACACTTACAAAGCTGAAAAGAATGAGGTAGTGAAGGTATTATTAAAGTTAACTTATATAAAGGTTTATATAAATATAGCCTTAAATGTGTGTGGCTTCCTGTTGAAAGCATTGTTGCTGCCTTGTTGAAATAAGGCATTATGTATCACGAAACATAATGTTGTTTATGGCAGTTTTGTATTTTTTATTTTAATGTTAGGGAAATAAAAAGATTGCTGACTCAGGTTATTCTTGAAATGTTTAAATGTCATAGCTCATAAAGCCTGTAGGGATTTTAAATCATTTCCTCTTATTAATTGTGAATTGTAACAGCTTTATAAAGTTAAGAAAATCATTTAATAACTATTCCAAACTTAAATTATGTTATTTTATTTACAGTGGAGACCGTTGACACAGCAACAGACAAGACCTGGGACGACGAACTTATGAAAGGACCCAACGGCGAAGTAGTCATGGGCGAAGTGTTGAAGAACCAGGAAACCACATCCTCGGATATGCCTGTAAGGATCAATCTCTAGGACTTTGAATTCCTTTTTGATGTAGATTGTGTCATTAAAATTATTTCGTATGCAGCTCGCGTGTCTCGATACCGAAATGGAGGACGACGAGGCGAGGTCGGAGGCTACGTTCCGTTTCACGGTACAGAACTTCAGGAGTCTGAAGGACTCAGTGCTCTCGCCGCCGTGTTACGTGCGCAACCTGCCGTGGAAGATAATGGTGATGCCGCGACAGGCGCCGTCGCCCGACCGCCAACAGCAGAAGTCGCTCGGATTCTTCCTTCAGTGCAATGGGGAGAGCGAGTCTTCCAGTTGGTCCTGCTACGCCATGGCTGAACTGAGACTCATCTCCCATAAGCCAGAAACAGAACCATTTTTCAGGAAAATTCAACATTTGTTCTATAGGTAAGAGTTACTCTGTCAAGTCTAGCATTTAGATAATTTATTTTGCCTGCTTAAAATGTAATTATTTACCACTTAATTTGTAAATTGTTAAAAATCCAAGTACTCAACAAAAACAACTTAGGAAGCCAATTCAGATACTTGTTATTCAAATATAGCTATTTCGTTCTTGATATTTACTATAATATTATTTCTTTTTGTGAATATAGCAAAGAGAACGATTGGGGGTTCTCCCACTTTATGGCGTGGAACGACGTCCTTGATCCCGAGAAGGGTTACATAAAGGACGACTCTATAACCCTGGAGGTGCACGTCACGGCGGAGGCGCCTCACGGCGTGTCCTGGGACTCTAAAAAGCACACGGGTTACGTGGGTAAGTGGGAAGTTTTGTTAGAAGTCGAGATTTCTAACGAAGCTTGTCATCTTTCGAAAGAAGACCTTTAAAAAACTAACAGTAGTGGATTTAGTGCTAGAATTTTCATGCATGTTTGAATAAAAAATGCGATATGTAGGAGAGAGAACTAAACTTACAGACATTGTCCGAAGAATTCCTGAGCAGCGGGGGTATTACAACCTCTTAATACATGTCTGTTTTCTGAATAGCTATCAATCGCCTCTTTTATTTGCTAAACAGAGAGAAAGAGATGCATTGACAGCCATTCAGAAAACTGACAAGTTTTTCTTAAAACTTGTCATTTTTCTGGTCACACTTCAAGGGGAGTATTACAACCAAGAGGTTGTAATACTCCCCTTGAAGTGACAGAGGGGCTGAAAATGACTAATGGCCGTTGAGGCGAAAAAGTTCTGGAATGCTTCGTTTGTCGTAGGCCTTCGACACGGTGGGGTGGTGAAGGTCATGGATGCGGAAAGCGCAGTACCGATCGTCGTCGTTGAGGTTCTTTGATTAACAATACCTGATCGAAGTTGAGATCCTTGGCCTTTGAATTTATACTGTTAAGTATTCTGTACCTCTATGTCCAGTGGCAATGGGCGTCTTATGGCTGATATGATGATGAGAGGAAATATGCTAACAATTTTATTTTCGGTACGCTAAATTTTTGATGATGGACTAGGTTTTGGGATGGAGAAGGGATAAATCTACTTAATTAATAAAAATAATGTTATGACATATGTATCAGTTTGGCGCCACATGATCATAAATCAAACTAAAAGGTTACGAAAAACTAAAACGTGCGTTAATCTAGATAGATACAAATTAAAGTAAATTGTTTACAGGTCGAAAGAGGTCGAAAAGTTGAAGTGATGATGGTGTTATATTTGCTATGTGCTATAAAATAAAATATATTTGTTATAGGTTTGAAAAATCAGGGTGCGACTTGCTACATGAATTCCTTGCTCCAGACACTTTACTTTACCAACCAACTGCGGAAGGCAGTGTACAAAATGCCTACGGAATCTGATGACAGTACCAGGTAATTTGATTAATGTGTATCATTGTTTAAAAAGTAACAAGTTGAGAAAACTTAAATGGAATCAACAGTACCGCAAAATCAATAATCAAAGATTGGACCATAGGTATGTTATTTTTCTCAGAAATGAATTAATTGATTTGGCTTATCTTTTAATAATCACCATATTAACCTAACCCAAAGTAAATTAGGGGGTTTAGAATTTGGTGAGCATTTACTAATTTTGGAAAAAAATAATGTTATTTTTTGTGATGCTAAAGTATAAATTCCCAATTGGTGTTTCATATTTTTACCACAATTTTTTTTTGTTAGTGTGTATTTTTTATTAATGTAACTTTTAATAATAAAGGTGTGCAAACCAAATTGTGAATCACGCGGGAAGCTGATAAGCTGCATTGTTGACTTGAATGTAAACCGTATTGATAAATTTTCACGTGACGTGTATAGCCTTTCCATAAGGCGCTGCTATCATGCTATTATGGCTTCTGCAGTTTGGTAAGGTTTCTTAGTTTAAAACTGGATAGTTACTATTGATATCTAAATATAAAATCGTACGATAAAAATAGTTTCAAATCAAATGCTTGTTATACCTATAAGGTATAAAAAAAAAGGTGTTACAATATTAGCTTCCGCCCGTGACTTTGACCTGTTTCCGCACGTTCTATGGTATTAAATCATTGAATAGAGACATGCAAGTAGGATTAAAATTACCCTATAAGTTATTCTAAGCCTTGAGCTATCTGTGTTTCAATTCCGTTCAGCTGTTTTTGCGTGATTGAGTAACAAATATAAAAAAATTCAAACATACAAACTTTCACATTGATAATATTACTAGTAGACTAGTTAGTAGGATTTGCAAATTGTAACGCTTAAATTAATGGCTAATAAAAGGCTTAGTTTGCTAATTAATTAATTCTTTTGAGCGTGTTACATGAAGAATGTTGTGAGGTCTTCTTAAATTTTAAACCAAACTATATGAGGTTTATCAGCTGTTTTTGTTATTCGTTGTCAGGTTTTAGCACTTTTCCTTATAAACATAGAATACTATACTCTAAACAAGCAGTCGTCAAATAGCGGCCCGCGGGCCGCAACAGATAAATAGAATTCATCATAACTTGTAATAACGGCAGTATTTGTCCACTTTTACGTATTCAGTTCGTACCTATTCGTATTTTTATGTCATATTCATTAGTTGTGATTCGTCGACGACCACTCACAAACTTAAATATAAAGTAAAAAAATATGAATTCGGACCAAATACATACATAGAAGTAGGCAAACGCCCTTAGTGTGTGGCCCGGCGAGGATACCCACATTGCCCTATGTGGCCCTTGGCCGAAAAAGTGTGACGACCGCTGCTCTAAACAAAAACTCGCGGCAGATTGTGCGATAAAACGTGAAATGAGACCGCGCACTTTATTGCTATTTCTCTCGCGTTCTGACATCTCTGACAAAAGTGATTTATGGAACCGCCTTGCCGCGAGTCTTTGTGTCTAGTATGTACAGGTAAGAAGACTCATTCTTAATATTGAATAATTGTACAGATCAGTTGCATTGGCGCTCCAAAGAGTGTTCTACGAGCTCCAGTTCTCAGACAAACCGGTTGGCACCAAGAAACTGACCAAGAGCTTCGGATGGGAGACACTTGATTCCTTCATGCAGCATGATGTTCAGGAATTTTTGAGGGTAATTTTTGAGGCCATTTTGTTTGTGCTTGAAACTCGCTATTTCGAATCAGAATGAGGAACAAATTGAGGATCTCGATGGCGCAGTGGCTAAACGCCTGGCCCCGCGATTGTGGAGGTGAAGCAACTATCACAAGGGTCGGTCATGATCACCAAAAAATATTATCTTTAGCTCTTCCGTGCTTCGGAAAGCACGTTAAGCCGTTGGTCGCGGATGCATTTTGCAGCCGTTAACACCCACCAATCCGCATTGGGCCCGCGTGGTGGATTATGGATAATCCTCCTCATCCACCCTTAAAGCCTAAGCCTTAAGCCCTAAGTGGGGATAATAAAATAGCTGATGGTCAACAATCACAATTATAGAAAAAAAAAACAAAGTAATCATTTAAAATTCAATACAAACAAACCTATATGTACTCAAGTTGTTTTTAAATTTTATATTTTTGCATTCACTATGCTATTTTTATACAATACTAAATAATATATTAGAAATAATACGACTCGCACCAGATCAATTCTCAGACGGGAATCGAACCCGCGACCTTTGGATGTCCGGTTCAATGCTCTGTGACTCGGTAGCTCAGCGATCAGAGCATTGGACCGGACATCCAAAGGTCGCAGGTTCGATTCCCGTCCGAGAAGTGATCTGGTGCGGGTCGTATTTTTCCTAGTATATTATTTAGTAAGTAATATAAGTTGTTGTTCCTATTGGGTAATAGGCTATTTGACTGATTTTGGAAAACCATTTTAAATTATTCTTTTTAGGGTTCCGTACCAAAATGGTAAAAAAGGAACCCTTATGGTGTGACTCAGTCTGTCTGTCTGTCACAGCTGGATATCTCGAGAACTACTAATGGTATCAACTTGAAATTTTGAATAGTTTAAGATGATATTTGCCCAACTATTTTGCAAATAAGAAAGAAATAAAAAAAAAAATTTTTTTTACAACAGGGACTGAAAAGGGGTCTTAAAATTTTGAAGTGAGGTGACTAGGGCATGTGGGGTATCATATGAAAGAGCGCTGTTTGCACATTTTAAAACATTTTTTCCTTTTTTCTTAGGCCGCATAGTTTTCGACTTATGGTTAAAAATGAAAAAAAAACCTTTCTCCCCACCTTATCTCCGAAGTTTGCAAAGAGAAAAATCTGAAATAATTCTATGTGATAGTAGTTTATGTAAAGATTACAGGAAAAATAAAACCATGTCTCAATATAATACACTTTTTTAGAAATTCAAAAAACAAACAAAAATTCTTTAGGATCACTACCAGTCAACAGATGGTGCGGTCCTAAGCATGCTAACCTAAGAAAAAAAATAGTTCCACTGCAGTGTTGGCGGTTCGGGCGTATAAATAAAAGATCTGACTGCGATTATTAACTCCTTTATTATACGGAGTTTTGGCTTATATATGAGGAGAGATGCGTATGTGCAATATACATGTAAGCACACACACTACACCACTATCGGTCAAGAGATGACGCAACCTAACACTATAATTAATAAATTGGTGGCTGGTTCTATTATAATTACCTACTATTTTCCGTACGAATAAACAAAGAATAAATTCCTACTTAGTAATATAAACAGTTTGCAATGTGGAGTGGCTGAAACGTTTTTCAGTCACCATAAGCAGCTGTGGTTAAGATTTGTAAATTAACTGTCCGCCTGTTCACCCTTCCACCTGTCTGCCGTTTGTCCTACTTTTTTATGGACTGTACTAAAGTAACATATCCAAATATATTTATGATTGTACGGAACCCTCGGTGCGCGAGTCCGACTCGCTCTTGACCGGTTTTTTACATAATAATTTGAAAACCGCGCAAAATACGTTGATGGCGTTGGGCACGTGACTTGTTGACGTCACATACAAAACAAGTAAACATTGTAATAACCTTAGCCATTTACAGCCATCAATCGCGGATTCTAAGTCTACGCTCGTGTCAAACACCTGAAGCCAAATTTATTTACTTGCGTGTGACGTCATCAGTCATTTTAGGGTGTTTTCGCAACAGAAAGAAATTTAAAAACTTGCATTTTTCTGGGTGAAATTAATTTTGTTTTTATTATATTTGAATATGTTTTTTATGATATTATCTGATAGGATGACCAGAATTTGTAGTATATCTTCAATGTTGTCAAATACCCTATTTTCGAGAAGTCTTAAAACTTTTTGTCTCGTTTTATGGTAGGTACTTTTGGACAAACTGGAGAGTAAAATGAAGGGTACATGCGTGGAAGGCACGGTGCCGCGGCTGTTTGAAGGCAAGATGACGTCATACATCAAGTGCAAGAACGTGAATGTGTCCAGCACGCGCGTCGAGACTTTCTACGATATACAGCTCAATATCAAAGGGAAGAAGAACAGTGAGTGTCTGTTGCATCATCATCATCATCAGTGATCGGAGTAGGTAGATTGATTTGAGGTTACCAAACTGACACGCATATATTAATATGGATATGCCTCCGGAATTCCGGAATTTTTAAATTATTAAGTTTTTTTTCCGAAATTTAAATTTTTATAATTTATGCTGATTTATGAAAAAAAACCTTGATATATTTTTCATTGTACACACAATGAAAAATATATCAAGGTTTTTTTTTAACTTTTTCGCCGTCTCTTTAACGGTATAAGTGATCAGCCTTCTATAGTGAAAAATTTGCATGGCTAAACTTGAGTAAAAACGAAGCAAAAGTAAAGTGGAATTCCATTAATAATAGTTACTGAAAGTGCCTGCTACGAAAATAGTAGGTCAAAAATCCTTACATTCACAATATTTGATTCAATCCCGTAAGTACCGATACGAAATTCCGGAAAAAACCATGTCACACCCCGGGCACTCCATACAAGCGTCGCGTTTCAACTCCTATTACACAGACGCTACATAGTGACGTTTTTGCACACGCCCAACTGTGTGCGTGCTATTGAATGAGCCCACGAACTGGCCTACGAACTCGCGCGGTGGGCGCCGGTGGGGTGAGGTAATTGATTGTGGGGCGGGGCGGAGAGTTTCCTTTCTGTATGGTAGTACTTATATCTATTCTATGTCCATGTTATGTTTTATATGACTGAGTGATGCAAGTACGTGAAATCAATCTACCTACTCCGATTACTATCATCATACCAGCCGCACGACACCCACTGCTGGGTATAGGCCTCTCCCAAGGATCTCCACCATGATCGGTCCTGTGCTGCCCGCATCCAGTGGCTTCCCGCGACCTTCACCAGATCGTCGATCCTCCTTTTCGGGGCCTACTCAGGGAGCGTCGTCCGGTGCGTGGTCGCCATTCAAGAACCTTTCCGCCCCAACGACCATCGGTTTTTCTCGCTATGTGTCCCGCCCATTGCCACTTCAGCTAAGCAATCCTTCGAGCGATGTCGTTACTTTAGTTCTCCTGCGGATCTCCTCATTTCTGCGATCACGCAGGGAAACGTCGAGCATGGCTGTTTCCATCGCACGCTGGGTGACCTTGAGCCTCCTTATAAGACCCATAGTTAGTGACCACGTTTCACTGCCGTAAGTCATTACTGGAACACACACTGGTCATAGACTTTCTTGAGACACTGAGGTAAATCAGACACGAAGATTTTTCGAAGCTTCCCGAATGCTGCCCATCCGAGTTGGATTCGACGAGAGATCTCTTTCTCGAAGTTGGTCTTACCTAACTGGACTGCCTGTCCTAGGTATACATAATGGTCAACAACTTCAAGTGTAGTATTCCCAACATGAACTGGTCACATTCAATGCGAGTGAAAGAGAGAAAACGATACTTTATGGTAACGTAAACAGTTTGTATCAACTCATGGTAGGGCCACTGCCACTGTTGCAATGATCAAAGTCAATACAATCAAATATAAATATTAACCTTAAATTGGATGTAAAGTTAAGGTATGATTCCGATCTCGGCAGCAAGCAGCAGTGCTGCCGCAGCAGTGCGCTCGAAATTGAACCGTAATGTTATGGAAAGGCGGCTCAATTTGAAGTGAGCGGAGTAGTGTCGCGCGGCCGCATTGCTGCGGCAGCATTGCTGCATGCTGCTGAGACCGGAATCATACCTTTATAGTATTTTTAGGGAATTTGACATACTAATAATAACACAAACAAGTGGGAGTAACAAATACAATAAACAACAATTTTTAGATTAACAAATCTTCTCTCTTCCAGTCGACGAGTCGTTCAAAGATTACATCAGCACAGAGACATTAGACGGTGAGAACAAGTACGACGCGGGCGAGCACGGACTTCAAGAGGCCGAAAAGGGGGTTATATTCGCCTCGTTCCCGCCCGTACTGCACTTACACCTGATGCGGTTCCAGTACGACCCCATCACTGACAACTCTGTCAAGTTCAACGACAGGTTTGTATTTGACTGTCTGTTATAATTAAATGCTGAGATAGAAGAGAAGGAATATTACAATGATAAAGAGAAAAGTTTTAAATTATTTTGAAATGAGTAAAACTTTTTTATAGTTTTTCATAGTATTACTAGCAGCCGCCCGTAATTTCGTCCGCGTGATTCCTGGGGACCCTTTGACCAGGATAAAAAGTATCCTACGTTTTACATTAACTATCTGCGTGTGCTAAATTTCATCCAAATCCGTCCAGCCGTTTGAGCGTGAAAGCCGTGCGGCTTTAGTCACTCGTGTAAATAACACATTACAGTGTTACCATTCTTGAAGCATTGCAGTAATGTGGACGGCAATTTTTTTCGTTGCATGCACCACCATCAATTTCTATGCGCCATAACGTAACGCGAAATAAGGACAATGGAATATTTTTTGGTTAGTTTTTATCACTTTCAGTCCTACATTAATTTATACTCACTGCAGGTTCGAATTCTACGAGCACATCAATCTGGACGCGTATTTGCAAGAGAAGCCAGAAACTCCCGCCGATTACACGCTGCACGCGGTGTTGGTGCACTCTGGCGACAACCACGGCGGGCACTACGTGGTGTTCATCAACCCCAAGGGCGACGGCAAGGTGCGTCAGATAGTACAGTCAGGCCTCCTTCACTCGATCAAGGTCACGCGATAAGCACCTACCGCTAGCCGAGCCTACGGAGGCACAAGTGAGCAGCGGGCCGCCACACGCCCACCTGTGTAGTCGCGCGGCATATTACTGCCAGCGCAGGTATTGTCTCTTTATAATAGTAACAATGTCGAATCGACATTACTGTGCTGTGTACGGATGTCAAAATCAAAAAATCAATAATCAATTGTCGTTTTTCACATTATGATATAATGCTACACAGTTCATTTAAAAGAAGACAACCCTAACGTTGCGTCGTCAGAAAGGGTAGGAGTACGCGATAGAAAGAGAGGCAACTACTAGGTGAATACTATGATCTGAATTGCACTTTATTGTGTCGGAGCAAAAGTCGCTATTTATTTAAAGTACTATGCGGCGTGCTGCTTCTGTACTTGTACTATTAGTTATTCTGTGGTACAGTCACAATAACTAATAGTACAAGTACAGAAGCAGCAATCCGCAAAGTCATTTAAATAAAAAGGGACTCCGACACAATAAAGTGGAATTCAGGTCGCGCAGCGCTCCTAGTAGTTGCCTCTCTTTCTATCGCGTGCTCTTTTCTGATGACGCAATGTTAGGGTTGTCTTCGTGTAAATGAACTGTATAGCATATATCGAAAAACGTCAATTGTTTATTGTTTTTTTTTTTATTTTGACATCCGTACACGGCACAGTTATGTCGATTTGACATTGTTACTATTATAAAGAGACGATACCTACGCAGGCAGTAAGGTGCCGCGCGACCACACGGGCGGGCGTGTGGCGGCCCTCTGCTCACTTGTGCCTTCGAAGGCACGGCTAGCGGTAGGTGCTTATCGCGCGACCTTGAGCGTGTGAAAAAGCGTCAAAAGCATCCGAGCATTCACTATCGCATTCACTATCAAAATAATCTGAATTCAGTAGAGCCAGGGGGTCTCACTCTGCGCTTAAACTTTTATATTAGCCTACTGCTCCCGGTTTGCAAAGATTACTTTTTGTAATATGACAGTTGATACAGACAATATGAGGTCAAAAATTTCATTACAATAAGCTTTACAGCGAATGTCTAAAAAAAGTAAGTCAAAATCAAAATGGCTTTATTCAAATAAACTTAATAATTAAGCACTTTTTAATCGTTATATTTTCCTACCACCGGTTCCAGACTTTTTTAAGTGTTTAAATAATCCTTAATTTAAGTAATTAAAATAAAATAAAATAATATACTGCCTTACTAATAAACATTTACCCGCGATGTATACGGGTGATACAGCGAAATGTTGACTAATAAACCAATTTTGACAGTTCCGTGACATACGCCTGTTCTAACGAGTGGGTAATTACTATGGAAACTTAAACTGTCACTATACACTCACGGGACCTAGTTTAACTGAATGTGTAAATACGTAAAATGAATAAAAATAAAGTTTTATGATTATTTCGATGTTGTTTCTAGAACAATTCGATAGGAGAAGTCTTTACTAGCATACAAGGCAATGAAACTGGTCAATCAGCCTACAATTTATATAAGAAACCGTATTACTGAAGACCTGTTCCTTTTTATGAATTAAGCAAAATAGATTGATTCTATAATCCCATTATCATTTTAATAAGATCACTAACAAACCAACCGTTGAAATGCTAGATCATATCTAATATCGAATAAAAATGCACTAGTTTTTAACTCGATATATTTTATTTTATAGACATACATAACCCTTAAAAGAAAATATTTCTTCGTTGTTCTTAAGTTTTTAAT
The DNA here is from genome assembly GCA_943789525.1 of Agriphila geniculea. Taxonomy (NCBI): domain Eukaryota; kingdom Metazoa; phylum Arthropoda; class Insecta; order Lepidoptera; family Crambidae; genus Agriphila; species Agriphila geniculea. The sequence continues at coordinate 18,619,121 of OX038874.1, forward strand.
CGATGCAGCTTTCTTCAGGTTAGGATAGGGCAAAGATTGAAATCTTTGGGATAGGGTAGTAGAGGTATATAAGTTTCCTTCATGTGCTCGATTCCTCGATCTTATTTCCATGATCTTGAATTAGGTATGATCTGGTGCTTGTTAGATTGTTTCGAGTTCAAGTTAATAATAAACATTATTTATAATATTGGTAAGAATTACATCTCTCCAGCGTTGATTCCCTTGGGATGACATTATACAACTCGTGAGCGTAAATCACAAACTGTGAAAATGAGGTGGCTATTCCAAAGCTTGCAAATTTTGCCTATTACTGAGAAAAACACAAAGCAACCGAAAATAATTAAAGAAACACATAAAATGTTGTGTATTTACATTTGAACATTTGACAATATTTAAGTGTTTGTTTATTATTGTCATGACAACGTATGAAATTTCCTGTGATCGTTTAAAAACACGATAGACAGTTACTAAAAAAATATGTAAATTAAAACCAAAAAATTAAAAAACTCATTACAATTTAAAGATTTTGACCAAATATGCCTAAATATAAGATTTAAATTATTTATTTATTTATATTTCACTAGAAAATAATTAAAGATAATGTTGTTTCAGAACGTGAGCACCAGTGTTGCAAGTGATATTCGTTATAACCTTTGTGTAACTACCCAATATAATAAAAGTTTTTATCTACTCTCATATCGTAAAATTCGAATTATGAATTTCAAAACGAATTTATATTGGCATACTTTATACACGCAATACCGAAAAAAAATTAAAAAGTTATTTTATAACATACCTTCTCTATACTAAAGTATGCTATAAAATAACTTTTTTTCTCATTACGATACAGGGCCAATCCAAGAAGAGCAGGTGCCGCGATATTAAAAAAAAACAATGATATTCCCATATCAAGGAGGTTTATAATAAGGAGTGAGTACACTACAAAAATTTTCACCCATCGTTTAAAAGAAATTCAACTTTATTGTATTTCGCATAGAGTTCAAATTCTATCGACGACATTGACTGAAGGCACTACTGTGTGAATGAGACAACACCAGGTGGAGGTCGGTGTCTCGTTCGCACAATTGCCATTACTAAACAATAATACCACGATAGTAGGACTAAAAATATGTACGTTACCAATCAAGTAGTGTATCAAAATTAAGGATTCGGAATGGGAAGTCGAATATATACTGTTTAAATATTAATTTAGAATGACACATAATAATTGTAATATAAAACAGAACTTACTTTTTGATTTAATTAAATATCTAAAATAATGCTAATCAGCTAACATCGGTGAGGTGGTAATAAATAGAAGTGTCAATCTTGGCAACTCCGATTTTGACCTTGGCGCCGAATTTCAATTTAAGAATTTCAATCTATAGGAAATGTTACTTTACAAAACTAGTGTGACCATAAATACTGCACCATTTCAGATTTCCAAAAAACGAAATTGTTCTATTGAAATGGCTAGAGGTCGCAGGCGAGACGGTAAAATTAATAATAATAATCAAATTCATGTTTGTGCGCCTATTTAGATGAAACTCGGTTTTTGGTACTATTTCAACATGAAAATAACAACGCAATGTTGAAAATTTAAAAAATTCAAGATGGCGGCCAACTTTTTGTTTTTGGGCCGATTTCGATGAAACTCGGTTTTCGGAACTATTTTGACAAAAAAATAACAACGCAATTTTTAAAAAACTTAAAATCCAAGATGGCGGCCAACTTTTTTGTTTTTGGGCCGATTTCGATGAAACTTGGTTTTTGGAACTATTTTGACAAGAAAATAACAACGCAATGTTGAAAATTTAAAAAATCCAAGATGGCGGTCAACTTTTTTGTTTTTGGGCCGATTTCGATGAAACTTGGTTTTTGGAACTATTTTGACAAGAAAATAACAACGCAATTTTAAAAAAACAAAAAACTCAAGATGGCGGCCAACTTTTTTGTTTTTGGGCCGATTTTGATGAAACTCGGTTTTTGGTACGATTTTGACAAGAAAATAACAACGCAATGTTGAAAACTTACAAAATTCAAGATGGTGGCCAACTTTTTTGTTCTTGGGCCGATTTCAAAAACAAATTAGCAGCCATTTTGATCTTTTTTGATTTTTCCTGCAGTTTACATTGAGTTGTTATTTTCTTGTCTAATTAGTAGCCAAAAACCGAGTTTCATCGAAATCGGCCCAAAAAAACAAAAAAGTTGGCCGCCATCTTAGATTTTTAGTATTTTAAAAATTGCGTTGTCATTTTCTTTTCAAAATATTACCAAAAACCGAGTTTCATCGAAATCGGCCCAAAAACAAACAAGTTGGCTGCCATCTTAGATTTTTTAATTTTTTCAATACATATTGTGTTATTATTTTCTTGTCAAATTAGTACTAAAAACCGAGTTTCATTCAAATCAGCCCACAAATAAAAGAGTTGGCTGCCATATTTTTTTTATATTTTTAACATTTCTTTGTTATATTTTGATCAAAATAGTAACAAAATCGAGTTTCATAAAATCGGCACACGAACAATATAGTTGGCCTCCATTTTGTTTTTTTTTTTATATTTTTAACATTGTGTCGTCGTAAATCTCTTGCATCCATTTTATTAATTTCACAAGTAAGGCAATTGGTGCAAGTATTTTAGACCTTATTGACATCTTTACCAAAATAACAGTTTTTAACGAAACAGCAAAGTAAATGTACAAGTGTAATTATAGGAAAAAAGCAATCGAATTTCAAACGTCAATAGAGTCGAAAATCGTTTTCATCTTTTTTTAACTACAGATCACTAGACAATGTTTTCCTACTTTTACTTGTTTTTCCAACATTTATTTGTTTTCCCGAAGTTCACGCACATTGCATTTTTATTAAAAATTGGAATAAACTTTAAAGTTGCGTAATTATTTACACTTGAAATTAAATTGAATTGAATAAACTAGATTTTAATTGCTTGAATTACCATATTTAAAAAATAAAAACAAAAAAGCAACTTAATAAAAACGTGATAAATAATTTGTTCTTAAATTTTTTTTTTTAAATAAATATTAATTGCTTTTTTTTTAGTTAACGAGCTAAACTAAAAATATACCACCGCTTATCAGAGTACTCGTCAAGACCATTCAAACGAGTCCAAACTCGATGGGGTTGAAAGGTTTTATTGCAGAGTTCCTGTGGCCTTCTTCCGGCTCCATCATCAGACTCTTGGATACTATTACCCAACAGAGCACTCGTCAAGACGATTCAAACGAGCCCAAACTCGATGGGGTTGCATGATTTCAATATTGAGTTCCTATGGCATGGAATCCAGACTTCATCATCAGACCCTGAACCTCGTCTCCCGTCAGAGTACTTGTCAAGACAATTCTAATAAGCCCAAACACGATGGGGTTGTATAGTTTCATTCATCATAGAGTTCCTGTGGCGTTCTTCCGGCTCCATTATCAGATCACCTCAATGACACTGTAATATTCCATTTTCTTCCATTTCTGACCTGTGTTCAAAGTTTCAAGTCTCTAGCTCATCGGGAATTTGGTATAAAATCGTTTGCAAAATTTGTGCTCAAACAAACAAAAGAGCAAGCAACCTAATAAAAACGCGGTAAAAAGTGTTAATTATAAATAAAGAACAACCTAGGTATTTAAGTTTATATTAAACAGTTTAAAGTATTATGTATGTCTCCGGCCAACCATACGGTTTGGTCACCCTAATGAAGAAAAGGACACATACATCTACTTGACCTCTCTGTCGGCTCGTTTTGGGGCGAAGCACTCATTCCGGTTTATAGTACTATTTCCATGTCCCATATACTTTCCATGATTAAAATGTACTCTATGGTGATCGATGACTTAGCGTAACGATTCGTCTGCTGGAATTCACTCATATCATTATTTTTTTTTCTAATAGAATACGCGCCAATTTTTATTTTAATTTTTATTTCGCTTAAAAATTTCTGATAGTAGGTAGTGAGTGTGAAAAAAGACTCCCCGATATTTTAGATGCGGCGACGGAAAAACGTCTTACTTTACCTAGGTAAGTAACCTACCTACCTACCTAAATCAAAGTCGAGAAACTACTTACTCTTTTTACTATTGATATTTTATTTTGTAGGTTCAATCACAAATTGTATGAGAGTAGATAAAGTAGTGTATGAAACTGTACATAACTAGGTATTAAAACACTCGTGTGATACTATTAAAAACCTCGCCTACGGCTCGGTTTTTAAACACACACTCATGTTTTAATACCCCTCATTATGCATCAGTTTCATAAACTACTATTATTAGTAACCGACTGTATACGCGATCTATAACTCATCTATCACTGTCATAGTTACACACTTGTAAAACGGGTGGGTTGCAGTTCTTTATTAGTAAGGCAGATAATATATATATATATATATGGAGTGTCCGGGGTGTGTAACGACTTAAGGTACAGGCAAGTGCTCCTAAACGTTTCTGATTTTTCAGTTCCTTTCCTTTAACGTTCCTCATTGTTCAAAGTGATTTATAATAAAGAAGTATATGTTGTTGAACAGTGGTGCAAGTTCGACGACGACGTGGTCTCCCGGTGCACGAAGCAGGAAGCCATCGAGTACAACTACGGCGGCCACGACGAGGACATGGCGCTCACTGTGCGCCACTGCACCAACGCCTACATGCTGGTCTATATCAGGTAAACACACAACACTGCGTATAGTCTTTACTTGCCCGTGGTCCCTTAGTTTTATTTACTCTTGGGTACCCCAAGGTTCATCATGCTGGGTATAAGCCTCCCCCAGGATCTCCACGACACTCATTCCTGCTTGGCCCGCATCCAGCGGCCAAGTCAAAGTCAAAAATAGCTTTATTAAAATAAACTTAATTATTAAGTACTTTTGAATCTCGTCTATCCTACCACCCGTTCAGACTTTTTTAACTGACAAGAAGAACGGACACAAGAAACTTATCAGCTTTAACAGCAATAAATAACGATATTTACAAAAAGCACCCGATCGTCAGTCCACCTTGTCGAGGGCCTACCCACGGTGTGTAGGTCACACATAATGTTGAAAATACATAGGAGGAAAAAAAACGCGAGTGACTCGCCCACCAGGTACTTCAATAAAGACTATTTTTTATGATTTAATTACAAATGTATAGTTTTCAGACTTTTCCATGTACTTGTACTTTAGCCAAATTTCATAGTTCTAGATAAACGGGAGGTATCCTATAAATTTTGATTCCCTTGAGTTTTTCGAAATATGCAATTTTGCGGCATAAACTGCATGTGAAAAAATCAAACTTTGATTTTTTCACAGTTTCAAGGGACTAGACCTGAGGTATATGGTTTTAATTTCAACTCGATACCTCCACGGGTTCCGAAGATAAAGGGGCTTGACAGACAGACAGACAAACGGACAACAAAGTGATCCAATAAGGGATCCGTTTTTTTCCTTTTGAGGTACGGAATCCTAAAAAGAAAATGCAGTAGTGAGTGCAATACTTTCAATGCTTATAATTAATAACAAATAAATAACTTCGCAATACTTGATCAAGAAAACAATTTTGGGACAAAATTCCAAAAGATGCTCAATTTTGCTTTAGGTTAGAATATTTTTTTGGGTGTTGTTCAATTAAATATTTTTCTCATTACAGGGATTCACAGTTGAAAACGGTGTTACAAGAGGTGACTCAAGCGGACATACCCACGGAGCTGAGCGAGAGATTGGCAGAGGAGAAGCGGATCGAAACGGTTAGAGTTGCAATGTGGCTAATTTAACTATGGACAGCAGAAGCGGCAACTTCATTCGAGAATGTATGGCCAAGAGTAAATTTGCAGATTTTGTCACACAAGCGCTCTGAATTTGGTTGGTTCTGCTATACTTAGTTATTTTTTTTACATTTAAGGGTTTACTCTTGGCCACATTTGAGAACCATAAGGCTAAGAAGAGGCCGAAGATGGAGCGAGCTTGCCCAGAAGAAGCCTATTCACTCGGGCTTTATATATCGCTGGGTTATATGGGGTTATACGCAGGCAGGGAATTCCACTTCGTGGAGGGAAAACGCTTCGTGCGCATGCATGGACTGTCAACTAAATAGGGGTGAAACCCCGCCGTGCGTCTGGACGACCGATGGTAGATAGTAGATAGATGGTAGTTAATTTAATCTCAGTGTGTTTAGAATTTATCTAAATTCTAGATCATAAATTCACTCTCACGAGAGCGATTTTGTACTTTATTACGACGTTACAAGTTACAAGTTTTATTATTTTAGATAAGGAACTAATTGTAGCAGTTGTTTTGTTACACCTTATTATAAGAGGCACATTTATCGAAAACATATTAATTTAACAGGCAAAGTGGTACTAACTGTCAAAGTGGTACTAACTGTCGTGCTGTAATTCATCAAACAAATGCGTAGCAGTTTTATCGTAAAAATTGGATGGCCATCCCTTTTATAAGTTCAAATAAATTAATATAAATAAAATACTAGCGGCCACCCGCGACTTGAAACCGTGGATGAAAGGTATCATGTCCTCTGTACCCCTGACGTGTATGCAAAACTTTATGATGCACGGTTCACTGAACCGATGAACACGTGAAGCCGTCACAAACAAACAAACAAACGGACTTTCGCATTTATAATATTAGTGAGGATTGATTTTTATAATAACAGATTCGCCGCAAAGAGCGCAACGAAGCACATCTGTACATGAACGTGAATGTAGTACTAGAAGAAGCGTTCGATGGGCACCAAGGCAATGACCTGTACGACCCCGAACGGGCGCATTACCGCGTGTTCCGCGTGCGAAAACAAGCTACCGTTGCGGACCTGATGGAGATGTTGGCGGAAAACTTCCGCTATCCGCTGAAACAGCTGCGCCCGTGGCCGTTCAGCGCGCGTTCCAATCAGGTATACTAACATTTAAATAATTATGTCCGAAATATTTAAGTAGATGACTAAAGATTTTATGCTAAATACCTGGGGCATCTGAGTTATTACGTTATTTCGATGGCAGGATAATTTTGTTGATTCACAAATCGTCCACCAGTAGGCGCACTACTTACACACACGCACACGCACGCACATACACACACAAGCGCGCACACACCCACACGCACACTTTGGATTGTTTATTATATTTAAAGATTTTTCCTACTTACATTAATTTAGTACCATCTTTACTGTAAACTGTTTATCCTAAAGTTATTTCATTGTTAAGGAAGAGCAGCGCCCCCTGACACAGGCAATTTAGCTTAAAAGGGAATTCCGGTAACTTATGCAATGTACATTTAAACAGTTAATAAAAGTTTATTATTATTATTACTTGGCGCTAGTGTAGATGGCGCTGTCATTTTATTATTTGCTATCAATTTGTGGATGTTGTAAGCGAATTTTCGTAACTATAATTTTTTTCAAACATATTTTGGTTTTCTTCAATCTTTGATTTGTTTACTGTCCAAATTCCATTTTTTGTCATATTTGAAAAATAACCGGGCTTATCTCGTATGCACTACATATACAAAATGTCTCCATCTACAGCAGCGCCACCAAGCGAGAATTTTTTTCTGCCATCTTGCCATTAAAGTATTTCAATCAGAAACATCGTTTGTGAGTTTAAGAGCGAGAATATTGCCTGGGGATACGCTGAAAGTAGAACATGTGGTTAACAACTACGCAAAACTGAAAAATATATCAATTGTTTCTTTTCCAGACTTGCAGACCAACCTGTCTAGATATCATGAACGACCAACACAAGACAGTGGCCGACGTATCAGAAAACATGAACCCGTGGAACATCTTTCTTGAAATGCTCCCCCCGGACTCTGGACTCAGCGCTCTACCCACGTTCGATAAGGAGAATGACGTCGTCCTATTCTTCAAGTACTATGACCCTAAACAGAAGCGCATCCATTACTGCGGACACCATTATCTGCCTATAGCCAGCAAACCCGCTGATCTGATACCGATACTCAATAAGCGAGCAGGTATGTTCTTGTTTAAATTGTATGATAAATAAATTCGGCAAGTTTTCCTTTCTATCAGGCACGTCGTATTATAGGGCGAGAGAGGTTGACTCGAAAGATCATACAGCCGATCGGCTCCATAGACATTTTGCAATCACGTTTTAGAATCGGATTTTACACTTAAAAAAAGAGTGAATGTTCTGATTTTCTCAAAAAACTATTTGGAGTTTTCACTATTCAACTGTATTTTTGGGATACAATAAAATCACAAACCATTCTATATGTGGAGTTCGCATAGATGTGGCACAGCTTTATAATACTATGGATGTGGTGACTACAAATTATTTATAAATATATTTTTTTTTTCTCAGGATTCCCCCCTGACACGCCCCTTGTTCTGTACGAGGAAATCAAACCAGATTTTGTGGAGAAGATCAACAACTACAACGATCCTCTCGAAAAGGTATAATTTATCAGTTTTATTCTGTCACACCTTTTCTTATACGTAAGAAAAGAACTCTCTTTGACCTTGAAATAGATAAAAAAAATTATGGTCTGTTTATCCTTACTTATCTTATTTGGTAAACAATCTTCACTCAATTCTTTATTGAAATAATCATTTATATAATACAACAAATGGTTTTCCATACATAAATTACGAAAGTAGTAAGTAATGATTTTAATATAACAGATGTATGACAACTGTCAAAAACTGTTAACTAAATAAGACAAGTGAGGATATTTATCCTGTTTAGTCTGTTTAGACTACAAATTGTTGCAATACAATTTTTGGGTAATCCAATACAACAATACCTACGTATAATAAAAAACTTTACAACAAAATAGGAGCGTTTTACCTACCATTAAAACGCATATTGTGTCTGAAGCCTTATTCGAAGCCTTGGTAAACAGATTTGAGAATAGCGGAGCCTTTCCGTTTCCCGTTCGGCATCATTATTATAGGTCTATCTTACCAAATTACGTCACATCCGCATCCGTATGACGTCATACCTCACCCCACCATGTTCACCAGGCCGCCATTGCGGTTTCCCGCGCTCATTGCAGTCTCAAAATCTGAAAAATACTTTACAAATATTGAGCATTAAATGCATACCAGGCAGCCCTTGAAGGTAGGCTTCGAATAAGGCTTCAGACACAATATGCGTTTTAATGGTAGGTAAAACGCTCCTATTGTGTCCTATTCGCCGTTATTCGAAGCCTTGGTAAACAGATTTGAGACATTGTTTGTTATCGCCTGGTGAACAGGGACAGGACGCCAATGTGACACTCTAATAATCATAAATAGTTTATTTCTCTTAAAATTTATTTTAATTTAGATCAAAAGAAAGCTTTCTTTAAATTAGTAAAGGGAAGAAAATAATGATAATAATAATACAAAAAAAAAAATTAAAACTGAAATAAAGTCCATTGTCAAATCAGATCAGCTTTAAATAAATTCACATTAATTTTTTACTTAGGTAATTATTTAACATAAATTATCTATTTTAGTCGTGTTATCGTTTGATATGACTGCAGGCTGACAGTGTATCTCAGCTTAAATCGCGTCGATCGCCTACTTCAAAATAACCTTGGACAAAACAACGTTTTCTTTGCAGATTCTTTTATTACAAATGTGATGTCAATTGCTGCACAATTAATTCACTTCAAGATGCAAACCTTACTAAATCTTTGAGCTTTAACTCTGCAAAAAAAAAAAACTTTATAAAATCCCTAACTGGATTTGGATATCATAATTAAATAAATCTTTGTCAACGCGGTCACAAAGTTATTACTTTTATGCGAACTGAACTCAACTAATAACTACCCAAAAATAAACGTTATACGACATATTCAAGCCAAAGGTAGGCTTACCTTTGGTGTTACACACTTAGGCCGACTAGCTAGCTAGAGTGTTTGTCTGCATCTAACATAAACTTCGGAACAAGCACTAATGTCAGATGTTAGTGTTACATAAATTGCTATCTAATGTCAGATGTTAGTGTTATATAAATTGCTATCGAATGTTAACTAACATTTATTTTATTTTATTTTATTTTGTTAGGAAAACTAACAGCTTTGAGACACGGTATGAGAAGTTACAAAATAGAGTTACTAAAAGCCATTTACAAGTTTTCACTTATGGGGCCATTATAAGGCCAATTGAATTTTTACACTTAATAAAACATTTAGTTTTCGATTGGTCAGCACACAGCAGCTGTGTTAGCCCAAAACAAAAAAAATAAAATAAAAAAAAATTGGTAAGTATGTAGATACTTATTTAGGTAAGTAAGTAACCACTACACTTAACTGTAACATTTTTGATTCTCATCGCAAAATTAAATAACATCTTAACATTGGGAATCAAAATACTAGGTAAAGACTAAAATATATAAAATTAAAAGATGTATTAAAAGAACAAATATGACAGTACTGCATAAAGAAAGAAATAATTATTTAGTAAAGAAATATGACTTTAATTATTTCAAAGTTACATCTTTTTATAGGTAAAGGTAAGTAAATAAAATAATTTATTTTTATCAATCTATAAAATAAATATTTAAAGAAAATTTAAAACAATCAAGTTTCTAAATGTCATGGTTTCAATGGCCCTTGGAAAAGCTGCACGCAGCATCAACTTTATATTCGTTTTAAACTTGAATTTCTAACAATATAGCAAAAATGTTGCATATCAACAATAATAGTAATAATAACTAATTACAATTAATATACTTGCTTTTAATTATTCCATTAAAATTACATAAACACTTTGGAATCATCCACCAAGAAAATTACCTCTGTTATCTAACAAATTAAGTATCATCACCCGGATAAATAAACAAAAGCAGGTTGCCAGTGCTTCCCCATGATTAGGAAAGTATATTCGCAGACACCAACCAATATAACATCAGAGCGGCAGTGTTTACAACAACTGACTAATGTCAAAGTGCTTAAGTGTATTATTTTTAAGTTATTTCCAGAATATGGTTCATGTTATGGTAGCTAAATAGAAGTGTTTTCATATTCTACTGAAATATTCAACAAGTACTTAAGTAGGTGTATAACAAAACGTTAACTTGTTATCTACACCTATGATTATAATCAAAATATAGAATGATTCAATCGAGGTCTGAGTAAAATCGAGATTCCCCCACGAATTTAATAGGGTTTACAACACAAAAAATAAACATGTGAAAGTGATTTTTAAATTCATATCTATTAATGTAAATAACTACTTGGTCAAAGTACAATAAAAACTAGCACTGATGTATTAATGTACACACACATTACACGCCCCCGTCAAATCGGCTATCAATACACTTTGTAATAAAGCCAACATCATCAGACTTAAATTTTCATAAAATTTAAAATGTAAAACAGGCACAACCATTGCAGTGACCACTTAACTAAAACTAGCTAGGATATCTGACCTGTCATCGGACTCATGAGACAATACCAGTCTTCAAAGAATACAAATGAATATAAAATTTTCAAACAAAACATAATATCTGCTACAGTTTATTGGTTACAGTGTAGCCAAAAGGGACACAATAAATAAATTAGATTAAAACTGTGACCTTTTGATCACAAAACGGCAAAATAAAGTGTGTGCCACGGCAGCGGCCAGTGAAGCACCAGAACGCAACTGTTGGTGAACCTCCTTTGCGACACCCGGACTTTGCAGCCGGTTCGATATTTTTAATAAAGAAACATTTTGAATAACAGGAAAAAAAAAAACATTTTTTTTTTTTTAATATTTCAATCAAAATAACTTGTTGCCACAGGCCCACGGTTATAAAAAATAATATTAATAACTTACTCCCCAAAGAAACTTTAAATCCTTCTGGTTGTTCTGTAAGCAGCAACTAGTGGTTGTTAAAAACATGGAGCTTATGTAAATAAAGATTTATTTCATTCATTCATGGTGCCCACTAGAAGTACGGGAATATCTTGGATGATCCCCTTTAAGTCACTCTCCCTCAGGGATTAAGGTACATTTTTACACATAATAATTAACTAAAATAATAAGATAAAAGGAGTTGTGCCTGGACGCTGCTCATCAAAAACAACCGAAGTAATTTGTCAAAACATCAACCGACGGTGCTCCGGAGCGACCGGCCGAATTTATGTTAAAACCATAATAAATGTTTATCGAATGTAAATATATTTATTGACATTACATAACTATAATGACGGTGCCCATCAGAGGGCGACCGAATTTATGTTAAATGGTAAGATACTTAATCAACGGTATCTATCAGGAGTGACCGCCAGAGTTCATATCAAAGTATCAATCAACGGTGCTCAGAAGCAACCGGATGAATCCATATTAAAAATATTGTTACAACTCACACAGCTCTCAACATGTGGAGCTTACTACCATAGAGGAAGTAGACAGCATGTTTTAATTTACGTAGATACAACTTTTCATAAACTTGTGTCAACGGTGCCAGGAGCAGCCGATAGACCTTCCTCGGTCCAGTTGCGGAACAAGCTGGAACCGAGGGGTATAATAATAATAGAAAGTATCTTATTAACTTTTGAATTGTCATCAATTAACCATATATTTCAAGTTATTTAAAATAGTTACTACAATTTATTTTATTAATAACTAGCTGTACCCGACAAGTTTAATATGCCACACATTTATTTAATCAAAGGAACACACAAAACACGAACATTTTGGGCCAGGACAATCGGTCTTTCAAGTTTCATCACAATCAAATGAATGGTTTTGGAAAGCATAGAAAGCAAATATAAAGCATTCATTTCATTTTTATTTATACACAAGAAAAGTACCTACGATCATTTTACTGGGAATTGAACCTGAGTCATTTTGCGCATTGATATCGTTTACTGTCGCTGCATCAAATACGCCATCAATTGTTGTAATATTCCGCAATCAAGCCAATATTCTTTTGCAAAACCACTGAATACTTATTCTTGTTCAAAGCGCCTCGTTACGTATCACTATTCAGATTCACAAAGCAGTAGCTTTTCTCAAAAAAAAAAAAAAAAAAAAAAAAAAAAAAAAAAAAAAAAAAAAAAAATTAACGCTCGTTCAAACGACTACGGCTAAACAACATCTCTAAATAAAATAGGGCGCAATGGTTAATCTCATCACTGGTCAAGTAAAATTATGAGTCAAACGAATCGTCGCCAGGATCCAAGCAGCATACACTTTCTCATATTTTGAGGAACACAAGGATTTGTGTGCTCAGCTCACATTTAACACAATATAGCTTTACCAACAATGAATAGGAATCTTACGAAACATGTTTTCCGTAACGTAAAAATTTTCATAAGCATTAAATTTGTCAAAATTATAACCTTTTTAGCAGATCATAGGCCAAAAGCGAATAAAAATCATGAACGGCAGTTTAACGAATGTAAGAATTAACAGAAAATATTTTTCAACATATCGTGGGTAGAATCATACCATTATAAAATATGGAAAAATTTAACTGACCTTATGGCGACTCGTTACCTCAATTCAATTCAAATCCTGCGTCGTACTCGTATTTGCTGTAGATCCATGCTCGCACCCTCGTTCTCTGCTACTCCGCGAATATGACGACGAAAACGGAGACGACAAAGAGTCGGACCCAACTAACACTGATTTTACGTATGGTTTTAAAATTTCTACGCACACGCATTTTCAATAACCGAAAATAAAAAAAAAAATAAAAAATATGCCACATAAAATCTTAATTTGAATTAAGAATTTCACGAACGCTAACAGCGTTTGATCTACTTTAGAACACTTTAAAATTCGAACGCTAACAGCGTTTGACCTATTTAGGAATTTTTTTAAATTTCGAACGCTAACAGCGTTTGACTAGATGTGAACGGTTGCGAAAAAAGGACGCCAATGAGCGCGGGAAACCGCAATGGCGGCCTGGTGAACATGGTGGGGTGAGGTATGACGTCATACGGATGCGGATGTGACGTAATTTGGTAAGATAGACCTATAATAATGATGCTGAACGGGAAACGGAAAGGCTCCGCTATTCTCAAATCTGTTTACCAAGGCTTCGAATAACGGCGAATAGGACACAATATCTTAAATAAATAAACATTTAAAACTTTTTATTTACAAGTAAGTACACATTTATTTTCACTATTTATGTTTTGTAATAAAAATAACAGCCTTTTTGAAAGTAACTATATTGAATGTTATTCAAATAACTCTTTATTTGAAAATATATCGAAGGTACAGTATCACTTTCCATTTATTCATCAGTTTGATTCTAGCTTGCTTATAAATGTATAATTAACTTGATTATAATTTAGCACTTGTTATTTTTCGTCACATTATCGCAATTACACAAGCTTTCTCATTTTAAGCACCTTAACCTCACTCATACATTAAATACACAGTGTGCATATTTATAAAATAATCTACTCCTATGGTAAAAATCGCTTGCGCTGCACGCCACGTCACGTCATTTGTAAAGGTAGTTCGTGCTGGGGCGATGCACACGATTTTCTGCAGTGGTTAAGTACATAAGATGAGACCGCAATGGTACAGTGTCGCCTTCAGATAATATTGTAGCAGACAAGGTGACATAGTATTTATGCTTCAATATATTTGACGACAACTGTACTAGCGCCGGCTGCGAACGAAAAAATGGGAATCCCTGATCTGTAGTTTGATCGCAAGCACTGTACTGCGCTTTGGGTGGTGAGGGAGAGAAAGCGGCGAAAAACATACGTGCGGGAGGGAGAAAGAGGAGGCTGCCCCCGCCCTCACCGCGCATTTAGGGTCAAGATACCACGTTTTTTCCGACGCCGATGACGCGCGATTCACGATCGCGTGTTAGCATCGTCGATGATGATGATGATCCTCGTTTTTGTAAGCTAAATTCACAACGCGCGTTAGCACCGCATCTTATTTGTGTTCGTGTTTTTGCTTTTTTGCCGTTGACATTTATTTCATTGCAATAAAGTTGACGTTGTAAATGACTTTTGGGCCCATTTACTTTTCTCTAAGATAACATTAGACGATTGTTTCCGATGTTTTCCGATGCCCATTCTTTACAGCTCGAGCAGCGAGTTAAGAGCTCTCGGCAAATATTAAAGAGAATATTAAATTTGTAATATAAAATAATACTGCGCATACCCCCTTCATTCGCTGTGCGAGCTGGATGAATCTACGAGCGTTTTGAACGCCGTCATTATTCTCATCATATTTTCATCATTTTTGAGTAAGAAAATTCTGTCCCCGTGTGCAGTGACGAGAATAGGTTCCAGACGAGTAGCGTTAAGCAGCCTTAGATTATTTATGTCTAGATAGACAGTCGAAGCTCTACGACAGCGTCGAAAAAAATATCACCCAACAGTTGGGTGACCAAAACACACACACATTGTCAGTAGTGTGACCCGGCCATAGTTTTATTACAATACTCTTTGGACGCGATGATGCAAAAAAATTCACAGCCACTTAAAAAGTTGGCCTGTTTTGTTTAATACGTCAAAAGCGTAAGACTCTATCTAGACATATAAAATCTAAGTTAGCAGCATAAGTTGTATTATTTTTGCAACCCATCAAGATAAATTGTATGTCGAGAACAATGACAGCGCTTAAAACGGCCGTAGATTCACCTGCACTAGAGCTTGGTCATAAAGAGTTGAAATTAAATAAAATGGAACTAAAATTTTTCTGTACAAAATATAGTCAGTGTTGCCAAATTATTCGTGATTTTGACGTGTTTACCTCTGAAAAAGGAAACCTATGGAAGGGGCATAAACTGCAATAACAAAGCATTCGTGACGTCAGGCGCGTGCCGTGTCCGCCATATTCTGTTGCGTTAATGCGTTTACATGTTACAATTTCGACTCTATGCTGTTTACATAAGGTGTATGTACACTAAGCTAACCCGCCATGTTTAGTTGCGTTTGAATGGAGAACAATGAAGTAGAAATGCAGGCTGTTTTCGTAGGTATGACAGGTCCATCTTATTCCTTCATTGATGTTTACATACAAAGTGGCGCCTTCAATTTTGTCAACTCTTTATGGTCAAGCAGTATGTGGAAGTAGTGTAAGGCGATCGTTAGCGTTCCCCCTTGGATTGAGTCGTGTGCACGCGGCCAGGTATTGGACGAGCTGATGGACGGCGACATCATCGTGTTCGAGCGCGCCGACCACCGGCACGAAGAGCTGGAGCTGCCCACCTGCCAGGACTACTTCAAGTACATCTTCTACAAGGTGGAGGTGCAGTTTGTGGACAAGACGCTGCCCAACGACCCAGGGTAAGTCGGTTGTAACTTGTATTAGGAGTTATTACTGTTCGAGCGCGCCGACCACCGGCACGAGGAGCTGGAGCTGCCCACCTGCCAGGACTACTTCAAGTACATCTTCTACAAGGTGGAGGTGCAGTTTGTGGACAAGACGCTGCCCAACGACCCGGGGTAAGTCGGTTGTAACTTGTATTAGGAGTTATTACTGTTCGATCGCGCCGACCACCGACACGAGGAGCTGGAGCGGCCCACCTGCCAGGACTACTTCAAGTACATCTTCTACAAGGTGGAGGTGCAGTTTGTGGACAAGACGCTGTCCAACGACCCGGGGTAAATCGGTTGAACATTATATTACGCCTTACCATGCGTTCGCACAGCGGAACGTATTTACAGGACCGTTTTTTACGGATCCGTCGCTACTGGATGTGATGTTCACACCGCATTTATTTACAGAACCGTTTTATCGGATACGTTGCTATGGATACAGTACACATACGGATCCGATATACTGTGTTGTGTGTATAGTTGTAAAACAGCGGTTGTTATCGGATAGTTATCTAAAGCAGCCGATAATATCGTATAGACAGCGGCTGACAACCGGCTGCTTATCCGACTCAATACCAAAAGGTCTTACAACTTTTACAATTCCTGAGTCGAAATTGTTATAATATACGAGTCGTTAAATGCAAATAGGTATTTTTAGTAAATTAAATACCTACTCTGCAGTGGCGAAGGGTCCATACAAGCCGATTACCATCGGCTTACCTTTTAAAATCCCATCCCCATCAATCCATTATAACATGTCATTACTTAATTTTTTTTCGCCATTTCGGTAAAATTAATTAATAATGGCTACAATTATTTTTTTTGAATTTCTAAGTATTTAATTGTCTACTCTAAAAACGCTCGCGCGCGCGCCGCGCCCCGCGTGCAAGGAATATCAAATCAATTTTCGTACAAAATCTCCTTGGGGCAAGCCGACGTCCTTTAGCTTCCTTTTTGCACTGTGTCTTGGCGCGGTTGCCACGGGCAACGGTTGATTGTTATTACTCTGTCTCTTTCTCACCAACGCACCACAGTCGCGTGTCTTTCGGTTGAAAATGGTGAAAGGCAAGCCGGCCGGCTGTGGCTTAAGTTTTCTCTCTCTTTCTATTTGAAGCTATGTTAACGTTTCTTTTCTCTTTCTGTTATGAAGAGACGAATAAGTTTTAAGATGCAAAATAAACATAATAAGAACGATAGAAGAAAATACATCGCAAATTAGATATTTTTATTTATAAGTATAATAGTACGTTTCCGCCATTATCATTGTTTATGTGAGTGTTTGGAACGTGATTAGTTTTTATCAAAATAGTGAATTAGTGAGTGAGAATCGATACTTTTTCCCGGTTTTTGTTTATTTTAATGTGTTTATCTCATGTATTTGTTTATTGCGGTAAGTTTTATTTGCCATAATGGCTTTAATTAATATGGATTGTCGTTTAACTGACTAGCGCGGCGAAACATTGTTTTCCAAACTTAGTTACGAAGTTATGGTTACGTTAGCAAGATGGGTTTTTTTAAACATTTTCAATATAATACATCTTTCTACGATAAGGATGACAAGCAGTTACAAACTCAATAAAATTTCCATGATTATTATTTCTGATTCCAACTCAGTACAGAGTAGCGCGGGCTAGACTGTCACTATTTTATCAGTGCTTTTTTGCATGGTGAAATTGAGGCCCTAACTTCTGAAGAAACGCTTGAAGCTTGCATCACGCGGTGGTGTTTTTTGGTCCGGATTACCTTCGCCATATTTCGACCCCTCGCCACTGCTACTCTGTCATGATGAATTCGTGGGCGATGAATTTGTAGAACATCAAACTGGAAATTCTGGTGTTCTCGTCAATTTCTCTGCACCACAAAACTGTTTACTGGTTACTGTAACGTTTATAGTAAGTAGGTAGTATGTAGATAGACAAAAATAATCACTTAGGACATAAAACGGCTTTAATAAAACATAGACATGTTTCAACTGTAGCCAGCCGCGGTTTATGGGTGATCACCGTAGTCAGCGAAAAAAGCGGCTGGTCAGCGGCTGGCTGACTAAGATAACAACCGCCTTCACATCTATAGTTGTGTGTGAACCCGAATAATAACGGATCCTATAAAACGGACATGTAAAACGGATCGGTATTTCAACTACATACGCCATAACCGAATAAAAATGAATCCGATAAAACGGTCCTGTATAACGGATCGCTGTGTGAACGGCCACTTCGAAATATAAACACCGCAGTACGTTCCGCCATGAGTTCGACAAGCGAAACAAATGCGTACAGTCTGTTTTAATAATCCATAGATTTTTCACGCGCGATTCCACCCGATCGGCTCCGACCGTTGACACACGCGAACGTAATGACGCTAAACCGCTACGTAGATTTGCTCCTCATATATCGTCGTTGGCGTCGTTAGAAGACAACTCATAGCGGAACAATCGCGGTGCCGCTGGCACGGTTTCGCGGCGGAGGTTTTTCGCGGCGGAGGTGTGCTACAGGCGTTAGTGCGAACGAGTTATATATTGGTGGATGCCGATTGCCGACATCACTCGACAAGAGTCAAGGCGAAATGATTAATTATTTCCCACTTACACTTACAGCTTGTTTTACGTATTTTAATGATTTACACTTTGTGGTCGGTTAAATTATTTTATCGCAAACATAATTAGACGCCGCCGCTCGATTTAGTTTGGAGTATCCGATTAATAGTTGATTACTTTGCAGATTCACAATGGAGCTGTCGATGCAGATGCGGTACGATCAAATGGCGCGCGCGGTCGGCCAGCACCTCAACGTAGACCCATATTTAATACAGTTCTTCAAGTGCCAGAAGTAAGTATACAGGAGCAACTTTTTTGGTTGATGGTAGGGCTTATTTCAAGTCCTAAGTCTGGCGCCATAACAACAATTTAAAAATTGTTGTGTTCCGGCAGCTAGAGGTAAGATAGCCAGTATTCCGGGTGTAGTGCGCTTCCACCTTCGGCCTTATCGTCACTTAACATCAGGTGAGGTGAAGGCCAAGCACTATCCCGTTGTGCATAAAAAATCCTTTAGACGCATAATACCACAAACGCAAAATCAACTCGAGATTTTGTGGTGTTTTGCGGATTTGTAGAAAAAAATACGTAAAATACCAACTACGTATAATCCCATAAACGCAAAACACCACCTGGGATTTAGAATTATTTTGTCACTGAAGTGGAGTGGCCGAAGAAACTATTTCGCTAAGGTTACTCAGCCCTTTAGACGCATAATACTCAGCTATCCTAGCTAGGTTATATCTATTCTGTGAACTGTCATATGATCTTTCCTTCCTTTCTGCCTTTTTGCTTCAGAAACAATAATTACTAGATAAACTCATGCAATTTTGAACTCACCTCGATGACATCAAGGGAAAATAAATACACAACTTAATGTACAGTCAATACCTAATACAATTTTATTTAAATAGGTTTGATTCTATACAATACTAACAATCAACGTGACAATTTAAGATCCTGAAATTTACACAGAGATAGGATACGAGGAACGAAGTTAAAAAAAAATCTAATATTTCTCCCACAGAGGTTATTTTAAATGGTTAGGCTTAGAATGTACTCCCTAGCGGGAAGGGTAGGAATTGCCTGCTCGTTGGATATCAGAGAGTGTTTTCTATTTAGGTAACTTAAATGGAACTCGTAGATTTCCCTCGGAGGACTACGAACGGAGCGCCGGATGCTTAGCCGTCGGTTAGTTAAGGGTTAAATAGATTTGAAAGTTCACTGGTACCTATTTGGATAACGTGCAGCGAGTCAGGTTGACAAAACGCTACGATGGCTACTGGCTTTATAGATTCCTAGGAGTCGGCCGTGAAGATTCGAGTGTAGTTACGGTCGGCCTTTTCTCCGCTCACTTCGAAGTTCAATGGGCGTCAGAGTGGTTTGGCGGTTAATCGTGGCGTCTTCACCTGTAATGGTGTGCATCAAAACAATGGTTTACAAAGTCGGTCTTAGATGGGCACAACTCTTTACTACTCAATGACTCGGGGCCGATTCCGAGTAAGATTCCATGACGAAGGACGGAAGAATCTACTCCAAAACAAGAAAAAAAAATCACTCTACGAAAAGAAAGTCACTCAACAACTACCCTCGGTAACTCGTATTTGATCATATTTGGTTCCCACCGTAGGACACTCTGTTTTTACATGTTAATTCTGACTATAAATATTACTCATCGCCGGATTTTCTGTTCTAACAATATACAAAATCGAGATGCCAAGACATGCCGTAGCCAGCTCTCAACTTACAAAGTCTCTTTTCACATGAAAAGAACTGAAATTGAAAGAAGTATATAGAACAAATCCACTTGTTACATACTGGGTAATGAATCTTAATAAATTTTGATGATGCATACCTACGACTCCCCCTTGTTTCCCAATTGATTTGGTGCAAATCCACAGTAATCGGTAGTATATTATCACAAGACGAATTAGTTCTCCGTTTTGCGGCGTTTATTAGCCAAAAATCCTCTGCAAATAAACGAATATGGTGATGAAAAATCAAGTTGCAAATTACTAAAACGGACAACAGCTGATTGTCACAAAGAAATCACAATACCTGGAGAATTCTTTGATACTGTCGAAAAGAATTATATTCGTAGTATGGTGCAAATTTAGATATTGTCCTTCCGGCACTAGCTGCAAATAATTTCAGCGAAAAATAGAACCAAAACAAATGACAAAGCTGAATTTGTGTTTCAAAAAGCCCAACGACCTCTTATCTCCTATCTATTTCACAGACCACTCCACCCGCTTGACTTCAGACGCATTCCGTCAGGCTAAGCGCTGGCTCAGCGATGCGGGTATCGCATCGACCCCGTCCGTCCAACTTGACATACAGAGATTGTCAAACTGCAGCCAATTGATCCCGCTGTACGGCCCGCCGAAGCCGTGTCCGCGCACACGACGAAATCACGACCCAAGAACGCACTTGAACGTCTCAAACCGGACGGCCCAAAAAAGTCGGTTCTCCTACAACCTTTGAGGTCCGCAGTATGAAAAAGTAAAGCAAATTGGACGACAACCCTTGCGCTAAGAGCCCCCAGCAAAGGTCCTCGGAGTGGGGAAGAATACTACAACAAATAACGAATTTAATCTTTTTTTTTTTTTTTTTTTTTAACTTAATGACGCGAAATTTTGAATTGGACTTTTTACGGAAACAAGGAAAAAGACATCAGGCATACTGCCGAGAAATAAAATTTCATCATTAATGGGAACAAGCATCTTTATACTACAAAAAAGCTTTCCCTTTAAGAAAATAGACCAAAACAACGAAAAAAAACAACGTTACAGAACTTAAAACTAAAACTAAAAGTACCAGGCTATCAGGAATGTAAAGGAGCTAATCAAAGTACCTGTTCATCAGATCCGGTCAGCATTTTCCCCACAGCTCTCAACGCAGGAGTGCTAACTGCTAGAGAGTTGGTCTAACAGGGCAATCAGTCTATTGAAAAGTACCAGGCTAGCATGAATGCAAAGGAGGTCTTATCATACCTGTTCATCAGATTCGGTCAGCATATTCCCCACAGCCGTCAACGGGAGTCCTTACTACTGGAGACTTCGACTTTACTGGTAACAAATCAAAGTACAGAAAGTATTTTTTTTCAATCAGTCAGTTACGAAAAAGGTGGTGTTATGCGTAGTTGGTATTTTGCGTAGGTAAATCAAAGTTGGGATTTTGCGTAAATCAAAGTTGGTATTTTGCGTAAGTGGTATATTGCGTTTATGGCGTATTGCGTAGGTGGTATTTTGCGTATGTAGTATTATGCGTCTAAAGGTAAAAAAATAACTACTGTGCACACTAGTCGGGGCCTAGCCAATGTCTGTCAAATGTATAAGCAGAAAATGGGGAGAGGACAGATGTCAAGCATAGTGCGCTCGAGCAACGCACATGTAAACACGTGCCGGACTACAGCTGCGCCACAAAAAAAAAGTTGGAAATCTGACTTTTTGACTATGCCATGATGAAGTCTATAGTTTGTCGGAGTTTGTCGCCAAAAACCAGAGTTTGTCGGTCTTCCGTTTAGGAGATACATGTGGCTCAGCTGTAGAGACGTCTCTACAGCTGCGCCACACAGATCTCGAAAACGGAAGGTCGTAGCGAAAATCTGATTACTTGTATATATAGCCGTTAGTTTGTCGGAGTTTGTCGCACAAAAACCAGAGTTTGTCGGTCTTGCGTTTAGGAGATACGTGTGGCGCAGCTGTAGGAGACGTCTCTACAGCTGAGCCACACAGATCTCGAAAACGGAAGGTCGTAACAGAAATCTGATTACTCGTGTGTGTAGCCGGTAGTTTGTCGGAGTTTGTCACCAAGAACCAGAGTTTGTCGGTCTTGCGTTTAGGAGATATGTGAGGATACGCTGTGGAGACCTTTCTACCTGGATCTTGAGAACGGAAGGTCGTAGCAAAAATCTGATAACTCGAGTGTGTAGCCATTAGTTTGTCGGAGTTTGTCACCAAAAATCAGAGTTTGTCAATCTTACGTTTAGAAGATATGTGGGGATATGCTATAGAGATATTTCTACCTGGATCTCGAGAACGGAAGGTCGTAGCGAAAATCTCACATATCTCCTAAACGCAAGACCGACAAACTCTGATATTTGGCGACAAATTCGGTCGAACTACCGACTATAGATATGACTAATCGGATTATCGCTACGACCTTCCGTTCTCAAGATCCAGGTAGAAAGGTCTCCACAGCGTATCCTCACATATCTCCTAAACGCAAGACCGACAAACTCTTGTTCTTGGTGACAAACTCCGACAAACTACCGGCTACACACACAAGTAATCAGATTTCTGTTACGACCTTCCGTTTTCGAGATCTGTGTGGCTCAGCTGTAGAGACGTCTCTACAGCTGCGCCACACGTATCTCCTAAACGCAAGACCGACAAACTCTGGTTTTTGTGCGACAAATTCCGACAAACTAACGGCTTTACATACAAGTAATCAGATTTTCGCTACGACCTTCCGTTTTCGAGATCTGTGTGGCGCAGCTGTAGAGACGTCTCTACAGCTGAGCCACATGTATCTCCTAAACGGAAGACCGACAAACTCTGGTTTTTGGCGACAAACTCCGACAAACTATAGACTTCATCATGGCATAGTCAAAAAGTCAGATTTCGAACTTTTTTTTTTGTGGCGCAGCTGTAGTCCGGCACGTCATGTAAACACCTCACCGACACGGAATAACCGGAATCTCAGACCAATCTCAAAACGAGTTTGAGTGCGTGACGCAGTGTCGTCATACATACTATACGTTGTTTTTATTCTTTTTATTTTATTGGTCATTTTCCTAAAGTTACATCGATAAATAACCAAATAAACCTAAGAGCCTAAAAAAACTTTATTAGCAATTATTCTGAGAAGAAGAAAATAAATAATTATGTGCAGGTGTTTTAATGGGCGTTTTAGATAACTTTTTAATTAAGCTTCTTAAAATTTTGTAAAAAATATATGTTAAAGTAGCAAATAGGTAGTAAATATCTACATTAACGAAGCGGTTAATACAATAGTACAACTATGATAACTCAGAAGTGGTCAGCCAACCTGACGTCAGAATGGCTGACCACTTGGTTTCTTTGATAAATGTCTTAACGTTAAGGTAGCAAATCTTTCTATAGAACCTTAGCTTCAATCGCAATGTTTGAATTTTCGATACATTATGTACTTAGCGAGCAATAAAGGACATGTCCCATCGCGCCTATGTCATTTGCCCCACCATTCTCAAAAAATGAAAGTCTATCGCGTCTTAATCAAAGTAGTATGTCAGAGTGGGTATTTTACTCTAAAATCAGATTGATAATTATTTTCTGCATTAAAAAGTGGAATTTTTAAGTTAAAACGCTTTTAAATCACAATTTTTTATCATTAGAGTAATTTTACTTACATTTTTTTCACAAAATACTTCATAAAACAACTTAATGTTTTTGTAATTGTTTTTCTAAATATAAAACAATTCTTGACTGATACTATACCTAAATAAAATGTAATTGGCATTTTTTAATTATGAAAGTAATTAAATAAAATGAAACTGGGGCAACGCTGGGACACCTCCTTTAATTAAGTCGAGGGAGCTGATCGCCTTAACCTTCGCAATCGCAGGCCGAATGCGCTATACCATTGAGCCATCAAGCTTCTCGTGATATAGAATATTCATTGCTATTTCTATTGTTGTAGCTACAAGGACACACCCGGACTGGCCCTGAGATACTCCTACGATGGTATACTTAAGGATTTATTAGTATACTGTAAACCAAAGTGCCCTAAGAAGTTATTCTACCAGATATTATCTATTAAAGTTAATGAATTGGACAACAAGAAACAGTTCAAATGTTTATGGGTAAGTAAACAATAATATCGTAAAAATACGTATCAGTAAAATTGTTTGCTTGGATAAAATATTGTGTCTTATTCCTTTACAGGTTGGTCCAAATTACAAAGAAGATAAAGAATTAATTTTATATCCAAACAAAGGTGGAAAAGTAGCAGATATTTTAGAAGAGGCAGCTAAAGTAGTCGAAATGTCCCCTGAGGGTTCAAAAAGGTTAGTTTTAGCCAATCAAAACCACCATGTGACATGAAGTAGCCGATTTCGTCCGTTATTTCTGCCGATTGTTCTAAAAAAGTGTTGTTCTTAAGTTGACTGATTGACTGTAGGCGGGTCCGCGCGGGAGTGCGATAAGGACAAATGCTCCGTCTAAAAATCATATGTAAAAAAACCCAAAAATAGAGGTTCCGTTCTCGACTGTTTCCTGCTCCAAAACGTCGTCCAAAACGTGATTTGGAAGGAAATATTTTATTTCGGACTGTTTTCATTTTTGCACTTATTATTTTCAGATTTGTATACTAGGCTTGTTTGCGGCCTATTTAATGGTTTTAAGCACTATTTTAAGTAACCAAGAACTTATAAAACAAAAATATAAAAAAGCAAAACATAATGATATATATCGTATTTAAAAAAAATATCTTTAAAAAAAAAGTAAAGTCAAAAACCAGGGATAAAACACTCGAGAACGTTTGTATGAAAAAAATCCGCTAATGTTTTCTTTCAAGTTAACTCAATAAAAATTATTTTCGACTATCTCCTTTACCGAATAATAGAAAAATATACATAACTTTCTCAAATTACGAGTAAGTGCAATCTTTCGACGGCCACACCGGAGACAATAGGCATGACGAATGTTTTTTTTTATTTACATTACATAAATTACCTCTCAAAAAAAACATTGCTAAAAGAATTATTTCGCTAGCATGAAAACTGCCCGAGATATCACAGTTTGAAATGCACACAAATTGGACTCACCCAAAAACGCTCCAAACGCTACCTAGTTATGACGTCACGCCTAGGTAGTTTGTATGCAACGCGTAGGAAATTTGCTCGGCAGCTATATTAAATATTGTGTTTGTCAAAATGGTTTCTTAGACAAATTTGCTATACATTTTACGGACTAATTAAAAGTATTATTTATTTTAATAAATGGACTTGTCCACCCAACTTTGAAGGGTCATAAAACAAATAATACGCAATATATAAAACCCAGAGGTATACAAGCTACTCTAAAAGTTTAATATGTTTACGATTTATGTTAGTATTTCGTCATCCCTATTATTATAAGTTGGTGTGTTTTAGGTTAAGGATCGTGGAGGTATCGTGTCACAAAGTGCTGCCGGGGCCTGACCCCGAGCTGACGCTGGACCAGGTCATCACCTCGCCCCCGCGCCTCTACAGGATAGAGGAGATACCTAAGGACGAGCTTCAGTTACAGGTACTGTACTAACACTGGGGGTTTCTTATTTAAGGTTGAACATTAGCACGTAACTCGCTATTGTATGCGCATAACGTGGTTTCCCAGGATTTTAGCTTTTACACAATATAGTGAAAGGGAAATATTCTTTATTTAAATAAGCTCACATAATAAGCATTTTCAAGTCGTCAATTCTTTTACCTTACCACCCATTATGACGTCTTTTAGCTTACAAGAAAAATGGGCACAAAAAACTTGTCAGCTTTATCAGATGAAACGATATTTACAAATATGTATATCTTTTCCAGACTATATATTAACAAAGATTAACAAGTAAATAACATTATTTAATTAGCTCATTACTTAATGAATTTCGATTTTCTTAATCAATTTACAGGGTTCAAGCTAAATTCAAAGTTTGAATTTATTATTCAGTCTAGGCTGTTACAAGAAAAAAACATACAATTCTTTTTGCGTTAAGGTAGGTAGTCAGAAGCAGACCCATTTCCACTGGCGCAGTGCCTATAAAAATCTTGGCCTACTGCGATCGCCAACCCGCCTGCCAAGCGTGGCGATTGTGGCAAATAGTAGATTATACAACAAGTGAAAAAAGAGGGAATTTAGTTCGAGGTACTAAGTTGGATCCCGAGAGCAGCGAAGGATTCTAGAGTTGAATCCCGGGCGTAGCGAGGGATTCAAAAGTAGAATCCTGAGCGAAGCGAGGGATACAAAGGACCGAGATGAAATTTTTTTCACGAGTTGTGTACTCTACTTTTTACCATTGACTGCGAGAAAACAAATAGCAGTACTTATTCCTATAGTATACCCACAGCATAAAGATTTTTTTCCTTACAGTAGGCCGACGCCTTTATTGTTGGGCGATACCGCCGCCTGTAGGGTATTTACGCAAATACGGAAGGGTTGTCACAAATTTACAATTTGGAAGGTGGATTTCTGTTACGACCCCCGGGTACATAAAAGTATTGCGAAATTATATAAAATAATGAATTAGGGGTGACACATTATTAAATAAAGGTTTTATAACATAAAGGTTTCAAACGGTTTTCTTTATACCACGAGTGAGTGCGGCAAGCTGCCAATGCTGCCGCACTTGCTCGTAGTTTCACGAAACTTACTTGATGGCCACTGTCGCACGCAGGGTTCGGAAACCAGATTAATATTATAAAAAATCCAAGATGGCGGCCAACTTTTTGTTTTTTTTGCCGATTTCGATGAAACTCGGTTTTTTGTACTATTTTGACAAGAAAACACCAACGCAATTTTAAAAAAATATGAAAAATTCAAGATGGCGGCCAACTTTTTTGTTTGTGGGTCGATTTCGATTAAACTCGGTTTTTAGTACTATTTTGACAAGAAAACACCAACGCATTATTAAAAATATGAAAAATCTAAGATGGCGGCCAACTTTTTTCAACTGAGTTACATCGAAATCAACCTAAAAACAAAGTCGGCAGCGATCTTGACTATTGTCGTTTTTTTTACAATTTGTAACTGTTTTCTTGTCAAAATAGTGCCCCAAACCAAGTTTCATCGAAATCGGTCCACAAACAAAAAAGTTGGCCACCATCTTGGATTTTTTATATTTTTAAAATTGCGTTGCTGTTTTCTTGTCTAAATAGTACTAAAAACCGAGATTCATTGAAATCGGCCCACAAACAAAAAAGTTGGCCGCCATTTTGGATTTTTGACATTTTTAACATTATTTTGCTGTTTTTTTGTCGAAATAGTATAAAAAACCGAGTTTCAATGAAATCGGCCCACAAATAAAAAAGCTGGCCGCCATGTTGGATTTTTGTCATTTTTAAAATTACGTAGCTGTTTTCTTGTCAAAATAGTACCAAAAACCGAGTTTCATCGAAATCGGCCCACAAACAAAAAAGATGGCCGCCATCTTGGATTTTTTTACATTTTTAACATTGCGTTGCTGTTTTTTTGTCAAAATAGTAGCAAAAACCGAGTTTCATCGAAATCGACCTACAAACAAAAAAGTTGGCCGCCATCTTGGATTTTTTATATTTTCAACATTGCGTTGCTGTTTTCTTGTCAAAATAGAACAAAAAACCGAGATTCATCGAAATCGAATTATTAATTTAATAGGAAATCAAAACGGTAAAGACGCGATAGCCCTAGAAGACGTGTCCCGAGCTACATAGAACGGCGAAGTATGCAGCTCGGGCTCATCCGACTCACCTCTCCCCCCTCACGCCCCGCACGATTGCCCTGTCTAGACGTCTCCGTCGGCCTACTGTAAGAAATTCTTTATGCTGTGGTATACCTATATATTACATCGTTATTACATTTTTATTAATTAGGTAGGTAATCAGTAGTATTTAAACATTAAAAAATAGTGAAACTAGAAGTTTTCCAATGACATAAAACAACCACTCTAAGAGGGAAATTACATAATCGGTCTGGCATCAGTCCATTTCATCAGTTTGTATAGACTTTGAATTTTTGCATACTGAAGATCGTACTAGACTGATGGAATGGACTGATACAAATGCAAAACTGAACATCCAATCTCCTTCTATTATATAGAAAAGAACCCAAAGATAAGACACTAAAAAGAACCTAATCAATTTGGCGGGATCAAGAACCTTATATATGACTCTGGACATTGCGTCACCTTTTGGGGCTTGAAGAACGAAAAAATAACCTTGAATGACGTCAACGATATTTTCCATCTCTTTCATTAGGGTGACAACAATGTTGTCCATTCGTAGGACAGTCACTACAAATAGGTACTTACTACAGACTATCAACTTATGCCTACGGCGGCGTAAGTTTTTTGGACGACCAATCCAAACATTCAAAAGTGTTTAGATTCTAAACATTTGAATGTTTAGAATAGTTTAGATGTTAGTTAGTGCCAAAGTTTGTATGTTTGGGTATCTCTAAACATACAAACATTCGCATTTAGAATATTACTGCATTTATAGGATTATTACTACTCTTGACCAACCATATTGTAACCTTTCTATATATTCATTCAAACCACCCTTTTGGCCAGCGGCGGCGCGCAACACAAAATATTTACCTAATGATTATTTTCGGTTGGCTCCTCTCCGGATGGACGATACTGTTTTGGAATGGTGGTCACACTGGGGGTCAAGTCTGCTATTGTTAACATCATATAATCGTGTTTCTATGGTGTTTGAACGGTAATGCTTTTTAACACAGTTCTTGATTCTTAAACCCAAAACTGAAACACAGTGTCTAACGGGTTTGGATTTTTAGGAAAAACAATGTGTTTCAATTTTGGGTTTACAAAAACAAGAATTGTGTCAAAAAGCATTACCATCCAAACACCATTGAAACACGATTACGGCGTTAGTCACGATAATAGCAAACTTGACCCCTTGGTCCTGTACGGTCCGGCTGGTTAAAAGTCAAAACTTGGAGATACGTGGTGAGGTTTAAGACTTAGGTACAGATGCCGGCATATATATTGGCAAGAAAATGAAAGAGACAAAAGATGCGCAGTAGACATAAACTTAGTGTTTATGGCTACTGCCAATATATATGCCGGGCAGTTTTTTTTTATACACACCTGCCCTTCCACCCTAAAGTCACGTGTATTTTTATTTTGTACAATGAGGAATGTCCAAAAAAACAAATTGGCTGAATATTTTTATAGGCAGGAATAAGCGCCCTTAGTAATAGAAAAAATTTTCGGTTGTGTGAAAAAAAAAATTAAGTCTCATTATTAGTCATTGTATTAAAAAAAGTTGCAATATGAAATGTCAAAACTGCATTATTTTGGCCGTTGAAAATAATTTCCCTCTAACGGTAATTGGGATATACTATAAATGTTTCTTTTCCTCATCGTTTCGGAATCTGAAAAATAAAATAAGATTAATTTTTATTTTGTTACTACGAATAAACAATGGGTGTCAAAGACCATAATAACTAGTATAGTAGTAAGGTAGTCAGTTAGGTAGGTCCGATTCTTAGTTGAAACTGATCTAAATTGTTTAACTCAACTACGTAAGATAATATTTTAGTTTACATTACATTTTTTCTCTCTGTTAAGAATACAAAATAATTCCGCTCTCAAAGTTAAATGTGGCATAAAAACATAAAATGTAATGTTAGGTAGGATAAACGTAAATTATTCATCCAAATCTTTCTTTCTTATTCAAAAGTTCTGCTGTGATTATGGTCACCCTGCGATATGCAGATAATATTTCTAAAGCTTCTTATGTGTCGAAAATGAATACAGATTTTTACATATTATATTTATTATATTGAAATAAAAAATACGTAATTAAGGTGGAATTATAATTAACTTCTATAATATTTCCGAATTAGATCGGAAACAATCTTTGAAATCTGCTAAAATTCAGATTTCTGAGAAGGAAAAATTGAATGCTGAAAATACTTTAAAAAACACTTACTTGTGAAAAATAATGTTAGAATTTGGTTTTGAAACACTTTTGCAATTTTGCACAATGCAACACATGCTTTGTAACGCGAATTTTATTTAAATAATTTTATATTTTTGTACATAAACGTGAGATGCGGTGGAAAATCATTGACATTAGTGACATGTCAAATCAAAGACAATTCCATCAGTGATGCCACCTTATTTTTATTTGGTAACTTATGAAATATGGAGAAATTACTGTTAAACGTAAAATATTGTAATAACAAAATGGACTCATCTGTCCTCTAAATAATTACTTTATTTTTTATTTTAATTTCTTTATTTTAACATCATGTAACTAATTTAAAGTGTGCCGATATTTACATTTATTTAGAAAATCTAATTAATTGTTGTACATGACCTGGGTAAATTGACTATGGATTGGGATATTTTGTACTTAGCATGGCAATTTCAGTCACAGTGTGAGAGGGATAAAAGAAATCTGCAAAGGTGAATGACCTCATCCCCAACCATCCTTCAGTAGTAGAATGTCCAGTGTCATAGAATATGAATATAAGGTTCTTGGGCGGGATATTTTTTAGAAAATATCCCAAAGATAACACACTAAAAAGAACCTAAATAAAATTGGCGGGAGGCTTTATCTATGGAATAGCTCCAGACTTTCAGCACGTTTTTTTTTTGTATATAATTCATACGATACGCGCTTGTTCCAAATTCAAAATATTTTTATTCACTCGGTGAATAAAACAGCGTTTTATTCACTCTTATCGTTGAATTAAACGCACTTTTTCGAGTGGCGATGGTAAAAACATAATTTTAGCATTCTGTTCTTGTCTTTTCGATACGGAAAGAAAAGGATGCAAACTTAAATTAAGGCTCTTTTCTGAATTGTCGGCGCAGTACTCTGTACTTTAAAAACGGTTTTCATTGTATGATTTTGTTTTTATTCGATTCGAACTCTATTTCGATCGTGTCGGTAATAACCCCGAAGTCGTGCTGAATCGACACTAACGTCTGTTTGATTCAATTGAATTTGACTCAAGCAATATAATTTCGACGACCTCCGAGGTCGAGTGGTTTGCACGCCGATTTTCAAGGCGTCACCATCTTTTGAGGTCCCGAGTGCTATCCCCGACTGGGTCAATGTAGAAAATGAACTTTTCTATATTGTCTCAGGTCTGGGTGTTTGTGATACCACTGTTGTCTTCGATTTCTATAACACAAGTGCTTTAGTTACTTTGGAATCGCAGTAAAGTATGTGATGTTGTCAAAAAATATTCATTTATTATTATTACAAAAATTAATGTATTTGTGTGATTGTGTATAACCAGGAGGATGAGGTGCTAGTGCCGTGCGCGCACTTCCACAAGCAGGTGTACGCGACGTTCGGCATCCCGTTCTACGCGCGCGTCAAGCACAACGAGCCCTTCCAGGCCGTCAAGGACCGCCTGCAGAAGAAACTCGACATACCCGACAAAGAGTGGGAAAAGGTAAACCTAAATACAACTGTTGAAGACCGACACCAATACAGGGTCATTTTAAATACACCATTCGAATTTTAAGGATGTGTTTAATCCATGAAACTAAACAATTTTCTCCAAAAAACATGTGTAATTGTATACAATGATTTTAACATAACAATCTTTTCCCAGCAATAATTTTGAACAGAAATCCTGAAGATGGGCAGGATACGTAGGCCTCGGCTTCGTTGAGGGCTGGTAAATATTTTCTAACGATAATTTGGTTTTTGTTTCAGTACAATTTTGCTGTAGTAACAAATGGCAGACCTAATTACATAAGTGAAGGAGCAGTTATAAACATTTTCGACTTCAGGCCAACTAGTAATGCAAGTAAGTACATTTTATTTTCATTTTAATTTCAGTAATTGAAGACTAAAAGTAAATAAACAATCAATTGTTTAAATCAATTCAACTTTTATCATTATCAATCTAAATAATCATAAAATAACTTATTTGTGGGTTTACATTAAGTTCTTGTTTAAAAAGTATACCTAAAATCTATCTTTATAAAATCAACGCCTTAAACTTGGGTTGTTGAATGTCAGGGTAATACGAAAAATTCTACATTTCCTCTATCAAGATTCACCTTAAAAGTCCAACACACAAAGTTCAAAACTTACCAAACAAAAAAAAAAAATTTAAAGTCCGTTTACAAATCTCCCAGCAAAAAAAATGTAAACAAAGAAACGTCATTGTCAAATTGACCTTGATACTTACATTTTCAGATATAAACCTTTGGTCACTTTGATACCTTTTTATTTCATAATTTTTTGAGTCATAATAAGTATTATGTCATTCAGGGTAATTGTTGTTAATTACATGTTGTTTTGTTGTTGTTTCTTTATATTAGAAGTTGACTAACTTAATACTCATAACAAAATCAAAAAACTTAGCATCTTCGCCTGTCCCCCCAATACCAAATGACGAATGTTACTACTACAGCTACTCTACTACTCGTATTAAATACTAATATAAAATGAATTTTTATTAAATGAACCAAAGTTTGATTGATGTCTACGGTTTGCAGTTGATGGGTGTACATAGGATTTGTCCTGAGATCTCAGGATTTTTGGACTCTTCTCAGGATTGCGGGCGGATTTTGCAAATCTCAGGATTTTTAGAATTTTCAATAAAATACAGTGCATTTTAAAGATCTTTTGAACAAAAAGTAAAACTAAAAA
The DNA here is from genome assembly GCA_943789525.1 of Agriphila geniculea. NCBI lineage: Eukaryota > Metazoa > Arthropoda > Insecta > Lepidoptera > Crambidae > Agriphila > Agriphila geniculea. Next base: position 18,652,239 of record OX038874.1, read on the forward strand.
TAATATTTTAACTTTGGTAATAAATTGCACAAAAATAATAAAGGTACTAATAGAATAAGTCGTCATCCCCCCCACACCTCATTCTCAAACTGCTACAAATCTCAGGATTTTTAAAGGGAAGTCGGGCCTTTTCTCCGGATTTTTGATTTTTTCATCTGGTAACCCTAGGTGCATAGCATCATAAAAATGTTTTCTACTATAAAACTGTTATCATGAAACATTTAAGTAATTACTGTTTTAGTCGTAAAACGAATATTTACTTATCTTATATATTTTTATTAGGTTTGTGGTGAAAAAACATGTAAATGTGTTTATTTATTGAGTTGGCAACATACTATTTCTTTTTGTGTTGTTTTGTTTTACCTTTATATTTTTGCTAGAAGATTAGTAATCCTACTAATATTAGAGTATGTCTAAAAAGTCAGTTTACATGGGTAATTTCAAAGGTAATTTTAATACCCACCTAAATCCCCAACCACCCCACCAATACCCATCTAAATAAAATTGAGTAAAGCTATGTTTACAATTAAAATTTTGACAGCACCAACAGGGTTACCAGTATAAGTTTTTATACATAATTTAAACTCATGTAAACTGACTTTTTAGACAGACTCTATAAATATGAAAGTTTGTGGGTTTGGATGTTTAGATGTTTGTTCCTACTACAAAAACGACTGAATGGATTTCATTGAAATTTGGCACACAGATAGTAGATAGCCTAGATTAAAACATAGAATACTTTTTATCCCGATATTCCCACGAGGATAAAACATTGCCACCCGTTCGACTTTAAAAAGAATACTCGCTTGACTGTAATAAAGACATGTCCCTCCCAGACTCGACGGGCGGGCGGCCGTGGCTGGGGCTGGAGCACATCAACAAGACGCCCAAGCGCTCGCGCGTCAACTACCTCGAGAAGGCCATCAAGATATACAACTGAACTACTGGAAAACTCGCCACGGGCTGCCCTATCGTTGCACCTTGCTTTACATACTTCGATGACAACACTTATTTTTTTTTATAATTTACCATATATACGCAATTAGTCGAACGCAAGCAGTACTATTATTATTTAGAAGGGGGGACGCCAGCGAAGCCGGGCGGGTGATCAGTCACCTTGGTCGGAATGATTTCACCTGAAGCAGTACTATGTGGGTTTAGTTTATAATAATTCTCCACAGAAAATTAATAATACACTTTGCATACGCCTGAATCGAAATAGTGCAGTGAGTTCGAAAATGAAATATACTTCGCATGTGCTTTTTAAAATCGTTTAACTGTGCAGATATGTGTGACAGTGATTATATTTTTTCTCTAACCTCTCTTTTGTTCTGAATAATTATCTTAGGGCTGGCGGAATCGATTAAGTTAAAACAAATTGATTACGACATTAAAGTTGAAGATGGCGCAATCAAATAGTATGATTTTCGTGTGAGTAAAAATAATTTATCACATAAGTTCGTAACAAAATTTAGGTAGTACACAACATGAAATGATATAAATACTTCGTTTATTACGTTGGAAATGCAGTGGATGCGCTTATATATAACAAATAGAACTAGGTTATATTTAACCTTTTTACATTTGAATTAATAACTAATAAAGTGAGATCACCTGTTATTAATAGTTGGGAATGTCATCGAAGTATGTAATGTAGTGGTTAAATATAAAGTGAATTCATCGCCGGACCATTACAGACGAAATTTTAATGTTTGCCGCAAATGCAATGTTAACATCGTATCGATTCGCAGAATAGCCTTATTCAAAACATTATGTAAAATAGAATACTTACCACGAACACCAATGTTTACTTACTTAACATGCTTAACCCGAGTAGTGTAACCCGTGACAGATACACGCCATATCTTCTCTTGAGGACGAAGTCGTATTTTAGTCTTTAATGTCAAGTTAATTAAGACTCAAATTGCAAATCGTATCGTAATTTTATCTCTTTTTTCACTTTGTTCCTCAGAGAATATATGGTTGGATTATTGGCCACAAATTAGTCCTGCTAGCAAAAAGTTTTATTGTTGTTTTTAATTCGTAACTATAGCTTATCTTGTTCGCCGGTAGCAAGTTTCTGCCGGGCCTGTCGCTCGGCGGGCCCAATCTATTATCTTAAAAGTTGATGTTCAACATAACTATATTAGAGTATTATTCGTGATCATCTTGTATAGCATTTTTTAACTTTAGAGCTAGAGAGTTTTGATGTTCAGTTATGTTGAAAAACTGCATCAATATGTTATCTAGCATTTTCAGTGTTGAGAAATCGTGTTGTGGCCTCCTTATTTAAAGCAAGATTACCAAATTGCTGACCTTATATTTTGAATTTATATAATTTTGTAAAAAGTACGACCGCTGCCTAATGTTTGTCGAGCAGCTTATGGACGTTTTTGCCAACGGTTGTCTTTTTTAATGGTTTTTGGTGATTCGGCAAAATTAAACATTGACAGAGTATACAGCATTATTTAGATACGAATTTGTACTGTGAGAAATATAATAGTAATGACTGTGTTTAATAATAGTATGTATGTATAGTCAAATGTGCCTGTGTTATCGCTTGCTGGTGTGCGTGGCTTATACGGTGTGATGTCCGCAACAGATCTAGTGAGAGAAAAGGATATAGTTTTAATTGATATCAAATTTCAATGAATTCTTAAAATAAGGTTAAATAAAATACGCTCAAGAGGAATAACTATTGTAAAAGAGTAAACATATAATCAATCTTATGATCAATACAAATATTATAATGTATTTTAATACCTCACGCAAAAGCTCTATAAAAACATCGTATTCCGCTGCGCGCGAAACGCTACTAGTTGTTTGATCTAATTGTTTTTGGTTATTATTAGCTCGTGCGACAAAAACAATTCGTTCATACATTTGGCACCATTAAAAGTCGGTTCTATTCGGTTCGTGTCTATATATTTATGATTGCTCGTTTAGCACCGGTTGTGACCCCTAGCGATTTATTTTCTTAGTTCATCATTTTTTGTCAATCAATTTGTAATATTCTCATGTTTCTGCGCCTTTTATTTTTCGGTGATACTCCCGTTGTGTGCTTAGAACTGCTTTTTAAGATGTGTCTATAAACAAAATAATATAACATGATTAAATAAATGCCTTGTCAAATGATGTATAGTACCGCTATAGATGGTTATTTTTATAGATAAAAACACATACTTAGTACTTTATACAATTTTAAATATGCATAAAATACTAAATCGATGGGATTTCGAAATTGATGTTTTATGTGTCAAATTTTCTAATAGTTTTTTTTTTCAAATCGAAGCATGGACCTATTCAATGATAATTTGAACTTCGTAACCAATATATGAAATGCATTAAAATTTTGTTAAACATTGTCAATGATTGTAATTGTGATAGTAAATATTAGTGATGCTTGTACATAGCTCTTAATGCACATACGTATGTATTGTTAGGTGTCCACAAATCATGTAGGTTCGCGCTTTTTCTATAAAGATAATTCTTTGAATTTGAGAGTGAAAGTTTTGAGCAATAACCTCTGGCGCGGCGGTCGCTCGCCAAGCGCGAGCCGGCCTCCGTGCCTGAAGGCGTTCACAATACTTATATTCTAAATACAAATTCCCGAGTAATCAGTTTTTATATAAATTATTGAAGTATATAGATATAGAATAATAATGATTTAATCGTTGTCGAATTACCAAAACAAGTGTATATTTGAGGCGATAGACTGCGTATTAGTTAACATGATCATATAACAGCGTTCGTACGACTGATATATGCTTTATGATTCTCGAAGACAATGTAGTTGAAATCACTAAGATTTCTCAAGTTTAACCAATTAAACGGCCTCGAGTGTACACTATTTAACTGCACATAGTATACACTAGCACTGTATTGTTAATTCTGGCTGAAAGCCCTTGCAACATCCAAACATGTATGTTACTATTTAATTTTTTACTTGACCTGCCAGAGAAATGTTACGTTATTAATAAATGATTATGTCGAAATTATGTATATATATGATGTAATAAATTAAGAAAAAATACAATAAGTTTTCGTAAAGATGCCTTAGATGTTTTAAGACACTAGTAATCTGACTTGATAATACTTAATTTAATTTATACCCTTTTAGTTTTCACTCATAAAATAGTAACTTATTCACATTGTCAGAGTCGATTTATAATCTTACGTGTGGCTTTTCTCGTTATAACCGACTCGGCGCGGAGTTTATTTAACAATGTGTGTTTGTTGCGATATTTTCATTAACATGGTTTGAGGTATTTCGAGACGAACATAGAAACATAGTGGCTTAGATTAAATGCCCAAATAATTATGGCAAATGGGATTATAGTACGAAGGATCTCACGGGCATCAGACGCCTATGTGGTGAATCTGTACGGCTTGTGCAAACTTGGAATGTGCTCCAATGTTTGTTATGTTGGATTTGAATGTTTCAATGAATATAATCCTATATTTGTTTAATTTGGTTTGTTTTGTGCGAGGGATTCCCTTTGGACTAAATAATATCTGAAAATGTGACGTACCCTGCGAAGGGCGTTTATTAAGAAAAGGGATTGATCTCAAAAGAATATTACTGAAAGAAACTTAGGAATAAGGTACCATGGGCAACAGCGTCGCTTAACCACTGCTAAGGTCAAAATCGCTTGCACGCCGCAGCCGCTGTCACATACGTTTAGTTCGTGCAGAGGCGATACGCGCGCACACGAACATTGTTGCAAACTGGTTAAGCGACTCTGTTGCCCATAGTACACTTTCAAAGATGAAATTGCTTAGTATGGATTTTCTTTTGGATGATAAGCTATTTAAGATGTGAACGAGTAGGTGCTAGCCATCATGGCTATAAAGCCATGTCTTATTATGAGGGTTGTTCAGAATCAAAAAATGTTGCCATAATAAGATTTTTTGGCACGCTTGAAATAATCCTCTGTTTCTGCCCACTAGTTACATTGATAGCTAATTTAACTAGTGGTAATTTTTTGTCTTATTAGAATCTTATCAATTACATTTTAATGAAATTCTTTTTGGAGTGTGAATTTTGTGAAAAAGACGCAACACCCAATTTTCCACTTTTGTTGGTACCTATAGAAATCTCGGAACATATCTCAATTTCACTCGATGGCTAAAATACCGTTGTTGATTTGTTAAAGACGACATCTGCGCGTGCCCGCGGCTGATCGGTCTATTAATTATTGTTATTGCTATCTGACTTGGTAGTAAAAGTCCGTTCTAGGCTAATTACGCGATTTCTGGATCATTACTTGGATTGCTATTTGCAGGATTTCTATAATTAAGCTGCTAAATGGATATGATAACATGTTTTGAAATGTACAGTCAGCGTCAAATTGATATGAGCGTCTAGAGTACCTAGTCAAAATGATGAGAAAAAATCAATTTGATCTACGCAGTTGTAATTATCATATTGTTGTAAGCACACAAGGTGTTTAAAATATTTTACTACTCATTGTTTCATTTATATGAGCAGAGTGTTCAAAATTATCTTAGCAAACAAAGCTTTCAAAGTTATCTGTCAACAATGTAATAATGCATTATGCAGAGATAACTTTGAGAGCTTTGTTTGCTAAGATAATTTTGAAAACTCTGACTGCTCATATAAATATGAAACTATTGAGTAGTAAGATATTTTGAACACCTTGTGTGCTTATAACAATATGATGATTCTAACTGCGTAGATCAAATTGATTCTTTGTTTTTCAGATCATTTTGACTACTCTAGACGCTCATATCAATTTGACGCTGACTGTACTTAAGTAAGTATATTATGAAGGTTACGTCGTAGGATAATAAAATATTGCTGGCTTCTGCGAATAGAGCCAAGGACGATTTCAAAGGACGATGGATGATTGAAATGTAAAAGATTTTCCACCTATAGGATTCCCTTTTCCACACTGATCAACTAAAACTATTTGTTTCCCTCAGGGGAGGGCAAATAGTTGGTACATACCAAAATTAACAAGTAGGGCAACAATGTATAGGTGAAACTATCGAGATTGCAGCGCCACAGAATGGGGCGTCGTTAGCGTTAATCCGATCCGGGCGTCCGAGCAATGCGAGTTCAGGAATTTGTATGCAAATCGCAATCGCCATTGCATCTACAAACATCTGCCGGCGATGGCCTATGCATTGTGTCGGTTTGGGAAAGCACCAAGGCAGGTTTAAGCAGTAAAAACAATCAGAATTCCGCAGGTAGGTATTGTGGTTCATATAAATATACAATAAGTAGTAGTTTGAATATGATTTTAATTCGTATAGAGAAAGAGCTCGCAAAAAATACTGCAAGAGTTATCTCAAGGTCATTGTCTCAATATGATAGAGTGTTTAGGGTGTACATGAGTCAGCACCTACTCCCAGGGCCAGGAAGTGGAACACCTGGCGTCAGCACGCTTCCAAACATAGAATGGTAGAGAATAGCACAAAAAAAATAAGACGGCAGTCAGACCGCAGTGTCATGGAACATGCCGAGTCAGCACGCCACGTAAGTTGTATGAATTTTGAGGTCGGTACAAGAGCTATCTCAAGACTGAAAATTCGTATACTGCTTAATTATTATGCATAATTTATGAAAATAACAGTCAGACCACAGTGTCATGGAACATAGGCAGTCAGCAGTCGCTCAAAGGGTGGAGTCCAAACAAGCTGTTTGGAGCTAAAACGCGTTACAAAATAGGATTACACAGTTGAAACTTGGTAAGAAGCTGTATTCTGTAAGCACGTGCTGGACTACAGCTGGGCCACAAAAAAAAAGTTGGAAATCTGACTTTTTGACTATGCCATGATGAAGAGGATAGTTTATCGGAATTTGTCGCCCAAAAACCAGAATCAGATTTTCGCTACGACCTTCCGTTTTAGAGATCTGTGTGGCTCAGCTATAGAGACGTCTCTACAGCTGCGCCACACGTATCTTCTAAACGCAAGCCCGACAAATTCTGGTTTTTGTGCGACAAATTCCGACAAATTAACGGCTGCACACACGAGTAATCAGATTTTCGCTACGACCTTCCGTTTTCGAGATCTGTGTGGCTCAGCTGTAGAGACGTCTCTACAGCTGCGCCACACGTATCTCCTAAACGCAAGCCCGACAAATTCTGGTTTTTGGGCGACAAATTCCGACAAACTATCCTCTTCATCATGGCATAGTCAAAAAGTCAGATTTCCAACTTTTTTTTTTGTGGCTCAGCTGTAGTCCGGCACGTTCTGTAAGCCGCTCTACGATTTTCACACAAAAGTAAAAAATAAAAATATTAATGGATCCCCATACATGGAACTGAAATCAATAAAAAAATTTTTTCAACAAACCCATAGGTGCGGGGTGTTTTTAGATAGCTCTTCAAAAATGACATTGAGGTTCCTAAAACTACTTTTTCTCAAAGTTAACCGTTTGGAAGAAATACACTTCCAAAATGGTAAAATGCGTTTCCCCCCCATTTAAATTTAAAAAAAGAAAGTAAAAAATCTTAAAAAAATATATGCTGTAGATCTTAAAAAACACTTTCAATGAAAATTGGTTTGAACGAGATTTAGTTATCAGTTTTAGAGATATAGTACATTTTCCAAAACCGCAAATATAACTTTGTCATTTATACAAACACTAGGAAAAACAAAGTTATTTTTGAAAACGTACAATGTTAGTAGTTTATATAACTATTTCATAATTCTTATAGATATTAACATTACCTATATTTGAATTTATGAAATATTATTGTCTTAAGTCTTTTCTTCATGAGTCATGCGACAATGGGTGCCATTTGTAGTCATCTTTCGTGATTCGAACTGTACGCAGCCCTTTTTTTCGCAAAATGGCAGATTCTGGAAACGGCATGCAGATTCTGTAAACGGCAGATTCTGTAAATGGCAGATTCTGTAAATGGCAGAAGTACAGTCCCAAACAACATTCAAATTCTAAAGATATTTTTTATTTTTATTAGGCTCTATCAAGAAAAATGACAACGGAAATAATGACACACGACAATCCCGTCTGACCCGTGGTCACATCAACTTACCACACCAGTGTGACTACGGGGATTTTTTACCCGTAGTCACACCGACTCATTATGCCCTTGACCTTTCCTTGACATGAAAAATGTCAAAGAAAATTATAAACATTTTTCGTAAAACAATACGTCACCAAAGTACCAGGATCTCATAAATATAGAGAAGGTTAACCACCACCAATATAAACGTCAAAACGTTATTCACCGACTTCAAAAAAAAAAAACAAAAAAAGGAGGTTCTCAGTTTGACCTGTATGTATGTATGTTTGTCCGCGATTATCTCGCGTTTGGCTGAACCAATTTTGATGCGGTTTTCAGAAAAGTATTTGTTTCACTTAGGACAAGGTTTTGGTATTTTAACCGACTTCAAAAAAACAGGTTCTCTTCCCAGTTCGACACGTATGCGTGGTTGTCCGCGATTATCTCACGTTTGGCCAAACCGATTTTTCTATCTACCTAGATAATATATCTAATACAAAAGGTACTTACACTAAAAAGAAAAAAATAAAAAATTGTTTTAAAAAACAAAGAACCAACTTCAAAACCCCACTCTACCTCTAAAAAGCAATAAATAATATTGACACCACTAGATACGCATTATCATTGTAATAAAACACGCCTATTGAAGTCACGTGCCGGACTACAGCTGCGCCACAAAAAAAAAGTTGGAAATCTGACTTTTTGACTATGCCATGATGAAGTCGATAATTTGTCGGAATTTGTCGCACAAAAACCAGAATTTGTCGGTCTTGCGTTTAGGAGATACGTGTGGCCCAGCTGTAGAGACGTCTCTACAGCTGCGCCACACAGATCTCGAAAACGGTAGGTCGTAGCGAAAATCTGATTACTCGTGTGTGCAGCCGTTAATTTGTCGGAATTTGTCGCACAAAAACCAGAGTTTTTTCGGTCTTGCGTTTAGGAGATCTGTGTGGCGCAGCTGTAGAGACGTCTCTACAGCTGAGCCACACAGATCTCGAAAATGAAAGGTCGTAGCGAAAATCTGATTACTCGTGTGTGCAGCCGTTAATTTGTCGGAATTTGTCGCACAAAAACCAGATTTTGTCGGTCTTGCGTTTAAGAGATATGTGAGGATATGCTGTGGAGACTTTTCTACCTGGATCTTGAGAAAGGAAGGTCGTAGCGAAAATCTGATAACTCGAGTGTGTAGCCGTTAGTTTGTCGGAATTTGTCACCAAGAATCAGAGTTTGGCGATCTTGCGTTTAGGAGATATGTGAGGATACGCTGTGGAGACCTTTTTACCTGGATCTCGAGAACGAAAGGTCGGAAGCGTATCCTCACATATCTCCTAAATCTCCTAAACGCAAGACCGACAAACTCTGGTTTTTGTGCGACAAATTCCGACAAATTAACGGCTGCACACACGAGTAATCAGATTTTCGCTACGACCTTCCGTTTTCGAGATCTGTGTGGCGCAGCTGTAGAGACGTCTCTACAGCTGGGCCACTCGTATCTCCTAAACGCAAGACCGACAAATTCTGGTTTTTGTGCGACAAATTCCGACAAATTATCGACTTCATCATGGCATAGTCAAAAAGTCAGATTTCCAACTTTATTTTTGTGGCGCAGCTGTAGTCCGGCACGTATTGAAGTCGGGTGGGGCTGTTAGAATAAAATAGTTGTCCTCCAGCCCCACCCGACTTCAATAGACGTGTTTTATTACAATGATAATGCGTATCTAGTGGTTTCAATATTATTTATTGCTTTTTAGAGGTAGAGTGGGGTTTTGAAGTCGGTTCTTTGTTTTTTAAAACAATTTTTTATTAAAATAAATTCTGGTCAAAACCAATGTTTAAAAAAAAAAATGTCAAAAAACTTTTCTTTTTGCTGACTGACTGTACAGTATCTGTCGTTAAAAGAATCTGCCATTCACAGAATCTGCCGTTTCCAGAATCTGTACAACAAGTAGGTATACTTGAGGTTACATAACGTGCGTGAAAAATTTACGGACTTTACCAATGCCTGCTGCAAGAAAAATCAGGATCAGTTGATACCCTGATAGCCATTTGCAAGACACGAGTATCTTCAGGATTCGAAGCAATGATGTCACTTCAAGTCGAAGGGCCAGCACTCCCGAGTAAGTACGGATTTTGATTTTAAACCCATAATTTCGTCGAGTTCGCTTCGCAGTTACTATATAAATTAAATATAATTCCCGGAAACGGTGTAATTAGCGGTTTTACTCTCGTCGCACCGATTTTATAATTTGATTTTTATCTTAATTATGCACTAAAAAGTTAAACAACAAGTGTCATTGCAGTCGACCTTATTATGGAACAATTTTTGATCAAAGAGTGCAGTCGGGGGTTTGGTGTCATGCAGTCGGGGGACCCGACTGCAATGACACCAAAGACTTCTATGTGTATAATACGGTTCCCTATGTATTTGCATAAAATTTTAAGGCATAATATGTCATAGCATAATATGATTTCGCCGAATTATGTTTACGCATAATATTATTTAGTCATAACAGCTTATGCATAATTTTTTTAAGCATAACTACTTTAAGCATAATCATGTTTAAGCATAATATTCTTTAGCATAAATTTAAACACGCATAATGTTATTTACGCATATTTTTATAAACAACAAATCACGACGTTTAAAATCACGAAAGAACATTTTACCTAAAATACAAAATCCCAAAGCTTAAAAAACCGAAGGTTAATTCAGGGTCACATGCCAGCAGGTCGGTTCTGGCACTTCGCCGGCCGCTGCCGCGGCACGCTCGCTTCACTCGCTCGGCTCGTGCGTTGTTGGTCACAATGGAACCTTACCTCCTCCTTGCTCGCTACGCTCGCTCGTCGTAGCACCTAATAGACCTAAACAGACTTTCGGGATTTTTAACTATCGGCATTTTAACTTTCAGGGTTTCGAACTATCATCAGTCATTTAATAATCGATCTTTTAAGTTTCGGTCTATTGGATATTGACATTAAGGATTTTCGGTATTTTAAAAATAGGTGTTTTATGAGTCGATATTTAGGTCGTTTGTGTAATGAGTCTGGCATTTTAATACAATACCTACTACTTTTGCATGAAAATAAATAAGTGCGTAAAAATATTTATTCTTATTGTTTTTGATTTTTATGCCTAAGTAATATTAGGCGAATAGACAATATGCCTAATAACAATATGCGAAAACAAATTAGTCTAAATGATAATTATGCTAATATAAATAGTATGCCAAAAAACAATTATGCGAAAGTATTATTATGACAAAAAAGATTATGCCAAATCCGTTATGCCAAATCAAATTAGGTATAAAACAATTATGCGAAAACAAGGGATCCCGTATAATACACATAGAAATCTTTGAATGACACTTGTTGTTTAACTTTTTAGTTCGTTTTGGCAGGGCAGTCGTGTTTTTAATATTTTTTAAATTTATTTTTATTTCAAACATTTTAGTGACATATTATATAGTTTTGGAATCATCAAGGCCAAGAACCTTATATTCATATTCTATATATAAGGTTCTTGATCAAGGCCTTTCATTTGATGCCCATATTGTAATAATGGAAGAAAATATATTTTTTTCACATTTGTAAATGGCGTCGTACAGTCGCCATGTTTATTTTTTCTAAAAAAAATATAGCCAGTGTCACTCGGGATGCTGTAAGAATTCTAACGATACCCCATTTATCCAAATCAGTTCCGGCATTTAGAAGTTATGGTGGAATAAAGAAACTCACATACCCACAAACATACATGAACCCTGAACACATATCACATATACACTATTTTGGCTTTGGGCAGTCGTGTAAAAAAACTGAAACTCCTTGTTAACAACAGAAGAAATTGGGAAATAATCATTATCACAGTCAGATTTGAATATTTTTTAAATGTAATAATTTTTGGGTTGGTCACTAGTGGTGAAATGGGAGTAACATGGTGTTATTTGGTCACTGGTAATCAATCAGTTGAGAAATTGGAGTGCCAACCAACTACTGGTGGTAGGATTTGGTGGTCAGATGGTCCGGAAGGTTTTTAGGTAGGTTATTTTTATAAAACTTGTCACTGGTAAAACTTGGCTTTTCAAATATTATCAAACACAATAACAAGATTTGATGATTGTCGATTATTCCTTTGTACTCGTAATAAAAACTAATAAGGGATTTGATAAGTACACTTATATACCATACCTACCTACAGTTCAGTTTTCTTTAAATACCATATTTTTCATTGCTTACTTTGGTATATCCCATGGACATGTTTGCGTCCGCGATAATATTTTTTATGGCATTATAAATTTTATTCACCTTTGTTTTTATCGTTTATTGCGGTCAGTATAACGGGCGCGAATATTTACGAGTTGGATTTTTTAAAATGAAAAACTGGACGGATTTTCGGATTATATTTCTAGGGCTTGTGTTAGGGTTAGGTGGATTCAAAGGTGCTGATGACGTGTCATTGTCTACGGCTAAAGTGTTTGATGAAACGACGCCGAAACCGACTGCTTTGTACAGGAGAATCAACGTGGACAATAACTTTGAAGAAAAAACGATTAAGCCAACAATGGACTTTTTTCGCTTGCGAAATAAAGAATCAAGACGATGTAAGTTCATCATAATTTTGTTCTTTTACACTGAATTAGTGCGTAAAAAACAAAAAAGTATTTGGGTTAGCCTGGATTTTTTTGTCAACGGTCTTAAAAAAGTGATGATCTAATCTAGACTTATTTATTTTTTATTTATAACCTACTTTTAGCTGGCTCTAACGTTTGGAATTGGGATTATTGGTGCCTACTACAACCGAAGATTGGTAACTGTTTAAAACCTAGGTCGAGGTAGGTATAAAATAAAGTCATAGAGAATGTAATATAAACTACACTATTCTTCTATACATTATTTAAATTATAGCAAATTACAGGTTCTACTATGACGCCCAACTGGATCAGTGTACGACATTCACATTTTCTGGTTGTGGTGGCAACCAAAATCAGTTTGAAACGATAACGGAATGCGGGAGATTTTGTAAAGGTATGCGTTCGTGTGATTGTAACGAAATGTTTTATTGTTATTGAGTGCAATCGGTGATATTTCCTTCTAAAGAATTCCAAAAGGTTGTTAGTTAACAATTACCACTACTAAGTACTTGTTGTATGGTCTGTGCCACTACTATACTAAGTACTACCTACCTCCTTACTCGGACCTAACTCTGATATTTTTATTTATTATGTTTTAGGAGCTTCTTATATGCCAATACAAAACTCAAGTTCAAAAACCTTTTGTGCTTTGCAACCCGACTCTGGGTTGTGTATGGCTATGTTTTACAAGTAAGTTCATTATAAAGTGGGTAGCTTTGATAAAATAATTATAAATATTTAGGAAGGTACTTAGGATCAATGTGTTTTACGCTGGACAATACGAATAATGCAGAGACGCAGTTTACCAGGGTGTAGTATTTACAAACACACCATCCAACGTTAATACAGTAATGTCGATTGCATAATGTATTGGATTGTCAAACTGAATACTGTATAGAGCGTAGCAGCGCAGCACGTAACAGCAAGCGACGTTGTATTGTAATACGTACTTGTAATGTATGGAAATGCTATGGTATATGACGACAGAACAAATATTTTTTTCCCCCAGTACCAACCCCTCAACTACTTCTATGTTCTGTGTATATGACAGTACCATGTCATACCGAAATTAATTTAATCGCCTCTGTGGTCAAGTGGTTCGCCCACCCGTGTAAGCCGCAGGTGTCCCGTGTTCGATTCCCAGGTTTTTTTGGTTTGTTTGTACTCGTTTGGTTGGTTGTAGGGATTATTTCAAGTCCGCCTGGCTAGCTACCACCATTTTACCAAAGTCTGACGCCTTAACAATAATTTCAAATTGTTATATTCCGGCAGTTAACTATAAGAGGTACGGTAGCCAGTTTCTCAGTGATGAGGATTCCAGGTGTAGTGCGCTTCCACCTTCGGCCTTATTGTCATTTAACATCAAGTGAGGTGAAGGCCAGCAAGCACTAACCCGTTGTGCATAAAAAAGAACGCAGCGCGGCTGCTTCGCATCAGACACGCGTTCGGAATGAAATCTACTATAGCATTTCATAGATCACATCACAACAACGTCCTTTGCCGTCACCATTTTGTTTGACATCCAGTTTGACCCGCGCTTTAGCATTTGCAATTCATTAGGATGGACCACATCATCTGTTTGCGGTAGGCAGATTTACACCACTGGCGGCGGCGATAAGATCGCTGCCAGGCCCGCCGCAAGCGGGCGTGCAAGGCGTGCATAGGGTTACCAGGACCAAAATTCGGAAATCCGATCGCAAGAGGTTGAAAATCCTGATTTTTGGACAAAAGTCCGGTCTTAGACTCAAAAAAAAAAATGTAGGCCATTTACATTAGAAACAACTTACATTATTATCAGCTGGCAACAGTTTTAAAATAGTTTTTTTTTGTAAAATTTTTCACAAGTGGGTGGTTTCTTAGAAGATAATTATGGGCATCTTTCAGGAAACCATCCATTCATAGAGCCTAGTCGCGGCGTGCGCAGCGCGCCGCGCGCTCCGAGCTGTGCGGAGATGATGGTTTATACAAAATCTTTAAAATCAATGATTGTGTACCTAATGATTTTGACCAAGCACGATTGAAAATCCGGTCTCGAATGAAATCCGGGCGAAGTCCGGTCTGAGCTCATAAAATCCGGTCAAGACCGGATTTATCCAGTCAGATGGTAACCCTAGGCGTGCACCGTACGCGGGCGGCACGTCCAGAGGGCAGCAAATCGAGTGATCCAAAGAGATCACATAATATTCAAATTCATTTCATAATACCCACCCCACTTAATTTTAACTCTTCCTCGCTTAGATTTGTAAGATTTTTCTTGAAAGATGCCTATCTATATTTTTGTACCCACTTGTGGAGAAGCGACAAACCGCAGCTCGCGAGCCGCATACAGCTCTTTGGCTTTCTCTGTGCGGCTCTTCCATTCCAAGTGACTCATGTAAACAATTTATTTTTCGAATCTATGCAAGCGTGCCTACTACTACTTCGCATCGAATTATGGCAGACAGAGAGAATAGGATCAAGACTGGATTTTAAGTGCTTAGACCGAAATCCACCCGGATTTCATAAGAGACCGAATCTTTCATCGCGCTTGCACAAAATTATTGCACCATCATTGATTGTCATGATTTCGTCCAAACATCATCACCGCACGACCTGGATGGAGCGCGCGGCGTGCTTCGTATGCTGCGCGCGACTGGACTTCTACAACAGAATTGAGTAGGTACCTAATAAAGGCATTTTTCAAAAAACTACCCACTTGTGTAATTTTACAAAAACTAAGCGGGGGGCAGAGTTAAATCATCAATAAATAATGTTTACAGCTAAGTTAATATTATTTTTAATTTCTCGCGTATGGAAAATACATTCCAATTCAGAGAACTTAAAGTTTAAAACTAATTTATACAATATTTAAAAAGTATAGTAAGAATCTTTAAATCTCGATCCCAACTCTAGTGTAGTGGGTCTAACGGGAATTGCAATTTCCCGTTCGGCTAAGCTGGCATAAACTGCTATAATATGCCGATCCAATAGTTTTAGCAACCTGTAAACGAAACTTAGAACGACATGACTTCCCATAGGTATTACTATGACGTGAACGAGAACCGCTGCAAGACGTTCGTCTACGGCGGCTGCGGGGGCAACCAGAACAGATTCAGCAGCAAGGCCCGTTGCGTAAAGGAGTGCGGTCAACGCAGCGAATACGCAGACGATGAAATTGCGTGATGCTTCTTTTAGACCCTGTTAGTTCCTACCTTTAGCACGACAGACTTTCGAAATCGAATCAAATTCGTATCAAGCAGTCTAATTATTTCTTAGTAGGTAGACTAATCAGAACCAATTCGAAAAGGGTAGTATTTAATCGGGTAACAATAAATTCCCATTTTGGGTATCAAAAATACTGAATTCAGCGTACTGAAATATAGTGGGCGACGGAGCGAGGGCGACTACAGACTCTAGGTGACTATTATCCTAATCGAGATGACAAAAAACAAACAAACAAGAAAGCAACCTAATAAAAACGTGTTAAAATAGCATGTTGGGTAGCTTAAATCAGTTATATAGTTACCTACTTGGTATAATAGTTGCCCACTCAGTATTTTAGTCATCCATTCAGATTATTTGTCACCCACATGTAGTCGCCCATTTTAAGTATTTTTGTAATCCACTGTTTGTCGCCCGTTTAGTTATTTGGTCGCCCAAACAATAAATTGCTGCCCAGTTTAGTATTTAAGTATCCAATTAACAGTCTCCTTTAATTATTTCCAGTCACCCAATTAATTAATTCCCATTCGAAAATGTTTGAAATACCTACTTCGCACTTTACCGTATTAGCACAAGTTGCAATGCAATGGTTCCACGAAGAACTAAGTTGGTACATGAAGCTACTGGGAGATAAGGCAGTTTTTGTATCGGTTAGTTTTATTTATGAAGGCTACAAAATTACTTGATCCAAACTCGGTTGAATAACGATAGATTTTTCGTGCTAAGGTATTGACTTGTATGGACGAATGAGCTCTATCAGAAGAGACGTAAGTACCTACTTAGGTATTATAATTTTAAATTGCAATGTCCATGGACTAAATTATTGATAGGTACCCTTTTTTAAATAAAAACGTGATTTTTATTTGTTTTTTCATTACCCTGTACTTAGCACGATTATTTCCCTGTTTCCTGGTGGTTTGACGTCAAATGGTCGGAGGCATGGTCACATTTTTATTGCTACTTATTTAAAAAAAAAATTCGATCATCCCGATTATTAAATTCAAAATAATGTTAAATTCAGTCAAAAGTACCAGGGCAACATAACTCACAAGGAGTTATTTCGATTTATATTTTTGAATCACGGACCGCGGTACTAAATCAAAATAACTCCTTGTTAGTTATGTTGCCCTGGTACTTTTGACTGTATGTTAACGCGAAGATATGTTAATTCCTTTTAGCCACATTACAAAAATATAAATCGAAATGGGAACCTGCGACCTTTGGATGTCCGGTGCAATGTCATCTGACCGCTGAGCTACCGAGTCACTAGTAGCATTGTCGAATTTCTTCTTCTATTCTTCTAGTATATTGTAGGTCAGCTGTCAGAGCATCGGACCGGACGTCCAAAGGTCGCGGGTTCGATTCCTGTCCGATAATTGATCTGGTGCGCGTCGTATTTTTTAACACGTTTTTATTAGGTTGCTTTCTCGGGGTCGAGTTATCACTCGTCAGTTTACCTAATCGTCAGTTTTACAAACTGGTCAGTTTACTTGATTCGTCAGTTTCGCGGGATTGGTCAATTGGTCAGTTTCCTTTTTGTTCAGTTTCTATAACTCGTCACTTTACTTAACTTAACAATTTGTACAATTCGTCAGTCCAGTACAGTCATTTTAATAAAGTTTAGATAAACAAGCGGTAATATCTGCTTGCTCGCTGGTATTGTTTTCAAATAAGTTATTTATTAAAAAATCGGAAAAATATTCGAAATACGTACTTTTTTTATTTATATACTTACTTATTTTTTTAATATATGTACCTACCATGTTAATATTTAAGTATAACTCTCTCTATCTAAAAAGTCAGTTTACATGGGTAATTTTAATACCCACCCTAGCAATACAGCAATAATAATATTATAGTTTATTTGTACAATCTTGATACTTTGGAATAAAAATATTATATTATTATAAAAGATGATAAGTAAAAAAAAAAACATTATGTACACTGTACATAAACAAATATTTTTTAAGTACAGGATTATAGGAAAAGTCAACAAATAAAAAAATACTTCACAGCATTATGTACATACTTTTATTAACTTTTACTTGCCTATACAAAAAAGGTAAGTCGACAAATAAAAAGAAACCTGTCAATGCTTTTCCTGTATTCCTGTACTTAAATGTTTTTTATTTACTTATCATATTTAAATAATTTTTTTTATTCCAAAGTATCAAGATTGTACAAATAAACTATATTTATTTATTTAATTTCGGACGACCAACAGCTACTAACTACAACAATAAATAACTTAAATAGTAACACAAAGCCAATAATAGGTCATCACAAATATAACACGAAATATACTTAACGAGCACTATCCTAGTAAGTAATTAATTATCATACAATTAGGTCGAATTGAAAAAACTGCGACTCATAGTACGCTTGTAACTTGTAACTTGTAAACTATATATTATTTGCTGTGTTGCTAAGGTGGGTATTAAAATTACCCTTGAAATTATCCATGTAAACTGACTTTTTAGACAGACTCTATTTATATTATCAAAAATGATATTCGACATCGATTTGACATTGTCACTGAAAAAAAAAAGTAAAATGTTTGTTAGTTATGTAGGTACTAAAAATTTTCTAAAAATAAAACTAAAAAATATTTATTTATGTTTGTACGAAACTGTACAAAAACTGACCAATGGGGAATGTCCGAAAAAAATCAAATAGGCTGAATATTTTTTCATAGGTAGGAATAAGCTCCCTTAGTTATAGAAAAAAATTTCAGAATTTTCGGTTGCGTGAAAAAATTTAAAAAAATGAAAGTCTCTTCGACTTCACAAATGTAAGAAAGTAACAGCAGAATGGAGGTTATACCTTTGCCAACACCTGCCACTATGACAACAAGAATAAAAAAAAATCAATTTTGACATTTTGTGTTGAAAACAACTTTGAGTTTTTTGGCGGGATTTTGTCGAGTTCAGTTCGGTGGCTATTTTAATTATTCGCAAATTGATTCATAGTGGATATTGTGTCTTAAAATTGGTGCAGTTTTGTGGTACAAGTGTCTACGCAACTGAACAATATGTGGGATAATGGAAATAGGCGCGATCTTGGTTGTGTGAAGCTGAGACTTTTATTGTAGTGGTCGCTACCTCGGCAGAACTTACCGAGTAAACTGTCTTGATATACTTGCTGCCAAATGCTCCAAGCAGCATTGGAATGTGATGCACCCGCATTTTAATGTAAACTGAAACAATCTACTAGAAATACTGAACTATTCAACACTTGACACTGGCAAAAATTACTTCCAAGAGGAAAGTAGATTGCATAAACAAAAATAAGAAGAAGAAGAAGATTTTTTTTTAATATCATGTTGTGGTTGTAGCCATGGAAATAGTACTATAAACCGGATTGAGTGCTTCGCCCCAAAACGAGCCGACAGAGAGGTCAAGTAGATGTATGTGTCCTTTTCTTCATTAGGGTGACCAAACCGTATGGTTGGCCGGAGACATACATAATACTTTAAACTGTTTAATATAAACTTAAATACCTAGGTAGTTCGTTATTTATAATTAACACTTTTTACCGCGTTTTTATTAGGTTGCTTGCTCTTTTGTTTGTTTGAGCACAAATTTTGCAAACGATTTTATACTAAATTCCCGATGAGCTAGAGACTTGAAACTTTGAACACAGGTCAGAAATGGAAGGAAATGCAATATTACAGTGTCATTGAGGTGATCTGATAATGGAGCCGGAAGAACGCCACAGGAACTCTATGATGAATGAAACTATACAACCCCATCGTGTTTGGGCTTGTTAGAATTGTCTTGACAAGTACTCTGACGGGAGACGAGGTTCAGGGGGGGTTAATGAAGTCTGGATTCCATGCCATAGGAACTCAATATTGAAATCATGCTACCCCATCGAGTTTGGGCTCGTTTGAATCGTCTTGACGAGTGCTCTGTTGGGTAATAGTATCCAAGAGTCTGATGATGGAGCCGGAAGAAGGCCACAGGAACTCTGCAATAAAACCTTTCAACCCCATCGAGTTTGGACTCGTTTGAATGGTCTTGACGAGTACTCTGATAGGCGGTGGTATATTTTTAGTTTAGCTCGTTAACTAAAAAATAAAATTAATATTTATTTAAAAAAAATATTTTTTAAGAACAAATTATTTATCACGTTTTTATTAAGTTGCTTTTTTGTTTTTATTTTTAAATATGGTAATTTAACCAATTAAAATCTAGTTTATTCAATTCAATTTAATTTCAAGTGTAAATAATTACGCAACTTTAAAGTTTATTCCAATTTTTAATAAAAATGCAATGTGCGTGAACTTCGGAAAAACAAATAAATGTTGGAAAAACAAGTAAAAGTAGGAAAACATTGTCTAGTGATCTGTAGTTAAAAAAAAGATGCAAACTATTTTCGACTTTATTGACGTTTGAAATTCGATTGCTTTTTCCCATAATTATACTTGTACATTTACTTTGCTGTTTCATTAAAAACTGTTATTTTGGTAAAGATGTCAATATAGTCTAAAATACTTGCACCAATTTCTTTACTTGTGAAGTTAATAAAATGGGTGCAAGAGATTTACGACGACACAATGTTTAAAATATAAAAAAAAACAAAATGGCGGCCAACTATATTGTTAGTGGGCTGATTTTATGAAACTCGATTTTGTTACTATTTTGATAAAAATATAACAAAGAAATGTTAAAAATATAAAAAAATATGGCAGCCAACCTTATTTATTTGTGGGCTGATTTGAATGAAACTCGGTTTTTAGTACTAATTTGACAAGAAAATAATAAAGAAAATAATAATATGTATTGAAAAAATTAAAAAATCCAAGATGGCAGCCAACTTGTTTGTTTTTGGGCCGATTTCGATAAAACTCGGTTTTTGGTAATATTTTGACAAGAAAATAATAACGGAATTTTTAAAATACTAAAAATCTAAGATGGCGGCCAACTTTTTTGTTTTTTGGGCCGATTTCGATGAAACTCGGTTTTTGGTACTAATTAGACAAGAAAATAACAACTCAATGTAAACTGATGGAAAAATCAAAAAAGATCAAAATGGCTGCTAAATTGTTTTTGGGTTGATTTTGATGTGACTCGGTTGAAAAAACAAATAAATAATTTGGCTGCCATCTTAGAATTTTTTTATGACATTCCGTTGCTGTTTTCTTGTCAAAATAATACCAAAACCCGAGTTTCATCAAAATCAGCCCACAAGCAAAACAGTTGGCTGCCATCTTGGATTTTTTGTATTTATAAAATTGCATTGTTATTTTCTTGTCAAAATAGTACCAAAAACCAAGTTTCATTGAAATCGGCCCAAGAACAAAAAAGTTGGCCACCATCTTGAATTTTGTAAGTTTTCAACATTGCGTTGTTATTTTCTTGTCAAAATCGTACCAAAAACCGAGTTTCATCAAAATCGGCCCAAAAACAAAAAAGTTGGCCGCCATCTTGGATTTTTAGTTTTTTAAAAATTGCATTGTTATTTTCTTGTCAAAATAGTACCAAAAATCAAGTTTCATTGAAATCGGCCCAAGAACAAATAAGTTGGCCACCATCTTGAATTTTGTAAGTTTTCAACATTGCGTTGTTATTTTCTTGTCAAAATCGTACCAAAAACCGAGTTTCATCGAAATCGGCCCAAAAACAAAAAAGTTGGCCACCATCTTGGATTTTTTAAATTTTCAACATTGCGTTGTTATTTTCTTGTCAAAATCGTACCAAAAACCAAGTTTCATCGAAATCGGCCCAAAAACAAAAAAGTTGACCGCCATCTTGGATTTTTTATATTTTCAACATTGCGTTGTTATTTTCTTGTCAAAATCGTACCAAAAACCGAGTTTCATCAAAATCGGCCCAAAAACAAAAAAGTTGGCCGCCATCTTGGATTTTTAGTTTTTTAAAAATTGCGTTGTTATTGCCTTGTCAAAATAGTTCCAAAAACTGAGTTTCATCGAAATCGGCCCAAAAACAAAAAAGTTGGGTGCCATCTTGGATTTTTAAAATTTTTAACATTGTGTTGTTATTTTCTTGTCAAAATAGTACCAAAAACCAAGTTTCATCGAAATCGGCCCAAAAACAAAAAAGTTGACCGCCATCTTGGATGTTTTAAATTTTCAACATTGCGTTGTTATTTTCTTGTTAAAATCGTACTAAAAACCGAGTTTCATCAAAATCGGCCCAAAAACAAAAAAGATGGCTGCCATCTTGGATTTTTAGTTTTTTATAAATTGCGTTGTTATTTTCTTGTCACAATAGTTCCAAAAACCAAGTTTCATCCAAATCGGTCAAAAACAAAAAAGTCGGCCGCCATCTTGGATTTTTAGTTTTTAAAAAATTGCATCGATATTTTCTTGTCAAAATAGTTCCGAAAACCAAGTTTCATCGAAATCGGCCCAAAAACAAAAAAGTTGGCCGCCATCTTGGAGTTTTAGTTTTTTAAAAATTGCATTGTTATTTTCTTGTCAAAATAGTTCCAAAAACCGAGTTTCATCGAAATCGGCCCAGAAACAAAAAAGTTCGCCGCCATCTTGGATTTTTAAATTTTCAACATTGCGTTGTTATTTTCATGGTGAAATAGTACCAAAAACCGAGTTTCATCGAAATAGGCGCACAAACATGAATTTGATTATTATTATTAATTTTACCGTCTCGCCTGCGACCTCTAGCCATTTCAATAGACCAATTTCGTTTTTTTGGAAATCTGTAATGGTGCAGTATTTATGGTCACACTAGTTTTGTAAAGTAACATTTCCTATAGATTGAAATTCTTAAATTGAAATTCGGCGCCAAGGTCAAAATCGGAGTTGCCAAGCGCTGCTATTTTAGCACCCTTACTCTGTTACTTAATAAATCTATCGTTTTCGGAAGGAACCTTCCCAGAAGCATTGAAAATATCCGTTATAAAGCCTGTGTATAAAAAAGATAACAAGGAACTGCTTAACAATTATAGGCCAATAGCTTTAATATCTATTATAGCTAAAATCTTCGAGAAAGGAATGCATAAACGAATTAGTTCTTACCTTAATAAATTCAAATTGTTAAAAATTGAACAAAATGCGTTCCAAAAAGGAAAATCCACCCAATTAGCAGCTTTTAATTTAGTAAAAAAAGTTACAGAAAATGTTGACAAAAGTATACCAACGACCGCAATATACTTTGATATGAGTAAGGCATTTGATTTTGTTTTACACAACATACTATTGAATAAATGCGAATTACATGGTTTACGAGGTACTGCTCTTAATTGGCTGAAATCTTATTTAAGTAACAGATCGCAATATGTGGAAATAAAACAATTGATAAATAATGAAGAACGCACATTTTTGTCAAACACACTATATAATAAAGTAGGTATTCCACAAGGAACGATCCTTGGACCCCTGTTGTTCCTTATCTACATAAATGACTTACCTAATGCTACTCGAGAACATTGTACCTTATTTGCTGATGACATATCAATAGTAATTACAGATGATAAGACAGAAAACTATGAAACAAAAATTAACAAATCAGTAAATGACATTATATTATGGTTAGAATCAAATAATCTTAAAGTTAATTTAGAAAAAACAAATTACATGACATTTTATAATAGGAAGAAAAATAACAATGACATAACTATTAAATGCAAAGGCGTAACAATAAAGGAATGTAATGTAGCAAATTTCTTAGGTATCACTATTGACAATCAATGCTCCTGGAAACTTCACGTCACATAAGATCTGTAAGAAGATCAATAGATTCGCTTATGCACTTTGGCGTCTAACAAAAGTAAGTCACATTAATACAGCTCTCCAAGCTTACCATGGTTACGTGGCATCTAATTTGAGATACAGCATTATTATTTGGGGAAACTCTACCGAAATCAACAGATTATTTGTCTCACAAAAACAATGCGTACGCGGACTAGCCGATGTTGACTCGAGGACTTCATGTAGACCTTACTTTCGCAAATTCCATATTTTAACCATACACTGCTTATATATACTCGAATGTTGCTTGTTCGTCAAAAAACACCCGAACTTATTTACTAAGTGGTCCGAACACTGCAAATTTAACACAAAGAATAAAGATAGACTGGTCTATCCTACGACGAAAACAGCATTATATTCTAGAAATTGCTTTCCAATGATTATAAAAATATTCAATAAATTGCCTAATGAATTCAAACGATATCCATTTAATAGTTTTAAATTTAAACTGATGACATGGTTGATCGATAAATGCTATTATTCTGTCAATGACTATCTCAAGGACAGCGACATAAATTCGGTGCTTCGTTCAAAATAATTACCTACATGCTTAGCCTTATATTAAAATTTAAATTAATACCTAATTATAACTAATTTAATAACTAATTTATTTTAATAATTAACTGTAATTTGATTTTATATACTTTATGTGATTTTTTGCATGCTGAAAAGCAAGATATGTTAAGCAACTTAACTTTAATTTACCAACATGTAAAACCATGTCTTTTGCAAATAAATTTTCATTCATTCATTCATTCATTCATTCATTCATTCATTCATTCATTCATTCATTCATTCATTCATTCAAGATTGACACTTCTATTTATTACCACCTCACCGATGATAGCTGATTAGCATTATTTTAGATATCTAATTAAATCAAAAGAGTAAGTTCTGTTTTATATTACAATTATTATGTGTCATTCTAAATTAATATTTAAATAGTATATATTCGACTTCCCATTCCGAATCCATAATTTTGATACACTACTTGATTGGTAACGTACATATTTTTAGTCCTACTATCGTGGTATTATTGTTTACTGTTTAGTAATGGCAATTGTGCGAACGAGACACCGACCTCCACCTGGTGTTGTCTCATTCACACAGTAGTGCCTTCAGTCAATGTCGTCGATAGAATTTCAACTCTATGTCAAATGCAATAAAGTTGAATTTCTTTTAAACGATAAGTGAAAATTTTTGTAGAGTACTCACTCCCTATTATAAACCTCCTTGGTTGTAGCAGGTGATGGCAAAGATATTAATCTCCATTCTGCTGTTACTTTCCTATATTTGTAAAGTCGAAGAGACTTTCATTTTTTAAAATTTTTTCACGAAATTTTTTCTATAACTAAGGGAGCTTATTCCTACCTATGAAAAAATATTCAGCCAATTTTATTTTTTTCGGACATTCCCCATTAACGAAAAATTACGAATTACTTATACAGACCAAATGAGGAAACTGACGAGTTAACGAAACTGGCGAATTAGGGAAACTGACGACTTAAAAAAATTCATGGAATTGACGAATAAGGAAACTGACCAGTTTGAAAAACTGACGAATTAGGGAAACTGACGAGTGATAACCCGACCTCTTTCTCGTTTGTATATTTGTTTGTTTGTGTGTTCGTTTGTTTCTCCACAAAGTTTACGAACGATTTTATACTAGCTTCCCGATGAGCTAGAGACTTGAAACTTTGAACACAGGCCAGAACTGGAAGGCAATACAAAATTATGGTGTCATAAAGCTGATCTGATGATGAAGCCGGAAGAAGGCCACAGGAACTCTATGATGAAACCAAACAAACCCATTGTATTTGGGCTCGTTGGAAACGTTTTGACGAGTACTTTGTTAGGAAATAGTTTCCAGGGTCTGATGATGAAGCTGGAAGGCCATGAAGTAGGAACTCAATATTGAAACCGTGCAACCCCATCGAGTTTGGGCTCGTTTGAATCGTCTTGACGAGTACTTTATTGGGAAATAGTGTCCAGGGTCTTATGGTGGAGCCGGAAGAAGGCCACTGGAACTTTGTAATAAAACCATGCAACCCCATCGAGTTTGGGCTCATTTGAATCGTCTTGACAAGTACTCTAATAGGAAATAGTGTCCGAGGATCTGATGATGGAGCCGGAAGAAGGCCATAGGAACTCTATAATAAAACCATGCAACCCCATCGAATTCGGGTAAGATCAGAGATGGTATATTTTTAGTTTTAGCTCGTTAACTAAAACGAAGAAAATAATAATTTACTGAAAAAAAAAAACTTTCTTATAAACACGTTTTTAAAACGGACTAAAAATTATAAAAATCGTACTGAAACATTAAAACGGACTAGTTACATAAAAACAGACTAAAAAGTATAAAATAAATTCTTCTGTAAATATTTATAACCCTATACCTACTGCCTACAGAAATTTTAAACCTAAAAACGTGGGGCGCAAGGCGCTAAGCAGCGCGCTTGATGTGGACGTACCTATAGATGTGAAGGCGGTTGTTATCTTAGTCAGCCAGCCGCTGACCAGCCGCTTTTTTCGCTGACTACGGTGATCACCCATAAACCGCGGCTGGCTACAGTTGAAACATGTCTATGTTTTATTAAAGCCGTTTTATGTCCTAAGTGATTATTTTTGTCTATCTACATACTACCTACTTACTATAAACGTTACAGTAAAGGTTAACGCACATTTAGGCGGGTCGCAACGGGGCGGGCCGGGCCGCATATAAGCAAAATCTAACTCTCGAGTTTTGATGGTGATCTCTGATTGGTCAAGAAACTCAGTAGTTAGATTTTGCGCGCAAACTCTAACTTCCCAGTTTTGCGCTAGTTTGGATAGTGATCTCTGATTGGTCAAAAAACTCAGTAGTTAGGTTTTCCGCGCAAACTCTAACTACTGAGTGCGCATCCACCAATGAGCGCGCTTCTAGTTGTCAATTGTCTTTGAACACGACTGTGGTAGCATATTTTATTTTTGAAAAATGACTTCTATACATCCAAGTTTTTGCGAATATAATCCAGTAAACTCAGATCTGAATGCAAAAGTTTTTTTTCTGCTAAACTAAATATTCCTTACCTATAAACTAAGCTAACCTAGGCAACATAATTTAATCGAAAAAAATATGTTTAGGCTATGTTACAACGGATAAATTGGTCATATTTACCAACAAAAAAGGAGTCACTTTCAATGCATTTTTAGATAATTTTAATTATTCATAAGAACAATCAAATCAATTCATATTATTGGTGATTTTTTCTCAAACACAGAGAACCACATAACTTCAGTGATTTAAATTGTTTATCAGTTGCTGGATATTACGGCTATACACCGTTATTTTTAAAAGTATATCTAAAAATTAAAAGGGGTGTTCAGACCACGTTAATGAACAACTTTTACTATGGGGCCAAACACAAAATCGCGAAAAAAAATCAGCTGTTCCATACATTATAGTCGAGTCGATATGTTGTACTTTTCTATTGTATTGTTGTAAACAATTTAAATCACTGAAGTTATGTGGTTCTCAGTGTTTGAGAAAAAATCACCGATTTCATAGGTAAGGATCCAATATTATAGTTTGGAGAACTGTAGCATATAGATACAAGAATTTTGAATAAAATTGACCAAATGGATTGTCCAGAAAACCAAACCTGCGTCGCAACGAATAATAATTGCTATTTCTTATTTGTCTTATATGGTTGCGCTACTTTTGCGTTCAAATCTGGGTTTACTGGATTATATTCGCAAAAACTTGCAACATTAGAAGTCATTTTTCAAAAATAAAATACGCTACTACAGTAATGTTTAAATTTTGAAGCACGCTCATTGGTGGATGCGCACTCAGTAGTTAGAGTTTGCGGGCAAAACCTAACTACTGAGTTTTTTGACCAATCAGAGATCACTATCGAAACTAGCACGAAACTGGGGAGTTAGAGTTTGCGCGCAAAATCTAACTACTGAGTTTCTTGACCAATCAGAGATCACCATCAAAACTCGAGAGTTAGATTTTGCTTATATGCGGCCGGGCCGCAGCGCATCGCAAAATGCTCTTATAGCACACTGTGACGGGCCGGGCCGCATCGCATCGACGGATTTTGAGTACAGTAGTGCCAGCTTAGGGTAATTTACCCTAGATTTAGGGTAAAAATTATCCGGCAGGGTAATTACCCAAATAATTATTAGGGTATAGATTTTCCTACTGTATCTCTTGTGTTAACTTTACTCTTTCAAAAACAATGGTTGACAAAAGAGACCCCGCCTTTAATGCTAAAGTTGTATACCTTTTCAAATCTTTAATCTGTGATTCATAATCTGCTGTACTTTTTAGGGTTACGTAGCCCAATAGCAAAAAACGGAGCCCTTATAGAATCGTCATGTCTGTTTGTCTGTCCGTCCGTATGTCACAGCCACTTTATTCTAAAAGTATTAGGATAACACAGTTGAAACTTGGTAGGTAGATGTATTCTGAAAACCGCTTTACGATTTTTAGACAAAAATAAAAAAAAACCGGCCAAGTGCGAGTGGGACTCTTGCACGAAGGGTTCCGTACCAAAATACGACTAAAAATCAAGTTTGTTGTATGAGAGCCCCCTTAAATATTTATTTTATTCTGTTTTTAGTATTTGTTGTTACAGCGGCAACAGAAATACATCATATGTGAAAATTTCAACTGTCTAGCTATCATGGTTCATGAGATACAGCTGGTGACAGACAGACAGACGGACAGCGGAGTCTTAGTAATAGGGTACTGTTTTTACCCTTTGGGTACGGAACCCTAAAAAGATTAACCCATACATGGAACTGAAACTGAAAAAAAAAATATTTTTCATCAAACACCTATACGTGCGGGGTGTCTATAGATAGATTCTTTAAAAATGACATTGAGGTTCCTCACACCATTTTTTCTTAAAGTCAACCGTTTGAAAGATATACACTTCAAAAGTGGTCAAATGTGTGTCTCCCCCCTCTAACTTTTAAAATAAGAGAGTGAAAAATCTAAAAAATAATATATGCTGTAGAACTTAATAAACACTTTTAACGAAAATTGGTTTCAATGACATATACACGCTGAAATTTAAATCATTTGGTTCCCGCCGTGTGGTGGTTCCACTCATGATTACAAGCAACATTTACTATGGGGCCAACTCTCCTGCTCGCAAAAAAATCAGCTGTTCCATACAAAAGTGCAGTACTTACTCGACCTTAATGTATGGAACAGCTGATTTTTTTTTGCGAGCAGGAGAGTTGGCCCCATAGTAAAAGTTGCTTGTAATCATGAGTGGAACCACCACACGGCGGGAACCAAATGATTAAAACACTATGAAAAAGTTTGTACTCCTATAAGAAGTTATTTTTGCAGATGAAAAATGATAGTGGTATTAAATAAGGTATGGTATATGGTAACCACGGAACCCTACTGCGCGTGGCCCGCCACGCACTTGGCCGGTTTTTATTTCTGTCTGTGGTATCTGTCAACCAAATGACAGATTAATGCCAAATCAGAAGTCAAATAAACACTGCGTTTTTTAATTTGAAAAAAGGAAAATAGTGGCTTTATTTTAAGACCAAATTTAATTTAATTGTATACAAGTTAAGTATTTTTTCTATGGCGAGTGCCACTTCTAATAAATGTATAGCAAAAAAAATTGTTTAAAAAAAAAACAAAAAACCGACTTCAAAATACCTTCCTCTAAAAAGCAAGAAATAATATTCGTAATAATTAAAACACGTCTATTGAAGTCGGGTGGAGCTGGATAAAACGTAGTGATTATTACGTGCCGGACTACAGCTGCGCCACAAAAAAAAAAGTTGGAAATCTGACTTTTTGACTATGCCATGATGAAGTCTATAGTTTGTCGGAGTTTGTCGCCAAAACCCAGAGTTTGTCGGTCTTCCGTTTAGGAGATACATGTGGCTCAGCTGTAGAGACGTCTCTACAGCTGCGCCACACAGATCTCGAAAACGGAAGGTCGTAGCGAAAATCTGATTACTTGTATGTATAGCCGTTAGTTTGTCGGAGTTTGTCGCACAAAAACCAGAGTTTGTCGGTCTAGCGTTTAGGAGATACGTGTGGCGCAGCTGTAGAGACGTCTCTACAGCTGAGCCACACAGATCTCGAAAACGGAAGGTCGTAACAGAAATCTGATTACTCGTGTGTGTAGCCGGTAGTTTGTCGGAGTTTGTCACCAAGAACCAGAGTTTGTCGGTCTTGCCTTTAGGAGATATGTGAGGATACGCTGTGGAGACCTTTCTACCTGGATCTTGAGAACGGAAGGTCGTAGCAAAAATCTGATAACTCGAGTGTGTAGCCATTAGTTTGTCGGAGTTTGTCACCAAAAATCAGAGTTTGTCAATCTTACGTTTAGAAGATATGTGGGGATATGCTGTAGAGATATTTCTACCTGGATCTCGAGAACGGAAGGACGTAGCGAAAATCTCACATATCTCCTAAACGCAAGACCGACAAACTCTGGTATTTGGCGACAAACTCGGTCGAACTTCCGACTATAGATATGACTAATCAGATTATCGCTACGACCTTCCGTTCTCAAGATCCAAGTAGAAAGGTCTCCACAGCTTATCCTCACATATCTCCTAAACGCAAGACCGACAAACTCTGGTTCTTGGTGACAAACTCCGACAAACTACCGGCTACACACACGAGTAATCAGATTTCTGTTACGACCTTCCGTTTTTGAGATCTGTGTGGCTCAGCTGTAGGAGACGTCTCTACAGCTGCGCCACACGTATCTCCTAAACGCTAGACCGACAAACTCTGGTTTTTGTGCGACAAACTCCGACAAACTAATGGCTATACATACAAGTAATCAGATTTTCGCTACGACCTTCCGTTTGCGAGATCTGTGTGGCGCAGCTGTAGAGACGTCTCTACAGCTGAGCCACATGTATCTCCTAAACGGAAGATCGACAAACTCTGGTTTTTGGCGACAAACTCCGACAAACTATAGACTTCATCATGGCATAGTCAAAATATAACGGTTTTACATAACAATAAAACCGATATTATGTGCCGAGAAGGAAAACATACAGCATTGTTTATGAAGAAGCAGTGTGTACTTAGCTTTATGTTAGTAGTCCGTGGCGCAAACCATAGACAAACGCGTACTTCCGGTTGCTGTCCGCTAGATGTCACCACTGTCACCGGCAAGGGCGGGGAGGTGCTCGCCGCCATATTCGTAGCTCATAGTCTTCACCAGGAAGGACTTCCTGCAATGCTGTATGTTTTCCTTCTCGGCACATAATATCGGTTTTATTGTTATGTAAAACCGTTATATTGATGTGCCTCCGGAAAACATACAGCATTGTTTATGAAGACGTGTTTGCTATCTGCTGGTGAGAGTGATTAACACAACGCTATGATGATTATTTGTATATATGTATTACATACTTTGATAGTGTAAAATATAACATATTGGGTAGTAAGATTAATTTTGTTTATAGTATTTTCTATAAAAATATATCTTAATGTAATACTATTGGTGTTAACTATGAAGTTAACAAAAAGGCAAAATTAATGGACATCTATCAAATTAATCGCGATAAAGAATAATTTCAGCTAATATAATTATTAAGAATAAGTTCCACTTATCACTGAGGAGATCGATCAAAATCAATCGTGGGTTGGATTACCACCTGAGTGCATAGGTACAAAAAGAATGCTCTTCCCTAGTGTGAAATATAGCATTGAAAAATAAATATTTCATGCAAAGGTCTTAATTTGCGACCAATCAATATACTTACTGCTTTATACTGTAGTTATTAAAAAGTATAAGTAAATATTTCATTTTTTCAATGCTTTGTTTTAATGTAACTGAAGTAATGTAATAATAGAAAAACTCTGTTGGTTTCCTAAGAAAACAAATAAATGCTTTCCAACAGTTTGGTCCTCGTACCAGCCTAAAACGGCCACAGCACAGCACATCTGCATCTTCGGAGTTGCTTAGACTCCGCTATCTATAAAGGTGATACTTACCTAATTTCCTATTACGATAGGATAGGTGATGCACATACTGTGATGAAATTATTTATTAAATTACCTGATTAATTTAGATCTTCTTTCGTGCATACTATTCATCGAAATAATGCAGGTCTCCTAGAGAGAAAAAAAAATAAGTAATTAACTTTTAAGCAGTGTTGGTACCAGGAAATATTTACCTATGTATTGGAACACAGCATCCAAGTTGATTGTCTGTGGGTATGTGTCAGTTTTTAACTGAAAGGTAAATATAAAATTAATATTTGGTCACAATCAATACTGTTGTTAGAAACTTTAATAGAGTGATTTGTGGACTTTTCACCCAGACGCTAGCGGTAACATTATTTGTTGTTTTACAAGCGAGGTTTATAAGTGTTTCTTTGACTTAATTGGATTAAATTGGCTTAGAGCCGTACAAGGAACATGTTGTTTTATTGAATTAATAAAACGATTTATTTATTTAATATGAGGTACAAAAAAAAACTTGTGATTGCTTTTTTTGTAAGTACTACAATAGTACTGTAGGTTAGTTTACCTTTACCTTAACACTTTTACTAAATAGATTAGAAACGTTTTACGACATTGGCAGGTTGAGCGTGTTTCAAGGCACATGTCATGTGGTCAAAGTGGCCAATCACGGTGTTGTGGGTATACTTGTATTGTATATGTAGGTAGGTCAACAGTTAAAATAAATCAGTCTTTGTTAGCACATCATCGTTATTTGACTGTCTCCCTAATCCGAACACACCACATGGTGTCAGGTGTGCTATTTTGCGTAAAATAACTTATCATCGGTTGTGATAGTGTTTATTATCTGTAATAGAACCATGAGCACTAAAAATCCAAGTGAAATTGTGATGTATTCGGCTATACAACAACCGGCCGCCATGCAGGAACACGGGAACATGGCGGTCAATTGGCGTGAATGGAAGTCAGCCTTTGATTATTTTATGATAGCCTCAGGACGGCAAAAAATATCGTCAGAAGAAAAGATCGCCGTTTTTTTACATATAATTGGTAAATACGGTCGTGAAATTCATCAGGAATTTGACCTCGAGAGTGACGCAACCTATGATGAATTGGTAAACAAATTCCAGCAAAGATTTGACCCAGCAAAGAATGTTAACTTTGAACGTCATATTTTCTTTGAAACTTATCAGAAAGATAGTGAGTTCGACAAGTTTATAAGTGAATTGAAACTAAAAAGCAAAAGTTGCGAGTTTGGAACGTTACGAGACAGTCTAATTTTAACACAGATTATACGAGGAATAAGAGAACCGTATACAAAGGAGCGCTTATTAGCAAAACCATCGCTGACTTTGGATGAAGCTGTGAGTAGCTGCAGAGCTGCTGAGCGCGCGAGCTCGCAGGCTGCGGCGTGCAGCGGAGCAGCAGCCGCGCCCGGCCAAAGCCGCATCGAGGAGGTGGCCTACGTCGCGGGCGGTGGCGGCGCGGGCGCGTGGAGCGGAGCGCGAGGTCGGCGGCGAGCGCGCGGGAGCAGGGGGGCTGGCCGTGGCAGCGGCGGCGCCAGGCCTGCTGCCCGGTTCGGCTCGAGCGACGGCGCACCTGGAGGAGCGACGCGTTTGCCTTTGTGTTCAAAGTGCGGTGGTAGGCATTGTGCGGGTGGTCGATGCCCGGCTTATGGTGTAATGTGCTATCGGTGTGACCGTGCAGGTCACTTTGCGAAGTGTTGTAATACGAGGTTTGTACGTGAGATGCTGGATTGCAGTGACGATAACGCAGAGAACACAGTGGACGTTGGTGAGTTATACATAAACAATGTATCTATTGACTCGGTGGATCAATCATCGTGGACTGAATCGGTATACGTAAATGATGTTTTGATTTCATTTAAGTTGGACAGTGGTGCGGACACTTCGATTATGTCTAAGAAAATTTTTTTAAAGGCCGGTTTCACTATGAATATGTTAAAAAAGCCAATATCTGATTTAAAAGAGGTGAGCAAAAATAAATTGCCGGTTCTAGGATACCTAGATGCGACTTTCAAATATAATTCAATTGTTTTAACAAAGCAAAAAGTTCATGTTTTAGATTTGGATTGTAATAATTTATTGGGACGAGAGGCATGTGTAAGCTTAAATTTGATAGCGCGTGTTAGTGAAATAGTACAATATAATTTAAACAAAACTATTTTTACGGGAATAGGTAGTTTACCTACAATAGTGAACATATCGATAAATGAGGCTGTGCCACCTGTTGTAAACTCCAGTAGAAAAATACCGATTAGTTTGCGACCACGAGTAAAGCAAGAATTAGACAAAATGGAAAAATTAGGTATAATTGTACGAGAGGATGAACCAACGGACTGGGTGTCAAACTTAGTGGTTGTCGAAAAGCCCGATAAGTCATTGCGGTTGTGTATTGACCCATTTCATTTAAACAAGGCGGTACGTCGCAGCCACTTTCAGTTGCCTACTTTGGACGAAATAGCGAGTGAACTCAATGGAGCTACTTACTTTTCAAAACTAGATGCAAACAAAGGTTTTTGGATGCTAAAACTAAATTTAAATAGCTCGAAATTGTGTACCTTCGCAACTCCATACGGTAGGTACAGATACCTTCGAATGCCTTTTGGTATAAGTTGTGCGCCTGAGATATTTCACAACGAAATGTACAAGATATTTAAATCAGATGGGGTCGCCGTGTACCTTGACGACATCTTAGTGTAGGGACGTACTCAAGAGGAGCACAATGAGCGTTTAAGAGAAGTTATTCAGAAAGCAATCACTAACAACGTTAAATTTAATAAAGAAAAATGTGTCTTTGGAGCGAAAGAGTTAAAGTTCATAGGTCATATTTTTAGTGATCAAGGAATGCGTCCGGATAGTAATCGAGTAGAAGCTATTTTGAAAATGCCGGAACCGACGAACAAAAAAGAATTAGAAAGGTTTCTTGGCATTGTTAACTATTTATCGCGATTTATACCTAATTATTCAAGTGTGAGCACACCTTTACGAGAATTATTACGAAGTGATGTAGATTTTGTACTTAATAGAAATCACAGGGAGACTATTAAAAGCTTAAAAACAAAGATTAGCGAAGCACCTATTTTGAGGTACTACTCTCCTAAAGAAGAAGTGACGGTGTCGGTAGACGCGAGCTCGCAGGGACTGGGCGCGTGCCTGCTACAGGGCGGGCGGCCCGTGGCGTACGCTTCGCGCACCCTCACACCCGCTGAGACACGCTGGGCTCAGATCGAGATGGAGCTGCTGGCGATAGTTTTTGGATGTACGCGCTTCCATCAGTACATATATGGACATGATCGCGTTATTGTTGAGACGGATCATAAACCGCTGGAGTCCATATTTAAAAAACCACTCTATAGTACACCTACCCGTCTACAGCGAATGTTGATAAAGTTATATGGATATACATTTCAGATAAGATATAAGCCGGGGAAGCTTATGCATATAGCTGACGCACTGTCAAGAGCTCCGACAGAGTATGGCTCAAATGATGAGGTACATGATGACGTAAGAATACACGTTAATATGGTGATAGAAAATGTAAACGTATCCGAAGAAAAAATTAAAATAATACGAGAAGAAACAGAAAAAGATGAGTCTTTGGCGCAGGTACAATATTATTATAGAATTGGGTGGCCAATAAGCAAAAATAAAAGCCACGAGTTAGTTAGACAATATTGGACTTTCAAGGATGAGCTACACGTTATCGACGGTATTGTGTTCCGAAACAGTCAAATTGTTGTTCCTAAAATTTTGCGCAAAGAGATGCTGGTACGAATCCACGAGGGGCATATGGGAATTGAAAAATGCAAGCGACGTGCCAGGGAGGTGATGTGGTGGCCGGGCATGGGCGCTGAGATCGAGCAGATGGTGACGGGCTGTGACGCGTGCCAGCGCCACCGCGGTGCGCAGCGCCGTGAGCCGCTGTGCCCCCATGACGTCCCTAAGTTGCCCTGGCAGGTGCTTGCTGTCGACATTTTTGATTTTGATCAGAAACACTACCTGTTGCTTGTTGACTATTATTCAAAATTTTTTGAAATTGCGCCGTTAGGTAATTCAATGACTGCGAAATTGGTAATATTGAATTTAAAGGACATTTTTAGTAGGTTTGGTATACCAAAGAAACTGGTGTCAGATAATGGTCCTCAATTTTCGTCTGATGAATTTAGGATATTTGCTGAAGAATGGGAATTTGATCACGAAACCAGCTCACCTTTGTATCCAAGGTCAAATGGCTTAGTCGAAAGGAACATACAAACAGTGAAAAAATTATTATTAAAGGCTAAAGAGACAGGGACTGACTGGCAGTTGGCACTTTTAAACTTTAGAAATACGCCAATTGCAGATGAAGAGTACTTACCGGCGCAATTGCTGATGGGTAGAAGATTAAAAACAAGATTGCCAGTAATGGATGCATTATTGAAGCCCGGTGTTGTAAAGGCACATAATTTTATAAAAAAACGTGAGGAAAATGTTGCTAAAATGAAGCGTTACCACGACCGTGGCACGAGACCATTACCGGAACTCAGAGTTGGAGACACTGTACGTGTACGAGATGGAAAAACCTGGGTGAAGGCCAAGGTCAAGAGCAGGGCGCGAGGAGACCGTTCTTACTGGGTGACGACTGAGAGAGGGGGGACGTACCGCAGAAACAGAACGCACATATTACAATCTAAAGGAAGGCAACACGGTAACACGAATAATCTAACTAGTAATGGTTTGACACCTTGCTCCGTAGACCTGAGAGACTGTAGTAATTTAATCGACAAGCGGCGGATGTCTTTGCCCCTAGAGCAGACAGCGCCAGCGGCGGCGGCGGCGGCGTCGACGTCGACCTGCGCACGCGACGCGACGCCTGGTGACGCGCTTGACTCCCCTTTTTACATAACGAAAAGTGGACGTCAGGTGCGCCCACCAGTTAGATACCCATAACAAGTTTTTTTTTGTGTAAAAAAAAAAAAATACTTACCTAAGTTAGTTCAGGTTTATTGATATAATACAAAACATGTAATTAAATAGATAACTTACATAGATGCCTACTACGATTGTAACATTAACTAAAAATACCTAAGCAGGAATAAATATTTATTTCATCTGTCATCAGTATTATAGTGGTAGTAGGTAATAGTAGGTAACTACTTAATAAAGGTGGTGGGTAAAGTTATAGGTCATTATAGGCTAAGTATGAATTTTATACTTATTGTTTGTTTTAGATAAACTACCTATATAAGGAGAAAGATGTTGTGGGTATACTTGTATTGTATATGTAGGTAGGTCAACAGTTAAAATAAATCAGTCTTTGTTAGCACATCATCGTTATTTGACTGTCTCCCTAATCCGAACACACCACACACGGGGTACAACCAAAGTTGTCTTTTTAACTCTGGTCAGTTATTTATTTGACAGTATTTGTGCCAAATAAATTCTCGTACCCTTACTCACCCGACGCCTCTTCTTCTGAGCTTTGTTTTATTAGACTGCCCCCTCCCCCAACTTTCAAAACGTCCAGGATCTATGCTTTCACCTGTGCATATGTCGTGTGGGTCATCCAGCAATGCAGATACTAAGTCCCCTAAATCTAAACGGTCAGAGGTGATTCAGGTTAATCTGGTGCGACTAACGGGTACGTTCTCGATACAGTTAGGTCAATGTTCAAATATTACACAATATCATGAGGAATATGCTGGTTGATGGAGCTACTTAGGGTAAGTGGTATCTCCAAGATCTGCCAAGAAGATGAAGGCTTATAGTTATAATTGTACAAGAATTTAGTTCGCTGATGGAACTCGGCAATCTATGAAAACATGTTCTGAATAACATTGCCTTTGGTTGTATGTGCAATCTCTTATTATGCAAAAAAGTCCTCCGAAGACTTGTAGTTGCTCCGAGCTAGAGATGCCTTTTCGCTGGTAGTAGTCCTGCTGGCAAGCGCTAGGCGGTATGTTATTTTCGTTTCTGTCGCCTTCATATCATGTCGGAGAAAGCTAGTATTTGACGAGTCTGCCTTCAGTTTACTGAGAAATAGTTCTTTATTGTCCACATGCCTGGAATAGACGTTCTATCTACATAGAGCACCACATCTTGAATCCAAAGCATCTGTAGTGATAAAGTATAATTTTCGGAATGATATGTGGCTCCGCGTCACCCTATCATGTAATGATGTAGGTACTTAATTCCTATCTGCCAACAACAACCGATTGAGGTGTATGTCGTGGTCGTTGCGTGTCGAGCCACCTTAAGTGCGTAGTAATGCGATTAGCGGTTGTCAGGTCTGCGTTGCGCTATGGCGAACCCAAAGTTGGAAAAGTTCAGTTTACCCGGGCGATTTAGGAGCCGTTAAAGGGTTTGATACATCTTTGTTGCAAGGTCGAGGTCTTGTAACTTGATAAGGTTAACTTGTTTGTGAGTAAGCAAGGTCATTGTTTTTTCTATAGTTAATGCAATGTATAATTTAAATCTTTTAAAATCGATACTGAGGTAGTTTCCAGCCCCAAATTTTCCTCATATCTCATGGATTCCGTAGCCTGGAAGAATAACCTGTACTGGTCTAGGTGAGTCCCCTGGCTTCCGCAGCCTGAAGTCATAAGCTACATTTGATTCAAGAGTCTCACTTGGTGCATAAATCAATAAATAAAATGTCTTACTGGTCTAGGTGAGTCCTGGCTTCCGCAACCTGAAGTCATAAACTATATTTGGTTCAGGAGACTCACTTGGTGCATAAATCAATAAATAAAGTGTCTTATAGCTTCCGCAGCCTCCAGACAGCATGTCTCACGGCTTCCGCAGCCTCAAGACATAGCTTGTATTGGACCAAGTGCCTCACAGCTTCCGCAGCCTGAGACATAACTTGGTTAGGTCCTGAAGGACCAAAAAGGAAGTCGTCTAGGCAGACTAGCACTCGACAACCTTTTGCATGCAAGGTCTCCGTGACCTAGCATGTTCCTGATGAAAAGAAGTGAAATGTTGATGACCCAAGAGATGCATGTCATTTCGAGTAACTGACCTTGACAACTGACCTTGACAACTGACCTTGACAACTGACCTTGACAACTAACCTTGACAACTGACCTTGAAAAATGACCTTGACAACTGACCTTGACAACTGACCTTCATAACTGATCTTGACAATTGACCTTGATAACTGATCTTGACAATTGGTTTTGAAAAGTGTCCAACTCTGTCATTCAATACTAAGATTGGAGGAACTCAACTGAATGTGAAATTGTTCAAAACGACTAGGTTTTAATGAATTTCGTTCAGGTTCCGAAGTCAAAAATTGATCGCTTATGCTTTTCTTCCGCAGAAAAAGCTTGCAAATAAACCACGGGCGTCTGTAACGCCGCGCCGGTTAAAGGTCGAAACGTTGTTAGTTCCTTATGGTGCTCGATAATTTCCAACATTATTAGCGATTGTTTTTGACTTTGAAAAATACTAAGTAACTTTTAGTAAATTCTTTTCGAAAAACAACTGAACTATCGTGCTGATCACAACGCAATCTGAGCGACGATAATTTCAAAAAACAATCCACTCCACAGTAAAGTATAATCTCCAAAACGAAAATAAGGAGCAGCGGAAATTTCACGAAAGAAATCATTTCGCTGCCATCATTATATAAAACTATCTCACTAAAAAACTAAGCATCTGAATATTAAGGTTGTTGTTATTCAGTGCCGTCAGGCCTTCGTGAGCCAAATCAAGAATGCCTTGTGAGTTTGATTATTATAATTCTCTCAAACTGGATAAGTATTCATTAAAACAGCTATGACTGTTTGATAGGTACCAAAATGCCATACTTTTATTGAGCCGACATAACGCATCCTTCAATTTTAGATTGTAGAACCCGACCGGGCTATCATATGATGCAAATTAAACAATGTTGCCTTGTATTGTAGGCGAGTAAAAGGCACTTATCTTTTTAGGTCAGCAGGTCTAGAGAATTTAAAGAAATTGTAAGCAAAGTGGTGCAACCGTCGACGGTCTTTTGCTAATTGAACAGCGTTAAACGGTTTATATACAATAAACACCATTTGTTTTAAGCAAACAAAGATTGAAACTCAGTATTGGCATTATTGGCTTGCTCAGAAAACTCCATAAGAATTCATTGGTGCATGAAAATAACACAATTATATTTGAGGGTAGACTGACCTGATTGATTACTAACGTGTCGATCCGATGATCGTCCGTTACCTGTGGATTTGCTGCTGCTGCTGCTGCTTGCTGCTGTCCCTGCTTGATGCTGCTGCTACAATCTCGTACGCTGGCTCCTTCTCTGGTTTCGAGGTGCGTCAGTCGTGTGTCGATGACGCCATTTTTTTTCACAAAAACCGTATAAAAAGGTGTTAATTAAAAATAAACTTATTTTTTAATTTTGAGCAATCATTTATACGAACAACCGAGCTCAAAACGCGTTCATTTTATACGATTGAGTAGATATAAGCGGATTTACGTCCGCTCGCGGCAAAAGTACACAACGCTATGAGCTACGAATATGGCGGCGAGCACCTCCCCGCCCTTGCCGGTGACAGTGGTGACATCTAGCGGACAGCAACCGGAAGTACGAGTTTGTCTATGGTTTGCGCCACGGACTACTAACATAAAGCTAAGTACACACTGCTTCTTCATAAACAATGCTGTATGTTTTCCGGAGGCACATCAATGTCAGATTTCCAACTTTTTTTTTGTGGCGCAGCTGTAGTCCGGCACGTGTGATTATTTCCTCTATGGGGTTGGAGTACAAATTCCTTTTTTTTATTCTAAAAGCCACACCCGACTTCAATAGACGTGTTTTTATTATTACGAATATTATTTCTTGCTATTAAGAGGTAGGTTTTTTGAAGTCGGTTTTTTGTTTTTTTTAAACAAATTTTATTTTTTTTAATTTTTAGTGTAGGTATACCTTTTGTATTAGGTAATGTAGGTATATTATTTAGGTAGAAAAATTGGCTCAGCCAAACGTGAGTTAATCGCGGAGAAACATACATACATGCGGGTCAAACTGAGAACCTCCTTTTTTAAGTCGGTTAAAGAACTACACTAAAGATATCCTTTTTCCAACAATAAAATAATTATCTTATTCAGTTCATAAACAAAGAAGTTATACGACTAATCATCGAGGTAGTTCACACAAAAGCATACTATTTTCGTGCTTTTTTTCAAGATTACTTGAAAAGTACTGAACCGATATCAAAATTTAAAAAAATGGGACCAACCTGGCCGTTTACCTAATGTAATAACGTTTGAATCATTTCAATCGGTTCAGCCGTCTTCGAGTAATCGATGTACATACAAAAAACAAAAAAAACGGGTCGAATTGAGTACCTCCCTCCTTTTGAAGTCGGTAAAAATATAGTGATGCAGAGGATCACTGACGACGTCCATTATACAAGGACATCAGTGCAGAGGATACTTTCATTGTTATGTGCCATAATAATATTCATAAGTATTTTTTATTTCTAAAGAAAAAAAACAAGTAAGGAATTTTAATTAAGGGTATTTTTACAAAATTATATTGGATATCTATAGATATCAATATAAAAGTTTTCCAACAATAAAATAATTATCTTATTCAGTTCATAAACAAAGAAGTTATACGACTAATCATCAGGCGCGGTCCGAGGGGGGGGGTCACAGGGGACATGACCTCCCCCCAAAATCGTACACGTCACATAGAAAAAGCTTCTAAAAATTTACAGAAAAGCAATTATTATCATTAGTGACCCCCCCCCAAAATTTCAGGCTGCGACCGCGCCTGCTAATCATCGAGGTAGTTCACACAAAAGCATACTATTTTCGTGCTTTTTTTCAAGATTACTTGAAAAGTACTGAACCGATATCAAAATTTTAAAAAATGGGACCAACTTGGCCGTTTACCTAATGTAATAACGTTTGAATCATTTCAATCGGTTCAGCCGTCTTCGAGTAATCGATGTACATACAAAAAACAAAAAAACGGGTCGAATTGAGTACCTCCTTCCTTTTGAAGTCGGTAAAAATATAGTGATGCAGAGGATCACTGACGACGTCCATTATACAAGGACTGATGTCCTTGTATAATGGACGTGGATGGACGACTGATGTGCAGAGGATACTTTCATTGTTATGTGCCATAATAATATTCATAAGTATTTTTTATTTCTAAAGGAAAAAAACAAGTAAGGAATTTTAATTAAGGGTATTTTTACAAAATTATATTGGATATCTATCTATATCAATATAAAAGATAGAGAAAAAGATATCGATATCTTTTTCTCAATCTTTTATACGACAAAAAAGTTTTGGGGTAATTTTAGATGACTTCCGATCGATAAATCCGCTTGCTATATTATATATATATATGGCGGGGCGGGCGGCATCGCATCGCAACAAAATGCGCGACGGATTATGCGGCCCGCTCCGCCCCGGCATAGTGTGCGATAGCTCATATAAAATGTATGGGAGTGATTTGAGCGGATTTTTGCGATGCGGCCCGCCCCGCTGCCCGTATATGGTGCCCGTATACAACCCGTATGGTGCCCGTATACAACCCGTATGGTGCCCGTATACAACCCGTATGAAACCCGTATGATGCCCGTATACAACCCGTATGGTGCCCGTATGAAACCCGTATGGTGCCCGTATGAAACCCGTATGGTGCCCGTATATAACCCGTATGGTGCCCGTATATAACCCGTATGGTGCCCGTATACAACCCGTATGATGCACGTATGAAACCCGTATGATGCCCGTATGAAACCCGTATGGTGCCCGTATACAACCCATATGGTGCCCGTATACAACCCGTATGGTACCCGTATGGTGCCCGTATACAACCCGTATGGTGCCGTATACAACCCGTATGAAACCCGTAAGGTGCCCGTATACAACCCGTATGGTGCCCGTAGGTGCCGGTATGAAACCCGTATGGTGCCCGTATACAACCCGTATGGTGCCCGTATGAAACCCGTATGGTGCCCGTATATAACCCGTATGGTGCCCGTATACAACCCGTATGATGCCCGTATGAAACCCGTATGATGCCCGTATGAAACCCGTATGGTGCCCGTATACAACCCATATGGTGCCCGTATACAACCCGTATGGTGCCCGTATGGTGCCCGTATACAACCCGTATGGTGCCCGTATACAACCCGTATGAAACCCGTAAGGTGCCCGTATACAACCCGTATGGTGCCCGTAGGTGCCGGTATGAAACCCGTATGGTGCCCGTATACAACCCGTATGGTGTCCGTATGAAACCCGTATGGTGCCCGTATACAACCCGTATGGTGCCCGTATGAAACTCGTATGGTGCCCGTATGAAACCCGTATGGTGCCCGTATACAACCCGTATGGTGCCCGTATGGTGCCCGTATACAACCCGTATGGTGCCCGTATACAACCCGTATGAAACCCGTATGATGCCCGTATGAAACCCGTATGGTGCCCGTATACAACCCATATGGTGCCCGTATACAACCCGTATGGTGCCCGTATGAAACCCGTATGGTGCCCGTATACAACCCATATGGTGCCCGTATACAACCCGTATGGTGCCCGTATGAAACCCGTATGGTGCCCGTATACAACCCATATGGTGCCCGTATACAACCCGTATGGCGCCCGTATGAAACTCGTATGGTGCCCGTATGAAACCCGTATGGTGCCCGTATACAACCCATATGGTGCCCGTATACAACCCGTATGATGCCCGTATGAAACCCGTATGGTGCCCGTATACAACCCGTATGGTGCCCGTATACAACCCGTATGGTGCCCGTATGAAATCCGTATGGTGCCCGTATACAACCCGTATGGTGCCCGTATACAACCCGTATGGTGCCCGTATGAAACCCGTATGGTGCCCGTATACAACCCATATGGTGCCCGTATACAACCCGTATGGTGCCCGTATGAAACCCATATGGTGCCCGTATACAACCCGTATGGTGCCCGTATGGTGCCCGTATACAACCCGTATGGTGCCCGTATACAACCCGTATGAAACCCGTAAGGTGCCCGTATACAACCCGTATGGTGCCCGTAGGTGCCGGTATGAAACCCGTATGGTGCCCGTATACAACCCGTATGGTGCCCGTATACAACCCGTATGGTGCCCGTAGGTGCCGGTATGAAACCCGTATGGTGCCCGTATACAACCCGTATGGTGTCCGTGTGAAACCCGTATGGTGCCCGTATACAACCCGTATGGTGCCCGTATGAAACTCGTATGGTGCCCGTATGAAACCCGTATGGTGCCCGTATACAACCCGTATGATGCCCGTATGAAACCCGTATGGTGCCCGTATACAACCCATATGGTGCCCGTATACAACCCGTATGGTGCCCGTATGGTGCCCGT
Source organism: Agriphila geniculea (assembly GCA_943789525.1). Taxonomy (NCBI): domain Eukaryota; kingdom Metazoa; phylum Arthropoda; class Insecta; order Lepidoptera; family Crambidae; genus Agriphila; species Agriphila geniculea. The sequence continues at coordinate 18,696,111 of OX038874.1, forward strand.
ATACAACCCGTATGGTGCCCGTATACAACCCGTATGGTGCCCGTATGGTGCCCGTATACAACCCGTATGGTGCCCGTATACAACCCGTATGAAACCCGTAAGGTGCCCGTATACAACCCGTATGGTGCCCGTAGGTGCCGGTATGAAACCCGTATGGTGCCCGTATACAACCCGTATGGTGTCCGTATGAAACCCGTATGGTGCCCGTATACAACCCGTGTGGTGCCCGTATACAACCCGTATGATGCCCGTATGAAACCCGTATGGTGCCCGTATACAACCCGTATGGTGCCCGTATGAAACCCGTATGGTGCCCGTATACAACCCGTATGGCGCCCGTATACAACCCGTATGGCGCCCGTATGAAACCCGTATGGTGCCCGTATACAACCCGTATGGTGCCCGTATACAACCCGTATGATGCCCGTATGAAACCCGTATGGTGCCCGTATACAACCCATATGGTGCCCGTATACAACCCGTATGGTGCCCGTATACAACCCGTATGGTGCCCGTATACAACCCGTATGGTGCCCGTATACAACCCGTATGAAACCCGTAAGGTGCCCGTATACAACCCGTATGGTGCCCGTAGGTGCCGGTATGAAACCCGTATGGTGCCCGTATACAACCCGTATGGTATCCGTATGAAACCCGTATGGTGCCCGTATACAACCCGTATGGTGCCCGTATGAAACTCGTATGGTGCCCGTATGAAACCCGTATGGTGCCCGTATACAACCCGTATGATGCCCGTATGAAACCCGTATGGTGCCCGTATACAACCCATATGGTGCCCGTATACAACCCGTATGGCGCCCGTATGAAACTCGTATGGTGCCCGTATGAAACCCGTATGGTGCCCGTATACAACCCGTATGGTGCCCGTATGAAACCCGTATGGTGCACTTATGAAACCCGTATGGTGCCCGTATACAACCCGTATGGTGCCCGTATGAAATCCGTATGGTGCCCGTATACAACCCGTATGGAGCCCGTATACAACGCATATGGTGCCCGTATACAACCCGTATGGTGCCCGAATGAAACCCGTATGGTGCCCGTATGAAACCCGTATGGTGCCCGTATACAACCCATATGGTGCCCGTATACAACCCGTATGGTGCCCGTATGAAACCCGTATGGTGCCCGTATACAACCCGTATGGTGCCCGTATGAAACCCGTATGGTGTCCGTATGAAACCCGTATGGTGCCCGTATACAACCCGTATGATGCCCGTATGAAACCCGTATGGTGCCCGTATGAAACCCATATGGTTGTGTAAACCTATATGTATACAACATTAATTTTGATTTTCGGTCATCATACGCGGTTACAACCCGTATAGCAATAGCAATAATAGAACCAAATAAGTAGGCCAACTCGAGCCTCGAGCGAGCGATACAGCTTAAACACGAAGGGCTGTCACATCGCTAGTTTATTCGGTCGTCAAAAATGCATAGTCAATCTCTATACAAAATGTTTTTTCCTTGTAGGGTTAGCATCAGGGATCTATAATACAAAGTTTTTTTTAAATATTTTTTTGTAGGTAGACCAGCGCGTCTATCGATCGACTAAAATAATGAAGTTAATGTTAATTGTAATTTGACTGATGTATGTGATACATTGGCACTTTCGTTTTGACACCAATAAAAACTTACTAACGAAAAGTAGCAAAGGAATCACATATCACATCTATCTGTCAAATTACAGTTTACATTAACCTAACTGTTTTCAGGAATTGACTACAATTTTTCATTGCGTACGTCATGTTATGTGATTTGAAAACTTATGGTCGAAATAGGTTTTATTTAAAACGTGGCTTTACTAAAAATAATACATTATTTTTATACCACGTATTTTAGTAAAACGGCCCGCCCCGCTGCGGCCTGCCTAAATGTGCGTTAACCTTTACCAGTAAACAGTTGTGTGGTGCAGAGAAATTGACGAGAACACCAGAATCATGACAGAGTAGGTATTTAATTTACTAAAAATACCTATTTGCATTTAACGACTCGTATATTATAACATTTCGACTCAGGAATTGTAAAAGTTGTAAGACCTTTTGGTATTGAGTCGGATAAGCAGCCGGTTGTCAGCCGCTGTCTATACGATATTATCGGCTGCTTTAGATAACTATCCGATAACAACCGCTGTTTTACAACTATAGACGTACCTCGCGCGTGGCAGGCCTCGGGTGAGCACATTCGCGACTGAGTGCGATGTCAGGCCGCGCGAGGCCTGCCGCAAAGCAAGGGGCAAACGCCCTGCCTTACAAGCGAGGTGCGTCCACACCAAGCGTACTGCTTAGCGAGACAGGGCGTTAAAACATAGAATACTTCTTATCCTGCTTAAAGTGTATATGTAATACGTGGATAACGGTGTGGGTTTCGCAATGAACCGAACAAAATTGTAGGAACATGTATACTTTCTACGAACTATACTTAGGTTCCCTAAGGATTTTCTCGAATGTCCACGCGAACGATGTCACGGGCGGAGGCTAGTGCGCTATATCTCTAAAACTGCTAACTATACAATAATATCTTGTTCAAACTATTTTTTGTTGAAAACGTTTATTAAGATTTACAGCATATATTTTTTTTACTTTTCACTCTCTTATTTGAAAATTTAGAAGACGTAGACACACAGTGGAAATTTTGGTAAAAATCGTGTAACTTGAAAAATTGGCCAAATTTCGAAAAGCTGTGTCTCCAAAACTATCGCTTGTATCAAAACCGTTATAGCCTCATTCTAACATACAACTGTAAAACCTCCTTTCACAATCTTGATGAAAAACCACTCCTTCCGGGTCAAACTTGACGAAAACTGAACAAAGGTCAATATTTTTGGGTTTTTTTAATTACCCGGTCATCTGCCGAGGTCGAAAACTTTAATTTAACATTGCCTTTACACTTACACATTACTTACTTCATTCTTCACATTACAAACAATATAGCCAAAAACCAAAAATACCTGATTTGATGCAACATTCACCCCCTTTTCATGTCTATTTTGACTGTATTAAATAACACAATGCTGTTTTGGACCTTGCTACATGGCCACGTGCTACATGCTACGAGCTCTATTTTACGTGCTACAGGTGTAGATATTTAGCACTGATTTTAACATCTTCAACTTGTTAGAAGAAGAAAATTATTGAACAATCGCAGAAAATTAAACTGATGAAGGTGAAGAAAGTTTTTTTTTCATATTTAAGTCATATAATAAATAATAGCATTAAATATTCCTCTATTCATAGCACGTGTATCCTTTTCGTATGGTCATCAATTTTTTAACGAGATGTGGGTGCTGGATGTGCATAAATTCTTGAGACAGTTTCTAAGTTTCAGATATGTTCCAGGTGTCATGCCTAACTGATAAATTAAAGCCAGCAAATGCACTTAAGAGCCTGCAGTCTGCAGACTAGCGCCGCCATTAGAAATAAAATCATAGTGCTTAAATAAAAAAAGAAATTATGGATTATCTCTCTGGAGTGCACTCCGAACAAGCTTTGCGGTACTTTTTATCACTTAAGCAATATTTTCTAGCCTGTTGTTTTGTTATATGGAGTTTTATTGCGAAAAGTGGCCACTTTTAACAATAAAAGTCAATTAAACTAAACGACAGGCTAGAAAATATTGCTTAAGTGCTAAAAAGTACCACAAAGCTTGTTCGGAGTGCACTCCAGAGAGATAATTTACAAATTTGTCTTAATTTTAGCACTATGATTTTTTTCTAATGGCGGCGCTAGTGTGCAGACTGCGTAGCCTTAATGCTGTTTGGGTAACTTGCTACAGTCCTACATGCGTGCTACACGCTACGAGCTCCATGCTACGTGCTACACGCTACGAGCTCCATGCTACGTGCTACATTGTATGTAGCTGATGGAGCTGCGTTCATAAATGTATAACCAGCGCGTATAAAAGGCATCTGTAAATGGCGACCATACATTTAGTGTGAGTGCGATAGCATGACCTACCCACGTGTATAGTATAGCCTTAGAGCATAGTATAGCATAGCATGCAGCATGACCGTATGTGTGAGTGAGTGGCGTGAGTAGCATGACCGTTTTCCGCGCGGGGTCTAATAATATTAAATACATGGCCATATTAGCTCGTGATTTAGTAAAGTTCCTACCCACTTTCATTTAATAAAGCTTGAGTTTTACGCTCAAATCTCATTATTATTTAAGTATTCTTATTCTTTTCCGTCTAACTCAGCTCGATGTGCTTTATCAAATAAGATGTAATGTAATCTTACAAAGTGTGCCGCTATAATACTTTAATCACTACTGTTTACGTAATAACATCAAATGTTATGACTTCTAATAAGTTACTTACTTATCTTCATACTTATGATAAAACTCTGGAGAGGAATGGCTTTTTTATAGTACTTTTGGCCTCGAAATAACGTTTAGTACCATGTCGTGCCAATTACTGTGTGGAAACCTATAGGTACTTCCGGTCCGGAACCTTTTTGGTCGAATTACAGTATTACATAATTTTGTTAGTACATGAACTTGTGTATGTTGCCTCCAGAAAAATAGTTGCTATTTATACACTACAATAGAAACGGCTATGCTTCTGCGCATTAAATTTCACCGCTCAAGATCCGTGCCGAAGCCTGTATCAAGACTAATCCAGTAAGAATTGTCAGATTGAGTGCGATGGGACCACAGAAAAAAGATTACCTGATCAGTAGGTCAAATTAGTGGGACTACGGGCCCTTAAATTAAAATATAAACATAATTTTATTGAATGAATGAATGAAAATTTATTTGCAAAAGACATGGTTTTACATGTTGGTAAATTAAAGTTAAGTTGCTTAACATATCTTGCTTTTCAGCATGCAAAAAATCACATAAAGTATATAAAATCAAATTACAATTAATTATTAAAATAAATTAGTTATTAAATTAGTTATAATTAGGTATTAACTTATAAGGCAAAGCATGAAGGTAATTATTTTGAACGAAGCACCGAATTTATGTCGCTGTCATTGAGATAGTCATTGACAGAATAATAGCATTTATCGATCAACCATGTCATCAGTTTAAATTTAAAACTAATAAATGGATATCGTTTGAATTCATTAGGCAATTTATTGAATATTTTTTTTATTTAAAATAATATTTTCATTCAGGTGTAAGAATTAAGTACCTATACTAATCAGTATATTTAATCCATCCCTTCACCTAGGTAAATTAGCCCAGGTGAATTAAGTCTACGTCGGGGCAAAATGAAACAATTTAGTTTTGTTGTGAGCGAATGGTATTTTCCCTATGAGTAACGTTTCTATCCGAACTACTTCGCAGGATTTAGTGACTAGACACAATCTGCGTAGCCCATCCCAATCAACTAAATGGGAGGAAGTAAATAAATCGCAACCGTAAATAACAGAATTGTCTTTGCTAAAAGGACAAGATGAGAATATATTTCACGATCGGCTCCTGTTCCGCTAATGAAGCTCTTTGGACATCAATCAAGTGTCCGGCACCGGATCGGAAATAATTGTGACCCAATTTCCTTTTCTATTAATTTCACTTACAATTAGAATGTCATTCGAACTGTCGATTGATGATTGGAATTGATGGAGTGGGAGTGTCTGGAAGTCGTTACAGTTTCCCCCGAATTAAACAAAGAGGTACTTATACTTAAGTACGTATGGAAGCAAAGAAGTTGATTGCTTCTTGAAGGAAGACCTTGACTTGTAGTGGATTTCTGATTTCGTTTGCTGCAGTGAGTTAAAGCAAGTTATAGCTGTTATAAGTAAAAAGTTATATAGTTTGATAAAGTGATAACGCAAAGATGAAAGAAATTGTGGTCTTAAAACAGTAAAACCAATATTGCCATCTACCTCGTAGTTTTTAGGGTTCCGTACCTCTAAAGGAAAAAACGGAACCCTTATAGGATCACTTTGTTGTCCGTCTGTCTGTCCGTCCGTCTGTCTGCCAAGACCCTTTATCTCGGAAACGCGTGGAGGTATCGAATTGAAATTTAAACCATATACCATAACCACCTACGGGCCCTTGAAGCTGTAAAAAATCAAACTTCTAAGTTAACGTAAAAAAAAGATACTGCCGTTTAGGGCGCAAAAAACGCATTTTCGATACTCTCAAAGGAATCAAAATTCATAGGGTACTTCCCGTTGACCGAGAACTATGAAATTTGGCAGGTAATAGCGTCTTATACTACACTTACAGGAATAAATCTGAAAACTGTATATTTGTAATTAAATCATAATAAAATATGGTCATTAAAATACGTAATTATTAATCATCTTGGTGAAACAACGGTATGCGCGGTCATAGTTTAACTTCTAATTACTTTAGGATTAATCGCGCCACTAATTCTTTTAAAAATATCAATATTTATTATTATTAATTATTCAGATCCTTTCAAATCTTGTTATAGTTAATTACTTTTAAAAATAAAATTAAAAAGTAATAAATTTGGCTCTAAATATTTTCGCAACATGGCGGTATGTCACGCTGTATGACAGGGGGTCTTCTTCTTCTTATTTTTGTTTTGGCAATCTACTTTCTTCTTGGAAGTAATTTTTGCCAGTGTCAAGTGTTGAATAGTTCAGTGGTAGATTGTTTCAGTTTACATTAAAATGCGGGTGCATCGCATTCCAATGTTGCTTAGAGCATTTGGCACCAAGTATAATCAAGATAGTTTACTCGGTAAGGTTAGCCGAGGTAGCCACCACTACAATAAAAGTCTCGGCTTCACACATCCAAAATCTCGCCTATTTCCCACTGAAATGTTATTACTACTATTTCCATTATCCCACATATTGTTCAGTCAATATTTGTATGAGAATCCATTACGTTAGTAATGGATTCTCATACAAAATCCATACAAAATCCATTATTACACGTTAGTGTAATAATGGATTTTCATACAAAAATTGCCGGCGTCTGTCCAGCAATGTTTCTATTAAAACTCATTACACACGTGTAATTCAGAAATGGAGCGAACTTTTCAATGAAACACAATTAACATAGGTATCAAATGTCGCCTTGATGAGCGAGCACATTCCAAAATTTTTTTTTTAATATTCGGTATACTGGTATCACGTGAAAGGCCTTGATGAGCACATTCCAAAAAATTGAAAAAAAAATAAAAACGAAAAAAAAACTGTTTTGGTGCAATATGGGTATCAAATGAAAGGCCTTGATGAGCGCATTCCAAAAAGATAAAAAAAAAAATAAAAATAAAAACAAAATTTTTTTCAATACCTATGGGTATCAAATGAAAGTTTTTTGAAAAGTTTTTTGTTCAGTTTTTTGGAATATGCTCCTTGATGAGCATATTCCAAAAAACTGAAAAAAAAAATTTATAACGAAAGGTAAATTTTTTTTGCAATATGGGTATCAAATGAAAGGCCTTGATGAGCACATTCCAAAAAACTAAAAAAAAAACGAAAAAACAATATTTTTTTTTGCAATATGGGTATCAAATGAAAGGCCTTTTTTTTCCAGTTTTTTGGAAAGTGCTCATCAGCACTTTCCAAAAAACTGGAAAAAAAAATGAAAAACTGGAAATAAATGAAAAAAAAACGGTTTTTTTTTTCAATATGTGTATCAAATGAAAGGCCTTTATGTGCACATTCCACTTTCCATTTTCTTTTTTCAATTACTGTAAGTAATTTAAAATTAAAATAAAAAGCTTAAAACTTTTAAAACTAAAAAGTTAAAAGTTTAAAAGTACTACACAAGCCTTGGCCGCATCTAGGCATTGATGGACTCACGTATGTTCTTCAATGCCTGTCTTGAGTGCCGCTGCAGTAATGTACTATTCCATTTCAAACCTTCGCCCGTGGTCAATTCTTTGTCGTAATCCCTGGAAGGGTTATTTTCTACGTGGCGATAAAGGATTTCAAATGGTTATCTATACATAGCAGTCTGCTGAACGGATTTTAATGGTATTTTTTTACAGTTTGGTAGCTTGGAGTCCAACTTATAATCTAAGCAATTTTTCACATAATTCCGGTAGGTAGAACCTGGGATAAAGCTTGAACTCTCCGTAGTACAGTTTTCATATAAAAAACTAATAACTACCAACCACTTTTTTTTTTAAATATTTCCTTTGTACCGACACAACTTTTCTATAGCTTTATTTTATGTATAGATGTAGGTCTGTACGGAACCCTCGGTGGGCGAGCCCGACTCGCACTTGTCCGGTTTTTTTTTATTTTAATTACTTTTAAGATTTCTTACATTTTTTAGCGCCGCAACTGCGTACAAGCAAGTTTGCTTCCATTTCTAGCAATGAATCGTGTAAAAACATTTCAAAAAGACAATAAGCCTTGCAAAGCGTTACTGTTCTGGCGAATGTTTAACTCAAAAGCTGAATTTGCAACATCAACGAACGTGGTTAAGTGAACTTATGCCGTATGGGCGATAGGAACAAGGAGCGTTTTCATCTGCTATTCTCTTGCGATTTTTACTGAATCGCTGAGTTGCGAGTAATCATGTAAACGAAGTTCGCATTGTTCGAAGTGTAAAAAAGTATGTTTTCATCTGTGTCCGTAAAATAACGTTTTTTTCGAACGAAGTCTATAGAGGTAGGTACAGTCAGCGTCAAATTGATATGAGCATCTAGTGTAGTCAAAATGATCTGAAAAACAAAAAATCAATTCGATCTACGCAGTTAGAATCATCATATTATTGTAAGCACAAAAGGTGTTCAAAATATCTTAGCACTCATTGTTTCATATTTTTAAGTCAGAGTGTTTAAAATTATCTTAGCAAACAAAGCTTTTAAAGTCATCTGTGCATAATGCATTATTACATTGTTGACAGATAACTTTGACAGCTTTGTTTGCTAAGATAATTTTGTGTAAATATGAAAATTACAACAATATGATGATTCCACTGAGTAGATCAAAATGATTTTTGTTTTTCAGATCATTTTGAATACTCTAGACGCTCATATCAATTTGACGCTGACTGTACTAGACGCAGAGCACTTAAATTTATCGCTTTCTCTCTGGATTCCTTTAAGCTCGGTGTACCTAATGCGTAGATGGACTAAGTCGCGTTTTGCCTAAATGTCATATTTATTAGCTTTAGGCCTAGGACGGCGTTAGTCTATTTAGCAGATTGCCTGAATATTCGTCAGTCTAAGTCGCGTTTTGCCTAAATGTCATAATGTATTAACTTTATGCCTAGAACGGTGTCAGTATATTTAGACTTAAAATCTTAAATTAATAATAAGATAATTGTGAATGTTTATAAGATCCTTTTTAATTTTCACATCTTAATGTATACGATCACGTACTTGGTAGCTGTTGAACTATAATTCAGTATGTCTATGAATCTCTTTGCCTTCTTCTCTTTTAACCTATATCGCAGTACGTCTAACTAACTTTATGTCTACTTCGCACTATGACTAGTCATAACGCGATTTAGTCCCTCTACGCTTTAGGTACACCGATTTGAAAGGTCTGGATTTATAGCGCGCCGCCGCCGCAGCGACGATTTTTTAAACGCTCGAGTAACTAACTGGACTCCAAAATAAAACTGCGCTTTATTTGCGTAGACATGCTCGTGATAAGTGGCTCCGTGAGACTCGAGAGTCATTAATTTTTATTTGTGTAGAATGATTTCATTACGCTATATTGAGTTTTACAAAAGTTTATGCTTTCATTAAACAAAACTATACCGTGAACCAAACAGTTGAACCACGACTGAAGAGGTTTTATTATTCTGAAGGGAGAAATTGTAAAAAAAATCCGTACTGAAAATACCAGATTAGAATTAGATAGATAAAAAAGTACATATTTTAAACACATTCAGATGAATAAATCTAAGACATTCCCTAGTTTCTTGCCGGTTTTTCTCGTTACAAGGTCTTCCACAGGGTTTGCGAACCGATGGCGTAGCTTCTCTGACATTCACAAGTATTTGTAACAAACAGTCTAGACTGAATAAATTACTTATTTAAAATTTTGAATTTATCCTTAAACAGAGGGCCATTACAAAAAATAACCACGATATTTAGACGATGTTCGTTGATCAATTTACTGGATTTTGAACCTTACACGCATACGCACTGACCGTCAGACCGTCAGTCCTCACCGTCAGGAGAGCACTGAATAGGGCCTAGTATGTAGTTCTTGAGATATCCGGCTATAACAGACAGACAGACAGACCATTTTGGTACTGAACCTTAATTATCTAAGTAGGTATCTACAGTACTAGGGTACGAGGCAAACATCTTGACAATTTTTCGAGGGAATGAGGATAAGTTCGTGCATATGCACTTGTGAGCGACCAATAGCGCGCGCCCCTCTCCCGCCGCCCGCGTACCTCACCGCTACGCATACCCAAACTACGCATTCTGCGCTTCAAGATGTTTGCCTCGTACACAGAATAGGCATAGAGAACATTACATTTATTGGCAGTCGGGTAAGTGACCGACATATAGACGTATTCAGAACGACGACGTAGGTATAGATAGACGAAGTATAGGATACCAATACTTGTTCCAATGGTGCCTACGTCATATTAATATCCACGTCTTGTACAACGAACCGACTAGTCACAGATCTTGATTTCCTAGTACTGTTTTATTCGCGTCGGGGCACGCTGTCTCTCAGACATCTCATCAGTGTTTCCCTGCAATAGGTGTGCAGGCAGACTATTTCATATTCCCAGCGAAATGCAATGTCGGTTTAATTCGGACAATTTAATAGACGGTGCAACATCACAACTGGTTTAAGATTCATGTGTGGGGAAACCTAAACAATTTGTTAGATTTTTGAAGTGAAAATTCAGTATTTTTATATTTTGATTTGCAGCATTTATTTAAAAATAAATAAATAAATAAAATAAAATTTATTTCTCCTCACAAAACAACAATTTGGTACAATTTAAAGACATTTGAGCAAATTTGTATGTGAGGAGCTGGTGTCTGAAATGGGAATAACCTGTATTACAGATCACCAGGTCCCCACCCCACGAATACAATCATATAACATAATATCTTTTATCTATCTAACATAGATATTGTGAGCTGGAAAACTAGAAGGTGTTTGGTTGTGTGTGTATGTGTGTGTATGTGTGTATGTGTGTGTGTGTATGTCAATGTGAGGTGTGTGTGTGTGACTTTTTTTTTTAATCAATCAAAAGAATCGTTTGTAAATAGTTACATTTTAATACAAAAAAATAAATAAATAAATAAATAAAAATTTAATTCAGGCAGGAAGCCCTTTAACATTCAGAGTAAGTCTTCTGTTACTGTGTAGGTCAATTTTTGCAGCCAATCTTTTATTAAGGACTTACATTGACTTTTAGGCAACGAGTAGATTGACAGAATTCTGTTGACTTTGTCGTATAGACTGGCACCCTGATAGCAGTAAAAACGATGTGAGAATTTGGTATTAAACTTATTCCTGACACAAACTAAGTCCTTTCGTCTTTTATTATTAATCTTGTGTGGTTCGTACTCCATGACAGAATGTTGTTTTAGCAGAATTTGCAAAACAAATAGTTGCCGTACTGTCAAGACCCCACTTCTGTCATACAAGTCAGAGGTCGGGTGTCGGAATGGCAAAAACATACTAATTTTTAGAATTGCTCTTTGAGCCCTTTCGAGTTTTAAGAGAGTTGATTTTCCTGCACCACCCCATGCTATTATGCAATAAGAAAGGACAGACTGACAGAGGGCATAATAGACAGACCTTATCAAATTCACATCTGCAACATGCCTAAGGTTCTTAAATATAACCATTAATTTACGAACCCTAGATGTGACCATATCGACATGCAACTGGAAATTAAGTCTGTCATCTATCATAACTCCCAGGTACTTGACACTCGAGGATTTCTTTAATTTTGGACAAGAACATGCTGTATCATTGACATTTTTGCAGCTGTGAGATACGATGCAATAGTTAGGGTTGTCAGGACATTTGTCTCTCAAAGAAAAGGTTACAAAGTTAGTCTTATCGACGTTAAGATTTAGGATATTAGCTCTCAACCATTGCGTCACTTGATTGAAACCCCTTTGTGCATGTGAAAAAACTTCCTCCCATGAGTTCCCACCAAAGAGTAGAGCTGTGTCATCGGCAAAGGTAACAATTTTAGCATTGGGGATAGTTTGTTGACACAGGTCATTAATATAAACTAGAAAGAGCGTTGGCCCTAATATGCTGCCTTGTGGTACTCCGAAAGAAATAGGAAGCTCTTCACTGATGTGGCTGTCAATTTGGACACACTGTGTGCGATCAGAGAGATAATCTCTGAAAAGTTTCAACTGGAGGTCCCGAACACCAATACATTCGAGTTTATCAATTAAGTTATCTGCAGAGACTGTGTCGAAAGCTTTTGCTATATCAAGAAATATTGCTATAGTTTTCTTTTTATTATCTAAGTGATTGACAATAAAGTCAGTAACTTCATGCACGGCATCAGCTGTTGATTTTCTAGATCTAAAACCAAATTGAGCCCGAGCTAACAGCTTTCTATCTTCAAGATATTTAACCAACCTACTATTGATAATTCGCTCTAGGATTTTGGATAACGTTGGAAGAATGGAAATAGGTCTGTAGTTATTGACACAGTCTCTGGAGCCACTTTTGTGTATCGGAATTATTCTTGATCTCTTTAAAGCTGTTGGGAAGACTCCAGTTGAAAGGGCTAAATTACAGATGTAAGTAATAGGGGACGTTAAAATGTCATTAAAAGTCCTGAGGATGTCAGCTGAGATTAGGTCCAATCCCACAGCACAGTCGATTTTAAGATTATTAATAAGACAATTGACCTCATCACAATCAGTAGGTAACAATACAAAAGAGTTAGAGCTACGACTACAGCGGGTTGGCATGGTTGTACCAGAGTTATTAATAATTTTTTCAGCTAATTTTTTGCCTACAGAAGTGGAAAAAAAAGAACTTGAGGAGATTCTTTAAATTTCTCGATAAAAGGGGCCAAGAAGAAGCCTACTTCCTAGGAGCCATAATGTTTAAGCTTTTGTAGAAAATATAAGTAAGGTATTATAACAAGAAATGGACTACACTTATTAAACTAGTAATGTAAATAATAGAGTGAGGACTGCTATACAAATGAAAACATCAAAATTATATAAATTCGCAACAAATTTTATTACGGTACATAAATAGTTATACAAAATATACACAAAGCAATAATAATGAAGCTTATTAAACTACCAGACAAATTTACTAATTAAAGCGCCACCGGCAAAACGTTATTTCTAAACTATTTTAAATTATATAACTAAACTGCTTGTATTTGCTCCTGTAAGTTTCTTAAGACTATCTTCCTTTATATTTAGAGCCGGCTAGGGCCTGCAAAGTGAAGAACTGTTTTAGTGCGCTGAATATCCTTGCGTAGTATTTGGCTGAACTGACTGACGTGTCAGATTTATATTTTCTGCATCTTATTTTTCTGCCGCCTGAAATGCGTAACATCCCGTTGCATATACGAAACAAAAATGATAAAAAAACGTACAAATTCGTGGATGGTGTGATATTTACATGTTCTTACCATCTCGTACCGCATCTCTTCGTTGATTCGCTCGCAGAGGTCGCTGGGGATGTCGCTCTCCGTCACGTCTTGTAACACGTACTTTAGTTGCGATGTCCTGAAGAGAGATAGTGGTTATATCAGGTCATTCTGAACATCCAAATTTCAAGGGTGTGTCTAGTCCATGAAACTAATAAACTTTGTCTAAAAAAATGTGTCGAATTTTGCCACAAAATTTTGGTCATCCCATACTAAATTGATCACGTGATCTCTTTGATTTGTACGGAAAGTCGATGTTTATTTTATATATTTGGCCATGTGTGCCTAAAAGAAAGTTGTTCAGTTTCATGGACAGAATACATCCTCAAAATTTGGATGATGAATACAAAATGACCTTGTAGGTATATGACAATTTCAACAGTACAAAAAAAAAGTTGCCAATTAAACTGGTTTTACATGTACTAGGTATTATGTAAAACCAAATTAAATCCTTTGCAAAGGTGGAAAATTATGTAGTTGAACCACTGTTCATTATAAATCCTTACTAATATTATAAATGCGAAAGTCCGTTTGTTTGTTTATTTGTTTGTTACGCCTTCACGTCCTAACTACTGAACCGATCATCATGAAATTTTGCATACACGTTGCCAGGAGTACAGAGAAGGACATAGGGTACCTTTCATACCGAAAAAAAAAATGTTCCCGAGGGATAGCAAAAAACCTTTCCACGCAGACGAAGTCGCGGGCGGCCGCTAGTACATAATAAATAAGTCTTACTGTATGTATATAAGCATGTAGGCACTGGTAGCGCGTCGTGCGAGATGCGGCGCGTCCTCTTTGCCGCCGTAGTTGTACTCGATGGCCTCCTGCTTGCTGCAGCGGGACACCACGTCGTCATCGAACTTGCACCACTGTTAAGAACAATTAGAAATTTACCAAAACAAGTAAAATATCTGCCTAAGACTCTATCTGGGACACGGGTGCAAAATCACTTCTCAGATTAAAAATGCTTGCACCCTGCGTTGCCACTTACATAGATTTAGTTCACGACGAGGCGAAGTGCGCGCTCACGAAGTTCCTAAAAGTGGTTAGGCACGAGAGCCCGCGATGGTTCACGGCTGATCCTTCAGCTGAAAATGATTCGAATGTTTTTGAAGCAACCGCACCTAAATTGCACGCTTGATTCGCACATCGCTCAGCAGTCGATTCAAAATTTGCGGCATGCCATGTGTTAGGAATTTGCTCATCGCGTCGCTTTTCGCGGCTTTGCATGGCCAATGATTACGTGACTTTGTTTTATGGCTACGAGATGGCTCGGCGCGGTTGGTTAATCACGCCAGCCCAGTACTACAAAATGATGATTCTGCGGCCGAAGTACATACGGCGCCGTACTTAAACTAGGGAGAACTACTGCGTAGATGAGTAGTATCTGACGCACCTTGCCGTCGCCCTTGGGGTTGATGAACACCACGTAGTGCCCGCCGTGGTTGTCGCCAGAGTGCACCAACACCGCGTGCAGCGTGTAGTGCGCTGGCGTTGATGGGATTTCTTGTAAATACTGGTCCAGATTAATTTCCTCATAGAACTCGAACCTGGATAAAATTATATTTTTGCTATTATCGCAAGCGATTTTTGATTAGGTACCAATATTCATCAAATTTTACGATCAAAGTTCTAGTATCCAATTTCTATCGTTGCGAAAAAGCAAAAGATTACTGGGAATATTAGAAGCTTTCAAATCCAGACTTTATCTTCTTTGACGGTTAGCTATCAGAATTTCACAGGATCACTGTAATTGGCAATTTCAAATCATAAGTGAGCTGGTTAAATGGAATTCTTGATAATGCTTCAAAATGTGATCGATAAGACACGATGTCTGTAGTTGAATTCCTTTAACCTCCGAGCACTAATTGAAGCGAGGATTCCGTATTTCCGTCATAGCATTGGAATAGTAATCAAATGAATTATCGCGTTTATTGGTGCCGGTCCTTTATTATTGAATTAATTTGTATTCAAATTCAAGTTAGAAATTCGGATCTGACCGTATTTATTACTGAATAAGCCCTTACGTACTAGCGGTCAACCGCGGGGACGGCCACCAGTGTGTCTTTATTTTAATATGAAACGTGGCGGTTATTTAACCGCAAGTGCGTACGATCACGAGCGGTTGCAATGTTAAAATGAAAAAATGCGGCTAGCCGCCCCCTCGGTGAACCGCTAGTACATAAGAGGGTTTAGGATTTAATTGACGAGATTTAAAAAGCTTGTATTTTAGTTCTGTGCCTTCGGCTTGACCTTTCGGAGATTAACTATCTATTCTTTCATGCACATGTCAACTTACCGAGCGAGATTAGTCTGCGAGAGTAAGACAGCACGCGCGGGAGGGGTGTCCCCCCGCGCGGGGGGTGTGTCGGCAGGCGGCGCGGCGCGAGCGCGAGCCGCGGCTCCTCAGTACGCTGTCATTATTCTTCGAATGCACAAGTGTAATTTACCAGTGAATGCAACGTTGTTGTAACGTTTTTATTTTATCCGGTAAGTGTTTTTCTTACTTTTCTTGCTGTGATTTATGTCTGTGAGAGTAATTTGTATTGTGGGGTCGTGCGTGTATCGAGTTACGTACGTTAAGTACCTATGTAGCGAACAAGCATTTTGTATTTTAGTTTTTCAGTATTTTATTTGATGTATATGAGGTGAGTGCCCTGTCCCCACAGTATCATTTAGTTGATTTATAATGTGCTAGCTTTTTTAGATGAGGAATATGTTAAGGTGGTGATTGGAATTGTTCCATAAAACTACAGAGCCGACGGCTCGAAGTACGGAGGCGACGGGTCGAACTGAGGAGCCGTCGGCTCGATATATTAGGCGATGGGTTTCATTGCAAACAGACTTGCTTACTGCAAGGGACTGTTACACTAATTGCAGCCATTCATAGCTCAATTACAATGTCTAATGGCTTGTTGCATTGTCAGCAAGACAGCTGACAAAACATTTGATGTCGACTCGTATATACACAGCGACTCACTCTGTAACAGCCAGTTGACGCAACGTCTCAACTTATTTTGACGCGACCTGTCATTCACAGTCGACGTCTCATTCGACAGCCAGTTGACGTCTCGATTTATCTTTAATATCGATTCGTCGTTGGCAGGCGACGGCTCACTAGACAGCCAGCCGTCGTCTCGTGTCGAATCACTTTGACGTTGGCTCGTCGTTTGCAGACGACTGCTCGATAACTGACGCGTCGGCTCGCCCGTGGCAGGCGTCGGCTCGCCCGTGGCAGGTGTCGGCTTGCTGTTCTTGTATCAGTCGACTTCCCGCTCCCACACGTGGCTAAGCTTTCACAGCCAATGAACTGAAAAGGGCTTTTTCTCTTAATTTACTATACAATGACCCTTGCTTGGCCAAATGCGAACAAACCCGTTGGAAAGACAAGCTTTGATATGCTTCTGACTGGAGTTGTTGTTGATTATAGATGGCGACCGGCGGCAGCTTTGTTACCCTGGGTGATCTGTTGGAGGAGGAGGACGCGCTCGAGGGACAGCTTCTGGAGCGCCTAAAGTTGTTAGCGCAGGAATACCTTCCCGACGGCTGGACCCAATGGAAAGTCGTGCACTTGTCAAAGGCTGAGGCCCTGGGAGAAGGGTTAGACCCTCAGGTTTTAAATAAAGTGGGGTTCGCCCTACCAACGGTGGAGCTAGCTAGGGTTTTTGACCCAGAGGCGGAACGACTGTCGGAGAAGTCATACAGGCAAATAAAAGTTAAATTGCTCGACTGGGCCTTCACTAGAGCCCTGATAATGGGGCCGCCCGCTCTGGCAAATAAAATTCGAGGTTCGGCAGCACAGACTGAGTTATTTAACAGGGCGGTCACCCCAATAAAGTCTCTATTGGTGTCCAGATCGGAAGCGGACAGGATATTGTCAGGAAGAATTAATAGTTCTGACGATGAAGAAAAAGATCGCGGAAAAAAGAGACAGCGGAGTCTTTCCACTTCGGTTGAACCAAAGACTAAACGGTCAAAAGTGGAGGAGTTGGAAAATAAAATGAATGAGATGTTCTCAATTGTTCTTGAGAAGATAGAGACTCTGGCACATAAAAATAGTGCACCAGAAGAGTATAATGTATCGGACTACTCTGAAGAAGAGGATAGGGAGAATGAACGACCTGCTTCAGACCCTGATTCCGACGGTTCAGAGTCGGATTTAGATTCTTGGAAAGCTCCTGCACTAGTAGCAAAGTCGGTAGAAGACGAAGAGGACCTGAGTTTCCTTCCACATGTTAAAGAAGCTGATCCATTAATTCCTGAACCATTATCTCCAATAAAGAAAGATGGCATTAGGTCTCAAAGATTGGGAACGGAGAGATGGAATAGAATTAGATACAAGGATGTCGTAAAGCGGTTGCACGCATCACCCGTTTTCGATTCATTGAAGGTGAACACGGAGTTAGGGAATTCAGAACGTCCAATGACAGTCTTTAAAAGGCAGGATGCAATGCTCGGAACTATCTGCCATGGTCTGCTTCTTCAAAGAAAACTTCTGGCTGGAGATTTAAACAGGATTGCGGCTACATTTCCGCAAACTAAAGGTGACTTAAAGAATCTTCTGGAGTCATCCGCTTTTCAGGCTACATCGGATGACATTTTGCAGTTTGTTTGTGCTCATCGAGCGGAAACGATAGAGATACGACGCAAGGCCTTCAAGGCCAGGAATGAGACATTAAATAAAGCGTTGCATGCAATCCCGCCTTCAGAGTCACATTTATTTCAAGAAGAGAGGCTGACGGCATTTCTTAAAGACCACGGTGGCGTTGGACAGGTTTTACCGTCGAGGACGGGAGGGTCCGTGGCAGGTCGTACTTTTCGCAAGCTGGCGTCGAGAGTCAACACACAAAAGTCCAAAAGCGCAGTGTGGCGTGCTCGGCCAAAAGCAAATCAACAGCAGACGCCTAACGCCCGTTCTACAACCCATAAATCAAACCCGCGTAAGCAGACATTTCAAGGCCGTAGAGACGATCGCGAAAGGAGGAATCAACGAAAGAAAATCTGACCATTTCCAAGGGGGACAGCTGAAAACCTACGAATATTCGTGGCGGAATCTAGGAGCGCCAAATGTAATTCTAAAAATAATTTCAGGGTATTCAATACCATTTGTAAAAAGACCTCCATGTATGTATCCCATTCAACAGAGCAATGATAGGAAAATTTGCGACAAAAGACTCGTCCTCGATGTCAACAGAAATAGCAAGTTTGTTAAAATCGGGTGTTGTAGAAAAGTGTACAGCCCGGACGGGGTTTTTGTCCAGAATTTTTCTAATTCCGAAAAGCAACGGAAAAGTGAGGCAAATTTTCGATCTGCGCAGTTTAAACACTTACCTAAATCCTCGCAAATTCCGTTTGATAAACCAGAACGGGGTACCGAATTTCCTTCAACGGGGCGATTACATGGGGACTTTAGACATTTCGCAGGCATATTTTCATGTCCCAATAAAGCCGAGTCATCGAAGATTCCTGGCATTTTCTTACAGAAACGAGCTGTACCAAATGACTTCGCTTCCGTTCGGTTTGTCCAGCGCCCCATTAGCGTTCTCTCGCGTGAGCAATTGGTTGGCAGGGGTCTTGAGAGCGAGAGGAATAAGGGTCTTAGTCTATCTGGACGATTTTCTCTTAGCTCATCAAGACCCTCAAGTTTTGAAACGTCATCTCGAAGAGACTGTTCAACTGTTTCAAAGTCTAGGTTGGTCGGTGAATTTAGAGAAGTGCAATCTAAAAGCATCCCAGCGGATAGAATTTTTAGGAATAGAGTGGGACACAAGAGAAAACAAGATCAGTCTCCCAGTGAAAAAGATAAATCATTTGTCAAAGGACTTACAAAGGACCATAGAAAGCGGTCGATGGTGTTGGCAGGACGGCACGTCCTTAATAGGCAGACTGGGTTTTGCATCAATCATAGTTCCGTTAGGTCGCCTTTTTACGCGTCGCTTACAGAAAGCAGCGTTGTCGCTTCCCGAAAACATGCCAAGAAAACAATTTCTAATACCCAAAGACGCACTGGAGGATTGTTGGTGGTGGATAGAAAATTTGGGGAAATGCAGAAGTATCTTCAGTCCCGAGCCAACGGTTTTCATTACTACGGACGCTTCGGACGACGGTTGGGGAGTGCAGATAGACAACAACCTTTTGTCAGGGAAATGGAGCAAAGATCAAAAGGATTGGCATATAAACCGGAAAGAGTTGTATACTGTGTATCTAGCACTCACAAAGTTCGGAGGAAAACTAAAGAACCGTTCCTTAATGTTGCAATCAGACAACAAAACTGTTGTAGCGTACCTGAGAAATCAGGGCGGTACTCGATCCCGGGTACTTCTGGAAGCCACCAGAAAGCTCCTGGCTTTAGCACATCGTTTACACATACATCTTCTTCCCTTTTACATCCCCGGCCGCTACAACATCATAGCCGACCGCTTGTCAAGACAAACAGACTTACCAGATTGGCATCTCCACGAAACGATCCTACAAAGGATATTTCAGAAGTGGGGAACTCCTCAGATAGATCTGTTTGCGAGCCATCATTCAAGAGTCGTTCCTCGTTATGTTTCGATAGATGCGAAGGATCAGGAAGCGGAATTCATCAACGCGTTCAGCAGGATATGGCATTGGCAACTGGCATGGGTCTTTCCTCCTCCTCCGTTGATTCCCAAGGTGTTACAGCACTTGAATATGGCAACCGTATATTACCTGCTGGTTGTCCCGAGGTGGGAAAACGTATTTTGGAGGGGAGACTTGAAACACAGAGCTGTGGATGCACCCCTTCCAATCGACGACTTGAAACACAATCTGGTGGATTTGAGCACCAACCTTCCACCTCCGAAAGTAGACCTTCTAAATTTAGAGGTCTGGAAGGTACGGGGTGGGGTCCGCTGATGTCAAAATTAAATTCTGATGATATTGAGTTAGTTCAATCAGCTTGGCGTGAATCTACGTGGAAGACGTACGGATCGGCATGGAAGTCATGGGTCGAGTGGTGTAAACAGTGTGGGGTGAAATCCAATAGTCCTCGACCACATGAGGTGGCATCCTATTTAGGATTTTTGTTCAGGGTTAAAAGGTTAGCTTATCCAACTATTTTAGTGCACAAATCAGTAGTTGTGTCAT
This sequence comes from Agriphila geniculea, assembly GCA_943789525.1. Taxonomy (NCBI): domain Eukaryota; kingdom Metazoa; phylum Arthropoda; class Insecta; order Lepidoptera; family Crambidae; genus Agriphila; species Agriphila geniculea. Next base: position 18,716,759 of record OX038874.1, read on the forward strand.
TAGCCGATCCGCAAGGAGAGAACAAGATAGGTGGACACCCTCTTATTACATCGATTTTGAAAGCAATTAGTCTAAGAAAACAGAGGTCGGTTAATAAGGTGCCAAAGATCTGGAACGTAGAAGATTTACTTACATGGCTGAAGACCCATCCTCCTGATAAGCAAAGTATCTTCCAGGTGTCGCGTTATGTGGCAATTTTATTGTTACTAGCGTCTGGTCGTAGAATTCATGATCTGACTCTCTTAAATATTGATCCAGATCATTGCACGGTAGATGACAAGTCTATAACTCTTTGGCCGTCATTCGGCTCTAAAACTGATAGTGTAAAACATCGTCAATCCGGGTGGTTGCTGCTTAGCTCAGCAGACGAGTCAGTTGATTTAGTGTTGCGGGTGAATGAAACACTTGATTGATATATCATCCCACAGAAGGAAGTCTCGCGACGATTTGTTTAGTTTGTTTATAACTACTCGTGGTATAGTTAAACCAGCATCTAGATCTATTATAGCAGGGTGGCTGAAGGAGCCATTCGAGGATTTGGGTATTAGTGACGGGCCAGGCTCAATCAGATCAGCAGTTGCCTCGTATGATTTTAATCAGAATGTCCCTCTTGATACTATTTTACAGCGTGGAAACTGGCGTGGCCAAAATAATTTTTTTAAACACTATTGTAAGACTGTTGAAAAGCCTCGTACGTTAAACAATAATGTATTATCTACTTCCTTTCAGGCGATTTAAAACTATTAATTATAGTAGGTTAAGATGATAACCTAGTCTCATAAAAGATAATGTTCACTTGTCTTGTGATTGTGATTGATATTATTAGTAGTAAATTGAAATGATCTCATAAGAGTTTGATTCTTAAGTTTTGTTATTGATAATTGTAAGCAAAATATTATTCTTTCTTATGTTACTCGTTATTCCTTAGTTGCTATGGAGGCATAGTTTTTTTATGTTATTGATTGTTTTTATTTGCGAAGATTGCTAATAAGTATTGAAACTGGAGGCAGTGGGTCCAGTAAATAATTTAATAAAAATAAATATTAGAGTGGAGTTTGATTCGTCTTGTTTTATTTGAAAGTACCTAAATGAATTAGGGTTTTGAGTCAGTGATGGATCGAGTTGAGCCAAAGTATTGTCAACTCATAGGTGCTACATCTGAAATCTGAAACTAGTCACAGTACGCTGCTCGTGCCGGCAGATTATAAACATTTCTCCGAAAGGTCAAGCCGAAGGCACAGAACTAAAATAAAACAGTTTTCCACCCCGAAGGGAAGAAAACAGTTATTTTAGGTCTTGCCGAGGCTTGACCTGAGCAAGGCCTTGCCGTCACCTAAGGCCTGCATTAGGCTTTTTAACGGCCTAATGTGGAGAGGTACTGAGGAGCCGCGGCTCGCGCTCGCGCCGCGCCGCCTGCCGACACACCCCCCGCGCGGGGGGACACCCCTCCCGCGCGTGCTGTCTTACTCTCGCAGACTAATCTCGCTCGGTAAGTTGACATGTGCATGAAAGAATAGATAGTTAATCTCCGAAAGGTCAAGCCTCGGCAAGACCTAAAATAACTGTTTTCTTCCCTTCGGGGTGGAAAACTGTTTTATAAAAGTAATTTATACTTGGAGAAAATTTAAACTGATAAATAATATGGAATTGAAATATTTTGAGATGCAGCCGTTTAAGGCCCTCCGCTGCGTTGAGCGGGATCCCGGCGCGTGTACGCGGTGCGGGAGCCCGTCGCGGGGGCCCACGCCGTTCTCAGTCGCGGACAAATAGCCCGTCGTGGGGACCCGCGCCTTGCTCCGTCGCGTGACCCGCGAGGCGGGCGCTCCGCCACACGCAGCGCTGCTCTATGAATATACAGGAAACAGCACCCGGAGCGGACGCCCGCGCCGGGATCCCGCTCAAGGCAGCGGAGGGCCTTAGCTGAACCTGACTGCTTACACCTGATGATGATAATAGTGAAAATGATGATTGAGGTGATGATGTTGTTTAAAATAATGATGACGAGATTGATAATGATAATTATGAACACTCACTTGTCATTGAACTTGACAGAGGAGTCGCTCTGCGGGTCGTACTGGAACCGCATCAGGTGTAAGTGCAGCACGGGCGGGAACACATCGAATCGAACTCCTTTCTCCGCCTCTTGGAGGCCGTGCTCGCCCGCGTCGTACTTGTTCTCACCATCCAGTAGCTCAATACTGATGTAGTCTTTGAACGACTCGTAGACTGAAAGAGGTTGGATGTCTAAGAAACTATTTTAACTCGTCAACGCCCCGAAAACAAGACGCAATAGAATTTCTATTATTGTCCGGATGCCGGCGACCGCTCGGGCGTTGCTGAATTAATGAGGTCTTTGACAGTTCCCTCGTCAGGTGGTAGATTTAAAGTAACGGACAATCCATAAGAGTTATGGTTTGATAATCAATCTTTATTGAAATAACCTCCTCCTTACTTTGAAGTCGGATAGAAAGAGAAAATTACTTATTGCCATAATTCTTATTCATTGCGAGAATTTCGTTGCTTGGCCAGACAACCTATTTCTTCCACTTGTACGTGAGATCATATTTTAGAATGCATCAATAAAAAATAGAAGGATAGACAGAGTTATACTGTTTGACCTGTAACGAATTACGCCTATTTGCTAAAGTTTATTTACGTATAAGTATGCGTTTTTAACCGACTTCAAAAAAAGGAGGAGGTTCTCAAGTCGTCGGTATTTTTTTTTTATGTATGTTTTACCTAACTTCGTCAGTTGTTAACCGATTTATACAATTCTTTTTTTATCTTAAAGAACATAGTTTGTGTGTGGTCCCATAAAAAAATTACAGAAATCTGGCTGGTAGTTTTTTTATAATCCTGAAAAATGTCAATTATTTAGCTTGCCATCACACGTGTTTTTACGGATTTTCGAACATAACATCTTTGTTTATGTACCGATTTAGATGACTCTTTTTTTGTTTGAAAGGGTATACTTCAAGAGTGGTCACATTTTAATTTCATCGGTATTGGACTTTGAACTTCGAAGATACACAAGGGAACTCCTCAAATTCAAATAGTATATGTAAAGTGATTTGGATTTTGGTAGGTTTATGACAATCCAAAACAAACCAAACCATGGTCTGCAATGCAAGGTTCTGGACTAGACTTGGACAACGAAGACACAATGGAACTCCTCAAAAACAAACAGCGTAAATTGGGAATTTGAGTTGTGGGCATTTTACCATTGAAAATATTTTATAAAGTTAAAAAATATTTACATGCTTACATACCTGCCACTAAAAAGTTGAAAATAAAAAACTTTTTTAACAATAAAGAAAAACTTCCTTCAAAAAATCTGAAACAAAAACAGCTTCAAAATTAAATACCTCTCAAAAAGCGAGAAATAATATTCAAATCATTAGTTACGCATAACATTATTAATAAAACACGTCTAATGAAGTCGGGTGGGGCTTTCAGAAATATAAAAAAAAATAATTCTCTTCCAGCCCCACCCGACTTCAATAGACGTGTTTTATTAATAATGTTATGCGTAACTAATGATTTGAATATTATTTCTCGCTTTTTTAGAGGTATTTAATTTTGAAGCTGTTTTTGTTTCAGGTTTTTTGAAGAAGGTTTTTCTTTTTTGTTAAAAAAGTTTTTGTTTCTACGTTACCGATTTTACTGTCGACAAAATATTTCTGGAAGATGAATAAATCACATAAAAAGCTACATGAAACATTACTTTCCTGTTCATTACTTTCTATCAAGAAAACCACCTATACGGAACTAATAAAAGTTAGAACATAAACTAGTTTAGCGGCCTATGGCAACTATCGGCCAAGTTAACGTGATTAATTAACTTACCGGTAGGTACTTCTTCGTAACTTAGTTACGACCAACGAAGTCCGCTAATTCTTTCTTAATAAAGACTCATGTCGGCAAAGTCTTTATTAAGCTTTATTTTTTTCTTGTTAGTGGCGGTACACCCAAAATCTCATACGCTAATAGCCTAAATGTTATTCGCGTATTAAATTTTTGGCGTTGGAAATGAATGCGCAATATTTTTTGGACATTTTCCCAATATATCTAATCTCACACGAATGAATTTTGATTTTCTTATATCCATCAATTACTTTTCGCCTGTAGCACACCTCCGCCGCGATACCGTACCAGCGGCACCTCGGTAGTTCCGCCATACTTCCGCTATCAGTTGTCTTCTATCAACGAGTTATATGAGGATCACATCTACGTAGCGGTTTCGCGTTATTGCTTTCGCGTGTGCCAACGGTCGGAGCCGATCGAGCGGAATCGCGCGTGAAAAATCTATGGATCGGCTGTTCGCATTTGTTTCGCACTTCGAACTCATGGCGGAACCTACTGCGGTGTTCCGCGGGCGGAGGTGTGCTACAGGCGTCAAAGTGCTGTGTTTCTTATCAGTTTACATTATTTTTGTGTTAGCGACAAGGAGCTACAGTAGGATTGGCTTAAAAAAATGTTTTTAGCAAAGATGATTTTAAGGTAGCACTAAGTAGCAAGACTTACTGTTGTTCATTCCTTTGACAGTGAGTTGTATGTCGAGGAATGTTTCCGAACGCGTGCTGGTACAGTTAACGTTCTTGCACTTGACAAACGACGTCATTTTGCCCTCGAACAACTTCGGAACCGTGCCTTCCACCACTGTACCCTTCATTTTGTTCTCTAGCTTGTCTAGAAGTACCTGATTGGTAGGACAACTATAGTTTTGGTAAGGTCATGCTTTTTGAAAAATAGTTTCGCTGAAAATCAAGAGACTAGAAGAATATCCGCTTCCTTTACTGTTTGAACGGAATTTTGTGAGTCATTTTGGCAACGTGACTTTTCCGATGTAAAAAAGCCTGCTGAATTCGGTTCTGAATGTTGCCAAGCCGAATTTTGGCTCCCCTCCCCCGCTTTTCCCCCTTTTTTCTTCGAAATACGTCCCTAACCGCGGTTTTTACGATTTTAAACAAAAAGTATTGCAGTGAGAAAAAAAATGTCAGGGACAAAAATTATCTCTATAAAATTTTCTATAACATGGTATATAAACTTTTTTAGTAGAGTTTATGGTTTGTTACTCTTTTAATCTTTTTTATATAGCACATAGGTACGATGATATACAATATACTTACTCTTAAAAATTCTTGTACATCATGCTGCATAAAAGAGTCCAGCGTCTCCCAGCCAAAGCTCTTAGTCAATTTTTTGGTTGCAACCGGTTTTTCCAAAAATTGTAAGTCATAGAAAACGCGCTGAAGTGCGAAGGAAACAGATCGAGAACTATCGTCGCCTACTGTTGGAATCTTGTACACTGCCTTGCGTAGAACGTTGGTGAAAAAAAGTGTTTGCAGTAAAGAGTTCATGTAACATGTCGCGCCCTGGTTCTTCAATCCTGTAAAGAAACAAAATGAAAGACATTTTCGTATAAGAAAAGTGAAATCTTATAAGAAAACATATTTTATTGAATCTGATCGCATCTGATGTACACCAGTTAAAAATAAATAAGGCTACCGTTAGCGATGACGAACTATGGCTATTTCTTATTGAAAAAAAAATGTGTTGTCTGTTTGGCTTTAGGAAAAAACTTATTGATTTATTGATTTTATTTAGAATTATTGATCTATTTCGATAAATTGATGATAATATATTTATCTAATAACGGACCAATGGCAACAATAACTATAGGTCTTAAATACATTATCTTACCTATATATCCAGTATGTTTTTTGGAGTCCCATGAAATCCCGTGGGGTGCCTCGGCCATGACGTGTGCTTCGACTATGATCGAATCATCCTTCACAAACCCATTATTAGGATCCATCAGGTCAGTCCAAGATATGAAATTTGCGAATCCCCAGTCATCCTCTTTACTGCAAATTTATTTGAATGAATCACTCCCTATTCTCCCTTATGGAAGGCCTATATTCCAGCAGTGAATGAATGAATCAACGCCAACGTGTTAAAAAGCTAATGTAAATCCTTCGATCAAGAATACCCTAGAAGTCCGGCCAGTCTCAAAAATTACACTTCAAATAGCGTCCCACCCACTTACAAACTGGGCACTTAATTTGCACAAATTAATTGATAGAAGATGTGTTTTTGTACAAAATAAGTGATATAAAATGTGAGTTTGTACAAAATAAGACGTCATTATGTACAAAATAAGCGCCAAGATTGTAAGTGGGACGCTATTAAAGGTGCGTAAAATTTTTGCGTACTGTTTTAGTTCGTGAAGCGTTATCTAGGATATTTCTGATCGAAGTGTAAGTCCAAGAACAAAAAATACACTTGTGTGATATGACAATATAACATTTTATCATAACAGACTATTATAGTTTCCTGGGTGATGTAGGCCCCTTAAACTAGCTGCCATTGCTGCTGCTCATTTTCGGTCTACGGAACATAACAATGACAATTAACAAAAACTAGTTTGGACCTAATAGTCATTACAATTTCAACTTCATTGCAATGAAATAAATGTCAACATCATTTCTAAGAAAAGCAATAACACCATTCTTTATCTTGTTTATAATCGACAACAATTTACTGTAAGTTTTAGCTACGGAATAACCAAAAGTAAAAATATTTTACATTGAAATTGTCATCGTCAGCTTATACTATATAAAATACCAACCTGTGATACATATGATTTAGTTTTCTAATTAAAGGGGTTCCGTCTGGCTTGTGAGATAGAAGTTTCAGCTCTCCAAGACCATAGCAAGACCACCCAGGGGTATCATAGTCAGCGTTGCACTGTAAGAACATCCCCAACGCCTTCTGTTGTTGCCGGTCCGGTGTGGCGGTGTGCCGGATTAGTATGAGGATCTTCCATGGCAGGCATCGGACGAAGCAAGGAGGTGATAGCACCTGCTCCTTCAACTGGCTTATGTTCTGGACTGTATATCTGAACGTGGCCTCGGAGCGAGCGGCGTCAACCTCTTCGTTAGCGATATCCTGGTGAAGCAATTTATTTATCATTTTATTATTTACTGGTAAAACTTGTCTCTAGTAAAGATAAAGATAAAAAAGAAAAAGAAAAATAAAGAAACATTTATTGGCCTCAAAAAACACGAACATAGATGAATGAAAAGAAAAAATTATATAACAAGAAAGAGATTACTAAAATTATATGGTACTTAAGGTTTTCGGGTGAGGCCAAAGAGTAGCTGGCTCAGCTGTGCTTTTGCGGCATTGCGCAGAATGCCGCAGAAGCGGTGGTTTTCAGACACTCAATCAGACTCTAGTCTGGATGTGCTCAGTGTTATTCCGATCTCGAACCAATGAGATTCCAAGAAACGGGATAAATTGAATAGTTTTTACTTTCATTGACTACTTAAAATAAGTAACTAATAAAACTTTAAAAAAAATCAGTACCTACCTACACATAACACTAATACCACTTTTGTTATTCACTCTGCAGTCAATGACTTTTTGTACAAACTGGTACAGATAACCAAGCCCGTGGGATGAGGGATATTAATAAAACTCATACCACTTATGACGGAGACAATATATTATATAAACAATGAAGTATAGGTATGTTTAGACAACAATCTCATCATCGAAAGCTAGGAGGCTTCAGCGACATCTATTTGGAACTTATGTAAATGCAACATGCCGCCCACCAAGGACGTGTCCTTAACATACAGCCGCCCACCATTGCAGTACACCTTACACTACTATTACATAAACACAATATCATACGTGTAAAAGCATAAACATTTAGTTACTTAACTAACAAACAAAATAGTCTTATCATTTAAGGAGAATACACATTAAAACACAACAAAAAGGAAAACAAATCACCTTATAGCTTCATTTACAGGCAAAAGACATAACTTTGAAGTTGGACGTTTAATCACAGAATCCTTGCATCGAACTGATACTACACGTGTAACATTGTCCTTACCAGGGTGCAAATCTTCGATTCTACCGTATAGCCATTTAGCAGGGGGCAAATTGTCCTCCCTAATGAGAACAACATCACCGATTTTAAATTCTCGACTACTAACGGACCACTTACGTCTTTGAAAAAAGTTTGTCAGGTATTCTGAAGACCAACGTCGCCAAAAGCTCTGAACCATCCTCTGCGTCAATTGCCAACGCCGTAAGGTACCAATATTCGCATGTTGTTCATAATTATAATCAGGTGCTAGCACTAACGGCTCACCCACAAGAAAATGTCCTGGAGTGAGTGGCGCAACATCTCCTGGGTCGGAACTAGATTGTGACAAAGGCCTCGAATTGAGGCAAGCCTCTATCTGTGAAAGAACCGTAGAAAGCTCCTCATAGGTAAGTGTAGAATTGCCAATCACCCTCTTTAGGTGGTGTTTTACACTCTTTACACCCGCCTCCCACAACCCACCAAAATTGGGTGCATGAGGGGGAATAAAATGCCACTCGGTGTGATTACTGGCTAAAGCACGTGCGATCTCGACTACGACTTGAGACTTTTCGTTATGGAGTAAACGTTTCAATTCACGAGAAGCACCAACAAAATTGGTGCCGTTATCGCTCCAGACATGACTGCAATGACCACGTCGGGCGACAAATCGTTTAAAGGCAGCTAGAAATCCTTCAGAAGTTAAATCTGAAACTGCTTCGATATGAACCGCTCGTGTTGACATACATATAAACAAACAAATATACCCCTTGTACGATTTATGTCCACGACCCTTAGATACCCGTATGTTTATGGGACCCGCAAAGTCAACGCCAGAGTTTAAAAACACCTTGCTGGGAGTAACTCTACAAGATGGCAGCTCTCCCATCAGAGGATTTCGGGTCACACCTGCATAACGAATACAATAAATGCAATTGTGGATGTGCGACCTAATTAATGTCTTAGCTCTTATAATCCAGTATCTTGTTTGCAACGAACGAAGCATCAATTGTTGTCCTCCATGAAATGTTTTCTCGTGAGCATCAGCAACTAACAACTGAGCTAATTTAGAATCGTGAGGAACCACTATTGGATGCTTACTTTCGTATGATAATTCAGAATTTCGAATTCTACCACCCACTCGTATGATTCCATCATCATCAAGAAAGGGCGATAGTGAAATTAAAGAACTATTTTTATTAACCTGCTCTTTTGAACGAAGAGATTTAATTTCTTCGCGAAACCATACAGTTTGACATCTTTTGATGCATATTTTTAAAGCTTCCTTGAGCTCTGATACAGAAAGGTATGGAAGAATTGGGGTGTTAGATTCACGGTAAGCTTTTATCACAAGAAATCTCCTACAAAATGCCAAAACTCTTATCAATTTTCTTAGAGAAGAATATTTATCCCACAGCCATCCATCTTCACTTTCGCTTGCTATTGCTGTGGCATGAGCCTTTATCGTCCTTTCTTCCTCGTGTTTCTGGTTGGAGCTTGGACGTGAGTAAACTATGGAATCATTGCGTAACCATGCCGGTCCTTGTAGCCACAGAGCACTTTGTAAGAGCTCGGACGGCGTCACCCCCCGGGAAGCGACATCCGCAGGATTGTCCTTCGACTGCACATGCGACCATTGATTGCCGTCCAACATGCTGAGAATTTCAGAAGTGCGATTGGCCACAAACGTTTTCCACCGACTTGGATGGTCGCTCAGCCAAGACAAAACCACTGCAGAGTCTGTCCACGCGTGCAAATGTGATTTCGGCACTCCTAACACCTCCGATATTTCCGTCAACAGATGGCTAACAAGGAGCGCACCACATAACTCCAACCGAGGAATAGAAATTTGCTTAATCGGAGCTACTCTCGACTTGGCAGTTATGAGACAAGTTTGGACTTTACCCGATGAATTGACCACACGAATATATACAACAGCTGCATATGCAACGTTGGAGGCGTCACTAAAACCGTGCAACTCCACCATGACGTCATCAACTGCCGTATTTAGCCACCTAGGTATGTGAAAATCATTTAATTTCTCTAGTTCACTTCGATAGCATTTCCACTGTTTCAGAAGTTCGGGTGGCAGTTCTTCGTCCCATCCAATGCCAGCTATCCACAACCTTTGAATGAAGACTTTAGCGGTAATTATACATGGTGTTATCCAGCCTAGTGGATCAAATAATCTAGATATTTCGGATATAACAGTTCTTTTTGTTTCAGGTGCGGAAGTCGACGACGGTGACGGCAGCTTCACCGAGTAGTCAAATTGATCCGTAGTTCGGTTCCAGGTAAGTCCTAAAACTTTTGTTATTTTATCCAGTTTTATTTCTTTATTTCTTCCAGCATCTTCCTCAAACACTTCCAATAGCTTGTCTGAGTTGCTAGTCCATTTTTGCAACTTAAAACCTCCTTTTTCTAGTAGCTCATTTAACTGCTTATAAACTTCCATAGCTTCTTCTTCCGTTTGACAGCCAGTCATGGCGTCATCCATATAGAACGCTTCCTTTACTCTATGAGCAACCAAAGGATAGTTTTCACCTTCATCACATGCTACCTGTTGCAATGCTTTGACTGCCAAGTACGGAGCACTGGAGGTTCCAAAGGTTACCGTCAAGAGCCGATAATCTTGAATTTCATCATGTGGACTTTCCCTCCAAACTATCCTTTGAAAATCCACATCCTCCTCAGTAACTTTTACTTGTCTGTACATTTTGACAATGTCAGCGGCCATGCAAATAGGATGAAAACGCCATTTCAACACAATGTGTCGCAAATCTGCTTGCAATTTGGGTCCTACCATCAAGGTATCATTCAAAGACACTCCATTTTGACCTTTGCACGATGCGTCAAATACTACCCTTAATTTGGTAGTGATTCTGTCTTCCTTGATAACCGCATGGTGCGGCAGATAAACGGCATGCGGGTTTTCTCTATCTTTTTTATCTGTTATTTTTTCCATGTGCCCGAGACTCAAATATTCATTGATCACGTCAGAGTACCTTTTTTTTGTTTCAGGATTTGCAGCAAACTTCCTCTCAAGACCTTGAAGTCTTTTAATGGCTATACCTTTCGAATTTCCATATTTACATGGAGGATCAACATATCGAAATGGAAGCCTCACAACGTATCTACCAGTATCATCTCGCCGTGTAGTAGCAGCAAAAAACTCCTCACACGCTTGTTCTTCTTGAGTCAGTCTCTTCTTAACCGAGTACGGCTCTGGCTCAAGTTCCCACAATCTTTTGAGTAAATCATTTTCGTCCACTTTTGCATGCATACTGATAATTACGTTATGGCAGCTTAGCTTCGTTTCTACTTCGCCAGAAATAATCCATCCGAGGTAAGTATCTTGTGCAATTGGAGTACCCTGCGGACCCTTGATTAGACCTTCCTTCAGAATATGACAGTAGATGTCAGCTCCTAGCAAAATGTCTATTTTGTTAGGGGAATTGAAGTGCGGATCTGCTAAATTGATATTACCTATTTCAGGCCAATCTACTAATGTAAATTTTCTTTCAGGCAACACAGAAGTCAGTGTGCCCAGTACATGGGCTTTAACTTGAATAATGAATGAGGAGTCGCAAAGTGACTGAATATTAAGCATTACCGTGTATCTAGAGGTAAGGCCACCTTGCCCCCCACCTAGGCCAGATATGGCACTAGTAGTTGCAATTTTTTGAAGACGCAGCAGTTGTACTGCAGCTTCTGAAATAAAGGAAGCTTGAGAGCCTTGGTCAAGAAGTGCTCTCAAAACTTGCGACGACCCATCTTTTGACTCAACCCTTATAAGGGCTGTGGCTAACAACACTTGGCGGTTAGCTGTACCTTTCGAAAAATGGGCGGCAATATTTTCAACGGTCTCGGTCCCTGACACAGCTGATTCAGTTTCCGTATTTCCAGTTGCAGCTGTAGCTGCTAGGACTGTGTCAGTTTGGGTCTTGGGATGCAATAAGGTATGGTGCTTTCGTTTACATATACGGCATTTGCTGAAAACGCGACAAACTTTGTTTGAGTGATTGTATCCGAGGCAGTTGAAACAAAGCCCTAAAGTATGGACAATGCTACGACGTTGGTCAACATCCTCTTTTGCAAACTTTTTGCAATTATACAATTTGTGTTCTTCTGAACAGTGTGGGCAAGTAATAGGTGTAGTAGTATGCAAAACTTTTGGGTTAGAAATATTGACAGATGCACCCTTCGGTTTATTTTTTGGTTCAACAAATTCTAAAGCGCGGAAACGAGTACTTAAAAATTCTTTAAACTGATCAAATGAAGGCAAATCATCAGAACTGTTACTAACCTGCAATTCCCATTGCTTCCTTGACTCAACGTCCAACTTCAAGCTTACTACGTATATTATAATGACGTCCCAAGAACTGACGTCGATGCCAAGATTAGATAATTCATGTAAACAGTCAGTTGAAGTATCCAGAAGTTCCTTAAGAGCACTAGAAGATTCAAACACTATGTTACGCTGACTAAATAAACGCTTTAGAATACAATTTGAAATGAACTTTTTATTATTATACCTATCTTTTAACATATTCCAACATTTGTCGTAATTGTTCTTTGTGATCGCTAAATGTCTTATCAGTTGTTCCGCTTCACCGGACAACTGGGTCTTGAGGTAATGAAGTTTTTGAACCTCATCAAGTGTCTCATTGTCATGAACGAGCGATACAAATAAATCACGAAATGATGACCAGTCAAGATATTCCCCGCTGAACGTCGGTAACCTGATCTTGGGCAATTTCAAAATCGATTCTTTTCTAGCACCGGAACCACCAGCAGAGACATTGCGATCTGGTTCCTTCCTTTCAGAAACAACTTTGGGTAATGCATTCCGCAGCTCCACTTTATAACTCAAAAAGGTGTCCAACACATCTTCAAAGAATCCCTTCTTCATGTAATCTGTTGCATCTAGCGCTTCTGACGTGTAGCTACTGATTAAGTTTTCATGTTTATCCACAAAGTTAGCATATTGTTTTTCCAGTATTTCTAATCTTGCGGTTACATAGTTAGCCGTTATACGGTCTTTGGGTGACTTTTTAAAGTTGATAAACCCTTTTTCTATTTGTGACTTCAAGTCATTTAAAACTCGCAAACTCGCATCCATCGCGTTTTCAACAAGAAAAATTATGTTTTCAATTTAAAATTGCAATAAGAAAATTCAATTTGCCTTTTTAATTCTTTTATTTTCTTGACAGTGGCTGACAATTCTAAATTTACTCTCGTTGGTGACTGATGTCAATGAGAATCATAGAGGAAACTTTATGGTGAAAATTGTCGGAATTTTTCTAAGTGTTTGAGTCAAGAACCTTATATTCATATTCTATGACACTGGACATTCTACTACTGAAGGATGGTTGGGGATGAGGTCATTCACCTTTGCAGATATCTTTTATCCCTCTCACACTGTGACTGGAATTGCCATGCTAAGTACAAAATATCCCAATCCATAGTCAATTTACCCAGGTCATGTACAAAAATTAATTAGATTTTCTAAATAAATGTAAATATCGGCACACTTTAAATTAGTTACATGATGTAAAAATTTATTAGTACATGCCAAAGTAATTATTTAGAGGACAGATGAGTCCATTTTGTTATTACAATATTTTACGTTTAACAGTAATTTCTCCATATTTCATAAGTTACCAAATAAAAATAAGGTGGCATCACTGACGGAATTGTCTTTGATTTGACATGTCACTAATGTCAATGATTTTCCACCGCATCTCACGTTTATGTACAAAAATATAAAATTATTTAAATAAAATTCGCGTTACAAAGCATGTGTTGCATTGTGCAAAATTGCAAAAGTGTTTCAAAACCAAATTCTAACATTATATTTCACAAGTAAGTGTTTTTTTAAGTATTTTCAGCATTCAATTTTTCCTTCTCAGAAATCTGAATTTTAGCAGATTTCAAAGATTGTTTCCGATCTAATTCGGAAATATTATAGAAGTTAATTATAATTCCACCTTAATTACGTATTTTTTATTTCAATATAATAAATATAATATGTATAAATCTGTATTCATTTTCGACACATAAGAAGCTTTAGAAATATTATCTGCATATCGCAGGGTGACCATAATCACAGCAGAACTTTTGAATAAGAAAGAAAGATTTGGATGAAAAATTTATCCTACCTAACATTACATTTTATGTTTTTATGCCACATTTAACTTTGAGAGCGGAATTTTTTTGTATTCTTAACAGAGAGAAAAAATGTAATGTAAACTAAAATATTATCTTACGGAGTTGAGTTAAACAATTTAGATCAGTTTCAGCTAAGAATCGGACCTACCTAACTTACTACCTTACTACTATACTAGTTATTATGGTCTTTGACACCCATTGTTTATTCGTAGTAACAAAATAAAAATTAATCTTATTTTATTTTTCAGATTCCGAAACGATGAGGAAAAGAAACAATTATAGTATATCCCAATTACCATTAGAGGGAAATTATTTTCAACGGCCAAAATAATGCAGTTTTGACATTTTATATTGCAACTTTTTTTAATACAATGACTAATAATGAGACTTAATTTTCTTTTTCACACAACCGAAAATTCTAAAACTTTTTTCTATTACTAAGGGCGCTTATTCCTGCCTATAAAAATATTCAGCCAATTTGTTGTTTTGGACATTCCTCATTGTACAAAATAAAAATACACGTGACTTTAGGGTGGAAGGGCAGGTGTGTATACTGCCCGGCATATATATTGGCAAGAGAAAGAAAGGGACAAAAGATGCGCAGTAGCCATAAACACTAAGTTTATGGCTACTGCGCATCTTTTGTCTCTTTCATTTTCTTGCCAATATATATGCCGGCATCTGTACCTAAGTCTTAAACCTCACCACGTATCTCCATGTTTTGACTTTTAACCAGCCGGACCGTACAGGACCAAGGGGTCAAGTTTGCTATTATCGTGACTAACGTCGTAATCGTGTTTCAATGGTGTTTGGATGGTAATGCTTTTTGACACAATTCTTGTTATCGTAAACCCAAAATTGAAACACATTATTTTCCTAAAAATCCAAACCCGTTAGACACTGTGTCTCAGTTTTGGGTTTAAGAATCAAGAACTGTGTTAAAAAGCATTACCGTTCAAACACCATTGAAACACGATTATATGATGTTAACAATAGCAGACTTGACCCCCAGTGTGACCACCATTCCAAAACAGTATCGTCCATCCGGAGAGGAGCCAACCGAAAATAATCATTAAGTAAATATTTTGTGTTGCGCGCCGCCGCTGGCCAAAAGGGTGGTTTGAATGAATATATAGAAAGGTTATAATATGGTTGGTCAAGAGTAGTAATAATCCTATAAATGCAGTAATATTCTAAATGCGAATGTTTGTACGTTTAGAGATACCCAAACATACAAACTTTGGCACTAACTAACATCTAAACTATTCTAAACATTCAAATGTTTAGAATCTAAACACTTTTGAATGTTTGGATTGGTCGTCCAAAAAACTTACGCCGTAGGCATAAGTTGATAGTCTGTAGTAAGTACCTATTTGTAGTGACTGTCCTACGAATGGACAACATTGTTGTCACCCTAATGAAAGAGATGGAAAATATCGTTGACGTCATTCAAGGTTATTTTTTCGTTCTTCAAGCCCCAAAAGGTGACGCAATGTCCAGAGTCATATATAAGGTTCTTGGTTTGAGTGGATCTGTCAACCGCTCTGAAAACCGGCATGGATTCCCCGTCTCAACCAATTCCGACGAACTATTCTAAGTCCTAAATTCTCATGAAAATTTTACAAGTCCACAAATTTACTTTAACTTCAAACTTTTCGCTACACTTCCGAGTTACTAAGACACTGAATCACAGGATTGTACTTACAGTTTCTTTGGCACTTTTTACCCGTTTGCACTTCTTGACATCACTGTACTGTGGCACCGATGACACTTCACCACTTTGCTTTTTTATACTACTACACTTTAAACTATTTTATTCTGTGCGTTTTCGTCAAAAACCGCCATCGGCTCGTTAGGACCCTGTACAAACTGGTACAGATAACCAAGCCCGTGGGATGAGGGATATTAATAAAACTCATACCACTTATGACGGAGACAATATATTATATAAACAATGAAGTATAGGTATGTTTAGACAACAATCTCATCATCGAAAGCTAGGAGGCTTCAGCGACATCTATTTGGAACTTATGTAAATGCAACACTTTTAATACTAAAAAGCTTTCAGTCATTAGTTGCCTAATTAGTGTTTATTCGATTTAGTCACCCACTATTCAAATGGCCTTCTGCCCAAATGAGAATTTGATCTCATATGAATATTCATACCGTCAGGCCATATGGCCTAATGCTAACAATCAACTTTGGGCTTTGCTAACGTATGAAATGTTCAATGCTCTTTAGCGTTTTCGGTAAAATACTGAACATGTGATATTACATACGTAAAATAGTACACCAATGAGTTTATTGAAAAAAATATCTCAATTTTACCAAAGCAAGTAGACGCTTTTATGATGATTCTTAGAACTGTAACAAAATTAATTAAGGCGAGGCCAGCTCACGATCTGATTAAAATATTGATTTTTGAGCTTCCAATGTGAAGAATTTATAAAGAATACCTCACAAAAATTACTGTAGACTCAAAAAGAAACAAAGAAACAGAATATTGATAAATGGCTTGGTAACTCTGTGAAAAATCCTGAAGTACACCATAAAAACTTTATAAAAATAAATTCCAATCGATTTCGTAATTTTCCACGACAGTGATATGATTTTTATGCAAAAGGGATAGTTTTTTTATTAATCTAACGCAATAACCGAGTAGATTATTAATAAACGATCCAGTATTGCAGAAATCAATAAAAATGTACTAAATTTCGTCAAATTTCTGGAGAAGAGACAATTAAAGTTATGCAAATAACCATATTCTAAAGAGATAGTGATAGATTTCGTGAACTGCCTTGCCTCCTAAAAATGCTAGAAAAGCATCAAACTTTTATTGTTTTTAAACACGAAGCTTGAGATAAAGGAGAAAGTTCATACTTTATTCAAGATTTTCCCATAGTTTATGAGCACTGTTTAAATATACTCCGTCAATATTTTATGTTATCATAAAAACTAACCGGGTTAGTTGCTGGTGCAGTGACTGTGGCATTGTCTTCGTTGCTTGCTTCTATCATTTTCCAGCAGCAACATAAAACTAAAGAAAATACTTAGGTACTCAGAAGACGTTAAAATTCCATCTCATTCGATTAGCAAAACATTAACAAAATTATTAGCATATAAACCACTAAAAACAACAGAAGTTTTATGAATAACTAAGGTTGAGAAAGAAAATATAACAATATTACCTTATTTCAAAATATAATACATAAAAACATTATTGTAGTTATCAAAATATAAAACCAACAAAACTAATTTTGTGTTTTTTAGCCGATGACAGGCGTCACGTTTTGATTTTTAAATGTCATATTTGACTGTTCTAAATTTGAAAGAAGTCGAGCGTGTTTCGAGTAGGTTGAGTAGAGTAGTAGCAAAGTAAGCGCTATCGCACACGGGCAACTTTTGTCTCCGCAACTATTTTGTCTCTCACATCAAGTCCACGGGTTTATATGAAAGCGCGCATACGAGCGACGCAACAGCCGGGCGACTTTTCTGTCTGCGGGCCTGGGCGACGCAACTGTTGCCCTCCCTATAGGTTTAAGTGCAAGTGCGCGCACGGCGACAAATAAGTTGCCGGCCCTGTTGACGACCCGCCACACAGTGGGCTGGAATTACGAAACTTGGACTAAGTATTTGAATGCATGTTTTTGAATTCGACGTATTATTATAATACTCAGTTTACAAATTATTTTTACATCCATTACAGATATTATAGTAAAAATAAGAATAATTTAGTCAACTACAACCGATAGTAAATTTATGAAAATGACCCTGATTAGTAAATGGGCATTTGATGGGGCTTCAAATCAATCCAACTATAAACAAAGGCCTACTGGGAATACCACAGAAAAAAAATCACGCCTAGTTTCTCTGAGGTGGTGTGAAATAAAAATATCGCAAAACATCGCAGTAGCTGCAGTGGTAAAATAGACAATAAATTCCTGATAAGGTCAATGCGGGTTATGTGGGAAAGACCATCTAGGGGGCAAGACCAAACAGTCCATCTAAAACCAATTTTTATTACGGGTAATTGTTATACGGGTTTTATAGCATAGTAGCGCAATCTAGTCATTAGTCACATAAACTATTGTTTAATATTAAAATATTTTGTAAACATTTCCATTTACTATGTCGATAGGAAGATGTTTTTTGTATTGATATTTTAATTTTAAAGTACTTAGAACACTATAAAATGTACATAATTACCGCCTGCATAATACTATTACTTTAACAAGACTGCCTAAAAAAGAAAGGTGTATTGTTTTCAGGGTTAATGTATGTTTGTACGTATGTTACTACTTATTCTCAACGTATTACTAGTTATTCTCAAATTAAGTCCTAGTTTCATACAAAAAAATATTTAAAAAATCGTTATGCTGCAAATAATGGGTAAATTGAAAAATTACAAACTGTGAATTTGTGTATTCATGTACTTTTTATTTTTTATTAAATCAACCTAATTTCATATTACTAAAAGTCTATTGAAGCTTGAATTTCACCCACCGTGCGCCATTTGCCGCTTGATTGCCATATTGATGAATGAGGCTAAATTTTACGAAATAGTTGCGTCGCTGTCGCTTCCGTGTGCGCACCTTCCAAATCTCGACAAGGAGACAGCGACAGAGACAAATAAGTTGCTGGGCGACTAAGTTTCCTGTGTGCGATAGCGCTAACTATTATATTATTATACTGTGGTAGGGTAGGTAGTACGTAGACAAGCGGATATGTGCGATGCACGCTTGTGTGATAAAACTGAACTGCGACCAGCTTGCGACACACTACACGACACATCACTCTAGTGCGGCAAGCGATTCTGCGACACAACGCTAGTGCGACAAACGATTGTAAGACTCAAAGGTGAGTGTAGTCACACCAAGACGAGACGTACTCTTTGATTCTCTTATAGCAACGCGGCTTCCGTCCGGAAAAGCCACGTTGCTCGAAGATTGAACTGTTATAAGCTTAGAGCAACACGACTTCCGTCTGAGAAAGTTTTTTTAAACTAGGTAGGTGAAGGTACCTCACTTTTGAATTATAATTTATGCTACAGATTAAAAACTTTTTTATTTGAAAAGAAATATACAATTTTGATTATGGTCTAACGGGGTACGTATTTTAAACCGCTCTCTCAACGTTAAGAGAAGGTGTATCTTGAGATAATACTTGAGATATGCTTGAGATGAAAATTCAAAAATAATTTATTCAGTCTAGGATGTTACAAGCACTTGTGAATGTCATAGAAGCTACGCCATCGGTTTGCAAACCCTAAGCGGGAGACCTTGTAACGAGAACTCGTCAAGGGCTGCTTTTTTCTCCCTGTATAACAGAGTCGTCAACATTGAAAAATGAGCTCCACATTTAAAGTGAGGTCATTTCATCACAATAATTATCAAAGTTTACACACAATGGGTAGGAAGGTTAAAATTAAATATCTACTACATTCGGATAGGTAATTGTGAGAGTAAATAACTTTCAACTAGTTGAGAAATCACTCTGCCTGCTACTCGAACCAAAAAACACTGCGTTAAGATAGGTTATAGGAACAGAATCTCAGGTATGATCTCAAGATAGCTCTCAACGTTGAGTGCGGTTTGTAAATATGAGCCTAAGTGGCAAACATTTTATAATCTAATGAACAAGGTACTGGTTAATTTTGGTGATTAATTTCGTAGAGCAGTTAGTGACTGGCGATATAATTGAGGCCCCTGGGAAGGAAAGGCAGTTAATTGAATCCTTCAGTCATCTCTCAGCAATATTATTTTATCTTCATCCACGAAGGACAGCTTTCAGCGGAATTCCTGGAAAAAATATTAACCCGTCTTTAGTAATTTACAAATTACTTTTTAACTGTGCGTTTTGTGAAAATTAATCGTGGCTGCCAATTTTCCAGTATTAATTTTGGTATAAGTATCTACTTGTAAAAAATTGTTTAAAAAAACAAAAAACCGACTTCAAAAAACCTACCTCTAAAAAGCAAGAAATAATATTCGTAATAATAAAAACACGTCTATTGAAGTCGGGTGGGGCTGGAGTACAAATTCCTTTTTTTTTATTCTAAAAGCCCCACCCGACATCAATAGATGTGTTTTTATTATTACGAATATTATTTCTTGCTTTTTAGAGGTAGGTTTTTTGAAGACGGTTTTTTGTTTTATAAACATTTTTTTTTTTATTTTTAGTTTAGGTACCTTTTGTATTAGGTAGTGTAGGTATATTATTTAGGTAGAAAAATCGGCTTAGCCAAACGTGAGTTAATCGCGGAGAAACATACATACATGCGGGTCAAACTGAGAACCTCCTTTTTTAAGTCGGTTAAAGAACTACACTTAAGATATCCCTTTTCCAACACAAAAATAATTTTAATCTTATTCAGTTCATAAACGAAGAAGTTATACAACTGATCATCGAGGTAGTTCACACAAAATCATACTATTTTCGTGTTTTTTTCAAGATTACTTGAAAAGTATTGAACTAATTTCAAAATGGGACCAACTTGGGAGTTTACCTAATGTAATAACGTTTGAATCATTTCAATCTGTTCAGCCGTCTTCGAGTAATTGGTGTACATACAAAAAACAAAAAAAAAAAAACAAAAAAAAAAACGGCTCGAATTGAGTACCTCCCTCCTTTTGAAGTCGGTAAAAATACCTTCTACCTTTACCGCACAATAGAATATTTGACAATATTACATGTTAACAATAATAAATTGTCTTCTTGGATGGTAGGTCTGTGTACTAATTTAGGCCAGTCGATATTGTTCAATATTATTGTGTGTGTATGTATCGCTTCCTATTGCGTTTTTATATTATTTGAGTTGCATTTTGTAAAGGTATGTTAACCTATCGTTTTCATTTCAAAAGGTTGCAGCCATTAAATCTTTGGCAGCCAGTACCAAAGTTTAGTAAAAAAAAACCGGCCAAGTGCGTATCGGGCCACGCGCAGTAGTAGGATGGCGTAGTTATCTTATACCATACCGTATTGAATACCACTATAATTTTTTGTCTCCAAAAATTACTTTGTTTTTCATAGTGTTTGTATAAATGACAAAGTTATATTTGCGGTTTTGGAAAATGTGACATATCTCTAAAAATTATCACTATATCTTGTTCAAATAAATTTTCGTTGAAATTATTTATGAGTATCTACAGCATAATTTTTTTTAGATTTTTCACTTTGTTATTTTAAATTTTAAAGGGGGTGGACACTCATTTTTCCACTTTGACAGTGTATATCTTTCTTACAAACGAGATAAAATAGTCTTACAAACCTCAATGTTATTTTTAAAGACCTATTTATAGACACCCCGCACGTGTAGGTTTGATGAAAAAAAAATATTTCAGTTTCAGTTCCATGTATGGGGAGCCCCCCCTTAATCTTTTTATTTTTAATTTTATGTAAAAACCTTAGAGCGGTTTACAGAATACATCTACCTACCAAGTTTCAACTGTATAATCTTATTAGTTTCGGAATAAAGTGCCTTTGACATACGGACAGACAGACAGACAGACATGACGAAACTATAAGGGTTCCGTTTTTTGCCATTAGATTACGGAACCCTAATAAAATCTATCTTTTTCAAACATGCATTATGCTTTAGGCAAGATGGTTAAATGCATAGCTGTAACTTTGTTTAACACATGCGAAAATTTTTCTATGTCTATGGTTTAACAAGTTTCGGAAAATCGTGTAAGTAAAGGAAAGAAAGAAAGCCTTGGCAGACAGACGGACGGACTACAAAGTGATTCTATTACCTACAAAACATCAAAAAATATTTGTAACTAAGAATCACATTATTAATATTCTTCTCATTGAAATCTCAAATAATATTCACGTTTTCTCAATACAAAAGCAAATAAAGAAATTATTCAACTAATCCGAATCACATGAGTTTGTAAATATGACTTATGCGAAGATTGAGATAGCTATAGGGTTCAGAATCCTTTGCCAATAATTATAGTCTCTGTTACCAATTCGAAGATAGGTTCGCTCGATAGCCATCAGTTACTTGAGCCTTAAGTACCTATTGTGTTGCGAGTAATTGAAATCTTGATGTAATAAGGTGTGATTAAAGGCATATTATACTGTAAACCATTACCTACCTAAATAATATAATTAATTAAGTATACATAATAATTTTAAATATTTTTTAATTTTTTGACTATAAGTTTTGAACGTTTCAATCAATAATACCAAAAATGACTATAATAAAAATAAAATGCTCACTTTTGCTTTACGTAACTCATTTGAATGACTCTAATTTATAATTTTTTGAACAAAAATTATAATTTTTGTTTTGCATTACAGTACAATTTTGTCAATAATTTTTAATAGGCATACGCATACCTATCAAATAGGTACCTTCCCAAACATGAGATTGAATTTCCACGATACTATTGTGTTTGTGACAATCGAACGATTCAATCAGTAGACTAGTGATATCAATCGAAATAATATGAGGGGCGAAGAGAAATGGTAACTAAACACAATAATAGGCCGTGATAAACGGGGTTTGTCGAAGCCTGGGGCAGAGCAAAAGATTGCTAAAGCAGTATCGCAACTAAGCCCCTTTTTCTATACATTTTGCCTACGCGGTGAATATAAACCAAGATTTATTTAAAGAAATATCTCGGACAATTAATCTTTAAAAGTAGTGTCCTACTAACAGTCTCGAAGAGAAAAATGCGAAGAGCTGGAGCCAATTAGTGAAGCTTGATTGACTTTATATTATTTTTGTGCTGAGACTTTCGTAACCAAGCGTGTCAGTGTAAGCTGTGAGTGCATCTTCGGACGTTTGTATGTACAATGCGATTAAATTGACAATAGACAGTGATCCGCGGCAATTTCACTCGAAATCAAAGGGTGAATTTACAGATCTCCAACGTTTGTCACTTCTGCTGTACAATAGTACATTATGAGACAAGATAGCTTAGGTTGCTCATTGCACACGAGACTGTGAGTTGCATTGTAGCCCGAGCCGTAGGCGAGGGCGTAACTCAACCAAGTGTGCAATAAGCTCACGAGTTTCATACGACGTTTTTCAACACATTTGCGAGAAAAAAAAAGTAATTTACCTTATGAGGTAAATTACTTTTTTTTTGCTATGGCTTGCTACGCTTGCTATGGCAAGAAATACGACGAAAACAAAATATGAAAATTACTAGCAGCCGCCCGCGACTTCGTCTGCGTGGAAAGTTTTTTTGTTTCCCTCGGGAACAATACTTTTTTTCGGGATGAAAGGTACCCTATGTCCTTCTCTGTACCCCTGGCAACGTGTATGTAAAATTTCATGATGATCAGTTCAGTAGTTAAGACGTGAAGAAGTAACAAACAAACAAACAAATAAACAAACAAACGGAATTTTGCATTTATAATATTAGTAAGGATGGGAAAAGACGCGCAGGTTTTTTTTCACACGTCCAATGCAAGAATATTTTGTGAGTGAGCATACAGCTTACTTCAAAATTATAATTTTAATTCATAAAATGCAAATATTTCAATATTTTATAACAAAACATTGTGAATTATGAGTAATAATTTTAATATTAAATATTTGTTTGATTTACTCGCATAGAACTTGCAGTAAGGTATTAGTTTAATTTTGTAGGGATAATTCTATAACGTACTAGTGTTTTATATATTATTGCACGGTGTTTGTTCGGTTTATGACACTAAAAGCGATGTATTAGGGCTCACTTTACGAGCAAGTGTGTTGAAAAGTTATTTATTCGCATTGTAGCTGCGTTTCTGCTTTAACTATATTTATTCTGTGCCTGGGGCACGGAAAATTGCCTCAGTATCTCCTCAGATTGACGTGTACGGCCGGCAAAAAATCTCATCCCATCGGATTCCAATCAGGGCTCTCATTTATTGCAATTGGCTGATGGAACAAGATTTTTATAGAAATGCGAAGTCATTTGTCGTGATTGCTGGCGGGTGGAATGCTTATTTGAGGAGAAGCATTATCACAGGTGCTTTATGGTAATTACTGTACATTAGTGGAATTGAACCAATAAAAAACCGGGCAGGTGAGAGTCTGACTAGCGCACCGAGCGTCCCGTACTAATTTATTGTTATATTTGATATATATAACTATTAGAAGAAAAATGTCAATTTTCAGATTTACATTTTACCTCCCTCTAAATCGGTCAATAGGCAGTACACATAGGTTTTAGTTTATTCTAAGTTAAAATTAGGTGACATAGGTAAGTAGCCGTAGGTCGTATCATATCAATAAATAGATTTTGATTGAGATTTTTGATTTTGATTCAGAAGCTTGATATCAGCTGATATATAACCTGTTTAAAGATCCTAGAGACCGTAGGCGAACATTGTTTTTATTACAGTATTATTATTTATTGTACAGTATTTGATAATTTTAACTTGTATAAGTACATTACCTACTTACACATTCCGTTCTTCCATTTGGATTCTTCAACAAAGACAAAACTCATGGTACAGTAATTGCATAATAAACCATTTCCGGAAACGTAACTTTAGAAGTGGTATTTTATAACAGCAACAAAAGCCATAAGAGCAACTTCATCTTCCTCACAAAAGTGATTGAAAAAATATCACGGCGTAGAATCCGCTTTATGCTGGTATAATAACATTTTCAAACAAAAGATCATTATCTGTCTATGACCTGAGTGGTTTGTTTTGTGTGATGTCAGCCCGTCGTCTGTATAATGGCGGTGGCTGGCTAATGAAGTTCGACTGAATCGTTAATTGGCTAACTCCATCCAGACTGGGATTAAGGCTATATTAATATAAATAACCCTTTGAGAAGACTCCTAATTACCCGACTACGGCGAAGCCAAAACGGAGGGTATATGATTTTGACCTGTATGTATGTATGTATGTATGTATGTTTGTAAATTCATCTGTTCCGTCATAACTTCTAAACTACTTGTTATAATTTGACAAATGAGGTATCGTTAGAAGCGTCTTAATCGTCCAATGAACATAGGCTATATGACGTCACATTAAATTGAATGTGGCGCCCTCTAGAGGAGTTAAAGATATGAACTAAAAAATAAAATATTTTTTAATAATGCCGTGTTGGGTACCAAATGAAAGGGCTTAATGAGCACTTTTCAAATATGTATATATTGTTAGCTTTTGCCCGTGGCTTTGCTTGCTTTCACCCTTTTGACAACTCCAAAATATTTAAAATAAAAAAGAAGTTTTAAAACTAAAACCCGACTACGGAAAAAACGTGCTCTAAAAAGTAAGAAACAAGAAAATATTCGAGTCCAAAATTCAATAAAAAGGATAACCGTAGTCGCATGCCACCTCCAGCCTGTTGTTCGTATCGTACGTGTCTAGGACAAAGTGGCATGCGACTACGGTTATCCTTTTTATTGAATTTTGGACTCGAATATTTTCTTGTTTCTTACTTTTTAGAGCACGTTTTTTTTTTCATCATCAAATCAGATCATCATACTCGTAACAAACAAACCCTTAAAAAGAAAAAATATCAGACCTCTTTTGTTTTCATTAATAGGGGTCAATCGAATAAAAAGAAAAGTAACGTAACTGATTTCGATATTGTGTGTGCTACTTTATTTGATTCTCTTTCATGACGATGCAATTCTTGTCTCCTGTCACATTATCTGGGACGAGGAAAATCTCGCATTGAACAAAATTAAGTTATAGCAAACTCTCCACGTGCATAGGGAGTTATTTATCAGTTACTTGAGGCTGCTCGCGACTTCGTCTGCGTGGACAGGTTTTTATTTGCTATCCCTCGGGAACTGTACGTTTTTCTCTGGATGAAAGGTACTCTATGTCCTTTTCTGTACCCCTGACAACGTCTATGCAAAATTTCTTGATGATCATTAGTTATGACGTAAAGGCGTAACGAACAAACGGATTTTTGTGTTTATAATATTAGTAAGGATTCATCTGTAAGGAAGTCCTTTGTTTCAGGAGTGATGATGAGTTCTTAAATATTTCAATATTTGTTTATTTATTGCATCTATAATGTA
Organism: Agriphila geniculea; assembly: GCA_943789525.1. Taxonomy (NCBI): domain Eukaryota; kingdom Metazoa; phylum Arthropoda; class Insecta; order Lepidoptera; family Crambidae; genus Agriphila; species Agriphila geniculea. The sequence continues at coordinate 18,742,796 of OX038874.1, forward strand.
CGTACATTTTCAAGACGAATTGGTTTAAGGTAAATTTTAACAACTTAAGTAAAAATTTTTCAACGACCCTAATCCGAGCCTGTCTGGTGTACGAAAGTTCAGCGTCGCCGCTTAATGGCTTGCGACTTTGTTCACAGATTAGTTAGAGCTAATATTGTAGAACGAAGTTGCGCTAATCTCGGGGGCGGATGCATTATGCTCACTCTCACTACACTCATTGCCTAACTTAGTTTTGTGTGCTATACTTTTGTTTTAAGACGTATTAAAAACCGTTAGACCACTTCGGTGGTCTTGAAAAAAGATTCCTGATTCAACTGATCGTATCAAGGTAAAAAAGTTTTTTTTTGTGGTAAGTAGAGAGGTCGAAATTGAACACGGAAATTAAAAGCTCTTGCATTTTATTTTTAATTTAACATTAATATCTACATATCTATGTAAGGCAAGCATGTGGCTCAGCTAAAGGAAAATAAACAATTATTGTTGTACTACACCTCGCTAATTAGTTGTATTTGAGAGAAGGATTATTTGAACAAATTCCCAGATGTTAGAATGTTCAACCTCAATTGTTTTTTTCTGAGCAGTCTATCCGATAGAATTTAATAGCAAAAATTGTTAAGTCATGGTAAGTAAATGGAAGAGCTGTAAAGCGCCAATGAGTTCCACCTTGATCCAACAGATAGAACACATATCTACTAGTTTTATAACCAACTCGACGAGAATTAATTTCCTTGGAGGATTCGCTGCAGGATTTTCTTGTCCCTTATAATTTTGATATGGTTTCTAATACGCACTAGGTACTAATTTTGTAGTACTTAATAGGTTTTAGTGAAAGATGTGGTACAGGGTAAATAATCCTTACTAATATTATAAATGCGAAAGTCCGTTTGTTTGTTTATTTGTTTGTTACGCCTTCACGTCTTAACCACTGAACCGATCATCATGAAATTTTACATACACGTTGTTAGGGCTACAGAGAAGGACATAGGATACTTTTCATATATCCCGAAAAAAAGTATTGTTCCCGAGGTATAGCAAAAAAACTTTCCGCGCAGACGAAGTCGCGGGCGGCAGCTAGTTATTAAATAAATACGGTTCGAATATAACTATACTAAAATTTAAGATTATGTAGTAAAATTATCTTTTGATCATAGTAGTTCAATATGTGGTGCTGGTGAAAAATGCTGGGAAGTCTCGTGGACAGAACACCGCACTAATGCTTCCATTCTGTCCGAGTTAGATATTAAGACCCGCTTATCCAACTGTGTGCATGCATCGTCTTCTCCAGTACTTCGGACATGTGGCCAGACGGGAACCGGATAACCTCAAGAAGCTCATCGTCGTAGGCCACGTGGAAGGAAGAAGGAGCCGTGGAAGATCACCGATGGACCGATGCAGTTAAAGAGGTCTGCCAAACTGACATGCAGACATCTATTCAGATGGCCGAAAACCGTACAGCATGGAGGGCCCTCATACACCGAGTGACTTCATGCTGTCGCGACCCTCAGTCATGAGGATACGAGGAAGGAAGAAGTTCAATATACAAGTAAATTTATTTCTACCGATCGTGTCGCATTGCGCAATAAATAAAGATCTTTGTAAGTTTAACACTTTCTCTTTGTGTTGTAATTACCGTAGAATACGATTCTTTAATTAATTCTACAATCCTGATATCCTGCGAAGAGTAAAGTTTCTAAATCCATCTGAATGTAAAGCTAAGTTCATGCTTATTTACACATGAAACGCTAATGAAGTGGTCGAGATAGCTCGAGAGCCGGCTTCAGTTACTGGCAGGGTTGCCAGCACTTTCTGGAGCAAATAAATATTGTGGGAAAAATATAGTTAAATGAATGAATGAAGATGTTAAATGAAAGTTAGGAGTGTCATTATGTCCTTTTGCCAAAAATTGGATACAGTTTGAGTACTTTAAATAAATAACTAATATTTATGTAATATTAATAAACTTTAAACGTTTCAACGTTCATCATAGACTTAGATTGTAAATTATTACTTACGTTAATTTAATTTATTAAGTACGATTAATTACTTTCTAAATAGTACTTAGTTGTTAAATGTGTCAACCCTAAGAAGAACCCTGGAAAATACTAATGAAGATTTCAAATATTTCTTGTATCGCAACAAAGATTTTAATGAATGTTATAACTAATTTGTAGAGTTTGAGAATGAAGAAAAAAAATGTATTTTGTTTTAAAAAATGTGTTTAAACTCATTTGATATCATTTCGGATTATCTTAGTTAGAAGTTTCAGTTACGAACTTCTAAGAGTATTTCCTTTTACAATACCTAAAACATTTAGGTAAAAGGAAAAAACAATTTTATCAACTAGCTTCAGCCCGCGACTTCGTCCGCGTGGACATTCGGAAAATTTCTAGGGCATCTTTGACCGGGATGAAAAGTATTCTGTTTTAATTCCGGCTATAAACTATTTTTGTGCCAAATTTCATCCAAATTTATTCAGCCGTGCGTGATCGAGTAACAAATATCCAAACTTTCACATTAATATTAGTAAGTAGGTAGGTAGGTACTTAGAATATGATAGGATAACATGGTAAAAATTTGATTTATTTATTTGAGACCCTTTCATCTATTCGAATTTAATGGAAAAATTTGGATATGGTTACGGTTTTTCATTTATTTTTTCGGATAAATCATAGTTTTGGTTACGGTAATGGAGCTCTGTAACATCCTAGATGTTCAGTCAATTTAAAAATTCAGTCAATTTATAATTTATATCTTCTTGCAAACTACCTATTACACACATCAACTTTGTCTAGGGATACCAGGGGGGCTACTCAAATGGCCACTTTTCTATTCGTTCGCTAACTTAAAAATTCAAAATAAGCCATAAACTCCAAAATGACGTGTCGTAGGCTTGTCAATTCCATACAATACAACAATGTCTGTGATTTACATAAACTTGCGACGTGTAACTTGGTCATTTAATTGCTTATTTTTAATCTGTAAGTTAGCGAACGAATAGAAAAGTGGCCATTTGAGTAGGGGGGCAGGTGTTATTTTCATACAAACGAGGTAACTTTGAAGCCTTGGTTTCCTGCCAGGGATGTACTGTGCTGTGATCTGATGAAGGCTATCCAGGGAGTAAATAGAGGAGATTCAGATCGCTATACACACCCAACTGATCTAACCAGCATTTTAGAAACGTAATGGACATGTTTAAAAAAACCGCGAAAATAGCATGAAAATGTAAATGTAAAAACTTTGATTTAAGTTATATTAAAATTTGTGATTTTTGGTTAAATTATAAACAGTTTTAATCCAAAGTAAAAGTAACGTGACACGGTCAAAGTACATTCCGAAGTATATGAAGTCACGGCCTCTTTAGTGGAATTAAATTAAATATTTTCATATTACGTACTTTTAATTATGTACGTACTCGTCGTGCATAATTTAAAAAAAAAACACATTTATTTTTCCGGGTTCTTTAAAAATTGTCACAAGCTTGCACTACCAATAGGAATAAATAAAAAGATTACCATCTTTTTATTTGATGAACGACAAACTGGCAAAAACCATTGCTTATTTAGTTCCATCTTTACAATTTGATAAGGGAAAAGATCGAGCAGTCCCGACGTGGCCTTATCTCGGATCTTATTTGTCGATCAAATGGAATGTCAGATGCAAAGAAAGGTTGTCTGAAAGGCCCCACAATAAACCTCGGGCCACTTGATTCGAAGGCACTTACAGCGGCGTCGCCATCGAAACCTTGTTCGTCTCCGAATGAACTTCATCGGTACGTCACAGCCAGTTGGTTTCGGATATCAGGTTACGAAAAGTGGCAGGTGTTTTTGTGTACCTATTTTTTTAGCTGGTTAGCAATGAAGCCTTTGTTACTATTGAATATATTTTGGTTTGTTTTCACCGAGCCCCTTTCAAGTTAACTTGAGTCAAACGCATGCCTCCAAACCGTGCGCTTTCCCTTTCGACTTTTTTTTTTTTTTTTTTTTTTTATACACAACGGGGCAGTGCTTGGCCTTCATCTCACCTGATGTTAAATGACGATAAGGCCGAAGGTGGAAGCGCACTACACCCGGAATACTTCAAAACTTTCAAGTAAATAAAGTCAAACGAATGCAATGCAATTTTGATTGCCACTTAGTATTATTTTTTAGCGGAGTGTGTACAGTCACGAACAATAAAATGTACACACTTTAAAACTATGTCACATTCAATCAATATAATCTCAGTGTGATAATGTTATACCAAGGTTATTCAAAACGTAATGTGACAAAGTTTTATGGTGTGTACATCTTATTGCTCGTGACTGTACACTCGAGTAAAACATGCTTTGTTCGCAAAACAGGATATGAAAGCTTAAAGCTTTTAATTGAAAGGAAGGTAGTGCTGTGACATGATACCCCTACTAATATTATAAATGCGAAAGTCCCTAACTCTGTCTGTTACGCTTTCACGCCTAAACTACTGAATCGATTTTGATGAAATATGGTACTTACCTCGATCGATAAGTGATCACTTTATACAGCACACTAACGCTGCCTTTGGAAAAAAATCATAGTGCTTAAAAAGTGGCCACTTTTCGCAAAAAACTCCATTTAACTAAACGACAGACTAGAAAAAATATTTTTTTAAGCCATAAAAAGTAGGTACCACGTAGCTTCTTCGGAGTGCTTTATTTAAGTACTATGTTTTTTTTACAATGGCAGCTATTATAGCGCTAGTGTGCTGTATAAACGATCTTAAGTTCAGTGACGTCAGTAAAGTCAAATTCAGATGCTTCGCATTTTATTTGGATTTTCCGTTTTAGTCACAGATACTCGTTACAAGACATAGGTTGTTGCATTTGTATTTGTTTGATTCCGTATCACATCTAGTTCGCTATACATACAGCTGTGGTAAACCAATCTTCTGCAATGGCTCGAAGTATTGCGTTACAGAGCTACAGCAGAAAAGTCTTTTCTCCAGCACTTGTAAGGCGACGTGCTTATTAGTTTGTGACAAGTTAGATGACGAATCAGGAACAAATAATTTCATTATAGATTGTTTCTGACCGCTTGCTTTTTGTTTATCAACTTAAAAAATGAGAGAAGTAGAATATAAAAACCTGTGGTTGTTTCAGACCAATGAGGTGGTTGTATTGTAACATACCATTCGGTGCAGTAAATAATGCAGGCTTTGTTAGATTTGGGTACCTGTTAGTGCTCCGGGTACGAGGTCTAAAAGTTGTTTTTTTACCAAATAAAATTAGTGACTCAGTGAGCTGTAGACCTCGCTCTCATTGTGTGTTGTTAAAACATTAATGTAATAAATGTCGCCACTAGGTCGACACTAGCTCAATGGGTGATTTTTTTTCGCAAAATTTCGAAAAACTGACTCGTCAAAGAAATGTAATTATCGAACCTGGGGCGGTACCGGCTAACGCATCGAACTTCGATAAGTCTGCCCGGCTTCAAATTAAAACAGAAAAATCGAGCCTTGTAACCGACGTCCTAACTACAATGGAACTAGATGATCACGGCCTACGCAAGAGACTAAAACCTAAGTGGAAACCTAATAACCTACAGGACAGGAGGATAATCAAAATCCGCTTACTACTTACCGTTGATTATAACTAAACTATTGAACCTAAATTTTACTGGATTAAATAACCTCCAAAATACAATTTACTAAGTTTGCTTTATCCAACCTTAACTAACCTACAAAGAACCTTACTAACGAGCTTTGTGTGATCTGAGAGGGCCTGTGAAAGTTTAATGGAGGAACCCTGGATGTGATAATTAGTGAACCCAAATTCTTTTAAAAGTGTGATTAGTATTGATTTTCATTTTCCAATATTTCCGTATTCGCTTTCATTACTAGGTCTTACTTATTCCTGCTATTACATTTATTTCTAAAAGAAAATACCATTAAATGAAAGATATTGCTCTATTGATATAACCAGAGAAATAAAAATTAAGTCTGTATTTTTCTTAAGTGAGTTTACTTTACTTTCATATTAATTCTTAATATTTGTCATACTACCAAGGGAAATCCCATAGTTCTTTAGTGTCAAAAAATGGGAATACTATAAATAAAGAGGGAAGCGTTCCCAATTACGTTCCGTAGATGAAGTAAGTATGAGCGAAATAAACCTACGTTGATAGGAAATGATCAAAATGAATTTATGAGTTAAATGGAGTTTTGTTATAAGGTAAAAGAGGGTATGTTCAACCATAATAGACTGCAAGGTAAAAAGAGGTAAGTCGGGTTATAGAGAAAAGTTAAATTTGAGCAATTCTCTTCCGCTGCCAAGTGTCAAATTATATGCCATGTATGACGTTATTCCAAATAATGTAAATTATCTATTGTCAACTTAGTTCATTAAAATAAGAGAGATTATTTCAGGTAAGTTAAGAAGTTTTAGTCGTCTGAGATCAAAGTATAATAAAATTTTCAGCGCTATTAAATAAGAATTCTTTTACTTTCTGAAGTTATTATACAAGTAATGAATATGCAATTGTGTTTTTGCCAGCTAAGGTATGGGCCCGCTCCCCGCCCGATACAATGAGTCTCGTCTCCGTACTTGGTCAACTCCCTTCTGGCCAGCCATATTCTTTCATGACAAATTTAATTAATGAATATTTTTAAGTTATAGTACTTAGTCTTTGTCAGTCAGTTTTAATAAAAGAGGGCAAGCAGAGTGCTTTCAAGTGAACTACCAGTTTCTCACAATGAAGAATTCTCCTTCAATTGCGATGGCTGAATTACGAATTTAAATTTAGAATAATTAAATAATTAGTTCTAGTATGACTGTTTAACATTATAACAGATGGACACAACATTACTATCCATATACTTGGGACACTGATAGTTCTCAAATTCTGAAGGAAAGACAATTCTAAACAAGGTAAAATTCTATGACGGGATTTCCATACTTCAATCTCAACTAAATTATAAATATACAACCATAAACTGAATTGATTTCAGGTCATTTACTAAAGGTTAAAGCAGTATTTCGATTTAATATTGAGTAGACTTGGCAATATTTGTTCTCAATTGTAAACTAGATTCTATTTCTAACATCTTTCAATTGAGTTGGCTGGTGGAACATAGTTTAAATATTTGAACTCGGATAAAAGATATGTTGTCATTATTATTTGTGAATTTTATATATTCACTAAATAATATGATACTTTCATAGTTGGTAGATACTTTTCAAAGTATTATTTCTCGGTTAATCATAAACATCATTCTGTCAATTTGAAAGGTTTACTCAAAGCATTGATCTAGTGACCTAGAAGTTGTGAATCGACCTTAACTTACTAGAGACACGAGCTTATTCCATACACTCAGATCTTGTTTCAGCACTCCTCTCAAAATTACCAAAATAGTTTATTCTATCTATAAACAATCGGTTCAACCATAGCTCCCTTCGACCAATCCAATTCAAAGATAATTAATCTATTCTTTATTTATGATTCTACTCCATCTATTAAATCATTATTCAATATTAACTGTAAAGGATATCTAAATTAAATCAAGAGTAAATTAATTTGTGGGTCCTTACTGAAGCTTGCAAAGTCTACACAATTTAGCACACTGTAGTAATCGTTCACAATACTGATTCTAAGGAAGATTGATACTATCCTATTGGATTATAACCAGTAATTCCACATAAACTTTCGTCCATTATATTGTACACTTCCGCATTCACCATGTTCCATTCCTAAGTCATCCTACCTCTTCACCGCCTATATAAATTCGAATGTTCCACTTGGTGACCCACGGCGGCCATTTTGTCGACCCGATTCTCAACACCGCCTACCTAAATTTTGAATCACTACCTATTGACCTCGGCGGCCATCTTGACGACGCCTACCTATTTGCGGCCTACCTAAATCCGATACACTACGAAGTGATCTACCTCTCCACCGCCTACCTAAAAGCTCCTAGATTGTCTACCGTTCCTGCTGTTACCTTGCTGACAACACGACCTTCTTGAGGATGTCTAACCTTTTACCAGCATCCAAGTTTCCCTCCCGCTTTGAGATGCTAACCTAAGCTACTGTTCCTACGCGCCTAACAATGAATTTATAAACCTAATGAATTTACCTGCCTACCAACGACTAAATTCCGATTTCCTATGCAATATTTGGGATGCTTACCATCATCCCCGACGCCCCGATCCTGTACAGCGTGAGCAAGCATGACTCCCCTAAACTCCCCTAACAGCTTGGGCGTGCTCAGCGCTGGTGGGACGGGACAGCGCTGAGTCCTGACAGAAGAGGATTAACATTACCAAGCCATATCCTCCACGTTCAAACGGGATTACATCCACACACCGTTCGGACCGTTGGTTGATGAGCGAGTTGGCTAGCTTGGTAACCTTAAGTGACTAAACTAGGTATCTTTCAACAGAAACCCGCATTGCACGCCACAGAGCAATGCTATTTTACCTACCCCTTTGAGGATTGACCGAACGCCCAATAAAGACACAAAACTAAAGAGAAATCTACCCCCCCTTTATTTCCCCCTGATTGCTTAAACAAATTTCGAACAACCTTAAACCATGAAAATTCTTGAAACTATTGGGAAATTTACTTTACTTCATGAAAATTCGCAAGCAAAATCTACATACTTTAATTTCAAGCTTACTTATACCATATAAGCCCTAATTAAAGCATATAAGCAAAAGACTCGCACCCGGTTGCGGACCTATACGTCAAAACCTCAATTAAAAACACTATCTTCCTGACTTCTTGATGTTTCTTGCGTTAAAATAAAATACTACTTGATTGAAGTTTCTTACAGAGAGGGTATCGACGGCTTCTTCTGAGTTCCACTTGATGCTTCGCTGAGGTCGGAGAAAGTAAAGAGAGCGATTTCCCCCCAACTTCGCCTTTTATAATCCCCCAGAATCATTCACTCTCTGCAGGAAACTCACCCCACACGATCTAAGCATCTTTTTTTTTCTACCTTCATTTCCCTACTTTACATAAATTATTCCTAAAATTTTCCCTTCTCCTTCAAAAATGGGGAGAATTCAGTTTTGTCTTACCCAACTTATAAATATAATATTTAAGTTACTAATCTTACAAAATGAACCCCTATACTAATCAATAATTTCAACGTACAATTCAACTAACCAATAACCTCCTATGTTCAAGATTCTCTATACTCAAGCGCACAATGCCACTCAATTTGTAACCAAATTAAAATTAATCTGTTACCTAAATATTTCTCTATACTGACATTTCAGCTACATTTGATTTAAGTAATTCATACAATTGTATGAAACAACGTTTCAATCATAAATAAATCAACAAGTTTTCCCCCTTACATCATTTCTAACAAAACTAACAACTTTGAATAATATTCAGCATATTTATCCAGAATCATATGAAATTATTGTACTATAATCATAGAACTCTGATTAATACGAATTTTATATTCACAACAAATTGAACCTCCCATATGCTACAATTTGAATCCAACCTTTTTTTCAATCTTTTTATCTCGCCTTCCCCAAAATATCATAACCTCTAGAATCAATTTGCTAAAATACGTATTACAACATTTTCCATTAAGTATTCGGTCCAATTAAACCTAAAATTTCCGATCAATTTAGCATCACAATGTTGGTACTTTAAAAACCCTAACTGGCAACACCCATCGGACTACTTTTACATTTTTTTTAAATGCCTACCCTCATTTGAGTTATAAACCTGCAGCATAAAATCTCGCTTTCGAAGAAACTTCATATCAATCTTTCTTCGTACTTTAGCTAAAACACATCACGTGGTGTGACACTACTGACAACTTACAGAAATAATTAACACCGAATTCAATCCTTTTTTAAGTAATCTTCTAAAATAAATTATTATAATGATATTCGAGAGGCTCTAATAAAATTTGATAAATAAACAATAATAAATATAAATAAATTTTAAACCTATTAGCGTCGTTACCTACACAGAGACTAATATTTGAATTTTAGCGCCGTGAAAGATTAAAGAACTTCCTACATTATTGCTAACTCAAAACCTGAACTACTCTTTATTATAATAACTTGTTCGATAGTTAAATAATATTATGCTCAGTATGAAACAAAATTCGAAAAATATTTGAGATAAAATAGCATGTTCAGTTTTGAACCGTTACAGCTCGACCCCAAAATCCTGCACAGGTGACAAGACTACGTATTGGATCCGGAGTAGGATTTTCCTTCTCAATTCTCAAATATTTATTCCGCCTCTACTCTTAATCCTCAATTTTTACTCATACATCCCTTTTGTATAATAAAAAAAAACCTTCCCCTTAATAACCCTAACCATTATTATTTCTCCAAGATCAAAGAATTGTTGGGTGAAATCTAATGTAAATGAGATTTAGATTGTAGAGTGTATTTAAACCAAGACAATATTGAAAAGTTATCAAGCGAGTTTTAAGTTTTATGTGACTTTTGCCAATTCCGTCTTATGCATATTCAACACCAAAGTCGTACAAGATCACAGTAAGGTGTGGGTTGTGAATCCACAACTTCTAGCAAGTCTACATGCGACAAATAAGTCTTTTTCTAACCTTATGAAAAAGTTTGCGTATGACGCTACATATTTGTGCATTGAACCCTTCCACAATCAAGTATTACTCCTTTCTTGCCAACAGGGCCTACTCCGTCGGTTCGAAGTGAGCCTATACAATGACCCTATATTTCCAAAAGCTTACTTAAGACTCTAGAACAACCCTAATATCGCCTTGGAGAGTGTGCAGTTGTCGAGTTCATATTCATAGCTCTTAGCTTCTTGTGTAGTATGAATTTCAGACAGTTGTTCACACCAGGACAATTTACAAACGTCAATAGTGTTTGTTTTCTCTCTTTTTTTTTTCTCTAACCTAACACCAAAAGTCCTACTGTACAAAATTCAAGTTTGTCAACCCTAAACGCCGGTCCGGCCGCAAGCACAAACCAAACGCTAGAGCAGTGTGGTGGTCCTATCTCTTGGAAAAATAATAAGTCTGCATTCAGGTTTCACATATGTTATAATCCAAAGCCCTCCATATAGAATCTATATTTTAATTCCAATTCCTAATCCACATTAACTCTCATCCTATGCAATCTTTTAAATTAACATCCCATTCATACTCATAAACTAGATTAGATTCTCATTCTATTCATCTGTTCTCTTCATGCAGCATTCACTGTCTTCATTCACTAGCCTACATTCACGCCACCTAAGATTATATCATAACTACACCCTGAATGCAAATATAAATAACTAAATTGGGTAGAGATTAATCATACAATGTTAGGATTCAATACGCCGATTGTCACCAAACATAATTATATGCAAAATTTACAATAAAGTATTATCTCAAATTCGTTACGAAAAATTAATCTTATGTTACGCACTTTCTACACTACGCGACACACTATAATAATACACGCCTCACACGTTAAACGAGAGTGAATTTTACACGATATGTTAAAGTTAAACAACCCTTTTATATATGAAATTATTTCAAGTTAACTGACTCATTATCAATTTAAGTTAACGGTGTACTTAATTGTATATGCCTTTTCTATTTCATAAAGCTGCCTAAACACAGTCGGATATTCTACCGATTACCTAAATCCACATCAACTTAACGTCTACCTAGACCTATATCTAAACAGAAAAATTTCCCCCCCGGAAAGAAAAGCCACCGACACACCCCTCTATCTGACCTTACAATTTCAACCAACTCGAACAACGAAATATGTTTTAATTAACTTGGACAATTAACTAATTTTTTGTCCAACCCGTAACGTACCAAGTGAATAACACTCCATCAGAGAATTATATTTTTTTTTTTATTAGACTTTGACCTTTCTCTTTTTTTTTTTTCATCAGACTAACAATCGAGTTGTTAAAATTTTGTAAGCTCAGACAGGCTTTTCCCTTGCCCAACAGTCTCTATACAAAGTTACCCCTTTTACCATTTATTAGTCAACTTAAGAAAAAAAACAATTGATATTTGATACTTATACAAGATACTATCTATTATTTACAAAGCTTATTTATAATACCTAGACAAATGTATAGTGTTAAACCTTCCTCGTTCCTTGCCAGACTTAGGGTCTACAAGTAAATACACATTCTTAAACGGATTAGCGCCAACCACATACGGACCCTCATACAATGGTTCGAACTTTTTCGTAATTTTTAATTTAGCATCAGACTTATTTAATTTCCTTATCTTAACCAAATCACCTATTTGATATTGAATGATACGATATTTCTCATTAAATTTGTTCTGTCGTAATTGCCCTGCCTTCCTTAAATTCTCACGAGCTTTCTCCCTAATTTCGTCTACAGGTAGAGATACCACACCATTCGGCAAATTGTCATCAAAAGATAGTCTCGTAGGTTCACTATATAAAATCTCGCAAGGAGTAAAACCCGTACTTTCATGGTAAGTGTTATTATATAGAACTTCTAATTTGGGCAATATATCAACCCAACCTTTATGATTTGTCCTACAATAAGTTCGGAATAATCGTCCTAACTCCTTATTTACTCTTTCCGTAGTATTAGGCCTAGGATTTCTAACTGTGGTATAAATAACTCTCACCCCTTCTTCTTTCATAACTTCCTTCCACATCCTACTAGCAAATTGCGATCCATTATCCGTCATTATAGCTCTGGGTTTGATTATGCGAAAGAATTTTCTCACCTTAGTTAGTACCGAAATTGCAGTTGCTTTTCTAAGATCATAAAATTTCACAAACTTACTAAAGGAGTCTTGCACAACCAAAATATAATTCATACCGAACTTCCCCGACGGAAGTGGACCATACAAATCTGCCATAACGATATCTCCTACATTCTCAGTTATGATTGAGCGACAAGGACCTACATACTTAGCTGTATCGCTCTTAGTTATCTGACAATCGTGACACCCCTTTAATAGACGTTTGACCTGTTTAGTTAATCCTTTCCAAAAAAATCTATCCTTAATGTACTTAATGATTTTGTAAGCCCCTTGATGTCCCATTTCGAAATGTACCTGCCAAATAACTTCCTCTCTAATTGATTCCGGTAAGAATAACACCTTTCTACTTCCCTCGCCAGGTAAATAATATAATATTCCATCACCTAATACACACCTTTTAGAAATTTGACTTACTCTACCATTTATTCCAACCCCACTGATTAGAATTCTAATTATTTCTCCTATCTCCACATCTTCCCGTTGTAGTCTAGCTAAATCCTTTAATCTTTCAAGTAACTCTTTATTAATTCCTCTCTCAGTGTAAAATATTCTAGGCGAATTAGTTTTATCCTCCTGTAATAAATCCCCTTCTGGTTGATATCTTGATAACACATCAGCTACTACATTATCTCTACCTTTTACATGTTGAACTACATATTGAAACTGTTCTAAATAATTTATCCATCTAGTTACTCGCGCATTGTATAATTTACTATTCTTTACAAATGTTAATGCTTTATGGTCCGTTCGTATTATTACTTTAGCCCCTCTTAAATAAGTCTCAAATTTTTCCAAACAACAAATTATCGAATAGAGTTCTTGTTCAGTAACTGTCCAATTTAGTTGTGCTCCTCTTAGTAATTTACTATGAAACCCTAAAATTTTTATCTCCCCTTGATTATCCTTTTGATACAAAAACCCCGCTAGCCCTATTCCCGAACTATCTGTCTGTAAATAATACGGCTTAGTAAAATCTGGATGATTCAATTCGACAGTGTTAATAAAGAGTGACTTTATTTTATCAAAGGCTTCCTGCTCCGATTCTCCCCATTTCCATTTCTTTTCCTTTTTTAGAAGTTCACATAAAGGTCCCGTATGAAAACTATAATTAGGTATAAATTTGCGATAAAAATTACAAAGTCCTAAAAATGCCCTCACCTGTTTCAACTTTTTTGGTGTAGGAAATAATTGAATTGCCCTAACTTTCTCGGGATCTGTACAAATTCCGTCAGTTGAAATAATATAGCCTAGCATCTTTACTTCAGTACTCAAAAATTCACACTTTTCTAGATTACAAGTTAACCCTGCCTGTGATAATTTCCCTAATACTATATCTATGTGTTCTAAATGCTGAGATAGTGTTCCCGTAGTTATGATCGCTAAATCGTCAAGATAGTTTATACAGAAATCTCTAACCTCGTGACCTAGTATAATATCAAGTCCGCGCGAAAATGAACCGACTGATGTCTTCAACCCCTGAGGTAGAACATTATAAACATAGGATTTTCCGTTAAATGAAAACCCCGTATACTTTTTACTAGCTTCCGTTAGAGGGACTTGGTAGTATGCATTTTTCAGGTCTACAATACTAATGAACTTTGCCCCATGAAAAGAGTTTAGAACGTCTAACTGTAATGGCGGCTTTTCGGTCTCAGCTATCATATATTTATTTATCTCTCTAGCATCTAATAATACACGGATCGACCCGTCTCTTTTTAACGTAAAAGTTAATGGGCTACAGTACGGCGTGGTTGAGCGACTAATGATCCCTTGCTCTTCCATCTCCATTAATTTAGCCTCTACCTTATCCCTATACGCATACGGTATTGGATACGTTCTCTTTACTACGGGAGTATGCGGCTCCATGGCAATAACATGTTCATAGCAATTTGCTCTACCTAATCTAGAGGTAAATAAACTCCTATGCTTCATTAGAACTTCCTCTAAAGCTTTCTGTTTATCTTTATCTAATTTTGACTTTTGTAACATACCCCTAATATTCTCATCCACATTCTCTTCATCTAACATGCTCACATCAAAATCTGTTGGTGATTTACAATTACTAAGAACAGTATTCCCCTTAAAGAATTTAAACAACCTCTTTTCCTCTCCTATAATTATTTCAACCCCTTCTTCTTCTCTATTAAGTTTTATCGACGCTTGATTCTCTTTCATCCAATCAAAACCCAGTATCAAATTAGCACTAAGACCCGGTACAATCAAAACAGTTATATCTCGCTCAAAAGGTCCGATTCCCAAGGTAACTAAAGCAATTTTCTTTATCTCTACACTCTTTTGTCCTACAGCAGTTTTAATTAGAAATGATTTAATAGGCATAACGGGTATCGATGGTCGTCTTTCTACTAAACTATTCCAAAACTCCTCCGAAATACATGTTATATCACTACCTGTATCCAATAAAGCTACAATATTTTCGTCAAAAATCTGTACTAATAATTCTGATTTGAATACCTGTGTATCTGTTTTATTCGTGGATTCTTCATCAAAAACCGCATTTAGTTCATTATTAGAGTCGATCAAAAGTTGTTCTACCTTTAACTTTAACAACTCTACTATTTGGCTAGGAATATCTTGAACTATCCCCTCTATTTCGCTATACCCTAACCCTATTCTAGTATAATTATCCTTAAGATCTAAACCTATTGGTATCCTAACACCGGTTTTATTTCTTCCTAAAGATTCACCTGGACACCAATTCATCCTAACCATCATATTATAATTTGGGTCCCCTGTGGCTGAAGCTGATCCGAGGACTAAAGACTCAACTTCCACTAGTTTAACATTTCACTATCTACTACATTTGACTTATCATTTAAATTAATTGCTTGTACTTCAGCCTCCTTCGGTCTCTGCCACTGCCTATAATTCTGTTGGTATCCCCTTTTCTTCTTCTCCCATTCTTTAAAATTCTTAGACGTAGATGTGCCCGGTACTTCCTGCTTCTGGATATTGTCCATACTCCTTAGAAATTCGGCCGCTTCTATTATGGTTTCTATTTTATTTGTCACAAATACTTGTTGGATGAATTTTGGGTAATGACGTATAATATCGCCAATCAATTGTTTTTCCGGAATTTTATAGCTTAACATTTGAGCTCTACCTGTCAACTTCAAAAAATGCTCCACCATGGTGGGAGTCTCTGCTCTATTCCAAACTCCATGTACTATTTTCCTTCTCAATTCGTTTTGTTCATTTTCTCCCCAATATGCTTTCAGAAAATCTACTTTAAAGTCAGCTAAACCTGTCCATCTCCCCTTATAGATCCGGGACCAATCCTTTACACTTCCAGTTAAACATTCTCGTATTAAATCTAGTTCATTGCCCGATGTTCCTAACTTCTTCAAATAGGTCTCTAAATCTTCTATAAAATCAACCGGATGAATCGACGATTCTCCGAATTTTGGTCTATCTAAGTTTATGTTCTTGACATTACACATCACGTACTTATGAATATCTGCGCCCGGACTAGTTTCTTTAATTACATTCCCATGCACCTCATCACAATCCATTCCTTCATTATTCAATGACGTTACCTCAACTATTGGCGATTCCTTTTCCCCTCCGGTAGTTTCCTGGATAGTTCGCTGCGTTTTCTTAACTTCCCCACTCAGAGCATTTACTCTTCTAGTAAGCACCCCTATGGTACGACTCAACATACGCTGTATGGTCACCAATTCCCGTGAACGTGTCGACTTCGGTCGCCTTATAGTTCTAACTATCGGATGGGGTTCATCAAGCACTCTAGAATCTCTAACTTCCACCTCTTCCGGTTGAACAGGCCGATTAGAGTCACTATTGATTTCTTCTATGTTTCCTAATTCGTCATCTGGCTCATATCGTTTGGGCACTCGTCGAACACGAGATGGTTTTCTCATTTTGATATTTAATCTCTACAATAGCTTTTGAAACTCTCCTTGTTTTTTTTTTTTTTGTTGTAAGGTCAGATCTTCAAATAATTAAAATATAGTACCCGTACTAATTTGGTTTTAAAAAATCCACCGCTTTGGATTCCACAAAACCACGCTCCCTAATATTCGACTTATGTAAATGTTGAAACTAATCATTTCGAATTAAATATCTAATTCTCAGAAAAACGTCAAACACATTCTTTGCTACCATTACTATTCTACCTATACATGATTTAAATATTTTAAACTTTCCTTTTATCATTAAATCCCAACACATTATACCTCCCTAGCCAACTTCCTCAACGTTGTTTCCACAACTAAAACGTCTTAGTAACTAGTTCTACAACGACCCCCAGTTAGATAATTTTCGAAAGTCTCGACGATTAGTTACAAAATTAATTCACCTCGGATAAATATTTCAAAATGATAATCTATAAATGACTAACTCAAATCTTAAACGATCATGATCCCTTCAATAGCACAATCTCAAAGGTAGGTTACTAAGTTAAACTAAAATCTAATCACCACATACTAAGTTTTCTAGTTTCAATTTAAAAGTTTATTAAAATATTTCACGACCCCATCATTTTATGCTGCTAATATCCATCTAACTTCACTATTACTATTCAGAAATTAGCGATAACACACAAACTCTAAAACTATTTATTACATTATACGCTAATATTTTTTTTTTTGTAACTTTGTAAGTTGAATCTAGAATTATCTTACAACACTCACTAACCCTAAATTCATCCACGACTTCGGTATTACTAAACGTTACTGCCGTTCCTATTATTTATCGCATCAATCGTATAATATTAAGTTAACCACAAACTTGATAAAGGCAACGACAGAATTCATCTCTCAACCTGCCAATGACAAAACGTCAATCCTTCTTAAATGATTAGAGTTAATCGTTTATCGTATACCTATAAAGTAATTATGGACAAAACTTTCTGCATGTCCTTATCATTTTCACTGTTAATTAACGCTGAAAACTTACAAAATATAATTTAACCTTATTGGCATAAACAAAAACTTATTATATATGTCATTAAAATCAAGGAGTAGGAATCTGTCAAGTTGACGTTTCGTTCGGAAATCGATAACATGTAATTTCTTTGGCCGCGTTCCTGACCTTATTCACATTCAGCCATTTACGTAACAACACGCTATTACTAAAAGTTACACAGACAATGTTACGCACACGTGCGTATACATTTAATAAAATTACTACAAATCTCGTGTCCTATCAACCACAATTTTGAACAATTAATTCGATTTTACGAATGATAAAAAATAAATAAAAGAGTGCACACGTGTGACCATACATTTTTTTTTTAAGAATCATAGCTTTGACACAACAAAGCACCTATGATTTCGCTATAGCCGTAAATTCAATTGACAGTCCACCTATCACCGTCATCCTACTTCGCAATCATCAAATTAACAAGACTAGAATTTTATAATCGTACATATCCTATGATCTGCTTTATTTCTTAGGTATAAACAAAAGAAGAACAAAAGTTTTTTTTTTTTTTTTTATAACGTGTCTTTAAAAATAACGTTGAAGTTTCTTATTTTACTTTCCCTCAAGGTCAATAGTTGGGAAGTATTGATCCCCAAAGTGACTTATGCTATTATTTTGTCAAATCTCTTTGACACCGCACGACAATATTAATGCGTATTGACATATGATTGATAAAAACCCGCCAGGCACTCGTTGTCCTTAGTTATACATTTAAAATCGTATATGTGGTTACCTATAAAAATGTCCTTTTTTTTTCTAACTTAATCATATCAGTGAATAAAATCCAAGTCAGAATTCAATTTTTAAATCGGTCTCGGTCCATGGCCGAAAAGTGGATTCGGTCGGACCTTGATGCGGACCTTTGAACAGAGTAAAATAAATTTGACTTGAGTAGATAAACCGGAACTGGGAATATAATTATATCGATTATCGATAGTGTGTATCAATAAAAAAACTATCGCGATACGATTTGCTTAACTACGCAATTTACCTTAAACGAGACTATACTGTATGAACAAGTAATAATTTAACTGCATAATTGTATCATTGTAACCAAACGTAGTGTGTAAAATGACTATAGAACCAAATGCAATACAGTTAACCTAAGTGTCGATAATTTACGTAAATATCGATAAGGTATCAGAGACGTCGATAGTCTTGGCAGCACTATAATGACAATGAAAACATTAAGTGTATCGAAATATTTTACAAGATTTGTCTTATAACAGTGGTTATTTGTATATTTGTTTTCAGAGATATTTAACTAAGATCTTACAAATGATTCGCAAAACAAAAGTTTCAAGGACCAGCCAAAGTGACAAGTTAAACGCCATAACTCGTACCAGAATGATAACTTAACAACCATTGGAAAAGAAAATCAGTGTTTCAACATATCAAACCTTTATACCCACTTCACCGCAACAAAATGTGACTGTCACAATCTCACTTGTTAACAGTCACTCACTCCCAAACCACACAAAACCTGAAGATTCGCAATAATAATATGAAATCCTGGTCACGGTATCAACGAAAATGTAACCGACGTCCTAACTACAATGGAACTAGATGATCACGGCCTACGCAAGAGACTAAAACCTAAGTGGAAACCTAATAACCTACAGGACAGGAGGATAATCAAAATCCGCTTACTACTTACCGTTGATTATAACTAAACTATTGAACCTAAATTTTACTGGATTAAATAACCTCCAAAATACAATTTACTAAGTTTGCTTTATCCAACCTTAACTAACCTACAAAGAACCTTACTAACGAGCTTTGTGTGATCTGAGAGGGCCTGTGAAAGTTTAATGGAGGAACCCTGGATGTGATAATTAGTGAACCCAAATTCTTTTAAAAGTGTGATTAGTATTGATTTTCATTTTCCAATATTTCCGTATTCGCTTTCATTACTAGGTCTTACTTATTCCTGCTATTACATTTATTTCTAAAAGAAAATACCATTAAATGAAAGATATTGCTCTATTGATATAACCAGAGAAATAAAAATTAAGTCTGTATTTTTCTTAAGTGAGTTTACTTTACTTTCATATTAATTCTTAATATTTGTCATACTACCAAGGGAAATCCCATAGTTCTTTAGTGTCAAAAAATGGGAATACTATAAATAAAGAGGGAAGCGTTCCCAATTACGTTCCGTAGATGAAGTAAGTATGAGCGAAATAAACCTACGTTGATAGGAAATGATCAAAATGAATTTATGAGTTAAATGGAGTTTTGTTATAAGGTAAAAGAGGGTATGTTCAACCATAATAGACTGCAAGGTAAAAAGAGGTAAGTCGGGTTATAGAGAAAAGTTAAATTTGAGCAATTCTCTTCCGCTGCCAAGTGTCAAATTATATGCCATGTATGACGTTATTCCAAATAATGTAAATTATCTATTGTCAACTTAGTTCATTAAAATAAGAGAGATTATTTCAGGTAAGTTAAGAAGTTTTAGTCGTCTGAGATCAAAGTATAATAAAATTTTCAGCGCTATTAAATAAGAATTCTTTTACTTTCTGAAGTTATTATACAAGTAATGAATATGCAATTGTGTTTTTGCCAGCTAAGGTATGGGCCCGCTCCCCGCCCGATACAATGAGTCTCGTCTCCGTACTTGGTCAACTCCCTTCTGGCCAGCCATATTCTTTCATGACAAATTTAATTAATGAATATTTTTAAGTTATAGTACTTAGTCTTTGTCAGTCAGTTTTAATAAAAGAGGGCAAGCAGAGTGCTTTCAAGTGAACTACCAGTTTCTCACAATGAAGAATTCTCCTTCAATTGCGATGGCTGAATTACGAATTTAAATTTAGAATAATTAAATAATTAGTTCTAGTATGACTGTTTAACATTATAACAGATGGACACAACATTACTATCCATATACTTGGGACACTGATAGTTCTCAAATTCTGAAGGAAAGACAATTCTAAACAAGGTAAAATTCTATGACGGGATTTCCATACTTCAATCTCAACTAAATTATAAATATACAACCATAAACTGAATTGATTTCAGGTCATTTACTAAAGGTTAAAGCAGTATTTCGATTTAATATTGAGTAGACTTGGCAATATTTGTTCTCAATTGTAAACTAGATTCTATTTCTAACATCTTTCAATTGAGTTGGCTGGTGGAACATAGTTTAAATATTTGAACTCGGATAAAAGATATGTTGTCATTATTATTTGTGAATTTTATATATTCACTAAATAATATGATACTTTCATAGTTGGTAGATACTTTTCAAAGTATTATTTCTCGGTTAATCATAAACATCATTCTGTCAATTTGAAAGGTTTACTCAAAGCATTGATCTAGTGACCTAGAAGTTGTGAATCGACCTTAACTTACTAGAGACACGAGCTTATTCCATACACTCAGATCTTGTTTCAGCACTCCTCTCAAAATTACCAAAATAGTTTATTCTATCTATAAACAATCGGTTCAACCATAGCTCCCTTCGACCAATCCAATTCAAAGATAATTAATCTATTCTTTATTTATGATTCTACTCCATCTATTAAATCATTATTCAATATTAACTGTAAAGGATATCTAAATTAAATCAAGAGTAAATTAATTTGTGGGTACTTACTGAAGCTTGCAAAGTCTACACAATTTAGCACACTGTAGTAATCGTTCACAATACTGATTCTAAGGAAGATTGATACTATCCTATTGGATTATAACCAGTAATTCCACATAAACTTTCGTCCATTATATTGTACACTTCCGCATTCACCATGTTCCATTCCTAAGTCATCCTACCTCTTCACCGCCTATATAAATTCGAATGTTCCACTTGGTGACCCACGGCGGCCATTTTGTCGACCCGATTCTCAACACCGCCTACCTAAATTTTGAATCACTACCTATTGACCTCGGCGGCCATCTTGACGACGCCTACCTATTTGCGGCCTACCTAAATCCGATACACTACGAAGTGATCTACCTCTCCACCGCCTACCTAAAAGCTCCTAGATTGTCTACCGTTCCTGCTGTTACCTTGCTGACAACACGACCTTCTTGAGGATGTCTAACCTTTTACCAGCATCCAAGTTTCCCTCCCGCTTTGAGATGCTAACCTAAGCTACTGTTCCTACGCGCCTAACAATGAATTTATAAACCTAATGAATTTACCTGCCTACCAACGACTAAATTCCGATTTCCTATGCAATATTTGGGATGCTTACCATCATCCCCGACGCCCCGATCCTGTACAGCGTGAGCAAGCATGACTCCCCTAAACTCCCCTAACAGCTTGGGCGTGCTCAGCGCTGGTGGGACGGGACAGCGCTGAGTCCTGACAGAAGAGGATTAACATTACCAAGCCATATCCTCCACGTTCAAACGGGATTACATCCACACACCGTTCGGACCGTTGGTTGATGAGCGAGTTGGCTAGCTTGGTAACCTTAAGTGACTAAACTAGGTATCTTTCAACAGAAACCCGCATTGCACGCCACAGAGCAATGCTATTTTACCTACCCCTTTGAGGATTGACCGAACGCCCAATAAAGACACAAAACTAAAGAGAAATCTACCCCCCCTTTATTTCCCCCTGATTGCTTAAACAAATTTCGAACAACCTTAAACCATGAAAATTCTTGAAACTATTGGGAAATTTACTTTACTTCATGAAAATTCGCAAGCAAAATCTACATACTTTAATTTCAAGCTTACTTATACCATATAAGCCCTAATTAAAGCATATAAGCAAAAGACTCGCACCCGGTTGCGGACCTATACGTCAAAACCTCAATTAAAAACACTATCTTCCTGACTTCTTGATGTTTCTTGCGTTAAAATAAAATACTACTTGATTGAAGTTTCTTACAGAGAGGGTATCGACGGCTTCTTCTGAGTTCCACTTGATGCTTCGCTGAGGTCGGAGAAAGTAAAGAGAGCGATTTCCCCCCAACTTCGCCTTTTATAATCCCCCAGAATCATTCACTCTCTGCAGGAAACTCACCCCACACGATCTAAGCATCTTTTTTTTTCTACCTTCATTTCCCTACTTTACATAAATTATTCCTAAAATTTTCCCTTCTCCTTCAAAAATGGGGAGAATTCAGTTTTGTCTTACCCAACTTATAAATATAATATTTAAGTTACTAATCTTACAAAATGAACCCCTATACTAATCAATAATTTCAACGTACAATTCAACTAACCAATAACCTCCTATGTTCAAGATTCTCTATACTCAAGCGCACAATGCCACTCAATTTGTAACCAAATTAAAATTAATCTGTTACCTAAATATTTCTCTATACTGACATTTCAGCTACATTTGATTTAAGTAATTCATACAATTGTATGAAACAACGTTTCAATCATAAATAAATCAACAAGTTTTCCCCCTTACATCATTTCTAACAAAACTAACAACTTTGAATAATATTCAGCATATTTATCCAGAATCATATGAAATTATTGTACTATAATCATAGAACTCTGATTAATACGAATTTTATATTCACAACAAATTGAACCTCCCATATGCTACAATTTGAATCCAACCTTTTTTTCAATCTTTTTATCTCGCCTTCCCCAAAATATCATAACCTCTAGAATCAATTTGCTAAAATACGTATTACAACATTTTCCATTAAGTATTCGGTCCAATTAAACCTAAAATTTCCGATCAATTTAGCATCACAATGTTGGTACTTTAAAAACCCTAACTGGCAACACCCATCGGACTACTTTTACATTTTTTTTAAATGCCTACCCTCATTTGAGTTATAAACCTGCAGCATAAAATCTCGCTTTCGAAGAAACTTCATATCAATCTTTCTTCGTACTTTAGCTAAAACACATCACGTGGTGTGACACTACTGACAACTTACAGAAATAATTAACACCGAATTCAATCCTTTTTTAAGTAATCTTCTAAAATAAATTATTATAATGATATTCGAGAGGCTCTAATAAAATTTGATAAATAAACAATAATAAATATAAATAAATTTTAAACCTATTAGCGTCGTTACCTACACAGAGACTAATATTTGAATTTTAGCGCCGTGAAAGATTAAAGAACTTCCTACATTATTGCTAACTCAAAACCTGAACTACTCTTTATTATAATAACTTGTTCGATAGTTAAATAATATTATGCTCAGTATGAAACAAAATTCGAAAAATATTTGAGATAAAATAGCATGTTCAGTTTTGAACCGTTACAGCCTCAATCAGGCCAAAATGGCGAACCCCAATTCATGATGTTACAAGAACATCGATATCTTCTGAATAACTTCGGAAAATAGTAAAATACGAAATTCCTTATTTCGATTTAATCTGTTTTAAATTGAAGCTCGGCAGACTTATCGAAGTTCGATGAGTTAGCCGGTACGGGCCCTGCTCATAAAATTTTCACGAGAATCGGTTGAGAAATGCGACATAAGAAATAATTTTTGCCCAAGTTGAAGCAGAGACGCTTTGCTCGCGCTTCGCGTTCGCTCGGTCAATAAAATGAGTAGCAACTTTGTAGTATCTTCAATAAACTGTAAATTCAAAATGTTTGTGCGCTCATCGTTGAACAGGCTTTGCACAGTTTGGTAGCTTGACTTAGAATCTATTTTCATCTTTTTTGGGTGGGTAGAATATAAAATAAAAGGTTTAATAAAATAAGTCCCTTGGTTTGAGATATGTTATTTAAATAATAATAAAGTTATTTAATACATTATTGGGTGTATAAATAACAATACACCCTGTGACTTGTAACAGGGTGGGTAAATGACGCATACCTACACGAATTTTAAACAAATAAAGAATAAAAGCTTTACGACAAAGTAATTACTTGTCATTCGTATTAAAATCAAATGTAAAGGCCCTCACAGACGATATTTCTAAATGTTCGCTTCGTAATTGAATCCGGCGCAAATGGCCGGTGGTATTGCGTTCCAGAGGCGACACAGGCGGACACGTCCATTCCCTCTTCAGTCATCGCGCTAACTCAATCGGCGCGCTACTGGATTTTTCCCTTCGGCAAATTCCTGGTAAGAGCGGGTTCACATTAGGTCGGACCGACAGTTTTACCAGAATGACAAAAGTGTCGGATGCATATTGGCATAATATATTTCAGTAGCGCTGTTCACATTAGAGCGACCCTATAAAGCTGTCGGTACGACACATTTACCGGACGTTCAGCCACGATTTCTGTTGGGTCGGATATAATATTGGTATAGGTACTGCTTTGTATAGCGCCGTTCACGTTTGTCAGCTCGTAGCAACGAAGCCACCGAACTACCCGCTCTCGCCAACAGTTTCGCCGGCGTGTACACAGGGAGGGTACGTTTAAGCATGGAGGGCGAAATTATATAGAAGTTTTCTCTTTTGGAAGACAGGAGTTTACTGTGGGATAAAACGTGTGAACCATTACAATCATAACGTCGTCGTCGTCCATTGTACACAGAAGCCAACTCACAACTGCTTTGTGGCGAGCCGGGCAGCAGTTAATAACAGTGGTGTTCACATTAATCGGACCGGTAGCTTATAGTGTGACCAGCAAAACCCGATAGTCGGCCAACGGTGAAATTGTCGGTCCGACCTAATGTGAACTAGCTCTAACGTGACCGATGGCCCTAAACTCGGTTACCGCCTTCCATTTCATCCTTGAGTGACGTCCCTGGAAGTTATCTGTAAAGAAAATGAAGTACCTATGTACAGATATAAAACTCGTATAGTATGTTTATGAAGGTCGTAAATTTTTTCATCATCGTCAATATTGGAATCATTGTTTTATAGGCCTTCTTGTTTCACAAATTGGACGTTTCTTAAAGCTAACCCTCGTATCTATAGACAAGTAAGTAATGACTTGAGTAAAACTTGCAATTTAAATGATTCTAATATTATTATTCACATGAAATTGTTAGTATAAATTAATATTAAATGCATCAAAACTGCACTAAACTGCATTTATGATTAATTATACTAAAAATTGCATGTCAATATAATTTGAAAAGCATTTGAAAATTGCAAGTTTAACTCAAGCCATTACTTACTCGTCTATACGATACGGGGGTAAGTTTCAAAGATAATAATAAAGCTAAACCGAACACCTTTCGGTCGTAGTATTATTACTGGTACTATATTGACTGTTAATTATTATGAATAAGTAGATATTATGTCATTAAATTATCTTTAAACTTTAGGAATATCTTAGCTTGATTTTCCCTCTAAACGCCGATTATCGCTTCAGCGTAGCGAGTTAAGTTGCTGTCCAAGGTATTAACTTTTTTTTAAAGAGATTTATGGATGGGTAGGTACTTAAATCAGGCTTAACGGTTAGTGATGGAAACAATTAAGTAAAGTTGGTAGTGTATAAAAGTTGTTAATAATATTGTTTTTATAATAAGCTACCGAGTCACTTGGTAGCCCAATTAGATAGAGCATTGGGCCGGACTCTCAAAGATTGCGGGTTCGAATCCCACCTGAGAATCATCCTGAGTCGATTTTTACCCGACTGCAAGAGGGTTATGTTTTTCGCGCGTATCTTGTATGTTTGTATGTGTGTTTGTATGTAATATTCTTTATTACCTCATATCTTTTAAACGGCTGAACGGATTTCCATGATTAACATATCGTTAGATTTGTCTTGCCAGCCCAAGCGTTCTTAAGAAAGTGGCGTTATAAAAAAACCAACATGGCGGCTGCACGGTGCTATTATACGTAGTGAAAAAAAAAATTTTTTTTAGAATACTGCAATATGGGTGTCAAATTAAAGGGCTCTTTATAAGGATTTCATAAAGGTATATCATGATTGTAACAAATAATAACTAAAAAGAAATAAATAAAAAAATAAATTCATAAAAATTAAAAACCCGCCTGCATAAAAAGACTCCGACTGCATGTTATAATGTTGCCTTTAATATTTAATCTTGTTTCCATCTTTTCAGTTGACTTGTCTTTTTATGCAGGCGGGTTTTTTTTTCTAGAGCGTATATTATTTAATTTTGTTTCAGCAGACATTTTACTAGTATGGATCAAATCAAATCAAGTAAAGCAAATAAAATATATAAATAAATATTTATGCAGAAGAGCTTTATACACTATTTTCTCCATGATAGTTTAAATTGAACATTTATTGGATATTGCGTATAAGCTCATAAATCATTTTATACTGGCTGTCTGAAAAATTCTGAATAAGTAGAAAATCTAGTAGATATAGAATTGTGTATTTTTGCGAACTCGTATAAAAGTTCTTATTTTATAAAATTTGCATTTGAAGGATTTTTACGTCATAAAATAGTTTTAAAGTTATCCCCTTCTTAGAGATGATAAAGTTTAAACATAATATTCATTTTTTTTAAATAATAAAAAAATGGTTGAAGAATGGTTTATTTATTTAATTTTTCATGCAACATCAAAGGTAATACTTTTGGCAAATATCAAAACTACGGTTGGCAAGACAAGCTATTTTAAAATGCAAAGATGTGATTTTTGCACAATGAAATGTTTACTAGTACTTATACAAGATAAAGATGTATGAAGATGAGCCTTTACAGTTCATGTCAAGAAAGTTGTTTTATAATTATGGTACCTATTCAAAAATTACATAATACTATGTTCGATTAAAAACCGAAGTTACTAAAATATTATTATAAGCAAAGGTTGTTACAGAAGAAACTAGTATAAAATCTTTTAGACGATTCAAAAGTACTTAATTATTAGATTTATTTGAATAAAGCTATTTTTGACTTTGACTTTGCAAATTTTTTGGACAATCAGTTAATAAGAAAGCAACCTAATAAAAACGTGTTTAAATTAGTGTCCAACTGAAACTGGAATTCTAGCTGAAACCGAAAGAAACTGAAACTGTGGCCGAAACTAGTTTTTTTATGGAACAGAATTTGATATGACCACCAATAATATAGAGTAGGTAGTTTTAACTGTAAGTATCGATACGAAACGTAAAGATCGATTCGATATAGAAAGGATTTTCAGTCGAGTTAAAAATACAACGTGAAGCAATTCTAAGCGTGAAGGATTCTAACTTTAGGATAAGCAATTTTCTTTCATTGTTTGTAACAGAAATAAACAGTTTTTTTTTTAGTTATAAAAATACAAATAAAGAAGATTTTTTTGTCAACAGTACTGCTACAGAGCGCACTGGACAGAGATTATGCAGATTCGCGCCATCCAACTAATTTATTGCCGCTTCGCTGGACTCTATTGATTAAACTTTTTGTTTTACACTTGAATGTTGTTTTTTAAGTTAAATTTATTTACCTACTTAATATTCAATTTCAATGACGTCTATGGAAAGACTGATATGATACTTTAGGTTCATTTAACTCAATAAGTTGTAAAATAAATTATTTTTTATTTCATTTCAATTAAATCAAATAGCAGAAATCTAAAACTTGTTAAATATACTTCTAGCACTGGTTTTATATTTTTTACAAAAGTCAATTATCGTAGTCGCTAGTCATTGAACGTAGACTAGCGAACACGATAGATTTCTGTGACAAGACAACATTTACATATTTTTAGGGTTCCGTACCTCAAAAGGAAAAAACGGAACCCTTATAGGATCACTTTGTTGTCCGTCTGTCTGTCCGTCCGTCTGTCTGTCAAGACCCTTTATCTCGGAAACGCGTGGAGGTATCGAATTGAAATTTAAACCATATACTAAGGTCTACGGGCCCTTGAAGCTGTAAAAAAATCAAACTTCTAAGTTAACGTAAAAAAAAGATACTGCCGTTTAGGGCGCAAAAAACGCATTTTCGATACTCTCAAAGGAATCAAAATTCATAGGGTACTTCCCGTTGACCTAGAACTATGAAATTTGGCAGGTAATAGCGTCTTATACTACACTTACAGGAATAAATCTGAAAACTGTATATTTGTAATTAAATCATAATAAAATATGGTCATTAAAATACGTAATTATTAATCATCTTGGTGAAACAACGGTATACGCGGTCATAGTTTAACTTCTAATTACTTTTGGATTAATCGCGCCACTAATTCTTTTAAAAATATCAATATTTATTATTATTAATTATTCAGATCCTTTCAAATATTGTTATAGTTAATTACTTTTAAAAATAAAATTAAAAAGTAATAAATTTGGTTCTAAATATTTTCGCAACATGGCGGTATGTCACGCTGTATGACAGGGGGTCTTCTTCTTCTTATTTTTGTTTTGGCAATCTACTTTCTTCTTGGAAGTAATTTTTGCCAGTGTCAAGTGTTGAATAGTTCAGTGGTAGATTGATTCAGTTTACATTAAAATGCGGGTGCATCGCATTCCAATGTTGCTTGGAGCATTTGGCACCAAGTATAATCAAGACAGTTTACTCGGTAAGGTCAGCCGAGGTAGCCACCACTACAATAAAAGTCTCGGCTTCACACAACCAAAGGGTCCTGTTGGAATACACCCATTTTCTCTAATAACATTGCGATAGATAAAACCATTTCACAGAACATTATACAGTGTACTATTGATATACAGCGCCATCTGTTGACAATCAACAGTACTTGTATTTTATACAGGTGCGGTGGGTTTGTAATTATTTTATTTTTTCTCAAAAATGCTTGGAAATTCGAACATTATTTTGACAACCTTCTTCGTGCTAAATCGAAGTTTACGGACAGACCTAAACCGCGCCGTCAATATTTGTATGAGAATCCATTACTAACGTGTAATAATGGATTTTCATACAAAATTGCCGGCGTCTGTCCAGCAATGTTTCTATTAAATTAAAACTCATTACACACGTGTAATTCAGAAATGGAGCGAACTTTTCAATGAAACACAAATATAGGTATCAAATGTCGCCTTGATGAGCGAGCACATTCCAAAATGTTTTTTTAATATTCGGTATACAGTACCCTTAGCACGAACAGCTATCGAAAAAAATAACGCGCGTAAAATCATTCGATAGTGCAATTTTGTATGGGAAATTTGTACAACGCCATCTATCGCCGAATAGCTAAATTAAAATTTCCATAGATAATTCTCTATCGAGTAATTTTACGCGCGTTTTTTTTCTCGATAGCTGTTCGTGCTAAGGGTACTGGTATCACGTGAAAGGCCTTGATGAGCACATTCCAAAAAATTGAAAAAAAAAATAAAAACGAAAAAAAATCTGTTTTGGTGCAATATGGGTATCAAATGAAAGGCCTTGATGAGCGCATTCCAAAAAGATAAAAAAAAAAAAAAAACGAAAAAAAATTTTTTTTTTCAATACCTATGGGTATCAAATGTAAGTTTTTTGAAAAGTTTTTTGGAATATGCTCATCAAGGAGCATATTCCAAAAAACTGAAAAAAATAATAAAAACGAAAGGTAATTTTTTTTTGCAATATGGGTATCAAATGAAAGGCCTTGATGAGCACTTTCCAAAAAACTGGAAAAAAAAAATGAAAAACTGGAAATAAAGGAAAAAAAACCGGATTGTTTTTTTCAATATGTGTATCAAACGAAAGGCCTTTATGTGCACATTCCACTTTCCATTTTCTTTTATCAATTACTGTAAGTAAATTAAAATAAAAAGCTTAAAACTTTTAAAACTAAAAAGATAAAAGTTTAAAAGTACTACACAAGCCTTGGCCGCAACTAGGCATTGATGGACTCACGTATGTTCTTCAATGCCTGTCTTGAGTGCCGCTGCAGTAATGTACTATTCCATTTCAAACTTCGCCCGTGGTCAATTCTTTGTCGTAATCCCTGGAAGGGTTATTTTCTACGTGGCGACAAAGGATTTCAAATGGTTATCTATATATAGCAGTCTGCTGAACGGATTTTGATGGTATTTTTTTACAGTTTGGTAGCTTGGAGTTCAACTTATAATCTAAGCAATTTTTCACATAATTTCTGTAGGTAAAACCTGGGATAAAGCTTGAACTCTCCGTAGTACAGTTTTCATATAAAAAACTAATAACTACCAACCACTTTTTTTTCAAAATATTTCCTTTGTACCGACACAACTTTTCTATAGCTTTATTTTATGTATAGATGTAAGGTCTGTACGGAACCCTCGGTGGGCGAGCCCGACTCGCACTTGTCCGGTTTTTTTATTACAGAGCCATTTCCCAAGCTTAATGACTCGCGTGCAAAGTTACAAAGCAAATAATTATGCCCATGATCACAGAAGAGTGCGAGTGACATCACTCATCACGACACTTCGACTCGACGCAAAGACTTCACTCACGGTACATCGACTCGTCGCAAAGCATTGTATGCCGTCACTAATTGAAAGTGCATCATAAAGAATGTACTCGTAGGATTGCACGTTGCGCGTTTTACGGCCTTCGGGCACATGAGTAAAAAAACGTAACTTCGGGTAAAAGGAAATTGTGTTGATTTCAGTCATTACACAATACAGGGTGTCTTTTTACTCACTCTCCAAAATTGTAAGGAAGTGTTCAGTCCATGAAACTGAAAACTTTCTCTTAAAAACATAGGGTCAAAATGTAAAAAAAATCGGGTTGCACTCCGGGAGTGCCGGTAGAAGTGAAAACTTGAATATTAACGTTGTGCATTTGTAATATTTTGGAATGGTTAGGGAATAATTTTGCACGAATTGCCGTCTTACGAATTTACTCTGCATTTGAATTTACGAATACAGAACAGTATTGTACGAAGGTCTTATCCATAGCTTGACAGAAAATCTAGAGTTTTGACATTGAATTAAAAAATTAGCGCGTTGCTATGGTGACACAAGTGTTTACGTCTTGAAATGACGGGCCGCCATTTTCGCCGCGCCCCGTAGAAAGAGATGGGGGATACTTCCGCCGCCGGCTGTCTACGCTACATCCGTCTTACAAATTTTCGATCAGGGTCACGTGATCCTGACTGACGCGAGTTTAACATTTTTTCCCCATTACAAAAAAAGTGTACAACGCCGCTAAAGAAGTTTTCACTTTAAAAATTGACTTTCCATACAAATCAAAGAGATCACGTGATCAGTTTAGTAAGGAATGACCAAAATTTTGTGGCGTATTTCAACACATGTTTCACTGAGAAAGTTGTTCAGTTTCATGGACTGAACACATCCTTAAAATTTGGAGAGTGAATAAAAAGGTAGCCTGTATCTGTGGCCACAGGTATTAGTGATATAGACAAATCCTATGAATCAATTATCTTGACATCGAATTCGATAAAACAGTGCGTACCTACCGTTACTTCTCTGTATGTCAGTTGATTATTTACTAGCATGTATAATTCATATTATAACAAAATTATTATTAGTTTTTCTCAAAATGTCATTAAATTATTGTGGTCGAATTTTAAACATCATCGATATGTCGGTCGAACAAAAATTATGCATTATGATGTTATCAAATATTTATTTATATTGCAAACTTGGGAGTGATGTTCGTCTCTTTCACACGATTAAAATTTTTTTGACACACTTTTCCATTCGAACGATTTTGCTAAAGGCAATAATACAAAGTGACACTATAAAGTGTCCTTTGACAAAATTAAACACCTCGAAACACGGTACTTCGAATCATGTATAAATCTCTACAAAGCTAATTAGTCGCATGTGTAACGTGTCGGAATGCTCAAAGTAGAATCTTTCATACTGCACTAGCTAAGGCACTAGCACAAAGTACGTTACGTAGCGGCGGGACGCTTCTAAAATAGCTTTGGAAAAGACATGTCCCATCGCGCCTATGTCATTTGCCCCACCATTCTCAAAAAAATTAAAGTCTATAGCGTCTGAATGAAAGTAGTATGTCCGAGTAGGTATTTTACTCTAGAATCAGATTAATAATTATTTTCTGCATTAAAAAGTGGGATTTTTAGGGTTCCGTACCAAAATGGTAAAAAAGGAACCCTTATGGTGTGACTCAGTCTGTCTGTCTGTCTGTCACAGCTGGATATCTCGAGAACTACTAACGGTATCAACTTGAAATTTGGAATAGTTTAAGATGACATTTGCCCAACTATTTTGCAAATAAGAAAGAAATAAAAAATATAATATTTTTTTTACAACAGGGACTGAAAAGGGGTCTTAAAAATTTGAAGTGAGGTGACTAGGGCGTGTGGGGTATCATATGAAAGAGCGCTGTTTGCACATTTTAAAACATTTTTTTCTTTTTTCTTAGGCCGCATAGTTTTCGACTTATGATGAAAAATGTAAAAAAAAATACCGTTCCCCCCCCTTATCTCCGAAGTTTGTAAAGAGAAAAATCTGAAATAATTCTATGTGATAGTAGTTTACGTAAAGATTACAGGAAAAATAAAACGAGGTCTCAATATAACACACTTTTTTAGAAATTCAAAAAACAAACAATATTTTTTTCAGTTTCACTACCCGTCAACAGATGGCGGTGACCTAAGAATGCTGACTTGCGAATTAAAATAGTTCCACTATCGGTCAAGAGATGGCGCAACCTAATACTACAGTAATAATTGGTGACTGGTTCTTATATAAATTACCTACTATTTGCCGTACGAATAAACGAAGAATAAGTTCCTACTTAGTAATATAAACAGTTTGCAATGTGGAGCGGCTGAAACGTTTTTCAGTCACCATAAGCAACTGTGGTTAAGATTTGTAAATTAACTGTCCGCCTGTTCGCCCTTCCACCTGTCTGCCGTTTATCCTACTTTTTTAAAGACTGTACTAAAGTAACATATCCAAATATATTTATGATTGTACGGAACCCTCGGTGCGCGAGTCCGACTCGCTCTTGACCGGTTTTTTTAAGTTAAAACGCTTTTATATCACGATATTTTATGACGTAGAACCATAGACTTATTATCGTAGAACTATTTACTTACATTTTTTTCATTAAACAAATTAATGTTATTGTAATTGTTTTTCTAAAATATAAAACATGACTGGCACTTTACCTATATAAAATGTAATTAGCATTTTTTAATTATGTAAGTAATTAAATAAAACATTCTTTTATAACCACATAATTAAGAATAAATAGAAGTGCTACATAATAGAGCTGACGTTTTTTATTTGTTTCTATATTCTTACATTTTAAGGGAAGGCATAAAAATCCATATCCATAATTCCATACAGCCAAGTCTTCAATTTTTTTTTTTTCAGTTTGCATTATTAGTGCTTGTTTACGGAGACACATTAGCGCTGCGCGTCACGTGCGGCGCAGCCATATATGATGTTATGTGAGAGCGTTTATGGAAAAGCGATGGAGAGGCCATTACTAATAATTATAAATGCGAAAGTCTGTTTGTTTGTTTGTTACGCCTTCACGTATTATGTGTTCTCTTTAAAGCGCCCATAGAGTATACGACCATCCGTAAGTGACCCACGTCTCCCTAACCTTCTCGCTTAATTTGTAATGAAAAGCAAAGAAAACAAAACTTCTTTGGCTGTATGGTTGAATTCCTTTTATAAAACAACAAAGATATCCTGTATTATTTATAATTCTTTGATAATTTATTATGAAGACGACCATGCGCGCGTGACCCACGTCTGCCTAATGTATTTCTCGCTTAACTGTAATGAAAAACAAAGAAAATAAAACTTAGTCAGATAGTTATAAAAGGGAATTAATTAATTGGGTGACTGGAAATAATTAAAGGCGACTGTTAATGGGATACTTTAATACTAAACCGGGCAGAAATTTATTTTTTGGGCGACAAAATAACTAAACGGGCGACAAACAGTGGATTACAATAATACTTAAAACGGGCGACTACATGTGGGTGTCAAATAATTTAAATGGGTGACTAAAATACTGAGTGGGCAACTATTATACCAAGTAGGTAACTATATAACTGATTTAAGCTACCCAACATGGTATTTTAACACGTTTTTAATTGGTTGCTTTCTTGTTTGTTTGTTTTTGTCATCTCGATTAGGATAATAGTCACTTTTTTAACACGGGCGCATTTTGTAAAATTTATCATCCATATTGTCTTAAGCATGCGCCCCACGTTTTTAGGTTTAAATTTTTTATGTTTAAATTTTCTGTAGGTATACATTTTATAGGGTTATAAATATTTACAGAAGAATTTATTTTTTACTTTTTAGTCTGTTTTTACTGGTCCATTGTAATGTTTTTAGGCCGATTTTTTGTTGTAATAATTTAGTCCGTTTTAACACGTGTTTTTAAAAAAGATTTTTTTTTAGTTTGTTTAAATATTTCCGATATTTTTGGTGATAATTTTTTATAAATAATTAACTAGTTACTCAATTTGTGTTTTAAAGACACACATTTTCAATATCTGTAGTGGCCCTCGCTCCGTCGCCCACTTAGTATTTCAGTACGCCGTATTTTTGATACCCAAAATGGGAATTTATTGTTACCCGATTAAATACTACAGATACACATAGTAATTTAGTACTTATATCTAGGTTTTATGAGGTAGGATTCGTTTGCCATATATTGTTCAGTTTTAATTCTGCATGGAATTGGAAGTTTACTGAGAAATTAATTTGGCATCCAGATTCTAGAAAATGGCGCGCATTAGCAAATCCTCTTTTGCTAAAAGGACGCTAACTCAAATGTTAATTAACCTACATTAGCAGAGCTAGTTAAATGTTAAGGATAGTTAGCTAATGTAGAAATATTCCTGAGAGTATGAAAATGTACATGCCTACATTTTGCGCACACTAGTTTGGTTTTATACATTTCTGTGGGCGGCAAGGAGTGAACTAACATGCATTTTCCATTATTACGTAACCACGTGCTCATTAGGTTCAACTCATTTCCACAAACGAACACCTTTACAGGAAAACTGGGTCATTCTTTTCATTTCTAAGAAAATTTTGCCTCAGTTACAAGTAAAATATTTTTTTAAACTAAAGAATAACTCAACTATTTTGAAGTTTGTAGATTTTACGCTTAGTATTTTTTAACATATTAGTTTTCACCATTTTACAATACCTTATCCTTTAGTACCTAGTTTACGTCATATTTTGCTCTATAAAAGTACATTTAGTATGACTTCTAAACTTTTGTCATGTTATTTGCGTATCAATTTTAAATAGTGTAGTCTCGATAACATCAAAATAAGCAATATAATATCACATCACATGCATCTACAGACTGGTAAAACTTACCAAAATAAATATACAAAAAATACTTACGCATGAATTTTTTGTACTGTGAGTGTGAACGAAAGCTAGTTTTATTATATTCCTATGAATATAATAAAACTAGCTTCTGCCCGCGACTTCGTCTGCGTGGATATTCCAGAATCCGACCAGCCAGGATCCGACCAGCCGTTTTTATGTGATTAGGCGAGTCCCCACCAAGCGAGCAGCCTCGTGCGAGGTCCGCCACATGCAGCAAATAGTCTACGTAATAGTATTGCCTACGTCATATTATTATGAGATCACGATGAAATGCATGGCACACGGTCGGAAAAGTTGTGCTAAGCGAGGATCAGAAGATTATCGCAAATAAAATTGGCCGGAAGCTTGTGAAAATCTTCCACTTCCGGTCAAAATTTTAAGATTATATTTACGTCATGTGACATCAGTAAGAGACCCGTGTCATCATTTAGTTTTCAATCGTAGAGAGAGTAAACATAAGTCTGTCAGTGCTGAAATGGCCGGAATACCTTAAACTTACAATTTTTGTTTTTTAGTCATCACAACACACAACTTTTCCGACCGCGTGCCATGCATTTCATCGTGATGTCATATGACGTAGGCAATACTGTCGCGGGCTCACGGACTAAAACGTCTTGCCTCGGAAGCTCTCGGAAGGCAGTGCGCTTGGTTGGAACCCGCCTAATCACGTAAAAACGGCTGGTCGGATCCTGACTAAAGGTTCCCTAAGGATTTTCTCGAATATCCACGCAGACGAAGTCGTATCATATAGATAAATAGTGAATTTATTACACTTTCATATAAATAAATAGGTCCTCGACACTCGCATTGTAACTATGAAAACTTGGGCATTGAACGATAAATAAATATAACTAGCCCGCGACTTCATTCGCGTGGACATTTTAGAAAATATTTAGAATTCTTAAAATGCCGTAGAAGGCGTTCCCGTCCCCTTCCCCATTCAGAATTGAGTTCAGAGCTATTTGTATACCGTTCCCCTTCACGTCCCCTTTCAACTTTTCACTTTTTCACGTTTTCACTTTTTAATAATTTTCACTTTTCCACTTTTCACTTAACAATTCTCACTTCACGTTTACGCTTTCACTTCCGCTTTCGCTTGCGCTTTCACCTCCGCTTTCGCTTGCGTTTTCGCCTTCGCTTCTCCTTTCGCTTTCGCTTACACTTAGGTACTTAAACTTATACTTACCATCACCATAAACGTCAACATTCCCCACCCGTCCCCCCCCTCTTCTCCCCTTCCCCTTGCTCTTCTTCTTCCCCTTCCCCTTATAAATTTTTAATCGTCATCGCCTACACACAAAATTTGAACATCCTAGCTTTGAAACTAAAGGACTTCCATACAAACTTCATCCCCTATTTCATCCCCTTATAGAGTGAATTTTCCGAAATCCTTTCTTAGTCTACCCGCTAAAAATGGCGTCTTTACTTTCAGCCGTTAGGGGGCTCTAGTCTAGCCGTATCCCAACAATCTATCTATCAATTTAGAGTTTTATATGTATAGATAGTTGACTTCAGCTTTTATTTTTGTTATTTTATACCTTTAAACGAGAAATTGTTGTATCCAAGTTGTATATTTATTTATTTATATATACAGGGTGGATTTTTGAGACGGTACATTAAGGGCAGGTACCTTAACCTTTATGGCTACAGGAAAACGTTCCTAGGAGACCATCCATAACTTTTTAAGATATTATGAACTGCGTTCAGAGATTTTGGAAAAAAATTACGGATAGCAAAAAAATTGCTAAAATAGCAAAAAAATTTTTTTCTGCCAATCGATCCTATTTCGTGTGGGGATCAAAATACTCTATGGGGCCATTTAAGGTATGAGTACTAGAAATGACAGAAATCGCCAAAAACTTTTCCCATACTGAAAAACGATAAATCAACTCGAAATATTTTTTATTGCCAAACGATCCTATTTCTTACTGTGATCAAAATACTCTTTAAGTATAACTGAAATTTGAGTACAGAAACTGTTTTTTTTACATCTAATGTTATAGAAGTTTGTGCCTGCGTGTGAAGCCGGTGTTGAGACTTAATGTAGTTTTATTAGTCGGAGTTAAACGCAAGTAGTTTACCTAGCACTACCAAAATGTAGCAGGGTTTCATTAAGCTCGATATCTTTGTTGTTTTACAAAGATAAGATTCGTTTGGTTGAAGCTAATATTTATTCGCTTCATTCGAAATTAACTTTAAATTATTTCCGTAGTATCCTTGGTCCTCCATTATACAGTATTCATAGTACTAAATAAGTACGTAGCTAGTAATGAATAAGTGCAGAAAATACTTCAAAACTTCTCGTGTTTTCATTTTATGAATACGGTGTAGTGTGAGCTGGCAGTGGCAGTGTATCGTGCGTTTTAAAGAAAAATGTTTTCATAAAAATCCACGTTCGCTCGCTGATCTTTTAATCTCTTAATTACATGAGAGCGGGATATGCGGGGATTTCACCAAAATAACCATGCAAAATGGACGACCGACCCCGCCGCCCGCGCTGCCACCCGAATATGAATTATTCTTTCGTAGCTACAGTTTGGACGCATATTTACATTTTATATGAGCGACCTACTCTCTGTACGTGCCCATTTTGCTGGGTAGCATTTTTGTTGCGGCCGTTTTTCGCCAGTTTTAATTTATTTTTTCGAATCCTGCTGACGTTGAGATGTAGCCAGTTGCATTGTGCAACTTCCTGTTCCACGTGAAAAAAATTTTTGTTGCCTGTGTTTTATGTAACCTCTTTGGAAGTTGAATGTGCAGCACAGGTGATCTACATTAGTAGAACTGAGCGAACAATCCTATTAATACATTGCGGCAGCGCAGCACGTACGATGCATTGTGAATTAGTGACTGATCTTTTCTACTTTACTTTTTTAGAGAACAACACGCACTACTAATTTATTTAAGTACTTACATCTTCGATTGCTAAATATTTGAAATCATACTTACCTATTTCAAATACATAAGCTATTTTAAATCCAACAATTTAAAATTTTAAAATCAAAACATTGTTCGAATTCATTCGTCACAAAATCCGTCGTTCAAATTCAGGCATAAAAATAAATTTTCAACACACTTGCTCGTAAAGTGAGCCCTAATACATCGCTTTTAGGGCCATAAATTGAGCTATAATAAACGCGTGCAATAATATATAAAACACTAGTTGGTTAAAGAATTAACCCTACAAAGTTAAATAAATACCTTACTGCAAGTTCTACGCGAGTAAACAGAGCATTCCCAATTTAACCGGGTGATACAGTTATTTTTTTTAGTAACAACAAAGAGGTTCTATGCCGCTGAAAATCCATATACATTTTTGCAATGAATAAATATGTAAGTCCTTAATAAAGTTATACAAATGTTTATTATTATCAAATTATTCATAATTGAAAATATTTTGCTATAAAATATTAAAATATTTGCGTTTTACCGCTTAAAATTATAATTTTGAAGTAGGCTGTATGCTCACTCTCCCCTTTGTTCGCAAAATATTCTTGCATTGGGCGTGTGAAAAAAACAAAAAAAAAAAACCGGCCAAGTGCGTGTCGGGCCACGCGCAGTAGGGTTCCGTAGGTACATTATACCATACCATATTTTAATACCGCTATCATTTTTCGTCTGAAAAAATAACTTTGTTTTTCACAGTATTTGTATGAATGACAAAGTTATATTTGCGGTTTTGGAAAATGTGCTATATCTCAAAAACTAATAACTGCATCTCGTTCAAACTAATTTTCGTTGAAAGTGTTTATTAAGATCTATAGCTTATATTTTTTTTAGATTTTTCACCCTCTTACTTTAAAAGTTAAAGGGGGGGGGGGGGGACCACACATTTTACCACTTTGGCGGCATATATCTTTCAAACGGTTGACTTTGAAAAAAAATAGTCTTAAAAACCTCAATGTCATTTTTAAAGACCTATCTATAGACACCCCACAAGTATTGGTTTGATGAAAATAGTTATTTGTTATACAAGAGAGCAAAGTCATTTTTTGCTGCGAGTGCTGACTTTTAAATCACGAACTAGCGAAGTAGTCTAGAATTGAATCACGAGCGTAGCGAGTGATTCTAATATAGACTACTGAGCACAGTGAGTGATTTAAAGGCACGAGACATCAAAAAATTTGCTCTCGTGTTAAACATACAACTTTTCACCTCTACCAGCGAGAAAAGGTGTTAGAAATTAAAAAAAGCACTTTGCCTCACGCTCGCAGCAAAAGTCGATTTTGCTGCGAGTTTTTGGTAAAAAGCACTTTGCCTCACGCTCGCAGCAAAAGTCGATTTTGCTGCGAGTTTTTACGCGCCAAAAGCACCCTTTTCGTTCTGGAGAGGTGAAAAAAATATTTTCAGTTTCAGTTTCATGTATGGGGAGCCCCCCTTAATATTTCATTTTTTTTATTTTTGTGTAAAAATCGTAAAGCGGTTCACAGAATACACCTACATACCAAGTTTCAACTATGTAGTCCTAATACTTTTGGAATAAAGTGGCTGTGACATACGGACGGACAGACAGACAGACAGACAGACATGACGAATCTATAAGGGTTCCGTTTTTTTGCCATTTTGGCTACGGAACCCTAAAAATAACCTGCGTGCTTTTTCCAATCATAATTATCGTATTTTGTTTATGTCGTATTTGTTGCTGTGTGGTAAATTACTTTGGTTTTTCCTCGCAAAAGTGTTGAAAATCGTCGTATAAAACTCGTGAGCTCTTGCTTATTGCACACTCGGCTGAGTTACGCCCTCGCCTGCGGCTCGGGCTGCAACCCACAGCCTTGTGTGCAATGAGCAACCTAAGCTAACTTGTCTCATAATGTAATTCTAAACTTTTCATGGGTAATCCTTACTAATATTATAAATGCGAAAGTCCGTTTGTTTGTTTATTTGTTTGTTTGTTTGTTACGCTTTCACGTCTTAACTACTGAACCGATCATCATGAAATTTTACATACACGTTGCTAGGGGTACAGAGAAGGACATAGGATACCTTTCATCCCGAAAAAAAAGACTGTTCCCGAGGGATAGCAAAAAAACTTTCCACGCAGACGAAGTCGCGGGCGGCCGCTAGTAATTATATAAAAAGCCACTGAATTATAATGAGATTCTTTTATTCAGCGTCAAACCACAGAATACATAATAGTACAAGTCAAACTATTGTGTTCTTCTCTCGTGAAGTCATTTGTCGCCTCAGAAACAGGTCACAGTTAAATATTCAACATCCCAAAATACACCTTTTTGCTGACAGTATGTTTTATTTAGACAGGTAGGAAAATTCATAAATAGTACATTATGATACAAGTTAGCTTAGGTTACTTATTGCACACAAGGCTGTAGGTTGCAGCCCGAGCCGCAGGCGAGGGCGTAACTCAGCCGAGTGTGCAATAAGTAAGAGCTCACGAGTTTCATACGACGTTTTTCAACACATTTGCGAGGAAAAAACAAAGTAATTTACCACACAGCAACAAATACGACTAAAACAATTTTTTTTTTTTTTTTTTATATCTTCTTCCCGTCAGTTGGGAAAGGCAAAGGCAGAGCCATACAGCCATTGTCTTATTTAAAATAATTTCAACTACAAGAATTCCAGCCTCTAGATTTCATTTTTCTGTAATTGAGTTTTGTAAGGCCAAAGCCACTTCTTTAATTATTATTTTCTCCGTGTCCAGGTAATGTAAGGCCAAAGCCACTTCTTCAATTTTCTTTTTCTGTGTCCGGGTTATATAAGGCCGTAGCCACTTCCTATTCCATTTTCCTTGTCATCTTCAGTGTGATATAAATCTTCAAAGTCTTATCCATGTTTATAGTTCCAAATCCGATGATACAACAAAGTTGTATAAATCCTTATAAGTTTCAGGATTTGTGAGAATGTCTTGAATGTCGCGCGGGATGCTATTAGATGTCTTATATATTTCTAATAATCTGTCCACCAGGACTAATCTCTGAATGTTGTAAGCAGGGCAATCAAAAAATATATGATTAAGAGTCTGATCCACACCTAAATTGCATTCAGTGCATGTTGGAGATGTGATAATACGCATTCTATGTAAATGTGAGTTAAATCGACAGTGTCCAAATCTCAGGCGTGTTAGGATAGTATAAAACTTTCTGCTATGGTATTCTGCTGATTTTGTGAACCAAGGACGACAGCCAAGAACATTATTAATCTTCGCATACCAAGTTCCTTTTACTGTTAGAGTTTCTTGCCAATGAGTGGACCAGTCTTGTTTTGACAAAAGTTTAAGTCTTGGTAGTAAATCAGAGTACGGTATAGCAACATTTTTAATGTCAATGTTGACATTTGCGGCGTCATTTGTAATGGCTCTAGCTAACTTATCGGCACTTTCGTTTCCAGATACTCCAATATGCGACGGAACCCACATAAAAACTATATCAATATTATTACTTTTGAGCTTGAAGTAGGTTGTTTTAATATCTTGTAGAATATAATTACATCCGGTATCAAATCTGGTATTTTGCAAAGCTTTGAGACAGCTCATGCTGTCTGTTAGGACTAACCATTGAGTGCATTCTTGGGTGTTCTCCTCAATAAACTGTAGCGCAGCAAGAATAGCAAGACACTCCGCGGAAAATATGCTCATTTGGCCCGGGAGTTTAATTCCATGACCCGTTTTCAAATAAGGTATGTAAACAGCCATCGAAACATTATCATTATTTTTGGAACCATCTGTATAGATATGTCTATGCTGAGGGAAATTATCAGTAATTTCATATACTTCTTCTTTATTCTTTAAATCAGGGTGAATGTGGATATTCAGGTCACAAAAATGTGTATCATAAGATCCTGTGTAACATATCCAATTATTCTCAGTTTTATGAATGTTATACTGCTGATTGAACTCTACGATATCCGAGAAGTCATGAAACAGATAGGGGATTCGGGGTACATTCAAAGGAGAATATGTTGTATAGAGAAATTCAATTTTTCTGAGTAGGTAATGAGTAGACAGTGAAAGTAGTTTTAACAAAAACTTTGATTTTAAAAATTTGAATCTGAATTGAAGTGGAGGTATATTGCATTCCACCTGCAAAGAGTTAATGGGAGTAGTCTTCATAGCACCAGTAATGCATCTCAGATGCCAAAAGACAAAAGGCGCGCAGGTTTTTTTTTGTTTTTTTCACACGCCCAATGCAAGAATATTTTGCGAACAAAGGGGTTAGTGAGCATACAGCCTACTTCAAAATTATAAATTTAAGTGATAAAATGCTAATATTTTAATATTTTTTAACAAAATATTGTAAATAAGAAATAATTTGATAATAATAATTATTTGTTTGACTTAATTAAGGACCTACACATTTATTTATTCCAAAAATGCAAATGAATTTTCAGCGGCATAAAACCTCTTTTGTTGTTACTAAAAAAATAACTGTATTACCCGGTTAAATTGAAAATGCTCTGTTTACTCGCATAGAACTTGCAGTAAGGTACCTATTTAACTTTGTAGGGATAATTCTATAACCAACTAGTGTTTTATATATTATTGCACGCGTTTGTTATAGTTCGGTTTATGGCCCTAAAAGCGATGTATTAGGGCTCACTTTACGAGCAAGTGTGTTGAAAAATATATTACTACATAATATTACATACATAAAAATATAAATATTATTGGGTAATTTAAAAACTTGGCTGCATGCTCTAGCGTCTTTACCAACATTTTCACGCAGCCACGGCAGAAAATAATCCTCGCACGATTTTTCTCAAATTTTCTTTTCTTTGTACTTGTATTGTGAATATCTAAAAATGACAACTTTCAATAATGAAGATGAGCAATATATTACTTCAACTCCACCGGATATACTAACAGAAAGGCGAACCGCATGCGACAGCTTGCTGTCGTCAATATCCAACAGATACATAACCACGTATGAAAATTTCTTGAAGTGGAAAAACATGAAAAAAGTTTTTAATAAAAACAAAACCTCCTTCAAAAACCTGAAAATAATCTAACAAAAAACAGCTTCAAAAATAAATTAATGGCTCTAAAAAGCAAGAAATAAAATATTGAAATCGGCATAATAACTAACTCGAAAGTTTGTATGCATATCTTATATTAAACAACGCCTTTTGAAGTCGGGTGGGGGGGGGGGGGGGGGGGCGAAGGATATTTTTTATCTAAACTAATATATCTAAACTTTAGTCATGGGTTTAAACCCCACCCGACTTCATAAGACGTTGTTTAATATAAGATATGCATACAAACTTTCGAGTTAGTTATTATGCCGATTTCAATATTTTATTTCTTGCTTTTTAGAGCCATTAATTTATTTTTGAAGCTGTTTTTTGTTAGATTATTTTCAGGTTTTTGAAGGAGGTTTTGTTTTTATTAAAAACTTTTTTATTTTAAACTTTTTTGTGGCAAGTATATTTGGTGATGATATTATCTAAGTTACAATCGCCTTATGTCAAAGGTTCATCACCTTTT
This sequence comes from Agriphila geniculea, assembly GCA_943789525.1. NCBI lineage: Eukaryota > Metazoa > Arthropoda > Insecta > Lepidoptera > Crambidae > Agriphila > Agriphila geniculea. Next base: position 18,786,955 of record OX038874.1, read on the forward strand.
ACATAGTACTGTTTTTCCCGACGCAGGGGCGTTTATTGTTGAGGAGTTCTCCTGGTACTTCAATATCAGCTCCACTTCACCATATGAATTATGATGAGTATAAATAGCCTAGCAACCATTTTAAAGTAATCGTATTGTACCAGTGAACTACTTCGTATTGAATAGTTCCGATGATCATCTATGCTGGTCTTCATCATCAATTCCACTTCACCAAAATGGTACTTTTCGAAAGCAAATGCACAAGTTACTTAGGAAAATACTAAAATCGCTATAAATGTGCCTATAATATTTGAAGAGTTCCCTCGATTTCTCCAGGATCCCATCATCAGATCCTGATTTCATGACAATGGGACCAACTTGGAAGTATATACTTTCGAACAAAAAAGAATTTTTCAAATCGGTCCAGCCGTCTTCGAGTAATCGAGTAACATACATAAAAAAAAAAAAAAAAAGATTCCGACGAACTGAGAACCTCCTCCTTTTTTTGAAGTCGGTTAAAAATGCCAAGTCATTTTCCGAAAATGTAGTTTTGGCGTATTTTAATGAACTAGCTAGTAAATATAAGCCTAGCTCGTTGTGGACAACATATTCTATGCTGAAAAGTACCCTCAAGATGAAAAATGGTGTCGATATTAATTTATATACAAATCTCATTGCAATTTTTTTCTGTTTCCTCGCAAATGTGTTAAAAACGTCGTACGATATACGTGCGTATTGGTTATAACATGCTCAGCTCAATCACGCCCTCGCCTTCGGCTCGGGCTGAAATTCCGCCTCGCATGTTATAACCATCTTAACGTACTAATATTGTAATGTACTATAAAAGAACCGGAAGCTGTGAAACTTGCCTCAACTAATACTGGCCTTTAAAACTAAGGCAATCAACCTTTTAAAATAACAATAAGTTTTGAAGTAAACACGATATATTTTCAAATTAAAAAGGATAACTTAAATAGAGATTTCATTTTTAATAAAAAATCATAGTCCATAACCTTCTTTTGGGGAATGGCTGTTTTGTTTTCACATTGTATTTCTCGATCGATGAATTTATGATACAAAACCCAAGGTGTCTACTGGTCTACAGCTACGAGATGTCTACAGCATGTAAACTTTACATATCATAAAACATATTATAAAATGTTGTCTGAGTTTTTTGCCTGAGAGTAAAAGAATGCTTTTTTATGTTTTTTAAATACGTTACTATTTTGAAGGGCAGTGTAAAATGAATGAATGACTTACTTTATTGTTTACCATTAGTAATAAATATTAATAGCATTACACGGAAATTAGAAAAAAGTGGAACAATTGGCGGTCTTATCGCTAAAAACAATCTCTTCAAGGCAACCATTAGTTTAACTGGACAAAAGGAAAGTAAGAAGTAGGCAGTTTATTGGTTTTACAAAAAGCATTGTAAAAGTTACGTTGTGAATTTCCTGCTATTCTCTTTTTATAAATAAACTAGCGGCCGCCTGCGACTTCGTCTGCGTGGAAAGTTTTTTGCCATCCCTCGGGAACAATACTTTTTTTCCGGATAAAAGGTACCCTATGTCCTTCTCTGTACCCCTGACAACGTGTATGCAAAATTTCATAATGATCGGTTCAGTAGTTAAGACGTGAAGGCGTAACAAACAAACAAACAAATAAACAAACAAACGGACTTTCGCATTTATAATATTAGTAAGGATAATAGGTATGTTTCTCATCCTTACTAATATTATAAAAGCGAAAGTCCGTTTGTTTGTTTGTTTGTTACGCCTTCACGTCTTAACTACTGAACCGATCATCATGAAATTTTGCATACACGTTGTCTGGGGTACAGAGAAGGACATAGGGTACATTTCATCCCGAAAGAAACTATTGTTCCCGAGGGATAGCAAAAAAACTTTCCACGCAGACGAAGTCGCAGGCGGCCGCTAGTATTATTTAAAGCAGTATTAATATCATAAATAAGTTTTTAAACGAGAATAAAAAAAATAAAGACACTTATGTTGATCTAGTAGGTGTTGATTTCAATTTGACACACTTCTGGTGAAGTTTGCTTCAACATACAAAAGTTAAAAAATCGTCTAGGATGCGAGTGAGGAGTATCAGCGAAACTTCCATAAGGACCTTTGATGATTCGTAATAACTTATTAATTATACCACTTTATATAATTCTCTTATAATGCAGAAGCTAAAACTATGAAGTATTAGGTACTTTAACAGGGTTATTTGTAAAACACCAACAACCTCGCAGGAGAAGTTTACTAACATCATAAGCAACAACATTTGTTCTACGACATTCCTGAAAACAGACAAAAAAATATCGACTTTTCATACATAACTCGATCAGCTGTTTGGGACATTTGTATGGAGAGTCGATTTTTTTTGGTCGGTAGTCGTTGGTCGTAGAACAAATGTTGTTGTTTATAATGTTAGTAATCTACTCCTGCGAGGTGTATTACAAATAACCCTATATTGCAAAAAGATATCACGAACGAAAAATCATCTACATCCGCAAATGGTACGGAACCCTCGGTGCGCGAGTCCGACTGGCCAGTGCCACGTTTAAAGATATTCGCTTATGATATGATGATCCCATGGTGGAATAAAACCATGTAGACACTTTCTATGACAGCTGGGTCACGTGACAGGCCCATAACTACGTCACTTTGAATGAGGGCTTTTCAAAGTAACATTTAAAAAATAAAAATAGTAACTATTTCTCTCACTAGATGGCATTGATGGAAAGAGAGTGTCAAAATTGGCTTTCAAAAATAAACGGCCTGTACCAAAGAGGAAAGTAAGCACTCGCTGGCTGAAATCTACCCAAAGAGAAACATTTTAGGGTTACATCTGTCTGAGTACTGAGTACTCTTCGAAGCTTAGTAAAAAAAATACATTGACACATACATTTTTATCAACGCCATCTAGCGAGCCTACAGTTTTTTGTCATTTTGAAAAGCCCTCGTACGTCACGACCAATCAAATGTTGCTATGCGGTCCAACGACCAATCGTGACGTAGTCTTGGGCCATCATCCGTGGGAAGCACTGACGTCCATTATACAAAGTACGCATAATGGACGTCAGTGGTGGGAAGATAATTTCTATGTTCCTTTTCTTTCTCCATAGAGTTGTCAACACGAACATCGATGTCGTCAGCCATACGACTCACCATGCGTTGAGGGTTGTGAAGTCACGAGGCAAGTTCTTCTGGAGAGGTCGATTTAGGAGAATCACTCTAGCCATCCTTTTAACACCATGGAATACATGGTTTCAGGTACATTTTCACCAAGATTTATTTTAAAATCATCGTAATGGCGGGATGTCACAAAAAATATCTCGCTTGGTGGCGCTACTGCTGCTGGAGACCTTTGCACGGGCATTTATCCCCGATTTTCCCATTTATTTTAAATTTTTAACGGTCTAATCTAATGATACGGTTAGTTCCTTTTGCAAATAAATAAATTAATATAAAAGACGGAGGTCGGTTTCCTCTCCAAGTTTTCTTTCACCATTCCTTTCTTGGAGGGGCCTCCCAATTTTATGAAATGGTGGTAGATTCAGTAGATTCTCTCTCTCTTTTTAGCATTTAATAATTCATTAAATTAAATTATAAATCAACATGAAACAATTGAAATTTTTTTTGTTAAATTTTAATTTCTGAACGTCTAAAAAAATTCATCGCATGAGGGTAGACTCATGGGTAGCTTCAGTCCCCCGTGACCACGGCAGCTGCAAAGTTGCCGAAACGTCGGGAAAACGAAAAATCACACCAAATACCAACTAATTACCAAAGTACTTTCAATAAAACCGCGCTAGTATCCGTTAAAAATTGTTTTATTTCATGTGATTGATACTATTAAATAACTAGCGGCCGCCCGCGGTTTCACCCGCGTGGTTCCCGTTCCCGAGGGAATATAGGGATAAAAAGTATTTTATGTTTTAATCTAGGCTATCTACTATCTGTGTGCCAAATTTCAACCAAATCCCTTCAGTAGTTTTTACGTGATTGAGGAACAAACATCCAAACCCACAAACTTTCACATTTATAATATTAGTAGGATTATTATGGAAGTTAGACAGTAAACGAATTAAAGATTGAAGAAAACTAAAATGTGTTGGAAGAAAAATTGGTATTTACGTAAAATCGCTTCCAACATCAAAAAATTATAGCAAACTCATTGAAAACAACGAAATGACAGGTCTACATCTTCACTAGCGCCAACTTAGTGGTAGTGCGCCGACTGGTGGACGATTTATGAATCAGCAAAATTATCCTGGCATTGTACATTTATTGCCAATACAATAAATAACGAATTAAATCATTGAATTATCGAATTTTCGGTCTCTATGGTCGAGTGGCTCGTGCACAGGTGTCGCAATCACTAAGATCCGATCCCCGGCTGGGTCAATTTAGAGATAAATTAACTTTTCTATAGGTATCCAGGTCTGAGTGTTTGTAATAAACCGTTGTCCGTTGCCATTGATTTCCATAACAAAAGTGCCTTAGCTACTTATTTTGGAATCTGAGCAATGTACGTAAGTGATGTTGTCAAATATTTGATATTAGTATGATTAGAGTAAAATAGATAGGGGAGGGGTGGCATGAAAGGGACATTTTTGATTTTGAGGCCCTAGTAAGAGATTTAACATTTTGAGTAACCCACTCATAAGGTTTATTTTTTTTTAAGTGACATAGTATCTTAAACAAAAGAAAGATCACGAAATTTAACATTTAAATTCAAATTATTACGGATTGGATCAATTTGTATCAAATTGTAAGCGATTTTAAAGAAAATCTTTGAATACAGTACCATTTTTTTTAAACAAAATGAAGTCTTTTTTCAGTTAAATTTCCTATCTTTAATATTCAAGGCACTTTCTCTCCGTGTGGCAAAGTTTTGGGACACCCTGTATATCTACCTATGATGAAAAGTGCACTAAGATATGAAAAACGCATTTTAGACAATCGTGTTGATATCGATCATCTACAAGTTCATCACGCATCTTCTGCTTGGTCACTACCTCGGCGACGGCGAGAACTGGTTCATCATCGACATCACCATAGCGCTGACAGAGGTGTTCTTCGCGTCTGACGTGATAGTCCATCTACTGCACATGTTCTGGCCTTTAGTTCGACTGAACATACGAGCCTATAGAAGGAACTTATGTTTCCTCTTGTACGATGTTATAAGCCTTGCACCGTTGACTATGATATGTAAGTATTTATCAGTATAAAATAATACATTTTTTTTTATTATTTTGTACAAGTAGCAAAATAAAATATACATATGAAATGGATTTCCATTATTCTTAGAACATCAGCCATTTTATTGTTTGAGTTAAATGAAAGTAATAAATCCGCATCCAACTGGTTTTTTGGACATTTGGTTTTACCATACTGACTCGGTAAAAGAAATATGGCCTTTTTTAATCCCATAATCTCATAAGCGGATAAAGGAAATGCTATATTTTTCTTATTGTGATTTTAAACTTAAAAGTGAAAGCATAGCAATGTTCCGCATTAAGAGAGGGCATCTAGCTAGCGAAACAACAAGGATAAAAATATACATAAAAGAGTGTGAGAAAGGGACACACGAACCACACAACATTAAGCGAAATTTATCTTTATATTTAATATTATAAGTCCTACTTGACTGACGTGACTGATATATCAACGCACAGCCAAAAACCATCAGTGGTAGGTTCAGACCTAGAGACTTGAAATTTTTTTTACATAGATACCTTATATAGATACAGTGTAGGCATCTACTAAGGAAGGATTTCTGGAAATTCCACCCCTAAGGGGCTAAAATAGGGGATGAAAGTTTGTAATGTTGTTGTGTAGTTTCGAAGTTAGGATCTTAAAATTTTGTGTTTAGGTTAATGATTAAAAATTAATATTTACGTGTGTCAGCGTTTCTGATAATTTTGAAGATTGCTACAATAGCACGATGGGGACGGAGACGAGGATTAAATTAGATTGCATTGTGAATGCTAAAAATAAAGATTAAATAAAATCAAACTATTTTTATTGATTTGAATTCAACCGAACTAAACTAAATAAAATAAAATGAATTACATTAATTTATTAATTTATTTTCCAATTTAAATGAAATATAATAATTTGTAAAAGCACTTTTATCTCCCATTTTATAGAGTACGCTTTTTTATTTTTTACATCATACTTGCTCGGTAACTAGGATTTACTTATATAGTATGAGGCTGTGTAAGTTGGCATGTGCAACACAGTGCATTGTTTAGATAGAACGTTCCATTTTCAAATCACTTTACAATTCAAGGATGGTGAATGCTTTAACTGTAATAGTAGTTTGTTACACAAGGGATGTAAGTGAGCTATTACAGAACAAGATCCAATTTGGCGCCCTCGCAAAGGGCGCTAATGGATCGAGGGTGTAATAGCTACTTACAACCGAGGTAAGCATACTATTTTACATCATTCATGCGAGGTAAATTTAATAAAAATAAAAATAAAAATAAAAATAAAAATAAAAATAAAAATAAAAATAAAAATAAAAATAAAAATAATAAAAATAAAAATAAAAATAAAAATAAAAATAAAAATAAAAATAAAAATAAAAATAAAAATAAAAATAAAAATAAAAATAAAAATAAAAATAAAAATAAAAATAAAAATAAAAATAAAAATAAAAATAAAAATAAAAATAAAAATAAAAATAAAAATAAAAATAAAAATAAAAATAAAAATAAAAATAAAAATAAAAATAAAAATAAAAATAAAAATAAAAATAAAAATAACAATAACAATAAAAATAACAATAACAATAAAAATAAAAATAAAAATAAAAATAAAAATAAAAATAAAAATAAAAATAAAAATAAAAATAAAAATAAAAATAAAAATAAAAATAAAAATAAAAATAAAAATAAAAATAAAAATAAAAATAAAAACAAAAACAAAAACATTAAACTAAAAATAAAATGTTAAAGGGTTATTTCATTGAAAACTCGTGGGGTTGATCAGACCATTAAACTGAACAACTTTCATTATGGGACCAACCTCGAAATCACGAAAAAAAAATCAGCTGTTTTTGCATTGCAGAATTTTGCATTTTGCAGCTTGAACTGAAATTAAATGCCGCCATTTTCATTGTTTTTTTTTTCAGCCAAAAGTTTCGTCAGTTTATAATAAAAGAAAAGAGATTGGGTCACTAAGGAGTTTTAAATGCTTGAACTGTAAAGTAACTTTACAGTTAAAGCATTCACATGCTTGAACTGTAAAGTAACTTTACAGTTAAAGCATTCACCATCCTTGAATTGTAAAGTGATTTGAAAATGGAACGTTCTATTTAAACAATGCACTGTGTTGCACATGCCAACTTACACAGCCTCATACTATATAAGTAAATCCTAGTTACCGAGCAAGTATGATGTAAAGTTACTTTACAATTCAAGCATTTAAAACTCCTTAGTGAACCAATCTCTTTTCTTTTATTATAAACTGACGAAACTTTTGGCTGAAAAAAAAACAATGAAAATGGCGGCATTTAATTTCAGTTCAAGCTAGGTATGCAAAATTCTGCAATGCAAAAACAGCTGATTTTTTTTCGTGATTTCGAGGTTGGTCCCATAATGAAAATTGTTCAGTTTAATGGTCGGATCAACCCCACGAGTTTTCAATGAAATAACCCTTTAACGTTTTATTTTTATTTTTGTTTTAATGTTTTTGTTTTTATTTTTATTACCTCGCATGAATGATGTAAAATAGTATGCTTACCTCGGTTGTAAGTAGCTATTACACCCTCGAACTATATTCGCCCTCGCTCGCTACGCTCGCTCGGGCGTCTAAATATCTCGGGTGCACTCGATCCATTAGCGCCCTTTGCGAGCTGCGCTCGCACGGGCGCCAAATTGGATCTTGTTCTGTAATAGCTCACTTACATCTTTCTCACTCACTTACGTTTTTTTTCCGTTTCCGGTGCTTGAAAAGTAAACACAACATTCTGTCTCTCCTCATTAAAATAAGTTTTTGAACCTGTTATAAGTGAATTTCTGCCTCAAGATAGCGCAAGAAACCTTGGAGAATAACCTCACTGCTGATTCGACATACGTAATCACTGAATTTTGCCACTCAACACTTGTATTTGTACATCTAAATAACCGAGGTGAGAGTTTTTTACATCGTCGTTAATTTTAAATCTATAAAATCTTGCGAAATAAGATTATAAACAGAGAATTCTATTCGTCGATCACAATAACATATCAACACAGGTTTAGATCAGCTGATTGGCTACTGTCACATCTGACAGTCACAGAACATATTGCTTACAGTACTACCAACCTCGATCACGTCATAGACAATAGTGTTGGGAGTATTCAATTGCAATAAATTTTTTAATCGATTTGTAATCGATTATTTACTTGATTTAAATCTAACACTACAAATCATCGCAAGATGGAGATAGAATGCGGAACATGCACAAATAAAATCACAAATAGACGAAAATTAGCTTGTTTTTCGTGCAAAAAAGTATTTCACTTGGACTGCACTGAAGTTTCTTTTGGACGTTTCCGAATTATGACGCCTGATAACAAATCTCATTGGAAGTGTAATGACTGCACTAAAAAACCCCAAAATATCTCCAAAAAGACACCAATTCATACAAGCACACCGAGTATATCTGCTGAAAATCCCTTACTAGTACGGAAGAAAACAAAAATCAATATTTCAACAGAAAATTCATTCCAGTCATTATCGGATGACACTGAAGATGATCTTGAATGTCACACCCAGGACCCATCGTGCACCCTTAATAGAAGTTGTCCTGAAATACCTTTTATTAACCATGAAAAAATTGAAATAATGGAAAATGAAATACGAAACCTAAAGAAAAAGCTGGAAATAGCAGATAATGAAATCTGTAATATCCTTCAAGAAAACACAAAACTAAAGAATTTGATTTTGGAGTACGAGATAAAGATAAAAAAATATAATCACATTTTTAGTTCCACTTCCAAAACGTCATCGACAAAAAAAAATAGGAAAAACCAAAATGAAAGCTTAAATCGAACAAAATTGGAGTTCTCCCAAGATTTCAGCCCAACTATAAATGAAAAAACCGAGCCAAATACCTTACCAGCAACAACCACAGATGGCGCGCCTATGCACCCACAGAAGAATAGAAAACCCAACTCTAATAGTTTACCAACTACGATTACAGACGGCGCTGCCATGCAGGAGAAGAGTTCCCCGGAACCAGAACAAAAGAATAAACAAAATAATAATTATTGTCAATTACCATTGCTACAATCATGTGAAAATAAACCAAAAATACATATAATAGGTGGCGAACAAATAAGCGGCTTATCCCTGAAAATGATAGAACAAAGAACTGGTAAATGGAACGATATTTACGATGTTACTAGCTTTGTCAAACCATACGCCACCAGCTCACAAATACTAAATAGCTGCTACTACTTGTCAAGTTTATCAAAAAACGATATTATTGTTTTATCTGTTGGAGAAAATGACAAAAATCCATTTAAAATTATAACTGACTTATGTAACGTTTTGTCTAACCTTAAAGAAAATAAAGTGTTTGTCTTAAGTGTACATAAAAACCCATATCTGAATGTACAAAAACTCAATTACGACCTAAATTGTATTATTAAAAATTATACAAACTGTCATTTTATAAATATTGAAAGTAACAAACAGCAAGACACCTCATTGCTTGACCTAATCTTGACGAAACTTAATATTGAAATTGACTACATACAATATAAGTACGAATTTATTACAAACTTATCTAGCTTAAGGAAGACTCTTCAACTTGAACAGAAATTAGGGACGCTGAAACAGAAACGATTAAAAACAAAAATAACTGACTACTTTCCGCTAGCAAAAACTAAAACTAATCCGAATAATAACTCTCCTGATGATGTCGACACTTGCAAAAATAATAATAGTTTTCAGAATGATATAAATGCGTCCGGCAACAACAAAATTTTTTTTCGAGAATAATAAAAGTAAATTAGTAATCTTACATCAAAACATAGCAGGAATACTTAGTAAACGAGACATTTTCCATGTTACGCTTGAGGAATTATCAGCAAACTACAAACCTATAGACGTTGTATGCCTGTCGGAAACTTTTATTAAATCTGGAAATGAAAGTAACGTTCTTTTAAAACATTATTTTGTCAAAGAACGAGACTTTAGCCCTGAACACATCAAAAAATTTTGTGAATGTATACATAACTTGTCTTGGTCTGAGATTTATAACGAAAAAGATGTAAACAAAGCATTTAATGCATTTCATGAACTCTTCTCATTGCTTTTTAATCTATGCTTTCCAATCAGAAAAAAGAGGTTTATATTAAACCGTAGGAGAAGAACGTGGATCACAAAAGGCATTCGCTTAGCTTGTAAAAAAAAGCGTGCACTAAGGTTCGCATACTATAAGAAAAGACCGAATACAAATGCTAAAGCTGATTATCAGAATTATACAGCAATATTAAAACAATGTATGACCAATGCACAAAAGATTAGGAATAAAAAAATTATAAATAAATCAAGTAATGTATGCCGTGCATCGTGGAATTTGATTAAATATAATAATAATAAAAAAATAAAATACATAAAAGAAATTAGACATAACGATAAACTTATTAATGAACCAAATGACATAGCAAATGAATTTAATAACTATTTTATAAATTTGACGAATAATAATAACGATAATATAACTAATATTCCTGACAATATCAATCGTGTAGGTGATAGCATGTACTTATTTCCAACGGACGATAGAGAAATATGTAAAATAATTGGAACGTTAAAAAACTCTGGTGCGGTGGGATATGATCAACTTCCCACAAACATAATTAAGGCTACTAAACATTTAATAGCACCTGTTTTAAGCCACTTGGTTAATCTGTCCTTTGAACAAGGGTTGTTCCCCGACAAACTTAAAGTAACTGTAGTAAAGCCAATCCATAAAACAGACAATACTAATTCTCTTGAGAACTATAGACCAATAGCTCTAATATCCATATTCTCAAAGATTTTTGAAAAGGCCATGCTTCTCAGAATCACAAACTTTATAAACAAATTAGGCATCCTAGACAAAAATCAACATGGCTTCCAACAGGGGAAATCCACAACATTAGCAACTTTTAAGCTGACCAACACAATCCTAGCCTACGTGGACAAATCTGTTGAGGTAACTGCCGTATTCTTTGATATGAGTAAAGCCTTTGACTTTGTCTCTCACAAGCTACTCTTATCAAAATGTGAAAAATATGGTCTCAGGGGCAATACTCAAAATTGGCTTAATTCATACTTATCTGAACGACAGCAATACGTTGAGCTCAAAAACTTAGATAACTATTTTAATGAAACGTCATACACATCCAAGGAAAAAATAAATAGTTCCGGAGTCCCACAAGGAAGTATTCTGGGCCCACTACTTTTCCTGTTGTACATTAATGATCTTCCTAGAGCAACCCGACATTTTTGCACACTTTTTGCTGATGACGTTTCCGTGGTGATACCAAACACTTATGATTCCACAACTGACTATAATAATGAAATTAATGAGACCGTGTCTAATATAATTAATTGGCTACGTAATAATAATTTAAAAATTAATGTAAACAAAACTAAATACGTGCAATTTCACAATCAACGCAATAACAAGTATGCTGAACTTTCAATATGTCACGAAGGTCAGACGATTGGTGAAAGTAATGAGGTTAAATTTTTGGGAATTCTAATGGATAAGAATCTTACTTGGAAGGCACATATACAACGTGTTTGTAGTAAAATAAATAGCTTCGCATATGCCTTATATCGGCTCGTAAACATTGCTGATGTACAAACAGCCTTGTTAGCATACCATGGTTATGTGGCTTCCAACCTTAGATATGGGATCATAGTCTGGGGCAACTCGGTAGATCGGGATCGAGCATTTATCGCCCAGAAACAGTGCATACGCTCCATCTGCAACATTTCCCGTACGACAAGTTGCAAACCCTATTTCATCAAATTGAAATTGTTATCATTGCCATCCATGTATGTATATGAAATATGTAATTTTGTCAAATCCAATGAAAACCTTTTTGTTAAGAATAATGACATGATCCTTAATTATAATAGAAGATTCCCAGATAAACTTGTTTATCCACAAGTGTCAACAGCTTTATATAGAGAAAATTGCCTACCGATGTCGATAAAAATTTATAATAAATTGCCTAAGTACATAAAAACTTTACCTTTAAACTTGTTTAGGAGAAGACTGCACCATCTTCTCTTAGAAAAATGTTACTATACTATAAAAGAGTACTTAACTGACAAATTAGAATAGTTATTTAGAATTTATTATTATTGAATTGACATTGGCACAAATTAAACTGACATCAACTATTTGACATTACTATTGATTTTTTATTGAATTTTTATTTTGACTATTATGTGAATGAATTGCGATTTTTTTTAATTTGCCTATTGTATGTAATGTATTATTATTGGATTGACATTAGCACAAATTAAACTATTATTTTGACTTGATAAATAGAATTTGAAATGTAACTTTTCTTTAAATGTAATTAATTAACTATTTTTATTTTGCATGTCTGAATTGACTAAATGTGAGAACTTATAACTTATTGTCCACCATTTTCTGTACCATGTTTAAAGCAAATAAATCATTATCATTATCATTATCATTATCATCCCTTGTGTAACAAACTACTATTATTGTGATTAAAACTAATTGTTTTTTATTTACAGTTATAATCAAGAAAGATCCAACAATGGTTTTAGTTGGTAGATGGCTTGGTATCGGTCGTATTTACAGATTATTTACCTTTTATCAACAAATAAATGACAATGTAAGTTTTCATTATTATACGTATTATTTATGTAGGTATGTATCGCGAAAACTAACGCGAATGACTTATGGAAAAACATTAAACGTTTTTTTGTTATCATTCCAATATTTATTTTTTTCCGATGTAGTGACCACGCTGCTTGATGCTATATTAATAACACAGCTATCGTATGAATTTGGTTTAAGTTACAACTATCAAACATTCCAGATGCGCAAGTCGCGCAAGTTGCTCTACTTGGCTGAGCACGTGATCTCAGTAACTCTATTCCTGCACGCCAGCACTTGCATTTGGTATGGACTACAACAGCACAAGGACTTGGATAAACCTTGGTATACGATCGGGTACCCTCCGCATGTGGACTCAAGGAAGTTACAGTTCAATACGTATGATGATACCTTTATTTAGTTTTTCGAATTTATTAGGTAATTAAAGGTTAACTTTCTAGGTCGTGTCTGTTGACCTTTACGAATAGGAATGAGACAGTCACGTCATGTCTATCTTTGTGATCTTGTAGCTTGCCTTAGTCAAGATAGAAGCTGGTTTTGTCAAAGTTGTCCCATTGACCTCATCCACTAGTTGAAATATTGTTGCAAGATGACTATACTGAATTTCTGATATTGGCAATATCTTTAAATTTTTAGATATTTAACTTGTTGGTATTACTGCACCTGTCGATTTTTCAATTGTATATTCGGTGATGTGTTTCCATTGGTAAGTACATGTGCATCATACTAATCATCTACTAAAAAAAAGTTTATGATTAGTTTTTTTACCTTTGACTGCTACTATACATTATTTATTATTTTAGCGTAATAGAGAAAAAATCCTAACAACGTTTATAATGTTAGTAGGCTACATATTCGCAAAGTATCAGTTTATCGGTCTGTTGACTCGGGAACTGGCGTTAGAAGGCTCTAGGATGTCTGCCTTTGTTGATAGAGTAAGTGACTACCAACTTAATTATGAAGTTGCTCTCATGCATAGTACAGCACACCACTATACATTACAAGCTGAAATTTTAATCATTAAATGATTTTAAGCAACATTTTAAGCAACTTTTACTATGATGTTATCGCGAAAAAATCTGCTGTTCCATACAAAAGCGCAATATCTACTCGACCTTAATGTATGGAACAGCTGATTTTTGTCACAAAACTTAAAATCATGAGTGGGTGGTTTCATGCTGTATAAAAAAAAGGCCCGTGCGCCCCAGTGGGGACATTATACAAAAGTATCGAGCCCTATCATTTAATTGATCTGTTGTTTCTTTAATTTTTGGTCATTCATAAAAAAAACAACCATCAAATGTTCTTGCACATTTCGAAGACACTATTTTTACCATAGCCTCTTAGATCAATGGTATGGTTCCAGTATCACCACATGATTAGCTACCTCAAGTTCCACAACGCCCCATCCTGGCTGATGGAACAGGCATCCAAATACAAGCAACAGTTGTGGGAGATGAAGGACGGCATACTTACGTCCAACCAACTGCAGAAGTTACCGTTGCCGCTGCAGATGGAGCTGATATTCGATATCAATGTTGGAGAGTTTCATAATACACTGTTATTCAAGGATGCAGGTATAAATCGTGGTATAGAAAATCCTCATTGTCAGGAACAGTCAGTGGTATGTGTACCAGTGGCGAAGGGTGCATACAAGTCGATTCCCATCGGCTTACTATCAAGAAATCCCATCCCGTCTATCCACTATGCAGGTCATAACATTTTTATAGAACGACTTATAGACCAAGCTCCCGTTGCATGAAACCTTAACTCACAAGGTGGAAGATCAGAAATGTGTTGCAGTAATAGATATTACTTAAGAACACTGGATTTTAGTGGGTACACCAACATCCAGGATATGCGATGGCAACCCATTAAAATCCAGTGTTCCTAAGTAATATCTATTATTGCAACACATTTCTGATCTTCCACTTTGTGAGGTAAGGTTTCATGCAAGCTTGGTCTACCCTTGCCAGAATTTCACACTTCGCTACTGATAAGTCTACATCATCTGAGTAATACACCTATTTCAGACGAAGCTTTCTTGCGTCAAATTTCTTTGCTGATGCGGCATGAAATCTTCCTTGCCGGGCAGCACGTCTGGAGCCAAGGTGTGGTGAAGAACGGGATGATCTGCGTCAAGAGAGGAGTCATTGAGATGCTCTCCGATGAAGATGACGAGAGCCCGATGATAGCTTTCAAGAAAGGCACAGTTAGTAAGAATTATAAAAAAACCGGACAAGTGCGAGTCGGGCTCGCCCACCGAGGGTTCCGTACAGACCTACATCTATACATAAAATAAAGCTATAGAAAAGTTGTGTCGGTACAAAGGAAATATTTTGAAAAAAAGTGGTTGGTAGTTATTAGTTTTTTATATGAAAACTGTACTACGGAGAGTTCAAGCTTTATCCCAGGTTCTACCTACAGAAATTATGTGAAAAATTGCTTAGTTTATAAGTTGGACTCCAAGCTACCAAACTGTAAAAAAATACCATCAAAATCCGTTCAGCAGACTGCTATATATAGATAACCATTTGAAATCCTTTGTCGCCACGTAGAAAATAACCCTTCCAGGGATTACGACAAAGAATTGACCACGGGCGAAGTTTGAAATGGAATAGTACATTACTGCAGCGGCACTCAAGACAGGCATTGAAGAACATACGCTAGTCCATCAATGCCTAGTTGCGGCCAAGGCTTGTGTAGTACTTTTAAACTTTTAACTTTTTAGTTTTAAAAGTTTTAAGCTTTTTATTTTAATTTTAAATTACTTACAGTAATTGAAAAAAGAAAATGGAAAGTGGAATGTGCACATAAAGGCCTTTCATTTGATATACATATTGAAAAAAAAAAAACGTTTTTTTTCATTTATTTCCAGTTTTTCATTTTTTTTTCCAGTTTTTTGGAAAGTGCTCATCAAGGCCTTTCATTTGATACCAATATTGCAAAAAAAAATATTTTTTTGTTTTTTTTTTTCAGTTTTTTTGGAATGTGCTCATCAAGGCCTTTCATTTGATACCCATATTGCACAAAAAAAAAATACCTTTCTTTTTTAATTAAATATATGCTCCTTGATGATTAGCGTATAGTTGGCAGCCTCACCATGGAATTAGAAAGTTTTGACTAGGTCAAAAAATTGTTAGTAAATAGTTATAAATAGTGAACTATAGCATATAAATAGTGATACTATGGTTCAAAAGATATTTGAGTATCTTGGTGAGGCTGCTATCTTGACGTCAAGCTAGCAGACACCTTAAGAAATACAGTTCGTATCAATGTGATTTATATGCCAAAAAATTGTTAGGAAATAGTGAATCGTATACGCAAAATTTCAATAATATTGCTTCAGTACAAGCCGAGATATTACGATCTCAAAGTGGGCTGCTAACTTGACGTTTCTGGCAATGGCGATTCCAGAGAAACGGGTACAAGTTATAAACAAATAAATATATCAAAAAATTGTTAGTGAAATTGTGATTCTTACGATATAAATAAAAAAAGAATTCTTCATTGCTATTTTCTAAAAATCGAATGTTAACTTCTACATAGTACTCTGAATATAGGCTGTCGATCAATATTGAACTTTGCTCCACAGTAATAAGGTTTAAACTTGATTGCAATCATGAGGTGAGTACTATCAAGCAAAGACACCTTAAGAAATACAGTTCGTATCAATGTGATTTATATGCCAAAAAATTGTTAGGAAATAGTGAATCGTATACGCAAAATTTCAATAATATTGCTTCAGTACAAGCCGAGATATTACGATCTCAAAGTGGGCTGCTAACTGGACGTTTCTGGCAATGGCGATTCCAGAGAAACGGGTACAAGTTATAAAAAAATAAATATATCAAAAAATTGTTAGTGAAATTGTGATTCTTACGATATAAATAAAAAAAGAATTCTTCATTGCTATTTTCTAAAATTCGAATGTTAACTTCTACATAGTACTCTGAATATAGGCTGTCGATCAATATTGAACTTTGCTCCAAGGCAATAAGGTTTAAACTTGATTGCAATCATAAGGTGAGTACTATCAAGCAAAAAAGTGACATTTATATTTTTTGACTGTGTCAATAGTCATATCCTCGGTTCAAGGCTATTGATTTGGTATAAGTAAAAACTATTATTTTTCTACTTACTTTTTTTAATTTATTTTTTATTAAATCTCATCAAAAAAAATTTGATTGTGTAATACTACTC
Source organism: Agriphila geniculea (assembly GCA_943789525.1). Lineage (NCBI taxonomy): Eukaryota > Metazoa > Arthropoda > Insecta > Lepidoptera > Crambidae > Agriphila > Agriphila geniculea. The sequence goes on from OX038874.1 coordinate 18,804,022, forward strand.
TAATAATAATTAATACTACTACTCTAATCATCGGTAATACCACAGCCTAGAGAGTATTCTTCTTACAGTCGGACATCGCCCTTTGTGTTGGCGCAAAAGCCGCCGTTCGTCTAGACAGTTGACGCAACGACTAAAAGTGTAAGGGTTGGCAAGATGTAATTTGCCTTTTCGAATTTTAAAAATATATAGGAAAAATAAGATAAACACTTCAAAATTCTTGTTTTATTCTTTGAATTATTTATTGTCATTTTTTTTCTAGAAGGTAAGAATATTTTTTTCAAATTTGTCTCTTTTCCTTCTTTTAATGCTCTTAAAATAAGGAAAAGAAAAAGTTTTTCTTAGTATTTTCTCTTTTTTTCTTCTTCTTGCATCATAAGTGCGAGGAATTATAGGAATTATGGAAAGGATATGGAAAGGATGTATGATAATCATAATTTTAATTGTAAATCATTACTAATTTAGGGCTAAATAAGTATAAAATAAATCTTAAATTAGTACTCAATTAGGAAATAATAATGAAAAAATAAGTTCCAAGATGGCGGCTGACAACTTTTTTGTTTATTTGCCGATATCGATGAAACTCGGTTTTTGGTACCATTTTGACACAAAAATAACAACGCAAGGTAACGCAATGTGAAAATATTAAAAAATTCAAGATGGCGGCCAACTTTTTTGTTTGCGGGCCGATTTCGATGAAACTCGGTTTTTGGAAGTATTTTGACAAGAAAACAGCAACGCAATGTTAAAATGTAAAAAAAATTCAAGATGGCGGCCAACTTTTTTGTTTGCGGACCGATTTCGATGAAACTCGATTTTTGGTAGTATTTTGACAAGAAAACAGCAACGCAATGTTAAAAAAAATAAAAATTCAAGATGGCGGCCAACTTTTTTGTTTGCGGACCGACTTCGATGAAACTCGGTTTTTGGTCGTATTTTGGCAAGAAAACAGCAACGCAATGTTAAAAAAAATAAAAATTCAAGATGGCGGCCAACTTTTTTGTTTGCGGACCAATTTCAATGAAACTCGGTTTTTGGTAGTAATTTGACAAGAAAACAGCAACGCAATGTTAAAATGTAAAAAAATTCAAGATGGCGGCCAACTTTTTTGTTTGCGGACCGATTTCGATGAAACTCGGTTTTCAGTAGTATTTTGACAAGAAAACAGCAACGCAATGTTAAAATGTAAAAAAAATTCAAGATGGCGGCCAACTTTTTTGTTTGCGGGCCGATTTCGATGAAACTCGGTTTTTGGTAATATTTTGGTAAGAAAACAGCAACGCAATGTTAAAAATGAAAAAAATTCAAGATGGCGGCCAACTTTTTTGTTTGCGGGCCGATTTCGATGAAACTCGGTTTTTCGTAGTATTTTGGCAAGAAAACAGCAACGCAATGTTAAAAATGTAAAAAATTCAAGATGGCGGCCAACTTTTTTGTTTGCGGGCCGATTTCGATGAAACTCGGTTTTTGGTACCTAGTATTTTGGCAAGAAAACAGCAACGCAATGTTAAAAAAAATAATAATTCAAGATGGCGGTAATTTTTTTTGTTTGCGGGCCGATTTCGATGAAACTCAGTTTTTGGTAGTATTTTGACAAGAAAACAGCAACTCAATGTTAAAAATGTAAAAAATTCAAGATGGCGGCCAACTTTTTTGTTTGCGGACCGATTTCGATGAAACTCGGTTATTGTTAGTATTTTGGCAAGAAAACAGCAACGCAATGTTAAAAATGTAAAAAAGCAAGATCACATTTTTGCCAAAGTATGGGCTCTCGGGCCCTCCCACCCCCCTTCTATACCGCACCACCCCGCACGATTGCTCTGTCTAGACGCCTCCGATGGCCGACTGTATGAAGACTATCTCTCGGCTGTGGTAATACTACTCTCAGTTCATTTATTTAGTAATATATTCAGGAAAAACTAGAAATATTTTCTACTTATATCATCTACTTCCTACCTACCTACTGATTACTAATTTCATTATAAATCTCACCAAATAGGTACCTAAGTGTGTGTCCCCACTTAGGTTTGCGAACCTCGCGCTCCGCGAACCTCTGTTGCAGGTTCGCGAGGCGCAATGTGGACGCGCGGAGCGCGGAGCGGACGTCCGCGCTCCGCACTCCGCGAACAACGCTCCGCGCTCCGTTCCCATGATCAAATCAGCTTTATTCATATAAATTTAATTATTAAGTACCTTTGTCTCCACAGTACTATTATTGTGTAATTAATAATGAGTGGCTAAGAAGGAGTAAAACTTTGAATAGACAATCATGCCTATGTACAGTCAGTAGCACATCAGGTTATACAAAGTATCAAAAATTTTCAATTTATTTTGAACCTTGTCTTCGCAATGAGGGCTTTTCAAAATGACAAAAAACTGTAGGCTCGATAGATGGCGTTGATAAAAATGTGTGTCCGTCTGTCTGTCTGTCTGTCACCAGGCTGTATCTCATGAATCATGATAGCTAGACAGTTGAAATTTTCACAGATGAAATATTTCTGTTGCCGCCATAACAACAAATACAAAAACAGAATAAAATTAATATTTAAGGGGGGCTCCCATACAACAAACATGTTTTTTTGCCGTTTTTTGGTAGGGAACACTTCGTGCGCGAGTCCGACTCGCACTTGGCCGGTTTTTTAACTCACTCTAATGTTCGAAACGACCAAGAACTTTAAATGTCATTAACAGTACAAAGTCTTCGTTTTCCATTTGGAATAGGAATAATTGAAACTTTCCTTCATTTTGAATCAAATAAAATCCGTTTTTTGAGGATCTACTATGATCATTTTAAAAATTAAAATTACGCTCTAATGTTTGGAACGCCGCCGCCGTTAGAGCGTTTGGTTGCACCCGGAGCGTAGGTTCGGAACGCAACCCTGCGGCGCTCCGCGCTCCGCGCTCCGCAGTGTGGCCAGATTGAATTTTACGAAAATAACGAAGCACCTCAAAAAAATACTGAAACATACCAAGTTGCACATGGAAAATATACCGATAAAAATACTGATTTTCAAAACAGGTTTTATTCATTTATCATCACAATTAATGTTTAAATTATATTTTAACATTCTATTCGAAGGCTTCTTATCTGTAACTTAGAGTCTGTTCGGAACTTTTTTGTTTGTGGGCCGATTTAGATGAAACTCGGTTTTGGGTACTATTTCGACAACAAAACAACAACGCAATGTTAAAAATATAAAAAAATCCAAGATGGCGGCCAACTTTTTTGTTTGTGGGCCGATTTAGATGAAACTCAGTTTTGGGAACTATTTCGACAAAAAAACAGCAACGCAATATTAAAAATATAAAAATCCAAGATGGCGGCCAACTTTTTGTTTGTGTGCCAATTTAGATAAAACTCGGTTTTGGGTACTATTTCGACAACAAAACAGCAACGCAATGCTAAAAATATAAAAAATCAAAGATGGCGGCCAACTTTTTTGTTTGTGGGCCGATTAAGATGAAACTCGGTTTTGGGTACTATTTTGACAACAAAACAGCAACGCAATGTTAAAATATAAAAAATCCAAGATGGCGGCCATCTTTTTTGTTTGTGGGCCGATTTAGATGAAACTCGGTTTTGGGTACTATTTCGACAACAAAACAGCAATGCAATGTTAAAAATATGAAAAATCCAAGATGGCGGCCAACTTTTTTGTTTGTGGGCCGATTTAGATAAAACTCGGTTTTGGGTACTATTTCGACAACAAAACAGCAACGCAATGTTAAAAATATAAAAAAATCCAAGAGGGCGGCCAACTTTTTTGTTTGTGGGCCGATTTAGATGAAACTCGGTTTTGGGTACTACTTCGACAACAAAACAACAACGCAATGTTAAAAATATAAATAAATCCAAGATGGCGGCCAACTTTTTTGTTTGGTGGCCGATTTAGACGAAACTCGGTTTTGGGAACTATTTCGACAACAAAACAGCAACGCAATGTAAAAAATATAAAAAAATCCAAGATGGTGGCCAACTTTTTGTTTATGGGCCGATTTAGATAAAACTCGGTTATGGGTACTATTTCGACAACAAAACAGCAACGCAATGTTAAAAATAGGAAAATTCCAAGATGGCGGCCAACTTTTTTGTTTGTGGGCCGATTTAGAAGAAACTCGGTTTTGGGTACTATTTCGACAACAAAACAGCAACGCAATATTAAAAATATAAAAATCCAAGATGGCGGCCAACTTTTTTGTTTGTGGGCCAATTTAGATAAAACTCGGTTTTGGGTACTATTTCGACAACAAAACAGCAACACAATGTTAAAAATATAAAAAAATCCAAGATGGCGGCCAACTTTTTGTTTATGGGCCGATTTAGATAAAACTCGGTTATGGGTACTATTTCGACAACAAAACAGCAACGCAATGTTAAAAATAGGAAAAATCCAAGATGGATTTAGATGAAACTCGGTTTTGGGTAGCGTGTAGTGTGGTACAATGAAACACCAAAAGTTCTGAGTCTCATATTTCTCTCATTTTTGTAGATATGATTTCCATTTTTTACAGGAACGGAGTCTACTATAGTTTCATTAATAAATAGATACATAACCAATAACAAGACTTTTAAAATAAAATGGGAATTGTTTCATTGTGTACACCTAGGTGGAAGAAACACCCCGTGTCCAACAATGAAACACTGTTATTAATTTTGCCTTTTTATATAAAGTGGAACAAGTAAATTACAAAATCTGTTGAATTACAATCAATGAAGGTTTTTTCAGAGTATTCCACAATTATTCAGACTTTAAAAGTACCTCTAGGTTTGTCTCCGGTACAATTATTTAGTGACTTAAAGATTAACGAGTCCTAATTTTTTAAATCTTAGTTAGGTACCTTTTTTTAGGCAAAAACTATTTAAAATCAACAGTTACTCATAATAAGCATTAATGTCTTAAGTAAAGTTTGAGCGTGGGCGGGGACTTTTATTGTCCAAAAATGAATGTTGCCTTCGTTGATTGATAGGACACTTTATAACCTTAGAAAGCTGCAGAACTGTATTAACCAAATTTTTCTGCTTGTTTTATGGGACGCATTGTATTTCAATATTTGTTGAACGTGTCTGTAACTCAAGCTGTGCCAGTCTAGAAGAAAGGTTTTGATTAGCTGAACGTAGCGACTCATTTTCCTTGCGGACATCATTCAAAGTGGCCAACTGGGCGGCGTGTTGCGTTTTTATGCTATCCAGATCCTGGCTGAATGCCGAGAGAGATGATTCAAAGCCAACTATCATATTTTGCAAGGCAAAAATTTTTGGATTAATAACATCCTCAAAAGCATTGTAAATCTCCTCTCTAATAATGTCCCTTAAATCATTGGCCGAAGGGCAGGAACAACTCGTTGGCGCAGGAAAACTTGACTTCAAGCGCTGGGTAACGAAGCTATCATTGGAGGCAGTGGGTAATTTAGCTCTCGTTGGTGTAATCGTGTTATTACCCTTTTTGGGCTCGCGAATGTGGCAGAAATCACAAATTCAGGCGTTTTTAGTATCAGCTGTCATCGCATTCTAATCTGCGAGTAAATATGCAGTGCACTGCAAATGATAATTGTCTTTGCAACGTTTACATTGCATGAATATTGCTCCATCCATGATATCAGGACATCCCGCGCACTCAGATGATCCTTTAGTCGACATTTTTAGGGTTCCGTAGCCAAAATGGCAAAAAACGGAACCCTTATAGATTCGTCATGTCTGTCTGTCTGTCTGTCTGTCCGTCCGTCCGTATGTCACAGCCACTTTATTCCAAAAGTATTAGGACTACATAGTTGAAACTTAGTAGGTAGGTGTATTCTGTGAACCGCTTTACGATTTAAACATAAAAATATAAAAAATGAAAGATTAAGGGGGGGCTCCCCATACATGGAACTGAAACTGAAAATATTTTTTTCATCAAACCAATACTTGTGGGGTGTTTATAGATAGGTCTTTAAAAATAACATTGAGGTTCCTAAGACCATTTTTTTTCAAAGTCAACCGTTTGAAAGATATATGCCGCCAAAGTGGTAAAATGTGTGTCCCCCCCCCCCTTTAACTTTTAAAGTAAGAGGGTGAAAAATCTAAAAAAAATATAAGCTATAGATCTTAATAAACACTTTCAACGAAAATTGGTTTGAATGAGATACAGTAATTTGTTTTCGAGATATAGTACATTTTCCAAAACCGCAAATATAACTTTGTCATTCATACAAACACTGTGAAAAACAAAGTTATTTTTTCAGACGAAAAATGATAGCGGTATTAAAATATGGTATGGTATAATGTACCTACGGAACCCTACTGCGCGTGGCCCGACACGCACTTGGCCGGTTTTTTATTCTTATACAATTACTCTCAATAATCTTATACCTTACTACGGCTTTGGTGAATGAAGATGTTTTAGTAAATCAAAATTAATTGAAAAGTAATGTCCAAAAATATCTTCAATACAAATAAAAAAAAAATATCTTTAAAAATAAATAAAATGTCTCTAAAAAAAATTTGGGAGAAAAAGTCTTTATAAGCGAGGATCGATCTTCGGGCCACTCACAGCTGAATTCAGTATGCAGCACTCAGTGTGCTAACGTATGCGCCAAAGCGACTTAAAGCGTTCAAAGTATTGATCAGTTAAGTAGGGTTTGAAACTTGATGTATGAGTTGGTTTGAGTATGAGGTCAAGACGAAAATAATAATTATTGTACTACCTCAACACTGATAATATCACTGATGATAATATTTAGTTTTAACACTGGAGATGAGATTTATTACGCAAATTAAAGCGCAATTTTATCACTTTTCTGAGGATAATGCTCAGACTATATTCAGCAGTTTTTAATAATCCACTGATTAAAAAAGGCACTGAATACTTTTTGAGCACAAATACACACTTTTAAACTATAGGTATAGTTCTACAAACGATATCACTGGTGAATCACTAGACAAATTATTGATTTAACTTGATTCCAAATGTTAGAATTGTGATTTAAAATTATTCGGCAATATTTAACGTAGAGACTATGTTTACTACAAAGCGCCATCTGGCGGATTTAGATGAAACTCCGTACTATTTCTAACATTGCGTTGCTGTTTTGTTGTCAAAATAGTACCGAAAACCGAGTTTCATCTAAATCGGCCCACAAACAAAAAAGTTGGCCGCCATCTTGGGTTTTTTATATTTTAAACATTGTGTTGCTGTTTTATTGTCAAAATAGTACCCAAAACCGAGTTTTATCTAAATCGGCCCATAAACAAAAAAGATGGCCGCCATCTTGGATTTTTTATATTTTTAACATTGCGTTGCTGTTTTGTTGTCGAAATAGTACCCAAAACCGAGTTTCATCTGAATCGGCCCACAAACAAAAAAGTTAGCAGCATCTTGGGATTTTTTTATTTTTAACATTGCGTTGCTGTTTTGTTGTCAAAATAGTACCCAAAACCGAGTTTCATTTAAATTGGCCCACAAACAAAAAAGTTGGCCGCCATCTTGGATTTTTTTATATTTTTACATTACTTTGCTGTTTTGTTGTCGAAATAGTACCCAAAACAGAGTTTCATCTAAATCGGCCCACAAACAAAAAAGTTGGTCGCCATCTTGGATTTTTTATATTTTTAACATTGCGTTGCTGTTTTGTTGTCAAAATAGTACCTAAAACCGAGTTTCATCTAAATCGGCCCACAAACAAAAAAGTTGGCCGCCATCTTAGATTTTTTATATTTTTAACTTTGCGTTGCTGTTTTGTTGTCGAAATAGTACCCAAAACCGAGTTTCATCGAAATCGACCCCCAAACATAATATTTGGCTGCTATCTTTTAGATTTATTTATTTATTATTAGTTTAGATTTATTACTAAAATTGTAGTAATAGGCACGATCTGGCAACATTACCATGTGGTAAATACTGAGCCTGTAGGCGTGCGTTTTCATTCCATCGTTGGAATTGGAATTATCAGTATTTACCACACAGTTGGTAAATACTGTGTGTGTAGCCGTCGCCTTATACGTAATTATAGTGCGACTATCTTGAATTAATATTTATCTTGTTAATACAGTCGCACTAAAACGTAACAGTACCATCAACATTTCAAAAACGGTAATCAAGCATAAATCCCAAGTTTGTTCTTTTTCAAAACAGACTCTACTGATCTTTGCTTCTGAATGAAATATAGACTTAATCCGGGAAATTCCTTGAACATCAATGTTTGCGGGGACTTAACACCGTAGTTACCATAACTTTATAACCAAAATATACCGAAAATACTTATTTCCGCTAATATACCTACAAAAATACAGATGTTCGGTAAAGTCGATAAAATATACTGAAAAAGTATTAAAATACTGAATCTGGTCACACTGGCGCTCCGCGCTCCGTGTTCGCGTGTTCGCATCGGATCCCAAATATGAAGCGCGCTCCGAGGTTCGCGGAGCGCGGAGCGCGGAGGTTCGCAAACCTGAGTGGTGACACACCCTAACGTTAAAGTTTCAGTTACTAAAAAAAAATACAAAATATTCATTTTCAAAAAATTACAGGTTAGGGTATTTTCATTAGATTCCTCCCTTTAAGTTATAGTTTTAACGTTAGGTACCTAATTGGTAGTAAAATATTTGTAGTTTTTCCTAAACTAAATAAATGAACTGAGAGTAGAGTATTAAACGACCAAATTTTTTTTGATGAGATTTAATCAAAATTTTTTTGATTCTGTCAATACTCTAAAAAATAAAAAAGTGTGTAGAAAAATATTTGTTTACTTATACCAAATCAATAGCCTTGAACCGAGGATATGACTATTGACACAGTCAAAAAATTTAAATTTCACTTTTTTGCTTGATAGTACTCACCTCATGATTGCAATCAAGTTTAAACCTTATTACTGTGGAGCAAAGTTCAATATTGATCGACAGCCTATATTCAGAGTACTATGTAGAAGTTAACATTCGATTTTTAGAAAATAGCAATGAAGAATTCTTTTTTTATTTATATCGTAAGAATCACAATTTCACTAACAATTTTTTGATATATTTATTTGTTTATAACTTGTACCCGTTTCTCTGGAATCGCCATTGCCAGAAACGTCAAGTTAGCAGCCCACTTTGAGATCGTAATATCTCGGCTTGTACTGAAGCAATATTATTGAAATTTTGCGTATACGATTCACTATTTCCTAACAATTTTTTGGCATATAAATCACATTGATACGAACTGTATTTCTTAAGGTGTCTGCTAGCTTGACGTCAAGATAGCAGCCTCACCAAGATACTCAAATATCTTTTGAACCATAGTATCACTATTTATATGCTATATTCACTATTTATAACTATTTACTAACAATTTTTTGACCTAGTCAAAACCTTCTAATTCCATGGTGAGGCTGCCAACTATACGCTAATCCTTGATGAGCATATTCCAAAAAACTTTTCAAAAAACTTTCATTTGATACCCATAGGTATTGAAAAAAAATTTTTTTTTCGTTTTTATTTTTTTTTATTTTTTTGGAATGCGCTCATCAAGGCCTTTCATTTCATACCCATATTGCACCAAAACAGTTTTTTTTCGTTTTTATTTTTTTTTCAATTTTTTGGAATGTGCTCATCAAGGCCTTTCACGTGATACCAGTATACCGAATATTAAAAAAAATAATTTTGGAATGTGCTCGCTCATCAAGGCGACATTTGATACCTATATTTGTGTTTCATTGAAAAGTTCGCTCCATTTTTAATTACACGTGTGTAATGAGTTTTAATAGAAACATTGCTGGACAGACGCCGGCAATTTTGTATGAAAATCCATTATAACACGTTAGTAATGGATTCTCATACAAATATTGACGGCGCGGTTTAGGTCTGTCCGTAAACTCTGATTAAGCACGAAGAAGGTTGTCAAAATAATGTTCGAATTTCCAAGCATTTTTGAGAAAAAATAAAATAATTACAAACCCACCGCACCTGTATAAAAAAATACAAGTACTGTTGATTGTCAACAGATGGCGCTGTATATCGATAGTACACTGTATAATGTTCTGTGAAATGGTTTTATCTATCGCAATGTTATTAGAGAAAATGGGTGTATTCCAACAGGACCCTTTGGTTGTGTGAAGCCGAGACTTTTATTGTAGTGGTGGCTACCTCGGCTGACCTTACCGAGTAAACTGTCTTGATTATACTTGGTGCCAAATGCTCCAAGCAACATTGGAATGCGATGCACCCGCATTTTAATGTAAACTGAAACAATCTGCCACTGAACTATTCAACACTTGACACTGGCAAAAATTACTTCCAAGAAGAAAGTAGATTGCCAAAACAAAAATAAGAAGAAGAAGACCCCCTGTCATACAGCGTGACACACCGCCATGTTGCGAAAATATTTAGAGCCAAATTTATTACTTTTTAATTTTATTTTTAAAAGTAATTAACTATAACAATATTTGAAAGGATCTGAATAATTAATAATAATGAATATTGATATTTTAAAAAGAATTAGTGGCGCGATTAATCCAAAAGTAATTAGAAGTTAAACTATGACCGCGCAATGCCGCGCATGCCGTTGTTTCACCAAGATGATTAATAATTACGTATTTTAATGACCATATTTTATTATGATTTAAATACAAATATACAGTTTTCAGATTTATTCCTGTAAGTGTAGTATAAGACGCTATTACCTGCCAAATTTCATAGTTCTAGGTCAACGGGAAGTACCCTATGAATTTTTATTCCTTTGAGAGTATCGAAAATGCGTTTTTTGCGCCCTAAACGGCAGTATGTTTTTTTTACGTTAACTTAGAAGTTTGATTTTTTTACAGCTTCAAGGGCCCGTAGACCTTAGTATATGGTTTAAATTTCAATTCGATACCTCCACGCGTTTCCGAGATAAAGGGTCTTGAAAGAACAGACGGACGGACGGACAGACAGACAGACGGACAACAAAGTGATCCTATAAGGGTTCCGTTTTTTCCTTTTGAGGTACGGAACCCTAAAAATCAGTAAATATAGAGGAGCTCGGTGGCGCAGTGGTTTAGCACCCTGCCCAGCGATTGCGGAGGTTAAGCAACGTTCGCAAAGGTCGGTCATGGGATGGGTGACCAAAAATGTATCATCTCGATCTCCTCCGTGCTTCGGAAGCACGTTAAGCCGTTAGTCCCGGCTGCATTTGCACACTTGGAGTTGTTGTATTTGAATGAAAACACTGATTCCCGTATAAAAAATCTTAAGTATGTATAAAATAAGTACAATACCATAGTAAGTTAGGGTGCTGATTTGTTTCGCGGTAAATCAGTATAAAGAGTGCGCAAAGTTAGTATCAAATACTTAATAAAACGATTCGCGCTGATACACCAGTGATGTATGCAAAAACGTACGTGTGCGCTCAATGAACCGTACATATAGTATAATGATATCGATATTACTTCGATTTGACAATAAAAGTAGAATAGATGGAATGCTGATTTTAATACTAAAAGTTACTAAAAAAATAAAAACAATACATAAAATTTAATAAATGTTTTTATTTTTGCGGACAAAAGAAAACTAAAGGCGACACAAAGCCACGCTATAATAATAGGCACAGAATAGATATTAGTTGATATAGGTACAAACTAAATGTATTCGACACGTGGATTTAAGAATAAATAAACACATACAAAAGCTTAAATGCTAAAAGCGAAAAGTCCTACCCAATTTTGATCGTAAAATTTCCTTCCAGGTATTAGGCGAACTAAGTTTGTTTTATTCAATCCCGGCAAAAGTTACAGTGAAAGCTGCTACTTACATTGAACTTCAAGTAAGTTTTGTTAACTTTATTACGATGGAATATAGGATTTTAAAAAAATACCCTCGGTAATTTCGTTACACACCTGGCTGAGTAAGGTTTTATGTATATGTTAGACTCAACGATCGATTTCGGTCTTTGAGCGAAAAAAACGCTCATGACGCGTTCTGGTCACTGCCAAAATACCACAACGCGAAATTCGTGTCATGGCTCTTATAAAAACGCCCAGAACGCGTTGTGGTAATCATAGAAATACCACAAAGCGAAATTCGCGTTGTGGTTAACATACCAAACGACCACAACACGTTGTGGAAATGTAATAAAGCCATGATACGTTTTGAGCACTAGTTGGTGCAACCATAACACGACGGGCAGTTCGTAAATTGTCGGAACGCATTACAATGATGCATTAAAGCATCGGTTAAACAGGTGTATTCATTTCTTGTTAATTTTGAAAAGAGTTATAATTATGAAGATTTTAAAAAGTGCCTTATTATTTTAAGAAAATAAGTTGTAGTTTCTGATGACTAAATACAAAATACAAAAATACAAAATGCTTTATTTCGTTAACAAACCAAGTGATTACAAAATTGAGATGACTTTCCTAGTAAGTATAAAATCCCTGTGTCAGGAAGCCATCGCTCTTCCATTTTCATCATCTGTCAGGTAAGTTTAATTAAACAAAGCAATGGAGAAAAGTAAATAAATAGGTAAGTACATAGCAATATAAAAGAAAAAAAAAATTATGTAATTTTTGCATGCGTGCGTGCGTGCGTGTGTGCGTGCGTGCGTGTGTGCGTGCGTGCGTGTGTGTGTGTGTGTGTGTGTGTGTGTGTGTGTGTGTGTGTGTGTGTGTGTGTGTGTGTGTGTGTGTGTGTGGGTATGTGTGTGTGTGTATGTGTTTTATTCATGCCATAACTAATACTTTGTGTTCAATAATTAGTAGCCTTATTAGGTATGCTGATTTGAAACAAAAATGTAATAAAAAACTTAAATTTCCAATGACTAATATTTGTTACAATTATAAATTATTAAAAAAAAGTGTTTGCCAAAATAATTTTAAAATTTCCTAATTTTTAAATAAGGTAATATTTCTCAAAGATATGTATTAAAAGTTTGAGACTTGTAGGACTCACGCACAGGTATTGCAAATCAGTGTGCGCCGAATTCTTTTTATCATGGTTCCATACGCGCGCATTGAATGCGTCCCGACAATTTACGAACTTTTCGTCGTGTTATGGTTGCACCAACTAGTGCTCAGAACGCGTCATGGCTTATCTACATTGCCACAACGCATTGTGGTCGTTTGGTATGTTGACCACGACATGAATTTCGCTTTTTGGTATTTCTACGATTACCACAACGCGTTCTAGGCATTTTTATAAGAGCCATGACACGAATTTCGCGTTGTGGCATTTTGGCAGTGACCAGAACGCGTCGTGACTCGTGAGCGTTTTTTCGCTCAAAGATCGAAATCAGTCATTGAGCCTAACATATACAACGTGTCACAAAAAGCCCCTAAAGGTATGATTCCGATGTCTGAAGCACTGCTGCGCGACACTGCTGCGCGACACTGCTGCGCAGCACTGCTGCTGAGCTCGGAATGTAGTCTCATATAAACCTATAGAGAATGTTTGGGGACCAGTGGTGTTGCGGCAGCAGTGTCGCGCAGCAGTGTTGCGCAGCAATGTCGCGACGCTTCTTCGCTCACTTCAAATTGAGCCTTTCAAACGTAACATTACGGTTCAATTTAGAGCACACAGCAGCAGTGCTGCGCAGCAGTGCTGCGCAGCAGTGCTGCGCAGCACTGCTGCCGAGCTCGGAATGTAGTCTCATATAAACCTATAGAGAATGTATGGGGACCAGTGGTGTTGCGGCAGCAGTGCCGCGCAGCAGTGTTGCGTAGCAGTGTCGCGTCGCTTCTCCGCTCACATCAAATTGAGCCTTTCAAACGTAATATTAGGGTTCAATTTGGAGTTCACTGCTGCGGCAACACTGCTGCTGCTGCCGAGTTCGGAATCATACCTTTAGGCCGAATATCATAGACAGAGACAATCACGTATTTTTGTTGCCGCTATAACAAAAAATGCTAAAAACACAGTAAAATTAATATTTAAGGGGGCTCCCATACAACAAACGTATTTTTTGCCGTTTTTTGGTACGGAACCTTTCGTGCGCGAGTCCAACTCGCACTTGGCCGGTTTTTTTGCCGATTTCAGAGTTGGTCCCCTAAGAAAAGTTGTGCAGTTTGATAAGGATGGTTTTGTAACACATTGTATAGAATCGCCAATGTTGAAAGGTCTAAAATTAATAATTTATTACTCGAAGAAAACTATACGATTATGGTACTGTTTACCTACTTATGATAACCACTTTAAGGTTTTACGTCGTACGGATTTCATGAGGGCCATAGCAGAACACCCTACGATGCTTGAAACCATCCGCAAAACTATCTATGGCAGGCTGCATTCGACAAGAGTGAGACAGGTAACTGCTTATACAACTGATATCATGAAGTATAAGTAGACTAGTAAAATTAGACTAAAGAAGTAGTCTTGGTTAAAGAATCAAAAAACTATGCACAATTTAGTTTTAGAAACCGTTGGTGGATATTCTAAAGACTCGCGTTTTGCTTCAAATTTCATCACCCGAAACGCTAGAGAGTGGAAACCCTTTTTTTTGGTAACTGGGCAGACATTTGACCACTATCTTATTTGGTAAACAGGATATTATGGTCTAAGGTGTAGCACGCTTGCCCAGGAAATGCCTATTCACTCTTGCCTTGAAGAGACCAAAGTTGTAACTATCGGGGGACACGTCATGAGCAGGAAGCGCATTCCATTCTTTAGCAGTTCGCATAAGAAATGTATTGGCAAAACGCTTGGTACGGACCCTTGGGGTATCTACTATGTATGGGTGATATGCTAACCTGCGTCTGGTACCCCGATGGTGGAAGGGGGATGGAGGAACAAAGTCGTGCAGTTCTATTGCACACTCTTCAAAGTGTATTCTATAAAAAAAAAAAAATTGATTTTATTTTGGACTTGACTTGACTGGACGAATCTGCGTGCGCTTGCCATAGTCTGTGTTTCCTGTTCCTATTCCTGATATACCTTCAAGTCGCGCGTGGATAGGTCACTTCTAGGCAAGCGCGTTTCAGCGTAGATCGCATCATCGCTTACCACCAGGCGTGATAGTGATCTTACATAAAAAAATGTAAAAGTTTAGAAGTTTGGATGTTTGTTACTCATCACGCAAAAACGTCTGAACATATTTGAATTAGCACACATATAGTTTCTAGCCTAAGACAAAGGATACTTTTTGTCCCGATCAAAGGTTCCCTAGGGATTTTCCGAATGAATATTCGGAAAACCCGCGACTTCTTCCGCGTGAGTACGCGGAAGAAGTCGCGGGCGAAAGCTAGTATAACATAAAAAAACTTTTAAAGTAGGAACAATAAAAATAAACATTGTTCCTTATTTACTTTTAGGATGAAGTTTTTTTTATAATGTTTAAACTGTAATTTGCAATGCGAACAAAGGCGGAGACAAAAATCATCTCCAGATGCCACTTCTAATTAATCTTCGTATATTTCGATTCGATCTTTGTTGACAAATAGGCACATTTATAACACAACGACAACGTTTTCAACTCAAAAGAATTTTCCTCAGATATTTTCGGCCACTTTTCCACCATCATTGTTCATTATAGGAAGCGATAACTCAATACGACAAAGGCGATTCGAGACTAATTCGAACTCGTTACCGACCTATGAAAGTGCTCAAAGACAATTTAGCTGGAGTGGAGGAAGAAGATCCGACCTTCGTGGACGACTCTCACATGTATTACAAGGGTAATAAAGTATTTATTGCTCTGAAGATTGGCTATACTTTACAGTAAAGTTGAGAATGATATTTGAATAATTTGTTCTAGATGCGAATAATGTTCGACAGCCGAAGTTTACGTCGGAATACTTGGAGTTGTATCAGTTGGCGAGCAACGTAACGACTATTGACGCCCCTCGGATTTGCTTGAGAGCGAGGTTTCCTTGGATATTAGAGCCTAATACATCTTTTGTACGTAACTAAGTAATTATTAGTTTATGATTACTTCAACCTCCAGTAGAGTCTTAGAAGTAAATCACGAATAGGTATGATTGACGTGAGGAGCTCGGTGGCGCAGTGGTTTAGCACTTGGTAATGCTATTGCGAAGGTTAAGCAACTTTCGCAAGGGTCAGTCATGGGATGGGTGACCAAAAATTTATTATCTCGAGTACCTACGTGCTTTGGAAGGCACGTTAAGCCTTGGTTCCGGCTGTATTTACAGTCGGTAACACCCACCAATCCGCATTGGGCCCGCATGGGGGGTTATGGCCCATCTTGTTTCTCCACCCATAAGGAAGGTGCCTATGCCCCAGCAGTGGGGACTTTAAAAGTGGCTGAATGATAACACGTAAATTAAAATGTTTATTCATTAAAATATCAATCGCATCCAAAGCACTAACTTAAGTTACTTAAAGTATTTTGGGTATTTTGGGTATTAAGATATTTATAATTATATACTTCTATATTTTAATAATTTTTAGAATATACTTACTGGATTATTTGTAAAACACCAACAATATCGCAGGAGTAGATTACTAACATCATAAACAACTACATTTGTTCTACGACTTTTCCCAAAACAGACAAAAAATAAAAAACGGTCAAGAGCGAGTCGGACTCGCGCACCGAGGGTTCCGTACAATCATAAATATATTTGGATATGTTACTTTAGTAGTCTTTAAAAAAGTAGGATAAACGGCAGACAGGTGGAAGGGCGAACAGGCGGACAGTTAATTTACAAATCTTAGCCACAGCTGCTTATGTGACTGAAAAAGTTTCAGCCACTCCACATTGCAAACTGTTTATATTACTAAGTAGGAACTTATTCTTCGTTTATTCGTACGGCAAATAGTAGGTAATTATATTAGAACCAGCCACCAATTTATTTTTGTAGTATTATTAGGGCGCACCATCTCTTGACCGATAGTGGAACTATTTTATGTTTCTTAGGTTAGCATGCTTAGGACAGCGCCATCTGTTGACTGGTAGGGAAACAAAATAATATTTGTTTGTTTTTTTGAATTTCTAAAAAAGTGTGTTATATTGAGACATCGTTTTATTTTTCCTGTAATTTTTACGTAAACTACTATCACATAGAATTATTTCAGATTTTTCTCTTTGCAAACTTCGGAGATAAGGGGGGGGGGGGGGGAACGGTATTTTTTTTTACATTTTTCATCATAAGTCGAAAACTATGCGGCATAAGAAAAAAGGAAAAAATGTTTTAAAATGTGCAAACAGCGCTCTTTCATATGATACCCCACATGCTCTAGTCACCTCACTTCAAATTTTTAAGACCCCTTTTCAGTCCCTGTTGTAAAAAAGAATATTTTTTTTTTATTTCTTTCTTATTTGCAAAATAGTTGGGCAAATGTCATCTTAAACTATTCCAAAATTCAAGTTGATACCATTAGTAGTTCTCGAGATATGCAGCTGTGACAGACAGACAGACAGACAGACAGACAGACTGAGTCACACCATAAGGGTTCCTTTTTTACCATTTTGGTACGGAACCCTAAAAATCGACTCTCCATACAAATGTCCGAACGAGAGCAAATATGTTGGCTCGCAGGTTCGCGCGATGTTCGGTTGAGGTAAAAGTCACGCTGTTTCGTGCGTATTGCACTTCCCTGTACACCTGCGCCCTGTGGGCCAACTGTTTGCAAAGAACGTACAACGCTCTCCGAGTACAATTTAATAATGCTTTTAGGGCGATATTGGGATTGCCCCGTTTTTGCAGCGCCTCTGGTATGTTCGCAGCGGCACGCACTGACTGTTTTTATGCGACTATGCGCAAGAGATGCACTTCATTGGTGCGCAGAGTGCGGGCCAGTCCCAATACCGTCCTAGCCATGATAGCCGAAAGGCTCGATTGCCCTTATATCCGCCACTGCTGTAATAAGCACATCTCTTAGGGTGATATTTAGAGCGATAGGCGCGGGCAATCGACATAAATAAATAATAAATTATTGGTTGTTGTAGTTTTTATTGATAAATTGTATTGAAGTAACGTAATATATTATAATTGTGTAAGTAGGTAATGAAATGATATTTTATATTTTTATTTCAAAACAGGACATAACGAGCAATTTTAATTTTATTTTTAATTTCAATTTTTATTTTATTTTATTTTAATTTGACTACTTTTAATTTGATTTGACTATACCAAATGAATTTTAGTTTTTAGCTCATTTTAATTTAGAAATAATGAATGAAAAAAAAAAATTATATTTATTTTAAAATGCCTTCAATTTAATTATATTTTTGATTTAATTTTTATTTTTGGTTAATTTATTATTGTTTAAATATTTCTATTCAAATGTATGGGTATCAAGCCTGAAGTAAATGATTTTTATTTTATTTTTATTTTATTTTTTAAATGGCAAAAAACGGAACCCTTATAGTTTCGTCATGTCTGTCTGTCTGTCTGTCTGTCCGTATGTCACAGCCACTTTATTCCGAAAGTATTAAGACTACACAGTTGAAACTTGGTAAGTAGATGTATTCTGTTAACCGCTTAACGAATTTAATACAAAAATAAGAAAAATAAAAGATTAAGGGGGGGCTCCCCATACATGGAACTGAAACTGAATTTTTTTTTCTTCAAACCAACATGTGTTGGGTGTTCATAGATAGGTCTTTAAAAATTACATTGAGGTTCCTAAGACAACTTTTTCTCAAAGTCAATCGCTTGAAAGATATACACCGCCAAAGTGGTAAAATGTGTGTCCCCCCCCCCCTTTAACTTTTGAAATAAGAGAGTGAAAAATCTAAAAAAAATATATGCTGTAGATCTTAATAAACACTTTCGACAAAAATTAGTTTGAACGAGATATAGTAATTAGTTTTTGAGATATAGCACATTTTCCAAAACCGCAAACATAACTTTGTCATTCATACCAACACTGTGAAAAACAAAGTTATTTTGCAGACGAAAAATGATAGGTGATATTAAATGTGGTATGGTATAAGGTAACTACGGAACCGTACGGCGCGTGGCCCGACACGCACTTGACCGGTTTTTTTTGTCTATTTTTCGGAAAAGTCGTCGAAAAAATGTTGTTATTTATGATGTTAGTCAAAGTCAAAGTCAAAGTCAAATAAGCTTTATTCAAATAAACTTAATTATTAAGTACTTTTGAATCGTCTATATTTTCCTACCACCCGTTCCAGACTTTTTTAGCTGACAAGAAGAACGGGCGCAAGAAACTTATCAGCTTTAACAGCCATAAGTAACGATATTTACAAACTTTAATATATCGTTACCAGATAATTACAACAGGGTGACAGGATTATTGGCAACAACATAGACTTATTGTTATATTACTTCAACAAAGTACTTATAGTAGCAAGTTATGTGTTACATCATTTCCACGCATCTTGATCTTTAAGATAATCGTCTACTTTATAATAACCTTTACCCATGAGCGTTTTCTTAACATGGTTTTTAAATTCATGCAAAGGAAGATCAATCACTTGTTGTGGAACTTTATTAATAAAGGCTATGCCTTTCCCCATAAATGAACCTCTAGTTTTTGCAAGCCTAAATCTTGGAACGGCAAGTTTATCTTTATTTCTTGTATTAAACTGGTGAATATTGCTGTTCTTAGCAAATGAATCATAGTGTTTCCTTACATAAACTAAATTTTCATAAATGTATTGGCCTGCCAAAGTTAAAATATTTATGTCTTTGAACAATTCTCTCAAGGAATCTCTTCGCCGTAGATTGCATATGGCGCGAACAGCTCTTTTTTGGAGTACAAAAATATTTTCAATACTGGCAGCTGAGCCCCACTATAGCAGTCCATACGACATTACACTATGAAAATAACTAAAGTATACTAACCTTGCCGTTTCAATATCAGTTAAAAGCCTTATTTTCTTAACAGCGAATGCCGCTGAACTAAGTCTACTTGACAAGGCTTCAATATGTGGATCCCATTGCAGTCGAGAATCTAGTGTGATACCTAGAAATTTTGTACTCTCAATAAACTCGACTTCATCGTCATTCAAATTAATATTTAATTTTGTCTGCTCAACATTAGGTAATGACAATTTAACACATTTAGTTTTTTTGGGGTTAAGTGCTAAATTATTACTATTAAACCAGTATGAAACTTTAGAGAGGGCACTATTTACTTCGTCCGAACAGTTATTACCTCTGTTTACTTTAAAAACTAAAGAAGTATCATCCGCAAATAGTACTGTCTCACATAAATTATTCGCGTAGTTGGGAAGGTCATTTATATAAATTAGAAACAGCAATGGGCCCAATATTGATCCCTGTGGCACACCCATATTGATGGGGGCTCCGGTAGATTCAGTTCTATTAATCACTACTTTCTGAGTTCTATTGTACAAATACGATTTCATAAGCCTAACTGATTTATCAGAGACACCATAATGTTCTAGCTTCTTTAATAGTGTTTGATGATCAACACAATCGAATGCCTTAGAAAGGTCACAGAAAATGCCAATTAAATCTTGCTTTTCTTCCCAAGCGTCTAGAATATGTTTGAGAAGTGCAATTCCAGCATTAGTAGTACTTTTACCCTTGGAAAATCCAAACTGATTTTTATGAAGTATATTATTGTATGTGAAGTAATCTAATAATTGGGAATATATAATTTTTTCAAATATTTTACTAAGTGCTGGTAGTATAGATATTGGCCTAAAGTTAGCTGGGTCACTTTTATCCCCAGATTTAAAAAGAGGAATCAATTTACTATTTGTCATTAGATCAGGAAAGACCCCTTCGTCAATACATTTGTTAAAAATAAAAGCCAAGTAAGGGGCTAGTATATCATTTATTGATTTAATAATGCTTGTTGACATGCCCCAAAGATCTTCTGTTTTTTTAACATTAATTGTTTTAAAAGCTTTAATGATATCTGCACTATTTATATATTTAAAGGAAAAACTTTCATTGCACTTATCAACACTAGACTCCAGAAGGGAGACAGCGATGTTGGGACAAGCACTAAGAGTACTGGTAGTTTCTGCAGGTATTCTAGCAAAGAAATTTTCAAAAACTTTAGCGACCTCATTGTCAGATTCAAAAGTTTGATCACCAGTTTTTAAGTAATCTACTTACTACTTTTAGTAATCTACTCCTGCGAGGTTGATGGTGTTTTACAAATAACCCTGTATAATGATTTCATATAATAAGTGTGATTTCATTTGAGGCACTCTCGTGAAAACCGTTTTTCACGCCTCGGATCAAAACTCAAAACCATTATGTCTTCTACAGATTCACATGTTTGAAATCGGTCACTTTGTGATGGTTCTGTATTTGTGCATACTGTCCCCCCATTACGCTATACAGACGGAGCAGACGGATTTAGAAATCATATTTACCACTATTGTCACGGCTGGAATGATGCTCAATGTTTACATTCAGTTAACTACAGCTATTGTTGATAAGGTATGATATTTAAGTCTGCTTATTTCTTAGATATTCTGTTTCATTAATAATATTTCTTGGATATTCTTTCATTTTTGATAGGCTTTAGTTTAGTTATATTTTGTGTTTTAGTTCTAAAATTCGGTGTGGATGCACAATTAAAAATATTCCTTGATGTCAGCAGTACCGTTGAATAAGTACCATTACCTAATGGTACTCTAGTTTAAACAAATAGGCAACCCTTAGCGACATTTGAACTATTACACTAATAAAGTATCCCCTGGTTCATTATGATGATTAAAAATTGTCAACTGACTTTGTTGTTGTTTTGTGTTTTTTAGGAATATTTTATTACAAAAAAATATACAAAGATATTAATAAATGTACATCCGACATTGACATTATGATTATTGTCTATTCTATTTATTGTAGTTGGTCAGAGTGATTCACATTTAACAAAGCTCTCACTATTTATTTTCCAGAATATAAGAAAAGTTACAGTGAAAGAAATAGCCGAAGTGAAAATGGCAACATTAGGATTCTATATGGATATTCTGTCCCTATTCCCTGTTTGTATCTTCACCGATACTTTGGACCCTAATGGGGAGTCTATGTCCGGGCAAATCGTCAAACTGTTCCCGATCCTGCAAGTTTGGCACATTTGGGACTATATTAACAAGTGGATGAAGAACTTCAATAGCAACGTGAAGGTTTGATATGAATATTATGATAACTTTGGAACTAAGTTTTGCGAAAAAATATATAACCCACGAGTAGCTTATAGTGATCGTAAAATGTGAATAGACTTGTTTTTTGGGCATACCCAATAAATATGTTATGTAAATAATATGTTGTATTTCTTTACACATGAAGAAAAAAAACGTATTTATTGCTTATGCCTAAAAAATGAACCTATACCCAGCAGTCATGAGATGATAATGATAAACCCATTTGATTATAGTACATTATGAGACAAGTTAGCTTAGGTTGCTCATTGCGTAGAGGGCGTAACTCAGCCGAGTGTGCAATGAGCAAAAGCTCACGAGTTTCATACGACGTTTTTCAACACACTTGCGAGGAAAATACAAAGTAATTTACCACACAGCAACAAATACGATAAAAACAAAATATGTCAATTATGGGAAAAGGCGCGTAGGTTTTTTTTTTGTTTTTTTCACACGCCTAATGCAAGAATATTTTGCGAGCAAATGGGTGAGTGAGCATACAGCCTACTTCAAAATTATAATTTTAAGTGACAAAATGCAAATACTTTAATATTTTACAACAAAATATTGTGAATTATTAATAATTTGATAATAATATATAATTGTTTGACTTAATTAAAGACTTACACATTTATTTATTTCAAAAATTAATATGAATTTTCAGCTGAATAAAACCTCTTTGTTGTTAATAAAAAAATAACTGTATTACCCGGTTAAATTGGGAACGCTTTGTTTGCTCGCATAGAACTTGCAGTAGGGTACTAATTTAACTTTGTAGGGATAATTCTATAACAACCAAATAACAACCTTGTGTTTTATATATTATTGCACGCGTTTATTATAGCTCGGTTTATGGCCCTAAAAGCGATGTATTAGGGCTCACTTTACGCGCAAGTGTGTTGAAAAAATAATTTATAGAGATTTCTGTATACTTTATAAGTGACATTCTTTACTAAGAAAGTATTTTATGTTAAACTGTAAAACTTATTTGAAAGACGTAACCTACAGTTAGATCCTTAAAGATTGAAGTAAAATAACATTTATATTTTTTTTTACCTGTATTGATTAATATTTAACGGAAATTTAATTTCTTTTAAGCTCCTGTGTTTGGTTAAGTACTGCTTGTTATTAATAATTTTCTGCTATTGGTCGGGCTGCTTTCTATATTTATTTGCTTGTCCAAGGAAATTGTGTTATGAGGTAAGTTTGAGTTCATATTCATTTGAATAATTTTTAAGATTCTGATCAGTCTATCAGTCTCTTTACTTGAAACTTTAGTAGTAACTCAAAATAGTAGTGAAACGTTTGAATATGACCATCTCGGCCCCCTTTTATTTAACTTATTCGTCAATGATGTTGTTTCTATACTTAAAAACTCTAACATCTCAATGTACGCTGACGATATGAAAATCTTCAAAAAAATTGAGGCTCCTTCTGATTGCATTTTATTACAAAATGATCTCGATGCACTCTGCATTTACTGTAATATGAATTTTCTTCACCTTAATCCTAATAAATGCAGCGTTATCTCCTTTACACGTAAATCGAAGGTCATTGATTTTAAGTATAAGTTAAATAACAAATGCGTTAAAAGAGTGGCGGAGATGAAGGACTTGGGGGTAACTCTTGATAGTAAGTTGACTTTCAATGAGCATATTGGTCACATCACAGCCAAAGCTTACCGTATGCTCGGTTTTATAATGAGAATAGGCAGAGATTTTAAACAGAGTTCTACTCTCGTAATTTTGTATAATGCATACGTCCGATCTGTTTTAGAGTATGCATTGGTGGTGTGGAATCCACAATACAATGTATATATAGATTCTATTGAAACACACTCCTTTCCTCTTGGAAAATATATGTATTAGATGCCCTCGGACAAGTTCACGTCTTAACAAATTGTTTTCTTTACCTACTACCAGCACTAAATATGCTGGTAGCACTTTTCTGTTTAGAGCTTGTAAGGAATATGATAAAAGTTTCACGTCTATAGAATTTTTCAATTGTAGTATAACTCAGTTTAAAAATCAAATACATGAATTGATTGATAATAGGTAATTGTAATTGTAATTATATCTTTAATTAACAGTTCCATTTTAGATGTAGTATAACTGTTAACTTACTCTGTGAATTTAATTAAGTTCAAATTGCCCTGTAGTTTATTTTGTGTGTTCTAATTATTAGTGGAAACTTTGCTGATCACTGTTTTATATTATTTGGTAATACTAAATGTACTGTGAAATTGTTTGTTTCCCAAATAAACTAAAAATAAAAAAATAAAATATGAGAAAATTTATAGCAGTAGTAAAGTTAGAGACGTTCTTAAAGTTGGTGTTGATCGCAAAGGTACTATAATAAATCCTATCAGTCTGTGTTATTTTGACTCGGTTTATATTAGAATTACATATCTAGAATGAATGAACTAATTAAGAGGCCGGCGAACAGTGAACTTCCTATACAAACGTTATACCATTTTTTTTTATTTAGCATAATTAATTCTTCTTGGATGTTATTCGGATTAAGACAGTATTTATTGTATAGGGTTCAATTGAATAAAAAATTCAAAATACCAAACAAAATAAAAGTTAATGCGGTTTACAGTTTTGTATGAAAAATGTAATTGGCCATTATTTTGGATTGGGTTATTAGTTTGGATTTTGGTCCGGTGGCATTACAACTGGGTGCTTCCGTGCTTCGAAGGGCATGTTAAACTGTCGGTCCCGGCTGTTGTCATCTGATAACAGTCGTTAAGCCAAGTTAGAGGTCTTACAGGCGGCTTAATAAACTCTAACACTAGAGGTGGCAACTTATCCTCAATATACGTTATGAAGAATTCTAAAACTCCTAGGATATAAATCCAATATTGTTGTATGAAATAATAAGGTCGATATTTTCAGAATTCCTGGATGGCTCGCTTGATTTACTGGGAGACTAAAGTATTTATGACGACGGACGCAAGACATGACAAACCTATAGTATCGTCTTTGTGTTTCGGGACGTCTGTCTTCACTGGATCTGGGACTTCAGATATAGCACCCGGAACTGCTGATCTATTTGTAGTAAATATCTGTTTAAAAAGATTTTCTTCTTTGACAAAAATCGAAAAAAAAATATGTCAAGCAAAGTAGCCCATATTATACACAACACACCAAAATATAAAATCAAATAATCAAAAAATACTTACTATAAACAAATTGATTTAGTTAATATTTGCTTTTAGGCAGCACGTGCACCAACAGCACTGACGCATATATTGGCAGTCAAATTGCTCGCAAACACGCTCAAGATGCTGTTAGGCGTGAAATACATAGAAGAGATGCGGCGGAGATAAGGCGCAGATACGGCGGCGATGCCGGCGATACGTGTATTTGATTGGCCGAAAGCATCCGAAAGACTCACATCTGCACCGTATCGCCGCCGTATCCGCGCCGCGTCGCTTCTGTGTATTTAACGCCTTAGGCTGGCCCGAACCCTGCGCACCAGGGATGAACACCGTTTCCGCATAATGGTGTAGAAACAGTCGACCTGTGCATCGGCGAACATCCCTGATGCTCTGCAGAATCGGGGCAGCCCCATCAATCAGCACCCTGCACGCGTTGTTATACTGAACACGTAGGGCGCTGTACTGTTTTTGCGTATGATTTACCCAAAAGCTGCTCGTGTAGAAATTGGTACAGTATGGCCGAAAATGGGTTCGTTTTACTTCTGCCGAGCTACGAGCAAACCTTCGGGCCACCATGTTCGCTCTTACAGAAAAAATAGATTTGTTAATCTATTTTGGGTATGATAATTGCGTTCCTATATTTACTGGGAAAATATTAGAAAGCTAACAGACGTATTTTATCAGTTCAAGTAAAAAACTTGCTACTGTCTAGATAGGTACTAAGAATCTAATCAGTCTAATATTTGCAGGTACCGATAATATTTATTATTGGAACCTATCTCAGTTACTTGTATACTGCGAGAATTAGTAGCCGATATTTACAAGTAACACAAAGAAAATTAAAGTTCAAGGTAGGTCCTATTACTTATTTTATAAAGTTTTGATTATTTTCTTTTATTAGAAGAGTAAAGAGTCACAGTGTTTTTGTCCCGGATTAGTACCTGAAAGAAACATTGAAAGAGATCACATTACGGATTTTATTTGTTTTTTTTTTAGATTGAATCATGTAAAGTTAACAAATAGACTAGTATTTTATAGCATGGGTCTCCAAACTTTTTAGCATAAGGGCCAGACTAACTCTGCCACGAAGTCCCAAGGGCCAGGATTTAGCTAACTCATCGTACCAACATAGGTACTGTAAATTACGCTATATGTTGGTACGATCCGGCCTGCTTTTGCGGGTCGGATTGCATGTTGGTGCTCGCAGGCCAGAGCTGGCCCGCGGGTCGTAGTTTGGAGACCTCTATTTTATAGCATTAATTTGTTTTAGATGAATTAGATTTGGTACGGGAAAATTGAGGCACTTTAAGTCAAGCTATCATTTAAATGGAAAATTTACCGGCAGCATGGTTGTAGTATTTTAAAATCAAAGCTTAGATTCATATCCATCCTAGTGCACTCCTTATTTAGCAAAAGATATACCAAAAACCGGCCAAGTGCGAGTACGACTCGCACACGAAGGGTTCCGTACCAAAAAACGGCAAAAAATACGTTTATTGTATGGGAGCCGCACTTAAACATTTATTTTATTCTGTTTATTTTTAAATTCAACTCTCTAACTATTACAGTTCATGAGATACAGCCTGGTGTCAGGCAGACAGACAGACGGACAGTAGAGTCTTATATAGTAATAGGATCCCGTTTTTACGCTTTGGGTACGGAACCCTAAAAGGACTCGAAGTAAATCAAATCAACAACTTTTACTTCACGTCTTACATAAAGCATAGTTTTGGACGCAATAAAAACTTTGTCCGCAGGAGTCCATGAGGGAGCTCTTCTACTTCCTAACTGTTAATCACGTCAGCAGCAAGATCAAGGCTCGGGTGAACAAGTTTTTCTGTGTGCAGTGGTGAGTTGCCTCAGTCCAATAACGAGGTTACTGAGGTCCTACTCCGAAACATGAACTACGATTATCGGCCGACGTCGTCCCACTTCAAACACTTATTCCTCCCAGGTGGGATAGGTGGAAAAGGGGCAATTGAAATATTTCTCTTATCCCACCGGGGTGGGAAGAGTGGAAAAAATATCCAGTTTTCCCTCCCATGTGGGAAGGCCAGGTGGGATAGGTGGAATAGGGGACTTTATCAACTCAGGATATAAAACAAATCAAATGACGAACGATTGTCCGATTATCGTGATTATTGTTTTCGTAGTAAGCTATCTGAGTTACGCATAGACATAACTTTGTTCCGGTTTTGGCAGAAACCCTGATTTCCGTTACTTGGAAAAAATAACGTATGTCTATTTTGTAACTGTTTGTGTCCCGTTTTTTTTTTCAAAGTAACAATGTTACATCAGTAAATTTTTTATCAAATAATTATGAGTCTATATAGAAACATTTGGATTGGCACATAGATAATTTAAAACATAGCATAGAATAAGATTATTAATATTATTGAAAAATTTTGAAAAAATCGACTCACCCGTAGCAGCTCAGACGGGACTCGAACCCGCACCCTTAGGATTCCGGCCCAATGCACTAACCAATTATGCTACCAAGTCGCTAGCAGGATTGGTGAAATTTTCTAATACTTTTCACGTTTCCGCTGTAGGCCAGCGCCATCTCATCAATGTGAAGTGAATTAACTTCGACGTTCGAAAGCAACACCTTTACAGATGCCAGACAATCAATTAAGATGAAATAGCCATATAATTTTTAAACTTTTAGATTTTATGCATTCACAATGCAATTTTTATACCCTTATTCCTCGGAGATAACTATGGCCAGATAACTGGTTATCTGTGAAGAATTTTTTTCCTAAGATTATTAATATTATTGAAAAATATTAGAAAAAATCGACTCACCCGTAGCAGCTTAGACGAGACTCGAACCTGCACCCTTAGGATTCCGGCCCAATACGGGTGAGTCGATTTTTCTAATATTTTTCAATAATATTAATAATCTTAATATAAAAATAGCATTGTGAATGCATAAAGTCTAAAAGTTTAAAAATAGCATAGGATACTTTTTATCCCGGTCAAAGGGGGTCAAAAGGGTCCCTCTAGGTATTTTCTGAATGTCGATGTGGACGAAGTCGCGGGCGAAAGCTGTTATAGAAATGAAATGAAATGAAAAATCCTTTATTCAAATGAAATTAGAAATTAAGTGCTTTTAAATTGTCTAAATTTTCCTACCGCCCATACGAGACTTTTTTAGATGACAAGAAGAATGGGCGCAAGAAACTTATCAGCTTTGTCAGAAACCAGAAGAAACGATATTCACAAATAATAGACCGGGCGGCCACCGCATGGTTACCTACCCCATCGAGTTACTGAAAATTACCACCTTCCACGAAAAGTAGACCTTAAATAGGTAAGAAAAATGTTGGTCTGCCGGGGCTCAACCTGGAGGAACCTTGGCGGTGCAAAGCTGTGCTACCTACTTTTGACCATCATTTTACCTCATGTGGTTACTGAACAAAACCTTTTCGTTGCTTTTAGTCTCTATTAGTAGAGTCAAAATAATTATGTCTGCCGAGCGAATTCTTGGAGGGTTCCGCAGTCCAACCATTTTTAGGGGCCGCATGGGGGTGCTATTTTACCTCATCGAGTTACTGGATGAAACCAAGTTTTCCTGGTAGCTAAAATGGTCCCCTTTAAATATTAATTGGTCTGCCAGTTCGCAACCTGGCAGTTTTTGCAGTCCAACCAAATAACTACATAGCATAAAACAAAATAGCTTCCCGCTGTTTGTCCCTATGTATGCTTAGATCTTTAAAACTACGCAACGGATTTTAATGCGGTTTTTTTTAATAGATAGAGTGATTCAAGAGAAAGATTTATATGTATAATACTTGCATAATATAGCAGAGAAACACTGATAATTTTAAAGGTTTCTAATGTGTGTCGTAAATAAACACTTTTTTTTCGCTTACATTGCAAACGCTGGCTGAATCCTACGAGATAGATCAAAAAATGTACTACAGTATTATTTACCTTAAAAAGGTCCACATAAAACTTCTTGGTGGTATATGTCTATCTCTTAGGGATAACCCACAATAACCAGTTTTATCCTTTCTTTTTATGAGAAATAATGGCTTATTTACGAAGCGATTTTAAGCAATACAGCATTAATCCTTATCCAATTAAGTACCTTAAATACATTGTGCATGAATGTGATATAGATTAATATGGCCTTAGTATCAGCATTGTACACCTGCAAAGCCGGGGCGAGTCGCTAGTTTAATATAGTTTGAAAATTAAATGTTCTGTCTATAGACGAAATTTTATTTTTGATTTATTTGGTTGCTTTCTGGTTACCTATTTTCAAACTGAAATATTAAATACAATTAGTTTATTATATGCGAAAAACTATTCATTATGTACTTACTACTTACCGTAAAATGGGGGTACTTTGACATTACGTAGTTACATTCATAACTATGAATTAAAAAAAACTCTTATTTCTTGGTTTCTGAACATATCCGAACAGTTTTTTATGGCGTTTGCAGCACTGATACTGCGAACAGCAAATGGCGCCCATACCATTAAATGTGATTTTGTTAAAACATTTTTTTAGCAGTGCACAGGTGAAAAGCTATTTTCAAGGCAAGAAAAACTCTTACAGAGCAACGCCCAGTACAGTTTTTTTACCCCCAGTAGAAGTTGCATGTTGGCGGTACCCATGTGATATCAAGTATGCGTAGCTCCGCATACTTTGAATATTGCTCCGTCAGGAGTGTATTTCATGACTGCGACATGACTGCGACAGACAAAACTGCGCATAACACGATCGCGACAGTTTATTACTGCCGCTAACGTGATTGCGATAGAAGACTTCTGCGCATATTCTCATAGCGACTGATATCCACTGCGGCGCACCCTACTCCGATATAACGCTACTGCGACAAGTCGTTAATGCAACGGCTCGACTCTGCGACAAACATTTTATCCTGTGGAAAGCTGTGGTTTAGTTGGCAAATTAATTTTTTGTTAAATTTTTTGGAATGTGCTCATCAAGGCCTTTCATTTGATTCCCATATTATTATTTTTTTGGTTTTTAGTGTTCCGTGCCCAAAGGGTAAAAACGGGACCCTATTACTAAGACTCCGCTGTCTGTCTGTCTGTCTGTCACCAGGCTGTATCTCATGAACCGTGATAGCTAGTATAATATCTAATATTTTTTTTTAAGTTTTTTGTAATGTGCTCGCTCATCAAGGCTTTTTATTGGACACCCATATTTGTGTTTCATTGAAAGGTTTGCTCCAATTTTGAATTACACGTGTGTAATGAGTTTAAATAAAAACATTTACGGTCAAACGCCGGCAATATTTATATCATCATCATCATATCAGCCGCATGACACCCACTGCTGGGTATAGGCCTCCCTCAAGGATCTCCACGACGATCGGTCCTGCGCTGCCCGCATCCAGTGGCTTCCCGCGACCTTTACCAGATCGTCCGTCCACCTTAATGGGGGGCCTACCCACGGAGCGTCGTCCGGTGCGCGGTCGCCATTCAAGAACCTTTCCGCCCCAAAGACCATCGGTTCTTCTCGCTATGTGTCCAGCCCACTGTCACTTTAACTGAGCAATCCTCCGAGCGATGTCGGTTACTTTAGTTTGCCTGCGGATCTCCTCATTTCTGATTCAATCACGCAGGGAAACGCCGAGCATGGCTCTTTCCATTGCACGCTGGGTGACCTTGAGCCTCCTTATGGGACCAATAGTTAGCGACCACGTTTTGCTGCTGTAAGTCATCACTAGCAACACGCACTGTTCCTAAACTTTTGTCTTGAGACACTGAGGTAAATCGGACACGAAGATTTTTCGGAGCTTCCCGAATGCTGCCCATCCGAGTTGGATTCGACGAGAGATCTCTTTCTTGAAGTTGGACTTACCCAACTAGACTGCCTGTCCTAGGAATACATAATGGTCAACAACTTCAAGTGTAGTGTTCCCAACATGAACTGGAGCGGGCACGACATGGGCATTAGACATGATTTTCGTCTTATCCATGTTCATCCTAAGACCCACTCTTTGGGAAGCACTTCGGAGATCTTCGAGCATTGTGTTCAGGTCTTCCAAGGTCTCAGCCATAAGACTTATATCATCGGCAAAACGAAGGTGTGTTAGGTACTGGCCATTAATGTTGATGCCGAGTCCTTTCCAGTCTAAGAGTTTAAAGATGTCCTCCAACGCGGCTGTAAACAGTTTCGGAGAAATAACATCTCCCTGTCTCACACCACGCTGCAGTTGGATTGGATTTGTGCTCTGGTTCTGTACTCGGACCGACATGGTGGCATTTTTGTATAAATACCTCAACACCTCAATATATCTGTAGTCCACTTGGCACCTTTGAGAGACTGCAGCACCGCCCAGGTTTCAATCGAATCAAATCATAATCCACGAACGCCAAGCAAAGTGGCAGATTATACTCCTCGGTCTTCTGTATAACGTGCCGCAGCGTATGGATGTGGTCTATGGTGCTCAAGCCTTTTCGGAACCCGGCTTGTTCGGAACCCGGGGGCTAATTTAATTGTCTAATTTTAAAAATCTATCGCAATCGCTTTCGTTTGACAGATGGATGTGACACATTGCTGCATTTCTTTGCTAAGTTTTTTTTTGTGCCAAAAAGAAACTTCAATGGATTACATCCTGAAAGCGATTGCGATAGATTTTGAAGTTAGACAACAGAAAGGCTGGCTTGTAATATTTTTATGAAAAACCATTATTATACGTTAGTAATGGATTCTCATACAAAAATTGCTGGAGCGGTTTAGGTCTGTCCAGTCCGATTTAGCACCAAGAAAGTTGTCAAAATAATGTTCGAATTTCCAAGCATGTTTGAGAAAATAAATATACTTCATGAATCAATACAAAGAAACAAGCAAGCAAGTAAAATATCGTCTGTAGACTGAAAATGTAACATTAAAATTATAATAAATTTAGTTGGACTGCAAAAACTGCCAGGTTGCGAACTGGAAAATCAATTAATATTTAAAGGGCATAATTTTAGCTACTAGGAGAACTTACAAACTATATTAAACTAGCGACTCGCTCCGGCTTCGCATGGGTGCAGTGCTGATACTAAGGCCATAATAATCTACATCACATGCATGCAAAATATATTTAAGGTACTTAATTGGATAAGGTAAGGATTAATGCTGTATTGCTTAAAATCGCTTCGTAAATAAGCCATTATATACTATATATATATACATATAAATCCTGTTTCGCCTGGCTGGACCGATTTCACTAATTCTTTTTTTTGTTGTGTTTAATATTATCAGGAAATGGTTGTTATGAATGAATAAAATTAAGAAAATTGCACGGATAATTAGAAAATTTAAGAATACTTAACCACCATATAAAATTATTTTGGACATAAAAACTTTAAAAATTTTAAGAATAAGAATAATTATTTTGGACAAAATAAACTTTTTAAATATGACGTTTGACATAGAATTAAAAGAATGCGTGCTGCAAATATCGTCAAAGAGGGTGTAATAAAACAAACAGATGCTTCGGTCGGAGTTATTTTATTGAGGAAATAAATGTAATATTAGTACATTATGATACAAGTTAGCTTTGGTTGCTTATTGCACACAAGGCTGTCAGTTGCAGCCCGAGCCGCAGGCGAAGGCGTAACTCAGCCGAGTGTGCAATAAGTAAGAGCTCACAAGTTTCATACGACGTTTTTCAACACATTTGCGAGGAAAAAACAAAGTAATTTACCACACAGCAACAAATACGACAAAAACAAAATGATAATCATGATAAGAAAAGGCGAGCAGGTTTTTTTTTGTTTTTTTCACACGCCCAATGCAAGAATATTTTGCGAACAAAGGGGTTAGTGAGCATACAGCCTACTACAAAAATATAAATTTAAGTGGTAAAATGGTAATATTTTAATATTTTTTTAACAAAATATTGTAAATTAAGAATAATTTGATAATAATAAATATTTGTTTGACTTAATTAAGGACCTACACATTTATTTATTCCAAAAATGCAAATGAATTTTCAGCGGCATAAAACCTCTTTGTTGTTACTAAAAAAATAACTGTATTACCCGGTTGAATTGAAAATGCTCTGTTTACTCGCATAGAACTTGCAGTAAGGTACCTATTTAACTTTGTAGGGCTAATTCTATAACCAACTAGTGTTTTATATATTATTGCACGCGTTTGTTATAGTTCGGTTTATGGCCCTGAAAGCGATGTATTAGGGCTCACTTTACGAGCAAGTGTGTTGAAAAATTAATTTATTATTTCTTACAAAAAGGATCTTTTTTTTTTACATTAAATGGGCTTACTCTTGGCCACATTCGAGAACCATAAGGCTAAGAAGAGGCCGAAGATGAAGCGAGCTTGCCCAGAAGAAGCCTATTCACTCGTGCCTTAAATATCGCTGGGTTATATTCTTTCGGGAATACAGACGCAGGCAGGGAATTCCACTCCTTGGCTGTGCGCATTAAGAAGGAAGATGAAAAACGCTTCGTGCGCATGCATGGAATGTCAACCAAATAGGGGTGAAACCCCGCCGTGCGTCTGGATGTCCGATGGTAGAACGGGGATGGCGGAATGAGCTCATGCAGCTCAAGAGCACACTCTCCGAAATATAGTCTGTAGAACACCGCCAGACAAGCCACTTCACGGCGGTGGGAAAGACTGTGAAGCTTGGTTTTTAATAGCGCACTATCCCCTATGAGTTTTCTGGCTCTGCGTTCAACCGAGTCGAGTGCGGCTAGCTGGTACTTTGCGGACCCATCCCACAGGTGGCAGCAATATTCCATGCACGACCGGACTTGCGCTTTGTAAAGAGTTAGAAGCTGTCCCGGCGTGAAATATCGCTTAACCTTGTTCAAGATGCCTAGTTTTTTGGCCACAGTTTGAACCTTCGACTCGATTGTGTCACCAAAGTTGAGATCGGAAGCATAGTAGAACCAAATAAGTAGGCCAACTCGAGCCTCGAGCGAGCGATACAGCTTAAACACGTAGGGCTGTCACATCGCTAGTTTATTCAGTCATCATATAATGCATAGTCAATCTCTATACAAAATATTGTTTTCCTTGTAGGGTAAGCATCAGAGATCGATAATACAAAGTCTTTTTAATAATTTTTGTACGTAGACCAGCGCATCGACTAACATGATGAATTTAATGTTAATTGTTATTTGACAGATGTATGTGATACATTGGCACTTTCGTTTTGACACCAATAAAAACTTACTGAAGAAAAGTAGCAATGTATCACATCTATCTGTCAAATTACAGTTTACATTAACTTAATTGTTGTCAGGAATTGACTACACTACAATGCTTTCATTGCCTACGTCATGTTATGTGATTTGAAAACTTACGGTCGAAATAGGATTAATTAAAACGTGTATTTACTAAATAATGTATTTATTCAAATAAAATAAAATGATTATGAAATTTTATTTTTTACACAATTAACTGTTTTTACTTTTTCATTTACCTACACTTATCAAAATAATAATCTTTAAATTTGGAAATTGAATACTATCCATAACCTCAAATAATAGGCATTAAAAGTACCTTTTCCTGTAAGAATTTGCGATTAAAAAAAAAACAAAATTGATATAAAAAAAATTTCGTCTGTTTCGACAAGTACGAAATGCCTTATTATTTAAATTTAATGTAAGATATATCCTCATTCTTACAAATCTTTTTTGCAATAATACGAGTATCTTTGTAATATGTACTGTAGGTAGTTAACTAGTTACACGTTCAAATTATGAGGAGCGGCAGCACAGCGGCGTGAAGCGTGCGTGAGCGCGGGCGGGATTACGTACGGCGCAGCCGTGACTGTTGCACCTTTATCACCTTTAAATTTTGTCAGTGTGTGCGTGCGACGACGCATACGTACGGGCGCGCTCACATACAAACCGCGATCGTGCGTATAATGAGTAAGATGACTTACTTATTTGGTTCTACTATGTCGGAAGTCATCTTTATGCCAAGGAGATCGAGATTGTCGGTGACAGGTATAGTTACACCTCGGAAAGTAGGAGTCAAGTTCAGAGGACTCTTCTTTGCAGTGAATATGCCTGCGTTTTGGTGGCGTTAAAAGTGACTAAATTGTTGTCGCCCTATTGGGAGACAAGACTCAAAGTCGTATTCGTCCGCTCCACCATGGCCTCTCTCAAGGAACCAATTTCTTCCTTGCTGGCCTTTGCATTGGACAAATACCTCTCCGCAACCGTGCTGTCGTCTGCATACCCAACAATTCCGGGCATGAGCAGATCGTTGATGTGCAGCAAAAAAAAGCGTTGCGGAAAGAACGGATCCTTGAGGAACTCCAGCTTCTATAGCCATGAGGTCAGAGGAGCAGCCGTCAATAGCCACTCTTATCGACCGTTCGCTCAAGAAATCCGAAATCCAACTGCAAAAGTCAGCAGGTAAACCATACGCTGGAAGCTTGCTCAGCAAACTAGCGTGCCAGACCCGGTCAAAGGCTTTCGAAATATCAAGCGACACTGCAAGTGCTTCGCCATGATTTTCGATTGCTTCACCCCAGATCTAAGAAAACTGAATTTCTTAGTGCTCATCACGGTTAGTTCAGAGCCACCACACCTAATATTAAATTGGTAAGTTTGGATAGACTAACATACACGTTACTAACATAACAAGTGATATATACTTGGTTATAAAGCTATTGGGTTATAAAGTAAACGGGAACGGGACGGGAAAGGGAAAGGGGAACGGTAACGGAAACGGGACCTATAATATCTCTGAACCCAACTTTTCATTAATTATACCAACTCGAATTCAATATTCATAACTAAGACAGGACAACGTCTGTCGGGTCAGCTAGTTTCTCATAAAAAGAAAGGATAAAACTGGATATTGTGGGTTATCCCTAAGAGATAGACATATACCACCAAGAAGTTTTATGTGGACCT
The DNA here is from genome assembly GCA_943789525.1 of Agriphila geniculea. Taxonomy (NCBI): domain Eukaryota; kingdom Metazoa; phylum Arthropoda; class Insecta; order Lepidoptera; family Crambidae; genus Agriphila; species Agriphila geniculea. The sequence continues at coordinate 18,840,025 of OX038874.1, forward strand.
TTTTAAGGTAAATAATACTGTAGTACATTTTTTGATCTATCTCGTAGGATTCAGCCAGCGTTTGCAATGTAAGCGAAAAAAAAGTGTTTATTTACGACACACATTAGAAACCTTTAAAATTATCAGCGTTTCTCTGCTATATTATGCAAGTATTATACATATAAATCTTTCTCTTGAATCACTCTATCTATTAAAAAAAACCGCATTAAAATCCGTTGCGTAGTTTTAAAGATCTAAGCATACATAGGGACAAACAGCGGGAAGCTATTTTGTTTTATGCTATGTAGTTATTTGGTTGGACTGCAAAAACTGCCAGGTTGCGAACTGGCAGACCAATTAATATTTAAAGGGGACCATTTTAGCTACCAGGAGAACTTGGTTTCATCCAGTAACTCGATGAGGTAAAATAGCACCCCCATGCGGCCCCTAAAAATGGTTGGACTGCGGAACCCTCCAAGAATTCGCTCGGCAGACATAATTATTTTGACTCTACTAATAGAGACTAAAAGCAACGAAAAGGTTTTGTTCAGTAACCACATGAGGTAAAATGATGGTCAAAAGTAGGTAGCACAGCTTTGCACCGCCAAGGTTCCTCCAGGTTGAGCCCCGGCAGACCAACATTTTTCTTACCTATTTAAGGTCTACTTTTCGTGGAAGGTGGTAATTTTCAGTAACTCGATGGGGTAGGTAACCATGCGGTGGCCGCCCGGTCTATAAATTAAAACAAAAAAAAACAAAATTTAAAAAAAGCAAAAAAAACCACATACGTACTTAATTTGAATACAATTATAGAAAACTGTACAATTCAGATAGTATCCATCCTCATGCATTGCGGTCTTTTAAATAATCTTCAACCTTAGTACATTACGAGGCATATAACTTGAAATCGAGTGGGGATTGCGCGAAACGCGTATTTTGGGTATGCGTAGCGGTGAGGGGCGCGGGCGGCGGGAGAGGGGCGCGCGCTATTGGTCGCGATCGTATTAAATTTCGTGGTTATTTTTTTAACAAACAACAAATCTTTGTTTCACAGGAAGATTGTTGATTTAGTTACATTTTCACTCTAAAAAATGTATTTTTACACAAATGTGTAACATCTGTGTGTCGGCCTTTGACTAATTGTATCTAAATAGATACAATTAGTCAAAGGCCGAAACGCGATATTAGTTTTGGACTTTGACTAAGCCTTCTTGTCAAACCTGAGGTTTGACTAGGCAAACCTAGGTGTGCCTGGACTTCGGGGTTTGACTATAACATAATATACACATAGAAACAAATTTACAAAACGCTGATAAAAATCTATTTTTGTAACATATTTTTGGAACAATCTGTAAAGACACGTAATAAAAGTGTTTTATGAAGGTTTAACTTAGTTAATTACTTACTTACTCTATTAAAGGTATTATAACAACGCAGTGTCCACTGAAGAAATATTCCAAGACATGTCTTCGAATATACAACAAGAAGTATTGTCAATCGAAATGGTTGAGACGTTAATATACTGTCCACTATTCCAGGTATTTCTTGGTTTAAAGATTTTGTACCTGCACTTGCACCCCTGAGCTGATTCTATGATCATCGTAGTTATTAAAGCCGTAATAGACTCTGATGAAAATGTTATTGATTGACTTATTATTATTAAAGTGATTAGTTAGGACTGGTGGTAGAATCACGTAACCGGTCCACGAAAAACTATGAAGTGGCTATCGAATTCGATTCGTAAACAAATTTATTTTGTTTAGTGCCACCTACCGCTGTAATTTTTGTGGTCGATACCATAGTCCTTAGAGCATCGCGGAAGGGAGCAGCCTTAGCGATTATTACTCTATTCAAATTATTCTGGCATTTTTTGCGGGGGGGGAAAGTGCACACAAGTGCAGTTCCGCATACTCACATACAAAAAGAACACTGTAAAGACGACACCAACACATAAAAAATAAAACAAAACAGCAAAAATTTGTGTACGGATGAGTCACACATCAAAATATGACACGTTTTTGACATAAAGGGCTGGGCCCAACTGTCGTTGCAGCAATATCGATACGGAAAAAGGAATAAAGGTAACAAACTCAAATATTTTACATGGGGTGAATAACAACAAAGACCCAACAAGCAAAAAAGTCTCAGGATGCGCACGTTATTAGAGTGGTAGGCTTACAGGGGCCCTATTTTTGAATCGCTCGGCTGGCGTTGAGCGCTCTTTTCGACTGATTTTCGTTCGACATATGACTCAAAACAATGAGATGTCGAACGAAAATTAGCAGAAACGAGCGCTCGACGCCAGCCGAGCGATTCAAAAATAGGGCCCCAGGGCTCTTATAATTATTTTGTACCTTGTCATCGTTCTTAAATTAGTCTTAAACAAGTTAATACGGACTCAAGAACACTCAGTCTTATTGTCTAGTCTCATACACTCTTGCGTGCTCTTGTGTTTACAAGGGCTGATCGAACAGATGTTTCATTTTGATGTGATGTAATGTAAGGGGACAGTAGGTAGAGCTGTCTATGTTCGCCAGATCAGCTAGTACCATCTGGAAGGAGCCTGTCGCGAAGAACCGCAAACAGATCAGAAGCTAGATAAGACCACAAATGGCCTTACTCCTCAGAGTTCATTAGATAAATTTGACATTTCCATATTTAAATTTTAAAGGAGCTTTAAAATGCATCTAATTTTCCTTCCTACAATACTTTAATGAAACATTAGGGTTTAATGTGGCATTAAAAAGATAAAAATCATTCTTGCAATTGAGTGTGAGTCTGTCAGAAGTTAAAAAGAATTTATAAATATTTAAGGAATATTTCAGATATCATTTATGAGACTGCCTGGAGCAGGACCAGGCCATGTCCTTTATCGACAAACATTGTGATACGGTAACATCACTAAGTTGCTCATCGGCGACAACTCGGATTTATCTAGCGACAGATCTGAAATTTGTACGGACGAGCCATGGACGAGCAGACCCGATGTCACTGAATAAATTTGACAACTAATCAAGAATAAAATATACGAATTTAATGTTTAAATGTAAACAAATAGCAATAATACGACAAAAAATTACTTTCATGTTAAATGTAACACCGTCTTTTTGTAAACTTGATGTTCCAGACCTCTTTTAACAGCAAAAAACTCATCAATTCGGCATTTTAAACACTGCAGCGTTCACATGCGCGACTGGACTCGGTCTAGAAAGAAATCCGGGCGCAACTGGTTTTATTAACCGCGTATGCCCATTTGGGCTTGTACTTCGGCAGAGGGGAACGCTTCGTATGGCTTCTCTTTCTGGGACAGAAGCGCGTCTTACTCTAAGCCATAGTCAAAGAAAACAAGGTCTGGCATTCCGGGAGATGCATCGGCATACGTCACTATTCAGTTGCGCGACTTTATAACAAGCAAAGAATGAAGGATTTTTTCTGTCACACTCATTACAAAATTATTATAGTGCATTTTATTTACTCATTTATTTGCTTGATATGGATTTCCGGTCAAATATAAACAGTAGAATAACATATAGATTTTTCAATGCCATTTACAAATCCCCACATATAGGATATTTAATTGTGATTTGTTACTCTTAAGCTAGGATTTCTTAAGAAAGCAGTGCCGTCACATAGCGGCCGTAATTTAACGGACGTAAAAAGACTATTTGACTTTACGATGTCCAGGGGACCTATTTTTTAATCGCTCGAAGCCAGTCGAGCGCTCGTTTCTACTGGTTTTCGTTCGACATCTCATTGTTTTGAGTCATATGTCGAACGAAAATCAGTCGAAAAGAGCGCTCGACGCCTGCCGAGCTATTCAAAAATAGGGCCCCAGCACCACAGCGGCGTCACTCCCTGTATGTGTGAGCTTGGCGCCAGTCTGGCGGCGGCTACGTCATACGCGTCACGACTTGTGATAAGGTTGGCTATTAGCATCATTACATATTAACGCAACTAAATAATAAAACGAAAGTTTGATGAAATAAATTTGTATTGATTTTATATTAATTTAAATGCATTACAATTATATGGATCAATAGTTATACTTAGAATAATATTTATTATTTCTTAATTTGTATTAATTTCAAAGTTTATTTTTCGTTTGCCCGAATCGTTATTTTTACTATAATATCAACTTCAGCAATTACTTATTTTTAAGATTAATTTCCACGCGTACAGTTCATTATATGCCATATGAAAAGCAATAATATGCCCTGTATTGTATTATACGAAAAGCAAATTACATTGCCTGAATGATGAATGATTAAAGCCCGACTGCCGACACATATCACTCTAGTTTGTCGTACATACTTGCCTGTAATGTATGTACTATTGCGCGGTGCGAGCGAACTAGGCAAGCCTGATAGCGCGTGCCTCCGCGGAGGAGACTCCTCGCCCCGATGGCGTCGCGGCACCCCCGCGATCGCCCGGCGCACTCACACATAGCCGCGAGCAATTTTACAGCACCCATGCGCAGGTGTCGCTTCTTTTCGCGTTAGTGTATATTTTCTTTTCAATACAGTTGCTCGAAAATGTGAGCTTACGCTGACAGGCCAGCGTGCGGTAAGTTGATTTTACCGCACGCCGTGCGTTTTTGTTTACGGTTTAGTACAGCGTGCGGTAAGTTGATTTTACCGCACGCCCGCGCCGTGCGTTTTTGTTTACGTACGTTTTTTTTAATTTCTACTAGCTTCCACCCACGACTTCGTCCGCGTGGACAGTAGAAAAATATAACGACCAGTTTAAAATGACCTCTTTAGTATATGAAAGCTAGTACTAAGGAGAGTTCAAGCTGTTTCCCTGGTTCCACCCACCTGAATTTAATGAAACATAGCTTAGATTTTAAGTTGGACCTTAATCTACTAAACTATGAAAATCCCATCAAAATTCTTTTAGTGGTTTTTGCGTAATACGCGCACAAATATTTGGAATTCACAGTTTTATTATATGTATAGATTACAATTTCAGTAGTACTTATAATGTTTTCTCGCAAATGTATTGAAAAACGTAGTATGTCACACGGTTGTTAAGGTTTTTTAAAACTCGTGACGATTATAAACCCTCGCCTGCGGCTCGGGCTTATAAAACGTCAACTCGTTTTAAAAACCTCCTTACCAACCTTGTATCATAAACTACTATTGCCAGCACCGCTCTCTATGAAACCGCTATTGTTTACATAGACAACGTTCTACGCCGCTAAATTACGGCCGTAATATGACGGCACCGTCATTCTAGGGAACCCTAGCTTTAGCAAACGAAACAGTTCAATTAAAGATAAATAAACGTTATTTTTAATACCGATAGCGGAGATGACCTATGCCTGTGCAGACCTACGTCACTTCCTCTGTCTCGGAGTGCTATATCTGGCGCAGTATATTATTGTACCATGGTCGATACGAATTTGATTGTCCTAAATACGGAAAAGTTTCTAGTTCTGACACTGCTAACGACTGTAACTGAAAATCAATTATGAGTAGCCTTACATTCTTAATATTCAAGCAAACGTCGATCATCATTAGCTGATATAGACTAAACCAGTGTTTCCCAATTAGTAGTACGCGTACCCCAAGGGGTGTGCGAGGTTTCTTGAGGAGTACGTAGAAAAAATTCACAGATTTTGCAGTCCCCGCAAGATTCAGAGCAGTGAAAATATACAAAAATTTACGAAAAACCAAAACCAATTTAATGAAAAAGCCTTTTATATTTTAAAAGTTACCTAGGTAGGACCCGCGCCGAGTGTCACAATCGTAAAAATAAATAGATTTTTACGATTGTGACACACGGCGCGGCCTAAAAATTATTAACCGATTTTTAAAATTCCAACGAATGGACTTCTCGTCTGTTTTTGCATCTTTTAACACTTACGATGACTATTGGTCAATAATCATAGAAGCTACATCACTTTTTATGTACGGAAACACCCGTTTTTCTACAATTCCAAATTTAAAGGGACCACCTACACATCACAATTATTAACCGATTTTTAAAATGTTTTCGTCATTTTGTAGCTAAGCTAATATCCTAGGACCAATTTTTTCATTTTTTCTTAAGTCGTTTTTTTTGAAATATTTAAAATTTAGTAAACAAACACCCACCAAAAAAAACCCGAATTTTGCCGAATTTCACAAAATTCCAAAAAAAGTTACCAGTGAATTTTCAAAATTCAGGCGTTCACACGTGTCTCGATAAATTTTTCAACTTTCGGTACAATTCCCATATCGATCCTTTTAAAATCCTAGGAGATATGGCCAAAAAAACGTCTCAGGCGATTTTCATGGTAAAAACTAATTGGGAGCCACTGGATTAAATATTAGTCTGACTTTAAGTTTTCTTCTTATAAAACAGAATTGTAATCGAGACCTTCTCCAAACTGTAGCGGCCAATAGCAGGACGATCGTGCTACCAGATAATGAGATAGTCCAACACGGAGGAGATATTGGTCGGGACATGTATATTATACAAAAGGTTGGTGTTATTAATTATCAGATTTTATACGACGTGTTATTCTGTAAGTGTACTTTAAAACATCCTTGAGAAAAAACATAGCAGTCTTATTTATTTCACGGTTTGTTCCATCTTCAACGCCCGGAAAATGAGACACGATAGATTTTCTATTGTATGCGGCCGTACGTAGGGTTACCAAATCTAATAATGAGATTTCCTGACTTTTCCCCTGACTTTTCAGGACATTTCTTGGCATTTTGTACACCTATATCTACTTTCTTCATTATTCTTCTCATTCATTTAGTTGACTTTTGATATTTATTTCTCACCAAAATGATTAAACAAAACAAATTATGTGTTTTCATCAAATACTTACACTTTTTGGGATTTCAAAAATTCATGACAACTACAGTTTTTCCCTGTTTTCCTGATGAATGCCTAAAATTCCTGACATGTCTGGAAAATTCTTGTCATCTGGTAACATTGAAGAATTAATATATTATTATAGGTATTTGTATGAGTTGATACTATTGAAGTTCGCTAAGAGGCTATAAATAATCTATTTTCAGGGTCATTGTAATCTTTTAGATTATCAAGCAAAAGTGGTTAGATCAGTCGGCCCAGGCGATCATTTTGGCGTAATTGAGATGCTGTATGGTTTGCCAAAGGTCAGAAAACATACATAGCTTAAAATTAGTTTTCCTTCTAGTACCTAGTACCTTCTAGTACCTAGGAAGGTTCTAGGTCCTTCTAGTAGTTAGGTGGAGACAAGGTATTGTAATAATTAGTGGTTTTCTCTAATTCTAATGTTTAACAGTAAGTTAAAATTAGTCAGCAAAATGACAACTTAACACAAACCAATGAGTTTTTTTTCTCAGTATTCCAATTAAAATTATTTCATATTCTTGTTTCATACTGACTTTAGTAAAAAGGTCCTTTTTCATAGGGCTGTCTAAGCAAGATTCCTTCCACCAGTAATATTAATGACGACATTAACTGTATCGTGCTTTAAGGCTCTGTCTCACTGCGGCGCACGGGCACGCTACCCATTTGACTTAGCTTGGCCTTGTTAAAAAATGTATGTGATATGATATGTAACCCAGGAACACGCTACCACGGGAACTATCATTGTGCGTGACGCTACGCACAAATATGCGGTTGGTTTCAGAATAATGTCGTCACATCTTCGATCATTTGTCGAAGCGTCACATACATAGCATGGACGAATAAAAAATTCGTCAATGACATAGCTTATAGTTGGTGAACGTGTGTCGGAAACATAAGCTATTCACATAGCTTATGTTTCCGCATGCAGCGGTACCTACACGGAAGCGTGTGTGTCCATGACCATGACCATCACCTATTTTTAATGTAGCAGTTTGTACTGCTGAGGTATAGGCCTTCCTGATGGGTGGATAAGGAGGATGGGCCATACCATAACCTACCACGCGGGCCTAATGCGGATTGGTTTGTATTAATGACTGCAAATACAGCCGGGACCAACGGCTTAACGTCGCTTCCGAAGCACGGAGGAATTCGAGATACAAAATTTTTGGTCACCCATCCCATGACCGACCCTAGCGTAAATTTGTTAACCTTTGCAATCGCTGGGCCAGGCGCTAAACCACAGAATATACAAGGTTATTTTTAGTTCATTGAAAACCTGTCGTGGGATTGATCAGACCATCAAACTGAACAACTTTCATTATGGGACCAACCTCGAAATCACGAAAAAAAATCAGCTGTTCCATACAAAAGCACAATGCCTACTCCATCGAAATGTATGAAACAGCTGATTTTTTTTCGCGATTTTAAGATTGGTCCCATAATGAAAGTTGTTCAGTTTAATGGTCTGATAAACCCCACGAGAGGTTTTCAATGAACTAAAAATAACCTTTAATACTAGAAACCCACTGCGCCATCGAGCTTGAAGTGTGTGTTTCGATTTAAAATGTGCTGCGTTATATGTAGAGTGTGTGCTGCAGGGTAAATGTAGAGTTAAAATGCGCGTGCCTGTGCTGACGTGCGTTGCAGTAGGACAGAGCCTTTATACTCGGATTAAGTATATGATCTACGGTCGCAGGTATACACGGTGGTGACGTCGACAAATTGCATTCTCCTGCACGTGGAGTATAGTACGCTGGTGCAATGCTGGGGCACCTTCCCCGACATCAGTCATCCTATTATGACGGTAACTCAGAACAAAGATAAAAGCTAAACTTGAGACAAATGTGAGGACGAAATAAAAAGGAGTCTGGGCTTTCTTGTGATACATTTTTGCTATAAAAATGACGAGATTACTAGGTTAACTTTATAATATAAAAATCATAGGACGGGTGGCGACAAACAAAGTAATAAATAATGAGAAATATAATAAATAAATAAATCAAAAGTCTGTATGAATTTATGACGATCATGAGTTTTTATGAACATGGCCTCTGTGGTCTTGTGGTTCGCCCACTCGTGTTCGATTCCAAGATGCAGGGGTCCCGGGTTCGATTCCCAGGAGAGGGTTCAAATTGTACTCGGTTTGGTCGGTGGTAAGGCCTATTTCAAGTCCGCCTGGCTAGGTACCACCATCTTACCTAAGTCTGACGCCATAACAACAACTTAAAAATTGTTGTGTTCTGGCAGTTAGAGGTAAGATAGCCAGTTCCGCAGTGATGGATGAGGATTCCGGATGTAGTGCACTTCTATACTTTCGGTTTTATCATCACTTAACATCAGGTGAGGTGAAGGCCAAGCACTATATCGATGTGCATAAAAAAAATGCAATTTGATTCTTTAAAAAATCTAAGCAGTTTATGTAAGTAAATAATTGAATTAAACCAAAACGTAACACGGATATTTTGTACAAAATTAATGTATCTCGGCTTGGCCCATAATGCTCAATATCTCATCCTAATGTTAGGTGGGTAATTCATGCTTTTAATATCGCACGCTCATAATGTGGCTATGCAATGCGCCCTCTCATTTGTACTGTAATAGCTCTTAGGTGCTATGAGATATTGTCGCAACGTCTTGGTAATTAAGTGATTATTCATTTCATTAAGCCCCTAAGCTTCAAAATTTAGTAGAGTTATGTAGACAGTGCTATTGTGGTAGTGGTAGTGTTATGATATGACTCATTGTTGTACGCTTATAAATGAACGATTGAGCACTATAAGCCGAGTGCTCACTAACGGGGCTGTATACAGTGCACTCGCAACGAGCCGATAATCACCCAGTCCTCATATTGTAACTGAAGATCGTTTCATTATGCAACGTACCTATCTTCCCTGTATGAATGTAAGTGTAAAAGATATGTTTGAAAGTACATATTATGTTTGCGATTAATCACTCGGACGAGATGCTAGGTGTCGTACTTATTGGTACTATATTTTCCAATGCTATTCTTGTTTGACATTTGAACCTAGGGATCAATAAAGTTACAGTATTTCTATCTCACGAAGTCGTCAGTTCAGCTACCAATGTGTCAGGCGTGCACATGCACATTGTTTTAGTATGCGTAACACGAGAGCCTGCAGACGCACACTAAAACAATGTGCATGTGCAGGCCTAACACATTCATAACCGAACGGACTTCGTGAGATAGAACAATTACCACAGATCACCCCCCAATAGATACCGCATCAAGGCAACAGACGCGCACAATACATACTTGCTTTAGCTTGCATCAACGGGCATATTTGTATGGAATCACGACTTCAGTCCCGACCAAATCTAACCCTAAGTATGTCCGAGTTCATTACAATTTCGAGAATTGTTTTGTAACCAAAATATATTTTAAATGGCTTTTTGTGCAGTGAAATAGTGTAGAATTGTCGCGTTACGGAAGGTAACGGAGCAAAATTTGGAAGAAAGCTAAATAAAAAGAAGTTCAGGAGTTTATTTTATAATGACACGTCCTAGCACAGAAATTTGGATAATAACTAAGGCGGTTAAAAACTAGGTAGGACTAACAAAGTATGACTAGGGTGGGACGTAGACGGGAACAGGACAGGCACGCAGAGACGTGGATCCAGGTAGCAGGGGTAACAGGAAGCAGGCACGAAGCAGGCAGGCAGATATGGAGTCCCGGCGGAACACAGGAGGGCACGTGGTTCAGCACGGACGTGGTTCAGCGTGACGGCGCAGGGGTGGCACGCAGTCAGACCCCCCGACGTAGCACCGTAGCGTAGTACCAGCGGGACGCGCTGATGGGCCCGGGCGCGTGTCCGTGTAGACCGACGTTGATGGTGGCGCGGATAGTGCAAGGGCCCAGGGGGAGCTCCCTCTGCAGGTCAGGCGGAAAGGTGCACGACGTCCAGGTGGGTCGAGGACACGTCCGGGATTTATTGAAGTTGTTCGTGCCGAAGGTCGAAGGTCGAGGACCGTGCCCCGAAGAAGCCGCTATTTACAATTATAGAATAATAGGACGTATATTTTTTTACAGTTATAGAACGGCAGCTATAATAAAAATAACTGGACAAGCTCGTGGAAAGACTGACTCACCTGAGCTGCCGACCGCGCTTTTATACCGTCGGTATTTATTTTTTTTAAATTCTACTCTACATTCAAATATGAGAACACAGAACAATATTGTACAAAGGTTCTTATCTATAGCTAGGCTGAAGACAAGCTGGAAATCTATGGCTTTGACATTGAATTAAAAAATTAGCGCGTTGCTATGGCAATTATAGTGACAGACATATGTTTACAAATAAATAATTTTCTCAGCAAAGAATAAAAATTGTGTTAAATACGATTCCAACCGACATAAGAATACAAAATGCAAAATACAAAATGCATGGGAAAAATCTCACGGCCCTATAATGGGCCGTTCCTATGATACAAGCCCTTTAAGGTACATATTCTTCCTCACACCGTTTCTTAGCTTTATTAACACTAGATTACCTATTTATCTTATTTATACATATGGTTTTATAGTTTCCTTCAGTTTACGTTCTTGGGAACGTTTGCAAAGGACCTCCTAAAAGTAATAACATTACAGAATGTCTGCTAAGACGTAAAGTTATCAAAAATATGGCATAACATTTCATCGGTAAAAAAATCTGCACAGAAAGCTATGCTAGCTAAAGCAAGTATGTATTGTGCGCGTCTGTTGGCTTGTATGCGGTATCTATTGGGAGGTGATCTGTGTCAATTACTATACTATTCTTCATAATATTTACAAAGGTTATAGAAGACCCCGAACTCCGCAGTCAACTCAAACGATACGAAGAGGCGAAACCGCTAACCGGCAAGATGGATTCCAAAACAAACAGAATAACGGTAATAAATTTGTTACAAGAACTTTCAACGAACTTATGCTTTGCTTGCTAAGTTTTTGTGCGCATTGTTTAGAACAGCGGTTCCCGAATTCTTTTGGCTTCGGAACCCTTTTTGGTTAACCGATTTTCGGCGGAACCCTAGCTCTAGTAAGAAGTAAACTAACTAGGGTTGGCGCTTTTAGGAACAGAAAATAGGACAAATACAAAAAATGTTTGGGTCTATTTTCTAAATGTATGTTGAAATCATTAAAACTAGCAGTAAAACTACTGTAGAGTCTGGTAACTGGTAAATCCTTCATTTACCAGTTACCCTGACATGTTGAATGTATGTGAATGTTTGTAATTAAAATACTCAAAATCAATGAAAACAAACGGGCGGGTCAGCAAAGTAAGAGTGTAATAAAAAAAAAGGATAACTAGGTAGTTAGGTAAAGGGAAAAAGAGACTTTTGATCACTCGTTAATTCCGCGTCATTTTTGCAAGACATGTCTTTTGCAATTCTGCTTTCATAAAATCTACAGAGCAACGGTTTTTGACACTAGAACATTTAAGCGTCATTTTAATTTATTATATTATGATATAGTTTGACTTTAAAAGAAGGACTTTTAAGATATAAAATATTAATTTAGTTAGAACAAAAAGATAAGTAAGATCTTGAATTTTCGCGGAACCCCTGAGAGCCTCTCACGGAACCCTATTCGGGAACCGCTGGTTTAGAAGATCGAAACGTTTGCGTCACTATTACATGGTAAGTAACTGAATGTTTGGACGTTATGGTTTTTATGGATCGATGGCTCGTAGCTATGATCATTTTCGTGACCAGAATATTTGACTGGGATGTTGTTCATACTCCATGAAGATCTGCAACAGAGAAAAGGAAATCGCTGGATGTAGAAATATTAAAACTGTTATTTACTTGGGGGCTTAGAATAATAACACCTAGAACGATAGTTCTCTACAAAACGCACAGTCAAAAGTGAGGCAACTAAAACAGACAAAATGGCTCCGTTTTCAGTTATTCTACATTATTACCTAATTATACCGATTAAGTACAAAACAGTTTCAATTTTCCCACATTTATAAGACTAATTACTATATTATTGGGTTTCAGTTACGATTAGTTAACGTATGAAGGATATAAATTCGAAAACTAAGCCATTCTGGCTTGGTATAAGTTGCCTCACTTTGCATACGCGGACACGGCTTCTATGTGTTATTATTCTAAGCTTGGGGGAGACATATACACAGCAGGTGGAATGTATTTATTCCCACCACGAATTGCCATTTGCTTTACGTCTTTTGTTTTTCTCACCAAACAAAATTAATTAGCAACACACAAAATCTTCCTTTTATATTTATACGCAAACAAACTTGATCTCAGCTAACAATATAACTTATCATTAATATTGAAGTAGTATCAAACTTGAGTCGTTTTGTTGTAGAGAGAGATAAAAGAAAGTTTCGTGCTGCTGACCGGCCGGGGGGATATAATTCAGTATGCCAAAACTTTCCATAGCCTGGGGGTTATGAGGTAAGTAAGAGTTTGTTTATTAGAACAAGTATCTTTGAAAATTTATTTAGAATGGGAATTCATTGACGATTCCTAGCAACATGAACTGTGGTAAAATATGACTTAGAAATGCGGCATAGGAAATTCACAAGTACAAAAGGTTATTTTTTTTCATATCTTAAATTTATTGAAATTGTGTTTTAATTTCAGATACCTTCGGTATATTTTCCTACCCCTCAGTATAACTCCACACGGGTTATTCCTTAAGTTTTGGTGCATCATACGATTTTTATGGGCCATTTACTACATTTTGACGATACCTTACAATATTGCAGTAAGTAGTGTATTCTGAAACTTAAAGACAAAAGAGAGCTTTATTTTTACATACGGAATAAAGGCACTTGCACAATACTTGGGGTGCGACGCGTGTCGCATCGCAAGAATCACGACAAACCCCAATGCAATAATTACTCCAGCCCCTTTATTCTAACGGCCAACTTATTGTTCGATTTTTTTAATGCTGACTTTACATAATATGCTATGGTCAAAAAAATCTAGCTTATCACTAATATTGATGGTATTACGGATGGAATTAACAACCATACAACTTTATTCTATACAATTTTTGATATTTTCAGACGCATCAACTAAAATTCAGTACGTCATACACATGGCCCGACTTGTTCCTGTATGTAGACGTGATAGTAATGGCGTACGTAGGATATTATAATGAACAATCCTTGCTTGTGACACATCCGCTGCTTACAGCGTCCAGATATTTGAAAGGCACGTTCCTTTTAGATTTGATCAGCATTTTCCCCATAGAACAAGTGGTAAGTTTTAGTTTCTTAAACCTCAATAAGCGCGAACACCCACGCGTCGCTTTTGTCTCTCACATGGTTTGTATGAAAGTCTGCCGGCTGTCGCATCGATACGTGTACGCACTTTCATACAAACCCGTAGACTTGATTTGAGAGACAAAATAGTTGCGGAGACAAAAGTTGCTCGACGATTCACGCCTTGTGGCGTCCGGCAGAGCAGAATGGCGCCGAGTAGTTACTCAGTTGTCGGTACTGCAGCCGTACGAAATCGCCTCGCCATAAGTAAATCAGCTCGACAAATAAAGGTTCTAACCCATCACATTTGGGTGTTCGTTAAGACGACCTTTTAGTCGTCTTTACGTCCACATGCATATAGTATACTAGCGGCCCGCCCCGGCTTCGCACGGGTTGCAGTGCAATGTAGTTACTAATGTAAAACTGTGCTAATGTGGTGTCAGTGTGAAGTTATTTGATTATACTACAGGATATCTACATAATAATATATACGACGTACGCAAGGGGTGTTAAAATATAATTGAAGTGTGTGTGTGTGTCTGTCTGAGGACTCTGAGGCAACCTAGCTCCCAAACTTAAAGATCGATTTTATTGCGATTTTTATGTATAGTTTAAGAGAAGCGTACAGACGGCGGGAAGCGACTTTGTTTTATACTATGTTTAGCTTTTGCCCGTGGCTCCGCCCGCGTGGGAGTCGGTAATCGTTGTAAGTCTTCCCTTGGAAACCAATGATCGGCATGAAAAGAAGCCTGTGTTAAGTATTCCAGACTAAAATCTATCCCTGTGCCAAATTTCGTCTAAATCCGTTCACCCGTTCAGACGTGATTGAGTAACAAAATGAACAACATCCAAACATCAAAACTTTCACATTCATACAATTTTGTGATATATAGGTAATAGCTGCACCCCGCGGTTTTACCTGCGCAATCTGTTGATTCTGTAACCAAACGCGCATCTCACTACACTTCACTTCGCGTGAATTAGTTATTATAAATAAGCTAACTTATGAGTAATTTTACCGATTACAAAAATTTTAGGTAGCTATCTAAAATATTTTGTGATGAAAAAAAAATCTTATCATTATCTTATTTATGATTTAAAATTCCCGTCCCGTGCAGTGAAGTGAGATTCGAAGTGGGGTTCGAGTTTGGTTACAGAACCGAGACGCCGTACCATAGAAATAGAATGTCAAAGAACAACAATGTCAATAAACAGGTGATCCGAAAATGAATGCATACATTTTATATGAGATACGTAAAATATGACTTAGATTCATAAAATATGACTATATACGGCAAAAAAAATTAATAAACTATGTTCCATACTGTTTTCTTCGTCGATAAACGAATAAATGTAGAGAAATTTGGTTTTAGAGAAATGTGTGGCAATATCTTATTTACCTGTGAAAAGTGTGATTACTTGGATTATTTCTTTTTGTTACATCACAATTACTTAGAGCACAAGACACCATGGCTCCACGATACATTTATTTTAAATTATAATTAAGATTAACAAATATTTTAAACAAACTGTGATTGCTCATTTGCTAGGCGGGACGCTAGGGGCTCTTACTGTAAAAAATGTTGGCACATGTCACTTGATCCTTTGTCTCTTTTTTACATAGACCGTGTCCGTATGATGTTAACTTCTCTTTTCCACGCTTTGTTGGTCTTCTTGAGCGCAGCGAAAATTTTTCTATGTCTATGCGCCGTACTGTTCACGATTTTGTATTAGGTAGGTAGGTAGGTACTTAACAAAATTTCTTAGCAGTAATATAACAAAATAAGTATAATAATATTATGTAACATTTAATACTCATACTTAATAGATTGGTAGGTATCTTCTTTTTAAATAAAAATCTATGTATGTTTATTATTTTGTTTCCTATGCACTCCTAAACCATTCACATCCGATTATGATGAAACTTTGGTACGCTTATAATCTTCTTATAATAAAATATTTGTTGAATTTCTGCTTATGACTGAAAAGGTTCCCGGCTAAAATAACGTGACATTGCAAATTATGTTGGGTGCAACTAAATGTTGTGCATTATTATCCGGCTCTCAATTTCAACACTTTACACCACATTCCTTGTCACGTTAGATATCTGATATTTGCCAGATTTTTCCACATTTTATAAGTAGACTAATATTTCGTAAAATAGTGAAATCAGGATAAAATCTTATACAACATGAAATGTCAGCTCGTGCGTGACATAATTACAGTCTCAGGGGAGGTGACAACCTGACAACTGACATTTCTTTTTCTTAATCATTCAAATGCACTAAGAAGTTTTGATTCCGATATCGAAATCAATCACCCTAAAAATAGCTTTCTACCCTTTTTCAACCCTGTTAGGGGATACATTTCAAAAAAATGCGAAACACGTGTTCAATTAATTTTGTGATAAAATGTCTATGCCAAATTTCAAGTCAATCGGGCCAAGGAATCGCATTCTCCCATACAAACTTTGCCACCCTGTTTCACCCCCTTAGGGATTGAATTTCGCAAAATCCCGTCTTAGTGAGCACCTTCACCCTAAAAGGAATCCCCATGCTAAATTTGAGACTTCTAGCACTTGTAGTTTCTGAGATTTCGTGATGAGTCAGTGAGTGATTTTCCCTTTTATATATATAGATGCATAAGTATGAGTTATTACTCAGAAGAACATTTAATACCTATGCATGTGGATTGAAAATTAGGCAGCAGTGATTTCCAATGAAAACGGGTGAATATCAGAACCGCGGGCCCAAGTCATAATTTTGAATATTTATCGTGTATATAGTTAACTCTTATAGTTAACTCTTAATCAGTACATTTCAATACCTAAACGCAAAACATTATTACTTAGCTAAACGTATTTTAACTTATTCCTATTTCAAAGTGGTCTGCCATTCTGACGTCAGAACCGAGGTGACATTCCAGGTTTAACAAAAGCCATAAATAAGCTTCTATGATGATTTGAATGATTACAATCATTAGTACTGTATTAGTTCCTGAGAAAAATATTCAAAACGAGTTTATAGAATACATAATTTTACATTTACTAACTTTTTCATGTCAAACAGACTTCTGCGTTAAAGTGGCATTTTAACATATCTTGTTTTACAGTTACGGATAGTTAACGAAAATACTGATATGGACTTTTACAGAATGAATCGGATGCTCTTAGTAAGTTTTATAAACGGTTACTACTAGATTAACCTACTATGATGTGATGTAGCGTAAAGTTTGTTTAAAATTTTAGGTGACAAGAGTTACAGGAGCATTCTCATACTGGGAGTCTGATATATTAAATGTGAATCCAATCATAGTGTTAATAAAGTTCTTACCAGTAGCGATAACTCTGGTCAACTTTGCCACAGCCATCATTTTCACGCACTCGTGTACTCCGTTTTTATCAAGGAATGGACATGTGATGGTCAACTGTACCAGGGTTATGATGATTACCATTGCTAAGTTTGATGTAAAGTGTAAGTTGAGAATATTCGTTGAGTAGGTACAAGCCGCTGACTGACGAAGTTCTACTTCTGAAAAATTCAGATTGAAGCAAGACATTTTTTTTTTAATTTAGTTGCTTAAGGTGTGAATTTTTCTATTAGCTGTAGGGTTTACAAAACACTATTGTGTCTTGTGTGATAATATGGTGTTTGAATGGGAGCTTTTATCCTTCTCTGCTGAGAATCTTTATTTATTTGCAGATGCACCATCTGAGTATGCGACAACTTTTTTTTGGGTTTTCGAAATATTTCTTGGTAAGTCAAAATCAATACACTCGCACCAATCATAATTATTACTCTCATAAGGCGGTTGTATGACTGAAGGTGGCCCCCTCAGAGCTTTTTATTTAATAAGTTATTAATAGAAAAAGATTCTAATAATGTTTTACGTGGAGTTTTTAGGGCCCATGGTCTAGTATTTTTAGAAGGTATCTGTTGTGATACTGGTTAGTTACAATGTTTAATCTAAATTCTATGATTCTATGTCATCTTAGACAGCTGTTCATACCTGTACTTTGTTTACTTGGTTACCAAAATTTTCACTAGTAAATACTGATTTTACCTGCTCAATTCTTGTTTAATTCCTTTTACAACAGTATCACTACATGCCCTCGTAGTCATTCGTAGAAGTAGACAGCAAATGTATTAAAAACGGCCACTGTTAGCAGTTTTGCTATCGACTTCTAGCAATAAATGCTACGAGGGAATGTAACGATACCGGCTAAAAATACTAGACCGTGGGCCATAGACTTCTGTGGGCCCTAAAAATTCCACGTAAAACATTATTAAAATGTGTATTAGAATTATAATATTAAATAAAATTCACCGCGACGGCGCCACTTTCGCTCAGGGTTCCACCGACCTAATAAAAAACCGGCCAAGTGCGAGTTGGACTCGCGCACGAAGGGCTCCGTTACAAAAACGGCAAAAAAATCACGTTTGTTGTATGGGAGCCCCCCTTAAATATGTATTTTATTTTGGTTTTAGTATTTGTTGTTATAGCGGCGACAGAAATACATCATGTGTGAAAATTTCAACTGTCTAGCTATCACGGTTCATGAGATACAGCCTGGTGACAGACAGACAGACAGCGGAGTCTTAGTAATAGGGTCCCGTTTTTACCCTTTGGGTACGGAACCCTAAAAATGATAGGCGTAGATTCGATTTCTGTTCGTGTTGAATAAGTTAATATTTTTTCTGAGTGAATATTTGCTCGTCCATTTATGGTAATAGTTACTAAAAGGAAATTATTTTTAGTTTTACCTATTATACAACGTGTTACAAAGTAAATCCTAATGCCGAATATGGTAGATAGGGATCATCAAACTGAACAACTCTGAAATCGCAAAAAAAAGGCAGCTGGTTCATAGATTTTGATATTTTCGTTATTAATTTTTGTACGAAACAGCTGATTTCTTTTCGCGATTTCAGAGTCCCGTAGTAAAAGTTGTTCAGTTTGATGGTCCGATATATCTACCACATTTGGCATTAGGGGTTATTTTGTAATACGTTGTATATGGTATGGTATGGTATAGTTGGCTGACTGGTCGAGGTAGTCAAAGAAACAGGCGAGGAAGATGAATTTGTTTGTGCCTCTGTATCATATGTGGTTTTATGTTATAAAATAAGGTTGCGGCTGCACCCCGGTCGGGGTATCCGACAACGTAGACATGTGGTTGAGCATGGGGCTCAAGATCACAGGGTACCTTTACTTCGCATTTATGTACGGATATGTCGCGGCCTCACGCTCCACTCAGGCGCATGCGTTGTTGGAACATTCGGTGAGCTATTTAAGGATTTATACTGAAATTACTTTTTATTCGCAACATCAAAGACGGACTTATGTTGCTGTAGCTAACATGTCAAAGGTCTGGATTTGAATCCCAGTGTAGGTGAAATTATGATTGGGTAAAGGTCAACTATTATAAAGGATCATGCCGGATTCTGAGCATATCGGTAATTTCATCAAAGCGCATCATGGCCTAGCTAGCTTGTATAGTAAAATCGGCATCATCCTTTTGCTTAGACATCAAGTAAAATATGTGCTTAGTAATAGGAATAAAGTATATTGGTTTTCTTCCAAACCCGCATAACCATAAAAATTAATAAGTTCGAAAGTGACTAATCATTAAAATAAACATACGAAGAATAAATAACTGTAACACAAACTTTATAATTCACAGCAAGTTTGGCAATAAAGCCTAAATAACGAGTCTTAACAAAAATCTGTTATAACGAAATGGCGTAACTTCGGCCATTAAAAATGTTACCGGCACAGTAATTAGATTAGTTTTAATGAGCTCAGTTCATACGTGTTGTAGGAGAAGACAAAGGATCTCGCAAACTTTCTGTATCAGGAAAATGTGGATCCTCTCCTTACTGCGAATACGATGAAGTACTTCGAGTACGTGTGGAAGAAGACGAACGGAAGTAACCCACAAGTTTGTAGTTTTACATTTCATATTTTCTCGTAAAGTTGGTGGCGACCGTGCTAGCCCTTTTTATCATATTTTCACCTGCCGAGTAGAGTGCAGACTTTTAATAAGGCAAGTTTTGTTATTTATGGTAAAGTTGGAGTTAGTCATTGTAGGAGTTTTTCATTTGTTCAAAAATCTCAATAATGTACACATACCTTTTCAGATATATGCATACTCTTTTTCATTGAAAGGTGTCGTGTCTTGTCTTGTTGTTTTAATTAAAATTTATATTTGTTCAGCAAAAAATCGATTCTCTTCATGCTTATTGACGATCAAGGTGTATTTTGAGAGCGAGTATATTCTTTTTTCCTTATACTCGGTCGGATTCATTGAATGTCATAAAAAAATATGCAGAAAATATGCCGTGGCTTGAACACAGCTCTGATGGAAGACACCCTGGTCTTCATGTATGAGAAGGCGTTACGTGAAGTGCCACTGTTCGGGAAGGTGGAGCGCTCATTCATCAGGGTGTTCACGCAGCACCTCAACGAGATGTACTTCATCAAGGGAGACACCGTCATACAGTGCCATGATGTGCAGCCCTACATCTACATCATTTATAGAGGAAAGGTTAGTGTTAGTCACTGAGTTATATGTAATAAGTATTAGAGCAGACACCGCAAAGTATTGCTCACCTACAATGGAACGCAATTCATACATTTGCGGCTAATTTACTACAGGACTGATGGACTGAGGCGGTTACGCTGCTATGTAGGTGAGCAAAATTTTTCTTTGGGGTATCTGTTCTAGTAGGCAAAATATAGTACTTCAATGGTATTAGGTAACTAAAACACGCAGTAACAGAGCAGAGAACAGCAGCGAAGGAAAAACATATAAGTAATCTGAATGATACGTAAGTAAACATGATATTATCGACATATATTATTTTTTAACATTGAAAATGTTTTTTCGTTCGCTCCAGTAGGCCCCCATTTTCGCTGAAAGTGCGAATCGCCCGTGATACCCTGAGGTTTAGAGCCACGAGGACGCATAAGGGCTCAAAAGACGCAGAACTTAAAGGGCTTTAAGATGATGTAAAAATATTTTGGAAAAGCTGGTTATGAAAAAAAAAATGGTTTTGAAAATATTTAAAATTTTCGACCGAAATGTTTTTTTTAATAATCTATAATAGATAGATTCATTTTTTATGCCCTTTCACGTCGTGTAGAGCACGAGATCTGTGATTTTTGTTTAAAAACATCACCTCGATTCTCAGTACCGATCCGAAGCTAACGTGGACGATGTCGCAGGCACAGCAAGTAAATAAATTAGTCTTTAGGCAAAAACAATAACAAAAAATCTCTCCTGTTATATAATAATAACTGAATCAATTTTCCCCTAATACTTCCTGTTTGTTAAATCGCCTTTTGTTTTTCATTTCGAGAAAAACAAGGATAATTATTGGAGCTTTTTAATATCGTAGAAAAGTAATATTCTTTATTAAAAAAATCATCTATTCATTATTATTTTTAGGTCGATGTGTTATCGTCATATAATGAAATGATTACTTGCATGGGGCCGGGAGGCATGTTTGGAAATTTTTCTGGAGTAAGTTTCAGGAGTAAAATATTGTTAAAGTATGAGTATTGAGTACGTAAGTATATTTAGAATATCAAAGATCTCTATAGTCGAGCATTTGTTCAAATCAGGTGACAACTTAGTTCTTAGAGTATTTAAATGCTCTAAGACTTAGTTATAAGTAGTAGGTAGTGGTGGCATTATAGATCTTTATTTAGTTATACTTACATTAACCATGTTAAGTACTATTTCTTTACATGACCGTTTTTTGCCTTAAATAAAAAAGAGGTGGTAAATATTACAGTGTCTCGCAAAAATGTTGCAATGTTCTCATTTTGGTGATCCAAATAAAAACAATATCAATAAATAGCATTTGACATTAGCCTTTTCTAATTTCTTTACTCTTTTCAATGGGGAATGTCCAAAAAAAATAAAAATGGCTGAATATTTTTTTATAGGTAGCAATAAGATTCCTTAGTTTTAGAAAAAAGTTTCAGAATTTTCGGTTGCGTCAAAATTTTTTAATAAATTAAAGTCTCTTCGACGTCACAAATGTACGAAAGTAACAGCAGAATGGCGATTATACCTTTCCACCACCTGCCACAACCAAAGCAAGTATTAAAAAAAAGTTTTGACATTTTGTGTTGAAACTTTTTTTTAATAGCATGTTGTGGTTATGACATGTGGTGGCAAAGGTATAATCTCCATTCTGCTGTTACTTTCGTATATTTGTGAAGTCGAAGTGACTTTATTTTTTATTTATATTTATATGCAACCGAAAATTCTGAAACTTTTTTCTATTACTAAGGGAGCTTATTCCTACCTATAAAAAATATTCAGCCAAATAGATTTTTTTCGGACATACCCCATTCATTAGCGATAACGATTTTTTCTGTAGTTTACTAGTTTACACAATTCTGTATGTTTATAATTTCCATTTTATTTTCCAGCAACCAATCGCATGCTCTGCTGTAGCGATATACTCGAGTCGAAGTTTGGATTTATTAGTGATCCCCAGCCAAACTTTCTTCAACCTCATCAAATATTACCCCAAAATACAAGAGCCCCTAAACAAAGCCTTTCAAATATCCAAAGATTATATCATGCCTATAACCATGGACGTAGCAGATGACACTTCGTCAGGTAAGTTGGAACTTGGAACTAATAAAGGGGGATTAATCGTGGAGCTTAGCTCTTAATCCTCAAAGAGGCTTGGACTTTGTTCTTGCAATATTGGCTTACAGGCCATTATTGCTGTTCGTAAGGATTATATTTCCTAATTAATTTACGAGACCTAGTAAAATATAAGCAGAATTACATTAGTGTCATTATTTTTTTTCTTTTCGTCTTTTTAGTCTTGAGGTACAATGTTGTGATTCAGTGTATAAGAATTGTGAATTAAAGGTACTAGAATTAAAACCTTGCTCCATGCAATATGCGCCCTATAAAATTCACACAATGAACAATTTGTGTTTGAATAATAGTGACGTCGGTAGCGTACAATTGTACCTCTATGTTTTTTTAATGCTACTAGTTCTGCCAATGCCCAACTTTTTATACTTTTTATCGTCCGTTCTCAGCTTGCAGAATGCGAAATGGAATTTACATGCGACCCAATTCACGGATTTTCAAATTGATTTTTATTTCTGAAGTATTCTTTACTGTGCAATGGAAAAACTATGTTATTTTTGAAGTTCCACATTCTGGGTTCAGGTTTTTAATTAAACAATGCATGAATCCATTTTATTTTTGTTTCGCAGACGAATCTGAAGCACATTTGGGATCTCTGGAATCTGGACTTGATTCTAGGAGCGAATCGAGCAGGAACGAAGCTTTAGGTAAACTATGAATTTACCTTCACTATTTGTAAAAAAAATATATTGTATAATTGTATTTGGTTGAATTGATATTTTTTGTTTTATAATACGTTTTGTTCTTCATCTTCATTATGTTTTAATGTCATCATAACAAACTGGAAATTGAGCCAGACAATACACAACATAATATGTTTGCCAATATGATTTTGCAGGTTGCCTGCTAGTTTGATCGATTCTAAAATATGGAATCGGTATAACAATTTCAACTCGCTTCTTACTCTCCTGAAATATACTAAAATAATTCTGTCGAGAGACTCATAATACCAAACGTGTTGACTTTCTAAACACGAGTTTACACCGCTAACTAAATAAAATAAGTTGCAGTAGCTCGCAGCTAACTCGTTACTGCAGACGGCTCTAATCAAACTACGCAGATGCCTCAGTATCGCCACAGTTCATATATAGCCACAAACAGTATCTCAACTAGTAAGCCCTTTTCTTGTCGGTCATCGTAGCGCCAGAGTTGGCATTCCTATAGTTCGCAGCGGAGCGCAACACTTTACCGCTTGGCCATGACATCTCCGCGGGCTCGACTGCGTCTTGTGTCTCGGCAACCACTGCGCGCCCCCAACCCAAGTCCCCAAGCCCAGTTTTGGGTATAAGAAACGGTTAGGTGGCTACTGGTCCACTCGCTACTGGTCCCTGGGCCCAGTAGCAAGTGGACTAGTAGCCACCTAACCCTTAAGAAACAAGAACTATGTCAAAAAGCATTAAAATTCAAACACGATTATATCGTTAACAATTCGTTCGTTACGACCGCGCAGTGGTTGCTCAGACGCAAGATGCGTCCGCGGTGATATCGTGGGGTGTCGTTGGTGTTACGGACGAGCGACGACGATGTCCCGACGCGGCGTGACATTTGCAATTGGTGGGTGGGCTACTTGCGATTGCGAGTGACAAATAGTGATATGAAGATCAGTAATTACGCTGAATCCATCGATACTATTCAGTTTAAAATTAAAAAAAAAATAAAAGTGTTTATTTCTGTTAAGTACAAACAATAAAAGAAAATTGCTTATCCTAAAGTTGAAGAATCTTTAATATTTAAGATTATGACACTATAGGAGGGTCACTCAGGGCAACGGATAATGACAAGTTGTTTACATTTTTTAGGGTTCCGTACCAAAATGGTAAAAAAGAAACTCTTATGGTGTGACTCAGTCTGTCTGTCTGTCTGTCACAGCTGGATATCTCGAGAACTACTAATGGTATCAACTTGAAATTTGGAATAGTTTAAGATGACATTTGCCCAACTATTTTGCAAATACGAAAGAAATAAAAAAAAAAATTTTTTTACAACAGGGACTGAAAAGCGGTCTTAAAAATTTAATACCCCACATGCCCTAGTCAGGCATGTGGGGTATCATATGAAAGAGCGCTGTTTGCACATTTTAAATTTTTTTCCTTTTTTCTTAGCTCGCATAGTTTTCGACTTATGATGAAAAATGTAAAAAAATACCGTTCTTCCCCCCTTATCTCCAAAGTTTGCAAAGAGAAAAACCTGAAATAATTCTATGTGATAGTAGTTTATGTAAAGATTACAGGAAAAATAAAACGATGTCTCAATCACACTTTTTTAGAAATTCAAAAACAAACAAAAGTTCTTTAGTTTCACTACCAGTCAACAAATGGCGCTGTCCTAAGAATGCTAACCTAAGAAAAAAAAAATAGTTCCACTATCGGTCAAGAGATGGCGCAACCTAATACTACAATAATAAATTGGTGGCTGGTTCTAATATAATTACCTTCTATTTGCCGTACGAATAAACGAAGAATAAGTTCCTACTTAGTAATATATAAACAGTTTGCAATGTGGAGTGCCTAAAATGTTTTTCAGGCACCATAAGCAGCTGTGGTTAAGATTTGTAAATTAACTGTCCGCCTGTTCGCCCTTCCACTTGTCTGCCGTTTATCCTACTTTTTTTAAACTGTACTAAAATAACATATCCAAATATATTTATGATTGTACGGAACCCTCGGTGCGCGAGTCCGACTCGCTCTTGACCGGTTTTATTTATTAACTAGCACAAATTTAAGTAGGTACATAATAGTTAATTATTTGAGTCATTTAATATTCTGTTTTGATATATTTAAACACTATGCACATCAGTCATCAGTCCGGACGAGCATCCGTCCCGCAGTCTCAAATGAAAAACTTTCTAAGTACGTTTTTAATGTGTTTTTTGTTTCGTTTTAATTTTATCGATTACACTTTTTGGAAGTTTATTAAACAATTTAACAATTCTACGAATTTCGTAAATAAGCTAATTTTTACGAATTGGCCTATCAGTTAGTAAGTGTGTCTCAGTTAGTAAACTGAGCCGCGTTGTTAACCATTATTAGAGTTTTTGTAGCGACGCGTGCGTCTAGCTGATTCGGACGTTTGTATGCATTGCGTTACTGCTTTAGCTATATTTACTCTGTGGTTCGCGTTCGCCCATTTCGGTCGACGTCACTCGTCCGTACAACATTACCCTAGTTAGTTGTTAGTAGGATAGCCGGCAATGCCTTCCGTAATGTGCACTATATTCATTTATCTTCTTGTCTAACTAGATATGTACCTAACATAATGTATGACTAACTACTCATACATTTGAATATGTTTAGATGTTTTCTAACGTGGAATTAAATTAAATTGCATATAAGCTTTTATTTATCTTTTCTATAATTAATGTGAGCCTTCGTGTTGAATTTTTATTCGGACCTCAGTCAAACTTATTTCTCTTTTATGTTCTTTATGTAGCCCGTGAGGCAGGCATCTTCAGTAAAATATGATCAACCCTTCACAGGGTTGTTGTAATTGTAAATGGCGACAAAACGATTAAGGCTGTATATTTGCATTTCAACGAAATTATTGTTTTTCCAATGAAGTTATCTAAAGAATGAAAGCATTATTATTGATGTAACCTTTAGTTTTAGGAAGAAACATTCTTAAATTAGTGCCGTATAGAGAGAAAACCATAATAAATTGTCAAGTATTTTAAAACGAAGACAATCTGTTCAAGTGGAATTTCAAAGCTTGTCAGAGGTATTTTCCAAAAACGTTTCAGCTGTAACAAATAAGAATATGACTCATTATTCTTTTTTCACTTATTGTTTGTATTGTCAAGGAGTTCCCCATAGAGAGAAAATTTAAAAAAATGCTTTTAATCACAGAGAAATAAAATATTAAAAAATGCTCAAATTGGTACATTTTAACATGTTTTTTTACTGGTATTTACAGAATCTAATGTAATTTTTAATTTTTCTTATGAATAATGAGGTATTTGTCTAACGTATTGCGTGTTTTGTATATACTTATATCTATTTAATAATTTATTAGGAATTTTCAAATTTCGCCCTCATTACGGCTCGCGCAGAGTTGTTTTGATCATTTGTATTGAAAATTTAAAAATGCGAGTCTACAGCCTTAAGAAGTAGTAATCTAATAACACACACACGCGTGGACCAGAAAATATACCAACTCTCCAATTTCTAGCCCGCCTATCGAGCGTGAATATTAGCGCAATATCATTCACAGGAATGGCCTTCGTCTGAAGTGGACTGAATGATATCAGTTTTAAAATTCACCTTCAAATAGTTGTAATATGGATGGCGTTACGTAAGACCGCTGACGCTCATAAGCGCGCCGGTAATGATCATTTGCGATTGCGATTATCAATTTTTACGTCATTGATGCTCATTGATGCGAAAATTTATCGTTTACGCGTGCAATGGGGATGGCAACGCAAAGCTAATTGTAGATGTCGCTGCGTACGCTTGTTCAGACAGTAGACGTTCAAAACAAATCTATATGAAAATAAGTGTTTATTTTGTAGTATTTTTTACCGAAATGGACCCATTGGCCCAAAATGGATATAAAAGACTATTCCACAATGCAAATGCTGGAATTGAAAGCCAAATGAAAACGTTTTTTATTCTAACTGAATTTTTCATTTTTTCTTAATATCCAGATTTTCCGAAAATTTGTAAGTACAGCTTATTTCACAGAATTTGGTAATTTTAAAGATATAAATCAGTTTTTAAAATAAATCCCTTTGTTTTGACGGTTTTTGTGGAACAAGCGTACTATGGGCAACAGCGTCGCTTAATCAGTTTGCAACAAAATTCGTGTGCGCGCGTATCGCCCCTGCACGAACTAATCGTATGTGACAGCGGGCGCGGCGTGCAAGCGATTTTAACCTTAGCAGTGGTTAAGCGACGCTGTTGCCCATGGTACGTAGCGCCAGTTTGACAGTTGCCCAACGGTAGCATTGACGAAAAAATTTACAATCGCCATTGATCTTTACCGGCGGGCTTACATTCGCTTGTTGTTAAGCAGTCTTTTTACCCGACTGCAAGAGGGTTATGTTTTTCACGCGTATCTTGTAAGTTTGTTTGTATGTAATATTCTTTATTACCTCATATCTTTCAAACATCTGAACGGATTTCCACGATTAACATTTAGTTAGATTGGTCTCATCAGCCCAAGTGGTCTTAAGAAGGTGGCGTTATAAAAAAGCCAACATGGCGGCTGTACGGTGCTATTATACGTTTTGGAAAAATATTTTTTTTTAGAATACTGCAATATGGGTGTCAAATTAAAGGGCTTATTATAAGGATTTCAAAAAGGTATATCATATAAATAATAACTAAAAAAAAAAAAAAAAAAATTAAAAAAAAATTAAAACCCGCCTGCATAAAAAGACAAGTCAACTGAAAAGATGGAAACAAGATTAAATATTAAAGGCAACATTATAACATGCAGTCGGAGGCATATAACTCAAATCATTAATAATGTCACTTTCTTTATGCATGCCCCCGACTGCATGTTATGACTCTTGTTTCCATCTTTTCAGTTGACTTGTCTTTTTATGCAGGCGGGTTTTTTATTTTTTTTACGTGAAGTGATCTATTATCATCTTAATATTTTAGGTCAGGTCGGTCCGACGAGTTCTTATTCTGATCTCAGCCAAAGCAAGTCGTCGTACGTTAGTGTTGTGACCATTCAAAGTTACAACAACATTATCAACCTGTTGAGGCCTGGTTCGTTGTTATTTCAGGTATTCGTCTTCTATTTCAATAAAAAAAAAAATTGTATGTTCGTCTATAAAAACCGCATCTAATGTTGTTGAGCGGCTCTTGTGTGATGGCGCACCAACGTGCAGACAGACAGAAAATCCAAAAAAAGAAATAATTAAAAAATGATAATTCCTACTAATATTATAAATGTGAAAGTTGTGGGTTTGGATATTTGTTCCTCAATCATGCAAAAACGGCTGAACAGATTTGGATGAAATATGACACAAATATAGTTTATAGCCTGGATTAAAACAAAGGATACTTTTTTATCCCGGTGAAAGGTTCCCTAGGGATTTTCCGAAAGTCCACGCGGACGAAGTCGCGGGTGGAAGTTAATAATTAATAATTAGTAGTAGGTATGTAGAATGTAGATTAGAATCTTTTTAGAAACAAAGTACCTATTTTATGTCATACAACGTGTTACAAAATAACCCCTAATGCCGAATATGGTAGATAGGGACCATCAAACTGAACAACTTTTACTATGGGACCAACATCAAAATCGCGAAAACAAATCAACTGTTTTGTTTCATACATTTTGATATTTTCGTTATTAATTTTTGTATGAAACATCTTTTTTTTTTGCGATTTCAGAGTTGGTCACATAGTAAAAGTTGTTCAGTTTGATGGTCCCTATCTACCATATTCGGCATTAGGGGTCACGTTGTATACGTTTTCTTCAAAATAACTTGTTATTTTTCAGGGTTTTGGATATATTACATGTTTCTTTGCAACACTAAACTATGTGGTGACTTTATACGAAATAACAACTCTTAATGACTGTTACTATATATTCTGGTTGCAGAGTGTCTCCGATATATATTTTTATATTAAAATATACCTAAAGATTCATCAGGTAAATCTTATAAGTATTAGCTAGTTTTTTTTATTTTCAGCACACGAAAAATGAAAATTCAGATTTTGTTTTAATTTTAAATAAGTACTAGGAAAAATCATTAAAAGATTAGCGTTTTAAAAGAATTGATAAGTTTTAAAAAGTACGTTAGTGATCATTTCCATAATTTACATATCTTTTGCAATTTTACTCATTATGACACATTTTGATTACGCAAAATGACGCATACGCAAAATGACACATTTGCGAAATGACACATACGCGAAATGACATACGCAAAATGACACATACACGAATTATTGGTCCCGAATGAAAACAAGCGAGGAAATGTAAAAAGGTTAGGATATTCTGTATGTATATGTGTGTACTGTATTTCGACAATTTACTACTTATTTTTGTTACTGACGTCCATACTACGCGTATGTATATCATTTCGTTTTACCACTGACAAAATTTCATAACTTCAAGTTCAAATTTAATAATTTGTTATTAATTTAGGGTTACCTAAGCAAACATGGCGATCTTATAGTGGATGCTTATAAATGCAGAAAACGGTACATTAAACACAAAATGTGGGTCTGGACTGACATAATAGTTAACTTGCCTCTAGAGTTACTTGGATTGTGTTTTCCGTAAGTTCACTTGACCAATTAAATATTATGAAACAAACCAAAATGGTGAAAATAATTAGAGTTATCTATAATATTGGAAGTAAAAAGAGTTTCCCAAGCTTATTATTACGAGAACATAAGAAAATGAATTAAGAAATATTTTATGGTTTGTATTACACCACCTTTGTGAGCATGCGAAATGGATACAGTTTCAATATAAATATAAATTTCTGAATCCAATGATAACAGCAAACCGATTCATAATGCTACATCATTGCCTATCTACGAATAGTGTTTACCTATATTCTATGCCTTTTGAATATTAGGAAATTGACATAAATCAGTGGCACCAAATCGCAAGGGTGAGCTTTACATTTCTGGAGTGACGAAGGCAATTAAAATG
Organism: Agriphila geniculea; assembly: GCA_943789525.1. Lineage (NCBI taxonomy): Eukaryota > Metazoa > Arthropoda > Insecta > Lepidoptera > Crambidae > Agriphila > Agriphila geniculea. Next base: position 18,870,370 of record OX038874.1, read on the forward strand.
GGATTCTGTGAAACTCTCTGGAGGATCGGATCGGCTCAGAGGACGACGCGAAGGAAATATCCTCCTAGCCTTTGTATTGAATGTGGAAATATAAGAGATATAACATGTTACCTGTGCTATTACAGGCGTTTAGATACCGTTTGATTAGATTTGCATTATCTAAAGGTGAACGATTTTCGATGCAAGTTAGGTGCACTTAAAAACTAAGTTTTTTAATTTATTAAAAAAATTATGTAATTTAATATCTATTAAAAATTGTATTTAATTGATTTATTTATCAAATTAAAGCTTGAAATATTTAATAACGTGATGGTAAACAATACTAATTTTAATTGAATAAGTGGGTAGGGAACAAGGAAACATTTAGCATAATGAGTACTGAACATCAATTTCAAACGAATTTATTTATCATCATTTGAATAATTTCGCACCGTGGAAAAGCCGCGCATTCAAATTGCTATTGATCCCACGTAATGGAAGTACAGATATTAATTAATTAATTATTTAATTCGGTTGTAGGAATAATATATAAATTATAATAAGATATTAGGTTCATTCTTGAAATTGCGTAGATCGGTCTATAATTCTGAAAAGGTAATCGAATTCGATTTTGTGCCATGATATTATTATTTAAAAATTGTTTCATTGACAAATACCAAAATCATTGCAATTTAATTAAAATTAACTATAATTTAATTAATTTATTTTTTATATAAGGTCCTTCTGAAATAGTGCACGAAATTTTAAGGGGTCAATGTATTCATGCATACAAACAAATTTTACTATGGCACCAACATTGAAATCGCGAAAAAAAATTCAGCTGTTCCATACATTTTGATCTATTAGATTTTAAATTTTCTATGGAACAGCTGATTTTTTTTTCGCGATTTCAATGTTGGTACCATAGTAAAAGTTGTTTGTATGCATAAGTACATTGACCCCTTAAAATTTTGTGCACTATTTCAGAAGGACCTTGTATAAAAAAAAACAATTGTATAATTTGTTTTCTTTGCAGGCACCCACTAACCGCTATGCATTACTTACGCGTAAATAAACTTCTGAGACTGAAGTATCTTATCGAGTTTTATAAGAAAACATCTGCAGAACTAACGAATAACTTAACTACTTTACAAGTAAGTTAAGCCGAGGAAGATTTGCTCATCAAAAGCCCTATTTGCGTCAAAATGCATCGTTTTTTATATTTTTATAATTACTTAACCCTAACTTTAGTTTGACCAGGTTTTGACTAAGCTACAAAAAAGTTTTCTTGAAATTAACATATTCTTTTGTCAAATTTTGTGATAATCTCGATTAATGATTAAATGGGCGATGGACTTCTTATCGTTTTTCTGTTGACCGAATGAACTCTTACTACTAAAATAAATTAGGTATTCCTTATTTTGAATCCATTAGAATTTAGATGGCCGTATGCCTTTTCAAAAGGTCAACTGAAATCATCTTTTACGTTAGAAGAAATAAATAACGTATTTCTATGACGACAAGTAATAATATAAAAATAACAGTCTTTAATACGTACAATAGAGTAATATCAAAGAGCGTATTTTATCTCAGGGTAATCGATTTCTGACGAGTCCGGAGATTGAATTTCGGGGTTCGTAATAACTGACGCAAAAAATTGGAATCATTCATCTAAGTATAAAATATACCTTCTAATAATAATGCTTCTATTGAGAAAAATGCGATTTTAAACTCTGAAAAGGTGATTAATCATAAGAGGAGCGTTACATTCGATTGGTAAATGAAATTATAAAGTAACTTAAAAGTGAAAGAGGAAATGTATAAAGAAGATTTCCGAACAAAGCGAGCAAAAGCATGTGCTTTCGGTGGTTATCCAATGTGGAATCGAAATCATTAGCAATCTTTTAAACTAAGAGTCTGACCCGCGATATTGATAACCTAATGCTTTAGGACAAACATTATTTAATCAAAGTGATCAAAATTAAAGTTGAAAAAAAAAGAAAAAATCACAAGAAGTCATAAGTAAAAGATTATTGATACTTAATAATGAAAGTATCGATTTTTTTATTTTACTAACACGCCTACTACTAGAACGCCCGGACGACGCTATTAAAGATCGCCGCAAAATCGAACGCACCGACAGCACAGAATAACCCGACAGTGCCTAGATTGGTGCCTGTGAGTCGCTAGGATAGTCGCCTTGGTCTCATAGTCTTTGGTTGTAAGCTTGTAAGCCTCGCGCGTACGATACATTCTAGGTAGTCGCCTGGCTTGCGCAGTGTGGCCTGTTATGAACATTCGTGATTGTTCGTTTTATTTGGTGACATAACTAGGCTCTAGGCATCTATCGGTGCGTACGCGGCCTAAGTCAAACAACGTCCACACTAATTCCTATGGTATAATTTTGTCCTTAAATTGCATGTGAATATAATATAGAAGAATTTTTTGAAGTTGCAAGTTTTACTGAAGTCGTTACTTACTCGTCCATAGATACGACGGCTAGTTTAGAAGTTTGCTATAATGACTGTGACTATAATAACTTGGTGTATTTCCACAGGTGGTGATGACCATGACTGTGGTGGTCCTTCTTATTCACACGATTACGTGTATCTGGTTGTTGACGATGGTTGCGATAGCCCCCGTCACCATGATACGCACCCTGAAAATGCACTTGATTGACGAGTAAGTTCGTTTACACAAATCACGATGCTTTCAAATGAGTAGACCACGGGTACAAAGGTACTCTTGGAACACCTAGGCAAACCACGCAGGTGTTCCACCGGTCTGAAAGGATTTTTTTATTATTATTATTGAGATAATGTGTCACTTTTATAAAAAAAATAAGTTAGTAAATATATAACTGGCTCAATAATATTTCTTAGTTAATAAATTCCACTTTACAGAAAACAAGGTATCTATCACAGAAATAAGTTAATAAATAAATAAGTTGTATCCATAAATCCTTTTTTATGAATTTGCTTTTTAAGTTGGCTTTTAAAACACCGAATCTACGTTACGTTACGGCCATACCTAACGTTAGTAACCTTTTCAGAGAGACTCCCCAACGCGCTTGGGACTACGTGACATCGATCTACCTCGTGGTCTCCGAGCTGACCATGACTGGTGGCGACGAATACGTAGTCGACGCCACTCTGTGCATGTCCATAATGGTCCTATGCCTGATAAGCGGGAAAATGCTCGCGGCTACCGTAGTCGCCACAGCTATACAAGTTGCTTATTCAACTAAATACGCTTTGACCACATATGAGATGGCGACCGGTGAACTTATTGATATGTTGAAGAATCAGGGCTTATCAAGTAAGTGCGTTTTTATGTAAAGTTGAGGAACTTGGTGAAGCAGGCAGTCAAGCAACTTACGCAAGGGTTGTTCATCGGATGGGTGATCAAAAATATATTGTCTCAAGGTCCTTCGTGCTTCGTAAGGTACGTTAAGCCGTTGGCGAACCAAGTCTATACTGGGGTGTCCCAGAAGTAAAGAGACCAAATAAATTATTACTTTTTGTACAAAAAATTAAATGAAAACTGTTCAGTTTAATATACAAATCTTAATTAAATTTGCTCGATCAATGACTTTGTAGCTGATTTTTCTAAAATTAATCTCTGCTTATCTTGTTACTGCTTTTCAGCTTTTCTTGAAGCTGCGGCTACTTCTTTTGGTTAATCTTACCGATCTATGTTTGAAAGATGTCAATGTTTTTGGTTTTTCTGCATACATTTTCATTACTTTTTAGACAATGCCCAAAACTTATTGAGAGCTAAAAGGAACATAAGCATTGTTTTGTTAGATTAGAATAAATTCCACACCCAAAAATTGCAAATTTTGAGTGAACGTGATTGGCAACTTGTCTTTTGACACGCTTCCTGATCTTTAACTTATTTGGGGGTGGTTAATATCACAAAGGTTTTCAAGCCTAACTATTGAACTATAATTTACATTCTCATTTGATTAAGATATTTTTCCTATATCCACCGTAATCTTCAGTGATGTTGAAGGTGCCTCCACAAAAACCTTTTTTCCCGTATTCATATTTCGATTAGTTGATATTGTACATCACCTTTTCGAAATCTTTTTAAAATTAGTCTCACTCGTTTCTAAACAAGGTATTATAATTCTGTAGATACTTATTCTTGTAACTTCTTATTGAATAAAATTATGAACTGTCGCCGATTTCTCATTACGTCGATAGTTCCGAATAACATCTTTGAGCAAACGATTCTTGATTGTTTCGTTTTTCGAAAGATAAGCAGAAATTTGTAAAACTCTACTATTTGGACAAATTCGTTACCCGTGGTTAGATGGTATCTTTTTTTCCTTCTTCCTTAACTTTTTTTGTAACCAGTATGAACATTGAATATAGTCTCTTTACGTCTGGGAGACCCATTATTTGCAGTTGGTCACCGAAGTCTATATTTGCAACGTCCACCAAGCCTCATACGGCCCACGTGGTGGGTTATGGCCTATCTCCTTATTAAACCATAAAGAAGGCCTGTATATCCCAGTACTGGGGAGACTGAAATGGCTCCTGCTGGACCCCTGAAGATGACGTGACAGTAAAGGGTTAGAGGAGAAGTCACCTTCATTCGAAATTCAAGTTAATATTTAATGGTCCTGCCATCTACTCAAATAGCCAATATTCTATACTTTTAAATGCTACGCTTACTTTTAAAGCTTAAATATGAGCAATAGACAATTAAATAACATCGCATCGCAAACCTATGTAAATCACAGACTTTGATGTATTGTATGGAATTGATAAGCGTACGGCACGTAATTTTTTAATTTATAGCTTATTTTAAAGCTTTAATAGTAAGCGTAGCGTTCGAACGCATAGAATATTGGCCATTTGAGTAGGGGTCTGTTTTCAATGTTACTGGTGAATTATTAAACAGGTAGCTACATCTAATTCATTAAATTATTCGTCAAGTTTCGTAATACATTAACATGTTACGATAGATTGATATATATGAGTAGCATATTAAGCAGTATTGAATTAATTGAACGATGTTCATGAAGTGGTTGGTATCTATGTATTTCATGTATTACGTACATTTTGCTCGTTACTGTACATAGTTAGGCATTTAACTCTGCCCACGATCACAATATGACAAGAATCGTGGAAGTATGAGAAACGTGACTTACTTATGTAATACTTATGTTGTGCACTTCTAGCTTATCAGCTGCATAAGAATATATGTATCAAACTTTATTCTTATGTTAGCTGCTCCTTTCATAATAATGTAAAATCACTTTAATATAATTATATCCTTGTCATGATTTTTCATAATAAGCGAGGTAATACTCATTATCAATATCGGTAAACATTTCATATTATAACTATTTTGAAGGTTACCAGTTGAAAAAATTCTGGAAGTATGTGCGCCAGCTCTGGATCACTGAGAGAGGTCGTCAGGTATTAAACTATGTTTATTTAATTCATAAAACACACAACTTTTTCCTACATTGCATTATAGTCATGGGCTTAGCGAGGGGGGGATTTGAGGGTTCAATCCCCCCCGAAATAGAGACTTACTAAGTTTTTATTTGTCAAGAGTGCATAGATATTGCTATTATCATCTAAAAATGTTTTACTCTTATGTATTACTTACTTGAATATAGTATTAACACAAAAGTAAATAGAAAAAAGAAAAAGCATACGAATGAATAAAAATAAAAAGAGTCGTGTTTGTACACTGCAGAATGAAAGTAATGCCAGCTTTTGATGGATGAAGTGAGTCGCGTGTAGGCTAAAATGTGACTAAGGCTACATTTTTCTTATGATTTTCTTTTTAATATTAATGGTTCATATGCTTTCCAGAGACGTAGGAGACGCTTATCATATATAGCGCTTAGCAATAAAGCTCATTTTACCCAATGGGTTTTATTGCCTAATTTTCATTAATTTGTTTTGGTGATCGCTTTTACATATTCGGTAGATAATACAAAAAAATACGATTTATTTCAGACAATATAGGTAGATCCATTATAACTTTAATGTCATAGCAAACGTTGTGATTATTTCCTCTGTAGTCATAGCGACATAGATATTTAGTAACAACTTTGTTTTTTAAAGAAACTAATAATACATCATGTATCAAAAAACCCTGTCAGATCCTGAAACAGGTGATAGTGTTGCTAAAACTGAACAACATTCTCCAAGGAACAGTCGAAAAACGTATTTTTTCACCTTTCCATATAGTAAGTCGGTCGGCTGACCAACCACAGTATTATATTATATAAGTTCCTATCGTGTGCCATTACCTTTTATATGGGAGTATGATTTTTTTTTTCATTTTGTGACCTTTGTTCCAAGTAGAATTTTGTTCAGTTTCAGTAACACTATCACCTTTTTCAGGATCTGACAGTGTTTTTTGATACACGATGTATAATGTAGTCCATTTGGTTGTTCGCTTATTTTTCGATTCAAGAAAACTTATTTTTTTTTATTTTATTGTTTTATTTTTCAACACTTACAACTATCTTTACTTTACTTATCATTTTAGGTACCGTATTTATGCACCAAATACAATGGGGAATGTCGGAAAAAAATCAATATGGCTTAATATTTTTTTATATGTAGGAATAAGTTCCCTTATTAATAGAAAAAAGTTTCAAAATTTTCGGTTGCGTAAAACATAAAAAAAAAATTAAAGTCTCTTCGACTTCACAAATGTACGAAAGTAACAACAGAATGGAAATCACACCTTTGCCATCACTTGTCAGTTATCACAACCACAACATAGTATTAAAAAAAAGTTTCAATACAAAATGTCAAAACTTTTTTTAATGCTATGTTGTGGTTGTGGCAGGTGGTGGCAAAGGTATAATTTCCATTCTGCTGTTACTTTCGCACATTTGTGAAGGCAAAGAGACTTTAATTTTTTTTTTAAGTTTTACGCAACCGAAAATTCAGAAACTTTTTTCTATTACTAAAGGAGCTTATTCCTACCTATAAAATATTCGGCCAATTATATTTTTTTCGGACATTCCCCATTGTATTCGGTGCATAAATACGGTACCTAAAATGATAAGTAAAGTAAAGATAGTTGTAAGTGTTGAAAAATAAAACAATAAAATAAAAATAAGTTTTCTTGAATCGAAATAGTAGTTTGTTACACAAGGGATGTAAGTGAGCTATTACAGAACAAGATCCAATTTGGCGCCCGTGCGAGCGCAGCTCGCATAGGGCGCTAATGGATCGAGGGTGTAATAGCTACTTACAACCGAGGTAAGCATACTATTTTACATCATTCATGCGAGGTAAATTTAATAAAAATAAAAATAAAAATAAAAATAAAAATAAAAATAAAAATAAAAATAAAAATAAAAATAAAAATAAAAATAAAAATAAAAATAAAAATAAAAATAAAAATAAAAATAAAAATAAAAATAAAAATAAAAATAAAAATAAAAATAAAAATAAAAATAAAAATAAAAATAAAAATAAAAATAAAAATAAAAATAAAAATAGAAATAGAAATAGAAATAGAAATAGAAATAGAAATAAAAATAAAAATAAAAATAAAAATAAAAATAAAAATAAAAATAAAAATAAAAATAAAAATAAAAATAATTTTTTTTTTTTTTTTTTTTTTTTTTTTTTTTTTTTTTTTTTTTTCAACGTGGGTAGTTGAAATAAGCAGTCGTAATTTTTCTGAGCTCTTATATTTTATTACCAAAAAATAGTTATTTTAATTGATTTTAACTTCTACCTATATAAATACTATGCTACTGTAGTGTACTCGCCTGTCCAGTATCTCCTTGCACAATAAGTCACCACTACACAAACAATCAACGGCGATGGAACACATCAAGCAATCTGTATCCGATATGATGGCACTATTCAATGAGAGGATGCTGTCTTTTGAAGCGGAGCTGCAGAAAGCCCCTCCTACATCCACCACTTCAAGCTTGGCTGCAGACTTTAACAGCTTCAGGACGTTCATCGTCGAGTCTCTGAATTGTCTTCAGCAACAAGTGGAGCTGATAGCATGTGATGTTGACCGCATGGAGATGCGAAGCCGTCGTAAAATACTACTGCTTCATGGTGTGCCGGAGGCAGAGTCTGAGGACACACGTCAAGCTGCAACTCAGGCCTTAACAGGACACATAAAAGACAGCGGCTTCAAGCTAGAGGACATCAAACGCTGCCATAGGATGGGGCAGTCAGCTGGTGCTCACAAACCAAGGCCTATCATCATAAAATTCCATGATGTGCTCATTCGCGACAAGCTGTGGTTCTCAAAGGTGAAGCTCAAGGGCTCAGGTATTACCATGTCCGAGTTCTTGACGCGATCACGGCACGAAACGTTTATGGCTGCGAGGGAGCGCTTCGGAGTGAATAATTGCTGGACCAAAGATGGCTACGTGTTCGTCATAGGCTCTAATAAATCTAAGCATCGCATATCAACTATAGGCGAGCTGAGTAAAATTGAGTCAGTAAAATCGCCAAAGCCGGCTGCCGCTGCAGCTCCGAAGGCGACGACGAAACCGAAGCGCACAACGGCAAGAAAATAAGGATGTCGTCGTTGAATTACTTTTCTATCCATTATCATCTAGTTAACTGGAACGATTTATAACTTTTGCGGTGCAGGTATTTATCTAACATTTTTTCTTTACGTAAAAATACCGTACTTTTATTTAGTATCCAAATAAAAATAATAACCTCGTCACTTATTGACGTTGCGTTGACGTAACTCAAACTGTCAGTGTCAAGTGGGTGCATTTCAGCAGACTAATCGCTGAGTCATCGGTCACCACAGTGCAATTTTCTGCGGGAGTGAACCCATGTGACATTGTCAGATGTCAGTCATGTATTGTTTTTTGTTTCTTTTGTTTCGTTCAATCATGTGTCATTGTGTTACATTCTGTTGTCCGAATACCGTCCGAATATATGTTCCACTGTTCTGTTTTAACTTTAAATATTTTATTGTATTACATTATTCTACACAGGTAGTCTGATCCAAAAATGTAATTTTACTGTAGCATGATTCTGGATTATGCACTTGCATGTTTACGACAATGTTTGTTCCGTTTTAAGTAACGTTATTATCGTAATACGTAGATTCGGTTATGTTTTTTTGTATTTGTCCCGTCGAAGTTGTTTCCTGTTGTAATTTGTTTTTTTTTTCTCTACTTTTATTTTGTTCAGATTTTTAGTGCTTTATGTTATTGTGTACGTAACTATTCCTTAGCAAAAGAATCTGTCCATACAACTGGCAGGTGGACATGTTTTTTTTTTCTTTTTTTTTTTTTTAAACATATATATATATATTTATTACATTTATTGAATATTGTTATTATGCCTACAAATACCGATGAAAGTAGTGACTCTGAAAGTTTTGTATCAGCTTGCAGTAGTGACAGCTTCCTTAGCATCCCTTCTCTCTCTGATACTCTGTCGACGCAGTTTTCTGATGTTCCTAATAACTTCAATGTTATCCACATCAATGCTCAAAGTATTCCGGCTCATTTCACAGATATGCTAACTAGTTTTGACTGTAAAAATATCCATGCTATTCTTGTTTCTGAATCCTGGCTTAAGCCTTGTCTTCCTTCTGCCTCATATTCCTTACCGGGTTACCAGTTGATCAGGAATGATCGCGCGTTAGGCGGCGGGGGTGGTGTCGCCATTTACTTACGCACACATATCCCTTTCAACGTCCTTGACACATCGCCCCAACCACCACTACAAAACGCTGGTGAACATCTTTTCTTAGAAGTGACACTGCATCATACTAAGATCCTACTCGGTGTTTACTATAGTCCATCATCACGTATAGACTATTTTTCCTCATTTGAAAATCTTTTACAAACTTTCGTCCCTTCTTACAGTCAAACTATCGTAATGGGTGACTTTAACACTTGTCTTCTTAAGAAAGACTCTCGCTGTTCATCTCTTCTCTCTTTGATTCAAGCTAATAATCTATTTACTCTGTCTATATCCACTTACGCGTCCGGGCGACAATAGTCACCTAAATTTTGGTGGCTAAAACTGTTACGGCGACTATGGCAGCCCAGCTGACCTATGCCTTTGAAACCGGTTTTTGTCGATGAATGCTTTTACAGAGTTGCTCCTGCGTGTTCCTAGATGGCTCTGAATTAGGTTACGTATCAATTGATGGCAAAAATATAAGGGTCAACTCTAAAATCAGCTCGGAATAAAAAAAAAAAAAACTCAAGTGTCAAGTTTTCAAGTGGTCGGGAGTTCCTTATTTTTCTAATTTAAGTATTAAATAATGAAATCAGTTAAATTATAAGTGTCGTGTACCAAAATGTTTCTCAAGAAATATACTTTTCGAATATCTAAAAACATATTACGTTTCGTACGCAAAGACGAAGGTAAAATCGAGTTGAAAAAAACAAGAATTTTGGCGGCTGATCACCAATACCTTGAGGTTATACATTTTTTGTAAGTAATCTTATAGAGTTATTTTAATTTAGATATCATTTAAAATGATTTTGTATAGTATCAGCAGTATACACATATTTTTATTTTGGGATAAGCAGTAGTAGTTTACTAGATATCACGGTTTAAACGGGAGAAAGAGCTGGCAAATTGCGCGAAGTAATTCGCATAACGCGAGTGGACGCGTGGGGCATTATCAGCTAGTGACAGCGGACGTTTGAGTGGTTAAATGCTACTCATCACTTTCCTAACTGTATCCCTTCTCTTCTTGACCTCGCTTTTGTTAGTTCTCTTGGACGCGTCGCCAAGCATGGACAATGCCCGGCTGATGCTTTCTCGTACCACGATCTAATTTTTCTTTCATACAAAGTTCGTCCTCCCAAGGAAAAGCCTCAAGTACTGAAGCTGCGTAATTTTGGTGGCATTGACATCGACAGTCTTCGCAGTGATGCTAAGGCTATCGATTGGAGTTCACTTGTAGCACTGGAAAAGGTAGACGATAAACTTCAATCTTTTGTTACAAAGCTGATTGAACTATATGATCTGCATGCCCCGGTGCGTAGCGTCAAAATGAAACACCAACCTTCCCCGTGGCTAACTGAAGACATGAAATTATTACTGGATCGTAAAGCAGTCGCTAAAACAAAATATAAATGCAAACCAACTGACACTAACTGGGAAAAATTTGTTGCCATCCGTAATCGCTGCAATAGGGTGTGTAGGAAAGCACAACGCCACATGTTTCATAGTTCCGTTGAAAATGGAGACCCAGCTAAAGTCTGGAAATTTCTGAACTCAATGGGCGTCGGGAAACAGCGACAAGCTGCTATTTCAAGTAACATAGATATCAATTCATTAAACCAACATTTCTCTTCTTCGTCTCAGTTTGATGACATCACGAAAGCTAACACTTTGCAAACTCTTTCAGCTCTTCCCCGTCCTACACATGATCCCTTCTCTTTTAATCAACTTACTGAATGTGATGTTAAAAAGAGCGTTTTGTCTGTAACATCTAATGCAGTTGGTAGTGACTGTGTTAGCAGGAAAATGATAGTACTTATCCTCGACGAAATCCTTCCTGTCCTTACTCACATCCTAAACTACTCCTTGTCCAGTGGTGTCTTTCCAACGATGTGGAAGGATGCCCAGCTTACCCCACTTCCTAAAAAATCGAAACCTTTATCCTTCTCTGACTATCGCCCGATATCCATACTTCCTTTCCTATCCAAAATCCTAGAACGTCTTGTCCACGACCAACTAAGCCTATTCCTTTGTAAAAATAAACTGATGAATCGCTACCAATCTGGTTTTCGTCCAGGCCATAGTACTACCACTGCACTCATCAACATCACGGATGACATTAGGTCTGGAATGGAGGCTGGAAAACTAACAATTCTATCGCTACTTGATTTCAGCAATGCCTTCAACACCGTAGACTTCGATGTTCTTCTCGAGACTCTTCGCTCCATTAACATATCTCCATCAGTTGTTGATTGGTTTCACAGTTACCTGCTTGATCGTCGGCAGCGGATTCGCACGGAAAATTCCTTCTCCTCTTGGTGCCCTACCACTGCCGGTGTACCGCAGGGTGGCGTTCTATCTCCTCTTCTTTTTGTTATATTCATTAACTCTATTTCCAGTCAATTAACTTCTTCCTACCACCTTTATGCGGATGATTTGCAAATCTACTCACAAGCCACTGTGCAAGATATCTCCGTAGCCATTGATAATATGAATGCTGATCTGGCAAAAATCTGCGAGTGGAGTAGAGCGCACGGTTTGATGGTCAATCCGGCAAAAACTCAAGTAATTTTAATTGGAAGCACTAGATTAAGATCCAAAGTAGACTTCTCTCAATTGCCACTTGTCACTTTTAACGGTACCAATCTGCAACTCAGTGATCAAGTTAAGAACCTGGGCGTATACTTCGACCGCAACTTGAGTTGGTGCGTACAACTTCAGGAAGTGAGCCGAAAACTTTTTGCTGCCGCCGGTTCTTTGCGTAGGCTTCGAAACTTCCTGCCAACTGCCACCAAGATTGCGCTAGCACAGTCCTTACTATTGCCCATACTAGACTACGCTGATGTCAGTTATCTCGATTTGTCAGAAGAGCAACTTAATAAACTTGAGCGACTTCAAAACTTCTGCATAAGATTTGTATTTGGACTTCGCAAATACGATCATATATCTGAATTTCGTACTAAGCTCAGGTGGTTGCCAATTCGCCTTCGCCGGAATACGCATATACTCTCTTCATTATACAATATTCTCTTTCACCCTGCCACCCCTTTTTATCTTAAAGATCGTTTCCGATTTGTAAAAGACTCCCATTCCCGCTTCTTAAGATCATCAGAAAATCTGCTATTGGAGATACCAATGCATTCTACAACTTTTTACGGCCGATCCTTCTCAGTCCAGGCTGTTCGCCTGTGGAATGCATTACCTGTCACAATAAGGACTGCACAGACAATTCATACCTTTAAAAAACTGGTTAAAGAGCACTTCCTTGCCTTGTAGGTGTATCAATAATTTTGTAACTGAAATTCTATTTACATTGTAGGTATATTTTAGTATTTATGTAAATTTATTATATAGTATATATCAGTTATTTGTTATATATGTAGGTCTGCTTATTTATTAATATTTAATATGTATATTATTAACGTTTTAGTAATTTTATTTAAGTAATGTTCTTAGTACGCACATTTTTTTATATTTTTCAACTACCTAATCGTATTTTATTTTTCTATTCCTGTCCATCCTAAGGTTGCCTGGAAGAAATCGCTTTTTAGTGATAAGGCCGCCAATTGTATGTCTCCTTTGTGTCTGTGATCTTCTGTTTGTTCTTTTGTGTGTACAATAAAGTATAAATCAATCAATCAATCAATCAATAAAAATAAAAATAAAAATAAAAATAAAAATAAAAATAAAAATAAAAATAAAAATAAAAATAAAAATAAAAATAAAAATAAAAATAAAAATAAAAATAAAAATAAAAATAAAAATAAAAATAAAAATAAAAATAAAAATAAAAATAAAAATAAAAATAAAAATAAAAATAAAAATAAAAATAAAAATAAAAATAAAAATAAAAATAAAAATAAAAATAAAAATAAAAATAAAAATTAAAATAGAAATAGAAATAGAAATAGAAATAGAAATAGAAATAGAAATAAAAATAAAAATAAAAATAAAAATAAAAATAAAAATAAAAATAAAAATAAAAATAAAAATAAAAATAAAAATAAAAATAAAAATAAAAATAAAAATAAAAATAAAAATAAAAATAAAAATAAAAATAAAAATAAAAATAAAAATAAAAATAAAAATAAAAATAAAAATAAAAATAAAAATAAAAATAAAAACAAAAACATTAAAACAAAAATAAAAATAAAACGTTAAAGGGTTATTTCATTGAAAACTCGTAGGGTTGATTAGACCATTAAACTGAACAACTTTCATTATGGGACCAACCTCGAAATCACGAAAAAAAATCTGCTGTTTTTGCTTTGCAGAATTTTGCATACCTAGCTTCAACTGAAATGCCGCCATTATCATTGTTTTTTTTTCAGCCAAAAGTTTCGTCAGTTTATAATAAAAGAAATGAGATTGGTTCACTAAGGAGTTTTAAATGCTTGAATTGTAATAGTAGTTTGTTACACAAGGGATGTAAGTGAGCTATTACATAACAAGATCCAATTTGGCGCCCGTGCGAGCGCAGCTCGCAAAGGGCGCTAATGGATCGAGTGCACCCGAGATATTTAGACGCCCGAGCGAGCGTAGCGAGCGAGGGCGAATATAGTTCGAGGGTGTAATAGCTACTTACAACCGAGGTAAGCATACTATTTTACATCATTCATGCGAGGTAATAAAAATAAAAACAAAAACATTAAAACAAAAATAAAAATAAAACGTTAAAGGGTTATTTCATTGAAAACTCGTGGGGTTGATCAGACCATTAAACTGAACAACTTTCATTATGGGACCAACCTCGAAATCACGAAAAAAAATCAGCTGTTTTTGCATTGCAGAATTTCGCATACCTAGCTTGAACTGAAATTAAATGCCGCCATTTTCATTGTTTTTTTTTCATCCAAAAGTTTCGTCAGTTTATAATAAAAGAAAAGAGATTGGCTCACTAAGGAGTTTTAAATGCTTGAATTGTAAAGTAACTTTACAGTTAAAGCATTCACCATCCTTGAATTGTAAAGTGATTTGAAAATGGAACGTTCTATCTAAACAATGCACTGTGTTGCACATGCCAACTTACACAGCCTCATACTATATAAGTAAATCCTAGTTACCGAGCAAGTATGATGTAATAGTAGTTTGTTACACAAGGGATGTAAGTGAGCTGTTACAGAACAAGATCCAATTTGTCGCCCGTGCGAGCGCAGCTCGCAAAGGGCGCTAATGGATCGAGTGCACCCGAGATATTTAGACGCACGAGCGAGCGAAGCGAGCGAGGGCGAATATAGTTCGAGGGTGTAATAGCTACTTACAACCGAGGTAAGCATACTATTTTACATCATTCATGCGAGGTAAATTTAATAAAAATAAAATAAAAATAAAAACAAAAATAAAAAAAATTCAAAAACATTAAAACAAAAATAAAACGTTAAAGGTTTATTTCATTGAAAACTCGTAGGGTTGATCAGACTATTAAACTGAACAACTTTCACTATGGGACCAACCTCGAAATCACGAAAAAAATCAGCTGTTTTTGCATTGCAGAATTTTGCATACCTAGCTTCAACTGAAATGAAATGCCGCCATTTTCATTGTTTTGTTTTTCAGCCAAAAGTTTCGTCAGTTTATAATAAAAGAAATGAGATTGGTTCACTAAGGAGTTTTAAATGCTTGAATTGTAAAGTAACTTTACAGTTAAAGCATTCACCATCCTTGAATTGTAAAGTGATTTGAAAATGGAACGTTCTATCTAAACAATGCACTGTGTTGCACATGCCAACTTACACAGCCTCATACTATATAAGTAAATCCTAGTTACCGAGCAAGTATGATGTAATAGTAGTTTGTTACACAAGGGTGTAATAGCTACTTACAACCGAGGTAAGCATACTATTTTACATCATTCATGCGAGGTAAATTTAATAAAAATAAAATAAAAATAAAAACAAAAATAAAAAAAATTCAAAAACATTAAAACAAAAATAAAACGTTAAAGGTTTATTTCATTGAAAACTCGTAGGGTTGATCAGACTATTAAACTGAACAACTTTCACTATGGGACCAACCTCGAAATCACGAAAAAAATCAGCTGTTTTTGCATTGCAGAATTTTGCATACCTAGCTTCAACTGAAATGAAATGCCGCCATTTTCATTGTTTTGTTTTTCAGCCAAAAGTTTCGTCAGTTTATAATAAAAGAAATGAGATTGGTTCACTAAGGAGTTTTAAATGCTTGAATTGTAAAGTAACTTTACAGTTAAAGCATTCACCATCCTTGAATTGTAAAGTGATTTGAAAATGGAACGTTCTATCTAAACAATGCACTGTGTTGCACATGCCAACTTACACAGCCTCATACTATATAAGTAAATCCTAGTTACCGAGCAAGTATGATGTAAAGTAACTTTACAGTTAAAGCATTCACCATCCTTGAATTGTAAAGTGATTTGAAAATGGAACGTTCTATCTAAACAATGTACTGTGTTGCACATGCCAACTTACACAGCCTCATACTATATAAGTAAATCCTAGTTACCGAGCAAGTATGATGTAAAATAAGCGAACAACCAAATGGACTACATTATAATAATAATAATATTGTGTTTTAATTTGTTGTCTTGTATAATAATTGGCATTTGCTTGAATCAAATTTTCTCGCTTACAAGGCTTTACAAATTTCGCCTGAAGCCAACTAATGTATTTCAATCCAGTTGCCAGTTCTCCTGGAGCAAACCCCGTACGTGCGTCGCTGCGACCTCATGTCGGCCATGTTTGGCCACCACCTCAGGAACTGCTACCTATTCGCAGACACTGAAGAACCGTTTCTTCGACAGTTGGCAAGCGCCCTCGATTACACTGTGTTCTTTCCAGGTATTTGAGTTTTTTACATGATACTGTATAATGTCGACCATTGTTGGTCTCCATATTCTAAGGAACGCCATTCGCCGACGGTGAAGAATCATTTTTACGACAGTTGGCGATCGCTCGTGATTCCACTGTGTTATTTTTCTGGTTCGTAATTGGTAACGTCGCAACTTACATGCATGTTACTTAAATGTATGTTCAGAATGAACCGCTACGTCATTATTTATTTATTATTGTGTTTTATGTATTTTATTGATAAAAAAAGTTATTACATGTTATTACAAGTTATTACACCATACAAAGTGGATTCAAAAGCGGTTATTTTTTTAAGTCTACTTGAATAAAAAAAAAATTACTTTGACTTTCATTTTGAGTCTATCTTAATTTCGTATAATATGTACATTTCGTAGTTCAGCGTCGTATTTCAATTGTTATGCTCTCAAATGTTTGCACGAACAAATAATAGTCAAATTCCTACAACAATACTATACAACAGTAACTGTAAACAACTTGAGAACTTAATTCATAATTTTATAACAAACAATATAGAAACTTCATTAATTAAAGTTCCTCGTCGGAAATATAGAATTTAATTCTTGAAAGTCTTTTGTTTTCATTAATTGCCCGCTCATGTCTCACTCACTCGACAGAGTATTTGGTTATGTCGAAAACGTAAGAACTTGATGAATAGATTGTGTAAATATAATCGACTATTTTTCTATTCTTTTTAGTTTTTCGACATTCGAAGAAACTATGTTAATTCAACGCGTAGCTGTAATCTGCATTGTTATCGTACATCAAATAAATACAAAACTTAAAAAAAAATGCCAAAGAGTTATTCGTCAGTACATAACTAACTGAATTTGACTGTAGGAATCAACTTGATGCCTACTTTAATACCTTACATTACCCTTTTGTATTTGACGACCTGAGTGGTCCACTCAGGTCGACCACTGTTGACCACTGTCAACATGCCAGTCTACCACGCAGAGGTCCCGGGTTCGATTCCCGGCCGAGCAGAAATTGTAATGATGAATTTTAATCTCTGTGACGGGTCTGGGTGTTACTATGTATAATAAATATAAATTTAAAAAGTAGATAAGTAGTATATCAGTTTTCTAGCACCCATATTTCCCGGTCAGGACGGCCTCAGTGTAGAGCATCTGAGGAACGCTGGAGTACATATGTCGAGAGTGCTCTCTCTGTTCTTTAAACCTTTGTATTAGTCATGGCTATCTACCTGACCAACTCATGCACACAACTGTGGTTCCAATCATTAAGAACAGAACGGGTGAAATCTCAGATACTCAGAATTACAGGCCTATTTCGCTAGCTAACATCATAGCTAAAGTGCTGGACGCTCTCCTTGATGACATCTTGGGTAATCACATCAAACTACACGGCGCTCAATTCGGCTTCAGGCCGAATTTATCCACTGAAAGCGCAATCCTGTGTCTCAAACAGACCGTCCGGTACTACACAGATTGTAAAACACCGATTTACTGCTGTTTTTTAGACTTATCTAAAGCCTTCGATCTAGTGTCATATGACGTTTTGTGGAAAAAACTAGCTAAAACTGGTTTACCTTCTGAAATAACTTCTATTTTTAAATTTTGGTATAGAAATCAAAGAAACAATGTAAGATGGGCCGGTGCTTACTCGGATGTGTATAGGTTGGACTGTGGGGTGAGGCAGGGGGGGTTGAGCTCACCCAAGCTTTTCAACCTGTACATGAACGAGGAGCTGAGCAATATCGGAGTCGGTTGTCACATCGACGGCGTTTGTATTAACAACATTAACTATGCGGACGACATGGTGTTGCTCAGCCCTTCGATCGGAGCGCTGCGCAAACTACTAGGAGTATGCGAGAAGTATGCGTTGGACCATGGACTTCAGTACAATTCGAACAAGAGCCAACTATTGATATTTAAGGCGAAGAATAAAGGCTGTGAATCGGTTCCACCAGTTGCGCTTTGTGGAGCACCGCTGAGTAGAGTCACTAAATTTAAGTACCTGGGTCATTGGCTCACTGAATCTTTGTCAGACGATATAGACATTGAAAGGGACCGCAGGGCGCTTTGTGTGCGCGGCAACATGCTGGCTCGGAGGTTCGCACGGTGTAGCAAACAAGCCAAATTAACTCTCTTTAGAGCCTACTGTCAAACATTCTACTCGTGCAGCCTCTGGATCAGTTTCACGCAGCGTCCATACAGCGCTCTGCGGGTGCAATATAACGACGCCTTTAGGATGCTTTTTGGGTTGCCGCGATACTGCAGTGCCTCGACGATGTTCGCAGAGGCGAGGATCGATTGTTTTTATACAATAATAAGAAAGCGTTGTGCCTCACTGCTAAATCGTTTTCGTGGCACCTCAAACAGCATCCTGAATGCGCTGGCCCAGCGTTTGGGACTCACCCCTGCTGGAACGGTGGTTGCGCCTTCATGCTCCGGCATGCAGGCACTGAATGTCTTATAAATATAGAGTAGTGTATAGTGTTTTGTTTGTATCTAAATTACTAACATAGGTTAAGACATCATTGTTACTAACAAAATATGGAATTTTTAAATTTGAGATTTTTGCATTTACAATGCTATTTTTAAACAATACTAAATAATATACTAGAAAAAATACGACTCGCACCAGATCAATACTCAGACGGGAATCGAACCCGCGACCTTTGGATATCCGGTCCAATGCTCTGACCGCTGAGCTACCGAGTCACTAGTGACATCGTCGAATTTTTCCTAGTATATCCTAAACTCTTACGCTGTAAGTCAGCGTTATTTCACCAATGTGAGGAATTACCTCGACATTCAATTGAAATATCTTTCCAGATATTTTAACAATTGATTAAGATGAAATAGCTATATAATTTTTAAATTTGAGATTTTTGCATTTACAATGCTATTTTTAAACAATACTAAATAATATACTAGAAAAAATACGACTCGCACCAGATCAATACTCAGACGGGAATCGAACCCGCGACCTTTGGATATCCGGTCCAATGCTCTGACCGCTGAGCTATATCGGATCGGACCGGATATCCAAAGGTCGCGGGTTCGATTCCCGTCTGAGTATTGATCTGGTGCGAGTCGTATTTTTCTAGTATATTATTTAGTATTGTTTAAAAATATGGAATTTTATTCTGAAATAAATGATAAAAAAAAAATACTAACTTTGCCTAGATTGGGGCTAGATGGCGCTGTGTGAAATTGTCCATGCATTATTTATTTATTTATATTATTACTGTTGATACAGGCAACTACATAGTAGTAGCGGGTGACTGCGATGCTCGTATGTTCTGGGTGGCGTCTGGCCTAGTGTCTGTCGTGTCTGTCAGACCAGACCTGACGGAGACTACGCACGAGACCCTCAACTCTGGTGATGTCTTCGGCATCTTACAGGGCATGAATAGGGGCATTGCTCACTGCTTCTCCTACAGAGCGGAGAGTAAGGTAAGTCATTAAGTATTTAAATTGCTGCAAATAGTGGTAAGTAGCTAGCTACCATGCGTTACTTTCCCGTGGTCCCTCCAGTCTAGTTCCCCTTGTGGTACCACTAGCAAATATTTTTGCCCGTGGAACCCCCTGAATAACAATCTCCTTTTTATTGGCCGTTGTATCCCATCTCAAACATTTAGTTTTCTTTTTTTTTACGCGCGTTTTTTTAACTCTATATTGGATAGATGTTCGTGCTACGGGTAATGAAAGGGAGCTCGCACCGGATGCTTTACCCTGGATATGTTTTCAAAATTGGCCGAAGGTCGATCTCTTTTCGGATCTTCGATTTTATGGATGACAAGCTTTCCGCCCGCAACTTCGCCTACGTGGACTGCAGGTTATATCTTGTGGGATAAATGTGGCCTATGTCCTTCCCTAAGGTACCATCTATATCCGTACAAAATTTTGTCAAAAGCAGTCCAGCGACTTAGGCGTGAAAATTCGCATTTATAATATTAGTACATTACGCTAGTAATATAATAAGTCTATGTATTAGTATGAATTTATGTTTTTTTCCAGGTGACAATACTGACGCTCAGCCTGGACTCTTGGGCGAATATGCTCCCGTTCTTTCCAGTAGCTAAGGCGACAATAGCGGAAAAGGCTGATGTTTTGTTCGCACAACTATAGTTTTAGATTTTGATTGTAGGAAATAATTATTATGATTAATTAATAAAGAGAAGAATATAATAGTATTTGCTTCATTTTGTATATTTAGGTAAGTCTTCGTTACGCAACTGTAAACATTTTTTTAAGTGTTGATCTTTTAAGTCTGTTCACAATTTCGTAGGGTAATTTTTTATCCAGCGTCACAGAATATTATATTAGTAATTAGTACTATGTACCAGCTTGTAAATTCAATTTTAAAATCTTTGGCTAGTCTACCTCAGTCTTAGGGGGTATTTACATGGAGCGACTTGTAGAACGACTTTAGTCAATTAGCGCTTTTTATCTACAATCGCTTGTAAATTCTAATCGCAAACCTAATTTCAATGAGGTGGCGATTCGGTTTTACAAGCGTTGTCGATATAAAGCGCTAATTACCTAAAGTCACTCGTGTAAATACAACATTCTAGAGTTAGACCGGGATTGGGACTAATCACCGAAAATCAATTAATCGAAGGCCATTTTCTCGATCGCCATATCATCGAAGATCCACTTCATCGATATGCTATTTTAACGATGGGTCATTTCACCGACAAGCCATTTGACGGAAAACTTATTTAACCGATAGTACATTTCTCCGAACGCCATTTTCGAAAAATAAAATCATGCATAAGTAAATCAACAATTTTTATTTCAGACATTATATGTCAAACCAAATCAAAATAATCTGTTATTATTATTAATCAATAAGAATCAGGTAATCACTTATCGGGCTAAATATAAATAAAGGTAGTGTTTATTTTGCTAAAATAATTTGCTCAAATATTAGTATGCTAATGCAACTGCCGACAAAAATCATTTTTTTGTTATAAATAAAACTTATTAATTGAGATTACTTTAATTCCCTTTCGATAAAATGGCGTTCGAAGAAATGCACTATCGGTGAAATAAGTTTTCCGTCAAATGGCTTGTCGGTGAAATGACCCATTGGTAAAATAGACTAATCGATGAAGTGGATCTTCGATGAGATGGCGGTCGAGTAAATGGCATTCGATGAATTGATTTTCGATGATCAGTCCTAATCCCGTTAGACCACCGACGTAGACAGTGTGTTTATAATTTCATGTCTTACCTCAGTACCTATGTACACGATAGTGAAATAGTCATCCAAATGCATCAATGTTTTCCTTTCGAAAATGCCAACTAGTTTATAGAAATTTTCAACCGTAGCGGATATCACACGTGCCTATAACATCATATACTGCGGCAGGTCGAAATCAATAGCTCTTCACTCTAGATTGGAAGCCACTTTAAGCCGCTTATGACAGTTTCGATATTCGTGCCATCGCTTCTCTGTGATGAGAACCAATCGGATGAAATTGAATTAGGTCCATAGAAATTGGGCCGTTATGTACGACTTGGAATTAATCCGAGTGAATCCTTATAGAGGTCGGCGATGTTTGTGTATTCGTATGTATAAATAAGATACTATTTTTACTGTGTAAAATTGAGAATAATAAAAATTTTGACTCCTCACACCTGTTGACTAAACACTTATTTTATTTATTTGATTTTGTTACAGAAATAGATTGAGTCAATACATGTTTAAAGAATATTGATTGAATAATAACAAACAATAATCCTGAGTACACAAAATGATTGAAAATAGAAACAAAATCATTCATTAAAATACAACAAAAATAACAAAGTCTAATCATACACATTTGATATCAGATGTCCCCACTGCTGGGGCACAGGCCCCATTATTATGGGTGGATAAGGATGATTGATGGGCCATAACATAACCGACCAGACTAGCCCAATGATTGGGCGGATTGGTGGGTCCAACGGCTTAACGTGCTTTCCGAAGCACGGAGGAGTTCAAGATAGTACATTTTTGGTCACCCATCCCATGACCGACCCTTGCGAAAGATGCTTCACCTCCGCAATCGTAGGACCAGGCTAGCGCCTGGTCTTGCGACAACTACTGCGCCACCGAGCTCCACAAGTGTGGTTCTATTTCTCTTTAGCATTGCATTGTGATACATACAAGATTACAAAGCATGTCAATAACCGACCCAAATAGACGATATTAATTTAAGTTTCTCTACTCAATGGTAATCACGCCGACAAGACAAAGGCGAGACGTGTGCAGGAATTCTATTGCAAGACGCTCCCGACCTAAGTAAATTGTTTAGGTTAGGTATTGTATATGTATATTTATACCTAGCATGTGTTCATATTATGTGCTCATATTTTATCTTGTAATATGTGGTGTATATGTTGCAGTCAAAACTTATAACCAGTGAAAACCACTTGGGTCCGTAGTGTCGCTACTCACCAACAGCTTGCCACAAGCTGCCCTGTGGGCTTATTGTTATTATTATGTATCTTGTTATATGTATGGTAGCCCCTAGAACATTTAAATCACCAAAAAGGTTCGAGGTTTACCACATTGTTTAGCTATTGTCGTGTTCTACAGCTTGGTTTGATTGCCACAGATAAAAGTAAGACTATAAAAAGTATCCATACACAGATTTAAGACCTGATGAAAATGGTTGGATTTTATCTGGTCTTAAATCTGTGTATGATCACTTTCCATAGTCTTACTATTATCAGTGGCAATCAAACAAAGCTGTAGAACACGACAATAGCTAAACCATGGTAAATAGGTAAATAGGTAAACCTTGAAAAATAAAAAAAATATCATTTTTGGAGATATACAAATATAGGTTACGGCGGGTTACGATCTGTAAATCTTGGGTTAAAGTATCTATAATTTCGTAATAAATAACTATAACACAACGGAAAACGGTAACTTTTTTGGTGATTCAAATGTTCTAAGGCTACTGTACATACTATAATATGTGCGTATAGTGTGTACGTATTTGTAAAAAATAGAATACAAACGAAACTCTCTCGAAATATCTCATTAATTTGTCAGTAACTTTTATATCGCCAAACAGAAGTTCGTAATAAGCATAATATGTATTTTGATTGAAACTATGGCATTAGCACTATATTTATTAAATTATTAGAATAGAAAAAAAATAAGCGGCTTTCTTATCACTTATGTAGGTATAATTTTCCACCACACCGAATCTCAAAATATTTTTATTAACAAAGTTTCTATAGACTCAGTAACTTAGCTCTAAAATGATTCGTTTATGATCCAAAGTTTTAATGAAACCGGCATTTACCCTAATCAATAAGTCGTTGATACCAACAAGTAAGCAGTAAATGGTCTATTAGGAAGTTAGAATTGTTCGTTTAATTGGATTTACTGAGTTTCGCGAAAGGAAACTTGGAAAATATTGAAATACATTAACAATCACTTTGAACCTACTTCATGCGCGACTCCCTAAATTCAATAACGTACGTATGTCTTTCGAAAGTAAAATAAATATGATTAAAAAAAGGTAAGTGTTCGCGATTATTGTCAACGACACCACTGGGTGACACCACTGGAGTGTCGTTTACAATTTTTTTTGGTAACCACCCCACTGCTGGCTAGTGATGAGTAACATTATCATGTCGTGATCTTACGAATGAGGAATAAATTGATATCAATAAATGCAAGTTTAGTACTAGAACTTCACTACCGTGGTGGTGTGGTTACCAAAAAAATATTGTAAATGACACCTCAGTGGTGTCGTTCAGTGGTGTCGCTAACAATACACGAGTATTCGAATGTATAAACGACAAGCAATATTATATATGTCGGAGCACGAGCGCCGTGTTGTCCAAGATTATTGGAACTCCTAGTGCCATCTATGGAGTTGATTCGTAACTATCAAGTCGGAAACGTCAAGTGGCTTACTTGGGTAAGGTCGACACAGCGAGTGTATAATCTGTGCAGCAAGCGATGACTTTGTCTATGAAATAGTTTGACAGTTGTCAGTTTGACGTGTGACAGTTGACAGGTTTGATGTTTGTCAGTTTGACAGTTGACAGTCTTGACGTTTCCTGAGGCGGGAAAATGTGAAGAGTGTTTTCGGTGGGTAGTCTGTGAAACATTCTGTTACCGGCAGCCGTAGTGAACGGTCGTTGATTTGAATTCGCCTCGCTGTGTCGAACTTGCCGCGTTTAACGACTTGAATCCGTGTGAATCTGTTTGATCATCCGTTATTTTGTGCTAACTTGATGTTGATTGTAAGAATAGAGGTTGTGCATTGTAAAGAAAGACTATTATTTCATGCTCGGCGATGAATAATCTTCTCCTGACGACACCCCGCTCCCCCCTTGACTCCGTTATATAAAATAACCATGTTAGTCCTACTTGTTTAATATCATACAGCAAATAATGTTATAATCCCTTGATCTTTTGTACTGAATCTCACTTGTCTTTTATATTATCGTAAATAAATCAACTTCCTTACAAAAATCAATTTACCCTGTGACGGGGCAGCCGTTTGGATAAAAGAAAAGGCTACGCGTCAACAAAAAAATTGTATATTGATAAAAATAATTATTACGAGAGATAGGGTCGCGGGGAGAAGCCCCTTAATTTGTGCTCCGCGGATCGGCACTTCCCTGTGTGTCTGCCAGGTTCGTCGCGCAGGTGGTCGGCGACGGATGGAGGTGGGCCACAAGTTGGTGTTCGGGCGCGTAGTGCGTGCGTTGTCCAGGTGTGAAACGTCCCGGGAAGAAATGTCCCAGCGTCAAAATCCGTGCGAAAAAAAACGCCCCAGCGTCAAACGTCCCAGCGTCAAACGTCCCAGCGTCAAACGTCCCAGCGTCAAACGTCCCAGCGTCAAACCCTGGAATTCACCAACATTGGGCGTATTAGAATACGTCCACCACATCGAGCTATCCGATCAACCGCAGCAGAAGGCTATCAGGGATGACCGATAATAGCGGTGTAGTGGCTTGAATAAAATTAATGCAGATAGGAATTTACATAAAAAGAATACTAAATTGTTATTATAATTAAGGAAATTACTTTTACTGTTTAATTCAAGTAAAACAAACTAAATTTCGAAACTTTAACAATTTTATTTTTATATGAGGGTAGAATTTTTTACAAGCCGTAACGGCTAACTAAAATTATAGTTAATGCTTTAAAAGAACAATGATTTACATTTATGTTACTAGGAGCGTCGTAATCAATCATTAAACTACAATAATAATTTAAAGCATAGAAATAAAATCAAATACCTAGGTCACTACGACGTTGCAAGCTAACACAATAAAATTGATTCAACACTTACCCAATCGGGGTCGAAAACACTTTTTAAAAGCGGTATAAACGATACCGAACTGAATTTTAATAATCAAGGTGTAATTTGGATAAATACTATTAATGTCTAAAGAAATGTTAGAAACGTATTCCCTCCAAGCCACTTTGGAATGATCTGGCCACGAACGTTATTCAAATGTCGCTCCGAGCTCAACGTCGACCGGTTTCGAATACAAAAGAAACAACTTAAAGTACAAGTGGTCACACATCGCGGAGGACAAATTATATTCAATTTATTTTATTTGTTATGTTTTTGTTTAGTGTTATCAATTTTTATAGTGACGTAATTGTGTTAGTAATTAATATTTAAGTAGGTTTGTAGTTTTAAAAGTATAGTTTAATCTAATATTTAAGAATATTTTTATTATTAATTAGGTTAAGGTTGTAAATAGTTTTATTAATGTTTTTCTTTAGTTATTTAATAAATAATATAGTTTTAAATTGCATATTATTTATTTTAAAATGTAGTTTATTAAAAAAAATATGCATCATTTTATAAATATGTACGTGCAACGTTACATTACCCCCTCGCGTCACCAAGGATTTTATTCTATAAAAATAAAATCCGCACTTAAGTCTATGTTTGTATTTCCACACTCAAAAAAAACCTTTTCACCCCGTTCGTACATACATCACGCATTCATCAAAGCAGCAATAAATATAATTTAAATTCATTGTCGCGATCAAACATATAAAAGGTGTCTGCTACTAAAAAAAACAGATAACCTATACAAACTATAATTATGCTAATACGATGTCTTTGACGCAAGAAAATAAAGTTATCGGTAAGCACCACATTACCTTACATAAACTAGTCTGTTGATTACTCACTTAAACCCTAGTAACAAATTGAGAAAAAAAATACAATACAATGAAATAATATAAGATTATTAATCTATTTATTAAAACGAACTAATTTTAGATCGTGGATGTGCCATGTACCTAAATTTTTGCCTGACATATCCTCTAATATATATACGAGAGGCGATTTCTTAGCTACTACACGGCATTTAATAAATTTTGGCGCTAACTTTTTACTAAACCTCCTATCTTTATCGCTTAGAACATAAGCGCGCTTCATGACGATGTCACCAATATTAAATTCGGCTTGCTTACGACGCAAATTATAGTGAGCCGTATTTTTCGCATGAGCGTGGTGCAGCTTTGCTTGAACTTCGGCAAATATATCCGCAAGACAACCCAGGTTCTCAGCATAGATGTTTCGTGGCAGGAATAAAACTTCATCGCCTAAATCCGTATCAAGGTAGTGAGTACCACATGTAACAAGCTCTCTACCATACACTAAGAACGATGGAGTAAATCCAGTTGCCTCGTTTACAGAGTTGTTAATCGCAAATTGTACCTTTGGAATGAATGTGTCCCAAGTTCTATGGTCGTTGTCAACGTAAGTTGATAGACAAGTGATAATAGTTCTATTATAACGTTCAACCGTGTTGATTTGCGGCGTATATTTAGGTGTAAAATAGATATTAGGAATATTATACTTTTTAAAAAACGTTTCAGTATCGCGACTAATAAATTGAGACCCATTATCAAGAAAAATGGTTTGAGGAATGCCATGAACCATAAAGACCGACTCTTCCAAAATTCTGATAATGACCTCTGATGTAGCTCGTTTAATCGGATATATTAAACAAAATTTGGAAAAACAACATGTGACTACAAATATATAATTATTCTGTTTGCGGCTTACGGGCAGAGGGCCCATGAGATCAATGGAGATCATTTGATATGGCCGCGAGCATTGTTTAGGACGGCCCATTATTCCGAGTGTCTGGTGGTTTTGTGCCTTATACTCCAGACACTTGTCACATGAACGAACAAACTTAACCACGTCCTTATGCATGCCTGGCCAGAAGTAACGTAATGTAAGACGATTATAGGTTTTGAAAATGCCCAAGTGACCTGCTGTAGGCTCACAATGGTTCTCTCTAAGTATTTGTTCACGAGATTCTAACGGAACTACTATTTTCCACGAAAATTCATCATTAGTTACGTATTTACTCTTACAAAGTCTATATAATATATTATCCTTAATTAAAAAATTTGGAAAATTTTGAGGCATATTAACGCATCCGTTATAAATTGTTTTGTACCATTCATCTTTAGTGTCCGATGAATCGGAAGAAGAAATGGCACTAACTGGAGCTGGAACCCTAGAAAGAGCATCGGGAATAACGTTGTCAACACCGCGACGATGTTTAATTTCACAATTAAATGCCGACAATCGGACTCCCCAACGAGCCAGTCTACCGGTAGGGTTATTCAGAGTAAGGAACCAATTTAAAGCGCTGTGATCGGTATAGACAGTGAACTTTTTTCCATTCTCTAAATAACACCTCCAGTGCTCAAGTGCTGTTATCACGGCTAAGGTTTCACGTTCCGTGATTCCATAATTGCGTTCAGAATTGGTCAAGGAACGACTCATGTAGGCGACTGGGTGTTCTTTATCTCCTATAGTCTGCGTAAGCATCGCACCTACACCGTAACTGCTTGCATCGGTGTGCACCTCAAACGGTTGGTTGTAGTCCGGACAGGCGAGAACTGGCGCAGAAACTAAACATTCCTTAAGTTTTTGAAAAGAATCTTCAGCCTCTGGTGTCCATTTAAATGGAGGAGCATTCTTTTTATTGGAAGTTAATCGATTTAATGGGCCTGCTATTATGCTGAAGTTGGGTACAAAACGACGGTACCAAGTAGCTGTCCCAAGAAAGCGTTTGAGGCTCTTTCGACAAGTAGGTGTCGGATAACTTAAAATTGCCTGCACTTTCTCAGGATCGGTCCGTAATCCACAACCGTCAACAACATAGCCCAAATATTTAAGTTGGCTACGAAAAAACTTACTTTTCTCTAAATTAACAGTGAGATTAGCATGTTTCAATTTTTCAAGGACGCGAATCAAAAGTGACACATGTGATTGAAAGTCTGGCGAAATGATAATAATGTCATCGATATAAGCAAAAACGTTGGGACCGAACTCACCAAACAACAAATCGACTAAACGCTGCTGAGTGGCCGGTGCGTTGGTTAAGCCAAATGCAGTCCTCTTAAATCTAAGTGAACCCCTGCCAGGAACGTAAAATGCGGTTTTGTCCCGGTCTTCAGGAGCGATTTCAATTTGCCAGAACGATTTCGAGAGATCTATGCTGCTGAGGTACCGAGCATCCCTTAAGTTGTCGAGGATTTCGGATATATAAGGCAAGTTATAAGCGTCACGTTTAGTTACTGAATTCAACTTGCGGCTATCAAGGCAAAAACGTGGTTCACCATTCTTTTTGGTAACTAATAATACTGGCGAAGACCATGCACTTTCGCAAGGTTCGATGACGTCAAGAGACAACATTTCATCGACCTGCTCAACCAGTACACGTTGTTTCTCTGGTGACATACGATAATACCTCTGTCGAATTGGCAGAGCATCACCAGTATCAATGCGGTGTGTTATAATACTGGTTTTACCTAAACCCTTGCGCTCAAAAGATATTTCTTTGTATTGTTCAATGACGTTGTCTGCAATCGACTTTTCAGAGGGAGCTAATTGCTCATAACCCTGAATAAATTTATTAGAATTTGTATCCACATCAGAAATATTGCCGTACGAAATACTACCAAGATATTTAGGACAAATATTAAATTTTCTCCAAAAGTCAACGCCCAAAATAAGATTATTTTCAACAGCCGGCACTACAAAAGCTTTAATAATATGAAATTGATTTTCAAAATGTATAGGAATATCTATATATCCAATAGTAGATAAAGACTGGCCTCCTGCTGCTGTTACATTAATAAAATTACTTTCGATCAATGTATAACCATGACTTTCTAAAATCTTGTGATAATTATTGCCTAGTATAGTTACTGCGGAGCCCGAGTCTAAAAGACCAGAAACAGAGACTTCGTTAATGTTAATTGAGACATAAGGTCTCGAATCATTTAAAGGTTTATCCCGTTGAATTGCGGCCGTTCTGTAACTTCGAAAGAACAATTTAAGTGTTTGAAGCCAATTTTCCCAATAGTAGGGCGGTAAAACAAGGTTTGAGGTTAGTTTTCGCACAAGTCATCACAGAAATACGAAAATTTGGTATCGATGCATTCAGTACGATGCCCTGATCACAAATATATAAGATGACAAGCGCGAAAATGGTGGGGGTAGAAACTGTGACGTCATAAAGTTTTCAGTACCAAGAAATAATAAAAACATATCATGTGGTATACCAAATGAAAGGGCTTTGTGAGTAGATTACGAATATATAACACACTATAACATTTTCACTACTTGGTCTAACAAATTATGAGAAAACGTCGAAAGATTTCACGATTCCGGGTTGCCGTTGAACAGCTCTGGACTGAAAACGACTGAATGGATTTCTGCAAAATACTTATCAAATTACTCTAAACATCCTCTATTCTGGTGTCCAAAGGTAATTGACCAAAGATATTTAAAAATAAGAAAGTTACATCAATTTTACTAACAGCATAATTTTCTAAGATTTCCGTTTCTTATAATAGTCCAGTAGCTTCGGTAGTAAAATCGGTTTTGCTATCATTTTTTTATTTTTCTTATGTTTTTCCGGGGTCATAGGATAGCTTTGCTCTTGTAATAGGTATATGTTATCTTAATCTATATATATAAAATTCAAAGTCCTGACTGACTGATTGACTGATATATCAACGCACAGCCCAAACCGCTGACTTGGACACTTAAATTTTGCACATAAATACCTTATACAGTAAAGGCATCTACTAAGTAAGGATTTTGGAAATTCCATCCCAAAAGGGGGGTAAAATAAGGGATGAAAGTTTGTATGAAAGTCCGTCAGTTTCGAAGTTAGGATCTTCAAATTTTGTATTTAGGCTGACAATTGAAAATTAATATTTATGTGTGCCTGCGTTTTTGACGATTGCATCCCCGAAGCGGTGAAAAGGTGGATGAAATTGTATCTGAAAAGTCCTTCATTTTCAAAGTAAAACTCACTAAATTTATTATTTAGGCTTAGGGTTGAAAAGTAAAAATAAATATGCGAACACAGATTTCATATTTTATTGAAAATCAAAGGGGTTAAAGGTTATAAAAATAAATATGAGATGAATAAACCTAAAAATCGATGGATGTCGTCATTGAGATTTAATGGGATGACGATTGCAAAGATGACATTTATTTTGAAGTTCAACACGGTGGACATGATTCAACTTGTTAAGGGTTGAAATTTCATATGGAAAAGTAATGTTTGTAAAATAGACATTTCGACTTGAAACTTCGTAGGAGTATATACTTCTAAAATGGGACGGGGACGGGAAGGGGATAGGGGACGGGGAGGGGGACGGAGACGGAGGAGGGGGACGGATTGGGGACAGGAACGGGGACTTGGACATATCTATTCTGTAATATGGACGGGGGCGGCGATAGAAATGGGATACTAATATCTCTGGACCCTATTCTGAATATTATAAACTAGCTTCCAGCCGCAACTTTGTCCACGTGGATATTCGAGAAAATCCTTAGGGAACCTTTAACTAGAATAAATAGTATTATATACATATTTCATCAAAATCCGATCAGCCGTTTTTACGTGTTTAGGTGGGTCCTAATTAATATTTGTACTAAAAAACCTGTTTTTCAGCATACAGCGCTTCTTACCTCAGAGAGCTCGGAGTAGGAAGGAAACATTATTCATAGGGCCAAAAAACGGCAAAAAAATACATTTGTTGTATGGGAGCCCCCTGAAATATTAATTTTATTCTGTTTTTAGTATTTGTTATTATAGCGGCAACAAAAATACATCATCTGTGAGAATTTTAACTGTCTACCTGTTGTCATTATTAATATAGAGCAAAAAACGACAAAAAAATCACGTTTGTTGTATGGGAGCCCCCCTTTAATATCTATTTTATTTTGTTTTTAGTATTTGTTGTTATAGCGGCAACAGAAATACATCATCTGTGAAAATTTCAACTTTCTAGCTATCACGGTTCATGAGATACAGCCTGGTGACAGACAGACAGACAGACGGACAGCGGAGTCTTAGTGATAGAGTCCCGTTTTTACCCTTTGGGTACGGAACCCTAAAAACATCTACTTCAGCCCATAGGTCAACGATACCTGAAAATGCGGGGCAAATTATAATGTCGTTTTATATATAACGGGTGTAACAAGACCTTCAACGAAGCCGAAGTCCACGTATTCCGCCCATCATCAGGATCATTTTTGTCTTTTAGACTATACCTGGGAAACCAATAGCTAAGAAGTTGTTGAAGGTCAAGGTCAAAAATTTATTTTTCAAAATTTTTATGTAATCTTATTTTATTCGTTATTGCCTACTTTTTGTTTAATGAAACATTATCAAAATTTTATGTATTTCGTAACAAACAATGGCTTCAAAACGACGTCACTAGATGTATCTCATAAGCATGCACATAAACGCTGTCTTTCAACTTGGCTGCACGCAGTTGTGTAGCATATACTCGCAAGCGCAGTCTGTTGTACGCGTTACATTGCGTGATAAAGTATGCAATACTTTTTAACACCAAAAATGAAAATCGTTTCCCAGCAATAATTTTGAACAGAAATGGTCATGATGATGGGCAGAATACGTAGACCTCGGCTTCGTTGAAGGTCTTGTTACACCCGGTATATAGGTACTTAATTCTCACATAATTACTACAAAAGAAAAGAACCTAGGTACTATGGGCAACAACGTCGCTTAACCAGTTTGCAACAAAATTCGTGTGCGCGCGTATCGCCCCTGCACGAACTAAACGTATGTGACAGCTTGCGCAGCGTGCAAGCGATTTTAACCTTAGCAGTGGTTAAGCGACGCTGTTGCCCATGGTACATCTGTTTGTTTTACATCGCGTTAGGATCTCAGGTACACTCCACATCTGTTATAAACTATATCTTCGTCTAGTGAGAAAGTTTGCAGTTTATAATATTTTAATTTTTGCAGTCTCACATATCCGTAAAATCTGGATATAAGTACAAAAAAATTATAAATTCTGTAAGAATAAAAACATCTTAATTTGGACTTCCAATTACGGCACTTGCAATGTAGAATAGTCTTTTATATCAATTTTGGGTCAATGGGTCTTTTCGGTAATTAAATACCTATTTTCCCATACATTTTGTTCTGAACGTCTACTGTCTTAGGAACAAGCGTACGCAGCGACATCTACAATTAGCTTTGCGTTGCAACCCCATTGTCCTACCTATTTAAAATGTATTGTAAGCTTTTTGACTCGACGCCTTAATGCGGGTAGCTTTAGTATGTCATGTTCTCTTTAATCATTTCTGCGGTGGTGTCGTTAGGGGCGGGTCGTTACGTTCCCTCAAATATGGTTGAGCGAAGCGATGGCTGGTCCATGCGTCATGCTCGTGAACGGGTGCTGCCAGTGGGAATGGGTCTACTTTTGAGTACCTATCTTAACGCGTATTGAATTGTAAGAATTGCGTTTTTTTTATGTCTTGCAACAAGTGTTTTTTGGTTCGAGAAGCAGACAGAGTGATTTCTCAACTAGTTGAAAGTTAGGTTACTCTCACATTTACCTATCTGAATGTAGTAGATATTTAATTTTAACCTACCTACCCATTGTGTGCAAACTTTTGTTAATTATTGTGATGGAAAATGACCTCACTTTAAAATTAAATGTTAAGTTTAATGAAAGTTAAATTTAATGTAATTTAAAACTATGGGTGTAATTGAGCCTGAAATAAATGCATTTTATTTATTTATTTAAGCGTGGAGCTCATTTTTCAATGTTGACGACTCTGTATGAAATATACAGGGAGAAAAAAGCAGCCCTTGCCGAGTTTCTTGCCGATTCTTCTCGTTACAAGGTCTCCCGCTTAGGGTTTGCGAACCGATGGCATAGCTTCTGTGACATTCACAAGTGCTTGTAACAGCCTAGACTGAATAAATTATTTTTGAATTTTGAATTTTTTTAATTCATTTCCGATTAAAATCTAGAAACAACCGGTGAACAAATAAGTAAATGAAGATCTCATTAAGACCTTTCATTTCATCAAACCATCAGTCTAGGATGAATACTTTCCGAGATATTGCTGATTTAAATTTGACAGCTGTCATTTATAATAAAGATCTCAGTAAGAACTTTCATTGCTTCAAAGACACCATCAGTCTAGGGTGAGTACTTTCCGAGATATTGCTGTTTTAAATTTGACAGCGGTCATTTATAATGAAGATCTCAGTAAGAACTTTCATTGCTTCAAAGACCCCATCATTCTAGGATGTGTATTTTTCGAGATAGTGGGTGCATTCTGCCAGATTAATCTCTGAGTCATCGATCGCGGTTCGCCATAGAGTAAATTTTAACCATGGAAAGTAATTTGTATGGATTGTTCAATATTTTACTTTCCATAGTTGAAATATACTCTACGGCGATCGATAACTCAGAGATTTGTCTGGCAGAATGCACCCATTGCAATTTCAAGTTTGACAGCTGTTGTCTGAAATGAAGATAATAAGGCCTTTCATTTCTTTAAAGACACCATCAGTCTAGGATGAGTACTTTCTGAGATATTGTTGTTTTAAGTTTAACAGCTGTCATATGAAATGAAGATCTCACCAAGATCTTTCTTTTCTTCAAAGATACCATCAGTCTAGGATAAGTACTTTCCGAGATATTGCAGTTTTAAGTTTGACAGCTGTCATCTGAAGGGAATCTTACTAAAACCTTTCTTTCCTCTAGGCACTATCAGTCTAGGATGAGCACTTTCCGAGATATTACTGCTTTAGGTTTGACAGCTGTCATCTGAAATGAAGATCTCACCAAGACCTTCCTTTTCTTCAAAGACACCATCCGTCTAGGATGAGCACTTTCAGAGATATTGCCGTTTTAAATTTGACAGCAGTCATCTGAAATGAAGATCCTACTAAGACGTTTAATTTCTTCAAAGACACCAGCAGTCTAGTATAAGTACTTTCCGAGATATTGCCGTTTTAAATTTGACAGCTGTCATCTGGAATGAAGATCTCAACATGAATTGTATTTCTTCAAAGTCGTCATCTATGAATCTCGGATACTTACACCCGTATTAAAGAACAACACCCAAACCCGTGATCATGCAGTATGCCGCGGGATGCCGCAGAACCCTTTAGTATGTTACGACGTGCTATGTCGCGTCGTGCCAGGCCATGCTGTTGTGGCCGCAGGATACCACACGATGATTCGGTACGCCCTAAGCGTGCCGTGCCACCCCATGCTGCGCCATGCCGTCAGTGAACGCAGGCCATGATTATATTGTTACCTAGGTTACGCCGTCGATTACATAGACGACAGTGATGCCGGCGCCGTGTGACACTGTAGTAGAGCTCTCTATGATATGAAGAATGTACTGTGACAAAGGTCAACCCTGCTGGTTTTTGTGGATCTCTGAATGCGAAAATAGGTTGATCTCCTTATGACAAGAAAAATATACTGTGACAAAGTTCAACCTCGCTGGTTTCAATGGATCTCTGAAGCATACTAATTTTGTACTGTACTAAAGGTCTTTGTTGCTGGTTTACTACTTGTTGGTCACTTTCGATTTTTTTTTATTTAATATTGTATTCCGAGATATACACTGCCACTATTTAAAGTTTCGTTTCGTCAAAATCCGTTCAGTATTTTTGCGTGATGAGAATTCAGTCAGACAGACAGACAAGACATTTTTTAACGGTTCTAACATGTTCAGTTAACGTACCGATTTTAAATCGCTCTGGTTGTTTTTTTTTCGAATATATTCAATTTACAGACTTTTTTGCGTTTACGATTTTATTGAAGGTATAGATTATATTACTATCAAAATGTTGTACCTAGTAAGTATAATAAATTATTGCAAATGTAGTCTCCTTTGCTTTCCTGACATTTATTTGAATTTTTAGGACATTTGTTTTTCAATGTTCCGATTTTATTCAAAATAAACTTCCATACAGTTTTCGAGGTCGCAATTTTAATCTATTATTAAAAACTCATCTGATGCACAAAAATTCAAAACTCCTCGTATTATTTCCAAATAGAGTGAATTTTACCGACTTGACTACTGGACTATTATAGGAATCAGAACTTAGAAATAACAGAAAATTATGCTGTTAGTAAAATTGATGTAACTTTCTTATTTTTAAATATCTTTGGTCAATTACCTTTGGACACCAGAATAGAGGATGTTTAGAGTAATTTGATAAGTATTTTGCAGAAATCCATTCAGTCGTTTTCAGTCCAGAGCTGTTCAACGGCAACCCGGAATCGTGAAATCTTTCGACGTTTTCTCATAATTTGTTAGACCAAGTAGTGAAAATGTTATAGTGTGTTATATATTCGTAATCTACTCACAAAGCCCTTTCATTTGGTATACCACATGATATGTTTTTATTATTTCTTGGTACTGAAAACTTTATGACGTCACAGTTTCTACCCCCACCATTTTCGCGCTTGTCATCTTATATATTTGTGATCAGGGCATCGTACTGAATGCATCGATACCAAATTTTCGTATTTCCGTGATGACTTGTGCGAAAAGTGTTTTCTAAGCGTCTTTTCTCAGATTACCGCCGCTCTACAATCTAATTTATCAAAATTATTATTTACTGAAGGCTCACAATTCAACGCACCAATCAGTTTTTTGAACTAGACGGCTTGTTTCTATTGCAGTCAGGACATTGAGGTGTCTTGACATCTTTACGACCACATTTGAAACAGACTATTGCCTTTTTGTCAGCCGTACACTGTCTTAAATTGTGAGTATTTACCTGACAACGAGGGCAGTAACGAGTTTTAGGAGCTTCAATTGAATGTACATAATTATAATTAGTATTAGGCTTATTAGTGTTATTAAAATATTTATTAGTGTTAGTATTATAGTTTGAAAATTTTTGTTGTTTAAAATATTGGTTATTATTATTTGAATTGTGTGTTTTATTTTGAAATTTGTTTTTATTATTATTTCTGTATGAAAATTCAGGTGCTAAGGTTTCATGTGTCGGAGCTGGAGGTTCACGAAAGTCAGCAAGACGTGCTTGAATGTTTTCATAATTGCGACAGAGAGTTCTTAAACAATCAATAGTTTTTATTTCAGTTACCGAAGCTAAAGTACTTGCGTAACATGGCCGAATATTATGGAGAATAATTTCAAGTTGCTCATCTTCTGATAATTTCTTTGTTAAGCGAGAAAATAGACCAGACATGACGGACAAATAAATTGTAATGTTCTCCGATTCTCCTTGGGTTCTAGAACGGATTTCAGTAAGCAATCGATAATCAAAATCTGATTGGTCAAAATCTTTTTTTAATAAAGTTACTAAATCACTCCAGCCCGAAACCTGACTCTTAACACTTCTAAACCAGTGTAAAGCGTCACCGGTGAAAATCTCTGTGGCATACGACAAAACTTTTTGTTCAGTGATGTTCCTAGCTTCAATATATTCAGAGACACGTTCGATGAAAGCTCTGACACAACTTTTGCCATCGTATTTTAGCTTAGCAACATCATGAAAACTGCCACGATCGCACGTCACAGAGACGTTCACAGGGAACGATGAAGTTGGTGGCTCCTCAAAGCCAGTGGAAGACAAGGGATCAGTTCCTTTGTCTTTCACAGACTTAAATGAGTTAGACAAAGATTTAAATTGTGTGACACTTGCATCATAAATTGCTTTCGTTTTGTCGTCGCAAATGATACGGTTTATACGGTGATATAGATGATTCAATAAGTTTTGAGCTCGTAGCAAGACATTCTGGCTCAAATCAGATTCTAAGTAACTTTTTATTTTAAGCAAAACTTCGTTAACACCCTTTAAATCCTCAGCAGGTTCCAAAGGACTATCTAAAATATCCTCCGAAGGAAAAATTGGACCTAATTTCGCTATTTGTTTACGTAAGTCCTGTACAGTTGAAGCAGGAGTAGTACCTCTAATGAGAACTTCATATTCTAATTCCAACTTTTGAAGTGATAAAAATTTTACTGGATAAGCCATAATGAAAAAAAAAATTGGGTAAATGTTGAACGGAAAGCAAAATAAAAAAACAACTAACTAAGAATCTACTAAAACTAACTATGATTCCTTCTGTTACAACAGCTAAGTAACGTTTTGGTTGTAAAATAAAAAATCACACAAAACACTCAAAAAAATGGCAAAACAAAAAACACACACACAAAACTAAAAATAAAAAGCTTAAATGCGAACTAGTGTGTACATACGATTCAATTCAAATTTAAAAATACGTTAACAAAAAAAATTTGACTACCTTCACACAAAAAAATATATATTGGTAATATTGACAAAAGAGTAAAAAAACTAGCATACAATAGCACAATTAATACCAATATGTACACACAAGTTGCTGGCAACCAAAAAAAACGTTTCACAAAAATAAAAAATAAAAAGCACACATACACACAACTACTAAGCGTAAGCACAAATTAAGTAAAGACCACGTTTGAAGGCGCCAGTGTGACGGGGCAGCCGTTTGGATAAAAGAAAAGGCTACGCGTCAACAAAAAAATTGTATATTGATAAAAATAATTATTACGAGAGATAGGGTCGCGGGGAGAAGCCCCTTAATTTGTGCTCCGCGGATCGGCACTTCCCTGTGTGTCTGCCAGGTTCGTCGCGCAGGTGGTCGGCGACGGATGGAGGTGGGCCACAAGTTGGTGTTCGGGCGCGTAGTGCGTGCGTTGTCCAGGTGTGAAACGTCCCGGGAAGAAATGTCCCAGCGTCAAAATCCGTGCGAAAAAAAACGCCCCAGCGTCAAACGTCCCAGCGTCAAACGTCCCAGCGTCAAACGTCCCAGCGTCAAACGTCCCAGCGTCAAACGTCCCAGCGTCAAACCCTGGAATTCACCAACATTGGGCGTATTAGAATACGTCCACCACATCGAGCTATCCGATCAACCGCAGCAGAAGGCTATCAGGGATGACCGATAATAGCGGTGTAGTGGCTTGAATAAAATTAATGCAGATAGGAATTTACATAAAAAGAATACTAAATTGTTATTATAATTAAGGAAATTACTTTTACTGTTTAATTCAAGTAAAACAAACTAAATTTCGAAACTTTAACAATTTTATTTTTATATGAGGGTAGAATTTTTTACAAGCCGTAACGGCTAACTAAAATTATAGTTAATGCTTTAAAAGAACAATGATTTACATTTATGTTACTAGGAGCGTCGTAATCAATCACCAAACTACAATAATAATTTAAAGCATAGAAATAAAATCAAATACCTAGGTCACTACGACGTTGCAAGCTAACACAATAAAATTGATTTAACACTTACCCAATCGGGGTCGAAAACACTTTTTAAAAGCGGTATAAACGATACCGAACTGAATTTTAATAATCAAGGTGTAATTTGGATAAATACGATTAATGTCTAAAGAAATGTTAGAAACGTATTCCCTCCAAGCCACTTTG
The DNA here is from genome assembly GCA_943789525.1 of Agriphila geniculea. Lineage (NCBI taxonomy): Eukaryota > Metazoa > Arthropoda > Insecta > Lepidoptera > Crambidae > Agriphila > Agriphila geniculea. The sequence continues at coordinate 18,909,607 of OX038874.1, forward strand.
GAATGATCTGGCCACGAACGTTATTCAAATGTCGCTCCGAGCTCAACGTCGACCGGTTTCGAATACAAAAGAAACAACTTAAAGTACAAGTGGTCACACATCGCGGAGGACAAATTATATTCAATTTATTTTATTTGTTATGTTTTTGTTTAGTGTTATCAATTTTTATAGTGACGTAATTGTGTTAGTAATTAATATTTAAGTAGGTTTGTAGTTTTAAAAGTATAGTTTAATCTAATATTTAAGAATATTTTTATTATTAATTAGGTTAAGGTTGTAAATAGTTTTATTAATGTTTTTCTTTAGTTATTTAATAAATAATATAGTTTTAAATTGCATATTATTTATTTTAAAATGTAGTTTATTAAAAAAAATATGCATCATTTTATAAATATGTACGTGCAACGTTACAACCCTTGCCCAAAAATCTCATGAACATCACCACAGTAAAAAGCCAATCACAAGTATAGCATGAACCAATTAAAAACAAATGAACCCAATTTGTGCGGAGCGCGACGCATGCAGAGCGCCACGCGTGCCATTTGATGGGGCCGTGAAAAATCTTATTTTCCATATATTGAGGTTGGGACCCAAATGGAGGCAATATCGCAGTGCTGATTTGTCGCTCGGCTGGATATTGGTCTGGCGTTGATTCAAATAGTCGCGATCACGACACCGAATATCGATGCTGCTTAATTCACCCTGCAAAATAGATAACATTCATTTCGGTTTCAATTTGAGACGCTTTTGTGAATGGAATTCAGTACTTTTATTTTTAGCGTGTGTGAAAATGGAGGATATAGGTACCTAAATGTTGTTGTTTGTTATTTATATTCAATTTCATACGTTTAATTATGACGATATTGAGTTTTTCAGATTTTTTCAAAATATTATTTGGTTCTGCATATTTATTGTACAGTGTTGACTGTACAATAAATATGCAGAACCAAATAATATTTTATACTTTTGCTGTTGAGCAACCGTAGCAAATGTTTGATTAAGTTTAAAAGTATAAAATCTGAAAGAAAACGTCTATACTTTTACCTTTTGCTTTCGACTGTACATGATATTTAATGTCTAATATTTCTTTAGAAATAATATTATATGTCTGTTTCTTTAATTTCGCTAATGTGTCCTTCTGAAAATATCTTAGGTTTTCATTGTGACAGTTATGGCAACTTGTTACAAATGGAACTGCTATTCAGCCTAGAGTTATAAAAGCAGTAAACATTACTTAATGTACCTTTTATTGTCATTTCTTTTCTATTCAATGTAGGTTGGTATAATTATTTTAATTTGTTCTTTAAGTACAAGTTATAAAACCAGCTACTAAATGTTTACGGACCGGACTTAGTAGATAATGAAGCCAAATTGCATTTTGAGTGACGAGAACAAAACGCTACAAAACAAAATGAATGTAATAATTTAAACCTATTATAATATAAATTTAAAGCTCTTTTTTTATTGTTATTATAATGTATACCTAGTCGTAGAGAGAGACTTCAGATGGATTTATATAAAAACCCTCAAAATGAAAAAAATATAAAACTACTTCGTAAAACTTATAACACCCTTCTTTTTGCGTCGGGGGTCTAAAATGTTATTTGAATGATATCTGTAGCCGTAGCCGTAGCCGCCGTAGCCGTAGCCACAGCCGTAGTCGTAGCCACAACCGTAGCCATAGCCGTAGCCGTAGTTATACTCGCTCGTGGTCGTAACTGTAGCCGTAGCCATAGCCATAGCCACACCCCGGACACTCCATACAAGCGCCCCATTATAAACAGATGACGTTGTTGTACACGCGCAACGCTACGAGGAGTGATTCTAGGGCAAGGCGGATAGTGTCCTTTCTGTGGGTCTTTGTAAACTCGTCACGTATGTAAACTCGTCACGATTTGAAAAGTTCCATACATTGAAAGTAAATTCGTTACTCATAAAAAATGTTCTTGAGTTTTTTTTTGTATTCTTCCGAAATTACTTGATAAATGTAGCTGCCATGTGTTCTAAAACAGGTTGTGTAGTTATATTATGACTATGACCGCGGCTACGACTACTACTATCGCTACGGCTACGAGTAATGCTATGGCTACGGCTACGACCACTGAGCAAGAAATCACTACGTTTTAGCTACGACCAAGGATATGGATATCGGCTATGGCACAGAATAGATATAAGTTTAAATCTATTCTGTGCCATAGCATTACTCGTAGCGATAGTAGTAGTCGTAGCCGCGGTCATAGTCATAACATAACTACACAACCTGTTTTAGATCACATGGCAGCTACATTTATCAAGTAATTTCGAAAGAATACAAAAAAAAACTCAGAATAGAAAAGAACGTTTTAACTATAAATATTTTCTATGATAACCATACCCATAGTCACAGGTGTAGTTTTTTGTAATCAACTGAGTATTTTCAAAGATTACCTCATTTACAACTCTTTTAAATATTAGTATGGGTTCCAAGCATAAACAAAAGTGCTTATTCCATACCAAAGTATAAAACGACATGCCACTAACTGCCAACGTTGCATAATAAGAAGATTTTTAAAATTGGCAAATTCGAGATCCTTGCTTATTTATCATTATTTTTTGCGTCATTTGCAACGGTAGATGACATTGAGGCATGTGGAAGATTAATCTGGGGGAGGGGGAAAGGGGGGTGAAGTTGCGAAGGAAAGAGGGGGTTAGATGTCCGTGTTATTTAGTTGAGCATTATATCAAGGCAAGCTCCGCTGAAATTAAATCTGCGCCCATATAACTCGCTCATAGCGATCGCCGCTCATTAGTTAAAGCCTGAAAATTGCTTTGTGTCAAATGAATTTGCAGTGTTTGAAATTAATTTTCATTTTACGGCCAATTTTATATAGAAGTGATAGATGTGATGATTATATAGAAGTGGTGATAGAAGTGATGTGTAGTTATTCAAATTCAATCCAAAATGATAATTTTTTAAGGACATTTGATAATTTCAATAAATAATAACTCAATTTAGATTTAATAATTCAATTTAGATATTTGACTATTCGATGGATATTAAAATAATTTTCCAAGAATGGAAAATAATCTTCTGAAATAAATATTCAGAACTTATTACTTCCTTTTATGATTTATTTTTTCTTACTTACTTGATTATTTTTAATATCATAATTATCAAAACAAAGAAAAGATAAATCCTAATAATCCTACTTCCTAATTATAAATGTGAAAGTTTGGATGTTTGTTACTCAATCACACAAAAACGTCTAAACGGATTTGGATGACATTTGGCACACAGTTTAAAGCCTGATATGATACTTTTATCTCGGTCAAAGGTTCCCTAGGTATATTCCGAATATCCGCGCGGACGAAGTCGCGGATCTAACTTTTTAATATTTTTAAACATTAACTCTTTGTTCTTCTAATTATTCAAGCTATTGTTTTACATCATTATCCTACTCCAAGAAAAAGATTTTAACGAAAGCTTTTCAACAACTTTTATGAACGTCCCTCACAAATCCGCCCTAAACTGGATTAGGGTCAAATTGATATAAACTAACTTGGCTGAACGGAAAAATTGCCAGATTTCATAAAACCCCTGAAAGTTCTCAATGTTTCGACGAAATTGATTGACGGGTTTTTAATAAAGTTTGTTATGAAAGATTTAGTTGGGTCTATTTATTGGGGTAGCAAACTTTGGGAACTTTCTTATTTATTATTTGTTATTTTTAGTAGTCGCTGTCTTTAGATATAAAAGACTAGTGGCTGACCGCGACTTGGCTTCGTGACGTGAAATTGTTACAATCAAACAAACAAAACTTTGTGTTTTGTGTTTGCTTTATAAAATTACTAGCAGCCACCCGCGGTTTCACCCGCGTGGTTCCCGTTCCCGTGGAAATATCGGGATAAAAAGTATTCTATATTTTAATCTAGGCTATCTACTATCTGTGTGCCAAATTTCAACCAAATCAGTTTAGTAGTTTTTGCGTGATTGAGGAACAAATATCCAAACCCACAAACTTTCACATTTATAATATTATAGTAGGATAAAAATATATAATACATATAAAAAAATGTTAACATTAACACTTAATGAATACTAACATATTATCTTAAAATAATAAAACAAATAATAATAGGTGTTAGACCAATAGAAAATCATATCACAAAAAATAGCGACAAAGCTAACGGGTAGCTGTTTCAATTGTTTTTTTTTTTTTCATTTTTATGTTTCTTAATTTGCTTGTTAACTTTTAAATAAAACCATCATATAAGCAGGTAACATATTTACGATCAAATTTTTTATTCCCAAGAATCTGTGACACATCCTTACTAATATCCTTATCCTTACTAATATTATAAAAGCGAAAGTCCGTTTGTTTGTTTGTTTGTTTGTTACGCCTTCACGTCTTAACTGCTGAACCGATCATCATGAAATTTTACATACACGTTGCTAGGGGTACAGAGAAGGACATGGGGTACCTTTCATCCCGAAAAATAGGATAGTTCCCGAGGGATAGCAAAAAAACTTTCCACGCAGACGAAGTCGCGGGCGGCCGCTAGTATTCATTAAATATGAAAAAAATAAGCTCAACTTCCAATAAACACGATCGCACTAAACTTTTTCATAATCGTGTAGATATCTGACTGAGTAGTTTAGTTACCCTATTTAGGATTACGTTATGCCGGTACCTTATATATTTTTGAAAACAATACAGAGCTTTCTTAATTCTTCAATGCCCGCGCGGTTGCATGCGGCCGGACAACAATAGAAAACTATTGTGTCTCATTTTCCGGGCCTTGAGATATTAAATATTTAAGATTTATTATTTATCATACTCGATACAATATAATAATAATAAAAATAATAAATAACTTAGCAATTACACTAGTGGCTCCGTGAGCTGTACTTAGACCTCGCGATGAAATAAAATAAAATGTCGCCATGAAGTTTTCAAAACACACAGTAGGTACGTGAGTATTCGCAGCTAGATGGTGCTTCTAATTTTGATAATTTTTCAAAATCGCTAAATATTTTTTTATAAATTTGGAAAAATTGGCTTGACTAAACAGTTATATATAATTATCGAACCTACTCACAAATTTCACCAGAATCGGTTGAGAAATGCGACCTGTAGAGGAGAACAGCCGGAAAGCTGGACTGAAATATGTTTTTTTACATATCTCCGTCATTTTAATAAATTTCGAAAAATTGCTTCGACAAAAAAAATCTATATATTTATCAAATCTGCTCACAAAATTTCACCGAGATCGGTTGAGAAATGCGACCTGTAGAGAAGAACAGACAGCGGCGGAAATCCGGACTAAAATATGATTTTTTTACATTATCTCCGCCATTTAAAAAAAAAAAATTAAAAACTGGCTTAACGAAAAAATCTATACAATTTTCAAACCTGCTTACAAAATTTCACGAGAATCGGTTGAGAAATGCGACCTGTAGAGGAAAACAGACAGCACTGGAAAGCCGAACTGATATGTATTTTTAACATTTAAAAAATTAAAAAAAACTGGCGTGGCAAAATATTCTATATTATTTTCAAACCTGCTCACAAAATTTCACGAGAATCGGTTCAGAAATGCGACCTGTAGAGGAGAACATACAGAACAATAATATAGTTATATACCTAAGGTATATTATCTTTATGGGTGCTACCCAACCCAACGCAACGCGCTGTGCAGAAAAGCAAACGCATTCGTATTGACCCCTATGTAAGACTAATTAAACCAACTCATCTTAATGCTTATTCTTACTTACCTTTATATTTGTACATTCATGTCTCTATTTAGTAATTCATTCTCGTTACTAGAAACCCTCTTAAGTTTACGAGACGCGTGCGATATGAGCCGAGAAGCTGAGTGTTATAATGGCATTGTTTTATTTAGTGCTTGCCTCAAGGTGATGAGATCATATTTGGCCCGGCTGCTTCGCAAAGATACCACTTAGCCGCACTTAACAGGGGATGCTAGAATAATATTTTCTCGTCGCATGTGTGAGATCTCTCGTAATGCGGGTAAAACTTCTAGAATATTCAACATCTTATGAGCTAGTCGAAACTTTATAGTAGTTAAAATAACTTATGTACACTTGACTTAAACCTCTGATATAGCACTTGGGTCGACAGCGAGGTTGGAATAGTAAGTACTTACTGGGAATTTGCACTGTTAACTTCTCATACCTTCTTATACTTCTTATCGAGTAGTATCAGATATAATGAGAATTATTTAACGGAAACGTGCTCCCAAATTCATACAAATCAAATATCATTTTTGAAATAGATATAATTAATCACAATGGATTGTATCTTGTAAATTACAAAAAAAACTACTGCACAACAGTTTTTGTCGAACTTTTATAGTGTCCAAAACTTATAAAGTAGGCACATATATGACAAAACGACGTTTCGCAAACTTTCACCGAAAGCTTGAACAGTTTGTGAGTTTCTCCCAAGAGGCTGACCCACCGCCGAGTAACAGACAACGTTATTTGCACATTTCTTGTAACCAATTTTCAATTAAGTCGACAAAGAGATGCTTCTGTGTATTTTCACAGAAGAAAGCAAGCGACGCAGTTTTGAAACTTTTAATAATATCCTTTTTACTTTATTGCTTATAATCTTCCCTTTTGAACTTGAAAGAGAAGTATTGGCAAGCGCCTGTCAGTCTCAAATAGATCAAAGTGCTAAGCTAGCTGAAGAGATGATTTTACAAATCTTCCAATTTAGCATAAATATAAAATCATTCTGTTCTCAGTATTTTCAAAATTAAGTTTGTCATTATCAATTGCAATTTAACATCTGTTATTTTACTTACCAACTATGATTTATAAAAAAGTATCAACTTTAATGTACGATTCAAACCAACCGGGCCGCGTCGGAGCGCATTTTACTTTTGCCAGAAGAAAATAAAGCGTCCTTATAGTCATTAAATTTCATATTGTGAGTGGCGCCACGCCTGCCGCGGCATGCGTGCGGAGCCGATCGGTTGCCGCGGCATGTCAATTTTTATGCAAATATGCTACATGCAATGAATTAGCTACATGTATAGACGCTTTATTTTGATCTAGAAATCTTTTATTAGTTCCATACAGAAATCGTTTGTTTTTGTAGTTACTCGCTTGCTTCTGGCTTGTTATTACTTTTTATAATACACCTTATAGTAACTACTAGAGTAAACACATGAAGGTATTAATGGATTCCCTTAAGGAAGCAGGGTTTCTTAATTAAGACCGCTGCCACGATACATAAGGTTGCTTATACACGCAGAGAAAATCACTGGTGCTACGGAGGTGGTCCAATTTGCTCATTTTATTGTGCTCCATTTTAGGGATATAATATGCTACATTGGACAAACCACCACTGCTTTTTATAGCTCTTTCTCTTTCTGACTCTTAGACACATAGTTTGCAAGAGCGAGAAGTACGTGGAAGCGGCCGAATTTTTTTTTATATACACAGGGTTTACACAGGTTTTTTCGCTCTACTAATGATGTTTCTGCGGATAATGAAGAGAGATAGATCCATCGAAAATGTGGTGCCGAAAGGGACAAATATACCTTAACCTTTATAGAGCGCACCCTAATGAGTGAGATCGAGGGTGAAATTAACTTATTTCATTGGTTTATTTGTCGGGAAAACTATAGCCCGGGTCTCTACTGCCCCGAAGGTTTAGTTATTGTTCATGTAATGATATTTTTTCCCCCTTTTGTTGCGTCTGGCCGGAAACCGTATGAGGTTTTTCTTTTGTTGCTGTTGCTGAACGGATAATTCTAGGTATAACGTAAAAGAAGTTCATATCTAGTTTATTTCCTGTCTCTGAATTTTTATAGTTCGGTTTTAGAATTAATTTCTTAAAAATTTAAAAAAAAAACGGGCAAATGCGAGTCGGACTCGCCCACCGAGGGTTTCGTACAAACATCTGTGGTACAAATTTGTTGATTATTAAATAAACGCTATATTTTTTATGATTTAATTACAGATCTATAGTTTTCAGTTTTTTTTCTCTGCATACTTGTATTATAAGACCATAATTACTTGCCAAATTTCATAGTTCCTAGATCAACGGGAAGTATATACCCGACATGAATGTTGATTTCCTTGAAAGTGTCGAAATATGCGTTTTTGCGGTATAAACGGACATAAAAAGGACATTATTAGTTTTGCGATCTTAATATGTAGATAAGTAATTACAAAACTGTTGATATCGTCATTATTTTTTAAACTTTTGCCCACTCATAAATGTTGGTGACTTTTAAAGAATGGAGTTGAAAATTTTTTCGTGAAGGTAGCTAATAGTTACTCTAGTGACCTGTAAGTTTTGCTTCAAAAGGATTTGAATATGTTGAAAACTCACTGTAAACAAAATAAGTACAAGTTCATTCATCAGACATGGTGTTCAAAAGGTTTATTTTACAAAGTCGAGCATCACCTATGCCACGTTATACCGTGTACAATATTATTGATAACTGTTATCTAATGCTAGCTGAACTGTAAGCAATGGAGATAATTATACCGCTGTGCTCATAGAAATAGAATGTCAAAGAACAACAAAGTCAATAAACAGGTGATCCGAAAACGAATCAATACATTTTATATGAGATACGTAAAATATGACTTAGATTCATAAAATATGACTATATTATGGCAAAGGAAGTTAATAAACTATGTTCCATACTGTTTTCTTTGTCGATAAACGAATAAATGTAGCGAAATTTGGTTTTAGAGAAATGTGTGGCAATATCTTATTTACCTGTGAAAAGTGTGTTTACTTGGATTGTTTCTTTTTGTCACATCACAATTACTTAGAGCAGAAGACACCATAGCTCTACGATACCTTTATTTTAAATTCTAATTAAGATTAAAAAATATTTTAAACAAACTGTGATTGCTCATTTGCTAGGCGGGACGCTAGGGGCCCTTACTGTAAAAAATGTTGGCACATGTCACTTGTTCCTTTGTCTCTTTTTTACATAGACCGTGTCCGTATGATGTTAACTTCTCTTTTCCACGCTTTGTTGGTCTTCTTGAGCGCAGCGAAAATTTTTCTATGTCTATGGCTGTGCTACATACGAGTAATTATACAGTTAGCGTTAGATATTTGGAGACAGCCAATCTTGTTTACGTACTACGTAGAAGAATATGTCTTGACTGACTGATTTACTTGATTCGGTAAACATACAGAATTGATGATTTAAATTATTTTCGATTTTCAAAGCAGACAAGGTGGACAAGGATTAACCATATTGATCCTTAGAGCAACGCGGCTTCCGGGCGTTGATCTGTCGAAAATCTAAACAATCCAGAAAATCTAAGCGTTCCCGCTGACGAGCGCTTTTTTGTAGCTGCGATTATCGCGGCGATAATCGCGGCGTTTATCGCCCGCGATGACACGACAAAGGTTTTACTTAGCCAGCGACAAAAAGCGCCGCGATTAACGCCGCGTTTATCGCAAATACAAAAAGTAGCTCGTGGGCGTTTACGTATAGAATTCCGTATGTTCTATTTTTAGCGACAAAAAATCGTTTAGCGATTAATCGCCCGTCAGCGGGGACGTTAAAAAATAAATAAAACAAAAGCGTTTCAAAAATAGTTATTAACATCTCCAAAAAAGCCGTATAACCAACCAGTTTGAACTGTCGTCGGACACCAGACTATGTATAGGAATTTAAGTGGGTCGAGCGCAAAACCGCAGCAGTCCCGCCTCATCTCAACTTCTCGCCGAATAGAGTGAGTATCGAGTTTGTAACTCACTTCCCGACACTTTGAGGACAACGATCAATAGCTCTAAAAGCTACATGCCTAAGAGTAATTTTCTAGGGTTAAGAAATTCATAAACAAAAAAGTAATGGACGAACATCTGTCTAAATTCATATAACGGCAACAAAACGACAGTATTTTTGGATTTCCTGAAAACTAATGAACCGATTTCAAAATTTCAAAAAATGGGACCAACTTGGGAACAAACCTATGTAACACCGTTTGAAATAATTTCAAGTCGTCTTGGAGTAATCGATGTACATACATAAAAAAATATACGCGACGAATAGACAACCTCCTCCTGTTTTTAAAGTCGTTTAAAAAGAAGGTCTTTAAAATGAGACTAGTCTCATTGCTTAGGCCTTAGAAAGTAAGACGGGCTTCTGGACGAAGCCGTCGCTGCTCGAAGGCTTAGGCAATGCGATTTTCTACTTGTATAGAAACGCTCTTCAAACTTTAAAAGTTATTCGATACTTCGTCAACATAACAACATGTCACATTGTACTGAAACATTGGAGTTGATACACCCCCGTGTGTTTTTGCTCCCGCCTCATCTCATAACGTTATGTAACATTGTGTTACACAATAACATTCTATAACAGTGTGTAACATTGCTACAACATTATCTATGTTATGCAACATAAGGCGTGAAATACACAGAAGCGACGCGGCGCGGATACGGCGGCGATACGGTGCAGATGTGAGACTTTCGGATGCTTTCGGCCAATCAAATACCTACACGTATCGCCGGCATCGCCGCCGTATCTGCGCCTTATCTCCGCCGCATCTCTTCTGTGTATTTCACGCCCAATGTTGCATATCATTTGTTATATAACGTTATACAACTGCTGCGTGGGTCGAACCTGTGGAGTGAGTGTCAAGTTGCCAAGTCACTTGCTGACACTTTAAAGATAACGGTCAAGAGCGAATAGCACTATGTAGGTTTATCAGCCATTTTTAATGTCCCCACTGCTGGGGCACAGGCCTTCTTTATAGATGGATAAAGAGGACGGGCCATAACCCACCAAGCGGGCCCAATGCGGATTGGTGGGTGTTAACGACTGCAAATGCAGCCGGGACCAACGGCTTAACGTGCCTTCCGAAGCACGGAGGAGTTCGATGATAATACATTATTGATCACCCATCCCATGAGCGACCCTTGCAAACGTTGCTTAACCTCCGCAATCGCTGAGCCAGGCGCTAAACCACTGCGCCACCGTGCTCTATATGTAGTGATAAAGGTTAATATTGTAAACATTTCTGCATTTATAAATCCGAAAAATGTAAACGAGTACACGCAAAATTTTTCATTTCCTCTATTTCCTCTAAACAATTCTAGTTTATAAATGTGTAGAGTCTACACACATAAAAGCTAGAGAACTTGTAGTATTTATAAAAGGTTTTGCATGTCCAAATCATGTCAAAAACTTTTGAGTGGGAAATAAGCTTAAAAAAATCCTAAAGCTTTTGCATATTCGCTAGTCCTCAAAACTCCAAAATCAAGTAGTTTGCACTCTGCCCTCAAAGTTAGTCACATAAAAAATTTCCCAGTGAAATTGGCAGATAGGAACATTGGACATTTATGAAAATGTCCTCTCGAGCACTCGTTTCATAAGCATAAAATATTCAGGAGTTCACGCCGACTGCTCGCACAGCACTATGAAAGTAGTAAAGGGGTTTTAGCAAGCCCATAACTCTATGTGAATATGCTTATTTAATGGCTCTCCAAGATTAATGTTATGTTTTTATTTTTTAGAGCCTTGAATAGTTGAAAGAAATATTACGTTGCGTTGGTGTTTACTGAAATGGACTTTTGGTAAATTACTTTTATGGGAATGGTTTATATTGATTTTATTTTATTTTTAAAAGTTGTATGTATCTAGTTTATACAAGAATTTTTAATAAGCAACATTTGTGGTATTTCTACCAACCAAAAATCTCTGTTATGCAATCGTCTAATGATAAATAAAAATTATAGCATTCCATATCATAATCATCATATCAGCCGCACGACACCCACTGCTGGGTATAGGCCTCCCCTAAGGATCTCCTCGACGATCGGTCCTGCGCTGCCCGCATCCAGTGGCTTCCCGCGACCTTCTCCTGATTATCGGTACACCTTGTCGGGGGCCTACCCACGGAGCGTCGTCCGGTGCGCGGTCGCCATTCAGGAACCTTTTCGCCCCAACGGCCATTGGTTCCCATTGCCATTTCAGCTGAGCAATCCTTCGAGCGATGTCGGTTACTTTAGTTCGCCTGCGGATCTCCTCATTTCTGATTCAATCACGCAGGGAAACGCCGAGCATGGCTCTCTCCATTGCACGCTGGGTGACCTTGAGCCTCCTTATGAGACCCATAGTTAGCGACCACATTTCACTGCCTTAAGTCATCACTGGCAACACACACTGGTCATAGACTTTCGTCTTGAGACACTGAGGTATGTGTACCTAGCATACCATAAACATGCTTTAAAAAAAAAGGTAAATTAGTTATACACTTCCGCGCGTATAGTTAGTTCATTAGAAATAAAACACTTTTTTACGGATTATAGCGCGTATTTTGATAATTCAGATGTTATTTTAGAATTATTTAGTTTGGATTTATTGGTTTTTTGATTTTTAGACGTTTCCGTAAAAAGTTTTGTTTTGTCGAAGCCAGCTTACTCGTAGTTTACGAATATACCAAAGAATCAAAAGTATTCTATTTGAAATATAATTAATAGGAATCTAATGTAGGTACGTATTTTGCAAAGAGATCATAATTGAAATGAGTAAGTAAATGTAATAATGGTTTTAAAACGCAAAACATAACGTAATTCAAAGAAAAGCGTACAGGCTGAATATTAATAAAATATTTGTATTACAAGTGTTTAAGCTCCAAAACTTCATTTATATAATAGCCGGTATAAAGCCTTTTCATTGTTAATTAATAAGCTTTGTCGAGGTCCATTGCTGCATACGATTTTATAATTCTATTTGGTATGCAAAAAGTATGTGACTCCACGCCATTCCCGGTACGTGGGACCATGAATTTTTAATTGCCCCCTCGGCAGTATGCTAAGTTTGTCATATTTATTCAAATTACTGTGAGAGTTTTCATATTAATGGCTCGGTCACTATAAAATTCTCATTTGAGACTTCTGTCATCGCTGCTGCCTATGTTTTCAGCGATTTTTCTGACCTAAATGCGCAAAGCAATCTGAATAGCTCTACAGATGAATGTTAGGAACGTATTGAAGAATGTATACCTACCTACTACTTTTCCTTCAACTCAAACTCCTTCTTCAAAATATGTGGATGAATTCAAAAAAGACATTAACTGTTGCTGTCATTGAAAGCCGCTCATAACCCGATATCGTTTATATTGGGAACAAATGAAGAAAAGTCTATAAATGACTTAATATTCAACTACAATAACGAACAGAAATAAACAGGGTGCAATTCTTATTTAACACAAAAATACAACAACAAAGTTATAATTATAGTAAGTAGGTACTTATTATTTTTGGAATAGTCCAAACCGTTCTATTATAAGAAACTATTTCCTCCGGCATATTCGCTTAGTATCGCTAAAAGTTGAAAGTATTCGAGGAAACCGGTCGTTATCGTGGAGCAAAGTTTCCCTTACCGAAGCACTAGTGGTTCCCACTTAGTGAAATTAGCAGTTTTCTTACAAACTGCCTATTTGCCTAATGGGAATTTCCACAAAAATCTTTGTTAGATAGGTATTGTGCTTTTCCTGTTCCATCTTTTGTCAAAATTAGAAACAAGGTTGTATGTAGTTGTTTTATTAATTACTAGCGACCCGCCCTCGCTTTCCCTTCGGTTCCTTCCTTTTTTGCCAAACGCGAACTTCCACAACACCTAAAAAGAAACAAATGCCTCACAGTTGTCACCCATTCGCTCCAAAAGTCTGTTTCCGTCCCGTTCGAGTCCCGTCTCGTCATCGGTGTAAGAAACACGCTTGAATTTATTTTGGCACGCTTTAATTTTTTACGAAAATTCCTAAGATAGGTTTCATTTAAATAGTATGATGAAGCGTGATAGAAGCCGGTTGTTATGCATTTTCCTCTAAACAATCATGGCTTAAATATGGATATTTTTTTCTAGGATTTACCTATCTCTATTTCTTTAATAAGCACACTTTTAAATTTGAGTTTTTTGCATTCACAATGCTATTTTTATACAATACTAAATAATATACTAGAAAATTCGACTCGCACCAGAACAATTCTCGGACGGGAATCGAACCCGTGACCTTTGGATAACCGGTCCAATGCTCTGATTGCTGAGCTACCGAGTCACTCGGTGATCGGGTGCGAGTTGAATTAGCACACTTTTTTATTTAGGAAAAAAATAACTTAAAGGATTAGCTCCTCCCTCAAACCGATTGAATGCCAATTAGGATCATGTGTACCAAACATTAAAAAGAGAACTTAATTCTATGATGACTGATTCATCATCGCACAGCTCTAATCACTTAAGCCTACGCTGAGAAAGGATTTTTTTAAATTCCCACAGTAGGTAAGTATGAATTCACGCGGTCAAAGTAGTGGGCGAAAACCAGTAGATAATAAAAGTTCAGCTATGTGAAATATCTCACAAAAGCCGTATAAAAGCCTCGAAAAGATTGGACCGCTACACCCCACTCAGTAAAATTAGCCGATTCAAACCACTTATTTGGGTAATGGAGGTTTCATCACGTTATAAACCTCTCGTCAATTTGTGACGATTTCCCAATGCAAGCGTTATTCAAAGCGCTTTAAAACTACTCTCTTTGATTGCAATCTGTTAAGAAATAAGAAAACGTTTCATTTTTTTTTATCTTCTCGTACTTAAGCATATTGGATTTTATGATTTTTTATTATTTATTTGCAAGAGCTAAGGTCCATCAAGATAATTAAACTCGTTCAAACGTATTTAACTAAATTAAATGAAGTTCGTTAGGGCTTTTGGAATTAAAAAAAAGAAAAGACAGATGCGAGCCAAATAAGAATAGTACCTACTGTCAAAACGGCCATATTTGTTTGCCTTTCGCTTCCACTTTAGGGTGTAGAATGTGCAAGAAAAGGAACAATAATCAAGTTTGCCGTTTGACAGTTGTGCATAACGCACATTTTTAGGGTTCCGAACCAAAATGGTAAAAAAGGAACCCTTATGGTGTGACTCAGTCTGTCTGTCTGTCTGTCTGTCACAGCTGGATATTTCGAGAACTACTAATGGTATCAACTTGAAATTTGGAATAGTTTAAGATGACATGTGCCCAACTATTTTGCAAATAAGAAAAAAATTAAAAAAATAATATTTTTTTTACAACAGGGACTGAAAAGGGGTCTTAAAAATTTAAAGTGAGGTGACTAGGGCATGTGGGGTATCATATGAAAGAGCGCTGTTTGCATATTTTAAAACATTATTTTTTTCTTAGGCCGCATAGTTTTCAACTTATGATGAAAAATGTAAAAAAAATACCGTTCCCCCCCTTATTTCCGAAGTTTGCAAAGAGAAAAATCTGAAATAATTCTATGTGATAGTAGTTTATGTAAAGATTACAGGAAAAATAAAACGATGTCTCAATATAACACACTTTTTTAGAAATTCAAAAACAAACAAAAATTCTTTAGTTTCACTACCAGTCAACAGATGGCGCTGTCCTAAGCATGCTAACCTAAGAAAAAAAATAGTTCCACTATCGGTCAAGAGATGGAGCAACCTAATACTACAATAATAATTGGTGGCTGGTTCTTATATAATTACCTACTATTTGCCGTACGAATAAACGAAGAATAAGTTCCTACTTAGTAATATAAACACTTTCCAATGTGGAGTGGCTGAAACGTTTTTCAGTCACCATAAGCAGCTGTGGTTAAGATTTGTAAATTAACTGTCCGCCTGTTTGCCCTTCCACCTGTCTGCCGTTTATCCTACTTTTTTAAAGACTGTACTAAAGTAACATATCCAAATATTTTTTAAATTTGAGATTTTTGCATTTACAATGCTATTTTTAAACAATACTAGTTAATACTAGTTTAAACAATATTATCTAAATAATACTAGTTTAAACAATACTAAATAATACAATTTAGTATTATTTAGTATTATATCCAAATATATTTATAATTGTACGGAACCCTCGGTGCGCGAGTCCGACTTGCTCTTGACCGGTTTTTTATATGATAATTGGATAATTGTCTATGAATGTAACATTGACGTCGGCGTTTGCTTTGTGTTTTTTGCTTACTTGTCAAGTGTTACAAAATTTGCCTTTATTTTCACTATAATAAATGCCCGTCCATTACGTAGCCTTTTAATTGCTTTGCTAACCAGTTTTACAGTCCCTCACTCACAAAACAGTACTATTCATATTTGGCTCGCATAGTAGGTGTGAAAATTAAAATAAAAAACAAAAATTTCCTCCGACCACACCCGATTTCGTTTGACGTTCTTTAAATTTAATGTATTGTACACCCAATTAATAATGATGCGTTTGAATCAAGTAATATAATAAGTCTATGGATTGAATATTATTTCTTGGTTTTTAGAGCTTTTTAAGTGTGAAGGAAGTTTCACTTTTTTAAGCTTTTTTTTGTCATACAGAAACATCCTTTAATAGGGCGAGAAAACCATTCGACCGCGTCCGCGCTCTTCAGCATCATTGTTGGCATCTCGCTTATTGTGATAATAATTAAATGCTTTTAGAAAAATCCATTAATATCCATTAAAAGTTTTATGAGTTAAGCCTCACCCGAGCTGCGATTCGGACCATTTTACGAGATAAAACCTTACCTCTTTTTATGACAGCCGCAATAACGAAAGTCGCAATTTGTCCGAATTACATCGGCGCGTATGACATAAATCATGTCGGGTCTCGATATTTTATAGGTTTTAAT
Source organism: Agriphila geniculea (assembly GCA_943789525.1). NCBI lineage: Eukaryota > Metazoa > Arthropoda > Insecta > Lepidoptera > Crambidae > Agriphila > Agriphila geniculea. Next base: position 18,926,244 of record OX038874.1, read on the forward strand.
TTTGGCGTTTTATGTTGTGATAACATCTGTGGGCGTAATGGCGTCGCCAGCCTTTGGCTTTACGAGCCTGGTTTATGGGCAAGATGTGGCGCTCGTTACTGGGAAAACTATGTGGTTTTAAAATATTCCGTTGCTTATAATATAGACATTATTTTTAATTAGCCCTTAACGCTTGTGATATAATGATGCAGCATTTATTTTTAAATAGGTTGTACCCACCAGAGAAAGAAACCACCACCACAGAACAAAGATTTTTTGAAGTGAAAACTTCTTTAGTGGCGTAGTACACTTTTTTTTTAATGGGGAAAAAATGTTAAACTAGCGTCAGTCAGGGTCACGTGACCCTGATCGAAAATTCGTAAGAATGGATGTAGCGTAGACAGCCGGCGGCGAAAGTATCCCCCACTCTTTCTACGGTGCGGCAAAAATGGCGGCGCGTCATTTTGGCGTTCGGCGGGTTGATTTTTCTGAGAGATAAACTTTTTAATGTGATATAAATTGTTATGTTTGTGTACGATAGCGCAGTAAATAAATATTTTGTATTCTACCTCATAAATGATAGTACTTTTATACTGATAATTAAAGCAATTCGTGCAAAATTATTCCCTAACCATTCCAAAATATCAAAAATGCACAACGTTAATATTTAAGTTTTCACTTCTGCCGGCACTCCCGTAGTGCAACCCGATTTTTTTTTGTTGTGAACCTTTCTGAGTATTTATTTAATTGTAAATATTCACAAAGACATTATAATTATCAGAAAGTAATAAGGAGCAAGTCAATAATGATTATTAAATTTTCCGTTTTAATTGACAGATAAATGTATTAATCCAGTGAAACAGGCTGAAACGTCATAAAGTGCAGAACTAAAAAAAAATACTAGTTTTAGGCTACTTCTATCGTTTTACGGTTAACAGATACTAATGATAATAATAAAAGGGTGTGGGTGGATATTTTTAGTAAAAACTTCAAATAAATATGGCAATCATCACCTTTAACTTTCTAGTGAATATAGAAAATCATAAATGTTTGTCTAACAAACAACTAACAAAGGCATGAAATAAAAGTTTAAAATTTTATACTAACTGAAACTGCCAAATATAAGAAGAGCTATGATCTTATTTTTTGTTATGTTATTCCGTTATTCGCATAAAACAAAAGTATTCCTCAGGTTTTTCATTTACCACTGTAACGTCCCATGAAATTTTTACAGGGCCCATTTTTTGGTGTATTAACGTTATAAATTCAATCTTATTCATGATTGCGTATACATTGGGCGACCAATCTCCACCGAACCACAATGTTTTGACGCGGACTTTGGACGAAATATTTCATCAAAATGCAAAAGAGCGCAATTTTCATGCATCTAGTTAAGGTTGAAGCTCACGTGCGGCTTTTTTTGGGAAGATAGCGTTTTTTCAATGAAAATACTATTGGAGAAAGTAGGATGCTTAAAATAATAATAGTGGTAGTATTTGGTTTAATAATAAAATTCGAAAGATGAACTGTTATTTTAAAATACCTAGAGCAACTGAGAATTTTTTTTTAAATATATTTATTTTCATGACTTTTTCATGTCATGGATTTGTTGTTTGTAAGTAGATATTAGAAGCAGGAATAATAATAATATTAGTTATCTCTTTTTATTTTCATGTTATCTATGGTTTGGTAAACACATTTTACTATCATGAATTTTAAAGTTTTATCGGCCGTTAATTTAAATATAGCCCGAAGGAACATATAGTTGCTGCTACGATTTTATAATAATAACTTATTACAACGATTTTACTACTATAGATTTTATAATTACTATTAACTTATTATTATAAAATCATAGAGCATCTATGGTCCTTCGGGCTAAATTAAAACCAGCAGCCAATAAAACTAAAATTAATGAGAATAAAATGTTACGATGCCACTAGTGACTCGATAGCTCAGTGGTCAGAGCATTGGACTGGATATCCAAAGGTCGCGGGTTCGATTCCCGTCCGAGAATTAATCTGGTGCGAGTAGATTTTTTTCTAGTATATTATTAAGTATTGTACAAAAAACCCGATTTAAAAAAAATATATATTAAAATGTGTTTACCAAACCATGGATAAACCGTGAGCTTAAAATAAATAAATATGCACTGGGCTTTATCGCGCAGTGGAGAAAGAACTGAATTAACTGGACGTTGAAAAACAGATAACTCAATCTGCATAACTCGCTCACACGGGCATTGCCTGCTAACCTAATTTGACTTGACGGGTTAACGCCGGCGAAAAAAGAACAATGTTTGCCTTTTCCGAGTCAATTAATCGAAATCAAGCTTTTTTATTGAAGTAAAGTAGACATGGAGAGCAAACACGAATCGTGTGAAATAATGAAACGAGAATGAAATATTAATGTTAGTATTTTAGTGATTAAAAAATTTGAATTTACTTGTTTAATGTCTGCGTGGTGGTCAGGTAAGGGCACTATTTAATAAACGTTACAATGTGTCACCTGTCATGACAATTTCAACTAATTTGAAAATAGAAAAAGAGCTCATAGTGACACCGTAATGTAAACCAAATTGTCATGACAATTGACAAATTGTCGCGTTATTAAATAGGGCTCTGTAACAAAAAAAAATATCTTTGTAAAATGATTAGCGACGCAGACTGGGAAACCTATGGAAGAGGTTTGCACAAATGACATGAGTAAGTGTGAGTAATGTTTTGTTTTTTTAATGTACAGTCGCGAGCAATGATATTGTGAATAGTTACACCATAAGAAACCCCATAGAAAATGTGACATTAACACGCCAGCACTGGCAGACAGAGATTGATCGAATGTGACGTGGTTCAAAGTTAAATACATTTCATGGCTCGTGACTGTACAATGTACATAAGACCTTCAATAAAATCCATTCAAGAGCTAACGTGCTATGATAAATAGGTTCATAATTATGAAGGTTTTTTATGACTATTATCTATGTGCAGATTTCAGAGCGCGCCGCGTGGCCCGAAAACTACGCTGAGCGTCGCTCTTATTTTTCATTCAAACATGAGAGCAGTTACCATTAAAAGGTCCGGCGTTTGCCCCCAGAGAGCCTTTTCATGGGAGAATGAATGCATGTGTGATACTCAGCCGTTGACGTACGAAAAATATGGAGTTACTATACGGTTAATATTCATTGTACGGTTAATACTGATGGAATCAGGGACATGAAGCTTTAACGATTGAAGGATTATGAAATACTAGCCGCCGCGACTTCATCTGCGTGGACATTTTTTTTTATCCCTTGAGAAGTCCGGGCAAAGTATTTTTTTCTGGATGAAAGGTACCCATGCCCTTTTCTGTACCCCTGACATGTAGGTACCCTTGCTTGACAAAGCGTATGCAAAATTAACATGCAAAAACTTAACTGTTCACACAATATATAATGTACCTGTACAAGGTGTTTGGTAAAAGCCATAAAGCCGAATATGGTTGATAGGGACCATCAAACTGAACAACTTTTACTATGGAACCAAATCTGAAATCGCGAAAAAAAAATCTGCTGTTTCATACTAAAATTAATAACGAAAATATCAAAATGTATGAAACAGCAGATTTTTTTTCACTATTTCAGAGTTGGTCCCGTAGTAAAAGATGTTCAGTTTGATGGTCCCTATCTACCATATTCGGCTTTATAAGGCTTTTACCAAACACCTTGTATAACTAGATATAGTACAAAACAATTGAATATACATTACTGGCGCTATTTATATAGCGCCAGTACCTAATTCATATGAATGGAACAGACTTTTGAACTTCTTATCTTATCAAATGAGGAATAGTGGCCACCTCTGGTGTTAGAGTTTATCAAGCCGCCTGTAAGGCCTCCAACTTGGCTTAACGACTGTTATCAAATGACAACAGCCGGGATCGAAGGTTTAACGTGCCCTTCGGAGCACGGAAGCGCTTAGTTGTAGTGCCACTTTAACGGTCACCCATCTGACACCTGACCGGACCAAGCATTGCTTAACAAACATGAACGAGTACGATCAGTCTGTCAAGTTCCGCCATAAGCGCTTCAAGTTCCACCATAAACGCTTCACTTTTGAACTTAATAAGCAAGTAATAAGCGCATAATTCCGTTTTCCACATGTAAAGTGTGATGTGTGACCATAAACGCTTCACTTTTGAACTTAATAAGCAAGTAATAAGCGCATAATTCCGCATAATGCTGCTATAAATAGTTTTAGATCAAAGTGTTCACTTAAACTAGGTTATTCATCTGAGCTTACTACTGCGATTATCGTGGCACATGGAGAGAGTAGGTGCGTTACTCTTACTCACACGAACACCTCATTCACATGTGTGGGTGAGTGACACCTCACTGGATCTTTCTGCTTGTTTGCGCTCGCTCATCTACTTCAGATGGCATAGAGATAGCGTCGTTTGAGCTCAGATTGAATTGCGTCCCTCGCACGTCGACTGTGACTGAGCTTCAGTTTGTAAAGGATTTTGTTAATGACGGTACGATTCACAAGAATGATAAAGGATTTAAAGATATAAGTTTGCTTTTGTTTAGCTTTTTACGTGCCGCCTCTGTGGTCTAGTGGTTCGCCCACCCGTGTAAGACGCAGGGGTCCCGCGTTCGATTCCCAACGGGGGACTTATTTTTAATCAGCCTGGCTAGCTACCACCATCTTACCTAAGTTTAACGCCATAGCAACAATTTAAAAATTCTTGTATTACGGCAGGGCAGTTAGAGATATTTAACATAATATATTGATAATGAAATAAAATATTAAACATACTTTGTTAAAATATTTTTTTATAAATTAACAAATCCATAAACAAATTGCTTCAGCAACGTCCATTTTCAGTGATGTTGATGCCAGACTGCCGCGCGTGCACGCTATCATGTGAATGCTCCTATCGCGCGACGACGTGCGGCACCGCGCGTCTATATGAACTTAGCCTAAGATAGCCAGTTCCTCACTTCCAAGGATTGCGTGTGTAGTGCGCTTCCACCTTTGGCCTTATCGTCACTAAACATCCAGTGAGGTGAAGGCCAAGCACTACCCGCCGTTGTGCATAAAAATAAAATATTTGATGGTGTTTTTCGTGCTCCACCCTTAGAGCGACTGCTGACTGCCTATGTTCCATGACACTGTGGTCTGACTGTTATTTTCATAAATTATGCATAATAATTGAGCAGTATAAGTACGAATTTTCAGCCTTGAGATTGCTCTTGTACCGACCTCGAAATTCATACAACTTACGTGGCGTGCTGACTCGGCATGTTCCATGACACTGCGGTCTGACTACCATCTTATTTTTCTTGTGCTATTCTCTACTATACTGCCAAATTTGAACCTTGAGATAACTCTTGTAAAGCATGTCGAAATGCTACATGTTTGGAAGCGTGCTGACGCCAGGTGTTCCACTTCCTGGCGCTGGAAGTAGGTGCTGACTCATGTACACCCTAACTAAACACTCTATCATATTGAGAAAAGGACCTTGAGATAACTCTTGCAGTATTTTTTGCGAGCTCTCGTACTATATGGATCAAAATATTGTCTCTACTAACTTAACCAACATCGATAGGTGGAAATGTTTTAGGAACCTTAGAAAAAAGTTTTGAATTAATTTAAATTTTATCTTAAAAAAAACTAACAGGAGACAGCAGAAAAACAAAGCAGGCAACTTAATGATTATTTATTTTAAATAAAGTAAACAGCCATAGCTTCTGTTAGAAAATGCTTCGTCGTATTTCAATTCCACTCTCAAAGGCAAGGAACGAATCATCTAATTAGTTATTACGTCTGTTACATTTCTGAAAATCCTTTGTATTGCAGAATTTTATGCGTTCTTTGTTCCGACGGCATTTTTAACGCTGCCATCGACGTGGCATTTTTAACTTTACCATCTACCAATTAGGGCACAATTTTGTTGGGGTGGTAATTGTAAATATTGAGCTCGTGACAATCGGCGCGGCGCAGTGAGAAGACTGCTCGCTAACGAGCCCCCCCACTCCTCATTTTCATTTTATCGTCTCCCCTCTCTTTTACTACTTACAGTTTTTCTTTTACACTAACGCGGGCTTTCTCATTTAATTCGAAATTGGGATAGGTAGCTACGGATTCGTCGAGGCGCAGAAAAAATGCGGTCTAGGCGTTTATTTAATCATGACAACTATTTTTTATTTTTTATTTTATTACGGCAAAAGCATCTCATTTGATTTTATTTATCTGTAAAGACATTACAATAAATATTAGATTCTGATGAAAGTATTGTACTTAACTAAATAAAATGCATATGTGTAAGTAGGTTGTATTACCGAATACATAATACCTACTTTTCAACTACAAATTTCTTTTCCATCATCGCTTTTGTATAACACAAAATAAAAAACCGGTCAAGAGCGAGTCGGACTCGCGCACCGAGGGTTCCGTGCTATCATAATTGCACCATCGAACCACACTGCAGAGTAGAATAATAAAATTAGTATTGCAGTTTTAGGTCGGTGCCATCTCTTGACCGATAGTGGAACTAATATTAACTTTTTAAGAAATTTGTTAATTTGTAATAAAGTATGCTATATTGAGACATCGTTTTATTTTTCCTGTAATCTTTATATAAACTGCTATCACATAGAATTATTTCAGATTTTTTCTTTGCAAACTTCGGAGATAAGGGGGGAACGGTATTTTTTTTAAATTTTTTACCATAAGTCGAAAACTATGCGGCCTAAAACAAAAAGAAAAAATGATTAAAAACGTGCAAACGGCGTTTTTTCATATGATACCCCACATGCCCTAATAGCTCCACTTCAAATTTTTAAGACCCCTTTTCAGTCCCTGTTGTAAAAAAGATATTTATTTCTTTTATTATTTCTTATTTGCAAAATAGTTGGGCAAATGTCACCTCAAACTATTCCAAATTTCAAGTTGATACCATTAGTAGTTCTCGAGATATCTAGCTGTGACAGACAGACAGACAGACTGAGTCACACCATAAGGGTTCCTTTTTTACCATTTTGGTACGGAACCCTAAAAACGCAATAATTTTAGGCAAAGCACGCCATTACCAAGGTACAAAATAAATCGTCGGTGAATAATTTTCATAATGCTATTATCTTTTATATCGATAAAACGTATTTTCCAAGTAAGATGTCCTCGTCACAGTATATTTTTGTAAGAATTTATTTAAATTCCTTGGGGAATCTTAACACTGTCATTTTCCATCAGAGAACACTGAATGATGGGAAACATCGACTTGGAAAATATGGGGGCAAAAATAATAGATCCGGAGTGCGAAGGCGGACCATTCACGTACGTACATACATATTATTGAAGTGAAAACTTCTTTAGCGGCGTTGTACGCTTTTTGTATGGGGAAAAAATGCTAAACTCGCGTCAGTAAGAATCACGTGGCTGATCGAAAATGCGTAAGACGGATGTGACGGATGGAGAGTAGACAGCTGGCGGCGGAAGTATCCCCCTCTCTTTGTACGGGGCGCGTTAAAACGGCGGCACGTCATTTTAAGACGAAACACTTGTCTCACCAGCAACGCGCTAATTTTTAAAATGGAACTAATAGCAGCGATCTCTTCGGTGAAATCAAAGACTTATTTATACTCTGTGACTATAAGTTTAAATCGTAGAATGCGTGCATGTAGAAATTAAAAAGGCCACTGGCGCAAAATCTTTAGAATTTTTCTCTAGTTACAAACTGATTGAATTGTGTGACTGTATAGTAATAGGAAAGAAATAATTTTAATCCTTTGCCGCTAATTTCAAAATATCATAAATGCACAACGTTAATTATTCAATTTTTCACTTCTGCCGGCACTCCCGGAATGCAACCCGATTTTTTTTATATTCACAACAATATAAGGTGATACCAAATAATGTGATAATACTGAAACAGGTGATTTGAGTGTTGCTAAAACTGAACAACACTCATCAAAGGACATAGGTCGAAAAATGATTTTTTTCGCCTTAATACTAGTTGTGCTTAATTATTATTATTTTCATTATGACAGTGTAATATTTTTAGAAATTGTTTTTCCTTTTTGAGGTTAAAAAATGGCCGCCAGGCGCATTATCAATTGGCTGAGATACTTAGTATTAGGGATCCGGCCAAATAAGGGCCCCTTATACCTTAAAGTGTACCCTCATTATAATAAAATTAATTGATTGCAAAGTAAGTACCTACATAATGTATCGAAAATGTACAGATTGAAGCAAAGGGTCTATTGTTTATTTACAGACAAATCTAGTTCGTTGTAGTAGTAGTTAGAAAAAAATTAATAAATTAAAAAATATTAAAAACACGACTGCCCTGCCAAAAACGAACTAAAAAGTTGAACAACAAGTGTCATTGCAGTCGGGGGACCTTATTATGGAACAATTATTAATCAAAGAGGTCTCCCGACTGCAATGACACTTGTTTAACTTTTTAGTTCGTTTTTGGCAGGGCAGTCGTGTTTTTAATATTTTTTAATTTATTTATTTTTATTTCACACATTTTTGTGACATATTATAAAGTTTTGGAATGTGCTCATCGACGAGGCCTTTCATTTGATGCCCATATTGTAATAATAGAAGATTTTTTTTTTCACATTTAAAAATTGCATCGTACAGTCGCCATATTTGATTTGTTCTAAAAAGACATAGCCAGTGTCACTCGGGATGCTGTAAGGATTTTAACGATACCCCATTTATCCAAATCAGTTCAGGTGGAATAAAGAAACTCACATACCCACAAACATACATGAACCCTGAACACATATACACTCTTTTTACCGACTTCAAAAGGAGGGAGGTACTCAATTCGACCCATTTTTTTTGTTTTTTGTATGTACACCGATTACTCAAAGACGGCTGAACCGATTGAAATGATTCAAACGTTATTACATTAGGTGAACTCCCAAGTTGGTCCCATTTCTTAAAATTTTGAAATCGATTCAGTACTTTTCAAGTAATCTTGAAAAAAGCACGAAAATAGTATGATTTTTGTGTGAACTACCTCGATGATCAGTCGTATAACTTCTTTGTTTATGAACTGAATAAGATCATTATTTTTTTGTTTGAAAAGGTATATCTTAAGTGTAGTTCTTTAACTGACTTAAAAAAGGAGGTTCGTAGTTTGACCCGCATGTATGTATGTTTCTCCGCGATTAACTCACGTTTGGCTGAGCCGATTCACACTAAAAATTAAAAAATAAAAAATTGTTTAAAAAAACAAAAAACCGACTTCAAAAAACCTACCTCTAAAAAGCAAGAAATAATATTCGTAATAATAAAAACACGTCTATTGAAGTCGGGTGGGGCTTTTAGAATAAAAAAAACCGGACAAGTGCGAGTCGGGCTCGCCCACCGAGGGTTCCGTACAGACCTACATCTATACATAAAATAAAGCTATAGAAAAGTTGTGTCGGTACAAAGGAAATATTTTGAAAAAAAGTGGTTGGTAGTTATTAGTTTTTTATATGAAAACTGTACTACGGAGAGTTCAAGCTTTATCCCAGGTTCTACCTACCGGAATTATGTGAAAAATTGCTTAGATTATAAGTTGGACTCCAAGCTACCAAAATGTAAAAAAATACCATCAAAATCCGTTCAGCAGACTGCTATATATAGATAACCATTTGAAATCCTTTATCGCCACGTAGAAAATAACCCTTCCAGGGATTACGACAAAGAATTGACCACGGGCGAAGGTTTGAAATGGAATAGTACATTACTGCAGTGGCACTCAAGACAGGCATTGAAGAACATACGTGAGTCCATCAATGCCTAGATGCGGCCAAGGCTTGTGTAGTACTTTTAAACTTGAAACTTTTTAGTTTTAAAAGTGTTAAGCTTTTTATTTTAATTTTAAATTACTTACAGTAATTGAAAAAAGAAAATGGAAAGTGGAATGTGCACATAAAGGCCTTTCATTTGATACACATATTGAAAAAAAAATTCCGTTGTTTTTTTCATTTATTTCCATTTTTTCATTTTTTTTCCAGTTTTTTGGAAAGTGCTCGTCAAGGCCTTTCATTTGATACCCATATTGCAAAAAAAAAATATATTTTCATTTTTTTATGTTTTTTGGAATATGCACATCAAGGCCTTTCATTTGATACCCATACTGCAAAAAAAAATTTACCTTTCGTTTTTATTTTTTTTTCAGTTTTTTGGAATATGCTCCTTGATGAGCATATTTCAAAAAACTTTTCAAAAAACTTTCATTTGATACCCATAGGTATTAAAAAAAAAATTGTTTTCGTTTTAATTTTTTTTTTCTTTTTGGAATGCGCTCATCAAGGCCTTTCATTTGATACCCATATTGCACCAAAACAGTTTATTTTTGTTTTTTTTTTCTATTTTTTGGAATGTGCTCATCAAGCAAGGCATTTCACGTGATACCAGTATACCGAATATTAAAAAAAAAAAAAATTTTTGGAATGTGCTCGCTCATCAAGGCGACATTTGATACCTATATAGTCATAGTAATTATGAAAAGGAAACTGCATTTTATGATGGAATCATGGAAGCAAGCCACTTTGCACAGTGATAGTGGGGCCAAACTAAGCGATTTCATCCGAGGATAAATGAGATTCCACCCTTAGGAACAGAGATGGCGCCACTTGTTTAAAAAAATCTTTAAAAATTTCTAAAACCTAAATGGATGATCCGATTTTGATGATTTAGGTGGCTATCGACAGACAATCAGTTGATTTACTAATAAAAAAATAATAAAGTAGCAGAAAATAATAATAAATACCAAAAAACCTTCATTATTGAAGAAAAATATTTTTTTTTCAGTATTTATATAATTTTATAAAAATAATGTATGAATATGGTACTCTTTTATTCATTCGTATTATTACCCATTTAGTTGCACGTTTAATAAAAAATACCGCATATCAATATCTTGTATAGTTCCAAAGTTATTGAAGAAAACACTACATGGTGCCGGTATATCCCTTGATTCGCTGAACAAAAAAATCTCATAAGTGATATTTTTTTTCTTTACATATGCTTTATTTATGATCTCTATGTATACAGAAAAATAAAATAAAAAATCTATAATATACCAATTTTGAGAAATTATATGTATAATTTGGCGAGTGATCTTTATTCTTGAGTTTCGAAAGTGCTTGGTTACCCTGAAAATAAAATAGCAATGAAAAATATCATAATAATAAAATAATAATAAAAGACGCTAAATAACATTTGAACTAAATCTTTATTTTACTTACGTTTTATTTTGGCATTCGCCTTTGCAGGTTTTGCACTGTAAAGTGCAAGGTAGGCCAACGCCTCGGCAGCCACAACGCATTGAGTCACAGTTCAATTTACATCCACAATGGTCAAGGAGGCTTAATTCTAGCCAAATTGCAGTAACCTTCGACCATCGTGGAGTCCATCTATCTTTGACATCTTTCCATCCCCAAGAAGATGGACTTTGGATTGATTTATCCATAAGGCATTTCCCCATAATATATGACGCCCTCTTAGACGCTGCACGCAGATCATGTTGTTCAAGGGCGGCTGAAGTAGGCGGAAGACTTGTCACCAGCCTGCTTTTAGTCGATGATTATAATTGATAGAGATCGCTGGGCATAGGCAAGGAGCAATCCATATGTTAATGCGATCTTCGGACACAAATGTGTTGGTTCTGTTTATTGCGTACTAAGTACGAAATTTTAAAAGATGAAGGTCTGCAGGTAAATCGATGTTGACGGGGACAGCTAACAAACGCCGTTACGTAGCAGTAGTGCAAAAAATTGCTTTATACTTTAGGTCATGAAATGTCAACTGCGCTTCGAGGCTTTCATGCTTTCACAGGGTGTTATACTGCCCGGCATATATATTGGCAAGAGAAAGAAAGGGACAAAAGATGCGCAGTAGCCATAAACACTAAGTTTATGGCTACTGCGTATCTTTTGTCTCTCTTTCATTTTCTTGCCAATATATATGCCGGCATCTGTATTTGAATAAAAAAGGTAAAACACTTGTTTTAAAACATGGGTTTCACACCCTGAAGTAACTACTGATTTTGCAAGTATGTCGAGTCCTATCCTATAGAAATTCCTGTGAAGAAATATTGGCTCATTTGGAAAGGTCTGTACCCATTGTTTTATTGTATATAGTGTAAGTTAACATAATTATTTCACTCGTTCTCAAATAAAGCTAATCTTGCTTCCAGATGCACTTGCCAGCTGTACGATGCACAAACAGAGAACATTACTGTTATGGCGGTTCGGAAAGATTTGTTTTCGACTAAAAGCAGGCTAGTGACAAGTCTTACGCCTACTTCAGGTGCCCTTGAACAACATGATCTGCGTGCATGGGGAAATGCCTTATGGATAAATCAATCCAAAGTCCATCTTCTTGGGGATGGAAAGATGTCAAAGATAGATGGACTCCACGATGGTCGAAGGTTACTGCAATTTGGCCAGAATTAAGCCTCTTTGACCATTGTGGATGTAAATTGAACTGTGACTCAATGCGTTGTGGCTGCCGAGGCGTTGGCCTACCTTGGACTTTACAGTGCAAAACCTGCAAAGGCGAATGCGAAAATAAAACGTAATTAAAATAAAGATTTAATTCAAATGTTATTTAGCGTCTTTTATTATTTTTTTATTATCAAGATATTTTTCATTGCTATTATATTTTCAGGGTAACCAGCACCTTCGAAACTCAAGAATAAAGATCACTCGCCGAATCATACATATATTTTCTCAAAATTGGTATATTATAGATTTTTTTATTTTATTTTTCTGTATACATAGAGATCATAAATAAAGCATATGTAAAGAAAAAATATCACTTTTGAGATTTTTTTGTTCAGCGAATTAAGGGATATACCGGCACCATGTAGTGATTTCTTCAATAACTTTGAAACTATACAAGATATTGATATGCGGTATTTTTTATTAAACGTGCAACTAAATGGGTAATAATACGAATAAATAAAAGAGGACCATATTCATACATTATTTTTATAAAATTAAATAAATACTGAAAAAAATATTTTTTTTTCTTTAATAATGAAGGTTTTTTGGTATTTATTATTATTTTTTGCTACTTTATTATTTTTTTAATAGTAAAACAACTGATTGTCTGTCGATAAACACCTTAATCATCAAAATCGGATCATCCGTTTAGGTTTTAGAAATTTTTAAAGATTTTTTTAAACAAGTGGCGCCATCTCTGTTCCTAAGGGGTGAATCTCATTTATCCTCGGATGAAATCGCTTAGTTTGGCCTCCACTATCACTGTGCAAAGCGGCTTGCTTCCATCACAAAATGCAGCTTTAGGCCAAAAAGTGACCATAATGTCTATGACTAATATTAATTGTGTTTCATTGAAAAGTTCGCTCCATTTCTGAATTACACGTGTGTAATGAGTTTTAATAGAAACATTGCTGGACAGACGCCGGCAATTTTTGTATGAAAATGCATTATTACACGTTAGTAATGGATTCTCATACAAATATTGACTGAATAATATGTGGGATAATGGGAATAGGCGAGATTTTGGTTGTGTGAAGCCGAGACTTCTATTGTAGTGGTGGCTACCTCGGCTGACCTTACCGAGTAAACTGTCTTGATTATACTTGGTGCCAAATGCTCCAAGCAACATTGGAATGCGATGCACCCGCATTTTAATGTAAACTGAAACAATCTACCACTGAACTATTCAACACTTGACACTGGCAAAAATTACTTCCAAGAGGAAAGTAGATTGCCAAAACAAAAATAAGAAGAAGAAGAAGACCCCCTGTCATACAGCGTGACATACCGCCATGTTGCGAAAATATTTAGAGCCAATTTATTACTTTATAATTTTATTTTTAAAAGTAATTAACTATAACAATATTTGAAAGGATCTGAATAATTAATAATAATAAATATTGATATTTTAAAAAGAATTAGTGGCGCGATTAATCCAAAAGTAATTAGAAGTTAAACTATGACCGCGCATACCGTACCGCATATTGTTTCACCAAGATGATTAATAATTACGTATTTTAATGACCATATTTTATTATGATTTAATTACAAATATACAGTTTTCAGATTTATTCCTGTAAGTGTAGTATAAGACGCTATTACCTGCCAAATTTCATAGTTCTAGGTCAACGGGAAGTACCCTATGAATTTTGATTCCTTTGAGAGTATCGAAAATGTATTTTTTGCGCCCTAAATGGCAGTATCTTTTTTTTACGTTAACTTAGAAGTTTGATTTTTTTACAGCTTCAAGGGCCCGTAGACCTTAGTATATGGTTTAAATTTCAATTCGATACCTCCACGCGTTTCCGAGATAAAGGGTCTTGACAGACAGACGGACGGACAGACAGACGGACAACAAAGTGATCCTATAAGGGTTCCGTTTTTTCCTTTTGAGGTACGGAACCCTAAAAAGGAATTTGTACTCCAGCTCCACCCGACTTCAATAGACGTGTTTTTATTATTACGAATATTATTTCTTGCTTTTTAGAGGTAGGTTTTTTGAAGTCGGTTTTTTGTTTTTTAAACAATTTTTGCTTTGGGCAGTCGTGTAAAAAGAGCAGAAAGTGGCCACTTTTAACACACCAGCCCCCCTACTCAAATGGCCAACTTTCTATTCGTTTGAACGCTACGCTTACTTTTAAAGCTTAAATATGAGAAATAGATGATTAAATCACATGTCGCAAACTTATATAAATCACATATTTCGATGTATTGTATGGAATTGTCAAGCTTACGGCAGGTAATTTTATAGTTTACTGCTTATTTAAAAGTTTTAATAGTAAGCGTAGCGTTAAAACGAATAGAATGTTGGCCATTTGAGTAGGGGGGAAGTTGTAGTATCCTATTATTAGGCCAGTCGTCGTAAACACAAAAATCGCGTTAGGTCGCAAAAAATTACAACTTCAAAAAAACGCATTCTAGGGCAAAGTTGTATACGTAAAGTTGTATAAGTGGTATACTTAAAAAATGTGGCTTATTATTTATTATTCAAGTGTGTACATATCTAATCCAAATAATATATTGTTGTATTGTGTACACCCATAGTACTGTGTTTATAAAAATTTCGCATAGATTTCTTTCATTTTTAGGGTTCCGTACCTCAAAAGGAAAATACGGAACCCTTATAGGATCACTTTGTTGTCCGTCTGTCTGTCTGTCCGTCCGTCCGTCTGTCTGTCAAGACCCTTTATCTCGGGAACGCGTGGAGGTATCGAGTTGAAATTTAAACTATATACTAAGGTCTACGGTCCCTTGAAGCTGTAAAAAAATCAAACTTCTAAATTAACAAGAAAAAAAGATACTGCCGTTTAAGGCGCAAAAAATGCATTTTCGATACTCTCAAAGGAATCAAAATTCATAGGGTACTTCCCGTTGATTTAGAACTATGAAATTTGGCAGGTAATAGCGTCATTAACTACACTTACAGGAAAAAATCTGAAAACTGTACATTTGTAATTAAATCATAAATAATAAAAATCATTAAAATACGTAATTTTATCATCGAGTGAAACAACGGTATGCGCGGTATTTGTGATAATAGCGCCACTAATTATTTTTAAAATATCAATATTTATTATTTTTAATTAATTAGACTCTTTCAAATATTGTTACAGTTAATTACTTTTAAAAATAATTAAATAGGAATAAAATTGGCTCTAAATATTTCCGTAACATGGCGGTATGTCACGCCGCGTGACAGGGGGTCAAAGAGTAAAACAAGCACAGAGTGCATTCCAGCAGACCAATCGTTAATCGATCACCTAATAGTGAATTTTAACCATCAGCGCGTTTCTCACACCGATGACGGGACTCGAACGGGATGGAAAGAGACTTTCGGACCAAGGGAGGTGATGACTGGAAGGCATTTGTTTTCTTTTCGGGTGTTGTTGGATGGTCGAAATTGGCAAAAAAAGGAAGGAACCGAAGCGAAGCGAAAGCGGTTCGCTAGTAATAAATAAAATCTATACATATAAAACTCTAAATTGATTGATTGATTGGAGATTGATTGGTGATTGATTGTTGGGATATGCCTAGAGCTCTAACGGCTGAAATTAAAAACACCGGAGGGTAGATACCTTTCATGGTGTAGGTGAGCATTAAGAATAGATTTTGGAAATTTCATCTCCTAAGGAGATGAAATAAGGGATGAAATAAGGGATGAAAGTTTGTATGGAAGTCTCTTAGTTTCAAAGGTAGGATGTTCAATTTTGTGTTTAGGCTGACGATGACGATTAAAAATTATAAGGGGAAAGGGGAGGGGAGGAGGGACTGGGACGAAGGATTGGCGATGTATAGATAAATAAAAAGATTGACGGTTACGGTGACGGTAAGTGTAAGTGGACGAGGAAGCGGAAGCTGAAGTGGAAGCGAAAGTCAAATGTACCATGGGCAACAGCGTCGCTTAACCACTGCTAAGGTTAAAACCGCTTGCACGCCGCGCCCGCTGTCACATACGTTTAGTTCGTGCAGGGGTGATACGCGCCCACACGAATTTGCACGCAGATGCAAACTGGTTAAGCGACGCTGTTGCCCATAGTACATCAATGAATATAAACAGTTTGCAATGTGGAGTGTCAGCCACTCGTTCTTCAGTCACTACAAGCAGCTGTGGTTAAGATTTGTAAATTGACTGTCCGCCTATTCGCCCTTCCACCTGTCCGCCTTGTCCCCCGTCTATCCTACTTTTGAAAGACTGTTCTACAGTAACATATCCAAATATTTATACTTATGATGGTACGGAACCCTCGGTGCGCGAGTCCGACTCGCTCTTGACTGGTTTTTTTATATATAATACCTACAACAAAAGTAATTTTTTTTGGTTACAAACTTAATTACGTTTCATTTGATAACATATTTTCTGAAATCGGATAATTGGTTACTGAAATAATTGACAAAGTGTAAACCTAGCCGACCGACTAGGACATGGAACCGATTTAAACCGATTCCAAAAAAAAATTGTGAATTCAACTGTGTGCGTGAAGTCTTAAGGCTGGTTTACATTATCTTAGTATTTAGTAGAGTGCTTAGTAGCGTGCGAGTAAATTCGAATGCGAGTGTTTTAGTAGTTTTGGTTCCTTTCCAGTGACCGTTTACACGCTTCCAGTAGAGTGTCATTTTCGCCATACCTAATACCTATTATTTAATTCAATTACACGTCACGCGTTCACCGGCAAATGCACTCTACTAAAGACGCTACTAAAATGTCGATTTACATGCTTCCAGGGGCTCAAGTCTGCTAATTTACAAATGCATCAATGGAATCTCAATTGGGTCTCAAACGCCAATTTTGACACATTTGGTATTCCGCTCCTTAAATAAGTTCAATCGTTTTTTAATGACAGGCCATCGAACCATCATTCAATCGTCATGGTACTTTTTGGCATTCTGCTAATAACTGCGTTACAATCGCGTCTCGATTGAACAATTAATTGGTATTCTGCTCTTATTTGACGTTTGTTTGACGTTTAAATCAATGGTTTTTCCATGACAATTTTGCCATTGAACTACAATCGAGCAACGACACCTCTTTCTTAGAATTTGTTTGTAAACATTGAAGAATGAGACCATCAGTACCAAGTTTACGCTGACATATTTTGGCTAGTGATCATAGATATTGTGGAAAAACAATGTGTACCTACTTACCTACCCCACAGTGGAATTTTAAGGATTGATTTTCCTATTGTACCTACCTATAGGACTTATTAGGTGCTAGGTGCCTTTGTATGCAAATTCACTTATTATTGAATAGGTAGGTAGGTAGTACCTACTGATAAATAAATAAATAGGACAAACCATGGACAAAGATTAATAACGACTGATCCATTATAAAATAAGTAGGTAAACACTTGGTGTCTATAAGTGAACATTTTTATCTACTTACTTAGGTACTCAGAATTCTAATTTGAATTTCGAATCGCTGTTAATATTATAATTTATAATTATTACCTATCATATTAAAGTGTTTCTTAAATATTTATTGTAATATTTAAGTACTGTAACCAATACAATGCCTAACATCTTTCTTCATGATAACATTCATGGCCCAAGTACTTTATCTACTAATAGTCAAAGTAAAAAAAAATTACTTTATTCAAATAAACTTATTAAGTACTTTTGAATCACCTAAATTTTCCTACCACCTGTTCCAGACTTTTATTTATACTTGTAAACTTGCAAATTAGTAGATCATCAATCTACTCTACACTACAATACCTACTAAAATACTTTGCTTCTTAAACCTAATGTTGGACCTTTATACTACCTACTGTAGATGCATGGTTCAAAATTATTTTTCTTGGGTACGGACCTAGATTTGATGTAGGTAATAGTAGACAAAATGAAAACAGGTTAACATAGAGTCAATATTTTATTTTATAGTATCAAAACCAATACAGTATATGATTAAAGCACAAGCTTCAAAGTACAGACAGCAGTCACTTTTCCAGCGTGCTCCTTTATTTACAATACAGCTAATGCTTCATAGTTTTGCTTAGTCGCTTGGAGCAAATATACATCTATAGTTTTGTTTGGTAATAACTTTTCCAAAAGGTACTTGCTTATTATATTCTGCAATGTCATTACACATATTGTATCTGAAATAAAAAATTAGTAATTAATAAAAAATTTAATGAGATTAGGTTAAGCATGCCCGCAGACTACTGAGTACAGACCAAATTGTTGGCCGATAGTTGGAATCAGTATGAAGAAGTATGCAAGTGCACACACTACAATGATTTGGTATCGACCGATTCTTCATACAAAACCAACTCTTGGCCGACAGTTTGGTCTGTAGTCCGCGGGCATGCTAAGAGTCTATGCAATTAAAAGACTTCTTGAGAACAATTACGGTATTTTGATGTAATAAGTATTTTGATGAGCATAGTGGATCAGTTAGGTGGAATTTCTAAAATAAGCCGATGAGCACCGGCTTGTATGGACCCTTTCACCATCAGCTATTTTTAATGTCACCACTGCTGGGGCACAGGCCTTCCTTATCGTTCCTCAAAAATTAACGCGGCTGCGCACGCGATGGTTATTCGCGGCTCCGTCAGTCCGCACGCAGACGGCAAAATATGCACCCACTGCCCAAGCTTTGGGGCTACTCAATGCTCTGATCGCTCAGCAACCAAATGTTGATGTATTCTATGTGTCTGTCCATGTATTTGTTCATTGTGTTATTCGTCTGTTGTGTGTATAAAATGTAATTGGCCTTCTGCATGCTTTGGTGTGAAACTGTAAGTGCAGTGGGCAATTGAAATTTAAATAAATAAATAAATAATGGGTGGAAAGGAGGATGGACTATAACCCTCCACACGGGCCCAATGCGGATTGGTGGGTCCATATACTATAGTATAGGCATAGTATAGGTAAGTGCCTCAATGTTTAAAGTCCACTATGTGTATAGAAGGTAATAACTTAAATTATAATAGTCTAAGGGTAGTATTTGGTCGGAGAGTCAGGTTCAGGGATTTACTAGGTAATTTACTTACTCGTAAAGGTAGGTAAAACGTCTTTGTATGATTTGTTGTATTGTATTGGTTTGTAGATATGAATTCTTACAACATTTCATCACCGAATGTACAATACTTAACCTGACGGTTAAAGAATGATTTTATGTGATACTTTAATATATTTCTGTAGTTTCTGGGTTTATTTATTTAGTTATTAGATAAAATTCTTTAATTAAAACTCGCTGAACGACAGACCACACACAAGTTCACACAACAGACAGGGGCACACCACACTTACATTATAGAACAACGCGCAAGTAGCGCCATCTCTGTATCTTAGCCATCAACTTTCACAACAAAATCTTTAAGTTTGCTAAAATGTCTCTGCAGTC
Source organism: Agriphila geniculea (assembly GCA_943789525.1). Taxonomy (NCBI): domain Eukaryota; kingdom Metazoa; phylum Arthropoda; class Insecta; order Lepidoptera; family Crambidae; genus Agriphila; species Agriphila geniculea. Next base: position 18,946,061 of record OX038874.1, read on the forward strand.
AGACCCAGACCGGACTAGGGTTGTCACCTTTTTTTGGACTAATAAAGTATATTGGTTGCTAAAGGTAGAAAAAAAGTACCTTATATGGAAATAAAGTATTATTTATTTTTAACTTTAAAAACATACTTACCTTTTATTAATTTTGGCAATATTTAAACAAACCATGTGAGTATTTTCGCGTACTTTATTTTCCTCATAAAGTATAAAGTACAATTACCCAGAAATAAAGATTATACCTTATTATTAAGTACGGGTGGCAAGCAACCATAGCGGACTTATAAAAAATCAAAATAATCTAATATTTTAGAAGACAGTACAGACATTAAAAATCGTGTTCTAATTTGGCTATAATAGCTATTTATGCAACTGTACTATAACGAGGGGTATTAAAACACGAATGTGATAATAGAACCACATGAGTGTTTTAATACCTAATTATGTACAGTTGCATACAAGACTTTATCTACACCCATTTTTTTATTTTTTCTTATTTTTATTAGGGAAACAAACAATATTTTAATAGATATGGATTAAAAACACCCATGATATTTATCTAAACCCATGATAATTATGTATCCCCTATAAAGATTTTGACTTTGACTTTGACTTTCCTCTCCCTCCTCGTCATTATGTCTTCCGCAAGAGTGTTATAATTTTCTACTGAATTTCATAATGCAACGTTCGCGCGTGGGCGCGCGGCGCTGCAGGACCAGCTCTCGCTCGGGATTCTGTAATGATGGCAGTAAGCTAACTGTTTCAGAACCCCTTACAGAGGATTTAAAGCATGGGTGTAGATAATAGTAATTTATGCAATTACTGTAGTATAATGAGGGGTATTAAAACATGGGCTTATCACCCGAATGTTTTAATACCTAAATATGTAGAGTTGCATACAAGACTTTATCTTTTTCTTTAACCCTTAGGTGCCGGCTACACGCGTGGTATTTACCGTGATCCATCGCCATAGAGTAAATTTTAACCATGGAAAGTAAAATATTGAATATTCCGTAAAAATTACTTTCCATGGTTAAAATTTACTCTATGACGATGGATCACAGTAAATACCACGCGTGTAGCCGGCGGCGCCTTATTCCTCTATAAAGGGTTTTGAAACGGTTGCTTAATATCCGAGCAAGGGCTGGTTGCGCCCGTCACGCGCGCGTCCATTATGAAATTATCTGAATCATAACGAATGTTTTAATGTTATACTGAATTTCATAAAGTATCGTTCGGGAGTGGGCGCGGGGAGCACCCACTGTCACCCTCGCTCGGATATTGTGGTTTTATGACACTGGTTGTTTTAATATTGGCTATAATCTAACTGTTTCAAAACCTTTTTTTAAGGATTTATAGCATGGGTGTAGATAAAGTATTTAAAAACAACATTATTTTACAATGATGCAAACGAATTTTTTTTTGAAAAAGGCCTTGTTGCGAATTACAATAATATAATTGTAAAATTCGATGACCTAATTCGATTCGATTCGATTACCACACCACCACTCTATATATGACACTCACTACTATCGTTGGATGAATACCGAGTTCAATCAAACCTAGCCAAATTAACATATTTGTTTTGTTTTGATTTATTCTTTTTCATTAATACTTTGTTACAAATAAAGAATATCACAAAAAAGTCAAAAAATATAATAAAGAAACAAAACAATACATTTTCAACTATTATAATTTCATGTTAGTAGTTCCGCATCGATTTCCAGAGGCACTAGTGGACTTTCCCTTATATGACTCTACTCTTTGGAACACAAACAAATATATGTCGTCATGACAACCACTTAACATAAATAACGTTCCGTTCTACAAAGTTCTTATTAGATAATTCTAATAATTTAAATATTTGAGTGCAATATTAACTGATTCGTAATACAGTACGTCACATTTTGTTGTATCTAATGATTTTAAGAAACTTTAAATACATTTGACCATTAATTATCCAAATAAGTCGTAAAAACAAAAATTTCGATAGAATACCGGTTTTTTTACTTGAAATGGAATTTATATGAGAGTGCTATTATTTTACACTGTGACATCTATCCTCATGGTAGATTTTAGTGGGCAACACCATCATTACGACGACATTACGATTCAACGACGACCATTAATCCAGTCATAATTTTTTTAGCAGAATACCCAATTAGTAACAAACGTAATGAGGTCGCGTCTTGATCGCAGAACGGTGTCATTTTATTTCAATTAGCAGACTTGGCCCCCAGTGCGAGTGCGAGTAAAACATCGCGCGGGAGGTGAGCGGGCGCGCAGGGGGTGCTACTGGAAAGCGAGTAGAAAGGCTACTAGAACGTTGCTCTCTTTAGTCATAAGACGACCGTTTACATGTTTTCACTAAAGTACTCTCCTAAAGCACTCTACTAAAGACTAAGATAATGTAAACCAGCCTTTAGAGCTATAATATTGAACACACGGATCGGCACACGAACTCGCGCGGTGGGCGCCGCCGGTGGGGTGAGGTAATTGATTGTGGGGCAGGGCAGAGAGTTTCCTTTCTGTACGGTAGTACTTATATCTATTCTGTGCTACCACTTGTACGTTATAGCGTCTTTATTAGGACTTCAAATGACTATAACATTGAATTTTATTTTATAAAAGTTTAGATAGAATAATAGCTTACGGTTTATTTATGGTGGAACGTATTGGATCAGTTTAAACGAGTCGATCGATTCGATTCTTTAAAAAAATGGACCGTGTTGCGCGTCTACAGCCTTAACGCTATTTGAAGTCCTAATAAAGACGCTAAAGTACAAGTAGTAGCGTGAGTGGCCCGCTTAATCGTCGTGTTTGAAAAGTTGTCTTCGCGTCGAGATCACACGTGAAGTGGCGCCCGTATTTGCAGTGAGCTAAGCTAAAACGTACGCCTTGATAAGCACGCATTTAAATCGCACCAATTCTTGCTTTAAAAGCCTTTGTTTTATTCGTTTATTATTAGCAAAGAAAGGTTTAAAATTAATAACTTTTGTTTTAATTTTGATATGAGGGGTATATAATTGCTCTGAAATTGCCTCAGCCCCCGTAGCATAGTATATATGACCACCGTAACACGATATCATATAGATAGTGTTTTAGCGACACTCAACTGTCAAAATTCATTGTTTTTTGATAATTAAAAGCGATAAGTCGCTATATTGTATCATGTATCGCTATTTCGTGTTTCGGTGGTCATGCTACCCCTAGCATAATTAGCTAATAATTATTTGAAGCAATTATTTTGTTATCTGTGGATGAGACCGACCGTTACACTTGAACTAACGCCCGATTGCACTAAACTTAAGGATCGCCTAAGTCTTTTCCTAACTACAACACGACCAAATTAAAACGGTGGCATAAACTTAGCCGTCATGTAGCTGTCATTCACCTAGTTATCTTGGGCGAGTTATAGATAAGAAAGGACTTAGGCGATTCTTAAGTTTAGTGCTTTTGCACCTTAATTTCATAAATTGTAAAAAACTGCAACATCTCTATGCTTCTTTTTCTTCCAGTCATCAACAAAGCAATGTTTACCATGTACGAGTATGATTTTACTAAACTCGTTATACAAACATTGTAGGCATCGCAGAGAGTTGTTTAGCTGCACTGATAGATGTGCTAGGAAATCGATACCTTTGAATTAGAGATGTTACGAATATTCGCATTCGCATTCAGATATGCGAATGGTTCGCATCGTTTTAAACATTCGCATCGACATTTGCATTCGCATTTATCAATGCGAATTTTATGCGAATGCGAATGTGTGCATAATTTCATCAATTTGATCAATATAAAGCGTTTATTTCACGTGGGTAGTTTGTGAATAGTGATTGCTTGTTGATGTGCTCACTTTGTTGCTTGGTTTGTTGATTATTTTGTTTTAGTTACCAGTCTGCTGTACGTGCAGTGTGTTTTAGAGTATTTTATGATAATTAGACAGTTTTTCCTTATGGCACCGGGAAAGAAAAGTGATATATGGCCAATTTCTTTTCAACTTTATTGAACTTCGACTATGACAATAATATTAAAGTGCACATGTGCCTTAAAGAAGCATGCAAATTTTTACAAATTTAATTCACTAATGGATGTCATAAAATGTATAATAATAATTATTATTATTTTGTAAATGTTTTTCCCGTTGTAGTAATAAAAATGATTGATTTATTAATTTATATGTTTTTTGTAATACTTGATGTCTTAACATTCGCATTCGCACTTTCGCAACTTAAATATTTGCATTCGCATTCGCATTCGCGAATGTGTAAATTTTGACATTCGTAACATCTCTACTTTGAATTAGTTAACGATCATGCAGACATAATTCCATTAACAAACAAACGTATAGTCCATTTCTTTGCTGAAGAAAGGAGATTTTGAAATTTATGTAGGTATTTATATGGTACTCTATGTTAGTCTCGAAAAACTTTCTTGGTACTTCATACTAATTTCCTTAAAAAAAATTGAAGTAATTATGATTTTCCTTAAAGATAATTTTAACACGCTCAAAAACCTTTTATTTTATCATACCTTTTAGTTAGACATTAACAAATGAAACTCTCTAATTACCTTAAAAAAGTGCTAAAGTTCGTTAAAGTAAGCACTAACGGCCGTTTGCACTAAACTTAGTAATCGCCTAAGTCTTTTCCTAAGTACAACTCGACCAAGATAATTAGGCGCATGACAGCTGCATGACAGATAAGTTCATGACACTGTTTTAATTTTGGTCGAGTTGTAGCACAGAATAGATATTAGTATTAGCGAAATCGTTTAAATAAATTGCAACTATTGCTCCGACACAATAAAGTGCAATTCAGGTCATACAGCGCTCCCTTCGCTCCAAAACATTCATCTAGTAGTTGCCTCTCTTTCTGTCGCGTAGGTCTTATCTTTTCTGCCGTATGAAATTTGTCCTATCAGAGGACGCCAATAAGCGCTTCATACTCGCGCGCGGAGTGACAGAGCCCTGGTGGTAGTTGGAAAAGACAGGCGATTCTTATGTTTAGTGCAAACGGCCGTAAAATTTCCTGACAAAAATAAAAAATAAAAACATTTCACAGAACGTTGTTGAACTGTAACGCTATAACGGCGTAGGTGGTGAAGAAAGAGATGCAAGTAGGGAATAAGGTCATGTCGACGGGAACTGTGCCGAAGGCGTGCACTCGGATCGGACAGGTCGACATCATCCGCAGGAGGTCCTTCGTCGCCTGGTAGTTGTGTCTCTCTGAAAAGTAAAACTATTTTTAACCAGCACTCCTGGACCTTGAATCCACTACTACCCTTAGCTTGAACATCTGTCGAGAAAAAAACCGTACAGTGCCACAATGATTATTTTTTAAATTAAAAAATATTAAAAAATACCTTTTGAAACCAGTGTACATTTTTGAAAGTGTATACAAAAATGTACACCAGTTTCAAAAGGTATTTTTTTATATATTTTTTAATTAAAAAATAAAAAAGTTTTTTGTTTAAATAGGTAAAACTTAGAACGTAAGAATGGAGAATAAGTATGGAGAACCATATTTATGTGATCCTAGTACACTTTAAAATCAGTTAAGAGTGCATTTTGGCACTAAAAGAAAAAAAAAACGCGCGTAAAAGTACTCGATAGAGTAATTATCGATGGAAAATTCCATTTCGCTTCTAGGCGGTAGACTACGCTATTCCTATACATATAGTATGTTTTAACGCGCGTTATTTTTTAGATAGCTGTTCGTGCTAAGGTTACAGTGATCCGAGTTCAAATCTCAGTGGAACCTGTTCTATTTAAAATGGTTTTTTGATTTTCAACTCGTTTCATACTGTAAAATTCAGGATAACTGAAAAAGCCGACTAGGCCAATAAAATCTTACAAACAAATGTTCTAAAAACGCAAAACGCGATGTAAAGCTGCATTTTGGTATGTTATTTGGACCCCATAGAAGAGTGTCTTACTACTTTTTGCAAGCAAAAAAAGTTGTGCTACCTGCGTGGTACGTGAAAAACTGCAAAAATTTCAGTTTTTGCAGTTTAATTGAAAAAATTGAAAAATTGCAGGCTTTTGACATTAGTTGCCAGCCTACCCACAGTTTCTATGTCTAATAGTTTTTGAGATAATTATGATGCTTGACAGCGCACAGTAACGCGCTGCGCTGCAAGGCACATATGCATTTGGGGTGACCCACAAGCCATAAGTTACATAAGCTAGGTAGCTAAACTTACCTGAAAGAGCGAGTATGAGAACCTTGCAAAGTCTACGTCTTAGGATGTCTGCGCTATTCTGCATTTGTTGCGCTGAGTACGACAGCATTAGTAAAATGTACAGCATCAGGAGTAGGTCGGCGGAGTACATGACTGCGCCCACTGGTGATAGGTGACCCTAGGAAATACCGTTGTTCCTTATCACGGAAACGAAAGCTTTTATCTTCTAACTAAACTCGTCTTTTGCCGTCAAAAAGGCTTTCTAAACTTAGCGTAACTTAGCTTTAGTATGTCATGCTCACTTTAAACATTTCTGCGGTGGTGTCGTATGAGGCGGGTCGTTACGTTCCCTCAAATATGGTTGAGCGAAGCGATGGCTGGTTCATGCGTCATGCTCGTGAACGGGTGCTGCCAGTGGGAATGGGTCTGCTTCTGAGTATCTTAACGCATATTGAATTGTAAGAATTGCGTTTTTATTTTTTATGTCTTGCATCAAGTGTTTTTTGGTTCGAGTAGCAGACAGAGTGATTTCTCAACTAGTTGAAAGTTATTTACTCTCACATTTACCTATCTGAATGTAGTAAATATTTAATTTTAACCTACCTACACATTGTGTGCAAACTTTTGTTAATTATTGTGATGGAAAATGACCTAACTTTAAACGTGGAGCTCATTTTTCAATGTTGACGACTCTGTATGAAATATACAGGCAGAAAAAAGCAGCCCTTGACGAGTTTCTTGCCGGTTCTTCTCGTTACAAGGTCTCCCGCTTAGGGTTTGCGAACCGATGGCGTAGCTTCTATGACATTCACAAGTGCTTGTAACAGCCTAGACTGAATAAATTATTTTTGAATTTTGAAAAACTGAATGCTAAGTTAGAGTCGAGTTGTTTAACAACTGCAAATGCCGGGACCGACGGACGGACGTCTTTACGTGCCTTGCGAGGTACGGAGGAAGTCGAGATAATAATAATGTTTTTGGTCACACATTCCATGACCAACCCTTTTGTAAACCATTCCGTCACCACGCTCCTCAAAAAAAAATTGAATAACAAATCACCTGTGATTCCTGACGTTTAAAATGTATTTTTTGCAATAAAAGTAACAGCTCTTACCAACACAGTCTCTGATGTAGTTGCATACACTAATATAATGTAGAACGCAATGGAAGCTGTCAGCATAAAGGTTAACTGCAAATAAAACATAAATGTAGTCTAAAATAATATAATATTTAACCTGAACATTATTTTAACTTAGTAGGTAAATTTGATGGCAACACAAAGGTGAATGACCCCGGTGATTTTTAACTAAAATCTTTACTAAAAATCTATCAAATTTTAATCAAGTAGGTAGGTAATTTACAAATATTTGCATTAGGTTCCATCCAGGGAATAAAGAGAATTGGTTTATTCCTGATTCATCATTCAATATCTTTGTATTTTTGTGATACTCACAAGCAAAACAAAACCCCATACATTCGGTGGATACTTTGATTGAATACCATCGTAAATAGTATAGATATTAGATACCTATCTTCGAAGTTTGTATTATACGCAATCGTTATAAAATAAAGTAAGAAAAACCGGCTTACCTGAAATCCAAATATAGTGTTGAAAAATTTACAGCTTCGCCTCACATGTTTATAACCCAGGCACCATTTGTGAACCTCTGACATCATCCTTTGGTTTTTGTCACCAATGATTTGGATTACTAATTGATTATCCATGTCCAATAAAGACTTATCGCCTCTAAGAGATCGCGTAATCAAGTTTATCTGTTCGTGCATCACATAGAGAAAACAGTAAAGCACTAGGAATTCAAAAATATATCTCAGATCACATACGAGTCCGTTAATTTGAATGAACCAATGCCAGATCATGGTTAGGTCATGTGTATAGGATGGAAAAAGTAAGTTATATAGGGATAATGCGGTTTTGGATATAGCAATAAAGACAACTAAAAAAATCAAGCCCGAATATTTTGCTTTAAGATTCTTCCTATAATTATCATCTCTGACGAAAACTCTGTATCCAAAATTAAGATGGGACTTAAAAGACGCATAGGTTCTACTGTGGTACACAGCAAGAAACAAAATCAGAGCCGAATACCAACTCGTCATGAAAATGTATATCATGTCACTTGCGGGTTTAGTGTAATGTTTCACCCAAACGATTTGATATCCCATTATAATGATTATCTCCATAATTATTCTGAATGCCACCCAAAACTTCCATAGTCTTCCGCGCGTGAAATAATTGCGGTAGATACAAAATATGTTTTCTGCGTACTCTGTGATGCTTAGCAGACGTTCACCCATGGTCGCGGATTACTCGTGCATGAGTTTAATTACAACTGCGATGTTTACTGACGACTATGTGTATTGTGTGAAATACAATCGGTTGATGAACAAACAACATATATCTAATGAATTAGGAGATAGCGAACTAATTCCATTAACACTGTATGTTGGGAATTATTTATTTGCAATTTCAATATCAACCTTGAGGCGTTTTGTAGGTATGTGTTAATTTCAATTAGTTATGAAATTACTCGCTGTACTTTTTGGCTTAAAAAATATATAAAAGAAATCATTTATGTCAGATTTAAAAGATAACGTTTGTGAAACACAAAAAAAAGTAATCAACCTGATGTTGATGACTGTGCAATATTAACTTAATTTTATTTAGGTACTAGCGGCCGCCCGCGGTTTCACCGGCGTGGTTCCCGTTCTCGTAAGAATATCGAGATAAAAAGTACTCTATGTTTATGTATCTATATATATATCTGTGTGCCAAATTTCAACCAAATCCGTTCAGTAGTTTTTGCGTGATTGAGGAACAAACATCCAAACATCTAAACCCACAAACTTTCACATTTATAACATTAGTAGGATTTATAAAATCTATTTAAATTACAATTCTATCTCTTAAGTTACTTTTATTGTACAACTTTAAAATAATGAAAAAGAAGCGGTTTTAATGCTAAAAGCATGACCGCCCCTTTTTAGTCAGTCCGCCAATTTTCAGCTTACAGATAGTAAAGTTCATATTAAAATTATTTTCAGATTATTATGTGAAATAAAAATAAAAAACCACAATCCTGACATTATTAATTATTTTAACAGAGCTCGTTGGAGAGCTCATCAGGCGCATGAAAATGGTTCAAGGCAAAGACGGGTGAAGTTTCAAAATACAAGCAGTAGGTAGTATAAAATCATATAAATGACATAAACATTATTCATATAATCTGTGCGATTGTACGATCAACGGCACGTTGGGTTTCTACAATGTGTCATTCTTCATCATTTTTAAACTTTAAGTCGAGTTTAAGTTCAAAATTCATTATAGATTTTTGACAGTTTTGTATATCTTAATATGCTGCTGACTGTACATAACACATTAATTAATGTCGATAATTTATTCTTCAACAATACATTGTTAGTAGTTATGAATTTTAAGTCTAAGCCCCTTCCACTACAGATTTGAAACATGATGAGCGAAAATTACGTAAATATTTTTGATTACAAAACTGTTCAGTCCTTTCTCGCTAAAACCTTATGACTGTAGCGTACCAGATTGCCGACGAGAGCGCTGTCGCAGCTGTTTGCACAGCACTGCAACACTGGCTGTCGTGCGGTAATGGATATTGAAGTATCTTAGCTGTTTTTGTGGTGCATGAAAAATACTAGCCTAGCCTATATTAACAGTTTTATTTATTCTTATGCCTATGTACAGTTCTTGCAATACAACCTGTAAAAAGTTTGTTTCTCCATTATTGTTAGCAATCACGGATGTGTTTCTTTTTATTAACTTAATTGTGACAACTTTATTTGTTTCTGACAACCTCGTAACGAATGCGAATTATTTTGTTAGATCCTTATAAAATGTGCGCCTTGTTAATTTAATTTAAAACATTAGCTCTTCCAGCTCAAACATATTCCACGCACCTATAGAAATGTGAATACCTTTATCCAAAATCCGCGGTACCGCGATAAGTACGTTGGTTTCCTTTGCTGTTGTATAATGCGGGAATGCTGAATAAAATATAAATCCACAGAAGATATCCTTATTGTTGCTTTGGAAGCATCGATAGGAGGGTTCTTTCGCCTCCATGCTAATGCCTTTTGACTCGAGTGCAGTGAGGAATTAGGTCAAATTCTCGGTAAGAGCTTTTCCGAACCATGAGAAGGATTAAAAGGCAGGTTAAACGTAATGGTATCCTATTTCTACATGACTTAGCCACATTTTGCTTACATTGAGGATAAAAAATTATCGAGTGCAATTCCAATTCGTATCAAATCAAGCATATTATTTTTAATTTGAGATATTTTAGCATTCACAATGCTATTTTTATACAATACTTACCCACTAAATAATATACTAGACCGACCAGACAGTGGATCAGACTTCCAAAGGTCACAGGTTCGATTCCCGTCCGATAATATGATCTGGTGCAAGTTGTATTTTTTCAATCTTTATTAGGTATATTAACCCCCCACTCCCCTCATTAAAAATTCAAGATGTTTATCGGTTCATAAGTGTCACCTTACCAAAGAGTATCTCTCGATCACCAAACGCCGTATTTTTAACTGAGCACACTATAAGACTGCAAGAAATCCTGCTAATAGCAATCCAAGTAATAATTAAGAAATCTCGCAATTAGCCGAGAGCGTATTTTTAGTACCAAGTCAGATAGCAATAGCAGTAATAGCTTCGCTGGCATTTTCTGAGTAAGCTTTAAAATATGGGTAAGTACGTACAACTGCCTGCCGCCTGGAGAATTAATTGCTACAGTTTTTCATCTGAGCGCGGCTGGAGACGGGATTACAGGACAAATCCGCCGGCGACGATCATAATTGATTGTCATCGTAGGCACCAGTCCGCCGCGGGCCCACCGATTAGTCGTCTTTAACAAATCGACGACTGTATTTTAGCCATCGAGTGCAATTGAGATATGCTTTACGGTTTAAAGCTCCGAGATTTTTATACCAACAAAAAAGTGGAAAATTGGGTGTTGGGTGAAAAGCCGGACTGAAATATGTTTTTTTAACATATCTCAGACATTTTAAAGAAATTAAAAAACTGGTATGACAAAAAAATTCCACATCATTTTCAAACCTGCTTACAAAATTTTTCGAGAATCCGTTGAGAAATGCGATCTGTAGAAGAGAACAGGCAGAGCTGGAATGTCGGCCTTAAAAAAGTTTTTTAACAGATCTCCGCCATTTTAAAAAAATTCAATAAACTGGCTCGACAAAAAAATTCTATACAATTTTCGAACCTGCTCATAAAATCTCACGAGAATCGGTTGAGAAATGCGACCTGTAGGTGAGAACAGACAGCCGGACATACAAAATAATTTTTGCCCAAGCTGAAGCGGAGTCGCTTTGCTCGCACTTCGTGCTCGCTCGGGCAAATTATCTAAATATTTAATTCAACAAACATCAGGAGGACCAGGATTAAAAAAATGCCATTGATAAACTAATTGTGGTAATAAAAATTGCCTCTGCAAGCCTATCGGTAGGGATATTATGTATTAAGGTTAAACATTAGCAGGTGGTTTGCTATTGTAGGCACATAACGATATTTTAGCGTGTTTCGACAACTAACAGCAATTGTTCACTATGAGCTACGTTATCAAAGCAAATATATCTATTTTCACCTCTCCAGCACGAAAAGGGTGCTTTTGGCGCGTAAAAACTCGCAGCAAAATCGACTTTTGCTGCGAGCGTGAGGCAAAGTGCTTTTTTACCAAAAACTCGCAGCAAAATCAACTTTTGCTGCGAGCGTGAGGCAAAGTGCTTTTTTTAATTTCTAACACCTTTTCTCGCTGGTAGAGGTGAAAAGTTGTATGTTTAACACGAGAGCAAATTTTTTGATGTCTCGTGCCTTTAAATCACTCACTGTGCTCAGTAGTCTATATTAGAATCACTCGCTACGCTCGTGATTCAATTCTAGACTACTTCGCTAGTTCGTGATTTAAAAGTCAGCACTCGCAGCAAAAAATGACTTTGCTCTCTTGTATAACAAATAACTATTTTAAATGCAATTATGTTTGTAGTATTTGCTGAATACAGTGTGTAATTACTCATTTGTCTCTATATTGTGCTACCAAATGAAATTAAATGAATTGACAATAAAATTGCTTATAATGTGAGCGTTTTTGAATAAATATTTTTTCTATTTTAACCATATTTTTATTGCTTACTTTGGTATTGGACATGATTGCGTCCGCGATAATATTTTTGTTGGCACTATAAAATATTTTATTGGCCTTTGTTTATTATCGTTTATTGCGGTCAGTTTATCGGGCGCGAGTATGTAAATACTCGTAAAAGTTGAATGTTTTAAAATGAAAAAATGGACATATTTTTGGATTATATTTCTAGGGCTTGTGTTCAGTTTAGGAGGATTTAAAGGTGCTGATGACGTGTCATTGTCTACGGCTAAAGTGTTTGACGAAATGTCACCGAAACCAACTGCTTTGCACAGGAGAATCAATGTGGAGATTAACTTTGAAGACAAAACGATTAAGCCAATGGACTTTTTTCGCTTGCAAAATAAGGAATCAAGACGATGTAAGTTCATCTGGTCATAGTTATTTCACGTTGAGTTAGTTTATATTCTGTGTAAAAAACAAAAAAAGTAGTTGAGTTAAGCTGGATTTTGTTGTCAAAAACGGTCTCAAAAAGGTGTTGTTTCATTTGATATTAAGTTGTATTGTATTGTGTCCATCAGCCATTTTAATGTCTCCACTGCTGGGGCACAGGCCTTCCTTATAGGTGGATAAGGAGGACGGGCCATAACCCACCACGCGGGCCCAATGCGGATTGGTGGGTGTTAACGACTGCAAATGCAGCCGGGATCAACGGCTTAACGTGCCTTCCGAAGCACGGAGGAGCTCGAGATAATAAATTTTTGGTCACCCATCCCATGACCGACCCTAGCGAACGTTGCTTAACCTGCGCAATCGCTGGGCCAGGCGCTAGACCACTGCGCCACCGAGCTCTTCTATTGTATTGTACCAACCTACTAACCTAACCTACACCCGATAAAATGATCTTATCTAGACTTCTTTTTTTATTTTATACCTAATTTTAGCTGGCCCTGACGTTTGGAATTGGGATTATTGGTGCAAACTGCAACCGAAGACTGGTAACTGTTTAAAACCTAGGTCGAGGTAGGCATAATATAAAGTCATAGAGAATGTAATATAAACCACACGATTCTTCTATAAAATATTTAAATTATAACAAATTACAGGTTCTACTATGACGCCCAACTGGATCAGTGTAAGATATTCACATATTCTGGTTGTGGTGGCAACCAGAATCAGTTTGAAACGATAATGGAATGCGGGAGGTTTTGTAAAGGTATGCGCTCGTGCAATAGGATCCTTCTAAAGAATCCTAGAAGATTGTTAGGTAAATTCCAATATACTTATATACTAATACCTCCTTAGTCGGCCCTCATATTTTTATTTATTATGTTTTAGGAGCCACTTATATGCCATTACGAAACTCGACTTCAAAAACCTTTTGTGCTTTGCAACCCGACACCGGGTTGTGTATGGCTATGTTTTGCAAGTAAGTTCATTATAAAGTAGTTTTGATAGAAATAAATTAATTATAGAATCAATGCGTTTTACGCTAGATGTACCTTAGTGCTTTACCGTTAATACAGTGATGTCGATTGCATAATGTATTGGATTGTTTAACATCTGAAATCCATTAGGATTGACCACATCATCTGTTTGCGGTAGGCAAGCTTACACCGCTGGTAAACTCATTGCCATATCATCGGTATAAACTGCTTTTTATGCCGGTTCATTAATAGTTTTAGCAGCCTATATACGAACCTTAGAACGACATGACTTCCCATAGGTATTACTATGACGTGAACGAGAACCGCTGCAAGACGTTCGTCTACGGCGGCTGCGGGGGCAACCAGAACAGGTTCAGCAGCATGGCCCATTGTGAAAAAGCGTGCCGTCAAGAGAGCGAATATGCAAACGATGCAGGGCCTCGATTCCGCTAAATGTAATGTAGTTCAATTGCACGTCGTTAGCATGGCAATAGCATAAAATGTCACTTTTGGTATTCTGCCCCTGTTATGAAAGTTGAATGGCTACCCAGACGCTATTGATACAATTTGGAATTCTGTTAACCAATTGTGACAATAGCGTCCGCACGGCATCTTAAATATGTATTCTACTCTTATTTGACGTTTGTGCCTATAGCGTTGGCAATGGCGTGTCTGCGACATAGCAATTTGTTGTAAAATAGCGGAATTGAGGCCTAGTTGTGTGATACTACTTTAGACCCTGTTAGTAGGTACTCATAGCACGACAGACTTTCAAAAACGAATCGTATTCGTATCGAACACTCTATTTCTAGGTAAACTAATGAGAACTAATTCGAAAATGTTTGAAATACATTGCACAAAACTTATAAGTTGCAGTGGTTCCACGAGGAACTAACTGCATGAAACTACTAGGAGGTAAGGCAGTGTTTTGTTAATATGAGTAGTTTTATTAACAAAGGTGGTACTGTGCTTTACAAAATTACTTGATCCAAGCTCGATTGAATAACGATAGATTTTTCGTGCTAAGGGTACATTATTGATTTGCATTGTATTTCTACGAATGAGCTGTATCAGTTAAGACATAAGTAGGTATTTTTTTAAATATTGATAACCTTTTTTTCAAATAAAAACGTGATTTAAAATTGTTTTTCTATTACCCTGCGATTACTGATCTAATCCAACTAATCTGACATCAAATACTACGATTTGATGTCAGATTACTATTACATTTAAAAAATAACTTTGAGAATTTTGGCCATATTCCCGAAAACGGTTCTGAATATATTTTTAATAAATATTTAAAACAACCCAAACAAATAAATTGAACCTATATCCCTATAGCACACCTATCTATACTTAAATGCATTGAAACAATTTAGAAAAGGTTCATCAAAAGTTGCAAGTTTAGGGTGTTGAGAGAAATTTTTTGCTTAATTAATATCCTGATATCAGTAAATTACACAATGGTGTTATGGAGTCGTGGGCTAATCGTTAAACTGGGCCGATCGAGATCTGCCTGGGCAGATCACGATGTGCCGGCATTTCATGATCTGGCCAATAATTTCATTATGTGCCCAATCAAAAATTAGGCAGATCGACCGATCATCCTATTCGTCGATTTGCCCTAATAGTACTTGGCCACATCGAGATATGGCTGGGCGCATCGTAATATACTTCCGTTTCGCGACGCTTGTGGCGCTGTAATGCTGTTTGTGCTTTGACAGCTGGGTTGCGTTCAGAACCTACGCTCCGAGTGCAACCAAACGCTTTAACGGCTGGCGTTCCAAACATTAGAGCGTGACGTTCGGTTGACACAACTTTCCCGTTCCAAACGTCAAAGCGGTGCAACTTTTTAACGGGTATGATTTTACCAATTACCTAATAATTGCATCTTCAGTGACCTATTAAATAATATTTGTTCCTAAAATAGTAGATCTGTAACCTAAATTGAATCGCCAACTAATATTAAAACGCTTACCTAAATATTAATTAAGAATTACTTGGAAATAATATCAATCATCAAATAATTATATTGGGTTTCAAAATAATAAAAGTGTCACTAAAATTTAATCGCCAAACGCCAAACAATATAAGTGGCAGACCTATTATACCAATAGTTTGTTGATTAGATTTTAGAGGACGGATCTTTTATGCAGGCTATAGAAAAAAGTGATCAAAGTATTATTTAAGATACATATTTATATTAATCTGATGATTTATACATAGAGACAGTTTTGATGAATAGATGACAAATATATTTCTTGGGGATAGATATTATTATTAGGGTATTGCAGATTAGTGATACATCTAAACTCAGGTGACAGAAAATATTGTTCCCCTTTTTAACCAATAAAATCGGTGATTGAAAAACGCTCTGACATTTGTCCATAAAAAAAATGACAATGTCGTGACACTATTTAGTATTTTGATGTTTTTGTGTCTTAGTTTCAAATAGTATATGGTAGCTTCTCAAAAACAGTTTTTATTTAATTTAGAATAAAGGAAAGTTTAAATTATTCGTATTCCAAATGGAAAACGAAGACATTGTACTATTAATGACATATAAAGTTCTTGGTCGTTCCGAACCTTAGAATGAGTTAGAGTTAAAATTGTGATAATAAAAACAATAACAGTGATTTAGTTGAAGAAAAAAGTTTTACTAATACTTTGGTCACCCTACAGACTATTCATCCCAGCATGGCTGGTTATATCTTTATTATCTAGAAGAACAATTATTTTCTAAACTTCATTTTTTTGCTTGTACTTTCGCCACCCTACAGAATCGATTTGCCCAAGTATGGCCGGGCAAATCGTCAAACGTTATGCTTTGAACGAAATGGCCGTTTTTGAAAAGGCAAATCAAGAAATGCCGGCGTATCGTGATCTGCCCAGGCAGATCTCGATCGGCCCAGTTTAACGATTGGCCCACGACATGGACATTGCTACATGGCTACATGCTACGTGCTACATGTAGCTATTAAACCACTGCTTTTATCGTTTTCCACTTGTTACAAGTCGAAAATCGTTGAATAATCGCAGAATATTAAACTAATGAAGATCAAGAAAGTTTATTCTTTACCTATTTAAATCTTAGAATAAATAATAGCATTAAATATATATATAAATCGATTTAATAGCATGTGTATCCTATGAGCGTTTCTTGTGTTATCCTATGTTCCTATCCTATGTTCATCAATTGTAACGAGATGTGGGTGTGCAAAATTTATTGGGCAGTTTCTAAGTTTCAGATATGTTCCAGGTGTCATGCCTGACTGATAATTTAAGCCAATACAGTTAACGATGTTTGGGAAGCTTGTTACAGTCCTACGTGCGTGCTACACGCTAAGGCTGCGTTCAAACGATGACGCACGACTCGCTCTCAACCCAAACTCAACTCAAACTCAACTCGAATTCAACTTAACCGGAGCCCACTCCTTGAAAGACAGCGCTTACAATTTTGAGTTTTATAACACACTAGCGGCCTCCCGCGGTTTCACCCGCGTGGTTCCCGTTCCCGTAGGAATATCGGGATAAGAAGTGTTCTATGTTTTAATCTAGGCTAACTACTATCTGTGTGCCAAATTTCAACCAAATCCGTTCAGTAGGAACGTGATTGAGGAACAAACATCCAAACATCTAAACATCCAAACCCACGAACTTTCACATTTATAATATTAGTAGGATTAATAAGCTCCGTTATATTTTGTCGATGCAACTGCACACGCCTCGCCCTCAACCCAAACTCAACTCAAACTCAACCCGAACTCACCTCAAACTCAACCCAACTCACCTCAAACTCACCTGAACATTACACAAGAGCTTATTAATGTGTCATAAGACTCAAAATTGTAAGCGATGTATTTCAAGGTGGGCTGCGGTTGACGTGAGTTTGAGTTGAGTTCGGGTCGTGTGTTATCGTTTGAACGCAGCCTAAGAGCTCCATGCTACATGCTACACGCTACGAGCTCCATGCTACGTGCTACACGTTACGAGCTCCACACTGCGTGCTACACGCTATAAGCTCCACACTACGTGCTACGTTGTAGCTGATGGAGCTGCGTTCATAATGAGAGCTTTTCACAATGATAAAAAAAACCGGCCAAGTGCGTGTCGGGCCACGCACCATGGGGTTCCGTAGTTACCTTATACCATACCATATTTAATACCACCTATCATTTTTCGTATGCAAAAATAACTTTGATTTTCACAGTGTTGGTATGAATGACATAGTTATATTTGCGGTTTTGGAAAATGTGCTATATCTCAACTAATTACTATATCTCGTTCAAACCAATTTTGGTTGAAAGTGTTTATTAAGATCTACAGCATATATTTTTTTTAGATTTTTCACTCTCTTATTTCAAAAGTTAAAGGGGGGGGGGGGGGGGGGCGGGACACACATTTTACCACTTTGGCGGTGTATATCTTTCAAACGGTTGACTTTGAGAAAAAGTTGTCTTAGAAAGCTCAATGTCATTTTTAAAGACCTATCTATAGACATCCAACACGTGTTGGTTTGAAGAAAAAAAATTTTTTCAGTTTCAGTTC
Source organism: Agriphila geniculea (assembly GCA_943789525.1). Taxonomy (NCBI): domain Eukaryota; kingdom Metazoa; phylum Arthropoda; class Insecta; order Lepidoptera; family Crambidae; genus Agriphila; species Agriphila geniculea. The sequence goes on from OX038874.1 coordinate 18,964,368, forward strand.
CATGTATGGGGAGCCCCCCTTAATCTTTAATTTTTTCTTATTTTTGTATTAAATTCGGTAAGCGGTTAACAGAATACATTTACCTACCAAGTTTCAACTGTGTAGTCTTAATACTTTCGGAATAAAGTGGCTGTGACATACGGACAGACAGACAGAGAGACATGACGAATCTGTAAGGGTTCCGTTTTTTGCCATTTAGGCTACGGAACCCTAAAAACTGTAGGCTTGATGGATGGCGTTGATAAAAATGGGTGTTGATGAGTTTTTTTACTAAGCTTCGAAGAGTATCAACACCATCTAGTGAGGCGAATAGTTACTATTTTTTATAAATGTCACTTTGAAAAACCTTCACGATAATATTAAAAACATGGCCAGTTATACTATTTTCTAAAGTTTTCAGGGTCCAGTTCGTCGCTGCAGCTGCGTTGTCTGGCAGGTGTCATATTCTCATTACTGAATTAACTGGTTAAACTCTTTGGAATCTATGGTATTTTGCCTAGTCAGCTTAGAACATAAATTTACCCTAAAAATCTTTGATTTTTGATTTGATTTGATTTTCAATGCATTTTAGTTAAAATTAAACAGTATATATAAAGTACTTTTTCATAATAACTGAATTCAAATCCCATGTTTGAAGTCTGTATCGATTCATTCACTATAATTGATGTTTTGAAGCTATGAACACCTACGGTCACCTCACATGTCAAATGTGACCTATTTATTAAAATCTTGATTAAAATGGCCCTACTTCACTGACCTGCATTTTTTCATGTCAGTGCCCTACTTTAAGATAGTCAGTAATGGGTTGGGTATATGACGTCTGTCAAAAACTCGAGCAAACGATCACTGGCAGTAAAGACACATGAGTAAAAAAACGTAAAAAGATGCATGTTAGAGAATAGCATCCCTAATTAACTCGTGATAGTAAAGTTACCCATTTCATTTAATAAAGCTCGAGTGCAGTGCTCAAATCTTTTTATTATTTAAGTATTCTTTTTCTTTTCCGTCTAACTCAGCTGGAAGTCCTTTATCAAATAAGATGTAATCTTACAAAGTGTGCTGTTCTAATACTTTAATCACTACTGTTTACGTAATAACATTAAATGTTATTGCTCCTAATAAGTTACTTACATTATCTCCCTACTTATGATAAAACTCTGGAAAGAAATGGCTTTTTTATAGTACGGTTGTCCTCGAAGTAACGTTTAGTACCATGTCGCGCCAATTACTGTGTGGAAACCAATACTTCCGGAATCTTTTTTTGTGTATGTTGCATCCAGAAAAAGTTAGCTACTCGAATATCAAAATAATATTTTTTTCATTTGACAGACGTTTTGTTTGGTACAGTAGATTCAATTATAGAAGTAAGCTGGTTGAAATGTTTTTGTTATATTATAACTTACTTAATTATGAGAATTTTTAATGTTAAAAAGAATTGATAGATTTGATGATTTTATTTACTCTTGCACTATGTCTTTAGAATAAGGTTGAATATTGCATAGCTTTAATTGACGCTTCGCCAGAAATTTGACGAAATTTAGTACATTTTTACTGATTTTTGAAATACTGGATCATTTATTAAAAATGTACTCGGTTATTGTGTTAGATCGATAAAAAAGCTATCCTTTTTGCATAAAAATAATATCATTGTCGTTCAAAATTACGAAATCTGACGATTGGAAATTTATTTTTATAAGTTTTTATGGTGTTATTCAGGATTTTTTTACAGAGTAACCATGTCATTTTTCAGTATTCTGTTCGGTTATTGTGTTTCTTTGTTTCTTTTTCAGTCTGCAGTAATTTTTGTGAAGAAGAGTTCTACATCAGTTCTTCACATTGGAAGTTCAAAAATCAATCTTTTCATCAGATCGTGAACTGGCCTCGCCTTAATTCCCCTCTTTCCCTACAGCACTACTATGCCGCACTACCTACTGGTGGTGTCGTGTCGTGGGTTTCTTCCAGGGATTGAAATACCGTTAAAAAAAATAACGTTATAAAAAAAATAACGTTAAAAATACCGTTAAAATATTTTATCGGTAAAATTAACGTTAAATATAGCGTTAAATTTAGTACCGGTAAAATTATCGGTAAAAAATTAACGTTATTAACTGGAATAACGTTAATTTTAAAATTAACTTTAAAATTAACGTTAAATTAACGTTAAAATTAACGTTATTTCAGTAAATAACGTTAAAATTAATGTTATTTATTGACATAACGTTAATGTTAAAATTAACGGTAAAAAGAGTAAAAATTAACGTTATATTTAAAAATAACGTTATCATTCCCTGGTTTCTTCCCTTCTGCACTACGGGCCCAGTAGTGTCGTAGGTAATTTTAAAAATGGATACATATGCGTTCCCCATAACACCACCAAATTTGTGACAACATGTACCAAAATAAATAATTAAATATATTTTTATTATCGGTTTATTTAGCACAAATCCAACCTATTTACCTAACAGAGCCGAACAGAAATAAAAACTTAATGTCGAAACTTTTTTTATACCAATGTTCTGGTTGTAGAAGATGGTGGCTAAGGAATCATCTTCATTCTGCTGTTACTCCTGTACATTTTCGAAGACCAACACCTAAGATCTATAAAAAAATCAGCCAAATTGATTTTATTCAGACATTCCCCATTTATCACCGTTACTTAGTTATAGTTTTTTTTTAGGGTTCCGTACCCAAAGGGTAAAAACGGGACCCTATTACTAAGACTTCGCTGTCCGTCTGTCTGTCTGTCTGTCTGTCACCAGGCTGTATCTCATGAACCGTGATAGCTAGAAAGTTGAAATTTTCACAGATTATGTATTTCTGTTGCCGCTATAACAACAAATACTAAAAACAGAATAAAATAAATATTTAAGGGGGGCTCCCATACAACAAACGTGATTTTTTTGCCGTTTTTTGCTTTATATCAATAACGACAACAGGTAGACAGTTGAAATTGTCACACCTGATGTATTTCTGTTTCTGCTATAATAACAAATACTAAAAACAGAATAAAATAAATATTTAAGGGTGGCTCCCATACAATACAACAAACGTGATTTTTTGGTACGGAACCCTTCGTGCGCGAGTCCGACTCGCACTTGGCCGGTTTTTCGTATACGTCGCCAGTAAGTTCGTAAAACAGGATCTCATAAATATAAAGTTTACTTTTATTGAGTTCAATTGTTTTTAGTTTTTTTTTCTTTTCTTCGTTTACATCACCAAAGTACAACGGAGAAAAAAAATTAAAAAGGGATTAAAAATATAGAAACTTTCTCTTACCTACGTATAGTACATAGAAAATAAAAAGAAAAAAGAAAAACTGAAGAACATGTAGTCAGAGGAATGTAAAGGCTTGTTTCCGCTAATTAATATTTACTTAGTTGCAAGTTAACACGATTCAGATGACAGATTTTGGCTCGTAGTTGTTAGGTTAGAACAATAAATGATATATGTATTCAGTACTATTCACACGTTTTATCATAATGAGAAATATATAATATAATAGATAAGTTTTTATATTAGAAAGAAAGCATTCAAAAAATCATTTTTAAATAATTTATGGAAGAAGATCGAATCGATAATTTTATAGACAACATGGTAGACAGATTTTTTTAACTTTTTCTGAAATTATTTAGGATATCAATTAATATTGATATATACCACAATTGTCCCAATTATCATAATTTTAAACTTTGCCCCAATTTTACGCTGGGCATCGCGATGATAATGATGCCCAAATCAATTAATTTTAATTGACATACTAAACCATTGTTCCCAAATTAATTATTCAAATTGAGATCGAATTCCAGTAACGATCTAATAATATTGTTATTGAAAACACAACTCGGAATAACAATGTCCAACTCTTATTAAGAAAACATAATGGGAATGCATTAATTAAAATAGTTGTGATTCCTTGGTTATAGTAGTTTATTGAAAGTAAACTATTCTAACTCAATATTTCACGACCGAATGAATTTTCCCCTAGCACGAACATTTATAGAAAAAAACGCGCATAAAATTACTTGATACAGGTCTTCTAGAGGCCGAGAATTGTCTATGAAAAATTTCATTTCGCTTTTTTACACGGGTGATTAAAGTTTACTAAAAGTGAGTTTAATTCAGCTTTCCGCAAACTTAATTAACCCAGGTGAATTAAGTTTGCGGAGGGCCAATTTCCCCATATAAAATTACAGTATCGATTTTTTAGGGTTCCGTACCCAAAGGTTAAAAACGGGACCCTATTACTGAGACTCCGCTGTCCGTCTGTCTGTCTATCTGTCTGTCTGTCTGTCACCAGGCTGTATCTCATGAACCGTGATAGCTAGACAGTTGAAATTTGATCACAGATGATGTATTTCTGTTGCCGCTATAACAACAAATACTAAAAACAGAATGAAATAAAGTACATATTTAAGGGGGGCTCCCATACAACAAACGTGGTTTTTCTTTTTGCCGTTTTTTGGTACGGAACCCTTCGTGCGCGAGTCCAACTCGCACTTGGCCGGTTTTTTACATGCGTTTTCTTTTCTCGATTGTTGTTCGCTACGGGTATTGAAATAGTAAAATATTTTGTTTGTTCTAAACACCTTATAGAGTAATTCAATTTTGTAAAAGAAATCAAAATGTTTTGTACAGAATTTTATAGTTTGGATTAATGATGATAATGCGATCCAGCCAACACCCACTAATAGATTATGAAAAAATGCGTAAGTAAAAATGTTTATCAAGTATCGATCTCCCCTGTATTTCAAACTCCTACCTAACCTCTCAGGTCCTGTCTTAATTAGCCACCGGTCGTGCGATGGTGCATCCGTCCGATGAAACTAATCGTGCGACCGTGCGGTCAAACCTAGTGATATCTATTGAATGTCCTAATTGACAGTCGCGCGATCATGCGATGTGACCAAATTGTCTATTGTTCAGTTTCATCGCACGATGAAATCGCAACGCATGATCGCATGATCGATGCCAATTAGGACAGGGCCTAAAGCCTATCTAACCTCCCAAGCCTACGCGTTCTCTAGTCGTGAAATAAAACACCGCGTTAGTATCCGTAAAAATATTTTTTTTTTGTTTAATTCCTATCTAAGCTTATTTCTCGAGTTATTTTTAGATTATGATATTCCAACCCTGCCCAATATTGACTCTAGAAATCTGTGGGCTGCGACTTGAGCAAAGTGCGGCCAACCGTGACTGGCCATTAAGATTACGATCTTTTAGTGAGTGGAGCAGTATCTCACTTTCGCTAAATTTAGTTTTAGTTACTAGTTATAATTTTTATCATTAATAAATTCGGGAAAATCTGCTGACAAAGTTCACCACAAGCGCCAGGTATTTATTATGGATTTGGTTCATTTTATATTTACTTTAACAAAACTTTAACAGCAGTAAATTTTACTTTATGTTGTGTACACCAGTGTGTCCATCAGCCATTTTAATGTCCTCACTGCTGGGGCACAGACCTTCCTTATGGGTGAATAAGGAGGACGGTCCATAACCCACCACGCCGGCCCAATGCGGATTAGTGTGTGTTAACGACTGCAAATGCAGCCGGGACCAACGGCTTAACATGCCTCCCGAAGCACGGAGGAGCTCGAGATTATAAATTTTTGGTCACCCATCCCATGATCGACCCTTGCGAAGGTTCCTTAACCTCCGTAATCGCTGGGCCAGGCGCTTAACCACTGCGCCACCGAGCTCCTGCCAGGCGCTAAACCACTGCGTCACCGGGCTCCTTAAATGATGACCAGATCTAAAATTTCATTTGAACCTGATGACCTGAGTGATGCAGTGGTCAACATGCCGCTTACCACCCAAGAGGTCCCGGGTTCGATTTCCGGCCGGGCAGAAATTGAAATGATGAATTTTAATTTCTGTGACGGGTCTGGGTGTTACTATGTATAATAAGTATATATTTAAAAAGTATATAAGTAGTATATCAGTTGTCTAGCACCCATATTACAAGCTTTGCTTAGTTTGGGGCTAGATGGCGCTGTGTGAAATTGTCCAAGCATTTATTTATTTATTATTATTTATTTACAACAGTGTTCGTAATTATTCAACATATCAACAGATTTTAAGATTTATTTACCTACAATATACGAGTACACAGTTCTAATACGTTATAATTATATAACTTACATTTAACTTCTTATTTACTCTAGAAAAAAGAAATTTTCCATCCGCTTGATGAGACATACTGAGTGTAATGGAGGTAAAGTGGTCTATTACACTCATTCTACTTACTGAACTTCTAATCTTATGGATATCTTTCTAAGGTCGGTGTCAAACTGGCCGCAATTTCCACAAGTTTAACGACTCTCTAGAAAATGACTGCAAGTACTTAAAAATATTTGGATTTTGTGAATCAAGAGTAATGTATCTGTTTCAAATATCGATATAATAGATAATGTTTTAAAGCAAGAACTAATGAAATAGCAATTTTCTACTCAAAAGCTTGTCGAACTTTCAATAATTGTATTTTAATTTTTACAACATCTCTAAACTACTCTGAAACTAATATTATGATAATTAATACAATGATATTGAGTATCTCAAGTAAGTACTGTCCTTTGTTGTGCACTGAAAGCTAAATTATTTTTCAACGAGTTGTTTACTTTTCTTGTATTGAACTCGGCTAACATAAACTTAAATACGCTTGTTATGTGCGATAGGTACATAATTGTTACGTAATCGGTACCATATAGCTTATCTATGACTCAAACAAAAGACAGTAATTTTCCAGACGAGCATTTCCATTGAACGCTCCCGATATTTATTATAGGAATAAGAGTTCGCAGTGCTTCCCTGGCTTGTTCTGGTGGAAAATCGCTAATGAGCCCGAATGCTACTCCAAAGAGACTCAGAACAAATTTGCTTATTTCGAAGTCGGATCCCTCGTTCTTTCAATTTTCGTTCGTATATTTGAGGTTCACAAAGACATCACAATGCAATCAGAATATGCAGGATTTTGTTCTTATGTTGTAATTTATTTCGAGAATGTGCTTTGTTTACATTGTTCATCAATTTGTATCTGATTAAAAAAAATGCTATGTATGTACAGGATACATTTTTTATATGATTTGTTTTGTTTCGTAACTGGAAGTTCATGTTTTTTTTCTATTTACACTTTCTTAGGAGGGAAAAGCGTGCAGAAAACTAGAAATAATCGTAATGAGGGTACCCATAGGTACCCTCTTCATGATAGCATGATGAGGGTACCCATAAGTACCCTCTTCATGATAGAACACAGTGAAGCACAAGGTATCCTCTTCATGATAGAACACAGTGAAGCACATATACTTTAGAAACTAAGTCGAGTAAGCCGGTAAGGCGACCGTTGTGTATTTTTGGCCAAATTGCTATAGTATTCATATTAAGAATTTTTTTATAAACCACTGTAGGCAATAGTTTATTTCGATTTAAAAGCAGGGCTTAAACCATTTCATTAATTATTAAAACACAATTAAAATGGCAAACAAATTAATAAACGTTCGTTCACTTTTTCTTGATATTTCTCGGCGCAGAAAATCGCAAAAGGGTTTTAAAGTGCTTCGGATAACGGGAGGTGGTGTGGATTAAAAGGGGGGGTTAGGAGAGGGGGTAGAACAAGCTCGTTAGCGACAATTTTTCTCAAAGCCGTCCTGAGGGAATTGTCACAATTCCGATTGTGACGAATTACGCTGATGACAACGAGGCGCATTCTTTTTTTGATTACCAAATAGAACCTGACTTTTACTTTTTTAAACTAAAACCTTTTAACGGAATATTTATAGAACCTCTTTCGTAAAATTGTGACAATGAAATTAATGTTGAATCGTCTCGAAATGGTACTCCAAATTAATTCCTTCAGGTTGTTTCGTATTTTTTGTTAAGTAAGGTGTCTTGCAGCAGCACATTTCCAGAGTATCTATTAAATTAAACAAACATATTGGATATTTAAAATCGATGATCTTCGTTCAGGGATTGAAATACCGTTAAAAAAAAATAACGATATAATAAAAATAACGTTAAAAATACCGTTAAAACATTTTATCGGTAAATTTACCGGTAAAAATAACGTAAAAAATATTTTACTGGTAAAATTAACGTTAAATATAGCGTTAATTTTAGTACCGGTAAAATTATTGGTTAAAAATTTACGTTAATAATTGGAATAACGTTAGTTTTAAAGTAACGGTAAAAAAAAGGAAGATAGAAAGAAATATAGTTAAAAATAACGTTATTTCAGTAGATAACGTTAAATTTAACGTTATTTCTTAAACTAACGTTATTTATTGACATTACGTTAATGTTAAAATTAACGGTAAAAAGAGTAAAAATTAACGTTAAATTTAAAAATAACGTTAACATTCCCTGCCTTCGTTCATCTGGTGGAAAATGTTTTGATCCTAATTTTGATTATGCGAGTTTGGTCAGATTATAGTCGGTTTCATTTTCAGAAGAGTGAATGAAACAAAACTACCTAGACACAGAAATAAAGTAACTGTAACAACTGTTAGTCAAAATGTGAATTCATACATAATATATTTGGATTTTCACAAAACTACGAACTACGACTTTATTTTATAACTCTAATCCAAATTTAGTATGGCGACCACCTTTAAACTTAATTTTATGTAGACACGCGCAAAAGACAGAACGTTTTGCGCAAAAAATCCCTGTCTCCTTCTAAAAAACCTTGACGAAGAAATTTAATCGTGGTCCCCAGGAGTGATTGTATTAAAAGGTAATTTGTTTTAGTTCCGGAAGGCGTGCCATGCGGCTGTTAATTACGAAACTAATTAAAACTGTCGATTCTGTAATTAATCTTTTCTGGTTCGTGGGGGCTGCCGCTTATTAAGAACGTGCAGTCTGCACACTAGCGCCGCCATTGGAAATAAAATCATAGTGCTTAAATAAGAAAGAAATTATGAATTATCTCTCTGGAGTGCACTCCGAACAAGTTTTGCGGTACTTTTTATCACTTAAGCAATATTTTCTAGCCTTTTGTTTAGTTATATGGACTTTTATTGCGAAAAGTGGCCACTTTTAACAATAAAAGTCAATTAAACTAAACGACAGGCAAAAAAATATTGCTTAAGTGATAAAAAGTACCGCAAAGCTTGTTCGGAGTGCACTCCAGAGAGATAATTTACAAATTTGTCTTTATTTAAGCACTATGATTTTTTTTCTAATGGCGGCGCTAGTGTGCAGACTGCGCAGCCTTAAGTAGGTATTTACCCCGAACTTTTCGTTAAGCACGCATTTTCTCTGGTTTTTTTAGTAAAAATAGTGTTTATCTTCTGTGTCCATATCTAGGGGCATTGCATGCTATTCCCCTAGATATATTTAATTTCTGTTTTTCTTTTCATGTATGCATTATTATAGTGTTGTATGCATTGTTATAGTGTGTGAAATAAATTATCTTCATTCATTCTTCTTCATTCTATGCGTTATCATTTCAGTTATTTCACATTTCTGCCTATTTGATTTTAGACTTCTTACCTCACTTATTTATATTCAAAACTTTATTTCGGATGTGCTGAGGAGTCGGTGTAATAAAATTACCACCACCGTCGTATCCACACGTGAAACAGGAAACCTACGAAAAATTACTTTCAATTAATATTATTACAGCTCCTGACCTCTATTTGAAACTCAGAACCAAATTATAAGTACATTAATAGAAAAGTACTGAAAATTTAATTTCGGACCACTCAACACAAAAGTGTTCGTAATTGAAAGAAATTGTCGATAACAATTCCCCGTAACGTCCCCGTCTGCGTTCCTTTGACTTCAATGAATCAGTTACTACCTTTTTTGTAACTGAAGAACTTAGATACTATGAATAGTTTTTAAATTTGAGATTTTTGCATTTACAATGCTATTTTTAAACAATACTAAATAATATACTAGAAAAAATACGACTCGCACCAGATCAATACTCAGACGGGAATCGAACCCGCGACCTTTGGATATCCGGTCCAATGCTCTGACCGCTGAGCTACCGAGTCACTAGTGACATCGTCGAATTTTTCCTAGTATATCCTAAACTCTTACGCTGTAAGCCAGCGTTATTTCACCAATGTCGAGGTATTACCTCGACATTCAATTGAAATATCTTTCCAGATATTTTAACAATTGATTAAGATGAAATAGCTATATAATTTTTAAATTTGAGATTTTTGCATTTACAATGCTATTTTTAAACAATACTAAATAATATACTAGAAAAAATACGACTCGCACCAGATCAATACTCAGACGGGAATCGAACCCGCGACCTTTGGATATCCGGTCCAATGCTCTGACCGCTGAGCTACCGAGTCACTAGTGACATCGTCGAATTTTTCCTAGTATATCCTAAACTCTTACGCTGTAAGCCAGCGTTATTTCACCAATGTGAGGTATTACCTCGACATTCAATTGAAATATCTTTCCAGATATTTTAACAATTGATTAAGATGAAATAGCTATATAATTTTTAAATTTGAGATTTTTGCATTTACAATGCTATTTTTAAACAATACTAAATAATATACTAGAAAAAATACGACTCGCACCAGATCAATACTCAGACGGGAATCGAACCCGCGACCTTTGGATATCCGGTCCAATGCTCTGACCGCTGAGCTACCGAGTCACTAGTGACATCGTCGAATTTTTCCTAGTATATCCTAAACTCTTACGCTGTAAGCCAGCGTTATTTCACCAATGTGAGGTATTACCTCGACATTCAATTGAAATATCTTTCCAGATATTTTAACAATTGATTAAGATGAAATAGCTATATAATTTTTAAATTTGAGATTTTTGCATTTACAATGCTATTTTTAAACAATACTAAATAATATACTAGAAAAAATACGACTCGCACCAGATCAATACTCAGACGGGAATCGAACCCGCGACCTTTGGATATCCGGTCCAATGCTCTGACCGCTGAGCTACCGAGTCACTAGTGACATCGTCGAATTTTTCCTAGTATATCCTAAACTCTTACGCTGTAAGCCAGCGTTATTTCACCAATGTGAGGTATTACCTCGACATTCAATTGAAATATCTTTCCAGATATTTTAACAATTGATTAAGATGAAATAGCTATATAATTTTTAAATTTGAGATTTTTGCATTTACAATGCTATTTTTAAACAATACTAAATAATATACTAGAAAAAATACGACTCGCACCAGATCAATACTCAGACGGGAATCGAACCCGCGACCTTTGGATATCCGGTCCAATGCTCTGACCGCTGAGCTACCGAGTCACTAGTGACATCGTCGAATTTTTCCTAGTATATCCTAAACTCTTACGCTGTAAGCCAGCGTTATTTCACCAATGTGAGGTATTACCTCGACATTCAATTGAAATATCTTTCCAGATATTTTAACAATTGATTAAGATGAAATAGCTATATAATTTTTAAATTTGAGATTTTTGCATTTACAATGCTATTTTTAAACAATACTAAATAATATACTAGAAAAAATACGACTCGCACCAGATCAATACTCAGACGGGAATCGAACCCGCGACCTTTGGATATCCGGTCCAATGCTCTGACCGCTGAGCTACCGAGTCACTAGTGACATCGTCGAATTTTTCCTAGTATATCCTAAACTCTTACGCTGTAAGCCAGCGTTATTTCACCAATGTGAGGTATTACCTCGACATTCAATTGAAATATCTTTCCAGATATTTTAACAATTGATTAAGATGAAATAGCTATATAATTTTTAAATTTGAGATTTTTGCATTTACAATGCTATTTTTAAACAATACTAAATAATATACTAGAAAAAATACGACTCGCACCAGATCAATACTCAGACGGGAATCGAACCCGCGACCTTTGGATATCTGAGTATTGATCTGGTGCGAGTCGTATTTTTTCTAGTATATTATTTAGTATTGTTTAAAAATAGCATTGTAAATGCAAAAATCTCAAATTTAAAAATTATATAGCTATTTCATCTTAATCAATTGTTAAAATATCTGGAAAGATATTTCAATTGAATGTCGAGGTAATACCTCACATTGGTGAAATAACGCTGGCTTACAGCGTAAGAGTTTAGGATATACTAGGAAAAATTCGACGATGTCACTAGTGACTCGGTAGCTCAGCGGTCAGAGCATTGGACCGGATATCCAAAGGTCGCGGGTTCGATTCCCGTCTGAGTATTGATCTGGTGCGAGTCGTATTTTTTCTAGTATATTATTTAGTATTGTTTAAAAATAGCATTGTAAATGCAAAAATCACAAATTTAAAAATTATATAGCTATTTCATCTTAATCAATTGTTAAAATATCTGGAAAGATATTTCAATTGAATGTCGAGGTAATACCTCACATTGGTGAAATAACGCTGGCTTACAGCGTAAGAGTTTAGGATATACTAGGAAAAATTCGACGATGTCACTAGTGACTCGGTAGCTCAGCGGTCAGAGCATTGGACCGGATATCCAAAGGTCGCGGGTTCGATTCCCGTCTGAGTATTGATCTGGTGCGAGTCGTATTTTTTCTAGTATATTATTTAGTATTACTATGAATAGAATATTGTTCTATTAAGTTATTATTTTTTTGGTATTTTGCTGGAGTGATATTTTTTGTATTTATGAATCATCATCTTCTATCATCTATCATCAGCAGCAGTTTTAATTAAATACCTCGTCCGTAAAATGTTAATTTTTATTGCTCGGTAAGTACATAATGTATCGAAAATTCACACGTAATTACCGATTGAAGTTAAGGTTCTATAGTTTATTTACAGTCAATAACCTCTGTTAAATATAGTTTGTAATAGTAGTAGGAAAAAGAGCAAAAAGTACCCACTTTTGGCACATTCAATGTACTATGGGCAACAGCGTCGCTTAACCAGTTTGCAAGAAAATTCGTGTGCGCGCGTATCGCCCCTGCACGAACTAAACGTATGTGACAGCGGGCGCGGCGTGCAAGCGATTTTAACCTTAGCATTGGTTAAGCGACGCTGTTGCCCATGGTATCTACCTATTGACTGTCAAGGTAACCTATCTGTGAAAACTGAAAACACCAATTTTATACTTCAAATGTTTGTATGGATATTATCAATGGTGTGAATAGTAGCTGTTCAAAATATCATGTTCAAATTTAGGTATCGCAGTGAGCAATTTTATGTTTCGTATTTTCATTTTAGCTGTAATTTAAAAATGTAAACGTGTAAGGCGTGTATGCTGTAAATCTTATATAGCTATTTGTAAAGGAAATGAAATCAAATGAGGTACATTGTGCTACATTTTGTTAACGCTTTACATAACATTAAATGGTAATTCAGAAACTGAGATGAATAGCAAATGTTTCCAACTCCAGTAATCTTAATGAAAAGCTTAGTCGTCATGAAAGACCAGAGTGTAGCATTATGTATAACAGAATTGTATACTCTGTATCCCTAGCATGAACATCTATCGAGAAAAAAAAACCGGTCAAGAGCGAGTCGGACTCGCGCACCGAGGGTTCCGTACCATCATAATTGCACCATTAAACCACACTGCAGAGTAGAATAATAAAATTATTATTGCAGTTTTAGGTCAGCGCCATCTCATGACCGATAGTGGAACTAATGTTAACTGTTTTAGAAATTTGATAATTTCTAAAAAAGTATGCTATATTGAGACATCGTTTTATTTTTCCTGTAATCTTTATATAAACTGCAATCACATAGAATTATTTCAGATTTTTCTCTTTGCAAACTTCGGAGATAAGGGGGGGGGGGAACGGTATTTTTTTTTTACATTTTTCATCATAAGTCGAAAACTATGCGGTCTAGAAAAAAAAAGAAAAAATGATTAAAAACGTGCAAACGGCGTTCTTTCACATAATGCCCCACATGCCCTAGTAGCTCCACTTCAAATTTTCAAGACCCCTTTTCAGGCCCTGCTGTAAAAAAGATATTTATTTTTTTATTTATTTCTTATTTGCAAAATAGTTGGACAAATGTCATCTTAAACTATTCCAAATTTCAAGTTGATACCATTAGTAGTTCTCGAGATATCCAGCTGTGACAGACAGACAGACAGACAGACAGACTGAGTCACACCATAAGGGTTCCTTTTCTACCATTTTGGTACGGAACCCTAAAAACGCGTAAAAGTACTTTTCACACCACATGCTCGACAATGCCGAATTATATGTCATGTAAACCTTACCGAAAGCAAGCTTGGCTTTAGCCGGGTTATAATGTTCTATTATAACCCGCTGGTCAATAATGTGATTTTCACTTTCATAATTCTTATTGCTATGTCTGTAAAGTCTAATTTCACTAAACAGAATGTGCCCTCAGCGGGCGCGGCCAACTCGATTTTCGAAGACCGAGGCCGTGGCCCACTAGATTAGCACTGAGACGAACTTCATTTGTTTGTCAAAACGAGTAGGCCACGCCAGCTGAAAGAAGTTGCTATTATTATTATTTATTATTATTATTATTTATTTATTTTCAGGAAACGATGTCCCATAGATATATACCTTAAAACTAAACATATATAATATATAAAACAATGTTGTTAGTAAATAACTTAAAAATTATGTTAGTAAAAATTAGTTTGACACTTTCTGTGTCGGATCGGTGGCACAAGGCAGCGTCCCTCTGAAGCGCCTGTAGACCACGCCCTGCGGCCAGAAGTCCTCCTTCATGAAGAGGTCCAGCCTCGCTGTCGGGATGCGCACCATAAACGCCTTAAAATTGGTATTATGGCGCGACTCCAAAGGCTGAACTCTCAAACTAAAGTTAGCTTTCTTCTTGATATACTCTATCACGTCCTGCACGGTGGTGGTGTGGTGCAGGACGTGATAGAGTGCTATAGCCGTAGCTAGTAGTACTACTAGCTTTAGAAGATTCTAACTATCTACTAAGCCTGGTTTTTTATTGTCTCGCATAAAGTGAGAAAAGTAGAGTATACACCACCGGGATAAATTGTTTTTTTCTTGGGCGCTTGAATCCCTCACTGCACTCAGGACTCAATCTTAATTTCCTCGCTTTGCTCGGGAATTAACTTATAACACCCTCGCTGCGCTCGGGAGTTAAATTTGGAGTCCTTCGTTACGTTCAGGATTCAATATAGCGCCCGTGACATAAAACAGTGCTTTATCCCCTTGGTGTATAATCTACTATTAAGTACGTAAACTAGTAAATTCAATGAAAATTTTAATTACGTTTTTTGGCGATAGATGGCGCTGTATAAATTTCTCATACCTACAGAATTACTCAATCGTTTTTTTTACACGTGTTTTTTAGGGTTCCGTAGATTAAATGGCAAAAAACTGAACCCTTATAGATTCATCATGTCTATCTGTCTCTCTGTCTGTCCGTATGTCACAGCCACTTTATTCCGAAAGTATTAAGACTACACAGTTGAAACATGGTAGGTAGATGTATTCTGTTAACCGCTTAACGAATTTAACACAAAAATAAGAAAAATAAAAGATTAAGGGGGGGCTCCCCATACATGGAACTGAAACTAAAAAAAATTTTTTTCTTCAAACCAACACGTGTTGGGTGTCTATAGATAGGTCTTTTAAAATGACATTGCGGTTTTTAAGACAACTTTTTCTCAAACTCAACCGTTTGAAAGAAATACACCGCAAAAGTGGTAAAATGAGTGAAAAATCTAAAAAAATATATGCTGTAGATCTTAATAAACACTTTCAACTAATATTGGGTTGAACGAGATATAGTAAATAGTTTTCGAGATATAGCATATTTTACAAAACCGCAAATATAACTTTGTCATTCATACCAACACTGTGAAAAACAAAGTTATTTTTGCAGACGAAAAATGATATGTGGTATTAAGTATGGTATGGTTTAAGGTAACTACGGAACCCTACGGCGCGTGGCCCGACACGCACTTGGCCGGTTTTTTTCTCGATAGATGTTCGCTCACTTTCTTTTATATCTTAGAGTAAATAAAACTTGTTTTGAAAACTATTTGTAAAAGGGTAGTATTTCATCGGGTAACAATAAATTCCTATTTTGGGGTTTCAAAGATACTGAAAATAGTTAGTGGGCGACTGACTGAGGGCGACTACAGATATAGAAAATGGGAGACTTTTAAATATAATAAATTGAGTAACTATTAGTTATTCAGAACGGGCCACCAAATTACTATTGGGGCGACACAAAACATTTAGGCATATATTTTATTTTAAAAAAGGTGACTATTACCCTAATCGAGATGATGAAAATCTCATTGGGCAGCTTAAATCAGTTTTGTAGTTACTTACTTGGTATAATAGTTGCCCATTCAGTATTTTTGTCACTTATTTAGAATTTTTACAGCTAACTTGTATTATTTTTCTCCCACAAGTAGTCACCCGTATTTTTGTAATCCACAGTTAGCCGATAGTTTAGTTATTTTGTTGCCCAAAAAATAAATCGTTGCCCGGTTTAGTATTTAAGTATCCCATTAACAGTCGCCTTTAATTATTTCCAGTCACCCAATTAATTAAATCCCTTTGAAAAATTAGTCTTTTTTGACAAGCTACTATGTTGTAGGCAAAAATGGCCAGTAAAAGTAATCAAATATTTTCATACAAGCATTTTCTTTTGTTGCTAGAACTAGAACTTTGTCTAATAATAACTGGGTAAATGAGACGACATTAAGTTGTCATAGAGTTTTAGCACTGAGACGAAGATTGATTATTCTGTCGTAATTGTTTAAGACTTGCCGTACTTAATTAAGTTCTGGCAACGAGCTATCGCTGTGATAAATAGAAGTAAGGAAGTCGTCATTTTAATCTTTATTGTTTTTTATAATTTGGACCCTTTGACCGAGATAAAAGTAGTCTATCTCCTATTATCCAGGTCCTAATCTGAGTCAAAATTTGTTCAGCTGTTTAGGCGTAAAGAGGTAACAAACACACACACACACACACAGACACACTTTCGCATTAATAATAATAAAAATAGTAGGATGATTTATTAAACTTATTTCTTCAATATTTATAACCTTATAATTGTATGCCCTTGCAAGAAAATGCCTCATCAAACAATGTGTGCGTGCCTGGAGTGAAGTGTGATGTGGATGAGCATCAAACATGACCAGCCCCCTGATTTTGTAACTTTGTTGCAATCAACTCTGACAGAAATCGCAGTTACATTGCTGCTTTAGTAAGCACCAGTGTGACATCTATCTTACTAATAGCAGCAATGAAAGCGCGGTTTCAATCGATAATAGTTAGCAACAGAGTTACGTAATCAGCCCCAAGGTTTGCGTCATAGCACTGTTATAGACACACAATAGGATGGTCAATGTCATAGTAAGCCAGGAATAGGCAACCGATGCGCAACCTGAATTTCGCACATACATTTTAAAATTTCTTAGTATTGTTGTTTAATATTTAATATTTCTTTTTCGTAAAAAAATAAAGAGGTAATGATTTTTAAATTACCTATAAATAATTTTAACAGAACACTATAAAAAATGAAAATTATGTACTTATACATAACATTCAATTTACTTTGTACTCATCATGACGAAAATTGAAGTTAAATTAAATTTTCTCGAGTAAATACACTGTACTGTTGCCCATATTTTGCCGGTAATTGATTGAAACAAAACTAGTATTACGGCGTAGAAAGTAAGTAAATATAGTGGGAAATTTTAATTTAATGTTGTAATATTCTAGACTATTACGTAGCGTAGGCAGTAGCTAGGTCAAAAAAAACATTTTCCTTTCGACTGAATTATTTTCATAATTTAACAAGTGAATTATTAATTACTAGCGGCCGCCCGCGACTTCGTCTGCGTGGAAAGTTTTTTGCTATCCCTCGGGAACAATACTTTTTTGGGATGAAAGTTACCCTATGTCCTTCTCTGTACCCCTGACAACGTGCATGTAAAATTTCATGATAATCGGTTCAGTAATTAATACGTGAATGGGTAACAAACAAACAGACTTTCGAATTTATAATATTGTAAGGATTTTAGAGTTGGATACGTCTGTTGTGTAAGTCGCGCAGCGAGCTATGGAAAAGGGGTATGCTAGGAGTTTCTCTAAGAGATCGGGTCCGGAACGAGGTGATCCGACAGAGAACTAAGGTGACCGACATAGACCACCGGATTAGGAAGCTGAAGTGGCAGTGGGCCGGCCATATCAACCGTAGAACCGATGGCCGCTGGGGCAGACGAGTTTTTGCGTGGAGACCGCGTATCGGCAAAGTGTGGACCGCCCACAGACAAGGTGGAGCGACGATCTTCGCAAGGTGACTGGATAAGTGTAGCCGCGGATCGTGCTCAGTGGCGTGAACTTGGAGACGCCTACGTTCAGCAGTGGACGATGATGGGCTGATGATGATGATGTTGATACGTCTGTTACTATGCTTAATGAAATTCTTAATAAAGTAGGTAGCTTTTTATTATACCTACGTCATTTCATCAAAAAACTACTTATACCTACCTGAAGAAAAACCTTCTTTCAGTTTTATAATGTGTAAAAGGGATGCGGTAAATCTCGTATCTCCATTGTAACTTTATACATACAAACGCATGGCTCTAATTAATTATATGCTCAGCGACAAATTAATTTTAAAGTCACAAAGGGACGTGACGGGACGCGTCAAACCCGGATCCCTCAAGTAGGTACAATAAATATAGCTAAAGCAGTACCGCAACTCCTTTTCATTTCATATACAAACGACTGAATCAGGACACTCATATAGACACACGTCGCTTCGAGAGCTGTAAGCAAGGTTCGCACTGTGTAGCCAGCCAGTCACTTCAGTACTCAGCAGCCACGTCACCATATCCGTCATTCAGTAACTATTGTGTCACGCGCGATCGCTCCGACTGCCCGCCCGCCCGCGTCGGCTGTCGTTGCGCGTTGCCGCCCGCGCATCACATAATATTGAATTTACGTACTTTGTACGCGCACTGAGAATGCCAAAATTGCCAACCCTAGCGCTCCGATGGCAGCCAGCGGCGTGCCGGCGTCTGGCGCGCACAAGCAACTTTTATCTCCGCAACTACTTTGTTTTACACATCAAGTCTACGGGCTTGTATGAAAGTGCGCGCTTGTGGCGACGCGACAGACGGCAGACTTTCATACAAACCATGTGAGAGACAAAATAGTCGCTGAGACAAAAGTTGCTTGTGGGCGTTCGCGCTTAGTTGAGATACTGTTTTAGCACTTGTACTATTATGTATTCTGTACTTTAGCTCTATGTACTGAGCCTCAGGTAGGCACAGAATTAATTGCTTCTTTTAATTGTACTGTACCTGGACTAGGGTAAAGCATTTGCGTGGTTATGTAGATTATTATTTTTAATTAGGTACCTATTACCTATTGACCTTTTGACGACCTGTGTGGTGCAGTGGTCAACATGCCGCCTACCACGCAAGAGGTCCTGGGTTCGATTCCCGGCCGGGCAGAAATTGAAATGATGAGTTTTAATTTCTGTGACGGGACTGGGTGTTACTATGTATAATAAGTATATATTTAAAAAGTATATAAGTAGTATATCAGTTGTCTAGCACCCATATTACAAGCTTTGCTTAGTTTGGGGCTAGATGGCGCTGTGTGAAATTGTCCAAGCATTTATTTATTATTTATTATTTATTTATTTATTACTTTGACCTTGTGAATGGAGTCGGTTTTACTTCGGTCTTGCTGACCCCAAATATTTGATATTTTTGTAGATTATTTAAGTTAAAAATCAGTTCATTTTATAGGTATAGATCCGTAAATTATTAAAGAAATAATAATTACAATTCGGAGATATTTCTTTTTATCTTCTACTTAATAATTTTGTCATATGTTACGTTTTAAACAATCAAAGAAAGTGCATTTAAACCTTTCCATAGTACACCTAAATGATTTAATTTCGTACCTAACATAATTATTGTAGACTAGTCAGTATGGAGTGACTATAACAAAATAGTACTTTTAGTAGGCTAGTAGGTACTATTATTTATTCTGTGCAAAAGCACAAATAGAAATTTAGTTTAACTTTTAAAGTGCATTCGTGCATGATGAATGCCACGTGATGCGTGGCAGTGTGAGACCACCATAGTGTGACTCTCAAGGATCATTCACACAGCGCAGTCACGTCAACGGTCAGGGAGCGTACCCATACTACGTGACCCGTTAAGGGGGGGGGGGGGGGGGGGGGGAGGGGGGGCTATGTTTTGTCACGTAGTCAATATTCCCAATGGAAGTTGGTTCTTTTTTTCAAGCTGTATTCAAATATGGCACGCAGCGAAAATTCTCCTTCTTGATACATTTTTTTCACTTGTAATTGTAGTTAAAATTATAGTACACAGACTTGGTATTCCGTGGCAAGCGCCTTACTAATAAAAAGACAAAAATGAGCAAATTTCTTTTAGATTTCTGTTAAGAGCGTGCAGTCTGCACACTAGCGCCGCCATTGGAAATAAAATCATAGTGTTTAAATAAAAAAGAAATTATGAATTATCTCTCTGGAGTGCACTCCGAACAAGCTTTGCGGTATTTTTTATCCCTTAAACAATATTTTCTAGCCTGTCGTTTTGTTATATGGACTTTTATTGCGAAAAGTGGCCACTTTTAACAATAAAAGTCCATTAAACTATACGACCGGCTAGAAAATATTGCTTAAGTGATAAAAAGTACCGCAAAGCTTGTTCGGAGTGCACTCCAGAGAGATAATTTACGTAAGTAAGTAAGTAAGTAAGTAAGTAAATTTATTTGCAAGAATACGGTTACAAAAGTGTTCTTAAACTAAGTTATTGCCAACATATTCTATCGTTACAAATTTGTCTTTATTTAAGCACTATGATTTTTTTTCTAATGGCGGCGCTAGTGTGCAGACTGCGCAGCCTTAAAAATGAGGTAAAACCATTATCTATGAAATACTACGTGAAAACCAGGGGGGAGGGGGGGGGGGGTCTTGTCATATACTACGGGTGGTCACCAAGGGGAGGGAGGAAAAATTGTAAAAAATGGGTCACGTAGTATGGGTACGTTCCCTCAGTCAAATTTCAATACAAGTTTTGACTTGCCACATGACGTCGCGTCACCGGCATGTCTTCTTCTTCTTCTTATTTTTGTTTTGGCAATCTACATTCCTCTAGGAAGTAATTTTTTCCAGTGTCAAGTGATGAATAGTTCAGTGGTAGATTGTTTCAGATTACATTAGAATGCGGGTGCATTGCATTCCAATGCTGCTTGGAGCATTTGGCACCAAGTATATCAAGACGGTAAGACTCGGTAAGTTCTGCCGAGGTAGCCTACAGTAAAAGTCTCAGCTTCACACAACCGAGATCGCGCCTATTTCAAATATCCAACATATTGTTCAGTTGAGTAGACACTTGTACCACAAAACTGCACCAATTTTAAGACACAATATCCACTATGAATCGATTTGCAAATAATTAAAATAGTCACCAAACCGAACTCGACTAAATGGCGCCAAAAAACTCCACCGGCATGTCAAAACTAGTATTAAAAACCTTGACTGACCGTTGACGTGACTGAGCTGTATGAATGATCCGCTAAAACCTTATCTATCAAAACAAACAATCGTCAGTTTCCAAAGTTCGGTAATAATTAATGTACCCACCTTCAGTTTCAAGGGATTTCAAGTTTGCTAACTGATTAATAGGACACCGAGGACCAACCAGGTAATCTCCCATTTGCTGCCGCACTGACTTATTTCATAATTCTCCCAACTTAGTTCACTTACGCTAACTTAGACACGCAGATGGCTTTTGTCGGTGGTGTCATTGGGAATATTCCATATGGGCCACATAATATGAGTACTTAAGTAAACGATTAGTTTCACATTTAATTTTTTTAACTAATCAACTTTAAAATTAATTAACTTAAGGTTAACGAAAGCACTTTTAACAACAGCACTTCGTATAAATAGAGAATCATTGAGTTTCTACCATTTCTGAACCTTTCAGAGTCTGAACTCAATACTGAAGTAATGCAATGAAATTAGTAGGTAAATAGTTAAATTCAAAGTGTATTTTCTAGTTGCTTTATGTAAAAATCTATTCTTACTTACTTAGGCACTAAATTAAGATTAGTTCTAGTGAACTGAAACTGCGACGAGACTAGAATTTTCGAAAATATTTTCATTCTCTCATTAGAGAAGTTTTAGGTAAGCATTAGAAAATATCATTACGGATCGTGTTAGACAAAAATAATTATTTTCATTATACTTAAATCATAAGCACTTTTACCAGAAAATGTGGGAAATCCTAACTATCTAATATTATAAATGTGAAAGTAATTTTGTTTGTTTCGCTTTCACGTCTAACTTTAACTAAGTCCTCTAGAAAAAAGTACTTTTCCCAGGGAAAAGTACTTTTTATAGAAAAATAAGTGGGCACGCAGACGAAATCGCGAGCGGCCACTCGTGTATACAAGGTGTTTGGTAAAAGCCTTATAAAGCCGAATATGGTAGATAGGGACCATCAAACTGAACAACTTTTACTATAGGACCAACTCTGAAATCGCGAAAAAAAAAATCAGCCGTTTTATACAAAAATTAATAACGAAAATATCAAAATGTATAAAACTGCTGATATTATTTTCGCGATTTCAGAGTTGGTCCCATAGAAAAAGTTGTTCAGTTTGATGGGCCATATCTACCATATTTGGCTTTATAAGGCTTTTACCAAACACCTTGCATATAAAACCGTTCCACCGTTTAATGCTATAAATTCTTAACTGATTTAATCACCAATAAAATACCTTATCGGCACACGCGGTGAATAGGAGAATTTATACATAAAATAAACGACAGGAAATTCGACAATAGAGTCCGCAAGTTGACTATTACAGCTTTTGAACAATATCAAATACAAAAAATTAGATTGAACTTAATATCATAAAAATATCTTTCAGAAGTTAGCTCGCTTGTATGGAAAACCATATAGTGGCCCCTTGTTTCTTTTGATCAGTATACAAACAGTACATAAAAATACAACAAATATTAATATTGCGGTGGTACAAAAATAATGATGCCGCTTACCAAAATGGAAATTGTTATAATTTTGGTCGCATAAAACTGTAATGGGAAAGTTATACACAGTTAAGTTAAAGGAAGTAGTTCAAGTATAAAAGTTTTAGAGAAGAGATTTACATAGACTGATTTGAGAATAAATAAGTGTTCGTATCCAAAAAGCTACGAGTATGAAGATAAAAACCTTTGTGTTTATTTTTTTTATTCACGATGCTATTTTTAGATTAAAACACAAAACTCATTATCTTTAAAAACATTGTTTTTTGACGGGAATCAACAACTTTTTTCTTGAAATGCTTGGCGTTGAATTTTAAAGTTTTTTTTTTACTTTTCGAAATCGTTTTTTTTTTTAATTTAATAATTTTATTAAATTTAATCATTTTGTTAATTTATTAATAAATTAACAGTGTTTTACAAAATTAACTGCTCAGCAGTTTGTCGGCGGCAGGCAGTTATTTTTTTACTTTCTCTATTATGAATTATGATGCCCGTCCAATGCCTCGGAATCGGAGCGACCGGCGCGGATGGATTTGTTGCTTATGGATCATAATGGCACTGCGTGCATTGCATCGGCATTTCCGCGCCATAGAAATCTCCGCTCCGTCCGCTCCGATGCCGATGCAATGGACGCGCACGTTTATCCAGTGTTTGTTATACTGTCTATGCTTCAAGTAGGAGGTACGTTTAGAGACATGTTATCAAGTCGACCCTAAAGTTGCGCGGCCCGCCGTGGGATCGCCCGATAATACTTCGGGGACCGTTTTCCATCAGCCCGGATTTCGAGAATAAAATTTGCATACAAACGTGTTATATACGGTAATACACTGGATTCAGTTCGGTACTACTGTGGAACTGAAACGTTACATTTACGGTATTAATGTTTTTTTATGTCTGTATATCTTTTCTGGATTTACTTTTGTATTTTTGCATAAGGGATAATGTTATGACATTGACTTGGATTGTCCTTTAGTCAGTGTACAGCTTTTTGGAGTATTTTGTAAACTATTGTAAAGCAACTTCTAATGCGAGTATAGTTATTTTTCTGTTCCTCGGGAACAGTCACTTATACTAAATTTTAAACGTAGGCCGCATGCTAAAGAAAATTGATGATAAATCTTACAAAATGCGCCCCACGTTTTTATTTACAGAAGAATTTATTTTAAACTTTTTAGTCTGTTTTTTCTAGTCTATTTTTTATGTTTTAGTCCGGTTTTTATACCTTTTAGTTCGTTTTTAGGGTTCCGTAGCCTAAATGGCAAAAAACGGAACCCTTATAGATTCGTCATGTCTGTCTGTCTGTCTGTCCGTATGTCACAGCCACTTTATTCCGAAAGTATTAAGACTACACAGTTGAAACTTGGTACGTAAATGTATTCTATTAACCGCTTAACGAATTTAATACAAAAATAAGAAAAATAGAAGATTAAGGGGGGGGGCTCCCCATACATGGAACGGAAACTGAAAAAAAATTTTTCTTCAAACCAACACGTGTTGGGTGTTTATAGATAGGTCTTTAAAAATGACATTGAGGTTTCTAAGACAACTTTTTCTCAAAGTCAACCGTTTGAAAGATATACACCGCCAAAGTGGTAAAAAGTGTGTTTTTGATTTTTCACTTTCTTATTTCAAAAGTTAAAGGCGGGCCCTTTAACTTTTGAAATAAGAAAGTGAAAAATCAAAAAAAATATATGCTGTAGATCTGAATAAAAACTTTCAACCAAAATTAGTTTGAACGAGATATAGTAATTAGTTTTTGAGATATAGCACATTTTCCAAAACTGCAAACATAACTTTGTCATTCATACCAACACTGTGAAAAACAAAGTTATTATTGCAGACGAAAAATGATAGGTGGTATTAAATATGGTATAGTATAAGGTAACTACGGAACCCTACGGCGCGTGGCCCGACACGCACTTGGCCGGTTTTTTTTATTAAAACGTTTTTATTAGGTCGCTTTCTTGTTTATTTATTTGATCACAATAATTTAGCAAACGATTTTATACTTGCTTTCCGATGTGCTATGAGACTTGAAACTTTGAACATAGGTCAGAACTGAAATGCAATACTTTGATGTCATTGAGCTGATCTGATGATGGATCCAGCAAGGCCACAGGAACTCTGTAATAAAACCATACAACCTCATCGAGTTTGAGCTCGTTTAATTCATGTTAACAAGTACTCTGATGGAAAACGAGATCCAGGTTATGACGATGGAGCTGGAAGAATGCCACAGGAACTTTGTACTAAAACCATGCAACCTCATCGAGTCTGAGGGCTTGTTTGATTCGATTTGACAAGTACTATGTTAGTAAATAGTGTCCAGGGTCTGACAATGGAGAAAGAAGGCCACAGGAACTCTATAGGTATAATAAAACCATGCCACCCTATTTTTATACTTTTTAGTTCTTTTTTAGGGTTCCGTACCCAAAGGGTAAAAACGGGACCCTATTACTAAGACTCCGCTGTCCGTCTGTCTGTCTGTCACCAGGCTGTATCTCATGAACCGTGATAGCTAGACAGTTGAAATTTTCACAGATGATGTATATCTATTGCCACTATAACAACAAATACTAAAAATGTAATAAAATAAATATTTAAGGGGGGCTCCCATACAACAAACGTGATTTTTTTACGATTTTTTGCTTTATATTAATAACGACAACAGGTAGATGGTTGAAATTTTCACAGATGATGTATTTTTGTTGCCGCTTTATAGCGGCAACAAATACTAAAAACAGAATAAAATAAATATTTAAGGGGGACTCCCATACAACAAACGTGATTTTTTTGACGTTTTTTTGGTACGGAACCTTTCGTGCGCCAGTCCGACTCGCACTTGGCCGGTTTTTTTTTTTAGTTGTTTTGTTTTACTTTTCTAGCCACCACAGACTAATCGTATAGGTAGATTTAGGAACAGTATCGCAGCTAAAAATGGAACGGGATTTCTATGAAATTATCTGTCAAATCCGGAATTTATTCAATCAAAGCCTGTGAGAGTGGCTTTTAGAAAGATATCTCTACAACAATGTGGCAGAAAATGGCAATTGTGTACAATTCCGCGGGTAAACCACATGTTGTCGGTAATATTGGCCTCCTAATTGTTACTGCTTGACCCTTGGCTGCGGTCAAATCCGAGCCAAGTAATTTCCATGGAACTTTCTATATAATGGAGTTAGGGCTCTCCATTACAATCTACCTTACCTACCCTTATTTTACATCTCTGTTGAAATTGAATATTTTGCACTATCTACCTATACACTTCAAAGTTATTGTTAATAAAATTGAGTTTTTTAAACAATACAACAAGTACAATTTTACAAGTACAGTTTTATAAAAATCAGCAATTTAGGTTTTACCGTACACTGTCTGACATTCGTCATCTTGTATTTACGGTACCTACATTAATAATTAATTTGTTAAAACATTAGTTGTTACTTTAAAATCACTAATTTACTCGATATTTAAGTGTTAAAGAAATAAACAGCATTTCTTTCTAGCTTTGATTTTCTGAGGGCCTATTACAAAAAAGCATCGCGATAAGCGTACGATGTTCGTCCAACTCCGTGGCACTATTGACTGACGAATAAGTTAATTGAACGACGAATTGCGTCTGACTATCGTTATTCTTTTTTGTAATAGGCCCTCTGTTGAACAAATATTTGTGGCTTGTTCCTTTCAAAGCAGTAAAAGCTCCATTATTGTTGTAATAATAGT
Source organism: Agriphila geniculea (assembly GCA_943789525.1). Lineage (NCBI taxonomy): Eukaryota > Metazoa > Arthropoda > Insecta > Lepidoptera > Crambidae > Agriphila > Agriphila geniculea. The sequence goes on from OX038874.1 coordinate 18,991,052, forward strand.
CCATCTGATGCTGCTAAAATAAACATAACTTCCAACTTCCTGTAGCTGATATTATTGTTGCTTCATGTTTAACGAAAATTGAATCTTAGTAGGAGTTATTTAAGTGCTTCTTTAGGATTTGAACAATCTATAAAAATATTTTTTTGATTTGCCCCGTTGACCACCGTAGAATGATGTGATAGAGCTGTTTATCGCATTTTCGGCTGTATTATACACTAGCTTCCGCCCACGACTTCGTCCGCGTGGACATTTGGAAAATCTCTAGGGAACCTTTGATACCTGACCAGGGATAAAAAGTATGCAATGTTTTAATTCGGGCTATAAACTATCTGTGTGTCAAATTTCATCCAAATATGTTCAATCAATCAATCATTTATTTATTTACTTGGTGAATACAGGTTTTAGGCATTTTAAGTACAGCATGACCTGTCGAGTTTATCAACGTGCAAATCTTTTATCATTTTTAACCGACTTCAAAAAAGGAGGAGGTTCTCAAGTCGACGGTTTTTATTTATTTATTTATTTATGTATGTTTTACCATAACTTCGTCAGTTGTTCTCCGATATATACAATTCTTTTTTATCTCAAAGAACATAGTTTGTGTGTGCTCCTATAAAAAAATTACAGAGATCTGGTTGTTAGTTTCTTTTGTTAATAAACTTAATAATATCAAATAACGTTATTTGTTAGTTACCATAATTACAGCAAGTTTTAATTATTTAGCCGTTTTGCTTGATTGAGGAACAAACTTCCAAACCCACAAACTTTCACATTTATAATATTAGTAGGAACACAGAATACAATAATAGTACAAGTGTAGGAAGTAGGATTATTACCATAATTATTGTGTAGTGGTGTCCTAACTACTATTACTACTACTACTGGGACTTTGACTGTAAATTATTATATTCTTATTTTAAGAAGACAATTATTGCTAATTACGTAAACAATATTCGACTTTGATTAGTGATTAATATGGTTTTGCTTGTTTTATTTAAGCCTGGTCAAATTTTTCTGTTTTTTCGTGTTTATAAATTATAAATAACCTAGCAACTAACGAGACAGCGACTTAGATTTTCCAAAATAACAAATTTGAAAAGACAATGTCTGAGGAAAATCTCCTCTGATTGAAGATAATCCGGCTCAGTGTTGACACTAGCTGTTTTGCCGAAATTAGTTTTATTTATTTCAACAACGGTATTTGTTAGCAAACAAAAACACAATAAATGTGTTTTTGTTTTGCTTTCATTTATTTCGAATCAAAACTTTAAACTTATAAATTTAGAGTTAAGACTAAGCGATGCGATGCTCTAAGCTTATAAACATGTTTCTTGTTTATAAATGAATTCTTTCCATTTTCAGGGTTCCGTATTTTAAGGGTAAAAAGGAGCCCTTATGGTGCGACTCTGTCTATCTGTCTGTCACAGCTGGTTATTCTGTTATTTTGCTATTATAAGGCGAATAGCTTATAATTACAACAACGTCTCACTCAGGCAAATAATTTATTTTATAATGAACTTACTACGAAAAGTTTTAATTACCTCTACTACCATATTATACACATCAACTTTGTCTAGGGATACAGGTGTTATTTTCATACAAACGAGGTAACTTTGAAGCCTTGGTTTCCTGCCAAGGATGTACTGTGCTGTGATCTGATGACGGCTATCCAGGGGGTGAATGGAGGAGATTCAGATCGCTATACACACCCAACTGATCTGATCAGCATTCTAAAAGATTAATGGGTTAGAGTTCTCAGTTTGAGGATTTTCATACATTTTCATGCTATTTTTGCGGTTTTTTTAAACATGTCCATTACGTTTTTAGAATGCTGGTCAGATCAGTTGGGTGTGCATAGCGATCTGAATCTCCTCCATTCACCCCCGGGATAGCCGTCATCAGATCACAGCACAGTACATCCTTGGCAGGAAACCAAGGCTTCCAAAGTCACTTCAAATGAAATTATAAAGTATAATTATCGATGGAGTGGCAAGCTATAAGACCTGCGTCCAAATAATCTCGTTACTGGGTACCTAATTGCTTCCGGTGTGATTATATATAAATTGATATAGGAGTATTTTGTTAACAAGCAATGTTTTTATCAGGTAGGTTAGGACCTATGCTTGAATTTCTTATTTTCTGCTTAACTTCCAAGACTTGACTTGACTTGCTTCCGTGTCGTCTAAATTAAGAAAGTACTTTAGATATTGACGCTAGGAAATTTTACTGAAAGAAACTTCATTTTGTTTCTAAAAATAATAGGAACTACATTCAAAAATTGAAATAATGAAATTTTAAATGTTGGTTATTGGGCATTTTGTTCGGGCATTTGACCTACAGTGTACACAAACTTCTTCTTCTTGTGCTTCCGTGTTTCGGAGGGCACGTTAAACCGTCGGTCCCGGCAGTTCTGTTGTCATCTGATAACAGTCGTTAAGCCAAGTTAGAGGCCTTACAGGCGGCTTGATAAACTCTAACACCAGAGGTGGCCACTACTACTCATTCGATAAGAAAGAAAGAAGAAAGATTTGACCTACAGTGTACACAAACGAAATAGGGGTGGTAGTAGGTATGAACCTCTATACTAAAAAAAGTTGGGAGTTACAAGTCGTGATAAAGTTTGGCCATATGATAGAAACTGATCTGTAGGCTGTTTCTAACTAATATTGAGCTGGGCCAAACTATCCTTACATCCATACGGCGGCGGGTTGAATAGCGCACTTTTCCCGGCTTCATTTTAAAAACTATAACAATTCAGGTTTAGCTAATAGGTCAAATGTGGTACCATTTTCGGATAAATCAATAACGTAGAACTTATTTCTGATATAAAAGTAAAACAATTTTTTAAGTATTTTCTGAAAAATTACACAATAACCAACATTTTTAAACTCAATTTTTTTAGTTTAGGTATTGACACTTGTTTCAGTATTTTCAAAAAAACTACTTTAAAGAGGCGTTTTTCAGGTTAATTTGTTATATGCTTTTGTTATGCTAACTATATTTTATACAGTTTGAGCCTAACCCAAGTAGTTTAAGTCCATTGTTTGCGGACATACAGCTAGTCACAAATATGCATTTTTTCACGAAATAAAAAAGATTTTCGTTTCGTTCAGAAACATTTTTCAGGTTTTTTGTTTATATTTCTGTAAAGAAAATTAAATTTTCTACAATTTGAACTTTATTTGAGTAGTCTAGGTTTATTGGTTGCAGAGACATAGCTGGTTAAAAATGGGCTTTTTATTGAAATTAATTGAAAAAATCTTATCTTTGACTAGCTGTGTCTTTGCAACTAGTAAACCTAGACTACTCAAGTTAGGCTCAAATTGTAGAAAATTTAATTAACTTTACAGAAATATAAACAAAAAAACTGAGAAATGCTTCCGAACGAAACGGAAACCCCTTTTATTTCGTGAAAAAATGCATACTTTTTACTAGCTGTGTCTCCGCAAACAATGGACCTCAACTACTTGGGTTAGGCGCAAATTGTATAAAATATAGTTTACATAACAAAAGCAAATAACAAATTAACCTGAAAAACGCTTTTTTAAAATAGTTTTTTTGAAAATACTGAAACAAGTGCCAAAGCCTAAACTAAAAAAAATGAAGTTTAAAAATGTTGGTTATTGTGTAATTTTTCAGAAACTGCGTAATAAATTGCATTTTTTTATACCAGAAATAAATTCTACGTTATTGATTTATCCGAAAATGATACCACATTTGATCTATTAGTTAAACCTGAATTGTTATAGTTTTTAGAATGGAGCCGGGAAAAGTGCGCTATTCAACCCGCCGCCGTATGGAACTGTATGTAAGGATAGTTTGGCCCAGCTCAATATTAGTTAGAAACAGCCTACAGATCAGTTTTTATCATGTGGCTAAACTTTATCACGACATGTAACTCCCAACTTTTTTTTGTATGGAGGTTCATACCTATTATAGGTAGGTATGTATAAATGCATATGCTACTCAGTGGTATGAGTCGCATTATTGCAGGTCATGTTTCATTTATTTATCATTATATTTTTTGATTCGTTCAGTTCGATTCCTGGTAAAGGCAGGTGATTTTCCTAATATCTTTGATTGCAGTTCTAATTAAATGAAGTCTAACTTCTTATTTTGGGTACTTTCTCTTCGTGCGGTAGAGTTTTGGGACACCCTGTTTATCACGTGATATATGTAATATAGCTTTTTATCTGTACAATATACTACACACTACCCTCAACTTTCAAAATTCATTATCTTTTGACAGAACGCGATCAATCGCTATATCATATCGCGTTTTGGTGGTCATGCTAGGTGTCAGGTAATCTAGCAAAGAGACTGTATTTTCTTTTGCGGTAAAGTACCCTAAAAAAATTTCTCCATTCACATAATTGGCGTAGCTGTTAGAACTGAGAAATTATGCTTATAATTATAAATAATTTTGTTTGTAGAGTAACAATTAATAAAAGTTAGAGTGCCATATAATTTCACTGACTGGCTTACATAGATATTATTATAATTTCGTTTTCAGGAAAAGTATAAATATCTATCAACCCCATCTAAATCTCCAGGAAAAAGCTAAGAGAACAGTTTGTAAAGACGACAACCTTTGAATATTAAGTTATTCTCTCCTAATTAGTAACTCAGTCTAGCCCTAAAGCACATCTAAAGTCTTGCTGAGATTTTTCCCTATTTAGGTGGAAAGGTAATTTGATTATGGTGCAGCGCGCAGGAAAATTTACCGCGCAAATTGCTTATGGCGGCTAGAAAAGTGTTAGCGTCCGATACTTAATTGCATTTACCTGTATTAACGGAATAAGTTATGTGAAGTTTACTCGTACGTTTGTAAATTTTAATTATCACCTTTTGGATAAGCCCATACTTAAAACTAATGATACTATTGGATATGTCAAAATTAAATTCACATATTTCATTACCGACTTCATTTTACTACTACACTTAGATAAATACTAGGGAATATATACTAGGGACTAGCGACCGCCCGCGACTTCGTCTGTGCGGGCATATCTGTACTTTACCTAAAGTTGGATTTTGCTAAATCAAAAAGGATTCCCTGAAGTCTTTTCTTTCTGTAATACTAAATAGTCTTAAACTACCACTAGTTATAGTACAGTAGCCCGTAGAACATTTAAATCACTAAAAAGGTTACCGTTTGCCGTTGTGCTATGGTTATTTATTACGAAATTATAGATACTTCAACCCAAGTTTTACAGATCGGAACCCGCCGTAACCTATATTTGTATATCTCCAAAAATGATATTTTTTATTTTTCGAGGTTTACCATATGGTTTAGCTATTGTCGTGTTCTACAGATTTTTTTGATTGCCACAGATAAAAGTAAAACTATGAAAAGTAGCCATACACAGATTTAAGACCTGATAAAAATGGTTGGACTTTATCTGGTCTTAAATCTGTGTATAGTCAGTAGACGTGTGCGCCGATCGGCGTGGCGCACGCCGCCGGTCATTTTGGCCACGCCGCCGCCGCCGGATTTTTCATCGGCGTCATCGGTGTCAAAATCCATGTGTAAGAAGCAAGTACAAAAGCTATAATAACTTGCATTTTGATCATAAAATTTTATTCCTTTTCTCTCTTTTTTATATTAGTTTGATTGTTGCCATCATAGAATTATTTTGGTATTGAAATTGTGGTTCTATAATTGCACCTGTTTAGTCACCGTCATCATATTAGCTGTACGACACCCACTGCTGATTATAGGCCTCCTCCAACCCAAGCATCTCCACAACGATCTGACCTGCGCTGCCCGCATTCAACGACTTTCCATGACCTTCACCCTCATGTCGCGTCGGTCTACCTGGGGCCGTACCGGCTAACGAATCGAGCTTCGAAAAGTCTGCCGGGTTTCAAATTAAAACAGATAAATCGAGCCCCAATTGGGCGAAAATGGCGAATCCCATTTCATGATGTCACACGAACATCGTTATCTTCCAAATTACGTCAACAGAAAGTACAAGACGAAATTCCTTACTTTTATTTTTCAGTTCTAAGTTGAAACCGATTCAGATTTTTCGATAATCGATTCGTTAGCCGGTACGGCCCCTGGTCGGGGGGCCTACCCATGGAACATCATCCAGTCCGCGGTCGGCACTGTAAAAGCTTTCCGCCCCAACGACTATCGGTTCTTCTCGCTATGTGTCCCGCCCACTGCCACTTCAGCCGAGCAATCCTCCGAGCAATGTCGGTTACTTTAGTTATTCTACGGATCTCCTCATTTCTGATTCGAACACGCAGGGAAAAGCCAAGCATGCTGGCTCTTTCCATTGCACGCTGGATGAACCATCTTATGAGATCCATGGTTAGCGGCCACGTTTCACTGCCCACATACTGGTCATAGATTTTTATCTTGAAGTCATCACTAGCAACACATACTGGTCATCGATTTTTGTCTTGAGGCACTGAGGTAAGTTGGACACGAAGATTTGGCAAAGCTTCCCTAATGCTACCCATCCGAGTTGGATTCGACAAGAGAGCTCTTTCTCGAAGTTGGACTCACTTAACTAGACTATTTGTCCTAGGTAAACGTAATGGTCAACAACTTTGAGTGTAGTGTTCCTGACATGAGCTGGTGTAGGTACAGCATGGACGTGATTTCATCTTAACTATGTTGATTCTAAAACCCACTTTTTGGGAGGCACTACGGAGATCTTTGAGCATTGTGTTCAGCATGGTCTCAGCCATGAGAACTATATCATCGGAAAAACGAAGTTGTGTTAGACACTGGTCATTAATGTTGATATCGAGTCCTTTCGAATCCAAGAGCTTAAAAATGTCCATCAATGCGATTGGGAACAGATTCAGCGAAATAATGTCTACCTGTGTCACATCTCGCTGCAATTGGATGGGATTTGTGCTCTTATTCTGTACTCGGACCGGCATGGTGGCATTTTTGTATAACTCAATACCTCGATATACCTGTGGTCCACTTGGCACATCTGGAGAGACTGCAGCACTGCCCAGATCCCAACTTTTAAGAACAGCATCATCTTACTGATGTTCTATGTCTTCGGCGTTCTGCCCTCGATGATGACGGAACTGAAAAGCTTCTGGAGGACTTTAAGTATCAGCTTACCGCCTACTTTCAAAAGTTCTGTAGTGATTCCATCGTCACCCGCCGCCTTGTTGGTTTTCAGCCGTTTGAGAGCAATACTAATCTCTTACAGGCTAACTTCAGGGATATCTTTGGTATAGTGTCGGACTGTCGGGTAATGGCCCTGGGGTCTTTGGCCTTGCTTTTAACAGGTGTAGAATATAACTGCGTAAAGTTTGTTCATCCTTACTTGTCTTATTTAGTAAACAGTTTTTGACAGTTGTCATACGTCTTTTAAACTTAAATCGTTATTTAAAAATATGTTAGTAAGTTCATGAAGTTATTGTTAATTTATTAACAATTTATTTCGTAATCTATGTGTGGAAAACCATTTGTTTTATTTTATAAATGATTATTTCAATAAAGAGTTGGGTGAAGGTTGTTTACCATATAAGACAAGTAAGGATGGACAGACTTTATAGAATCTCTTGACCTCCCCCAAATCAAGCTTTGATGAAATGATGCGACCGTCGGTCGTCAGTTTGTATTTTATTACAGAAAAATTCTTGTAATAATTTAAAATCGGGCAACAAAGGATTTAGTTGATCTCTAATAAGCATGGCATAATATAGTGTTGATTATAATAAATAAATAAAAGGTTCGTAATCCACGCCGATTGCGCCGATGACGCCGCCGCCGCCGACAATTTAGACGCCAGACGCCGCCGCCGGTCAAATGACCATCGGCGCACATGTCTAATAGTCACTTTCCATAGTCTTACTTTTATCTGTGGCAATCAAATATCAAAAATATCATTTTTGGAGGTATACAAATATAGGTTACGGCGGGTTGCGATCTGTAAAACTTGGGTTAAAGTATCTATAATTTCGTAATAAATAACCATATCACAACGGCAAATGGTAACCTTTTTAGTGATTTAAATGTTCTACGGGCTACTGTACTATTAAGCAAGTAAGGAATACAAAAAACCAAGTTATGTATTCTTAAAACTAGTTTGGATTAAGTATACCTACACTTAAAACTTAAAATGTTTTTGTACTATACTCAGATTATTTGAAAGCTAACTTAAAACTCTATTGAATAATTGAAGTAAATATCTTTTAAAACTCACTAACAAAAAAATTATTTTATAGATAAATTTAAGACGATTTTTATACCAAGTTAAGAAACTATGAAATGACAAGTTAAGAAAATATTAAGACGAAATCTGGTCTTAACTAAATCAAACTATAGAATAATTTAATACCAAAATGTATTATAAATCTTACTTCGCCAATACAGTTTTTAGAGTAAGTTAAGTAAAATATTTCTTAACTAGCACTACTGCAAATGTAATTTGTCTTTACTTTGTCTTAACTAGCCTTACAAAATCAATATTGTCTAAAATCTTACTTCATAAGGAAACATAAGTTTTAACACCATTTTGCACTTTATGTGAAAAAATAATAATACATTTTCCAACAACACTTCATCAAAAACTAGAGTAGATTGAACATAATTATTTTTGTTATAGTAATTTTAACTACATTAATAATTTTTATGTTTATAGAAAATGTAGTACTTTGCAATATATAAAAAAAAAACACATTACTATACAAAATTTTATTGTTTGTTTTCTAGTATTTCAAAAGCCCGTCTGTTTTAAAGCACTATCTATAGATTCGAGAAACAACCATGCGTTTTAAATTTCCAATGCATTCAACGACATAAGAAAGCTTTTTCAGATATAAAAATTGTTTAAAAAAACAAAAAACCGACTTCAAAAAACCTACCTCTAAAAAGCAAGAAATAATATTCGTAATAATAAAACACGTCTATTGAAATCGGGTGGGGCTGGAGTACAAATCCTTTTTTTTAGGGTTCCGGAGCCTAAATGGCAAAAAACGGAACCCTTATAGATTCGTCATGTCTGTCTGTCTGTCTGTCTGTCTGTCCGTATGTCACAGCCACTTTATTCCGAAAGTATTAAGACTACATAGTTGAAACTTGGTAGATAGATGTATTCTGTTAACCGCTTAACGAATTTAATATAAAAATAAGAAAAATAAAAGATTAAGGGGTCTCCCCATACATGGAACTGAAACTGAAGTTTTTTTTTTTCTTCAAACCAACACGTGTTGGGTGTTTATAGATAGGTCTTTAAAAATGACATTAAGGTTCCTAAGGCAACTTTTTCTCAAAGTCAACCGTTTGAAAGATATTCACCGCCAAAGAGGTAAAATGTGTGTCCCCCCCCCCCCCCCTTTAACTTTTGAAATAAAAGAGTGAAAAATCTAAAAAAATATATGCCGTAGATCGTAATAAACACTTTCAATCAAAATTAGTTTGAAGGAGATATAGTAATTTGTTTTTGAGATATAGCACATTTTCCAAAACCGCAAAAATAACTTTGTCATTCATACCAACACTGTGAAAAACAAAGTTATTTTTACAGACGAAAAAATATAGGTGGTATTAAATATGGTATGGTATAAGGTAACTACGGAACCCTATGGCGCGTGGCCCGACACGCACTTGGCTGGTTTTTTTTTATTCTAAAAGCCCCACCCGACTTCAATAGACGTGTTTTATTATTACGAATATTATTTCTTGCTTTTTAGAGGTAGGTTTTTGAAGTAGGTTTTTTATTTTTTTAAACAATTTTTTATTTTTTTATTTTTAGTGTAGGTACCTTTTGTATTAGGTAGTATAGGTATCGCGGAGAAACATACATAGGTACATGCGGGTCAAACTGAGAACCTCCTTTTTTAAGTCAGTTAAAGAACTACACTTAAGATATCCCTTTTCCAACAAAATAATAATTATCTTATTCAGTTCATAAACAAAGAAGTTATACGACTGATCATCGAGGTAGTTCACACAAAATCATACTATTTTCGTGCTTTTTTCAAGATTACTTGAAAAGTACTGAACCGATTTCAAAATTTAAAAAAATGAGACCAACTTGGAAGTTTACCTAATATAATAACGTTTGAATCATTTCAATCGGTCCAGCCGTCTTCGAGTAATCGGTGTACATACAAAAAACAAAAAAAAAAGACGGGTCGAATTGAGTACCTCCCTCCTTTTGAAGTCGGTAAAAATAGTCGCCATTTTCATTAACCTTAAAACAGTTATTATAATAAATTAAGTTCGCCATATTTTATAAATTTCTCGCTGTCTGTCCCTAAGAATGCTTTAGATCTTTAAACCTACGCATCAAAATGATGTGGATTTTTTAATAGATAGAGTGATGCCAGAGGAATTCCTATAATATACTAGCGACCCGCCCTCGCATCGCTTCGGTGTAGTGTGGAATTTGACACCATGTACGGATAATACATGGTGTCAAATTCCAAACCTTCCTCTTAAATCACTCTATCTATTAAAAAAAAACCGCATCAAAATCCGTTGCGTATTTTTAAAGATCTACATACATACATAGGGACAGACAGCGGGAAGCGACTTTGTTTTATACTAAGTATGTAGTGAAGTAAGGATATAAATTGCTGGGAGACTATTAAAATATTTTGCTTGAATAAAAAAGAATCTACTATTTATGATTAAAAATCTTAGAAAATTTAATATTTTTTAATTTCAATCTGCTCTAAAAATATTAATACCAAAATAACATAAGAATTGTGTCGTCATGAACAGCTAGTTTTATTACAGACTGGAATGGTACTACGGACGTAGTATATTCAGTTAAGTACAAAATTCTATTACCCAATCTCGGTACTGGGGGTCTACTCTCTACTGCACGAAGATCGTACTTTCGATCAAAGTTTCGACCATTACTTTCTCCAAAGTACATTTACGGACTGTTTTCTCCGAAGTGACTTACGATGCAATGATGCCCGTCCGAAATATATACATATTTTTTCTAATGTAGATAGCTAATTGCTTGACCGCTAGCCCGCCTGGTGGTAAGCGACGATGCGACCTATGATGAAACGCGCTTGCCTAAAAGTAACCTATTCACTCGCGACTTGAAGGCCCTCAGATTGCACCTATCAGGAAAGTGTGGATCTGAACTGAGAGCCCAAATTTTAAATCATTGCGAATCAAATTGAAACTAGATATTCCTTACTAAATTCTAAAATGAAAACTATTAACACAGAGATGATACTTTCTGGGATCTATGCTTTGCCTCTTATTGCAACCGTCTGGATTGAGGGCCCAACACATTCGGTTATAAAAGCTTAAAATATAATTTCGGTTATATAGCTAAAAATAATAAAATTCTCGTTTTAGAAATTTTTGAAGCTTTGCTTCAGGTTTTTAGATTTTTTTATTAACTCCCCTATAAGTTTCAATTTGATTCGCAATGATTTAAAATTTGGGCTCTCAGTTCAGATCCACACATCAGGAAACACAGACTCAGGCTAGGACTTCCACTCTCTAGTGGATACTTAGATAATTATTTTAGGGTAGTATTTCATCCGTTAGCAATAAATTAATATATAATATAAATATAAATAATCTTTATTTTTTCACCTTTTTACAAAATTTGTAGTAAAATCTTATTTATCCTACTTATTCTGGTTACAGTAAATATTACAGCTGGTACATTATACTGGGAAAACCCGTGTCATAAGTACCAGCAGCCTTCCATTTGCACTATTAGATTAGAATTTTTTAGATAAATTACACTGAAAACCTTAATAAGAAAATAATTTAAGGTAAGTTAATGCTAAAAATAATTGGTTAATAAACACAATCTCAGACGTAAATTGTTGTTTACCTTTGCTTTGCTTTTTATGATTATTAAATATATATTTATATTAAGTAATTAAATCTTTATATTTTGCTGTTTAGTTTAAGTCGTAGATAGTCTTCGTTTTAGTATCCTGAAATACTAATTGGGTGCCGGACTGAGGGCGACTACAAATGTTGAAAAACTGGGTAACTTTAAAATACAAATTGAGTAACTAGTTATTCAGAACGGGTGACCAAATTACTATTTGGGCGACAACCTTGGGGCACACAAAACATTTAAAATTTTGCATATATTTTATTTAAAAAGGTGACTATTATGCTAATCGAGATGACAAAAGTAATTAAGTCTTTATATTTTGCTGTTTAGTTTAAGTCGTAGATAGTCTTCGTTTTAGTATCCTGAAATACTAATTGGGTGCCGGACTGAGGGCGACTACAAATGTTGAAAAACTGGGTAACTTTAAAATACAAATTGAGTAACTAGTTATTCAGAACGGGTGACCAAATTACTATTTGGGCGACAACCTTGGGGCGCACAAAACATTTAAAATTTTGCATATATTTTATTTAAAAAGGTGACTATTATCCTAATCGAGATGACAAAAATACCATGTAGGGTAGCTTAAATCAGTTATCATAGTTACCTACTTGGTATAATAGTTGCCCACTCAGTATTTTTGTCACTTATTTAGAATTTTCACTGCTAACTTAATTTATTTATCTCCCACATGTAGTCGCCCGTTTTACGTATTTTGTAATCCACAGTTTGTAGCCTTTAGTTATATTGTCGCCCAAAAAATAAACCGCTGCCAAGTTTAGTATTTAAGTATCCCATTAACAGTCGCCATTAATTATTTCCAGTCACCCAATTAATTAATTCCCATTATTTCATGAGGAACATAAAGAACTTTCAAATTCGAAACTTCAATTTACTGACGCAGGGTGTAGACCCCCCAGTTCTTAAACTTAACTGGGGGGCTACTCAAATGGCCACTTTTCTATTCGTTCGCTAACTTAAAAACTAAAAATAAGCCATAAACACCAAAATAACGTGTCGTAGGCTTGTCAATTCCATACAATACAATATTGTCTGTGATTTAAATAAACTTGCGACGTCTGACTTGATCGTTTAATTGCTTATTTTTAAGCTTTAAGTTAGCGAACGAATAGAAAAGTGGCCATTTGAGTAGGGGGGCTGGTACTTTTGCGTTCTACTTCGCAGAGAAGAAAAGTACTGAATTAGGATGTTTAGGATATGTTGAAATAAAAATGCACAGTATTTAATAAACAATATTATTGTATAAATTTTTGTATACATATTAATATGTATAACTGACTTTTCTAATTACACAGACTAGATATTTTTCACTAATCAATTTTGGCAGTTCGTTTCTCAACTCCCTGAATCTTGGGAACAACCTGAAAAAAAGAAATTAATATTATAAGGAGGGTAAATATTTTTAAACGACTTCAAAAAGGGAGGATGTTCTCTGTTCGTGATAAGTTTAAAAGATTATTATTTAAGCTCCTTACAGTTAATAATTCACCAAAGATTCTATACGTTGTTCAAGAAAAACAATTACAATCGTTTTTAGGGTTCCGTGCCAAAATGGTAAAAAAGGAACCCTTATGGTGTGACTCAGTCTGTCTGTCTGTCACAGCTGGATATCTCGAGAACTACTAATAGTATCAACTAAAAATTTGGAATAGTTTAAGATGACATTTGCCCAACTATTTTGCAAATATGAAATAAATAAATAAATAAATATATTTTTTACAACAGGGACCGAAAAGAGGTCTGAAAATTTTGAAGTGGGGCTACTAGGGCATATGGGGTATTATATGAAAGAGCGCCGTTTGCACGTTTTCAATAATTTTTTCTTTTTGTTTTAAGCCGCATAGTTTTTGACTTATGATGAAAAATGTAAAAAAAATTACCGTCCCCCCCCCCTTATCTCCGAGGTTTGCAAAGATAAAATCTGAAATAATTATATGTGATAGCAGTTTATATAAAGATTACAGAAAAAATAAAACGATGTCTCAATATAGCACACTTTTTTAGAAATTATCAATTTTCTAAAAAAGTTAACATTAGTTCCACTATTGGTCAAGAGATGGCGCTGACCTAAAACTGCAATAGAGTCTGTCTAAAAAGTCTGTTTACATGGATAATTTCAAGGATAATTTTATTACCCACCTAAATCCCTAAACACCACACCAATACCCATCTAAATAAAATTGAGTAAAGCTATATTTACAACATAGACATAGAAAAATTTCGCTACGCTCAAGTAGACGGACAATGGTGCGAGTGAGAAACCGATTCTTACGGCTTATGCGATGTGCGAGAAAGAGTTAAAAGAAAATGACAGCAAAACCTAGTTTGACTTCATTTATCGTCTGTTATCATCTTGGTAAAAAGCGTCCACACGATTATTTTGTAATTTTGACCGCGATCTGATCGGTTTGGCTCATAAAGCTATATAAACCAATAATGGTGTCGTGTTCTGTACTGAATTGTAATATTACTTACGACAACAACCCAGATAAACACTCATTTCACAGGTAAATAAGATTTTACAAGTACCATTTTCATATATCATATTTTAGTTGAATATATTCCTAACCACGCTAAGTAATACACTAATATCATGCTATTAACCGCCTATTTTCTAAATAAAGGCTGATTTTCTAAAAAAAGACATTATGTGTTAGATAAAAAGATATTATGTCCGTGAACTTGAGAAAATAAGGCGTAGAGATTGATCAAAAATTATTATATTATCGATACTCATGTCGATGATTTCCAATATAACCTTGTATGCCTTTGTGAACACTGATAGTTTTATCTAAAGCTGCTTTTAACCGACAGTTTTCAAATGGTAAATTATACCTACTTAAGTACTAATTTAACAATATTTCCAGGTTTCCTGTAAATCCAGTGATTAAGTTACTGGGTAAATGTCATAAATAGAATAGCCTCAAGGAGACTTTAAGAAATTATTTAAATAAAATTGTCCAACATCTTGTTTGTATTTTATTTATTAGAGCAATTATATTTCATTCACTTCATTCTTCAGATATAAGCACACATGTAGTACTTTTATCCTACAGGCAACACTACGCACATTTTTAGAGAAGGTACTTCGATTTTATTTTGTTTTCTAACTACCTTACCGAGCCTACACAGTTGATGCGGGTCGGTCGAATTTCATTCTTTTATCGTGCGTGGCAACTTGCACACACTCCAATATTTCAATTCAAGAAAATAGTTTCTATTTTTAACTTTCAAACCTATTTAAGTTTATTATGCCTAAGCGTAAAGCTGATAGAATAGACTATTATAAAAGCAAATTCAGAAAATTACAAAATGATTATAAAAATAGACGCCGTGTGTTTGTGTATTCATCTTCTTCTTCGTCGGACTCCGAAGAAAATCAAGGTAAGCACAATAATGGCAGTTTATAATAAAGTGAAAGTGCAGTGCTCAAAACGTAAAACTACAAGATGATAAGTTTGTCGTAAACAATTACGACAAACGATGTGAACGTGCCGGACTACAGCTGCGCCACAAAAAAAAAAGTTGGAAATCTGACTTTTTGACTATGCCATGATGAAGACGATAGTTTGTCGGAATTTGTCGCACAAAAACCAGAATTTGTCGGGCTTGCGTTTAGGAGATACGTGTGGCGCAGCTGTAGAGACGTCTCTACAGCTGAGCCACACAGATCTCGAAAACGGAAGGTCGTAGCGAAAATCTGATTACTCGTATGTGCAGCCGTTAATTTGTCGGAATTTGTCGCACAAAAACCAGAATTTGTCGGGCTTGCGTTTAAGAGATACGTGTGGCGCAGCTGTAGAGACGTCTCTACAGCTGAGCCACACAGATCTCGAAAACGGAAGGTCGTAGCGAAAATCTGATTACTCGTGTGTGCCGCCGTTAATTTGTCGGATTTTGTCACCAAGAACCAGATTTTGTCGGTCTTGCGTTTAGGTGATATGTGAGGATACGCTGTGGAGACTTTTCTACCTGTATCTTGAGAATGGAAGGTCGTAGCAAAAATCTGATAACTCGAGTGTGTGTGTAGCCGTTAGTTTGTCGGAATTTGTCACCAAGAATCAGAGTTTGTCAATCTTGCGTTTAGGAGATATGTGAGGATGCGCTGTGGAGACCTTTTTACCTGGATCTCGAGAATGAAAGGTCGTAAGCGTATCCTCACATATCTCCTAAACGCAAGATCGACAAAATCTGGTTCTTGGTGACAAAATCCGACAAACTACCGGCTACACATACGAGTTATCAGATTTTCGCTACGACCTTCCTTTCTCAAGATCCAGGTAGAAAAGTCTCCACAGCGTATCCTCACATATCTCCTAAACGCAAGACCGACAAAATCTGGTTCTTGGTGACAAAATCCGACAAATTAACGGCTGCACACACGAGTAATCAGATTTTCGCTACGACCTTCCGTTTTCGAGATCTGTGTGGCTCAGCTGTAGAGACGTCTCTACAGCTGCGCCACACGTATCTCCTAAACGCAAGCCCGACAAATTCTGGTTTTTGTGCGACAAATTCCGACAAATTAACGGCTGCACACACGAGTAATCAGATTTTCGCTACGACCTTCCGTTTTCGAGATCTGTGTGGCGCAGCTGTAGAGACGTCTCTACAGCTGGGCCACACGTATCTCCTAAACGCAAGACCGACAACATCTGGTTTTTGTGCGACAAATTCCGACAAATTATCGACTTCATCATGGCATAGTCAAAAAGTCAAATTTCCAACTTTTTTTTTGTGGCACAGCTGTAGTCCGGCACGTACGATGTGAAAGAATTTATGATAAAATCATATACGTACATCACAGTTAAAATATATGTCCTGAATTTATGACAATGAATTTGCTTAATTTATTACCCAATAAGCTTGCCTCGTATACATTATCACGAAGGCAAAGCGTGGTGTTTTTATGCCTCATAAGTTGAAAACATTTCATCGCGAGGTAACATAAAAATATGTTATATAAAAAATGTGAAAATAAGTAATTTGTTCGTAGTTTACTTAATCACTTGTTCTTTACTGATAGTACCTAGATTATTTGACTGAAAAAAAAAAAAAGAAAAAAGATCTTTGTATAGATTAGACATCCATAAGTTAGACTAACGTCTAACGTGATGTAGGTACTTAAATAATAGGTAACTATTAAAGGATTTTATGCAAAAACACAAGCTAATTTTTTTTAATTGTTCGTAGATGTTGGAATGTCACGAAATGAAGTGGTGAATATCACCGATACAGTAACCGGCGAAAACTCCCAGGAGCATGCCGAAGAGCAACAGCAACCGACCGAGGTGCTTGCCTCTGATAAGCCGGCGGACGTTCCAGAACTAGATCCGGACCTCCTTCTCGCTCTAGGAGATGCTGTTGACGATCAACCTGGCTTTGGAGAAAAAATTCATCAGTCGCTTGCTCAGCGATGGCTTCCCATTTTGAAAAAAGGATTAGCGAAGGAAGTTAAAGAAAAACTTCTCAAGGAATATTTAATTCCGGAAAATTGCAGCCTTCTCAAAGCCCCGACTTTAAACCCTGAGATTTCAGCGGCTATCGTAGATATCATTCGAAATCGAGACAAGAACATATTGATGAAACAAGATCAACTTGGCCAGGGCATCGCAGCTATAAGTAAAGCTCTTACCTTACTACTCTTAGGAGATGACAAAATACAAGCTATTAAGGCGCTAACAGACGGATGCAGAATTCTAACGGATTTACATTTCGTTGAGACTCAAGTTCGAACCAAGCTTATTACACCACGTCTGGAAAAGTCGTTTTTAACACTTATTCAAAATCAAGAAAGGGACGATACCCTTTTCGGAAATAATTTACCCGAAAAGATTAAGGCCTCCAAGGCCATTGAGAAACAAGGACATCAAATAAAGAAACCAACTGCATCCTTCAAGCCAGCTACAACAAAACCCACTCCATCTACATCCAGACCCCAGTACCAGGGAAACTGGATGGGCCCTCCTCGCTACGCGTCGTCGAGCAGGGGGGGGCGGACAGCGACGGGCTTTGCAGCAGCGACGATGCCAGCGCCAGCGCCATTCTACCGCCGGCCTCCGTTCACGACTCCCGCGCGCAATGCAACTCCAAGGGGCCGCCCTCGTGCGACCAAACAATAACTCAGGTACATGCTGGCAGACTGCAGCACTTTTATAATTGTTGGCAGGCTATTACTAAAAATAAACATATATTAGAATGGATTCGTAATGGTTATACCATTCAGCTTTCACGAAAGGTTACTCAAAAGAGAATACCTTTTAATAATTTTTCATTAAGTGAAAAACAAGATATGAAGTTAGCCATTCAAGATCTTTTAAGTTAAGGAGCAATCTCAGAATGTAAACCTCATAAAGACCAATTTATTTCTTCTATATTTTTGACCCCAAAATCTAACGGTAGTAAGAGATTCATACTCAATTTGAAACCGTTTAATAAGTTCGTTGTAAAAAATCATTTTAAAATGGAGGATTTTAGGACAGTATCCAAAATTATCAAACAAAATTGTTTTATGGCTACCCTAGATTTAAAAGAAGCTTACCTGTTAATTCCAATTCATTACTCGCAAAGAAAACTATTAAGGTTTCAATTTGAGGATGACGAGTGCTGTCAAATTTTGTATGAATTTAATGCAATGCCCTATGGCTTGTCTTCCGCACCCAGAACTTTCACCAAAATTATGAAAGAAATAATGTCTTACCTTAGAAGTCGCGGTTTTATATCTGTAATTTACTTGGATGACATTTTGTGCTTTGGTTCTACATATGAAGATTGCTTATTAAATGTCAAAGAAACCATAAAATTATTAGAGTGCCTTGGATTTATCATAAACTTTGCAAAAAGTGTATTGGCACCTAATAGGGAATGTAAATTCCTAGGTTTTATATATAATTCTATCGAAATGACCATGTCTTTACCCGACGAGAAACGTAAGAAGATTACGTTCCTTGTTAAGAAGTATGCACGCCTACCTCTGTGTACAATAAGGGAGTTTGCACACTTTATTGGTACTTTAACCGCAGCTTGCCCAGCCGTAAGATACGGTTGGTTGTACACCAAGCGCTTAGAACGTCAAAAATTCCTTGTGTTAAAAAAATTACATAACTATGACGCTAAATTTAGGCCTTCTGCTGAAATTTTACCTGATCTACAATGGTGGGCTACAAACGCTTTAACCTCGTTTAATCCGATTATACCTTTAACATATGATATGGAAATATTCAGTGACGCATCAAGGTCTGGATGGGGTGCCTATTGCAGTGGTAAACGGGTAAACGGAAAATGGACCGTAAACGAAATGAAACATCATATTAATTATTTAGAATTAAAAGCAGTATTTTTTGCACTTAAATGTTTCGCAAAAAATCACTCGAACTGTACAATTCTTTTACGCGTTGATGTTGATAACACAACTGCTTTAAGTTATGTAAACCGCATGGGTGGTATACAATACCCTCATTTAAACAATTTGACGCGCGACATTTGGCAGTGGTGTGAGATCCGAAATATTTGGTTGTTGGCTTCCTATATCAATACAAAAGATAACAAGGAAGCAGATGAAGAATCCAGGAAAGTCAACCCTGATATTGAATGGTCCTTGGGTGATGACGCGTTCGAAATGATAGTTAACAAATTTGGTACTCCTGATATAGATTTGTTCGCATCTCGCACTAACGCTAAATGTCGTAAGTTCATTTCGTGGAAACCAGACCCGGATGCTCTCACTATAGATGCCTTTACAGTGCCATGGAACTCATTCTTTTATGCATTCCCACCTTTTTCGTTAATATTAAAATGTCTGCAAAAAATATCAAATGAGAAAGCTGATGATATTTTAGTTTTTCCCTATTGGCCATCGCAGCCATGGTTCCCACTGCTGAAAACTTTGATCACGTCTGACATATTGTTTCTAGACGCCAATAAGAACGTATTTACTTCTCCTTTCAGGGAACAGCATCTGTCTCACCTTACCCTGGGAGTAGCGACGCTCTCCGGATCGCATTCTGTAGGCGCGGGGTCCCGCACACCTCCTTAGACTTGATGATGGCCTCTTTAGCGAAAAATACTTTGTCCCAATACAGTGTTACATACAAATTATGGTGGCACTTTTGCAACAATATTAATACAGACCCATATGTTAGTTCCATACCCTCAGTTCTGATATTTTTAACCGAGCAGTTTCATAAGGGTGCCGCATACGGAACCTTAAATAACCACCGATCGGCCCTAAGTTTACTTTTTGGAAATGATCTTGGTTCCGAAGAACAGATAAGACGTTTGTTAAAAGGTGTTTTCAAGTTAAGGCCGTCTATGCCTAAATACTCGTTTACTTGGGATCCACAAATAGTTTTGGATCATATTTCAAATTGGATTCCTAATAAAGAGCTGACATTAATTAAAATAACCAAAAAGCTTGCAATGTTACTCGCATTATGTACCGCTCATAGAGTGCAAACTTTGAGCCTTATAAAAATTTGTAATATTAAAATAGATAAAAACGGCATACAAATAAGTATTGATGATATTATTAAAACTTCTGGTACAGGACGAGACCAACCTGTCTTGTTTTTACCATATTTTAAACAAAATAGAAACATTTGTCCTGCTTCCGTATTAAAAGACTATTTAGCAATAACAAAAGATATTAGGCCTAATACATCACAAAATTTGCTGTTATCTACGAAACCCCCACACAAGGCAGCTACCGCGCAAACCATCAGCCGATGGATTAAACAGGTGCTGGCAGAAAGCGGCGTGGACGTGGCGACTTTCAGCGCGCACAGCACGCGTCATGCCGCTACCTCCACGGCGCGCTCGCAGGGTGTTTCACTCGACCTTATACGGAAAACAGCAGGTTGGACGGAAAACTCGCAAACATTTGCAGCATTTTATAACCGTCCAATAATAAACCAAAGTCAATTCGCAAGCTCAGTATGCCTTAAAAATAAGCCTAATTGATCACTTATTCTAAGTAATTATTTGATGTAATCCCCTAGGTTAATTTAAGAATTAAGTATATAATAAGATATGAAAAGGTGAAATAAGACGATTAAAACTTGCAGTTTCTATAATTTAACATGTTTGATTGTTATATGACCTGTTTGATTATGAAATAAAAACAATGTAAGGAATCATTAAAGGCATTTCATTTAAATTTCTTGAAATAAAATCACTATTCTATAATCTTGATCTCTGCTACAAAATTTCTTGCTCTAAACATCTACATGTGTGCTTATATCTGAAGAATGAAGTGAATGAAATATAATAGATGATCAAACGAACTTCCAAGTGAAGTTCGATCACTATTATATGAAGACACTTCATTCGAAGATATAAGTTCCCCCCCTTCCCAAGCCTAGCAGAAATTTTGTAAGCTCCTCCTCTAAAAAATGAAATTCGACCGACTTGCATCAACTGTGTAGGCTCGGTAAGGTAGTTAGAAAACAAAATAAAATCGAAGTACCTTCTCTAAAAATGTGCGTAGTGTTGCCTGTAGGATAAAAGTACTACATGTGTGCTTATATCTTCGAATGAAGTGTCTTCATATAATAGTGATCGAACTTCACTTGGAAGTTCGTTTGATCATCTATAATACATTATGGTTATCGACAATCTAAAATGGACTTCAGGGCATCTCTAAAGTTCACGCACACGTTTACAAATTTTCACACACTGGCTCATGTCACTTTTGGTGTCGCAGCCAAGCGAACTCTGTTCCTCTATTCCAGTGGAATATTAACTTTATGATTTACAATTAGAATTTTGACAGCACCAACAGGGTTACCAGTATAAGTTTTTATAAATAATTTAATAATTTCTCATGTAAACAGACTTTTTAGACAGACTCTACTAATTCTATTATTCTACTCTGCAGTGTGGTTTGAAGGTGCAATAATGATGGAACGGAACCCTCGGTGCGCGAGTCCGACTCGCACTTGGCCGGTTTTTTATTATTTACAGCCGATTTTAATAATAATCTATCTTCAGTAAGAGATAGGCTTACTATGGATCAGTTACTAGGCAACTGTTGTTATTTCCCGCTGTCGCACAGAAATATCTAGGCAACAAATCATTAACTCTTATTGAGGCTAGGTTATTGAATTGAAATCGGCCGTTAATTATAATATTAGGTGACAAGATTTTATTTTAAGAAATTGAAGTACTCACCGTCTTTTGTCTACAACTAATAATATAGAATGATTTAAATTAATAGTCCTTCGACTACTCGAAGGACCATTAATTTAAATCATCATCATTCGAAAACCATAACAGCCGAATTCAATAATCAGTCTTCAGTAAGAGATAGGCTTACTATGGATCTGTTACTAGGCAACTGTTGTTATTTCTCGTAGTTTAACAGAAATATCTAGTATTTTAATCTTTAGTAAGCCCTATCTCTTACTGAGGAAAAGTTATTGAAATCGGCTGTAAGAAAATATTTCTGTTTTTCTTTTCCTTACCATGATCTGGGCAGTAATGCCGCCTGCGCCTTCGCCGCCGCTGCGCATCGCATGCGTCTACGCACGTTTCCTCTAAATGAATATGAAAAAGTACATTAGGTTTAGGCAAGATTTTAAAGCTTTCATTATCTTTATTTACTTCCATGAACAAATCTTCTTGGAGGCATAATTACTTTGGTGTTACAATTTTTACTAGGAATTGAAAATATGAGAAAAGGCTCTCATATTGTATCTTGCATCATTTGCACCTTTTAAATAAAAATAATGATAAGTACCTATTTAATAATCAGTGGTATACTACGTAGTATTTATTTAGTAATCTGTGATATAGGACGTAGTAACTATTTAGTAATTTGTGGTGTAATTGTCGTGGGCCAATCGTTAAACTGGACCGATCGAGATCTGTGTGAGTATATCATGATATGCCGGCATTTCGTGATTTGCCTTAATTTTTCATGATATTTCATCTATAAAGTTGGGCAGATCCCAGAGCTTATTTGTCGATTTGTCCAACTAGTGACTTGGCCATATCGAGATATGGCTGGGCGCAACATAAAGTAGTTCCGATGCGCTGGTGTCGCGGTTTGTGTTCTGTCGGCTTTCTATTTATTTGCGACAAAGATGGCAACATCACAAGAAACCAAAAACTGTGAATAAAGAAGCAAATAATAGTCAGTTAATTGAAGAAACAAATATTTTCCAAGTGAATTATGCATGTCACGCAAATTTAGCGCACGTAAGTCAACATTTTTTGCTTTCGTTCAAAGATTAACGTTCAACGTTAATCTTTGAACGATATGGTGAGTATTAAAACAGAAAATCAAGAAATGCCGGCGTATCGTGCTGTGCCCAGGCAGATCTCGATCGGCCCAATTCAAGTGCCCAGGTAGATCTCGATCTATTCAACGATTGGCCTACAATATAGGTACTGACCGTCACAGCACGGCGGGTGCGGCGGCGCGGCGTCGTCGTCGTGGCGCGCGAGTGCTCGCAGCTGCAGCGTGTACGCGCGGGACCCGCCCGATACCGCCGCGGGGCCTCCAGCAAATGTTGCGTAAGGACTTATCTCGTACACGTCTATAAATAAATGTTGTTATAGGATAGTTGCCTTTTTAAGAAGATTGTTAAAGCTCGCTTATGCGAAAACATTTATCTCTGTCTTCTTCTTTACGTGTAAAGAGTATGGAAAATAACCTCACTTCTGCACTTTTTCGATGTTTTTAGTTGTTTTTTCATCATTATCTTTAGTACAACTATCTTTCTTGGAAAAAGTTATTGGAACAACTGCACAGTATATTAAAGTGTATTTTGATGTAGAATTACATTAATATGTTTCCGCTATTATTTACGCGCGACAAGCGCTTTTGATGATATTCCGTTTTTTTACAATCATCTGTGAGGTTTACCTATACTCAATTTAATACTTGTAGCTACTAGATAATCTCTTTAGCTTGTCGTATGTTTTTTTTTGTGGCTACAACTTTACGTTTTCTATATAAAAATACGGCCCGCGTAAACCATGTATTCCTATCATGGACTCTTAACTTAGCAATATTTTTCCAAGCTATCTCTCGTTGAAAATAACTTTTGACGCACGCTAACGCGTTATACCGCAGAATGAAATAATAGTACTAGCGGCTATACAGTGACAGAAAATACTGTTTTTGACGCTAGCATCGCAACACTAGCGATAGACAAGTAAAAACAAAACGCAAATTGGACAAAATATTATTTCTTCATTAGTATATCTCCAAATTAGATACAAAATCTCTAAATTAGATAAGACTATTTATTCTTGTTTATTCATTGGGACTAGTAACCCCTGTGGAGTAATTTCTTTTGATATTCTACCAGGAATTTCAGAGGTTAATTTATGTTATTACGAGTATAAAATTCAAATTCGCTATAAACGTTTTGAATATAAATCGGAATTCACTCAAGTGAAATTTGCGTACCTACTTATCTGCTCTCATAAGTTATTTTTGTTCAAGTTAATTTTACCATTGCGAATGTTTTTACCTGTTTTAATATTATGGGCATATTAGACGTTTAGTACTTTTACTCTATTTTGTGATATTAGGGAGGTCCTTTTCTATGAAGTGACGATTTTTTTTCTCTACGCACTGAGGATCTTGTGAATATTACAAGTAACTAGTAACTTTTTTATATCCCGTTTTTTCGGGATCAAAAGTACCTTATGTTCTTTTCTGCACTCCTGACAACGTGTATGCTAAATTGATTATAGGTTTAGTAGTTAGGACGCGAAAGCGTATCTAACAAACAAACTTACTTTAACTTAATATTAAGTAAGGATTATAAGATGTAGGGTAGTTTAGCCGGTTTTCGGCCAATTAGGGAAACTAATGATTGCTTCTGCTTGGTTTGGCAAGGCAAAGGAAATACTGCTGCTTATGTAGAATCACGATGTAATGGTTGAGCGGTCAAAGCGACTTATCAGAACAGGATTCATAACTATGGCGATCGCTTGTTCATCTTCTTTTTCTCATCGATAAAAGAAGAAAGTTCCATATTCTCCCTTATTTTTACTATACCTGGTGGATCTGGTGGTAGCTTCGGAGTCTGGTGCGGTGAAGCTCGGTATGTGCCACAGGTTGGCTTCTCGGAGTTAGTCGTGACGCGGCCTACAGTACCATCAGTTCTAAAAACAAGGTTCTGAATAAGTTCTGGAGCAGGGATGCACATACTACCATGGGCCACTTGGGCAAATGATGAACTAATGGCGGGCCACCAGCATAAGTTAAAACGTACAAATAGCCAAAAATTATTTTTTTCCTTCAAATGTGAGAGGGACTTTTTTTGCTGGCGGGCCACTGGCTGGGGGCCGCATGCAAATCAGGGGCTGCATGCGAACCGCGGACTTTGCATCCCTGTAGAACAGAGATTCTCTAGAGAATCTAATCTAATTGTTTCGGCGGCAGTTGATACTGGAATTAAATCAATTTTATCTTGAAATCAATAATTCAGAGAAAATTACTTTTGAATGCAAGATTTTCGTACAAATATGTTCATCTAACATTTTGCAGATTTGTTCAATGTTAAAGTTTTTTGAACGTATCTGAAACAAAATGCAATTAGTATAAACACAATGGGCACGGGAA
Source organism: Agriphila geniculea (assembly GCA_943789525.1). Lineage (NCBI taxonomy): Eukaryota > Metazoa > Arthropoda > Insecta > Lepidoptera > Crambidae > Agriphila > Agriphila geniculea. Next base: position 19,016,459 of record OX038874.1, read on the forward strand.
TCCCATTGCGTAATCAGGAACAAACTGCATTTGTGGGTGTTGTATTATCATGCCGCTCTGTGAGGCTAATTAATTCTAATACGTGCGTCTTTTGTTTCACTACTTCCCGGAAACTGTGTGCTGTAAACCCTTTACTACTCGTGTATTGTTTTAGATTTATTTGCAAGTCATGTAAGTTATATTTTTTAACACATTTAAATAAATAAATAATAATAATAAATAAATGCTTGGAAAGTTTTTGGGTGCTAGACAACTGATATACTACTTATAAACTTTTTAAATATATACTTATTATACATAGTAACACCCAGACCCGTCACAGAAATTAAAATTCATCATTTCAATTGCCCGGCCGGGAATCGAACCCAGGACCTCTTTCGTGGTAGGCGGCATGTTGACCACTGCACCACTTGCTCGTAAAGTGAGCCCTAATACATCGCTTTTAGGGCCATAAACCGAGCTATAACAAACACCGTGCAATAATATACGAGTATAATACACTAGTACGTAATAGAATTAACCCTACAATATTAAATTAGTAGGTACCTTACTGTAAATTCTATTCAAGTTAACAGTGCATTCCCAATTTAACCGGGTAATACTGTTATTTTTCTGAAAATTAATTTACATTTTTGGAATAAATAAATGTGTAAGTCCTTAATTAAGTCAAACAAATATGTATAATTATCAAATTATTCATAATTCACAATATTTTGTAAAATATTAAAATATTTGCATTTTATCACTTAAAATTATAATTTCGAAGTAGGCTGTATGCTCACTCACCCCTTTGTTTGCAAAATATTCTTGCATTGGGCGTGTGAAACAAAACCTGCGCGCCTTTTCCCATAACTTTCATAATTTGTTTTTGTTTCTGTGTGGTAAATAACTTTGTTTTTTCCTCGCAAATATGTTGAAAAACGTCGTATGAAACTCGTGAGCTCTTGCTTATTGCATTCTAAGCTAACTTGTCTCATAATGTACTATTATTTCATTCTCTATTCGATAATATCTACTCAATTTCAATCGTCATAGATACTCAATCAAGTGTAATGACCGATTATCATAATGAGATTGCTACAATTTTTGTTTATTATTTATTTTATTTATTTATTTATTTATCGTTTTTGGACAGCTAACAGCTTATTTACATACAGATAATAACAAATATGTATAACTAAAAGCTATTGACAAGCTACCACATGTAGAATTCAAAAGAAATTGATCATAAAGTAATTGTAGCCCAAAAGGGTCAGGTGCGTAACAGTATAGTAACATTAAACTAAATTTTAAACAGTAACTTAATAACAGTCTTAATGCTGTTGAAAAATAAATCAATATTGGCGTCGGCGTTATTAATGGCGGAACAAGCTCTAATAAGGAAACTGTTATGCCTGTAGTTGGTGTGCATAGAAGGAATACTAAATGGTCTATATAAATCATTGCGGGGTGTTCTTGTAGGTATTTTAAAACGAATTTTATGAAGTAGTTCCGGACAATCCACTGAACCTCTAATCAACTTAAGTAGAAGTGTGACATCTGCAATATTACGTCTAACAGAAAGTGGTAACAAGTGAAATTTAGTACAACGGTCTTCATAAGATGTCTTAGGAATTTTGAATTTGAAATTTAGGAACCGAGTAAATTTTTTCTGGATCTTCTCTATATTATTTATGTATGTTACGTAACAGGGGTTCCAAATCTGGCTGGCATACTCGAGATGGCTGCGGACATAAGCACAATAAAGAATTTTGATGGTTTTCATGCGTTTAAAAGGCTTAGATAGACGCATAATAAACCCTAGCGAACGAGATGCCTTATTGATAGTATTGACAATATGTTTATCAAATAGCAGCTTAGAATCAAGGATGACTCCCAGGTCTTTAGCTTCCTGACAAATGAAGCATGAAGAATGAATATGAAATAATAACTACTATTAAAGGGATTGATTTTACGGGTAAAACTTATAGAAAAACATTTAGATACGTTCAAATCTAGTTTATTTAAGTAACAATATGAGTCTAACCTTCGGATATCATCCTGAAGCTGAACTGCATCATCATTATTATTAACAATTTTAAAAATTTTCATGTCGTCTGCAAATAAGAGATAATTAGAGTGATCAAAACACTGACCTATATCATGAATGAAAATAATAAAAAGCAAAGGACCAAGCAGGGAGCCTTGAGGAACCCCAGAGGGTATGAGTGACCACGAAGATGTATATCCACCAGTGGCGAGGGGTGAATTTATGGAGAAGGTAAGCCGATCTACAAAAATGTTCTCATTTGCATAGTGGATCGGTGGAGTGTGATTTTTAAAGGTAAGCCGATGGGAATCGGCATGTATGGACCCTTCGCCACTGATATCCACTAAGCACCACCGCCTGAGACCTTTTATCAATGTACGATGAAAACCATCTGAATAGGTTCCTCCTAATGCCTACCTTCATAAGCTTTAATAATAACATTCTATGATCAAGACGATCAAACGCCTTAGCGTAATCAGTGTAAACCGTGTCAACTTGGTTGCCCAAATCCATTTGATCCGTCAAGTAGTCGGTGAACACGGCAAGGTTAGTCACTGTGGAACGATTTTTCAAAAATCCGTGTTGCTGAGGGCTAAAGCTTAACTTTAAACCGTTGTAAACCTGGTCGTACACTAACCTTTCGAGTACTTTGGCAAGTTGACACAGTTTGGAGATCGGTCTGAAATTTTCAACACAATCCTTAGGACCTTTTTTATGTATTGGCGTTATATAAGCTGCTTTCCATCTGGCAGGCATAATACCCTCATTAAGGGATCTTTTGAAAATAATAGAGACGGGATAGCATAATTCATCAGCACAGTTTACCAAAAACAGGGCAGGTAGATCGTCTGGTCCAGCGGACTTGCTGACGTCCAGGGATTTTAGAAGTTTAAGGACAACATCGGATTCGACTTCTATAGAACCAATGTCGCAGCCACCAGCCACTCCATGCTCATGATTATTATGTATTGAATCAGAGACAGGGTCATCACTATCCACGAAGGTAGACCGGAAATATCTAGCAAAAAGTTCACAAATAGCAGCGCCGTCATAACACGGTTGGCCTTGATAAGACATACACGCAGGGTACGATGATGAACTACGCCGATTTTTGTTATATGACCACAACGCCCTCGGATTATCTAATATGGAGTCTTCGATACGAGAGATGTAATTATGATAGCACTCATTTTCAACCTTATTAGCTCTGTCGCGAAGTTCTTTGAATGAGAATTCGTCTTGCTTGTTACCGTACACCTTGAACTTACGATGAAATTTTAATTTTTCTTTTAATATTTTTAATAGCGCTGAATTATACCATGGTGGAAATATGTTAGGCATAGTCCGTTTAGTTGGTACTAATTCATTAATTAAACGATTGATAATGTCATAGAAAGCGTCAACCGCAGCATCAACAGTACCACAGCAAAGCTGTTGGTCCCAATCAATTAGAATTAGAATTAGTTTAGAAGATAGTTTTATTTTTTATTTAAGTAAGTAACGTTTTTGTGATAGACATCGATTTCTGCTTGCTTTTTAATATTTTTTTGCAAGTATCCATGGATCGACCGATCGATCGATCGATTTTGTAAACGCGACTCAAGAATCTACTATTTCATCTCCGTTCGGTCCTCTATATATGAAACCGTAGTCTTATTGAAAAATGAACCCATCAAAACATCTATCTAAAAATAAAACAAGCATTTGGAAAAGTATTGGAAAACATAACCATGTGGTTATGTTTTCCAAATACTCGCATCATTTAGATGTATGTCAGTCTGTTAGGGACGGGTCGACAAGTGAGTCGGGTCAATGAGTTTAACTCGATTTGAGATGAAGAGGTCGTCTGTACCGTCTATTTATCATTACCGGAGTTGGAAATGTCCCGTAAAATGTCATGTCTACCGAATAAAAAAATCGACCTCTAGGTTTATTCGAATAAAAAAGGTAGGTATGAACAATATCAAACAACAGATACACGCACGCACACAAACACACGAAGTTTGATTTGATAGAGAGATTGAAAGCCTTAAAACCAAAAATAAACAAATGACTGGTTAATTCAAAATTTTAATAATAATTGCGAACTAAATATTATTAATTTTGTATATTAAAAATAGCATAAAACACATTTTGAGTGATGATTATACCATTAACAAAATTACATAATGTGGAGGAAGCAGCTTTGCACTACGCCCCCGAGCCACAAACAATGCGGGTGTAACCGCTTAAAATTTAACGTTTCGAAACAATGGCGGAATTTCAATACGAGTTCAGCATAGCCTTGCCGCGAACTCTTTTAGAAACATTATAGCGGTAGCGAAAGCGAGGCGCTTCTTACAAATAGCGTCGTGGGCGTACTGTTTGTATTATTCTCCTTCTTTTGCTATGAAACAACCGTTTTTATTTTATTTTATTTATTTTTTTATTAGTAACTGGGCAGGCGTTTGATCACCATCTTGCTTCATAATCAGGATGTGGTCTAAGGTGTGGCATGCTTGCCCAGGAAATGTCTATTCACCCTTGCCTTGAAGATACTAAGTTTGTTACTATCGGGGAACACATAAGCAGGCAGCGCATTCCATTCTTTAGAAGTTCGCATAAGAAATGTATTGACAAAGCGCTTGGTATGGACCCTTGGAGTATCTACTATGTATGGGTGATATGCTAACCTGCGTCTGGTACCCGATGGTGGAAAGGGGCTGGAGGAACAAGGTCGTGCAGTTCCCTCGCACACTCTCCAAAGTATGTTAAGTATTGTCTGTATGAAGATTTCTCTATTCCTATTAACACTTTCATAGTTTGTGTATTAAACATAATCAACCGTGAACTCGATAACGCAGTGGTTTAGCGCCTGGCTCAACGATTGAGGAGGTTAAGCAACTTTCGCAAGGGTCAGTCATGTGATGGATGACCAAAAAAATACTATCTCTAGCTCCTCCGTGCTTCAGGAGTCACGTTGAGCCGCTGGTCCCGGCTGCATTCGCAGTCATTAACACCTACCAGTCCGCATTGGGCCGGTGTGGTGGGTTATATCCCATCTTCCTTAATTCACCCATAAGGAAGGCCTGTGCCCCAGCAGTTGTGACATTAAAAATGGCTGATGGTCAACCATGAACGCTGAAGGTACAAAAAAATGTCAGATGCATGGATATCTACCTAACTCATAGCACGTGCTACGCCTTATAACGAAAGTTATATTTTTGCTATCAATTAGAGGTATTTCAAGATACAAAATATATCAAATTATTACCGAAACATGACAATGTCATGTCATGACGTATCTAATTATGAGAACTGTGCAAGAAACACGCAAGAAACTAACTGATAATGAAAATAATGAAACACAGCACGATAATGTATATAGCAACATTAAGCTATCTCTTTTGAAGGTTCCTATTCTTGTTGGGGGAAAAAACTTTAATAAAAAACAAAAACCGACTTCAAAAAACCTACCTTTAAAAAGCAAGAAATAATATTCAAATCACTAGATACGCATTATCATTGTAATAATAAAAACACGTCTATTGAAGTCGGGTGGGGCTGGAGTACAACTTCCTTTTATTATTCTAAAAGCCCCACCCACTGACCTGCATATATTTACACTGGACAGGCTTATGTCAAACTGTTTTTGTGCCTATTTGATTTCCGCCATTTTGGCGCTGTAGGACGTAGCCTGAGCATAGCGTGCGTACGTGGTACTAAAGTTTGAAGTCTGGAGAGACCATAACGGCAAGTATTTTCATATTGTACACAAAAACTTAGCTGTCAAATCATACAGACAGCCAGTCCAGTTAAATAAAAAAAGTTTTTTTCATGTCAGTATAATATAATATAATAATAATTTATTTCATAAAAAGTTTACAAAAAACTTACAAATTATGGGTACTAAAAATATGACTTAACAAGATTTAAATAAGTTGGTTATACTGTTGTCCTTACTAGGGCAATAAAATGACCTGTATGAAGGACATCCAGACAAGTTAACAAAAGGGGCTAATAAGTAGTTGGAGAGAGACAAAAGTAAGTTTTTTTTTTGTTTGAAGTGTTACTACATTAATAGCACTTATTACAAATTACAGTTTAGAATTCTAAAAACTTAATATTTTTATATTAATGGTTGGTGTTGAGATGTACCTATGTGTGTACAATATGTGTGTATGTGTAAAAGTATGAGTGTGTGCATTTGTGGCTATGAGTGAAAATAAATAATTTATTAAGATACATAGGGCGTTACGAATTGTTCAGTTTCTGTGTAATTTTTGTTAAGTAAATAATTTTGCACAGAATTTTTACACTCAAATCTGGATAAGCCATTAAAATTTAGTTCAGAGTTTATTTTATTATAGAGAAGTGGAGCCAAATAATAAGAAAATCTTTTCGTGAATGTAAAATTAGTATATGGAACAGGACAAATATTGTCTTTTCGACGTTTATTTATTATTAAATGAGGCGTAACATGATGCTGTTTAAGAATAGCACTCATAATGAAAAGTTGTCTCACGGTAAGAACTTTGCAGGAAGCATATAGATCAGCTGTTGGATACAACATAGGTCTAAACGTAGCAACTTTTAAGACTGCACGTTGGGCGATTTCAAGTGGCTTAAGGATAGTTTTAGCCGCTCCACCCCAACACGTTATACCATATGAAATAATAGACTGAGCCAATGCATAATAAACCGTTCTCAAGATGTCGTGGTTAACTACGTGACGTAATATTTTAAATATATATATAAGTTTTCTGGTACGAGCCGACAGTTGAGCTAAGTGAGACTTAAAGTTTAGGTTACAGTCTAACATTATACCTAAATACTTGATTTTATCAGTAGATTTAAGCATGGGGCAGTGACAGGAATAGTCTGCTATTTGTTGACAGGTGTGTGCTTGAAGATTGATGGGAGTATTAGGCTGTGAGACACTACTAATAGAGAATGTGATGAAATGAGTTTTGGTAGTATTAAGAGTTAGAGAGTGTGCAGAAAGCCAGTCAAATGCCAAAGTAAAACCTTTCTGTGCGAGGCCTTCGAGTTCGGTCCACGACTTAGCAAAAAAAGAGATTGCAGTATCGTCCGCAAATGAGACAACCTTCCCATTAGGGATGCTAAGCCTACAGAGGTCGTCAATGAAAACTAGAAATAGGGTTGGGCCAAGAATACTCCCCTGCGGAATGCCGTAAGAGATAGAGAGTTCCTGGCTGAAGTGATTGTCAATTTTAACCACCTGCGTACGATTACTGAGATAACTCTCAAACAGGCGCAATTGATTTCCCCTAACACCGATTGCTTCTAGTTTCTGTAGGAGTATATGAATGGGAACGGTGTCGAACGCCTTGGCCAGGTCAACGAAAATGGTGAGCACTTTGTCCTGCTTATCAAGATGTCCAACGATAAAATCCATAAGTTCGTTAATAGCATCAGATGTTGACATGTTTTTCCTAAAACCAAATTGGTTGCCTGAGATTAATTTATAGTGTTCAAGATAATTGACAAGTCTTTTATTTATCAAGCGCTCAAGTACCTTAGAAAGAGAACTTAAAACAGCAATGGGCCGGTAATTGCTTATTATGCTTCCATCACCGCCTTTGAAAACGGGATGAATTATTGCTTTTTTAAACAGCGATGGAAAAACACCATTCTGGAAACAAAGGTTAAAAATATGACACAAAACGGGGGAAAGCAAGTCAGAGTATCTTTTTAGAATAGTACTTGAAATTCCATCCCAACCTGTGGCGACACCGTCTTTCAAACACTGAATTATTGAGCGGATTTCATCAGCATCAGTTGGTTCCAAAGCGAAGGATGATAAATTTCTAGAGGAAGAATGATGATGGCTAGTCTTAGCTGGTGGAGTGCCGATTCGAGAAGGGATTTTGCTGGCCAGTTCCTTACCAATATTTACAAAATAATTGTTTACTGCATCACAAGACTCCTTCGGTGATTGTTTGATATGCAACATTTTATTTGGAGATTGTTTAGGCTTTGATGAGTTTGTTATTCTCCTAATTGAGCTCCAGAGGCGTTTTGGGTCTTTGGATACCTTATTTATTTCCTGTCTATCAAACTCCCTTTTAACTTTTTTTAGGATTTTTGTACAAAAATTTCGATACCGTGAGTAGGTAAGTTTAAGTATGAGGTTATCAGGTGACTTTCTTACTTTTATGTGCATAAGGTCTCTGTTCCTGATGCACCGCAGCAAACCAGGAGTAATCCAAGGCTTGAGAATGTTTTGTCTATTAGAAACTTTAGTTGTTTTGGAGCTAGCGATAGCGATCAGTGGCCCCACCCGACTTCAATAGAAGTCTTTTTATTATTACAATGATAATGCGTAGATACGCATTATCATTGTAATTGTAATCTAGTAATATGAATATTATTTCTTGCTTTTTAGAGGTAGGTTTTTTGAAGTCGATTTTTTGTTTTTTAAACATTTTTATTTTTAGTGAAAGTACCTTCTGTAATAGGTAGTTTAGGTATATTATTTAGGTAGAAAAATCGACTCAGCCAAACTTGAGGTAATCGTGGAGAAACATACATACTTCCGGTCAAACTGTGAACCTCCTTTTTTTGAAGATGGTTAAAATACCAAAATCTTTTACTTAATGTAACAAATACTGTTCTGAAAACCGCATCAAAATCGGTTCAGCCCAACGCGAGATAATCGCGGACATACATACATACAGGTCAAACTAAGAACCTTCTTTTTTTGAAGTCGGTTAAAAAACGGCATCCTATTTATCACATAAAACTTTGTTTATCAGGTTTCTAGTTGGTTAAAAGTAAATGTCTGTTTACTTTAACTGTGGCTTTTCCAGTAGTTACATCAAATATATCTTGTAAAATAAGAAAATTTAAACCTTATTTTTTTATGTTGATACTTAGAATTCTAAGTTACTTAGAATTTAAAAAAAATCTAAGTTTTAATACCACTTTTGTAGTCTTCGTTAATTCGTCAGAACCACAAAATGAGTTATCTACCCACAAAAATATTTTACGCCCAGCACCTAGCTTTTCCAGAGTTTCTAAAAAAGGGGTTTGTATTTTTATCCTAAATATTTTGTAAATTCAGCTAACCCTTGAATTCCACGACCCATCAATATGAAAGGACATGATGACAACTCACTTCATGTTCACACATGTCGCCGTAGTCGCCGAGTCGTTGAAAAGGGTCGATTGTCAATTGTCGATAGGTCAGCCTTTGTCAGCATCTTGTCCCGACCCATATCGTCTAATAACGATTTTTTTATTGAATTTAATTTTAGAATTGTTAGATTAATATAAGCTTGCATCGTCATTTATGGGGATCATACACTATTTTATAATTTTTAAAGAGTAATAAAATTAAATGTATTGGCAGCACTGGTTGGCGTATTTAGGTCTCTTATATACTTCAAAATATATTTTGATAATTATAAAATAATGACATAGAACTAGAATGTCACATTATAATACAAATACAAATACAAATACAAAGAACTTTATTCGATTCCACAATTTTGGGTAGGTAAGTACAGATAATGTAAGGTAGGTACATTATGAAACCGAAAAGGTTACCACTCAGCATAAGTTGCAGCATGATCAACACCTGCAACGCTGATATTCTGCGGAACCTTGAATTGTACGTAGGTGCATGCTAAGCAAAATAAATAGGGCTATGTTAATTACATTCATATTTTTAACTTTTAGATTTTTGCATTCACAATGCTATTTTTATATTAAGATGAATAAACAATGAAAAGCATTGGGCCGGAATCCTAAGGGTGCGGGTTCGAATCCCGTCTGAGTTGCTACGGGTGAGTCGATTTTTTCCAATACCTTTCATTATCTATTCATCCTAATAATAATGATTCGATGCATAAAATGGATATCGAAAACTAATTGACAAAATGAGCACTGGTGCGCAAACCCCTATTTCAATTAAGCAACAACGTATTACGAGAATTGATTATATTGTTGGTGTGTATTAATGATGATATTGTTGGTACAAACGTTTATATTAATTTTGGAATATTCCATCTCTAATTGATAATTCAAATAACGTCGGAATTTACAAATGTTGCCAAAACAGCCTTTATTGGTACTGACACTTTCTTGAATCAAATAACGTAATCAAGTAATTATTTTATACTAATTATGAGAACGGGACTTCACATACAAAGACAAAATAATATAATTACCTTATGAGTTTTAAATTTTCCGTCTCAGTAAAATAGCTAATTATGACGTAGTTAAAACGGGCAAAGTACATATATAAACCAGACAAACCATTACTTCTTTTACAAAATCTTCTACAATGAGAGGAAATAGGAAACATTCAACAATACAGTCAAGTAAATAATGACCTTATTAAAACTTACCTTTTCCGCCTCAGTAGAATAGCTAATATAGTCAACGCAGCCAAAGATAGCGCCGCACAAAGAGCCAGCAGTAAGGCCAATTCGCCAGCAGTTGCAGGGAAAGGTGCATCCACTTCTTCTGCGAACCCTCCTTCGGCGGGAGGCGTGGTAAACTCATATACCTCGCGCGTCAATCCAGCTTCGTTGGTGGCGCGGGCTGCAACTCGATACCGCGAGCCAGGTGTCAAGCCTAAAGCAAAAGCTTAGCTGTTTAAATTTTTGTACAATACATCAATAGTATATTTCATTGCAATAAGTGAGTGAAGATTCAAGATTCTACCTACGGTAGTAGCATTATATATTCTGTGCCTACGGGTTGTTTTAGATAAAACTCAGTGGAAAAGATTTTACTTCTTGAGCAATCATCACGTTAAGGCCATTAGAGCGCACTCGCCGTCGTCGCTTTACGCATTTTTCTATTTTTCTATTTGAATCCGCCAACGACAAACTTACCCCCTAATATAACCTCGCCTCCAACAGGCACATCCCTCGCCCCGGCCACCCCAGAGCCGGCCCACTCCAGTCTTAAGGCCACAGGTGCACACCCACCGTCACTCCACGCACTGGTATCGAAGCGGGCGTGGGTCGAGTTTGTTCGAATCCACCTGCGGGAAAATTTGCATGATTACAAGCTCCTTCGTCGGTTATTCAACTATTTAACTTCATTAAGTTTGTGCTAGTTTTACAAAGAATTGTAGAATTGGTGAGTACTTTAAAGTTACTTGTTGCATCACATAATTATGTCAACTTTAAGACTCTCAGACTACAGAGTTCTCAATACCTTTCTATTTCTGAACACCTTGTATACTTCTAAGGATGAACAAACCTGATATCCGGAGGTGCTACAGGCGGGCCTCCAGAAGTCCGTACAGATAGTTCAGACCCAGGCGGACCCCCAGCGGTACCATATGCTTTATAAGCAGAACCACAGCGAAGTCCAGTCAATGTCATTGGTCCGGGACTTGCGGTTTGGATCCGCCATTCACCCTAAAATTATGGGACTCATTATGAAGGGCTGCTTATCCAAAAACTCCTTAATTAAAGTTATATCTATGATAGAAACTGTTATATCTTTGAATATGGAAATGTAATCATTGATATTTACTTCAAATAAGATGAGGGTTAAAATACCTCAGGCGTCGTCAGTCTCCAGTGCAAAGTGTAAGCTTTAGGCATTGCATGGCCAACAGTCCTTATAGCTGGTCGTAGTTCGATCTCCAGTTCTCTTGGCCTGGCTTCGATGAGAACCAGGGTGGGAGGCGAAGGTGGTCTCAGAACCACCACTCGCCAGGTAACTGAGTCAGATCCATGGGGATTCTCTGCCAAGCAGGTGTAGTTGTCCGCATGGGACAAATCTAAATCTATGGATAGTAAGATAAATCGTGTTATTTAGTTTATGGCTTTTAAAAGAACTAAAAAAATTTTACGTAGGATACTACGAGTTTTTATAGCTGTATCACACTTCTTTTCTACTTTATTAAAAATTGCATCATAACATAACAAAATAAGGTTCCATAACCATTAAAGTGCTTTTTATCACTTACTTCTTATCAATAACGCATCTCCATCAAGGTGGAATGGAGGTCTCGGATGTAGAGAACTACCACCTCGTAACCACTTTTTAGCTGGTGGTGGGTTACCTCCAACAACACAACGCAAAGACAATGATGTTCCCGCTGCACCGACGGATAATCCACCAAATGACGATATTCTAGCTGGCGCTAAAAACAAGAGCTAATGTAAAACAGTTACCCCTTTATTGATAAACGAAGAGTAAGGTCACATCTAGTTTAAACAAAAAGTTTTGCTTACGAATTTTAAGACGTCAAACGTAAAGACTGATATTGCTAAACAATGTTTTGTATTAAACCAGGTGTTAACTTACTCTTTGTTTATTAATAACGCCGCTATATTATAACACGCAAGTATCAAGTACTATTTTGTGCTTAAAAAGTACTTTTGGAAAACATAAAATGTTGTGTCAAGACGTATGAGATTGTTGATCGAATCATTGGACAACCTTAAGAAGGAGATAAGTGTAACTAAAATTAGTGTAAAATTTGATTTATGTATTCAAAAGGGTTTTCCCAATTTCCTTTTATTCGTAACACTTCCTTACCCAGTATGCTTGTTTGGCATGCCACTGCCGCTGACGGAGGCCCCTCCCCAGCAGCGGTAGCTGCCCTCACCCATGCCTCGTATGTCCTCCCAGCCCTCAAACCTCTGAGGGACCTCATACATTCCACTGAGTTCCCTTCGTTCTCTGTACACGCATTCACTCTTGTTGCGTTTGCTTCTTGGGAGCTGTCGAATGATTGACCTACATTAGTATGCGAGTGATATATGCGAGTTTGATTAGTTTAAAATACTATTTCAAAACAAAAGTTTATGTTTGTATTTTTTCGGTGAGGTCGATACTTCTATTGTTTGTAAAAAAAAAATACCAAGTATGGGACTAAAATTAAGTATATAAAGTCTATAAAATATGAATGTAAAGATGTGAAGGTAGTTGTGAAGGTGAATGATAATCAATAATCAATCAACACACACCATGAAAACACCATAAAACATAACGACTCACCCCGATAAGTCTTTGACGTAAAGTGTATAATGCGTCAATTTGCCATTAGGCTCCGGAGGTGGCAACCAAGACGCGCGCAACGATCTATCGCTGAGAGCAATCAATTTCATACCACCTGGAGCGCTCGGCACTAAAAGCACAATACAAATTCTAATAAAGCCTGAGGAGTGAACTTCTAATGATTCAATGTAGACGTTAAATGTGCACATATTTCCTTAGTTTAATAACGTGGGTAATATAAACGTTAGGCAATTATAGGAAACTGGTGGTTAGGAATGTAATATTGTGAAGTATATTACGAGTAAGTGTTCCATTACTCGCATAATTTTGGATATTGGATTCAAACTGTTGTTGATTGACAAGAACAAATAAGGTACTTGATACAAATAAGGCCTACTTAATTTGAAATGCTTATAAATAAATATTAAAGGTTGCTAATAGCATTTTTATTTTTTGATTGTAGGAATCTAAGAAAAAATTTAACTTATCTAGGAAAAATAATCTATTAAGAAGGTATTTTAATATTACCTATTCAAATCTTCGAGATTGAGTTGGATCTTTTTCTTAGAATTAATAATAGGAATATTTACTTTTTTATAATATAAGTAGTTGATTTATTAAAGCCAAAATCTTAGTTTACGGAATTCCATTATTTTGCTTAGATTTATTTATAAAATGTACAATCTGCTTCTTAGTCAATAGACCGTGTTAGGCATTGTGCCAGCGATGGCATGTTGCATCTTAGGCACTATGCTTAAAATTGTTTTTTTAATACATATAAATAGTTTTTCAATATCTCAATTATGGGATGAGCAAAACATTTAAAAAATACAACGTCCAAAACAAATAAAATAACCTTCGCGAAAAAACGGTAAAGCAGAAATAGTATGTATTTTTCAAGTCCACGTAAAATATGATAAAGGCTTTATCCCGGATAACAGATATTATTGTTACAAAACGAGTAACGCTAACAATCATCAACAATATCGTGTAACTCACCGTCCTCTTCAGTTCTGCAGATTTGCGGTACAGATAATGGCCCGTCACCAGCCGCGTTGTGGGCTCGAACTCTGATTTCATATTCTGCGTATGGAGTAAGCCTTAATACTGTAGCTTCTTCGCCCTAAATAATTTCAAATTAAATTGGATAATAGATAACACGTTTTTTGTATAATAATGAGCAACTCACAAAAGAAGTGAAATCCCACCAAAAATATTTTCATGTAAAATTTTGCCAAGACTAACATATGGCTCGCACTGTCAAAAAGTTATCAGACCTCATGTAGAGCCAAGCCACAAACTCTACGCACCCTCACTCTACAAGCCCTTACCACAGAATACATAATAGTACAAGTACAGAAGATCCACTCCGCAAAGTAATTTAAATAAATAGCGACTCTATCCCATACACAATAAAGTGCAATTCAGGTCGCACACCGCTCCCACCCTACAGTTATATTCACCTAGAAGTTGCCTCTCTTTCTATCGCGTAGATCTTATCTCTTCTAACGATTTTAGGGTTTGTTCTTCTAAATAATAATCAAATAATAGGTACTTAATGTACTTAAATACATTTCAAAAAAACCTAGACTAGGTACAGTCGACGCCACATTAGACTATACATGCTGACTTTGAAGCAATTTGCTTTATTACGAAATAACATTGTCATTAATAATTAACTTTATTTCGAAAGTAAGTATGTAGTACCTACCTCATCTATAAATTATTATTGCAATAAATACCTAGTTAGGTGAAGATTGTTTAGCAAATAAGACAAGTACCTAAGAATAAACGGATACTAAATAATATCTAGGTAGTAGACAAGCACTTCTTACGTTTCGATGTCGTTTTGAACTTTTGGAAGTGTGAAAAACGTGAGGTTCGGATCCTTTATAGTAGTATTAAGATGAACGCAGCGAGTGAGTGACTATCGAAATTGAACTGATAACAGCCAGCCAACGGCGGCAGCCCTCTGAAATTAGTCCGTCCGGACGGACCCGCTGGCTACTTGTAGCTTCGTACCTAAAGCGCGGAGTGCGCCTAGCCTGCCCTTACTCCAAAAACTCTACACCTAAGTCAAAATATGTATGTAGCTTGGCCGTTTCGTTACTACAAGAACGTAGAACATAAGTATAACAGAAAAGTAATGAACAATGAATAAATTTTACCATATAGCATATTTTGACTAAGGTGTAGAGTTCGTGAAGTTAGGGCTTGTAGATTTAGAAGATTGGCTCTACACGAGGTCTGATAACTTTTTGAGAGAGCGAGCCATATGGTAGTCTTGGCAACAGTTTACATGGAAATGTTTTTGATGATATTTCATATTCTGCGTATGGAGTAGGCCGTGATACTGTTGCTTCTGTGCCCTAAATAATTCAAATTAAATTGGATAATAGAATAACGAACACTAATTATTGTCACTTTGATATTCGCAAATAAACTACTTATATTTATAGAAGAATCAAACAAAATATTTACGATTACCTATGATGATTGAGGGATCGAATAATGTTTGGATCATAGTATTAAACTAATTAACTTGCTAGACCAGATATTGATTAGAATATTTTAATAAAATTGCAAACAAAATAATTTAAAAGCCAACAATAATTCATAAGATTATTTCGTACTGTAAAAGCGATAAAGCACAAAACTGATCTCAGAATCTTTTTCTGTCAAGTAAAAAATTCTTACTTGTACGCGTAAATATGCATCTTGAGACGGCAGCAAAGGATCAGAATCTCTCCTCGTGTATTGCAAAGTGTAGTGCGTGATTATCCCTCCCCTTGCGTCTAGTGGCGGGGGTCGCCATGACACTTTCAGAGAGGTAGAACCACTGGATATGCAATTTAGACCTTCGGGTCCAGCTGTTGGAGCTATCGGAGAAAAACAAACGAATGTAGGAATGTACGACACTGAGTAAAATTCTATGTAAGATTTAAAAGATATTGGTTTCAAGTGTCTGCTTATTGTTATCAACATTTCCAGTTGACCAATTTAAAAAGGCTGATTGGAACTGCGAGCCAGTTCCGTGGATCCAGTTGACCAAAGAACTAGCTAACGAAAACGAACAAACTACGTAATGAAAAACCATTCCTAAAATAAATGCAAACGACTGGAAACAATATTGAAGACGAATGTTTTTCAAAAGTATGCACCTAACTTTTCGAACAATAAAATGCAACAAAGGCAGTGAACAAAAGTGCTATCAATTTGTTCTGAATCGTTTGACCTAGATCGGAAAGGCCACAGTCCAATTAAGCCATTTTGCATTTTGATAGGGAAATTTACGATCGTAGCTCCACGTCGATAGCCAAGGGATTTATTTACCCGAATTGGTGACAAAGTTGCAAGAGACTTGTTGAAGTTCCGTCATTGAAATTCTCGAGACGTGTCGCTTATTAATTTAAAATATCATTTGTAAATCGTTGTCAATGGAAGTCTTTTTTTACCCGACTGTAAGAGGGTTATGTTTTTCGCGCGTATCTTGTAAGTTTGTATGTAATATTCTTTATTACCTCATATCTTTCAAACGGCTGAACAGATTTCCATGATTAACATATCGTTAGATTTGTCTCGTCAGCCCAAGTGTTCTTAAGAAGGTGGCGTTATAAAAAAACCAACATGGCGGCTGTACGGTGCTATTATGCGTAGCGGAAAAATTTTTTTTTTTTAGAATACTGCAATATGGGTGTCAAATTAAAGGGCTTATTATAAGGATTTCAAAAAGGTATATCATATAAATAATAACTTAAAAATAAATAAATAAAAAAATAAATTTAAAAAAATTAAAAACCCGCCTGCCTAAAAAGACAAGTCAACTGAAAAGATGGAAACAAGATTAAATATTAAAGGCAACATTATAACATGCAGTCGGAGGCATATAACTCAAATCATTCATAATGTCACTTTCTTTATGCATATTGTCACTTTCTTTATGCATGCCTCCGACTGCATGTTATAATGTTGCTTTTAATATTTAATCTTGTTTCCATCTTTTCAGTTGACTTGTCTTTTTAGGCAGGCGGGTTTTTATTTGATTGCAATATATTCATGTATACAGGGTGTCCCAAAACTTTGCCCCACGGAGGGAAAGTACCTTAAATATTAAAGATGAGAAATTTTACTGAAAGAAGACTTCATTTAGTTCTTAAAAATAATTGGAACTGCATTCAAAGATTTTTGAAAAATCGCCTGCCTTAACCAGGAATCGAACCCACCAAAAACGAAATTTTACGATAACAATCGAGAGGATTACTTATAACGATTATTTTTTCTTAAGTAACACATCATCTTAAACAAAAGGAAGACCATGAAATTTAACATTTAAATTTTAATTATTACGGATTGTAGTAATTTGTTTGGAATCGTATGCGATTAAAAAAATCTATGAATGCAGTTTCGTTTCTTTTTAAAAACAAAATGAAGTCTTCTTCCAGTAAAATTTTCTATCTTTAATATTTAAGGTACTTTCCCTCCGTGTGGCAAAGTTTTGGGACACCCTGTATACATTGTACGGATTAGATGAACACTCATAGTAATAGAAGTTAACAATTTTCTACTTTAATAAGGTGTAGGAAATAACTTACGTGATTCCAAAGTGTGTCTGAAATGTGGTGGAGACATCGGACCTGTCCCTGCAGCATTGTATGCTCTAACTGCTACTCCATAACGGGCAGCCGGTTTCAACCCCCTAATAGTCGTGGTAGTGGCATCAGCGCTAGCCCCACTTTCTGACCCTGGGCTGTCACTAATGCCCTTCCCCTCTTCAGAAACTTCCCACCATCTGATCGTATAGCCCAGTAGTGTTCCATGCCAAGTCTCTCTCGGTGGAGGCTGTAAAACCACACTCCAGATTGATTGGAGTTTCCAACTTAATGGTTGTGTATCAAAATGTCTTCACAAAGTTCGTTAAATTTTATATCCAAGGCATTTCGTTAGGGGCTTAAAACATCTTAAAAGATTCAAGGGGGAATTTTATGATAATTATAGCGTTTTATGGATATAATGAGTTTTTATAATTAACCATACCTGCCATGTTACATGTAGCTCGCGTGCTCTTAGCGCACGCACGGTAATCTCTCTAGGTGCTCCACCAGGTGCTAAAAGAATGAGTTTTATTACATTCACAGGCTATGAAATAAAAAGTAATTAATAGGTAGTAATAACATAGAGATATTAAAAGGTGAGATCACTAATAAACTTAATTAATTTTTAAATTTGAGATTTTTGCATTTTTGCATTTAGTATTGTTTAAACTTAATTAATTCTGAATTCCAAAGACAATATACGATTTTAAGTTCACTTTATTATTTAATTAAGAATTAAAAACATAGCATGTCTATTTAATTATTATCATTCAATAATACCAAACCAACTAACAATAAACTGATGTTATAGTGGATGCAATATAACTTGACCTATAGTTAGCACCACGTGGCTTGCACAGTAGCAATTTAGGTACCTACAAAAATGTTTAGTGCGCAAGCTGTCCAGAGATAGGCACGATTACGAAGCCTTTCGTTATACAATGTTCGATTAGGACCAGCAATATAACCAAAATCGTGTGAAAATTAGCGGCGATTTCGTCCTTTCTGGACAAGGTCTCAGTGCAATTCCCTGACGCAGTCGCAAGTCGAGTAGACGAAAAAAGGAAAAATACCACACACTGTAACACTTTTTGACATAATACTGCTAAATCAACATTTGTGTATATGGGATTTACCTTCCTCCCTAGTGGTGAAGTGCAAGGGAACAGTGTACGCGGAACCTCCGACATCGTTAAAGGCGGCCAGTCGCAGAGCATATCGGGTGTCCGGAGATAAGCCCGACACCGATGCTCCAGCTCTTCCGGGCCCTTCCGACCTGGGAGATATTTAGAAAATAATAGTTTTAAACCAAATTCCAAATTAATGGTACGTATAAATTGTATGTAATTTGAAAGTTTATTTCGTAACTGTATGTAGATTATCTTAACGAAAATACCGAATATCACTATAATATTGATCCAATTCAAGTAATTTATCAGCCGATATAAGTAACGTCAAACGAAAAGGTAGCAAATATAGTAGTACCGACCGAAATTGATTGATGAGTTAAGATTATGTAGGCTAGTTTAAATTCTGATACAAAGTATCAGCATCTTGCTTTAAGTATTACTGGCAAAACTGTTTTGTGTGAAGTAGAATAATTGCAATAGTTATTTTTTTCAATTATGAAATTTTAAGCCGTAAATAAAATTAACAATGGAATGCTCTAAAGACAACAGTTTTACGAAATACTTTATTTATTGAAAGTAAGCACCGATATTTTATCAAGTAGAGTAATGCGCTAGAAGTCTTAAGAGCCCTTTTTTGGATAAGAGCGAAGAGGTTGAGTGCCTTTTCGTGTAGCCATCATACTACTTATTTAATGAGATTCCAACCGCAAACCCCTTATTAGGTAGTATCTAGACATATTCTACGATAAAGTAGAAATAGTTAAGTTTTGTTTGTAATTATGAAACAATTTCCGAAATTATTTAAGAATAAAGTTTATCTATTTTATGGAATGAAAAATAAATTAATGTTTAAATAAGGTTTATTTTCTTGTATGCTTTGTCACTTATAACCATTTATTATTTATAATACCTACCTATCCCATCTCTACGACATCTTTCTATTTTAAATATTATTCAACATTACTATTAAAATATTTCATTTAACATCATCAATAATACTATCTGATATTGCATATCAAAGCTGCTTATTAGTAGCAACAGAAATTGAAACCGCGAAGGCGTTTTAATATTCATAAGCTGAATATGTACTCACGAGACATGTAAGTTTGAATTTGGCAATATAATTTGTTATATCAGAACTTCAAAGATAGTTACTAGCTGAACGTCATTGCGGAATTGAAATGATAAAAATTAAACTAATTATAGATAATAGATGAACTAGAGTGAAAGATTGCTTTGTTTCACAAAAGATCACAATTACTTTGCAAAGATTAGATGCATTATAGAAGAAAACTTTTCAAAGTCTGTTAAGTAACTTAAAATAGTTAAAAATGACATCAATGAAATAAAATATTAAATACGTCAAGCTTTATTAGTTTGACGATTTGCTTTTTTTATTTTAGTTATGTTTAATTTATTGATTTTATAAACACCTATAGAACAATTCAGGGGCCCTATTTTTGAATCGCTCGGCAGGCGTCAAGCGCTCTTTTCGACTGATTTTCGTTCGACATATGACTCAAAACAATGGGATGTCGAACGAAAATCAGTAGAAACGAGCGCTCGACTGGAGACGAGCGATTCAAAAATAGGGCCCCTGGTCCCAACAAATGTTCACATTACTGCATTATTATAGCCCGTGAATATATTGTAGCACTTACGCAACATGAAGCAAATCCGAGTTAGCCAGTGTTAGATTGAGAACTTCAGGTGAGTCCCAAGTGTCGAGCAGAGAAGGTAGCGGAGCGTCTAGCGGAGCGTTTGTGAGATCTCGAGTGAGTGGGCGATACTGCAGTGAGTAGTGAGAAACTAGGGCTCCTCTAGCAATTCTCCAAGTGACCCGAGCTCTTCTAGACCAGACTTCTGATACTCTTACTTCTTCCGGAATATTGGGACGCTCTGTATAGAATATAGAAAAATAAACTATAAATTAATGTAATATCAAAATTGCTGGAACTCTATTCATTATTTATATTTTCAATCAGTAGCATAATGTCATTTTATTCATCCATCGTTGACCAAAATGGATTCACCTCTATCAAAAGCTTAATAAAAATAGGAGTAGGTATCACAGCTCATTACAATCGAATGTCAATGATAAAGAATAAAATGAAAGCAGCTTATCAAGTAGGTATTATTTTTAACTAAGAATATCCCAGGCGATCTTCTGACCTTTGACAAACAGTCGAAAAAGCAGTTCATCAGTGCCGTAGAGGTTCCTTGCTAAGCAACGATATTCACCAGCGTGTTCGGGCCCAGCATGAGCGATCGCTACTTCAGAGACCACTCCTCCATTACCACTATCTCTTGTTTCCACTCCACCACTACCACTGTAGAAACGAATATAAAGTTAAAAAAGCTATTGAACAATAATAATTGTTAGAAATTAGATCGTGTTCTGAACCGTATTATAATTTATAAGACAAATACACCACCATCTACACCATTATTTTGTGCAGTAACATACTTGTACACGCTGAAATTTTAATCAATTGGTTCCCGCAGTGAGGTGGTTCTACTCAAGATTACAAGCAACTTTTAATAAAAAAAACAGCTGTTCCATACAAAAGTACGTAAGCATTGCGACTTACTCTACCTTAATGTATGGAACAGTAGATGTTTTTTCGCGATATCAGAGTTGGCCCCATAGCAAAAGTTACTTGTAATTATGACTGGAACTGAAATCACCTCACTGCGGGAACCAAATGATTAAAATTTCACGCTGTAGATCGATAGATGCCTATAGTAGCGATCTAATGAACTAATTAGTCGTCACAGAAGGGTAAACAGACTTTAAATTCGATAAAAAAATCAAACAGACTTTAAGGTTTATTCTTTTTTTGTTGTTCTTATACAGCTTCCAGCTTTACCGAGATAGAACCCTTTGTAAATAATTATTCTTAAAGATGCTATAATTGAATAATAAAATCAATCAATAACTCTGTGTTACCCGACAAGGCTTCTCAATTGTTGAAAGTTACACAAAATTGAATTAACAACTTACTGCAGTGCTAAGGGTCTGGAATCGTGTGTCCAGTGAACATGTATTTCTGGCTCGCCCCTAACTATACATGACAACCTAGCAGTGGATCCTCTGACCACCCATCTTGTTTCACCACCTCCACCACCTCTGCTCAATTTTGGAGGTTCTGTCAATGAAATCAAAGGGTTTAGAAACTATATGACAAGTAGTTAAAAATAAAAACCCCTCCTGATATTCAAACTCACCCCTAATATCTAAATAGAATATGTGATGCAGAAATGCATGCTCAACTCGAGCTGTGCAACGGTACCATCCTTCATGGTCAGGCGTAGTACTTCTCAACCACACTGTGCCGTCTGACAAAACTGAACCACCACTTGCATCAGTTGCATCCGATTGACCCCACAAAATATGTCGCCAGTTTTCTCCATCTATTGAAAACAATAGAGAATGTAAAAACTGAAGACCTAAGGGAAGAATTTTATTTCACAGAAGTAAATATTGAAATTCCGATAAGAAACCATTAAAGGTTAAATAATAAAGATTCTTACCTGGTGAGTATTCCCAAGAAATTCTTGGAGAAGGTTGCCCTTTGGCAGAGCATGGTAAAAGCAACGCTGCTCCAGCTGACACTGAAGTGTTCTGAGCACGCCACACCCACGTCGGTGGCTCTGTATAAAGAGACTGCTTTATATGTTACGCTGTTCAGTTTTTCACTTACATCTTAAATTCTATTTGCGTCATAACTACCTTTAACAATCAGTGATGCGCTGTGACTGACTGAACCAAAGTCGTTACTGGCTTTGCACGTATATTCCCCATTGTGAGCTGATGTAAGATCTTGTATTACCAGTATTGTAAAAAAATCCATATGTTTTTGTTCGACCTGCAAACATTTTTGCTTAGCAGTTTTGGTTATTAAATGAGATCAATGATATATATCTTATAGTAATTTACCTTTAGTACTGATGGAATTGGCAAATTATCTTTGTGCCATGTAAACTGTATAGGCTTATCTCCTGAAACTAAACTACATGTAGCTTGTGTCCTGTCTCCTACTTCTAACTCTTCTACAAATTGGAAGGGAATTATTTTTGGTGGCTCTGAAAATAAATGTTTATTTAATTATAGCTATAAGTAACGATTAAATAATTAAGTTCAACTTTTACTTACTGTGTATGTCGATACGAACAGTCCTCCTGGCTAATTCTCCACTTTCTGCTCTAACTTCACAAGTGTAAGTACCAGCTAAAGAACTCCTTACAGAACTCAGTCTTAAAATTCCCCTTTCATCCCCTGGTTCTTTTGAAATATCTACTAAAGTGCCATCTTCACGACGCCATACTACTTCTCTGAAATAAATGCAGTGAAAATATTTATCTATTTCGTTTACAAAAAAGGAAATTCAAGTATAATATGTTTTTAACTTACTTTATTGGATACCCAGAATAGGGACAGTATAAAGTTACATCAGTATCAGTCTTTACATGAACAGTAGATAAATATCTAATATTAGGCGGACCTGCAAAAATAAAACGAGTTAAAATACTTTAGATAGGTACAAAAAACTAAAAAGTCAAAAATTTCTTGACTTGCCATAAACGTTGAGTCTTGCATGATGAGCATGCGACCCTCGTGAATTGGTCGCGTTGCAACCATATCTGCCACCTTCATCAGCCGTTCTTATTGTCACGCTCAGAGTTGAAACAATAGCTCCTTCCTCAGCGCCAGGTAAAGGTTCTGCACGAGTGCTTACAGTATACCTAGAAATTACGATCATTAATTTCTTAATCCTTTTATCAGATATTTCTAGCTCCTATATCCACCAATCATATCTTACTTATCTGGAGCAGCTGGTAGAGTTCTATCATCTAATGTCCAAAGTATTCTAGGAGGTGGTACACCTGTGGCTGCACATCTCAGCGCTATACTTTGACCAATTCTAGCAACAGCTTCACTGAATGTTGAGACCAACCTGGGGGGCCTATCTGAAACACAAAAACACCGTGTTTCGTATGTACGGTAGACTTTTAAGTAGTTATAAGGAATTAATGTAAAATATATACGGCAGTGTGGAACATTAATTACAATATTACCAGCTATAATAACTTCAGCACCCGAGACAGCAGTTTCAGAGTGATCATGTGCAGTGCACTGGTAAAGCCCTGCGTGGTGAGGTCTAACAGGTCCAAGGGAAAGGCGTGCTTGAGGAGCATGAAGCGGTCGACCTTCGTGCTGCCAGCTTAGCGTGATCCCTCCACCACGACCACCTTGTACCGAGCAATTTAAGTGACCTGATCCTCCAGTGCCTAGCATCTGCAGTTAGAACATGGGTCAGCAATACTTTTCTTCTTTACATAACGTGTCGCAACACTCGCAACCAAAAGCGCTGACAAACAAAATTGTGTTCTTCATGTTTTAATCTTTTCATCTAGCTAATGAAGCAATTTAAACAAAAGCTTGCAAATAAGTTTTAGGCACTAATTCTTACCAATGGGTTTGGGCTAACGGTTACAGTCAAAGGCTCATACACCACCAACCGGACAATCATTCTTTGTGTTGATTCTGGTCCTGACGAACAAGAATATTTGGCTGCGAGATGTTCTCTGGCGTTTGGAATCACTAATGCCCTATCTCGCACCATTCCTTCACCAGCTGCAGACGTCCAAGTACCACTTGCATCCTGCCGCTGCCAACTGACATTGAAATACTAAGCACGTATGAAATGAAAGTTTACACAGTAGACATGCAAAGTAAAGATTATTATGTGATTACAAAACTATTTCTGCTATTTTTATTAGATAAATTATAATTCACTCTTACCTCACAGAATGACCCGCTACATGTCGCAAAAGGCAAGGCAGTATAACAGTGTCCTCAATTCTACTTTCTATCGAATTCAACTCGATATTTTCCAGCCAACTGCTATCTATGGAAATTAAATTGAGGTGTTTTAGAAGAGCCGTTAAACTTCGGTGCTAAATTGGCCGTTAAATTCAAGGTGCTCACCATCTGTTGTGAGTTTAAAAGGCGTACTCGGAATGTCTAACGCTACGCAGGCATAGTCGGCTTGGATATCCGCTTGGGTTAAATCCGAACCGAGCAATAATCCCCCGGCACCAGACACCCAACGTGAATCTGAAATTGGTCTTATTAGCAATTGTTATTGCTCGAATGTAACACAAGATATTCATATCTTGCAATTCCATGTGTACAATTTGTGCTTTAGGTATAATTCCAATGGATTATTATCCATTGGAATTATACTATTGTATGTAATGTTTTATTTAATTATTTACGCTATTTTAGTTTAAAACCCAGTAATGTTTAATATCAGAGAAGTTTGTCTATGATTTTGAATTCATACTTAATTTTTTTAGATGAAATTTAGAAATGTTGACCTCAAATCCAAATCATACAAACATTAAAAATCGTAGCAACCTCAAAGCGAACAAAAAACATCTGACCCAGAAAAAATAATAATTAGCTGACAGACAACACAGTTGTAATTTGTAAAGTTAATCACTATTCTTAAACTTTATATTAAGAAAATCGATGAATTTGCTATTGATTTAAAAAGTATTTTAATAAAGTTCCATATGAATAGTATTAACAAACTCTTACCAGCTCCTGAAAATCCTGATGTGAGAGGCAAGCCGTCTTGCAGCCACGTAATATCCACGACTCCAATTTGTGGCGAAACTTCGCACCTCAGCACCACAGAGCCACCCACTTTAGCGGGAACTAACTGGCGAGCCGTGTGCATCAATATGTTGTCTTCCACTGTTAAAAAGTAAGCACAGTTAACAATGAAAGTAGCTGAGCACTACAATACTTTGTCATAGCAAAGCTGATGATGATGTTACACAGTTTGTGACATTAGACAAAAAAGTGTAGATTTTGTACCTATTGATTTTAGACTCATACACATTTATTAGAAGACCCTAACTTATTGACTATTTAACAACAAACAAAATAGAGTAAAGTTAACAGTAGGCGGTTTTAAAAAGCACTTCCGTTCCAGCAAACCACTAGTTGAACCGGAGAAAAGAAAAAGTAGTAAGAACTACTATATCTTAATATATAAAATCGTAAACTGAATGACCGACTGACTGACTTACTGATCTATCAACGCACAGCCCAAACCGCTGGACCTAGAGACTTGAAATTTTGCACACAGATACCTCATACAGTGTAGGCATCCACTAAGGAAGGATTTTTGATAATTCCATCCCTAAGGGGGTGAAATAAGGGATGAAAGTTTGTATGAAAGTCCCTCAGTTTTGAAGCTAAGATCTTAAAATTTTGTGTTTAGGCTGAAAATTAAAAAATAATAAATACGGGTCTCAGCGTTTTTCAAAATTCTATCCACAAGGGGTGAAAAGGGGTAGGAAGTTGTGTATAGAAAAAAATCCTTCATTTTCGAAGTAAAAATCACTTAATTTATAGTATAGGCTTATGGAAGAAAATCTAACGCAACGTATATTGATATTGTTAGTACTTCAACCCCTATGGCGATGAAATAGGGGTGAAATGTGTAAATAAACCTTAAAATAGATAAGGATGTCGTTATTGGGGTTTCCTGGTATGACGATTGCGAAAATGACAATTATTTTGAAGTCCAACACGGTGGACATGAATTAACCCCCTAAAGGGGTGAAAATGGGTTTCAAATTTTGTATGGAAAAAGAATATTAAATAGACATTAAAACTTTAAACTTCGTAGGAGCACGTATTAAAATAAATAGGCAAACATATATTTGGAAATTTTGAAAATCAACCCCTTAGAGGGTAAATGGGGTATGTAAACATAAAAATCGATATGGATATCGTTCTTGAGGTTTTATGGGACGGTGATTGCGAAAATGATATCTATTTTAAAGTCCAACACAATGTACATGATTTAACCCCTAAAAGGGTGAATATGGGGTTCAAATTTTGTATGGAAAAAGAATATAAAATAGACATTACAACTTTAAACTTCGTAGGAGTACGTCTAAAAATAAATAGGCAAACATATATTTTGTGGTTTTGAAAATCAACCCCTTAGGGGGTAAATGGGGTAAGTAAACATAAAAATCGATATAGATATCGTTCTTGAGGTTTTATGGGATGGTGATTGCGAAAATTACATTTATTTTAAAGTCCAACACGATGTACATGATTTAACCCCTAAAAGGGTGAAAATGGGGTTCAAATTTTGTATGGAAAACTTATGGAAAAAGAATATAAAATAGACATTATAACTTTAAACTTCGTAGGAGCAGTAGGAGCACATCTTAAAATAAATAGGCAAACATATATTTTGTGATTTTGAAAATCTACCCCTTAGGTGGTAAATGGGGTAAGTAATCATAAAATACTATATATGGATGACGTTCTTGAGGTTTTATGGGATGGTGATTACGAAAATGACATTCATTTTGAAGTACAACTCGGTGGACATGCATGATTCAGCCCCAAGGGACGGGGAGAAAGGGAACGGGAACGGGAACTGGACGGAGCGGAAGAGAACGGGAAGCGACATTAGAAATGCCTGTGGGGTACAGACACTACCTGCTCTGTACCGCTCTGGGTTTTTCTGATTAAATAACTCGAAAAAGCCTGTGTGTTTCAGAACATCGCTTGTTCTGTAGCGCGCGGGGTTTTCCGACTAAAAATTTAATAATATCACCCTAAAAAGCCTGTGGAACACAGACACCTTGCGCTGCGATTTTCTTAACATAATTACCCCGAGCGATACAGACAGGTACAAGGTACAAAGTATTGTGAAACTTAGGAATTTAAACTAAATTACTTATCAAAAGAACCTTTAACTTATTAAAAAAATATATGAGAAGAAATTGTATTTTTGGTAACCCCCTTTTAGAAATAATTCCCCAAAAGACAGCTGTTGATAACATCTAATGATGAATGAATGAAAACATAATTTGTAAAATTTCTCGGAAACAGCACAAGGTATTCATTAAGTTTTTAACTTTCTTTACATTTTGTGTAAAAGAATGGACTTGAAAGTACCTATTAATAATATTAATGGAGAGTTTTACAAAATTAAATATTTTTCTAAAAAAAGTAGTTTTTTTAGAGGTTTCGCAATTTTCGAGCGCAACGACTAACTGACGAACGTTATTTCGTTATTTTTTTGTAATAATTTTACCTTCAGGTAATTGAAGGTACATCAGATTTAGACTATACTTGACCTTGTGACCGCTTTTATGCCATACGTAATAAAAACTGTTTTCGCAGTTCAAATGTTTAACTTAACTTGCTGTCTTATTTTATTACCTACATCAAAGAGTACCTTTGTAATATAAAAAATAAAGAATCTTTCTGGCTTTTTCTGTTAACAAGTTGTACTAGGTCCATTTAACCAGACTTATAATCGCTAATAATGTGTTTTAATTTTTGTTTCTTAAATATACAAGGTTATTTGTAAAACACCAACAACCTCGCAGTAGTGGATTATTAACATCATAAACAACAACATTTGTTCTACGACTTTTCCGAAAACAGAAAAAAAAATCGACTTTCCATACAAATATCCAAACAGCAGATCGAGTTTTATCTAGCATAGTCCGCCTTTTTTATGTGATTGAGAGAAAAAAAAACTTTCCCATTTACAATAAATTAATATGAATAGTAGGATAAAATCAAAAAAATACACCACTTTAGTTAAAAAATATCACTAGTATAACTAGGTAAAATCCATAATCTACGTAATTTATCGAAACACAAAGAAGGAATACTTTAAGCACTATGAACTGTAATTTTCTGGATTGTCTGTGTTCAACAGGCTTTTTAGGGTGATATTATTAAATTTTTAGTCGAAAAACCCCGCGCGCTACAGAACAAGCGATGTTCTGAAACACACAGGCTTTTTCGAGTTATTTAATCAGAAAAACCCAGAGCGGTACAGAGCAGGTGGTGTCTGTACCCCACAGGCATTTCTAATATCGCGAACGGGAACGGGGCGGTTACGGGAGCGGGAGCGGGACGAGAACGGGAAGGGACGGGAACGAGAGCGGAAACGGGATGGGATGTGACGGGAACGGAACGAGAGCGGGAACGGAACGGGATGGGACGGGACGGGAACGGAACGGGATGGGATGTGACGGGAACGGAATGCGAGCGGGGACGAAAACAAAACGGAATGGGACGGGATGGGGACGGGAACGGAACGGGATGGGATGGGAACAGAATGAGAGCGGGGACGAGAACGAAACGGAATGGGACGGGAACGGAACGGGACGGCGACGGGAACGAGACGGGATAGGAACGGGAACGGGACGGGATAGGAACGGGAACGGGACGGGTCGAGACGGGAACGGGACGGGACGGCAACGGACGGGACGTCTTGCGTCTTGCGTCTTGGCAAACGTCTTGCCTTGCGAGGCAGCGCGCTTGGTGGTGACCCGCCTAATCGCGTAAAAACGGCTGGTCGGATCCTGGTTGAAGGTTCCCTAAGGATTTTCTCTAATATCCACGCGGACGAAGTCGCGGGCGGAAGCTAGTAGATTCATAAAAAGTTATATTTTTTCTGAATATTATTTGTTTTAGAGATTTTTTCAGTAGGTATATGCTACGATCTAGGACTAGGGTTGCCAGATGGCCGGAAAATCCGGGAAAATCCCGGAATTTTGCATGTGGTGTGAATTTCCAAACACTAGTTATTTACCACAAAGTTTTGATTAATAAGCCTTTAGGTAGTGGTTAGTTTTTCTTAAAAGTTTAGTTTGTTATGTTTGAGAATACTTAAGTAGATTTTTATTTAAAAAAAGGTGCTCATTTTTTTAATTTGTATCTAAGACCTTATATCTGTTGAGTATGACGTTATGGTATGTAGGTAAGCAGAATGCTAGGTGCCTAAGTAGTAATTTTGATTTATGTAATAATATATATGCTTACTCACATTTTCAAATTTTATCATTAAACACGTGTTACAAAATAACCCCTAATGTCGAATATGGTAGATAGGGACCATCAAACTAAACAACTTTTACTATGGGACCAACATATTTCATTCGTGTCATCCTTAAAACTTGTCTATCCGTCAATCGTTGATGATTAAACAACTTTGAACGAGTGTTTCTCTAAGAGACTTTATAGTTTAGGGCAATTCACTCCAATCCAAACCACTAACCGCTTAAACCCTTATTAAACCTAGTTATAGTCGTAGACACGATGTAGTGAACTTATTAACTTGTGACAAAACTTTAGGGTTGACTCCACAGAGTAGATGTATGCAAGGAATTTAATTAAGCCCGTTGCTATATAGGGGTTGAATTATATCATCAGCAGTTTTATGGGTTTCTATAGTAAAAATAAATCCTTGAGTATTTTTTAGTCACGTATTTTGCTTTCGCTTTTATTAACTTGTAGTAAAAGTACCAGAATAGAACCTCCCCTTATAGTGCTAGGTGCACGCAATAAAAACCGCAAATCGATCTGCAAAGCCGTTTGGTACTCATATACTTGAGGTCAAAACATTATTTAAGACCCGCAGTTCTTAAAAACTCTTCGCTTAGGAGAGGAGTTATGGTGTCATCTTCTTTTTTTGTATTTTTTTATCGAATGAAAGGACTTGCTGAGCCGGTTCTAAAAATATATCACATCATTTTCAGCCGCTTGTTTTAAAGTAAACAAAAAATCATTTTTAAAACATACCGAGTTTGGGCTCTTTCAGATCCGATGTGGTTAAATTATTTTTTGTAAAATACAACTTAAGAATATATAATATCCTAGTATCAAACCTCAAGAAAGCAATTTTCAAAATATTATATACATTTAGTATTTTTTTTCTAATTTTTTCCCAATCGAATACCAAACAACCAAAAAATATCATACAAACTTATGTTTAAATTAACTTGTTTTAAATGAATATAAAGAAGTGGTGAAATATAATTATGTGATATATTTATAGAAACAGCACAAAAATCCCTTTCATCCGATATCACACACTATAGATTTCAGAACATTTTTTTTTCATACATACTTAATCAATATTAAATACTTAATCACTTTGTATATGCTTTGTAATCATGAAAAATAGTAAAAAAAAGTAAATGTCAATATTTTCAAAATTAAACTATGAAATATGAAATGAATAATATATGAAAATATTATAAATTATTTGAGGTATATTCTGTGAAAAATAATTCAACCATTATCGTATCTGTAGGAGCCCAAACTTGATATGTTTGGAAAATGCTTTTTGGTTTAATTTAAAAGAATGGCTGAAATTTTCAGTAAAAGAGCTTTCTGAGCCAGTTCTAAAAATATATCACATGGATACCACACACGATAGGTTGCAGAACAAAATAGTTTTTTTCCATACAAGAAAAATATCAGAATAATTTTTCTGATCATACATCGATTTGCTGTTTGCCATTGATTTTGAGCTTGTACGCCGACCACTATTATATTTGAACCTAGAGTAGTTAAACTAAAAAAGCAGTAGCAGTCGCTGAGTGGTATAAAATTTGTATCATTTTCAATGTAACAGTATTAAAAGAGATTAATATTTAGGTTTTATTTATGAAGGTTACTAAAAAAATTAAGATATAAGATCTAATTACCAAATGGTAATATTTTCTTAAATGTTTAAGTCAGTATAAAACTTTAAATTATTTTTTATTTATAAATATAATATTAAAGGCTTTCTTTTACTACAGACTTGGAATAATTAAATTTTCCTTTTGCTTAGTAAAAAAGAAGACTACTAACAAAAATTATACAGGACAATACAAAGAAAAGAATAAATATTAAAAAAGTAATTGCTTCGGACACAGCTTTTTAGCTTGAAACAATGCTACGTCGAATCTAATTATTACAAAGCCATATTTGTTTTGGTATTTAATTCCACGACCTTTTCAGGAAAAATATAACGTCAATAATTACGTTTCATTTAATAGGTAATATATTTCCAAAGAGCTTAAGCAAGTTATTTTGGGTTCTTTATCTTATTTCTTCAAAACAGCCTTGTAAATTCCATGCGAATATTTCATAAGCGTAATATACCCATATTACGTCAAAAGGAATAATATAGTAAAGCGAAAAGTATTGAAACCAAAGATTGAAACTATTTCGAGAAACTTGAACGAGTAGAACCGGAACCGCCCGTTTGTTTCAACAAAAGGGAATATGCAAAGTCACCGATTTTGATAAATTTGAGCTTGATCGCTGCGGACACGTATAAAAACATGAAGGGACAGAAAAAAAATGTATTATTTTAGTTTTATCACACAATGAAATCAGGGGAATATAAAAATGTTTTTTCATTTTCAGATATAATGCACTTAACAGTCAGATAGCATATCAAATCAGAAATAATATTTTGTATGACATATATTGTACTTAAACGCAAAGTTTAAGGAAATAATTGAAAATTCTTGGTTCTCCATAATAAACGCGCCTGAAAGTAATATGTGATGTCACAAATCATGACCGTTTTGTATCACGTAAGTACGTCACGTAGTATCACGAGAAAAACAAAAGCTCCTTCAAAAATCTTGAAAAAATCTAACAAAAAAACAGCTTCAAAAATAAATTAATGGCTCTAAAAAGCAAGAAATAAAATATTGAAATCTGCATAATAACTAACTCGAAAGTTTGTATGCATATCTTATATTAAACAACGCCTTTTGAAGTAGGGCGGGGAGGGGGGGGGGGGGGGAAGAAGGATATTTTTTATCTAAACTAATATATCTAAACTTTAAACATGGGTTTAAACCCCACCCGACTTCATAAGACGTTGTTTAATATAAGATATGCATACAAACTTTCGAGTTAGTTATTATGCAGATTTCAATATTTTATTTCTTGCTTTTTAGAGCCATTAATTTATTTTTGAAGCTGTTTTTTTGTTAGATTTTTTCAAGATTTTTGAAGGAGGTTTTGTTTTTATTAAAAACTTTTTTATTTTAAACTTTTTTGTGGTAAGTATATTTGGTAATGATATTATCTTAGTTACAATAGCCTTATGTCAACGGTTCATCACCTTTTACATAGTACTGCTTTTCCCGACGCAGGGGCGTTTATTGTTGAGGAGTTCTCCTGGTATTTCACTATCAGCTCCACTTCACCATATGAATTATGATAAGCATAAATAGCCTAGCAACCATATTAAAGTAATCGTATCGTACCAGTGAACTACTTAATTAGTATTGAATAGTTCCGATGATCATCTATGCTGGTCTTCATAATCAGTTCCACTTCACCGAAATAGTATTTTTCGAAAGCAAATGCACAAGTTACTTAAGAAAATACTAAAATCGCTATAGATCTGCATATAATTTTTGAAGAGTTCTCTCGATTTGTCCAGGATCCCATCATCAGATCCTGATTTCATGACAATGGGACCAACTTGGAAGTATATACTTTCAAACAAAAAAATAATTTTTCAAATCGGTCCAGCCGTATTCGAGTAATCGAGTAAAATACATAAAAAAAAAAAAAAAAAATCCGACGAACTGAGAACCTCCTCCTTTTTTTGAAGTCGGTTAAAAAAACGCAAGAGAAAAGTTTTAATAATACAGTTGATTTTCATATACGCATTATACTTTTGATATAAAAAATCTACAGATCTCACACTGCGCGTAACTATCAAAGGCATTGAAAATGTAATCACCACATAGTATAAAACAAAGCTCGAAGGGAGCTCGATGGCGCAGTGGTTTAGCGCCTGGCCCAGCGATTGCGTAAGTTAAGCAAAGTTTGCAAGGGTCGGTCATGGGATGGGTGACCAAAAATTTACTATCGCGAACTCCTCCGTGCTTCGGAAGGCACGTTAAGCCGTTGGTCCCGGCTGCATTTGCAGTCGTTAATACCCACCAATCCGCATTGGGCCCGCGTGATGGGTTATGGCCCGTCCTCCTTATCCACCCATAAGGAAGGCCTGTGCCCCAGCAGTGGGGACATCAAAAATGGCTGATGGATGGATAAAACAAAGTCCCCTATAGTCCCTATATCCCTATCTTTAAAACTACGTAACGGATTTTGATGCGGTTTTTTTTAATAGATAGAGTGATTTAAGAGGAAGGTTTATATGTATAATACATGGTGTCAAATTCCACACTACACCGAAGCGAAGCTGTTATCCATGCCGCATAGGCTCCATACATAGTTAATAGGAATTAATTCTTTGACGTATTGACGATAAATTGAATGAAGCGCAGACTGACCTCGCGCGTAAGGGACCCACTACAGCCTACAGTTTTTGTCCACCCACCTCCTTAAATGGCTCAGACTATAGCTTAATTCAATCCCAAGATTTAATTTTTCCGTTTCTTGAATAGCGAAGCTCAAAAAAAGTTATTTGGACCACCAAAACATAAACATTTTCTGTTAAAAATTTGGTGCATATTCCCTATTGACCATCAACACGAGGCAAGACCACAAAACAAAAAACCGACTTCAAAAAACCTACCTCTAAAAAGCAAGAAATAATATTCGTAATAATAAAACATGTCTATTGAAGTCGGGTGGGGCTGGAGTACAAATCCCTTTTTTTTATTCTAAAAGCCCCACCCGACTTCAATAGACGTGTTTTATTATTACGAATATTATTTCTTGCTTTTTAGAGGTAGGTTTTTTGAAGTCGGTTTTTTGTTTTTTCAAACAATTTTTTATTTTTTTATTTTTAGTGTAGGTACCTTTTGTATTAGGTAGTGTAGGTATATTATTTAAGTAGAAATTAAAATCGGCTTAGCCAAACGTGAGTTAATCGCGGAGAAACATACATACATGCGGGTCAAACTGAGAACCTCCTTTTTTAAGTCGGTTAAAGAACTACACTTAAGATATCCCTTTTCCAACAAAAAAATAATTATATTATTCAGTTCATAAACAAAGAAGTTATACGACTGATCATCGAGGTAGTTCACACAAAATCATACTATTTTCGTGCTTTTTTCAAGATTACTTGAAAAGTACTGGACCGATTACAAAATTTTGAAAAATGGGACCAATTTGGGAGTTTACCTAATGTAATAACGTTTGAATCATTTCAATCGGTCCAGCCGTCTTCGAGTGATCGGTGTACATACAAAAAACAAAAAAAAGAAAACAAAAAAAACGGGTCGAATTGAGTACCTCCCTCCTTTTGAAGTCGGTAAAAATATAAAATTAACTGAAGAACCGCTCGGAAGTCGGAACAAATTGCGGTTTTCCGTGCACGCACACTTTAGACATTTTACGTCAAGCAATCTAGGATCAAACCGAGTTGTGTCCGTAGGAAGTACAAAGCTAGGTTGTGACGCAAATTATAAATTCCCCTTTTCCCTTCCCTTCCCCTTTCAACTTTCAATTCAACTTGCGTCAAACGCATGAAGAATTGATTGCCTCCAAACCATGTGGTTTCACCTTCAACTTGACGTTTTTTAGAAGATAGGGCATGCGCTATTACATGCCCTGAGACATGCCTCTGTTGAAAGCGCAAGAGGAAAGCGAAAGCGCACGGTCAGCATGCGCTATTGAATGTCTTGAGGCATGCGTCAGATGAAAGTGAAAGGGAACGGGAAAGCAATCGTATGAAGACACTTTTATATTTTGTGGCAAGCCTCCCGAATTAATGCCCAAATAGCGTCATACCTACGAGTCGCCGATGTATTCTTAAGCGAGATAGAGAACGTTAAATATCTCTTTATGATCGTTAAAACTACCTTCGGTTACAGTTTCTAGTTACCATATTTTAATATTTTCTTCAACAACGAGTTTGCCACAAAGGAAATTGAAAGGCAACAAATGGAATCCGTTCCAGCTTATTCTCATTCAAATAACTTTCAAAGAAATTATTCGACACTTTGATGTTGTTATTTTTATTTATGACCGCGGCTCGGTTTGAAAAAAGTAAGGGAATCATATACAGTAACTTTTTGAAGTAGCATTATGAGCTTATTTCATTGCTAATTTACTCTTTTTTGTCAGAGAAAGTGTTTGTTATTTACTCTTTCCAAAACGTTTGAACGAATCCTTTGTATTCTTAAACTGATAAGCAAGAATTAAAATTAAACCCAAGGCTGATTTCCAAAGTAAGTATTTTATCTATTAAGAAGTATGTATAAGCAGTTTTAGTTATTTTAAACTTTGCTCCATTGTGTAAAACGATATCGACTAAATTCAAAAGCTGTGTATGGCTGTAGGATGATACTAACATAAGATTAGGAACTTTGAAATTAACTTAGATTTCTAGCGTTTTGTCATGATAAGTGTCTAAAAACTAGGGCATGTGCCCATTAAGTTATATCTAGTCTAGCTGTTCTCATTGCCTAGCTAAAAGTTTATAGCAAGAATTATAATATTTATATTTTCGTGTATAATATTCTTTGTAATAGGGATCTAAAAATAGCACTGGTTATACCTACCTACTAGGCATTTAAGGCACAAAAATGGCAAAATACATAAGCCTATTACGATAAGATCCAATCAGCGAGTATGAAAATAAAATGTTCTATATAGGCTTTCCACAAAGTCAAACTTTATGTATTTTTAATAAAGAGAATACCGCTATCCCTATTACAAGCTTCATTTTTCCGAGATGATGTCGCTGAGAATTAATTAAAACTTTCCGAGTCCCTTGGTAGAAAAAGTAATTGGACTGAAAATATTCATCTTTTCAAATATCCCAATATTTAGGCACAAAAGGGACCGGAATATGATTACAAAACATGAATACGCACTTTGCTGGGAATTTTAAGTAGATATGTCATTACGTTAACAAAGAATTAGAATAATGACTTCAATTTTAATTTATATTCTCTTTTGCTTTATATTAACTGATAACTACGTGAGCGTGAACTAAATGAAAAAGCGGCTTTTGAAGCTATTATAATATAATCGCAATCTTTTCGGTCACAGATATTTTCACCTGACGTACAGTACGAGGCACGTATCTTGAAATCGGGTGGGGATTGCGCGAAACGCGAATTTTGGACACTTATACTATTTTGGCGTATCAGATCACCAACCACCGCACCGTGTCCTTTTACAACGCTAACGTCTCAATACAGTATTACCACAGCGCATGCCTAATTGCCTAACCATACTAACAATTTATGATAAAGACATGGCAAAATGTTACACGTGTGGACCTACATTTAGCCACAAAATAGAGAGAGTAAAGAAGTCGAGCTTATATAGTACTACGCGCGCTCGAGCAACGCACATATAGACACAGAATTTTCTGAGATTCCGGTTATTCCGTGTTGGTTGGTGATATCACCAACCGGACGAAAAACGTAATAACCGGAATCTTAGACGAATCTCAAACGAGTTAAAGTACGTGACGCAGTGTCCACTCGATCGGTGAGAGCTGTATGTGTATGTATGTATGTGTGCGCACTTGAGCGCTCTTTAGTACCTACTAAGCTTGACTTTATTTGTCCTCTCTCTGTTTTGTGCTGTAGCTTTGTAAATGAAATAAATAAGATAGATTTATTTTTCAAAGCCGGTTAATAGTTTTTTTAGGGTTCCGTATCCAAAAGTAAAAAAAAAACTTTAAAAAAATTAAAAACCCTCCTGCATAAAAAGTCAAGTCAACTGAAAAGATAGAAACAAGATTAAATATAAAGGCAACATTATAACATGCAGTCGGAGGCATGCATAAAGAAAGTGACATTATGAATGATTTGAGTTATATGCCTCCGACTGCATTTTATAATGTTGCCTTTATATTTAATCTTGTTTCCATCTTTTCAGTTGACTTGACTTTTTATGCAGGAGGGTTTTTAATTTTTTTAAATTTATATTTTTATTTATTTCTTTTTAGTTATTATTTATTACAATCATGATATACCTTTTTGAAATCCTTTTAATGAGATCTTTAATTTGACACCTATATTGCAGTATTCTAAAAAAAAAAATTTTTTTCCACTACGTATAATAGCACCGTGCAGCCGCCATGTTGGTTTTTTTATAACGCCATTTTCTTAAGAACACTTGGGTTGGCAAGACAAATGTAACGATATGTTAATCATGGAAATCTGTTCAGCCGTTTAAAAGATATGAGGTAATAAAGAATATCAAAGTCAAAGTCAAAGTCAAAATTAGCTTTATTCAAATAAACTTAATTATTAAGTACTTTTGAATCGTCAATATTTTCCTACCACCCGTTCAAGACTTTTTTAACTGACAAGAAGAACGGGCGCAAGAAACTTATCAGCTTTAATAGCAATAAGTAACGATATTTACAAACTTATATCGTTACCAGATAATTACAACAGGGTGACAGGATTATTGGCAACAGAATCATTGGCAACAAAGTACTTACAGTAGTTATGTGTTACATCATTTTCACGCATTTTGATCTTTAAGATAATCGTCTACTTTATAATAACCTTTACCCATGAGCGTTTTTTTAACATGGTTTTTAAATTCATGCAAAGGAAGATCAATTACTTGTTGTGGAACTTTATTAATAAAGGCTATGCCTTTCCCCCTAAATGAACCTCTAGTTTTTGCAAGCCTAAATCTTGGAACGGCAAGTTTATCTTTATTTCTTGTATTAAACTGGTGATTATTGCTGTTCTTAGCAAATGAATCATAGTGTTTTCTTACATAAACTAAATTTTCATATATGTATTGGCCTGCCAAAGTTAAATTATTTATTTCTTTAAACAGTTCTCTCAAGGTATCTCTCCGCCGAAGATTGTATATGCCGCGAACAGCTCTTTTTTGGAGTACAAAAATATCTTCAATACTGGCAGCTGAGCCCCACAATAGCAGTCCATAAGACATTACACTATGAAAATAACTAAAATATACTAACCTTGCCGTTTCAATATCAGTTAAAAGCCTTATTTTCTTAACAGCGAATGCCGCTGAACTAAGTCTACTTGACAAGGCTTCGATATGTGGATCCCATTGCAGTCGAGAATCTAGTGTGATACCTAGAAATTTTGTACTTTCAATAAACTCGACTTCATCGTCATTCAAATTAATATTTAATTCTGTCTGCTCAACATTAGGCAATGAAAATTTTACACATTTAGTTTTTTTGGGGTTAAGTGCTAAATTATTACTATTAAACCAGTATGAAACTTTAGAGAGGGCACTATTTACTTCGTCCGAACAGTTACTACCTCTGTTTACTTTGAAAACTAAAGAAGTATCATCCGCAAATAGTACTGTCTCACATAAATTATTTGATTATATTACATACAAACAAGATACGCGCGAAAAACATAACCCTCTTGCAGTCGGGTAAAAACGGAACCCTATTACTAAGACTCCGCTGTCCGTCTGTCTGCTTGTCTGTCACTAGGCTGTATCTCATGAACCGTGATAGCTAGACAGTTGAATTTTTCACAGATAATGTAATTCTGTTGCCGCTATTACTAAAAACAGAATAAAATAAATATTTAAGGGGGGCTCCCATACAACAAAAGTGAATTTTTTGCCGTTTTTTGCTCGATATTAATAACGATAACAGGTAGACAGTTGAAATTTTCACAGATGATGTAGTTCTGTTGCCGCTATAACAACAAATCCTAAAAACAGTATATAATAAATATTTAAGGGGGGCTCCCATACAACAAACGTGAATTTTTTGCCGTTTTTTGCTCGATATTAATAACGACAACAGGTATACAGTTGAAATTTTCACAGATTATGTGTTTTTGTTGCCACTATAACATTAAATACTAAAAACAGTATAAAATAAATATTTAAGGGGGGCTCCCATACAACAAACGTGAATATTTTGCCGTTTTTTGCTCGATATTAATAACGACAACAGGTAGACAGTTGAAATTTTCACAGATTATGTTTTTCTGTTGCCACTATAACATAAAATACTAAAAACAGTATAAAATAAATATTTAAGGGGGGCTCACATTGAAAAAAACCTGTTTTTTTGTCGTTTTTTGGTACGGAACCTTTAGTCCGCGAGTCCGACTCGCACTTGGCCAGTTTTTATAACACAGCTGAATGCAATATTTTTTATTTTAACACTAAATTGCGGTCAAATGCGCTATTAACTCTTGAAATTATTTTGCTATACCCTTTCGGTGCGTTGTATGAATTTAAATTTAAAGTTCACGGTTCCTTACGGCACAACAGCTTGAGAGCTCTTTAACTGGAACATCATTCAACTTAGTCAAGACGGAAACTTTATTCGCCCGCCAGTAAACTGAGCCAACTTTTAACAAGCTCTAATAAAGAAAATGTATCCGTAACGTTTAGATAAACGTAGTAACCCCGTGTCAGAATTTTCCTTACTGTTATCCCAACAAAGGCAAA
This sequence comes from Agriphila geniculea, assembly GCA_943789525.1. Classification (NCBI taxonomy): domain Eukaryota; kingdom Metazoa; phylum Arthropoda; class Insecta; order Lepidoptera; family Crambidae; genus Agriphila; species Agriphila geniculea. The sequence continues at coordinate 19,056,401 of OX038874.1, forward strand.
GTTACATCGTTGCAAACTCACTCTAATGTCATTTTTAATCCCTTAATTAAAAGTTTTTCCATGATAAAAAAAAACTGGCCCAGCCTCGGCTGTTTTTCGTTTCCATATTTTCCTCTGTGTAACGGAAAGTTAATTGGTCCAACTCGTTCCGAAGTTGTAATTTGTTTTACCCTCTTTTTGTACATCTGTTTATTGCAAGTCTGTTGTTTACAGGTTTTTTTTTATTTCCATCACATTTCGCCAAATGAGAGGTGCCTGGAACGGTCGATGGTAAAAGTAATTACAACGCGTAACTTTGGGTTCATTTCTGGCACCGTGAAAGGAGTTTTCGTTTGTTTTGAACAAATTCTATGTGACGGCGAGTTTGCTAATTCAACCTGTTATGAGTTCATGATGAGATTAATGCGACACGAGACGTGTTGATAACGCGTTGTCTCGTTTCTAAATATTCAAAGCTTCTTTAACTTTATTACTGTTTATCCTTACTTCCTTACTAATATTAGAAATGCGAAAGTCCATTTGTTTGTTTGTTTGTGACGCCTTCACGTCTTAACTACTCAACCGATCATCGTGAAATTTTGCATACACATGCAAAATGAATAAAACGATGACTTTTTGACAAAAGAATCAAATATTTTATTTTGATAATTCATTTTTTTGTGCAACCCAAAAAAGTTTCTGTAATACTGAAAATAGCAAAAGACATCTATGACATGGGAGCAAATGATTTTCATCACTCAAACTTCAAGATATGGGCCTTTTTGTAGCAATGAAAAGCATCGCTAAAAATGAACCAAAAGGTCATATCGAAATAAGTAACAGTAAAATACTAAAATTTATCACTAGGTAACATTACTTTGGTTGGTGGTAGGGCTTATTTCAAGTCCGCCTGGCTAGCTACCACTATCTTACCTAAATCTGACGCCATAATATCAATTGAAAAATTGTTGTGTTCCGGCAGTTAGAGGTAAGATAGCCTGCTCCTCAGTGATGAGGATTTCGGGTGTAGTGCACTTCTACCTTCGGCCTTATCGTCACTTAACATCAGGTGAGGTGAAGGCCAAGCACTATACTTACAACGGGACAACGGGAATGGGCTTGACAACGGGATACCGTTGTGCGGTTAATAGACAACAATATTTAAGGCTTCTCCAAACAAAACGCGTTTTTAGCGCGCGCTAGAACGCTAACCTGACGTCGCGCTATAGCGCCGAATTGTGTTGTAGGATGTGCATAGTTTCATGTCAAACATCACGTCCTACAACACAATTCAGCGCTATAGCGCGACGTCAGGTTAGCGCTCTAGCGCGCGCTAAGTACGCGTTCTGTTTGGCAAAGCCTTGAGTTTGTACCTGGTTGCAGCAACACTGGTCTTGACAGCACCGTCCCCGCTCTGTTTGAAGCTCGGCATCGCAAGATGGCGCTCCCGCCCCCGGCGCCAGCGTCCAAGAGAGACCTCCGCGCTCCTAGCACCAGCTTCCCATCGGCTAACACGTGTCTGTGAACAAAAAAATAATTGTAAAACTCTTAAAAAAGCAATCCATAATAAGATCTTGGAATAATAACACCTAGAACGATAGTTCTCTACAAAGCGCACTGTCAAAGTCAAAAGTGAGGCAACTAAAACAGCCAAAAGGCTCCGTTTTCAGATTGTTATTCGACATTATTACCTAATCATACCGATTAAGTACAAAACAGTTTAAATTTTCCCACATTTATAAGACTAGTTACTATATTATTGGGTTTCAGTTACGATTAGTTATCGTATGAAGGAAATAAATTTGAAAACTAAGCCATTCTGGCTTGGTATTAGTTGCCTCACTTTGCATACGCGGACATGGCTTCTAGGTGTTATTATTCTAAGAATAAGATGATAAAATAGATGTTGAATTAAACAATAATACAGTTACCGTTAGTACTATTATACACTGTAAATATCTAAAAATGAAATGGGGATATCAGACCACGTTTCTGAATATGAATGTGGAGTTAAAAGTTAAATAATAATCGTTTTAAAACATCGGAAAAAATCATGTTTAATCGGCAAACTCACAAAAATAGCAAGACGCAAGCGTTAGGGTGGGCTGATTTTAATAATTTTTCGAATTCTGCTTCACAAGACCCCTCAAAAGTTGCGTAATGTGACGTAGATTCTAGAAAAAATAATTAAAAAAATAAGCTCATCACTTTGAAACAGGAATTTTATCAAAACCGATTCGAAATGTCGTATTATGTTTAATTATTTTTTACAAAATTCGATGGCTATCTACTATTTTTTTTATTATTTTTCCTAGAACCTACGTCACAACGCAACTTTTGAGGGGTCTTGTGAAGCAAAATTCGAAAAATTATTAAAATCGGCCCACCCTAGCGTGCTTAGACACATTCTTTTCATGATTTAGTCTCTTTTGATTACGCGCGTGTAATTCTATGAATTTGCTCTAAATCCAAAAATTAGTAAAATTTTGGGACATAAACAAACCAATATCAATATCAATATCTGGGCCAATTATTTAATATTGAAATTTTTAACTGTACATACTCAATTAGAATAGGGAAAAGAAACACTCATTACATTTTTAGATAAATTTAAAAATTAACCTTGTATATTCTGTGCCTATACTTATTAATTTCGAGATGATGAATAGGTACTTGCTTTTGCCCAAGGCATCTCAAAAAGTGCCATACGTCAGAAAAAATTAAATCAACAGCAGTGTTTTGTATCAATTAATACTACCTATAGTAAGTTTTTATAACTACTAAGAATATATTATATTCATCATATTATATGCTCGGTGATTATGATCGTAATTTTGCTAAAAATTAATGGCATTTAACATAATGTATAGGTAGTTTGTTTAAGTAACACCGTGATATACAACATGAATAGTTATGAAATAAATCGAAACTATTACACATTTTGGCCAAATTACTTTAGTTATGTTACTTAAGCAATGCCCCATATTATTAAAGAGTGAGTGGGACGGCTAAGTGGCAGCACAGAGGGTAAAGTTAAGCTTTGGTGTCATAATATTTAACAACTTTAGTTCAGTGGAGGCTGCGTGGCCCTGATATCTTCCTTAGTGTTTAATGCTCTATTATGTAGGATAATTGTACAAACAGGATTTTTACAAAAATCCTAGTATGATTGTAAAATACCGGATAATTAGAATCTAAGACAGAATTTCGTAATCGTCCGAGTAATGTTTAGGATTTTTACAAAAATCCAGCGTATCTTAGATAAATCGCGAATTACCATCTTTTTGCGCGTGCTGATTGGCTGACGGATGCTCTGATTGGCTATTTGTTATTTTTGTGATTATTGTCAAATATTTATCTAGTGCTTTGTTCGAATTTTACGTTTTTTATTAAAATAAAAAATCTGAGAGCTCACATCAATCAAGAGACATTGAAATACGATGAGTGAATTGGATGTTATACAAGTGCCGGGCTCAATCAGTGCAGACAATGTGGTTTTATCCTAAAAAGAACTTTTCTACACAAAGCTAAGAAAGTTCTACAGCACTTGTCAATATGGTTGTGCAAAATCTAAATGGCCTTTCGAGCGAATTAATGTTCTTTAAAACTTCAACTGAAGAATTAAATTCGGCAAAGTTACAAAATAACCTCAAAATCCACCAGCAATATGTTCTGACCAATCAGACTAAAGTTGTTATAAATCGTCTCTTAGATTATACAATCAGCATTCAAGTTTACGATTTTCCGAAACATACTAGGATTTTTACAAAGATCCTAAAAATTGCTCGGACGATTGTGAAAATTTATTTTAGATTTCAATTATCCGGTTCCTACAATCGACCTAGGATTTTTGTAAAGATCCGGCTTATACAATTATCCTTCGACATATATATGACTAGCGGCCGCCCGCGACTTCGTCTGCGTGGGCAGTTTTTTTGCTATCCCTCGGTAACTGTGCGTTTTTTCTAGATGAAAGGTACCCTATGTCCTTCCCTGTACCCTTGACAACGTGTATGCAAAATTTCATGATGATCGGTTGAGCAAACAAACAAATAAACAAACAAACGGACTTTCGCATTTATAATATTAGTAAGGTTAAGGATGAAGGGCTCTATTGCATCATTACAGGAGGAGACGAATATTTACTGATTTAATTATAAACAATTTTTTTTTTTGGTTGCAGACATTACCAACAAAGTAACCAATTAATGGGATCTAAAGTATAATAAAATAAAACCGGTCAAGAGCGAGTCGGACTCGCGCACCGAGGGTTCCGTACCATCATAATTGCACCATCAAACCACACTGCAGAGTAGTATAATAAAATTAGTATTGCAGTTTTAGGACAGCGCCATCTGTTGACCGATAGTGGAACAAATGTTAACTTTTTTAGAAATTTGATAATTTCTAAAAAAGTGTGATATATTGAGACATCGTTTTATTTTTCCTGTAATCTTTATATAAACTGCTATCACATAGAATTATTTCAGATTTTTCTCTTCGCAATCTTCGGAGATAAGGGGGGGGGGGAATGGTATTTTTTTTTACATTTTTCATCATAAGTCGAAAACTATGCGGCCTAAAACAAAAAGAAAAAATGATTAAAAACGTGCAAACGGCGCTCTTTCATATGATACCCCACATGCCCTAGTAGCCCCACTTCAAATTTTTAAGACCCCTTTTCAGTCCCTGTTGTAAAAAAGATATTTATTTTTTTATTTATTTCTTATATGCAAAATAGTTGGGCAAATGTAATCTTAAACTACTCCAAATTTCAAGTTGATACCATTAGTAGTTCTCGAGATATCCAGCTGTGACAGACAGACAGACAGACTGAGTCACACCATAAGGGTTCCTTTTTTACCATTTTGGTACGGAACCCTAAAAATGGAAGCCTTCTTTATTATTCAGCAGCACTATTTGTTTTATAATGATCTACACGTCAAGAAAATCAAAAAAACTTATTCAAATAGAGATAAATGCTATCCATCTATTTTTCGAGACTTTATCACACAAGACACCTTACTGATATGTAATAACTTAAAGGTGTATTCTACCACGTATTCGATCATTGCCAATTTTCCACTGACATATTACGTATTTCATGGCTGTTATTCATATTGACATGAAAACCTAATTTTCTGCTTCAATGTTTTGCTATTTCAATATTTTCATTCGTGAAAGTATTTTCCTGTATAACAGTAAGACATTGATGTATCTATCCAAGTTTACATCTGGTGTTGTCTCTTCACCGACCATTTAAATATTTTGCCTCAATATCTCAACCAATAAAACTACATTACATGAGTAGGATCAGTACACTTCCAAATTTTACAAATACATAAATATGAATATCATGTTCGTTCTAAAATAAGGTGAGAGATGGCCACAGCAAGTTAATACCTTAGCGTAACTTCTCAGATTGTGTCCAAACTTTCCCTTTGGTCTGGATCCGCCAAAATCAACAGCTATGTTAGCATTGACACTGCTTGTATGTGATACGTTACCAGCCTCCAACACAGCTTCGATGACAGGAATTTGAACTCTATCACAAGCCGTTAAGGCATTAATAATCGCGACGTTTCCATGGACTTCGAATGGCCAACTTCCTGAGTTGTTCGGCATTCGGAAACTTTGTGCATTAATGAAAAGTTGGACAAACAAGAAACGTATTCTTTTCAGAAATATTCCGTATTACCATATTATTCTTTTGTAGTTTTACTTGTACGAGGATTTTATGTGGAATAATATTTCCTAACTCGTCTTTCTTCGTAACTTCTTTATTACTATTTCATAATAATAATACTTACTTAAATTATCGTTCTTATTTTTTCCCGGATTCGGCTCTGGAACTATTAAAATGTAAAAAATGCATTCACGTAAGTATATATATAAATTATGTATATTGCCTCGTGTTTATTAATTAGGATTTGAAACCTTTTCCGACCACCGGCACCAAACACAGCCCATATACTCCATTAACTTAGGCTGTGATGAGCAAAATTGCGCCCTGTTTGCCGAGTGGCCTGTGTAATCGTCTTCATAATACACCCTCTAGGCCCATCAAACAGAAATCTCTACCGCTACCCACTATCACCTCCCGTACAATACATTCCATTAGCCCCCAAACAATTGCTCTCGGATAATATTAAACCGACCTCGCTTCAGGGCGCTTTCTTTTCCATTAATGAAAGATTCGGGCCTAACAGCATTCAGTGACTACTTTCGACAGCAAAAATCTAATAACAGGAGATTTAATAAAATGGAATCTAATAATATATTACATTATGGTCGATGTGCGACGCTTTTTGGAGATAAAAAGTTTCCGGTTTTTACAGTTTACTTGGGAAAACTTGCGCGCAAAATAACAGCCGTTTAATGTTATTTAGTTGACACAGCAAAATTCATAAAGATGTCTTGTTTGATATATAGAGTAGCTAAAATGTTACGGAACGAGAATGTTGCGCGTTGAAAAGATGATAGATGTCAGAAAAGATCTTTTGTTACAAAAAGTACTATCCGCACCACATAAGATTTAAACTTTGGGGGCTACTCAAACTCATATAAAATTTTAATGTTAAAATCAATTTGGAGTTCAAGCCCCCGTACTGAAATGGCCACTTTTCTATTCGTTCGCTAACTTAAAAATTAATAATAAGCCATAAACTCCAAAATTGCGTGTCGTAGGCTTGTCAATTCAATACAATTAACAATGTCTGTGATTTACATAAACTTGCGACATGTGACTTTGATCGTTTAATTGCTTATTTTTAAGCTTTAAGTTAGCGAACGAATAGAAAAGTGGCCATTTGAGTACGGGGGCTTGAACTCCAAATTGATTTTAACATTAAAATTTTGTATATTACCTTTAAAGTCGATTGAAAAAATATAAAATATTTATAATCGTATCCCAGATTGCCAGCTTGCTGTTTTGATTCTATAAAGAATTTTCGAAGCTAGCGAGCAGCTATAAATAAAAAGGTAATAGCAAAGTTTATTTTATTTTTCGTCTCATACATGTAATGTGTGTCAGAAATATTTAGGTACAACTTATCAACTGACTTACGTTATTAAAATTAATATTTAGTAACTAAATATGGACCAATTATTACGTGATGTACTTTAGGCGAGGGATTTTAATTGGATTATTTCACTTGAATCGCAACAGCTTATTATGTTGAAATGTACAGTCACCTTACAGCCTATATAGTCAAAGAAAATTATGTATATTTTATGCTAGTTATTAGCCGCGAATTCATCCGCGTAGAATTTCATTTTCCTTTGGAATTTCGGGTATGTCAGTTGTCCTTGTTCAAGGTCCAATGAATTTCTCAGAATTGGTTCAGTTGTTCAAACAGATACCCCTGGTGTTGCAAATGTCCATAGGCTATGGTTACTAATCAGGCAAGCTTTACGTACATTTGCTATGTACCTACTTATAAAAAATAATCATTACAATTTCAATATTCATAGGAACCCCTCGCTAAAGGATTGTGAAAAAAGCCCTTAACCCGTAATATGATAAAAATGATTATATATGCTGGAAATCGTTTGCGAAAGCTGGCATTATATAAGCCAAATATAAAGAAATATTATAATTTTACCGCCTAATATTTTGTACCCCGACCAAAATTCTTTGCAGAATGTTACATATATTTTGATAGGCAAATATACGATAGAAGCTTTGTTAAGGAATATGAATTGAGCCTTTCATACGTACAGCGCTTACAAAACATCAAGCGAACCGAACCACATGAATGATTAAGTATACGCTTGCAGAACTTACCCCAGTCACTGGTAAACGGTGTTGCTATATAGATTTTGCGAAAAATTATAAATAGTAGGAAAAATTAGAGTTACGCAAATGTAGTGATGTAGGTATCTATTAATTTTTTCAAGTAGGTACTTAATGAATAAAAATTCACTTCTCAAGCTTACGAGCTCACTAGGCATGAAATAAAACACTTTTAAACGGATACTAGCGAGGTTTTATTGAAAGTACTTTGGTATTTAGTTGGTATTTGGTTTGATTTTTTTATTTTACCGACGTTTCGGCACCTTTGCAGCTGCCGTGGTCACGGGCATTTTTACTTGGTACGATTGAAACATTATTAATCCTGTCAAGAATTAACAAGTCTGGCCGGAATCGAAAGAGTCTGGCAAGATTACATTCTCATTGCATGAAAATTAAATTGTCAGCCATATCAATCTGAATCTTAACCCAAACTATCTACAAAATACAATACCAGCATATATTATAATAATTTCAGTCTTCATACGTCAACCATTCCTTTAATCGTTTATTTCATGCCCAATTTGTCGTCCTCTTTAGGGCTTTGTATCAATTTGAGAGTCCTCGGCGTAAATGCTACGGGAACTAGGATGAAACGTTTGAATTACGAGTGAAGAGCCTCATTTATATGGCCCTTTGTCGGTGCTCACCACAGATTATGTAAATACTACGTTTAGCACAAATGTGTGGTAGTGTGGATTTACGATAAGTGGAAATTCGAAAGCTAAATAATAACATGAATTTAGTGAAAATGTTTTTCTGTTAAATACTGCTGATGTTGAAAACAAAAAAATAAAAACTTTATTGCTCAACGTATGTGCTAATTTAACAAGAAAAGGTAGTAAGAATCTTTGACGTGACCTAAAAAAATAATTGAACGAACGACGAACGGACAAAATCTGAGTAATTATGAAAAAAGCTAAATGGTTAAGAACAAAGGCCATGAAACCTTAAGAAAAGCCGTAAAAGTACCGTACCATAGTATTGTCGTCACTTTGTCTGCATTCATCGCCGAGAGCCCGAGATAAAGGAGTTACTTCTCTATAGGAAAATATATTATTACACTATGCTATTACTACGTACTGATATTGAATATTATTGAGGCGTTTCATAACTCCACAACAAACGCTTCATGTTTCGGTGAGCTCCGACGCTTCATGTCTCCTCGAAACTTGCTCGACTTAGAGACTGCGCTTCGGAATTGTTGGAATGTAAGCTTAATTCATCGGGTTAGTTCTATTAATACTAGTAAATATTTCCCTTCAGTCTTGATATAAGTTCCAAGTTTTAACAAGATTTCTCAGATTTAACCAGCTGCTACGCGTCCCACCTGCATTCTCAAATTACCGACAGGCATATTTGACCTGCTTGATGAAAGTTCGCGTACAGAAACCAAACCAGTTTTAAATTGAAGAATTCAATCCCACTTTACAAAATATGTATTATTTTTTTATGTACCGACCGGCAGAAAAAAGTAATTTCACATTATGTGTGTGGGTATATGTTTAATGTTATTAAACTTTTGTTAATAAAGCATGAGTTTTTATTTTCAGCATTGTGAAAATGTGTAGTGCCTACAAGCATAATAATCGTTTGTATTTTCTTTATTTATTTAAATGTATATATATTGAAATGCTATGATGTAATGATAAAAAATTAAACATGTCCTGCAAGAATGCGACCCATACCACTGCGTAGCAGATACATTCCTAGCCTATTTCGTTTGTGTACGCCGTAGGTCAAATGTCCGTACAAAATGCCCAATGACCTTTGGCATCGCGACGGGCAGACTTGGACCTGCTTGCAACGAGTGAGGCTTCGATCAAGCAAATCTTGAGTACGGATTTATTCAATGAGGATTATATAATTTTCATTTCCTGTATCGAACTGGAGAAAATCATAGAAAAAGATTTTTTTACAGAATTCACGAATTGACTGTAATGCAAGCTACTAATAATAAATAATAGTTTTATTGATAAAACATTATTTGCGCTCAAACTTTCTCGCAGCAGCGTCTAAATATCTGACTTAAAAGCTATCAGAGGTAGGTATAACAAAGTTCTTTCAAATATCTGACTAAAAAGCTATCAGAAGTATAAAAAAGTTCTTTCAAACAACACATCTTCGTCCTTCGTCATTTCTCAAAGAAGTTACCAAAGTTTCTACGTTAACTAGAACCAGAAAAAGTTAGACTGGCAACTTAAAATGTCGCCCGCTTGAGCTGCCCTGCAAGTTGTGAACTAACGCCGGCTGCTATTAAAAATACACAACTCGGAAAAGCTATGAGAAGGTCTGTGTTACTCATTAGAAGTACAAAACTTCGTAGTTGCTTTTGTTCCGAAGTGGATACATTTTTTGAAGGAAATGTTTAAAAAGTTACGCTTGGTCCCAGAAATTTTAAAACTGCCTATTTATTTATGTATTACGAGGCTTTGTAAGTTTAACATGATCTTTGGGGCTTGCCATTCTTTAGAAATTAATTAGGACTAGTGAAAGTTGGTCTTTGAATAATTTGTATTGTTTAAAAAGCTCTTGGTATCAAATATTTTTTTATTATTGATTTACATTAAATTATCAAAGACAGGGACAGATTGGTAGTACAAAACTGCGAACGGAAAGAGTTATAAATAACTAATACGACTAAACTTAAAAAGCAGTCGTTGACTATAAATTCTTTTGGATGACCCCTTTACTTTAATTGATTTTCTTGAATTTTATTAACCGTGTATTTGTGCTAGATTTCAATTTATTATTCAAATATTTAAAGTTCTATTTCGGAAAATGACGGTATACCCTTTTGGCTGTCAGCCATCGATATTATACACACAAATAGTATTTGTTGTACGGTCTGTATATACACATAACTATTATCAACAGATTCATTAAACCTACTAACCAAGACCTTGCTTAAACTTCAACGGAGCTTAGTAATTTAAAGGAATTGCCTCTCTATCTACCCTACAGCATTAATAAAGAGAGAATATTAACCCGCCACTGTTAGCAGTAAATATCAACTTCCCGTTCCCGTATCGCTTTCTGTAAAATATGGGGGAAGTTCAACTAGTTTATTTAATGAACCCGTCGTCGACTTTTACCGAGTTCGCTAAAGCCCAATTTCTAAACTAATCTGGAAGATCGATCAGTCGCACTGAACTTTCGTTCGACATAATGTGTATTGGTAAAAACTTTGTTTCACTTGTTTTTTCTTCGTAATTTATAGTACGATGTGGTACAATGCCGAATGCTTACAACTTTGTTCGTTGAACGTGCTTTGGTTAGTAGACTTTATGTAATAAATCACGTAGGTAATAAGTTATTTTATTAGGTAGAGCTGTGGCTCAGTTCATTCTAGTAATAATATAAGAAATTTTCATAGGTATTTTGCAGTCTTATAAAACTTTCTTATTAAAAAAATCCTTCTCATAACATATTGTGGTTTTGTTAAAATTAAGAAAGATAATAGAGATACTTAATAGACATCTATAAGGCATGCCAAGTGCGGAGGCACCATAACCAAGTATGAGCATAATAATTATTACGTTCTCGTTCTGGCCATTAAGTGATAAAAGAAAAACTATTTACCTTGATCCCGATATCATAGTGACCCAGTGCATGTCGGGCATTCGAAGGTCAGCGGCCAGCCCGTGTGTTGATGGCTACAGCAGAGGTGGCTGGTCTCTACCACAAAATGTGTCTGCACGTCCTTATTCTAAGCACTTATCTCAGCGAATGATAAAAAAGAAACTATTTTTTTATGATAGATAGCCAAGCGCTTGCCCGCTTTCACGCCTGATGGTAAGCGATGATGCGATCTAAAAAATACCTCTTCACTCGCGACTTGAAGGCCCAGATTGTACCTTTCGGGAAACAGACTCAGGCAAGGAGTTCCACTCTCTAGCGGTACGGATGATAAAATTTGAAGCCAAACGCTTAGAGAGAGTGTTTGGAATATCCACCAAAAAACGGTGGCACTGATTCGTACATCTGGTTGTCCGATGGAAGAAAGGAGATGGCGGAATTAGGTTGTGCAATTCCACTGCACACTCGCCGAAGTGTATCCGATAAAAAACCGATAACCTTGCGTCTATGCTCGAGGCCTATGACCATACTATTTACCTTAATCCCGGTATCGTAGTGACAAGCTGTCCCTCAGAAGTGACCCAGTGCACGTCGGGAGATGGCTGGCCAGTGGCCCTGCAGAATGCGTATGCGCCGCGAGTAGGTGGCCACAGCAGCTGCGGCGGGGGCTTTGCCACAGAATATGGCTATTTCCCCCTTTCTTGCCACTATCTTACTCAGTAATGTAAGAGTAATTATCATTTTGCCTTAATCCCAATATCGTAATGACTAGCTGTCCCTCAGAAGTGACCTAGTGCGTGTCGAACGTGGGGAGGTCAGTAGCCAGCCCGCGTGTGTTGATGGCTACAGCTGGTCTCTATCACAAAATGTGTCCGCACGTTTCACTTTTGGGCACTATCTCAGCGAATGATAAAAAAACCGGCCAAGTGCGTGTCGGGCCACGCGCCGTAGGGTTCCGTAGTTACCTTATACCATACCATATTTAATACCACCTATCATTTTTCGTCTGCAAAAATAACTTTGTTTTTCACAGTGTTGGTATGAATGACAAAGTTATATTTGCGGTTTTGGAAAATGTGTTATATCTCAAAAACTAATTACTATATCTCGTTCAAACTAATTTTGGTTGAAAGTGTTTATTAAGATCTACAGCATATATTTTTTTTAGATTTTTCACTCTCTTATTTCAATAGTTAAAGGGGGGGAGGGACACACATTTTACCACTTTGGCGGTGTATATCTTACAAACGGTTGACTTTGAGAAAAATTTGTCTTAAAAACCTCAATGTAATTTTTTAAGACCTATCTATAGACACCCAACACGAGTTGGTATGAAGAAAAAATGTTTTCTGTTTCAGTTCCATGTATGGGGAGCCCCCCCTTAATCTTTTATTTTTCTTATTTTTGTATTAAATTCGTTAAGCAGTTAACAGAATACATCTACCTACCAAGTTTCAACTGTGTAGTCTTAATACTTTCGGAATAAAGTGGCTGTAACATACGGACAGACAGACAGACCGACAGACAGACATGACGAATCTATAAGGGTTCCGTTTTTTGCCATTTAGGCTACGGAACCCTAAAAAGTATCTATTTACCTTAATCCCGGTATCGTAGTGACTAGCTGTCCCTCAGAAGTGACCCAGTGGACATCAGGCGAGGGGTGGCCAGCGGCCCTGCAGGATGCGTATGCACCACGCGTGGCTGGCCACAGCAGCCGCGGCGGGGGCTCCACCACAAAATGTGGCCGTTTGTCCCCCGTGCTAGCCGCTTGTACCGCCAGCGCGATTAGCAGCAACGCGTGTTCTGCGAAAAAAATCAATTTATTGTACCTCTAGATTTCTATTTTGAAAAGTTCTTTTTTCATTGTTAAGAGCATTTCCCCTTCCAGCGTTTCCTACTGCCACAATAGAATTCATACAACAAGCGTGCAGAAAAATTAACTAAAAACTTAGTCAACTTTAAAAACAAAGTAAAATTACTAAAGTAGTAATTACTGTTATTATTATTTCGCATCATTACCATTTTATTAAGCAAGGACCAAGATTTGCACCATATTTCTAAATTTAATTGAACCACTAGGATGCTAATTTAATTGTATTATAACTTTTTTTTTAACTTTTTAGATTTTTTGCATTCACAATGCTATTTTTATATTAAGATGATTAATATAATAAAAATATTAGAAAAAATCGGCTCACCCGTAGCAACTCACCCGTCTGAGTTGCTACGGGTGAGCCGATTTTTTCTAATATTTTCATTATATTAATCATCTTAATTGTATTACTTAAATTATGAACTAAGGATTTAGCAAGAAGCTTTTTTCTGCTAACACTAACAAATGCTTACATACGCAAATGCAGAAAAGATTACTATAAGTATTTCTTAGGCACCCTTTCCAGTGCATTCAATGCTAGCTCCCGGCACAGATGATAACATAATACCATAGTAGTGCTCCCAGCTGCGATATTAGAAATACCTGTAGGGCACAGAAGTGCCTGCTCTGTACCACACAAGCTTTTTAATTATTAAAATTAATTATGTCCAAAAAGCCAGAGTGTTTCATTCAGTTCATCGACTGCTCTAAAGGCACAAATCTGGTGCGGTGCGCACCAGATTTGTAAGGCTGCGGGCTTTTAGTGTCAATATTACACTAAAAACCCGCGGAACACAGACAAATGATAAAGTTATTCTAAGTGAGAGTACTATCCATAATTATTATATCATATCATTATGAACAGCATTATCTTTTCAGCGTGATCAGGAAGGTTATTTTTTTATTTTCAGTCCTCTTCTACGGTAATCCGTACTTCCTTACTATAATATTATAAAAAGATCCGTTTGTTTGTTTGTTACGCCTTCACGTCTCAAACTCCCGAACCTATCATAATGAAATTTTGCATACACGTTACAGAAAAGGACATGGGGTAGTTTCAACACAAAAAAACAGATTTTTCCCGAGGAATAGCAAAAAAACTTTCCACGCAGACGAAGTTGTGGGCGGCCGCTAGTATTTTTGTATATTTAGTTTAATTTAAAAAATCCAGTGCAGTAAAGAGCAGGATGCTCTGTAACACACTGGCTTTTCGGACGTATTTAATTTCAAAAAGCCCAAGTGGTACAGAGCAGGCAGTGTCTGTCAGCAACAGGCATTTCCAATATCTCCTCCCGGTTAAAGAATGCACTACTTAGGTAAGGCGAGTGTCAGGTGCAGAATATTCCCTAGACGCACATAGAGTATCAAAAGGCACTGCGTTTTTGAAAACTTTATTCGGATTTCAAATACGTAAGCTGAGGAAATGTTTTCTTTTAGCTAACTATATAATACAATTTTGTCCTGCGTTTCTCGTTTCAATGAGATGTACTAAAGGGTTTATTAATAGTATTGGATTAGGATGTTTGGTTTCATAAAAGGATTGGAGATTTTTTATTACTATTTTAACTTGATTAATAATAACTAGTATAGCTGCAGTTAAAATACGTGGAGTGATAACAATATCGATCCATAAGTGAAAAGTCAAAGAAATGAGCTTGAATATATAAATTAGAGTTTATTTTAATTTTAATATCACTTTGTTAATTTTATTATTACTTTTCACTAAACTTGTGGAGTGATTACAATTCGATAATGTTATCACCCCATGATTCACTTTAAATACATTGCAAAAATAAAAAACTCGTAGATCCACATACGGCAATATAAAACGCGTGTATTTTTAAGATTTAGTGGCGTGTCGTTCATTGGGTCACAGCATAAATCAGGGGCTAGTCTATCGGTCGCCCGGGGCGCGCCAAAGCATACACCATAACGAGTATGCTGTAACTTTATATATTGGGTCATTTTGAACTTACCATCCAAATTTCAAGGATGTGTCCAGTCCACGAAACTAAACAATTTTCTCTAAGAAACATATGTCGAATTTCGCCACAAAATTTTGAACATCCCATACTAAATTGATCACCTAAACTCTTTGATTTGTATGGACAGTCGTTTTTTTTTACATAGTTGGCCATGTGTTCCTTAGAGAAAGTTTTTCAGTTTCATGGACTGAACACATCCTCAAAATTTGAATGGTGATACAAAATGACCCTGTATAGTTCTTTTAAAGTTGCCTAAACCCAAAAAATATCGCAAAGAATATAAAAAATAAATAGAACTGGCAGGCCTATTACATAAAAACAATCGCGATAAACAATGCGGACGATCTCACTCCGTGACACTAAGTACTTAGATTATTTATAATCTAAGACTAAGTATTAACTCACGAATATGGTTCAATATCAAGTAATTTGAACGACGAATTGCGTCCGATTATTACGATTTTTATAATGTAGCAGGCCTGCTAGTTCTATTTTTTTATCATATTATTTGCGATAGTTTCTGTGTTTCGGTAAATTTAAAAGAACTTTATTATATTTATATCGATTAATAGGTATATTCTTAGGTTCAGTGGAGTGTTGTTCATTCAGGAGCAAATCTATCGCCCGCTCGTAGCGTCGTAGCTAGTCATGAGCGCCCCTGGCAAGATTAAAATTTTGCACCCATGACATATTTTTAAGATAATGAGCGCCCCTGGCAAGGTTTGAATCTTGCACCTCAAGACATATTTCTAGGATAATGAGCGCCCCTGGCAAGATTTGAATTTTGCGCCCCAAGACTTATAGATATTTTTCTAGCTATAGGTTAACAAACTGCACCCCCCTGCGGTTTGCGCCCTTGGCAGCCGCCTCTCTTGCCAGCCCCTAGCTATGGCGCTGCCCGCCCGGGGAGCCACCACAATATACGTAAAGTAAAACGCGATACTGCAATTTAAAAATATTGCAGTCTTTTCCAAATTGGGTGAAATGAGTGTCCACAAACCCCACTGAAAATATAAAACAATTAATGGGTATTTTTTGAGATTAAGTGGCGATGGAGTCATAGCATAAATCAGGAGCAGACTATCGCTCCGCCTAGGGCGTACGCAATAACGAGGATGCTGTTAGCTTTAAAATATTGCAGCTTATCTTTTTATTGATGGCATAAAACTGGTCAAACTTCAAAACAACAGCAAAACTGGTTGGTTTAAAAAAAAATTTTGTAGTGGTCTACATCGTGAAGAAGTTACTTTTATTTAAACCCAATTGTGTTAAGTATTAATGTGATAGGAAAAGATGCATGCAGCTAACTAATTGGTACATTACGTTTTTAACAACATACCATGCGATATACCGACATGTTGCATGAAGACATAATTTACTACAAATATAAAATTTATTTTGTCTCAAGAAAAATGTATAGATGGAAATCTATTTCGTAGATGAAGCGCTTGCGAATAGAACAACAAAGACAATCACTTAGAGATTTTTCAAAAGTATTTAGCCGCTCGCAACTTCATCTTCGTGAAAAGTTTTTTTTTACTAACAAACAAAACTTTTTTTAGTGATAAAAGGCACTCTATGTCTTCTCTTTCTCTGGACACCTGACAACGTGTATGTAAAATTTCATGATAATCGGTTCGGTAGTTAAGACGTGAAGGACAAACAAACAAACGATCTTACGCATTAATAATATTAATAAGGATAATTATTAGGTGCCTTAACTGAACCAACCAACTGCTTAGAGCCAGAGCAGGTTGCAAAAAAATTGTTCCACAAAACAGTCCCCCGACTGCAATGACACTTGTTATTTTTTAGTTATACTTTTTAGTTCGTTTTGGAAGGGCAGTCGTGTTTTTAATATTTTTTTAATTTATTCTTTTTTAATATTGTTTTAACTTATTTATTTTTATTTCACACATTTTAGTGACATATTATATAGTTTTGGAATGTGCTCATCAAGGCCTTTCATTTGATGCCCATATTGTAATAATAGAAGAAAAAAAAATTTTTTTCACATTAAATTTGAAAATGGCGTCGTATAGTCGCTATATTAATATTATCTAAAAAAAATATAGCCAGTGTCACTTGGAATGCTGTACGGATTCTAACGATACCCCATTTATTCAAATCAGTTCAGGCATTTAGAAGTTATGGTGGAATAAAGAAACTCACATACCCACAAACATACACGAACCCTGAACTCATATACACTCTTTTTGCTTTGGGCAGTCGTGTAAATAAATCATAATAAAACAGTTCAAAAATTAAATTAACCTTTGCCAAAAGCATTACGTGCATATGGTTCAGTTTCGAAACGATGCAACTGTAATTCATACCCTGAGGCTCCGGTTGTATTTACTGCCTGCGCCGAGTGGGTTGCACTTGTAGAAAAGTACCGAAAATGGCGAAGCAACTCCCCGGTTTTAAAACGTATTTTTGCACATCGTCGATTTTATATTCGCTCGGGTTATTTCGGACTATAAATGGACGGGCGCCACTTATGAAACGATGAGAGCTACCGTCTGAATTTAACATAACTTTTTCATGTTTAAAACTTATTATTAATTTGGGATACCGACTTCACCATTGAAGAGCTTGGAAATTCAATATACTTAGATTAGGCGCCTTACACAACGTGTTACAATAATATCCCTAATGCCGAATATGGTTTATAGGGACCATCAATCTGAACAACTTTTACTATGGGACCAACTCTGAAATCGTGAAAAAAAACTGCTGTTTCATACATTTTGATATTTTCGTTATTAATTATGGTTTATAGGGACCATCAATCTGAACAACTTTTACTATGGGACCAACTCTGAAATCGTGAAAAAAAAACTGCTGTTTCATACATTTTGATATTTTCGTTATTAATTTTTGTTCGTTGTTGTTGTAGTTGGCAAAAGTGCCCAATGTGGCCACTTTTTGCTCTTGTTTGTAAATAAACAATAGAACCTTAGCTTAATCTGTACATGCAAATTTTCGATAACATTACGATACGATAGAGTACTTTGCGCCACTTGAGAGCTATACATAGGAGCCTTAAGATTCAAACACTTTGTTAACTTACTATAGATTTTTCATTGAAACACATGTGGGTTAAACAGACGAAAATCTTTTAATGAAATTGCAAGAACATGATTTTTTATATAAAAAACCACTGGGTAAAATTTATATTATATTTTTTCCTGAAAATACTTCCAAACTACTTTAAATATTTATTAAAGATTGTTTAGTACTTTTGTAAAAAAATCTAGTGTTAAATGTTTGGTGTGTTAAAAACAAACAGATATAACCGAATGTTAAGAATTAAGTAGGTATATTTATAAAAAGTTTAATTTGCGGAAAGGGATTACATTTGAACATCAAGGACGTAGGGATAATTAAAAGCATTTTGTCCATCAGCCATTTTAATGTCCCCACTGCTGGGGCACAGGCCTTCCTTATGGGTGGATAAGGAGGACGGGCCATAACCCACCACGCGGGCCCAATGCGGATTGGTGGGTGTTAACGACTGCAAATGCAGCCGGGACCAACGGCTTAACGTGCCTTCCGAAGCACGGAGGAGCTCGAGATAATAAATTTTTGGTCACCCATCCCATGACCGACCCTTGCGAACGTTGCTTAACCTCCGCAATCGCTGGGCCAGGCGCTAAAGCACTGCGCCACCGAGCTCTTCCAAAAGCATTTTAGCAAACCCTAAATCAGATGCGGCAATGCAATTAAGTGGTTTAATAAAAAAATGTGAACAGTGATTCCATTTCCATATCATAAGTAATGTTTTAAATGCTTATATCTAATATTGCTTTTTAGCCTCCACAACCATGTTGTTATGGTATTGTGAGAAGATACAATAAAGCTGGCGTATCCATATTATGGATAAAAGCCCAAAAATACTTATTGACATCTGGTCTACAATTATTTGACTTGTCAACTATTGTATCAGTCATCAGACAGAACGGAGTCAATATGAGGTCACATTGACTCCTCCTTTTTTTAAGTCGGTTAGAAATAATAATTGAATGTAATACTGTGTAATAGCCTGTAGTTCTTTTAAAGAGCAATACTTTTGTTTACAAGTTTACTTAAAAAAAATGGTCATACTCTTAATAGCATTCCATTAAAATCGGATTAATTTCAGAGAGACGGCATTGTAATTAAAATAGCGTTGAAATCAGTGTAAGAATTTCAGGTTTTAAACACAGAATTTCAGTTATAAGATTAGAGGCGGATTTAAGTAAATTCCGAAGACGGAGAACAAAAGGAAAAACCTTTTATCTTAAACGTGTCAGAAATTGGAGAGGGGTTAACGGGAGCTATAGAATTTGTGTCTATCTCTACCTTTATTTGTTAAAGTTGATTAAATACCATACAAATACTCTTATCAGATATTTGCATTACAGATTACACAATACTCTGCCATTAAAATGGGCAACAGTCTAGTTTTCAACTAAAGTACTTACTTTTCATCATTTAGATTTTCATCAAATAACTTTTCATTAAAGAGTTAACACATTCTTAGTCACTGCCGTAACTTATAATCCAAAAGTCCACTTCACTTTTCAAAGGCATTGTTTTATTGTTCCTTTGCTTCAAAATAAAAAATAAATCGAATGAATTCAAAAATAGAAACGCGCTCGCGATGCTTTTAAAAGTTTTCCCTCCATAATGCGGGGTGAAAGTGATACGTGCGACCCGCACGGAGTATACTGCCGGACTGGCAAGTGAGTGAGGAGGGGCAACCAGGGGCAACCACCCTCGAACGAATGGCGAACGGCTTAACTGAACACAATGTATTATTAAATATTATACAATTAATAAATTAATAACTGGGCGCCCGGACAGTGGTCAAAATAATGAGCTGACCACAGTTTCAATAATTGCAACGCTTCCCTTAATTTTCTACCACTACCTGTGTATTTGTTATGAATATCGAGCTTATTATTAATATACTTGTCTGGATGTGTTAATATAGACAATATTATGTTATTTATTACTGTACATACTATACTTCGACTAAAATTTAATGTTACGAAATAGTGATGTTTTTTTTATTGTTTATGTTTGTTCATACATAACGCGTTGAACTCTTTACTATCAGCAAAAAATCATCTCTATTGATTTTTTTCTAGTTTTGAACTAAGATACTAACGTTAGAAAGATAGTATTTATTTTAATTTCCTTTCACAGTAATTCTTTAAAGAAGTCGTATTAATCATAAAAAAACATCATATTCGACATCCTATTCTATCAACATGCTATTCAATCGGTTCTATGAATTGAATCTCGGGTTAAAATCTTGGTAAAGCATTTTGACACACTTTTGGGTGCTTTTGAAAGGGCGAAACAGATGATAGTACACAATGTGGTGGTGCAAAAAACGGCACAAAAAAACACGTTTGTTGTATGGGAGCCCCACTTAAACACTTATTTTATTCTGTTTTTTACACGACTGCCCAAAGCAAAAAGAGTGTATATGTGTTCAAGGTTCATGTATGTTTGTGGGTATGTGAGTTTCTTTATTCCACCATAACTTCTAAATGCCTGAACTGATTTGGATAAATGGGGTATCGTTACAGCATTCCGAGTGAGACTGGCTATATTTTTTTGTCGAAAAAATCAATATGGCGACTGTACGACGCCATTTTCAAATGTGAAAAAAATGTTTTTTCTTCTATTATTACAATATGGGCATCAAATGAAAGGCCTTGATGAGCACATTCCAAAACTATATAATATGTCACTAAAATGTGTGAAATAAAAATAAATATTTAAAAAAAAATATTAAAAACACGATTGTCCTGCCAAAACGAACTAAAACGTTAAACAACAAGTGTCATTGCAGTCGGGGGACCTCTTTGGTCAAAAATTGTTCCATAATAAGGTCCCTCGACTGCAATGACACTTGTTGTTTAACTTTTTAGTTCGTTTTGGCTGCCCAGTCGTGTTTTTAATATTTTTAAAAATATTTATTTTTTTAGTATTTTTTCTTATAGTGGCAACAAAAATACCTACATCATCAGTGAAAATTTCAACTGTCTAGCTATCATGGTTCATGAGATACGATACAGCCTGGTGACAGACAGACAGACGGACAGTGGAGTCTTAGTTTTTACCCTTTGGGTACGGAACTCTAAAAACTGTGTAGTTATATGCAATTTCCCACCCAAGTAGCATTTCCCTTAATGCAGGTGGGTAATTTTGAATTCATTCCCACATTCGAGTCGTCGAAAAGCGGTTTAGTCCGGTAATAACCGGTGCAATCTGAATGCAGCGTCCACTGTGCAGTTTGCAATTAAATGTTTCCGTTTCAATGGAACTTTGAAATAAGACGAGCTCTATTCATGGGACTATTTCATGCCGTCAGTACTCCTTTGTCTTTGAGAAAGTATAATACCTCTTTGTGCTGTAAGGAGGTACTTTTAAGTTGAATTTCAAATTCTATTATACAATTTTATAGGGTGTAAATGAAAATGGCGTCTCTGGTGACGACTCAACGTTAGCTAGTAGCTTTTCTGTGCTAAGTGAATTTACGTGGGTAAAAGTAATGTTAGCTTAGCTATCTTTCATTTGAATGGAATAGTGTAAGGTTACAAAGGTGAGAGTCCACTGCATCGGAATCGGAGCAGACGGAGGATCGGACGGATTTGTTGCTTTGTATGGATTTCTATGGCCTGCGTACACTGCATCGGCATTTCCGCGCCATGGAAATCCATTTAAAGTGAGTTGCCGACGCTCCGTCCGCGCCGTACGCTCCGATTCCGATGCAGTGGACGCGCAACTTAATTGACAAAATCCCAGTCTTTTGATCTAGAATAATCTAGATTTAAAAAAGTTACATTTATCATAGTTGCCTTTTTCGTTAACACAATAGGCATAACATAATAAGTTTATGTTAACGCATGTCATATTATTTATGTATCAAAATTTACTATGACTACTTATCCATTAAAAATAATAATATGGAATTGGATGTAGAGGTAACTTCCTTAACAAAGGGCCACTGCCTCTAAAACAGAACAAGAAACCTCTAAAATCCTATTTATGTAAACTCATACCAGTAATTTAGAAAAATAAATAAGTAATGCCATAAAATCCAAACTTAGGTATCCTATAAATACATTTAAATACAAAAAAGAAATGTAATTAAAATGTCATGGATGTTATCCTCCTTGCTTATGTTTAAAAAAATCACGACGTCATTGTAACTACATAATTAAATTCATCCGATCCATACTTTTTTTAGTAATAATAACATTTCACAAATGTTATTTTAGGGGATCTTTGAACAAAATATACGAAAATAATCTGATATGTTTAAAATACTGTATTTGTATTGTTTAGGTGGGTGGATTGCAACCAATAAACAGCTTTTAGTTGAGCATTTCGTGTGTCAGCTTTAAACTTGAGGGACACTCAGGAAAGGGACCGTTATTTCTTTCACTGAGACTTTTTACAGAATTGAAAATAGAAATGTCTGGTTATTATTTAAAACTACACTGATATTTTATAGCTTAATTTTATCACACTTGTCAAACACAGGTTTCTCCTAGTTCAGGCAAATGTTATTATTTTTTACTTAAGTTGTAAATGATTGTACTAAACTGCATTTCTGGAAAATATATAATTATTCTATTGTATTATATTCTATACTTTTAGTATTTTTATGGTTTTTATTTGTCTTAGAACCCTAAATGACACAAATCATTTTTTTAATGCACAACAGTAAAGTGCTTGGCCTTCACCTCACCTGATGTAAAGTGACGATAAGGCTGAAGGTGGAAGCGCACTACACCCGGAATCCTCATCTCTGAGGTACTGGCTATCTTACCTCTAACAGCCGGAACACAACAATTTTAAAATTGTTGTTAAGGCGTCTGACTTAGGTAAGATAGTGGTAGCTAGCCAGGCGGACTTAAAATAAGCCCTACCACCAACCAAACCAAGTACAAATTATTACCCCCTCCTGGGAATCGAACCCGGGACCCCTGCGTCTTACGAGGGTGGGCAAACCACTAGACCACTGAGGCGGTTAAACACAACTTATTATTACCAAAATAATCATGAGCTGAGCAAGCACGCATGTTATGTGTAGCAAATCTATAAAATAGATTTCTTTTTTATCTAACTTAGTTTTTTCCGACAATCAACTAAGTGATTACGAAATCTCAGTCTGTCGATCTTTTTCAATCGACAAGGGCTCAGATTTAACTCTGAACCGACAAGGCAGAAAGGCGAAACATTAATTCCACTAATGCGTTACACCTACACGCTCGCGGAGATAAT
Source organism: Agriphila geniculea (assembly GCA_943789525.1). Lineage (NCBI taxonomy): Eukaryota > Metazoa > Arthropoda > Insecta > Lepidoptera > Crambidae > Agriphila > Agriphila geniculea. Next base: position 19,079,901 of record OX038874.1, read on the forward strand.
ATTTTAATCCCAGATGCGTATTTGGGATTTATCCATATTTCTCCACCAGCTCTATTAAAATTAAATTATTGTTTAATCGTATAAGCTAAACTTAGCTTTTCTAATTCGTCTGAATAAAGTACTGCATATTACTTTAAACTGATGAAAAGATACATTTAACCCTCTGGATAGACAAGTCTATTTAAAAGACTTATTTAGAAAGCGTTTTCATTGTGACTAACCTAACAGCTTAACATCAGTTCTTAGAATTCATGTCGTTAATATTGAAAAACAAATTACAGAGTATATTTTTCATGTTGCATTAATGACAACATAAAGATAAGGATACCTACATAAATGTGCAGTCGCACATACAGTAGGTATGTAAAGCGATTTCACTTCAAAGCTTTTCTAATACCAAAAATATAAGTTTATTTTCTACTGTTAGATAAGCCATAACCATGGTCTTATATCCCTAACTCCGTTCCGTGCTAAAATTAATGCTTTCATAGTACGAGTGGTAAGAGTGCGAAATTTTATTTCTGAATTTTGTTTCTTTCATTGTGGCTATTTCTATAATAAACCGGTTGCTTTCAGGTTTTTACATTTTTCATTTTTATGAAGATCATTCATGATGAAAATATTTTTGTGTCATTTAGATTGCTCTCAAACATTACAATTATTGTTGAAAATATTTATTTTGGTAATAGTAAATCCATTTATTTTTTTGACGAAGCAATTGAATTATGGCATTTTTAAATACGATTACTGCATATTAATTTAATAAAAAAAATATGCATTTGATGAAAAACCCTAATATCGTTAATATGCCATAATATATTTTAATATAACAAAACAATTCAAAATTTAATGATAACTACTATCGTTAAAAACCTTTTTAATTTGATCTATTTCTACGATCTAAGTACAGTCGTGCGCCCATGACTATATAAAGTGAAAATAATTAAACTAATCCTCACAGTTCATAGAAAAGAGAATCTTAACAGGATCAAAATGATAATTAGCTAATTATATTGGTAATATTCCTAATATAGCTTGATACAGGGGGTCTATTACTGCGATACACGCAGCTGCGTCTGTGATTCGTTTTGATTGTTTCCTATTACAAATCACTTTCGTATGCGATATTACGAAGTGATTGCGTGAGTTTGACAGTTTCTCTCTAGCGTATCCGACATCGTTCGTTTAGTAGTCTACGGACTACGATAGCCAAATTCAAAATGTTTGTTATAACCATAAAGTTAATATTCCACTGGAATATAAGTTTATATTGGAAATCATCGACATGAGTATCGATAATATAATAATTTTTGATCAATCTCTACGCCTTATTTTCTCAAGTTCACGGACATAATATCTTTTTATCTAACACATAATGTTTAGAAATCAGCCTTTATTTAGAAAATAGGTGGTTAATAGCATGATATTAGTGTATTACTTAGTGTATTTAGGAATATATTCAACTAAAATATGAAATATGAAAATGGTACTTGTACAATCTTATTTACCTGTGAAATGAGTGTTTATTTGGGTTGTTGTCGTAAGTAACATTACAATTCAGTACAGAACACGACACCATTATTGATTTATATAGCTTTATGAGCCTAACCGATCAGATCGCAGTCGAAATTACAAAATAATCGTGTGGACGCTTTTCACCAAGATGATAACAGACGATAAATGAAGTCAAACTAGGTTCTGCTGTCATTTTCTTTTAACTCTTTCTCGCACATCGCATAAGCCGTAAGAATCGGTTTCTCACTCGCACCATTGTCCGTCTACTTGAGCGTAGCGAAATTTTTCTATGTCTATGGTTATAACCCCAACTAAGGAACTGCGGATGACTATCGTGGCCAAGTGACTGCGTTACGCAATTGCGTACGTTATTTTCGTAATAGGCCCCCAGTTCTCCTTTCTATACAATTATGTAAACGTTTCATTTGATGCTCAGTGGTTGATTCAAGGTATGCCTCGATAACAGCAATAATAATTATGATTACTGTTTGATAAATTTATCCCAAATATAATAATGATAAATTATAGAAAACGCTAGAAAGCAATACAACACATAATATTATAAAAACTATCTAAGAGTGGTTAGCATTGATCAAACTAAATAGATACAGGCGTTAACTATTTATCCTAGGGTAGTTCTTATATCTATTCTGTGACCTAGATGAGATAAACCTGCATCAGTTCGTTAGTTTTAGAATTCTTAAGTCAAGCCGTTTTGTGTCACTAATGCATAAAAGTAATACCTTTGTAATTTAGTAGGTAAATAACAGAGATGGATACATTTAAATTCGGTATTATGGCTCACGTACTATCTTGTGGATTATTTTTTCTATGAATAAATTTATAAGGCAGGATGCGGCTTCACTTGAACTAAACTTGAGCCAGTTCCTCAGTGATGAGGATTCCGGGTGCTGTGCGCTTCCACCTTCGGCCTTATTGTCTCTTAACATCAGGTGAGGCGAAGGCCGACCACTTTGCCGTTGGACATAAAAAAACTAAGCTTTACGTTACTAAGTATGTATCTGACTTACACCAATACAATTACTGTATTGTCAAAGCTCTTTGAAAATAATGCAATCCTGTCGGTGTAAATCATTATCGCTTACTGTTTTCCCGAAATAATTTAGCTTTATTCTAATAATAAAGTGTAGCCTTGTGGAAATATGACCGCTCACAAAAATACTTAGAAATAATGCTAAGTAAATAATTTCGGATATAATAAATACGTAGATATTAATGTTGAAAATAAAGCTAGATAATTCATGAAATCACGTTAAAAGTTTTTGATAGAAAACAAGTTCTATTTTTAACGCTAAGCTAATATTTTTTTATTTAGAAAGTACTTACCCATATTTTAAAAACCGCAAAAGGGAGAGTTGTAAAAGTTACACTACACACAGTGATGTAAGTATTAAAGTGTTCCTGCAGCGATATACAATAGTAACCGATATAATATCGCTAGATATAGTCAATTATGTGGTATTTACACGGTCGATTTTAGTCAACTAGCGCTTTTTATTTTATGACTTAATGTAAAATCTAAATCAGGCAATTGAATTTTACAGATTAAAAGATCTAGTTCACTAAAATCCAGAAACCAGCCAGTCACCTGCCAAGTTGACCCATGTAAGTACCTACTTACCACATTATCTACTTCAAGTCATACCAAGTTAATTAGATTTAATTTATTAGTCTGATGTCCAGTTTTCTGCTATCCTTACATTTTCATACATATTCTTGGTATTATTTGTCGTGGGATGAGCCAGAAGTAGATTTGGGATGAAATCCTAATTAAATATAAAATATATTAATGGGATGAGTTAAGAACACGATTTGGGATGAATAAAGAAAATATAACGAGTAGGATGAGACGTCATGGGATGACTACGGAAAAACCCAATGTAGCGAAACAAGCGCCGAAGCGCGTGTTGCATCACTACAAAAATTTACAATGCGTACAACTGCTTTTATTTTGATACGAAGCGTAACACACTTGCACATCATTCAAAACTTAACGTCGTAAATAGCTATTATCATAAGTTGGACCGGTGATGCGCAACTAAGTGACGTCACTAAATTCACTGCAGCCAGCTGGGAAGTTCTTTCAGTAGTTTACGAAGTTCCTCGCAATCATGTTCCTAGAGAATTCACAACTTTTCGCAACTTCCAAGTATCGCCTCTACGATTCTTCGATGTCGCGTTACCGAAACTTGTTTTAAGCTGAAACAGTATTTATTGAACTTTGTAAAGAAAACTTTGATATTGTCAGTGTAAGAGGCAAAGTGACCGTCGAAGAATATGTTGAGAGAGGACAAAATTTAAATCCTACCTTTTGAAATTGTTATAAAGGGCAAAAGTAGCTAGAAATACGGTTGATCAAAGTTTTATTTTTAAAGTAGTATATTTTAAAGAAGTAGAGTTCTGAAATAATGAAAGCAAGGTATTACTTTTGCGAGTTTATTTCAACTCACACTAAATAAAATAGGAAAGCCAACATCTTCATAAATAAAGCTGAATTGTAGCCTGTATCAGTTTCTCTAATTCGACGTCTTCATACATAAAGCTATAGCTTTCCAGGTATTACACATACACACAATTCAGTTCAAGCTACAACAAGGGATATTCACTACGTGTACCACTCATATACGTGACTGTAATTTAGTTCAACCAAAACTGATTACATGTATGCTAAACCAACTCCGTGTCGATTCATCATTTCATAGCGAATACAACAGAATACGTGAGTTAAAGTCATAATGTGGATGATGAAATTCAATAGATTAAGTACCTCCTAATTCTAAGGGATATAGAAAACCCATCGTTTCTTATGCATGTTTTTAAGATAACGTATATCATAGGCTTCAGTACACATTAAAGATAATATCTCTAAAACACACCGTCCTATTAAAGTCGTATCGTTACAAGCTGAAGGAAATTCACTAAACTGGCCCAAAAACGTTGTTGGGTAAAGTCTGATATTTTTTGGTAGGTTGGTTATACTTTCTTTACTGCATATTTCGGATACCTATTTATCCGGATATGTTTTGAAATACCAGCTAAATAACCAGCTAAACAAGTAATGTGACAAAATTTCAATCCTTTCTTTTAACTATTCGAACCAAGGGTGAACAAGAACATTTAGGAAAACTAGCTCAAGCGAATGGTATTTTCGAAGTAATTTAAAGATAGGATAAGATACACTCGTTAGTCGTACTATATTAAATTGACTTACACCGTCTTCACGAAGAAACCTACGGACCTTATTTTCTTGGTGACAAAGGAATTATTTTCGTATCGCAGATAAAATGTCTGTCATAAATGTATACATGTCACCTATTGTGTGACTCTTTTTGTGCAGTATCGTGTATCGTGTGTCCATTTTAATGGAATATAACTTGTTCGCCGATGGTGATGAGGGTTGGACGTCTGTGAATGGACATGAGGCGGACAATGTTGCTGAATTTGAGGACTCATTCAACTAGCCTCTATTAATAAATAGACATCAACAAGTTAATGACGGAGGTCCTAAGACGAATTACAGTGTAGAGGTTCCAGTATTTAATAATATTTTAAATGCAAAAGTAACACTTTCCGTTTGTTTGTTTCTTTATTCAGTTATCACGACTGAACCGCCAAATCATTCTTTAATAAATTTTGGCGTAGAGATTTAAAAATGACACTATATGTACTAAGAGCTGGCGCCGGAAATAGGCATACATGTATACAATTTACAGAGTGACGAAACCCCTCTTGTTAGTGTGCCATACTATCATTATAAACAGATCCGGGCACCAGGCAGATTTTCAGTGGTGAGGGTGGGAGTGGTTGAGAAATAAAGGGGCTGAAAACTGATTTAAGGTATTCATAGAGACATATTATTCCCGAAACAAGAAAAGAACTCGCGCGACTGAATTCGCGGACAAAAGTGAGTTTACTTTAATTCAAAAGTCAGAATTTTAGTTTTTTTAGGGTTCCGTACCCAAAGGGTAAAAACGGGACCCTATTACTAAGACTCCGCTGTCCGTCTGTCTGTCTGTCTGTCACCAGGCTGTATCTCATGAACCGTGATAGCTAGAAAGTTGAAATTTTCACAGATGATGTATTTCTGTTGCCGCTACAACAACAAATACTAAAAACAGAATAAAATAAATATTTAAGGGGGGCTCCCATACAACAAACGTGTTTTTTTTGCCGTTTCTTGCTCGATATTAATAACGACAACAGGTAGACAGTTGAAATTTTCACAGATGATGTATTTTTAATGCCGCTTTAATAATAAATACTAAAATCAGAATAAAATAAATATTTAAGGGGGGCTCCCATACAACAAACGTGATTTTATTGCCGTTTTTTGGTACGGAACCCTTCTTGCGCGAGTCCGACTCGCACTAAGCCGGTTTTTTTTTAATACTTTGATATACCTACGCACTGAATTCGCTAACTTCTTTTGAAATTTCACTAAACTCTTTGCGACAGCAAAAATAACTTTCAAAAGTTTATCATCCATGAAATGATTTTCAAAACTCTCAAATTGGTTTTAACTGACATCTAGCTCAGTGGACAGACAAAGAATTTTCTCAAAGTGAAAGATTATTGGCAATTCAATAAGAAGTTACTTGAAAGTAAATTTAAGTTTTATACACTTTTAAGGCGGTAACTTATCAAAGAGTTACTTAACAAAGGCTTAAAGAAGCGGCTTTATTACTTTTAAGTATATCGGTTCGTTTGAAATCGTAAAAATATTGAGTTTCCAATATTAATTCCTAAACGCATCCTGTACAACGCCATAAAGCTTATAATCTTAAATGAATAAGCCGGCGTATTTCTCTGTTGATACAATAATTCGTTCCGATGGTCAAATCTATCGGCTTTATTTAAGAGCCAGGCTTTATGTGATAGCAGGCGTGCTGCTCGTGACCTTTCAGGATCAAATTGAAATATGCTAATGACCAATTATAATGCCGCCATTTTGAAATTGGATCTTAAAAGCACTCTTACTTAAATAAAAATATCGTCCATTATTTAGGCAAATAGATCCAGAGCTGCGGTATTTTTTGGGATTACGTACTTGGGAATGCTTTTATTCTGTTGTATTGTGTACTAACACTAAGTATCTAACGCTAAGCACTAAGTATCCTCTATTCTTTCATCCTTAAACTGAAGAGTATAGTTACTTAAAAGTATCCTACCATGAATTATTTAAAATTCACGCCAGCTACGTCCTACTCGATTAGCTCTTTCCAAATCCTCGTGTCGAAGCTCATTAAACGATCTTTTGTGAATAAAGCTCTCGATAAATCCAGCAAAGCTTAAAGCGAAAATAATCACTGCTATAATATTGAATATAGATAAGTACAGATAAGGAGATTTGGCAACTCGATTTGGCAATTTATGGATACGTGGTAAAATTTAAATCTCGTGTTGTATTACATCAGATATACCTAAGCCTACGCTTCAGAAAACTGCCGCTGAAAAAGATGCAGATAAGAAATAGTTAAATGAAACAAATCAACATTAAATTCGTGTTCAAATTTCTTTTAATTTCTGCATTGTTTTTCTTTCATTAAATGAACACTGAAATGTCAGAAAAGTTTAAGTAAGTTATGGTACCTAATGGAAGCGAGCTAACTAAAGCTCAAACGTATTTACCTGCAAGACATACCTACTTATCTTAATGTATCTTTTAACCCTTTAAAATTTTAAACAGAAAGCTCAAAATATACTTACCCGAAAGATACACATAAGTACTTAACACCCTTGTTCCTTGGAGATAACAATGGCCAGATAACTGGTTATCTGTGAAGATTTTTTTTCCTCCAGTATAACTACACTGGCCTGCAAAACTAAGTACTACAGAGGCCTATTTTCATATAAACGAGGTAACTTTGATGCTTTGGTTCTCCGTCCAAGATTAAACGGGGTGTGATTTGATAATGGCCATTCAAAGAGTAAATAGAGGAGGCCCAGATCGCTAAAGAAACCCAACGGATTAGAAGAGTCGTTTAGGTCAGGGTTGAACTTAAAAAATAACAAGTTAAAATTACGTCAGAAGTATGGAAAATGTAACACTAAAAAATCCGTACGGTCTCTGGTGTAAACGACTCTTCTAATCCATTGAGTTTTTTAGCGATCTGGGCCTCCTCTATTTACTCTTTGAATGGCCATCATCAAATCACACCCCGTTTGGATTAAAATCCGAACCAAAGCTTCAAAGTTACCTCGTTTGTATGAAAATAGGCCTATGTAGTACTTAGTTTTGCAGGCCAGGGTACATAGTTATCTCTTAGAAATAGATTTTCCTCGTAGATAACTGTTAAAATAAACAGATATCTGTAAGGGAAATCTATACATAAGAGATATAACTAGTTATACTGGAGGGAAAAAATCTTCATAGATATCCAGTACCTGGCCATGGTTATCTTATCTCCAAGGAACAAGGGAAGTAACACATAGGTATCTTAACGTTCCTTCTTACCCTTTAAATAAGCATAACCCTTATCGACCCTCGTGCTTCTACTGCTGATAATTTCCACCCATTATAGCTCACAATGTCGCCAAACATATTATAGAACCTACCTACCTACTGTAGATAAGTTGCTTCCGTCTCCGGTGCTCATGCTCGAATACCAATCGACTGCACGGCACTATTTTAGTGCCGATATCAATCGCTCAGGCTATTTGCTAGAAGAAGAAAGTGAGAAAATATAGTTTTAATTTTAGCTTCAATTACTCAAATTATAATGGGGAAGAACATAATAATATAAGTACGTCAATTGTGAGCTTCAGCGCTTTATAAAAGCGCCGCTGCTTATCTTTAAGGTACAGTATGAGGCATATAACTTAAATTCGGGTGGGGATTGCGTGAAACGCGTATTTTGGGTATGCGTAGCGGTGAGGGGCGCGGGCGGCGGGAGAGGGGCGCGCGCTATTGGTCGCTCACAAGAGCACATGCGCGAACTTATCCCCACTCCGTCCGTTACGTGGTATCCCTTTATTAGTAATTCCATCCAATCTATCGCTAGCTCCCGCCAATTCACTAAGTTTTTACAATGCATCTGAATTTGACCATCGCAAAGGTCACTCTTCAAACTGTCAAATTAGATAGACCGATTTTTAAAGATCAGTGTAATTAATTTAGTACCTTTACGATTTTTTTATTATAAAAATTAGACAAGTGGGGGAATCATCTTTATTTGTTTTATTTAAAAATACCAGAAGATTCTCAATAAGATTTATCGAATCCATTCGTCAGAAATTAAAAAAATCGTTCAGTTAAAGTCTTAAAACTCAAGAATTTTTTTGACAACGCTTTCCCGCTGAAACGAGTTGGTGGAAGATTATAAATGATACATAGAAAATATTCATATTCAGAACCGATAGCTCTACCAACCATAAAGCTAAGTAAGCAAAAAGAAACAATTTTCATGCGGTATCTAGCAGCCGCAGTCGGCACTTGCTTTGAAACTATCTAAAGCTCTTTCTAAGTTCACAAGTTGCTCCTCAAACGAGTTAAAGGGAAGTAGAGAAACGCAATGTGCTCATACAAAATTTGCCAATATTGAGACCATTTCAAAGAATATGTAGAAAATAAAATAACTAAAGCCTTAAAAATGATGAGGGCCGACTTTAAAATATTACATTTCTTAAGAAGGTATATCACTCTTTGTATTTATTATAATCGTTCGTGCATACGAGTTAGTTGAGTGCTATGTTGTTTGTTAAAGGGGTATAAATAATAAGTGGGTATTTTTTTTTAAAGTCGCTTCCAAAAAACTATTTAATCTCAAAGATCCCTAAAGACAAAAAATATTCAACAATGTAAGGCCGGCGGGCTGATTATCTAATTAGAAACCACCTAGCGACCGGTCGCAGTTCATAGATGATAGTGATCCATTGCTACTTCTTTTTGGATTAAAAAAAACATACCAAAGAAAAGTAGCAATGTATGTGGAATGAAACCGGTCGCTAAATAGTTTCTTTTTAGATAATCAGGGGGCGGGTCTCCTGCGCCGTGTTTTTGTGTTTTCAAACATCAAAACAATGTTTTCTCAACATGTTTGGGGCGTGGCCTATGAGTTTTGTTTTGCAAAAACACAAAACATGTTTGCCGCGACGAACGGAAAACATCCCCCGCTCTCGCCTGCGGGGAGGGGAAGTAACTCATTTTGTGTTAGCGCTCACTAGATGCAGACGTCTCGCCTGCGTACGTGTGCCATTGTGTGATTCGTGTAATTGTAGTGATGGAGTGGAATAAGGAGAGTACTTTATTTTTAATTGAGTTACTCAGAGAAAGACCGCTACTTTGGGTGGCAAAGTATAAGGTAGCCATTACACGGTAGGTTTTGCTGTCAGTTTAACCACAGTCACGGGCTGTGACTGACGACGTCTTCTTCGTCGGAACTCATTTTCGAAACTGAGCCGTGATTGGTCGCAAATTTTCTAACAAAACATGTTTTCAAAACAAAACCTAGGCGCAGCGGACGTGCGGTTATGCTAAACATGTTTTGAAAATAATGTTTTTTCAACATGTTTTGTTGAAAATTAGCCGCAGGAGACCCGGCCTAAGGCCGGGTCTCCTGCGCCGTGTTTTTGTGTTTTCAAACATCAAAACAATGTTTTCTCAACATGTTTGGGGCGTGGCCTATGAGTTTTGTTTTGCAAAAACACAAAATATGTTTGCCGCGACGAACGGAAAACATCCCCCGCTCTCGCCTGCGGGGAGGGGAAGTAACGCATTTTGTGTTAGCGCTCACTAGATGCAGACGTCTCGCCTGCGTTCGTGTGCCATTGTGTGATTCGTGTAATTGTAGTGATGGAGTGGAATAAGGAGAGTACTTTATTTTTAATTAAGTTACTCAGAGAAAGACCGCTACTTTGGGTGGCAAAGTATAAGGTAGCCATTACACGGTAGGTTTTGCTGTCAGTTTAACCACAGTCACGGGCTGTGACTGACGACGTCTTTTTCGTCGGAACTCATTTTCGAAACTGAGCCGTGATTGGTCGCAAATTTTCTAACAAAACATGTTTTCAAAACAAAACCTAGGCGCAGCGGACGTGCGGTTATGCTAAACATGTTTTCAAAATAATGTTTTTTCAACATGTTTTGTTGAAAATTAGCCGCAGGAGACCCGGCCTTCTACTATGGGTAGGGTAACCATATCAAAATTTGGAAAGTCCTGACAAAAAGCCGGTCATTTCAATAAAAGTTCGGACTTAAAAAAAAAGAAGTGAGTGACAGGAGTAAAGCATCAAAATGACATCTTCCGCTACAAAGTATTTTTTCTGTGCTTACATTTTAATGCACTAGATGAATTTAAAAATAAAACGATTTTAGAGAAATTGTATCATTAGGAACTGTTTATCGTTTCTTTTTTTAGTGTACTCTACTGCTATTATGTTTTATAACTATTATTACACCGCCCAATCTAAAAATCCGAGCAAATTACAAAGCCGGACAAAATTCTAAAAGTCCGGACATGTCCGTACAAATTTGGATGGATAGTTAACTTTACCATAGGAAATTTTTGAGTTTAAAAAAAAATATGCGGATCATTTTCTTTTTTACCAAATGCCCAGATATTTTATATGTTTTGAAAACGAATGAAGTTCTTCCCGTCCCGTTGGGTCTTTGTAAATTTGTCACGTATGTAAACTAGTCACGATTTGAAAAGTTTCATACATATATATTGAAGGTAAATGGGTCCCGTTACACTAATTTTATAACAAAACAAAAAATAGGTATAGTCAGGTGGGGTAAGTGAAACGTACTTTATTTTTATTTTTATTAAACAAGGTTTAGTAAAGCTATTAATCTCGCAATTAAAGTAGCTGTGTAGGCAATGTACTCCTAATTAAATCAGCCTTTAACGGTATGAATATAAATATCTAAAGACTTGCATTAAGTAACAAAATCACGAAAAGATTATAAAGGCTAAGAAGTGTTTCACTTATCCCTGACAAGGGGGAAGTGAAACAGTGGCCAAAATAGCTTTAAATATTGTGACCATTTAATTAAAAACAAGACAAAAGGATCATGTTAAACCGTTAATATCCAATTTTTTATTACTCTTTAATTTTGCTTGTATGATTGCCAAAATGTTCCCGCCTATCACTCGTGTTTTGCGTTTTGACATCTAATGAATTTCTTTTTGGTTTACTAGCTAGTTTAATGATCGCAGCGATATCTGTGTTGTATTAAGGGAAGTAATTCGTCATTCCTGCTTTATCGACACATCGCTATAAGAATAAACCACGATAGTTTCTTAGATATGGTTGGGTGTTTCACTTGCCCCGGTGTTTCACTTACCCCACCTGACTATACTTATTTTACAATCTCGAATCCATTCTTAAGCATATCAACATTCTAGCACCGAATGCTCAAGCAGATTACGGAATTTGTAAACGGCTTGACAAACACATGACTACAAACGGGCAAACAAAAGAGGTCTGACAATGAAGGCCGAGACTAGATGGCAGCACTGCGCGATAATAGAACGAGTGTTTTGCGAGTGAGCGGTTCCGGTCGGCAGAGAAAATGGCAGCGCCCTCTCCGCAACCTTCATTTCCCGTGCAAGCCTTTACAAACCCTAGGGGATGATTTAATCTATGCCACACTATTATACTTTTACGGCGCCGTAAACCCGTCGTTGTGGGTTCAATATTTTTATGTGCTAAAAATGTTGCGGTGAAAAATATGGTACCAAAGCCATCTTCAATGAGATACTAAGTTATTCATTGTTATGGAATTTATTATTTACTTCCTACAGGCTTTTACCTCAGAGGAGAGGGGACGAATTACCATAGCTGTTTGTAGTGTTTTTTCAAACTATTAGTTCATTTACATTAACCCAAATGATATTGACATTGACATGCCATGGTTATGGGTGAAATCTGCAGAACATTATTTAGATTTTAATATGGCACCCTGACCGAAAGTGGCGCCGCGGTGAATTTTATTCAATATTGTAATTCTAATTCACAATTATAATAATACTCTAGTATTGTTGTGGTATCATTTTACATTCCCGTAGTCACTGGTAGAAGAAGATAGCAAAACTGCAAAAAGTGGCCGTTTCTTGACACATTTGCTATCTACTTCTACGAATGACAACGAGGATATATTACGTAGTGATACCTTCCGAAAATACTAGACAAGATGGGCCTTAAAATTCCACGTAAAGTTTTATTAAAATTATTTTCTATCAATAACTTATTAAATAAAAACCTCTGAGGGCGCCACTTTCTGTGAAATAGCCACCTTGATACGTGAATAAATCATTTATAATACAACTAAAAAATGCAACATATTTATATTATTATAGCGTGCATGATTTAAAAAATAAAAATTTTCAATACAACCCTTGATCATTTTAATGCTTTGAAGTAGGCATTTTTTTTCTTCCCAAATGCAGTAAACAAAATTGCTCTCTGAAACAAAACAATAGCAGTTGTCGGGCACAACAGGCACGCCTAAACTTCGAATCCCCCTGCAGCTACCGACAATCAGGCTGCCACGCTGCCAGTCACTGACAACACTATGGCTGAAATGAAAACACACGGAGCGGAACCTCGCACGCAACCGCCGCGTTTATGGCGGTTGAGTGTGAAGTAAGCTAGTACTACGGCCCGGCCACAGCCAGTCATCACTACGCGCTTTCTCAATGGCGGCCTCTTAAGGCTGGTTTACATTATTTTAGTATTTAGTAGAGTGCTTAGTAGCGTGCGAGAAGATTCGAATGCGAGTGCTTTAGTAGTTTTGGTGCCTTTCCAGTGACCGTTTACACGCTTCCAGTAGAGTGTCATTTTCGCCATACCTAATACCTATTATTTAATTCAATTACACTTCACGCGTTCACCGGCAAATGCACTCTACTAAAGGCGCTACTAAAATGTCGATTTACATGCTTCCAGTGCGAGTGCGAGTAAAATATCGCGCGGGGGGTGAGCGTACGCGCAGGGGGTGCTACTGGAAAGCGAGTAGAAAGGCTACTAGAACGTTACTCTCTTTAGTCATAAGACGACCGTTTACATGTTTCCACTAAAGGACTCTCCTAAAGTACTCTACTAAAGACTATGATAATGTAAACCAGCCTTTATTTCGTCGTCACGACCGCGAAGTGATAACCGAACTCGCTTACCATGCCGCCCGCCGCGGCTGGCTGTGGCCGGGCCGTTAGTGGCACTCAATATGTACTTACAGTTTCGCTTTTTAAGACTTAAGTAATTAGTTAATATATAGGGTCCTTCTTAAATAGTGCACGAAATTTTAAGAGGTTAGTGTACTCATGCATACAAACAACTTTTACTTACTTTTACCAGTCGTCGCGGGCAATCAGGTAAAAACGGGTAAAAACGGGACCCTATTACTAAGACTCCACTGTCCGTCTGTCTGTCTGACTGTCTATCTGTCTGTCACCAGGGTGTATCTCATGAACTGTGATAACTAGACTAGCACTAGGCCGGCTTTTTCTTCTTTTTTCAGTTCCGCAACGTAGAGGGTGCGGCAGAAAATCGCTGCGTGAGTACAGTCTATGGGATCGCGATGTCATTGTCGCTCCGCGAACGCGAACAAATGAATAACGACCATCGAACAACGTGGAACAACCGTCCAACAAACAACTGACTATCGCCACATTCGACGCCGAAGCATTTGACCGACGACGTTCAATAGCAAACTCGGCAGCGTTCTAGCGCAAAAATACGGTTGATTCTTCTAAATTGAAGACGCTTGACCGTAAATACGGAACAGAGATAGGTAAAGAGATTGTTTATACATTTTGGTAAGTTATGTAGACAGATTTTGGCAAATAAAACCAATAGATCAACACTTTAAAACTCTATTATTCACTTGTTACACGTAATTACCTCTTAAACCATTCATAAAACCCACCCAAAAATATTCATCGCCATCGCCACTGTGAAACGTCACAAAAATTTTAATTAAATCCATCTCGAAAGTTTCGTGTAACAAAAGAACTTAATAAACGCGGCTCTTTAAAACAAAAGGTTCCCTTTAAACTTTACACAAGAGAAATTAAAAGGAGGTAGGTAATAGAGTATTTGAACGTCATTATTTTTTCACAGATACGAGGATGAATTGGGTGATGTATCAACTTTGTAGCAGGTTCATCCCTATTCTAGATAAAAATTTACATTTTAGAGGTACACTGGCACAAAATAAAAAGAAGACAGAATAGCTATTCCGAGCAGCTGCTCGGAATAGCCGTGCACGCACACATACACATTACTTACAGGGAATCTCAGGTCAAACTGGTTTATAATCACTACTACATCATTGCTACAACATCGCCTAGCCGTTAGGACCTAACGCAATAAAACAAAAAGTATTTGGAGTTTTGAAATACGTACTTACTGTCTACACACAGACTTTTTATTTTGTGATGCTGGTGAGCTTCTGAAAATAATGTTTCTGTCCTAAATTTTTTTTTTAGTATTTGGACGTTTGGACAAGATCCCCAATCTTGTCCAAACGTCCAAATACTAAAAAAAATACAAAATATGTGAGAAAATTCGTCTACAATGTCAATAAATTTTACGAAAAACTAAATAGCTCCAGAGTATGATGACACAATCATACCTATATATTGCTTTCCCAATGAAATGAAAACCTAGGGCCTATTTGTCTAACCAACATATAACATGAAAACACGATCGCCTTATAGAAACTGAAAGTACGTGTACATCACTGGCTTAAGACAAGTCATCGAAGTCAATTTGTATTGCCACAGCAATCAATGTTCAGTGTACGCCAAATTAAAAACAAATGCAAAAGATACTAAGCTGGCATAAAATTCCTCATTACGTTAACAGTCTACAAATTGTATAATATATTAAATTACATGACATTATCTTCTATATAGGTACCTATACCTATTATATTCTACTACATCATTTTTAAATGCTTTTTTAAACAAAGAATAAACACCAAAACAGAATACACCTTCAGATGGACAGCAAGAGTGCTAAAAGCCAATTCATGTTCGCGCTCCCGCCCGCATCAAACATTCATCATCGGTTTACGGCACACGTTACAACCAACTAAGCCACTTTGCCAGTTTTGCCACTTTGCCACTTTTGCTTCTTTGGCCGCCCAGGAGGACCATTCTTAAGAGTTTTATAATGTTCCGCGGCAGCTTTAAACAACCTTATCTCATTTAATCAGCCCCTTCAAACATTTTTCTTTTATGATAAGTTACTAGATACAACAATTTACAGCTTTTAGCCATTAGGACTTAAACATTAAGTAATGTTGCTTCGAATATAATTTGAAATTTAAACTCTTTAGCTACGACGGTATTTTTTTTCTATTCTATTAATAGATAGATAGATAGATAACTGTTTTATTTCACCAATAACAGCACACACATTCAGGCTTACAATAAGATACAAAATTACAAAGGAAAACATGTTTAAAACGCATCGATAGAAAAAGGCAAAAGACTCAGTGATACCTTTGCTTTACAGCAAAGCACTGATTTTCAGTTTTTGCCCTAATGCGCGTAACCGCGTGTGACGGCACAGCTAAGTGTGCGATAATCATTATGAAAAACATTTGTATTAATGAAAATAGAAATCCATTACCAAAAATTGTAATTTAATCAATCATAACATTAAAATTGCAAAAAGTACAATATTGAAAATACCAGATTAAATGATAGACAAAATAAATTAAAATAAAATAATACAAAAAAAATTAATACACTTCGGAGATTATTATGTTTTTTATTAACTTATAGTTGATAATTAATGTAATAAAAATATTATACTTACCGTAATTACAAAAGAACTAGGTAATAACATTAGAAGGTAATAATTTGTTTTGAGGTTTTCATCTTTAAAATTATAATACCCCGGAAAAGTATTATAAAACCTGAAAAAACACTACTTTTTTAACTTTTTTTAAATGACAACTGCATAGTGGCAACCCTAGTCTGAAATTGTCTTTTACTTTTGACCGTTTATGGAATTAATTATCGAATACAATAGTCTATATTTGCGTCTAGCGTTGTAATTCTGCATTTTTCCATATAAATAAAAAAAGAATCTCAGCCACGTGGCGATTTTTAGGGTTTATAATAATTTTCCGGGGTTATATTATCTAACATATTCGGCTTTATAAGGCAAACAGTCTGTATGATATACAGTAAGTACAGTTGCTTCTAACAAAATGTAAGGTTGAGTTAGATTCAATCTTTGTCTGGTCCGAGTAGATTTGAACTGAAGTTGAGTGATTGATAGCTGAAGTCGAGGGATAGAATTGACCTTACGGACTTATAGATTAATCTTAAGTATACTATCCCCGCAAACTGGTAATACGATGGAACCTTATCACATTAACATACATCCACGTTGACGTCATCCGCAACAAAAAATGACATGTAACAATACAATTTTAAAAGGTATTTTAATATATTAATTATTGAATTATTATTTTCCTAGGTACTTATATAAAAATTTTACAATTGGGTATTTTACGTTTTTGAGGTTAAAAAAATTGACACCAGGTCTATTATGAATTTGCGGGGATAGTAGATAATCTTAACTCTCTCTCTAATCTAAATCTCTGTTTTTATTAAAATAATTATCTTAATATAAAAGTAGCACTGTGAATGTCAAAAATCTAAAAATTCAAAAATTAAATAGCTATATCATCTTAATCGATTGTCTGGCATCTGAAAAGATGTTGCGTTCGAATGTTGAAGGTCTTCACATTGATGAGATAACGCTGGCTTACAGCGTGAAAAAAACGTAAAAAATACTAGACGCCGCTCCCACTGGCGACTCGGTAGCATAATTGGTCAGTGCATTGGGCCGGAATCCCAATGGTGCGGGTTCGAATCCCGTCTGAGCTGCTACGGGTAAGGCGATTTTTTCTAGTATTTTTTCTATTAAAATATTTTTTCTATTAAAATAATTATCTTAGATAATCTCATTTAACAAGCTGAAATTAAAGAATTTACTATCCTTCTCACCAACTCTTTCATTAAGGATGAAGTGTTATGATTTTCCTTAAAACTACTTGATAATTATATTTTATCGTATTGTTGCCCCATGAATAAAATATTGGGGTTTAAGTATGAAATTGCTGTTTTGTAAAAGATTTTAAAGAATTAGCATTTTCCATACTTACATTTTTAATTTATTTAACAATCTTAAACTTTTAAAACTTTAATTTCGGCTAAGTTACAACGAATCTATATAATTTCTGTAAGTGACTCCTTTTGAGTCACTTAAAAAATCAGAAATATTTTTATTGATGATAGTTGGTTGTCATGCTATAAGAAGCAACTGAAGATATGAGAGTCTCTGTGTGTGAATAAAATACCAATATCTTACTTAAACTCGAATACTTGCTTTGAACATGTTCGCTATCTATGTACGACAACTATTCTAAATAAACTATAATAGCTTTATATTAAAATAAAAAAAAAACCGCCCAAGTGCGAGTCGGACTCGCGCACTAAGGGTTCCGTACCAAAAAACGGCAAAAAAACAAGTTTTTTGTATGGGAGCCCCCCTTAAATATTTATTATATATTGTTTTTAGGATTTGTTGTTATAGCGGCAACAGAACTACATCATCTGTGAAAATTTCAACTGTCTAGCTATCACGGTTCATGAGATACAGCCTGGTGACATACAGACAGACGGACAGCGGAGTCTTAGTAATAGGGTCCCGTTTTTACCCTTTGGGTACGGAACCCTAAAAAACATGTTAAAAATTTAAATAAAACTTTTAACGGATACTAGCGCGGTTTTATTGAAAATACTTTGGTAGTTAGTTGCTATTTGGTTTGATTTTTTGTTTTCCCGACGTTTTCCTCTCCAAGTTTCTTTCGCCATTTCTTTCTTGAAAGGGCCTCCCAATTTTATAAAATGGTGGTAGTTTCAGTAGAGTCTCTCTCTTTTTAATACTAAATAATTCATAAATTAAATTAAAAATCAACACAAAACAATTTTTTTTTTGTTAAAATTTTAATTTCTGAACGCCTAAAAAATTCATTGCTTGAGGGTAGACTCACGGGTAGCTTCAGTCCCCCGTGACCACGGCAGCTGCAAAGTTGTCAAAACGTCGGGAAAACCAAAAATCAAACCAAATACCAATTAATTACCAAAGTACTTTCAATAAAACCGCGCTGGTATCCGTTAAAAGTTGTTTTATTTCATGTCTAGTGAGCGCGTAAGCTTGAGAAGTGAATATGTTATTTTTTTTTATTTTCATCATCCAAATCGCCTTATAAGATACGAACATAGTTCGTTGTATTGTTGAATGTCTATTTTGGTCTATTTTTACTCGTTTCACTAACTTAAGCAACATAACGAACATACCTGTGTACAATACAGTAGCTATATCAAAAATATAGTGAAACGTTAACAAAGATGAGATCTGACTTACAACGGAATACTTGAGTTAGAATAGAACTGAAGATACTTCACAAAGGCGCAATGGATCTTGAAATCATTAACAAGCTCTTCAATATTCATGGAATATTAAATTCTGTTGTTTCTAGAAACTTAGTTAAGCCCCTAGAACAGTACCAGTGAGCCTAATTAGTAATAATCCCACTGTTTACACTGAACTGATTTACTTTACCATTGATAATAGGTATTGTACTTTCTTATTTCAAACTAAAATGATATAAACAAGCACTTATTAAATTATACCATATAAAAGCATACATCCAAAAAAAATAAAAAAAAAAGTAAAAACACGACTGCCCTGCTAAAAACAAACTAAAAAGTTAAATAACAAGTGTCATTGCAGTCGGGGGACCGTTTTGTGGAACAATTTTTAATCAAAGAGGTCCCCCGACTGCAATGACACTTGTTATTTAACTTTTTAGTTTGTTTTTAGCAGGGCAGTCGAGTTTTTAATTTTTTTTAATTTATTTATTTTTATTTCACACGTTTTAGTGACAAATTATATATGTTTGAAATGGGCCTTTTATTTGATGCCCATATTGTAATAATTGAAGAAAAAAAAATTTTTTTTCACATTTAAAAATGGCGTTATACAGTCGCCATATTAACTTTTTTCAAAAAAAAAAATATAGCCAGGGTCACTCAGAATGATGTAAGGATTCTAACAATACCCCATAAATCCAAATTCGTTGAGCCATTTGGAAGTTATGGTGGAATAAAGAAACTCACATACCCACAAACATACATGAACCCTGAACACATATACACTCTTTTTGCTTTGGGCAGCCATGTAAAAAAATACACTCCTTTTTGTAGTAGTCAATACTTACTATGTTACATAAATCCGTGAGATAACATTTGAGACCTCAATTCATATCACTTAGAAAGATTCATCTACAAGAAGAATGCTTTGATGTATGAAGCAAGTTCCTTGATATTGTAATTGAAAGCCTAGTGGTTAATTTACACAAAAATAAGTAGGAAGTGTAGGTAAGTAACGTAGCAGGTGATAAATGATTAGTGTTACGTGTAAACTGGCACCCTGTAAATGCTAAGTGTGAATGCGAAATAAAGTTAATAGAAGTGTTAGAGAACACTACACTCTTTAAGTGCAGTGGCTGCAGAAGCCTTATTATTATTGAATTTTGCTTTCGGACGTCATATATTGTGCAATATTATTTATTTATTTATTTATCGTTTTTGGACAGCTAACAGCTTATATACATACAGATAATAACAAATATGTATAACTAAAAGCTATTGACAAGCTACCACATGTAGAATTCAAAAGAAATTGATCATAAAGTAATTGTAGCCCAAAAGGGTCAGGTGCGTAACAGTATAGTAACATTAAACTAAATTTTAAACAGTAACTTAATTAATTTTTAACAGTCTTAATGCTGTTGTAAAATAAATCAATATTGGCGTCGGCGTTATTAATGGCGGAACAAGCTCTAATAAGGAAACTGTTATGCCTGTAGTTGGTGTGCATAGAAGGAATACTAAATGGTCTATATAAATCATTGCGGGGTATTCTTGTAGGTATTTTAAAACGAATTTTATGAAGTAGTTCCGGACAATCCACTGAACCTCTAATCAACTTAAGTAGAAGTGTGACATCTGCAATATTACGTCTAACAGAAAGTGGTAACAAGTGAAATTTAGTACAACGGTCTTCATAAGATGTCTTAGGAATTTTGAATTTGAAATTTAGGAACCGAGTAATTTTTTTCTGGATCTTCTCTATATTATTTATGTATGTTACGTAACAGGGGTTCCAAATCTGGCTGGCATACTCGAGATGGCTGCGGACATAAGCACAATAAAGAATTTTGATGGTTTTCATGCGTTTAAAAAGCTTAGACAGACGCATAATAAACCCTAGCGAACGAGATGCCTTATTGATAGTATTGACAATATGTTTATCAAATAGCAGCTTACAATCAAGGATGACTCCCAGGTCTTTAGCTTCCTGACAAATGGATAATTTTTCATTTTTGATACTGTAACTACTATTAAAGGGATTGATTTTACGGGCAAAACTTATAGAAAAACATTTAGATACGTTCAAATCTAGTTTATTTAAGTAACAATATAAGTCTAACCTTCGGAGATCATCCTGAAGCTGAACTGCATCATCATTATTATTAACAATTTTAAAAATTTTCATGTCGTCTGCAAATAAGAGATAATTAGAGTGATCAAAACACTGACCTATATCATGAATAAAAATAATAAAAAGCAAAGGACCAAGCAGGGAGCCTTGAGGAACCCCAGAGGGTATGAGTGACCACGAAGATGTATATCCACTAAGCACCACCGCCTGAGACCTTTTATCAATGTACGATGAAAACCATCTGAATAGGTTCCCCCTAATGCCTACCTTCATAAGCTTTAATAATAATTAAATTATGTATGTACGTATGCTTATGTATGTATGCTTAATTATATTATGTATGTACCTTTATGAGGTCTTATTTTAGATGCGAACAGTAAATTTACACTTATTGGAATTTTTCCGACAAACCATCTTACATTAAATCCTTTTAAATTCAACTACTCAAATATATCAATTTAGTGCAAAGTTCCGAGACAGGGTTACCATCTGAGAGGAATTTGCCGCCAGCCATTTTACAGATTAGATAGATAGACGTGAGGCCGGCGCTAAATTGAGACAGGAATTTTTGAATTGTGCTGATGAAACCATAGATTATAAGATTATGGATGAAACTGACTAAAATCGCGCTGCGCGGCCGTTTTTTTTGCAATAGGCAGGCAAGATTACAAGATTAGTAGATGAAACTGACTAAAAATTGCGCTGCGTGGCCGTTTTCTTAAAATAGACAGGCAAGATTACAAGATTAGTTGATGAAACTGACTAAAAATCGCGCTACGCGGCCGTTTATTTACAATGGCCTAGCAAGATTACAAAATTATTGGATGAAACTGACAAAAACTGACTTTACTATAAGACATACATTTTTATAAAAAATCTGGCATTTTGTGCATCCTAGACAGCCTGTCGATTCTGTAACTAAACTCGCATCTCACTTCGAACTTCACTTCACTTCGTATGAATTTGTTATTAGAAATTGGCGAATATAAGCTACTTTACTGATTGTAAAATGTTTTAGGTAGATTAGCTATATGCTATATATTACGATACCATTGCTATCTAAAATCTTTTGTGATTAAAAAAACAGCCTATCATTATCTCATTTATGATTTAAAATTCCCGCGCAGTGAACTGAAATTGGAAGTGAGGTTCGAGTTTGGTTACATAATCGACAGGCTGGTATCCTTTCTTAAGACGCTGTTACACAAGGAAAGTTTCTTGCACGCAAGTGGCAATTTTTTCTTGGCAATAATTGTATTGCGTAGTGTAAACAGATGCTTCAAGCCTCGCGTCTTGAATGCAATTATCGCTACTTAAACTTTCCTAGACGGCGTGACTGTGTAAACAAACCATACAAGTTTTTGTCATAATGTAAACACCCGCATGGCAGGTTTTGCCATGCGATAATTGCATTAAATTTTTTTTGCCACTTGCGTGCGAGAAACTTTCCTTGTGTAATAGCATCTTAACTTAAGGGAGATGGTTACCCTATTCGGAGATATCTAATTATAAAACTTGGCACGTTGTTTGCCGACGAATCAGTATTGCAAATGCACTCGCCTGAACTGTGATTTCAGCTTCTTACAGTAAATACAGGGTGTCCAAAAACTTTGCAACACGGAGGGAAAGTACCTTAAATATTACAGATGGGAAATTTTACTAAAATAAGACTTCATTTTGTTTTTAAAAAGAAACGGAATTGCATTCAAAGATTTTTTTAAATCGCATATGATTCGATACAAATTGATACAATCCGTAATAATTAAAATTTAAATGTTAAATTTCATGGTCTTCCTTTCGTGATGATGTAGGTATCATTTAACAAGAAATAATCCCTATGAGTAACCCTTTCGTAAAAAAAATGTTTTTGGTAGCTTCAATTCCTGGTAAAGGCAGGCGATTTTTCAAAAATATTTGAATGCAGTTCCAATTATTTTTAAAAACAAAATGAAGTCTTTTTTTGGTAAAACTTCCTATCTTTAATATTTAAGGTACTATCGCTCCGTGTGACAAAGTTTCGGGACACCTGTATACTCTAAGATCTTAAATATATACAGAAACACAAGTGTAGAATAAGTAGTGGAGTATTAGTTAAAAATAATTCATGATAATGTTAAATTATAATAGGTTAGCAAATAAAATTAATTTTAAATATTTCTAAAAAACAAAAGACGTTCCTCTTTTATTATTTAATAAAGAAGTAGGGGTATCCGATGAATAATTTAAAAGCTATAACACACTACTAAATTATTAACATACTGTTTAATCACCTAAACGTTCAGTCGAAAGCTTTTGGCATAGTATGAAGGCACATATCAATACTTCTCCCCTTCCATTAATTTTGAGAGATTACTCTAGACTTCGTTGATTTATCGATGCCGAAAATTCAAATAACATATTTCTACATCGCTACTAGCAATGTGACTAATTCTTCTACCGTTCCTATATAGTCGAGTTTTTAGAGTGCGCAATCTCCAGTGAAAGGCTCTCGGAGTCACAAAGAGGCTTTTATCCCGAAGCAGCCCGTGTGAAAATGGCTCGGCCAAACAAATCCGACACGCGATGAATAAGTTTGGTAGGTAAGGGCAAAAGTAACTGAACACTTAAGGACTATATCGCTCTCACAATTACGCTCATATATGATCCAAGTTACACAACAAGTTTTATAATTAGTGTGACAGAGTCCTATAATATACAGCTACTTCTGAAGCAGACTATACCGATATACTTACTCTGAACATATTTTGCCTTTTTGAAGTAATGCTTACTATCCTCTTTTGTTGATATAGTAAACCATGTAAAACGCTATTTTCGAAGCACATTTTACTTAGAAATCACAAAATACTACCTACATTACAATAAAAAAAAAATCCCTGTAATCTTCATCAATACTTATTTTAGCGGCCGCCCGCGGTTTCACCCGCGTGGTTCCCGTTCCCGTGGGAATATCGGGATAAAAAGTATTTTATGTTTTAATCTAGGCTATCTACTATCAGTGTGCCAAATTTCAACCAAATCCGTTCAGTAGTTTTTGTGTGATTGAGGAACAAACATCCAAACATCCAAACCCACAAACTTTCACATTTATAATATTAGTAGGATAAAACTGTAACTGAGCTGACTTTGTACATTCAATATTTTATGGAAAATTTAATTCTAATAATCATTATTATCGATACAGAGGCCAAATCCATCATTGTTTTAAGTAAAGTAATAATATTATAGACATAAGTCATACGTAAATCCATGCCTGACTTCATTTACAACATGTTCACATTTTGTAAACTAAAATTTATAGTTTTTTCGTGTCTTGCAAATGAACTTTATTTTTTGCAATTTCAGAGTTGGTCTCGTAGTAAAAGTTCTTCAGTTTGACGGTCGCTATTAACCATATCCGGCTGTAGGGGTTTTTTGTAACACGTTGTATATATACATTATAATAGAAGGAGAAGGTATTTGCTCTAAAAACAAAAAAAAATATTGGTTCCTCTTGCTCTCTCTTCATTTTACGTGAAAAGTAAATCCCTTTGTACCCGGCGAGGTGTCAACTTGCTCGGAATCTCGACAAAACCTTCAGTTGTGCTGACTCGTCGTATTCTCGTGTAATAAAAGATTTATTATAGTTACTTTAATTTGACTTCTAAGATATAAGATCTAATTTTGCTGTTTTCAAATGTATTTTTGTATAAAAATATTTTTGTAATTTTAATGTCCGGTGTTTGTGTTTAGTGATTAGAAAAGTAAAAATGTTTCCGCATCCACGACATAATATGTCTTGGATGCGACGATATATTATATCGTTTTTCCTTGACTTAATACTTAACATTTATACCATTTTATTAGTAGTTTTACAATAAATTAAATACGCACTTTTCTGTTTTTTATTTTTAATATAAACTCTAAATGTGATAAGAAGATATTTTAGTCAATAGACTTTTGTGACATCTGTATTAAAACTAACATGTTGCCAAATTCCCCTTAAATAATAATAATATTTTTCTAACTTGCCACCATAATTACAAAAATAACTTTAATTGCTTTTGACTCCATAACTGCGGTTATTTTCAAAGGTACATTAAACATGCACGTCTTATCACTCCTATTTTATACGATTTATGGCGCAACCCACAACAAAAGGTTTCTTTAGTATTCTTGTAGCATACAAAATTATTCTCATTAGCTTATCTGCGCTACAAAATTTGGTCTCTTATCTACGTTCGGGTAGCTACGATGCTACGTTGGCGTAGATAACTGCTACGGCGTAGTCGTTCGAGAGTGAAGGTTAAAGTGCTACGTGTCTTTAGTCGAGCGTGCGTTGCTAAAATATTACTTTCTAAGGTAAATTTCTCAGTAGCAAAGGCTAAAATTTAAATATGCGGAAATTCTACGGTTCTTTTCTTATGGGTATATACATGAGCGACTAAATGTGGTGGCTGGAGACTGAACAAATTTATCTGATCTGCGTCTTTACTAAATGTACATTGTGTAGGCTCTCCATAGGGTTTTGATCGGGTATAGTTAGGAGTAAGCTGAAAATAAAACCTGACTACTAAACATACCCGATTTGGGGTGTCGTAATCAGGTATATTTAGGAGCTAACGTTTTGTTATTACTTACTACTAAATATATCTGGACAGTACTATTATGTATTATGTGACATCGCCGACTGCCTGATTTGCGTGTTTACAGAATGTAGGACCTTATGGTAGCGCTCCATAGGGTTTGGTCGAGTATAGTTTGGACAATGCTCTCATAATTTTCGAAATACTAAATATACATCGTAAAGATAAACTAATGGCGTTAATACCACAAATAATGTAGCGATCTAATATTAAAATTAAACGCCAAATAAATCAGACATTGGAGTGTTTATTAACAACAAGTGCGTGTTGGGCCACGCGCAGTATAGGGTTCTGCAGTGGGCTATTCCATATAACCCAACTGGCTATCCCGATCAGTTGGGATACATGGATATTTTTCCCACTCTTTCCAACTTGTGAGTGGAAAAAATTGGGAAGAGTGGAAAAAAATAGCCTTCTGCAGTTACCTTGGGACACCTGACTTTAACAAAATTTTGAACTTTAAAACTGATTTTTTTTATTTATTCAAAAACATTTACAAAATTGCAAGTTGCACATACAAAAGTATTCGCCAAACTGCATAGCAGTTTGTTGGCGAAGAAAAGCACTCACATTAACAAATAATTTAGCAAACGGAGCCCTAAATCAAAAAGTCGTTTTTATGGTTGATTTGGCACATTAACTTTAATGTTTGCGTAATCGTGTAAATTCTTTATTAATCACTTAGTTTGGAATTCTTCAGAGTTGTAAGTTTTTGTTGCTGTTCATGCACAATCTATTAGCACAAGTATGAAGATATTATTTGATTGTTTTGGGTTTCGTATTAGCAATCGTTATAAGGGGCTGGGCAAGGGTAGACTCATCAATAGTCACAGTCCAATATGAGTTGAAATTGCTTTTTTTGCCGCGTGCAAGAGTTGTTGTGATCGAAATGGGGTATATTTAGTAGTGCTTTTGTTTTATATTGTTACTACTAAATATACCCGAAGTGGGCCGAGGCTCTGTGTCTTGTAAAGGTACATTTAGTAGTGCTCACTTGATTCGATTCATCTCCTAACTATACCCGAGGTTGACCAGACCTGTGACGTTACCGGCGTTCTCACAAGGTAAGTATATTTAGTGAACACGCATCTGATCCAGTGGCCAAAACTGGAATTACGTTACGTTATCACATATTGTTACCTAGGTTACGCCATCAACTACATAGACGACAGCGACGCCATCACCTGCGATTCTATTCAACTTTGGAAGCGACTTGCTAGGACTGAAATCAACCCATGTTAATAGCCCATGTAGAAAAAGAATAGAATTTTGAACAAGTGACGCCAGATATTTAATCCCAAGTTGAACATACCTTTTATTGTATTCATGTATGTATTTGTCTTCGCAGTACGTACCAAATAATTGAAAGGTACTTTCGTAACTGTATACTTTGATTGCATACAATGACATCCACCCACCAAGTGACTGATTGAAATTATAAAATAATGTAGAGTCTACTGTTTAGGAAAGGGATCTGATAAGCTCTGTGAATTTCTTGTTCTATATTAAGAGCTTAATATTTATCTACTTAGTTATTTTTATCTACGAGTACAACGGTTAAAGACTTGGCTTTTGTCTTAATTGATGTTAAGTGACGATAAGGCCAAAGGTACAACCTCACTTCACACGGAATCCGCACTAACTAAGGATAACTTTATTTAACTTTATTATTAAACTTATAATTTTCTACATCTTTGAATCAAGTGTAAAATCGAAAGCTGCAATAGCAATTTTAAACAGCAATACCATTTTCATGCATTCCTAATAAAATGAGATAGGATAGTCATTTCCAGTATTGAGACCGTAAACTGATATTTCCAATACAATTTCCATATTAAAGGGAATATGCGATACCAACATAAACGTTCATTCAACGTGAAATTCCAATCTTAGCTATGAATATTGAACGATTCATATAAATATTCGATACATACATAATTAATATTATTATTTTATAATTATGGAATTAATATTATTTTTAGTTTAGCTAAATTACGAATATTAACTTTGTAAATTAAATTTATTTATTTGATTGTTTTCTAGTTTTTTTATTACTTTGCAACGTCGTCGTTTTAATGGTTGTCTAGAAATAATGAAACTTGGCTTCAAAATATATTTCAATCGAGATTTAGATTTTTGCATTTTGGTTAGTACTTTTGTATAAGCTAAACTATATTACAACAAATCAACTCGTAGTAAGTAATCGAATTCGCAATTTTTTTTTTATTATTTTTTTTAATTTAGGAACTTTGTATTTTAAAAACATGTCAGTTCCATCGAACCAGAACAATACAAACAGTACAGAGTCAGTGCATAATAATAATTGTAAATAATAATTCGCAAATATATGATGAATTTGCTGGTGAAAAGTTGTTGTTTATTAATTTTAAATCATGCCGCATACCTGAAGTATGTGCCAACTAACCTAAATCTCGATGATTTCTGATTGTTTTTTTAGTTTTTTAATTTACTTACAATTTCGATCACGCACTTCGTACCCAAAATTTAAGTAAGGATAACATTTCCTGGAATTCTCACCATTACAAACCGCAAATCGGTATGTATAAATATTCCCATTTAAGCTCCTTTGTCAACCACTTCGGTACACTTTACTCGCATCGGTAAAAGCCTTTTTGCGGACCACTGCACTAACACCCAATACTGTTGGACACTTCTACATCCATACTGATATAATAAATGTGAATGTATCTTCGTCTGTCTATCAACATTTACGCGCCTGAACCATTGAACTTATTTTGATGTTTTTTTTTTATAGAGATAGAGGGTGAAAAGAGTCCACGCGAAGTTGAACGATAAGATTTATTATTTGCAAAATTATTAACCTTACTTTTTACTTGTTATTTCAATAGGATTGCTCTGATGTCTATTAAGAATTAATTTGCTTCTTGCTCTAGATCCATTAAAAAGAAGAAGACCAAATGTTGCCAAACAAGCGTCTTGTCAAATTAAAAAATGTCGCCAATTCCGATTCGCATTTGACAACTTTTGATATCTACAGCACTTGGCACAAATTCTAACAGGTTCACCCTAAAAGGTTCTTTCACGGCCGACCGAGTAGTGCCTACAGTTGTTCAGTTACAAGTCGCACGAGAGATCTATTCAGTGAGGCTTCACAGACGATTTTGGTTGGAATCTCTCGATTTGCGAGTGTCGAAACTCCTTTCTCGAATTCGGAAGCGACAGACCATGGAGCGTGCGCCATTTGCAAATACACTCAAGCATACTTATATCATAAATACACAGTTAGGTAAATTGGTTGAAATAGTATTTTCCGACTATTTTCAGGCGCACACTACGACGCGTCAGAATTTTGAGGTTATATTTAATGCGGTTTAATAATTTATAGCAAAAAACTTTTCCTAAAATCACATCGCAAACTATTTTACGAAAATTTTCGTTTAGCAAAAACCATTTGTCAAAACAATTTATCGCAATTTTTCAGATAGCAAAACTTTTTTGCCAAGTTTTTGCTTAACAAATAATTACATGGACTAATTTTATTTTACCAAGAATTATTTAGTCAAATGTATCGTTTGACGTAACATACTCCGGCAATGTGTGTAATAGACGAGAACAGGGTTTTAATTACCTACAGAAAAGGCGTTCTGGCACTTTGCCAGCCGCTGCCATTTTTAGCACGAAATAGACAATATGCGTAATATGCATAAATATGATCAACAAATTTGTCAATTAGTAAGTCTATTTATCTCTAAAAATATATTATCTCAAACTCCTCCGTGCTTCGGAAGGCACGTAAAGCCGTTGGTCCCGGGTTCATTTGCAGTCGTTAACACCTACCAATCCGCATTGGGCCCACGTGGTGGGTTATGGCCCATCCTCCTTATCTACCCATGAGGAAGGCTTGTGCCCCAGCAGTGGGGACATTAAAAATTGCTGATGGTCAGGATGGCAGTTACTTATCTTGAAAGTTACTTTTTAATTTTTGGTTCCAAACATTACATAATAATAAAAAAAATCATAACTCATGTTATTCGTCTAAAACTGCAATAGGGTATTTGACAACATTGAAAATATACTACAAATTGTGGTCATCCTAACAGATATTGGCGTAAAAAAACATATTTAACTATTATTATACAGACTAAATTAAGTCTATTAATTTATTAATTTTACTTAGAAAAATGCAACAATTTTTGAATTTTTTTCTGTGGTGAAAACGCTCAAGATGACTGATGACGTCACTTGCCTGTAAATAAATATGGCTTCAGGGGTTTGACACGACCATAGACTAAGGATCCGCGATTGATGGCTGTCAAATGGCTAAGGATATTACAATGTTTACAGGCTAGTGACGTCAACAAGTCACGTGTCCAGCGCCATAGCGTTTTTGGCGCGGTTTTAAAATTTTTAACTTTAACACTGTTTTTTTTAATTAAATACATTGATTTTTCCTGAAATATCAATGTGGTGCGTTAATACGTAATAAGGAATAATTTAAAATGGTTTTCCAAAATTAGTCATATAGCCTATTCTATTATTCATATAATAAACATTCGTTCATAAAGAAGCGCTACAACCTTTTTCATGGTATTATTATTTGATATACTACAGCCTTCAAGTGTTTTATTATTTTATTACACTTCCAAGTGATTATTCAAATGGCGCTCCTAAGCATGGGGTCGCGCACCAGAATCACTTTCGCCGGAGTTTTATAGCTTTTTATTGTTTATGCTCGCCTCGCAAGCCATTAAGGCAGTCGGACGTGAATTATTGGGCAAGTTGGATGCGCCGCACATTAGCCGATTTATGGAGTTGTTCGCCGCATGTAGAACGTGTGGGTACCGCTTTAAGCTCGGGTACCACTACACGCTGTGTAGCCAGTTGTAACCATGGTGATTTACATTGTGGAGTTAGGGAGTATGTGGGTCTTACTAAGCTGTATAATTTACTAAACTGTATAATTTACTAAACTGTATAATTAACTAAACTGTTTGGTGTTACAGGCGTTAATTTGTTAAAAACAGAAAAACGACAAAAGACCTTACGGACAGGAAGTAACCTTAGCTAATAGGGTATTTTCCAAACTATTGAAAACTGCTTATATTTAAAGATTGGGACGAACAATTCAACAGAAAAATAAAAATAAATTAATTTATGACTTTTTTCTCCATTAAACCAATTAAAATCATTTTTTTTTTAATGGTTTTGAATTTACCGCCAAAACGCTCGTTTCGATGACGTCTACTGTGTGACGTCAACTTTGTGTAAGTCATAGAGTAAATTGTGGCACAGACTACAAAGGTGTTAAAATTGTTTACACAAAGTTCTTCTCTTCTTCTTATTTTTGTTATGGCAATCTACTTTCTTCTTGGAAGTAATTTTTGCCAGTGTCATGTTTTGAATAGTTCAGTATTTCTAGATTTTCTAGTAGATTGTTTCAGTTTACATTAAAATGCGGGAGCATCACATTCCAATGCTGCTTGGAGCATTTGGCAGCAAGTATATCAAGACAGTTTACTCGGTGAGTTTTGCCGAGGTAGCGACCACTACAATAAAAGTCTCAGCTTCACACAACCAAGATCGCGCCTATTTCCATTATCCCACATATTGTTCAGTTGCGTAGACACTTGTACCACAAAACTGCACCAATTTTAAGACACAATATCGACTATGAATCAATTTGCGAATAATTAAAATAGTCACCGACTGAACTCGACAAAATCCCGCCAAAAACTCCTACACAAAGTTGACGTCACACAGTAGACATCAACGAACCAAGCGTTTTGGCGGTAAATTCAAAACCATTAAAAATGAAATTGACTTTTTTTATTTATTGGTTTAATGGAGTTTCTTATTTATTTGATTAATTGGTTTAATGGAGAAAAAAGGACACTATTTAATTTATTTTTATTTTTCTGTTAAATTGTTCGTCCCAATCTTTAAATATAAGCAGTTTTCAAAAATTTGGAAAATACCCTATTATAGATCGTTTGATTACAGAGCTGGTAACAGACCACATGTCCCGGGTTTGCATTTTTATATTTGTACCTATACGATATTTTATTTATTTATTTATCGTTTTTGGACAGCTAACAGCTTATATACATACAGATAATAACAAATATGTATAACTAAAAGCTATTGATAAGCTACCACATGTAGAATTCAAAAGAAATTGATCATAAAGTAATTGTAGCCCAAAAGGGACAGGTGCGTAACAGTATAGTAACATTAAACTAAATTTTAAACAGTAACTTAATAACAGTCTTAATGCTGTTGAAAAATAAATCAATATTGGCGTCGGCGTTATTAATGGCGGAACAAGCTCTAATAAGGAAACTGTTATGCCTGTAGTTGGTGTGCATAGAAGGAATACTAAATGGTCTATATAAATCATTGCGGGGTGTTCTTGTAGGTATTTTAAAACGAATTTTATGAAGTAGTTCCGGACAATCCACTGATCCTCTAATCAACTTAAGTAGAAGTGTGACATCTGCAATATTACGTCTAACAGAAAGTGGTAACAAGTGAAATTTAGTACAACGGTCTTCATAAGATGTCTTAGGAATTTTGAATTTGAAATTTAGGAACCGAGTAAATTTTTTCTGGATCTTCTCTATATTATTTATGTATGTTACGTAACAGGGGTTCCAAATCTGGCTGGCATACTCGAGATGGCTGCGGACATAAGCACAATAAAGAATTTTGATGGTTTTCATGCGTTTAAAAGGCTTAGACAGACGCATAATAAACCCCAGCGAACGAGATGCCTTATTGATAGTATTGACAATATGTTTATCAAATAGCAGCTGAGAATCAAGGATGACTCCCAGGTCTTTAGCTTCCTGACAAATGGATAATTTTACATTTTTGATACTGTAACTACTATTAAAGGGATTGATTTTACGGGTAAAACTTATAGAAAAACATTTAGATACGTTCAAATCTAGTTTATTTAAGTAACAATATGAGTCTAACCTTCGGAGATCATCCTGAAGCTCAACTGCATCATCATTATTATTAACAATTTTAAAAATTTTCATGTCGTCTGCAAATAAAAGATAATTAGAGTGATCAAAACACTGACCTATATCATGAATAAAAATAATAAAAAGCAAAAAACCAAGCAGGGAGCCTTGAGGAACCCCAGAGGGTATGAGTGACCACGTATCCTATCCAACATAAAATAAAAAAATTAACGAAACTTTCAAAGTAAAATGCGTTAGATCCATGGACATAGTACTATAAACCGGATTGAGCGCTTCGCCCCAAAACGAGCCGACAGAGAGGTCAAGTAGATGTATGTGTCCTTTTCTTCATTAGGGTGACCAAACCGTATGGTTGGCCGGAGACATACATAATACTTTAAACTGTTTAATATAAACTTAAATACCTAGGTAGTTCTTTATTTATAATTAACACTTTTTACCGCGTTTTTATTAGGTTGCTTGCTCTTTTGTTTGTTTGAGCACAAATTTTGCAAACTATTTTATACTAAATTCCCGATGAGCTAGAGACTTGAAACTTTGAACACAGGTCAGAAATGGAAGGAAGTGCAATATTACAGTGTCATTGAGGTGATCTGATGATGGAGCCGGAAGAACGCCACAGGAACTCTATGATGAATGAAACTATACAACCCCATCGTGTTTGGGCTTATTAGAATTGTCTTGACAAGTACTCTGACGGGAGACGAGGTTCAGGTTTGGATGATGAAGTCTGGATTCCATGCAATAGGAACTCAATATTGAAATCATGCAACCCCATCGAGTTTGGGCTCGTTTGAATCGTCTTGACGAGTGCTCTGTTGGGTAATAGTATCCAATAGTCTGATGATGGAGCCGGAAGAAGGCCACAGGAACTCTGCAATAAAACCTTTCAACCCCATCGAGTTTGGACTCGTTTGAATGGTCTTGACGAGTACTCTGATAGGCGGTGGTTTATTTTTAGTTTAGCTCATTAACTAAAAAAAAAGAAAATTAATATTTATTTAAAAAAAATATTTTTTAAGAACAAATTATTTATCACGTTTTTATTAAGTTGCTTTTTTGTTTTTATTTTTTAAATATGGTAATTCAACCAATTAAAATCTAGTTTATTCAATTCAATTAAATTTCAAGTGTAAATAAATACGCAACTTTAAAGTTAATTCCAATTTTTAATAAAAATGCAATGTGCGTGAACTTCGGAAAAACAAATAAATGTTAGAAAAACAAGTAAAAGTAGGAAAACATTGTCTAGTGATCTGTAGTTAAAAAAAGATGCAAACGATTTTCGACTTTATTGACGTTTGAAATTCGATTGCTTTTTCCCATAATTATACTTGTAAATTTAATTTGCTGTTTCATTAAAAACTGTTATTTTGGTAAAGATGTCAATAAGGTCTAAAATACTTGCACCAATTTCTTTACTTGTGAAGTTAATAAAATGGGTGCAAGAGATTTACGACGACACAATGTTTAAAATATAAAAAAAAACAAAATGGCGGCCAACTATATTGTTCGTGGGCCGATTTTATGAAACTCGATTTTGTTACTATTTTGATAAAAATATAACAAAGAAATGTTAAAAATATTAAAAAATATTGCAGCCAACTCTTTTATTTGTGGGCTGATTTGAATGAAACTCGGTTTTTAGTACTAATTTGACAAGAAAATAATAACACAATATGTATTGAAAAAATTAAAAAATCCAAGATGGCAGCCAACTTGTTTGTTTTTGGGCCGATTTCGATGAAACTCGGTTTTTGGTAATATTTTGACAAAAAAATAACAACGCAATTTTTAAAATACTAAAAATCTAAGATGGCGGCCAACTTTTTTGTTTTTTGGACCGATTTCGATGAAACTCGGTTTTTGGTACTAATTAGACAAGAAAATAACAACTCAATGTAAACTGATGGAAAAATCAAAAAAGATCAAAATGGCTGCTAATTTGTTTTTGGATTGATTTTGATGTGACTCGGTTGAAAAAACAAATAAATAACTTGGCTGCCATCTTAGATTTTTCTTATGACATTCCTTTGCTGTTTTCTTGTCAAAATAGTTCCAAAACCCGAGTTTCATCAAAATCAGCCCACAAGCAAAACAGTTGGCCGCCATCTTGGATTTTTTGTATTTATAAAATTGCATTGTTATTTTCTTGTTAAAATAGTACCAAAAACCAAGTTTCATTGAAATCGGCCCAAGAACAAAAAAGTTGGCCACCATCTTGAATTTTGTAAGTTTTCAACATTGCGTTGTTATTTTCTTGTCAAAATAGTGCCAAAAACCGAGTTTCATCGAAATCGGCCCATAAACAAAAAAGTTGGCCGCCATCTTGAATTTTTTAATATTTTAAAAATGCGATGTTATTTTTTTATCAAAATAGTACCAAAAACCGAGTTTCATCAAAATCGGCCCAAAAACAAAAAAGTTAGCCGCCATCTTGGATTTTTAATATTTAAAAAATGCATTGTTATTTTCTTATCAAAATAGTGTCAAAAACCGAGTTTCATCGAAATCGGCCCATAAACAAAAAAGTTGGCCGCCATCTTGAATTTTTTAATATTTAAAAAATGCGTTGTTATTTTCTTATCAAAATAGTGCCAAAAACCGAGTTTCATCGAAATCGGCCCATAAACAAAAAAGTTGGCCGCCATCTTGAATTTTTTAATATTTTAAAAATGCGTTGTTATTTTCTTATCAAGTGCCAAAAACCGAGTTTCATCAAAATCGGACCATAAACAAAAAAGTTGGCCGCCATCTTGAATTTTTAATATTTAAAAATGCTTTGTTATTTTCTTATCAAAATAGTGCCAAAAACCGAGTTTCATCGAAATCGGCCCATAAACAAAAAAGTTTGCCGCCATCTTGAATTTTTTAATATTTAAAAAATGCGTTGTTATTTTCTTATCAAAATAGTGCCAAAAACCGAGTTTCATCGAAATCGGCCCATAAACAAAAAAGTTGGCCGCCATCTTGAATTTTTTAATATTTATAAAATGCGTTGTTATTTTCTTATCAAAATAGTGCCAAAAACCGAGTTTCATCGAATTCGGCGCATAAACATGAATTTGATTATTAATATAAACTTTACCCCTCGCCTGCGACTTCCAGTTATTTCCATTGATAGAACAATTTCGTTTTTGGGAAATCAGAAATGGTGTAGTATTTATGGTCACCCTAGTTTTGTAAAGGAATATTTCCCGAATATTGAAATTCTAAAATTGAAATTTGGCGCCAAAGTCAAAATCGGATCGGAGTTGCCAGGATTGACACTTGAATTTATACAACTACAATAATGCTGATTAGCATTATTGTAGAAATCTAATTAAATCAAAAGAGTAAGTTCAGTTTTATTTTACAATTACTATGTGTTATTCTAAATTAATATTTAAGTAGTATATTTTCAATATTCCACTCCGAATCCTTAACTTTGACACACTACGTGATTGGTAACGTACATTTTTTTTTCCTACTATCGTGGTATTATTGTTTTGTAATGGCAATTGTGCGAACGAGACACCGACTTCCACCTAGTGTTGTTTCATTCACACAGTAGAGTCTTCAGTCAATGTCATCGATAGAATTTCAACTCTATGACAAAGGGAATACAGTTGAATTTCTTTTAAACGAATAGTGAAAATTTTTGTATAGTACTCACTCCCTATATGAACCTCCTTGGTTAGATCACTTGTCCTATTTAGTATTTTTCTTGACCAACATGAATATTACTTCTTCGCTGAGATAAAAGTGATAAAACATTAAATTGTCGCAAAGGACTCACAAATTTATTTCAAAGTATAGGTACCTATTTCAGTCTAGAAAATAACAAACACTTCATATTTATTCATCGTGGCAATTGTCGGAAAACAAAATATTTTATGTAAACTTTAAGCTCCGTTAACAGTATCAAAATAACTATTTAAACTGTTACGAGTATTTTCATTTCTCTATTGCTGAGAATGTTGAAAATTTTATTATTTTAGGATAATTTATTTCATACAGCTACATTATTTTTGTTTACTGGGACAGTTACTACTTCGCTACAATAAAATAAATTGTTCTTTTACCCAATCAATTGAAATTTAAAAACTACGCTAGCACTTTACCAAATTACAGTTGAAAACCGTTAAAACGTGAAAATTTCAATTATTCCTGTTTGTTTATTTGTGTTCATTAACATTTATAGCACTTTGTGTCAGCAAACGAATAATATTTGTTGTCAGATTAAATTCATACTCACGCGCTTACACCCATGAAGCGTTGAAAACTAACAGGCGTGGCGCAAACAGATAAATAGAGAATAACTCTGGCTGTAAATGCAAATTGTGACACGCTCTGCCCCGCCGCAAACAGTGGCCGCCACTGCACTGCTTTACCCGACTTGCAGATCTATACATAACATTAACTGATTTTAAAACAAACGTATCTACGAAATATTTTTTTACATATAGTTAGGTATACAACGTGTTACAAAATAACCCCTAATGCCGAATATGGCAGATAGGGACCATCAAACTAAATAACTTTTACTGTAGGACCAACACTAAAATCGCGAAAAAAAAATCAGCTGTTTTATTACAAAAAATCATACATTTTGATATTTTATCAAAATTTATGAAAGAGCTTAATTTTTTTGCGATTTCAGAGTTGGTTCCTTAATAAAAGTTGTTCAGTTTGATGGTCCTTATCTACCAATTTTTTTTTTACTTTAGCTTCCCGCTTTTTGTCAGGCCTCTTTTTGCCAATTTTTCTTTTCAACTTCTTTTTTTTTCTTTTGCTTTATGGGCAATATTCTTAATTTGTCCTTATTATCTACCATATTCGGCATTATTTATTATTTTTGTATACACAAACCAAAAACCACTTGAAGACTTATAAATGAAAATACACTTATATTAATCAAGTTTAAAACAGCCTAAAAGTCTTTTTTGGTTTTTGTAGGTAGTCAAGCAATATTGTTATCAAACAAGAGTGACTGAAATAATACAGTTACAGTTAACCCACCCTCGACATAAGAATTTCTGAATGACTGATGAATAAAAAATTTCGACGTTTTTAAAGAGAAATGAGAAATTTCAATGAATAACAACAGTAAGATATTGAGTG
This sequence comes from Agriphila geniculea, assembly GCA_943789525.1. Lineage (NCBI taxonomy): Eukaryota > Metazoa > Arthropoda > Insecta > Lepidoptera > Crambidae > Agriphila > Agriphila geniculea. Next base: position 19,117,669 of record OX038874.1, read on the forward strand.
ATTATAATAAGAAGAAAGTGACTGTAATTTTCAAACAATGCAGTTCTTACCCCCTCGGCCGTCTAAGTAACCGCAGTTTCGTAACTTCTCCTTCACAGTCACAAAGTGGCACGGTTCAAAATAGAGGCGTCTCGAAAAGCTATAAAACACGACTCTTCATTTTGCTCCGCTCTATTTCATTACCCGTTCCGAACTACATTTTAAACGTTGGCTTTTGGACACGCTCCAAGGTATCAACATTGTAACCACATTATAAAACGCTGTGCGTTGGTGTACTTTTATTAGTTGCCTGTTGGTAATAAAAAAACATAAGTAAGTTTAATCATGTATTAAAGACGCACAGTCGAACAATTTTGTAACATCCAACAGAGTGTTCGATGTTCGTTAGTGCCTAGTAGTCCAATAAAACTAGCTTTATCTGGACATAATTAATAAACTCGTTGTTTTTATTAGTTTATCGGATATTGATATTAAGTGTCAAATATTAATTAGATATGTGATGTAAGAAATCCGGGGTGGTAACCGTTTCATATAAAAATCATGAGATTTCGTACATTACATAGCTTTTTCCTAAAAGCAAAATAGTTAACCAAATACCTTGTTAGTATAATTTTATGGTGCATTAAAATGTTATCACCTAATAGCAAAATTAAACTGAATCCAAATTCGCATGTTCGTTTTTTTCACAGTTTTCATCTGATCTCAATATCTAGATAAGCCAAAATGGTAACTATGATGCTTGTATCTTATTAAGCTATGATGCGTCTTTTGAGACATTTTAGACAAAAATTAAACATTTATTTTTTACGTTTTAATAATAATGTATTTCTCAGTATTTAATTTTTTTTTAGTTTTATGCTAAGTTTCTAAATGTTTAATTCCTTTTATTTTAACTATAACTAACACTTATTTATGACATAGAAAAAGAAAATTTCAGTTATCTTTATGTCCCGATAAAGCTAGTTTTATTGGACTATAGTGGTAGGCACTTGTAATGCAAACAAAGTAGTTCATTGCATTAAATATACTCATCTTATTTTGACTTTGCTGAAAAGAATTGCTTGTGAAGACTTAAGCGGGAGGTACTTTGTCTAGTTCTGCTCTATGTACCTTTTAGGCAGGTAATGCAGATTGCAGTGCTGGTAACTCTACCTACAACAATGCACAGCATAGCATTATATTGACCACAAACCGCTGACAGTCAGCAGGGCTATCCCGATGCCTGTGGCCAAGCCAACTATTACGCAATTAAATCGCACACAGTCACCCGTAATTACAACTAAAGTTAAGACTTTATCAAGATAATCATCTGAAAGTCTCATTTACCTACACTTTCTGAAGAAAATAACATCTATAGAACCTAAGAGATACCATTATCAAGATGGGTTAAGACCTGGTGGCCTGAAATACGGGGTCTTCTTACTTTAGGCTCCAGATTGCATACTCGAAGCAGTTAATTTTATTATTGATTAAGATGTTATTATCTAATGATAGTACCGATTTGTGTGTGATGAAATAAATATCTAATAATTATTTATTTATTATGGCACTCTTACTTGATTCGTCCAAGCACCCACACTAGTTTTGATGTGCTAAACCAACTAAGGACTAGCTACTAAAAGCTAGAAAAACACATGATAATTATATCCCATATTACTAAGAGGTTTCATATTCTGTGGTAATGCTGTTTTTTTTTTATACACAACGGGATAGTGCTTGGCCTTCATCTCACCGGATGTTAAATGACGATAAGGCCGAAGGTGGAAGCGCACTACACCCGGAATACTGGCTATCTTACCTCTAACTGCCGGAACACAACAATTTTTAAATTGTTATTATGGCGTCAGACTTAGGTAATATGGTGGTAGCTAGCCAGGCGGACTTGAAATAAGCCCTACCACCAACCAAACCGAGTACAAATTGTACCCCCCCTGGGAATCGAACCCGGGACCTCTGCGTCTTACACAGGTGGGCGAACCACTAGACCACAGAGGCGGTTAAAAACGGTGCTGTTTTCACGTGTAATAAAAATTATGAATTAAATTAACGCGAATAACCTGTGTAAAGTTTAAAGTGTGTTTTGTGTAAAGTGTTTTGACTCTATTTGGTAAATACTTAAAACTCAATTAAAAGAAATTGAAATCTCTAATTGGACACATTTTCTTTGCCACAATGGGGTCCCCATTCCTTAGTCCCCACATGCAAAAATCCAATTAAAAGGAATCGCAATCAAACGCAAAATAAAAAGCTAAATTCAGAAACATCTAAAGTGCCTAGAGCGTTCTAATAAAACTTACTAGTGCCTCCTGAAATCGGTGATTGGAATTTGAATTGGAGTAGCTAAACCTAAAAACTTTTCCATCAGAAAAAACTTCTGTTAATTCACAACTTGTTTTTATTCTGAATTAATACACGACATTAGATTAAAACGTAAATTACATGTATCTATTACAATATAAACATCGTACCAACTAAAGATATAAAACTTAAATCTTCGATCTTCGATTAAATCTCAAACTCTTTTCTTATTGAAACAAAATTAAACCATTTCTTTTTTTAGACATCGTAAACATAAAGTATCAAGACCCCCCGTTGCAACTGGTGATCGAAAAAAGTTGGTATATGGGTATGTGGTATTATGCGTCTAAAGGCGTTATAATGTGAACTTTAAATGTTTCAGTTAAACTCCGAACTCCGTCCAAAGCGTAGATTGATGGACAATGCAAATTCCTATCTGGTCGTTACTGGGACGTGGATCACTGGCTTCAGTTGGAGAGTTCGCGCACTAATCCATTTTCCATTAACGCTCGTGGAGTGCCGCAGTATTCCTCTAGGGCCGGCAGCTGTACTCGCCCGTTCCATTTTCAAAATCGAGTTAAATACTTTTTAAAAAACGTTGTTAAATTAGTTAAAAGTTTAAATTCCACTCGGTACTCATTTGTTTCACATATTCACTACACAATCCAAAATCTTTTGGTTTGATTTGAGTTGCAACGTTTGGTATCCTTTTGAAGGAGTGTCCTACCACCTACGTACTGACTTACGTACAATACGATTAAATTGACAATAGATAGTGAAAGTGATCTGCGGCAACTTCAGAGCGAGGTACAAAACGACGTACCTATTTTAATCGGTACAATTTTCTCTTTGCCATACAGTCTCTAGTGAAGTTGCATGCAGGGCATCACTATCTATTGTATATTTAATCGCATTTTACCTATATATATGTATATGTTTTCTTCAGTGGCTATGGAATCAGCCCTATCCTGCCCCAATCCGATGGACGCCCTGCAGCAGTGCCGTGAATATGCAGACTTTATAGTGGACTAAACAGGTTATTAACTTGCAAAACAGTAGCCACAAAGCGTATTTGGTCAGCGTGGGAATTGGTCATCATGAAAGTCTCGTGAACTTACCGGCATTATTTGGTAGGTTCGAAGATATAGAACGAGTGTACAGTATCCATATAAATGGTCAATATGGATGGACGCTCTTTTGGTGGTAGCAAGGATAAAACCATTTAAATTAAAAGGCCTCATTTAAGTGCGTGTTCAATCTTCTATGGGTCCTTGGTAACCAACAGCCATGGTAAGTATCTAACTGTACATATAACACCTAGTTATTTTTATTAAAAAAAGTGTTCCCTAAAAAGCCATGGTATTATTTAGAAATACTAAAAAATGAACTCAATAATTAGCTATTACATAAGTAGTAAAAAAGTCAGACATCGTACTAAGTAATTATGTAGGTATGTACTTGGACGTATCAAAAATTCGTTGCTCCCTCCAAGGTCCCCTGGGTTCGGTAACTCCACAGTCTCCTTGGGTTTGCGTCGAGATAACGTCGCGGAATCCAAACAAAGTTAGAATAACGGACGGTATTCCCCGAGGACGGGCTTAAAGAACTTGATGTTAATTGTTGGCAAATGGCGAGAAACATGACAAGGTTTATTATTACCTATAGATAATAAATGAGTTCACTTAATGCGACTTATAACTAATTCTTATTATCTGGTAGTTCAACTTACACAATCACAAATTTTAGCATTGAACAAGTGCAATTTAGAGTTTTTATTTTGAAAAAACATTCACCAATAGCTCTTTCCTACCATTCATCACATTGTGGAAGTAATAAAATACTTAACTGCCGTACAAATAAACAAAGAATTAGTTCATACTTAGAATAACCAAAAAGTTTGTTTAGGAATGTGATGCTTTGAGACGTTAAAAACGTAAGGAGTAATATTGATAAGCAATATTTTTTGTTAAACCAATGTGTTGCAAACCCTCAAAATCTGCATGTTGCCAGTATGTTTGTGTATCAAAAACAATACAACAAACAGCAGAGAACAGTCCTTGATGAAAGCAAACAGACAAACGAGGTAAGTACACTTTAATCCGATTTCCAATTAAATGTACCAACCGAGCAACCTGTACTAGGGGGAAATCATTTGAGCGCTTCCATTACATTTAACAACGAGTTTTATCACTGGAATTTATAAATAGATTATGATCAGCTTGCAAACGCAGCTCTGCTGTGAAAAGGTTTTACACAGGCGATGAAAGATTTTATCATTTCATCACCTTGTACTAATTACAATTTGGTATAAAATTGTAATTATCCGGTCACGTCACATCTATTTTTTTGAATACAATTTTTTTTTTGGTGTTTCAACTTGGGCAAAGTCGCATTCGTATGTCTGTAGGCTGTCCGTCTGTTCTCTACAGGTCGCATTTCTCAACCGAGTCCCGTGAAATTGTGTGAGCCTGGTTCGATAATTATATATTTTTTATCGATTTAAGTTTTTGAAGTATTTCGAAAAAAAAACATATTTTAACTATTTCGAAAAAATCTGAGATGTCACAAACGCGAGGTCTACAGTACAGCTCACAGAGCCACTAGTAATAAAAAATATAAAATCCTATAAACTGAGACTTTTTGTTTCCAGTCACGTCGCATATCTCTTTTTTGCAATAAAATTATTAACTAACGTTATTATAATCATCATAATTTTTGAGAATCCATAGAGCATAATTCCATCATAAATCCGTTTCGATTTTTTTATGGTTACGTTTATCTGGAGACCCCTCAACTTTTAAAAGATGACAGTTGCATAAATTAATTTGCTCTGTCTACGGACTCGTACGTATACAAAAAAGCTGGGTAACATAGTATATTGTTTAATTTTGCTATTTTATATGCTAAAGGAAATATATCGAAATAGGAAAATGAAGTGGAAATAAGTAATTAAAATATCTATTGATCGCACACAAGATCCGTATGTCTCTTCAGAAAAGGCAAAGAACGAAATACCATAAGTAGGTACTTTTATATAAAATTGGCGTTGTGTCTTCCAACTATGTGAATAATTATGCATCACCTTTCAAACCTATCAATAGAATTATACCAGACCACTGGTCGCTCGCTGTCTATATTGATTGACTGAGTGCAAGATCCGTAAGTATCTACAAAAGAAATCAAGATTCCCATATTTAAAAATTCTGCATATCTTTATCTTTACATAAAATAATATGTAACTGAGTTAAACATTCAATATTTTTTGGAAATTTTAGTTCAAATAGTCATTATTATAGATACAGACGCCAAATCCACCATTTTTTTAAACTTTGTCTGTCTGTCAGTCAGTAGATTTGTCTGTCTGTCTGTTCTTGCATCACGTGAAAACTGTTTGACAGATTTTAATGATTTTTGGTGTGGTAGTAACAGACTATCCGGGCTGATTATCTAATTAGAAACCACCTAGCGACCGGTCTCATTTTACAGATGAATGTGATACATTGCTACTTCTTATTGGGGTGAAAAAAAAACATACCAAAGAAAAGTAGCAATGTATGTCAAATGAAACCGGTCGCTAAATAGTTTCTATTTAGATAATCAGCCTGCGGTTCAATTTCTAGAGTACTTATTATTTCAGGAAATAGTCTCATTCCCGAAGGAAAATACAAAAACTGGATTTAGACAAAATTGCGCTTAAACTATTTATTTTAAGATGATAACTTACAAAATACAAACCTTAAATATAAAAATCATCTATGGTATTCTGTGGAATGTAAAAAAATGCTTAATTTTTTAATATCATGTAAAAATTGCTTAAAATCAATGTGTCATCAAATAATACGTCACATCGCCTACCTACCACATTTCACACCTATGAATGAGTGACACAGTACAATACACGGACCATTCCGGACCACTGGTTGCTCGCTCAGTGCGAACTGAACTGATTTCCTTCACCCGCTAGCTTGTTACAGCCGGTAACACGATTGCTTATTGCAGTGAAATAATCAGCTGTAGATAAGTTTAACTGCAATGTGATACTACACTCGCGAGCAAAAGTATGGAATCTACTTTGAAGCCTTGGTTCTCCGCTAAGGATTGACCTAGCTGTGATCTAATGATGGCCATACAGGGAATAAATGGAGGAGATTCAGATTGCTATACATACCCAACTGATCTGATCAGCATTCTAAGAGATATAAGGATCAGAATTCTCAGTTTCAGGATTTTCATACATTTTTATGCTAATTTCGCGGTTTTTTTAAACATATCCTAATATCTCACAGAATGCTGATCACATCTGTTGGATGTGTATAGCGACCTGAATCTCCTCTATTCACTCCTTGGATAGCCATTATCAGATCACAGCTAGGTCAATCCCTGGCGGAAAATCAAGGCTTCAAAGTTAGCTCGTTTGTATGAAAATAAGCCTATGATTCCATACTTTTGCTCGCGAGTGTAGTTTCATTCGTTTTCTATTGAAAATACGAGTAGCGCATTTCTACCAAATTACATATTGATATTTTTTTTTTGTATGAATAATGAGGAATTGCTGTAGACACTTTTTCATTGTTTTCATATTCTACTCTTTCAACGTTATGAGCGAAATATTACACAAACTTATCACACTGTAAAGTAATTGAAACTAAGTGCCTAACGTAACGTATACCTTCTACAGAAATTGTGTTGTTGTGTGTTCGATTGCTAGTTATTAATAAAATAACAAAATTCACTTTTAAGGTACCTATGTACCTACAACACGTGGGTACTAGATTTTGAATTAAATATTTTTTAACGAAAACTAGCGCATTTCTTTCTTGGAGGGGCCTCCTAATTTTGTGAAATGATGGTAGATTCAGTAAGGTTCTCTATTCACAAATTTAAATTATTAACTATACATAACTAAACTTAAAACGAATTAAATTTTTTGTTTATTACTGAATGTTTAAAAAAATATCGCTGGATGGTAGGCCCACGACACGACCGACTTCAGTCCCCCGTGACCACGACAGCTGCATTATGGTACCTACGGAAACGTCGAGAAAATAAAAAAAACTAACTGAATACCTAACTACCTAACCAAAGTACTTTCCGTAAAACAGCGCTAGTGTTGGATAAAAATGTTTTATTTCAAAACGAAATTCCACCCAATTACAAAAGAAGGCGGATTCGAAACACTATTATTAGTCCATATTAAAACTAAATTAAAAAGAACCTTTTGCGTTAAAATACATAAGCCGCCCGGCCACTGGCCGTACTCGCTCAAATTATGCTGAAATTTCTTTACATTAAACTCGCTTTTGTTTGAACTATTTTACCGTAATAATTGCTTACGGTGCCAAAATGAACGGCTGCGGCTCTCTATAAAATTGGCGAATGTAGTTGCACAATTCTCATTCGGTTAATTTAAGTAAATAATCTTTAATATGATAACATTCCTTACTTGTATTTAGTCAGCCAACAAGTATCCTAATTATTGAAAGAAAATGCGGTCTGAAAAAAGAACATCTTTGTTTAATCATTAATATCGCTAATGAGGCAATAAAAGTCTGACTGAAATGTCTTCCGTCGATTCATACCATAAGTGTTTCATCCCACGCACAGACATATATCGAGATAGACCATAAGAGCGCTTCAAACTGTATGAGAACCTAGCGTGTCGAATTTTTTGTACCTACGATGACGTAACAAGCGAGATTTAGTGATGTGAAATCAAAACCGCGCAGAACCGATTCAAAGGCGCAAAACCTGCCTTGAGAACTGAATCGATATAACTATCGATTATCGATATAAGGAATAACTTCCTTTGTCAAACTCGATGGAGCAATGATAATCGATTTTAAATATTTAGAATAGGTAGGTAAGTACCTAACCTACCTATGTGTGGGACAATACTAACACGCGGCTATCCGATCCCGAACTACAACATCGCTTCCAAGGCAATCATATAAGTCAAAAAACATAAAGCTCAATATTCATAGCTGCATCAGATGCAGATGCCCCCGCCAAAGTCGAGCGCGAAGTTTTATTCAGTCAAGTTTTTCGATATCTTGTATAGTTTTCGAGATATCCGCTCCTAAAATTTAATATGTACCACTATAATTTTTAGTCTCCAAAATAACTTTGTTTTTCACACTGTTGGTATGAATGACAAAGTTATATAAATGTGCTATAATCTCAAAAACTACAAAAAATATGTCGTTCAAACCACATTTTACCACTTTGGCGGTGTATATCTTTCAAACTGTAGACTTTGAGAAAAAAATGTCTTAGGGTCCCCACAGACCTACCAGTTTCTTTTCTTTGCTTTGCTGTTCGGCAATGGACCGCCGGCCAAGAGGCTCATTTCAATCTATCGCATATTTTTTTCACATATGTTATGTATGTTCTTGTGAGCTTTGTTCCTTAAACGATCGTTATGAAAACACAAAAAAATAGTTCAGGTAGGTAATGATGCCACCCACGACCGTGTTCACAATTTATATAAATATGCGATCGATTTATTTTTAGCAATCAGAGACCATGTTCAGGGTGGCATATCTCCCAGAAGCTTCCTACTTCGCAACCCAGACGATGATATTTGATAACACCAAGCTAATGGCTATCTTGCCAATTTGATCTGGTCCCAATAAGCAATATTGAAAATGACCCTGGTTGGCCGGCGGTCTAAACAGCAAGTAGAACAGCATAGCAAAGAAAAGAAACCGGTAGGTCTGGGGGGACCCTTAGGAACTTCAATATCATTTTTAAATACCTATCTATAGACACCCCGCACGTATTGGTTAGAAGAAAATTTTTTTGTTCAGTATCAGTTCCATGTATGGGGAGCCCCCCCTTAATCTTTTATTTTTGTGTTAAAATCACTAAGCGGTTAACAGAATACATCTACCTACCAAGTTTCAACTGTGTAGTCTTAATACTTTCGGAATAAAGTGGCTGTGACATACGGATTTAGGGTGTGTCACTTTTGTATGGAGAAAAAAAAATGAGTTATTTCTTTGTGTAATACCTCTCAAAAGTTGCAGGGCAACAAAAGAAACTAGACAATGTCAAAATAGTTTGAACTTTAATATACTTTTGGCTCGCTCAAGCCACATGAATTTCTGAAAAAAATCATTTAAGGATAAAGTTCAAAATCTGTTTAAGTGAAAATTTCTTCACATCTCTTTGTACCAAATTACTTATTATCATTAAATAATATATGAATAAGGAAATAAAACGATAAAACATCAAGTTTTATCGATAAAAATTAACATTTAACAACGACAAAAATGTAAATTTTTAAGAAGATTTCAAGAAGAATGGCGTTAGTTAAAATCTTTTTTTTGTATTATTTAATGTTACCTTTATTTACATGAATTTTTTTTGGAAGCAATAAACCCTTCTTTGGATACTTGTTACCAGGGAATGTTAACGTTATTTTTAAATATAACCTGCAGCTTCAGTTGTCAACCTGACCTGACACATCTTTCGACCGATTAGTCTGCGTATGGCACGGAAACTTCTGAAAGTCTTTCCGGGCATTTCCTTCATCTACAATTTTTTAAGAGCATTGGTTTCCAAATTACGCAATAGGAGGTTCTGTCAAATCGAGAGTCTTAATTGTCTTGCCAGTCAATCATAATACGAATAATTATCGCACTCAAAGTAAATTTTTGAGGCAGAAGCAATAGCTCGCCTGCTCCATTAGATACTCCATACCAGTCACATATTATTTCAGTTAGTTTCTCTAAAGCTGTTGTAAGTATCTCTTTCTACCTTTATTTGATACCTTTGTTGGTATATTAACTTCAGTAAAAGCTTCAGTCTCATTGTCCGACGAGCCGATTTATATAAATCTATTTGGTGGTAGAGGACTGTGGTTCAATAGACTTTTGTTGTCTCTGTGACCTTTTCGTTTTCTTGTCGTTTATTCTGAAGCTTTTTAGTAGCTTCTGCGTCGATGTTCCCAATAGCCATACGTCTAATTGTCCTCTGACCAACAAGGATCGAACGTTATTTAGCAGGAACAGTCTTGTTCTTCCCACATTGGCAAACAGCAAAGTCCTTTCATTTTCATGAAGAATTTCGTGATAAAACTATGTATCTTATCAAAATATGACTGATTCTTGATTTTCTATCATAGTTTTTTCAATTACTGTCGATATTGACTGCAGTAAGTTAGTATGAGCTGAATCACTTTTAGCTCAGTGACAGTTGGTATAGATGAGAGCAGCAGAATCAAGAAAAAGAGTTTTCATATTTTAATTACGAATCAAAAAATTTCGGAACTGATACGTTTTGCGTTTTGAGGTTCTTGATTATTTAAGTGCTTTATTTCATGACGCACCCATTTATAATGTCTCAAATCAAAACATCATCTTCATAAGTTGGTAAATTGTTACTTTTCAGCTTTTCGGGAAACTTTCTATAATAGGTAACGTTGTTTTTTTCGAGTCGTTTTGATGTAAAATTTATTAAGTCATAATTTTAATAACGTGGTAAAAATCGTATTGAATGCAAATACGAGATAATTTATGAACCAATCAATAAACACAACTACCTATACTTGTAATCAAGACTGGCTGAGACGCATGAAACGGGAGGGTAAAACCTACTTTTACGCTCTTGTAAAAGTAGGTATTAAAAACAACAGAATGTCAAAATTAGTACTTTTTTCACTTTATCGCATTATTGAGGACGTTAGTATTAGGAACATATGATTAAATTACTATTAAAGTGTGTAGAAGTAAGAAATATAATTTTTCAATTCAAACACTATTTTGCGATTTTTCTAAAACTTCAAGGTTGTTGAGCGAGCCATAAGTAGGTATCTAAAAAAAAATTGTGAACGTAGTTCGTCATGACACTCAAGATGACAACTTTTGAGAGGTATTAAATGTGAATATTCGAAAGTTAAAAAAAAAAGGCCCAACCTAATACGGATGGACAGAGATACAGACAGACAGATAGACATGACAAATCTATAAGGGTTCCGTTTTTTGCCATTTAGGCTACGGAACCCTAAAAATGCGCCATTCCATTGTCTTTAAGCTTCACCTTAAGCATGTTGATAGACATTCAGGAGCAGATATCTCAAAAACTATGAAAGATATCGAAAAACTTGACTGAATAAAACCTGTAGCAAATTTAATAAGCTGTTATTTGTGTTTTATTTATGTTCCATGTCGCTAGAACGCAAAATTCCGAGATATATGTGAAAAACCGAAAAATGGAACCTTCAAACTCCCCCGTCCCCCCGGCGGGCGTCGGGGCTACGGACGGGGACTTTTGATATATTCACCTTCTAACTAGTCCAAACAAAGTTTCGAAGTCAAAAATTGTCTTCCAATCATTTCCCTCTACACCTTTTCGTTTACTGGGGTATGATAACAAACTTAATAATATTTTTTAAGGATAATACATACTTTTACCTATTAAACTTTGGATGCAAGGAATAACATTGTTTATTGATCACATAAAACAACCTCGGTCCACTGTTTCGAAAATCGATTCTTATTTGTTGAATCGGGTAAAAAAATCGAAACATACACAACACTATTCTCTCAATCGGACGGAGGAATGAGGAAATGCTCCTACCAGGACATTCAGTGGACGCAATAGTATCGACAGCTGCGATTTTCATTGCGTGTTTACAAGGCACACAGTAAACATCGCGTCATTTATAACCCTCAATGAAAGTTTACGCGTAGCTATACGTTCACTATGTAATTATCATGGTACAAGTGATACTAATCTAAATTAATTCGTTTAAATATTAAATCAGGGGTTATTTATGTTTATAAATACGTACCCGTGAAAGGAAATATCACCATCTCTCTCGGCCAACAGTTTTTGATGAGCTCTCGCATGAAATCACTGCACAATTTACCATTTTCGCTTTTGAGTGACACGTGTTTTCACGGCAATGGTCTCAAGCGGACTAACTTAGGTCGGACAAAAGTTTGACCGTGGATCAAACTTTTTACACGCGAAGTACGTACACTTTTACCATCTATCTCGATATATATCTGTGATCCCACGGTATAAATTGCACAAGGACGCTTTTTGAATTCGCTATTTCATAACAAGCAACCTTTTTAATGTAATTTTGCCAGCATTTACTTTGATTTTTTTGGTAACATTGATTTTACTTGCATACCATGGTCTGAAACAGCGAATTCAAAAAGCGTCCTTGTGCAATTCATACCGTGGGAAGAACCAGCCCTGGTATGAATCGACGAAAGACCCCACAGGGGCATAACAAAAAGACGGTGTGCTTCCGAATGAACGCAATTTCTCTTGCTAGCATTCGTAGCAGTTCGTAGTTAAAATTCGTAGCATTCGTAGTTAAAATTCGTAGCTTTCGTAGTTAAAATTCGTAGCATTCGTAGTTAAAGCACAGAATACCTAATAATCTAATAATACAAGTACAGAAGCAGCACTCGGCAAAGTCATTTAAATAAATAGCGACCTTTGCTCTGACACAATAAAGTGCAGTTCAGGTCGCGCAGTTCACCTAGTAGTTGCCTCTCTTTCTATCGCGTGCTCTTACCTTTTCTGACGACGCAACGTTAGGGTTGTCTTCTTTTAAATGAACTGCGTAGCATATATCATAATGTGAAAAACGACAATTGTTTATTGGTTTTTTGATTTTGACATCCGTACACGGCACAGTAATGTCGATTCGACATTGTTACTATTATAAAGAGGCAATATCTACGCAGGCAGTAAGATGCCGCGCGACTACACAGGCGGGCGTGTGGCGTCCCTTTGCTCACTTGTTCGTTCGAACGAACGTCTAGCGGTAGGTGCTTATCGCGCGACCTTGAGCGAGTGCATTGAGTTCGTAGGTAAAATTTGTGGCGTTCATATTTTTTGGTGTTGTTCTCTAAATATGAATGGCTCGATTGAATGTCATTCTGTGCATCTACTTTGCAAAAGTGATAGCAACTACATTTAACGGTAATAATCCAATGCAATGCGACTGCAGTCAAATCGGTATTCCCATCTGTAAATAGGACACATCGGGCCGTTCCGATACTTCCAAACCATTGAGCAGGCGAATCGATCACAGGCGTAGGTACGCTGATTTCTCTTTTATTAGAGACGATACGATTGCAAAAGCCATAGCCGTACGGTATAATCGCATGCCCCAATTAATAAATAGGCTTCAATCATCTGTCATAGTAAGTATATACCTACGAGAATGTGGAGTCTCTAGCTAGTAAATTGGAAATCATACGTGAACATCTTCGTGGTCATATGTCATCTGTCATAGTAAAGTATATCGTTTTAATTCTCTAGCTAGTATAGTTAATTGAAAATCATACCAACTTCTTCGTGGTCATAAAAGTTACGCTAGTATCGTTGTATATTATCAACCAACAATTCGACCATTCTCCCAAGTGAACATTAAGAAAACTTAGTTTCATTACAATCGGATGAATAGTATAGGAATGCATGAAGGATAAACATAAAGAACATTCGTTTTTAGGGTTCCGTACCAAAATGGTAAAAAAGGAACCCTTATGGTGTGACTCAGTCTGTCTGTCTGTCTGTCACAGCTGGATATCTAGAGAACTACAAAGGTATCAACTTGAAATTTGTAATAGTTTAAGATGACATTTGCCCAACTATTTTGCAAATAAGAAAGAAATAAAAAAAAAAATTTTTTTACAACAGTGACTGAAAAGGGGTCTTGAAAATTTGAAGTGAGGTGACTAAAGCGTGTGGGGTATCATATGAAAGAGCGCTGTTTGCACATTTTAAAACATTTTTTTCTTTTTTCTTAGGCCGCATAGTTTTCGACTTTGATGAAAAATGTAAAAAAAATACCATTCCCCCCCCCTTATCTCCGAAGTTTGCAAAGAGAAAAATCTGAAATAATTCTATGTGATAGTAGTTTACGTAAAGATTACAGGAAAAATAAAACGATGTCTCAATATAACACACTTTTTTAGAAATTAAAAAAACAAACAAAAATTCTTTAGTTTCACTACCAGTCAACAGATAGCGGTGACCTAAGAATGCTGACTTGCGGAAAAAAATAGTTCGACTATCGGTCAAGAGATGGCGCAACCTAATACTACAGTAATAATTGGTGGCTGGTTCTAATATCATTACCTACTATTTGCCGTACGAATAAACGAAGAATAAGTTCCTACTTAGTAATATAAACAGTTTGCAATGTGGAGTGGCTGAAACGTTTTTCAATCACCATAAGCAACTGTGGTTAAGATTTGTAAATTAACTGTCCGCCTGTTCGCCCTTCCACCTGTCTGCCGGTTATCCTACTTTTTTAAAGACTGTACTTAAGTAACATATCCAAATATATTTATGATTGTACGGAACCCTCGGTGCGCGAGTCCGACTCGCTCTTGACCGGTTTTTTATTATAGAAAATAGTAACCCCGCGCGAGAAACAAAAAAACTGCAAACAAAAGAAAGTCGCACTCATAAAAATATCAAAAGCATGAGTGTGACGTTGTTAAAGCGCGATCATTATTTTAATGAACAGTGCGAACTGCATCAAATCACGGGTATCATCAAACCGCATCCCATCCGCCATCAGACAATGTACTCGTAATGCGAACCGTCATTATGTACTTCAAAGAGCGCGAACTACGCCGGCCAGTACAAAGCTACACCGACAAAGTTCCGCCTATCCTGCAATTATCTAAATGCTCCGTAGGTGTCGCCACAGAGTACCGTAGTTGATGATTACTTCTGTTTTGTGCCTACTATTACAACCACTCTCTGACAATAATGATAGTTTAAATACTTTACTATAGGATAGACCTAAAATATTGTTATAATCTAACACGCCTGATTCAAATAACACATACGTATCAATACATTAAATTCGCTGATACGAAGCACCAGAAATTATAACTTTAGCATATTATTTAAGGCTTAACGTTTTTTTGTACCTAAGTCTACTGATGAACTTAAACTGATTTAAAGACTTAAGTAAGTATGAGACTCTAGGGAGCTAAGGGTCCATGATAGGAAAACATGGTTTGCGGGGGTCATATTTTTATATAGAAAACGTAAAGTTGTAGCCACAAAAAAAACATACGACAAGCTAAAGAAATTCTCTAGTAGCTGAAGTATTAAATTGCGTATACGCCTCACAGATGATTGTAAAAATAACAGAATAGCATGAAAAGCGCTAGCGTAGGGTCATATTTTGACGTAAGTAATAGCGGACACGTATTGAATTCTACATCAAAATTCACTTTAACGTACTGTGAAGTAGCTCCAATAACTTTTTTCAACAAAGATAATTGTGCTAAAGATATTGTTGAAAAAACAACGAAAAACATCGAAAAGTGCAGAAGTGAGGTTATTTTCCATACTCTTTACTCGTAAAGAAAAAGACAGAGACAAATGTTTCCGCATAACCGAGCCTTAATATAATTTCATATTCCATAGAAATTAAAACGACTTACGACTACAAAGTTCCAACGCAGCGGAATATTTATATGACAGCACTGCATCAGTAACACGACCCATTCTAACAAAATTATTCAGACGCCCTTAAAATGTGCTTTTAGCCACGCCGCCCGCCCCTGCAAATTGTAATGGCGTCGAGGCAGATTATCAAAATTTATAACACCCCGGCGAGCTGTGAAAAACTCTTTGAGATAAAAAAATGTGGCTTACGCTGTAATGATATTAATGTTATATTTTACTTTATTAAAAAGTACAATTACATTACAATAACATTTACATTTTTTATTAAATTCTATAGAATAATTGACGGGTCTATTACGAAAAGTTTAATGCGATACACGCAGCTGCGTCCGTGCTTCGTTTTGATTGTTTCCTATTACAAATCACTTTCGTATACGATATTACGAAGTGATTGCGTGAGTTTGACAGTTTCTCTCTAGCGTATCCGACATCGTTCGTTTAGTCTATGGACTACGATAGCCAAATTCTAAATTTTTGTTATAACTACAACCAACGAATTGCGGACGACTATCGTGGTCAAGTGACTGCGTTACGCAATTGGCTTTGATAACTTTTTGAACATGACTGGAAATCTCAAAACCATTTCGAGAAATAAGCTTTCGGTACAGTGTCTACTAATTAAATTTAAAAATAATTCTATGTTTTTAAAGATATTTATAATATTCAATAAAAAGCTTTAACCTTCAAATGACCTTCATATGACGTCATCACATACAGATCCCCCAGCCATAATAAAAAAAAGAAAAAAGCGCAAAGACAATTTTGACAATGAACTTGGCATTAGGGATGGTGGAAGGTGGAAGTGAAAAAATATCGATATAGGTAATATTTCTCAGAAAACAAAAGGAGATGAAATGGGATGATGACTAAGTAATGGATTCTAATTTTAGGTTATTGTAAAACATAAAAAATAGCAAAATAAACCCCTACGCGAAATTTTGCCTCGATTTGACGAATTTTACGATGATTTTTAAACTCAAAAGTAGGAAAAAATCAAAATGCTCCAGTGACAAAATAGTGTCGACTATTAGAATCCATACGTAATTACAAAAAAAATGTTTTGGAAAAATTATTGTAAAAACATCTATCGATATATCAGAGTATATCTATGCACATATTTTCACAATGTTTATTATGTTATCCTGCAAATTTATCAGTCCACAAGCAATCGTTACAATTTCATCCATGTAGCCTACATCCAAAATAGACACAATACATACAATACATTTCGCAATTTGGGTAGATTGGGCGTGTCAGTTTTTACAAAGTTTTTCAGCTGAGTTTCCACTGGTAAGATTTTTATTATAATTTTACCACCTCAAAAATTATTGCGGCAAATTAAGAAGGTAGGTTAGAACCGTCACAACTGGATTAAATGAATAAAATAGAAGAAATATTAACTATAACTTATTTGTTTACAAACAACCATAAAGCCATTATGACAGGTAATGACACTTGGCCGTTCTTTTTCTATAAGTAGATGGCAAAGGTTTTCCTTCTTAAACTTTCATGCCACTAATGACGTCATTCCGGTTGACCATATCCGCTCGACAAATATATTTATAAAAAAATAAATACGGGACCAAATGTTAAAATATTCAAATTAGTTTCTTAAATTGGCCTAATCTGTAGTAAAAAAATATAAAAAAAACCTTTTATTTTTTAACCAAAGCCAATTGCGTACGTTATTTTCGTAATAGGCCCCCTGTATATATCCATAAATCGAAAGACATGTGTGAACTTTTTAAAAGAAGGTTCTTTTACCATTTTGATACGTTTGATTTGAGATGAGTCCCTATCATGTCTTTTGTGTGGACAGACAGCCATTTGAGGGCCCATTTTGAACTAAGATTATACAAAGTAGAAAAGCGTTTTGCGATAAATCTTACTTCCACAATTTTTGTTTGGGATTAACTTACGAGTTAAAACTTTAACTGTAATGTTAATAGTTAATAGTTTGTTCGCAACAGCCGGGCCCTCAATCCTCCATGTGAAAACTGAGGGCCCGACTCTTCAACTAATTACTCGGTGAAGATGACTTTCACAAAATCGATTCGAAGTTGCACATTTCTTCAGTTCAGTTCACTAGATCATCAGTATACTTTTATTGACTTTAGAGGAAGTGGCCCTCAAACCACACGCACGCCACGCACATCCGCATCGATGTTTTTTGCGAGAAAGCATATCCATCATCAAAAATGTTCAAAACGTTGCGTGGCGTGGCCATAAAATGTGTACTATTAAGGCTGTGAGCTACATACATTACGCAATATTTCATTATACAAGTTCTATGTTCTGTGCCTATGGCTTCCGGTTGGATCAAGAGGATTTTGCTGGAATTTGGCCTATTAGGCCTTCATTACTGTTGTTCGGTAACTCTCACAAATTCCGACCGGGTTCAAAGCGAGATTTGTACCGCCTGGATTCCAAATTATTCCACAATAGGAATGTTTTATTGTTTTATTCTGCTTGGGAGACGCTATAAAGAATGAGCATTTCAAGAGAAAGTAACTAAGTTGATGACTTATATCAAGTTGTTGTTTGTTATCGTGCCTATCTGTATTTTTGATTCTTTAAGTATATTTATATTTGCTAGAACTTATCGTTAGTTATGTCAATATCATGATGTTGATATTGCTGACGTCGACTTTTGTGGGACAGACATCGCGAGATGAGTGTCGTCGACATTTGTCGGCGACGGCTATTTAGCCGTCTTGCACATACTGCCGTCAGATACATGACGCATTTATGTTAAAAAGTCGCTCAGCATTTTGAGCATCAATTATCTGAGCTTTTGTACATTACCTAGTGAATACAACGCAACGAATTCAGACCGCTACTTTATTTCTAAAAATGTCAGAAAACGAATTAAGTAATAAAAATTTATTTTTCGAACACGTCATCACAATTCCTCGTAATCACGCAATCGTTCATAACAAACATTAACACTGATTTTTAACAATGCTCATACCGACCGATTAGATAAGATCGTACCTTGATTTGTTGATAGCTGATATATTTATTTAGTATTGAACTAATTTTACGTTTGTTGACTTTCAAAGGATTATTTAAACGTGTTCATAAAAATGCATTACAAAACTCTTTTATTACTGTTTGGTTTTGTGGTTGGGAAAGCTGTTGGTAAGTTTTCCTTTTCTTTGAATAACACACATGTTTAAAAATGTGAATTATTTAGTATAATGTATATTAGTAGAAAATGAGTAGCCTCAGAAATCGCCACACATTATACAATAAAAAGAAGGTGTGTTGTGTATAAAAAATTTTCTTTATAAAAAAGTTGTGTCTAAACTCTAAGTAAATACAGATAGCTTATCAAATCTTCAAAATAAGTTTTAAGGTAGGTTTTTATTACTTAGGTACTTTTGAAAGTTATATTAGATAGGTATTTACCAAGTTTAACTAAAGCTAATTATTATTAAATAATTGAATATTAATTATAAGTGTACCTAACTTATATTTTCAAGGACTGTTGTTACAGTCCTTGAAAATTGTAAACATTTGTAATTAAATCATAAAAAATATAGTCTTTATTTAAGTACCAATACCCTTGGTGGGCGAGTCCGAATCGTATTTGTCCGGTTTTTTTTTTTACTTTCTGACGACTCTGTGAAATATACTGCAAAGAGAATGTAAAAATAACTAGCGTTATAATATACTGTGTGAAAAAACAACTCTCAACTCATTGCAGAGTAGCTTCTTTTATAATAACAACTGGCTGAAAAACATAATTTTAATTTGAATCAGTTCATAGTTGTTTGAAACTTTAAAACTCAATATAATTTATTGATGACTCCTGTTGTAGGTTTGAGATGCTATGCCTGTTCGTTCTCGGCGGCAGACGCGGACCAGTCCTGCCTCATTATTACTGATACGACACGCACCGTTGATTGTCCCTTCACATACTGTACGGTCTTGCGGCAGGAGTTCAAGGTATGGATGTAGGATTTATTTACTAGCTTCCACCTGCGACTTCGACCATGTGGAGATTCGAAAAATCCCCAAGGAATTCCCCCGTGGTTGAGGGTCGTGCGTGACTCCTTGCAAGGACGTCTAGCACAAAGTGAAAGGAATCTTTACGGCCTGGCCACAGCCAGCCGCGGCGGCCGGCGTGGCAAGCGACACCGAGCTGAGAATCCGCCATCGAGATAGAGCGCAGTGATGATTGAATTAGCTTGCCGTTCCGACTTCCGCCCACCGCGGCTGGCTGTGGCCGGGCGGTTAAGCAGAATTAAAAATATCTTGGTTTTTAATCCAGATCCGACTTATTTTACGCAAATCCGTTTAGCCGTTTTTTAAATGCTTGAGGAGCAAACATCTAAACATACAAACTTTCACATTTATAATTTAAGTAGCATTAGTTAGACTAAACAACAAAGAGCAGCATGCAACACCACAGCTGATGCCTAAGTAATTGTTGAGTCCAACCTCACGATGCGGTTTCCAACCATTGCATCAATAACTATAAGCGCTAACATACGCAGTGATTTTTTTTTCCATTTTTAGAATTAACAAAGCGGTAAACTGCGATAAGGATAGCTTTCTCAAGCGAATTCCTGCGAAGTTTTAATGTTCTGTGATGTTATGATTAAATCAGGCCTTATACAGACAAATCCCGATTCGGAATTCCGAAACAAAATATCGATAATGTACAGGGGCCCTATTTTGGAATCGCTCGACTCCAGTCGCGCGTTTCGAATGATTTTCATATTGATTTTCGAATAATTTCATAGATATTTGACTTAAATGTATGAGATGTCGAACGAAAATCAGTAGAAACGAGCGCTCGGACTGGAGTCGACCGATTCAAAAATAGGGCCCCAGCTCGCGCAATATAACTTGAACCAAACCATAGACAATATGGCTTGCGCACTAAACATTTTTGTACCTAAAATTGCTACTGCACAAGTCACGTAGTATAAGTACCTACTAAAATTTAGGTCAAGTTCTATTACGCGAGCTGTGAGTATGAAAATTCTGTACAGAAAAGTCCCGTATGTGTGTGGTAGGTTCATATAATTATTAGCTGTGTTCGGAATAATTCCGAATGATTGCGTTTCTGTATGTAGCCACTCTTTGTCGCTATTCCCACCTGTACTTTATCATGACTACTTTTTTAAGGTTCCGTACCCAAAGGGTAAAAACGGGACCCTTTTACTAAGACTCCGCTGTCTGTCTGTCTTTCTGTCTGTCTTTCACCAGGCTGTATCTCACAAACCGTGATAGCCAGACAGTTGAAATTTTCACAGATGATGTATTTCTATTGCCGCTATAACAACAAATACTAAAAATAGAATAAAATAAATATTTAAAGGGGGCTCCCATACAGTAAACGTGATTTTTTGCCGTTTTTTTGGTACGGAATAGAGATGTTACGAATATTCGTACTCGCATTTGCATATGCGAATGGTTCGCATCGTTTTAAACATTCGCATTGACATTCGCATTCGCATCAATCAATGCGAATGCGAATGTGTGCATAACTTCATTAACTCGACCAATAGTTTGTGAATTGGGATCTTTGTTGCTTGGTTTGTTGATTGTTTTGTTTTAGTTGCCAGTTTGCTGTAATTTTTTCCTCTTTTTGTAAACAAATAATTCATTGTGTTTTAAAGTATTTTGTGATAAGACAGTTTTTCCTTATGGCACCGGGAAAGAAAAGTGATAAGTATATGGCGATTTTTTATTTTACTTTATTGAACTTCGACTGTTACAATAATATTAAAGTGCACATGTCCATTAAAGAAGCATGCAATTTTTTTACAAATTTAATTCACTAATGGATGTCTAGTCTAAATTATACCTATGAATATTATTGTTTTGTATATTTTTTCCCGTTTTAGTAATAAAAATGATTGATTACATATGGTTTTTGTAATACTTGATGTCCTAACATTCGCATTCGCACATTCGCAACCAAAATATTCGCATTCGCGTTCGCATTTGCGAATGTGTAAAATTTGACATTCGTAACATCTCTAGTACGGAACCCTTCGTGCGCGAGTCCGACTCGCAATTGGCCGGTTTTATTTTAGTATACTAGTAGTTTTCTTGACATTGCATTCCTACAAACACTTTTTTAAAATGAAATGCTTAAATCGTTTAAGTATGTTCTAAGGATCCTGCCGGTGAAATCGCAAGTTTCCTCAGAGGGTGCGAAGAAGAACCTGACCACTTAAATTATGAAGTGACCGACCCCTGGTTTCGGACGTTCTACCGCGCCTGCACCAGCGATCTCTGTAATATTGGTAAGAAACTTCGAATTAAATATTCTTACCGTACGGTACGAGGCAAACATCTTGAAATCGGGTGGGGATTGCGCAGGACGCGTATTTTGGTTATACGTAGCGGTAGTCGCTCACAAGGGCACATGCGCGAATTTGTCCCCACTCCGTCGAAAAAGTATCAAGGTGTTTGCCTCGGACAGTATCAAGATGAGTCAGACGACAATCATATGGGGAATTGTCTGAAAAAAACCGCCTACAAAAACCTAAAAATAGAAACAAAAACAGATTCAAAATTAAAAAGCACTAAAAAGCAATAAATAATATTCAAATCACCAATACGCATATCAATTTTAGTAAAAACCGTCTTTTGAACTCGGGTGGGGCTGGAGGACAACTTTTTTTAATTCTTAAAGCCCCACCCGACGAAGTATAGTCCAGAACGTAGCATACAGACCATACATAGCTCGGTTTGTTTTGGATTTTCATAAGCCTACCAATATCTCAATCACAATTACATATCCTATTTGAGTTTGAGGAGTTCCTTTGGATATCTTCGAGGTCCAAGGTTTAATGTCAATGAAATTAAAAGACCTACACTTAAGGTATCCCTTTTCCAACAAATAAAATCAGCTAATTCGGTTCATAATAAATAACAAAGTCGTCAAGGTAATTAATGCAAAATGATAGTATTTTCAAGATTACTTGAAAACTACTGAAGCGATCTGAAAAAAAATCAAATGGGACCATTTTGCAAGAAAATTTAATAAAACAAAGAAAGAATCATCAAAATCGGTCCATAAATAACGAAGATATGCGCGAACAACGATAAAAAAAGTCGTCAAGATAGTTCATGCAAAATCATAGTATTTTCAGGATTACTAGAAAACTACTGAACCGATCTCAAAAAATATTAAATAGGACCACCTCGCAACAAAACTCAATCAAACAAAAAAAAAATTTCAAAATCTATCCATAAATGACGAAGATATGCACGAACAACGATAAAAAAAACATACAATTGAATTGAGAACCTCCTCCTTTTTTTGAAGTCGGTTAAAAAATATAAAAAAAGTTTCCACACAAAATGTCAAAACTTTTATTTCTTGAAACTTTTCTGTCTTTGTCCTTCACCAAGGTCGAATTCTTAAAAAAAATCAATACCAATTATTGGTTAAGCGTTTAGGCTTGAAAACACAGGGAACAAGCAGATAAGATTTTAGTATGGATATTATTATTTTTTATAGGTAACTGGGCAGGCATTAATTGGACCACCATTTGCTTGTAAACAGAATGTGGCCTAAGGTGTAGCACGCTTGCCCAGGAAATGCCTATTCGCTCTTGCCTTGAAGAGACCAAGGTTGTAACTATATCGGGGATTTTCAGGTAACGGTATCCAGCCAGTAGTGGGGGGCAACCTGTCTCCTCGCCCAATCTACACAGGAGAGAACCTGCTTGTGCCTGGCACTGGAGGCCGTGCGCCAGGAATAAGGGCTTCCTTGATCACTGCTTTGGTATTAGCTGTGATGGCTGTTTTCATTGTTTAAATGGTACCCGTCTACTTTCAAGAAGAAACTTTGACTTTACAATAATTGCAGTAAGGTAATACAAAAGCTTGTATGAATAAATCACTTTCTCACGTGCATATTTTTTTTAAAGAAAAAACCCGATCCCCTTATTCTAAAACGTGGACTACACTTAACCCTTAGGCGGACATTGAAACTTTTTTGTATTAAGGAAGATAGAAAATCTCACTTTTGGAATAAGGGGGAAAAGTTTAGTTCGGCATATGTATATGATGTAGGTACAATTCACTTCAGTTATTTATTACTTATACTCCAAAGCATTTTAATTTAATGCTCACACAATCGATTATCTGTTCTGTTCATAAAACGTAAAAATGTTTTTTTATTTTTTTATAAAACCTTAATTTCCGCTATTCCATCAAACTTCCCAAGTAGGTCGGACGTCTCTATTTGCCCTTCTCAATCCCCTCTGTGGATCCTCGAAGCGGGCTATTAGCTAGCTGTGGCTAATGGAAGAGTAAACGAACTTAAAAATGGCGCCGCGAAGGAGACCGAAATATTCTCGATTTATCCTAAATAAAGAATCAATACGATATTTTGCTGCTGTAATTTCTAAGATCGAACGTAATTTGAAGTAAAATTAATGAAAATTGCTGTGAAATAGGCTAGTTGACAAAATTTGGAAAATAGTTTAAAAATAAAGTTTGGTATCTATCTATTTTACCCCAAAAATATATTATTTTAAGAAAAATAAGTCATTTTACCTATGAATTTTGCGTTTTAAGAAATGAATTCAAAGTGACATCGAAAAAGGCCAAAACTGTCATGGCGTCTTGAATGACGTCACGCCTCGCGAAACATTCGTGTTTGACACCTACACACATACACCTCTGCGTGTTTGTGTGTGTGTGAAAATGACAGCAACAACAAAGGTTTCGCGAGGCTTGACGTCATGCGTCTCTGATTGGTGTTCAATGTCACGTGATTAAATGGCCAATTTTGCCGATTTTATTTTCCGTAAATATTGGTAATCTTTATTTATTTTAATGAAAAAAGTGTTT
Organism: Agriphila geniculea; assembly: GCA_943789525.1. Lineage (NCBI taxonomy): Eukaryota > Metazoa > Arthropoda > Insecta > Lepidoptera > Crambidae > Agriphila > Agriphila geniculea. The sequence continues at coordinate 19,142,254 of OX038874.1, forward strand.
TTTTGGTTACTATTTAACATGATTAATCATTAGAAACCTTATGCTAGCCGATTTATTTTTAGCGGAAACAAGCCTATTACATAGCAATCACCCACTACAATATACTTAAGCCCACTGGTAACGATCAATTGCGATTGTCAATTTTTCCGCAATTGACGCCCATTGACGGAAAAATTGATCGTTTACGCGTGCAATTGAAGCGATTGTCAATTGCTCCAACAATGGCATTGACGGAAAAATTAACAATCGCAATTGATCGTTACCGGCGGGCTTTAGTCTGATTTTTATGTGGTTTTACGAGTATTATTTATCGACATAAGTACATACATATAGTTTATAGCCTGGCTTAAAACATAGATTACTTTTTATCCCGGTCAAAGATCCCTTAGGGATTTTCCGGATGTCCACGCGGACGAAGTCGCAAGCGAAAACTAGTAACTAATATTTCTAGTACTTAAGTAAATTTTTACTACACTAAGGTAGGAACCATAATGTTAGTTACGAATTTTATAAATGAATACCTACGTTATTATACCTATTTATTTTTTATTCTGTAGTATTCTGTAGCATTCTATGGACATTTTATATCTGACAAAATATCGTGATTGTTTACTACAAATTAGTCACATTACAAACCATAATTAAAATTGACGCTACCTACCTACATTTTATCAAAATTACCAACCTCTTTAGGTAGGTATTCTTTTCATCGTCTATGTACGTACGCATAAAAGTGCCAAGTATCATAAAAATTTCCGCAAAACTAGCTGCGAAATGGCCCAGAACGAGAACTTGCATCGCACAAGTGGTGTTGCATATTCAGTACCCTTAGCACGAACAGCTATCGAGAAAAATAACGCGCGTAAAATTACTCGAATCTCATAATTTTGTATGGAAATTGGTACAGCGCCACTACGTCCGTAAACGGAACTAAAATTTCGAAGCACGAAACATTTTGACATAAGCTATCGAGCAGCCTTCGAATCGAATTCGAATAGTAAAGTTACAACTTGTATGGAAATCCGTAGCACGAACCCACTTTTGACATACGGTATCGAGAAACTCGCAAGCTGGCTATCGACAACTTACTCACTGACATTTTTTCAGTGAGAGACTTTTCGAGCAAATTTGTATTATTTATTATTAAATTCTAAAAGCATGTATGTAGTAACAAAAATTAAATTTAAGAACTATGACATGTCCACTGAATTATCCACAGGCGATATTACTTAAATTGTTCTCATTAAACATAGAAATTTGTAAAATAAAAATCTCGTCACTTTACGCTATCCACGGTGTCCCCCACATCCACCATACCTATTTTTTAGCAATATTTTAGAACTTACCTACAAAACTCAAATAAAAATAGAGGATACGGGGTTATACTTATAATATTTGTTTTCAGTCACAAAATCACACAGTTTGCATACAGTTAATTAATTATATTTAATTTAGGTATTAAAACAATAAGACCTTAAAACTATGACGAAAACACTAATTAAATATAACAATGCAAACTTAATAAAGTTTATCGAATCTTCAAACACTATAGGCAGGCACTAATTCCGATGAAATTCACATATTTTTATAGCACGTCCAAAGATTTTATTGTTTATTTGTAAACAATTTCTTGTTATTTGACGATACTCCATTGTTATTCTTCAAGTTCATAAAAATCTTCAATTAAGTAGAACAATTTGATGAAATTATGACACATTGTAGTTAACTCTTAGGTCATAATATTATTTCCTCACGATTGTATTATTTGTTAGCCGACACAGATAAATCATTTTAGACAAAAACAAAATAAAGTAATGCCTTCACGGCTTTTTATTATTTTAGGTTATATTTTTTATTAAATCACAGGATGCGAAAGAAAGAGAGAAAGAATAGAGACACTCTTCTTTTTCAAACCAATCACGGGCAAGGTGCAATGACCGTTCAAAAGCATGGGCAAAATCATGCACATATTGAAAAATTATTTTAATATTTGCAAATTTATTTAAGTTATTAAATGAAATTAATATTGTTAACAATTTTATTAATAATAATAAGAATAATAAATGTAAAATTATGATGATAAACAACTCGATTGAATTTTAATTTACATATTTATGATTTACATAGATATGTAACATGGTTTTTGAACGCACCTTGCTTCATGCACGTTAGCTTTATTTATCGCTACTACTATCGAGCTAACGTTAGCCAGCTCTGTAAAGTTGGTGCTGCCGATTTTGCTAGCTTTCGAATCGAGTACGTTATCGAGTAGTATTTTTTGACGCGCGTAAGATTTCTCGATAGCTGTTCGTGCTAAGGGTACAGATCTTTAAACGGCGCTGTACAATAAAGTTGCTCGAATATCCGACATTTTTCATTGCACAGCACAATGCGGTGTTTCATAGGCGTTTATTTATGTAGCCACGGCAAGACATAGACAATGCGTGGAATTCACTGACGTCAATTATACAAGTACGCTGGACAAGCGAACGTCATCAGTCGTTTGTTCCGATTTGAAAATCGCCATATTGGCGCTAATAGCAGTAGATTCTACTATGGCAGTAGTGAGTGTACTTGGAACTAATTAGTATAAAGTATAGTAGGTATATGTATAGAATCTACTGCTCTCAGCGCCAATATTAATTGCGAATTTCAAATCGGCACAAAAAATTGCTGTCATTTCATGACATTAGCCTGTCCAGCGTACTTTGTATAATGGACGTCAGTGGTGGAATTAAAAAAAAGATAAGCTGGATTACCTATCTCTCAGATTTTAGAAAAAAATTGACACTTCGCGGTCGGGTGAATCTACGTTGTTTCTTACTTCCTACGTCATTGTCGTGACCCGAAGAATTTAAAAAAATCCAATGCACCGCAACAAATAAATTAAAAATATGCAAATTAATACAATTTAATTTAATTTAAAAATATTGATCAAACATTTATCATCGTATATGATTGTTATATTTGATAGCATAGTAACTAAATGAATTGGTAACCTTACGGGTTGGATTTCTACTGGGTCCAAATGTTCGCACACAGTCCGAAGATTAATCGATTTAATCGAGTGAATAATTCGAATTCACAGTCCGAATCAACGCAATAATGCCGTGAGCTGTGGTCACAGTTGCATGCCGGAACTGTGTCTGCTCTGCAGTCTTATGGTAAACTTTGTCCCCTTCAGTCTAGAAGCAGCAATTAAACTATCTCCCTCTTTTTATTCATGAAATAAAAAGTTTTAAACCGTTTTTAGTCCATTAAGGGCTGATTTTTCAATCCTCAGTTAACAGATATCAGTCAGTTTAAATATTAACCAAATATAAAGCTTTATTTATGCATTGAAAAATCAGCCCTAAAACAAGAAAACGTTACTAAACGTATGACAGTGTATCAATCTTTCAATTTCATTTCATCAACTTTCATCAACCAAAGTTAACATTCTGTCAATATGGAGAAGGTTAAGTTAAGGTTAAGTTAACACTTAAGTTTATGAATTTTTTAACCACTAGATATCCGAATATCAACAGTACTTTCGCGTATTATCTTCACTGAGACTTCAGAAGTATAGTACCTAAGTGAAACAAGCGCTTGGTATTAACTTTTTAATAAAACCAACTACCTTAGAGCATTCAACCTAAGCCAACTAAAAAGACAACTCAGAATCTCTCCCTTTTGTCCTGCTATCAAGTGATAATTCTCATTCGTATCCATCCTACTACACTTTGGTTGACTGTGACAGACAATGCGACACCCCGCTCACTCACCGGCTGCGTCCGGTGTTTGAACATGTCCGAGAATTAATCGACTCAATCGTCCGAATGATTCAGACACATCGCCTGCGGACAAGGTACCTACAGCTTACACCCTTTCAAAATTAAAGACCAAGTCTTTCAAAGTTAACTTTCTATATGATGGTAGCAAAATGAAGACGATTCGGAAGCGCTTAATTTTTAAGTTGTTACATGTTAATAGGGAACATGCATAAGTCACCGATTTTGATAAATTTGAGCTTGATCGCTGCGGACACGTATAAAACATGATGGAACAGAAAAATAAAAAATAAAATGTATTACTTTAGTTTTATCACACAAGGGAAAATAACGATATTTTTTTTTCGTTTTCGGATATAATGCACTTAACAGTCGGATATAATTGCGACGTTACACGGTCAATCCAGCGAGATCTGAATCGCAGTAGATCTTGGTAGATTGACAATCTACCACGATCCACGGTGGTCTTTGGCAGGGTTGCCCACTTTTTGCATTAATTTTCGCGTGATATCGATCGATGACCCGAGTGGTGCAGTATTCAACATGCCAGTCTACCACGCAAGAGATCCCGGGTTCGGTGACCGGACGAAATTGAAATGAAATATTTTAATTTCTGTGACGGGTCTGCGTATAATAAGTACCTATCTATTGCGAAAAGTAAGTACCTACCTAGTAAAATCAGTTGTCTAGGGTTAGATGGCGCTGTGTGTTGAAAATCAAATATCGATATTTATAATACTATATTACTAAGCTATGAACTATCTGAGTGCTAAATTTCATCCAAATCAGTTCAGGAGGAGAAAAGCAGGAGGTTGTTTTTCTGTTCGTCTGTATGTTATTTTAGGGTATTTTTCAAATGTCTACCCGGATGTAGTCGCGAGCGGAAGCTAGTTAAAAATAAATATGGGCTATATTTTTTATAAATTTCTCAAAAGTACTTACTAAAGTATTTTACCCTAGGGTAACTTTGACCAGGATAAAAAGTATCTTATAATTTATAATTGTTTTTTTTTATGAGATTTTTCAAATGTCCACGCAGATGTAATCGCGGGCGGAAGCTAGGTAGTTAAAAATAAATGTGGACTTATATTTTTTTTATAAATTTCCTGAAAGTAAGTACTTACTACATATTAATTTCAATGTTTAAAAAAAACTAAAAATACCTAGGATATCTTTGACCGAGATAAAAAGTAGGTATCCTATGTTTTAATCTAGGCTAATAAACTGTGCCCTAAATTTCATCTTAATCAGTTCAGCCTTAAATAAACATGTATCGCGGATAGCAGTAGATTGCGATGAGCAGACTGCAAGCTCTCTATTCGTTTGTATGTTTGTTTTTTAATCATTTTTCGAATGTCCACCCACGCGGATGTAGTCGCGGGCGGAAGCTAGTTAAAAATAAATATGTACTACATTTTTATAAATATTCCAAAAGTAAGTACTATAATGTTTAAATGTTTTGAAAATAATACTATTACCTCGAAAAAAAGGTGCCAACCCTAAGCCAGACCAAGCCAGATTGACGTAGATTGACAATCCAGCACAATCTGATCACGCCAGACCGCGCCAGATTGAAACAGATCACGAACAACGTTACACAATCAATCTCTGTCAATCTGGCGCGGTCTGGCGCGATCTGGCGTGATCAGATTGTGTGTGTAATGGGTGCCTAACATCAAATAAGAAATAATATTTTGTATCACATATATGTAATTTAAACGCAATATTTAGGGAGATATTTGAAAATTCTTGGTTAACTCCATACTAATGCACTAAAACGTGACATGAGTGACGTCACAAATGTTGACCTTTTTGTATAGAGCGTTTTCGACGGGTGCTGCTACGTGCTAACTTCAAGTAACTATATCACGAGAAAAAAACATAAGAGAAAAGTTTTAATATTACAGTTGATTTTCTCACGCATTATACTTTTGATTTTGATACAAAAAAAAATTGATGCATGTTACAGGCTTGTAAAACCCGCAGAACAGTGAAATATTTCAATTTTAACATGACAGGACCCTTAAAAATACTTAAGCCACAAACAAAGCCACAGCCGAGAAGAAAGAAAAAAGTAAAACCTATAAAAGAAACCCTAAGGACTCCGTATTCATCTGAAGTTGTTAAAAAATCGCACCGAAGACTGTGCTTCGTCTTTAACCTTCCACTACACCCCAGCCCCTGGCTCTATGCACAAGGACCTTTCTCAATGGGTTAATTTTACTCTTTAACCGACGATGTGGAAAGCTCCTGAGGGCCAATTCAGTTGTTTAGTACCGTGAGATTGTAGAGCTTGTAGGTACTGTAAAAGAACGATAAAAAAATAAACGACAAGTATTATTTACTTGACTACTATACACATAATGCATTGTTACGAAGTTTCACCTACTATCGTGATAATAAATACAAGTACCTAAGTACCTATAATGGAAACGTATTTATTGAAATAGCGTTTTCGTACAACACACCAAATTAATTTCTAAAATAAAGTACCTACCTACCTAACAATTATCTTCACTAGAGGCTCTGTGAGCCCGCGGTCTAATAGTTCGTGATGTTAGACGATCGTTTGTGACATTTTTGAACGTTTTTCGAAATGGTTGAAATATGATTTTCCCCATATCTCTGCCATTTTGATAAACGCAAAACTGAATTGACAAAAAAAATCTACCTATGAGCTCAGACCAAATAAAAAAAGTAAGACGGTCCAGTTGAGATAGAGTTGTACGAAGTATTTACAATTTCCTTGAATAAAAGCTTCTAAAAACGAATTGTTCGTTGGGTTACTCAGGTGACAGCCCGTCACTTCCACAAATAATGTTGTACATAAAGGTATAAACTAAACAGCAATATATTGAACAACTATAATTATTATTATAACGTGTTGATGTCTTGTAAAAGAGAGCAAAACTTATTCACTTCAACAGTATACATTAATGGGCCTGATGGCAACTTTTAATTGAAAACCGTCGCCGAGTGCCTATTGGTGAACAAAACGTTAACATTGTTTGGAAACAATATTGGCACTGATTGGATTGTTGAATCCGGATTGTCATGGAACATGGATGGAAAACCTTTGACGAAGTATAATATACACATCAACTTTGTCTAGGGATACAGGTGTTATTTTCATACAAACGAGGTAACTTTGAAGCCTTGGTTTTCTGCCAGGGATGTACCGTGCTGTGATCTGATGATGGCCATCCAGGGACTGAATGGAGTAGATTCAGATCGCTATACACACCCAACTAATCTGATCAGCATTCTAAAAGATTAATGGGTCAGAGTTCTCAGTTTGAGGATTTCCATACATTTTCATGCTATTTTCGCGGTTTTTTTAAACATGACCATTACGTTTTTAGAATACTGGTCAGATCAGTTGGGTGTGTATAGCAATCTGAATCACCTCCATTCACTCCCTGGATAGCCGTCATTAGATCACAGCACAGTAAATCCCTGGCAGGAAACCAAGGCTTCAAAGTTACCTCGTTTGTATGAAAATAACACCTGTTATGGCTTGACAAAGTTGATGTGTGTATGCCTGAAACCACTTATAGCCTTGCTCTTACTAAATTCATTTCCTGCAGCAATAGTGAACAAAGTTTATGAAATGAACTTTGATTTAAATTGTAAAAGACATTTTACATGTGAATTTGTGAATCATTTGATTCTAATTCGTATTCATAATAATACGCTTTTGTACAATAGTGAAATCTAGGTAGTATTGCGATGTTAGTAGAAACTGCTCCTTGCAATGCAACCAAGAAAAAAATATTTTTATTTTAGTAACATTTCCCTATTATCACCACTCTACTAATATTTTGTACTACGGGTGTAAGTAGTAAACGCTTATTGTCATATTATTTATTATATCAGTTTTGTTGTGATGGTAAATCAATATTCTTTATTAAATAATAACTTATAATTTTACATTATTTCATGTAGCCAGACAATGGGTAGGTAATAAACAACTTACAATATAAACTCGTATCCCAAGCTTTCAACCTAAATTAATTAATAGTGAAAGGAAAAAAAGTTAAAAAAAAACATCCAGCTAGTGCAATTTATTTTCGAGTTTATTGAGCAAGGGTTCCTTCGCACCGTGCACTATCTACATCGAGCCCCTTGTTGAACCCTTGTCGCTGCACGGTGCTAATGAGTATCTAAACACTCCGAATAATGCTTTTATTTTCCAAGAGGATGTCCTTTTGTAAACCTCTCTTACTTTGTTATCGGGAGAAAAATCTGAAATAATGTTATAGGTAGGTATCTATTTTAGATACAAAGGACAATAGGATAAGAAATGAGCATATACGTTTTGCTCCCAGTGTAAAATGCTTTTATGAATTCCTATGTTATTTTCGTACCAAATTTTTAGAACAGCAATATTTTTTCGCACGCATGCAGTTTCATTTCAATTCTCAGATTTACTGAAAAAAGAACAAAGACTTATCCCAAAATTAATCACGAAAAAAATTATAATTCCAAAGGACAAACACCGCAGACTTATGGTTTCAATTAATTAAAATCGGAGTTCTTCAGCTTCTGTAATTAAATTAAAATATTTCATTCGTACACTTACCGTTCTACAAAGTCAACTTTTACATTACATATAAATATTTCTCTTTCATTGAAAGTTTAGCCACTCTGCCATGAGTTAAGAGTACCTAGTGCTTCACATCTCGTCAGGATTCTTTCACGTTTCGTAACTAATGCACATAAATTACTATGTGAGAGCACTTAACCGCGAAAATGTGCAAAATTACGTGTAACGTGCACCGCGGCCGCATGTGTGCTGGTTGTTAAGAGAAGTGGAAATTGTAATAAGGGCACTTTTAGGAACTCTCAGGGTGTATCCCCTTTGAAATTTTCCTGGATTCCTGTATATAAAATCCGCAGGAGAACTAAAGTAACCGACATCGCTCGAAGGATTGCTTAGCTGAAGTGGCAGTGGGCTGGGCACATAGTAGGGGAACCGATGGTCGTTGGGCGGGGCGGTTCTGGAATGGCGACAGCGCACCGGACGACGTTCCGTGGGTAGGCCCCCGACAAGGTGGACAGACGTGAGGGTGAAGGTCGCGGGAAGCTGCTGGATGCGAGCCAAGCAGGACCGATCGTCGTGGAGATCCTTGGGGGAGGCTTATTCCCAGCAGTGGCTGTCGTGCAGCTGATACCTATGATGATGATGAATTTTTTGACATAATTAGAATAATAGGTACTTACTTATGAATCTGAGTAGCACTTAATATGAGCGGAAGGAGGACTAAATATACATACATAATAAAAAACCTTTTGAAACAAAATGTAGCAGTTATGCTTGTAACTAAGTGTAACTTGGGTGCAAGTACAACAGCTACAAAAGATCATAATATTATCTCCTAGTATAACAATAAGTATGAGAATAAAATTATCTCTACTTTCCCGTTTGTCCTTCATAAGTCCATTATGATGGTCACCCTGGCACGCACGTAGAGTTGCTAACATCGCACTTTCGTTATGAACTTTGCTTCTTAATATTCATAAAAGTTATGAGTTTATGTGGTATAAAGATGATGACACAACACTGAATAAAGTATTCAAAGTTAATCATTTTTGTATCTCAGTTCACAAGTGTTCTGTTTTATTTCTTATACATAGATGCAGCTGCCTAGGCTTATTTCTAAAGGATACTTAAAGTCGGTAATTTAAAACCTGGACACATGGGGATTAATTTATCACCTTTGATATAAACTTATTCTTAGTTTACTTAATAAATTAGGGATGGCGAACTAAATGTATAACTAATATGTATCAACGTGGCATATTTTTAAAGAAATTTTTAGTGAGGTCATAGACGTGCCATCAAAAGTAATTTTGAACGTTGTGACTATTGGGAAAATAACAATAATAAATACTATCAATTCAAAACTCATTATTTAATTTTAAAAAATAGGTTAATTTTTCAATTATATGCGTAATTTAAATTAATAAATTCGTAATTTTTTCGTAGTGCATAATTTGTGATCGGTGACATGCCCAAAATATTGGTTGGTTCGCCATCCCCTAGGTACATAAATTATTACCTACTGTAAGGATGTTTTTTTTTTCTAGGCTGTAAGCGGCCATTAGTAAATGTTTACTCTGTATATAAGGTCCTTCTTAAATAGTGCACAAAATTTTAGGGGTCAATGTACTCATCCATATGTTACGGCTAAAACTAGGTGAACCGATCTGCTTTACTCCTGTAGGTCCCGCATATAGGTTAGAAATTTAAATAAAATTTCGAGGTTATGTTTTTTTAGCAGACAACAGAAATAATTTTCTTACAACCCCATGCTACACCTAGTTTTAGCCGGCTACACCTAGTACTAGCCGCGAGCAAATCGGCTACACCTAGTTTTAGCCAACAGCTATAGGCTACACCTAGTTTTAGCCGGCTAAAACTAGGTTTAGCCGCACTTCGGGTATTAGCCGTAACACATACAAATAACTTTTACTATGGTACCAACATTGAAATAGCGAAAAAAAAATTAGCTGTTCCATAGAAAATTTAAAATCGAATAGATCAAAATGTATGGAATAGCTGATTTTTTTTTCGCGATTTCAATGTTGGTCCCATAGTAAAAGTTGTGTGTATGAATGAATACATTGACCCCTTAAAATTTTGTGCACTAGTGGATTTTTAAAACGGTACATTAAGGGCGGGTACCTCAACCGTTATAGTTACAGGAAAACGTTCCTAGGAGACCATCCATAACTTTTTAAGAATCCATAACTTTTTAAGATATTCTGAACTGCATTCACAGATTTTGGAAAAAAAATACCGTTAGCAAAAAAAAATGCTAAAATAACAAAAAACATTTTTTTCTGCCAATCGATCCTATTTCGTGTGGGGATCAAAAGACTCTATGGGATCATCTAAGGTATGAGTACTAGAAACGACAGAAATCGCCAAAAACTTTTTTCATACATTTTGTACTGAAAAACGATAAATCAACTCGAAATATTTTTTATTGCCTAACGATCCTATTTCATACTAGTAGTAGTTGCATTTACTTTATGTTTTTTCTGTTTATTTTGGATTTTTTTGGTATGTTGTTTTCTCATCTTAAGTGTTGTAATAAATCGATATTCTTATGTCTATTAAGTCTTTTTTACATTCTAAAAAGTATATTTGGAAATAATATAAACACCAAAATAAAAATTAAATATTACTAAAATTTGTTTGTCCTTCTTTTTTATAATATTTGAAGACTTTCCTTGATTTCTCCAGGATTCCATCATCAGATCTTGACCTCATGACAATGGGACCAATTTGGAAGTATATACTTTAAACAAAAAAAAATTTAAATTGGTCCAGCCAACTTCGAGTAATCGAGTAACATACATAAAAAAACTACCCTTTTTTGAAGTCATTTAAAAATATTTTCCAAATAATATTCGTGTCTAAATTGTGTAGTGTCGATTTAACAAAGTGTCGATACAATATATGGGTCGGAGTAGAATATTGCCGAACACTCGTCGTTTCCTAGTTAAGTCATGTCAAAGAAATATTTTGTCGGAGTAACGTAGTATCGAAATTAAGTCATATCGTTATAGTGTATTGTCGGAGTTGAGTAACATCGAAGTTCCAAATCGTCTGAGTTTAATCTTGTCGCATAAAAGTTCGTCGGAATTCACTTTTTGAGTCGTTACTCAACTCCGACAATACACTATACCTTGTTTAATCTTGTCGCATAAAAGTTCGTCGGAACCGGTCCTATATAGTCAGCAACAAACTTTAAGTCGTTCTAATTTATTCACCGTTACTGTTTTCATGGACCAAAACCGTGACCAAAGCAAAGAATTAAGAGTCTTATTAGTCGATCTTTGGCTAAAATAATTATTTTTTTTTTTTACATAATAGCATTGGCGCCTTTTTCTGGTACAATATTTTCGTCCAAGTTATCACTTTGATTTAGCGAACCTAAAAAAACGATAAACGAAAACTGTTTAGTCTAAGTATTTGCAAAAAATATTTTACACGGCATAATAACAAGAAGCAATAATTATTTATTTATCAAAAGAAAATTTTGTTTGTGCCTACAATGTGTTATCGTAACCCGTATGGGGGTTTTAGCATATATCCATCTTAGGGAATGCAATCTCGTACGAGATTTCCGCCTATCGAGATCTCGCGAGACTCAAAACCCAGTCTCGCGAGATCTCGCAAATTACGGGATCTCGCGAGATCGGGAGAATCGCAATTAAAAAATATGCAAATGCTTGTTTTAAGAACTAGTAATTGACATGATATGTAATTAAATAGAAACTGCGTTGCTTAGTTATAAAAATAATGTAAGTTTTATTTTAAAAATCAACAGAGTACTTATTATTTTTTCTCTAACTCTAATAACATTTGTTTATGTCTATAATTATTATACCTACTGTATGTAGCTAATCAGTTCAAATTCTTACAATATTGGTAACAAAACAATAATTATCTATATTTAGTCTTTTGTAAATTATTACTTTAGTTTTAATAATTCAGAGTAATAGGAACATTACTTATGGTAAATAAAAACAACAAAACAAAAACTTAACTTCACAAGTTCTTAAATAAATGTTGTGAGATCATATTAATCAAATAAAAGAAGTTTAAAGTAGAAGTCAGATGAAGTTATCAAGGTACGGAAAGGCAAGTTAGTTGTCTGAAAATGGCTTCTCAAAAAACACATTATGTCGAGAGTATCATCTGACAGACGACTTCTGATTTTGCATGCCAAATACCCTGCTGCTGAAAAAGCTCGTTCTGCCTCAACACTTGTGGGAACCACAGTTAAGAGGCAGTTATGTACGAAGTTTAAAAGTTCCCCTCTTACTCCACCAGCTTCGTACAAATTCATTACTTTTTTTATTAAAATGTCTTAAGTTTTTGTTCAGTTCGCGCGCAGCCGCGCTATGAAATACACGTCGTCACGCTGCATTTGTCGATCTCGTTATCTCGCGAGATCTCGTACGAAATTTGACGAGATACAATCTCGTAAAATATGGCCGGGATCTCGCGAGATCGGGATCTCGGCGAGACGATATTGCATTCCCTAATCCATCTGGTAGCCCTAGGCAAAGCAGGCAGGGCTAATGACATACTATGCTAATGACCATGGATCCCCCAATCCCAACTCCAATAGTCTATAAAAAACCGGCCAAGTGCGTGTCGGGCCACGCGCAGTAGGGTTCCTTAGGTACATTATACCATACCATACTTTAATACCGCTATCATTTTTAGTCTGAAAAAATTACTTTGTTTTTCACAGTGTTTGTATGAATGACAAAGTTATATTTGCGGTTTTGGAAAATGTACTATATCTTGAAAACGAATTACTATATCTCGTTCAAACTAATTTTCGTTGAAAGTGTTTATAAGATTTATAGCTTATATTTTTTTTAGATTTTTCACCCTCTTACTTTAAAAGTTAAAGGGGGGGGGACACACATTTTACCACTTTGGCGGCATATATTTTTCAAACGGTTGACTTTGAAAAAAAAATAGTCTTAAAAACCTCAATGTCATTTTTAAAGACCTATCTATAGACACCCCACAAGTATTGGTTTGATGAAAAAAAAATATTTTCAGTTTCAGTTCCATGTATGGGGAGCCCCCCCTTAATCTTTTATTTTTTTTATTTTTGTGTTAAAATCGTAAAGCGGTTCACAGAATACACCTACCTACCAAGTTTCAACTATGTAGTCCTAATACTTTTGGAATAAAGTGGCTGTGACATACGGACGGACAGACAGACAGACATGACGAATCTATAAGGGTTCCGTTTTTTGCCATTTTGGCTACGGAACCCTAAAAAAAAGTGGTCATTAGCATAGTATGTCATGACCGATTCCCCGAATTTATGACACATTTGGAACCTGACTTTTTTAAGTGTTATTCGTTATACGTAGTAGGTTGCTACATTGACTCAGTGGGGCGTATTGTGACGTGTAGAGGCGTGGAGTGTCCTCGAGCGGTGACACCACGAGTGTGTACTTCAGTGGGACTAATGGCCACTTCTAACCCGATCGATGGGACCGTTCTCGATTTGTTACACATTTGGAAAGTGTTATATTAAATCATTGTACTGGTGTTACCATAATGTTTCACATATTGTTCTTGTTAACTTCTTTTCAACAAAGCCATTCAAATCTTTAAACTTACCTCATCATATCAGCCGCACGACACCCACTGCTGGGGTATAAGCCTCCCCCAAGGATCTCCACGACAATAGGTCCTGCGCTGCCCGCATCCAGTGGCTTCCTGCGACCTTCACCAGATCGTCGGTCCACCTTAGGGTTGCCAACCCTACTATATTATATAGTATCCTATTAGAGATGCGCCGAATGTAGTTTTAACCGAATACGAATGTTCGGCCGAATATTCGGTAAAAAATGTACCGAACCGAATATTCGGCCGAATCATTCGGCGCATCTCTATATCCAATTATATTGCGGGCTCGTCCACTATATTTTTCGAAAAAAATATAGTAGGTAGGCAAAACTACTATATTTTTCCAAGTGAAAAAATTAAACAAAAGCAGCTAAAAATTATTACTTATATGCACATAAGTAATTTCATAATAAGTATTTTTTGTGTTTAAACTCATGTGTTTATGGTTGTTGAATAAATTATGAAAATGTTAGTAAGTATAAAAAATACAACACCTTTAAAATCCTCCATACAAAACGGCAACCTACTATATTTTTTTGGGCCTTTTTCGCCATCCTTACTAATATTATAAATGCGAAAGTCCGTTTGTTTGTTTATTTGTTTGTTACGCCTTCACGTCTTAACTATTGAACCGATCATCATGAAATTTTGCATACACGTTCTTAGGGGTACAGAGACGGACATAGGGTACTTTTCATCCCGAAAAAAAGCATTGTTCCCTAGGGATAGCAAAAAAACTTTCCACGCGGACGAAGTTGCGGGCGGCCGCTACTAAATACTATATTTGAAGCAAAAAAAGTTGACAACCCTAGTTCACCTTGTCGACCTAAACTTACCTAATGATATCTAATAGGTGTACCTAATAAATAATAAATAAATAAATAAACGCTTGGACAAATTCACGCAGCGCCATTTAGCCCCAAACTAAGCAAAGCTTGTAATATGGGTGCTAGACAACTGATATACTACTTAAGTATATGCTTTTTAAATATATACTATACATAATAACACCTAGACCCATCACAGAAATTAAAATTCATCATTTCAATTTCTGCCTAGCCGGGAATCGAACCCGGGACCTCTTGCGTGGTAGGCGGCATGTTGAGCACTGCACCACTCAGGTCGTCAATAGTAATATTAGATTAGACTGGAGATGCGGAGTCAGCCCGTGACTACGGCCGATGCAACTCTGGAAAAGGTAAGTGTTTTAGTTTAAACGCCTTTAATACACAGGTATTATCACTATACATAGTACCTATAAAACAAGTCGCTTTCTCTGTCCCTATATCCCTTTGTATGCTTAAATCTTTAAAACTACGCAACGGATTTTGATGCGGTTTTTTTTAATAGATAGAGTGGTTCAAGAGAAAGGTTTACATGTATAATACATGGTGTCAAATTCTATACTACACCGAAGCGAAGCGAGGATGGGTCGCTAGTAATCTAATAAAATGCAACGCGAAACTGTACCTAATAGTAATTGGTAATAAATAAGTTAACCAAAGTTATTTTCATTTTAATACATACCTACAAATTCAAAAAAATGTTTGAGTTTATAACATGAACACAAACACAAAACGCTGTCTCACTTATTCTCAACCGCCGACTGTTCATAGAACCGGGCGAAACAAATATCGAACAAATTCCTAGAGATAGAGTGTAACAAAGAATCTCCTCGAAATCATTTTCTCGTTTTAAAACCGACCGTTCAGTTCGCGCAATGTCTAGCTCAGCAAAAAACGAAATAAAAATTCGCGTCGATAGTTCCCACTTTACCGAGAACTCGACGACATCGAAGACTGAATATAGCATTGTGGCAAACGTGTGACTGGAAATACCATCAATACCATGTGAATAACTCCTGGCTGCATCGGAAATCATAGACTCAAAAAAAAGAGCAAGCTGCCTTGCCAACCATAGCTCGTTTTAATTAGAGCTTGATATAATTGCATTTGATACAGTTTGATGTCGTTTTATGTTCTGTTTACTACAGTTTGAATACTTCTAAAATTACGACAAATAAGTGTAGCTCCCAAGCTTGCCGCAGAAGATTTCGTAGTTCGTAGGCTAAAATTGTCATCTCATTACAGACGCTTTACACAATGGTTTGCACCCGTTTTATAAAAATCATGATCTCGACAGAGGGCGCAACACGAGTGCACAGTGCACGCTTACAAAAGACATTTACTCAGGCTCAGATTAAGGGCAAAATAAATAGGGATAAAATTCAACGTAGAGTCAGTCTTAAAAGTCTGTTTGCACGGGTAATTTCAAAGGTAATTTTATTACCCACCTAAATCCCCAACCACCCCACCAATACCCACCTAAATAAATAAATATGTTTACAATTAGAATTTTAACATTACGAACACAGTTACCCGTATAAGTTTTTGTAAATAATTTAATAATTTCTCATGTAAACAGTCTTTTTAGACAGACTTTACCTACCTGCACTGAGCAAAAGAAATAGTTTCAGAAACAACATTTTATCCGATTACATTGTTACAAAAAAAAACAAGTAAACCAACCTTGTAAGTTAGCAGTAGGTAAACAACACTAATAAAGGAAATTAGTAAATAAAGAAAAAATATAATCATAGCCTGTTCATAAACATTTCGTTATTTTATTCTGTATTTAGCTTTAAAACAATAATAATTTACGTTATACATTTCTGAAAACATTGTCACAAAAACCTTTATGTTTAGGTAATCGTACACTGTTTCTGCATACACATACTTCATCTTAATATTATCAGCAGATAACAAAGATCTTTCAAATAAAAGTAACTGCAAATGAAATATTATTCAGTATCGTGGGAGTACCCACCATATACACGCTGAAATTTTAATCATTTGGTTCCCGCCGTGGGGTGGTTCCACTCATAATTACAAGCAACTTTTACTATGGGGCCAACTCTCCTGCTCGCAAAAAGAATCTGCTGTTCCATACAAAAGTGCAGTACCTACTCCACCTTAATGTATGGAAGAGCTGATTTTTTTTTTTTGCGAGCAGGAGTTAGCCCCATAGTAAAAGTTGTAATCATGAGTGGAACCACCCCACGGTTAGAACCAAATGATTAAAATTTCAGCGTGTATAAAAGAATAAAATGTCAGAAAACTCGGATTTGAGTATGATACTGCCGGAAGCAGAAGCAGCGTGGGAGCTAGCGTAGGATCATGAGCGCCCCTGGCAAGATTTGAGTTTTGCACCCCAAGACTATACTATATTATTATTTTCTAGTTAAGGGTCAGCAAAGTGCGCCCCCTGAAGGTTGCGCCCGTGGCAGCCGCCCCCTTGCCAGCCCCTAGCTACGACACTGGCGGAAGGTACGCTTGCAATCAGCTAAAACGGGGGGCTATTATTTAAACAGGTCCTTATGCCACCTTTGTTCTCGTTCGAAAGAAGTGTTTTGTGCTGTTGACACCGCTGCGTAAGTAGACACCAATTATGGAACGAGGGAGGACGTGACATCGGATCTCATTGTTATTAGCGAGTCGAGTGATGCGGTTTGTGTTTCGTTGTGTTTACGTTAGCTATAGCAAAGCAAGGTGCCTTTTTAGGGTTCCGTACCCAAAGGGTAAAAACGGGACCCTATTACTAAGACTCCGCTGTCCGTCTGTCTGTCTGTCTGTCTGTCTGTCTGTCTGTCACCAGGCTGTATCTCATGAACCGTGATAGCTAAAAAGTTGAAATTTTCACACATGATGTATTTTTGTTGCCGCTATAAGAACAAATACTAAAAACAGAATAAAATTAATATTTAAGGGGGGCTCCCATACAACAAACGTAATTTTTTTGCCGTTTTTTCGTACGGAACCCTTCGTGCGCGAGTCCGACTCGCATTTGGCCGGTTTTGTATCATAACATTCATAACATACAACGTGTTACAAAATAACCCCTAATGCTGAATAGGTATAGTAGATAGGGACCATGAAACTGAACAACTTTTACTATGGAACCAACTCTGAAATTGCGAAAAAAAAATTTAAAAAACATTAAAATGTATGAAACAGCTGATTTGTTTCGCGATTTCAGAGTTGGTTCCATAGTAAAAGTTATTCAGTTTGATGGTCCCTATCTACCATATTCGGCATTAGGGATATTTTTGTAACACGTTGTATAAGGTGGTACCAAATTATGTGATAAAACTTAAACAGGTGATACTTATCTAGAGTTGCTTAAACTGAATAACTTTCTCCAAGGAACATAGGTCGAAAAACGAAAAAAAAATTCATACTTACTCCCATACAAAATTTAGGTATTGGTCAGGTGACCGACTAACATGAAAAAGGCGTAAAAAAATGTTTTTCGACCTATGTTCCTTGCAGACTATCACCTGTTTAAGTATCATCACATCACATCATTTGGTACCACCTTACATATACGGGTTTTGTAAATTATTATCGCGTTTTAAATTAAATTAGGTTTACCTACGGCAGATCTCATGAAAACTGGAACTAAACAAAATTCATTTGGTTTGCGCGGGCCATATTTTTATATAGAAAACGTAAAGTTGTAGCCACAGAAAAAAACATACGACAAGCTAAAGAGATTATCTAGTAGCTACAAGTATTAAATTGCGTATGAACCTCACAGATGATTGTCAAAAAAACAGAATATCATGAAAAGCGCTTGACGCGGGCCATATTTATGGCATAAATAATAGCGGAAACGTAGTGAATTCTACATCAAAATACACTTTAACGTACTGTGCAGTTGCTCCAATAACTTTTTTTCAAGAAAGATAATTGTGCTAAAGATAATGATGAAAAACAACGAAAATCATCGAAAAAGTGCAGAAGTGAGGTTAATTTCCATACTCTTTACACGTAAAGAAAAAGACAGAGACAAATGATTTGGCATAACAGAGCCTAAGTTCCAGTTCAATTGCGTCGCATCAGGCACCGGATTGGAACTTGGAACAACAACGCTTCGCTCGCTGCCCTCATCGACACTCAAATGTAATTTAACAGCCTAAGTATTTGGAAATCATAAATACTAGATCGATAACTCGTAAGTTGGGCATTTAGATTCCACCGATTTCCACTTTGAAATGGGGAATGTCTGAAAAATCAAATTGGATCAATATTTTTTATACCTAGTTTTAACTCCCATATTATTTCGATGACGAAGTTATTTTATTTTTTTGGATTTTTTCCCGCAACCAAAATTTCTGAATTTAAAAAAAAAAATTCGGATTGCACTCCGTGAGTGCCGGCAAAAGTGAAAACTTGAATATTAACGTTGTGCATTTTTGATATTTTGTAATAGTTAGGGAATAGTTTACCCACCAATCCGTATTGAGCCCGCGTGGTGGGTTTGGCCCGTCCTCCTTATCCACCCATAAGGAAGGTGCTGTGCCCCAGCAGTGGGGACATCAAAAATGGCTGATGGACAGGGAATAGTTTTGCACGAATTGCCGTCTTACGAATTTACTGTGCATTTGATTGAATTTACGAACTTTTAATACAAAACTATTGTACGAAGGTCTTATCCATAGCTTGACAGAAAATCTAGAGTTTTGACATTGAATTAAAAAATTTGCGCTTTGCTATGGTGACACAAGTGTTTACGTCTTGAAATGACGCGCCGCCATTTTCGCCGCGCCCCGTAGAAAGAGAAGGGGATACTTCCGCCGCCGGCTGACTACGCTACATCCGTCTTACAAATTTTTTGATCTGGGTCACGCGACCTTGACTGACGCGAGTTTAACATTTTTTACCCATTACAAAAAAGTGTACAAAGCCGCTAAAGAAGTTTTCACTTCAAAAAATTCGGACAATTTGATACTTTCAGATATTCTCCATTGTTGATTGAGTCTATCAGGCGCGGTCCGAAGGGGGGGGTCACGGGGGACATGACCCCCCCCAAAATCGTACACGTCAAATAGAAAAATCTTCTATATGCAAGCGGTGCGACTGCACTGGGCGCCCTCGTGTGTGGGGCGCCGAAAACGCCCGACTACCGGTCGACTATCAATCGTATTGTTTCCTGGTGATGAGCGACGAAGCGACGAATAAAACTGACTGAAAATCGCACTGCGCGGCCATTTTTTAATATAAACAAGCAGGATTAGTCGATGAAACTGACTAAAAATCGCATTGCACGGCTATTTTTTTTCTAAAAACAAGCGAGATTACAAGATTAGTAGATGAAACTGACTAAAAATCGTGCTGCGCGGTAGTTTTTTTTCTGTAATAAGCAAAATTAGAAGATTAGCAGATGAAACTGAGTAAAAACTGCGCCGCGCGGCCATTTCTTACTATAAACAAGCAAGGATACAAGATTAATAGTTGAAACTGACTAAAAACCGCGCTGCGCGGCCGTTTTTCTTTACTATGAACAAGCAAGATTACAAGATTAGTAGATGAAACTGACTAAAAATCGCGCTGCGCGGCGGTTTTTTTTACTGTAATAAGCAAAATTAGAAGATTAGCAGATAAAACTGACTAAAAACTGCGCTGCGCGGCATTTTTTATTGCTCTAAACAAGCAAGGTTATAAGATTAGTGGTAGAAACTGATTAAAAATCGCGCTGCGCGGCCATTTTTTTACCATAAACAAGCAAGATTAGTAGGTGAAACTGACTAAAAAATCGCGCTGCGCGGCCGTTTTTTGACTAACAGGCAAAATTGAAAATCTTGGAATCGCAAAGTAGGGGGCGCCCCGTAGAAATATCGCCCAGGGCGCTGGTAGTGCTTAAACCGGCACTGCTTCTATAAATTTACAAAATAAAAAAAGCAATTGTATTATTGTGTGAATAGTGACCCCCTCCAAAACTTCAGGCTGCGACCGCGCCTGGAGTCTATTGCGAGTTTTGTTTGAGAAAAACTATTTATTTAATTTATCTTTTCTTTAGATACTTGCGAATTTCCAGTAGGTACTTCTATGAAGATTATGCATTAGTTTTATTCTGTGATTATGCCAGAAATAATTATATTTCTTAATCTTATTTATTCTTTAGTTTAAATACAATTAAATCTTTATCATTTATGATAAGCCATACTGTCCCGTAAACTCTTCATTGAATTGACAAAATCATTGATTTATCACGCCATTTCATACAAACTCTAAGTAATTATTTTCGAAATGTATAGACCGATTTTAATGAATATTCATACATGTAAGCAGAATAAGTTGGTCTAAAAAGTTAATTGAAAACATTTTCGATAAATAGTGTTACATATGAATTAGACCGATTTAAAAATTTCAATAGTAACAGATTTCCAATTATCTTTTTTTATATTTTCAAAAATATTCTTAACTAACTTTTTAGACTTATGTATGTTATGCGTATGAAGTTTCATTAAAATTGGTTCATTCATTTCGAAAAATAAGGACTTGAAAGTATGAAATACTGTGACGATTCAACGCTCTTAACAACTCAATTCGCATATCAAAAAGTAACATAAAAGTGGCGCTTGGCCGTGCAACGCTGCAATAATTTAGTGCGACCCCAAATTTATAGCACAGTGTGAAAATGACATTCGGAACACCGGAACCGGAACGTGCGCGAGTACCGCGCGCCGCTGTTATTCATACGACCACATCCGCTTACACGATTTCTATCGTTAGGGTGTAATATAATCAACATTAATTATTTATAACATTTTATTCCTTGTATTCCGGCAGTGATATTCTCAGTGGTTGACGATTCCGGGTGCAGTCAGCTTCCCCTTACTAAACTTCTGATGAGATGAAAGCCAAGCATCTGGCTAGATAAAGAAAAATATAGAACTGCGTCTAGGCTGGGTTGTTCTGAAACGTACCGATATTGATTTCTTTTTTTCAAAATAGGTAGGTACTCGTAGCTTTAGCTTATAAAATAAAATACCTATTCTGTTCAAAATAGTGAATTGATTGCATTGAATTAAAGCACACTGCACAATCGGAACCGGGGGAAGACCGCTCTGTTCCGGTCCGTTATTCATGCAACCACTTCCGAGCGCCTTCCATTCCTATATTCACGTGAATTAATGTTTTATACCTTATTAAATTATAAATACAGGCTGAAAATTTGATTAACCAACCAAAGTGTGACTAAAAACTAGGTATTTATATTATATTGCTTGAAGAAGAGGGATTACAGCTGCCATTTGTAAGATTCATTGTTAGAATTTCTCAGAAAAAAAATTGCAGCCCTTTATCAGACTGGTGTCAGTCTGAATGATCGTGTAATCCAATCCCTCTCTCATATACCATATCGTATGGTCCATTACTCACTTTCTCTTATATTTTCTAAAGACTGACAAAAACAACTCTTTCACCTCACGGACATTCTATGGGATGGGAGACTTCCTGAATAAATAAATTCGGGACAACTAACAACAATTATTTAGTCCCAAACTAAGTCAGAGCTTGTACTAAATAACGTGTAGAATACGTAGTTAAACAAATAAGTATTTAAACGACCATGACTCGGGAAGAAATTAATGCTTGTGCTTATTACACTAACATCTGCCCCAACCAGAATTCGAACCCGGGACCTTTAGCGCAGAAAGTAAGATCGCTACCGTTGCACCAAGTGACCTTCAAAAATGTCAGAGATATTCGAAATCCGAATATCAGACTATCAGCAACGCACAGCGGAAATTATTGAGACGAGGCTCTCACAAGTACCTATTCCTTTTGTAACGTGGGCGAGCACTAACAAAAGATTTTTGAAAATTCACACGGGTAGCGAAATGGCCAAGTTGCGGGTGGCCGCTTGTCATCTCATAAGAGCAGGGGCGGATCTACTTAAAGGCTTTTTGGGCTGCAGCCCAGGGCCCCGCGAATACAGAGGGCCCCCAACCGAACTGAACCAATAGACGATATTGTCAATAATAAAAATTATCTAGAATTAAAAAAATCCGATCATAAGGTTGGCAACACTGCTTGTTTTCGGTCGGTGTATTCTGTGTATTGTCTATTACTGGGGACTTCCCTCCGCTTATCGCCCGACGCAATTTTGTTATTTTTCCGCACTTCCGAATTCTGCTATCGTCGACTATATTAACGAATTGACTTTGTTATTGTTAGAAATGTGTTTAGTGCATGTGTTTAGTTTACTAAATGATAGATAACGGACCTTTCTTTTAATTTACTAAAATTGAAAGTATTCAGCATAACTAGACTTCCTGCTTTTAATAGGCAGTAGGTAACTAAAAAGAATTATAAAACATGACTTTTTTATTTTTATTTCAGTTTTCAAAACTAAATGAATTGAACTCGTTCGATATTTAATGATAATTTGTGAATTGCTACACTCATTACAAAGTAGGTATTAAAATTAAAAGTTCTATCCAGTTCTTTGTTTATTTTCAGAAAAATATCTTATTTTACAATATGTCTGCTAGAAAATATAAAAGTGGAGCTGAAAAAAGGAAATTACAGTTTGGTCGAGAAAAATAAATTTTGCAATAAATAATGTTTTAATAATAAATAAATAAAATATTTTGTTTTCCTATTTTCTTCCTGTACTTAACATAATATATTACATTACATCACTACAGAAAACAGTTTCTTGCCAAAATGGCAATTAGTTGAGTAATTAGGTGGGGCCCTTAAGCAGTATTAGCCCAGGGCCCCACAAATTCAAGATCCGCCCCTGCATAAGAGCGATCATTTTGTATTACATTGCAGTGATATTCCGTAGCGCCTAGAGAGGGCGCTCGATAAATGTGGGAGAAGTGGAGCAGAATCCGACCCTGATAAGCTGAACCCTTCCGGAGTGACTTCCTCATCCGGCGGCTATCTGCTCTGTGGCACCCACATTCATGTCAATATGCAAATAAAATCTATATTTACCCAACCATTCATTCTGTGACCCAACTCACGGGTGGGTGCAGATAGCGGAAACATCAGCTACTACTTATGAACAGAGGTAATTAAAAGAAATGTCCAAAATGCAAATCATTAATAGTTATTTATGCAACAGGGGGTATTATGTGGGTTATAATACTTAGTATGACAACATGAGTGTTTTAATACCTAATTATGTACTATGGGCAACAGCGTCGCTTAACCAGTTTTCAAACAAAATTCGCGTGCGCGCGTATCGCCCCTGCACAAACTAAACGTATGGTTGTGACGGCGCGGCGTGCAAGCGATTTTAACCCTAGCAGTGGTTAAGCGACGCTGTTGCCCATGGTACAGTTGCATACAAGACTATCTACACCCAATTTTTATTTTTACTAAGTATTCTTATTTGGGAAACCAACAATATTTTAATACATATGGATTAAAAACACCCATGATATTTATCTGCACCCATGATATGTATTCTCTATAAAGGGTTTGACTTTGACTTTGCTTTCCTCCTCCTCCTCGTCATTATAATCTTCTGAAAGTGTGTTATAATGTTCTACTGAATTTCATAATGTAACGGCGGCGCGGCGCGACCTCCTCTCGCTCGGATATCGTAATGTTGGCACCGATTCAGAACCCTTTACAGAGGATTCAAAGCATGGGTGTACATAAAGGTATTGATAGTTATTTGTAAATATTACAATATCAAAATTATATAACACGGAATTTTCCAGCAAGTCGACACCAATGGCGCAACGAGGCAGCGGCGAAAAAAAATTGTTTCAAACAAATTTCAAATTACACATACCTAGCTGTGTTCTAATTTAAAAACCGGCCAAGTGCGTGTCGGGCCACGCGCCATAGGGTTCCGTAGTTACCTTATACCATACCATATTTAATACCACCTATAATTTTTCGTCTGTAAAAATAACTTTGTTTTTCACAGTGTTGGTATGAATGACAAAGTTATATTTGCGGTTTTGGAAAATGTGCTATATCTCAAAAACTAATTACTATATCTCGTTCAAACTAATTTTGGTTGAAAGTATTTATTAAGATCTACAGTATATATTATTTTTAGATTTTTCACTCTCTTATTTCAAAAGTTAAAGGGGGGGGACACACATTTTACCACTTTGGCGGTGAATATCTTTCAAACGGTTGACTTTGAGAAAAAGTTGTCTTAAAAAGCTTAATGTCATTTTTAAAGACCTATTTATAGACACCCAACACGTGTTGGTTTGAAGAAAAATTTTTTTTTCAGTTTCAGTTCCATGTATGGGGAGCCCCCCCTTAATCTTTTATTTTTCTTATTTTTGTATTAAATTCGTTAAGCGGTTAACAGAATATATCTACCTACCAAGTTTCAACTGTGTAGTCTTAATACTTTCGGAATAAAGTGGCTGTGACATACGGACAGACAGACAGACAGACAGACATGACGAATCTATAAGGGTTCCGTTTTTTGCCATTTAGGCTACGGAACCCTAAAAATCGTGATTGTAAAATTTGTAACAGCCATATAATTTCTCAATCATAATTTGTAAGCCGACTGGTAAAGCCAGTTGAGCGTTTACGTGACCAGCGGACAATCAAGATGAGTGATGTGGACGCACCGACCTGAATAATAATTGCAATCAACTCAGTATTAATCAGCTAAATCAGCCTAATGTATTAATTCGTACAACCTCCATATTTTAATGGTTATTACGATGAAAGATTGCCCGACTGATGTTATTTGAATGTGGTGGTGAAAGCACACTTAACAATTACTTATTTGAGAACACTGTTAATATTGTTTCAGTCAATGATATTAAAAAGTATAGATACGTTACCCGCACTCCAAAATGGCGAGACGAAAGTCAGGTAGTTGCCCGACTTTCAATTAGTCGCACAGGCTCGCGAAGTCGCGATACGGAAACACACGCGGCTCTCGTCAGTCAGATGCGATAAAATTGTGAAATTTCATTAAAAAAAATGTCTACTTGCGTCTTTAGACGATGTACAAATTATACAGCAACAGTCAGAGATCGGAAAAATGCTTAATTTCACACGTAAGTACTGTATTTAATAAAAATATGTGTTTTCTATTACTTTATTCGGCCATAATGTACAAAGAGCGAGCTGTCTGCTTTGCGTGTGTGAGTGAAGGAGACAGCTGATGCGGAGTGAAGGAGACAGCTGACGCGCTGTAAATTGGCGGCCAATGCGCATGCAGCGGTTAATGTGTGTATCTATAATACCTTTACGCTGTTTTAAATAGCAATGACGTTGGCGTATAATATAACCTATTGGTTTCAGTAGCATCATTTTACATTTAGCTATGCCTCAAAGATACGCTACAGTCAATCGCTACCTACTGTATTGTAATGTAAAGATAAAGTTATATTGATTTGCAAAGCTATATTGTCATATCATATAATCTATATATATAAAAGAGTAAATCACTCACTGACTCATCACGAAATCTCAGAAACTACAAGTGCTAGGAGTCTCAAATTTTGCATGGGGGTTCCTTTTAGGGTGTAGGTGCTCACTAAGACGGGATTTTGCTAAATTCAATCCCTAAGGGGGTAAAACAGGGTGGCAAAGTTTGTATGGGAGAAAGCGATTCCTTGGCCCGATTGACTTGAAATTTGGCATAGACATTCTTTCACAATATTAATTGAATACGTGTTTCGTATTTTCTTAAAATATATCCCCTAACAGGGTTGAAAAGGGGTAGAAAGCTATTTTTAGGGTGGTTGACTTCGATATCGGAATCAAAACTTCTTAGTGCATTTGTACGATTAAGAAAAATAAATGTCTGTTGTCAGGTTGTCACCTCCTCTGAGAGTATAATTATTATGTTCGTTGGTTCACCACGGAGAAAGCAAAAAGTTGTCATCGCACGAGCTGACGTTTTATGTTGTATAAGATTCTATCCCTATTTTCACTACTTTTCGAAATATTAGTCAAATAAAACGTGGCAAAATCTGGCAAATATCTGACAAGGAATGTGGTATATAGAGAAGTGTTTCGATGGAGAGCCTGATAATAATGCACAACATTAGTTGCACCGAGTTGCACCCGGCATAAATCTTTGCCCGGCATGCGTTGCAATGTCACGTTTTTTTAGCCAGGAATCTTTTTAGTAGTAAGCAGACATCATAATCAGATGTGGATGAATGGTTTACGAGTGCAAAGGAAACAAATAAACATACAACCATTTTTATTTATAACGAAGATAACTATAAGCGAAGATATTAGAATTTTTAACTATAAGGTATTAAATGTAACAATATTATTATACTTATTTTGTTAAATTACTTACCGCTAAGAAATTTTATTAAGTACCTACCTACCTAATACAGAATCGTTAACAGGGCGTCGATTCTGTAACCAAACTCGAACCCCACTTCGAATCTCACTGCACGGGAATTTCAAATCATAAATAAGATAATGATAATATTTTTTTTCTATCACAAAAGATTTTAGATAGCTACGCAGGCTACCAAATTTTTTTGCAATCAGTAAAATAGCTCATTTAGTAAACAAATGTCTAATAACAAATTCACGCGAAGTAAAGTGAGATGCAAGTTTGGTTACAGAATCGACAGACTGCGCGGGTGAAACCGCGGGGTGCACCTATATAATCACAAAATTGTATAAATGTGAAAGGTTTGATGTTTGGATGTTGTTCATAATTTGTTACCTTCTCAATCATATCATACTCAATCACGTCTGAACGGATTTAGGAGAAATTTGGCACAGATTTAGATTAAAGTCTGGAATACTTAACACGGGCTTCTTTTCATCCCGATCATTGGTTTCCAAGGGAAGACTTACGACGATTACCGACTCCCACGCGGGCGGAGCCACGGGCAAAAGCTATACCTACATAGTATAAAACAAAGTCGCTTCCCGCCGTCTGTACGCTTCTCTTAAACTATGCATAAAAACCGCATTAAAATCGAACCATAAGTTTGGGAGCTAGGTTGCCTCAGATAGACAGACACACACACGTCAATTATATTATAAAACCCCTTGCGTATGTACGTGGTATAGGTATATGTCGTCCTCCTAGGTATATGTATCCTGTAGTATAATAATCTAATAACTTTACACTGACACCACATTAGCACAGTTTTACATTTAGTAACTACATTGCACCCGTGCGAAGCCGGGAAGGGCCGCTAGTATAACATAAAGCGCCTCATCCAAGGAACTTTTTCCGGGGCATGGGCTTTTTTCAAAGTAGTAATAGATGGAAATAGGTATGTAGCTCGATAACTAATTGTGCGGTCGGCCTCCAGAAGTCAGAAGTACCTACTTACCTTGAAGAGACTTAATAATAAGTAGGTACCTAGTGTTTCCATTACGAATCTAATCGTAACTTAGGACCACGTACAAGTTATACTAAAATAATTTACAAAACATTTTCTTAGTACATTGTCTACCTATATTGTCGAGGGTCGTCCGTCTCGTCTACTACCTACGTACTACGAGTATTCATGCTGTAACGTTATTATGTAACCTGCACCAATCAAATTATAGTTATTTACGCAATTATTGAGTTCAGGTACGGTTGCAACTTTCACCACAAGCGTTAATTATAACGCTTGTGGTGAACCTACCTACTACCTACCTACCTATTAAGGTAGGTAGGTAGTAGGTACACCTACGTAAAGTTTTCAGCTACTGTACTGTACAGCCTAAAAAAATACTGTACGGTTCACGTATGGGATTCCCGGCATTAAAAGTTCCGAGCTACACGGACACGGTAACGCTTTTAAGGCCTTTACAACGGCGCATACATCCAGCTGGCGCGACTGAAATAAAATTGAAAGTGTAGGTATGTGCAACTCCATTCTAGAGGTACAATTAAATGGGATTAAATTTTACCTCTACAATGACGTTTAAATTTTAAACCTCCTGTTAACAAACTAACCAGTGAAACACGGTAGGTTGGGTACCTATATGATATGATAGGCAGCCATTACATGGTCATGCAACTCATGCAAGCGTCAGTCAAATTCCATCAGTCATGAATTACGTTTGACTGATTGACTGATGGAAAGAACAAATCACATCATGCAACCATTAGTCACTACATTACATACACGGTAGGTTAATCGTCAGTCACAGCCCGTGACTGTGGTTAAACTGACAGCAAAACCTACCGTGTAATGGCTGCCTTACAAAAAAAAAAGTTGAATTTGTTGATACTTACGCCCAAGGACACTAAAATTTATTCTATAATAGTGTCAATTAAACCTTTACAAGATGTCCCAAAACTTTGCTACATAGAAGGGAAGAAAGATAGGAAATTTTACTGATGAAGACTTCATTTTTAGGAAAAAAACGCATAGGTACCATACAATACAACATGTTACAAAATAACCCCTTAAAATCAGCTGTTTCATACAAAAATTTATATATCGAAAATATCAAAATGTATGAAGCCACGTTCCCACGGTGCGCCCTACCACGCACCGCACCGAGCCGCACGTGGACGAGCACGCACCGATCCTTTGAAGTTACCGCCGAACGCGTCGTTTCCCACGGTGTGTCGGTCTTGTCGGGTGCGCTCTCGTGCGTCTACAGACGCACCGTGGGAACGCACCTCTCTTTCTACGTGGCGCGGTGATAATGGCGGCGCGTCATTTCAAGACGTAAACACTTGTGTCACCATAGCAACGCGCTAATTTTTTTATTCATTGTCAAAACTCTAGATTTTCTGTCAAGCTATGGAAAAGACTTTCGTAGAGTAAATTCATAAGACGGCAATGCGTGCAAAATTATTCCCTAACCATTCCAAAATATCAAAAATGCACAACGTTAATATTCAAGTTTTCACTTCTGCCGGAGTGCAACCCGATTTTTTTTTTCACTTCTAACCACAGAATTCTTCAAACAATATAGATGAATGCCGTTAAACTTATTTCTACAAAACAAGTTAACTATTTATTTGAGTATATGTATGCGTTCTAAAAAAGAATTCATATTTTTTATTCTAAATCTTGATGGTCGCCGATTAACAAAGAAAGGAGAAAAGCGCCCTCGGGTTGTCAGCACTTGGCGATGCGAAGACCCTCCAAGTTGTTGTTTGCCGACGAAATTCAAGATCCTCCGACCGAGGGTCAGTGTAAGTGCTATGTTTCATTCAAAAAGAACTCAGTATTCCCAAAGAGAAAGAATCTCGACTTTGGAGATTCGCTTTGTTAAAACTACCTTTGCATAGGTAGGTACTGTTACTGTTGTGTTACTTGGGTTACCTATTAAGTTTTGTACAGACATTTAGCTATAATAAAAAAAAAACATTATAGACAACTCTTTACTGCGTATTTGTTTTGCGTAAACAATGTGACAAACGGATGTGCGATAAATTCTTGTACGACAAAATTGCACAGCGACTCACAATAATATCGGAATGTAAATAGGTACTTGGTTCCTGTGTGTTATATAGAAACGAAGACACAGCTAGTCAAATATGGTTTTGTGAAAAATTTCCATCTACGACTATAGCTGTGTCTCCGCAACCAATGGACCTACACTATCCGGGTTAAGCTGAAATTGTAGCAAATTTAGTTAACTTTACAAAAGTATATGACAAAGTAACTGGAAAAACGCTTCCTTAAGGTACTTTTTTAAAGAAACTGAAATTAGTGTCAAGTTTTTTGAGCAGCAGCACAGGGTTTCAGGGTTGTAAACTTGGGGGACTTAATAACATATTAAAAATCATAATTATATGCGCGTTTGTGATATACGATGAAAAAAATTGTCGATACATCGCGCGCCATCGATTTCTTTTATAGGTCGATAAAAAAATATTTTTGGTTATGACAAAATGAGTATCTAATAAAAGCTAATAAATAGCCTATTCCAAATACATATACATTATGATACTTTTGTGTTATAGTTTTGACAGAAACTTAAAAAAAACACAACTTAGAAGTATGAAATATTGGTAATTTATTAGAAAAACCAGTCAATATCGACACAAAAAAGGCAGAAAATCACAAACGCGCATGTAATTAGGATTTTTAATAATATGTTATTACGTCCTTTGACTACCTTTATACCCATTACAACCCTGAAACCCTGTGGTGCTGCTCAAAAGGAAGCGTTTTTCAAGTTACTTTGTCACATACTTTGCTACAATTTAAGCTTAACCCGAATAGTGTAGGTCCATTGGTTGCGGAGACACAGCTATAGTCGTAGATGGAAATTTTTCACAAAACCCTATTTGACTTAATAGCTGTGTCTAGGTCCTAGACTATTCGGGTTATGCTAAAATTGTAGCTAGTTGACTTTGCAAAAGTACATGACAAAGTAACCTGAAAAACGCTTCCTTAAGGTAGTTTTTTTAAAGAAACTGAAATCAGTGCTAAATTTTTCGAGCAGCAGCACAGGGTTTCAGGGTTGTAAACTTGGTATAAAGGCACTTAAGGGACTTCATATTAAAAATCGTAATTACATGCGCGTTTGTGATTTTTGCCTTTTTTGTGTCGATATTGATTGTTTTTTTTTTTTGGTTTTCTAATAATTTACCCATATTTCACATTTCTGAGTGATGTTTTTTTTTAGTTTCTGTCAAAACTATAAACGTTAAAGTATCACAATGAATATATGTTTGGAATCGGCTATTTATTAGCTTTTATTGGATACCCATAATAACCAAAAAGTATTTTTTTGTTCGACCTATAAAAGAAATCGACGGTGCGCGACGTTTCGACAATTTTTTTCGCTATTTATTGTTAGTAATGGTACTTAAAAGTTATATTTTTTCAAATCTGCATTATAATAATATATTTATTTTCTCACACAATATAAACATTTACAATGTACTTACAATGTTTTAAGTTGCGAGGGTACATTAATAACTAATTATACTACGGTGCATTAGCTCGCACTCCAGCGCGGATATCGGCAGTCGGAGCGCTCGGTGACAATGTTTTGTTTACAATATCGTTGTGCACGCACACACTGCACTGCACAGCGCTGCTGGCGCGCGAACCGGTTAACAAATTACAAGTTAGACTACTCAAACTTCGAACCCAAAAATTTAACAAAATGTAGTGTAATTTTGATATTTAGGAATTTGAGTAGTAGAAATTGTTACAGACATAATTTAAATAACAACAATGTATTGTATACAGTACACAGTACACTGGCACCCAAACTAGGCCTAGCCTGTGCTTCAGGTGCCAGATCCTTCCTCATGTCGCTTGTTGATTATTTAATTTAGAAGTAAGTAATACAAAATACAGAATACAGCACCACCAGGTGTTTTACGAATATAATAAAAAAATACTAATTGATTTCTAATTGAGTCGCAGTACATATTATACTATGTTTTTTTAATATAAATATTACTTTTATCAATTTTCAAAATTATTTAAACTTATTTAAACTCAGGATAATACCTATAGCCACTAATACAGACTGCAAGATAAGTTAGTTATTTCACAACTAAAAATAGATTTTCAGTTTCATCGTACGTTAGAGCTTTAAGCCACTCTGTCAATTTAGTTTTAAGATTATGCTTGTTAAGATGATGGAATTTAAGAATTTGATTTATTTTGTTATATAAAAAGTTACTGATGTAGAAGGGAAAACTATGTATAAAAACTGTTCTGGATGTAAGAGTTGGGAAGACTGTATAATTTCGACGTTTTTGTGGTTGGTTGGAGGTATATTCTAGTTTCTTATGTTGTGATATAATAATTTCTAGTATAAAGAGCTGTCTCACCGATAGTACTTCCGATACCGCGTAAAGCTGGACTGTGGGGAAGCGATAAGGCTTAAATAACATAACTTTAAGAACGGCACGTTGTGCTCGTTCTACTTTTAGAATGTGTGATTTTTTGGCTCCGCCCCATGCTTTAATACAATAGCTCAGGATGGATTGTACTAGCGCATAGTAAACAGTTTTTAGTAATTTCAAATCGGCAAAATGTCGCAGTGTCTTAAAAATGAAAATTAGTTTGCGTGTCCTCTCCGTTAACATTTGAATATGTGGGATCCAGGTAAATGTCTGATCTAATAAGACTCCGAGATATCTAATAGAAATAACGCGTTCAAGATTTGCACACTGACACGAAGGATTAGGCGGTATGTCTATACAGGTATGGGCTGCAATCTGAAAGGAAGCATCTGGGGTGTTATTTGATGTTATGCCAAATGTTATATACTTCGTTTTGGATGCATTTAACGTTAACAAATTTTCATGAAGCCAAAGCATAGCAAGTTGAAGACCTTTTGTGGCCGCGGCCCTAGTCTCCTCCCATGTTTCTCCATGAAAGACTAATGCAGTATCGTCAGCAAAAGTAAAAATTTTGCAGTTATTAAGCTGTAAGTTGCAGAGGTCATTTATATAAATTAGGAAGAGACTAGGACCGAGAACACTTCCTTGTGGTACCCCGTAGGTGACAGGAGAGTCTAGACTGGTGAACTCACCTATTTTAACCCTTTGTGTTCGTTCTTTCATGTAACTTTCAAACAAACGAAGAGTCTGCCCACGAATACCAATTTTTTCCATCTTATCCACGAGTAGGGGGGCGGAGACCGTGTCAAATGCCTTCGCCAGATCCAAGAAAATACCAAGACATTTATTTTTTTGGTCTAACTTATTACCAATGTAGTTTGTAATACCAGTAACAGCATCAGCCGTAGACATACCAGCTCTAAAGCCATATTGGTTAGCAGACAAGAGTTTTCCTTTCTCCAAAAATGACATTAATCTCCTATTCATTACTTTTTCTAAGACTTTAGATAGTGCTGGTAGAACTGAAATAGGTCGATAGTTATTGACACGGTCTCTTGCTCCTGTTTTGTGGATAGGATGTATAATAGAAATTTTAAAAATACGTGGGAAGACTCCTGTGTTTATAGAGAGGTTTATGATGTGAGTTAAGGCGGGAGATATGTAGTCCTTACAGATTTTTATTAGATTATTTGAAATACCATCAAAACCAGTTGCGCTGTCATTCTTAAGACTATTTATAATATCTGAGATTTCATCGATGTCAGTTTCATACATGACCATTGAATTAAGTGAAGAAGCAACAGTTGACTGTGTGTATGTGTTGTTAATGGTAGGTCTGCTAGATTTAATTTTTTCAGCTAATGATTTCCCAACATCGGCAAAGTATTTGTTAACGTGTTCAACAGAGTCTTGTGGGCTATCTGCTATTCTTAAGAGGTCACTTGGTATTGTTTTTTGTTTGTTGGTGTATACAATAGATTTGATAGTCTCCCATGACTTTTTCGGATTATTTGATTGCTTTTTCAACTGATTTTGATAGTATAACTTTTTCAATCGCTTTAGTAAGTCAGTGCAAAAATTTTTATACCTTTTGTATGTTATATTTAAGATTACGTTACCGGGCTCTGCTTTAGTTTTCTGGTGCATCCTATCACGGTTACGTATACAACGTAGAAGACCCGGCGTTATCCATGGCTTAATGCAGCGCATTCTATGAGGAACTAATATTTTTATAGTGTGTTTAACAAGGTATTCAGATAGCAGCTGGACAAGTTGCTCTGCAGCCCAATTTACGTCCTGGGTATTTAAGATCTCCTCAAAGGAGTTAGTTGCCATGTCAGAAAGAATTCCTTTGTAATTGATTTTATTAACTGTAAAACTTTGATTTGGATCTTTACCGTAATTAGCTAGATGTAAACACGAAATGACTGCAGAATGGTCAGTCAAGGGGGTTTTCATAACAAGAGTAGTTACAGGATGCTTTGTTTTGATCATGGCATGGTCAAGACAGTTCAGGACTCTAGTGGGAAAAGAGTGACTAGGCAATATTCCGTGATATGCTAGTAGATTTAGATAGTCACAAGAATTCGGATCATTATTATTAGGTTTAATATCAATGTTGATATCACCCATTAAGACAATGTTGGTTGCTGATTTATGTTTTGACAGTAAATTATCGAGAGAGTTAAGAAAAGCTGTGGTATTTCTAATAGATGGAGATCTATAGAGAGCAATAATTAAGGAATTTGGGGTTTTTATTGTTAAGCAGCTAGCATCACAGAAACTAGGTTCCTCCACAAGACAGTCCAGATTTATCTTGGTGTAAATTACAAGACCGTCATTTTGATTAAAGTTATTTTTTGTAAAGTGAATATTATAGTTAGCAAGTGTTGGTATATTAGACGTAGTTGAGTTCCAAGTTTCGGTTAGTATACAAACATCACAATCGATGTCCATTCTTATAAGTAAAATTTTGAATTCATCAATGTTGCAATTAATACTTCTAATATTTTGGGTCATGATTTTAAAAGGGTGGGCAGTTTCAGAATTTTTTATAATGGATTTACACGATTCCGGATCACATAAATGTGAACTCCCTAAATTAATTGTATCAATGTCATTGGTAATGCTACTATTTATGGGGATCATTTTGAATGTTTACCAACAATGACGTAACTTTTGACAGATTAACTTTAGGCCCTGAGTTTAATTTGTAATAAAATTTAAAATAATCGGCATCTAAAACCTTTTTCTTATCTATTGCTAAGTAAATCCAGTTTAGTACAAGTATAAAACAAAGTATATTAATATTAATTAGAATCGCATTTGAAATCATATCTACATAAAATAGCATGCATAAATCATTTAACTTACATGGTAATAAGGAAATAAAAATAAAAATATAAATTAAAGCTAAAGATAGTCACTTAGGGTTTTTAAGACTTATAATGTCCTCTTCTTTCTTGATCTCAATGTGTGGAGAGCCATCAGACTTACGTAGAAATACTTTTCCATTACTCGTCCAGCAATATTTGTAGCCTGCGGACGCTGCAAGTTCACGAGCGAGGAACAATAGTCTTCGACCCTTACTTGTGAGGCCCTCAGATACGTAAATGGGAACAGGATTTCCAGACATACCAATATGCTTTGTGTTTAGTCTATCATTTGGATGGTCTCTATTATATCTTTTGGTAGATGTTACTATTTCCTGCTTTTTTGCCGTTCGTGTAAGGTCAGCAACAATAGTGAAATGCCCAGCCTTTCCTTTGATGCGGAAAATATCCTTAAGTTCATTGGGCTCGAAGTCAACTCCAATAACCTTACAGGTATTTTGAACAACATTGGCAAGTTCAGTTTTGTTTTCATTCTTTGACTGACAGGGAACATTTCTAAATTCAACCGTAGTTAACTTCATAGACCTTTGCATATCATCAACCTTAGCTTCAAGAGAGGAAATATATAGAAGATGCTCCTTTCGTTCCTTTTCCAACACATCTACTCTAGCTGTGACAGAGTCGTACTGATCCGAGAGAAATTGTAGGGATTTTTCAATTTCTTCATTTGATTTTTGAATAGCAGAGTTCTGAGCTTTTATATCAGCTACATCATTTATGAGCTTGTTTAGGTTCTCAGTTTGACTTTTACCCATTTCTTGTATCATAAATTTGATTTCGTCTTTGAATTTATCGAAATGTTCTTCACAACATGCTTCTCTGGGTCTCTTTGTTCTTTGAGTAACTTTTCTAGATTCACGTTCTTGTAAGTTAACTATGTCGGAGTCTGACGCCGTATGTGGAATAGTTTTGCCAGTCGGAGGGCTTCTTGGTAGGCGACTCATATTATTTGAGTTATTTCTCAAGTTCGAAGTTTATGCAGTTGCACTAGTAGTGGTGGACTCAATCTCGCTATTTCGATACCAGCTCGCACTCAAACTCGAGTCTTCCTTGTCGTTTATGCACGCCTAGTACTAGCACTGTTTAAATTTAATGAAATTAATTTTAAAATAAACTATTTTAAATTTAATTGGCGACAATAAACACGTCTACTTTCTGTCGTGGCTGGGACGGAAGGGGGAATAAATGGGCATTAAATGGACTTCGTGTACATGTTTTTTGTTTGCCATTAAAAATATCAGTTTAATAATTAGGTATGGTTACTTAAATTAAAAAAATTGGGAGCTTTGTGTATTGAATTTCCATATAATTTCAAATATTTTCGTAACTGTATTATTCCGCTGATGTTGGGCATGATTGCACTACAGAACACTTAATTACCTTTCATTTAACACCCCACACTTGTATATACACGTGGCACATTGAATATCAACATAAAGCTGGAAAGATCTCGACTGATAAAATCAACACTCCGACCATTGCCGGCCCATATTCAAAACCCCGAGAGCTTTCAACTCGAACTCCACAAAACCGTTTCGAAGCCCTTGAGAACAGCATAGATGTGGACGATCTAAACAATATGGTGGTGGATACTGTCCGTACGGTAGGGTCCAAATTCTTCAAGACCCGCCGTCCCAAGCTAAAGAAACTCTCCGACCACACACTCTACTCATGGATCAGAGACGTGAAATGAGGCTCCAGAGTTCAGTAGATGCTAATCGTTATCGGCAGCTTAATAGACAGATATCTAAGTCTTTGACGAGCGACCTTCGCCAATTTAATACGAATCGTATTAAAGAGGCCATCGAGCGGAACAAAGGCTCCAAAGTGTTCGCGAGAGATCTGTCTATTGGGCAAAGCCAGATGACGAAGCTGAAAACTGACGACGGACGCATCATCTCAGCGAAGCCTGAAATCCTTAGGGAGATCGAGAGTTTCTATGGGCAGTTATATTCCACGCAGACACCCGTTGAAAGCAAGGCTAAAGACTCCAGAGCCAAGCTTACCCGACACTATACCCAAGATATCCCGGACGTCAGCATGTACGAGATTAGTATGGCTCTCAAACAGCTGAAAAACAACAAGGCGGCGGGCGACGACGGAATCACTACAGAACTTCTGAGAGCGGGCGGTAAGCTGATACTTAAAGTCCTCCAGAAGCTTTTCAATTCCGTCATCGTCGAGGGCAGAACGCCGAAGACATGGAACATAAGTGAGGTGATTTTGTTCTTTAAAAACGGTGACAAGTCCCTCTTAAAGAACTATAGACCCATCTCGCTTCTGAGTCATGTCTATAAGCTGTTTTCGAGAGTCCTTACGAACCGTCTCGCTCGCAAATTCGACGACTTCCAACCTCCCGAACAAGCCGGGTTCCGAAAAGGCTTTAGCACCATAGACCGCATCCATACGCTGCGGCAGGTCATACAGAAGACCGAGGAGTATAATCTGCCACTTTGCTTGGCGTTCGTGGATTATGAGAAAGCCTTTGATTCGATTGAAACCTGGGCGGTGCTGCAGTCTCTCCAAAGGTGCCAAGTGGACTACAGGTATATCGAGGTGTTGAGGTATTTATACAAAAATGCCACCATGTCGGTCTGAGTACAGAACCAGAGAACAAATCCTTTCCAACTGCAGCGACTGCAGCGAGGTGTGAGACAGGGAGATGTTATTTCTCCGAAACTGTTCACAGCTGCGTTGGAGGATATCTTTAAACTCTTAGACTGGAAAGGACTCGGCATCAACATTAATGGCCAATACCTAACACACCTTCGTTTTGCCGATGATATAGTTCTTATGGCTGAGACCTTGGAGGACCTGAACACAATGCTTGAAGATCTCCGTAGTGCTTCTCAAAGAGTGGGTCTTAAAATGAACATGGATAAGACGAAAATCATGTCGAATGCCTATGTTGTGCCCGCTCCAGTTCATGTTGGGAACACTACACTTGAAGCTGTTGACCATTATGTATACCTAGGACAGGCAGTCCAGTTAGGTAGGTCCAACTTTGAGAAGGAGATCTCTCGTCGAATCCAACTCGGATGGGCAGCATTCGGGAAGCTCCGAAAAATCTTCGTGTCCGATTTACCTGAGTGTCTCAAGACGAAAGTCTAAGACCAGTGTGTGTTGCCAGTGATGACTTACGGCAGTGAAACGTGGTCGCTAACTATGGGTCTCATAAGGAGGCTCAAGGTCACCCAGCGTGCAATGGAGAGAGCCATGCTCGGCGTTTCCCTGCGTGATCGAATAAGAAATGAGGAGATCCGCAGGCGAACTAAAGTAACCGACATCGCTCGAAGGATTGCTCAGCTAAAGTGGCAGTGGGCTGGACACATAGCGAGAAGAACCGCTGGCCGTTGGGGCGGAAAGGTTCTGGAATGGCGACCGCGCACCGGACGACGCTCCGTGGGTAGGCCCCCGACAAGGTGGACCGACGATCTGGTGAAGATTGCCGGAAGCCACTGGATGTGGGAAGCGCAGGACCGATCGTCGTGGAAATCCTTGGGGGAGGCCTATATCCAGCAGTGGGTGTCATGCGGCTGATATGATGATGATGATGATGACTTGTATATAGGGCTCATAAAATCATAATTATTTGCATTTTTATTAAATACGGCGGCCGCCATTTTGATGACGTCATATCTCCGGATCCAGACACTTTACAGGTGGGCTCCCGACGGTTTTTAAGATAGAATAACATGTTGAACAACATACTAAAATCTGGTGCTGGTATCACAAAGTGCCTTAAATTAAATTTTTACCCTAACAGAAGGGACTATAGCTTTCATACACTAAAGAGGGCTATATTTTTCTACTGTCCACGCGGACGAAGTCGCGGGTGGAAGGTAGTAGAAATTAAAAAAAACGTACGTAAACAAAAATGCTCGGCGCGGGCGTGCGGTAAAATCAACTTACCGCACGCTGTACTAAACCGTAAACAAAAACGCACGGCGTGCGGTAAAATCGACTTATCGCACGCTGGCCTGTCATCGTAAGCTCACATTTTCGGGCAACTATATTAAAAAAAAATGTTACACTATGATACAGATGCCGGCATATATATAAAAGAAATATAAAGAAAGGGACAAAAGATGCGCAGTAGCCATTAACAATAAGTTTATGGCTACTGCGCATCCTTTGTCTCTTTCATTCTCTTGCCAATATAATTGCCGGGCAGTATACTTGTACTATTATGTATTCTGTGCTATGGTAGAGGTAGAACCATAATTATTCTTAGGGTAGAACTATGTGGGGTGCGTGGTAGGGTAGAACCTCCTCGTGTGCCCGACTACTGTTTGTCCCAGTGCATCCGTGGACTGGGAAAGACAGTGGGAGGGCTGGTGCACCCTGGGCGTCTCTGTAAAAGACTCTTTTGAACTTCTTTTACAGCTGGCGGCTAATAATCCGACACCGAGGGACCAGGGATGAGCGCAGGTGGCGCTTACCCTGAACCTCGTTCGAACGACTGCGGAGGTGTTGTAAGGGATACTCTGTGGTATAGGTAGTCTGAGAGAGTTTCCGGCGATCTGTCATTGAAGACTGGTTTTTGGTGGATCTATCTATTATCTTTGTAACATGTAATACTGGAAGAAAATAAATGTGAATCAATTATCAAATGAGTAGCGGTGGTTTAATTTACAGATATACAATTGTATTAGGGAGCCTTACAAGATGGTGTCAGAAGTGCCTAAAGTGCAAAATATAAGGGCTCCCGAAGAGTTTAGCTTTCAGCCTGGCGATTGGGAAAAATGGCGGAATAGATTTTCAAGATATTTACAAATTACAGGCTACGACAAGAATGTTGAAAAAGAAAAAGTGGATTTACTTGTATATCTGTTAGGTGACAAAGCCGAGCAATTGGTAAAACAATTGAAAATAGATGGAAATAGCAGCTTAGTGCAGGTTATAAAAAAATTGGACGAGTACTTTTTACCTCAAAAAAATGTTATTTTTGAAAGGTATAAATTTAATATTAGAAGCCAAAAAGAAGGTGAAAGGATGGCTGATTTTGTGAAAGAGTTGCATAAGCTGGCGGAAAATTGTGATTATGGTACACTGAAAGAAGAATTGATTCGGGATAGATTAATTGTGGGTATGGAGGATCGGAGAACAAGCGAGAGATTGCAATTAATGCCATCACTATCGTTGGAAGACGCGTATCGGCTGGCCTGCCAAGCGGAAGAACAGAAAAATGAGGCAAAAGTCATATGGAACAAAGAGGAAAATAGTTGGAAGGTGAACAAAATAGATAAAGAAGAGATTAGAGGAAAGAAGTGTTGGTGGTGTGGCAGAGACGAGATCCATGGGAAGCAACGGTGTCCGGCAGCTAAAGAGACCTGTCGCAAATGTAAGAGGCGGGGACATTTTGCAAGGTGTTGTAGAGACAAGAGAATCAACCATATGGAGGGAGAAAATGAAGAATTTTTATTAGATGTTGAGGTAGTTGCTGAAAATTATAATTCTAAGTTAAAGTTTCTTATTGATACTGGTGCTGATATTGTCGCTATACCACATAAGTTAGTAGGAAAAAATTGTAAAGTACTTCCATGCTCAGAAGTTATTAGGGGTCCAGACGGTATACCTTTGGACATATTAGGATCTATGTGGGTTCAGTTATTATATAATAATAAAAGTTATCAAGGGAAAGCTTTTGTATTAAAGAATTTACATGTGCCAATTCTGGGTAAACCAGCTATTCTCAAAATGAATATTTTGAAGTTATGCAATTTAAATCATAGTAATAATAATGGCAATTTAAGTGAAACAATAAATGTAGAGAAAGAGTTTCCAAATATATTTAACAGCTTGGGAGTTTTTAAAGATACTTACAGTATTAAATTAATTTCAAATCCTACACCGTATGTTCAATATACACCAAGGGTGGTTCTTTTGCCTCTTTTAGACAAAGTTAAAGAAGAATTGAACAGATTAGTTGAACTTGATGTTATTGTCCCCGTAGAAGAGCCAACAATGTTTGTGTCACCAATTGTAGTTGTTCCTAAAGGTCAGGATGGTGTAAGAATATGCGGTGACTATACACAGTTAAATAAAAATATTGTACGTCCGGTTTTTCCAATTCATAAGGTAGAAAACACCTTAGGCAGACTTAAGGGAGCAAAAATTTTTTCTAAAATTGACGCTACTTCAGGTTTTTATCAAATAAAGTTATGTGAAGAGTCCCGTAAACTTACAACCATACTTACTCCATTTGGCAGATATATGTATAAAAGATTACCTATGGGATTAAATTGTTCTCCTGAATATTTTTTAATGAAATTCTCTAATCTGTTCAGTGATTTAGAAGGTGTCGTAATACATGTTGACGATTTGCTGTTATATAGTGAGGATGAAAAAAGTCATATAAAGTTATTAAGAGAGGTTTTAAGTAGATTGAGTAAAGAGGGTTTAACAATAAATAGATAAAAGTGTGTGTTCATGGCTCAAGAGGTAACATATTTAGGTCATGTCATAAATAGTAAAGGTATTTCGTTAGATCCTACAAGAACTGAAAGCATAATTAAATTTAAAGTGCCAAATAATAAAAAAGAATTGATGCAATTTTTAGGATTGGTAACTTATGTAGGGCGGTTTATTCCAGAAAAATCTAATGTTTTAGAGCCTTTGTATGCATTATTGAAGCAAGGAGTGTCATTTGTATGGGACAACAGTCAACAAAAAGCATTTGATGAGATTAAAAAATTGATATCTAAGGCCCCTACATTATGTCATTATGATCCAAAAAAGAAAATATTTGTTTCGGCAGATAGTAGTTCATATGGGTTAGGTGCAGTACTTTTTCAAGAGGATGATGTAGGAAAT
This sequence comes from Agriphila geniculea, assembly GCA_943789525.1. Classification (NCBI taxonomy): domain Eukaryota; kingdom Metazoa; phylum Arthropoda; class Insecta; order Lepidoptera; family Crambidae; genus Agriphila; species Agriphila geniculea. The sequence goes on from OX038874.1 coordinate 19,184,448, forward strand.
AGAGAGGTTGTTTCATATGCTAGCAGAACATTAAACAATAGTGAGAAAAATTATGCACAGATAGAAAAAGAGGGATTAGCGTTGGCTTGGGCCGTCAGAAGATTTAGAGATTTTGTAGTAGGGATTAAAATTACATTAGAAACTGATCATAAGCCTCTTTTGCAAATTTTACAATCTAAGCCCGTGGATGACTTAACTCCCAGATTGTTACGATTTAGATTGCAATTAATGAGTTACAATTATACAGTTGTATATGTTCCAGGAAAGAAATTAGTGGTAGCGGATGCACTGTCAAGGGCTCCACTGGGTAACACAGAATTGGAAGATAAATACAGTATTAATGCTATTTCAAGTATCCATGTGGGCGATTATAAATTGGCAACAATTAAAGAAGAACAGGGTAAATGTAACTGTAAAATGTAACTGTTGCGCGGGTAGGACGTGAAAAAGGTACGGAAAACAAGGCGCAACCGTTAGTTGTGTCCTTGAAAACCAAAAGTGCGAGAAATCAATGGTTGGCGTCACGTAAGTCAGTTGTGATCACAAATGATAACTTATACAATAATAGTAAAAATGGAAAACGCATATACATAAATGAGAATCTTACAAAGCATAAGCGACAACTATTCTGGAACGCAAAACTGCGATTGAAAGATGCTTATAAATATATCTGGGTTCAAGACTCTAATATCTTGGTTAGAAGTAACGATGACGTCAGAAAGATACACAAAATAAAAAATGACTCGGACATTGAAAAGCTGGTTACGTTATCTATCGGTAAGAATGCAAAGAATTCGAGCACAAATTAGGTGCGCGTACACACTACATGATTTAGAGGCAGATTAACAAAATTCAATTTAAACGATAACGTAATTCTTAACTGCAGTACAGACTCACAATATACTAGATACAATGATTCTCAGATATGGATTAATAGTATAAATAATAATGAAAAATTATTTCATATCATACATCTAAATATACGTTCGTTAAGAAAACATTTCAATGAGCTACTGGTACTCCTGCAAAATAGTAAATATCACATACTAATATTATCAGAAGTTAATATAAAGGAAACGGAAGTAGAATTATATAATATTGAAGGATACAGTACATGGTCTAATACGAGAGAGATGCAGAGAGGGGGCGGAATAATTATATATACAAAAGAAGATTTAAATGTGGAGGTTAAAAGCCTTGATTGCAAAGCCAACGAATTATCCCATATTCAACTTAAAATTAACTGTACGGTCGTGCATATAGTAGCCGTTTATAGACCACCAAAGAAAAATAAATATTTATTTATGGAAGAGATCTCCAATTTAATTAAGGAAATACCAGCGTCAGTCGATCTTGTCTTAATCGGTGACATGAATATAGATATTTTAAACAATAAAGTGAGTGCAACCATAACGCGTTATAAAAACATGCTGTGTGAACAGGGCCTGTGTTTAGCAATACCGTGCACCGAGATAACGCGAGAGGCTATTGTTGATGGCGAATACCAGCGATCGTGCATTGACCACGTGTGGGTGCGAACGAGAGAGACTACCGGCTACGCTTCGTGTGTCGTCGAGTGTTACTTGTCGGACCATCATATGATCGGCATCTCGTTAAAACCGATGCATTCCGATGACCTTGACCAACTGTGTGCGGACTCAAATAAACATATGGTGATAAGTGATAAACTAGTTACCGAATACTTGGACAAAGTAGATTGGCAGCAATTGTTATCTTTCACGTGCCCTTTACTCTTATATAAAGCTATTTATGATATTTTTTATAAAATCTATAGTGACAGTAAAATTGAAAAACCTATTAGAAAGAAAAGGATTACGCAACCTTGGATTGATGTGCAATTACTTAATATGATTAAACATCGAGATAACCTGTTTAGAATATGGAAGTCGAGTCCTAGTAATATGTGTAATCGCTTAATGTATACTCGCTATAGAAATAAGGTTAATAAACTAATAAGTAAGGCTAAAAATAAATATAGACAGGAGGAAATCAGGAAATGTAATGGTGACATAAGAAAGATTTGGATGAATATTAACAAATGGATAGGACGGAATAAAATTAGTTTAGATAAAATAATATTAAAATATTTAGGTAAACAAAGTAATTTATATGATGTTTGTACAAATTTTTCGAATACATTTACTGACGAAATAACAAAAATTAAGCACAACTGTTGTACTAAATTCTTAGACAGAGATAAATATGTAAAACCGTGTAATGTATCATTTAGATATAAAAAAGTTACTAGTAGGGAAGTAGAAAAATATATAAATAACCTTAGAATGAGAAAGTCACCAGGTTTGGACGGAATTCGTGTGCAAGACCTCCAATATATAAAAAAGAATATTAGTCCAGTACTTGCATTATTTATAAATTTATGCCTTACTCAGGGTATGTATCCAGACGACTTAAAGAAGTCGATCATACGTCCTATATTTAAACAGGGAAGTCATTATGAGTATACTAATTATATATCGTCGCTTCATTCTTCAGATATTATTTACCACGTAGTTCCCCTAACCTACAGGGTAACGATACGCACATTTAGAGATTCCTTTGCTTCTCTTTTTTTTTTTTTTTTTTTTTACAACACTATTTCGTTGCTCCCTCCATACATAATCAACGGTTACTATTCGTCATTCCTTTTTCGTGCGCGGTAACGATCGGACGTGTGCTTCAAAATTAGTTCAACCGTTTTTTTCCTCTATAATGTCAAAACGTAGTGCAGAGGAAAGGATTGAACATTATCAACGGAAGATAAGAAAGCTTCAAAGGAAGCAAATAAGATTTAGTTCTTCATCGTCTGATGCAGAAATCAATAACTGTAAGTACCCTCTTTCATATAACCTTTAATTTATTACCGGGAGGTTGCCCGCGATGGTAACACGAAGGTGCTTTAAACCAAGAGATTGACCATGATGTCAATACAATGGTAAAAAAACCCGCCTGCATAAAAAGACAAGTCAACTGAAAAGATGGAAACAAGATTAAATATTATAGGCAACATTATAACATGCAGTCGGAGGCATGCATAAAGAAAGTGACATTATGAATGATTTGAGTTATATGCCTCCGACTGCATGTTATAATGTTGCCTATAATATTTAATCTTGTTTCCATCTTTTCAGTTGACTTGTCTTTTTATGCAGGCGGGTTTTTAATTTTTTTAAATTTAATTTTTTATTTATTTCTTTTTAGTTATTATTTATATGATATACCTTTTTGAAATCCTTATAATAAGCCCTTTAATTTGACACCCATATTGCATTATTCTAAAAAAAAATTTTTTTCCCCACTACGTATAATAGCACCGTACAGCCGCCATGTTGGTTTTTTTATAACGCCACCTTCTTAAGAACACTTGGGCTGACGAGACAAATCTAACGATATGTAAATCATGGAAATCCGTTCAGCCGTTTGAAAGATATGAGGTAATAAAGAATATTACATACAAACTTACATACTTACTTACAAGATACGCGCGAAAAACATAACCCTCTTCCAGTCGGGTAAAAATCGGCAATTTTATTGTTTCATTTCATTTCCTATTTTAAATTATCGAGCCTGGAGGTTGTTCGAGATAACAACACGAAGGTATTTTATACACATACAAAAAGTATCGTGGTTATGGGAAAAAATAAAACAATTTTTATTTTTTACACTTTATTAACATAGTCCTGTTGTTTACAGGCACTGAGGTTGTTCCTTCACCGCTGATTGCCTCACCAAATGCCGAAGAACACGAGCTTGTACATTTACAAGATCTCGATACATTGGAAACATCGCCTCAGGTGGAAACCAATGCAACCACAGAAGAAGTGGCCAATACGGCTGACGTTCCCATCACGGATGAACCTGTGACTACAGTTTCCGAACCTGAACCCAATTTAGACCCCAGTATCTTGGCGGCTCTTGGTGAGATAACGGACGACTCACCGGATTTTGGGGAAAAAATCCATGAAAGCCTAGCAAAAATTTTCACACCCATACTTAAAAAAGGGATACCGAAAGAAAATCGTGACAAGATACTCAAAGAGTATCTTATCCCAGAAAATTGTCCACTTTTAAAATCTCCGACTTTAAATCCGGAAATGTTGGCAGCCATTCCAGAAGCAGGTAGATACCGTGACAAGAAAATGTCAGCGGCACAACAACAATTAGGGTTAGGTATTACGGCAGTAAGCAGGGGCTTAAATGTGTTAATTACAAAAGATAATAAGGTAGATGCAATCAAATTCATTAGTGACGGGTGTCGTATCCTTTGCGACCTCCACCTGCAAAATACTGATACCAGAAAAAGATTTATCACCCCTAGTTTGGATAAGTCCTTCTTGCAACTTGTGCAGGTTTCTGACAGAGACGAGACTCTGTTTGGAAATAAACTTTCCGAAAATATAAAGGCTTCCAAAGCCATAGTCACACAAAGTCACCAAATTAAAAAGAATGTGACAGTTACCTCGAAACCATCCGCTCCTCAGACTTCAACCTGGAACAACAACCAGGGAAACAGGCAGGGCCCTCCCCGTTTCCAACCAAACAGGGGGGGGCGTGGAGGGATGAAGAGGCCCTACCAACGATCGACGATACCACCACCTGCACCGCCGCCACCGTCGAGATACAACCAAGCGAAAGTTCGGGGAACAACTCGGCAGCAACAACAACACCACTAGTACAGGTACATGCTGGAAACCTTCAAAATTATTTTAAATGTTGGCAAAAAATAACGAATAACCCCCTCATTTTGCGTTGGGTTAAACACGGCATAGACATCCCGTTTAAAAGTGTGTTTAATCAAACTCAGGTTACACATACAAATTTTTCAGAACAAGAAAAACAGGATATGCAATTAGCTATAAATAAGTTATTAGACTTAGGAGCTATATCAGTTTGCGAGCCGGTATCGGATCAATACATATCAAAGATCTTTTTAGCACCAAAATCAAATGGTGAAAAAAGATTTATTTTAAACCTTAAATCCTTGAATCGATATATTAAAAACTCGCATTTTAAAATGGAAGATTATAGGACTGCTTCCAAACTTATTTCCAAAGACTGTTACTTAGCAACAATTGATCTTAAGGAAGCTTATTTATTGGTGCCAGTTGACTCAAATTACCGAAAGTATCTTCGATTTCAGTTCGTAAATGTTAACTCTAAATTAGTAACTTACGAGTTTAATGCAATGCCCTACGGCCTTTGTATTGCACCGAGAATTTTTACAAAGATTTTGAAGGTGGTCGTTCAATACTTAAGAAATCAAGGATTCCAGTCGGTTATTTACTTGGATGACATTCTTTGTATAGGTAGCGATTATACGGAATGTATGAATAATGTAAATAGAACTTTACAAATATTAACATGTCTTGGTTTTGTTATTAATTATACGAAAAGTTCATTGCAACCTAAAAACGAATGCAAATATTTAGGCTTCAATTTTAACTCAAAACAATGTACAATTTCATTACCAAATGATAAACGGACTAAAATTGCACAATTACTCGAAAAGTTTTCTCTCCTACCCCCATGCACCATCAGAGAATACTCGCAACTCATAGGAGTACTAATAGCCGCTTGCCCAGCAGTTAAATATGGCTGGTTGTATACAAAGATATTAGAAAGACAGAAATACCTTATGTTAAATAAAAATAACTACAATTATGAAAGCAAAGTTATCCTTCCATCATGCATTTTAGAAGACCTAAACTGGTGGAAGAATAATGTTCACAAAACTTATAATAACTTAGATTCAAATGACTTTACTTTAGAAATTTTTACGGATGCTTCATTGACTGGATGGGGCGCATCTTGTAAAAACGGTCGTGTACACGGGGCATGGACGGAAAACGAACAGTCTTTTCACATAAATTACCTGGAACTGTTGGCAATCTTTTTTGCTTTAAAAACGTTATGTCGGAACATGTCAAATTGCGCAATTTTATTAAGAATTGACAATACCACTGCTTTGAGTTACATCAATCGTATGGGGGGAATACAATTTCCCCATTTAAATGATTTGGCTAGAAAAATTTGGCAATGGTGCGAAAATCGCAATATTATGCTGTCCGGATCTTACATAAATACTAAAGACAATATAGAAGCAGATTTTGAATCAAGAAAAATAAATCCAGATACTGAGTGGGGTTTGTCACCCCAAGCGTTTACCAAAATTACAAAGCGATTCGGCCAGCCTGATATTGATTTATTCGCATCCAGAACTAACGCGAAGTGCGATGTATATGTGTCCTGGCTGCCCGACCCAAATGCCTTGTGTGTTGATGCATTCACTATTCACTGGAATATTAATTATTTTTATGCCTTCCCACCTTTTGCCATAATTTTAAAATGCTTACGCAAGATCATTAACGAAGAAGCTTACGGGATTTTTGTGTACCCTCAATGGCCATCACAGCCATGGTATCCCTTGCTAAGAAGTTTAATCGTTTCTGATATAATTTACTTCAAACCTAACGACAATGTTATTCAATCCTGTTTCAGGAATCACATCCCACACCGACTCCAAGGGCACCTTACGCTGGCTGCAGCGATTCTCTCAGGCAGGCGTTCATTATCCGTGGCGTTCCATCAGAAGCAGCTGACATAATGCTCTCATCACTCTCCAACAGTACAAAAAAGCAATATAATGTGTGCTACAAATTATGGTGGCATTTCTGTAGGGAAAAACAGTTAGATTTTTTCCGGGGTAGTGTTGCGCAAGTTATATCTTTTTTAACATGCGAATTTAAAAAAGGAGCTAGCTATGGTACGCTTAATTCACATAGATCAGCATTGTCATTGCTCATCGGGAACAACATAGGTTCTGAGGAGTCGGTAAAACGATTTCTCAAGGGTGTATATAAATTAAAACCATCACGACCCAAATACCAACATACCTGGGACCCACAGGTGGTCTTAAACTTAGTATCTCAATGGTACCCAAATAAGGATATCGGTTTAGATAAACTATCCAAAAAATTAGTTGTGTTATTAGCGCTTTGTACAGCGCAGCGGGTACAAACTTTGTCCCTTATAAAATTAGATAACATTCAAATACTTTCAAATGGAATTTCGATTATTATTACAGATACAATAAAAACTTCTGCCCCGGGAAGAGAACAACCCCTTTTATTCTTACCGTTTTTTGAAGAAAACCGACCTATCTGTCCGGCTACGGCCCTGTTAGATTATATTAATTACACTCAAAACCTAAGAGACTGCAATACAAAGCGGGTTTTACTGTCGATCAAAAAACCCCATAAACCGGTCTCATCTCAAACGATCAGTAAATGGATAAAGTCTGTACTGGCGGAGAGTGGTATAGACATCTCAATTTTTTCGGCACACAGTACGCGACATGCGTCTACCTCCACAGCTAGTTCTGTGGGAGTGTGTATAGACACGATACGAAAGACGGCAGGCTGGACCAACATCAGCACTTTCGCTCGGTTCTATAAACTTAACATAATTACCAACAATGATTTTGCTCAATCAGTTTGTCTACGGCCTTAGACCAAATGATTACTTATTATAACTGATTATTATAAATGGTACTTAGTGATTAAAAGAAGTGTTTAATAAAACAAGAAAAACTTTAATGGTATTTTATTTAGTTTAAGCTGAATACCCTACTAAGACTTACCCTAAAAAAAAAAAAAAAAAAAAAGAAAAAGAAAAAATCTTGCAACAAAGCTTTGTCTCTAAATATCTACGTGGTAAATAATATCTGAAGAATGAAGCGACGATATATAATATATGATCAAAGGAACTTCAAAAGTGAAGTTCGATCATTATTATATGAGTCGCTTCATTCGAAGATATTACATCCCGACCCTCCCAAACCCAGCTTTATTGCAAGAACAATCTCTAAACAGAATGACGAATAGTAACCGTTGATTATGTATGGAGGGAGCAACGAAATAGTGTTGTAAAAAAAAAAAAAAAAAAAAAGAGAAGCAAAGGAATCTCTAAATGTGCGTATCGTTACCCTGTAGGTTAGGGGAACTACGTGGTAAATAATATCTTCGAATGAAGCGACTCATATAATAATGATCGAACTTCACTTTTGAAGTTCCTTTGATCATATATTATAGGCCCATAGCAATTCTTTCAGTGATAAACAAGTTGGTGGAAAAAGTCATAGTTGACCAGGTGAGCTCTTTCCTAGAAAAAAATGACACATTAACGAATGCGCAGCACGGCTTTAGACAGGGGCGCGGCACCTCCACGGCGCTGGCGGCCTTTACGGATGACGTTAACACCTGCCTGGACAGCGGTAAGCAAGTTATATGTGTTTTTATCGACTATAAAAAGGCGTTCGATACGTTAGACCACGAAATATTATTGCAATCCATGGACGAATGTGGCATACGCGGTCCGACTAATAAATGGTTTCGAAATTATCTTAGCAATAGAACTATTCGTACGGTGGTCAGCGGCGTGGAGGGTGCCGAGCGCAATGTCGTGCTAGGTGTTCCCACTGGCTCAGTTTACGGGCCGATCGGCTATATTATGCACGTCAATAGCGTGCCTGGAGTAGTTCAGTATTGCCGGGTGTATATGTATGCGGATGATATGTGTTTACTTTATTCATCTAAGAACGTTTCGGAAATAATAAGCTGTTTGCAAGCTGACTTGGATAACATAACCAAATGGGCGCATGATAATGGTATCATAATCAACCAGACTAAAACAAAATGCATACATATACACTCGCCTTACAACCGGTCTGCGACGTCACTGAATCTCGACGATATTAACTTAGTGTGTCACAATTACGAGTGCCTGCATGGTGGCGCGAGCGCCTGCCGCTGCGCCCGCCTGGGGTTTGTTGACTCGTTTAAATATCTAGGCTTACATGTAGACCGTAAGTTTAACTGGAAGGTACACGTCGGAGAGGTATGTACGAAGCTAAGGGTATTGTTGGGAAAATTCTATCATCTGAAATCAGTGTTAAATAGACGTAGTTTGCGAATGATTTATCATGCATTAATTGATTCGTTGCTTAGCTACGGATTGAGCTGTTATGGACGAACCTTTGATACATACCTCAAAGATGTTAAAAACTTACAAATAAGATTTCTTAAATATTTAGTATGTAATAATACAAAAACGAAATGTAATGGAGACTATGATAAATTGTTTACCTACTGTAAAATACTACCAGTTAATGCCAAATTTGAATATTTAGTAATAATGGAAAATTATCACAATAATACTTTTATGAACCGAGTAATGAATAAATATAATACAAGAAGGGTAAGGGAAAATAAATATGTGTGTTCTAAGGTCATAAATTATTACGGTAAAAGAACAAATAAATATGTACTGCCAAGTATTTATAATAGGATAGACTTTTTAAGAAAAAATTATACTAATAATATCTGTAAATTTACTTTAAAAAAGAAACTTAAATCTATTTTGCTTGAAAATCTCGAAAAGCAATAATGTGTATGCATGCATCTTGTTTAATATAGACTTTAAAAAAAAAAAATCTATGTGTAACTATACATTATGTTAAAATGGGTGTAAACTTACTTGCCAACAAACTGCACTGCAGTTTGGCGAGATAAAAAATGTGAAAATATGTAATGTATAATTGAATAAATAAATTAAATTAAATAAGTAAAGTGTGCAACTTGTTAAAGGAGTTTACAGTATCTGGATGGCCAGGTAAAAATAAGATACCAGTAGAGGTGAAAGAATATTATGCTTTTAGGTATAATTTTTCAATACAAGAGGACTTTTTACTGTTTAATAGTAGATTAGTAATACCTACTTCATTGCAAAAGTTCATTTTAGAGGACATTCATGCTGGTCATTTGGGGATTACTAAATGTAGGGAAAGAGCTAAACAATCAGTATGGTGGCTAGGATTATCTTCACAGATTAAAGTAATTATTGAGAATTGTCCACAATGTATACAAGGAAAAACTAATCATAAAGAACCATTAGTTTTAGAGGACTTGCCAAATAGAGCATGGCAAAAGGTAGGAATAGATTTGTTTAAATGGAATAATAGGTGGTATATGGTGATTATTGATTATTTTTCAAGGTATATAGAAGTATTTGAATTAAAAGATCTCACAGAAACAACAATTGTAAAACATTGTAAAGAAACATTTGCTCGATTTGGAATTCCTGAAATAGTTAGAACTGATAATGGGACACAATTTAAGGGGAAATTTAAAGAGTGTGCTAGGGTTTACAATTTTGTTCACATTACTAGTAGTCCATATTATCCTCAAAGCAATGGCTGTGCAGAAGCAGGGGTAAAGATAGCAAAAAATCTGTTAAAAAAGAATGATGATATTAATTTGGCTTTATTAATATATAGAAATACACCAGGAGAAACGGGGTACAGCCCTAGTGAATTATTGTTTAATAGGAAATTAAGGGAAATATTGCCCATACATCCCAGAAAATTAGCGAATAAAGTATTAGTGGATAAAGAAGCATTTTTAGGTACAAGAAATAAGCTTAGAGAAAGAATGGCACAAAATTATAATAGGAAACATAAAGTAGTTGAGTTAAGTGATTTAAATGTGGGGGATCATGTATGGGTGATTGATTTAAGAAAATATGGGGTGATTGTAAGAAAGGCGAAGGAGCCAAGATCATATTATGTGTCCGTGGATGGAACAGATTTTAGAAGAAACAGATGGCACTTGGCGCCAGCGCCTTTCAGAAATAAAGCGGTGGATAACAGAATAAGAAGTAATTGTGATCAATTTAGAGAAAGTATTACCGAGGGTGAGTCAGGGCAGTCTGAGGGGGTAAATTCAACTAGTGAAGAGAATACTGAAGTAAATATAGAAAGTGATCAGTTAAATAGTAATAATCAAATAGATATAGATGAGTCAGTCGAGACCCCTGAGTCACCTATGGAAAGAAGAGATTATAAGTTGCCAGTTAGAAATAGAAAAAAGCCAACATGGTTATCTGATTATGTTTGTGATTGATTTAAGTATAAGAAAGTGTTTAATAATTATAAGCTTAATAGGGGGGATGTTGTAAGGGATACTCTGTGGTATAGGTAGTCTGAGAGAGTTTCCGGCGATCTGTCATTGAAGACTGGTTTTTGGTGGATCTATCTATTATCTTTGTAACATGTAATACTGGAAGAAAATAAATGTGAATCAATTATCAAATGAGTAGCGGTGGTTTAATTTACAGATATACAATTGTATTAGGGAGCCTTACAAGAGGAGGTCTAAGAGAGACTACGTGTCTATGTTTAACATAGAGACGGAAATCTTTCAGATAGTACGCGCGAGACGAGAGCGAACGTCTCTTCGGAGATGATTGCTCGCAGACCGTGGGCCTTACAGGCTAGCGTGTCACAGACGGAAAGCCTTTTCTGTTTGCACGTCTTGGGGACTAGGAGAAAGCGCGAGTGGCGCATCCCCTAGAACCCTTTCGAACGATTGCGGAGGTCTAAGAGGGAGTATGCTTCTATGTTTAACATGGAGGCGGAAACCATTCAGACAGTACGCGCGAGGGGAGCGAAAGTCTCTTCGGAGGTGGCCGCTCGAAGTCAGGGCCAAGCGGGCAGTGGGAGGTGAACCACTGCCCGCCTTGCACGGTCCTGATGAGATGGGGGAAATGGCCAAACTTGCCCGGCCATTTCCCAGCGGAGGAGGCCCGGATGCGGGCAGGCCGTCTGTCGTTGAGGAGATTGTCCCCACGGACCCTCATACAGCCCTACGGCTGTCGACATTTGGCGGCGAGTGGGCAGGTGCCGGGGTTTTTTAGTGGGTATTCCCTCCTCCTGGGATTCCACCGAGCTTTGACTTGGTGGAATTACGGGAGGCAGTCGTGGAGGGAGCTGCAACGCCGAAGTTGCGGTCCCCTCCTGGTGAGTTCCACATACCCCCCTCTCGCTCACCTGCGGGAGGGGAAGCGCGTAAATGCGTTTTTACTCAGCATATAAAAAAAAGGGCAGAACTATGTTACATCACTACATAATATTATAAAACAAAGTTGGCTGAAAAGATATTCTCAACGAGCAAATACAAAAAACTAACGTTATTAATTGGAATAACGTAAATTTTAAAGTAACGGTAAGAAAAAGGAAGAGGTTAAAATAACGTTATTTCAGTAAATAACGTTAAATTTAACGTTATTTATTGACATAACGTTAATGAAATAAAACACTTTTTAACGGATACTAGCGCGGTTTTATTTAATGTACTTTGGTATTTAGTTGGTATTTGGTTTGATTTTTGGTTTTCCCGACGTTTTCCCGAAAGGTGCCGACCTTTGCGCGATAACAAGTCTGCAGTGAGTGAACACGCCTTTGAGGGGCCCAACCATTATATTAGATTTGACAAACCCCAAATCCTTGCTAGGGAACGTAGATTTATCCCTAGAATGCTCCGCGAGGCTATCGAAATAAATAAATATCCTAATTTCAATAGAGATGATGGTTGGAAAATTCCACCAGCTTGGGACCACATCATTCACAAGCAAAAGCCCCTCACACGCACTGTAAGATCTAATGATACGGTTAGTTCCTTTTGCAAATAAATAAATTAATACAAAAGACGGAGGTCGGCTTCCTCTCCAAGTTTTCTTTCGCCATTTCTTTCTTGGAGGGGCCTCCCAATTTTATGAAATGGTGGTAGTTTCAGTAGATTCTCTCTCTTTTTAGCATTAAATAATTCATAAAAGTAAATTATAAATCAACGTAAAATAATTAAAAATTTTGTTCAATTTTAACTTCTGGACGGCTTAAAAAAAGTTCATCGCTTGAGGGTAGGCTCACGGGTAGCTTCAGTCCCCCGTGACCACGGCAGCTGCAAAGGTGCCGAAACGTCGGGAAAACCAAAAATCAAACCAAATATCAACTAAATACCAAAGTACATTCAATAAAACCGCGCTAGTATCCGTTAAAAAGTGTTTTATTTCATGTCTAGTGGGCGCGTAAGCTTGAGAAGTGAATATAACGTTAATGTTAAAATTAACGGTAAAAAAAAGTAAGAAATAACGTTATATTCAAAAATAACGTTAACATTACCTGCGGAAAATAACGAAGTTTCGTGTTTACTTATTTGTTTTCAGAACTATTCCTACTAAGTTTCAAGATGAAATTACTATTTAACTAGGGTTGGGTAAATTTCACGAAAAATTTCGGTCTGTGAAATATTTAGAATAAATTTCATTTTGTTAAATTTGTTAAATTTATTTTTAAGTTTCATCTGACCTAAATGAAACAAAATTACATGCATTTTGTCAATATATCAACATAATTATAGAACAAAACAATAAACAAATAAGTTGGCTTAAATTACGAATAGCTTTGGCTATTTTACAACTTTTAATAACAAAATATTCAATGTCTGTTTCGATTGTCGGCCACGATGGCGTAGAAGAAAAACGACTTCATCAACATTACGAAGGAATATGTAGAAAACTAACAATAAAAGTCGCAAAGTAGACCAATATTCAAAAAATTGTAAGTTTAACCGTGGCCGCGCAGTCGAAACGTGGAGAACCGAGCGGCCACACCGTTCTCTTAAATGGAGCTTAGTAGGGGCCCCATTCTTTTTGCTATAATTAAATCGCTGATACGATTTCGTAGAAAAATATAGAAAGTATAAAAAAACCCAAATGTGTTGGAATCACGACCTACATAGCTTAAGAGTCCGCTTGCAAAATTTTTACGTGCGTTCGCTGCCCCCCACCCACTTATTTTACTCGCAACTGTCTCGCTCCCGCACTTTATCGCGCGGCCGAGCGCTTTGTGTCCATCGTTCTGGCAGCGCCCCGGTTTCCGATTTTTGAAGTGAAAAATTTTCAACTGATTTAAAAAATATATTTTATATGATTTTTATGTATCTTTTCGCCTGCAAACAAGGCTTGATCTGTTCTGAAAACACTCATTAGAATTATAAAGGTAAGTATAAAAGTAAGTAATATAACTATAGATAAGTATTTATATTTTTGTGGCAAGCTTACATAGCTTAATAAGAAAGAAAGAAAATTAAAGAAAATGCTTTTTACTATTCCCCATTCAGTATATACACATATTATTAGTTAGGTACTAAGAAGAAAGAAAGAAAGAAAGAAAAACTATTTATTGACCGTAAAACATTATAGACAGTAAGGTAATTAAAAATAAAAGTTATAAAGCAAAAAAAAGAAAACAATGTACCTACACGAACTAATTTGTGTGCGGCCAACTAGGCCCCAACCTCAGCAATGCTACAGTGGCATACCGGAGCATACCACTGCAACGCTAGTATTCTGGAGGAGCCTACTTGGTGACGACAACCGACAGACAAACCAAAAAAAAAAAACAATTCTACTTCCTATAAAATACAGAAAAGACAATTTCAACGAAATAATACCTACATAATAATAATACCAACGCGATAATGCGATATCAGTGGCTGAGTTCTGGTCCTCACAAATTAAAAAAAAAAATGTTTATTTCTTACAAAATCAGTACAAGCAATATTCTGAGGCTGGAACCAACCAAGTAGGTATTAATAATACCTGTATTAGGCGGCTCCGCTCCTCCATAGCAAAAGGTACATATGTATGCAATTTAAAATAATAAAAATAATTAACAAATATTCTTACAAACTATTGAAATTATTAGGCCTTCTTACATAAATTTGTGTGTGTGTGTGTGTGTGTGTGTGTGTGTGTGTGTGTGTGTGTTTAAGTGCATAAGTGAGAGGGTGTATGTATTTGAGTGAAAATATAATTATAATTATACATATACTGTACGGTTTACATGTATATATTTATTTTACTTTTGCTAACACTGCAAACGTCACGGCGGCGGGCGCGTCATCGACCCGCAGTAACCTAAAGTATCATATTTAATTATTATAATAAATATACATTTTAGCTCAGTGCAATTTATAACGCCAACTAAATCGGTTTCATACATTAGAGAAAAGAATCGTCTATTTTTAACTAACTTGTAACGTTTACGTAAATACATCTCTACTGCAATCTAAAGCGATCTTTTCATCCTGCACTCCAACTAACTACATCTCAAGAGTGTAACCATATATATACCGAGTCGACACGTTAAGAAGAAGATAATACCAACAAGCATCGATTCTACATGCACAAACAAATAAAAAAAAATATCAAGAGGAAGTAAAAAAAAATAATATCTATTTGGCTGCATGGAATTAGGTCTCTTTGCCTCTCCTATGACAGTTTGATCTAGTTAAAAAATAATAAAATAAAAATATACTCTTTGTCGGTGTCAAAAAACAAAGAAATACTCTTTGTTTTGGGCTGCGGTCCGCATGGCGATGAAATCGAATTTTAGCGCGAATCTGACCAAATTAAATAGTAGTCTCAAAATATTACTATCCCCGTCACTACATTTACGGTAACATAAAAAACGTCAAAGTTAAAAGTAAAAAACATAAAATTTAAGAATAAAATTACTTAATGACTATAAAATTGGTAAAACAAGGCACAAATAAGGACACTGTGTGTGTGTATTGCTGTGGTGAGCAACATTCAGAGAATGTCTCAAGAAGATTAATTTACTATAATGATGTTATTTTTAAATTAAAACTTTTCTACTCGATGTACCAATTGTATGGCATATTGAATCAACGGCTTATTTCTCGGAAAGTAGCTGTGTTATACTCGTTACAGATATTTTCCGGGTTTGCTAAGGTAGAACTAAATATTGGCATGCTCAGTTTGGTTACAGGTGCCCTGAATTTTGCTGTACAAAACAAGAGACACTAACATTTAGCAGAAATGTCGGCTAAGTACATCTATAAAATTCAGCACTGTATCTCTTCCGGTGACTGAAATACAATACTTTTCGATATTCCTTAAGAATTCGCTGTGAAAGGTAACCATATTATATGAATGAAACCAGGACAAGTAGTTTTTTTTATTTACTTTGACATCATATCAGACGACCTGAGTGGTGCAGTGGTCAACATGCCGGTCTACCACGCAAAGGTTCCGGGTTCGATTCCCGGTCGGGCCGAAATTGAAATGATGAATTTCAATTTCTGTGACGGGTCTGGGTGTTACTTTGTATAATAAGTATATATTTAAAAAGTATATAAGTAATATCAGTTGTCTAGCACCCATATTACAAGCTTTGCTTAGTTTGGGGCTGGAAGGCGCTGTGTGAAAAATTGTCCAAGCATTATTTATTTATTTATTTGTATGCGTGTATTTGTTTGAATGCGTTGTGGTAATCATGGAAATACCACAAAGCGAAATTCGCGTCGTGGTCAACATACCAAACGACCACATCGCGTTGTGGAAACGAAAAAATGCCATATATAACAGAAATTTTTGCTAAATGTAAGCGTATCTGGTTTTGATTCCATTGTTATCTGAGGTAGGTACAGTAAGTAAGTTGTTTATATGCAAAACGTCAGCACTGAGGAGCCATACAAATTGCGTTCTCCAGCACTACTGAGCTAAAAAGTAAAAAAAAATTAGCAAGTACTTTACACATTTGCTGCTAAACGATGCATTAATTTTCTAAAGTATTCAAAGTCAAAGTCAAAGTCAAAGTCAAATAAGCTTTATTCAAATAAACTTAATTATTAAGTACTTTTGAATCGTCTATATTTTCCTACCACCCGTTCCAGACTTTTTTAGCTGACAAGAAGAACGGGCGCAAGAAACTTATCAGCTGTAACAGCCATAAGTAACGATATTTACAAACTTTAATATATCGTTACCAAATAATTACAACAGGGTGACAGGATTATTGGCAACAACATAGACTTATTGTTATATTACTTCAACAAAGTACTTATAGTAGCAAGTTATGTGTTACATAATTTCCACGCATTTTGATCTTTAAGATAATCGTCTACTTTATAATAACCTTTACCCATGAGCGTTTTTTTAACATGGTTTTTAAATTCATGCAAAGGAAGATCAATCACTTGTTGTGGAACTTTATTAATAAAGGCTATGCTTTTCCCCATAAATGAACCTCTAGTTTTTGCAAGCCTAAATCTTGGAACGGCAAGTTTATCTTTATTTCTTGTATTAAACTGGTGAATATTGCTGTTCTTAGCAAATGAATCATAGTGTTTCCTTACATAAACTAAATTTTCATAAATGTATTGGCCTGCCAAAGTTAAAATATTTATTTCTTTGAACAATTCTCTCAAGGTATCTCTTCGCCGTAGATTGTATATGGCGCGAACAGCTCTTTTTTGGAGTACAAAAATATTTTCAATACTGGCAGCTGAGCCCCACAATAGCAGTCCATATGACATTACACTATGAAAATAACTAAAGTATACTAACCTTGCCGTTTCAATATCAGTTAAAAGCCTTATTTTCTTAACAGCGAATGCCGCTGAACTAAGTCTACTTGACAAGGCCTCAATATGTGGATCCCATTGCAGTCGAGAATCTACTGTGATACCTAGAAATTTTGTACTCTCAATAAACTCGACTTCATCGTCATTCAAATTAATATTTAATTTTGTCTGCTCAACATTAGGTAATGAGAATTTAACACATTTAGTTTTTTTGGGGTTAAGTGCTAAATTATTACTATTAAACCAGTTCAACGGGTACTTAGCAAGTTCCAGAATGGCTCCTCAAACCTGATGTTTAGACTGAGGAGCCACCTTTGCATTGATACCTCTCGCGATATATTATGATGCTAACTTCAGGATTTGTGCTACAAAATAATCTACTTTGCTGCTAAATAATGGTGTGACGTGGCTCCTCAAACCTAATAATGGACATATACGTACATCTTCGGATGTATCTCTTCCAGTGGGGGGGCGATCAAACCTACTTTCTCCCGAGCTCCCGACTGGCAAAAAATTGACATTCGTGATGTATTTAATTCACGCAAATCGGAGACCGTGGCGCTGCCAGAACGATGAACACGCGCGCTTTGCTGTTTGTTATTCATACCACAGTTATACAATCTTTATCATAGAAATTTGAGGGAAACCGCCCTAGCCCTCGCGAAATCCCCTCCGTTGCTCTGCGCAAGTACATACGTTAAACAACTGTATAGATAGATTGCAAAGCAATGCTCGTACTGATAAAAAATTCGATGCGCGAGCGACACACGTCCTACCTCGACGGCGCACTGCGCAGTACTAACGAAGGCGGCGCCCGCAGCGCGCTGGTATTTAATCTCTTTTTTGGTAATAACAATAGTAATAATTAATATATACGATTTTTGTGCCGTCAGTCACTGGAACACGTAATTTGCTTATGATTTACATAAATTTTGCTCAGAAACGATGTATAATTAAAGAGATATTTTAAAAATTCCCCTAAAAAGGACATGTTTTCAGAATAAAAAACTATCGAGCCAAACTCAATAATTTCTGAAATCCTGCCGTCATCCACTAAATGAAGGTCCATAAAAGCATATATCTGAATTTGACATTCATTGAGATTGTACAGACGTCACTATTTGAGTTCAAATATTGCCAAATTCTGGGAGCCTCCTCTTAAATGCTAGGCCGCGCCATAGTCCGCGCGGTCACGCAGTTCTCTTAAACGGAGCTTAGTAGGGGTCCTATTATTTTTGCTAATCGCTGATACGATTATGTGGAAAATATAGACAGTATAAATAAAGCCCTAATGTTTGGACTTCACGACCTGCTACAGAAATTAAATGCTATGGCCGTGCGGCCACGCAGTTCTCTCAAACGGAGCTTAATAGAGGTCCCATTCTTTTGTATAATCCCTGATACGATTAGGTAAAAATAGTAGACAGTATAAATAAAGCCCTAAGGTTTGGATTTCACGACCTACAGAAAAACGTGGTCGTAAAGTCCAAACATTAGGGCTTTACTTATACTGTCTTAATTATCTACGAAATCGTATCTGCGATTAGCAAAAATAATGGAACCTCTACTGAGCTTCGTTTGAGAGAACTGCGTGGCCGCGAGGTCCTCCACGTTTCGACCGCGCGGTCATGGTTAAACTTTCTGAATATTGAACCTACAAATTTGCGACTTTCATTGTTAGTTTTCTACATATTCCTTCGTAATGTTAGCGTAGTCGTTTTTCTTCTACGACACCGTGGTCGAGCAATCGAAACCCCTTTTTCCTCACTGCTCACGAGGTCTTTCAAAGCACATAGTAGGTTAGATATATTATTTGGTTACGTGCTGTTTGGTATATTATATGGTAGCTATGTGCAGCTAGATGGCGCTTCTAATTTTGAATACTTATTTTTGGAAATGGGTGATATTTTTGATAAATTTTAACTAGCTCGACTTAAAAAATCTATAATATTATCGAACTGCTCGCAAAATTTCACGAGAATCAGTTGAGAAATGGGACCTGTAGAGGAGAACAGACAGCTAGAAAGTCAGACTAAAATATGTTTATGTATATATCTCCGCCATTTTGAAGAATTTAAAAAAACTGTCTCGACAGTAAAATTCTATATAATTTTCGAACCTGTCCACAATATTTGACGAGAATCAGTTGAAAAATGCGCCTGTAGAGGAGAACAAACAGTGTTGGAATGGTGGACTGAAATGTTTCTTTTACATATCTCCGCCGTGAAAAATTCCAAAAACAGGCTCGACGGTAAAATTCTATATTGTTTTCGAACCTGCCCATAAAATTTCACGGGAATCGGTTGAGAAATGTGACTTATAGAGGAGAACAAACAGCGCCGGAAAACTGGACTGAAATATGTTTCTTTTACATATCTCCACCATTTAGAAAAAAATCGAAAAACAGGCTACAAAAAAAATGTTAATGTTATAGGCAAACGCCGAAGCTCAGGCACTCCTAGGTTTGTCTAGTCAAACCTCAGGTTTGACAAGAAGCCTTAGTCAAAGCCCAAAATAAAATCGTGTTTCGGTTTAAAGCCCAAAATAAAATCGTGTATCGTCTTAAATTCCTAACCTATCACGTGTCTCATAGGAGTAACACAGACTCTTTGACTAAACTTAACCTCAAGATTATGAAAAACATCATTCATTTCCGATGTGATATTTAGTCAAAGCTGCCTTACTCCTGTAAGTCACGTGATAGATTAGAAATTTAAGACAATCGCGAAGCGCAGTGGAGCGTTCATCTTAAATTTCGTGGTTATTTTCTTTTAAACAGACAACAGAAATTTTTTGTTTACAGGAAGATTGTTAATTTAGTTAAATTTTCACTCTACAGAATGTGTTTTTCATAGTTGTACAAACAAAATATCAAATTCTGTGCCTAATTTAAGCGTCAAATCGAGGTTTGACCGTATTGAGTTTCGGCTTTCGACTACACAAGTTAGTCTCTCCTAGGTTTGGCCATAAATTCGTCAGTCAAAGGCCGAAATATGCCATTGGTATTGGACTTAGACTAAGCCTTCTTGTCAAACCTGGGGTTTGACTAGGCAAACCTAGCTAGGAGCGCCGGGACTTCGGGGTTTGACTATAACATTTATATAATTTTCGACCCTGCTCACAAAATTTAACAAGAATCGGTTGAGAAATGCGACCTGTACAGGATAACAACAGCGCCGGAAAGCCGGACTGAAATATGTTCTTTTACACATCTCCGCCATATTGAAAAATTTCGAAAAACTGGCTCGACCATAAAATTCTATACAATTTTTGAACCTACTCACAAAATTTCACGAGAATCGGTTGAGAAATGCGACCTGTAACCTATAGAGGAGAACAAACGGACAGCAGGAAGGACATACGAAAGAATTGTTGCTCAAGCTGAAGCAGAGACGCTTCGCTCGCGCTTCGCGCTCGCTTGGTCACTTACCTAAGCCTTAAAATTTCATTTAATACGTTAAAATATTAAACTAATTCAGAAAATAAGGGATTTCTAGTACTGGAAATAAATTTCACTCAAAAGTGAAATATTTCAACCCGTTTTGAAAGATTTCATAAATTTCATATAAATTTAATTTTCATTTCATTGAAATTTTCACTGGACCCATCCCTATTTTAACAATATTTTTCACAGAAAATTTGAACCCCTATTTCATCCCTTTAGGGGTTGAATCATGTCCACCGTGTTGGACTTCAAAATAAATGCCATTTTTGCAATCAACTTTCCATAAAACTTCAATAACGACATCCATATCGAGTCTCATTTAACTCTAAGGGATTGAATTTCAGAAAATTACGAGTGTTTGCTTATTTGTTTTTAGTTTCCAACCATAAGCCTAAATAATAATTTAGTGATGTTTATTTTGAAAATGAAGGACTTTCCATACATAACTTCATCCCCATTTTCACCCCGTGGGGGGTGGAATTATCAAAAACGCTGAGATTCGTAAATAAAAATTGAATATAAATAAGTACACTTCAAATACTTCCGCGCGTAGTATTACATAGTTTCTGATTCTGTGGCCTTCTTCCCAAACTCGATGGGGTTGCATGGTTTCAATATTGAGTTCCTATGGCCTGGCCTCCAGGCTTCATCATCCGACCCTTAACCTCGTCTGCCGTCAGAGTACTTGTCAAGACAATTCTAACAACCCCAAACACGATGGGGTTGTATAGTTTCATGCATCGTAGAGCTCCTGCAGCGTTCATCTGGCTCCATCACCAGATCAGGTCAATGACACCGTAATATTGCATTGCCTTCCAGTTCTGACCTGTGTTCAAAGTTTTAAGTCTCTAACTCATCGGGAAGTTAGTATTAAATCATTTGCAAAATTTGTGCTCAAACAAACAAACAAACAAACGAGCAAGCAACCTAATAAAAACGTGGTAAAAAGTGTTAATTATGAATATAGAACTACCTAGGTATTTGAGTTTATGTCTCCGACCAACCATATGGTTTGGTCACCCTAATGAAGAAAAGGATACATGCATCTACATGACCTCTCTGTTGGCTCGTTTTGGGGCGAAGCGCACAATCCGGTTTAATGTACTAAATTCATGGGCCTGCCGTCCTCTTTATTATCATTGCTCCTTGCGTCACGTCTATATTACTCTTTGGTCACGTCAGACGACCACGTCATTCAACTCATTCCGTTGTCCTCACATCTCATTCGCTCGCGTCAACGTCAAATATTACTTCTACTTATACTCTTTGTATTGTAAACTAGAGTGCGTTTCATCGGTAATTTATTTACCTCATAAAGTTAATATTACCATAAATTAACTTTATGATTTACCTATGGCGTTATGTTGGTACCCCTGAAATTTATTATTATTGCGATGGAATAAGGTTCAAATTTGAATAAATTTCAGGGGTACCAACATAACGCCATAGGTAATAAAATAAAAAGCTTCGTACAGACTGAGGCGAATTCGCTCGCGCCATGTGGGACGCGAATCTACGCGATTCGCTCGCTCGCGTAGCCTCCCACACTGAGGCGAGCGAATCGCGCGCGTCATTGGACGCATTCTGTCAGACAAATCTTTGAGTCATCGATCGCTATAGAGTAATTTTTAACCATGTAAACCATTGTAATCCAGCAGGCCTACCGCCTTGCTTAAAAAGCTTTCAAATGTCAGTGCACTGTCCGTCCTTGTCATCGTGTAATGATATGACAAGGACGGATAGAGTATAGCTATCGATTTCGCTTTGGCTATCGCTTTGAGATAGGCGGTCTGGCTGCCGGACGGAACGGGGACGGCAGCTAGACCGCCTATCTCAAAGCGATAGCCAAAGTGATAGCAATGCTCTATCCGTTCTTGTCATATCATAACACGATGACAAGGACGGACAGTGCACCGACATCATAAGCACATGAGTAAAGAGAAGGACCAGAGACAAATTTCATACAACCGCGTGAATCGGTTGCACTTCTACAAGCACGCGGGGCATGTCTGCCTGCGACTGCGTGTCCACTGGTCGCTTGTCGCGTACGCGGAAAAACCGGAAAGAACCTGTTTTGACAACTGCAGCCAGTGGACAATGTCAGGGCATCATTTGTTTTGTTAGTTGCAAGTTTGAATTTCACGTTCTTAAGAAGCTTTGTCTCTGGTTCTTTTCTTTACTCATGTGTCATAACATAAGTAAGTCGCGACAGTTGACGTGATAGTGTTGTGAAAACAACTTAATTAAATAAAACACTATTTATGCAGCTAATTTTATATTTTCAGGCAGGCACGGGGTGGTGACGTACCGCCGACCGACGGGGTATTTTCCGTCCCGTGCGTGCCACGTCCGGGCCCTGTCACTCCTGCCTCTGCTACGTACGCATGCTCCTATACATTTTGTATGAAACGATGTTTTTCCCGCCCCGTCCGGGGTTTTTCCAGTTACGTATACAAATATCTTAAGAAGTTGCAATGCTCTGACGTTTGGAACGGGAAAGTTGTGTAAATCGAACGTCAAGCTCTAATGTTTGGAACGCGCCGTTAGATCTTTGGTTGCACTTGGAACGCAACCCTATCGCGCGATTCGCGCGCGATTCGCGGGCGATTCGCGTTTTTGCTGCAACTCGTGCGACTATTCGCGCCAATGTGAACACGTCCATACAAGTTAGCTGACGCAATCGGCGCGAGCGAATCTGGCGCGATTCGCTCGCCTCAGTCTGTACGAAGCTTACCCGATCAAAAAGAATGAAAATGAATGAAATGTACTCTACTCTTTTTTGTTTGGTTGCGACTTGCGTGACGTGCGTGCGTGTGTCGTTTTATTACCTACCATCTGTGATCGCCGGTTTTTTGTTATTTTCCAATATTTTTATCGGTAAGTGATTATTGAAGTACTTAAGTACCACATTATTTATACCATGATTTAGTTTAACATCAGTTACACAATTTTTGACGACGGTTTTATTACTATTACAGCCTGTTACAATAATAATCAAAGGTTACAATATTATGTAGGTAGCATCGATATGTATCTGTTACCGGCAATGTATGAAATGCAGGCATTGTATACAATGCCTAGGCATTGTATACAATGCCTGGCCCTTTTAGGCAATGTATGAAATATAATGAATATTGATATCTATTTCACACATTACCTAGGCAGTGTATACAATGCCTAGGCATTGTATACAATGCCGGATTATACACATTGCCGGTAACATATCGATGGTAGGTAGGTACTTAATAGGTAGCATAGGGTTGCCGCTTTTTTGCATCAATATGGTACCTATTTTTAAAAGATTTATTACTTACCTACCATGTAAAAATAAAGGAGCGCGAACCTGACTCTCCGATCAAAGGATGGCGAAAAAGTTTATAAAATATAGTAAATAGTAAGTCGGTACCTACCTATACCAACCTAGGGTGACAGCGCCTAAATTCGGATACCTCCTTAATTCGGACACTTCAAACAAAATGTAAGATAAACTGTGTGGGTATGCGCTATTTTAACACGTTTTTATTAAGTTGCTTTCTCGTTTGTTTGTTTGTTCGTTCGTTTGTTTCTCCGCAAAGTTAGATTTAAATTTAACTCAGATCTTATATACTTATCTCTTTTTATAATAAATTACTACAGAATATATTAATAAAACAAAATTTATTATAAATAATAAAGACATCCAACCAATCTATTAAAATTCTTATTACAATACTTATTAAATGAAAATAAAATAAGTTATAAGTAAAAAAATATTATTCTTGTTTAAATTAAAATAAAACTAATTAAACAAATTGAATACTTTTGAATAACTTCAAATGAATTTAATTTATATATTTGATACTACAAATCAACGTTTGAATTAAATTATTTAAGTAAATTAAAATCAAATTATTACATAATTAAATTTTAAAATTATAATATCAATGTAATATTAATAATAAATATTAATGAAAAACTCCTGAATAAAATCTTTAAATCCCAAATAATAATTATTATTATTACATTTATTTACTGATAAAAATAGTATTAGAATTAAAGTGAACATGACTGTATTATAATTAACTAATGTTCATTATTTTTTGTTAAATAATGATTTTGATAAACATTAATAATTTTGATACGATCATCGTTATACTCATACAAAGAACAATATACACAGCCAACAATATTTTTGTTGATTTTTAATAAGCCTAAAATTATTAATGTGGATAAATATAGTAAATAGGTACGAGTACATTAAAGTATTAGAGTTGATATGTTTTTTAACTAAGCTTATTTTTCGTTGATTTTTTGTTATGCCTGATATGATTAATGTTGATGGGAATAATAATTATGTTAGTTATTTGATCTAAATGTTAATAAAACAATCAAAGTTCCTAACTAATGTGTTTATATCACCTTGTCCGAATTTAGGGAAAAAATCGTCCGAAATTAGGGCATATGTGTCTGAATTTAGGGAAATTGGGTCACTCTTCATTCGTCATATTTTCATTTTTCATAATTTTACTATTATTGTTTTCTTGATTTTCTTACTATTATTATAAAGAACAATCATGCAGCAATCGTAAATAACAAAAGTTACAAAGATGGAGTTCAATTTTAATATAAATATTTGAGATTGAATTCCAAAAATTGCTGACGCGTCCGAATTTACGGCATTTTACCCTACCTAGATTTAAAATAACTGATGTAAATGTTTTAAATCAAAGATTTAAACTTTTGTTGTGACGCAACACCCTACCTTGAGTTTGTTCCAACGTTTTTTTATTAGATTAAATTAAGAGATTAAATAGTGTAGAGTTTAATCAGAATACCTTAGAATAATTATTCTAAGCAGAATAGGTACCTAATATTCGACCCCCTTCCCTTGGTTTAAATACCCATGAAATTGCCTTTTTATGGCGAAATGTTTTTATGCCAGGTAGGTAGGTAGCATCAAAATATGTAGGTAAGCATCGAAATGTAATACATTTCATTTGATTGATGTAGGTAGGTAGGAGGTAGGTACGTGTCATGTTTTATGTAAAAAAAAATAAGGTAAGTATCGTCTAAATCACAACGAATCTACTTGCTCTTCTACTAACAAAAATAGTTTCTTAAAAGGTTGGGAAATCAGAAATATTTTAATGATATTTTTTTTGCTTCTTTGATAGGTACTTATGCCTTAGTTTGTTTAATTTTTTCACTTCGAAAAAATGTACAGACCTACCTAGGTTCTTATAATAAATGTAATAGTTTTGCCTACAATTTCTTTAACGATTTGCTGACTTTTGCTTACTTAAATGAAATAAAATAATTCTGTGACTTATTTATTTATTTTCTATTGTGCTTAACCTAACTTAGGTTTGCAATTACATTCTGTGGAGGTTATTACGAATAAAGCCGCGTTCCCACGGTGCACCCTACCACCCACCGCACCGAGCCGCACGAGGACGAACACGCACCGATCCTTTGAAGTTACCGGCGAACGCGTCGTTTCCCACGGTGCACGGCAAATCAGCCTATTTACGGTGACAAAAGTCATAATATTGAACTCAATAAACACATACAATTTCTATTGTAAAATGTTTCCTATATTTCAAACCAACACGTGTTGGGTGTCTATAGATAGGTCTTTAAAAATGACATTAAGGTTTCTAAGACAACTTTTTCTCAAAGTCAACCGTTTGAATGATATTCATCGCCAAAGTGGTAAAATGTGTGTCCCGCCCCCTTTAACTTTTGAAATAAGAAAGTGAAAAATCTAAAAAAAATATATGCTGTAGATCTTAATAAACACTTTTAACCAAAATTGGTTTGAACGAGATATAGTAATTAGTTTTCGAGATATAGCACATTTTCCAAAACCGCAAATATAACTTTGTCATTCATACCAACACTGAGAAAAACAAAGTTATTTTTACAGACGAAAAATTATAGGTGGTATTAAATATGGTATGGTATAAGGTAACTACGGAACCCTATGGCGCGTGGCCCGACACGCACTTGGCCGGTTTTTTCTGCGTATTTAATATTGTTGTAAGCTTTTAAAAAAAGTTCCAACGAGTTCCGCAAATTTTAAGTAATCAAAGTTAAGCCATATTAGTACTATCTTTAATTTCGAACTAGTTTTGGGTCCAACTTTTGATATAATTTGTCATTGTTCTCAGGTAGTCGCAGTAATGATAATGATGAAACCGCTTCTGATTAATATTAATTTGTCAAATATTTTCGAGCTTTTGTTTGTTGTTTTGTATTTTCGTATTTAATAAAAAGGCATTATTTTTAGAAATAAATTATTATTACTACACATTTTAAATAATTTGATGTACCTACCCGACACAAAAATAAAGTCTTGTTAAAAATTAGGTTTAGATGATCTGTAATCATCCGTCATAATGTTAAACACAATGGGGTTGGCAACGCAAAGCTAATTGTAGATGTCGCTGCGTACGCTTGTTCCTAAGACAGTATACGTTCAGAGCAAAATGTATGGGAAAATAGGTATTTATTTTGTGGTATTTTTTTACCGAAAAAGACCCATTGACCTAAAACGGATATAAAAGACTACAATGCAAATGCCGGAATTGAAGGCCAAATTAAGACGTTTTTATTTTTACAGAATTTATCAATATTTTCTATATCCAGATTTTTCGGAAATTTGATAGTGCCGCCATTTTAACAGTTGCCTTCCCCGTTAAAAGCAGTTTAATACATAATTTTAAAAAAAATTTTTGGCGCCGTAAATAGGCTGTTTTGCCGTGTGTGCGGTGTGTCGGTCTTGTCTGGTGCGCTCTCTACAGACGCACCGTGGGAACGCACCTTTACAAATTTTGAGCTTATGTGAAGCACTCGGAAGTCTCGGAACTATGGAACTCGATAAGGTACCCTGCGCGAAATATCACTTGCAGTTAACTAATTTCCGTTCCGAGCCGCCCAAGTTATTTTGCGCAGACTGTAGGTACCTACCTAGTTTGAGGCCCGAGGTAACGTGTCCATTAACGGCGCATTAACGGCGGCGCGCGGCGGCCGGCGGCGGAGGGCTTAGGTGACAACTCACCCATAAAATATCTCAGCCAATGGTGAGATGTCCACTTCTTAAAATGTATCTCGGACTTTCAGCCAAATGTCTCAGTTTTGGCTAAGATGATGACACTTGGAAAAACAGAGGGGGTCATATCACCAATTTTAAAAAAAAAAAACCTCTCAAATTGTAAATACATTGTAACAGATTAGAATAGCCTCCCAGCAAGCAGCAAATGTATCGAATTAGAATAAAAAAAAAAAATTACATATTTTAAGTATAGTATTTTTTTATTATTGTACTTAATTGTTTTGATGATTTTTTTTTGTATTTTTTTAAAGTATTATTTTTATAAGGAAGTTTAACTTTTTATAAAAATATTAGGAATAAAAAAAATATTTTTCTAAATTTTTTTTAAGAAAATTATTATTTTTTCTTATATTTTTATAAAAAAGTTTAACTTTTTTACACACATTTTTCACCCTTTTTTCATGATATTTTTATAAAAAGTTAAACTTTCTTATAAAAATAATACTTATAAAAAATTACAAAAAAATATCAAAAAAATTTCAATAATAAAAAATACTATACTTAAAATATGTAATTTAATATATATATTTTTTATTCCAATTCGATACATTTGCTTTTCGATGTATTTACAATTTGAGACTGTTTTTTTTTAAATTGGTGATATGACCCCCTCTGTTTTTCCAAGTGTCATCTTAGCCAATACTGATAGGACATTTGGCTAAAAGTCCGACATACATTTTAAGAAGTGGACATCTCACCATTGGCTGAGATATTTTATGGGTGAGTTGTCACCTAAGCCGGTGGAGCGGATAAACGAGGAAATATTAACCAATAGGATTGCATAAAATCTCCGCTCCGCAATCCTATTGGTTAATTAATATTTCCTTGTTTTTCCGCTCCAACCGCTGCTGCTTCGCTGCACGTCAATGGACCGGCAGGTCCGGCAGCCTTATGGGGTGTACTGTAAGTACCTAGTCAGAGAAGTCATTGCATAGGAGTGTTATTTTTGTTGAACTGGATTGCGCCTTCAGTTTTAAAACACCTAGGTAGGTACTTCATAAATAAGTACTACCTACCTAGGTTACTTGTTAAAAAAAATAACTACCTACCTTGCTGATATGTTTCTATTATATTCTAAGTTTTTTCGAAGGTATGTTAAGGATTTAAATCTTGACGGATCCGACGTACTTTTGGCTTTTGTAACAGAACAATCGAAGTGTTGAGTGTTAATATCATTAGTTGAGTGTTGTATTTCCTCTGATTCTTAGAATGTGTTAATAATAACACCGGCGCTCTTTGTTCTCCGCATATCGATGGCGAGAAACAGGAACCCGTCTTACCCGTTATACCTACCTACTTATCACAATAATAATTCACTAGGTAGGTAGGTAGTCATCTATTTACTTGTAAAATATTTATGTTTTTAAGTAAATACATTAGCTCTATTTTATTATAGGCAGTACCCATGGCTGAAGTAGTAAATGGATGGCAGTATAAATACAAACAGTGGAAGGCGCGAATAGGCCCACATCTGCGCTCGGGTCACTTGGCTGACTGCACATTCCAAGTAAGTTATGATAGTTGTTAAGTTTTTAACCTTCGTTGCCTGTGACACTACCAGGCCTCCTTCACTCGCTCAAGGTCGCGCGATAAGCACCTACCGCTAGCCGTTCGTTCGAACGAACAAGTGAGCAAAGGGGCGTCACACGCCCGCCTGTGTAGTCGCGCGGCACCTTACTGCCTGCGTAGATATTGTCTCTTTATAATAGTAACAATGTCGAATCGACATTATTGTGCTGTGTCAAAATCAAAAAACCAATGAACAAGTCGTTTTTTCACATTATGATATATGCTACACAGTTCATTTACACGAATACAACCCTAACATTGCGTCATCAGAAAAGGTAAGAGCACGCGATAGAAAGAGAGGCAACTACTAGGTGAATATACTGTAGGTCATTAGCGCTACGCGACCTGAATTGCGCTTTATTTTGTTGGAGCAAAAGGTCGTTATTGATTTAAATGACTTTGCGGAGTGCTGCTTCTGTACTTGTACTATTAGTTATTCTGTGACACTACTGAGTGGCACTATCAGTAGAGTGTCATGGTCATGGGCAATTTTTATTTCCTGTGACTACCGGTATGGTTTTAATTACTATAAAACTAAAAGTGGCGATTCTACATTTTAAAACTAATTGAAAGATTGAACAGTTATTCGATGAATATTAGAAACTATTGTTTTCTTTTGTTTTAATTAGGCGATAATAAGCCCCTGTTTTGAAGGCTTAGTATTAACACATCAATTATCTAAGCCGAAGTTCGTAGAATAAACAAATATCTAAAATTTACAAAAAAAAATATTTTTTAAAAACATGTGTTTAAACGGACTAAATTATTACAACAAAAAATCGGTCCATTAGAATGGACTAGTAAAAACAGACTAAAGAGTAAAAACTAAATTCTTCTGTAAATATTTATAACCCTATAATATTTATACCTACAGAAAATTTAAACCTAAACCTAAAAACGTGGGGCGCATGCTAAAGATAATATGGATGATAAATTTTACAAAATGAAAGCCCTTGGAGCGTTCCTGGCTGAGCTGGGCTGGCTGGAGACCTGCCCCCGGACCGCCTAACTCTCTCGCTTTGACTCTGGCTTTGGTTTATGACGTCAGTGCACTGTCCGTCCTTGTCATCGTGTTATGATATGACAAGGATGGATATAGTCTAGCTATCGCTCTGGCTAAAGCTTTGAGTTAGGCGGTAGGGCCCCAGGAGTGATCCGGCCGCACATCCTCCGACGCAAAATAGGCGCAATAGACGTCGAGTTGCGGAAACCGCCAGCAGTGATAGAAGAAGATGACTAGTCCATTTTAATGTTTTTAATCCGATTTTTTGTTGTAATAATTTAGTCTGTTTTTTTCAGTAAATTATTATTTTGTGCTTTTTAGTTAACGAGCTAAGACTAAAAATATACCATCTCCTATCGGAGCACTCGTCGAAAGAGCCCAAACTCGATAGAATTGCATGGTTTTATTACAGAGTTCCAGTGACCTTCTTCCGGCTCCATCATCAGACCCTGGAAACTATTTCCCAATAAAGTACTCATCAAGACGATTCAAACGAGCCCAAATTCGATGAGGTAGCATATTTAATTAAAGAGTTCCTGTGTCCTTCTTCCAGCTCCATCATCAGACCCTCCAACAAAGTTCTCGTCAAGACGATTGGGTTGCATGGTTTTATTATAGAGTTCCTATGGCCTTCTTCCGGCTCCATCATCAGATCTTCATACACAATTTCCTTTTAGAGTACTCGTCAAGACGATTCAAACGAGCCCAAACTCGATGGGATAACGTGGTTTTATTAAAGAGTTCCTGTGTCCTTCTTCCAGCTCCATCAACAGACTCTGGAAACTATTTCCCAACAAAGTACCTACTCATCAAGACGATTCAAACAAGCCCAAACTCGATGGGGTTGCATGGTTTTATCACAGAATTTCTATGGCCTTCTTCCGGCTCCATCATCAGATCCTTGAACACTATTCCCCATTAAAGTACTCGTCAAGACGATTCAAACGAGCTCAAACTCAATGTGGTTGCATGGTTTTATAACAGAGTTCCAGTGGCCTTCTTCCCAAGCCAAACCCAAACTCGATGGGGTAGCGTGATTTTATCAAAGAGTTCTTGTGTCCTTCTTCCGGCTCCATCATCAGACCCTGGAAACTATTTCCCAACAAAGTACTCGTCAAGACGATTCAAATGAGCCCAAACTCGATGGGGTTGCATGGTTTCAATATTGAGTTCCTATGGCATGGCCTTTCAGCTTCATCATCAGACCCTGGACCTCGTCTCCCATCAGAGTACTCGTCAAGTCAATTCTTACGAGCTCAAACACAATGGGGTTGTATAATTTCGTTATAGAATTCCTGTGCCCTTCTTCCAGTTCCATCATCAGTACCCTTAGCACGAACAGCTATCGAGAAATCTTACGCGCGTAAGAAAATACTACTCGAAAACGTACTCGATTCGGAAGCTAGCAAAATCGGCAGCACCAATTTTACAGAGCTGGCTAACGTCAACTCGATAGTAGCGATAAATAAAGCTAACGTGACACAATCCAATTATCAATCCAATTGAAGCAAGGTGCGTTTAAAAACCATGTTTAATATCTATGTAAATCATAAATATGTAAATTAAAATTCAATCAAGTTGTTTATCATCATAGTTTTAGATTTATTATTCTTATTAATAATAATAAATCTGTTTGCAATATTTATTTCATTTAATAACTTTAATTAATTTGCAAATTACTATTATAATTTTCAATTTGTGCATTATTTTGCCCATGGTTTTTAACAGTCATTGCACCTTGCCCGTGATTGGTTTGAAAAAGAAGAGTGTGTCTATTCTTTCTCTCTTTCTTTCTCATCCTGTGATTTAATGAAAAATATAACCTAAAAACGCGTCGAATTGAGTACCTCCCTCCTTTTGAAGTCGGTAAAAATAGAAAACTGTAAAGCCATTTCTTTATTTTGTTTTTATCTAAATTGATTTATCTGTGTCGGCTAACAAATAATACAATCGCGAGGAAATAATATTATGACCTAGGTAGGAGTAAACTACAATGTGTCATAATTTCATCAAATTGTTCTACCTAATTGAAGATTTTTTATGAACTTGAAGAATAACATTGGATTATCGTCAATGAATAAGAAATTGTTTACACATAAACAATAACATTTGAACGTGCTATGAAAATATGTGAATTTCATCGGAATTAGTGCTTAGGTATAGTGTTTGAAGATTCGACAAATTAAAGACTTTATTATGTTTGCATTGTTATACTTAGTGTTTTTGTCATAGTTTTAAGGTCTTATTTTTTTATACCTACCTAAATGAAACATAATTTACTGTGTGCAAACTGTATGATGTTGTTGCTGAAAACAAATATAAAACGTATAACACCACACCGTATCCTCTGGTTTTATTTGAGTTTTGTAGGTAAGTTCTAAAATATTGCTAAAATATAGGTATGGTGGATGTGGGGGATACCGTGGATAGCATAAAATTACGAGATTTTTATTTTACAAAGGACATCAGGCACATGAGACCCAAAAGTGTATAAACATAATTCTGTTATCTATAAACACTTTATGTTACTAGAATCATAAAACAGTAGCAACATTATTTTTTAACTCCTTCATTTAGCTTTAATTAATTATTGAAAAAACAAAAGGATATCAATGAAACGGATATCTTTTTTAGCGATTTCTCAAGTCTCCCCTGAGTATATTTGTTCTGTGGCACAAGTGATTGCGCATCAAAAAAAAAAGTCTGCCGGATGTCAGTCAACTCAACTGTCAGAAGCGTTTTGTTACGTGCGACATATGCACAGATTTTCCGTTTGATCGGTTCCAACTCGTACATTGTAGTGCTAATCTGTATCACTAACGCAGCTAACGAAACGTGTTGTCGTGAAACTGGTGTTGCTATTTAGTGTCGGGGTTACCAAAAAATAAAACTTTCAAACGTAAATAACTCTTAAAACGTAAATCTTCGTAAAAATCTGAATATTTTCTATGACTTACTAATTACATGCCTACATTTTGAAAAAAACAGAAACGTAATACATTCTTTGGTTTTTTACTATGGGACTCTGCCTGATGTCCTTTCTTTGTATAATGAGGACAATTTAAGTAATATTGCCTGTGGATAATTCAGCGGACATGTCATAGTTCTCAAACTTAATATTTGTTACTACATATATGCTTTTAAATTTTAATAATAAATAATACAAAGTCGCTCGAAATGACTCTCACTGAAAAAATGTCAGTGAGTAAGTTGTCGATACCCAGCTTGCTAGTTTCTCGATACCGTATGTCAAAAGTGGGTTCGTGCTACCGATTTCCATACAAGTTGTAACTTTGACGGTTCTCACACTGGCAACGCGCGCGGTCGCGGGGCTCCCGCGCGCGTGTTTTACTTTGTATGCAAGTACATCAATTTGTATAGAAAACCGCTTGGTCCAACACACCGAAGCCGTGCCGACGCCGCGTGCCGCCGGCGGCACGCGGCGTGCGCGCCAGTAGGCGCGGAAATCGCGGGGTACAACACACTGAGCTCCATAGTATCGTGCCGGTTTTTGTACGTAAGCGCGGGGCCGCGTCTGACGCCGATCGGCGCGGAGGCGCGTCGATAACCGCCCGAATTGGCGTCACGCTGCGCCGTCGCCGCGCGCGTCAAACGCCAAACCGCGCCCCGCGACGGCGCGCGCCGGCAGTGTGAGAATCGCCTTTACTATTCGAATTCGATTCGAAGGCTGCTCGATAGCTTATGTCAAAATGTTTCGTGCTTCGAAATTTTAGTTCCGTTTACGGACGTAGTGGCGCTGTACCAATTTCCATACAAAATTATGAGATTCGAGTAATTTTACGCGCGTTATTTTCTCGATAGCTGTTCGTGCTAAGGGTACAGATCAGCTTAATGACATCATAATATTGCATTGCTTTCCAGTTCTGACCTATGTTCAATGTTTCAAGTCTCTAACTTATCGGGAAGCTAGTTTAAAATCGTTCGCAAATTTTTCGGACAAACAAGCAAACAAACAAACTACCAAACAAACGTGAAAGCAACCTAAAACGGGTTAAAAAGTGGCTGATAGATATAGTAGGTATGAACCTCTGTACTAAAAAAAGTTGGGAGTTACAAGTCGTGATAAAGTTTGGCCACATGATAGAAACTGATCTGTAGGCTGTTTCTAACTAATATTGAGCTGGGCCAAACTATCCTTACATACAGTTCCATACGGCGGCGGATTGAATAGCGCACTTTTCCCGGCTTCATTCTAAAAACTATAACAATTCAGGTTTAGCTAATACGTCAAATGTGGTATTATTTTCGGATAAATCAATAACGTAGAACTTATTTCTGATATAAAAAAAAAAAATTTATTAAGCAGTTTCTGAAAAATTACACAATAACCAATATTTTTAAACTTCATTTTTTTAGTTTAGGTATTGGCACTTGTTTCAGTATTTTCAAAAAAACTACTTTAAAGAAGCGTTTTTCAGGTTAACTTGTTATATGCTTTTGTTATGTTAACTATATTTTATACAATTTGAGCCTAACCCAAGTAGTTTAAATCCATTGTTTGCGAACATACAGCTAGTCAAAAATATGCCTTTTTTCACGAAATAAAAAAGGTTTCCGTTTCGTTCAAAAACATTTTTCAGGGTTTTTGTTTAGATTTCTGTAAAGTTAATTAAATTTTCTACAACTTGAGCTTAATTTAAGTAGTCTAGGTCTATTGGTTGCAGAGACATAGCTGGTTAAAAATGGGCTTTTTATTGAAATTAATTGAAAAAATCTTATCTTTGACTAGCTGTTTCTTTGCAACTAGTAAACCTAGACTACTCAAGTTAGGCTCAAATTGTAGAAAAATTAATTAACTTTACAGAAATATAAACAAAAAACTGAGAAATGCTTCCGAACGAAACGGAAACCTCTTTTATTTCGTGAAAAAATGCATATTTTTTACTAGCTGTGTCTCCGCAAACAATGGACCTCAACTATTTGGGTTAGGCGCAAATTGTATAAAATATAGTTAACATAACAAAAGCATATAAGAAATTAACTTGAAAAACGCTTCTTTAGAGTAGTTTTTTTGAAAATACTGAAACAAGTGCCAATACCTAAACTAAATAAAATGAAGTTTAAAAATGTTGGTTATTGTGTAATTTTTCAGAAACTGCGTAATAAATTGCATTTTTTTATACCAGAAATAAATTCTACGTTATTGATTTATCCGAAAATGATACCACATTTGACTTATTAGTTAAACCTGAATTGTTATAGTTTTTAGAATGAAGCCGGGAAAAGTGCGCTACTCAACCCGCCGCCGTATGGAACTGTATGTAAGGATAGTTTGGCCCAGCTCAATATTAGTTAGAAACAGCCTACAGATCAGTTTATATCGTGTGGCCAAACTTTATCACGACTTGTAACTCCCAACTTTTTTTTGTATAGAGGTTCATACCTACTAATAGGGTGACAGTGCCAAAATTCGGACACGTCCTAAAGTCGGCCACTTAAAATAAAATATAAGATAAACTGTGTGGGTACTGGCTACCTACGCTATTCTTGAGGGTTTTTTGTACGAAAAGAAATCTTATATATCAGTCATTAAAATTTGTTAAAATAGCGATAATCCGTCATCTGGTTTGCAGTCAGTAGCGATCTGACCAGCGACTGCATTGTGCCTTATATGCCTATTTATTCTTGTGAATTACATACCTCGCATTAAATTCTGACCCAGTAGTTTTGAGTCGAGTCTTCAAAAAGTTAGAAAACCTATTTCATTACAGGTGGGCGCAGAGCCGCACCAAGTAATGATTTCTGCTCATAAACTTGTCCTTGGTGCTGCCTCTCCTGTATTCGAGACCATGTTCTACGGGAAGATGGCGGAGACAAGTGACTTCATACGCATACCGGACATTCAGCCAAATACTTTCAAAGCTTTATTGGAGTGAGTGAAAATTGTGTAAATAAGTATTATGAAATACCTAGCATATCATATTTTTTGGCAAAACTTACTTTACCAGTAGGGTGAATACACCAGTGAATGAACATACCCAAGTGAATGAACATACCCAAGTAAATGAACGAAAGTGTTATTTTTCTATAAAATAAGAAGTTTTGTTTTCTACATTATGCCGGTTTTTTTTATGAATGTTCACCCTGTGTGACGTTAACTAGCTGCACAGACAACTAATGTGAGATCAGTAGTTTCTAAATGGCGAATGAAATGGCGTCACCAGGATTGAGGATCTCAGGCGGGAATCGAACTCGCGACCTTTGGGAGTCCGGTCCAATGGTCTTACCAACTGAGCTACTGAGTATGAATATATGTGGACGCTTTCATAGTGAATGTATGAACGAGTAATTATCACTATGGTGAATCGGGCTTAATTAAAATTACGTTTTTCAGGTTTATATACACGAATGATGTTAAATTAAATACTTTTGAGTTGGCGTGTGATCTCTATTATGGAGCCAAGAAGTACATGCTGCCGGATCTAGTGAAAAAGTGCTCAGAATATCTAAAATCTGTGGTGGACAAATATAATGCATGTAGAGCGTATGAGTTTGCATTGATCTTTGAAGATGAACTGCTCATTGACAAATGTATACAGGTACCTAACGATTACTAATACTTTATTTTCAAATTTGAGATTTTATAACAATACTATTTTTATAAAAGTTATAACATTAAATACCTTACTAGAAAAGAATCGACTCGCAACCAGTTTTTTTTCGCCTGAGAAAATGATCTAGTGGTGGAGTCTAACGCCTTCGCATTTCTTTTCCGGCAATAGGGTGGCTTGCCTCGTAGCCGGCCTTTTAAGTTAGTTGTTGACTTTGAACACTTGTAACTTAAGTTTAAAAATAGTTATGACCCCAAATATTTTTATGTGGTTGGATATATCCTTAAGATCACCTTTATTTTTGCAATTTTATATTAGTTAATTTGGTTGCGGTCGTTAGAAATTATTTTCCAAAAAAGTATGGTTGGTATGACCCATTATCCGCTTCCCAAAATCAGCTTCTTATATTAAGCACATTTAGACGGCCGAAAAGGCATAGTATTGTACATTGTCCTTTAGAATCCTTCTTTTGACAGAAAAAGACAAAACAAAAATCGAGCTCAGTCCCAGCCCAGCCCAGTTAACCAACTTCTGGCCGGTACACTGGAAACATGTGATTTTGTTTTTAGTAAGGTTTTTAAATACCCCCTTGATATTACTAAATATCTGCTTATTAAGTCATATTTAACGCTAAAATAGTAGGTAATAAATATAATAAAATACTTACCTTGAGAAAAAAAAACCTTTTAAAGATGAAACTTTGAAATAAGTAAGTATTGACTATTTGGCAAGAGTTCTTTACTAAGGTTTTCACTAGCATTTTCATATACCGCCCGGCACGTAACTTCGCAAGACAAAGATAAGACACAAGATACGCCGAGTTTAGCGTTTGTCGCTACTGCGCATCTTTTGTCTCATCTTTCTCTTGCCAAGTTATATGCCGGTATCTGTATTTTCGTTATTAATCAATCATTGTATGAAACAGCTGATTTTCTTTTTCGCGATTTCAGAGTTGGTCCCATAGTAAAAGTTGTTCAGTTCGATATTTACCATATTCGGCATTACGGGTTTTACTGTAACACGTTGTATAATAGTATACTAAATATACATAGGTTAGGTACTTCCTTTTTTTCCTTTATTTGGACAAGATTTGAACGCACGAACGTCGTCATTCATCAACGCACCGCTTAGCAAACGCGCCACGAAAGATGAGAGATCCGACCTGAACAACACGTGATTTTCACAACAGTGAACAATTTATATGCTCCCCCTCTCACTTGTCATGTCATGTCAGGTCAGGTCTCATCTTTCGTGGCGCGTTCTATTCTAATACCTCGGCACATCTGGTGGAAGCTTAACCTTACAACTGCTACTGAATATCATACTCCTAAAATATTAATGATTTGAATACTTATTGATTCCAGTAAAGTGAAAAGTTATTACACATAAATTACCTGTTTTTATTTATTTTAGATGATCGGTTCCTCCACTACACATGTATTAAAAGAAGGCGATTTTGAAGAAATTGAATTTAAAACAGTATTATCAATATTGTCAATGGACCGTATGAAGATAAATAGTGAACTGGAGCTGTTTTTAGCAGTTGAACGATATGCAAAAGCACAGGAGGAAAAGTTTTTTGAAAGAAACTTTACTTCTTCAAACAATAACTTTGGGCTGCCTAAGAAAAATGAGAACACACCAGCTACCGTTGCAAAAGTAAATCCATGATTTTAGCATATCATATCATTTATTTAATTAAAATTTTACTTAACAATATTAAACTACCGATTCTTAATGTTTAGGAAATCACTGGTGGTGGTGATGACAGCGTGAAGAATAAAAATACAATCACAAATGAGCCTGGCAATGCTGTTGAACTTAACAAACCTACCCCAGGGCCTACTGGTGATGACGGCAAGCGGAATGAAGGTCTGAAACTTTACATAAAAATATTATTTATTTATAAGTTACAAAAATCATGTTCTCGTTATATATTGCTTAAAAAATTATCTATGACACAAAAAAACTAAACAGTAATCGGTTCATCCGTTTAGGAGCTACGATACCACAAACAGATACAAAGACACGTTAAACTTATAACAGCCCTCTCTTTTTGCGTCGAGGGTTAAAAATCTTGTTTTCGTTATAGATATTGCTTGAAAACAATTTATTCTTACTTTTTGTGCGAGACTGTCGAGTGAATTTGCAGATTTTAAGATTAATCGCATAGGTACCTTACTAGGTAATAATGCATAATATGCATGATTTTACATTACAGATGTAAAGAATGATGTAACAATCCGAAGTGCTTTAGAGAAGATCCGTTTTCTAGCAATGACGCCGAAAGAGTTCGCAGAAGGACCGGCAAAGTCCCCGTTACTGACGAAATCGGAGGTGTTTGCGGTGCTCATGAATCTGTCCTCCACTGAAGCGGCCGTGCCGATGCCCAGCGGGTGGTCGACATCTCGCCAGCAAAGATACAGATGCTGAAAATCTTTCGAGTGCAAGCGTCGACTTTGCCAGATACAAGCTATTTTGTGCCTTAAAATATTAAACATTGCATTTACGTATTTTGATATAATTATCCTTTTTGTTTCTATCGATGACGAATTCATCGTTTGGGCAGACGATTATTCTGTGCTGTTGCAGTTGTATCGTTTTGACACAAAGTCCTTAAATGTACCTAACGATTTCTAAGTTAAGTACCTAGTACCTTATAGTATAGGTAAGTATTTTTGTAAGTTTTTCATTAAATAAATAAAAGTTAAGTACTACATCAAACTTTGTTTTTCAATTAGCGCTTTTCAATTTTCAATGCCAGATTTAAGAAAAAAATAGTTCCATTGTTCTCACTAGATGTCGCTGTTTAAACGTAAATAGGTATGTCAAATAAAACGTTTGGCTGCATAGGGTAAGTGTTCCAATAAATGACACGACCGACCCGTGATCACACCGTTTTACCACACCAGAGTGTGACTCACCCTTGACATGAAAAAAATTACAAAGAAAGTTATACTTTTTTCGTAAAACAAAACAATACGTCATCAAAGTACCAGGATCACATAAATATGGAAAAGGTTTAACTTCTATATTTTAGTAACTTTTTATTTTTTTCTCATTTTTCGTAATACCTACTAACAAATAACTTTTTTGAGTTTTGAGATTTGAGATGAAAATAGCGCGAGAGCGAGGGATAAAGTATGTATAGATGGGTCATTGTACATTCCACTCCATTCCAATTCCACTAAATCTATGCTACCCACCAGGGTAGGTACCAACCTACTTTGGTAAAGTAATATAAAGAAGATAAAGATTTTTACTAGCCATTTATTTGCTATGCTCGGATCAAAAACATGTTTTATCTCAGTGCACCAAAGGCAAAGTATTCATTTTCGTTTTTAGTTTGAATCATTTTCTATGATTTAAACAAGAACACTTTGTTGTGTGCCATTCGAAACTAATGTTGTTAACATAAACATCGGCCGAGAATGTGACACTAGGAGAATTTTGGTAAGTTATAGGTATTTGCTTACTTTGTAAATTAATAAAATTTTATATTTTAAACTAAAATGTCGAACTTAAAGTAATTTTATGCTTAGGAACCAAATAATACCTATGCGAGCAATAAATTTCTGTAAATTGAGAATTTTTAGGTAAAAATGTCTATTCTACAATAATTTTGAAGTCAACAGAAACAACTTATTAAACCCCTATTTAGTTTGGAACACAGATAAATATACTAGTTAAGTTTGGAATCGAATCTTATTTACCCCTGTAGGTCCCGAACATAGGTTAGAAATTTAAGGCTCACACTCTGCTGCGCTTCTCGCTTGCCTTAAATTTTGAGGTTTTTTTTAATAGACAACAGAAACAAATTTTTTAATACCTACTACATAAATTACTTCCCCTAAGGGGGTTCCCCCTCTTCCCTTCCTCCCCAAACTTTTATTGGCGAAAAATAACACGAATTTGCCTGAAATTACTATTTAGTTTGGGCAAAATAAATTCATTCAAAAAAGTATTCATTTCCTAACCTTTTAACTTCTGGGGGGGTTCCTCCCCCCCCCCTCCCCCCTTTCCCCGGCCCCCTTCCTCCTCAAAAAACAAGAAGGGATCACTTTCATTTTCTCACGCAAGTCACGCAACATTATAATATTTGTTTCTGCGTTATCGGCTTCTAAAAACTAGATTGTTTCATATTAGCTATCCATCTGAAAACAAGTACTTGTTATCAAATAATAAATCAAATAATACCAACTAATTGGAGTTTTTGGCGCCATTTTGGTGACTATTTTAATTATTCGCAAATTGGTTCATATTGGATATTGTGTCTTAAAATTGGTGCAGTTTTGTGGTACAAGTGTCTACGCAACTGAACAATATGTGGGATAATTGAAATAGGCGCGATCTTGGTTGTGTGAAGCTGAGACTTTTATTATAGTGGTGGCTACCTCGGCTGACCTTACCGAGTAAACTGTCTTGATATACTTGGTGCCAAATGCTCCAAGCAGCATTGGAATGCGATGCACCCACATTTTAATGTAGGTATACTGAAACAATCTACCACTGAACTAGTCGACACTTGACACTGGGAAAAATTACTTCCAAGAGGAAAGTAGATTGCCAAAACTAAATAAGAAGAAGAATACCAACTAATTTTACATTCACAATGAAGAACAATATGTATAAAAATGTGGAAGAATCATTAGCGTATAGTTGGCAGCCTCACCATGGAATTAGAAGGTTTTGACTAGGTCAAAAAATTGTTAGTAAATAGTTATAAATAGTGAACTATAGCATATAAATAGTGATACTATGGTTCAAAAGATATTTGAGTATCTTAGTGAGGCTGCTATCTTGACGTCAAGCTGGCAGACACCTTAAGAAATACAGTTCGTATCAATGTGATTTATATGCCAAAAAATTGTTAGGAAATAGTGAATCGTATACGCAAAATTTCAATAATATTGCTTCAGTACAAGCCGAGATATTACGATCTCAAAGTGGGCTGCTAACTTGACGTTTCTGGCAGTGGCGATTCCAGAGAAACGGGTACAAGTTATAAACAAATAAATATATCAAAAAATTGTTAGTGAAATTGTGATTCTTACGATATAAATAAAAAAAGAATTCTTCATTGCTATTTTCTAAAAATCGAATGTTAACTTCTACATAGTACTCTGAATATAGGCTGTCGATCAATATTGAACTTTGCTCCACAGTAATAAGGTTTAAACTTGATTGCAATCATGAGGTGAGTACTATCAAGCATAAAAGTGAAATTTATATTTTTTGACTGTGTCAATAGTCATATCCTCGGTTCAAGACTATTGATTTGGTATAAGTAAACAAATATTTTTCTACCCACTTTTTTATTTTTTAGAGTATTGACACAATCAAAAAATGTTTGATTAAATCTCATCAAAAAAAATTTGGTCATTTAATACTCTACTCTTAGTTCATTTATTTAGTTTAGGAAAAACTACTAATATTTTACTACCAATTAGGTACCTAACGTTAAAACTATAACTTAAAGGGAGGAGTCTAATGAAAATACCCTAACCTGTAATTTTTTGAAAATGAATATTTTGTATTTTTTTTTAGTAACTGAAACTTTAACGTTAGGTAGCTATTTGTTGATATTTGTGTATTTTTGTTTGATTATTGGGCCGATTTCGATGAAACTCGGTTTTTGGTAGAATTTTGACAAGAAAACAGTAACGCAATGATAAAAATGTAAAAAAAACAAGATGGTGGCCAAATTTTTTGTTGGCGGGCCGATTTCGATGAAACTCGGTTTTTGGTAGTATCTTGGCAAGAAAACAGCAACGCAATGTTAAAAATGAAAAAAATTCAAGATGGCGGCCAACTTTTTTGTTTTCGGGCTGATTTCGATGAAACTCGGTTTTTCGTAGTATTTTGGCAAGAAAACAGCAACGCATTACGCAATGTTAAAAAAAATAAAAATTCAAGATGGCGGCCAACTTTTTTGTTTGCGGGCCGATTTTGATGAAACTCGGTTTTTGATAGTATTTTGACAAGAAAACAGCAACTCAATGTTAAAAATGTAAAAAATTCAAGATGGCGGCCAACTTTTTTGTTTGCGGGCCGATTTCGATGAAACTCGGTTTTTCGTAGTATTTTGGCAAAAAAACAGCAACGCAATGTTGAAAATGAAAAGAATTCAAGATGGCAGCCAACTTTTTTGTTTGCGGGCCGATTTCGATGAAACTCGGTTTTTGGTAGTATTTTGACAAAAAAACAGCAACTCAATGTTAAAAATGTAATCTTGTTTTTTTTACATTTTTAACATTGCGTTGCTGTTTTCTTGCCAAAATACTAACAAAAACTGAGTTTCATCGAAATCGGCCCGCAAACAAAAAAATTGGCCGCCATCTTGATTTTTTTTTTAACATTGCGTTGCTGTTTTCTTGCCAAAATACTACCAAAAACCGAGTTTCATCGAAATCGGTCCGAAAACAAAAAAGTTGGCCGCCATCTTGAATTTTTTACATTTTTAACATTGCGTTGCTGTTTTCTTGCCAAAATACTACGAAAAACCGAGTTTCATCGAAATCGGCCCGCAAACAAAAAAGTTGGCCGCCATCTTGAATTTTTTTCATTTTTAACATTGCGTTGCTGTTTTCTTACCAAAATACTACGAAAAACCGAGTTTCATCGAAATCGGCCCGCAAACAAAAAAGTTGGCCGCCACCTTGAATTTTTTTCATTTTTAACATTGCGTTGCTGTTTTCTTGCCAAAATACTACCAAAAACCGAGTTTCATCGAAATCAGCCCGCAAACAAAAAAGTTGGCCGCCATCTTGAATTTTTTTTACATTTTAACATTGTGTTGCTGTTTTCTTGTCAAAATACTACCAAAAACTGAGTTTCATCGAAATCGGCCCGCAAACAAAAAAGTTGGCCGCCATCTTGAATTTTTTTTTTAACATTGCATTGCTGTTTTCTTGCCAAAATACTACAAAAAACCGAGTTTCATCGAAAACGGTCCGCAAACAAAAAAAAGTTGGCCGCCATCTTGAATTTTTTACATTTTCAACATTGCGTTGCTGTGTTTTTGCCAAAATACTACGAAAAACCGAGTTTCATCGAAATCGGCCCGCTAACAAAAAAGTTGGCCGCCATCTTGTATTTTTTTATTTTTAACATTGCGTTGCTGTGTTTTTGCCAAAATACTACGAAAAACCGAGTTTCATCGAAATCGGCCCGCTAACAAAAAAGTTGGCCGCCATCTTGTGGTTTTTTATTTTTAACATTGCGTTGCTGTTTTCTTGCCAAAATACTACGAAAAACCGAGTTTCATCGAAATCGGCTCGCAAACAAAAAAGTTGGCCGCCATCTTGAATTTTTTACATTTTCAACATTGCGTTGCTGTGTTTTTGCCAAAATACTACGAAAAACCGAGTTTCATCGAAATCGGCCCGCTTACAAAAAAGTTGGCCGCCATCTTGAATTTTTTACATTTTTAACATTGCGTTGCCGTTTTCTTACCAAAATACTACGAAAAACCGAGTTTCATCGAAATCGGCCCGCAAACAAAAAAGTTGGCCGCCATCTTGAATTTTTTTAAATTTTTAACATTGCGTTGCCGTTTTCTTA
This sequence comes from Agriphila geniculea, assembly GCA_943789525.1. NCBI lineage: Eukaryota > Metazoa > Arthropoda > Insecta > Lepidoptera > Crambidae > Agriphila > Agriphila geniculea. The sequence goes on from OX038874.1 coordinate 19,228,996, forward strand.
CCAAAATACTACGAAAAACCGAGTTTCATCGAAATCGGTCCGCAAACAAAAAAGTTGGCCGCCATCTTGAATTTTTTAATATTTTCAACATTGCGTTGTTATTTTTGCGTCAAAATGATACCAAAAACCGAGTTTCATCGAAATCGGCCCATAAACAAAAAAGTTGTCAGCCGCCATCTTGGAACTTATTTTTTCATTATTATTTCCTAATTGAGTACTAATTTAAGATTTATTTTATACTTATTTAGCCCTAAATTAGTAATGATTTACAATTAAAATTATGATTATCATACATCCTTTCCATATCCTTTTCATAATTCCTATAATTCCTCGCACTTATGATGCAAGAAGAAGAAAAAAAAGAGAAAATACTAAGAAAAACTTTTCCTTTTCCTTATTTTAAGAGCATTAAAAGAAGGAAAAGAGACAAATTTGAAAAAAATATTCTTACCTTCTAGAAAAAATGACAATTAATAATTCAAAGAATAAAACAAGAATTTTGAAGTGTCTATCTTATTTTTCCTATATATTTTTAAAATTCGAAAAGGCAAATTACATTGTGCCAACCCTTACACTTTTAGTCGTTGCGTCAACTGTCTAGACTCTAGACCATGGGTCTCCAAACTTTTTAGCCGAAGGGCCAGTCAAACTTTTCCACAAAGTCCCAAGGGCCAGAACCTAGCTAGGTCATCGCACCAAAATACTGTAAATTACAGTATGTTGGTACGATTCGGGTCGCTTTCGCGGGCCGGATTGTTGGTGCTCGCGGGCCGGAGCTGGCCCGCGGGCCGTAGTTTGGAGACCCCTGCTCTAGACGAACGGCGGCTTTTGCGCCAACACAAAGGGCGATGTCCGACTGTAAGAAGAATACTCTCTAGGCTGTGGTATTACCGATGATTAGAGTAGTAGTATTAATTATTATTAGAGTAGTATTACACAATCAAATTTTTTTTGATGAGATTTAATAAAAAATAAATTAAAAAAGTAAGTAGAAAAATATTTGTTTACTTATACCAAATCAATAGCCTTGCACCGAGGATATGACTATTGACACAGTCAAAAGATATAAATTTCACTTTTTTGCTTGATAGTACTCACCTCATGATTGCAATCAAGTTTAAACCTTATTACTGTGGAGCAAAGTTCAATATTGATCGACAGCCTATATTCAGAGTACTATGTAGAAGTTAACATTCGATTTTTAGAAAATAGCAATGAAGAATTCTTTTTTTATTTATATCGTAAGAATCACAATTTCACTAACAATTTTTTGATATATTTATTTGTTTATAACTTGTACCCGTTTTTCTGGAATCGCCATTGCCAGAAACGTCAAGTTAGCAGCCCACTTTGAGATCGTAATATCTCGGCTTGTACTGAAGCAATATTATTGAAATTTTGCGTATACGATTCACTATTTCCTAACAATTTTTTGGCATATAAATCACATTGATACGAACTGTATTTCTTAAGGTGTCTTTGCTTGATAGTACTCACCTCATGATTGCAATCAAGTTTAAACCTTATTACTGTGGAGCAAAGTTCAATATTGATCGACAGCCTATATTCAGAGTACTATGTAGAAGTTAACATTCGATTTTTAGTAAATAGCAATGAAGAATTCTTTTTTTATTTATATCGTAAGAATCACAATTTCACTAACAATTTTTTGATATATTTATTTGTTTATAACTTGTACCCGTTTCTCTGGAATCGCCATTGCCAGAAACGTCAAGTTAGCAGCCCACTTTGAGATCGTAATATCTCGGCTTGTACTGAAGCAATATTATTGAAATTTTGCGTATACGATTCACTATTTCCTAACAATTTTTTGGCATATAAATCACATTGATACGAACTGTATTTCTTAAGGTGTCTGCCAGCTTGACGTCAAGATAGCAGCCTCACTAAGATACTCAAATATCTTTTGAACCATAGTATCACTATTTATATGCTATAGTTCACTATTTATAACTATTTACTAACAATTTTTTGACCTAGTCAAAACCTTCTAATTCAATGGTGAGGCTGCCAACTATACGCTAATGAAGAATCGAGCGTTAAAAACACGCTCCTGTGAAAACCGTCAAAACAAGGCGGAAAAAATTCACGAGATTCGGAATTCCGAACGGAATATTGATAATGTATGAAAATTCCGTACGGAAAAATCCTGCATGTGTGTGGTAGGTAGGTCCATAGATTTGTATGGATTATCTGCGTACGGAATCACGTATATGTACGGAATTCCGAGTTTTCATTTTGCTTATCTGGCAACACTGAATTTGCCACAAAGAAAAACTAATAAAAAAAGCGCGCAAGAAGAAAATTCTACTTAGTTGGTGCTATTCAGTAGTCTCGAACCAGTCTGTCGCAACTTTCATACAAAAAATAGTTCTATGAAACAGACACGAATTTTGATGGCGACTATATTTGTCTCACTCTTCCTCATTCTTTCTCATTCTTTGATGATACGTCATTTGTCAGTCAGAGCAACTATCGGCGGTACATTTAAGATCTTTGGGAAGTTCCTAGTATTAATAAAATAATAACAAATAAAATTATCAATTTGTGTTAATAGTACGCTAGTAAAATATAATAAGTCAGTGGTTAATGGTCAAGTCGTTGCGAATTTTAAGTGCGTTCCAAATCAAATCGTAATGAAGCTTAAGTGAAATTTGTGGTTTGAAATCGGCGCGAAAGGACGACACAAAATGGTTTTTTATGGCCAAATTTCCTTTTGATGAGCTTCGGTGAGGCCGGTGAGTAATACATTAATCAACTTAACATCCTTTTAAACTTTTTGGTAGGTATTTGATTGTAAATAATAATTTTAGTCAGAAAATAATCTGATGGAAAATAGAGTACCTACATCTATGTATAATAATCGATATCGATGTTTTTAATTTTTAGTTGTAATGTAAGAAATGTAGGTAAAATGTACCAAACACACTTTATAACTTTCCCGTTGCATTGTACAGTCAGCAGGCACATGACGTTATACAAAACACTCAAAATTCATTTTGAACCTTAATATCTTTGCATTTAAGTATAAAAATGTTTTCATATAATTTTTATTTCAGGTCATTACCATCAGCCGTCGAAATAATTGAAGAAGTGCAATGAAGATTTTTTTAGAAATAAATACTTTTAATTTTTAATTTCTTTATTTCAAATATTAAACTGTACACATGCTCTGTTTTTTAAAGTACTGCCCAACGGTTAAATGCTTCATAATTAATTCTAACATACTTATGTGATTCAGTACTAGTTAAAAAACGGAGCATTGTGCCATATTAGTGGAAATTTTAAAATTATTCTTTAAGTAAGCGCAGTTCAGTGCATACATCGATATCGATAAAAAATTTAAAACTAGGTCGCCCATCTCTATTTTTTTTTCCTGTAGGTTGGCAAAATATTGTTTTACAGTCGTTAGGTTGGCAACGATGAGGTATGTTTGATTTGACATTTCATAGATTTTTTTTGCTCTATGAAGTCCCGTCTCTTCTTACGTAGTTATTGCTTTCTCTGTGTCTCGAACCTTCTCGAACCTTGGACGATCTCGAACCTACCGAATTGCGAGCCACAGCGATGAACAGTTGATGCGTCGCGAACGTTGTAGTCGGGCAAAATAAAACTTAAATCGATTAGTGTGAACAATAAAGCATTGATATTATTTAACTGCGATTTTTTCCTACGGCTTTTCATGTTACTTTAGGTAATCGACTCTATTATTTCTTGATTTCCGACAAAACAATATTTATAGTACAGTAGCCCGTAGAACATTTAAATCACTAAAAAGGTTGCCGTTTGCCGTTGTGATATAGTTATTTATTACGAAATTATAGATACTTTAACCCAAGTTTTACTGATCGCAACCCGCCGTAACCTATATTTGTATATCTCCAAAATTGATATTTTTTTTATTTTTCGAAGTTTACCACATGGTTTAGCTATTGTCGTGTTCTACAGCTTTGTTTGTTGTGAGCGCGCACGTACGTATGCGTCGTCGCACGCACACACTGACAAAATTTAAAGGTGATAAAGGTGCAACAGTCGTGGCCACAGAGAAAGCAATAACTACGTAGTCGTGGCTGCGCCGTACGTAATCCCGCCCGCGCTCACGCACGCTTCACGCCGCTGAACGTTTACCTACCTACAGTACATACCATGCTTTCCAAAGATATTATTGCAAAAAAGATTTGTAAGAATGAGGATATATTTTACATTAACTTTAAATAATAAGGCATTTCGTACTTGTCGAAACAGACGAAATGTTTTTATGTCAATTGTGTAATTTCGTTAAAAAATCACAAATTCCTACAGGAAAAGGTACTTTTAATGCCTATTATTTAAGGTTATGGAAAGTATTCAATTCCAGAATTTAAAGATTATTATTTTGAGAAGTGTAGGTAAATAAAAAAGAAAAAAACAATAGTGTAAATATTTTTTTTTAATAATATGAAATAAAACACTTTTCAACAGATACTAGCGCGGTTTTATTGAATGTACTTTGGTATTTAGTTGGTATTTGGTTTGATTTTTGATTTTTTTTATTTTTATAATATATTTTTTATTTGAATAAATACATTATTTAGTAAAGCCACGTTTTAATCAATCCTATTTCGACCGCAAGTTTTCAAATCATACAACATGACGCACGCAATGAAAAATTGTAGTCAATTCCTGAAAACAGTTAGTTTAATGTAAACTGTAATTTGACAGATAGATGTGATACATTGCTACTTTTCTTTAGTAAGTTTTTATTTGTGTCAAAACGAAAGTGCCAATGTATCACATACATCAGTCAAATTACAATTAGTATTAACTTCATTATTTTAGTCGATAGACGCGCTGGTCTACCTACAAAAAAATATTTAAAAAAACTTTGTATTGATCCCTGATGCTAACCCTACAAGGAAAAAATATTTTGTATAGAGATTGACTATGCCTTTTTTGACGACCGAATAAACTAGCGATGTGACAGCCCTTCGTGTTTAAGCTGTATCGCTCGCTCGAGGCTCGAGTTGGCCTACTTATTTGGTTCTACTATGGTATAGGCCTCCCCCAAGGATTTCCACGACGATCGGTCCTGTGCTTCCCACATCCAGTGGCTTCCGGCAACCTTCACCAGATCGTCGGTCCACCTTGTCGGGGGCCTACCCACGGAGCGTCGTCCGGTGCGCGGTCGCCATTCAAGAACCTTTCCGCCCCAACGGCCATCGGTTCTTCTCGCTATGTGTCCAGCCCACTGCCACTTTAGCTGAGCAATCCTTCGAGCGATGTCGGTTACTTTAGTTCGCCTGCGGATCTCCTCATTTCTGATTCGATCACGCAGGGAAACGCCGAGCATGGCTCTCTCCATTGCATGCTGGGTGACCTTGAGCCTCCTTATTAGACCCATAGTTAGCGACCACGTTTCACTGCCGTAAGTCATCACTGGCAACTCACACTGGTCATAGACTTTCGTCTTGAGACACTGCGGTAAATCGGACACGAAGATCCCGAATGCTGCCCATCCGAGTTGGATTCGACGAGAGATCTCCTTCTCAAAGTTGGACCTACCTAACTGGACTGCCTGTCCTAGGTATACATAATGGTCAACAACTTCAAGTGTAGTGTTCCCAACATGAACTGGAGCGGGCACAACATGGGAATTCGACATGATTTTCGTCTTATCCATGTTCATTTTAAGACCCACTCTTTGGGAAGCACTACGGAGATCTTCGAGCATTGTGTTCAGGTCCTCCAAGGTCTCAGCCATAAGAACTATATCATCGGCAAAACGAAGGTGTGTTAGGTACTGGCCATTAATGTTGATGCCGAGTCCTTTCCAGTCTAAGAGTTTAAAGATCTCCTCCAACGCAGCTGTGAACAGTTTCGGAGAAATAACATCTCCCTGTCTCACACCTCGCTGCAGTTGGATAGGATTTGTTGTCTGGTTCTGTACTCGGACCGACATGGTGGCATTTTTGTATAAATACCTCAACACCTCGATATACCTGTAGTCCACTTGGCACCTTTGGAGAGACTGCAGCACCGCCCAGGTTTCAATCGAATCAAAGGCTTTCTCATAATCCACGAACGCCAAGCAAAGTGGCAGATTATACTCCTCGGTCTTCTGTATGACCTGCCGCAGCGTATGGATGTGGTCTATGGTGCTAAAGCCTTTTCGGAACCCGGCTTGTTCGGGAGGTTGGAAGTCGTCGAACTTGCGAGCGAGACGGTTCGTAAGGACTCTCGAAAACAGCTTATAGACATGACTCAGAAGCGAGATGGGTCTATAGTTCTTTAAGAGGGACTTGTCACCCTTTTTAAAGAACAAAATCACCTCACTTATGTTCCATGTCTTCGGCGTTCTGCCCTCGACGATGACGGAATTGAAAAGCTTCTGGAGGACTTTAAGTATCGGCTTACCGCCCGCTCTCAAAAGTTCTGTAGTGATTCCGTCGTCACCCGCCGCCTTGTTGTTTTTCAGCTGTTTGAGAGCCATACTAATCTCGTACATGCTGACGTCCGGGATATCTTGGGTATAGTGTCGGGTATGCTTGGCTCTGGGGTCTTTAGCCTTGCTTTCAACAGGTTTCTGCGTGGAATATAACTGCCCATAGAAACTCTCGATCTCCCTCAGAACTTCAGGCTTTAATGAGATTATGCGTCCGTCGTCAGTTTTCAGCTTCATCATCTGGCTTTGCCCAATAGACAGATCTCTCGCAAACACTTTGGAGCTTTTATACCGCTCGATGGCCTGTTTAATACGATTCGTATTAAATTGGCGAAGGTCGCTCGTCAAAGACTTAGATATCTGTCTATTAAGCTGCCGATAACGATTAGCATCTACTGAACTCTGGAGCCTCATTTCACGTCTCTGATCCATGAGTAGGAGTGTGTGGTCGGAGAGTTTCTTTAGCTTGGGACGGCGGGTCTTGAAGAACTTGGACCCTACCGTACGGACAGTATCCACCACCATATTGTTTAAATCGTCCACATCTATGCTGTTCTCAAGGGCTTCGAAACGGTTTTGGAGTTCGAGTTGAAAGCTCTCGGGGTTTTGAATATGGGCCGGCAATGGTCGGAGTGTTGATTTTATCAGTCGAGATCTTTCCAGCTTTATGTTGATATTCAATGTGCCACGTACCAATCGGTGATCGCTCCCCGTCTTAACGGCGTTGATCACAGTGACATCATTGAATATTTGCTTTTTCGTCGACATGATAAAATCTATCTTATTTCTGACTGTACCGTCTGGACTGACCCAAGTCCACTTCCGGCTTTCCGGCTTTCTGAAGAATGAGTTCATCATAAAGAGGTTCTCCTTCTCCATAAAGTCGGCTAGCATCTGGCCTCTGTCATTCCGTTGCCCAACTCCAAATTGCCCCACTCTCAGCTCATCACCGCATCGTTTCCCCAACTTTGCATTGAAGTCCCCCATCACAACGGTGTAGTGGGTTTTGTAGCTATGCATGGCTTTAGAGATCTCCTCATACATAGCCTCCACTTCGTCATCTTGGTGCGTCGAGGTCGGTGCCTAAACCTGTATGACATTCAACGAATACCGTTTGGATATTCTGAGTATAAGGTACGCCACCCTGGTCGACACACTTCCGATGGTAATCACGTTGTTGACAAGGGACTTGTGGACGATGAACCCGACACCACCTTGGGACTGTTGGTCGCCCTCCCGGTAGTACAGCAAGTTACCGGAATTAAGGATTATCGAGTCCTCTCCCTCTCTTCGGACTTCAGATAACCCAATGATGTCCCAGTTTAACTTGCTTATAACTTCTTCCAACTCGATTAACTTCGTGTCGGTCCTTAGTGTGCGCGTGTTATAGGTTGCCAGGTGCAATTTTCGTGATTGGTGGTAGCCGATCCGCACCCGGGGATTCTTAGCACCCCCTGCCTCGCCGTTACCATAGCCGCTACCGTAGCTAGGAATAGCGGGGCCGCCGGGGACTGGGGGCCAATTTATTTGTGTGTCCATCATTAGGGGGGGTTTGCCATAATCGCCACGCTTGGCAGGTGGGTTGGGGATCGCAGTAGGCCAAGAATTTTGGAGACGCTGCTGCCCATCTCCTGATGGCTGTAACCCTTAGTCGCCTTTTACGACACCCACGGGATGAGAGGGGGTAGTGCTATTCTAAGCCGGCACATACACGGCACGTGCCCTTTATACACGCTGTAAATTCTTTGCTCTGGACTCACACTCACACATATGAATCCTTGTAGCTACGCACTACATCGTAAAAGTTCGACGGCAGCGTAGGATGTGGCCGGCAGGGCACGGTTTGCCGGTGCCGTTGAGGAAATATAAAAGCGTCTCCATATGATTCCATACATTTCACTTCCCTGTTGTGCCGTTGGACGGCTGCCGGATCGGATGCCGTGCCGGGCCGTTGGGAATTATAAAAGCGCACAATTCACTGCAGTGAACGGAATGTCGTCAGTAACTTATTTATGTTTATTTTAAAATGCCTTTATTTTTCGTTTTTAGACTTTTTTCAAGCCGCATCATGCTACATGCATACGAGCAGTACATGCAAGCATTTTTTTTTCTCTTTAATTAACTTTCATCTTTAATCAAAATTATTACGCACAACCTGTTGCTGCGAAATTTTGTGAGAAATGAGAAATACTACATTCATTTTACATTTAGTGTCTAAATACAAAAAGTCGTTAACTGGTCACTATTCATCGAAAATGAAGCACTTTTGATGACTTGTCTAATTTCGGCATTATGAGCACCTTTGTTGGCAACCTCTCTTGTTGGCACACTGACCTGCATGACCTGCATATATTTACACTGGACAGGCTTATGTCAAACTGTTTTTGTGCCTATTTGATTTCCGCCATTTTGGCGCTGTATGACGTAGCGTGCGTGAGCATCGCGTGCGTACATGGTACTAAATAGTGATTATTTCCTCTATGGTACTAAAGTTTGAAGTCTGGAGAGACCATCACGGCAACCATTTTCATATTGTACGTCAAAATTAGGTCTTTAGATGCACGCTAGTGGCGTTTCAAATAGGCACAAAAACTTAGCTGTCAAATCATACGGACAGCCAGTCCAGTTAATTAAAAAAAAAATAAAAAAAAATGTCTTTTCTCATCAGTGTGTTGGCAACACATAGAGTGGCTAACTTCACAGAGAGAGTTTTTTGGCGCCATTTGTCAAGTTCGGTTCGGTGTCTATTTTAATTATTTGCAAATTGATTCATAGTGGATATTGTGTCTTAAAATTGGTGCAGTTTTGTGGTACAAGTGTCTACGCAACCGAACATTAGGTGGGATAATTGAAATAGGCGCGATCTTGGTTGTGTGAAGCCGAGACTTTTACTGTAGTGGTGGCTACCTCGGCAGAAATTACCAAGTAAACTGTCTTGATATACTTGGTGACAAATGCTCCAAGCAGCATTGGAATGCGATGCACCCACATTCTAATGTAAACTGAAACAATCTACCACTGAACTACTCAACACTTGACACTGGCAAAAATTACTTCCAAGAGGAAAGTAGATTGCCAAAATAAGAAGAAGAAGAACTTCACAGAGGAAATAATCACTCTTTCTTTGTTTTGTTTTGCTTTTTGGTAGGTAATTCACAGAAGTCATAAAGTTTGAATCGGGCTTGGAGGTTTCATTTTTCATTAACCGTTTTTTGTTAAGTAAGTTTAATTTGTTTAAAAAGTGGTCTGCAAATGAAAAGTGTCCCCCTCTGGTTTTGTTCAAGTAGGTAAATAAATACGCTGGTGGCTTTCTTTATTATTGGCAGTACCCTCATCAGAAGATTAACGAGTTATTAATACGGGAGGCAGTGCCAAAGATTACTTTTGTTTTGTAATGGCAGTACCCAAGGCTGAAGTAATAAATGGATGGCAGGAGAAATACAAGAAGTGGAAGAAGCGAATAGGCCCACAACTGCGATCCGGCTACTTGGCTGACTGTACATTCCAAGTAAGTGTGGCGTTTCTTCTAACATCTTAAATAAAACCAATTCAAAGTTTGAATTGTATTGAAGATATGAATTGTATTTGATGATATAGAAACTATTTTTTCCTTTGTTGAGGGTTCTAGATGACGGTCGGAGAGTCAGGTTTGGGGCGGTTCTGTGACCCTTATGCAAAGGTGCATCAAATACCAACCTCAGTTTTGAGAAAAACAGTATTTTAGAAATTTAGAGCAAGTCTTGGTCGGAGAGTCAGGTTCGGGTCTTCAAAATAAAAGTTTGAAATAATTATTTTTATTACAGGTGGGCGCAGAGCCGCACCAAGTGATGATTTCTGCACACAAGCTTGTTCTTGGTTTTGCCTCTCCTGTATTCGAGACCATGTTCTATGGGAAGATGGCGGAGACAAGTGACTTTGTACGCATACCGGACATTCAGCCAGATACTTTCAAAGCGTTATTGGAGTGAGTGATTATATGGCAATTCTTTAAGTAGGGTACCTACAAAAAGTAGGTATTACAATACAATGTTTATCTACATCCTTGCTTTATATCCTCTGTAAAGGGTTCTGAAACGGTTAGCTTACTGCCAACATTACAATATCCGAGCAGATAAACCCACATTCGTTAATACTCCTCATTATAGTACAGGTGCATAAATAATTATTAAGGCGGTTGTATGACTGAAAGTGGCGCCCTCAGAGGTTATTATTTAATAAGTTAATAATAGAAACAGAATTTAATAAAGTTTTATGTAGAGTTTTTAGGGCCCATGGTCTAGTATTTTTAGAAGGTATCATTACACACCCTCATAGTCATTCGTAGAAGTAGATAGCAAATGTGTCAAAAACGGCCACTTTTAGCAGTTTTGCTATCTACTTCTAGCAGGGACTACGAGGGAATGTAACATGAGAGTCAAGATGGCTGGTGTATCATGGCGAATTGAACTGTCTCATATACCAAAAAAATGTACCTAAAATGTACTCTTTAGTACCTGGATCTAAAAAATAAGTACCTAAACTAGAACGAAGTTATAGCGAAATTAAAGGTACACCCGCCATCTTGATGTCAATATGGCGGGTGTATCTTAATAAATCAATATTGAACCATTATACATAAAATATAACTTCATCAAAAAAATGTACCTAAAAAGTACCTCAAGGCAAAAAATACACATGCTCGATTAATTGAGTAGTTACTGAGAAATCAAACAACAGTTTTTTTTGTGAACGACAAGATGGCGGGACCCCTTATGGTTTTTGAAGTATTTCATGGCTAGAATTTAGTGCCATTCATATTTTGGTAACTACTATTTAGTACTATTCGTTTGGAACTATTTGGTACTAAAATGGCCGAAGGCGATAGATCATATAAACTTCGTTCAACTCCTTTTAAAATCTTTTTTATTTCCTCGAATATAAACAGTGTTACTTGCGTCGGGTCGGCTTCCAGAATGAGCCATAGGACAAAACACCCGCGTTCGTTCTATAAATTCAAAAACGAAATACTTTTCTTCTTTTACCTTTTTTTAAAAACCAAATCATGCAAAAAGTTTGCAAGCGACGCCAGCCAGGGCGTCACATCCCCCGGATGCCGTTAAAATTTATTTCTTTGAAAAGAAATAAATTTTCTTGCTTGTTCCTTGTCCTTTACAATTACGACCTACACCTAATCCTACCTCATGTGGGAAGGGTTTTACAATCATACCATCATACAATCATGTGCTGGCCTTTACTACAGGCGAGCTTGCACATGGGCCATTATCTATGTTCTCAGTTATCTATGCCAAAAGACCCACGTGACCCACGTGTTGGCTTTATGTTGGCAAAAACCCACCAAAAAGCCGAACACACAGCACATTCCTAACCTTAATACATAGAATTTACTTTACTTTTACCATAAAATGGCCGAAGGCGATAGATCATATAAACTTCGTTCAACTCCTTTTAAAATCTTTTTTATTTCCTCGAATATAAACAGTGTTACTTGCGTCGGGTCGGCTTCCAGAATGAGCCATAGGACAAAACACCCGCGTTCATTCTATAAATTCAAAAACGAAATACTTTTCTTCTTTTACTTTTTTTTAAAAACCAAATCATGCAAAAAGTTTGCAAGCGACGCCAGCCAGGGCGTCACATCCCCCGGATGCCGTTAAAATTTATTTCTTTGAAAAGAAATAAATTTTCTCGCTTGTGCCTTGTCCTTTACAATTACGACCTACACCTAATCCTACCTCATGTGGGAAGGTTTTACAATCATACCATCATACAATCATGTGCTGGCCTTTACTACAGGCGAGCCTGCACATGGGCCATTATCTATGCTCTCAGTTATCTATGCCAAAAGACCCACGTGACCCACGTGTTGGCTTTATGTTGGCAAAAACCCACCAAAAAGCCGAACACACAGCACATTCCTAACCTTAATACATAGAGTAAGAATTTCAAAGCTAGCCCTACAACCACCATACTCTATGTTCATGTCAACTACCCTATACTCTCTTTATACCCATAGTCAAGTAGAATGTCAGGATTTGTTTAGTCATGGCAAGAAGCTTAGTCATGGTTACCCTGACCATAAACTGATGACCATAGACAGATCATAAAGCAAACGAACACAAATCTCATTATCCGTTCTGTGACCTGTCATACCATGTCAGCAAACCACAGAACAACAATGTGCCTCCTTCCTAATGTCAAAACAAATCGTCTATGATTCGTGTTGACACTTCGAAAAGAGTATTTTACATTTCAAGAAAAAAAAAATAAGATCTTGAATTCTTTTCTCTTGACCGGATCCTGTTTCGAACTTTTTCTTTGGGCCGGGTCCTGCGTCCCCCCTCCTGGTCCTTGAAATTGGCTTCTGACGTTCTGTATGCTTTTCATGTTCCTCTTTCAGCCTCATCGCATTATGACCATGGAACAAATAAGTAAGTATTAGTAAACAAGCCTTCCCATTAAATCCATGCCTACTTAATCACTTTCCCAATAATTCCTACATTTTAACCCTATTATTGCCTTTAGATCCAAGCACTATTTATAAAGAAATGAAAAATATAATTATGCACCCAAACTAAACTAAAACAAACCTCTTCTCAATCTAAATAACTTTAACCTATTAACATGCACCTTCCTTCGTCTATTCCCATTAATTCTCCTAATAATGTAATTATTATTTTCGATACGTCTAATAATCCTATACGGTCCCTTATACGGCCTACTTAACTTCCTACTCACCCCAGAAATTCTTTTTGGACTACACAACAACACCAATTGCCCTACTGGGAATCTTATAGGCTTCGCTTTCCTATCATAATAAAACTTTTGTACCAACCGTGCTTTTCTCAGATTTTCTCTCACTTTATTCATATAATTCTCTCTTATACGCATTCTTTGCCTAACGCTGGGCTCCTGCATCCTATTAAAATTCCTATCCGAAATCAACGCTGGCTCCCTTACAAACATGATAAAATATGGAGAAAACCTGGTCGAAGCCTGTTTAGCACAATTATATGCGTGGGTGACTGATTAAGTAGGCATGGATTTAATGGGAAGGCTTGTTTACTAATACTTACTTATTTGTTCCATGGTCATAATGCGATGAGGCTGAAAGAGGAACATGAAAAGCATACAGAACGTCAGGAGCCAATTTCAAGGACCAGGAGGGGGGACGCAGGACCCGGCCCAAAGAAAAAGTTCGAAACAGGATCCGGTCAAGAGAAAAGAATTCAAGATCTTATTTTTTTTTTCTTGAAATGTAAAATGGTATAGGGTTATCGAAAACTCGTTAGGCAGGTAGGGCTGTCGAAAATAAAGATGGGGGTAGGAAGAATGGGGGACGTGAGGAACTAAGACCTGATGAACTGGGGGACACCTTGAAAGTTCCATAAGAACTAGGTGGTCTTGTGTGTGGCAAGACATCTCCAGGTCCTGGTCATAGTTCCGCACGAAGATCATGACTGCCGGATCCTCTGATTATTGTTCAGGTTGAATTTTTGGACAATTTTGACGGGCTCCGACGTTCATGGAATGTCAGGATAAGAACATAGTTTCGCACGAAAATCATGACTGCCGGATCCTCTGATTATTGTTCAGGTTAAAAGTTTGGACAATTTTGACGGGCTCCGACGTTCATGGAATGTCAGGATAGGGTTCTTGGAATAATAACAAAAGGCTTAGTTATTGTTCTAAGATAATGACAGTATACTCTTTTCGAAGTGTCAACACGAATCATAGACGATTTGTTTTGACATTAGGAAGGAGGCACATTGTTGTTCTGTGGTTTGCTGACATGGTATGACAGGTCACAGAACGGATAATGAGATTTGTGTTCGTTTGCTTTATGATCTGTCTATGGTCATCAGTTTATGGTCAGGGTAACCATGACTAAGCTTCTTGCCATGACTAAACAAATCCTGACATTCTACTTGACTATGGGTATAAAGAGAGTATAGGGTAGTTGACATGAACATAGAGTATGGTGGTTGCAGGGCGTCACAGTACCATAGGCTATTTGACTAATTTTGTAAAACCATTTTAAATTATTCCTTATTACGTAATAAGCGCACCACATTGATATTTCACGAAAAATCAATGAATTTCGTTAAAAAAATCCGTGTTTAATTTTAAAATTTTAAACCTGCGCCAAAATCGCTATGGCTCTGGACACGTGACTTGTTGACGTCACTAGCCTGTAAACATTGTAATATCCTTAGCCATTTGACAGCCATCAATCGCGGATCCTTAGTCTATGGTCGTGTCAAACGCCTGAAGCCATATTTATTTACAGGCAAGTGACGTCATCAGTAATCTTAGAGCGTTTTCGCCACAGAAAAAAATTCAAAAATTGTTGCATCTTTCTAGGTGAAATTAATCAATGAATAGACTTTATTTAGTCTATATAATAGTTAAATATGTTTTTTTACGCCAATATCTGTTAGGATGACCACAATTTGTAGTATATTTTCAATGTTGTCAAATACCCTATTCATTAAGTACTATGTATTTATAATAATTTATTTGGTACCATATAAATCCCATTATATCCGTTTGTTGCTATTTAGTACCACTCGTTTGATACTATTTAGTACAATTTATTTGGTACCATATAGTACGAAATATTTGGTACCATAAGTACCATTTGTTTGTTCATTAGGTACTATTTATACTATTCATTAGGTACTATTTAGTACAATTTATTTGGTATTATATATTACAATTTATTTTGTACCATATAGTACAATTTATTTAGTACCATATAGTACCATCCATTTGTTTATATTAAGTAACATTCATTAGGTACCATTTAGTACAATTTGTTTGGTACTATGTAGTACCATTCGTTTGTTACTATTTAGGACCATACATTAGGTACTATTTAGTACAAATTATTTGGCACCATATAGTACCGTCCATTTGTTGCTATTTAGTACCATTCGTTTGTTACTATTTAGTACAATTTATTTGATATCATATAGTACCAATCCTTTGTTTTTAGTACTATGCATTAGTTAGGTAGGTACTATTCTGTGCACGCGATGCGACGTAAGTTCGATGAAAACGGTATAGCACCGTGTATAGAGCTTGCAATTCGAATATTCGAATTATTCGAATATTCGCCTTATTTTGCTATTCGAATACTCAAGTCAGTGATATTCGAATATTCGAATATTATCCACTTTTTTGGATTTAAGCAAAAGTCATTCATTAAATACCCGAATATTTGTACTATTAGTTATTCTGTGCCCGAATAGCTTTTATGAGCATAGAATGTATAGTATTATATTATCTGTGATAGAATGAAGCTATCGTTAACGTTCACTTTCTCGTTTATTTATTGTTTACCTATGTTGTTTGTTTTTCCGCAAATTGTAAACGATTTAATCTAGCTTCCCAATGAGTCAAAGACTTGAAAATTAAAACATAGGTCAGAACAGGAAGACAATGATATCTTATAGTGTCATTGAGCTGATCTGATGATGGAACCAAAAGGCCTCAGGAAATCAGTAAAAAACCATAAAAACCCATAGATTTTGTGCTCGTTTAATTCGTCTTGACAAGTACAAGTGTGTAATTGTCTCAAATAAATATTTTTCTTTCTTTTGTTCATTTTATTCCTTTTTGGTTTTAGTGATCAGCGTGTCTTGCGACACGTAGGCCTTTTTCAGCTGTTTCCATTCTGTTCTATCTCTTGCTTTTCGCGATCAAAGTGTTCCTCCAGTTTTCATAATATCATCTGCCCATCTTTTGGCTTGTTTTCCTCTTTTCCTTTTTCTGTCCCATGGTTGCCACTCTGTAATAATTTGGCACATTTTTCCTTGCTTTCTCTTGCCATTTAACCCGTCCATTGCCATTATAACAGTCTTATTTTCCTTATTATATGTCTTTTACTTTATTTATACCTATTATTACCTTATTATATGTTTGAAAGAAAACCACGGGAACTCTATAATAAAACAATACAAATCCATCAAGTTTGGGCTCGTTTGATTCGTCTTGACAAGTTCTCTGTTGGGAAAATAAATAGTGTCCAGGGTCTGATTATGAAGCCGGAAGAAAACCACAAAACTATGTAATAAAACCATGCAACTCCATTTAGTTTGGGGTCGTTTGATTCGTCTTGACTAGTACTCTGTTGAGAAATAGTGTCCAAGGTCTGATGATGGAGCCGGAAGAAAATCACAGGAACTCTGTAATATAACCATAGATACATATCCATCGAGGGTCGTTTGATTCGTCTCGACAAGTTCTCTGTTGGGAAAAAAGTGTCCAGGGTCTGATAATGAAGCCGGAAGTAAACCACAAAAACTATGTAATAAAACCATTTTACTTCATTTAGTTTGAGCTCGTTTGATTCGTCTTGACTAGTACTCTGTTGGGAAATAGTGTCCAGAGTCTGATGATGGAAGAAAACCATAGGAACTCTGTAATGAAACCATAGAAATCCATCGAGTTTGGGCTCGTTTGATTCGTTTTGACAATAACTCTGTTGAGAAATAGTGTCCAAGATCTGATGATAGAGCCGGAAGAAAATCACAGGAACTCTGTAATAAAACAATACATATCCATCGAGGGCTCGTTTGATTCGTCTCGACAAGTACTCTGTTGGGAAAATAGTGTCCAGTTTCTGATAATAAAACCGGAAGAAAATGACGAAAAATATGTAATAAAACCATGCAGGTCCATTTATTTTGGGCTCGTTTGATTTGTCTTGACTAGTACTTTGACGGAAGATGATTTCCAGGGTCTGGTGATTGAGTCGGAAGAAGGCCACAGGAACTCTCTAGTAAAATCATACAACTCCATAGAGTTTAGCTCGTTTCATTTGTCTTGACAAGTAATCTGTTTGGAAATAGTGTCTAGGATCTGGTGATGGAGCCGAAAGAAGGGTACAGGATCTCTATAATAATACCATACAACCCCATCAAGTTTGGGCTCTTTTGATTCGTTTTGACATGTATTCTGATGAGAGATAGTACTAGACCCTGGTCTAATAATGAAGCCGGAAAAAAGCCCGAGAAAAAACACAGATAAGACTAAAAAACAAAAAATAAACATTTACTGACAATCAAACCAAAAAATTACTTTTTAAAAATAAACTAAAAAGTATCACAATCGGACTAAAAACATGCCTTTGAAATTAAACAGAAAAACGGACTAATAAATATAAAAATAATTTCCCCTTTAAAGATTTATAACTCTACGAAGAAGTTTTTAAACTAAAAACGTGGGGCGAAGGCAAAAAAAGTCAATTGAGTATAATTTTTACACAATGCGTCACATTAAACGAAGCATTTAACTTTGGTTTAACTTGAAAAATAAGCAATATTTAATAATTACGACCATCTGTCTTATTTTACAGAACTATTCGAATAATATTCGAATATATTCGAATACCTCCTTAAAATTTTTCGAATATTCGAATACTGGATTTCATCGAATATTTGCAAGCCCTAACCGTGTATAGACAGCGAGACTGGCTGGTGGAGTGGATCAGCCCAACTCCTAGTCTTCGCCGCCCGGGGCAAGTGCCCCCCACGCCCCCCTGGATCTGGGCCTACCCATAAAGTTAATATACCTAACGGAATAGAGGAACAAAGGGCTGAGCAAGCGAGATGTCACTAATTGGCAACATTGTGTGTTAAAAAGAGATGCGTGATGCGACGTGACAGAAGAATAAAGAACGGTAGGCTGATTATCTAATTAAAAACCACCTAGAGGCCGGTCTCATTTGACAGATGAATGTGATACATTGCTTCTTCTTATTGGGGTAAATAAAAACATACCAAAGAAAAGTAGCAATGTATCACGTTCATCTGTGAACTGAAACCGGTTGCTAGGTGGTTTTTAATTAGATAATCAGCCTGCCGAATACAGCAAGAAAGAGAAGTCGCAATCCTTATAAGGCTCGTATTAATAGAATCAAACTCAAACCCAAATCTATGCTTGACTACAGTTTGAAAGGGATGGCGCTATATGCGATGTATAGCACCATCCCTTTCTAACTGTAGTCTCCCTTTGAGTTTAATCTAGCCTAGATCTTTCAACTCTGCTAATGATAACATAGACTTTGACATATTTAATACGAGCATACCTGGATTCAAAAAGTTGTATAACAATGGATTTTTTTCATAATCTTTTATAACAGATAGCTTTTTATAACACTTACATTACACGATATCGACTTGCGTTTAAATTTAGTTATTGTTTTTTCTATATGTGAAAACTTGTAATTGTCTTTACTGTAATATTACTATACATACTAAACTCTGTAGTAGCTGTAAGTTTTCCTCAAAAGCTTAAAATAAAAAATTAAAATAAAATAAAAAATTCCATTAATACGAGCTTTGTTAGTACTTGTTAGTAGTTAGTACATTTTGATAGCTGATTGAAAAAAAATTGAATGCAAAAGCACCTCTATCCCATTTTGTGAGAAGCAAACTGCCTCTGTCGTCTCAGTTTAGAAGCAAAAGAGCCTCTATCCAGAAGTTTAAAAGCAAAATAGCCTCTATCCAAATTTCAATCTAAAACATAGCATACTAATCGAGTAATCTACATGTTGTAGCTTAATCACGCTAATCTTAGATTCTTTTCATTCTAGAAACTTAAAAAAACTGATATTCATCACTGTCGACTTCAGAACTAGAGACCATGTAACCTTTTGACATGTTGGTATGTTATTTTGAAAAAAATCGGAATTCTTCGCAACCGATAAAACTAGTGTCAATCGATAAAAAATGTCAAAATAAACACAAATTATTGACTGTCGTAAAATGTATACTTTCGGAGATACCTATATGAAGATTAATCGCAAAATTGTCTGGAGTTGCAAATTGAAGTGTTTCTTTCTATAACGATGTTTTTTTTTAAGTCCCCAATCTCCGAAAGTATTCATTTAAGGAGAATTTGACAATCAATAGTTCATGTTTATTTTGACGTTTTCTATCGATTAAAACTAGTTTCATCAGTTGCGATGAATTTCCGAATTCTTTTTTGATAGGTAATACCAGGGGCCCTATCTTTGAATCGCTCGACTGACATCGAGTGCTCGTTTCTACTGATTTTCGTTCGACATTTGAGTCAAATGGCGAACAAAAATCATTCAAAAATAAATCCCCAGGCTCTATACTAACGTTAAATGCCTTTTCGCTTATATCTCAGTTTGACACTTCCTTCATTGACAGAGTTGACTTTGCTTTCACCCAATTAATACTATCGATATCAATAATGTCAATAGTGACATCACTGTCACTACATGAATATTTTACACAACAACTTTTTTTCGAAAACATTTAACAAAAGACATACATAAAAAAAAATCTGAACACACGCCGTCCACAGCGATTGCGTGGCTTGTGTAGACAAAACTTCAGTGTTGCCAATTTAGCATTTTATGTTAGCACTAGAAACAAGCGTCGCTTTCAAGTTAGACCCTATTTACAGTCGCTAGCATTTATCAAGAATTAAAAACAGAAGATCGATTTAGTATAGGAAAGTTACTATTATTCGTTGCTCCAAATCAAATTTCGAAGAATTACTTTCATTCAAACTTGGCGCTCAAAACGCTAGAGAGTTGTCAAAATGACAGATGATTATGACATTACCCTGCCCTCCAACCCGCGCAAAATGTTTTGTGTACGTGTTTTCCACCGGGCGTGGAAAGCAAAAACATTGTTTCTCTACACAAAAATGTTTCGCGAAACAATGTTTTGTGTAGACGATTTTGTTGAATATATAATTAGTTAAAATAATAATAATATAAAATAAAATAATATTAAAAATAATTAGTTACAAACGAAAGGTACTATATGGTACCAAATATTTCGTACTATATGGTATCAAATAAATTGTACTAAATAGTATCAAACGAATGGTACTAAATAGCAACAAACGAATCCATTATATGGTACCAAATAAATTATTATAAATACATTGTACTTTATGAATGGTACCAAATAGTTCCAAACGAATAGTACTAAATAGTAGTTACCAAAATATGAATGGCACTAAATTCTAGCCATGAAATACTTCAAAAACCATAAGGGGTCCCGCCATCTTGTCGTTCACAAAAAAAACTGTTGTTTGATTTCTCAGAAACTACTCAATTAATCGAGCATGTGTATTTTTTGCCTTGAGGTACTTTTTAGGTACATTTTTTTGATGAAGTTATATTTTATGTATAATGGTTCAATATTGATTTATTAAGATACACCCGCCATATTGACATCAAGATGGCGGGTGTACCTTTAATTTCGCTATAACTTCGTTCTAGTTTAGGTACTTATTTTTTAGATCCAGGTACTAAATAGTACATTTTAGGTACATTTTTTTGGTATATGAGACATTTCAATTCATCATGATACACGTCATTTTGACTCTCATTCAGAAACTACTAATTAATCGAGCATGTGAATTTTTTGCCTTGAGGTACTTTTTAGGTACATTTTTTTGATGAAGTTATATTTTATGTATAATGGTTCAATATTGACTAGGGCTTGCAAATATTCGATGAAATCCAGTATTCGAATATTCGAAAAATTTTAAGGAGGTATTCGAATATATTCGAATATTATTCGAATAGTTCTGTAAAATAAGACAGATGGTCGTAATTATTAAATATTGCTTATTTTTCAAGTTAAACCAAAGTTAAATGCTTCGTTTAATGTGACGCATTGTGTAAAAATTATACTCAATTGACTTTTTTTGCCTTCGCCCCACGTTTTTAGTTTAAAAACTTCTTCGTAGAGTTATAAATCTTTAAAGGGGAAATTATTTTTATATTTATTAGTCCGTTTTTCTGTTTAATTTCAAAGGCATGTTTTTAGTCCGATTGTGATACTTTTTAGTTTATTTTTAAAAAGTAATTTTTTGGTTTGATTGTCAGTAAATGTTTATTTTTTGTTTTTTAGTCTTATCTGTGTTTTTTCTCGGGCTTTTTTCCGGCTTCATTATTAGACCAGGGTCTAGTACTATCTCTCATCAGAATACATGTCAAAACGAATCAAAAGAGCCCAAACTTGATGGGGTTGTATGGTATTATTATAGAGATCCTGTACCCTTCTTTCGGCTCCATCACCAGATCCTAGACACTATTTCCAAACAGATTACTTGTCAAGACAAATGAAACGAGCTAAACTCTATGGAGTTGTATGATTTTACTAGAGAGTTCCTGTGGCCTTCTTCCGACTCAATCACCAGACCCTGGAAATCATCTTCCGTCAAAGTACTAGTCAAGACAAATCAAACGAGCCCAAAATAAATGGACCTGCATGGTTTTATTACATATTTTTCGTCATTTTCTTCCGGTTTTATTATCAGAAACTGGACACTATTTTCCCAACAGAGTACTTGTCGAGACGAATCAAACGAGCCCTCGATGGATATGTATTGTTTTATTACAGAGTTCCTGTGATTTTCTTCCGGCTCTATCATCAGATCTTGGACACTATTTCTCAACAGAGTTATTGTCAAAACGAATCAAACGAGCCCAAACTCGATGGATTTCTATGGTTTCATTACAGAGTTCCTATGGTTTTCTTCCATCATCAGACTCTGGACACTATTTCCCAACAGAGTACTAGTCAAGACGAATCAAACGAGCTCAAACTAAATGAAGTAACATGGTTTTATTACATAGTTTTTGTGGTTTACTTCCGGCTTCATTATCAGACCCTGGACACTTTTTTCCCAACAGAGAACTTGTCGAGACGAATCAAACGACCCTCGATGGATATGTATCTATGGTTATATTACAGAGTTCCTGTGATTTTCTTCCGGCTCCATCATCAGACCTTGGACACTATTTCTCAACAGAGTACTAGTCAAGACGAATCAAACGACCCCAAACTAAATGGAGTTGCATGGTTTTATTACATAGTTTTGTGGTTTTCTTCCGGCTTCATAATCGGACCCTG
This sequence comes from Agriphila geniculea, assembly GCA_943789525.1. Classification (NCBI taxonomy): domain Eukaryota; kingdom Metazoa; phylum Arthropoda; class Insecta; order Lepidoptera; family Crambidae; genus Agriphila; species Agriphila geniculea. The sequence continues at coordinate 19,251,349 of OX038874.1, forward strand.
GACACTATTTATTTTCCCAACAGAGAACTTGTCAAGACGAATCAAACGAGCCCAAACTCGATGGATTTGTATTGTTTTATTATAGAGTTCCCGTGGTTTTCTTTCAAACATATAATAAGGTAATAATAGGTATAAATAAAGTAAAAGACATATAATAAGGAAAATAAGACTGTTATAATGGCAATGGACGGGTTAAATGGCAAGAGAAAGCAAGGAAAAATGTGCCAAATTATTACAGAGTGGCAACCATGGGACAGAAAAAGGAAAAGAGGAAAACAAGCCAAAAGATGGGCAGATGATATTATGAAAACTGGAGGAACACTTTGATCGCGAAAAGCAAGAGATAGAACAGAATGGAAACAGCTGAAAAAGGCCTACGTGTCGCAAGACACGCTGATCACTAAAACCAAAAAGGAATAAAATGAACAAAAGAAAGAAAAATATTTATTTGAGACAATTACACACTTGTACTTGTCAAGACGAATCAAACGAGCACAAAATCTATGGGTTTTTATGGTTTTTTACTGATTTCCTGAGGCCTTTTGGTTCCATCATCAGATCAGCTCAATGACACTATAAGATATCATTGTCTTCCTGTTCTGACCTATGTTTTAATTTTCAAGTCTTTGACTCATTGGGAAGCTAGATTAAATCGTTTACAATTTGCGGAAAAACAAACAACATAGGTAAACAATAAATAAACGAGAAAGTGAACGTTAACGATAGCTTCATTCTATCACAGATAATATAATACTATACATTCTATGCTCATAAAAGCTATTCGGGCACAGAATAACTAATAGTACAAATATTCGGGTATTTAATGAATGACTTTTGCTTAAATCCAAAAAAGTGGATAATATTCGAATATTCAAATATCACTGACTTGAGTATTCGAATAGCAAAATAAGGCGAATATTCGAATAATTCGAATATTCGAATTGCAAGCTCTAATATTGACTTATTAAGATACACCCGCCATATTGACATCAAGATAGCGGGTGTACCTTTAATTTCGCTATAACTTCGTTCTAGTTTAGGTACTTATTTTTTAGATCCAGGTACTAAATAGTACCGGTACCGCCTTAAGTGTGAATTTTATTTAATATTATAATTCTAATACACAATTTTAATAATGTTTTTTGTGGAATTTTTAGGGCCCACAGTCTAGTATTTTTAGACGGTGTAGTTACATTCCCTTGAGTCACTGCTAGAAGTAGATAGCAAAACTGCTAAAAGTGGCAGTTTTTGACATATTTGCTATCTACTTCTACGAATGACTACGAGGGCATGTAGTGATACCTTCTAAAAATAATAGACCATGGGCCTTAAAAACTCCACGTAAAACATTATTAAAAACTTTGTATTTTTAGATTTTAGGCATTCACAATGCTATTATTTTTAAGATAATTATTAAATTTTTAATAGAAAAATGCTAGAAAAAATCGACTCATCCGTAGCAGCTCAAACGGGGCTCGAACCCTCAGTACACTGGGCCGGAATCCCAAGGGTGCGGGTTCGAGTCCCGTCTGAGCTGCTACGGGTTGAGTTGATTTTTTCTAGTATTTTTTCTATACCTTTACTGCGAAATCAATTTCTAAGCAATCAAACACCTTGTTTAACCAAACTAATGATGAAAACACAAAACTAAAAAAATGCGAAATATAAGAAACAAATTAGTTACAATTTCTTCTGGCATGTACAGTGCCTTTGATCTTGAACTATAATTTAAAGGCGTGAAATACACCTAATTTTTGTAATAATAACAAAATCGGTTCAGCCAAACGCGAGGTAATCGCGGACAACATAGTCATACCTACATACAATACAGGTCAATCTGAGAACCTCCTTTTTTTTGTTTTGAAGTCGGTTAAAAATATACTGCGCCAAAGTTTTAAAGTCTGAAGCATGATAATTTTGTACTGGACCAAAGGACTTTTGTTGGTCACTTTTCGAAATATTTTTTTTATTTATTATTGTAATCCGAAATACTCCGAAATATAAACTCACTTAGGTATATAAAGTTTCGTCAAAATCCGTTCAGTGGATTTTGCCTGATGAGCGTTCTTGAGACAGACATTAATTTTTTGAACAGTCCTGTTCTAACGTGTAGTTACTGAACTTACTGATTTTCGCCCTGGTTGTTTTTTTTTCCGAACATATTCAATGCACAGACTTTTTTACGTTTACGATTTTATTATAGGTACCTATAGATAGATCTATGTTATTTTTTAAATAGCTACCTAAATCTTAAATTAAAGATTTATATAAGAAAATCGATAATTATAACTAGAATTACGTTTTTCAGCTTCATTTACACGAATGATATTGTATTAAATTTTGAGTTGGCGTGTGATCTCTATTATGGAGCCAAGAAGTACATGCTGCCGGATCTAGTGGAGAAGTGCTCTGAATATCTGATATCTGTAGTGCACAAAAAAGCTCATTATCCATGTACAGCGTATGAGTTGGCACTGATCTTTGAAGATGAACTGCTTATTGACAAATGTTTAGAGGTAGGTAAAGCTAACTATTATACCTGCTACACCTTATTGCAGATTTGAGACTACCTTCGCGATCGTAGAGAGTATGTCAGGCTTGGTATACGACTCGAGTACGAGTCTCACCCCTGTCACACCCGTTCTGGTGTAAGTCAAGGCTCCATACTTGGCCCTCTCTTGTTTCTGCTATTGGTAAATGATCTCCCTGCCGTTCTCAGTTTCGCACGAAGCTTGTTATATGAAGATGACCTAAAATTCTACGTGGAGGTTGTCAGCAGAAGATTGTATAGCCCTCCAGGGTGAAGTTGATGCTATATAGGTACTTCTTGTTCTGTATAAAATATGTTTGGTTAGCGATGTCGGAGCTTTTAAAGGCAGATAATATGATAAAGGACATCATCCATTTTGGTCCTAATGTGAAATTGCCGGCCAAAAAGCAAAAGTGCTTTATTCTGATAGATTTTGTCCACCTAAGCATTTCTTATTATGGCACCGAAGCTGTAGCACCGCTATACTTAGTTTTAAATAAGTTCAAAAAGTCTGTATATCTGTATAAATTTTGGCACTTAATGTATAATGGTCGACCAAAAAGCAAATTCTGATAGATTTTGTCCGCCTAAGCATTTCTTATTATGGCACCGAAGCTGTAGCACCGCTGTACTTGATTTTAATTGAGTTCAAAAAATCTGTCTTTTCATACATTTTGACACAAATTTGAAGCGGTGCTACATACAGCTTCGCTGCCATAATAAAAAATGCTTAGATGGGCAAAATCTATCAGAATAAAGCACTTTCGTCGTTTGGCCGGCACTTTCATATTTGGACCAAAAATGTATGAAACATGGATGATGTCCTTGTATCGACAAAATCTCCCACATGTTGGGGTCTATCCCCTCTCCTGTTGGAATGGCAGGCATTGTAAATTTAACTTTTTTTAGATGGCCCTGCAGAAAAATATTGATTTCTCCGGATTTAAAAGTCCTACAGTTATTAAAAAAATATTTTTTGCAAGCTAATAATATCACCTATCAAGTAAAAAAAAATATTATGTAACCTAAATATCTCATAAAAAATTACTAAAGTAAATTTTAATCCGAAATTAGTGTGCTTTTTTTAGTTTTTCTCACAGATCTCAAAAACTAGGACATTAATGTGCATTTTTTTCTTAATTTTTACTATACTCAGGAATATTATCTACAAAATGACATCAAAATCATTGCTCTGAGTTGCATATTTCGATAGTTATTGTTGTTGGAAAATGACCCTTACAAGCACTAAATGTTAATTTTCGAAAATGGTCAAAATTCAAAACTCGTAAATACTTGCTTTTATGGTGCAATGACATTTAGTTTTAGATAAAATTATCAAATTAATTAAAAACTGATCAAATGTTTATAAAATTTACCATTTTCGATTTATTTAATTTTATTGGTTACGTAAGGGATTCTTACCTTTGAGTACTTTTTCAAATAAAGCTGAGTAACTTTTCATATACCTCTGAGTATTTTTACCTTAATTCAATCCGATCCATTCCGATCCATCCGGTTCCTTTGAGTATATTTTCACAGACCAGTGAGTAACTATTCTTAGACCTTTGAGTCCTTTTTGGTCTGTGAAAAAGGATCTAGACTGAACTGAGGGCATAGAAGGGCCACTTATATTCAGCGTTGCCACAACCTGACCCACCCTCTGACTAGAGGATTTCTAACACGGGTTCTCATATCGGTTTATAATTTGCCATTGATCTCCTCGCTCGTCTTCAGCAGCTGTCGCTAACATATTCTATGATAAATAAGCTCTGGCAGATATTATTTAGATTATTTTAGATACAAAAATACTAAAATACTTAAATAAAAGTAGAAGTATCCACGCCAATAACTATATATATTGTACCGTGGTTGTAGTTGTACTAGTGATTACATTCTCTTTGGTTGTACCTATTTTTTACTTTCCTCTATGCCATAGAGGATAGTAAAAGGTATACTCATTGATCTCACGCCTCAAAACGCAAGTGAGAAACTTTACTACTATCGTTATGGTATTTCTCGATACCAACTGTCAATTAGTAACTCATGGTACCGAATTCCTATGACGAAAGGCCAAAACGTTACTCAATGCTCGCTAGCGACTATAGTAAACTATTGTAGTTTACTATACCAACTCATATTTTCATTTCATCTTTCACAGACCGGTAAGTATTTTTTCACAGACCAGTGACAGTGAGTATTTTTTCACAGATCAGTAAGCAACTTTTCATAGACCTTTGAGTACTTTTTCAAAAAAAGCTGAGTAACTTTTCATAGACCTCTGAGTATTTTTACCTCATTCCAATCCGATCTATTCCGATCCATCCAGATCCCTTCCGAATCCCGATCCATCCAGATCTTTCACAGACCGGTGAGTTTTTTTTCACAGACCAGTGAGTAACTATTCTTAGACCTTTGAGTACTTTTTAAAAGAAAGCTGAGTAACTTTTCATAGACCTCTGAGTATTTTTACCTCGATCCATTCCGATCCATCCCGAACCATCCCGATCCATCCCGTTCAATCCCGATCCATCCCAATCCATCACAGAACTTTGAGTATATTTGCACAGACCAGTGAGTAACTATTCTTAGACCTTTGAGTACTTTTTCAAGGAAAGCTAAGTAACTTTTCATAGACTTCTGAGTATTTTTACCTCGATCCATTCCGATCCAATACGATCCATCCCGATCGATCCCGATCCATTCCGATCCATCCCGATCATCCGGTTCCTTTAAGTTTTTTTCACAGACCAGTGAGTAAAACTATTCAAAGAAAGCTGAGTAACTTTTCATAGACCTCTGAGTATTTTTACCTTAATCCAATCCGATCCATTCCGATCCATCCCGACCCGATCCATCTCGGTCCATCCCGATCCATCCAGATCCATCTAGATCTTTTACAGACCGTTGAGTATTTTTTCACAGACCAGCGAGTATTTTTTCACAGACCAGTGAGTAACTTTTCTAAGACCTTTGAGTACTTTTTCAAGGAAAGCTAAGTAACTTTTCATAGACTTCTGAGTATTTTGACCTCGATCCATTCCGATCCATTCCGATCCATCCCGATCCATCCGGTTCCTTTAAGTTTTTTTCACAGACCAGTGAGTAAAACTATTCTTAGACCTTTGAGTACTTTTTCAAAGAAAGCTGAGTAACTTTTCAAAGACTTTTGAGTATTTTTACATCAATCCATTCCGATCCATTCCGACCCATCTCGATCCATCCAGTTCTTTTACAGACCGGTGAGTATTTTTTCACAGACCAGCGAGTATTTTTTCTTAGACCAGTGAGTAACTTTTCTCAGACCTTTGAGTACTTTTTCAAGGAAAGCTTAGTAACTTTTCATAGACTTCTGAGTATTTTTACCTCGATCCATTCCGATCCATTCCGATCCATCCCGATTCATTCCGATCCATCCCGATCCATCCGGTTCCTTTGAGTTTTTTTCACAGACCAGTGAGTAAAACTATTCTTAGACCTTTGAGTACTTTTTCAAAGAAAGCTGAGTAACTTTTCATAGACCTCTGAGTTTTTTTACCTTAATCCAATTCGATATATTCCGATCCATCTCGATCCATCCCGATCCATCCAGATCTTTCACAGACTGGTGAGTATTTTTTCACAGACCAGTGAGTAAACTATTCTTAGACCTTTGAATACTTTTTCAAAGAAAGCTGAGTAACTTTTCATAGACTTCTGAGTATTTTTACATTGATCCATCCCGATCCATATCGATCCATCCCGATCCATTCAGTTCCATCACAGACCTTTGAGTATTTTTTCACAGAACAGTGAGTAACTTTTCTCAGACCTTTGAGTATTTTTTCAAAGAAAGCTGAGTAACTTTCATAGACTTCTGAGTATTTTTACATCGATCCATTCCGATCCATCCCGATCCATTCAGTTCCATCACAGACCTTTGAGTATTTTTTCACAGACCAGTGAGTAACTATTCTTAGACCTTTGAGTACTTTTTCAGAGAAAGCTGATTAATTTTTATACACTTCTGAGTATATTCGATATATTCCGATCCATTCCGATCCATCCCTAAGTCAAGCTGTCGCGTTACGGAAGGTAACGGAGCAAAATTTGGAAGAAAGCTAAATAAAAAAATAAAGTTGAAGTTCAAGATTTTATTTTATAATGACACGTCCTAGCACAGAAATTTGGATAACAACTAAGGCGGTTAAAAACTAGGTAGGACTAACAAAGTATGACTAGGGTGGGACGTAGACGGGAACAGGACAGGCACGCAGAGACGTGGATCCAGGTAGCAGGGGTAACAGGAAGCAGGCACGAAGCAGGCAGGCAGATATGGAGTCCCGGCGGAGCACAGGAGGGCACGTGGTTCAGTACGGACGTGGTTCAGCGTGACGGCGCAGGGGTGGCCCGCAGTCAGACCCCCGAAGTAGCGCCGTAGCGTAATACCAGCGGGACGCGCTGATGGGCACGGGCGCGTGTCCGTGTAGACCGACGTCGATGGTGGCGCGGATAGTGCGAGGGCCCAGGGGAGAGCTCCCTCTGCAGGTCAGGCGGAAAGGTGCACGACGTCCAGGTGGGTCGAGGACACGCCCGGGATTTGCTGAGGTGGTTCGTGCAGAAGGTCGAAGGTCGAGGACCGTGCCCCGAAGAAGCCGCTATTTACTTATTATATATATTTTTTTACAATTATAGAATGTAGGGTAGAAATATGGCGGCAGCTATAATAAATATATCCGGACAAGCTCGTGGAAAGACTGACTCACCTGAGCTGCCAACCGCGCTTTTATACCGTCGGTATTTATTTTTTAAAATTCTACTCTACATTCAAATATAAGAACACAGAACAATATTGTACAAAGGTTTTTATTTATAGCTAGGCTGAAGACAAGCTGGAAATCTATGGCTTTGACATTGAATTAAAAATTTAGCGCGTTGCTATGGCAATTATAGTGACAGACATATGTTTACAAATAAATAATTTTCTCAGCAAAGAATAAAAATGGTGTTAAATAAGATTCCCACCGACATAAGAATACAAAATGCAAAATACAAAATGCATGGGAAAATCTCACGGCCCTATAATGAGCCGTTCCTATGATACAAGCCCTTTAAGGTACATATTCTTCCTCACACCGTTTCTTAGCTTTATTTACACTAGATTACCTATTTATCTTATTTATACGTATGGTTTTATAGTTTCCTTCAGTTTACGTTCTTGGGAACGTTTGCAAAGGACCTCCTAAAAGTAATAACATTACAAAGCAACCTCAAATGACGAAAGTCATAAAAATATAATCGTCGCCGCAGACGACGATATAACCCAAACAAACGCAATACCATTGAATTTCTGGAGTTCGACCATTGTGACGCCGTGGACTTCCAAGAGAGAAAACACCAGAAACAATAGGGCGTTGACACCAGCCCCTATATAAGCAAGCTCCGCCAAGCCTTCGGGTCTTTTTGCTCACTTCGCTCAAACTGTAAACACCGGTCTTACTGTATTGCTGTCGGTACCGACAGCCGTAGTTGTAATTAATTAAAGTTAAGTCCAAATCTGTAAATTTCGAATTAAATATATTTTTTTAAAGCTAACATCGTTTCGAATATTTTGACTCCTACATAGTATTTCTTCACAGAGCAGTAACTAATCTTAGACCTTTGTGTACTTTTTCAAAGAAAGCTGAGTAACTTTTCATAGACCTCTGTGTATTTTTACCTCAATCCAATCCGATCCATTCCAATCCATCCCGATCCATTCCGATCCATCCCGATCCATCTCGATCCATCCAGATCCAACCAGATCTTTTTCAGACCAGTGAATATTTTTTCACAGACCAGCGAGTATTTTTTTACAGACCAGTGAGTAACTTTTCTAAGACCTTTGAGTACTTTTTCAAAGAAAGCTGAGTAGCTTTTCATAGATCTCTGAGTATTTTTACCTTAATCCAATCCGATAATATTCCGATCCATCCCGATCCGTCCCGATCCATCCAGATCTTTTACAGACTAAGTAAGTAACTTTTCATAGACTTCTGAGTATTTTAACCTCGATCCATTCCGATTCATTCCGATCCATCCCGATCCATCATGATCCATCCCGATCCATTCAGTTCCATCACAGACTTTTGAGTATTTTTTCACAGAACAGTGAGTAACTTTTCTCAGACCTTTGAGTATTTTTTCATAGAAAGCTTAGTAACTTTTCATAGACCACTGAGTATTTTAACGTCGATCCATTCCAATCAGTCCCGATCCATCCCGATCCATCACAGACCTTGAGTATTTTTTACACAGACCAGTAAGTAACTATTCTTAGACCTTTGAGTACTTTTTCAAAGAAAGCGGATTAATTTTTATAGACTTCTGAGTATTTTAACCTCGATATATTCCGATCCATCCCGATCCATCCGGTTCCATCACAGACCTTTGAGTATTTTTCACAGACCAGTGAGTAACTATCCTTAGACCTTTGAGTACTTTTTCAAAGAAAGCTGAGTAACTTTTCATAGACCTCTGAGAAAATTTACCTCGATCCATTCCGATCCATTCCGATCCATCCCGATCTATTCCGATCCATCCCGATCCATCCCGACCCATCCCAATCCATCACAGAACTTCGAGTATTTTTTCACAGACCAGTGAGTAACTATTCTTAGACCTTTGAGTACTTTTTCAAAGAAAGCTAAGTAACTTTTCAAAGACTTCTGAGTATTTTAACCTCGATCCATTCCGATCCATTCAGTTCCATCACAGACCTTTGAGTATTTTGTCACAGTCCAGTGAATAACTATTCTTAGACCTCCGAGTAATTTTTACCTTAATCCAATCCGATCCATTCCGATCCATCCCGATCCATCCAGATCTTTCACAGACCGATAAGTATTTTTTCACAGACCAGTGAGTATTTTTTCACAGATTAGTGAGTAACTTTTCTGACCTTTGAGTACTTTTTCAAAAAAAGCTGAGTAACTTTTCATAGGCCTCTGAATATTTTTACCTCATTCCAATCCGATCCATTCTGATCTATTTCGATCCATCCAGATCCCTTCCGAACCCATCCAGATCTTTCACAGACCGGTGAGTTTTTTTTCACAGACCAGTGAGTAACTTTTCTTAGACCTTTGAGTATTTTTTCAAAGAAAGCTGAGTAACTTTTCATAGACCTCTGAGAAAATTTACTTCGATCCATTCTGATTAGTAATTTTTAATGACGTATTAAAGTCAAAAGTTGTCAATTTCTTTTGCTAGATAGGTGATATTATTAGCTTGCGAAAAGTTTTTTTTTATAACTATAGGACTTTTAAATCCGGAGAAATTAATATTTTTCAGCAGGGCCATCTAAATTAAAAAGTTAAATTTAAAATGCCTGTCGTTCCAACAGGAGAGGGGATAGACCCCAACATGTGGGGGGTTTTGTCGATAAAATTGTTCATATTATCTACCTCTAAAAGCTCCGACATCGCTAACCAAACATTGTATGCAGGGTGGATTTTTGAGACGGTACATTAAGGGCAGGTACCTTAACCGTTATAGTTACAGGAAAACGTTCCTAGGAGACCATCCATAACTTTTTAAGATATTCTGAACTGCATTCACAGATTTTGGAAAAAAATACCGTGAGCAAAAAAATGGCAAAATACCAAAAAAAATGTTTATGCCAATCGATCCTATTTCGTGTGGGGATCAAAAGTTTCTATGGTACCATTTAAGGTATGAGTACTAGGAACGACAGAAATCGCCAAAAACTTTTCCCATACATTTTGTACTGAAAAACGATAAATCAACTCGAAATATTTTTATTGCCAAACGATCTTATTTCTTACTGTGATGAAAATACTCTTTAAGGTTAACTGAAATTTGAGTAAGTACAGAATCTGTTTTTCAATTCTAATGTCGTAGAAGATTGTGCCTGCGTGTGAAGCCGGTGTTGTGACTTACTGTAGTTTCTGTACTCAAATTTCAGTTGGCCTTAAAGAACATTTTGATCACAGTCAGAAATAGGATCATTTGGCAATAAAAAATATTTCGAGTAGATTTATCGTTTTTCAGTACAAAATGTATGGGAAAAGTTTTTGGCGATTTCTGTCGTTTCTAGTACTCATACTTTAATTGGTCCCTTAGAGTCTTTTGATCCCCACACGAAATAGGATCGATTGGTATAAAAAATGTTTTTTTGGTATTTCAGCATTTTTTTGCTAACGGTATTTTTTTTCCAAAATCTGTGAATGCAGTTCAGAATATCTTAAAAAGTTATGGATGGTCTCCTAGGAACGTTTTCCTGTAACTATAACGGTTAAGGTACCTGCCTCAATATAGCGTCTCAAAAAACCACCCTGTATGTTACAGTCAAAACTCATTATCTGTCAAAACCTCAGGCTAAAAAAAATTATTTTAGCCGATGCTCTTAGTTAAAAACAGTTTTGACAGATTTTTGCAGTCAAATGTCTTTGTCCAACGTTCTTAGTCAAAAGTTATTTTGCCTGATTTGATTTCAAGTTAATCGGCTTGGTTCTAAACCTAATGAACTCTTAAGACTTCCTCCATAGCAAGCCCCCGATTTTGAGAATAGGGACGGTACGCCGACCATTAATATGTTACCTATTTTATGACCTATAAATATGCATTATAGCTATATAAAAAAATAATTGAGCAATCTATATTTATTTTAGACCATCCGTATCTACACTTCGGCAATATTAAAAGATGGCAGGTTCCATAAAGTTGAATTCAACACAGTTTTAAAAATATTGTCAATGAAGCGTTTGAACATAGAGAGTGAACTGGAGCTGTTTTTAGCAGTTGAAAAATATGCAAAAGCACATGAAGAAGAAAAGTTTTTAGAGAGAAACTTGACTCCTCCAAACAACCTTGGGCTGCCTAAGGAACTTGAAAACACATCAGCTACTGTTGCAAAAGTATGATTTTAATTCAATATCGTATCATATCATGTCACTTAATAATATTAAACTACTGATTTTTAACATTTAGGAAATCAATGGTGTGGGCGATGATGGCTTGGAGAATAAAAATACAATCACAAGTGAACCTTGCAATGGTGTTGAACTTAAAAAACCCACCCCAGGGCCTATTTGTGATGACTGCAAGCGGAATGAAGGTTTGAAACTTAACATACCTACCTATTATCCATTGATAATGAATAAAAAAAATGTTCTAGTTTAAAACATAATTCCTTCAGGTTCAAAATGTACACTTCCCGAAATGTCCACTTCCCAAAAAGTACAATTTCCCAAAATGTACATTTCCTAAAATGCACCTTTCCCGTAATGTACATTTTCCAAAATGTATCTTAGAATAGACAGATAAGAATAACTGATAGATTTTAAAGTACCATGATCGCATAAATATGGAGAAGGTTAACTTATATGTATTATTTCAAAAAAGTTTTATTAAGGTGAGTCCAGCTAAGTTCAGCATACTTTTCTTTCTTTCTTAATGCTAATAAAAAGAATATTAATAGCAAAATGTAAAAAAACAAAACAACCTGCTAATTTTTCACCAAAATTCACAAAAAAGTCTGTAAAGCATCTACTCCTGATAGACGCACTTCTCCACCTAAATGGGGTAAGTGCGTCTTAGCAAGTTTTACTACCACAGATTTTGTACATTATTTTATGAATGCATATTGTGTGTTAGGCTGAATGGTACTTTAAGTCTTCGTTTTAAAGTTTAAATTCGCCGATTAAAGATTTTTTTATCAACTTGGAGGAAGTGCGGCATACGCACTACTCCCGTGTACGGTCAGCAGGGGTATATACAACTATTTTTATAGAAGTACGAGCTATAATGCTTGATGCATGCTCGTACTTCTATAAAAATAGTAGTTAGTAGGTACAAACTTGAATTGTAAGTAGTACCACAGTTTAACAAATTCTTACAGTTGAAAAACGAATGTACTTGCGCAGAGCAACGGAGGGGGGTCGGGCGGCGCGGCTCGGAGTGCCCAAACTCGCCGAGTTTGGGCACTCGAACGCGGAAGGACGCGGACGGCGCGAGTGACGCGACCGAATAAATCACGCATTGCGAGCGACCATTTTAAAAATCTTTTATGTCGAGATCGTTTATTAGGTATAATTTTAGTATCGTACATAATAAAATGTTGCACACTTGTTCCGTATACGGATGTGCCTCGACGGCGACATACAACAAGGACTTAAAATTTCATAGATTTCCCCGTGATGCGAGGTAAGTTTATTTATTCCTATTAATTTCGTATTACTTACCTACTTAACCAATCATCATCTCGTGCTGTTAGGTACTTATTTTGTATAATTCAATAATACCTGTCGTGTGCAGTTTTATAGTAAAATTTAATTGTAGCTAAAGAATAACTTTAAGTAGATTTGTGAAATAAATAATAATGATTATATATTTGGTAGGTATGTATGAACTAGGTACATAAGCATATTGTGCGTGTTGCTATGATCACAAAATAGCTCACCTACGACCTTGTGTGAACCAGAGTTTTACGTATTACACTAGTGGTACCTACCTACATAGGTACCTACTAATTTATTTTCTGTACTAATAGGTACTTGACCACTATTAATTAGCTAATGACGCCGCGGCCGTTCCGTTAAAGTAAGTAGGTACTTAAAAGCAAGCTAGCTAGGTACCACTTTTTAAGTTTATTTGATATAGGTACCTACCGACTTACCTACATACATACCTACGCTTTGCGCACGGGCTATAGGCACTTGAACACTGATCGCGTAATGTTAGATTATTTATATCCTTGTTCTACTAATCACTAATCCTACTTTCTACTAATACCTACCTACTATTATAAATGCGAAAGTTTGTGTGTAAAGTATGTGTGTTTGTTACTTCTTCACGCCTAAACGGCTGGCTGGATTTGGATGCAATTTGGCACACAGATAGGTAGTTTACAACATGGATTAAAAAATAGGATAGGTACTTTTGTATCATGGTAAAATGTGTCCTAGGGTAGAATAAATAGCGACCGCCCGCGACTTTGTCCGCGTGGTCAGTTTTATTTTATTTCATAAAAATACATGCAGGCTTACAGACTAGGAAGTTATTTCTATATTCCTCGGGAATAGTACGTTTTTCGGGATAAATGGTACCCTATGTCCTTCTCTGTACCCCGGGCAATATGTATGTAAAATTTTATGATGATCGGTTCAGTAGTTAAGATGTGAAGGCGTAAAATAAACAAACGGACTTTCGCATTTTACTTTCGCATGATACCGAAACATAAAATCGCCTATGTTACTCAGTGTTGCCAATGCTAGGTAATTACCGTGTTCTACGGCAATCGGGCTCAATAATGAATCTTGCAACGGCTTTCCATGGCAGAACTTTTCATACAAACATGGTAATTTAGTATGCTCTAATTCTTTTAGGAGGGCATTAATTCTATCGAAACACGGCATTTTTTGCTATTTTCCGCCGATCTACGGCAATTTCACTGACAAAACACGGCAAGTAAAAAAATTACAATGGTAACACTGATGTTACTTAATGTTATAAAGTAGAAAAATCTACGGCCTTACTCAAGTACTTGTAAATAAATAATTACTTATTAATCACATTTATTTTCTATTTTGACAACCCTTGCACATCTGCGGCTGATTGCGTAAGTACTTACACGGGCGGCGGCACGCGGCGGCGCCGTTCAACATCAAAGGCGTTTAACAACTGTATGGAGTTAAACTGTGGTAGTACTTTTTCTTTAAAATCTCTGCATTTAATTGTTACAAAGTAAATAAGGCATGCAAATAGGCAAGTGCGTTTTATGACGCACTTACCTACATGAATTGAAAAATGTCAAGATTTTTTTTTATTTTATATTTGCTAACTGCCACTGTTCTCCGAGTTCTACTGGCTTCAGTGATTCTCACACTGCCTCCGCGCTCCGTCGCCGGACGCGGAGCGGCGGATTCCGCGCGCGGCGACGGAGCTGTGAATACGCCTATTCGAGCAGATTTATCCACACCTTCGCGTCGGCTGGCGTTGTATGACGGCCCAACGCTTACGTACAAAAACCGGCATGATAGTTTACCGACTGAGCAAATTTACAAGCCGTCGATTTGACAATTTTGTAAAGTTTCGAACTTTAAAATTCCAAGTCGTTTTCCACCGACAATACACCACTGTTAGTGTCGAATCAATGTAAGTCATGCATGATGCACTAGATATCGCCATTACTAAAACCATTTAATTTTCCGCAGACGCAATTCCCTGGCCTCCCTACCCGTAGTCACACTGTTGTGGTAAGACGGTGTGACTACGGGTCGGATGGGTATTTAATTTATAGAAGTTAACTTTCTTCGTATTTATGTGATCCTGGTACTTTGTTGTAGACGTATTTATTACCTACGAAGGAAAGAAAAATAACGAAAAAAAATAAACTGTCGTATATGGATACATATTATATATAAAGCGTGCACCAATGTAATTAATTAGTAATAAAGTCATCTAAACGGACAACGGTCGTTTCACTCCCGATATGGCGACCCTGCCGGCCAAGAATACAATGTGAACACGCGCGTTGCGTAAGCGCCCGGCGCGCTGCGCCGCGGCCGCTGTAGATGGCTGCGATGTAAGCCATCACAATCAATAAAGACATTTTAAATTAATAAAAGTGAACTAATACAAAAAAAAGTTAAAATAAATTTCAAAATCATAAAAAGTATCTTGAAATTTATTTTAACTTGTATTCAAGTATGCAGCCGGGAGATGTCCGTTGTCCTGGAGGTGGACGATACGAAAGTAATAAGGGAGACGTTTCAGGATAAGCAAAGCAAAAGTCGAGTATGAAGAAAAAGCAAAAAAATAAACAATCAAGTGCGTGAGTAAATTCTCTGGAAAACGAACTTTAAAGTGAATTTGTGAATTTGTGTTCGGGGAAGTGTAAAAGTGACTTTACCAAAATCTTTATCAACTTAGTTAGATGATCATTAGTACGTTCTCATAATATTTCAATCAATGACTTTTATTTTATTTTTTATTTGTGTAGGCGCTTTTGAGTAATAATTACATAATTTAAAACGTACTTAATAATAGTAAAAAAACGCAATAATAAGATCGAGGAAGATGAACTAGGTATTGTATTGCAAAAGTAGGTAAGATGATAGTCTACTTATAATGTTTATGTTAATTCTGTTTCCAATTTCAGTGCGTAATTTTAAGTCATGATAATGAATTACTCGTACTTTATCATTTTTAATTTTTTAGAGATACCTACTAATTTATTTAATTTGTCTTATAATAATTGTAAAATATGAGCTGATATATTTTTTAGCTTCTTTGAAATTCATCGAACATAATATGATTTATGATAAATCTTAAAAAAAAAATTAGATCAATAGTTAGAAGATTCGTTGCCCTCTCTAATTATGAAATTCGCAACAATAAAGTATTGTTATTATACAATATACTTTTAATAACAATAAAGAATACACCTTTTGTTTATCTGTACGAAGTCATGCGACAATTGTTTTAATTTGATAAGGCATTGTTTAACATTTGCCGGACTTCTGAGAAGAAAATGAATTGATTTTGCAAACCAATGCATCCCACTTTGCATTAGGAAGTGTGTGTCAATGAATATTTTTCTTTGCAATGTGATGAATGGAAATCGTTACGTAAAGAGTTATGCTATGCTTAGCAACAGTTCTCGAAATATTCTTGAAACATGGGGTGGCCAACCCATAGTTTCAGAAATATTAAGAATACCAAGCGATTTTTAAAAGGAAAAAGTGAGACTAAATATAATTATGAGATGAATAAGTAAGGGAATAAATGACATGGATTTTTTTATACAAATAATAATGCTTATGAATGATTAGTGGTAACGTTATTGAGATAATGTTTAATATAAAGTATAAAATAAACAACGTTAGACCCGAGCGGATTTCGTTGATTTATTTATACTAATGTAAGCGATAATAAAGATATACAATGTGAAATGTATTGTATAAAACTGGGATATATTTTGAATACCAGAAGATAATTTTGTTTAATGAAACGAATGGAGTACGTATACTAATTATTAACTTATTTTTTTTTTTTAATACCAGAAGATATGTTTTGTAGTAAATATGATGAAACAAATAGATTAAAGTGATAATAACTGGGATATATTTTTAACCAGAAGATGTTTTTATGAACTAAAAGTTGATAAATAGATAAAAAGATTTTTCAGATAAAAAACAAATATTTGTGTAAGAAATTAGATAGTTAATACGTAAGTTATTTTTTTGAGAAAAAAGATTTTAAGATCATTATTTTTACTGTCATTTTTGTCTTAAATTTTTAAGTATGTTTTATAGTAGAAATATGTTTAACTACAGGTACCTGTTTATTTACTACTTACATTTTGGACAAAAGTAAACACTATAAGAATAAATAATAATATAGTTCTGTAGTACCTACTAGTTAATAATGTGTGTGTAGCAAGTTAGTATTTTTTTTACCTGTTGTTAAGAAAAATGCACATTTATTGTTTAATTTTTTTTTGTTACAGACCTATAGATTGAACTTTTTTTTTCTGTTTTTTTTTATCACCCCGGTGGTGTCGTATATGGATACATATTATATATAAAGCGTGCACCAATGTAATTAATTAGTAATAAAGTCATCTAAACGGACAACGGTCGTTTCACTCCCGATAATACCCCAACTGATTGAAAATATTATAAAGAACCGGACAAGTGCGAGTCGGACTCGCCCACCGGTTGGTTCTGTACAAATTTAAAGGTTCATATTATGATTAGTTCAGGAATCGAGTCTCGCAGTTTTTTTCCGAGATTTTACTGTATTTTTTTTATGATTTAACTACAAATGTATAGTTTTCCGATTTTCTCCTGTACTTGTAGTACCTATACGACTATATTACTTGCCAAATTTCATAGTTCTAGGTCAACGGCAAGTACCTTACAAATTTTGATTCCTTGGAGTGTCGGAATATGCGATTTTTTGCGGCATAAATGGCCGTATCTATTTTTTTAAGAAGTTTGATTTTTTCACAGCTTTAAGAGACTATAGATTTAACTTAAGTATATAGTTTTAATTTCAACTCGGTACCTCCATGCGTTCTCGAGATAATGGGTCTTGATAGGCGGACGAACAGAGGACTACATTTTTTGATTGAATTACTAATGTATAATTTTAGAGTTTTTCCTGTATTTATAGTATTACACGATATCACTTGCCAAATTTCATAGTTCTAGCCTCTAGGTCAACGGGAAGTACCCTATGAATTTTGATTCCCTTAAGAATGTCGAAATAGGCATTTTTTTGCTGCATAAACGGCCGTATTTTTTTTTTACGTAAACTTAAAAGTTTGATTTTTTGACAGCTTCAAGGGACCGTAGACCTGTCTGGGTTTAATTTCAACTCGAAACCTGCACGCGTTCCCAATTTAAAGGGTATTGACAGACAGACAGACAGACGGACAACAAAGTGATCCTAAAAGGGTCCCGTTTTACCTTTTGAGGTACAGAACCCTAAAAAAAGTTTTTTTTTTAATAATAGGCGTTAACGGTGCATTTTGGGAAATGTACATTTTGGGAAAGGTACTTTTAGGAAGTGGACATTTCGAGAAATGTTATTAAATATAATTACTTTTGTGTGAAGCGTACTTCACTTCTCAAGCTTACGCGCTCACTAGACATGAAATAAAACAATTTTTAACGGATACTAGCGCGGTTTTATTGAAAGTACTTTGGTAATTAGTTGGTATTTTGTTTGATTTTTAGTTTTCCCGACGTCTCGGCACCTTTGCAGCTGCTGCATTGTATGTTTTTAACATTACAGATGCAAAAAACGTAACAATCCGAAGTGCTTTAGAGAAGATTCGTTTTCTGGCAATGACGCCGGAGGAGTTCGCAAAAGGACCGGCGAACTCTCCTCTGCTGACGAAATCGGAGGTGTACGCGGTGTTCATGAATCTGTCTTCCACCGAGCCGACCGTGCCGATGCCCAAAGGGTGGTCGACCTGCCAACAGCCAAGACAGAAACCACAGTTAGAAGAGGA
The DNA here is from genome assembly GCA_943789525.1 of Agriphila geniculea. Taxonomy (NCBI): domain Eukaryota; kingdom Metazoa; phylum Arthropoda; class Insecta; order Lepidoptera; family Crambidae; genus Agriphila; species Agriphila geniculea. The sequence continues at coordinate 19,269,879 of OX038874.1, forward strand.
AGAAGAAGAGGAAGAATAGTAGGTACTTACCAGAAATGCTAAAAACCTTTTGAGCGCAAGAGTCTTCTTTACGCGATAAGCTATTCTGTGCCTTAAAATGATGTGTTTGAGCGCAAGAGTCTTCTTTACGCGATAAGCTATTCTGTGCCTTAAAATGATGTGTATGTCTTCAGCTTTATCATAGGCGATAGAGAAATTCTGCATGCCATATTTTAAAGTATAATAGCAGCAATCGAACTTCCAGTCATGCTTAATGATAGCAGGAACCATAAGTTCGTTACTATGTGATGTTTTATGTGTGTAAACTGGCGACACGTGTCTCCAGCTTACATATGTCTTTAAGGCAAATCAGTGAGCTTAGGGTTTTAGACTATAGTAAGATATTTAACGCCTAATAGCTCGCACACAGTTTTATTCTCGTAGTTTCAACAGTATTTGAGTGTGATGGTTAGTTTTTTTGGATCTCATTGCTTCAATTAGGCATTGAATTACTGACTATAGTCTAAAAGCCTAACCTCACTGGTTTGCCTTAACGGCATGTGTAAGCTGGAGACACGTTTCGCCAGCTTACACACATTTTAACACAACTCATTGTAACGAACTTATGGTTGCTGCTTAATAGCACGCATTGCTTTGAATATCAAAATAAGTTGACGTTGACAAATACGACTAAATGAGCACACGATTCGGCACACGATAGCAGCAATCGAAATTCCAGTTGTAAATTATTACAACTGGAATTTCGATTGCTGCTATTGTGCTTTAAAATATGGCATGCTGAGAATTTCTCTATAGCTTATGTCACAGAATAGTTATAAGTACTACCGTACAGAAAGGACACTCTCCGCCCCGCCCCAGAATCAATTACCTCACCCCACCCCGCGAGTTCGTGTACCGAATCGTGTGCTCATTTAGTCGTGTTTGTGGGTAATCTTTAGAAATGGGCCGATTGAAATGAGGATTGAGATAGATAGGAGGGGTGAGGGGGGGATGAGGGAAACCCCCCAGTACCACTCCCGCCGCGAGGAAATTAATAATTACTGAGATAGATGATTTTAAAAATCCTAACCTCAAAACGCCACTTTTCTTACCTAAGTTCTTTCTGTCACCACAGCTCCGCGGTCCTGCCGTCCCTCCGCGCCTCCACGGCTCATAAAAACACTCTTGGGGTAGGGCAGATTAGTAACCACGTGGTGTCGGGGGCACGACTTTAGATGACGTACGTACAAAATTTCGCACGTAAAAAAGTCCATGTCAACCTAACATGAGATTAATAATTTTGAGATAATTAATTATGAGATATTGTAATACAAGAACTATTTTTTCTTTATAAAAATTGTTAGCAGGTTAGCGTCATTGATTATGGTGAAAAATGTTTGAAATAAATGATTCGTTATTCCTTACATTGCATTTTATTCCTTATCAAATCTCTATTGTTCATAAACTCTAAAATCAGTCATTTGTAGAGTCAGTCAATTGTAGAATCGGTCTTTTGTAGAATCAGTCATTTGTAGAATCGATCATTACTAGAATCAGTCATTTATAGAATTGTACATTCCACGAATCGGTCAATAATAGACTACGTAGTCATTCTGCGAATCAGTCATTCCTAGACTAAATCGGTGTGCCTATGATAAAGCTGGAGACACACACATTTAAAAATGTTAGACATTGCATTTACCTATTTAGGAATAATTATACTTTTTATTTCTATCGATGTTGAATTTATTGCGTTTGTGCTGTGCTGTGGCTGTTACCTATATTCTAATCTAAGGTGTAACTCGTTTTATTTCAGAGCTGTTAAAAATGTAAGCTCGCTGTTACCTATATTCAAAGATTTAACTCGTTTTAAGACAGCCGTTAAATGTAAGAAAATTTCTAAGTTAAGTACCTAACCTACTACGTGCTACTTACCTTATACATCTACCTATAAGTATTTTTGTAAGTTTTTCAGAAAATAAATAAAAGTTGAGATGAAACTTTGTTTTTCAATTCTCAAAAGAATAAAATATCTCAACCACTTTTTCTGACTCGCTTAATTTAGCTAGAATCGCTTATTTTTAGGTAGAAATAGAATAGAAATATAAAATATTTATTTGCCACAAACATGGTACATTTGATTTTCTAATCTAATAGTATAAAAAGTTTCTCATATTTTACCCATAACAAAGGCATGCAAATATTGGGTACAAGTTGTGATATGAAGCTGCACAAGAAAAAGAAAAAAAAATATAATAAGTACGCACTACTCTTCTACTAATTTATAAGAAAATGTTTATACATGCTAAATTAATTATAGTTATCAAAACAGTATATTATAATAATAAATCATGTCAAAATATTAATTACGTCACAAAATCAATTATCAAGTCATGTCAATTCAAAGTATAGGCATATAGAATAAAACTTTTTATTTATTCTTATGGTATAGGTATGTAACTACCTATTTCATAATATAAGTGTGTCAGTTATTAGACTTCCCATTTAGCATGGTAATTATTTTGTCAGCTGTGGCAGTGGTGAATTCATGTCATTTCCATGAACACAATGGCGTCATAATATAAGTATTTCGCGGCTCTTCGAAAAACCGATAGTCCTTAAGTGTGTAGGTACGTATAGTACCTATTTTCTGCGCACTTACGCAGTCCCCTGAGAGTATGAAGAGGTCCTTTACGGGAGGCAGGAGCTTATGGCAGAAGGTTTTAAAAGTCCATTTCTCTATTTACAACTTACTTAACCCGCTTTTTAGTGTGAGAAAAAGCGTAGGTAGGTATATAAAGTTCGACAACACCAGATTGTGGGTAACTTTGGTCGGGCAATTTTGAAATAGATTTTGTTACTTTGGTTATTAGTCTTTGAAGAAGTGACGAAGTGTTGTATCTAAGTAGGTAGGTAATACCGGCCGGGGCGGGCGGGCGGCTACACTTGTTTGTAACGATTACACAGTTTTACTTTTAATATCATAGGTTTTACCGTTCAAAATCCTCACAGATTAGTTCGTTTAGTGACTAATAGAAATTGAATCCGTTCCAATGACATAGGGCCCATTATATTCCATAACATAGCTGAAGGTTCATAGGTATATTTAAGTTTTAACTAAATAATTATCCCGCGATAGAATGTCTAAAACTGGAAAAAAATAATTGCAAAAAAAAGTAAAACCACTTTGTACGTAGTGTAAATACTAAAAATACTTTGGAAAATATCGACAATAATAAATGATTCAGAATGTCAAACATGGGTCAATTAGCGAACACGTGCGATAGAATATATAACATCAAATTAGGAGCAATCGTCTCAGTCGTGTATGGGAATTCCTATAATATGGAAATTACAGTAAGTGCTTGTGTTGCTCAATTAATAACATGGTATGGAAAAAAACAATAGTCTTTGTGCTTCTTACGAATATAACCATGTTTAATCCACAGAATATCTGCGTGATTTTTCTAACGATGCAGCTAATAAACGGTCGAGAAGAAAACTTACAAAATTCTCTGCTCCATAGCAGACAACTAAATGAAAAATACGGAAGTTACCTCATTCAAGATGTCTCTAAGCCGACATTGTCAAGAGTGAAAAGGCAATTCGGTTACGGTTATGATTACGACCCCTATTATTATAGACCATGTGAGTACACCTATTAGTTATTTATGCAACTGTACTATAATGAGGGGTATTAAAACATGAATGTGTGATAATTGTATCACATGAGTGTTTTAATACCTAATTATGTACAGTAAACGGCACGCTGGGCTTCTACAAAGTGTCAAATTTTCTCAATCAATTTTAAACTTAAAAACAAGCAGTTTAAAGTTCAAAATTCATTAGAGATTTTTGAGAATTTTGTATAGCTTGATGTGCTGCTGACCGTACATTTGCATTTAGACTTGATCTAAAAATACACCCATGATTGTGTCCTCTTTAAATGGTTTTGACTTTGATTTTCCTCCTCTTCCTCGTCATTATATCATCCGAACGAGTGTTATAATGTTGTACTGAATTTCATAATGTAACTGGTTGGGCGTGGGCGCGGGTAGCGCGACATCCTTTCGCTCGGATATTGTGGTTAGACACTGGTTGTTATAATGTTGTCAGTAAGCTAACTGTTTCAGAACCTTTTACAGAGGATTTAAAGCTTTGTTCAATTCTTTGAAAAACTAAGTCTCGAGTTTTAGGTTCAAATTCTTTGCTCCTGTGAAAAGAAATGTTCCCTCCTAGCTGAATAGCGACGGCACTTCTGCTGCAGTGGTGGATCCAGGAATAGAGGAGTCTAAGCCCTGGACTCCTCTGATTCTCATCCTGGATCCACCTTGTTCCTTAAGCATGTTCCAGACGGATTAAATCACGCCTCCCAACAGAGGTGACCTTGCTTGATTTAATCCATCTAGACGGCAGATTTAATCCAAATTTCTCCAACCAATCCAAATGACCTTCAACGTCCTTGGTGCAAGGGCGCGAGTTCCAACACAGGCACGGTAATGATATTTATCAGTACTCCAACTTCATATACTGCCCGGCATTTATATTGGCAAGATAAAAACGAGACAAAAGATGTGCAGCGCCACAAATTTTAGTGTTTGTGGCTATTGCGCATCTTTTGTCTCATCTTTCTCTTGCCAATTTATATGCCGGCATCTGTACAAATAGTCGAAAAGCGAGTCGTACCTACGCGCCTCGGCCCTCGAGTTCAGTCTGCAGTCTGCACTCGGTACAGTACACAAACAGTCGCGAATGCGCCGCAGTGATGAACGAAAGATGTACGTAGGTCAGGTACTATTGAGGTAATAAATATAATAGAAAAAATACTATAAAATATCGACTCAGCCGTCGCAGTTCAGACGGGCTCAAATGGCTCGGCTGCTGCGGGTTACGGGTGAGTCGATTTTTTCTAGTATTTTTAGGGTTCCGTAGCCTAAATGGCAAAAAACGGAACCCTTATAGATTCGTCAATCGTCATGTCTGTCTGTCTGTCCGTCTGTCTGTCCGTCCGTATGTCACAGCCATTTTATTCCAAACGTATTAAAATTACACAATTGAAACTTGGTTAGTAGATGTATTCTGTTAACCGCTCAACGATTTTAACACAAAAATAACAAAAATAAAGATTAAGGGGGGGGCTCTCCATACATGGAACTGAAACTGCGAACGTGTGGGGTGTCAATAGATAGGTCTTTAAAATTGACATTGAGGTTTTTAAGACAATTTTTTCTCAAAGTCTACCGTTTGAAAGATATTCTCCGCCAAAGTGGTAAAATGTTTATCCTCCCCCCCCCCCTTTAACTTTTGAAATAAGAAAGTGAAAAATCTAAAAAACATATATGTATATGTAACATGTAGATAACATATATGTAACATGTAGATCTTAATAATTACTTTCAATGAAAATTGGTTTGAACGAGATATAGTAATTAGTTTTTGAGATATAGCACATTTTCCATAACCGCAAATATAACTTTGTCATTCATACCAACACTCTGAAAAACAAAGTTATTTTTGCAGACGAAAAATGATAATGGTATTAAATATGGTGTGGTATAAGGTATCTACGGAACCGTACGGCGCGTTGCCCAAAACGCACTTGGCCGGGTTTTTTCTATTATATTTATTACCTTAATATAGAAATAACATTCTGAATGCCAAAAGTCTAAAAATTCAATAGGTACTATTGATTGAAATACAAGTTCTTACTATTGCAAAGTGCAGATTGTGCTGTTTTTATTATAAATATAATTAACTAATAATCCAGAGATAACATTTTTAAATACCTGGAAAGTCCGAAAACTAAGATTAAGTATACTTAAAATATTATATAATACGTAGGTATTGTACTAAGGATTATTAAATAATTTGTTTCTCCCATCAATAATGTATTTTTTTTTATTTTTATTTTACCATTAGTTTTGTTAATCTAGTTATATTATTGCCTTGAAATTAATTGATTGAACCAGCGCGGGTTTATTTAGGTAATTATTTCAAGGACAGGGCCGAGTTACAGTACTGATAGATATCATTACCGTGGAATGGGAACGAGTGTCGGCGCTAGGGTTGCCAACATGTCTAAGGCGAAATATAGTATTTTTCAAATAAGGCTAAAAAAAATTGGTACACTTTAATATAATATAGTATTTTATGGAAAAGGCAAAAATTAGGCAAATATATTATTACTAGCTGCCGCCCGCGACTTCGTCTGCGTGGAAAGTTTTTTTGCTATCCCTCGGGCGGGAACAATACTTTTTTTCGGGATGAATGGTACCCTATGTCCTTCTCTGTACCCCTGACAACGTGTATGCAAAATTTCATGACGATCGGTTCAGTAGTTGAGACGTGAAGGCGTAACAAACAAACAAACAAACGGACTTTCGCATTTATAATATTAGTAAGGATATTTTACTTTTTTAATTTTTATAAAAACTATATTTTTTGAACTTTTTGCATTTTTGAACAATGTTTTGGTCAAAATCATAAACCATAAATAAAACAATCATGAATCAAAATAAAAGTCTCATATTTTTTTCTACAATCAATATTAATTAAATATAAGTAAATTAAAAACTTGTTTTTAACTTACTTACGATTGTATCAGTATTACTGATTAAGTTTAGACATAAAAGAAATTCGTCCATAGTTAAAGATATATTTCGACCATGGATTAAGATTTAATTAAGTTGTCAATTTTATATTGACAAGTTTGGAACGCAATAAGACAGATAGATACGTTCAGAATTCTGATACAATACACTATACACATAATATTTGTTATATGGTGTGACTATACACTACACGCTATCGAATCAGTCAAAATGCACGATCACAAATTAAAAAAAAGAAACATTTGTTTCTTAGCGATCGATGTTGAAAATATAGTATTTTTGCGTACTATATATTTCTTCAACAGTATATAGCACGCAGACCCGAAACATAGTATAATACTACATATTATTATAGTATGGTTGGCAGCCCTAGTTTCGGCGCTTGGATGTAAACTCGTGTAGCCGCAACACAATCCACGGGTGGAAACCACGCCCCCATCAAGCTTCCACCAAGGTGACCTTGGTTGGGAGGCGTGATTTAATCCGTCTGGAACGTGCTTTAGACTATAAGAAGATCAAACGTCAAACCCCCCTAAAGGCATCAGATGCGATTATGATAACCATTAAGAATGCAGTCTCCCAAACTGAAATCCTGTATCCGCCACTGGCCTCATACATCCTTTATTTGGTCGTACTTAATGGAAATCCTTGGGGGAGGCCTATACTCAGCAGTGGGTGTCGTGCGGCTGATATGATGATGATGATGACTTATTGAAAATATGTGTCTGTTTCACAATGAATATAATTATGATAGGTACCTTATTTCGTAGGTAATTTATTTCGTTGATTTAACCCAACACTAATGTGTTGGGTTAATTCAACGAAATAAACTTATTGTAACTTATAATAACATAAGAATAAATAAAAGTTGTTTTTTTTTCTTATGCGTATAGATTAAGTTGGTACTTATTATGTCCAACTTTCAGATAGACGACCATATCCAATACCAATACCTATAATTATCGGAGGCGGGTTCATCGGTGGAAGAGGTTTTGGTTATGGAAGAGGTTTTGGCGGAAGGGGTTTCGGCGGAAGGGGTTTCGGCGGAAGAGGTTTCGGTGGAAGAGGATTCGGTGGAAGAGGGTTCGGCGGAAGAGGCATAGGAGGTCGCGGGGCTGGAGGTATCGGCGGTGGGCGAGGAGGTAGAGGTTAATTATGAAATAATTGACATAAATTAAAATAATAACTTGTAAGTAAGTCAATTACTGACCTATAAAGAAAGACTTAATGATAATTGAATAAGTTAATAAAAGCTCATTAATGGAAAAATGATGTTTTTTACCATAGTCACAGAAAATAATACCTATAATTTTTTTAACGAAACTACAGCGTGACCATAAAGAGTTGACAAAAATTGAGGGCGCTACTTTCTATGTAAATACGTCAAAATCCCGAATAATTTGGCAACACTGACTATTCACTTCTCAAGCTTACGCGCTCACTAGACATGAAATAAAACACTTTTTAACGGATACTAGCGCGGTTTTATTGAATGTACTTTGGTATTTAGTTGGTATTTGGTTTGATTTTTGGTTTTTCCCGACGTTTCGGCACCTTTGCAGCTGCCGTGGTCACGGGGGACTGAAGCTACCTGTGAGCCTACCCTCAAGCGATGAATTTTTTTATACGTTCAGAAATTAAAATTTAACAAAATTTTTAATTATTTTATGTTGATTTATAATTTAATTTTATGAATTATTTAATGCTAAAAAGAGAGAGAAATCTACTGAAACTACCACCATTTCATAAAATTGGGAGGCCCCTCCAAGAAAGAAATGGCGAAAGAAAACTTGGAGAGGGAGCCGACCTCCGTCTTTTGTATTAATTTATTTATTTGCAAAAGGAACTAACCGTATCATTAGATCTTACAGTGTGTGTGAGGGGCTTTAGCTTGTGAATGATGGGGTCCCAAGCTGGTGGAATTTTCCAACCATCATCTCTATTGAAATTAGGATATTTATTTATTTCGATAGCCTCGCGGAGCATTCTAGGGATAAATCTACGTTCCCTAGCAAGGATTTGGGGTTTGTCAAATCTAATATAATGGTTGGGCCCCTCAAAGGCGTGTTCACTCACTGCAGACTTGTTATCGCGCCTATGTTTCATGTTAGCTACATGCTCTTTGACGCGGGTATCGAGAGTGAAACGACCGTTGTCCGTTTAGATGACTTTATTACTAACTCCTTGTTACATATGTGCACGCTATATATATACATGACACCACCGGGGTAATAAAAAAAACAGAAAAAAAATCAATCTTTAGGTAAAAAAAATTAAACAAGAAACGTGCATTTTTCTTAACTACAGCAGGTACCTGTTGTTTTAAAAATTAAATAAATGCTTAAAATTACAGTTTTTTCTTACAAACTAAACTTATATTTATAAAAACATATTGTTTTAACAACAAAGCAAATTACAAAACATTATCATAAAGAAACATATTTTAACTAGGTAGGTACTTAATTTACTAACAATATTATTTACTTTAATATATCTTTAAGCAACGTTTCAAAGTTATTTATTTATCTATCAACTCCTATTTAATTAATAAAAAAAATATTCTGGTAAAAAAAATATATCCCAGTTATTATCACTTTACTCCATTCGTATCATTAAACAAAATTATCTTCTGGTATTCAAAATATATCCCAGTTTTATACAATACATTTCACATTGTATATCTTTATTATCGCTTACATGAGTATTAATAAATCAACGAAATCCGCTCGGGTCTAACGTTGTTTATTTTATACTTTATATCAAACATTATCTCAATAACGTTACCACTAATCATTCATAAGCATTATTATTTGTATAAAAAAATCCATATCATTTATTCCATGCTTATTCATCTCATAATTATATTTAGTCTCACTTTTTCCTTTTAAAAATCGCTTGGTTTTCTTAATATTTCTAAAACTATGGGTTGGCCACCCCATGTTTCAAGAATATTTCGAGAACTGTTGCTTAGCATAGCATAACTCTTTACGTAACTATTCGATTTCCATTCATCACATTGCAAAAAATATATTCATTGACACATACTTCCTAATGCAAAGTGCATGCATCAGTTTGCAAAATCAATTCTTTTTCTTCTCAGAAGTCCGGCAAATGTTAAACAATGCCTTATGAAATTAAAACAATTGTCGCATGACTTCGTACAGATAAACAAGAGGTGTATTCTTTTATTGTTCTTATGATGTATTGTTATTGTTCGATTGGAAATAAATTTCATAATTGCAGAAGGCAACGAAACTTATGACCTCTGACCTATTTTTTTTTAAGAATTAATATTTATTTTATTGGTATTTCTAAAAAGACAAAATAAATTCATAATATCGTCTTACACTTCTCGAGAAACGACTAATGTATACTTAATTAATTAGGATTTAGAGTTAATAAAACATAAATTTTACTAAAAATATGCAAGTAAAAGAATATCGTCTTACTTGTAATAATATTACAAGATACCAAATTACTTTTAACACCATTGTAAAGAAACAAAATTATTAGTAGATTATCTTTAAAAAAATCGAAGTATTTTATAATTTAATATTTGTAAAACATTGTTATGTGCAATAATTGTGCGTTAAAATGACATAATATTAGTTAATCATACATTTTCTTAGTTACTGAAATTTATATATAAAATTAATACGTAAACATTATTAGAAATAGAAAATATCGAATTACTCATATAAATACTACAAGAAACAAATTACTTTAACACTGTTGTCACTTTAAAAATACAATTTCACTTTATAGTGTTTGTTAGCGATGGATTTACTCACGGGCACTCACACTACTTTTTTTCATAATTTTCTTCAAAACATTTTATCACTTTTGACCAGGACAACGAACGTCTCCCGGCTGCATTTTGTGAAACCATTTTGTCATAGGCTCGGAGTATCTACGGTACACGACACACGTAGACTTCGTAGATACTTTTTTTATGATTTTAATTACTTTAACGTCTTTTCAATATTACTCTACTTTTGTTAGTTTATAATGTCTTTATTAATTGTGGTGGCTTGCATCGCAGCCATCCACAGCGGCCGCGGCGCAGCGCGCCGGGCGCTTGCACAACGCACGTGTTTACATTGTCTTGGCCGGCAGGGTCGCCATATCGAGAGTGAAACGACCGTTGTCCGATACAGTACTTTATTACTAACTCCTTGTTACATATGTGCACGCTATATATATACATGACACGGGTCCCTATGCTTCTCTTTGTTTGCCCGATGTAGGAGAGTCCACAGTCACAATCTAGTTTGTAGACGCCTGCAGCTTGAAGGGGGATATTACACTTGACAGGTCGTAAGAATTGGTTGATCTTCTTCGGCGGCTTGAAGTAAGTTTTGATTGACGCTCGCTTCAGAATGTTTCCAATCTTGTCAGTGACACCCTTCAAGTATGGTAGGATGGCAGGTTGACGCTCTACTGTGGCTGGTTTGGCGCGTTTTCTGTGATTGAGGTGTGGTACTTGCAACTTGTTGTTACGCAGTACTTGTTGGACGTGCTGAAGCTCAGCAGTCAGGTGTTGTTTGTCACAGATTCCGCGGGCTCTCTGAAACAAAGATTTCCCTACGGTAGCTAACTGTATAGGATGATGGTGAGAGTCACCATTAAGGTATCTGTCTGTATGGGTTGCTTTACGATACACTGTGTGGCTCAAGGTTTGAGTAACCTGACTGCTGAGCTTCAGCACGTCCAACAAGTACTGCGTAACAACAAGTTGCAAGTACCACACCTCAATCACAGAAAACGCGCCAAACCAGCCACAGTAGAGCGTCAACCTGCCATCCTACCATACTTGAAGGGTGTCACTGACAAGATTGGAAACATTCTGAAGCGAGCGTCAATCAAAACTTACTTCAAGCCGCCGAAGAAGATCAACCAATTCTTACGACCTGTCAAGTGTAATATCCCCCTTCAAGCTGCAGGCGTCTACAAACTAGATTGTGACTGTGGACTCTCCTACATCGGGCAAACAAAGAGAAGCATAGGGACCCGCGTCAAAGAGCATGTAGCTGACATGAAACATAGGCGCGATAACAAGTCTGCAGTGAGTGAACACGCCTTTGAGGGGCCCAACCATTATATTAGATTTGACAAACCCCAAATCCTTGCTAGGGAACGTAGATTTATCCCTAGAATGCTCCGCGAGGCTATCGAAATAAATAAATATCCTAATTTCAATAGAGATGATGGTTGGAAAATTCCACCAGCTTGGGACCCCCATCATTCACAAGCTAAAGCCCCTCACACACACTGTAAGATCTAATGATACGGTTAGTTCCTTTTGCAAATAAATAAATTAATACAAAAGACGGAGGTCGGCTCCCTCTCCAAGTTTTCTTTCGCCATTTCTTTCTTGGAGGGGCCTCCCAATTTTATGAAATGGTGGTAGTTTCAGTAGATTTCTCTCTCTTTTTAGCATTAAATAATTCATAAAATTAAATTATAAATCAACATAAAATAATTAAAAATTTTGTTAAATTTTAATTTCTGAACGTATAAAAAAATTCATCGCTTGAGGGTAGGCTCACGGGTAGCTTCAGTTCCCCGTGACCACGGCAGCTGCAAAGGTGCCGAAACGTCGGGAAAAACCAAAAATCAAACCAAATACCAACTAAATACCAAAGTACATTCAATAAAACCGCGCTAGTATCCGTTAAAAAGTGTTTTATTTCAACACTGACTATATTTTGTATTGAAAAAACAAGCAATTTATCATAAATCTTTGAATGCAGTGGAGTACCTATTTTAAAAAATAAAGGAACGCACATTTCCTTTTACTAATAGTAGTAGTACCTACCTAAAATCAGTGCCGGATTTGTCATTAGGCCGCAGCCTAGAGGCGGCAAGGACCAAGGCGGGCGGCAGACCAGCAACGCCATTCATCCGCCCGCCCGCCCGAGCGACTCGACATACCACGAACCTGCTACATATACAAGGTCATTTTGTATTCACCATCCAAATTTTGAAGATGTGTTCAGTCCATGAAACTGAACAACTTTCTCTAAGAAACACATGGCCAAATATGTAAAATAAAAATCGACTTTCCATACAAATCAAAGAGATCACGTGTTCAATTTAGTACGGGATGACCAAAATTTTGTGGCGAAATTCAACACATGTTTCCTAGAGAAAGTTGTTTAGTTTCATGCACTGAATACAGCCTTGAAATTTGGTTGGTAAGTCCAAAATGACCGGCGCACATAGGGGTATTCGATATCAAAAGTTGATCAAAACTCTTTTTATATTTATATGTCAGTAAAATAGTTACATTAGCAATTTTTACCATAAAAATCTTAAATTAAACTAGAAATTAAAACAACACGACATTTTTATTAAAAAATAATATGATGCCAATGTACAAAATTTAGGTTGATTCGTCGCACGAGCTTTTCTCAGTTGACTCATTGTCTTTATAGTTACTTTTGGGACTTTTGAGTTGAAGTTGTTGCTGATCTTGGTGGCAGAAGATCGATGGTTTCTTTGGAAAACAAAACGATAAACACTCAACAATGATGAAGCCCACAATTAGCGACACCTAATACAAAAAAAATATAGTATGTAAATAAAACGCCAAACTTCCGCCACTTTTTTCTTTTTAGATTACTCCTTGAGATAGTCTACATTAATAAGTAATTATTCTTTTCAAATTTTTACTCGGACGAACTCGGAAATATAACTTTTTCACAAAAAAAAAGTTACCAAAAAAATAAAATTTTAATACAAACTATAATCAATCAAAAAAGCTTTAAAATTGTGTCATTAAGTTACGGTTTATAGCAAGAATCTTATATTCATATTCTACGTAATGTAAACGAAGACGAGATTCCGACTGAAGCTGTGTATCAACCGCTTATAATGGCGTCTCAAAATGACTGCCGTTTGATGCGCCATCTATTGTGCTGTCCCTAAAAGTCATTACAATCATCCGATTTTAAATTTGAGCTTTGATCAGCTTTCCCCACTTATACCCCTATGTGCGGCGGGCTGATTATCTAATTAGAAACCACTTAACGACCGGTCTCATTTGACAGACGAATGTGATACATTGCTACTTCTTTTTGGGGTGAAAGAAAAACATACCAAAGAAAAGTAGCAATGTATGTCAAATGAAACCGGTCGCGAAATAGTTTATATTTAGATAATCAGGGTGCCGACATAGTGGGGCAGTTCTCAAAAAACTTGCAGATCCAGTTTTTTGGCTTGTCCATAGCATAAATTATTTTTTTTAGGAAATTTGGGCTACAATTTCCGTAAAATAACTGTTTTAGATTATTCTTTAAGGTTTTGGCCACCCCATCTATATTTTTAAAGTAAGTATTACTATTGCCATCAATTTAAAAAATCCACTTAAAAATTGACAAATTTTTCTCCCCATACTGTCCAAAAAAATTTTCACCGTGTTTCAATAAGGTTAATTTAATATTTTGCTTCTACCACCTCAAGGGTGATGGTTTTTAATCTACAATTCCATTAAAGAACTGCGCTCCGAGTCACGGAACGGGTGAACGGCTCTGACAGCTCTCCGAGCCAAATTTCACCAAACTACGGAACGGACATAGCGCGCACCGGAGTGCATTCGAGCGAAGCCACGGAACGCACGCACGCACCGCGATCGGCACGTACCTATCTTTGGCTGCGGTCCGCATGGCGATTACATCGATTACGGCGTTTACAACGCTCACACGAGGTCCGCATTCGATATCGCGCTCAAATCGACAAATGACAGTTGGTGAATGCGAACCGCTCGTAAGCGCGCTAACGTTTTATTCTAACCTCAAATACAAGATGGAATAATTGCTAGATACTATTTTTGCTCTCTAAAGCGATGATAATGATGAAGAACGTTTGATTATTGAGTCGTGTGCACCCAACATCTTTTCTTTTCAACTTTTTACATCAACCACCTTTTTGGATAAGCTCCAAATTAATATTAACAAAATATTTACCAATATAATGCTCTATCCTTTTGTTGTGAAGTGAGGAAAAGATCCTATAACGAACTCTCTCATTTTTTGATTTTTTGACGAAATAAAATTATGACACCTGTTCCGTTTGACAGTCACTTATAACTTTTGACAGAACGTTCACAGTGATTACGTTCCGAGGCATGGTCGCTCTAAGCCCAAGATGGCGCTGGTAATGACGTCATGAGTGACGTCACGCTAGATATTGTAAACGCGCTAACGTGCATGTGGACCGGCTGTTATCGCGATAATATCGATATTATCGCTATGGGGACCGCAGCCTTTAGCGGTGACAGTTAGGCGAGGCAGTTCACGAAATTTACGCTTTCACTATGTCTTTAGAATAAGGTTGAATATTGCATAGCTTTAATTGACGCTTCGCCAGAAATTTGACGAAATTTAGTACATTTTTATTGATTTCTAAAATACTAGATCATATATTAAAAATGTACTCGGTTATTGTTTTAGATCGATAAAAAAGCTATCCTTTTTGCATAAAAAATTATATCATTGTCGTTGAAAATTACGAAATCTGACGATTGGAAATTTATTTTTATAAGTTTTTGTGGTGTTATTCAGGATTTTTTTACAGAGTTAACATGCCATTTTTCAATATTCTGTTCGGTTATTGTTTTTCTTTGTTTCTTTTTCAGTCTACAGTAATTTTTGTGAAGTAGAATTCTACATCAGTTCTTCACATTGGAAGTTCAAAAATCAATCTTTTCATCAGATCGTGAACTGGCCTCGCCTTAATACGCAGACGTGATTTTTGCAATGAATATAAGGTTCTTGGATTTTTGGGTCTCATTGGCGGGAGACGTGGTGCGAGGCTACTGCAAACATTCGCAGTAATCCCCTCCCTGCTAAAAATATACGTGCTGAGCAGAGAGGTTTGTAAAATGTATACTGTGGGTGGTGATCGATGACTTAGCGGTTGGTCTGCTGGAATGCACCCACTGTCATTGCATGCAATGCATGTCTGTCAAATAAAATAGTTTTTCCAATTCCAATCCAATTTCGATTCAATCCAAGATCCAAGAAACCCAAACCACACTGGATTTAACAAATTACTAAACCAACCAACCACACTTCTGTGATTATTACGATTTCCCAAAATGTAAGCAATTACTTTCTAGTTTCCTACCAATTCATTGTTGCATGCACCACAACACAAATTGAAAGTTGAAAGAAAAGTGCATGAATGATGGTAATTATTAAGACAATTTAAGACATTCAGGTGCATTAATACTCAGGAGGGCTAAGTTGTTTTACTTGGTTTTAGAAATGGAAGGCGCATACGATGAAATTCTGTCGGATAACCCATTTTTCGTGGAGCTGAAAAACGAATACAACAATCTATTCCAACATTGCATCGCACAATCATGGATAATATGTGTGCCTCGAATCGGAAGTTTGACCACGAGAGTTTTCACAGTCGAAGATTTCGGTGCTCACATACTCATTCCAAGCGACGAGTTGCCAGAGACTCACTATAGTACACTTACAGAAAAACAGGTAACAGTAGCAAATAAAGTGATCACACTGGAAGTTACTAAAGGTCTGCCCTTACAAAGTCACATACTATTTGAAGAGACATTCTACACTGAAGACTTCATCAAATACAAGGTATGGTGCATCGAATCTCCACTTGAACCGACTACAAATACAGGAGATCATTTAATAACTAAAGAATATCTAACATCAATAAATGATTGCATTGACTTGCTGTGGACACAGGCAGCAGGCAGACAAGTGCTTGACCAAATAGAACAGAGTGTGCTGTTGTTTTTAAAAAAGCAGCCTTCTCTACCTACTGCTATTGGTCCCCTCAGAGATTCTATAAGTGAATTGTATACACAGTGCCTTCAATATGCATTACAAAATAGAAGACTAAGAGAAAAGTCAAAAGCTTGCAAACAAATACTTGAAAACATTAAGATCGCTGTGGAATGCTACATGCAACAACTTCTGTTTGATAGTATATTTAAACCTATATGTACTTGTTGTGCTTATGAGGATTCACACCTCAATAAGAAGATTAGGAATATGTCAGATATTCAGCTGAGAGACTTAGATATTAAAAAGGAACTATTCCATGCTGTACCAAAAGCTAAACAGATTCTTTCCAAAATTGACACGTATAATACTGTTTTAGAAAAAGTATTGTGTTTAAAAAGAGCACTGAACGCAATCAATAGGACAGATAGCAGTAACAATGTCGTCCTCTTAACAGCTGATGATCTATTGCCTGTTTTTGTTTTTCTTGTAATCAAATCAGGTTTACCAAATTGGTATAGCCAGCTCACTTATATGAAAGAATTTCGCTTTAGTGGAGTTGGTAAAGGTGATGGTGATGAAAGTGCTTTCCTAATAACCACATTAGAAGCTGTTATAGAGCATATACAGTCTGGAGCGTTGTCGGGGCCTCCCGATCCTGAATCTTACTACTATGATAGTAATCTTACTGAAGAAAATGTTAATACTAGACAAAGAAAAAGTAGTTTGACAGAATCAATATCAACATCAGATACTAACAGTAAAGATGAAACTTTGGAATATATATTTGAATTAATTAAAGCTAACCACACAGAGCAAATTCAAGCTATACTGTTAAGAAATAAGAAACATTTGGAAAGTATAAAGGAAAATGAAAAGGATATCCTTAAAGTAACGTTAGAAAGGGGTGACTTGAATGATTCTAACGATGATGATGATGATGATAATGAAAGTGATTCTGAAATATATGAAAAGCTATGCCATCCTTTGTGTAATTGTAAAAAATGTTGCAGAAAAATCTCCAAAAATCTCTTAAAAACTTCTCCAACTGTAACATCTAGAGATAGTCATGGTTTAACACCCTTACATGTTGCATGCATTCATGGTAAAGCTGCCATAGTTGAGTTATTAATAGAAATGAACGCAGAAATAGATGCCACAGATCTCAATGAATGTACACCTTTACACTATGCAGCTTCTAGAGGGCATCAGAATGCGTTGTTATTATTACTCCATTCTGGAGCTAATATTAACCAAACAAACATTGACATGAATTCTCCACTGCATTTAAGTGTAAATAACGGTCATTTGAACTGTGTCAAGGCTCTCATTTATTTTGCTGAACATAGTAGGCAAAAGATCATGATAAACTGTACAAACGAAAATGGCAATACTCCATTACATTTAGCATCAAAATGGGGCTATGAAGGCATTGCAAAGTTACTAATAGAAAACGGAGCAGAACCTTCTCTACAAAATCGTTTTAATAAGACATCATTTGACTATGCTCATAATTTAAAGATTTTACAAGTTCTAAAATCTGTCACCCCAAATTTATATGAATACATACACATCACAAGCTCAGATGTTAAAGTTTTTAATTTCAAGTCAGAAAAGTCTTTAAAATTAAAACTGCAGAAGTCTAAATCGCATGAAAATTATGCCAGCAAGACAGTTGAAAACTTGAAGACAATCGAAAGAATATTTAAATCTATGTCTTATGGCGATGTTAAATTAGCTTGTTTTTATATGAATATTGACTATGCAATGTATGCTAATAAGGATAATAATAACTCAACTAAAACTTTGTGTCATCCACTATGTGAATGTCACTCTTGTATCAAGAAAACTGAGTCACAAACACAAACGGATTTCAATGTTAATTTTCCCGATTCAAATGGCTTCACAGCCTTGCATTATGCGGCGAAATATGGTTTGGATGAATTATGTAACATTCTCATACTTAATAATGCAAATGTGAATTGTCAAAACAAAAGAGGACAAACTCCTTTACATTTAGCAGCATTAAATAATAAGCCAGTGGTTATAGATCTTCTCGTTAAGAATGGCGCAAATATAAATGCAATAGATCTTTCAGGCAACACACCACTGCATGATGCTTCGGAGATGGGTAACATTGGGGCAGCTAAGATACTTATCAACAACAACCCTGATATCACTATGATAAATGGATCTGAAAAATCTGCCCTTTGTTTGGCCAAAGAAAAAGTTCACTTGACTATCATTGATTTAATTGAAAAATATGCCAATAAAATATAAGTAAATCATACATAATGATATACATTATATGGTTTTTGGAACCATATGACTATGGGAATTTATAATATTGTGTGCCTGTAATCTTATGTATAGTTTATTTTTAAATAATTGAAGTGAAATCTTTTAAATCAAATGGAATCAAATCAATTGATTAGATTATTTTATTGTTATATAAAGAAAATACTGGATTTCTTCAGAATTTAATATTTACTTTGATGTTACAGTTACAGAATATAGTGTATTTATAAAAATATATGTGTGAAAACAATTTAAGCATAATTCAGTTTCTAGTATATAGGTTATAACATTTTTTATCTACACCCATGTTTTAAATCCTCTATTACGAAACTGCTTTTTAACCGACTTCAAAACAAGGAGGAGGTTCTCAGTTCGTCGGAATCTTTTTTTTTAATGTATGTTACTCGATTACTCGAAGACGGCTGGACCGATTTGAAAAAATCTTTTTTTGTTTGAAAGTATATACTTCCAAGTTGGTCCCATTGTCATGAAATCAGGATCTGATGATGGGACCCTGGAGAAATCGAGGGAACTCTTCAAATATTGTAGGCACATCTATAGCGATTTTAGTATTTTCTTAAGTAACTTGTGCATTTGCTTTCGAAAAGTACCATTTTGGTGAAGTGGAACTGATGATAAAGACCAGCATAGATGATCATAGGAACTATTCAATACTAAGTAGTTCACTGGTACGATACGATTACTTTAATATGGTTGCTAGGCTATTTATGCTCATCATAATTCATATGGTAAAGTGGAGCTGATATTGAAGTACCAGGAAAACTCCTCAACAATAAACGCCCCTGCGTCGGGAAAAACAGTACTATGTAAAAGGTGATGAGCCGTTGACATAAGGCGATTGTAACTTAGATAATATCATCACCAAATATACTTACGACAAAAAAGTTTAAAAAAAAAAAGTTTTTAATAAAAACAAAACCTCCTTCAAAAACCTTGAAAATAATCTAACAAAAAACAGCTTCAAAAATAAATTAATGGCTCTAAAAAACAAGAAATAAAATATTGAAATCTGCATAATAACAACGTCTTATGAAGTCGGGTGGGGTTTAAACCCATGATTAAAGTTTAGATATATTAGTTTCGATAAAAAATATCCTTCGTCCGTCGTCCCGTCCCCCCCCCCCCCCACCCCCCCACCCCACCCGACTTCAAAAGGCGTTGTTTAATATAAGATATGCATACAAACATTCGAGTTAGTTATTATGCAGATTTCAATGTTTTATTTCTTGTTTTTAGAGCCATTAATTTATTTTTGAAGCTGTTTTTTGTTAGATTATTTACCAAATATTTTCACAATTCCATTTAGGGTTGTCCGGCCTAATTGGCCGGTTGTTGGACCTAGCAACCCTGATTCTTAAATGTTCACTAAACTAAGACAGTTATTTGTGCTGAATGACATTAACTATGACAGAACAGTTATTTTAGGAATTTTGGTTTGCAATTTGATCAAGATTAAACTGTATGGTTGGTCAGGTGACTATATATTATGTATGTATACCTTTTCAAACTAATACTTGATATGCCTGTGCCATGGAAACACACCTAAATTATAACATAAAGACTGATTTTAATTTGTTAAACTTTGTATGATTTTTTAAGAAACTGCTCACAATAGTTTTTATGCAAATATTAGAAAATAAAAATATTAATTTTACAACTTTGTTTAAATCATCTGGGGGCCTATTTTTGAATCGCTCGGCTGGCGTCGAGCGCTCGTTTCTACTGATTTTCGTTCGACATCTCATACATTTGAGTCATATGTCGAACGAAAATCAGTAGAAAAGAGCGCTCGACGCCAGCCGAGCGATTCAAAAATAGGGCCCCTGTACCTACTTAAGTATGTATACCTACTTACCTAAAGTAAATTTTAATATACCTACTTTATTCAAGGTCTATCTATCTATGAGTCTCTTAGGCTATACCTACCTATATTTAAAAAAATACTCCCCAATGTCTTCATTTTTTTATTCGCTCATAAATAATATTACAAATATACAAACAATGTAAACGGGAGTACAACACCGTTAATAAAAACTTAATACATTTATATACGAAATTGATATTACTTAGTGTAATTTTGTGCAAAATTCACAGTAAATTCGTGTCGCTCAATTTTATATTAAGTAATTCATTTTTACACAGACCATCACAATCGTTTTTCTTCTCTTTGTACAAGGCCTTGACGAGCCACCGAGGAGATGTGAGGATACGCTGTGGAGACCTTTCTACCTGGATCTCGAGAACGAAAGGTCGTAAGCGTGTCCTCACATATCTCCTAAACGCAAGACCGACAAATTCTGGTTTTTGGCGACAAATTCCGACAAACTATCGTCTTCATCATGGCATAGTCAAAAAGTCAGATTTCCAACTTTTTTTTGTGGTGCAGCTGTGGTCCGGCACGTAGAGATGCTGGAAGATTCCCTTCCCTGCCGCGTCCGTGCGCAACCCTCAAATCTAGCTACTACGCGTTCACTTCATGATTGCCGCTACCTCCCGGCCCGCTTCGTCATACCGCACCCCCTACGTCACCCTTCTGGCATGGATAGCAACGTAAAGCTTAATTTTTGTTTCTGTTGATTTATTATTTAGGTTCGTTATTTGTGTTGCTATAATAAGTAAAAGAGGAAAGGTCCTACATAATGGCGGACGAAATTTGTTATATAAATTAATGACACTTTTTGAACAAGAAAAATGAAAAACAGTTGAAAAAGATGACTACTTCTTTGTCTACGTACGTTAGCTTTGACGCTTGGATGAATTAACCACTGGATGCGAAATGACAGCCATATTCGCCTTTACCCCTCTGCCACTTACTGTGACCGATAGCCTCAGTAAACGATATCGCGTTGTCAGTGTGATGCTAGAGCTCGTGGCGAAACATTGGTACAAAAATGGGCAAAATGCTTCGTATTGTTCAGCAAAAAAAATAGCGGGCAATCAAGAAATGTTTCTTTTCACGCGTAAGCACAATTTCAACCTATTATAGTAGCTATTTTTCGCAAAATAAATAAATTTGTTATGTAAACAAAGTAGGGTGACTTAGCCGGTTTGCCGGCCCCCTTTGGTTTTCGGCCATTACGGAAAATGTAAGAATGTATGAAAGAAATTTTTCGTGAAATTTCTTTTTCGCGGTGTTATTAAAAGTTGCCAATACACTTATTTATTACGTATACAAAATATAATTAGAAACAAATTACGAGACGTACTGCCCCCAGAAGCTAACGTTTTCGAAAAACTTTCTAAATATTAATATTTTCATAATATAATTTTAAACAAAATATATCTCAATTTTTTAATAGTTAACATTATTAAGAGATACTTATACCTACACAAAAGCCAATAATAATCAACAAAAAGCAACATTTTTCTTACAAAACGTTTTCAAAATCATGTTTGACTTCCGTAAATTTTCGTCTTGAAAGTCATTTCGCGCGAGGAACTGCTCTAAAGGCTGGTTTACATTATCTTAGTCTTTAGTAGAGTGCTTCAGGAGAGTAGAAGTTCATTACGTGGTGTGTTTGACGTTCTTTTAAAATCGACGAACATGCCAAGCAATGTATTTCTACTCGCTACTCGACTCGGTCGTCTACTTGACTAATGTAAACCAGGCCTTAACACTGGTAATAGAGCCGGAATTATCAAACTGCTTGAAAACAAGCTGCAACGTTCTCTTCAATGGCTAATATGTCAACTGCACGCAAATGAGTGAAGTTTAAGACATCTTTTTGAATACCCATTTCTGTTTATCTTAAAGTAAGTTAACTATGTTAGTTATGTAATTGGGCGCCTCCCGTTAACTAATAATAATAATAAATAAATAATAAGGGGCCCCAATGTGGATTGGTAGGGCGTGATTATTACCTAATATTTTTTGAAAATATACCTTTAGCCACGTAAAATATTAACGCCTGAGAAAAAAAATTGCAGTTTTTTTTTATGTTATTCACCGATCACAGAGGTCCCATATTTTTTTTTGTTATACACATAAAAGGTACTAAAACCTGAGATAGATTCAATTTGCGCCGGGTGTAACCGACGACCTAACTACAATGGGTCTAGATGATCACAGCCTATGCAAGAGACTAAAACCTAAGTGGAAACCTAATAACCTACAGGACAGGAGGACAATCAAAATCCGCTTACTACTTACCGTTGATTATAACTGAACTTTTGAACCTAATTTTACTGGATTAAATAACCTCCAAAATACAATTTACTAAGTTTACTTTATCCAACCTTAACTAACCTACAAAGAACTTTACTAACAAGCTTTGTGTGATCTGAGAGGGCCTGTGAAAGTCTAATGGAGGAACCCTGGATGTGATAATTAGTGAACCCAAATTCTTTTAAAAGTGTGATTAGTATTGATTTTCATTTTCCAATAGAAGTATTCGCTTTCATTACTAGGTCTTAATTATTCCTGCTATTACATTTATTTCTAAAAGAAAATACCACTAAATGAAAGATATTGCTCTATTGATATAACCAGAGAAATAAAAATTAAGTCTGTATTTTTCTTAAGTGAGTTTACTTTACTTTCATATTAATTCTTAATATTTGTCATACTACCAAGGGAAATTCCATAGTTCTTTAGTGTCAAAAAATGGGAATACTATAAATAAAGAGGGAAACGTTCCCAATTACGTTCCGTAGATGAAGTAAGTATGAGCGAAATAAACCTACGTTGATAGGAAATGATCAAAGTGAATTTATGAGTTAAATGGAGTATTGTTATAAGGTAAAAGAGGGTATGTTCAACCATAATAGACTGCAAGGTAAAAAGAGGTAAGTCGGGTTATAGAGAAAAGTTAAATTTGAGCAATTCTCTTCCGCTGCCAAGTGTCAAATTATATGCCATGTATGACGTTATTCCAAATAATGTAAATTATCTATTGTCAACTTAGTTCATTAAAATAAGAGAGATTATTTCAGGTAAGTTAAGAAGTTTTAGTCGCCTGAGATCAAAGTATAATAAAATTTTCAGCGCTATTAAATAAGAATTCTTTTACTTTCTGAAGTTATTATACAAGTAATGAATATGCAATTGTGTTTTTGCCAGCTAAGGTATGGGCCCGCTCCCCGCCCGATACAATGAGTCTCGTCTCCGTACTTGGTCAACTCCCTTCTGGCCAGCCATATTCTTTCATGACAAATTTAATTAATGAATATTTTTAAGTTATAGTACTTAGTCTTTGTCAGTCAGTTTTAATAAAAGAGGGCAAGCAGAGTGCTTTCAAGCGAACTACCAGTTTCTCACAATGAAGAATTCTCCTTCAATTGCGATGGCTGAATTATGAATTTAAATTTAGAATAATTAAATAATTAGTTCTAGTATGACTGTTTAACATTATAACAGATGGACACAACATTACTATCCATATACTTGGGACACTGATAGTTCTCAAATTCTGAAGGAAAGACAATTCTAAACAAGGTAAAATTCTATGATGGGATTTCCATACTTCAATCTCAACTAAATTATAAATATACAACCATAAACTGAATTGACTTCAGGTCATTTACTAAAGGTTAAAGCAGTATTTCGATTTAATATTGAGTAGACTTGGCAATATTTGTTCTCAATTGTAAACTAGATTCTATTTCTAACATCTTTCAATTGAGTTGGCTGGTGGAACATAGTTTAAATATTTGAACTCAGATAAAAGATATGTTGTCATTATTATTTGTGAATTTTATATATTCACTAAATAATATGATACTTTCATAGTTGGTAGATACTTTTCAAAGTATTATTTCTCGGTTAATCATAAACATCATTCTGTCAATTTGAAAGGTTTACTCAAAGCATTGATCTAGTGACCTAGAAGTTGTGAATCGACCTTAACTTACTAGAGACACGAGCTTATTCCATACACTCAGATCTTGTTTCAGCACTCCTCTCAAAATTACCAAAATAGTTTATTCTATCTATAAACAATCGGTTCAACCATAGCTCCCTTCGACCAATCCAATTCAAAGATAAATAATCTATTCTTTATTTATGATTCTACTCCATCTATTAAATCATTATTCAATATTAACTGAAAAAGATATCTAAATTAAATTAAGAGTAAATTAATTTGTGGGTACTTACTGAAGCTTGCAAAGTCTACACAATTTAGCACACTGTAGTAATCATTCACAACACTGATTCTATGGAAGATTGATACTATCCTATTGGATTATAACCAGTAATTCCACATAAACTTTCGTCCATTATATTGTACACTTCCGCATTCACCATGTTCCATTCCTAAGTCATCCTACCTCTTCACCGCCTATATAAATTCGAATGTTCCACTTGGTGACCCACGGCGGCCATTTTGTCGACCCGATTCCCAACACCGCCTACCTAAATTTCGAATCACTACCTATTGACCTCGGCGGCCATCTTGACGACGCCTACCTATTTGCGGCCTACCTAAATCCGATACACTACGAAGTGATCTACCTCTCCACCGCCTACCTAAAAGCTCCTAGATTGTCTACCGTTCCTGCTGTTACCTTGCTGACAACACGACCTTCTTGAGGATGTCTAACCTTTTACCAGCATCCAAGTTTCCCTCCCGCCTTGAGATGCTAACCTAAGCTACTGTTCCTACGCGCCTAACAATGAATTTATAAACCTAATGAATTTACCTGCCTACCAACGACTAAATTCCGATTTCCTATGCAATATTTGGGATGCTTACCATCATCCCCGACGCCCCGATCCTGTACAGCGTGAGCAAGCATGACTCGCCTAAACTCCCCTAACAGCTTGGACGTGGCCATATTTGATTGGGATGGAACAAATAGGCACCTACAAAGAGGATTAACATTACCAAGCCATATCCTCCACGTTCAAACGGGATTACATCCACACACCGTTCGGACCGTTGGTTGATGAGCGAGTTGGCTAGCTTGGTAACCTTAAGTGACTAAACTAGGTATCTTTCAACAGAAACCCGCATTGCACGCCACAGAGCAATGCTATTTTACCTACCCCTTTGAGGATTGACCGAACGCCCAATAAAGACACAAAACTAAAGAGAAATCTACCCCCCCTTTATTTCCCCCTGATTGCTTAAACAAATTTCGAACAACCTTAAACCATGAAAATTCTTGAAACTATTGGGAAATTTACTTTACTTCATGAAAATTCGCAAGCAAAATCTACATACTTTAATTTGAAGCTTACTTATACCATATAAGCCCTAATTAAAGCATATAAGCAAAAGACTCGCACCCGGTTGCGGACCTATACGTCAAAACCTCAATTAAAAACACTATCTTCCTGACTTCTTGATGTTTCTTGCGTTAAAATAAAATACTACTTGATTGAAGTTTCTTACAGAGAGGGTATCGACGGCTTCTTCTGAGTTCCACTTGATGCTTCGCTGAGGTCGGAGAAAGTAAAGAGAGCGATTTCCCCCCAACTTCGCCTTTTATAATCCCCCAGAATCATTCACTCTCTGCAGGAAACTCACCCCACACGATCTAAGCATCTTTTTTTCTACCTTCATTTCCCTACTTTACATAAATTATTCCTAAAATTTTCCCTTCTCCTTCAAAAATGGGGAGAATTCAGTTTTGTCTTACTCAACTTATAAATATAATATTTAAGTTACTAATCTTACAAAATGAACCCCTATACTAATCAATAATTTCAACGTACAATTCAACTAACCAATAACCTCCTATGTTCAAGATTCTCTATACTCAAGCGCACAATGCCACTCAATTTGTAACCAAATTAAAATTAATCTGTTACCTAAATATTTCTCTATACTGACATTTCAGCTACATTTGATTTAAGTAATTCATACAATTGTATGAATCAACGTTTCAATCATAAATAAATCAACAAGTTTTCCCCATTACATCATTTCTAACAAAACTAACAACTTTGAATAATATTCAGCATATTTATCCAGAATCATATGAAATTATTGTACTATAATCATAGAACTCTGATTAATACGAATTTTATATTCACAACAAATTGAACCTCCCATATGCTACAATTTGAATCCAACCTTTTTCAATCTTTTTATCTCGCCTTCCCCAAAATATCATAACCTCTAGAATCAATTTGCTAAAATACGTATTACAACATTTTCCATTAAGTATTCGATCCAATTAAACCTAAAATTTCCGATCAATTTAGCATCACAATGTTGGTACTTTAAAAACCCTAACTGGCAACACCCATCCGACTACTTTTACATTTTTTTAAATGCCTACCCTCATTTGAGTTATAAACCTGCAGCATAAAATCTCTCTTTCGAAGAAACTTCATATCAATCTTTCTTCGTACTTTAGCTAAAACACATCACGTGATGTGACACTACTGACAACTTACAGAAATAATTAACACCGAATTCAATCCCTTTTTTAAGTAGTCTTCTAAAATAAATTATTATAATAATATTCGAGAGGCTCTAATAAAATTTGATAAATAAACAATAATAAATATAAATAAATTTTAAGCCTATTAGCGTCGTTACCTACACAGAGACTAATATTTGAATTTTAGCGCCGTGAAAGATTAAAAGAACTTCCTGCATTATTGCTAACTCAAAACCTGAACTACTCTTTATTATAATAACTTGTTCGATAGTTAAATAATATTATGCTCAATATGAAACAAAATTCGAAAAATATTTGAGATAAAATAGCATGTTCAGTTTTGAACCGTTACACGGGGCTCGGGTAATTTTGTATATAGCCTGCGCATTCACCTTTGATGACCTGGTAACTAAATGCGTTTTTGGGAGGTCATTTGCTTTTCGGCCGCCTGGCCGAAAACTAATGTATGAGTTTTACAATCCATAATATTTGGCCGGCAATTATGGCCGAAAACCGGCTACATCACCCTATTACATTGACATTATTTGACAAGTGTAATCCCCCCTCACCCCGCAAAAATTGGTTGATCGTGATTTCATACATTTTTCTTACGTTACGTATCCAGTGGTTAATTCATCCAAGCTTTGACGTCATAACGGTCGACGTCGGCAATCACAAAGTGAACGCGTAGTCTTTGATAGCGTAGCGTTCAAACGGATAGAATATGTTGGCCATTTGAGTAGGGGGGCTCATCATCAGGCCTACACTATTTTAATTTAATTACATTATGTCATATTCTTGAAATTAAGTCACTGATCAATAATTTCAGATGTAATAATTCAGAACATAGTTACCAACACTATTACAATAAAAATCTTATTAAAATATACACGTGCCGGACTACAGCTGCGCCACAAAAAAAAAGTTGGAAATCTGACTTTTTGACTATGCCATTATGAAGAGATCTGTGTGGCGCAGCTGTAGAGACTCACACAGATCTCCTAAACGCAAGACCGACAAACTCTGGGTTTTATGCGACAAACTAACGGCTACACACACACACACACACACACACACACACACACACACACACGAGTAATCAAATTTTCGCTACGACCTTCCGTTTTCGAGATCTGTGTGGCGCAGCTGTAGAGACGTCTCTACAGCTGCGCCACACGTATCTCCTAAACGCAAGACCGACAAACTGGTTTTTGGCGACAAACTCCGACAAACTATCGACTTCATCATGGCATAGTCAAAAAATCATATTTCCAACTTTTTTTTTGTGGCGCAGCTGTAGTCCGGCACGTAAAGTATACAAATATCTATAATTTACGGTTAATTCGAATCTCTAATCATAGGGGCATTTTCCACGTTTTGGCAAAGTCACTATAATATTGTACAGTCACAGCACAGTC
The DNA here is from genome assembly GCA_943789525.1 of Agriphila geniculea. Classification (NCBI taxonomy): domain Eukaryota; kingdom Metazoa; phylum Arthropoda; class Insecta; order Lepidoptera; family Crambidae; genus Agriphila; species Agriphila geniculea. Next base: position 19,298,298 of record OX038874.1, read on the forward strand.
AGTCAACTGTATTCTGTTAAACCTTTACTCGTATCGTAGTACATAAAGTTCACAATCATTTGAATTTGATACCTTCTACTACAGGTAGTTCAACTTGTATTATGGGTGCTGCTGACTGTACAATACATACATAATACATGATAGGTTTATGATAATAAATTGAGTTGCAAATCTCTGATCTCAAAGATCCGCGGTTTATTTTTTTATTTGTATTCAAATTCTATTAAAACCAATCACACTACATTATTATTCCTGTTAAAAATATAAGTTTTTATTAAGTACGAAAAAGACTACAAATATGTATAGCCAGCTAGCTATTAGTAGAAATGCAAGGAACGTCAAAAAATAATAATAAAAACTAATAAGTATAACAAAGTTTCTTGGTCTTCACAATTTTAGAACTAACGTAAGTACATGAAAATAATGAACTTAAGCCGAAGGTAAAATATACTATGTGTGATAGATAAAATTAAAACTATGACTATTTATTTACATGTAGCACCAGCAATCATACGGTTACAGATTACACAACTTAAACCTAAAACAGGAATGTCGTTACATTAAATAACAGTTAATCGTGTGCATTTTACACTAAGCCCCCCTAGCATGACTACCGTATGTTAGAGCAATTTATCGTAACTAACTGTCAAACTCAAAATTCTTTGTCTTTCGACACTCATAGTCGATAAATCACTAAATCATATCCTGTTTTGCTAGTCATATTAGGGGGCTGAACCTTAACCCTATAGGAAAAAACATTAACATTTGTGTGACATATCAAACTTAAATAAAAAAATATTCCATACTTTTATCATAATAAAAATCATTAAGGTTAGTTTTGTGAGCACTCGGCAATATTATCACTTACAGTTCGAGGCATGTATCAAATTTTTACGACGTAGCGTAGTGGGGATAAGTTCGCGCATGTGCTCTTGAGAGCGACCAATAGCGCGCGCCCCTCTCCCGCCGCCCGCGCCCTTCACCGCTACGCATGCCCAAAATACGCGTTCCGCGCAATCCCCACCCGATTTCAAGATATATGCCTCGTACTTTACTATGTGTGTGTCTTTCAACTATAAATAATATGGAATAAAAAAATACAGACTGCTGCTGCTTAGGTCTAGCACAGAAGACGGACATTTCTTGCGCTCTAATTAGCGACATAACTTAGAGAATAATAGTCATTTTTGAATTATTTTTAATTTTTCATCATCCGCCATTTTAATGCCCCTATTTCTGGGCACAGGATCAACTTCTACGCTTTCAGTAAAAAAAATAGATGGGACTAATGTACGATTCTGATATGCATGTAAAATTTTCATGCAAATATGAAACTAGCAACCTCTATAGATGCTTAATTTTCCTCTAGCAGAGGTAAAATGCGCACCGACCCTATATTCTCATTGAGTCACACTGAATCGTGTCACACTGTGACTCGTTGAGAAAAAAATTCGCTACGAGTAAGTGTGACTCGATTCGATTTTTTTTCCGAACGTGTCACACTATACACGAACCAGTGTCACAGAATAATAGTACAAGTACAGAAGCAGCACTCCGCAAAGTAATTTAAATAAATAGCGACTTTTGCTCCGACACAATAAAGTGCAATTCAGGTCGCGCAGCGCTAATGGCCTAGTTATATTCACCTAGTAGTTGCCTCTCTTTCTATCGCATGCTCTTTCCTTTTCTGACGACACAACGTTAGGGTTGTCCTCTTTTTAATTAACTGTATAGCATATATCATGACGTGAAAAACGACAGTATTGTTTATTGGTTTTTTGATTCTGACATCCGTACACGGCAAAGTAATGTCGATTCGACATTGTTACTATTATAAAGAGACAATGCCTAGATGCCTACGCAGGCAGTAAGATGCCGCGCTTGTACGGCGGCGGGCGTGTGGCGGCCCTCTGTTCACTTGTGCCTTCGATGGCACGGCTAGCGGTAGGTGCTTATCGCGCGACCGACGACGAGCGAGTGAAGGAGGCCTGCCAGTGTACCTGTGTTACTTTACTAGATGAGAATAAAAAATTGCAACAGTCACCCCTGTTACTCGTTGCGAATTTTTTTCTCAACCAGTCATAATGTGACACAATTCAGTGTGAGTCGTTGTGGATAGGGTCCCGCCGCGGGCCGCTTGGTTTGAATCGTACATAAAAGTCAGATGTCTGCATAGACTATGCTTTCCAACCTACTAAAGATTTGTTGCTTATTCTACTATTTTGTTAATGATTAACAAATAGTCCGATACTTATAAACGATGACATTTGCATGGCAAAAGCCATCGTTTTCGGACAGATGGTAAACTACTACGGAACATCAACCAACAAACAGTAAAGTTAAATTCAATAATACATTTATTCAAAATGTATGGAACGGCGCGCGCCATTTTTGTATTTGGTTCCTTAGTTAGTTTTTATGAAACCAATTCAATACGTTGCTAATTAGACACACAATTAACAAACACTTTGTAGATCACATAAACCAAAATTAAGGCGAATATTCAAACATTCATCACAATTTTATGCGACATATTGGTCCCAATCCCAAGTAAGCAAATATCCCTAAAATCCATAGCGACACTTTAGATATGGTAATAATAAATAATCGCAATCTTTATCAGTTTGGCATAGCCGTCCAACTATGGTAAACTGTTTAAAGATTTTTGGATTTGTACTGTTGTCTGTACATTAATAACATAAAAAGTAGGTAAGTACCCAAACAAACAAAACCATCTTTTTTGCATTTATCATCTCCGCAAATTGCTAATGCTCCGGAACCTTGTCATATTAACTTCTACGTTACGTCATCCGCAATAAAAAATGACATGTACACCTCGCGCAAAATAATTTGACCCCTTTATTTGGCTTAGTAGCAAAAGGACCTATTCGCAAAATGCCACACGGCCAAAAAAAGGACACATTCTCGGAATGACTTGTTCTCGAAAGGACCTATTCGCATAATACCTCATTCTCGAAAAGACACATTCGCATAATGCCTTATTCGCGTAATGACCTATTCTCAAAAGGACACATTTTTTTAATACCTGCCAGCTTTAATGTTAACAGCAAATGATTGGTAATTATCATGTATTAATTAATGAGTAAAAATACATTTTTATTACATTTTAATCCCTCAGCTCCGCTATAGATATTATATTTGATAAGAAATATAAAAAAATATTGACTAAATTAGAGACACAGGAAATTACTGCGGAGCAATTCTTCAAACAAATTATAATGTAAAATTACAATATTTTTTTTATAATACATTTACCTCTTACCTAAATAATTATTGATGTTACAAATAATAATGATTATAAAAAGAAAAATTAATACCTTTTCTTAAGTAAAGTAATCTGGCTTACTTTTGTTGATTTTTATTAAAAAGATAATAAATTACGTTTAATAAGTTTTTTATTTATTTATACATATTTATGAATTGTTTTACCTTTCTGAAATACTCAATTTCTGGTTTTATAAACAATACAGTGTGTCCAATCTACTTTAAACCCCCTTTCAGGATTGCACTTTATCGAGGGACACATTGTATACAGCCTATACAGGCATAGTTTCACTAACAAACACTTAGAGAAAAATAAGGCATTTTAAGAATAGGTCATTCTGAGAATAAGTCTTTCTGCGAATGAGTCCAAAGGAGAATAGGGCATTCCACGAATAGGGCATTTTGAGAATGAGGCATATCGCGAATAAGGCAATATGCGACTGCAGGGCATTTTGCGAATAGGTCCTTTTGCTACTAAGCCCTTTATTTTAAATTTACATAATTGACCCATTTATTTTGTATTTTACTACCACGTTACTTGCGTATTGGCAATTTTAGGTACAAAAATGTTTACTGCTGCACATGCTTCATGGTGTATGGTTTGGGTTTAAGTTATTTTGCACGAGCTGAGTAACTTACTTGACAGATAATGACATTTTTTATATCACAACTGTCAAATCTTCTGTCAAGTGAGCTACTCAGAACTTACATTTTGATTGTTTAACAGCCCTTAATATATTTATTGAATTGATATTTTCAATAAGGTAGAGTTAAGTATAATTATAATGAATTCTACTATTGTTTTTCCTTTTTGAGATAAAAAAAATGGCGGCATTAGCAATTTGCGGGTATAAGTAGTATAAAATATTGTGAAGATGTCACGTGCAATTTCTATAAACTCGCGCCAAACTTCAAGCTACTTCTGAAGTTGCTTCGCGATTGTATATTCCGCAGTTTGCGAGAAAATATGGACCGCCCCGTTTTCAGTTGAAGCTAGAAGCTTTGCGCGATCTGTACAACCCGCGCAGATAAAGAACGGGATTGAAAATGGCGGCTCACCGCGTTTTCCACAATGAGTGCGAGTGAGAGAGATAAGTGTGGCGGTTAGTGTGTGAGAGAGAAGTGAATATGAACTTGGCGTCGTTCATCCCGCTTTCAATCCCATTTTTTATCTTTGTACTTGAAAAGCAAATACCATAAATTTTTTGTTACTTACCATTAATTCTTGAGCAAGAAAACGTCATTTGGGCTTCCAACAAACTGTTCATGTCAAAACCACTGAATCTTACACACTACTTTAAATAATTTGAATTATTTACACTTCCGGTACAACAAACGACTCTTGTCAACAACATTTAAAGAGATCTTTTTAAATCTAATAAAAATCCGTACCGCACCGCCTGTTAAGGCGACGGCTTGGTAAATACTGTGATCCATCGCCATAGAGTAAATTTTAATGGAAAGTAATTTGTATGGAATGTTCAATATTTTGCTTTAAAATGTAGTCTATGGCGATGGATCACAGTATTTACCATGCGTGTAGCCGTCGCCTAAGACTTATTGAGCATCAGGCCCTTTTGGCATACCTATCTGTCCGCCATTTTGAAAAAAGTTGGTTTTGGCAGTCTCTGATAAAAGTGGTGTAAATCGATAGAAGAAATTATTATAAACAAAAAGTAATGAGTAAAAAAATCTCGTAAGTGATATACTTACTGAGATATTTGAGTTTGAAGTTGACATTCAAAATCAGTATTTTCTGGATTTAGTGGATCAAATATGTCAATGCATATTGTTGTTAAGCTATTTATGTATGTAGGAAGCGTCCATGACTCAGCTGACAAAGTGTGCTCCAGTTATGAGTATGGAATACAACAATTATACGGAAAGCCGATTTTTAGTAAAAACGTGGTTGTTTATGATGTTACTAATCCACCCCTTCGAGGTGGTTGGTGTTTTACAAATAAACATGTATAAATCAATGCAAAAAAGCATAATTTTATATTGCCTTTATTCAACTCTAAACTCAGATATCTTAGTAAGTATATCACTTACGAAATATTTTTCTTATTACTTTTTGTTTGTAACGACTAACTCTATCGACTGACATCACTTTTATCAGAGGCAGCCAAAATCGACTTTTTTCAAAATGGCGGACAGGTAGGTATGCCAGTCTTCATACATAAATGTCTTAACCCTATTATTAGGCATTCGTGTTAATCACAAATTCATAAACAATTATCTATAACTCACAAATAATTTCTATAAACAAATCTCACTGTGGAGGTAAAGTCCAAATAGGCATTTCTTCCCTTTTCTTTTCTTTCTTTTTGTAATGATGTTTGTCCCTCAATCTGACGTCATCTTGTCTCGTCTTGAAGTCCCGAGCTTCGCTCCTCCAATCGTTTATCTTCCGAGGGGATCCGTTATATTTGTTATATCTATTCCTATCTTCGTTTTCGTCCACGAACACTTTGCTTTTGATAAATAACTCGTTTTTGTCTGGGTCGCATAAATCTGTGGCGACAAAAACTTCGTACTCGCGGTCGTCATTAAGCTCGGTGACGTCATCCCTGCTGAATGTGAAAGAGTGGGGGTAGTACTCTTGCAAAATGTCTTCGTGCCTGTACTCCTGCATTTGGAGCCACACGTGAGGCAGTAACAGGGGGAACCGGCGCAGCCAGTAAGTGACGAAACCGTCTGGTAATTTGCCTAATTTTTCCCGTACTTCGGCTTCTAACTCTCGGTAATGATGTTTCTGCAAGAAAATAAGGGGTGAGTTTTCAATAACATATGAATTTAACAGGGAAAGTGGCGCCGCAGTTTCATCTTTCGTCTAGACAAAAATGACGAAGTTTTTTTTATTATTTTCTATTCGAGGCCAGTTTCCAGGGGTCGGTAGGTATTTTAAAAAATTGGTATGTTAAAAAAAAGCTTGACAGAAAAATGGATTATACTATATAGGGTGGATTTTTGGGACGGTACATTAAGGGCAGGTACCTTAACCGTTATAGTTACAGGTAAACCCTGGGAGACCTCCCATAACTTTTTGAGATATTCTGAACTGCATTAACAGATTTTGGAAAAAAGTTACCGTTAGCAAAAAAAAATGCTAAAATACCAAAAAAAAAAATTTTTATGCCAATTAATCCTATTTCATGTAAAGATCAAAAGACTATGGGACCATTTAAGGTAGTACTAGAAACGACAGAAATAGCCAAAAGCTTTTTCCATACACTTTGTACGGAAAAACGATAAATCAACTCGAAATATTTTTTATTGCCAAACGATATTATTTCTTACTGTGATCAAAATACTCTTTAAGGCTAACTGAAATATGAGTACAGAAACTACTTTTTTGATCTAATGTTGTAAAAGACTGTACCTGCATGTGAAGCCAGTGTTGTGGTGGTACTGTAGTTTCTGTACCCAAATTTCAGTTGGCCTTTTGATCACAGTAAGAAATAGGATCGTTTGGCATTAAAAAATATTTCGAGTTGATTTATCGTTTTTCCGTACAAAATGTATGGGAAAAGTTTTTGGCGATTTCTGTCGTTTCTAGTACCTTAAATGGTCACATAGAGTATTTTGTTCCCCACATGAAATAGGATCGCTTGGCATAAACATTTTTTTTTGTATTTTAGCATTTTTTTGCTAACGGTAACTTCTTTCCAAAATCTGTGAATGCAGTTCACATTATCTCAAAAAGTTATGGAAAGTCTCCCAGGAACGTTATGGTTAAGGTACCTGGCCTTAATGTACCGTCTCAAAAATCCACCCTGTATAGGTATGTCTTTATTTCGGTTGGAGAGGGGGGGTTTAAACCCCCAAATCCCCCCTCGCTACGTTCATGGTTTGAATCTTGAATGTTGTATATGCTTGTAAAAACCGTTCACAAGTAGACCTAGTTACTCGAGTAAAAATAATATTATTTGGGAGTAATTTTAAGTGATATTACAGAATAGATAGAAGTACTACCGTACAGAAAGGACACTTTTCGCCCCGCCTCAGAATCAATTACCTCACCCCACCCCGCGAGTTCGTGTGCCGAATCGTGTGCTCGTTTAGTCATGTTCATCAACTGTCAACTTATTTTGATATTCAAAGCAATGCGTCGTAACTTTATTTACCAAAAAGTTCGAATTATGAATTGAAAGCCGCTCATACAGTACAAACAGCACGGTAGCCCTAGACTTACACACACAGTTGCGCGTGTACAAAAACGTCATATGACGTTATCTGTTTATAATGGCGCGGTTGTATGGAGTGTCCGGGGTGTGGTGATGTGTAAAGTTTAGGATGATTTAAGCGGTAATTATATTAGGCCGACGTGGGCCACGTACGCCGATCTGAGTGCCTAGTATGAGTTGGTTTTTTGTTCTCACTTCACTTTGCGAATAGTTGACTATCGTTTTCTCTCTTTCACTCGTTCACTCACTCGCATGATTTCCTCTCTTTCACTCGATACTATTCACAAAGTGAGGTGAGAAACACAACTCGTACTAGGCCCTCTGGGCGCGTCGGTCCCCATGCATTTTACATAGAGGATAGTCGTTTAGAGCTACACTACATCCACGTCTTGCGACGCGATACCACGTTACTCGACGCAACTAAAAATATGTCTTATGACACGTCCATAGAGTACAATATCGAACGCACCCAGATCGGCGTACGTGGCCCACGTCGGCCTAATATAATTCCCGCTTTACAGTACACGCACGTACCTTGTTCCGTATGGCGCGCAGCAGGTGCGCGGCGCGGTCGCCGCGGTAGGTGCGGCGCGCGCGCAGGTCGCCCGCCACGGCGCCGCACACGCCGCGCTACTACACGCACGTACCTTGATCCGTATGGCGCGCAGCAGGTGCGCGGCGCGGTCGCCGCGGTAGGTGCGGCGCGCGCGCAGGTCGCCCGCCACGGCGCCGCACACGCCGCGCTACTACACGCACGTACCTTGTTCCGTATGGCGCGCAGCAGGTGCGCGGCGCGGTCGCCGCGGTAGGTGCGGCGCGCGCGCAGGTCGCCCGCCACGGCGCCGCACACGCCGCGCTACTACACGCACGTACCTTGTTCCGTATGGCGCGCAGCAGGTGCGCGGCGCGGTCGCCGCGGTAGGTGCGGCGCGCGCGCAGGTCGCCCGCCACGGCGCCGCACACGCGCGCGCGCCAGTCGCCGCGCTACTACACGCACGTACCTTGTTCCGTATGGCGCGCAGCAGGTGCGCGGCGCGGTCGCCGCGGTAGGTGCGGCGCGCGCGCAGGTCGCCCGCCACGGCGCCGCACACGCGCGCGCGCCAGTCGCCGCGCTACTACACGCACGTACCTTGTTCCGTATGGCGCGCAGCAGGTGCGCGGCGCGGTCGCCGCGGTAGGTGCGGCGCGCGCGCAGGTCGCCCGCCACGGCGCCGCACACGCGCGCGCGCCAGTCGCCGCGCTACTACACGCACGTACCTTGTTCCGTATGGCGCGCAGCAGGTGCGCGGCGCGGTCGCCGCGGTAGGTGCGGCGCGCGCGCAGGTCGCCCGCCACGGCGCCGCACACGCCGCGCTACTACACGCACGTACCTTGTTCCGTATGGCGCGCAGCAGGTGCGCGGCGCGGTCGCCGCGGTAGGTGCGGCGCGCGCGCAGGTCGCCCGCCACGGCGCCGCACACGCGCGCGCGCCAGTCGCCGCGCTACTACACGCACGTACCTTGTTCCGTATGGCGCGCAGCAGGTGCGCGGCGCGGTCGCCGCGGTAGGTGCGGCGCGCGCGCAGGTCGCCCGCCACGGCGCCGCACACGCGCGCGCGCCAGTCGCCGCGCTACTACACGCACGTACCTTGTTCCGTATGGCGCGCAGCAGGTGCGCGGCGCGGTCGCCGCGGTAGGTGCGGCGCGCGCGCAGGTCGCCCGCCACGGCGCCGCACACGCGCGCGCGCCAGTCGCCGCGCTACTACACGCACGTACCTTGTTCCGTATGGCGCGCAGCAGGTGCGCGGCGCGGTCGCCGCGGTAGGTGCGGCGCGCGCGCAGGTCGCCCGCCACGGCGCCGCACACGCGCGCGCGCCAGTCGCCGCGCTACTACACGCACGTACCTTGTTCCGTATGGCGCGCAGCAGGTGCGCGGCGCGGTCGCCGCGGTAGGTGCGGCGCGCGCGCAGGTCGCCCGCCACGGCGCCGCACACGCGCGCGCGCCAGTCGCCGCGCTACTACACGCACGTACCTTGTTCCGTATGGCGCGCAGCAGGTGCGCGGCGCGGTCGCCGCGGTAGGTGCGGCGCGCGCGCAGGTCGCCCGCCACGGCGCCGCACACGCGCGCGCGCCAGTCGCCGCGCTACTACACGCACGTACCTTGTTCCGTATGGCGCGCAGCAGGTGCGCGGCGCGGTCGCCGCGGTAGGTGCGGCGCGCGCGCAGGTCGCCCGCCACGGCGCCGCACACGCGCGCGCGCCAGTCGCCGCGCTACTACACGCACGTACCTTGTTCCGTATGGCGCGCAGCAGGTGCGCGGCGCGGTCGCCGCGGTAGGTGCGGCGCGCGCGCAGGTCGCCCGCCACGGCGCCGCACACGCGCGCGCGCCAGTCGCCGCGCTACTACACGCACGTACCTTGTTCCGTATGGCGCGCAGCAGGTGCGCGGCGCGGTCGCCGCGGTAGGTGCGGCGCGCGCGCAGGTCGCCCGCCACGGCGCCGCACACGCGCGCGCGCCAGTCGCCGCGCTACTACACGCACGTACCTTGTTCCGTATGGCGCGCAGCAGGTGCGCGGCGCGGTCGCCGCGGTAGGTGCGGCGCGCGCGCAGGTCGCCCGCCACGGCGCCGCACACGCGCGCGCGCCAGTCGCCGCGCAACACGCCGCGCGCGCCCACCTCCAGCGGGTGTGGACCCTCCACCGGGCAACTCTCCACGTGGTCGCTCACGTCCTACAATCGTTATTCATTATTCCAATAGCTATAATCAAATTATGCGCAGTGCAAGGTTCTAGAAATGAATCATTTTACAAAAAGAGATGATGTTTATACATCATCATCATCATATCAGCCGCACGACACCCGCTGCTGGGTATAGGCCTCCCCCAAGGATCTCCACGACGATCGGTCCTGTGCTGCCCGCATCCAGGGGCTTCCTGCGACTTTCACCAGATCGTCGGTCCACCTTGTCGGGGGCTACCCACGGAGCGTCGTCCGGTGCGCGGTCGCCATTCTAGAACATTTCCGCCCCAACGGCCATCGGTTCTTCTCGCTATTTGTCCAGCCCACTGCCACTTCAGCTGAGCAATCCTTCGAGCGATGTCGGTTACTTTAGTTCGCCTGCGGATCACCTCATTTCTGATTCGATCACGCAAGGAAACGCCGAGCATGGCTCTCTCCATTGCACGCTGGGTGACCTTGAGCCTCCTTATGAGACCCATAGTTAGCGATCACGTTTCACTGCCGTAAGTCATCACTGGCAACACACACTGGTCATACACTTTCGTCTTGAGACACTGAGGTAAATCGAACGCGAAGATTTTTTCGGAGCTTCCCAAATGCTGCCCAACCGAGTTGGATTCGACGAGAGATCTCTTTCTTGAAGTTGGACTTACCTAACTGGACTTGAAATAAAACACTTTTTAACGGATACTAGCGCGGTTTTATTGAATGTACTTTAGTATTTAGTTGGTATTTGGTTTGATTTTTGGTTTTCCCGACGTTTCGGCACCTTTGCAGCTGCCGTGGTCACGGGAGACTGAAGCTACCCGTGAGCCTACCCTCAAGCGATGAATTTTTTTTAGACGTTCAGAAATTAAAATTTAACAAAATATTTAATTATTTTATGTTGATTTATAATTTAATTTTATGAATTATTTAATGCTAAAAGAGAGAGAGAATCTACTGAAACTACCACCATTTCATAAAATTGGGAGGCCCCTCCAAGAAAGAAATGGCGAAAGAAAACTTGGAGAGGAAGCCGACCTCCGTCTTTTGTATTAATTTATTTATTTGCAAAAGGAACTAACCGTATCATTAGATCTTACAGTGTGTGTGAGGGGCTTTAGCTTGTGAATGATGGGGTCCCAAGCTGGTGGAATTTTCCAACCATCATCTCTATTGAATGGACTAACTGGACTGCCTGTCCTAGGTATACATAATGGTCAACAACTTCAAGTGTAGTATTCCCAACATGAACTGGAGCGGGCACAACATGGGCATTCGACATGATTTTCGTCTTATCCATGTTCATCCTGAGACCCACTCTTTGGGAAGCACCACGGAGATCTTCGAGCATTATTCTGGACATTATTCTGGAATATGCATCACAAATCTGGAATCCTAAATACATACATCTCCAGGATTGAAAATATCCAGACAAAATTTATTCGGTATTTGTGTTTCAGACTAAATGTGCCCTTTTCCTCTTCTGACTATTTGGATCAATGTAAAAGACATCATCTTCTCCGATTGGAGCAACGACGTACGATCGCAGATCTTTGCTTTCTTCTTAAAATAACTACTAATGTCATTGATTGCCCTCAACTATTAGCTTTAATATGTATAGATAGTTCCACCACGAAAGACCCTTTAGATCTAACGAGCTTATTAATCTTCTGTTGGCTACTACTAATTACAGGCAAAACGCATTTATATGGCATGCGTGTAGTAGTTTCAATAAATTAAATAATAAATTTGATATTGATGTATTTAATACTGATTTTCAGAAGGCGAGGCGTATGCTGGCGAGTAGCTTTTTTGAGTGATAGTCTCAGTTTCTGTTGGCTACATGAGCGGTTTTTGTATGTTTGTGCTTTCAAGCTTGCTTAGACCATAATAGCGGGGCTGCCGGGGACTGGGGGCCGATATATTTGTGAGTCCATCATACATGGGGCCCTCCCCCCATGGTTTGCCATAATCGCCACGCTTGGCAGGTGGGTTGGCGATCGCAGTAGGCCAAAGTTTTTGCAGACGCTGCTGCCCGTCTCCTTATGGCTGTGTTCCCTTAGTCGCCTTTTACGACACCCACGGGATGAGGGGGTAGTGCTATTCTAAGCCGGCACATACACTTCCATGCATCAATGTTTATACATCAATTTTAATCAATTTTTGTCTTTGATTTCTATTAGTCGTTTTTGAACCCTGTATGTTTAGGAAATCTGCTCAAATTCATCGTTTAAAAAAAACTCTTAAAAGGATATATAGAAATGATTTTCTATTCGTCAATACTTACGCACAACTTGATAAACAAAACTAAATTTACCTGTAAGAAATTAAGTATAGTCTGGCTCCCCCAAAACATGGGGTATTTGAGCACTGTCTCGCAGGGCGGGCGCGTTTGCGGACGCGCCGATATCATCGCTCGGATCAGGATCTTAGTCACTACTACTTCTTCTTCTGGCAACACTTTACTAAAAAAGAAAATACAATTTATCATGCAAGTCATAAATAATCTATGTCAAATAGTTAATAACCTTAATTAATAATATTTTACAGAAAAAAATGCTTTAAAAACATAAAGGTAATTCATACTTTTGTGACCCATGATCGGAATAGGTAAGCTAAAGTTCAATTACGTTAAATATATATGTTAATATGGATGAGACTTCTAGCTAGATTATGAATTAAAAGCATGAGGTATTCGGCATATCCATACTATATATCATACATAAACAAAAGATTTCTCTACCCCTTCCGCAGACTGATTATCTAATTAAAAACCACCTAGCGACCAGTGATAATCACGAAATCGTCGCTGTCAAACTCGATTTCGTACCACCGATTGAGTTTCTAAGAGTGCTGCCTCCAACGGACAACTAAAGAACTAAAATATACGAGGACTTTCAAGAAAATGCTCCAAAATTCGTATTATCTAACTCAGTAACCGCGAAGCGACCGCGACGATTTCGCGATTTCTTCTGTCAAACAGAAACCAGACAAAACGTAATTTCTGATTAGTTTTCGATAAATTCTAAGCCTTACCGTTAACCAAAATTAAATAAAATTGCTATATTGTAAAACAAAAGGCCTGTCCTTCAATACCACACGGAATTTGCAATTTTGTATACGAAAAAATGTAAACAGAATTCGAAGCGAAAACAAAGAGGTTATGTTCAGTTCACAGAACACACACATATGATCAGATCACACACATACATGACTATGTGTGTGTGTGTGTGTGTGTGTGTGTGTGTGTGTGTGTGACCACAGAGTATCATCAGAGTACTTTTGGAAAAAAGACTTTTCAGTCGCTCCCACCGGTTAGGGGTCGTCCATTAGTTGAAAACATCACGAAGTATCTCAAGGGGGGACGGGAGGGTCTCGTGAAACATCACGTGTATTAATTTTTTTCGTTGAACGCGTGATTTTTAAACGAAAATGCGTGTGATTGTTGACTCCCCGCCCACCGCGACATATTCGTACTGAAAAATGTTGAGATTATTTTGTACCAAAAAATACACGTGATTTAAAGAGGGGGGGGGGGGGGGGGGGTTAACGTAAAACCTCACCATGCATCACCAGGGGAGAGGGGGGGTTAAAAATTGGCCAAAAAAAAACATCACGTGATTACACGCATACATAATACCAAACCAGTGACTCGGTCGCGCGACGATTTCGAAGTAGTTCAGGAATCGAGTTCGGTCGCTCATTTTAGATAATCAGCCTGCCGTTGACTGTATAGGATTTTTTGTAAAGTTTAACTTCGGGTGATGAAAGAAACAGATGTTTAATGCTAAATCTATATGAACATAATAATGTTCCAAAAAGCCGCATACTTACTCTAGTTGGTTCAAATCGTAGTCGCCAGTAAGTATGTTCGCTTGCCGCCTCAACACGTCGCCGAACGGATGGTATCCCTTGGACAGCACGTAGTAGAACACACAACCCAGCGAAAATATATCCACGGAAGTCGTCTAGGAACAAAAATTAGTATTAACTAAAAGATAGTAATTTTTATTTTAATACTGGATACGAAAATCAGTGTGACTTTCGTATCCAGTTGCATTATATTGAAGTGTATATGTTTCCGCTAATGTGCGTAAATCAGTTAGAGTGCAGATTAACTAGTTAATATACAGACAGATTATCTGGTCGAGTCCGTTAAAGTGGAAAAAATTGTTACAGACAACTGTAAATTACCTGGTTAATATAACAATACAGTAACCAGCTGCCGGACCGCCTAACTCTCTGGCTTTGGTTTATGACGTCAGTGCACTGTCCGTCCTTGTCATCGTGTTATGATATGACAAGGATGGATATAGTCTAGCAATCGCTCTGGCTAAAGCTTTGAGTTAGGCGGTAGGGCCCCAGGTAATTTCCTTAGATTATTTATATGTCTAGATAGAGTCACAGGCTTTTGACGTATTAAACAAAACAGGCCAACTTTTTAAGGTGGTGTGCATTTTTAGCATCATTGCGTCCAAAGAGTATTGTAATAAAAACTATGGCCGGGTCACACGACTGACAAAGTGTGCGTGTTTTGGTCACCCAACTGTTGGGTGATATTTTTTTCGACGCTGTCATAGCTTCGACTGTCTATCTAGACATATAAATAATCTAAGGTAATTTCTAGGTAATCTGCAGACGACCAAGCATCAGCACAGAATAGATAGAAGTACTTACTAACTAAACGTACAGAAGCGCTTCCGCGCGAGGATGATAAAACAATAAGCTGCTCTCGCTGCACAGCAATAAAATTGCACAGCGCTGAGTGCCTATTGTTGTATGCACATTATTTTTCTGATGCGTTAGTCGCGTAGCTCTATCTCAACTGACAGACAACATCCCTTGTGCGCTGGCTCGACCGAGTAAGCCGCGAGCAGTAGTCCAATATAAAGTTTAAGCGCGGAGAGGACCCCCCTGCCGATATTGAGCTTCTTAGAGAGACGGAATTCGCATCTAACAAGTTAATGTCAAGGTATTTTTTGCTACTATTGTTTAAAAAAAATTCATCGTTCGTACTCCGTTGATCATCCCTGTTGCTATCTAGCCGTCAGTGCCGATGTCTCCCGAGCCGCGAGAGAAGCTAACTCTACCGATATTGGGCTTCTTAGAGAGACCGAAATCGCACTTAACTAACAAGTGAATGGTAAGGTATTTTTTTGTTACTTTTGTTTAAAAATCTCACCGTTCGTTCTCCATTGATCATCTCCGGTGCTATCCAGCCGTCGGTGCCCGTGCACGTGACTCCCGAGCGCCGAGAGAAGCTAACTCTCCCGATATTGAGCTCTTTTGAGAGACCGAAATCGCACTTAACTAACAACTGAATGGTAAGGTATTTTTTGTTACTTTTGTTTAAAAATCTCACCGCTCGTTCTCCATTGATCATCTGCGGTGTTATCCAGACGTCGGTGCCCGTGCACGACTCCCGAGCAGCGAGAGAAGCTAACTCTACCGATATTGAGCTTCTTAAAGAGACCTAAATCGCATCTAACTAACAAGGGAATGTCAAGGTATTTTTTTGCTACTTTTATTTAAAAAACTTACCGTTTGTTCTCCATTGATCATTTCCGGTGCTATCCAGCTGTCGTTGCCGGTGACTCCTGAGCGGCGAGAGAAGCTGACTCTACCGATATTGAGCTTCTTTGAGATACCTGAATCTCATCTAAGTGAATGTTGTTTTTTAAACAAAAGTAGGAAAAAATACCTTATTTTTTGCTACTTTTGTTTAAAAAAACTCACCGTTCGTTCTCCATTGATCATCTCCGGGGCTATCCAGCCGTCGGTGCCCGTGACTCCCGAACGGCGAGAGAAGCTAACCCTTCCGATATTGAGCTTCTTAGAGAGCCCGAAGTCGGATATCATGGCGCGAACCTCTCCAGAGCCGGAGGGCATCGATAATAACACGTTGTGGGGCTTTATGTCGCGATGTACTAAAAGGGAAAGGATCTATTAATTATGACTATTATTAAACTCTATGTTTGTTAAACTTTAGGCTATGTGATGAGGATAACATTTGTTTCGAGTCTTAAGATCTCAGATAACAGATATCAATCAGATAAATTATTAACCAAATAAAATCAATGGCATTCAAAACATTTGACACACAAGCGAATGACAAAAAAAATCCATTTGGCGGTTTAATACGTCATCAAGGAAATCAATTTCATCAAGGCATTGAAAAATCAGCCCTATTTGTTCAAATATTATGTAATCAAAGTAGTAGCTGTTTATTCAAATATTATGTAATCAAAGTTGCTCGTGACTGTACAATTACAAAGTACTTACCAATATCCATGGAGTGTAGATGTGATAGCCCCAAAGTCGCCTGCCTCAGTACTTCTACGGCGTCAATCTTACACTCGAAGTTTAACTTATTCTCCACATAGTCCTGTAGTGTAGCCGAGCACAGCTCCAGTGCGATGTATCTGCAATATGAAAAGTATTAAACTAAACGTAGAATGAATGAATGAGGAGCTCGGTGGCGCAGTGGTTTAGCGCCTGGCCCAGCGATTGCGTAAGTTAAGCAACGTTCGCAAGGGTCGGTCATGGGATGGGTGACCAAAAATTTACTATCGCGAACTCCTCCGTGCTTCGGAAGGCACGTTAAGCCGTTGGTCCCGGCTGCATTTGCAGTCGTTAATACCCACCAATCCGCATTGGGCCCGCGTGGTGGGTTATGGCCCGTCCTCTTTATCCACCCATAAGGAAGGCCTGTGCCCCAGCAGTGGGGACATCAAAAATGGCTGATGGACATGGACAAACGTAAAATAAAGTATTAAGTTAGTTTTAACGTCCTCTAGGCTGACTGCTGGTTACCACGTAAAGGTGCGTCCAGATATGTTCTTTTGATCGTACCGTACCGTACCTCCGTTCCGTACCAGCGTTCCGATCCAAGAACTCTGGACGCTACTTTTGCCCGTTCCGTACCTCCGCACCGTATCAGCGTTCCGATCCAACCTCCGAACGTCGCGGCGATCATCGCTTGTAGTCCAGTCAAATTAGCAAAAAGTTTGGAAGTATTTCGTTTATGGAATCATTAGAAGACATGAATATAAGTTTCCTCCGAGTTTGCACCATTCCTGTTATGTACGGAACATCGTTTAATGTTAGGTATTAACATTAAAGTCCTAATATTTTTTTAAATACAATACAACAACAGTTTCTTTCCATGTTTTGATACAATTTGAATTACCTATCATTGCATACCTAGCTTGCTTAAATCAGAGCAAAGCTAGATATGCAATGATAGGTAATTAAAATTGTAACAAGACATGGAAAGAAACTGTTATTGTAGGTATTATATTTAAAAAAATATTAGGACTTTAATGTTAATACCTAACATTAAACGATGTTCCGTACATAACAGGAATGGTGTAAACTCGGAGGAAACTTATATTCATGTCTTCTAATGATTCCATAAAAAAGTACAATTACACGAATTATTTTCAATCTTTTTTGACTATACTATGTGTCAGGAGGTCAAGACCTGCGCACGCCGCGATCGTACCGTACCTCCGTTCCGTTTTTCCTTTGAGCGGGGCGAAAAAACCGACTCGCGATGGATCGGAGCGTACCTGTCGGCGATCGAGACGGCGTACCTCCGTACCGATCCGAACATGCGTCCAGACTAGCGTTCTTTGATCGCGACGCTGATAGGAACGGAGGTACGGTACTGGCAAAAGAACATCGATTCGCGATGGGTCGAAGCGTACCTGTCGGCGATCGAGACGGCGTACCTCCGTACCGATCCGAACATGCGTCCAGACTAGCGTTCTTTGATCGCGACGCTGATTGGAACGGAGGTACGGTACGGGCAAAAGAACATCGATTCGCGATGGATTGAAGCGTTCCTGTCGGCGATCGAGACGGCGTACCTCCGTACCGATCCGAACATGCGTCCAGACTATAGATGTGAAGGCGGTTGTTATTTTAGTCAGCCAGCCGGTTACCAGCCGCTGTTTTCGCTGACTACGGTGATCACCCATAAACAGCGGCTGTCTACGATTGAAAACAAGTCATTATGTTTTATTCAACCCATTTAATGTCCTAAGTGATAATTTTTGTTTATCTACATACTATCTACTTACTTTATACGTTACTTCAGCTTTAATTATTCAGGTAAGCGCTCTTTTCTATTTCTTAGTTGCGTCGATGTTGTTTTGAAATACTTAACTTTTGAATTGTTTCATCTTACTTGGGCTGATAACATAATTCCAAAAACACGAAACACAAAACGGACGTTGTAGGTACACATGTGAAACATTGCGAAACGCCAAGCTTTGCGAGCTTACCTTCTTATTACGATTGTACAATAATAATAATAAAAGTGGCGAAGCGGAGTTTCATATCTACAGATTAAATAGGTACTAATTATGTATCGTATAAATAAGTAGGTAGGTAGGTAGCTTATTATGTCTTATTAAGGGACATTGCCAAATACCTAATTCATAATATTTAACATTTTATGTTTTAAACAATGACAAAGTAGATAATTAATTTAGTAAAAATACCTATTTGTATATAACGGCTCGTTTATTTTAACAATTTCGACTTAGGGACTGTAAAATTTGTAAGACCTTTTAGTATTTAGTCGGATAAGCAGCCGGTTGCCAGCCGCTGTCTAAACGTTTTTACCGGCGGCTTTGGATAACTACCCGATAACAACCGCTGTTTTACAACTATAGTCCAGACTAGCGTGCTTTGATCGCGACGTTGATACGGTACGAAGGTACGGAACGGGCAAAAGAAGTTAAGTTAGTCGCTTATACAGCTGTAGTACGGCTCGAAACCGTGGTCATAAACACCCTATTTAACATTTGTTCTACGACTTTTTGAAAAACTGACAAAAAAATTGACTTTTCATACAAATCTCGATCAGCTGTTCGGATATTTTGTATGGAGTCGATTTTTTTTTGTCTGTTTTCGGAAAAGTCGTAGAACAAAAATTGTTGTTTATGATGATAGTAATCTACTCCTACGAGGTTGTTGGTGTTTTATAAATAACCCTGTATATACTGTGTTATAGCTTAGCCACCACCGGCCATATTTACCAACATGTATTAAACACAGTAAATGTCAAAAGCCTACGATAGAGTTCAGTATAACATTTTATTGAAAAAACTGTATGACATAGGTATCCGAGGTCAATGCTATAATTGGTTAAAATCATATCTCAATAAAAGACAACAAATGGTTGAAATTGAATACTTTAATGATAACCAGCACAAAATAGAAAAAATTAGATCTAACACCAAAACTGTTAACGCCTCTATACCTCAAGGCAGCGTATTGGGGTGTCTTTTGTTTCTAGTTTATATTAACGACTTTGCAGAAGCTTTAAATGAATATTGTGTCATGTTCGCGGACGATATCTCTATCCTTTTATCTAGTCAAACCTCTACAAAATTAGAAGAAAAAATTGATAATATATTATTAAAAACAACAAGTTGGCTGACAGAACATAATCTTCAAATTAACTTTACTAAAACAAAATTAATGACCTTCCATCCTTATCAAAAACCTGAATTAAATATAAAACTACATAACAACAATTTCACATTAGAAACAGTAAAAGAGCACACATTATTAGGTCTAGTGATTGATACCCACGTCAGCTGGAAGCCTCATGTAGAAAAACTGCACCGAAAATTAAATAGCTTTGTGTATGCACTACGAGAAATAAAAAAAACAACAGACGTAGCCACCGCAATAACAACTTATTACGCGTATGCATACGCGTGGCTAAGCTATGGCGTCATCCTATGGGGGTCTAGTACTGATGTCGGAAGTTTATTGACAGTTCAAAAGAAACTTATTAGAATCATTGTTAACATAGAGGAATCAGACAGCTGCAAACCTCACTTTGAAAAACATAAAATCTTGACCTTACCCTGCATCTATATTCTAGAGATATGTAAATTCGTTCGAAAATACCCAAATTTTTACACTAAGCGAGATGATCAAATAAAAAAACATAATCTTAGAAACAGAAATAAATTAACGCTTCCTGATTCTTATATGAAACACCATTCATCCAGCCCGCTAGCCATGTCCATAAAAATTTTCAATAACCTACCCGATTCACTAAAAAATGTCAATGATGATAAAAAATTCTCAAATAATTTAAAACAATTACTTACAAAAAAGTGTTATTACACCATGAAGGAATATTTAGAAGATAAAAATATAGAAATATGAATATTGTAGACAAAAATTTAAAAGCTTAACTTAAAAACATAAGTGCAATATAAATTAATAGAAAGTAAAGAGTAAAATATTTTTTATTTTTATTTAAGTAATAACTCCTATCGTAATGAAACAAACAGCAAAAATATATAATTAACCTCATTATGTATGATACATTCTATTCAATGATGTTTAAGTACCTAATTATAAATAAGTGTTTGCTATCTATTATTGTTGTTGTGCCCGACAGGGTCCATAGTGATCTAATATTATAATTTAAGAACTACTGTAACACTGTGGAATGCAATAAATGATTTGAGTATTGAGTATTGAGTATTGAAAGTTCTGACATTTTGTGTCTAAACTTTTTTTTAAATACCATGTTGTGGTTGTGGCAGGTGGTGGCTAAGGAATCATTTCCATTCTGCTGTTACTCCCGTACTTTTCGAAGACAAAATTATTTTATGTTTTTAGATATTTTTCACGCATTCAAAAATTCTGTAACCTTTTTCTATTAATAAGGGAGCTTATTCTACCTATGAAAAAAATATTCAGCCAATTTGATGTTTCAGACATTCCCCATTCAAAGCGATTTAAATAGTTTTAAAATTTAAAAAAAACAGAGAACAGCATACGTAGTTTACAGTTATGAGCCTGAAATAGTACCTGAACTGTTTATCTCTCTCCGTGCAGTAGTACCGTACGACGTGCGCGTGCGCGTCCGACTCGCGCAGCAGCGCCACCTCGCGGTCCGCGAACGTAAAACACTCGGGCAGTAGACGCTTCACTGCCACTGCTCGTTTGTCAAATGTACCCCTAAAAACAATATTGTGCTTGGCAAATAGTATAGAAACAGAACAGCAAGGTGATTGCGTAAAGTCAATCGTATTATGACGACCTGCGTGGTGCAGTGGTCAACATGCCGCTTACCACGCAAGAGGTCCTGGGTTCGATTCCCGGCCGGGCAGAAATTGAAATGTTGAATTTTAATTTCTGTGACGGGTCTGGGTGTTACTATGTATAATAAGTATATATTTAAAAAGTATATAAGTAGTATATCAGTTGTCTAGCACCCATATTACAAGCTTTGCTTAGTTTGGGGCTAGATGACGCTGTGCGAAATTGTCTAAGTATTTATTTATTTATTTATTTATTATTCATTTGACAGTTCATAATGTATCATATTATATGTCATCTCATACAATTTGCAGCCGATGGAATACGATATGAACTGTCAAATGAATACGATTACCTTACGCAATCGCACCACTGTTTTTTAACTATTAACGTATGGTTTTCCCATACAAAAGTAGACGAGTGTTGCCATTAAATAACACTAATAACAAAGAAATAATTTTCTATACTTTTTTACCAAACTGTACATCTAAGAAGGTATTTCAAATTGTCGGCGCAGCAGCGGTGCGATATCAGATATGATGAGGAAGTTGTCGTTTTACAAGGAGCTGGCATTTTGCGAAATTGGCATTATAAGATGTACACACGACGTCACGTCAGATGTAACAGTTATGATGCAAAAAAATATTACGAAGAGCAAATGCCAGTGTCAAGGTCAACATATTACGTCTGAAATGCCTTAGTTTGTATCACAAGCAGACATCGGAATATACCGGTCATTTAATGATATTATTTGGGCCCTCTTTTTAATCTGTTTTGCAAGAAGTTCTAATATTTATAATAATAAATTCCTTGTTATTTTGAGTTAATAAACAAAGTCAATTTATAGTAGTCCTCCCCCACTGTCACAATACACTTTATTAAGAGGCCCCCTATCATGTTATTTCAATGCGGACCTGGATCGACCGGCAGATTCCGATCTCTGATTATAAGACTATCATGTTGTTTATGCTACAAACCTATAAACGAAGGTGCCCTCGCACCCTTTGCCCAGTACTTGTCCCGTGTGGAAGCTGATTCTTCCTATACGCACTTCACCATCACCGACCTCTTCCAAGTAGCCCGTGATCTCCGCATTGGAAGAAGTTGAAGAACTAGAGGATCGGGACCCGCCTTGAGATAGCTGTTGGAACTCCCGAGCCTGCCAATATACACTTATTGGTTAAAATAGGACAGTATGCATTAATAAGAGGCATATAAGAGGCGAAAATTTTTTTCACTATCTAATTCTAAAGTTTAAAAAATATTATTCTAATGTTATAAGTACTGAACTACTGAAATATAACAGTTATAAAGGATGGCTTATTTGACCAGTTTAGTTGCTATAAAATTTCAAAGGGCGTCGTTTTATTATAATGATAACTGAATATGAAATAGTATTTCCAGCCAACTTCGATCGTTTATGGTTGCTGTCTGTAATATCACCACTGACATGATTTTTTTTTATTTAACTGGACTGGCTGTCTGTATGATTTGACAGCTAAGTTTTTGTGCCTATTTGAAACGCCACTAGCGTGCGTCTAAAGAACCAATTTTGACGTACAATATGAAAATGGTTGTCGTGATGGTCTCTCCAGACTTCAAACTTTAGTACCATGTACGCACGCTATGCTCACGCTACGTCCTACAACGCCAAAATGGCGGAAATCAAATAGGCACAAAAACAGTTTGACATAAGCCCGTCCAGTGTAAATTATATGCATGTCAATGAATATCACAGATAATTTGATGTTGCTTTATGTGTCAATTTGAAAAGAAACAATGTAAATAAATATGCAAGGCTGTAGGTTCTGTTAAAATAAAAATAAATGGTTTTATTGAAATAACTACATAGCAACTACATAGCAAATATGCAGACATACTTTGGATAAAAGTGTGAATTTTTACTCTTTATACGTAAGCAAAGTAGTAAAAATATGACCCACATATCGATGACTCACTTTTTGATCAGAATGTGTACGCTAAACATAGCTAAATAATTACATAAAAGCTTGTAATTGCTTTTAAATAATAAAACGGTAAGAGCGTGAGTTATCGATAATCAAAGATAAGAGAAAAGATGTTTATTTCTCAAAATAATTATAGTAATTATAATATACATTCACTTAATGAGAAACCTAAGAATAGTTTCTATCGTAGATCTAAGTTATTACTAGCGACCGCCCGCGACTGCGTCTGCGTGGACAGTTATTTTTGTACTTATCCCTCGGGAATCGTACTTTTTTCTGGATGAAAGATACCCTTTTATCTTACTTTTTATATCTCTGACTATATTCATTATGATCGTGATATGATCGATAGATATTCATGATAATTACATTTCATAATGAACATGAAGGCGTAACAAAAAAACTTAATTTCGCATTATATTAGTAAGGATGTCATATCAGACAAAATTTTTAAAGAGTGGAGTCTCACCACATTGTGGAGCAATCTAGCAAAGGCCCCGAGTCAATTAGCTCAAAAAACTATCCACTTTGCGTATATTTTGTAATGGAAGGTATACCCTACCTATACTATACTATTCAAAATTGCCTGATTCGATTAGGATAGGATTCTTCATGCTAATAATGGGCACCAAAGAGTAATGAGAGGCGTTTCTGAAATTGCACTGCAGTCTCGAGATATAACATCCACTTTACAATCAATACTAAATATTTGATTAATACGTAAGTTACTTTAATGAAAAATAAACATTAACGAATGGCGCTAAGTAGGTGAGACCACATTACTTTGTGATTAGTGGTCCCACAGCTGATTAAACAATGAGAGGAAGTCAGCTTTCAAATTGGCTTACACAACCGTCAGAATGACAAACAAGAGTCGAAATCTCAAGAATGGATCAACAAGATCGTTGTTATTTGTTGAAGAATGTAACTGTATGGACTAAAATTTCTCAAATGATCTGATTCTAAAAAAGCTCACAATCACGTTCAGATACGTGGGGTATTAAAAACTCTTTTGTCAGTTTTTGAATAGTTATCAATGCGTCTCTTTCTTGCCGTATAGCAAATAAAAGAGATGCATTGTTGTATTTTTAGATTTTAGGAATGCCTAAAATCTAAAAAACCGTTCCGTAGTTACCTTATACCATACCATATTTAATAACACCTATCATTTTTCGTTTGCAAAAATAACTTTGTTTTTCACAGTGTTGGTATGAATGACAAAGTTATATTTGCGGTTTTGGAAAATGTGCTATATCTCAAAAACTAATTACTATATCTCGTTCAAACCAATTTTGCTTGATAGTGTTTATTAAGATCTACAGCATATATTTTTTTTAGATTTTTCACTCTCTTATTTCAAAAGTTAAAAGGGGGGGGGACACACATTTTACCACTTTGGCGGTGAATATCTTTCAAACGGTTGACTTTGAGAAAAAGTTGTCTTAGAAACATCAATGTCATTTTTAAAGACCTATCTATAGACACCCAACACGTGTTGGTTTGAAGAAAAAAATTTTTTTCAGTTTCAGTTCCATGTATGGGGGCCCCCCCTTAATCTTTTATTTTTCTTATTTTTGTATTAAATTCGTTAAGCGGTTAACAGAATACATCTACCTACCAAGTTTCAACTGTGTAGTCTTAATACTTTCGGAATAAAATGGCTGTGACATACGGACAGACAGACAGACAGACAGACATGACGAATCTATAAGGGTTCCGTTTTTTGCCATTTAGGCTACGGAACCCTAAAAAGGAACCCCTATGGTGTGACTCAGTCTGTCTGTCTGTCTGTCTGTCATAGCTAGATATCTCGAGAACTACTAATGGTATCAACTTGAAACTTGGAATAGTTTAAGATGACATTTGCCCAACTATTTTGCAAATAAGAAAGAAATAAAAAAATTGATATTTTTTTTACAACAGGGACTGAAAAGGGGTCTTAAAAATTTGAAGTGAGGTGACTAGGGCATGTGGGGTATCATATGAAAGAGTGCTGTTTGCACATTTTATAACATTTTTTTCTTTTTTCTTAGGCCGCATAGTTTTCGACTTATGATGAAAAATGTAAAAAAAAATACCGTTCCCCCCCCCTTATCTCCGAAGTTGGCAAAGAGAAAAATCTGAAATAATTCTATGTGATAGTAGTTTATGTAAAGATTACAGGAAAAATAAAACGATGTCTCAATATAACACAATTTTTTAGAAATTCAAAAAACAAACAAAATTTCTCTAGTTTCACTACCAGTCAACGGATGGCGCTCTCCTAAGAATGCTGAGCTAAGAAAATAAATAGTATCGGTCAAGAGATGGCGCAACTTAATACTACAATAATAATTGGTGGCTGGTTCTAATATAATTACCTACTATTTGCCGTACGAATAAACGAAGAATAAGTTACTACTTAGTAATATAAACAGTTTGCAATGTGGAGTGGCTGAAACGTTTTTCAGTCACCATAAGCAGCTGTGGTTAAGATTTGTAAATTAACTGTCCGCCTGTTCGCCCTTCCACCTGTCTGCCGTTTATCCTAATTTTTAAAGACTGTACTAAAGTAACATATCCAAATATATTTATGATTGTCTCGGTGCGAGAGTCCGACTCGCTCTTGACCGGTTTTATTTTTAAAATGACACCCATAACTTTAACATAACATCTAGTTTTTTCAGCAAAGGTACGACGTTATCAAAACCGATTATATGAATGAGTGAGTAGTAATTTTTATAGTGAAATAATGAGTTATGATTAAATGTTAGGAAATAACAGAAGGCGAGACAAATCAAATTGATTACCTGATAACGTAGATACCAAAACATGGTGATAACTAACCCGACGAGAATTATCAAGGCCACTTTCAGAGCCGTATTTTCTTGCTGATGGAGCCACAAATTCAGCTTTTTGTACCACACATCTGGCCTGAAGTTCATATTCTCAAATAAGTCCTCAGTTTGCACTGAAACTGATATAGAGCTGGATTTCAAATTAGTTTCGTTCTCGACGTCCTTCTGTGTTTCAGTGTGAACTTGTCCATTTATTAACTTCATTCCATTCGACTGAACTTCATGGTCATTCAAAAAGTTTAAATTAGGTAGCTGTGGTATGAATGACGTCAGCAATTCTGGGACTTTGTAATGGCCAAGCAAAAGGTATGGCGCGGCGACGTGTAGGTTTAGATCATTAAGTTTGTAGTGAACATTGGTGAACGGTTCATATGTCGGCTTCTCCGGATGGGACGCAAGTGCAGATGGTCCTTCGAGCAGGAGAGGCTGCATGTGGCCCGTTGATATCGTTATTGTGTTCTTGTCTACTAGTGATGACAAGGCATACAATCCGTGATTGTGTTCACCAACATATAAAGTTGGACTGAAAACATGAAAATTGTTTAATCATTTCATCAGAAAATCAGAAAAAATAAATAAAGCGTAAGGGAATTATCAGCTCGGAGTTGTATGTACTGTACATCTTGGACAAAGTTCAACGTCTTACTGAAATTAAGTCAGAATTAAATACAGCGTTTGGTTAATTATGAAAATTCTGCCTGACTTAACTTCTCTTCGTTCTTGACCATATTGATTAAGTTTTTACGATATACCAACTTTGTATTAAAGCTTAATCAGTACAAAAATAATATAGGATTTTCCTATCAAACGTTACGCTGCCCATTAATCGGTGGTATTATTTCTTATCAGACGCATGTTTGCGTACACTAGTACCTACGCTAAATATCAAACATAACTTACTATAGTTCCATATTAGAATTCTTGATGCCCTGACCGTTTCGTAATGTCGTTGCATCTTCCATTATGTGGTCAAGAGTGTCATCTCCGATGGAGTTGAAGGGTACAGAGATTAGGCCTTCTGTGTCTAGCAAATAAGCTGCGACCACAGGGGTCTCGAAGTTGTGAGACCAAACTAGGTCGCCAGTTTTACGGTCGAAGGACATCAATCTGCCACTTGATGTAGAAGCGAAGTGAATTATACCTGAATAAGGTTATAGATAATTTATCATCAATAACACGCTACGCACTAATCTATTTTTGAGACAGTTGATAAATCTGTCAATGTTTATTTTTTAAGCTGATAATATTAAAATTTAAATAAAAAAATAATGGTTTCTGCTAGAGTTATCAAATCAAAGTTCTGCAGTTCGTAAGAATAAGTTTATACCTAAACAATTACATTACTTCTACACAGTTAGATGTGCCTTTGGTATTTCTTGTTTCTTTAGCTAACCATGATATTATTATCAGAAGTACAGCTACACTTCAAGGCCGGAAAATGAGTCACAATAGATTTTCTACTGTTGTCCGTCCGTGCGGGTATTGATGAAATATTTTTTTTTATAAAAAATGAATAAAAAATAAAGCTTTCTGAATATGGAGTAAAAATCAGAACTTACAAAAAACCGGCCACGTGCGTATCGGACTTAGGGTTCCGTTCCGTACCAAGTACGGCTAAGGGGGACGGAGCTTATCTGTGCTCTGCGTTAGCGTTTGACCGCAAAATAAAGTTGGTTTGTAATAGGAAAATGAGAGAATAAAAAAAAATTAAAAACAAATTTATCAATACAATTTATGCAAACATTATCACCAAGTTCATATGTCAATAAAGGTTAAAAAATATTTTGGAACAAAATTGTGGGAAATAGCTGATTTTCTTCTCATACCTTCTCACACCTTTGTTTTCTAATATTTTTTAAAATAAAAAATATTATCGTTGTCTACATAACAAGCGCTAAACACCCCACACATTTGGGTAAAACAATATTTTTTTCACGCCCCCCTTCACTTGTATGGGAGTTTGGGTCTGAAAACTATAGCTTCAACGGTTTAGCTGCTAGAGCTTTGTGACAGACGACGGACGAACGGACGGACGGACACGGACACATGAGTGGCAGCTATAGGGCTCCATCTGGCCTCTTCCGGTACGGAACCTTAAAAATGGAATGCATTATATTAATTACCGTAATCGCTCAACATCTCCTTCCCCATCGCATGCGACGTGTAGTCGAAGAACGTGACGTTCCACTTCTGGTGGCTGTTCTTCGAGTCATGCATCAGTATGTTGTACTCTGTTCTGGCCACATACACGCCGCGCTTTTTGTCCGGATCGCAAGTTTGGCCATTTTGGCTGTTAAATATTTTTGATTTGTCAAAACCTGTAACATAACATGTCAGAAACACAAACTATTAGCAACATTTTTAGAATGTTTGAAAAAAATCAAATTGACTGAATATTTTTTATAGGTCCCATAGAAAAAAGTTTCAGAATTAACAGTTGCGTGAAATTGTTTTTCAAAATAAAAATACTCCTGTACTTTTTCAAAGTCGAAGTTATTTTTATTTTTAAAATTTTCTCTATTCTGCTGTTACTTACGTACATTTGTGAAGACAAAGTGACTTTATTTTTTGTTATTTTTTTCACGCAATAGGAAATTCTGAAACTTTTTTCTATTAATAAGGAAGCTTATTACTTTACTACCTAAAAAAATATTCAACAAATTTCATTTTTTCAGTCATGCCCCATTGTCTTCAAACCCAGACTTAAAAAATGAACACTTGTTAAAGATCTAGGTAAGTAAGCATGGGCGTACCGAGGGGGGGGGGGGGCAGGGAGGGGCAGCTGCCCCCCGGATTTTGTTTACCTCCAACTAACTATCAATTGTTATCGATAAAAGTGCATATACAATACAATTTTTTTTTATTCATAGGACACGCCAACAGAGTACACATTAAACATTACATAACACGAAGTTGAACATATTAAATCCTGATGTAAACCTATAACAGGCATATACAGCATTCACAATAACAAAATCACAGTCAACAATATAGTTAATAATTAAAATATTTTAAAAATTAAAAAATTGAAGTGGAAATTACATCCTCAAAAACAAAAAATGATAATAAAAAACACAAAAAATATATCAATAAATGCGTAGCGCCCATTTTAAACAAAACAATATTCGTGGATGAAACTAAATAAAAATAGCGCTGCGCGGCCGTTTATTTACAATAGACAGGTAAAATTATAAGATTAGTGGATGAAACTGAATTAAAAAATGTGCTGCGCGGCATGAAAATGAAAAATCTGGTTTGCCCCCCCCTCCCCCCCTCCCCCCCGGCCCAGAACCTGGGTACGCCCATGTAAGTAAGCATCTGTATAAATATTGTATTTGTATAGGTAGATAATTAATATGTTTGTATATTCACCTCAACTCTGATGTAATTACCAAATATATATTATTTTACTGTAAATTAGTTATTTGAAACAGTCATGTTGCTTTGACCCAGTCACCTCAACTCTCATGTTAAAGGTCATAATTACCATTATTGAAACAAAATTACCATTATGTTATAACCAGAGGTTACAATCTGCCGGTCATTCCGGGTCCGCATTGAAATAACATGATTGGGGTATTTTTCGTAAATTGTATTGTGACAGTGGAGGAGGGCTACTATGTATTGACTTTGTTTTTATTCAATAATATAACAAGGAATTCTTTATTATTAATATTAGAAATTCTTGCAAAATACATATTAAAACCGGCCAGGTGCGAGTCGGACTCGCGCACGAAGGGTCCCGTACCAAAAAATGGCAAAAAAATTACGTTTGTTGTATGGGAGCCCCCCTTAAATATTAATTTTATTCTGTTTTTAGTATTTGTTGTTATAGCGGCAACAGAAATAGATCATCTGTGAAAATTTCAACTTTCTAGCTATCACGGTTCATGAGATACAGCCTGGTGACAGACAGACAGATGGACAGCGGAGTCTTAGTAATAGGGTCCCGTTTTTACCCTTTGGGTACGGAACCCTAAAAAAGAGGACCCAAATCATATCACTTAAAGGCGGACCTGGAATGATTGGCAGATTCCGAAATCTGGTTACAAAATTAATTACCTGATACATGTTCTCTTGAGCCAGTCAAAGGGTCCAACATGAACCAAGTGTCACTTTTCTTCCCCGTATACAAAATGCCCTCAGTGGATCGACATGGCGCGTTCGCCACCAACTCTGGTATGGTAAAGGGCAGTTTCTTCAGCATTTGTTGGTCCCCTCGAGGACCATACATGTACAGAAAGCCATGCCGCGGGTCCGGCAGGAACTGTGGCGTCAAGCTTGCATGCTGATTAGGCACTTTAACCACGGGTTCTATTAAACACAAAAAGATGGATAACAACTAAAAGACTATTTGTAACAACAGACAGACAAAACTGTAAATATATATATTTTATGAATAAAACTTTTCCATGAAGAATGCTATCAGACAGTACGAGTATATCTTGAAAATTTTTTGACGGAGTGGGGATAAGTTCGCGCATGTGGACTTTCGAGCCAAACGACCAATAGCGCACGCCCCTCTCCCGCTGCCCGCGTATCTCACCGCTACGCATGCCCAAAATACTGCATACTAATGTATAGTAAATCCCCACCCGATTTCAATATATTTGCCTCGTACTGTAGCATAATTAGTATAAATGAACACTATATTGTTCACATCCTGAACTTACGAAAAATGTATGGTATATATGGTTGAGACCTAATAATTGACAAAATGCGAGAGAGATCTCATGAATGTGGGATAAAAATAAAATTAATATCAATTAGCAGATACTGATAATGTTTGACATATGGCAGGTGTTTCCATGTGCAATGTATGCCATGCCTTATCAGCTATTCGACAGGTTGACCTTATCAGTGAAGTTGATCCGTAATTTTTTTATCAACAATCATACATTGTTAATTTTTAGACAAAACTACAAATCAAGTGAAACTTATTCAAATAAACTGCAATAAACTTATCAGCTTTTACAAAAGCAACTTTTACTGATATTAACAATATTAGACAACATCACAAACATTACTTTGCTCTAATTCCAAAGTAGCTAAATCACTAGTTATGGAAATTAGAGTCAACAATGGAACTACAAACACCCAGACCTGAGCCAGGGACCGGAAAACCCCTTTTTTTGGTTAACCCAATTGATAGGGAAATCCTATTAAAAAGCTTACCAAATGATAGGGTTTCCATTTCGTTAGGGTTAGTTGACATCATTCTTACCGTCTTAATAGGGTTTTTTAAAATAAGTCTATCAAACACCCAATCAAAAACCCTTTTAATGGTTAGCGGTTCATGAAATACCCAATGAAAACCCCTTTAACGGTAAGTGGTTCCGGTCCTTCGGCCCAGGTGGAACTAGGTATAAATTGCTTGAACACGTTTTAAAACCCCTTCATAAAGCCTTCATAGGGTTTCCCCGATAGGGTTTTCGTATTCGGTAAGTCCTTACTTGGGTGCGTATTGATAGGGTTTTTGAAAACAAGTTTATGAAATACCCAATCAAAAACCCCTTTAACGGTAAGCGGTTCCGGTCCTTGACCTGAGCCAATATAGAAAAGTTTGTTTTCTAAATTGACCCAGGCGGGGGTTGGACCCCGGGTTTCAGAGATGGCGACACCTTGAAATCCGGTGTACAAATGTTGCTGTTTATGATGTTGGTAATCTACTCCTGTGAGGTTGTTGGTATTTTCAATCAATCAACCCTCTTTCTATACAAAAGTTTCCAATTTGTTTTTATACTCAGAAAACTAAAATGTTTATATTGGCAAGGGTTCAGTGTTGCCGATTATGAAAGGCCATAATACTCAAATGCCAAGCCAGAAATTCCCGATTCCAGAAAAAGATAACTATGTAAATACCCTATTTTCTCCCGTTTACAAATGAAACGAATAACATGAGCTGTAGTGTGTCAGAGTGAAGAAATATGGGGGACTATCCATCGTATAATGGTGATAGAGTTAAAATTGAAAATAATGTATACTATTCAATATTGGATTATAATTTTTATTTATATGATATGTCCAAAATACCCAAAAAGTCCCATTGGTTCCTGATTTAATCCTGACTACGGTCTGTAGGCTGCCACGGTTTTATGCAAATATGGAATTAATTAGGTACCTGTAGAGACACTTTATTTTCCTCTGGCAAAGGTATGCGTTGGTTTTAATCATACATTAGTGTTCTCATCTGTACAGATTTGGTTAAATTTATGGCCATTTGTCCAGAAACTGTTGAGCTTTTCAACTATAGTTTTTTATTTTTACTTATGATAAACAACAACTCAACAATAAAATTGTGACTAAACATATGAAAATATGTTTAAAAAGTAGATGCGAGGGGTGTTGTTAATAACTTATGAGTTACTCATAGCTTTGTGATAATAATGAATGTGATCATATTCGTAAGGTACATACTTATTAATAGGTAAAATTATTAAATGATTCAAAGCTCCTGTTGTAATCAGTATAGTATAGTATACTCTAAAAATTAAGTATCAAGGCATAATTACTGATAGCAAATTATAAGAACCAAAAATTTGTTTACACTAAATATGTCTGTGTAGATTTCTATAAAGTCTGTCCATCCTTACTTGTCTTATATGGTAAACAATCTTCACCCAACTCTTTATTAAAATAATCATTTATAAAATACAACAAATGGTTTTCCACACCTAGATATCGAAAAAAATTGTTAGTAAATTAACAACAAATTCATAAAATTACTAACATATTTTTAAATAACGATTTAATTATAAACGACGTATGACAACTGTCAAAAACTGTTTACTAAATAAGACAAGTAAGGATGGACAGACTTTACACTGGCCCGTTTAAATAACGCTTCTGGAACTCTTTATACTTGAACTAGCTGATTTTAATCACTAGCTTATCAATTTTTAATGTAGAGATAACAAATAATGTTTTCTATTTAAAAATGTGGTCAGTACCTATCAAACAAGATATTGGTACAAACAAATAGGTACATATGAAATATTCAAGCCTGTAAAATATCAATGTAATAATTACCATCTTTGAGTTTCCAAATAATATTTCCCGCTAAGGGTTCCACTGCTACCATACCACCTCCTAACGTGGCAAATAATAAGGGTCTGTCGTCCACAGCCCGAGACAACTCAGTATTTTTCTACAACAAATAAGTATCCTCTTCAGCACTTATTATTAAATATTAAAAATAATCAATGCAGCGCAATCGGCGTGGCTCTCACGTCCCACTCACCATTTCACCTGCATCGTCAGGCGAACCGAGGCCGAAACCTCCTACCAGATAAAATACTACCAATAACCACTTCATTATGATAGTAATTAGTTCAGAAATTTAATGAAACACACATCTGCGAGTAAAAATTGGTTGTAAATTCCATTATTCTTCTTTGTTCTAGCGTTTAATGATAAATTACGACGATATTATACACAACTAAG
This sequence comes from Agriphila geniculea, assembly GCA_943789525.1. Lineage (NCBI taxonomy): Eukaryota > Metazoa > Arthropoda > Insecta > Lepidoptera > Crambidae > Agriphila > Agriphila geniculea. Next base: position 19,331,798 of record OX038874.1, read on the forward strand.
TAAGAGCACGACGGAAATATCGCAAATATTGTGAAACTGATAGTCTGACACTGACATAACATGACGTTGACTTGACATATGCATATGAATGATGTGATGACAGTGACATGACGTGACATTTAGGCTGCGGTCCGCATAGCGATAATATCGATATTATCGCGTAACGGCCGAGTCCGCATGCACGTTAGCGCGTTTACAATAGTTGCGGTCCGCATAGCGATAATAACGATATTATCGCGATAACAGCCGGTCCGCATGCACGTTAGCGCGCTTACAATATCTAACATGACGTCACTCATGACGTCATTATCAGCGCCATCTTGGGCTTCCAGCGACCATGCCTCGGAGCGTAATCACTGTGAACGTCCTGTCAAAAGTTTCAAGTGACTGTCAAACGAATCGAGTGTCAGAATTTTATTTAGTCAAAAAATCAAATAATTAATTAGGTATTACAGAAGGAGCTTTTCCTCACTTCACAACAAAAGGATAGAGCATTATATTTGTTAGTATTTTGATAATAACTATTAATTTTGAACTTATTAAAAAAGGTGGCTGATGTAAAAAGTTGGAAAAATGATGTTGGATGCACACTACTCAATAAACAAACGTTTTTCATAATAATAATAATAATAAATAATAAAATGTTTGTTTATTTTCCCATCACAAATAAAGGACTTAAGTGGTAATTAGAAGCTACACATGGAAGGTTACTTTTGTGATGGACTGGTGCCCGAAGTAGGTTTCAGAAATGAAACCTGTGACACAGGTCACCAGGCCCACCCACAGACAATAGTTTTACCGTAAGCAGTATGTAACTTGATACTAACACCTAGTACAAGACAATCGCTTTAGAGAGCAAAAATAGTTTCTAGCAATCATTCCATCTTGTATTTGAGGTTAGAATAAAATGTGAGCGCGCTTATGAGCGGTCCGCATTCACCAACTGTCATTTGTCGTTTTTATCAATTAAAGCGCGATATCGAATGTGGACCACGCGTGAGCGTTGTAAACGCCATTATCGAAATTATTGCTATGCGGACCGCAGCCTAAATCTAGCGTGACGTCACTCATGACGTCATTACCAGCGCCATCTTGGGCTTACAGCGACTATGCCTCGGAGCTTAATCACTGTGAACGTCTTGTCATAAGTTTTAAGTGACTGTCAAACGAAACAAGTGTCAGAATTTTATTTCGTCAAAAAATCAAAAAATGAGAGAGTTCGTTATAGAAGGATCTTTTCCTCACTTCACAACAAAAGGATAGAGCATTATATTGGTTAGTATTTTGTTAATATTTATTTGAAGCTTACCCAAAAAGGTAGTTGATGTAAAAAGTTGAAAAAAAATATGTTGGGTGCACACGACTCAATAATCAAACGTTCTTCATCATTATCATCGCTTTAGAGAGCAAAAATAGTATCTAGCAATCATTCCATTTTGTATTTGAGGTTAGAATAAAACGTTAGCGCGCTTACGAGCGGTTCGCATTCGCCAACTGTCATTTGCCGATTTTGTCAATTTAAGCGCTATATCGAATGTGAACCGCGCGTGAGCGTTGTAAACGTCATTATCGAAATTATTGCTATGCGGACCGCAGCCACAGTTTCATAGATTTTTTTTCGTTCCGTAGAGTGAGTAGAACAGGCTAAGGTCATAGCCCATGCTGCCTCGTCATTACTTAAGAGCCGTTTACACGAGTCAAGCTGTTAAGTAGTAACTAAATGGGCAACTTAATTTTAAGTTAAAATTTAATAAAAAGTCGTTCACACGGTTTAAATAGTAAGTAGTAAGTAGCCAGTATGCCCATTTTTGGCGATTACAAAAGGCCATAATATCCGAATGCCGAGCTAGAAATAAGATCGAAAATCACTTGCACCTGTTTTTTTAACTTCATTAGTTAAAAAAACGATGGAGATTGACAGCTGTCATCTGTCAAACTTAAAACAGCAATATCTCAAAAAGTACTCATCCTAGATTGATGGTGTCTTTGAAGAAATCAAAGGTCTTAGCAAGATCTTCATTTTAGGAAACAGCTGTCAAAAAGTTTGTCATCTAAAATAAAGATATCACCAAAACCTTTCATTTCTTCAAAAACACCATCAATCTAGAATGAGGACTTTTCGAGATATTGCTGTTTTAAGTTTGACAAATGACAGCTGTCAAACTTACAACAGCAATGTCTCGAAAAGTACTTATCCTAAATTCATGGTGTCTTTAAAGAAATGAAAGATCGTAGTTAGAGCTTCATTTTAGATGACAAACTTAAATTTGGCAGCAGCCATCTAAAATGAAGATCTAACCAAGACCTTTCATTTCTTCAGAGACACCATCAGTCTTCCTAGACTTTTTGAGATATTGCTGTTTTATATTTGACAGATGACAGCTGTCAAACTTACAACAGCGAAGTCTCGAATTAAGTCGATTCCCGATTTAATCCCGACTACCGTCTATATTTCCCCAAATCGGGAGAAATGCCGAAAATCGTCAGCAAGTGGCAAGTACAGCGCGTGGCCACGCCCATAAGGGGGGCATGCGGTGCGGGCGGCGCGGTTACTTGTCCAAAAAATAGACTAGAATTTATTTACTTAATAACTTGCCCACTTAATGGCCAACTTACTACTTACGTAATTGGCTGTTTACACGCGAAAATTTAGTTGGTCGACAACTTAATTTTAACTAAATTACTTAATAGCTTGACTCGTGTAAACGGCTCATTAGTGACTTTTTTTTGTTGCATGACTACCTACATAGACGATCAAGCATTTTTCATGTCAATCATTTACATTGCATTACCACCACAACTGCCATTTGGATGCCCGAATTCTAAAAATCACTAAGTCCAATTTTGTGGTATTTAAACTAACAACACCAAGACATTGCTTTTTTTTTCCGCCGAGTGTGAATGAATATTTTTTTTTTAATCTTAAAGTAGGATTTACAAAACCCTTCAGGACCTCTAAGTGCTTTGTCCAGGGAGTTAAACATCCGTAATTCGTTAAAATCCCATAATCCTTTGAATACGAATAAAAAAATCACTAAGTCAAATGCAACCTTAGTTTTTTTTTTCTTAAACTCGTTCAAATAAAGTTTAGATACATGTTTTGGCGATTAAATACTATAAAACTTATTATGTTTTTGCTTTTATAGTTTATTTATGGAAAGAACAATGGAAGAAGACAAATTACGAAGGTAAGATATGAAAGGACATGGAAGGTTTTTCCAAAGGCTGCGGTGTGCAATGCAAGTCCATCTGTTACGAAATTTCTACTGCTACTTCTACTCTTCTACGTATCTTTTCTCGCGCAAATAGTTTTACTTGACATTATGCTGTAGTATACTCGGTATTACGGCAATCACGAAATGAACGCGTAGTAGGTACAAGCCTTGGTCGCAACTAGGCATTGATGGACTCACTTATGTGAGCTTTGGGTGCGCTTCAGCTCAGATGTTCACATCATGCCGGGTCCATAGTGCGTGTTTTGCTCTACACAAAACATCTCAAAATAAAAAAAAAACGTATGATGATTTTGTTTCGCGAAACAATGTTTTGTTGATTGTGTAAGGCAAAACATGCCGGGTCCATAGCGCATGTTTTGCCCTACACAATCGACAAAACATCTCAACATTCAACAAAATCCTCATACTTTTTTTTTGTTGAATGTTGAGATGTTTTTGTTGATTTTGTAGAGTAAAACACGCGCTATGGACCTGACATTAGTCCATCAATACTTGTTTTGCACGCCTTTGCAGAAATGTGTACTCTTTGTACTATAAATAAAACCAAGATATCTTATATTCATGTCATATATAAGGTTCTTGAATGCGCCCAATGATTCGTTAGGAACTGTCAAAAAACTGTCAAACGAATCAAATCTAAAGTCAGGCTGCGGTCCGCATAGCGATAATATCGATATTATCGCGATAACAGCCGGTCCGCATGCACGTTAGCGCGTTTACAATATCTAGCGTGACGTCACTCATGACATCATTACCAGCGCCATCTTGGGCTTACAGCGACCATGCCTTGGAGCGTAATCACTGTGAACGTCCTGTCAAAACTTATAAGTGACTGGCAAACGAAACAGGTGTCAGAATTTTATTTCGTCAAAAAATTAAAAAATGAGAGAGTTCGTAATAGAAGGATCTTTTCCTCACTTCACAACAAAAGGATAGAGCATTATATTGGTTAATATTTTGTTAATATTAATTTGGAGCTTATCCAAAAAGGTGGTTGATGTAAAAAGTTGAAAAAAAAAGATGTTGGGTGCACACGACTTAATAATCAAACGTTCTTCATCATTGTCATCGCTTTAGAGAGCAAAAATAGTAACTAGCAATTATTCCATCTTGTATTTGAGGTTAGAATAAAACGTTAGCGCGCTTACGAGCGGTTCGCATTCGCCAACTGTCATTTTGTCGATTTTATCGATTTGAACGCGATATCGAATGCGGACCTCGTGTGAGCGTTGTAAACGCCGTAATCGATGTAATCGCCATGCGGACCGCAGCCTCAGTGTCAAAAAACTGTCAAACAAAAGTAGTTGTCAAACTGTCGAGGAGAACGACAAAAATTATAAAAAGTCCCCGAATGTTTTATTACTGGTATGAAAAGACATTTGTTTTGTTTATCCATGAAAAATTAGGGTGGTTTTAATACTATAAAATGGAGGTTTCCGGTCCTGGTAAGTAAAAAAATAATTTAAATAAAAAAATCTATGTCTATCATGTTTAGTATTTAAAAAAATAAAGAACACACCTATTCATTTCATACTAAGCGCTTCTAATTAGCCGATTGTTTATCAAGCAGGCTTTTATCGCTTACTAATCATTATTTGATCATTAGACAGGGAAAAGATGTTCTTTACTTTGACAATTTTTTGATAAGTTATCATCAACAATCGCAGTCTTTGTGTGCGTACTTTGTATTTGATTTACGTTGCTGAAGTATCATTGTTATTGCAACTGAGTTCTGAATTTCCTTTGTATATATTTCAAGAGAGTTAGTGATACTTGCAATGAGTATGTTACTTGTTGAAATTGTGCTCTCCATTTAGTATAAGTATTCATAGTCACTGTTCCTTTCAGGAAAATCACCGAACACAACATTGTCATTTAGGTATAATGCTAATAATGAGGAGCTAGAAGAATTATTTAATGCATGTGAAGATGATCCTCCTACACCCCAATGTGATCCTCCTGTGAGTACCCAAAGTGAGACTGCTAGCCCTAAAAAAGGTGACAAAACATCCATCATTGATAAGTACTTTAAATCAATTCGTGACAAACAAGTTGAAAAAGTTGAAGATGCTAAAGGGTCGGAAACTAAACTTGCTGATGAGGCTAAGAGCGTTACTCCTAAAGAGGCATCTTCATCCCCCATGAAAGATTATCTGAACCGCTTGGGAAAAAGAAGCACATCCGAAGTTGATGTGAAGGAACCAAATGAAACTTGGAAAATATTCCATGACTTCAAATTTAAAATAGCACAAGCTGTTGAGGACATGAAGACAAGATCCTTGGAAGGTAATAGCTACTTTCTTTAGTTTCACTAACTTTCTTAATAATTCAGCAATTTTTTGTTCTTGTATTATGAATATTAACAGCAAATTAGTAATTAGTATTGCAACTTACTCATAATAACTCAGTCACCAGTCTTAACCTATGGTAAGATACTAAAATATATAGGTACAACTAGAGAGCGCCCGCGACTTTGTCTGTGTGGATTTTTTTTTCTATCCCTCGAGAACAATCTTTTTTTTTCTGGATTTTAGGTACCCTATGTCCTTCTCTGTACCTCTGGCAACATGTATGTAAAATTTCATGATAATTGGTTCAGTTAAGACGTACAGGTGTAACAAACAAACAAACAAATGGACTTTCACTTTTATAATATTATAGTAAAGATAGATAACATTAAATCAATTTGTTAATTTTGTATAATTAAAACTTGATAATGAATAATGCAAAAGGGGAATCCCCAACTATGCCTTTTAAAAAACCGAATGAAATTAATAATTGTCACATGTCTACATGTCTAGGTATAGAAGAGTATTGGTTGTACACGGGTAGTTCCCATTTGTTCTATAGAACTGACGTCACCAGGACAAAATAAGACTATTCTGTCCTATTTTTTCCATACAACTGCAGACTAGCCATTTCCACCCTCATTTAATAATTATATAAATTGGGAATAATTTTTTCCATGTAATGTTTGTCATTAATTTATGGCAATTTGTGAACATCAAGTAACCAGTTTGATATCATCATCAAGAAGGTCATGAATCATTAAGGAGTCCTGTTATCTTGTTCCATAGAACAATTTGAGAAAACTAGATACTAAATGTTCTGTAGAACAATTGGGAATATTTTTTTCTTTTTTTGTCCTGATGACGTCAGTTCTATAGAACAAAATGGGAACTACCCTTATACACCTCATTATTACAGTAGAACACACATTCCTTCATATTTCCTTCATATTGATGGCAAGAGAAATACATTTTTTACTTCCTTCATACAGAAACCAAAGAAAAATCTGTGCCAAGAGAAAACTCTACATCAGATTCTGAAGAAAACTCAGCTGTAAAAGATTGTGATCAGCAAAGTATTGGAGATACTGATAACCAGGTAAGATATTCTATAGACCAGGGGTCGACAAGTAGTTTTGAGTGGATTTGGTATTGGTATTGGTGATGGGCTCTTTTCTCCGCATTTAGACTCCCATTTGGTCCGTTATGCGTGAACATAACATCGGTATGTCTAGTCAAGCCATCCCAGCTCATTCCAGAAGCCTCCTGGAGCGTTCACAGGCTTCTAGGAGCGACCTCACTTCTGTGAGGATTTCTGTTCATTGTGCGCCCAAACCCACGCACTCCAAGATCACGTGGGCGGCTGTTTCTGTCAGTTTTGAATGGAGTCCGGATACTGTTGAAAATTTATATCAAGGTCCAGAAAAGTGCGCCGCACGCGCTTGCAGTCCATTTCATTATTTAAGATATAGCATTAGGACTCCCGGCGGATGGTGTGAAATACCCCCGCACTCACATCTACTTAGTTTAATATGGCTTGTTTTTCAGTGAATGGATGAACAATTAATTAATTAATGTGTAAACTGTAAGTAGGGTATATTTAATAATATTTGGCGGTCCGAAGTTTGAGCTTCCGTGGTCTCAGTCCGGACCGCCTGTTGCTGACCGCTGCTATAGACAATGTTAAAGTGTTATTTAACATAGTTGGTAACAGTGCAAGATCAATTTTTAAATACTGTTTATCAAAGTTTCCTTAATTTTACTGCAAGAAGGAAACAGCCAATGTCATAGATCCCTAAATAGTAAAAGTGGTAGAAATAAGTATCAAAGGTTAAACTTGAGAACATTGGTGTCAATTCTGTTGGCAACGACTTAACTAAATTGAAAGGACTAAATTTAGTTTTAGATCTTTTTCTTTTTTTATAGAAAAGACATGCAGAGGATGCTAAAATTAAGTTTAGTCTTGTCAATTTAGTTAAGTCATGCCCACTGAATTGACACAATGGTGATCAATGGATCAGATTAAGTAATCAATACATGTGATCACCATAATATTATTTATAACAGGTATCATCATTGGACAGTAGCATTCAAAATTTGTCTGAAGTAACGCAGCCTCTAACTGCAAAAGTCACTGAACGGGATTCTACTGCAGAAAATAAAAACCACTCAGATTCAAGTGAAGACACACACAAAAATATAGGTACAAAGTCACCATCCACATTTATTAAAATGTATTACCCATTGTTATATTGTTTTCTACAAATTATCTATTTTAGTTCACAGTGACTCGGCAGATATGTCTAAAGATTACCAAAATGACAGTAATATGATGGATGTTGAATCTGGAGTTGAAGCTCTTGAAGACAATTTGGACGGTTTCGGGGATGTCACAAATGTAGAAACAGATTTTCATCTAAACGACAAGCCCATAGATTCCCCTCCAACTCCTCAGCCAATATTACAAAACAATTTTGGATTACCCCCTAGTAAAAATCACCTAAATCAGCCACCTACCCCTGAAAAACCTAGAACTACATTTTTTAATTTCACACTGTACTTTATAACGTTTGTGGTTTTTTTGAACTATATCATGTTTCCAAACTCGAACTCGTGGAATGGGTTCTTGTTAGGTTTATGGGCTTTCTACTTAGCTAGCATGTCAAAGGCATGGGTGTTAGAGAATTTCTTCAGTGATGTCGAGCCTCATAAAACGCCGTTTCTTCACATGAAACGCAGCAGTATCACCCCAACTACATACACGATACCCTCAGTGCAGGAACATACGCCAATGAAAAAATATGAGGTTTGTATGCCTTCATTCCTAAATTTTTATTTCTGAGAGAGAGAGGGAGAGAAAAAAATGAGGTGTGTGTGAAATATGTATTTGATTTTGTTTCTGTTTTAGGGCTGGATAAATCACTATAGGTATCCAGATTATGATCCTTTTACTTATCATATCAATCAAACGACAACAGCCTTCATGAAACTAGAAGGTATAGTTATTAATGTACTTTTAAGTTATTTCATCATCATCACTGCTCGGTGTATGCCTAATTAAATTACCTAATGTAATTAATTATTTTACTGAAACCACAGATGATATAATACCTACCTTAATAATTTATCATGTGACTTGTTATCGGTTTCCTTTATACCAATAATTTACCGATCATATTTTTCCTTAAAAACTTTGGCTTTGTAAGAGCATTTTAAATACTAATAATTGTGTATCTAATTAATAATAAGTGTTCTTATTTAACAGGTTGCAATTTGAGAATATCGTACACGATAACTAAAGTAGGTAAAAGAGCTCTTTGGGATGAGAAAATAGAAAATATAATATTTTACCAACATCGGCTGTATAATTTGACTGGCGCACGCGTCATATTGCTGCCTAAAGGACTCGTCAAGAGAAGGTAAAAAAAAAAATTTAAAATAATATATACAGTTGTGGCCATATAATTAAGAACGTTTATAATGAGAGATTCTTAATTATCTGTCCAGCTTAATTTGTATGCATATTTGTTAGATTTAAATTAAACGTACATTAGTAAATAAACTCAAGTGTAATTTATATTTGTACTCCTAATAAAGTTTGCTTTATCCATGTGCTTATTTCATAATACATTAAATGACTTCTGAGAAGTAACACGATCGAAAAATCATAAGTCATAATCAAAATTTTTTGAAACTAAAAATCGTTCTTAATTATATGGCCACAACTGTATATGAATAATTCCTCGTTGACAATTCAAATAGTTTTTATAGCAATAGATAAGTCCTTATTAAGCAATATCCGAATTTCGACATAGAAACTAATCGCTCTCATGTTTGTACCCATATCATAATGGTACTAGGAACGTATTTGTGATGTGAATGATGGCACAAATATTTTGTATGACTCAGCCGCGTTGTTAGTGATAAAAAAGTATTTAAATTACCGAATTGTCTATGAATGATTCAAATAAGTTTACGTTCATTTCGATTATCTATCTGCGTGGTAAGTTTTTTGCTACCCCTCAGGAACTTTTTTTGGGATGAAAGGTACCCTAATGTCCTTATCTGTACCCCTGACAACGTGTATGTCAAATTTCATAATGAGTGGTAGGCGTAACAAACAAAGAAATGGACTTTCGCATTTGTAATATTAGTAAGGAAGTACGGATTACTGACTTGTATTATAGTTAATTATTTTTGACTGTGAGCTAAGGCCGTCGCACAAAGATTTCACAAGGTCTACCAGTCTCGGCTATAGCCTCGTGCACGAAAACCATTGAACCGAAAACAAATAGGCCAACGACCGCTCAATGCGACGAAAAAAGTACTTGTTCGGTTCCTGGTCCATGTTGGCGTGTTATCTCTTAGAAATTATATTTAGGTTTTTACTGAAAATCGATATCTTATTTAAAGAATCGTTTATTGATATCATTTCATTTCTATTATTTCATTACTTCTAAATAAGTTTAATTTGATCAAATCATGTTTTTTTACTTAAATATGTTTAATTAAAATGTAAAAGTGTGTCGGTTACTCATAATGAAAAAAAATCGTTTTGTAATCATAAATCTGTTTTTTTAACCAACACATACATAACACATCGACGTGATTAAACCAAAATTGAGTTACTTCTTCTCAGTACGAGGTCTTGTTTCGTACAGCATTTCCGAATCAATAGCATAGTTTCGGTCTGACATAGGTACGTTTTTGTAATCAGCCTAAACTCAAGAAACAAATTGATTTTGATTGAAAAAATAAATCTACAATTAAGTGCAGTACGAATAAATTTTTGTAGATCCTTACAAAAATAATATTTCATTTCTGTAAAATAGCAGTGTTTTTATACCACTGGCGGCCGGTACTTATTTCTCCATCCCTCGGGAACACATATTTTTTTTGGATGAAAGTACCCTATATCCTTTTCTGTACCCCTTACAACGTGTATGCAAAATTCCATGATGTTCGGTTGAGTAGTTAAGAAGTGAAGGCGTAACAAACACAGAAATAGACTTTCGCATTTGTAAGTAATATTAGATCGTAATATCTATCGTAATCATGGATTGTAAAGGTATCCATTCCCAGGGGGCCAAGTCTGCTAATGTTTTCGTCAAAATCGTAGTTCAATGGTGTTTGAATGGTAATGCTTTTTGACACAGTTCTTGTTTCTTACACCCAAAATGGAAACATATTCTGTCTTATTCAGAGTGCGTTCGTTAAACTAGGGCCAAAGTTAACATGGCGTTAGACTGCGGACTAACGCCATTTTAGCGCAAATCGTATTCAGAGTGCCAGTTTAACGTTTAGTCCCACCGGTTAAGGATTAATAGGTGCATTGTGATTGGTTTACAAGCATTAAACCAGGTTTTGTTAGAACAGTCTTGCACCCCAGTTTTGTGAAACATCTCTGAATAAGACAGATTATGTCTTGATTTTGGGTTTAGGAAACAAGAAATGTGTCAAAAAGCATTACCATTGGAACACCATTGAACTAAGATTTTGACGAAAACATTAGCAGACTTGACCCCCAGTTCAGTTGACCTTCTCATACTAATAATAATACCGGGTGTAACAAGACCCTCAACGAAGCCGAGGTCTACTTATTCTGCCCATCATCAGGAACATTTCTGTTTAAAATTATTGCTGGGAAACGATTATAATTTTTGGTGTTAATAAAACATTTCACACATTACAACGCAATAGAACGCGTACAACAGACCGCGCCTGCGAGTGTATGCTACACAGCTGCGGCCGAGTTGAAAGGCAGCGTTTATGTGAGTTGAAAAATATGTTTAAATGAATAAAATATGATTTAAAAAAAATTTTTTTGACTTTGACCTTCAATAACTTCGTAGCTATTGGTTTCCCAGGTATAGTCTAAAAGATAAAAATTATCCTGATGATGGGCGGAATTAGTGGACTTCGGCTTCGTCGAAGGTTTTGTTACACCCGTTATAGGTACTAGAAAAAATACGACTCGCACCAAATCAATTTTCGTACGGAAATCGAACCCGCGACCTTTGGATGTCCGGTCTAACGCTTTGACCGTTGAGCTAAAGAGTCACTAGCGTATTTTTTCTAGTATTTATTTAATATTGTATAAAAATAGCATTATGAATGCAAAAATTTCTTTAAAAATTAGTAAGTTTGTTTTGTTTTCTATAGACAATGGAGCAAAAAGTATCCTATCTGCGTCATATTGAACGAAAGTGAAAGTATCCAGGTACTAGAAAAAGAAACTATGGAGGCGGAAAGGAAACTATCGGAAGCTGCGGCCAGCAAGAAGGGCAAAGAGACGCCGGAAGTCGAGAGCGCGGAGACTAACACCAGCCCGGAGAAGAAACGGAAATTCGTGTGGAGGAGACGGGAAAAAAGGTATGTGGAACTTGCTGGGAAGTATAGTTCTCTCTATCTGCCCAAAACTTAGCAGTTTTCTGAATGGCTATCAATGCGTCTTTTTTATTTGCTATATAGCTTGAAAGAGTTGTAACTAAGCTATTCATAAACCTGGCAAGTTTTAAGAGGTTGTAATGTCCCTCCTGGGGCCGTACCGGCTAACGAATCGAGCTTCGGAAAATTTGCCGAGTTTCAAATTAAAAAAGATAAATTGAAGTAAGGAATTACTTATTGTACTATTTGTTGAAGTTATTTGGAAGATATGGATGTTTGTGTGACTTCATGAATTAGGGTTTGCTATTTTGGCCCAATTGGGGCTCGATTTATCTGTTTTAATTTGAAACCCGGCAGACTTTTCGAAGTTCGATTCGTTAGCCGGTACGGCCCCATCCCCGTAGGGTTTGAAATACTAACAATAATGATATACAATGTGTTAGATTTTCATCCATAAGCCTAAATTATTAATTTAGCGATTTTTACTTCGAAAATGAAGGATTTTCTATACACAACTTCATCCCCCTTTTCACCCCCTCGGGAGTAGAATTTTCAAAAACGCTGAGACACGTGTATGTTAATTTTCAGTCGTCAGCCTAAACACAAAATTTGAAGATCTTAGCTCTGAAACTGACGGACTTTCAAACAAACTTTCATCCCTTATTTCATCCCCTTAGGGATGGAATGTTCAAAAATCCTTCCTTAGTGGATGCCTACGCTGTATAAGGTATCTGTGTGCAAAATTTCAAGTCTCTAGGTCCAGCGGTTTGGGCTGTGCGTTGATAGATCAGTCAGTCAGTTTACGATTTTATATATTAAGATATGGCTAAATATAATTGTGATTTTTTGATTCCATTTTTACTTTCATTGTACTTTTTTCTATGTATAATTTGTTCTACTACCACGAGGAAACCCTATTCCTCGTGGTCCCACTAGTAGGACAAATTAGTAGGACCACGAGGAAACAGGTATTTCGGGTTAGCAAAACATTTAATGCTCATAAGCTGTAATTTTGCAATCTGACTTTGACGTGATTATAAAACACTAATATTTATGAATCCAACTATATTTTACTGAATTAACATATTTGTTACGCCATTTAACTATGGCAACGGAGCCAGCGCAGTGTCTCCGTTTTGCTCCAGTCGAATTCTGGTTCGGCTCCGGTACAGTTTCGGTTGATCTCCGGTCAAGCTCCGGTGCCATTCTACACGAAGCCTTAGGCATCCAATAAACTCAGCTTTTCATGCAGCTCATGACCCATCATTATATTTAGGTCAGTTCTTCCTGCCCTTGTATAGAATAATTGTCACGTCCGATCTCTATGTTATGAGGTCAATTGGTCAATGATCCTGCTCAGCTCTAGCTTATTTAGTTATAATGTGCTATTCCCAACCTTTCAATTGAACATTCAATGCAGTTTTCGCCATAAATTATTTTAGCAGTGCATTGAGAAAAGTCTTTTTCTCTGCTTGCTTCTAACTTGATTACTTGGCATTACGTTATTGTAACCATTTGCAACATATAACAGTATAATTTTAATTATGCTTTTCAACTTTTATTATCATTTATCAATAAGGAAATAAAAATCAAGTATTTATTAATGAACAATGTCAATGAACCAATACAAATAAGTTCAAGGTTACTACAATTCGATTAAATTGACAATAGACAGCGATCCGCTGCAACTTCACTCGAGAATGTATGGCAAAGAGAAAATTTTACAGATTAAGATACGTCGTTTTGTACAGTCACGAGCAATAAGATGTACTCACTTTAGAACTTTGTCACATTCAATCAATATATCTCAGTGTAATAATGTTATACCTAGGTTATTCAAAACGTAATGTGACAAAGTTCTATGGTGTGTACATCTTATTGCTCGTGACTGTACCGCAAGCACTCTGAAGTTAGCCACTTCAGTTGTACTGTTGTATAATTAATCCCATTGTACAATTTTATTCTTTACCCCGTACAATATGATAGAGTCCTTATAGGTAAATTATACTTTTGACAGTATAACGTCTTTGTGATAAAAGTGAAAATTATGTGAAAGCATAACAGAAACATTGAAAACGTGGTTTTCAGTGTTTGAAGAGCTGTTAGTATTGTTGTATAATATTAGCAGGGGGATCTCACTCCGCGCTTAAACTTTTATATTAGCCTACTGCTCACGGCTGACTCAGTCGAGTCAACGCACGAGGGGTGTCATGTGTCGGTTGAGACAGATCTACGCGACAAAAAGAGAAGCGCTTCGGAGGCTGCTTATAATAATAGGCACGCAGCGCTGTGCAATTTGAAATTGTACTTTATTGCCGTGCAGCGAGAGTTGCTTATTATTTGATTGTCCTCGCGCAGATGGGCTTCTGTACCTTTAGTACTATTATATATTCTGTTATATTAGTAGCGCAGTCAGCTGCTCGCTACGGTTTTAAATCCTAACAAAAGCAAGTTATGTGATACAAACATTTGGTCCCTGCTTTATTATAATAATGTGTGATGATCATCCATGATTAATTTGTCACTTACCTTTAATAAGGACTAGTTGTCCAAAATTATATTATTTGGTAGTACTGTTATAATAATAATTAAAATGTAATAATACCTTAAATATACATAAATGACTAATTTGTATGGCTAAATATAATCATACAAATTGAGCTTGTTCATTTAATTGGTCTTTAATTAATGGTACTATATTAAAGTAAATTAACGTGATTTTTGAGAAAGTAATTAAGGGGTATAACATAGATTTTATTATTTTAAAAAATGACTTGTTCGAAAAGTATTATAATTATTTATAATAAGACAATGTTTATTTCCACAGTATTTCCCACTCCGACGGAGAAACAGGTAAAGAAGGGCTTCGGCACAGGCTTGTTAGAAAAATGCATAGAGGTTCGTATTTTGTATGCTCACATACTTCACCTATCACGTAAGCTTTAGTGATAAGATATGATATGACGCTCAAACTACGTAGATGCATGCTGCAATATGGTACTTGTGTGCACCTACTTTATGAGTATTTCACAAGGAGTGACTTATACTCCGTTCCACGAATCGAACTCGCAAAATACTCGCAGCTCATTGGTCGATGCGCGCGGCCAGAGCCAGGCTATAGGCTAGGCTATTGCAGGTCACGTGCATTCACCAATGAGCACACACGGACTGATTTTATTTGGAAGCTCGTATCGTGGAATGGACTTTAGTACTAAATGAGTGCATTCCAACAGACTAATAGCTGAGTTATCGATCGCCATAGAGTACATTTTACCTATAGAAAGTAATGAAATTGAACTATAAAACAAATAACTTTCAATGGTTATATTGTATATTGTGATGATCGATGACTTAGCGATTGGTCTGCTAGAATGCACCTAATGTTTCAACTATTTCTGAGGTTCACCGTACAGGATATTTAACCCAATGATTCATTAGGTAGTAATTTAAAGTAAATTTATAATTAAAATAATTGTTTTATTTAAAGTCAATTCATAATTGAATTGGTATTTATAGATATTAATATCAATAACAGAGTTAATACTTATAATCACAAAGAAACGGTTAAATAACCATAACATCCTGACTATATTAATCATGTACCCTTTTGCAGTATGCGAGCTATTATAATTGTATTGTAACACAATATAAAATAAACTTATAGAATATTTTAATACGAATCTGCTTTGGTATTGATGTTTATACACCTATAAAGTTCAGTAATTTCTTTAAACACAATGTTTCGCTTCCTCACCAGTATCCTCGAAAAAGTTAAATTTGAAAACCGAAGCCGATCTTTGCCAAGTTAAAATACAAGTAGTGAAAACATACGTCAATCCCATATATTTTTACTTTGCGAAGTTATCGTTTTTATAAGTGTATCTTAATGCCCTGGCTTGCTAATTCAAATACTTAGATTTGGTTTTACTACCACGATAACGCATGTACCATCTTACAACAATTATTCACGGCAATTAAGTCGCGAAACCAATATCGTTTATCACAATCCTAGTTACAGTTGTTAAGGCCGCGCAGTCTGCACACTAGCGCCGCAATTGAAAGGGGGATCATAGTCTTAAATAAAGACGATATTGTGAATTATCTCTCTGTAGTGCACTCCGGATAAGCTTTGTGGTACTTTTTAACACTTAATTAATATTTTCTAGCCTGTCGTTTAAATGGACTTTTATTGCGAAAGTGGCCACTTTTAAATGGCGGCGGTAGTGTGCAGACTGCGCCCTCTTAATACTGTCACTTCATGCAAGGCTAAATAGAGCTATAATTCTCACGAGGACACCATTGGCGGTGCGCCCCGGTCGCGCTACCAACAAATCTATACTGCTATGCAATTATGCATACACCTTATGGCACACCCCGGACACTCCATACAACTGCGCCATTATAAACAGATGATGTCAGATGACGTTTTTGTACACACCGTCACTGTGTGTGTAAGTCTAGGGCTACCGTACAGTTTGTACTGTATGAGCGGGGCGTTCAATTCATGATTCGAACTTTTTGATAAATAAAGTTACGACGCATTGCTTTGAATATCATAGAGTTGACAAACACGACTAAAAAGTTACGACGCATTGCTTTGAATATCATAGAGTTGACAAACACGACTAAAAAGTTACGACGCATTGCTTTGAATATCAAAATAAGTTGCCGTTGACAAACATGACTAAACGAGCATACGATTCGGCACACGAACTCGCGGGGTGGGGTGAGGTAATTGATTCTGGGGCGGGGCGGAGAGTGTCGTTTCTGTACGATAGTACTTATAACTATTCTGTGCTTATGGCCTGGCCATAAGGTACCTTTTCCCGTGGAATGAAATGTTAAAATGAAATCAAAACAACATCATATTTTGTAAGCGTAATTGGGCAGCTGATGTATGGAGGGTACCTCGAAGTGTGTCCGCTTGGTTGCACAGCCAATTTGGCGGCGGCAAACGAATCACCCGCTTGTAGCGTCTCGCGTCACCGTGGTGTCCTAGTGAGATAGGCCTAATGCAGTAATACAGCGTTTCCCAATCTTTACTATGCCATGGTCCAGTTATTTTGATGTTTTCCCATCGTGACCCACCACATATTTTTTAACCCTCCTAGTGCATAGGTATAAGGAAAATTTAAATAAAACATGAACTTGAACCCTCGTATATAAAGACGAGTAATTAATAACTTGAGTAAAACTTGCAATTTTCAAATGTTTCTAATATTATATATTCGTATGCAAATTATGGTATAAATTCATCTTAAATCTTCGATCAAGAAATACTCTAGATAGTAGGTATGAACCTCTATACAAAAAAAAGTTGGGAGTTACAAGTCGTGATAAAGTTTGGCCACATGATAGAAACTGATCTGTAGGCTGTTTCTAACTAATATTGAGCTGGGCCAAACTATCCTCACATACAGTTCCATACGGCGGCGGGTTGAATAGCGCACTTTTCCCGGCTCCATTCTAAAAACTATAACAATTCAGGTTTAGCTAATAGGTCAAATGTGGTATCATTTTCGGATAAATCAATAACGTAGAACTTATTTCTGATATAAAAAAAAATCAATTTATTATGCAGTTTCTGAAAAATTACACAATAACCAACATTTTTAAACTTCATTTTTTTAGTTTAGGTATTGGCACTTGTTTCAGTATTTTCAAAAAACTACTTTAAAGAAGCGTTTTTCAGGTTAATTTGTTATATGCTTTTGTTATGCTTACTATATTTTATACAATTTGAGCCTAACCCAAGTAGTTTAAGTCCATTGTTTGCGGACATACAGCTAGTCAAAATTATGCATTTTTTCACGAAATAAAAAAAGTTGCCGTTACGTTCAGAAACATTTTTCAGGTTTTTTGTTTATATTTCTGTAAAGTTAATTAAATTTTCTACAATTTGAGCTAAATCTGAGTAGTCTAGGTCTATTGGTTGCAGAGACATAGCTGGTTAAAAATGGGCCTTTTATTGAAATTAATTGAAAAAATCTTATCTTTGACTAGCTGTGTCTTTGCAACTAGTAAACCTAGACTACTCAAGTAAGGCTCAAATTGTAGAAAATTTAATTAACTTTACAGAAATATAAACAAAAAAACTGAGAAATGCTTCCGAACGAAACGGAAACCCTTTTTATTTCGTGAAAAAATGCATATTTTTGACTAGCTGTGTCTCCGCAAACAATGAACCTCAACTACTTGGGTTAGGCTCAAATTGTATAAAATATAGTTAACATAACAAAAGCATATAACAAATTAACCTGAAAAATGCTTCTTTAAAGTAGTTTTTTTGAAAATACTGAAACAAGTGCCAATACCTAAACTTACAAAAATGAAGTTTAAAAATGTTGGTTATTGTGTAATTTTTCAGAAACTGCTTAATAAATAGATTTTTTTTATATCAGAAATAAATTCTACGTTATTGATTTATCCGAAAATGATACCATATTTGACCTATTAGCTAAACCTGAATTGTTATAGTTTTTAAAATGAAGCCGGGAAAAGTGCGCTATTCAACCCGCCGCCGTATGGAACTGTATGTAAGGATAGCTTGGCCCAGCTCAATATTAGTTAGAAACAGCCAACAGATCAGTTTCTATCATGTGGCCAAACTTTATCACGACTTGTAACTCCCAACTTTTTTTAGTATAGAGGTTCATACCTACTAAGATGTCCGGTCAGAGTCTCAAAAATGGCACCTCAAATAGCGTCCCACTTACAAGCTGGGCGCTTACTTTGCACAAAGTAAGTGATAGAAGATGTGATTTTGTACAAAATAAGAGGTGATTCTGTACAAAATAAGCGCCAAGTTCGTAAGTGGGACGCTATTTCGAGGTGCCATTTTTCCGTACTGTTTTAGTTCGTGAAGCGTTACCTAGGATATTCAGATTCTTGATCGAAGTCTTAAATGCACCAAAACTGCATTTAAGAATAACTATAAGTACTATAAAGTGCATGTGGATATAATATTATAAGCACTTGTAATTTGCAAGTTTTGCTCAAGTGACTACTTGCGCGTCTATAGGTACCATACGAGGATAAGTTTATGCGACTCGGTATTTTATTTTCGTGACCCGGTGCCAAGTTGCGACCCAACATTTGGGAAACGCTGTGGACTGCGGTTTTTGTGCTCCATTATTTTTGATGTTCTAAGCACCTGCAATCTTTTGTTTGCGCTAGAGTTCATAGCTATCCGTTTTACTTAGAGGACAAACTTCTCAACAACTTTAAAACCATGTATTGTGTATTTATAAAACAAATTAAGTACCGAGTCATCAAATGTTTGTATTTCGTCTAATTATTTAATGAAAATATTTCGCAAAAGATATAGGTATGTACCTCGGTATTATCACTATTGTTATACCATTGCCGTGGAATTATTTTTCTAGGTACTAAAAATGTTATTATTTAGGGTTGACCCATATCTGTCACCACGGAATCGCGTAACCCCCGGTTTCTGAGGTACTTTATCGGCTTAATAATATAATATACGTAATAAAATTACGTTATTATTACTTCACGTTACGTCATTACTACGTTAAAATACGTTATAAAATTGACTTTAAACCAGATGATGTGGACATTGTGGACCTCTTCGATAAAGTCAAACTTCCGATAAACCACCGATAAGTACCCTGTGGTAGACGTTGCTGCTTTAGTAAGTATCAGAATAAAGACTCCTGGTTCTCTTATTTCCGAATTTGGGCAACCGCCCAAAAGTTGTTTTCTAAATAAGATGAGTAAAACTCTGCTATTGAAATTCACAGATAAAAAACCGGAGAGTCTGTCAACATGTTTGGAAACAAACGAGAGTCCATCGGAGAAGAATGTATCGTTCGAGGACCCGTTGTTCCACGACGCGGAGATGGATTTCACCACCAAGTCTACCACCAGCACCAAGGAGGACGTCGACGAGGACATAGATGACACTGAACTGTCTAGGCTCAAGGAATTCTTGGAGGAGACTGTAAGTTTAGAACTCTTTGTTGAAATTCCTTGACATTTAAAAAAAAACTTTGTGTGATCTTAGTGGATGTTTTTGCTTACACTATATAAAGTATCTATGTACAAAATTTCAAGTCTCTAGGTCCAGTAGTTTGGGCGGGGCATTAGTCTGTCAGTCACTCCTTCACTTTTATATAAGAGATTATAAGTCTAATAAACAATTTTAATAAAACTTCTCGTGGAATTTTTAGGGCCCGATAGTCTAGTTTTTTAGACGGTATCATTACATTCCCTCATATTCACTGCTAGAAGTAGATAGCAAAACTGCTAAAAATGATCGTTTTTGAAACATTTTACTATCTACTTCTACTAATGACTGCGAGGGAATGTAGTGATACCTTCTAAAAATACTAGACAGTGAGCCTTAAAAATTCCACGAAAAGTAACAACTTATTAAATACCTCTGAGGGCGCCACTTTCGGCCAGGGAAACGCCTTAACTAATTGGTGTAAGTGTTTTATGTTCATTATATTACTTTTACGCTTTTTCTATAATAGTAGTTTATGAAACTGATGCATAATGAGGGGTATTAAAACATGAGTGTGTGTTTAAAAACCGAGCCGTAGGCGAGGTTTTTAATAGTATCACACGAGTGTTTTAATACCTAGTTATGTGCAGTTTCATACACTACTTTATCTATACAATTTGTGATTGAACCGATTAAACCTACAAAATAAAATATCAATGATAAAAAGAGTAAGTTTGTAGTTTCTCGGTAGGTCGGCATTACTTACATTGGTTAATTGAGACGTTTTCCGTCGCCGCATCTAAAATATCGGGTGGGGTCAAATTTTCACTCACTACTATGACATTTATAAGCAAAAGTAAAAATTAAAATCTAAATAAAAATGGCGCGTATTTAATTAGAAAAATAAATAATGAGATGAGTGCATTCCAGAAGACTAATCGTTACGATAAGTCATCGATCACCATAGAGTACATTTTAATCATGGAAAGTATGTGGAAATATCGTTGTTACTTTTTAATATCACGGCACTGCCTTCTTCTTGGATTTGCCCTGTATCGTAATGAGAAAAAAAGTTATTTTATAACATTGCTTAGTATAGCGAAGGTATGTTATAAAATAACTTTTTAATTTTTTTTCGGTATTGCGTGTATAAAGTATGTCAATATAAATTCGATTTGAAATTCATAATTCGAATTTTACGATATGAGAGTAGATAAAATAAGTTTATACAATAGACTAGCTTTCGCCCGCGACTTCGTCCGCGTGGAATTACTGCTGTGATTACTGCGATCTGAATTTATGAATAACTGCGATTTCGAATCCATCTGCCGAAATGGGCTATTATGATGATCACAGTGATCATTATTTACGTTAAAATCATTGACATGGCTGGGCGATTATAAGTTGTTAACTTTTTTGCGTGAAATATTTTTACTTTTCATATGTGCGAAAACCGTAACGAATAACATTTCACTTTTATTTAGGTAGATCAAGGACCTTGGATTCAGTTTTAACTTTTACGTTGCATGTCAAAATGCAACAAAAAATAATTATGAATTCAATTCAGGTGGTATTTGATAAAATAAGGGTTTCCTAGCTTATTTTATTACAAAATGTTCTAAATATTACTCTACTACTAACTCGGTCGCAAAGCGTCCCTGCCCCCTTAGCATGACCACCGAAACACGATATACCTATATCGTGTTATATAGCGTTTTATCGACACTCAACTCTCAAAATCTACTGTCTTTTGACAATTGAACGTGATAAATCGCTATAATCATATCGCGTTTCGGTGATCATGCTAGGGGGGCTGAACTTGACAAAAGCTGTATGCCCCGTACCACAAAACTCAGTGCGCGCAGCGGTAAAGCGGCGCACCTCATACCGGGTGTAACAAGACCCTCAACGAAACCGAGGGCTACGTATTCTGCCCATCATCAGGACTATTGCTGGGAAACAATTAAAATTTTTGGTGTTAAAAAAGCATTGCATACATTACCACGCAATGTAACGCGTACAAAAGACCGCGCCTGCGAGTGTATGCTACACAGCTGCGTGCGGCCGAGTTAAAAGGCAACCTTTAAGTGCGTGCTCATGAGATACATTGAATGCTGACGTTTTGAAGCCATTGTTTGTTACGAAATACATAACATTTTGATAATGTTTCTTTGGACAAAAATTAGGAAATAACGAATAAAATAAGATTTCATAAAAAATTTGAAAAAAAATAATACTTTGACCTTCAATAACTTCGTAGCTATTGGTTTCCCAGGTATAGTCTAAAAGACAAAAATGATCCTTATGATGGGCGGAATGCGTGGACTTCGGCTTCGTTGAGGGTCTTGTTACACCCGTTATAGTCGCTATTCCGAGACTTTTAACTATGTTTATCAACACTCTCGGCGAACATACTACCTTATAGGCTCATTATCAAGCAATCTGTGAAATTCAAATTAATCTGCGAATGTCAAAACTCTACATACTTTTTTAAATTTACGACATGAAGCCTCGGACGCACAATAAGTAACTAAGGCAAATGATTAAAGTTCAATTTCGTTTCGCCAGGAGTCCGAGATTGGCCTAGAAGGAACTGCGGAGGGCGAATGGAGCCTTCACGTGAGGCGGTCGGCGGACTTACATTCCCATTTATATTTATTTGGCCGCACTGGGAGAGATAAACACGAGTGGTAAGTAACTCTTAGTGTCTAGACACACTATGCTGAAGTTACGCGACCGAAGTTCGGCCACATGCGTAAAGAAAGGACCAGAGACAAAGCTTCATACAACCCCGCGAATCGGTTGCACTACTACAAGCACGCGGGACATGTGTGCGTGTCCACTGGCCGCTTGTCGCGTACGCGAAAAACCGGAAAAAACCTGTTTTGACAACTGCAGCCAGTGGACAATCTTAGGAAATTGCTTGTTTTGTTAGTTGCAAGTTTGAATTTCACGTTCTTAAGAAGCTTTGTCTCTGGTCCTTTCTTTACTCATGTGGTAAGGCGGAAACGCTTTTATTATGAAAAAAAAACACAACGTAATTTCGGCTAAATGTGTCAGTAATTCAAATAGCATTGCAGGCGTAATCATGCCGAACTTCGGTAGCGTAATTACGGCATAGTGTGTCTTACTAGACTTACGTTACACCTTACTACTTACAGGGGCCCTACTGGCTATTAACTTTTCTAACTTCGGCGGGTCTGCCGGAGCTAAAACAGATAAATAGAAGTAAGGAATTTCATATTATACTATTCGCCGAAGTTATCTGGAAGATATCGATGTTCTTGTGTCATCATAAATTGGAGTTCTCCATTTTGGCCTGATTGGGGCTCGATTTATCTGTTTTAATTTGAAGCCCGGTCACACCCCGGACACTCCATACAACCGCGCCATTATAAACAGATGACGTCAGATGACGTTTCTGTACACGCGCAACTGTGTGTGTAAGTCTAGGGCTATCGTGCAGTTTCTACTGTATGAGCGGCGTTCATTTCATAATTCGAACTTTTTGGTAAATTAATTTACGACGCATTGCTTTGAATATCAAAATAAGTTGACAGTTGACAAACACGACTAAAAAGTTGCAACGCATTGCTTTGAATTTCAAAATACTCGTAAGTTGACGTTGACAAACACGACTACATGAACGAGCACACGATTCGGCACACGAACTCGCGCGGCGGGGTGAGGTAATTGATTGTGGGGCGAGGCGGAGAGTGTCCTTTCTGTACGGTAGTACTTATATCTATTCTGTGGCCCGGTAGATTTGCCGAGGTTGGAGCGTTAGCCGGTACGGCCTCAGGCCTCGGCATCGGCACGTATTAAGATACGCGCAGATGCCGAGCGGTGACAGTTAATGCGCGGAATAAATTTTTGTGTCTCATTGGCGGAAGACGGGGCGGGGCTACTGCAATCGTGCGCAGTAATCCACTTCAATTTCTCTCAC
Organism: Agriphila geniculea; assembly: GCA_943789525.1. NCBI lineage: Eukaryota > Metazoa > Arthropoda > Insecta > Lepidoptera > Crambidae > Agriphila > Agriphila geniculea. Next base: position 19,355,624 of record OX038874.1, read on the forward strand.
CGCTCAAGAGCCGTGCCGGCATCTATAACTTAAGTTTAAAACCTTTTAAAAAGTCTTAACGATTTCTTTAAAGTGTAATTATAGGATAGGGTTATTTTAACTTAAATCTTTGTTATATATAATCAAGTAACACCAATTATAATCAAGCACAAGCAATATACCGGGTGTAACAAGACCCTCAACGAAGCCCAGGTCTACGTATTTTGCCCATCATCAGAAGCATTTTTGTTCAAAATTATTGCTTGGAAACCATTTTAATTTTTGGTGTTAAAAAAGCATTGCATACATTACCACGCAATGTAACGCGTACAATAGATCGCGCCTGCGAGTGATTGCTACACAGCTGCGTGCGGCCGAGTTGAAAATACATTAAGTAATGACGTTATGAACCCATTGTTTGTTACGAAATACATAAAATATTTCTGTAGACAAGAAATTAGGAAATAACGAATAAAATAGATTTCATCAAAATTTTGATTTTTTTACTTTGCCCTTTAATAACTTCGTAGCTATTGGTTTCCCAGGTACCTATAGTCTAACTAAAAGACAAAAATCCTGATGATGGGCGGAATGCGTAGACTTCGGCTTCGTAGCGTAGAGTGTCTTGTTACACCCGTTATCTAGCTTAACCAAAAAGTTTGCTTAGTAAATAATGCTTTAAGACGTGAAACGTAAAGACTAATATTGCTAAACAAATTTTTTTGTTAAACCTCATTTATTAATAAGGCCGTTAGTGCTTGTTTGTGTACACCTAACCCCTCGTTTTCACTTATCTATAATACATGTATAATACATGTTTTATGCAATTGTTTTGATTTTTGTTCTCATTCATATACATGTATAAAACATGTTTTATACAAAACTTGTCGCCTACATGTTCAAAACTTGTAACTCGGTAAACGTGCATGCCATGCAACATGGTATATACTTGTTGGTTACACAGTGTGAACGAGAAGAAGGTTTGAGACTGTTGCAATACTCAATACATGTATAAAACAAATACTTGTTTGCAACAAGTATTCTACAAGTTTTGTATGAAACAAGTATTTGACATGTTTTTTTGGTGAAAACGAGGGGTAATATCGCACCAAATGAAACTTCGTGTGAACTTACCACGTCTTAAGAATCCCTATTCGGAATATAAAACGCAGGCCGTTTGCAAAGGTACCGTCGGCTGAACACCGCAGTGCTGGACGCCAAAGCGGCGTCGCCGGACAACTCCGCGGCGGAGGAGCGGAGCGCGAGCGAGCCCGCCGACAACAAAGATGCCGCCGAAATGACCCTCTTCAAACTCACCGACAAAGACACCGTCTCCTTCGCCAAGAATGTTGTAAGTTGTCATTTATGACTATGTTATAATTTAAAAAGATACTTATTTCGTGTCTACTGTCAAGGGTCAGTCCGACACAAAACTTTTTGTATTTGGACTATTGTTGTATATAAAATATTAATAATCTTATTTTAAAAAAAAAACTATTTTTCGTTACTTATGTTAATTTAAGGAATGATTTGAATTTGAATGTGAAAAAAGAGATTTCGCTGCGAGTTTTCTCGCTGGTAGAGGTGGAAGTTTGTATCTTCCACACGAGAGCAAGTTTTTTGTCTCGTGCTTTTAAATCACTCACTGTGCTCAGTAGAATATGCATTCGCAGCAAAAAATAACTTTGCTCACTTGTTGAACAAATACTTAACTATTTATGTCACTTTAAAGTTATCTTGAAACTCGTCAAGGGCTGCTTTTAATTTAAGACAATAAAGCTTGTAGCACACCTAGTAAGTACTAGTGCAATTCCTCGAACAATCATATTTATTTCAGAATAAAAGCTCGGAGTCGATGTCAGAAGCGGTGACGATATCTGCTGCGCCGGCGCCGACGATACAACGTCAAACAGACATGGACGCACTCGAAAAGCCCTTCTGGCCGTACTTGATCAAAATACTACAGGTTTGTTATCCCATCTCATGAATAGGGTGGTGACTAATTTTTGGAAACGTTTTAATTTTGTAGGTAGACATGTACATAATACGAAAAAAATTCACTTAATTTCAAATAAAAAAGCAAAGTAAATATTAATTTTCCCGCCTAAACGCTCCAAGCAGTCACGTGATCTTGATTACGTAATGATATGATAAATAAACAAATCAATGGGTGCATTCCCATTGACTTATCGTCGAGTCATCGATCGCCATATAGTACATTTTAACCATGGAAAGTAATAAATTTGAACATTGTAACAAATTACTTTCCATGTTTAAAATCCACTCTATAGTGATCGATGACCCAGCGATTAGTCTGTGGAATGCACCAATTATAATGCACACATTACCAATAAAAACTATGATGACACTTGTATGACAGACAGTAAGAATTATAAAATATTATTTTCAGTATTTTAAAAATGTATGTTCCCTTCCATAGTTTATTTAAATATATTTTTTTTATATACACACATCAACTTTGTCTAGGGATAAAGGTGTTATTTTCATACAAACGAGGTAACTTTGAAGCCTTGGTTTCATGCCAGGGATATACTGTGCTGTGATCTGATGACGGTTATCCAGGGAGTGAATGGAGGAAATTCAGATCGCTATACACACCTAACTGATCTGACCAGCATTCTAAAAGATTAAAGGACACGTTTAAAAAAAAACCGGCCAAGTGCGTGTCGGGCCACGCGCCATAGGGTTCCGTAGTTACCTTATACCATACCATATTTAATACCACCTATCATTTTTCGTATGCAAAAATAACTTTGTTTTTCACAGTGTTGGTATGAATGACAAAGTTATATTTGCGGTTTTGGAAAATGTGCTATATCTCAAAAACTAATTACTATATCTCATTCAAACCAATTTTGGTTGAAAGTGTTTATTAAGATCTACAGCATATATTTTTTTTAGATTTTTCACTCTCTTATTTCAAAAGTTAAAGGGGGGGGGACACACATTTTACCACTTTGGCGATGTATATCTTTGAAACGGTTAACTTTGAGAAAAAGTTGTCTTAGGAACCTCAATGTCATTTTTAAAGACCTATCTATAGACACCCAACACGTGTTGGTTTGAAGAAAAAAAATTTTTTCAGTTTCAGTTCCATGTATGGGGAGCCCCCCCTTAATCTTTTATTTTTCTTATTTTTGTATTAAATTCGGTAAGCGGTTAACAGAATACATCTACGTACCAAGTTTCAACTGTGTAGTCTTAATACTTTCGGAATAAAGTGGCTGTGACATACGGACAGACAGACAGACAGACAGACAGACAGACAGACAGACAGACAGACATGACGAATCTATAAGGGTTCCGTTTTTGCCATTTAGGCTACGGAACCCTAAAAACCGCGAAAATAGCAAGAAAATGTATGGAAATCCTTAAACTGAGAACTCTGACCGATTAATCTTTAAGAATGCTGATCAGATCAGTTGGGTGTGTAAAGCGATCTGAATCTCCTCCATTAACTCCCTGGATGGATGGCCATTATCAGATCACAGCACGGTACATCCCTGGCTTCTGCCTCTCAACTTTGAAGCCTTGGTTTTCTAACCAAGGCTTCAAAGTTACCTCGTTTGTATGAAAATAACACCTGTATCCCTAGACAAAGTTGATGAGTATATTTCCGATTCATGTGGCCATCCCTATTCATGGTAACTCGCTAATTTAACCCTGTCCAGTACTCCTAGCATGACCATCGAAACACGATGTGATACAGAGATTTATAGATTTCAATTCGACTTTTATTGGATTTTAACAAATAAATGTTAGAAAAGGAAGACTGATTATGCTATGTACGTATGTGTAAATTCGCTTCGCCTGCATACAACATGTTCAAAAAACCCCTAATGCCGAAAATGGTACATTGGGACCATCAAATTGATCAATTTTACTATGGGACCAAGTCTGAAATCGCGAAAACAAATCAGCTGTTTCATACAAAAATGAATAACGAAAATATCAAAATGTATGAAACAGATGATTTTTTTTTCACGATTTCAGAGTAGATCCCATATAGTGATGGGATTCTACCTGGGTATATTCTCAAAATGGGAATATACCCGGGAAAATTGCCATTGAATCCACCCCACGGGTATTTAGTCGGATATTTTTTATTATTATTTTAAATTTATGTACTACTAAAACTAAATAAAGACAGGATTAAACTACAGTCGACACTGGTCATATTTCTATAGGTCTACAAGTAACAGCAATATTTTTAAGCCTCTCAAATTAGTATAGAAAAAATTCTACCAATCTATAATTCTAAGTCCTGACTGGTAGGTATATCAAGTACAGTCCAAACCACTGGACCTAGACTAGACTTATAATTTTGTACATAGATACATTATACAGTGTAAAGGCATCCACTAAGGAAGGGTTTTTGAAAATTCCACCCCTAAGGGGGTAAAATAGGGGATGGATGTCCGTCAGTTTTGAAGTCAGGGTGTTCAGATTTTGTGCTTAGGCTGATGCTTGAAAGTAAATATTACCATATCTCAGCGTTTTTGACAATTCCACCCCTGAAAAGCTGAAAACTCTGACCCAATTCTGAATATTAATAAAAGTATCCTTGTTTTAATTTCATCAATATCCTATCAGCCGTTTTTATGTGATTAGGCGGGTCTTCGCCAAGCGAGCAGCCTTGTGCGAGGCCCGCCGCACAAGTCCAACGTCCTGTCTCAAGTGCGCTGTACACATTGGCCCAACGCGTTGGCCCAGCGCGTTGGGCCAACGTGTAAAGACCTACTTGGCGGTGCGTGGGGAGTTGGCGCCAACGTTGGCCGGCGAACCGAGTATTGTCGGTTTTTCGTGCACACATCAAAGGATCTTGGCGCGCGCGTTGGCGCAGCGTTCACACGTTGGCGCCTTTTTAACCGACTTCAAAAAAGGAGAAGGGTAGTAGTTCATCAGAATCTTTGTTTTTATGTATGTTACTCGATTACTCGAAGACGGCTGGATCGATTTGAAAAATTATTTTTTTATTTGAAAGCATATACTTCCAAGTTGGTCCCATTGTTATAAGGTCAGGGTCTGATGATGGGATCTTGGAGAAATCAAGGGAACTCTTCAAATATTATAGGCACACCTACAGCGATTTTGGGATTTTCGTCAGTAGCTTGTGCATTTGCATATGGAAAATACCATTATGGTGAAACTGATGATGAAGACCACCATAGGATTTAATCAATACTACGTGTTTCATTGGTGCGATACGATTAAGTAGGTACTTGAATTTGGTTGCTAGGCTTTTTATCTTCGTTATAACATAATACATATTATAGTGAACTGGAGCTAATAGTAAGGAGAACTCCTCAACAACTAAAGCCCCTGCGTCGGGAAAACAGTATTTTGTAAAAGGTGATAATCCGTTGATATAAGGCTATTGTAACTTAAATAATATCGTCACTAAATAGACCTACTACAAAAAAGTTTAAAATAAAAAGTTTTTAAAAATACAAAACCCCCTTCAAAAACCTTAAAAATAACCAACCAAAAACAGCTTCGAAAATAAATGGCTCTAAAAAGCAAGAAATCACAGATCACCTCCCAATAGATACCGCATACAAGCCTACAGGCGCGCACAATACATACTTGCTTTAGCTAGCATAGCTTTCTATGCAGATTTTTTTACCGGTGAAATGTTATGCCATATTTTTGATAACTTTACGTCTTAGCAGACATTCTACACTATTTCACTGCACAAAAAGCCATTTAAAATATAGTTTGGTTACAAAACAATTCTCGAAATTGTAATGAACTCGGACGTACTTAGGGTTAGATTTGGTCGTCGGGACTGAAGTCGTGATTCCATACAAATATGCCCGTTGATGCTAGCTAAAGCAAGTATGTGTTGTGCGCGTCTGTTGCCTTGATGCGGTATCTATTGGGGGGTGATCTGTGCAAGAAATGAAATATTCAAATATGCATAATAACTAACTTGCTTTCTATTATTTATTAAACGCACTTCTATAACAAACATAATATACAATATAAAAACAAAACAAATACGTTACTAAGCTAGATAAATAAAAATAATTATAAAATAATTATTAAAAATAATAAAAATAAAATTTAACGTCAAACATGTTTAGTAAAGTTATAGAAGTGCGTTAAATAAATAATAGAAGGTAATAATTAAACGCCCTATATAAATAAATTGCCGCGGCTGCAAGACATTCCACGTCTATCTTTGTGAGAGAGCCAATGCAGACTGATCGGTACACCAATGTGTAAACAGCGACATGCCCTGGCCGCGCGCGCTGGCCCAACGCGCTCGGCCAGGCGTTGGCCCAATGTGTACTTCGGGCTTCACGCGAAGCTAGGTTTTCACATTTAATCTAAATAAAAATTAAAAATGAATCTACTCTTGGTAATATTTCCGGGTAAATACCCGTTTTGGGAATATTCCCGTGTTTATACCGGGTAGATTAATGGGAAATTTCCGAGGCGCCCATCTCTAGTCCCATAGTAAAAGTTGTTCAGTTCGATGGTCCCCTTAGGGGTTTTTTTTGTAACAAGTTGTATAAATTGAGTAATAATAAATAGCTAAGTTTTACACAAAAAAGAAACGCCTTAATAACATGTTGTATCGGCAACAGTCCCACGATATGGCACTGAAACAAACCGCCGACGCTTGTGTGTTGTGCCAGATAGAGCCGACGCCTATCGACCGCAGCAAAAGCAAAAAGAAGAAAAAGTCGAGCGTTTGTCACATTTATTATTTTGTATCGTAAAGTAATTAGTCACAAAGTACAGCCGGTTCATGAAAACGTTGAGCACTTTGGCAAAAGCAGATCAGTGACAGTGATATGTTAGTATAAATATTTAATTTTTTTAAGGGTAGTATTTAATCGGGTAACAATAAATTCCCATTTTGGGTATCAAAAATACTGATTATAGCGTACTGAAATACTAAGTACGCGACGGACTGTATAGTAGGTATGAACCTCTATACAAAAAAAAAGTTGGGAGTTACAAGTCGTGATAAAGTTTGGCCACATGATAGAAACTGATCTGTAGGCTGTTTCTAACTAATATTGAGCTGGGCCAAACTATCCTTACATACAGTTCCATACGGCGGCGGGTTGAATAGCGCACTTTTCCCGGCTCCATTCTAAAAACTATAACAATTCAGGTTTAGCTAAAAGGGCAAAAGTGGTATAATTTTCGGATAAATCAATAACGTAGAACTTATTTCTGATATAAAAAAAAAACAATTTATTAAGCAGTTTCTGAAAAATTACACAATAACCAACATTTTTAAACTTAATTTATTTAGTTTAGGTATTGACACTTGTTTCAGTATTTTCAAAAAAACTACTTTAAAGAAGCGTTTTTCAGGTTAATTTGTTATATGCTTTTGTTATGCTAACTATATTTTATACAATTTGAGCATAACTCAAGTAGTTTAAGTCCATTGTTTGCGGACATACAGCTAGTCAAAAATATGCATTTTTTCACGAAATAAAAAAGGTTTCCGTTCCGTTCAGAAATTTTTTTCAGGTTTTTGTTTATATTTCTGATTTATAACTGAGTTTATAACTTTACAGAAATATAAACAAAAAACTAAAATTTTCTACAATTTGAGCTTAATTTAAGTAGTCTAGGTCTATTGGTTGCAGAGACATAGCTGGTTAAAAATGGGCTTTTTATTGAAATTAATTGATAAAATCTTATTTTTGACTAGCTGTGTCTTTGCAACTAGTAAACCTAGACTATTCAAGTTAGGCTCAAATTGTAGAAAATTTAATTAACTTTACAGAAATATAAACAAAAAAACTGAGAAATGCTTCCGAACGAAACGGAAACCCCTTTTATTTCGTGAAAAAATGCATATTTTTGACTAGCTGTGTCTCCGCAAACAATGGACCTCAACTACTTGGGTTAGGCGCAGATTGTATAAAATATAGTTAACATAACAAAAGCATATAACAAATTTACCTGAAAAACGCTTCTTTTAAGTAGTTTTTTTGAAAATACTGAAACAAGTGCCAATACCTAAACTAAAAAAATGAAGTTTAAAAATGTTGGTTATTATGTAATTTTTCAGAAACTGCTTAATAAATTTTTTTTAATGTTGGTCTGGTATTCATTATTAATCTCTACTACATTCAAATTACAAACACATTTATTGCTTTGCATTAGTTCCAATCCTTATCTTAATAAATTGATTTTTTTTATATCAGAAATAAGTTCTACGTTATTGATTTATTCGAAAATGATACCACATTTGACCTATTAGCTAAACCTGAATTGTTATAGTTTTTAGAATGAAGCCGGGAAAAGTGCGCTATTCAACCCGCCGCCGTATGGAACTGTATGTAAGGATAGCTTGGCCCAGCTCAATATTAGTTCGAAACAGCCTACAGATCAGTTTCTATCATGTGGCCAAACTTTATCACGACTTGTAACTCCCTCCTTTTTTAGTATAGAGGTTCATACCTACTAGTAAGGCGACTACAAAAATTGAAAATGGGTGACCCCAAAAATATATTAAGTAACTAGTTATTCAGAACGGGCGACCAAATTTCTATTTGGGCGACAACCGTAGGGCACACAAAACATTTAAAATTTGGCATATATTTTATTTATAAAAGGTGACTATTAACCTAATCGATGTGTTTGTCGCCCATTTAGTTATTTTGTCGCCCAAAAAATAAACCGCTGCCAGGTTTAGTATTTAAGTATCCCATTAACAGTCACCTTTAATTATTTCCAGTCACCCAATTAATTGATTCCCTTTTTTAATAACATTTAATTTAATTTATTATATGCTTACATTGCTCATATTATTATGGTCCTGCATCGGCAGCACTGTCCTTCCGAAATCATATCTTTTGTTTAAACAGTAATGTTATACAATATTTTCCTTCTGATTTCTGAGGCACATACTTCAGTAACATAGTAGTCACCATTTATGTCACTTGTTAATATGACAAGGTTTCAAGTATGCTCAACATTTTCATGGGCCGCTGTACACCATAGCTTATTCTTTTCAATCTATATTTTTTAAATATTTTAGTAATTTGGAAATGTAATGTTATTATCTAGTTTAATATTTAGTTAGGTAGAAAGTAGTCGTTATAATAAACAAGAAAACAAAATAGACTGACACATTTTTTAATATTGAGCTCTATAATGTAGACGATAAACTTGAAAATCTGACTGTATTATGACTGTACATTCGCAAAAATATTCTGATTTGCTAGTAGGCTTAATCCTCACGTTCCTATTTATCTAGGTCCTGGACACAGTATTACATAGTCATCAACTCATCAATCATCACATGCTCTTGTCTTCTTACGGCCGGTTTCAATAACCTATCTATCCCTTACTGTCTGTTAAAATTTCTACCCCTGGTAGCTATCCGTCAAATTTTGTGTTTCAATAATCAAAGATAGATAGAATTTACTATCCAAAATTTTGATCTATCTTTGGGAGGGTCTATCTGTAACCACAGATAAGCAACTCCATAGAAAAACCAAATTTGACGTTTCAATAATGCTTTGTCAGCTTACTGACGATAGCCTACCTATCTATCGTTTTGGATTCCGCCTATCTCTCAAGTTTTGGGGATAATACGTTATCTACCGTCCGTTTTGTATTAGTTTTTAGAAAATTGATAAATTAAATTACAGTGTTGTTGAAATAAATGAGGCTGGTTATTTGATTCAGATTTGGACTCCGATTATAATTTGTAGGGGGGGTAGGGCGCATAGGGTAAAAAGTTGGGAGCCCGCCTGCCCTAGACGATGAAGCATTTACATTCCATTACACCAGCACTACCATTTGGGAGCGTGGCTTACTTTTGATTTTATCAATTCTGTGGTGCTTGTCAAGCAACGTTCGTGAATCTACGTTGTTTCTTACTGCATCATTGTCGTTACTCGAAAATTTTCAAAAATCTAATGCATCGCAATAAATTAATTAAAAATATGCAATTTAATACAATTTATTATTGTACTCTAATGTAAATGATGGCATATTTTTGATTTATTCCTTGTGATGCATTGGATTTTTAAAGATTTTCGAGTAACGACAATGACGCAGGAAGTAAGAAATAACGTAGATTCACCTCCTAGACATCAAAATGTGACGTGCCGATGCAATGTAAATGATTGACATGCAGTTTTGATCGTTTGGGTTTAGGGAATGCATTAATGTTCAATTTGATTAAAAATACCGGCACATAACTTGGCAAGACAAAGACGAGACAAAAGATGCGCCGAGTTTAATATTTGTAGCTGCTGCGCTTCTTTTGTCTCATCTTTGTCTTGCCAAGTTATGTGCCGGCACCTATACTCTCCATGGTTAAAATTTACTCTATTTTATCTATTTCGAGACCGATGACTCAGCGATTAGTCTGTTGGAATGCACACAGTACATGCGTCAGCCAGCCGTCATGTCAGCTGTCATCAAGACAAAGCGTTTCGTTTACCACACTTATATTTTATTTATTGAAAGATTTACAATAAAATATTGAAATGATTTAAAAAAAAATACGATGTTAAACAAGAGAACAACAAAATTATTAATAATTACTTATTTTCCGCCATTTTATCAATCTAATTACAATGGAAATAAATGCTAAGAAAATAAAATATTTCTATGAAATGCCGGAACGGAACATTTCGGAGGGACTCGCTGATGATTGGTCCATAGAGCCGCTACTAGAGGTTATGACTTTAAACTATCCCTAATCTGAGATAGACTCGACTGCATTTTGTTATTGAAACGCCGGTAACAGATAGATAGATGTTTACTGATGATCTCAGATAGCTATCTCCGATCGTCTGTAGATAGAATATTGAAACCGGCCGTTAATCCTCAAAAAATAACTATCTTTCTTCGATTGAAATTGAATCTTATTTCTTCCTACTATACAGACTAAAACAAAATCTCTAACGTGCCATTGCTAACTGCTGCCACCCGAACTAATTTGTTTTCTAAACTTTTCAATCAAAATTAAATCTTATTTGTTTCACAAGATTGAGTTTCCTAATCTCTAACGTGCTATTGCTAACTGCTGCCACCCGAAATAACTTGTTTTCTAGACTTTTCAAACAAAATTGCGTCTTATTTGTTTCACGATACAGAGTAAAAATCTCTAACGTGCCATTGCTAACTGCTGCCACCCAAAGTAACTTGTATTCTCGACTTTTCAATCAAAATTGAGTTTTATTTGTTTCACAATACAAATTAAAACTGAATCTCTAACATGCTATTGCTAACTGCTGGCACGCAAAGTAACTTGTTTTCTCGACTTTTCAATCAAAATAGGGTCTTATTTGTTTTAGAATACAGAGTAAAACCCAATCTCTATCGTGCCATTGCTAACTGCTGCCACCCGCAGTAACTTGTTTTCTCCGCTTTGCAATCAATTCAGTCCTATTTGTTTCACTATACAGAGTAAAACTCAATCTCTAACGTGCCAATGCCGACTGCTGCCGGCCGAAATGACGTGGGTGAATACATTCGTGGCGCGCGTGATATACGACGTGATGCGAGACCCGGTGCTAATTGCTCGACTACAGAATAGGATACAAAGGAAACTGAATACGCTTAAGGTAAGTGAATACCTTACATTACAATATTGCTAAGATTTAGACGCCGCGCGTCGCAACTGTGTGTGAAATATAATAATATAATAATAATAAATAAATATAATAAATCTTTATTCAAATAATCTTACAACAAAATATAACAATAAAGTTCAGACATAGGTACTTACAGCTAAAATAAAGAGTGCCTGAACTAGGTTTAACCTGTATCTCAGGCGAAAAAGGACTTATATAACTATGTAATATTATTAACAAACAAATACAATAAATATTAAAATAGGGAAAAACAAAAACAAATACGAATCAAAAATTATTGCAGAAAGGTTAAATTAAACTCGACGCAAAAATAATGTTAATTTGTTACACCATTGACGATAGACGAATATAGCATATGCGTCATCAAAATTATAAACTAGTTCAAAGTCAATTACAATTATTATTTTTATATTATGCGTGTGTTAGTAAGGTATCTTACGATTTAAGGTTAGTAGAACAGAAATGTGATCGGTTATTATCCAGTCAGTTACTATGCTATTGAGAGTTGTATTTTAGCAAAAATTTAACAACATCTAACCTTATTGAAGTATAATGATATTATAAGATATATATTTTTTTAAACTGATGCGAGTACTGTAAATATCTTTATTGGATAACACTTTATATAGATAAATTATGCGAAATCAGACTAGGTACAAAATTTTTTCGGAACGTAAAATTAATTTAAAGTTGTAAAGCTAGGGAGCGGCGCTCTTAGGCGCCCACGTAATCTATCGAGCCAATATATCTTTTTTCGGCCATCTTTTTCGCTGGACAGTCAGCATCGCCAGTTTTGTGATCTGCGGGCTTCTTAAAGTGCAAACATGTTGCACATTTTGCTGACTCAGCCTTTTTTCCACAGTCCTTTATAGTATGGCCTACTTCGCCGCAGTGACCGCAGGTGGTGGCCTCCTCCCGGCATGTCTTAGCAGCATGGCCGTACTGCTGACACTTGTAGCACCTTGTCACGAGGGTAAAATCTCTAACAGGGCACGAAGACCAATTTACAAAAACCCGGTCGTTCATGATTAAGGGCTTACGAATTTCTGCAGGAACTTCTATAATATAATTACAGGTCTCGGCGTCCTTTTTTCCCGACTTATGGCTTAGTTTAATCGAGGTCAAAAATGTTGCAAGTGTCATGCCGCTAAGCTTGTCGGCTAAGTTTTGATGGTATATACAGTTGAAAACTTCTGTTTCCTCCATACATACGGGCACTCCGATGACCACGATTCTAGGTTTGCGTTTATGTGGTTCACTCACTGTTAGGCCGGAGCTCGTTAGTTGAGCCGTCTGCTTGAGCTTCTCGATATCGTCCTTTGTGTCTGTGCTGATAATGACACCGCCGTTTCTAGTTTTACGCAAACTCCTCACTTGCAGCTTCATTTGATCTGGTCTGATGATTTTTTGAACGAGGGCTTTTGTCTCCTCGCTCGACCTCATTTTGTCAGTGGGGTAAATTACCACAGAATTGAAATTGCCGGGCTGAATAAAGTTGTTAGGACTTTTTTTAACCATGTCGGCGAAGGAAACTGCACCCCCGACAGGTTTTGAGGACTCTTCGATAGTTTGTTTAAGGTCTTGAAGCCGCTGTGAGAGGTCGTGTTTTTCTTTAAGTGCTTGGAGGGAAAAATGGGTCTGAATAGTCTTTTGCTTAAGGGACTGGTATTGCACAGCCATTTGAGATGTCCCATGGCTTACTTTTCGGCACAAATTATTAATCCGAATTTTTTGATCCGAATTTAGTTTGCCTTCACAGGCAACAGCACACACCTCATTCAGACACTGCTCTATGGTCTTCATCCAGTTCTGGATCTCAGGCGTGGACACCAATTCCGGGGGCTCATCTTCCTGTAGGACAGGCGCGGGCGCTGGGGGCCGGCGCGAGGGCGTGGGCGGCGGGCTGCGGGCCATTAGCTCGCTCCGGTTAAAGGGACTGCTTTCCATTTTATAAATCACTTATTTACACTTAACATTATAAAACTAAGAAAACAATTTCATTTATTATGTACTAGAACGAATGACACAGATGAGTGTCGCTTCCGCGTACAACTAGGTCACAATTTTGCAATAATTTATTAATATTACATTAATTAATCAACACGTCCGATCGAAACGATGAGTCTGATGAGAGAGTCCTTTTTTTAATATATGAACCTTATATTAAAAAAAGACAAGTCAACTGAAAAGATGGAAACAAGATTAAATATTAAAGGCAACATAATAACATGCAGTCGGAGGCATGCATAAAGAAAGTGACATTATGAATGATTTGAATTTTATGCCTCCGACTGCATGTTATTATGTTGCCTTTAATATTTAATCTTGTTTCCATCTTTTCAGTTGACTTATCTTTTTAGCAGGCGGGGTTTTTTAATTTTTTAAATTTATATTTTTATTTACTCCTTTTTAGTTATTATATATTACGGTCATGCTATACCTTTTTGAAATCCTTGTGATAAGCCCTTTAATTTGATACCCATATTGCAATATTCTGAAAAAAAAATTTTCTTTCACTACTTATAATAGCACCGTACAGCTGCCATGTTGGTTTTTTTATAACGCCACCTTCTTAAGAACACTTGGGCTGACAATAGACAGATCTAACTAATTAATCATAGAAATCCGTTCAGCCGTTTGAAAGATATGAGGTAATAAAGAATATTACATACAAACATAGAAGATGCGCGCGAAAAACATAACCCTCTTGCAGACGGGTAAAAATATAGCGCACGAGTCAGAGGACAGTTAAAAGAATATTAGCTTAACAAAAGTTTAAAAGTTAAATAATAATTCGCTTTCACAAAAAATGAAAATGATGTTGATGTCCTATGCATAACCCGCCAAGGGTTAGGATAGTTATACGTGCGTGAACTATGGGATAAATGCCCATTGGTCTGGGTTAATGACTGCAATGCAAAATATGCAGGCGGGACCAACGGTTTAAGGTCTATTCCCACATATCCGGGTCGTGCCGTGTCTGGGGCCCAAGTTATGTTGGACGTCTCCATGTTCTACATCTACATAAAGAATCGACGTATTTTGATCTTCGGATCCTGCACGAAGCCGCCGATGACGGAGCTCAACGTTTATTTGTTTCACATACAGAATCTTATCTTAGCAAGACTAGAATCTTAACTTAGGCCCACGACACGTCACGGCCCTGATATGTAGATAGACCTTTGATGGGCCTTCCGAGGCATGGTAGAGTTCAAGATACTAAAATATTCATCTAATGCTGACCTTAGCAATAGTTGGTTTAGCGCCGTAATTGCAAAATAACAAGCTTGTTGAACGTTTTATTGCAACTTTGAAAAAAGTGCCTTCTAAGTTTTTCTACACTCAGTGGCACAAAAATCGTAACAGTGTGTGATTTTCGTACAAACATGCTCACTTCACCTTCTCAAAAATAAAAAAGTACTTACACGTATCTCTGCAGTGAATTTTATGTTGATAGATAGATCAAATGGTCATCTCTCAAATAAGGCTAAGTTCATATGACCGCGCGGTACAAGATCGCACTAAACTGTGTTATATCGTTTACATTACCGCGCGATGCACCCGCGACGCGCCATGCATTGCGCGCAAGATCTTGTGCCGCGCCACAGCCGCGCGGCTCAAGATCTACAAGCCTGCATTGATTCGTTCAGTTGAGCCGCGCGGTTTTAGACGAACGGATCTAGTTAGTTAGAAAAATAAGTATCGAAGACAAAATTTCTATCGAAGTGCTTATTATCGAAGTCGAAAAACGAAATGCCATTTGGAATCTTAACTCCAAGGACTAGGTGTATTAAAATAATTTTTTAAAGAGGTCTTGGGAAGAATTAGTTTTAATTTTCACCTATAATAATGATTCTGAAAAAAAAATATCTTGGGTAAGTTTAATCTACAAATTAGTTTTATTTCTTTGTTAAAATAATCAAAAAATATTAAATATACTTTGTTAAAATAACTTATTATAAATAAACAAATCGATGAACAAATTGCTTCAGCCACGTCCATTCTCAGTGATGGCAGACTGCCGCCGCGCGTGCACGCTATCATGTGAATGCTCCTACCGCACGGCACCGCGCGGTCATATGAACTTAGCCTAAATATTACAACCAAAACTTCTCGATTTTCTCAAAATATAATTCAACCATCGTCAAAAACCTCCAAATCCTCAAAAAATAAAAATGAAGTAAACTGGTTTTCGCAATTCATACAATTTGTTTGGAAATTGCATCAATGTTATTCTATTATGTATGTTTGAAGAAATGGAAAAATGTCTGTAGTTATTTGGTATTGATGAACATCTGCTCTACCCATCAACATAAAAGTCACTGCAGTGAGTTACTTACTTTTATTTTTATGAGAATGTAAAGTGAGTGAGCATGTTCGTATGAAAATCCACACAGTTTCGTTTTTTCACTCAGCGGCCTGAGTGTAAATTGTATTGTGTTGTGATTAGTTGCCGTCGTTTATGAGCCCGCTGGCAGTGACAGAGCTGTCTCTAAGCGGCGCGTGTCCGCTGGTGGAGCGAGTAGCGCCGCCCGCCTGGGACGAGCGCGGGGTGTGGCTCGACGCCGACCTGCGCTACGAGGGCGGCGCGTACATCGCCATACTCACGCAACTCAACCTCATGAAGCTCAAGGAAAAGAGTGAGTGCACACTAGCACATAGCATCACTCACTACACACACCTACTGTGGGACGAGCGCGGGGTGTGGCTCGACGCCGACCTGCGCTACGAGGGCGGCGCGTACATCGCCATACTCACGCAACTCAACCTCATGAAGCTCAAGGAGAAGAGTGAGTGCACACTAGCACATAGCATCACTCACTACACACACCTACTGTGGGACGAGCGCGGGGTGTGGCTCGACGCCGACCTGCGCTACGAGGGCGGCGCGTACATCGCCATACTCACGCAACTCAACCTCATGAAGCTCAAGGAGAAGAGTGAGTGCACACTAGCACATAGCATCACTCACTACACACACCTACTGTGGGACGAGCGCGGGGTGTGGCTCGACGCCGACCTGCGCTACGAGGGCGGCGCGTACATCGCCATACTCACGCAACTCAACCTCATGAAGCTCAAGGAGAAGAGTGAGTGCACACTAGCACATAGCATCACTCACTACACACACCTACTGTGGGACGAGCGCGGGGTGTGGCTCGACGCCGACCTGCGCTACGAGGGCGGCGCGTACATCGCCATACTCACGCAACTCAACCTCATGAAGCTCAAGGAGAAGAGTGAGTGCACACTAGCACCTAGCATCACTCACTACACACACCTACTGTGGGACGGGCGCGGGGTGTGGAGCCTTCGAAAGCACAGAGAGGTTTAAGAATTTTTGGTCACCCATCCGCTGACTGACCTACCGATTGAACTCTTTTATTATCTTTATACCTACCAATATTTATTCCTTATTTTTTGCGGGGATTAATTGAATTCTGGAAATACGGGAATTAAATTATTGTCACAAAACAGTTCTATGCCTTGTTAATATTTTCTTTTTTTCCAGATGTAACATTAGAAGAACAATTGATAACGACACCAAAAGACGCCCACGAGAAGGAGCTAAGTTCGAACACATCTGGGGACATATTTTTAGATAATCTAAGGGTGAGTTAACGCTAACGCGTGAGATAACGCTATTTCTAGGTCCGCAAGCCTATCGCCTAACTCAATTGGTATAGTTTATGACGTCAATGCACAGTTCATCCTTGTCATTGTATTATAATATGACAAGGACCGACAGTGCATTGGTATCGCTATCGCTATAGCTTTGAGTAAGGCGGAAGAGCCGACCGAAACTCGATCGAGAGTTTCGGTTGATTTGAAGTTCGATCGAACTCGGATGCCATCTTCATGAAGCAAATATCACGTTGTTTACTGTTGAATTTGATGTTTGTGGGAATAAAATTAAAGATACCTAGACTATTTAAGAATTATATTATTACGACATCGATTATCGTTTTATTAGAAACGCAAGCCCGCCATTTACGACTCGGATGTAGAAGACTCCGCGGAGTCGAGCAGCGACGACGAGAGTCCGCCCGCGCAGCCCGCCGACAGCAATGTCCACGTAGCCGTCCCGGAGTCTGCGTGAGTAAGGGGCCGTTCACACGGGTCGATTTAAGTCGACTAAGGCTTAGTCCGCAACGATCAAGCTCAAATTTATTAAAATCGGTAATCGACTTATATAGACTTATAGCTTGTAAAATCGAATAGCAAACCAAAGGATTATGCCGATTTTACTATACAAGATAGGCCATGATGCGCTTTGATGAAATTACCAAAATACTATAGTAGTTTTATAGTGATTGCGTGGGAAGAATATCATTAAAATATAATGCGGGAAAAAAGAGAAATCTCAATCTCAAGGAGCCGTTTGGGGTTACATTTTCCTATTATATGACATTTTGTTATCTACCCCTTTTTGACATGACATGAGTCTGTCACAGATATGTATGGTTAATGCGCATCATGGCTCAGAATGCGGCATGATCCTTTCAATGAGTTAGCGATTCGATTTTACAATTGATTGTAGATAAAAAGCACTAGTCGACTAAAATCTTTCCGTGTAAAGCCCGTAAGTATTGGATATAACTATCATTGCTGTGATTAAAAAAAAGTGGTCAAAACAATATTATACAACGTGTTAAAAACCCTAATGCCGAATATGGTAGATAGGGACCATCAAACTGAACAACTTTAACTATGGGACCAACCAGGGACCAACTATGAAATCGCGAAAAAAAAAATCAGCTGGTTAACACAAAAATTAATAACGAAAATATCAAATATATGAAACAGCAGATTTTTTTTGCGATTTTAAAGTTGGTTCCATAGTAAAAGTTGTTCAGTTTGATGGTCCATAATCTGTAATAGGGGTTTTTGTGACACTTTGGTAGCTCTTTTAAAAAAAGTATATTCTTCCGCAATTTTAGATCAACAACAGGGGAGGGAACATCGTCTAAAAGAAAATTTCTCAAAATGGTGGACAAAATAGCAACTAACAAATATTTCCAACAGGTTAGTATTATGTCAAGTCGAGTAAAGAATATTTAACTTTCAAAGCAGTTTATTATTATTGATACTTTTATTTTTTTATTAATATTACGGTGCTGAGCTCTGTGGGCGACTATATTATTATATTATCTATTATAATATTATAGTTGCTTCGCCGACGGTTACAAGTGGTGTTATTTTATATGCCATATCATTTGCAAATCTTTACGACCGACATAAGTTTTTTAACCATCTTAAAAATCAAATAAAATCTATCAGATGCGTAGATTTGAAACGTATTTTTATCTAGGCGGCTAGATCGCGACTATTTTGTGATATTACATAAGACCAAATACCACAATTGCTCATTTTATCAAATAAACCTACCGTTCATATGTTTAGGTGACGGACTATAAATACGTGAAGCGGGCGATGGAGGGCTTATCCAACACGGATATAAAGCTGCACCTCGAAGTGGAGGGGCTCGAGGGACGGCTCGCCATCAACCTGCCGCCGCCGCCGCACGACCGCATATGGATCGGGTCAGTACTCGCATACTACAGACCCTTCGCACATTGAGCCACTAGTCGGGGCCACTAAACGCGACCTCTAGTGGCTCAGTCAAGCCACTAGACGCAGCCACTAGTGGCTTAGTGGCCGCCGCGCCGGGAAGAAGCCGGCTATTGTGGCCGAGAGTGCGCGCGATGCGGGTGTCAGAAATTGTTTAAAATTTAAAAATTTAGACCACTTAAACGAGCAAATCATTTGTTGTATAATCAAAAATAACAATCAAATAGATAAATACCACACTTAGTCCATATTTCGTCTTTTAAAACTATTACTGTTTCAATCAAACCAAACTTTAATGATTTATTTAGCAAGTTTACTTCAACAATAGCAAAGACTTAGCTTTTATCCATTAAAAAGTGCTCAGAGCCAGATTTCACTGACAGGAGGCCGAGTTGTGTTCACTGCGCGGTGGCTCGAATAAGAATAATTCCACTGTCCGTTCGCCAACGTGCCGTAAACAACCCACTCTGCCCCGCCTCTGACTACCGGAAGTGTTTGTGCCAAATCGTTATAATAGTCAATGTTCAATCGATAATTATTTGTAAAATTACTATTAATCAATAACTTATTATCAAAACATAATTAGTTTATAATTTATAAGATTTTAGAAATAATATACTACTCAGGATTACTTAACCGGAAATGGCTACACAAATCACCATGTGAACTAACATTTATACTAAAAATCAGTTTGAAAATAAATATTAATAAATTATTCATTGGATAGTGCTATAAAAATAATTATTTAATTTGCTTATTTTGAACAAACAACGTTAAATATCTCACACGGGCGACAAACACGGCCACAAGTAGAGAGCGCGTGCGACCCCCAGCTTAAAAACTGAAGAAAAAGTGTAATTAAGCTTTTAGTGACCGACCGAAGTTTCGGTTTCGGTTTCGGCCAAGCTCAATCCTCGCTGATTTTTTTATATTAGCGTACTGCTCGCGGTTCACTTAGTAGAGCCAGCGCTCAAGGGAGTCGTGTGTCAGTTGAGACAGAGCTACGCGACTAACGCGGCAGAAAGAGAAGGTGCATACAATAATAGGCACGCAGCGCTGAATTTGAAATTGTACTTACTTTATTGCCGTGCAGCGAGAATAGCTTATTGATTGTCCTCGCGCAGACGGGTTTCTGCACGTTTAGTACTATTATATACATATAATAGAGAGGACAAATTTCATACGTCAGAAAAGATAAGACCTCCGCGATAGAAGGAGAGGTAACTACTAAGTGAATATTTTGGAGCGAAGGGAACGCTGTGCAACCTGAATTGCACTTTATTGTGTTGAAGCAAGAGTCGCAATTTATTAAAACGATTTTGTGGAGTGCAACTTCTGTACGCTAGTACCAGGCCTCCTTCACTCGCTCAAGGTCGCGCGATAAGCACCTACCGCTAGCCGTGCCTACGGAGGCACAAGTGAGCAGAGGGCCGCCAAACGCCCGCCTGTGTAGTCGCGCGGCATCTTACTGCCTGCGTAGGTATTGTCCCTTTATAATAGTAACAATATCGAATCGACATTACTGTGCCGTGTACGGATGTCTAAATCAAAAAACCAATAAACAATTGTCGTTTTTCACATTATGATATATGCTACGCAGTTCATTTAAAAGAAGTCAACCCTAACGTTGCGTCGTCAGAAAAGGTAAGAGCACGCGATAGAAAGAACGGCAACTACTAGGTGAATATAACTGTAGGCCATTAGCGCTGCGCGACCTGAATTGCACTTTATTGTGTCGGAGCAAAGTAGCTATTTATTTAAATTACTTTGCGAAGGGCTGCTTCTGTACTTGTACTATTATTTATTCTGTGCTAGTACTATTATCTATTCTGTAGTAAAACGGACTCTTCTTTGAACGACTCCCAAACGCCGCCATTTATATACCTTGAGCACGTCCGAAGCGAGAGTGTCCGTTCTACCCAGTTTTATTTATTCTTATGTATGTACTTACAACTAAAGATTTTTAACTGTCTTTTTTGTTTCGCCGAATGGGGTGTAGGTTCCGCACGAACCCCCAATTGGTGCTGAAGGCGCGGCCCGCGGTGGGCGCGCGGACGCTGCGATTCACGCACATCTCCAACTGGATAGAACAGAAGCTCACCAAGGAGTTCGAGAAGGTTCTAGTCCTGCCCAACATGGAGGATATCATCGTGGACCTCATGACGCCCACGCCTGTCGAATTTGAATAGTAAGTTCTTATTAAGGCTCGGTTATGCGGAAACATTTGTATCTCTGTCTTTTTCTTTACGTGTAAAGAGTATGGAAAATAACTTCACTTCTG
The DNA here is from genome assembly GCA_943789525.1 of Agriphila geniculea. Classification (NCBI taxonomy): domain Eukaryota; kingdom Metazoa; phylum Arthropoda; class Insecta; order Lepidoptera; family Crambidae; genus Agriphila; species Agriphila geniculea. Next base: position 19,377,068 of record OX038874.1, read on the forward strand.
CAGTTTTTCATTGTTTTTAGGGTTCCGTAGCCTAAATGGCAAAAAACGGAACCCTTATAGATTCGTCATGTCCGTCTGTCCGTCCGTATGTCACAGCAGTTATTTTTGCAGAAAATACGCGGATAATTATGCGGAAATTACGGAACCCTATTGCGCGTGGCCCGACACGTACTGGGCGAGTTTTTCCTCATTATATTTAGCACAATTATCTTTCTTGAATAAAAGTTATTGGAGCTACTTCACGTACGTCAAAGTGTATTTTGATGTAAAATACAATATGTTCCCGCTATTATTTACGCCAAAAATATGACGTAAGCGCTTTTGATGATATTCTGATTTTTTTACAATCATCTGTGAGGTTTATATGCAATTCAATTCAATTCAATTCACTTTATTGCAATTTCCACAATGGTAACAAGATGGTAGGTAAAATGACAAAGTACATTGTAGACCCTGAAAAGGGCACAGCAAATTATTTGGAGAGGAGTTGAGAGGACGACTTACTTTTTTTCAATTAAATAACATTGCTACTTAATTAAATATTTAAATCGTTATCATTTAAAAATTCGGAAACACTATAATAGCATTTTTCAAAGAGCAGTGTTTGTAACTTTTTTAAGTATATGCTGTAACTTTTTTCTTCTGTTAGTTCTTTCGGTAGTTTATTGTGTATTTTTACTGACATTTCGAGCGGACTGGATGAGTTCATTCGAAGCCTATTTACTGGTATCATTAACTTGTGGCCATGTCGTGATGTGTATCGTGATGGAATGTCTTGTCTCTTTGTGAAGAAGTTTGGATGCTTCCGTATGAATTTGCAAATTTCCAATATGTAGATACACGGTAAAGGTAAAATTTTGAGTTCTTTAAAAAATGGTTTGCAACTGTCTGTTAGATCTATGTTAACTAAAATTCGAATAAGCTTTTTCTGTGCTGTGAAAACTGTGATTGCATCTGAGCTACACCCCCACAATATGACGCCGTAATTTAACCATGCATGTGCGTATGCGAAGTATGCAGCTTTAGATGTTTCTAAGTAAGTGGTTTTTTTTGTTTCACTTAGCGCATATGTAAAACTTGATAACTTGGTTTTGATTGTAGCAATGTGGGCTTTCCAACACAGATGTGAGTCTATGACTAAACCGAGCAGTTTACATTGAGTAACGCTTTCTATTTTTGAACCATTATAAGAGAAATTTACTTCTAAACTATCTTTTTGATGCAGGTGAAATGTTACGAGTTTTGTTTTAAGGAAGTTAATTTCCAAATTATGCTGTGTCATCCAGTAAGTTATTTTATTGAATAGGTCTGTAAGTTTTTTATTTAAATTTATGTTATTTTGGCAAGATACAAGCAAGGAAATATCGTCTGCAAATAGAACGCAAGGGTCATCTATTAATTTAGGCAGTTCATTAATGTAAACTAAAAATAGTAAACATCCAACAGTGCTTCCTTGAGGAATTGATGAGTTTACTATTTTGCTATTCGATCGTACAATTTGTATTTCTTTCGTGGTTTCATCAAAGTGCTCAATTTCAACATACTGTTCCCTTTCTTTCAAGTATGAGGTGAACCATTTATGCGCAGGACCTCGTATACCAATATTATAAAGTTTTTGCAATAATAATTTATGTTGGACCTTATCATAAGCTTTGGACATGTCTAATAAAATACCGACAGCATATTTTTTTTCATCTAAAATTTTAAGAATTTCTTGTACGTATTTAAATACTGCCAGCGTGGTGGACCTGTTCTTCCTAAATCCATTTTGGCACTCATTGAATATGTTAAATTTTTCGCAACCTATAAACGCGGTCAAACATTGCTTTTTCTAGTATTTTAGAAGCAGTTTGTAATAAAGCTATCGGTCTGTAATTGCCCATATCTGTTTTTTCGTTTTTTTTGTGTATAGGTTTTATAATTGTTTTTTTAAGTAGCACTGGAAACTCTCCTTCGTGGAAAGATTGATTGGTTAATTTAAGGAAAGGCAATGTTAGCTCGTCGACACAAGTTTTTATTAATATAGGTGGAATTTCATCTATGCCATGACTTGTTTTATTTTTTAAATTCTTTATAATTTTTTGTACTTCAGTATAATCTGCGGGGCTTAAAAAAATACTGTTCTCGATAGCACTGCTCAATAGTGGACAGTGAGACCCTGCCGCAACTCTGTTTTGCAATTCACCTATAGAAGCGAATGAATCATTAAACGACTCTACAATTTTTCTAGCATTGGAGCATAAAGACTTATTAATTTTTATAGATATATTTTTATTTACAATTTTAGATTTTTTATTTAACTTCTCATTCATTATTTTCCACATGGTTTTAACTTTGTTATGAGAGTTACTCATTTTTTTAATATATTCTAGTTTTTTTGCGTATACGATGGTTTTTTTTAATGTTTTCTGATATAGTTTATAATGATTTTTTATTATGTAATTTTTAGATTTTAAAGCTAATATTTTAAGTAGTCTTTTGTTTCGGCACGATATTTTTATTCCTACAGTTAGCCAATATTTTTTTTGTTTGTTATTAATTTTTATTTTACGTTTAGGTATGCACTTATTTAGGATATTTACAAGCAGGTCATGGAAAGCTTTATAGTTTTCGTTAATGTTTTTATTTGGTAATATTATATTATCCCAGTCTACGGACGCGAGGTGATTTTTAAATCGTTGTATATTTTTTGTATTAAATAATCTCTTTTTTATATACCATGAGTCGCACCTCGTGGACTTGGGTAGTTTCATATGCAAAACAGTTCCAGCATGATCCGAGAAGCCGTATTCCTTGGCTGCAGTATACAAATTTTTATTTGAGAAATTTGTAAAAACATGATCCAAACAAGTTTTTGTGTGTGTGGGCTCTTTAATGTGTTGAGTTAATCCATATTCTAGCATTAAATTCAAGTACTGGTTTGCTTTTACTTTGTTATTATTAGTTGGGAGTACGTCTATATTTAAATCACCACCTAAAATAATTTTATATTTTGAAAATTTGCTAGTTATATAGCTCATTATTTTATTCAATTGTTCAAAAAATAAGTTTTCCTCTCTACTGTTCCAGTACATGTCTAATAGCAAAATATTTTCTTTTGGTAGCTCAATTGCGCAAACTTCAACCACATATTCAATAGAAAATTGTTCAATGTCTTTTCGCTCTACAAAGTTTATGTGGTCTTCTAGCAGGATGCAGACTCCGCCTCCTGTGTAGTTTTGGCGGCAGTATGACGCAGCAATTTTGTATCCGTTAAATTGTATCAAATCCAATTTTCCTGGTGATAACCAAGTCTCTGATAAGCAAACAGCCTGGTATGGTGGATCTTGATCTAAAAAAGCTTCCATTAAATGTTGTTTATTGTACAGGCAGGCTAGGCGCACTCCGCGCTTTAGGTACGAAGCTACAAGTAGCCGGCGGGTCCGTCCGGACGGACTAATTTCAGAGGGCCGCCGCGTGCCGGCTGGGACGCACGTTAGCAATTCGATTTCGATACTCACTCACGCACCGCATTCGCGTATTGTCGCGTCGTTCGTTCGTACATTTATGATATTTACCCCAAATGAAGGCATATTGCATCGCACTTTCGAAATAAACTTAATTATTAATGACAATTTGATTTCGTAAGAAAGCAAATTGCCTCAAATCAGTATGTATAGTGTGATGTGGCGTTGACTGTATTTAAGTACACATTTTATTTCACAAACACATAACTTGTAATAAAGTATTGTAAGCTATTATTTCATTATTATTTAAAAGAAGAAACCCTAATGTCGTTAGAAGAGAAAAGAGCTACGCGATAGAAAGAGAGGTAACTTGTAGGTGAATATGACTGTAGCGAAGGAAGCGGTGTGCGACCTGAATTGCACTTTATTGTGTCTAGAATAGAGTCGCTATTTATTTAAATGACTTTGAGGAGTGGATCTTCTGTACTTGTACTATTATGTATTCTGTGGTACAGGCTCTGCATGTTCTGGAATAGAATTCTAAATTGTGTTTCATTGTCCTCGAAAGGAATTGTTTGAAGGTCTTGTTTCTGTTGGCGGTGGTTCTGGTTGTGGATGTGGTTCTTCACCTGCTTCGTTATCTTCCGGCCTGATACTTAAGATATTTGAGTTTCTGTTAGCGTTATTTATAAGATCAATTCTTTTACCTTCTATATATAGATTGTTGTTTCGGATTATAGCATGTAAACCCTTTTTTCGTGCTTCGTACATTTCTTGTCGCAACTTTTTTCTTTTTGCTAGGGAAGTTCTATCTAAGTATTCTGAAACACCTAGGCCTGTCCCTTGGAAGTAATGGCTATTATTGATTATGTATTTAGCCATTCTCTTACTAATGACTTCTATTATAATGCAATTTAATACTTGTAGCTACTAGATATTTTTTTAAGCTTGTCGTATGTTTTTTTTTTTTTGGCTACATCTTAACGTTTTCTTTATAAAAATATGACCCCCGCAAACAATGTTTTCCTATCATGGGCCCTTAACATCATTACAGCATGCACAAAATAACTTTACGGCTCTGAACTTCGCGCGAAACACTGCGCAGTAGACGAATACAGGCGTGCGTGGGGACGGGGCGCGGGCGGAAGCACTCGGAACTATGAAAATCGACATGTACCCTTCGCGAAATATCACTTGCAGTTAACTTCCGGGCTGCCAAGTTATTTTGCGCTTACTGTATCTGTCTATTGATTCCAACTGGATAGAACTGTTATGTTTTAGAATCTACGACGACTAAATATGTTCGACCTTACGAAAACCTTATTTTTCTTTTCAGAAACGTTTATACGAACTCAGTACATGGTGCGATGTCTTATTCCATGCACAGCGCGGTGTCCTAGCGATTTTGATTGTATTTTACATACAAAATGTATATTAAAATTCATTTTTACTCAATAACACTATAGTAATATTTCATTTTTATAGTTGACAAACTTAAAATGTGACTGTTGTTCCGAAAGTAATAAAAACTGTTTTTGAAACTCCACATTTTATAGCATTTAAATATCAGAAAGTGCAACGACAAGAAATAGTAGCAATTTAAACAATTTGATGAAACGGAAGTGTAGGGTAGCATTTAAATCTAGATTTAAATTATATTTTTACTTGGACGAGTTGATTTTCCTTTTTGTAAAATAAATTAAGAGTATGTATTTGAAAACAAAATGTTATACAACAAGTAACACCATATCAGATACTGAAACAGGTGAGTGTTGCTAAAACTGAACAACATTCTGGTACATACATAGATCGAAAAAAGAATTTCATATTCCCATACAAAATGTATTGGTCAGCTAACCGACTTACTATGGAAAGAAAAAAAACTTTTTTCGACCTGTTTCTTGGAGAATGTTGATCAGTTTTAGCAACAGTATTACCTGTTTCAGTATCGGATAGGGTTTTTGTTACATATTTTAGATGCAATTCTAACTACATTTAGTTATTGACGTTCAATTCGCCATCTAATTGTTTTGCAGCTTGGCTACATTAAAGTGCAATTTTTTCATAATTATTATTATGAAATAATACAATTTTAAGTGTCAATGTATAAGCCCATACTTGCTGTGATTTAAAGCATTGATTTTTATTAGTTAGTTTTTGTATAAGTTATTTAAAAAATAGCGCTTTTTATATTTCTGCGTAGGTAGGCACTGGAAAATTACTGCTAATCATCAGATATGTGATTCAGCTATTTTTTTATATTGTTTCATACTTATTTCAGTCCCATTTTTCGTGTCTAACATCGTGATGCCAACGAGCTTCCCCTCAGTAGTAATAAATAATTTGACAATAATTCCGTCTTAACCTGTTAAATTGTAGATTCAATATCAAATTTTATATGAAAAAGAAAGAAAATTACCTTAAGATAAATTTATCGATGTATAGAAACTATATTTTCACGTTGTATTGATGACCATGGTAAATGTTAACGTTGGGTATATTTTTGAAATCATAACCATACTTACTGGAATATCAAATAATTGCTAAACTAACCTCGATCGCTTTCAAACATCACTTATATACTTCTGTAACTAAAAAGTAAGAGATCCACAGTCCCTATGCAATACGTAAATAATTTATACATTAAGGTGCATCCCATACCGAAAGTGGCGCCCTCAAAAGTGTTATTTAATAAGTTTTTATGTAATTTAGAAAGTATTACTACATTCCCTCGTAGTCATTCATAGAAGTACATACATAGATAGCAAATGTGTCAAAAACGACCACTTTTATCCTCAGATAACAGATATCTGTCAGTTAAATTATAATCCGAATAACATAAAAGTCATTCAAAAAATTTGACAAACATATGACAATCATTTTCAATTTGGCGGCATAATACGTTATCAAAGAATAAAGCTTTACCTAATGGGCATTGAAAAATCAGCCTTTAGTAGTTTTGCTGTCTACTTCTAGAAATGACTACGATGGAATGGAGTGTAATGATACCTTTTAAAAATACTAGGCTATGGGTCTTAAAAATTTTTAAGTAAAGTTTTATTAAAATTGTTAGATAAAATTACCGCGGCGGCGTCACTTTCGGTCCAGGTACCGCCTTAAAGTTTCTCTTTGGCGACTGACGCCACAACTGTCACTTCTTACAACACTACTCACAGATTGTTAGTTACCATTAATCGACTTTAGCTTTCCTCGTATCTGTTTGCCAGTATTTTTATTTTACACAATTTTAATTTTTAAATAGTCTTGTTTCTTGGTGCAGTCGAGAATCGTGTCAGTTATCTATAATATGCTAGTTTCTAATGGCCTGGTCGTAAGGGGAGCTAGAACGCCTTAAATGACACATGATTCTTTGTATGGAACTCGCACAACTATTGATAATAATTGGCAATTTTAGTTTTCATCGTATTAATAAGTAATAATTGTGTATTAGTTACAGTATTGTCGCGATCCAAGGAGTTTGGTGCTTTCTTGGGGACTATTTATTAGATTAATTGTTGGGTTCTTGTTATCACGGTAAACATTTTCGATTTCATGTCGACCAATTTGACTCTTATGCCACTGTAGAACCTTATTACTATTACTGTATGAACTTTTACTTACGTCATTCGATAAGAGCTATTTTTGGTTGATTTACTATGTTAACGCCTGTATCACACTCCGCCGCGAAACAATGCCAGCGAAACAGCAGTGGGTTCCGCCATGAATTGTCTTTTATCGACGAGGACATATGAAGACCACATCTACGTAGCGGTTTCGCGCCATTATTTTCGCAGCGGAGGTGTGTCAACGGTCCGAGCCGATCGGGCGGAATCGCGCGTGGAAGTGACAGCATCATAGTTAAATCTATGCGTTAAAATAGGCTATTTTGCATCTAATTCGCTTGTCGTACAACTGGACAATTAATGGCGGAACCTACTGCGGTTTCGCTGGTATTGTTTCGCGGCAGAGGTGTGCTACAGGCGTAAGTGTATCTATCGCGGCATAAGAATCAAATTGGTAGACTATATCTAACTTATTTATGTGCTTCAGTACTTTTAGTTTGAAAGTTGTTAATAGAATATTTATTACTTAATTGTATCGGGATGTGTATGACTATAACCGATTACGAATAAGTGTGTGTTCTTAATGGGAGAAAGGTTTTATTTTGTCATGTGTTAAATGAATGAATTACCTACTAAGGTGTTATGTATGGTTCATTCAACACAATGAATCGAAGTTATGTTTCAAGAGAAGGCTGAACGGTCCATTTCCGTTGTTCCCACTGGGGGTTATGGGGAAAAAAGTATTGAAAAATAAACTTGTATATCCCCCAGTGGGGGACAACGGGCATAGGCCATTTTAATGTATGTAACTTGCTCATATTATATGTTTGGAGTGCTATTAGTAGGTGACTTGGCATGATCTAACTATAGAAAAAAGTATATGATGTGTATTATTTGTTTCGCTTTATAAGATTTCAGTTGTCTTAAAAAAATATGATTATTTTAAATTAAATATAAATGCCTTTTAGGCAAAAAAAGACATTAATTTTTATATTATATGAGAAGAGTTTAAAGTTCATTGCAGTTCTAAATAAAAATGATTCTACAAAATGAATGAGTCGCAAAACTAAATTAGTCTTATGAATTTTTGATCATTGTTGTAAAGTTTCCACGATCACCGTGTCACTATTACTTATTACCAAAGTTACTAATTATTCTATTGTGATTTAAACTTCACTACGCTACGTACACATATCACAATAATACAAATTAAGTACCTGCTGTCACTATACTTTGTTTTGTATCAATATCCATTGTAAACCATTTTTTTTTTCAAAAGATAATTTTAAAATAACAATGATTAGTATTTTATTGGGAATATTTTGATGTTGAATAATGTATAACACAAAACTTATCTGTGTAAATGCTATTTATTTTGGGTCAAAACACAATCTTGTTTTACTTGTATATATTGTCTTGTTATAATTTTATAATTTGTTAAATACGATTATATATTTTATTTTAATTTACAGCATGATGAAACGTTTATGTTTAGTTCAACTTAGTTCACTTTTTTATAATATTTGTTTCTTATAGCTGTGATGGTCAGCAACTGAAACATTCACAGTGTACCAAAATGATTAAATGTCTATGTAAATAATCTATGAAATCATAAAGTGTTTATGTGATATTATGTATAGATAAGAGTTAAACCGTGCCGAGTAGTTTTTCTATGTGGTATCAGTTGTGATTTTTTCAATAAATGAACTGCTATATTAATCGCACTTTTCATTACTTATACGTTTCGTTTTAATAAAACACAAAAGTTAGTTTTAAACACTTTTATTCAACAGCTTTTATCCTATTAAACTATGTTTTTATAAACACTATAAAGATTAATATCAAATGTATTACAGTAGTATAATTATACAATAGGCACTGTCTTTAACATATTCGTTGTATTCTATATCACATATCAACAATCTATACATAACTTTGTACAAATATATTACTTAAGTGTTCACAAATATTTTAATATTTAACTGTACACCTATGCTTTATACATTTTTTGTCATACCAATCGCTTTTCTGACTGAAAAAATATTTATAAAATCGTGAAGGAACTCTTTAAAATAAAATCTAGTTACGAATACATAACTTTGAATTGGCTCGTGTATTGTCTACCACACCACTATTGGGTGTCGTTTACAATTTTTTTGGTAACCACAACACTGCCGACTAGTGATGTGTAATGGTGCTCCCACACAGCACTTATATAACATTGTGTAACACTATAACATTCTATAACAGTGTGTAACATTTTGCTACAAAATGTAAGAGAAAAAAATAGAAAATGTTGCATAATATTAATGTTACATTAACGTTATATTAACTGCTGTATGGGAGCATCCTAACATATCATATCCTAACAAATGAGAAATAATTGATATCGATAAATACAAGTTCAATATTAGAACTTTACCACGATTGTGTGGTTACCAAAATATTGTAATCGCCACTTAAATGGTGTCGTTGACATTACACGAATAAGTTGATTCAGCTAGGAACAAATACGAACACGGTGCCCGTGCAGTCCGGGCGATTTTTAAACAACATCACCTGGATGGAGGAGAATGGAGTTGGCATTTTTTTGTGAACACCGGACTAAAGTTTACACTAAACTAAACTAAAACATCACAATTTAAAAAGCATACGTACTAGAATGTATATGACACCGGAAAGTTGTTAGACTGTTATAGTCTGTTTATCCTTACTTGTCATATTTGGTAAACAATATTTATAAAAAAATATAACAAATGATTTTCGACACATAGAATACGAAAGTTTTACTTATTATCGTTATAATAAGGAGGTATTTATATCGAAAAGGTGCGGTAAATTATAAATTTTCAGTTCACAATATTCAAATAGATTAGAATCTATTAAGGTAAATTATTATTATTTTACGGTGACATATACCTACTCGTATTATAAAACAAACAGAGCCGTTGAGAAATCGCGCTCATGTTTAGGATATAGTTTTCAGATATAAGTATTTAATTGATATAAACAAGTAAATAGAATTTTTTTCCTATTGAGGCAAATGTTTTGCAAATGGAAGCACTTATGAATACATTACGTAATAATAAATTGCATACTATATATCTTAGGAAGGAACGTTGGCGTCTAAGAACTTTCCTAAATTTTCTTCACTTCTATAACTTGTACGTGGAAAAACACTACCGGCCATCTACTAATCTTCATAGAATTTGACCATTTCGTAGTAGATAGGAATGACATGATCCATCCATACAATTTTAATGACTTTTGTGGCAAACTGTATGTACTTACTTAAGAAAATCATTTACAAAGTAGAAACAAAATGCTAATAACATTGAAGCTAAATTAATATGGCTATGACCAGCGGTCTTAACAATAATATGTACAGAGTTGAGATCAACCTTACAACTAGTTAGGTATAATATGAAGATCTTTATATATTTTGGCACTCTGGACCACAATTTCACTACTGACTAAATATGATTTACTTACATAAAATAATAAAAACTTTTCTTATATAAATAAGGTCTGTACAGAAATATATTGCAAATAGGCAAGCGAAATACATAGATATTGCATTCATGCTTCTGAGCGAACCTCGTAAACGAAGGAACATGAAAATAAAACAAACCATGAATTTGAATTGTGTTGCAGTGTGGCAACTCAGTATTTGAATGTGCCTATGGCTGAATCAGTTAAACTAAACTTATTGATCCAAAAGGTTACAATCACAAAAAGTTGCACAACTATGGCCATGGATTTAGTCTGGTCGCTTCACTTCATGAAAAACGCAATTCAATAACAACGGCTGAAGAGCACCATAGACACATGAAAAACTGTTCATTTTCAATAGGCCTAGCTAGACCTACTACAGTATTTTATCGCTAGCACGTTTCACCAAGACGTGCCTTCACAATGTCCAGTGGTTAGAACTGCACGATAAAGCTCACATTCCGTGCTGCAGCATACCGCAGTTTCGTTCTTGTTCCTCTTCTCACCAGTCCGTAGTCCGCTCCGTCCAGCCTCGGCGCACACGAGCGCGTAGTGGCCCAGTCTTCGACCATAACAAGGAACTTACCGACACCCGCTTCGGCAAGGAACTTACTACACGAAATTCGAATTTTGCATCACAAGACCGTTCAAAAGTTGCGTAATGCGACGTAAATTACAGGAAAAAAAGATTATCACTTTAAGCCCTCTACTAGTGATTGAATTTGTATAAAATAACTGTATTTCATGTATTTCAGACTTTAGAATTTTGCATTGAATGACCCCTCAAAAGTTGCACAATGAGACGTAGGTTGTAGGAAAAATAATAAAAAAAATAGTAGATAGCAATCCAATTTTGTAAAAAATAATTAACAAAGTTCGATTTTTCGAATCGGTTTTGATAAAATTCCCGTTTCAAAGTGATAAGCTTATTTTGTTTTAATTATTTTTCCTAGAATCTACGTCGCATTACGCCACTTTTGAGGGGTCTTGTGAAGAAAAATTCGAAAAATGGTTAAAATCGGCCCACCCTACTACACGCGTGCCTCCTAATACTTTCAATGCTGCAGCACGCAATGGGCAGTCCCGTCCGCGTTTCTCTTCTCGACGAGGTCCGTCCACTGGTGCAGGCGCGGCGCGCACACGAGCGCGTAGCGGCCCAGCCGCCGGCGCGCCATGACGAGGAACTCGCCGGCGCCCGGCGCGGCGCCGCACGCGGCCGGCGCGTGCACGTGCGCGTGCAGCCGCGCCGCGCGCCGCCCGCGACGGTTGCGGTGCGTCGTGCGCTCTAAACTGTTGTCCACTTCGTACCTGTCCAAAGACATTGTTTGTTAACTACAATGTGCTAAGGTGGAGGAAATCGCACGGATCACGCATCGTAGAAAAAAAGATGATGAAGCAAAATATAAAAGAAAAATAACGTTTGATATCGATTGAAACTAAATAAGTATTTGAAATAGTTTGAAAATAATAAAATTTGTAATTTTCTGCTTGATAACAACCACCTTCTCAAATGGCCATTCTACTTGCTAAAATTAACGCTAGTAGAATAGAATAACAACGTATGGGAATGCCATAAGCTAACGCTTAGCTCCTGTTAATCCCATGCATTGTCATTCTACTTATTCTGCTAGCGTTTACTTTATAGTACAATGGCCATTTGAGTAGGCTCCTAAGAGTGCTATAGCATTTTGCTAACAAATGAAACTGGCTAAACTGGCTTTAATTAATTTCAAACGATTTCAATCGATACAGCTAAGTAATCAGGAATAGGCTGAAATTGAAATATCCTTAGCACAAATTAGTGATTTAAAGCAATTAATTCCCGTCAGATTAGACTCAAATTGTTTATAATATTTCTGTGTACCTGAAGTAGTCTCCTTGATCAGCTAGGTCGACGGGCTCTCTCCGGTCGTCGCCCGCCCTAGAAGTGGCGCGGATCAACTTCGTTACCAGCAGCGTCAACTGCGTCGTGTCCAAGTCTTCCCGTTGTTCGGCGCCCACGAACACGCCTCGGGATACTGAAATTGAACAATAGTGTCAGTTTACTGCTCTAGAGACATAATAGAGTTGGCTTGAAATGAAACGGCGCAGAGAAAGTTTAGGAAAGTGTTGATGAACGTGCACTTAGATAAACCTTTTGCCCATCTAACCAAAACTTCTCGCTGTGGTGTGGTAGGCTATAAAACTCCTTTTATACCGAGCGGGACATGTGTGTGCATTGTTATTCCGTCTAATCCATGTCATAGATATATTCATACAGCAAATCGGTGATCTGAGTCATAATAAGTGTTAAAGGACAATAATTTGCTTGATACATAACTTAGCTGTATTATTATCCATTCGGTGATGGATTCATGGAAAATATTTAATAAATGATGTCAGACAGCGCCACTTATTTTCTAGACAAAAAATCGAAAAAAACCGTTCACTAAAGTTGTCTCACCAACCGTACCTAGATATAGATTCGTTAACTATTAATCTCTGTGTCCCCATTGTCCGCGTCGCAATACGTTTTTTGCCGCCCGATGAGTAAGCGCAAATGTAACCTTTTTTCTACCGCAAGCCTTTGTTTGAGCGAGATAAGTGAATAGCTCCAGTCTTTGGTAAACGGTCATCAACCCGGCTCCGCCCCGAAAGCCTATAATTAAACCGAAGATTTTGACAAACTATCTTGTCTATCTAATACAGTTCTTCTCACAGTCTGTCTAGAGTGACTAGTATATATGTATCTGTCTAAATTAACCTGTGTAGTTCATTGACTCATTCCCAGTAATATTAGCTTTAGATTATTACGTTACATCGATAGGCATTGCCTACTATTAACTTAAGAAAGTTCTTATAAATATACCACCCGGCATATAACTGGCAAGATAAACAAAAGATTACGCAGTAGCCACAAACTCTAAACTTGGCGCATCTTTTGAGTTTTGTTTCATCTTTCTCTTGCCACTTATCTGTACCTATATTAAAACTTCGCTAATGATATTCAAAATATTTTCCTTGAAAAAGACATCAACGCAATCATGCTACTACTCTTACTAATATGATACAAGCCTCACGGTACACAACAACACTTCTATCGCGTGGCTTGTCGTGCTTATAAAAATATCTGTAATTATTATATGGCATGACAGACAAAATTTCAATGATACGTGATCGAGAGGGCTAATGCGACCGTGGCCGCCCACCGGCCCGCGGGGCGCACTCTGACATAACTCGCCGACTATTATCATTTATCAAACAAGAAAAAGTCAACATCAACTCCCTGCCGCGTCGCGTGCGCGCCCGGTCGACTAGTTTGTCCAGTACTTATACGCGTCAGGTTTAGTCATTATGCCCGTAAATTGAATCTAGTCGAACCCACAAATGTCAACTTGTCTTGCAGCGCATGTAAAGGCTTCCGTATCTTTCGTATCATTTGCAAGTTAATGTCTTCTAGGAAAATATCATGACACCACTTGCTGGGATCACAAAAAAGAGATTGTGTTTCGTTTAGAATAATCAGACAGACCTCTTTTGTTATTTTTACGAAAAAAGGAAACCGACATAATTTTGCAAATATTTGGGTAAAACGTAGTGATTTACATTCTCTTTGATTTGGGTTGTTGTATGAAATTTTAGATTACGTTTCGGAGTTGGTAATAAGGTTTTAATTTAATAGCAAGTTGCGGAATGAAGATTACGGCGACAAATTACGGTGCGGCGGCGGCGTGGACGCGGCTTGATTAACATTCAGCGGGACATGCAGCTCCTGGTTTTCTCCTCGGTTATTACTGCGGTCGGGCAATCAAGACAAGGGCGTTGAGATACGAACGAAATTGTCAGGCGCAATTTTTAAACTGATTTCAGTTTTTTTTTTATTTGGAGTGGAAAATAGTACAGTCGCCCGTGGTACATTTAAATCACGAATACCCATTTGCCTTTGTGATATAGTTATTTATTACTCCATTGTAGATACTAAAACCCAAACATATCGCAAACCACCGTAATGTCTCCAAAAGTGTTTTTTTTTCCAGGTTTACCACTTGGTTTAGCTATTGTCGTGTTCTACAGCTTTGTTTGATTGCCAGTTGCCACTGATAATAGTAAGACTATGGAAAGTGGCCATACACAGATTTAATTTACCTTAACACAGAATACATAATAGTACAATTAATGGACTTTTGTTATTTTCATTAATTATGTGGCAATCGAACAAGGTGTAAAACATGACAATAGCTTGGTATGTGGTAAACCTTGAAAAGTAAAAAATACAAAGACTTATTATATTACTTTGAAAAAATATCACTTTTGGAGATTTTTGATTTAACTTATAAATAGGTTACGGCGGGTTGCGATGTGTAAAACTTGGGTTTAGTATCTACAATAGCGTAGTAAATAACTATATCACAAAGGCAAACGGTAACCTTTTTCGTGATTTGAATGTACCACGGGCGACTGTGCTATGAGAATATGTCAGTTGTCTCACCTAGATCGCTGGTGCAGAAAGCCAGTTCCAACTCTGCTTCCGAGCAGGGCCTGCAGTCAGCGGTGGCGGGGTCGTAGTGGCGCCTGTTCAGCGGCCTCGCCTCGTACTTGAAGGTGGCCTCTCGCCGAGCCGTGCCTTCCTCGGGCTCGGCCTCCACATAGAGCGCGGCTCTGCCCTTGCGGCTCCTGAAGCACCGGAGCTCTTTGGGATTTCCGTCGTCTGGCGCGTAGAGAGGCACCAGTCTGTGGGTCCCTTCCACAAAGAGCCGCGCGGGAAACCTCTGAGGAGATTCTGGGGAAAATAGACACGCTCTAATTTCGTCCTATTTAAGTAGGAATAGAATAGACTATAAAATTGAATAAAATATTTCTTTATTTGTTTAAAAGTGGTAAGTATAAAAGATGTTACAATGTTTATAAAGCTGGAACTTATACTAGACACTGTATAGGTTTATTTACACATATTTATTTTGTTTAAGTTCCTATTCCCATATTTTATAGTTTCTATATTATTTTATATTACATAAAATAGCGCTATTTGTAAATAATAAACCAAATTATTAGTTTGACTACCTACATTGGAAAAATACCTGTTATCTAATATAAGACTTTCACATATACCCCCTTACTAATAAAGATTGAATAGCAGATGTATAGTTACACAATGGTTACTCTCTGTCAAACTATTTGAATTTGACATTAAAAAGAAAGTGACAAAACACTGTAACTATGCAGCTGCTATACAATCTTTATTAGTAAGAGGGATAGTATATTTTGTGGTGATATCACCCTGTTTGTTACTTACAAACTAAATTGACTTTGTGAGTAATTTGTGTAATTCTGTCATTATTTGTATAAGTAGGTACCTAATCATTTGTTTGTCACGCAATAATTAGGTACATTACGATTCTCAGTGTTGCCCGCGTCGTGATTTCCCAGTAGGTACAACGGGAACTTTAACGCAAAACGGTAAGAAAATCAGATAAAACGGTTTTAAATGTGAACGTCCCTGCTATTCTTGTTACTACGAGATTGTTGATAAGATATAGCCCACAAATAACGCGTTAGTTGACCAGTGTCCACAAAAAGAAATGTTCTTTTGATAAAGAGTCAAGATATCCCAGTTAGTACTTTGGATTATCAGAAACAATAAGCGCTAAAAGGATATTTACTTAAAAAGACTATTTCATGGAACTGATTCAAAATAAATGTGTTAGATAGTGTCTTATTTTAGAGATGCTTTAATAGGAAACTTGTTTATGGCGTAACGCCTGGCAGACCTCTTTTGGGATCGGTGGATCAAAGAAGTTTTGCCGTTGTTACTGACACAAAACCATCGGTATCCAACCCACAGAACAGCATCGGCGTCGGTGACGTTTTCATAATTGCTGACGGCAACCTCCCGAGGGGAGTGTGGCCGAAGGGTAGGATAGCAAGTGTTTATCCAGGCATTAGGTACATATTACGAAACTTTGGATATGGATGTTGAGGGCTGGAAAGTAAGAGGAAGAAAAGATGGATGGATTGTGTGCGGAATGATAATGAATATGGAGGGAGTGGATGAGGAAGAAGAGATGAAGGAATGGAATTCTTCCATTCCTTCATGGTCGGTCGGTCGGCAGTGCGTCCTTCTGGACGCACTGCACCGACCCCAAATAAATTGAGATGCGGGTATAGGGATGATGACTTTGTATACTTAAAGAATTCTTAGTAACGCACCTGTATCATTCAGCCTCCCTTCGTGGAACAGATCGGGCGGGTCGGGCCGCCTGATGACCCTCACACAGACCGTGAAGTCCTCCTCCAGGGCGGGCAGCGGGGGGCGGAACAGCAGCCGCAGGGCTCCGCGCGGGTACACCCACGACACGGACCCCTCCCGACATCGCAGGTACACCGGCGTCACTCCGCGCTCCGTCGTCGAACTTAGACCACTGCGAAAGAAAAAAAATATGTTAAATAAGTTTACGTTTTTCACTTCTTATGCTCAAGTTCATTATGTTGGGTATAGGCTGCATAAAATCGTTTTTCATACTCTGGGGTCTAATGCATAATGAAAAATCTTCGTCTAAGTCTCAAAGACAAAGCTCGTCAGCTAAACAGCCACACACGAAATTAAACTTCGTTAAATAAACTTTGTTATTTCATTCTGTTTCTTCATTTTTATACATTATCCATGTCATACCAAAAGTATTATTACTTTTGCATTATTTAATTAATTACACAATTGAAGTGAAAGCAGAGGGTATAACTCGTAGTTATATGCACTTGTTGTAAAATCTACTATTAATTGTTCACGGTTTAGTACAAGACGTTCCAAAATACGATACGGATACCTGAATTGATGAACCAATTTATTCTTTGAAAGACTTGAACTTAGACAAAAACAAACCAAGATAACATTTATTTTATTCTTATATTATAAAAATTGCAGACTAACAGCCTCACCTCATCTGACAAAATTGTACTTCCGCCAATTAGTAACAACATAAAGCTTCCTAAAATTGTGCTCTTATGAGCTTTCGAAAAAATCACACTAATTGGCGAATTCAGTAAAACGAGAAGTTAACTGGACACATTTTTACATCTAGTTTCGGGCCCTTTCCATATATTACCATGACGAAAAGCTGTTTTTATCATATTTGGACAATTTGATTGGGATGCGGTCGCTACCGAAAACGTTGAATTCGAAAAGAAAGCTCATTATGTATGCCAGGCGTGCGCGTCAGTAACGCCGCGGCCTGTCTCGCTTTATTTTAAGTCCATTAAAATTATTGAAAAATGTCTTATATGCCACCGCTTCATACATATTCCTGGACTGCCCGTCGCGATGTGTATGGAAAACAGCGGAGCAATCACTCGTTTCTTTAAATCAAATTAACCAGGAACCAGAATTTAACGCCACATAAACTTAATTCAATTTATTAAATTCAGAATCTGTAATCAAACTTTCTTTCAAGCATTCCTGAGATACGTAACGTACCAATCGATTGATTATTAATAGAATAGATATCTTATTTTGTTTGTAAAAGATGAACTAGTACATTTTTCTTGTTTTGTAAGTCGATGCGTTTCTTCTTTTTAATCTGCCACAACTACCACACCATAATAATTCAGGATCTGCTATTGTTATGAAATGCATAACAAAAGTCTATAGATCAGCCTATATCTAGATCAGTCAAAAGTACCGTTAGCATGCAGCAGTCGCGTCGCGATATTGATTCTAAATAGAATTATGTAAGTATCGCGGCGGCGGTGTTGTTCATACTGAATACTTATATTTTATTATAACTGTCCAGTCCAGTATTATTTGCGAACCTCTGAAAACCTCTTTGCATATCTGCAAGTGCAAGTTGCTTATCCATGCCCGCTAGAATTATGAACAAAATTTTTTTCGTGTTCGTGTTTAGCATGAGATAGTCTGCTGGATTACCAGTTTTGCAGAGAGAGTTTACTCATAAAACAAAAGTAAAGTATATCAGTTGTCTTGTCTGTGGTCTGTAGATTATGTCGGGTGTCGTTGTGCCAGGCCTGCCATAAACTACGGACAATGGTATCTCTGATCTGGCACGTGGGCGATTCTGGAGTAGCACCCACGCCACGTCTCTCGCGCCGCCCGCTGCCATTGTAGTGTACTACCAACTGCCCCTTTTGAACTGGATTAACTTTATGGAAAGAGCCTCTTTCACCATTATTTTTTATTACGTGTCCCAGGCACAAATAGAGAAAATACTCTAGGGTTTGATATACAGGGTTATTTTGTAAAACACCCAATAACCTCGCAGGAGTATTAGTTACTAACATGAATCATAAACAACAACGTATGTTCTACGGCTTTTCCGAAATTGACAAAAAAAACTACTTTTTATACAAATTCAATCATTGTTTGGACAATGGAGAGTCGTATTTTTTCATTTTCGGAAACGTCGTAGAACAACCGTTGCTGTTTTTGATATTAGGTAGTGGTAATCTACTCCTGCGAGGTTATTGTAAACCTGTCTATACACGGTTAATTTTTAAGTATATCTAAAAATTAAATGGGATTATCAGACCACGTAAATGAACAACTTTTACTATGGGGCCAACCTCGAAATTGGAAAAAAAAACAGCTGTTCCGTAGAAAAGTACAACATCGACTCGACTATAATGTATGTATGTTGTACTTTTCTAAAAAATAGAAAAGTACAACATCGACTCGACTATAATGTATGGAACAGTTAATTTTTTTGCGATTTCGTGGTTGGCCCCATAGTAAAAGTTGTTTATTTACGTGGTCTGATATCCCCATTTAATTTTAAGATATAGGTACTTAAAAATTAACCGTGTATAGGTCCTGTTGCAGAAAATAAGTTGAAATAAAAAATAGAATGACTGAGAGTATTTGTAGGTACGCATACAAAAAATAATTATTAAACTAACTCCCTAGTTACCTCTATAAATACTTACTAAGTTAAAGGAAAACAATTCTTAACAGTGCCTAAAAATGTTCATACTAAAACATGATTTATGGAGCTTTAGAAAGTTGGTAACACACCAGAGGACACAAAAAACACCATTAAACTGAAATATAAGACACAGCACTATAAAAGATGCCACGTTAAGATTTTACATGCCCGCGCATGCGCCCCGCACGAATAAAAGCACGACAATGCTTTTATGAGAGCCGTGTTATGTGTCCCGACCCGACACTCCCGTCTCCTTCAGACCAATGTGACACAGTGCTTTGTTTGTGATGAGCCCCAATTATGTTGCATCACGGACTAAAATCACTAAATATAAATTGAAACAATATCGTCTAATCTCACCATTCTGCAATGCTTTCTACCTACTTAAATTCATTGACTGTAAGCTGTATCCAATTTTCTAATAACCTAATTGGAGTAAAAGCACAGAATAATTAATAATAAGGTAATTGGAATAAAAGCACAAAATAAATTAAAGACACTAAAACCATATTAGTTATTCTGTGCTAAAACGTATTTTTTGTAATTTTCATAGGATAGGTACTTAATTATTATAAAATTCACATTTGCTGTGTTTTATTGTAAACCCAAAGGACAGACTAACATTACCAACTAAACAAAGGAAAAAATTCAAAATAAAAATATGAAAATAATGTCTAACTTAGGACCATTAACCGCAACAAATTAAAAATCCATTAAAATATAAAAAATCCCAACTTTTTTAACAGCCATGTCAGATCACATTCGAATGTACATCACACCTTTTTCTTCGTGAAAAAAATAGTCTACGAGTAAGGACCTTTAAAAACGTAAATCATCCTTCAGTTTCTATTATTAATACACAGATATGTTCTGGAATGTCATGTCCTACTTTCCCGTCATCGGGGGACTTCCCTAATCCTCCTAATGGCTTAAACGTTGAAATATGTGCGCGCGTAAATGAACAACTAATAGCAACAAGTGTGGGATAGAAAGGGCGGCCGTGGCCGGCCTACAACACGTGAGCAACTGAGCAACCCTCGGCTAGGGGTGAACATTATCATTCTTTATCTTTATTACAAGTCGATTAATTGTTATTCAATATTTGGACTAGGTTAATGCAACAAAAGAAAATTTTGGATATTTTCAGTTAGGCAAGTTTTTCGATACAAAAAAAAATTTTAGTTTTCATTAAAAATATTGGGTTTGAACTTGAAGACCAAATGTTTGGCAATTAGAAAAATATGAAAATCATTTTGTTTTACCTACCTACGTTTTACTAACTATTCTTAATTAAATTAACACTGATATAAACACTCAAAAGTATGGAAACATTTACAATTCTTAATGTCAGGATCTCGGCCAGCTGTGCTAAGCTAACGGGCCAATATGAATAATGCACTTTGCTGTCGACTTGGTTGCATTTATTAGTCAACCTATTACAACCGGTTCATACAATTGCTAAATGTGAAAGCTTTGTGTCCTTCAGTGTACCGTACGAAAACCTGATCTGAACTTTTATTTTTTCAATTTAGCAAAAAGCACACAATACTGAATAAGTTTGTTGTACCTATTTAGTTACACTTTTTACTACAGTAAAGTTTTAATACAACAGTTGGTCATATTAATTTCTGAAAACTTAAAACTGGAAACAAGAAAAGTTTTAAGAAATAATTAGTGTAAGTGGATACAATATTTGATTAGTGGAAAGAAATAGATATAGTGAATACACAGATAGAATAAAATTTATATTATTAGGAAATTAAGACTACCTACCTAAATAATTTAGTTATCAGAAGTATATCTATAGCCCTAAATAGCTAGCTAGATCTTAAAATGGCATGTAACAACCCTGTCAACCCTCCTTACGTTATCGACGCGCGCTAAAACAAACATAAAAACAACACTAGACGTATAAAAACAACGTAAGGTAGTTTTTTGTTTCCAAACACACTTTACAAAAAATCAGGGCGTTAACTGTGCTCAGTTTTTACAACCGCAAAATATTATTATGTTTCTGTAATTATGGTAACTAATTAAAGTATTGCTGATTGAAGGCGCAAACTACAATTGACGTTTATATTTACGTGATTGGAACGATGATAGAATATGAATATAAGGTTCTTGGAACGATGTAAAAACAAAATGACAACTAAGTAGACCAATTTGAGTACAAAAATCCAATGAATCCCGGAGTAGGTACTTAAGTCCATTAAAGGAACAAAATACTTACACAGTGACGACGACGATAATCATCGGCGGATTCAAATTGACGCAATTCCAGGCCGTCCGGCCCATTACGAGGCAAATGACGCTCCGATACAAGCTAAAAGCTGCTAATGTATCCAAGAGTCATCCCTCAAATGGATCATCCGTCTCTCTTCCACTCACCACTCTCCATAAAGACCTGTCCCTTTTAGATAAAACCAAAGAATTGTAATCGAAATGAAGTCACGCACGAAGCCAAATTTGTGACCAACCAAAGTAGTAGGTACAAAGTTGTTTATTTTCTTACATTACTTAAATTTTGAAACACAAAAATACTTACATGAAAGTATCTCTACTTGAATTTTTCGAATTTTGTTTAACATACTGACAGGATTTCATTTTTCCTAAAAATAAGATGTTCACAACACAATTATTTTACAATTCTCCGTTTTACAACCCGTCGGTCGTATAAATGTTCGTTCGAGCGCATATGTATTTTACCTCAAAGTTTTATTGCCAGGCTATTAAGCTTTAATATTTTCACATATTTGTGTTAAGAATGTTAAAATTCGAAATCAAGAAAAGATCGCGACTGAAATTAACATAGAACTTTGAATCCTTTTATAAAATATAAATAAGTTAAAGTGAGCAATCTTCGACTAGATATGCAAATCTGACGTTTACGACTATTAAATTTCCAGATAAACGACCTTTTGTTAAGTTGGCAATGGGCCTTCAAATAACTGTATTTTGTATGATATTTATTTACATTGCAATAATATAAAAAAAACATTTTTTTCAATATTCAAATAATTCTTATGTTCTTTTTTATTAATTTCTTAACAAAACACGTCTGAGCTAACATTGTCCCTCGCAGCGGGATGTGAAGCTCTTGCCGTAGGTACATTTTTTACTCACAAATGTTTTAAAATAGTTCAGATTCTCGTTGAATCCATAAAAGACCTCAACATACACACGACACCTATTCATAAAGATTTCAAGCGTTTGAGAAATGATGGTGGTGATTTGATGATGGATTTGTTTCTAAAATGATGATGGTCTTGATCAAAAATTGCAGTAGGTACTTATGTGCAAACGTAGAGAAACAAATTTTAATTTAAGTGTTAAACTTTAATATTTTGAATATACTTAATAGATTCGTGGACTTCTAAGAAAGACCGTTTATTTAAAATTTAAAGAATTTAATGTACACGTCAAGTATATCTAATAATAATATGACTTTTCAGAAAATAAAATGACACTCATATTTGTTTTTGGAATAAATAGGGCAGTTTTCAATAAGAAGGTAGGTATCTTAAAATCTATAAACTTAGCCCTTACGTATAATTTTTTATTAAAAAATGTTCGTATCATTGCTAAGTTAGTGTGACCATTTGTCAAGTTATGATATCGTAGTAGTGTTTTCTCAGTAGAAAGTTCGTTAGTGCACGATAACAGGTCCCATAAAGCTCTATCGCGCGCCAGAATAATAAAATAAATGTGAGCCTCTTCTACGAACTTTATTTATTCTCATCCGAATTCAACTGGAGATAACAATGTCGCGTAGGCACAGAGCAACACACCTTCGTTGCATATAGGGTTGATACTAAAAAAATCAGAAAATAAATGTAAATGCCGGCCGTGCTTATCGCACTGGATAATTCAGAGATTCATACTAAAATATTTTTACTGACACTTTCGACGAAATATTTATCTACATTTAGCAGGCATAATAATTAAAGAAATATATAAATTAGAGAAGATTATTTTGTTTAACTATAAATAACATAAAATTGTACACTCCCGGCTCCCTACATCCTATAAGAAAATGATAAAGTTGAAATAGTTAGCCAAAGAAGGCGAAGAATCTGGTAATGGCAGGCAACCCTGGAGGGTGACACGCGATATGCGCCCGCGCAGCAGCCCACGCGCTGAGTGCGCTGACGCGACATGAGGCGGCAGCCGCGTGACTTCGAAGTCTGGTGCTCTCGATCAAATACAAGAAGATAATCTACTCGGAACATTAAATATTATCTAATGTGTGGAGCACTATTTAGTTATTCAGTCATGGTGATCTGATTGTTTTATGGCAATTTATTAAACGTTAGTTAGTTGCTTTATCTAGTTTAGTTGCTTTATCTTTAGAGCTAAACTGTGTACATATACAGAAATACCTTATAAAATGGAATATATAATACTAACATTATTGAGAAATAAGTAGCTAGTAAGTATAGTAATTATATATTTGTTTGGCTGTTTGTATTAAGTATTTTACCGTAAAATCTGTACTTACATACTTACATGCAATTTGTCAATGCGCGATCGAACATTGGGTCTTGCCTGTGTCGCTATCGGCCACTTGCTTGTCGTCGGCGCACACAGACACACCACCACACCACTACCAACATTTATAAGCTTTCAAACTTATGTATGTACGCCGTATCTTAGTGTACCAACCACTGCCACGCACACAATTGAAAAAGTCGTGCAGTGTTTTTTCGTTTCTAGGTCAAAACTTTGCCAAGACATGATGGAGCAGATTAGAGAACTAAGCAGTTCCGTAATGTACTAGCGACCGACCCATTGTAAACAAGAGACAAAAGCTATTGTCTTCCTTGTAACATTAAATGAAATGAAGAATAAGGACATTGGAAACGTAGTTTTTTGATAAAGTTTATAAATGCAATGAGACTTATATTATTATAATAATACTATAGAGGTAAGCGAGTGTTATGGTATTGATTGAAGTGAAACAATGGACAATAGCTTTGCTGCGGGCCAGCGCGGGCGATCGCGCACGTGCGTGATCATTGTGTCGTCGGAGAAATTACATACATACTATACTGCGTAGCTACGATTGCGCGGAAAACCTCTACGAACTTAAATACCCCTTCCTGAAACCAAAACTTCCATTCTAGAAAGATAAATAAAACTTATGTAAATGCCGACTACATTTCACTGTGTCATCTTCTAGTTTGTCAAGATGAAGAAAGATAAAAGCTCAATTTAACAAAAATTACCGCCCAAGTATGCTTTCAAAGTCTCTGAGCGCCTCGTTCGCTAGAGATAAGATTCACGGCAAGAATGAGTCACATTTTTCAAGTTTCTACAAAAAGTTACCTTTGTAAGTTCATTTTGAGTCGGTCCCGAGAAAGGCATTCCAACAAAATGCATTAAGCAGAAACAATTGCAGTTAACGACGTGCTACGCTTTAGATTCAGTGTGAAATAGGCAGGCCTGTGCCTAGGAAATTGTCTGGATGTGCAACATAAATCTAATCGTAAATCTACAACCACACTGTGCATGAATGTGGTATAGGTAATAAGTTCGCTATACATCGGCGTTCACATTGAGAACTGGTTTGTCACGGGAATAGGATGGCTAGAGTTGGATCGTTCGTTGAAGGATTTGATTCGCAGTGAAATAGATAATAGTGGTTACATTGTACCCGATGTGCTGATTCGCTCTGATTGTATAATGGGCACAACTCGTGCGAGATGGCGCGTGGGCAACGCGATGACACCGCCTTGGAAATTGCATAATTATCTACAATTCAATATCCTCACAATCACAAATAGTAGAATGAGCACAATTGAACTTCCTACTATTCATTCAATTTGAACTTGACTTTGACGGAAGATTTAGGCGGGTTTGTAAGAACTAATGAAGAAAACAAAATACCTATGTACAGTTAACAAAGTAATGAAAACAAATCGCTTGCAAGGATGGAACTAAAAGTTCGTATTTTACCTGCCTCCATTGTTTTTATACAAAAGATGCTTTTGTGACTTTTGGGTAAATGCAAGACAACACAAACTACTCAATCTAGAAATGAACCTTAAGGTGATCAGCTCATAGCTTTGTTGACTGTACCTCTAATTACCTAACCTAATAATTTCTAGACTGTTTTATTTTTGTTTTTCGCAACTCCTGAAAAAATGCCTTTACTATAATCTCTAATGGTAAATACATAGTTTGTTTGTTTTTAAGGTAATTTACGACTAATGCTCTTTGGCAGGCAAAACGCAAAGATTTTCCTACGAGTAGGCGTAAAGTCCTCATCCAATCAGTGTCTAACTCTAGACTCTAGCAGTTGGACTCTAACTAACTAGGTACATACGTAACTAAGGTCCACAAACACGGTCAATCCACCCGCGCCGTGACTAAGCAGTAAGCACTCCGCTCTGTACATGTCAACCGATCCATTTTCCGCATTGGCGTGCTACTTTGTACACCTACATAATCTCATTCACTATGGTACAAACTACATTGTTATAAGTATATTGTTACGTACGGTTAATACCCGAAGTACGGCTACACCTAGTTCTAGCCGGCTAAAATTAGATGTAGCCGGTGTTGGTTCAACCTAGGTGTAACCGACTTGCTCACGTCACGGCTAATACTAGGTACACCTAGTATTTAGGCCACACCTAGATTTAACCGTCTGGTTAAAACTAAGTTTAGCCTTCTTTGTGCTTCTATTGAGGGGGAGTAATATTAAGAAAATTATTTCTGTTGTCTGTTAAAAAAATAACCACGAAATTAAAGGCTCACGTTCCGCTGCGCTTCGCGCTCGCCTTTTTTTAACCTATATTTGAGACCTACAGCAGTAAGCAGATCGGTTATTTAACCAACAGCTACCGGCTACACCTAGTTTTAACCGGCTAAAACTAAATATAGCTAAGTAGCTGGACTTCGGGTAGGTATTAGCCGTGACCGTGACAAATAAATATAAAAGTTAGATTTTCTAGTAGGTATAGATCTTAGTAAGCTTGTTGCGATGAATAGACAATGAGTGGCCACTTCCCTTTGTCTTTAAGTTCGTCACAATAACAAACGTATGAGTGCATTATTTATGATTGAACACCTGCGTTATGTCCGGTTTAATAATTAATAATTAAGTAATGCCTTGAGTCATACGTAAGGTTTTATTGATCTCTATAAAATAATGTGGTTTTATTTAAAAAAAAATAACTGTTGTTTAGTATTAACACAAGAAATTAGAAAGATGTGCAAGTTGATTTAGTTCTATCTATCTACCTATCAGGTTCCCAGATCTTTTGAACAGCCCTATGTGCCGTGAATTCTCTTCTCAAGCATGTAGGATTTATGAGCACAGATGTAATGTAGGAGACTAGATAACAGACTAGATATTGATAGTAAACTTAAATTGGCACTTCAGACATGGAATCCCAAAAACCAATTCGTTAATACATAGTTATTTTTCATGAGCACATATGTGTACCTTTTTTTCCTAAACGTATTTCACGTAACAGCGGTCATAAATTAATTTAAATAATTATTCTTTTCCCGTCTGCTCGGCTGTGAATTCGGCTGAATGCGCTGCGCACATGCGCCACACCGAGACGACGAGACGTCATCATGAGGCGCCGCCGCCGCCCGCCGCACATGTGTCCTGCCTGCTACCGCACTACTCCAATAAACAACGCTGACCTTCGACAAAAAATAATAACCTGACCAAGGAACTAATGCTAGAGATAGAACAAATAAAATTGTCCTAAAATATAATGCTGTTCAAATAAATTATGTTAACATCTTTCGTTACTTACTTACCTAAGAATTAAGAACATTAAGAACACTAAGAACATTATTTACCTAAGAATTCTATTTTTTAAATAATTTGTAGTAACTAATCTAACGTCGCGTAATAAACAAAAAGAGCACGAAAACAAGCCTCTCAGCTCAGTTTAATTACAAAATATTCAGCCGCCGTGTTTGTCAAATGAACAAAAACAGTTCAGTAGCTCATACAGCAATGCTGATTGCTGAGGTAGGTACTAATTAAATGAGGAGACAATGTAGCCCGGGGCTTCACCGCACAATTATGTCCCGCGAGGTTCTGAAGGCACGTCATTACAGAGCGACATACACATAGCACTCGCGGTCGACGCATTCCTCTGGAAAGGTTGACCCATAACGTGTCAGATTCTATTTTCATAACATTTCTTCGTAAAAATACGTTTGAGTAACATTTATATTTAAATAATTTAGAACATGGATTTGGGAAAATAAAATATGGAAACCAAATTATCAATTTAAGCTTGTTGCTGAGATAATCAGCATTAAGTTAATAGTACTTACATACCAAAAAGGTTAAATAATATATATTCTTTAACATCATTATGTGCCTATAAAATAACAAACTCAAACAACCTCAACAAAACAGACCTTCGGTATCATTCAGGAATATCTGCTGTAAAATTGGAAAATGACACCTGTCTAGTTAAAATTGCCGCTGATTGTTTGTATGTGAAGAAGTGTGAAATAGAAAAAATATTTCCAATAGGTAAGTCGGACACTTATGTAAGAGTAGATCTACCTATTGGAAATATATATTTTTAATATGTACTTTAGCTTCTTAAAGTTATTAAAACAAATAAGAAAAAAAGTAGTGTAAGAAGCTTATCAAATCAAAATAAAGTGGCAAAATTTAGACGTAGAGGCGTTTAAAACTACCGGTAAAATAAACGTTATTAATAATCGGTTTTCACGCAAATAAACCGTGGAAAAAAGTTACGAACAACAGTTCGTATGGGAAAAGGTATCGATAAGGTGATAGCAAAGATTTGATCATGCGATCACCGACTTTCGTGTGATCACGCGAAACGTGGGAACGATCGATGATCTACATAATTTTATCGAAATTTCGTATGGCATGCCATAAATTTTTGATAAGAAATGCATGTATTTCTCGAGACCGCGTTAAGACCATTTAAAATTTTAAAGTTAATATTTTCAAAATAAAATACCGTTATGTATAATAATTGAAAACCTTTAAAATTACCACAATATTCATCGCTCCTGAGAGAAAATTGGTAATTCCCATGAGTTTTCATTACTTCTTCGGTGTGTACTAACAGTCAAAGCACCGATAAAGTTATTTCACACGCTTTATCTGACAGCTGGACACTTGTCGATGATCAGTCAACGTGTCAACGCTGACAGCTATAGTCACTCGGTCAAGAGATTGGTTGGTGATATCAAACAAATGAATCTAACACTTTCAAAAATATGTGACAATCTTGTTTGCACATCCCAAGAGAATATGAAGTGTATTATACTTCACTGATTACAACTTATCAGTGTTTACATTTATACAATTCGTGATATCATCTAACTTAATCCAGTGTGAGAATATGAATTAAATAAACAGATCACATCGAGTGTGTAAATATTCTGCCCCCTACTCAAATGGCCAATATTCTATGCGTTTGAACGCTACGCTTACTGTTAAAGCTTTAAAATAAGCAGTTAATTATAAAATTACGTGCCGTAAGCTTGCCAATTCCATACAATACTTCAAAGTCTGTGATTTACACAAGTTTACGACATGTGATTTAATCGTTGAAGCTTTAAAAGTAAGCGTAGCGAAAACGTATAGGAAAGTTGGCCATTTTTACTAAAATACAGAATTTATTTATTTTTCTTCCCACCTACTGGTAGGAACATATTGAATAATACTTACAGCCTATTTGTAAAACACCAACAACCTCGCAGGACTAGACTAACATCATATTTGTTCTGTGACTAAACTAACATCATTAACAACAACGTTTGTGCTACGACTTTTCCGAAAAAGACAAAAAAACCGACTTTTCTTACGAAACTTGTTCAGCTGTTTGGTCATTTCTATGGAAAGTCGGATTATTTTTGTCTTTTTCGGAAAAATCATGAGAACAAACTTTGTTGTTTATGATGTTATGTTAGTAATCTAGTTCAGCGAGGTTGTTGCAAAAAACCTTGTATATCAATTAACTCTTGCCGCCTATATTTAAACAATTAGATACAGAAAAAACTAATTAATGGACAGTCGTAAATGCTACCTAAACAAGATTATATAAATCGAAAGTAGTTATCGCCAATAAATAGTACGCTTTAAACTGGTTTACATTCTAAATAGATGTGATGTTTTTAATTTAAATCACTCAGTAACGTAATTTCCGCTTTTTTGTACACATTCATAAGTTATAATTAGAATTACCTATATTTTATTATTATATCAATTTGTATTAATTCTAGGATTATAAGATGCAGGTATAGGCTCAGTATAAGTTTTATTTTAATTTGTATAGACGGTAGGAAGGTGATGATATTTTTACCAGACCGATTAGGCTGTGTGCAGACCCGCATGTTACGCGCAGTTCTCACGGGCGCACGCCCGGGGAATACTTAAGGAGTCGTGAGAAAGGACCATGCGGTTTGGTGACTGAATTGAATACTGAATACTTATGGTAACGCCAAACTTCTATGATGTGCTAACACTTACTATTTCAATTAGTCCTAGTTGTTTTGTAAACACTTTCAAGCATGGGGATCAAATTGTGACAGCTAATTAGTAGCTTTGTATCGTTCGAATCATAAAAAATAAGATCATATATAAGTCTGCTAGACACGGTCATAATTATATTTTCGAGTAATTGACCGAGCGAGCACGAAGTGCGAGCGAAGCGTCTCTGCTTCAGCTTGGGCAAAAATTCTTTCGTATGTCCGGCTGTCTGTTCCAGCTTAGAAGTCGCATTTCTCAACCGATTCTTGTGAAATTGTGTGAGCAGGTTCAAAAATTATATATAAAAATTTTTGTTGAGCCAGTTTCTTGATTTTTTTCAAAATGGCGGAGAAATGTTAAAGAAAACAGATTTCAGTCCGCTTTCCAGCTGTGCCTGTTTTCCTCTACAGATTGCATTTTTCAACCGATTCTCGTAAAAATTTGTAAGCTGGTTTGAAAATGATATACTTATTTTTTTGTAATGCCAGTTTTTTGAAATTTTCAAAATGGCAGAGATATGTTAAAAAAACAGATTTCAGTCCGGTTTTCCAACGCTGTCTGTTCTCCTCTACAGGTCGCATTTCTCAACCGATTCTCGTGAAATTTTGTGAGCAGGTTTGAAAATAATATAGTTCTTTTTTTGTCACGCCAGTTTTTTTAAATTTTTCAAAATGACGGAGAAATGTTAAAAATACATATTTCAGTCCGGCTTTCCAATGCTGTCTGTTTTCCTCTACAGGTCGCATTTCTCAACCGATTCTCGTGAAATTTTGTAAGCAGGTTTGAAAATTGTATAGATTTTTTTGTCAAGCCAGTTTTTCAATTGTTTTTTAAATGGCGGAGATAGTGTAATAAAACATATTTCAGTCCGGATTTCCGGCGCTGTCTGTTCTCCTCTACAGGTCGCATTTCTCAACCGATCCAGGTGAAATTTTGTGAGCAGGTTTGATAAATAAATAGAATATTTTTGTCGAGACAGTTTTTCGAAATTTATTAAAATGACGGAGATATGTAAAAAAACATATTTCAGTCCATCTTTCCGGCTGTTTGATCTCCTCTACAGGTCGCATTTCTCAACTGATTCTGATGAAATTTTGTGAGTAGGTTCGGTAATTATATATTACTGTTTATGTTTAGTCAAGCCAATTTTTCCAAATTTATAAAAAAAATATTCACCCATTTAGAAAAATTATCAAAATTAGAAGCACCATCTAGCTGCGAATACTCACGTACACCTACTGTGTGCTTTGAAAATTTCATGGCAACATTTTATTTTATTTTATCGCGAGGTCTACAGCTCACGGAGCCACTAGTAATAATGAGAAATTCTGTCGTCACCAATAGTTCACAGCGTGCGCCCGCGCCGTGCGCCACAAAAACAGCAGCCCGTGTCCAACGTATTACTGAATCAATAAGGGCGCAGTGCTCACCAAGTGGACCGTGGACGCGACAATAGCAAGGAATGTGCTCTCGATGGATACAGCCACGATACGACCACCTCAGTTGACGAGAACACTGCATGAAATGAAACAGAAGCAATTTTTCTTTTTAGGGAAGTACGAAAGGTGTCCTACAAACTATATGAAGCCACCCTTTGTAGTAAAAAAACCTTTTCTTCATTTGTTAACTAAGTAGATATAGCTGTATGAATTAATGAAATAGCAGAACTTCTCTTTCCAATTTAGAATACGCAAAAATTATCGGTTCTTTCTGATAAGAGAGATATTGTAATAATATCTCGGCACCATTTGAGGTATATACTCAACTCTCGACCTCGAATGCAAACGACTGGCGCAGAACAACAATACTATGGTTAACATAGCCAGCGGCCGCGAAACCTGGTCTAGCTATATTCGAGAACAGGGCACCACCATAATATTTTCCGCATTGAGATTGCGTGCCGTGTGCCCGCCGGCTGCCGACAATTTATAGTACTGGAACCACGGCGGTACACGGTCGTTATTATTTAACGGTGGACCAGCCTGACTGGACGGGCCGTGCCCCCGGCTATTGCCAATGCAGCCCTGCTAAATGCGTACATACATTGTGATGCAAACATAAAAACCTAAAACATAAACGTCTGACCGACCACTTTATTCACTAATTGCACGCTAAAAATTGTAGATGAGCATGTTAAAAATCAATTTGCAATCGAGGCTCAAAGATAATTAAATAATGATGCTGCCTGTGACTGCGCAATCTCCGAACATGATAGTTAATGAGCGTGAATACTGAATACCAAATTCGTCATTCATGTTGTGCCCGATCTCTGCATTTGGCGATGCTGTTTTTTTGTGGTACTCATTTGAATAAAGTCATAGCGAGGTCCGGTAAATGCAGTTCAACTCCTTACAAAGGCACGTGCGCTGATGTACGAGATAGCCGCGTCTATGTTGCGATGCGGTGACGAATACTACGTGCCAGTCGAACGGGTTACAGCTCCAATAAGGCATATCATAATACACTATAGTCCTTACAAAGAGGCGGTTAGGTTGGGCGGGTGCGAGCGAGAAACTACGAGCTCGCCTCCGCCAGTTGACCGGCCTTGCGGCACGCGCCGTTCTCGTGCTATTCCATTTGATTTACCGACCTCATTATAATTCTCCACTTCCATTATCTATCTATCTATCTATAAGTACATTAGTATCAAAATCTATAAAAACCAAAAATCAAACTTAAAATATTGTAATATTAAATGAATTGCAAATGATGTTAAAAGGAGATCAATAATTATCTGCAAGTGATAGTAGAAGACCTTCGATTTCCTAATTTGTGTAAAAAGCGCAAAAGTTTCCTGCCATATAGCACAGAATACTCAATCAAAAGTAAAGTAGGTAATAGAGAGAGGTGAACTCTTAAGAAATCGACTACAATAAATAACAAAATATTCAAAACGACAGTTTTATATGTGAAAAATAAGGAAAAATAACCGTTTTTGGTAGATGACCGAATAAAGGCGTAGAGCACAACAGGTTTATAATAATGCCCCGGAGACAGAAGCGACCGTGTCGCCGACATTCGATATTAAAGCTTTGACCGTTGGATACCTATTAAATTTGAATAACAATATGCTGAGTCCACCTTCACAAAGCTTTGTATGCAAACGATTCGTATTGGCTTAGCAATATTTTATTTAAATCTCCGACGTTCGTAGCTGAGACTGCCAGAGTCCAATTAGCCGCCACAATTGGCCCGAGCTCATAAATTATTAGGCGAGATGACGGTCGCGTATACCGTCTCTCTGACCAAAACATTCCAAAGCGGCCTTGTTGGCCTTGTTGCTACTTGATATTTACATGCCTCATTAGTAGTTCCATTACCTACTTACCTAATTTAAAAATGAAATAAAATAAATTTGTTGCTTTTCAGGAAAACACCGTCCGCATCGCGTCAGCATCGTCGTGATCGTGATTCATTATTTTCACTCAATAGCAATGTTATTTGAATTTATATACGTTTTCATGTGTTCATCGATTACTGACTGAAAGATTTCACAAAATTTTCATCATTATCCATATCAACCACAAGTAATTTATAGATATCTTCTGAAGCATGATGACTGATGATTTGATGGTCAGTTATGAGTGTCAGATCATAAACAAAAGTCAATTCGTAATTACAAATCCTTTTTGCCATTTTTGGGAACTGGTTTTCAAAAATTCCGGCCGTGTCCAATTGGCGGAGTGTAATAAGTATAAAACTTATGACTTAATTAATTTATTTTATTGCGTTTAATTTCAAAAGATGGTTGAGAATTCAATACACGTGACCCTATATAAGTATGAATAAGATGATAAATGAAAACCATGTTCATCTAGTTTCAGAAACATGTGCTCTACAAATTAGAATTGCCTAATTTCAAATCGTATACCTAGTTAGATAAATTAGCTATGAACAAAAATAATAATGGAATTTGCAAGTCGAATGAACATGATTATCATTAGAAAATGTAAGTAACAAAACTAGTCAGAACAAAAAATATTATTATACTTAGATTCTGAGGTTTGAGAATATTATTTTTGGTGATGTTACATGTAGATATAAAGTATTCACTGGAACTTGTTTAAAAACCACTAAACCCGGGCACAATGGTCAACCACAAATGGGCTTTTACCGAAGAAAAGGGTCGGTGCAAATAAAATATTTGGAGCAGTCTCCACGCGCGCCGCCACAGGGCGCTCGGCCGCGTCCTATTCAAACGTTCATCGATGATGTCAAATACTTTAGTTATTTGCTTTTGTTAACTCGCTGCATATTTTTCGGTTTTATTAAAGTCAAGATTTTGTGTCGAAAATATTTTAACTGTTGCGACTTGTAATGAAATGACAGTGAACTACTAAATACTCGGTGACTTCTCTAAACACTATCTTCACACCTCACTTTGCTAGTAATGTGGTTTTCTAGCTACTAGAGAAGGTTTACTTTTTGTAGTCGTGTGCCGTACATAAAAATCTGACGGCAATGGTCAGCGGCGGGCGGGCGTCGTGTTTACATAACTAGTTAGACTCCGCGCTGCGCCCGCGCGCCGCCCACGCTTCGAGCCCGCTATTGGACGTCTAACAAAATATTATAAGTCAATACTCGATAATGCTCCATTGAATCATCACGCGCAGGCGCAGGTGTGAGTGTCAGCATTAATCACAATATTGATTTTCGCTCGACGACAATGAGGAGGCCGCGCCGGCCGCCGCCGCCGATTCAATAACTTTTTATGTAACGCCAAGGAAAACGCAACGCTCTATAATTGACTCGGTCTCAATAAACCGCCCCATCAATCATCGTGGAGTGATACGCGAAGAATGCATATACATACACTTTTTCTCGACGGCTCGTCGCAGAATAAAGGCTCCTGACGAATCGTAATGCAATTTTGATTAACTTCCGACGAAAGAGAAAGCGTAATTTGTTGTCAACTTCGATAATAATGGAGACATTGTACATCATTATTTTATTAAGCGTTATGTTACAATGAGAATTTTCTTTACGTAAGTATTTTTTCTCCAATCTATTTGTTTTTTTTGTAATAAGAGCATAGCTGTTTTTTAGGGTTCTGTACTCAAAGGGTAAAACCGGGACTCTATTACTAAGACTCCGCTGTCCATCTGTCTGTCTGTCTGTCACGAGGCTGTATCTCATGAACCGTGATAGCTAGACAGTTGAAATTTACACAGATGATGTATTTCTGTTGCCGCTATAACAACAAATACTAAAAACAGATTAAAATAAATTTTTAAGGGGGGGCTCCCATACAACAAACGTGATTATTTGGCCGTTTTTGGTACGGAAACCCTTCGTGCGCGAGTCCGACTCGCACTTGGCCGGTTTTTATATTCCATAATGTTCTAAGCAAACAGGCCACCACTAACGAGGTTTTCGTAACACGCAAAGCGCTCGTAACGGCGACTTTCACTGTAACAATAGTGGTTCGAGTGTGACGCAGGCGAGCGCACGACCTCCAGTCACGCAGGGCGCGGGCGCAGGCTTGACGCCACGGACGCTGATTGATGAAAGGTCACATCACATTGTGTCTTTGAATGCTCGGTTTGCTGAATCCATGAGAGAATCTTGTCCACGACAATGTTAAAAGCTCTATTGTAATAGGCTCACGATAATGCGTTATCTACTTAATATAAGTAACATCAATTTCCACGGCAAAGCCAAGATCGGAGGAATCGTTACCAGTCGCACCATAGCCGAAAATTTTATTTTGGAAGGAAACATAGACGCAATCACCATTTGTAAAAAAAAATCAAAGACCCATGCATGAGGTGTTTGCACTTCACAACATAAGGCTGGAATGTCTTGTAAAAACGCCAATGACCACGTCCCTGCAGAGGTAAATGGATTTACATTATGCATACGTGCTATGTACCAGCAAGGCGCGAACTTTTGGGGTAGACACACACGAGGCGTGAACGCTAACGCGGGGCTCAAACACGAAGGTGTGAAAAGCCGGGGCGCTGGCGATCGTCTTATTGCCGCAGCTAAGCCGCTTACCGAACCAGTCCTCGTAAATCCGGACCATCGACCACTTAGATACGTATTTCATCCTCAATGCAACTACCGATAAGCTCCCCTCCATACGTATCTCGATCGATGTAGACTTATACAACAGGGGGCCTATTACGAAAATAACGTACGCAATTGCGTAACGCAGTCACTTGGCCACGATAATCGTCCGCAGTTCGTTGGTTGTAGTTATAACTAGAGGTGGTTAATATAGCATCTAGCGCCATATTATAGCGCGCTATCTGTACATAGCGCACATAGCGCGCTATGTAAGTAGACGCTATGGCGCTATGAATATCGCGCGTGGCAACAAGTAGCGTCGTCGTTGGCCGGACGGGGGCGCGGGCATTCGTCATAGTCAAAAAATATCGCGTGCGCGCTTTTGCTACCGGACGCGTTACGCGCGTTTCTCTCGCAACACGCTAGTTACGAGTATAATATCGCGCGCGACCTTATATTGTGTTAGTTCAAATAGTTCGATTAGGACTTTTATGACACAACTAGTCAATTAGTTAGTATTATGTAAATAATGCTAAGCAAAGTCAGTTGAACGAGAAATATGATAAAAACAACCGCATTTCAAAGGTCAATAAGGTCGAAAATCGCTTGCACCTGTTTTTTAACTAGAAAACATTGTCTAGTGGTCACTAGTTAAAAAAAATGAATGCAAGCGATTTTCGACCTTATTGACATTTACCAAAAATCACGGTTTTTAATGAAACATCAGAATTAGTAAACGAGAATACGGCAAAAACAACCGAACAACAAACTTCAATAAGGTCGAAAATCGCTTGCTTCTGTATTTTTTAACTAGAAAACATTGTCTAACAATCACAAGTTAAAAAAATGAGTGCAAGCGATTTTCGACCTTATTGACATTTATCAAAATCATGGTTTTTAATGAAACATCACAATTAGTAAACGAGAATACGGCAAAAAAACAATCGAATTGCAAACGTCCATAAGGTCTAAAATCGCTTGCACCTGTTTTTTTTTAACTAGGAAACATTGTCTAGTGATCACAAGTTAGAAAATAGAGTGCAAGCGATTTTCGACCTTATTACAAAACTTATTTTCGAACTTTAGACAGTTCTAAGCCCGAAAAGTATAAGATAAAGTTCATCAGTTTACATTACTGCTTTATTTTATTTAAGACTAAAATGTAACGTATTAATAAATAACGTTCTTGTAAAGCGCGCGATCTGTCTAACGAACGACGTGTGAAGTAACGTGTTACGAAATCTAACGTGCTGCATCTAACGCGCCAGCCAGTCGCCCGCATGCTACCTGATAAATAGCGCGTTATAACATAGCGTATTTAATAGCGCGCTAGAAATCAATAGCATATAGTCTGTAGCGTGCTGTTGCTTTATAGGCGTTATGAACAACTCTAGTTATAAAAAACATTTTGAATTTGGCTATCGTAGTTTATGGACTACTGAATAGACATGTGCGCCGATGGTCATTTGACTGGCGGCGGCGTCTGGCGTCTAAATTGTCGGCGGCGGCGGCGTCATCGGCGTAATCGGCGAGGATGGTGAAAATAAGTAGAATAGAAGACTTTCAGATGCTTTTCAATTTCGTCATCGTCGAGGGCAGAATGCCGAAGACATGGAACATAAGTGAAGCGAAAGTGAGGTGATTCTGTTCTTTAAAAAGGGTGACAAGACCCTCTTGAAGAATACGAATCTTACGAATCGTCGCGCTCGCACGTTCGACGACTTCCAACCTCCTGAACAGGCCGCGTTCTGAAAAGGCTTTGGACCATAGACCACATCCATACGCTGCGGCAGGTTATACAGAAGACCGGGGAGTATAATCTGCCACTTTGCTTGGCGTTCGTGGTCTATGTTGAAGTCTTTGATTCGATTAAGACTCGGGCAGTGCTGCAGTCTCCAGAGGTGCACCAAGTAGACTAGGTATATCTAGGTGTTGAGGCACTTATAAGAAAATGCCACCATGTCGTGTCGGCCCGAGTACAGAATCAGAGCACAGATCCCATCCAACTACAGCGAGGTGTGAGACAGGGAGACGTTATTTCTCCGAAACTGTTCACAGCTGCGATGGAGGGCATCTTTAAGCTCTTGGACTGGAAAGGACTCGGTCGGTATCAACATTAATGGCCAGTACCTAACAAACCTTCGTTTTGCCGATGATATAGTTCTTATGGATGAGACCATGGAAGGCTTGAACACAATGCTCGAAGTGCCTCCCAAAAAGTGGGTCTTAGAATGAAGATGGATAAGACAAAAATCATGTCGGCTGCTCATGTTGTACCCACATGTTGGGAACACTACACTCGAAGTTGTTGACCATTACGTATACCTAGGACAGACAGTGCAGTTAGGTAAGTTCGACTTCGAAAAAGAGATCTCTCATGGAATCCAGCTTGGATGGGCAGCATTCGGGAAGCTTCGACAAATCTTCGCGTCCAACTTACCTCAGTATTCCAAGACAAAATTCTATGACCAGTGTGTGTTGTCAGTGTTGAGTTACCGCGATAAAACGTGGTCGCTAACTACGGGTCTCATAAGAAGGCAAGGTCACCCATTATGCAATAGAGGGAGCCATGGTCGGCATTCCCTGCGTGATCGAACCAGAATTGAGGAGATGCGTAGGAGTACTAAAGTAACCGACATCGCTCGGAGGATTGTTCATCTGAAGTGGCAGTGGGCGGGACATACTAGCGAGAAGAAACACTGGCGCTTGGGGCGAAATGGTAGGAAAAACGACCGAACACTGGACGACGCTCCTTGGGTAGGCCCCCCACAAGGTGAACCGACGATCTGGTGAAGGTCGCGGGAAGCCGCTGGATGCGGGCAGCGCAGGACAAATAGTAGTAGAGATCCTTGGGGGAGGCCTATACCCAGCAGTGGGTGTTGTGCGGATGATATGATAAAGATTAAATTATAAAATCACTATAAAAAAAACCTCATTGGCAACAATCAAACTAATCCAAAAAAGAGAGGAAAAGAATAAAAAATATGAGATAATTATGTACCTAGATGCAAGTTATTTCAGCTTTTTGTACTTGTTTCTTACACATATTACACTTGGATTTTGACGCCGATGACGCCGACGAAAACTTCGGCGGCGGCGGCGTGGCTAAAATGACCGGCGGCGTGCGCCACGCCGATCGGCGCACACGTCTACTACTGAACAAACGATTCGGATACGCTAGAGAGAAACTGTCAAACTCACGCAATCTCTTCGCAATATCGCATACGAAAGTGATTTGTAATAGGAAACAAACAAAACGAAGCACGGACGCAGCTGCGTGTATCGCATAAAACTTTTCGTAATAGACCCCCTGTTTAGTTGACTCGCATTCTAGTTTTAAAACGCATACAAAGGCGGCATTTTTATAAATACAGGGTTATTTGTAAAACACCAATAACCTCGCAGGAGTAGATTACTAACATCATAAACAACAACATTTGTTCTACGACTTTTCCGAAAACAGACAAAAAAATCGACTTTTCATACAAAACAACCGCCTTTTCAACCGCCTCTGTGGTCTAGTGGTTCGCCCACCCGTGTAAGACGCAGAGGTCCCGGGTTCGATTCCCAGGGGGGGTACAATTTGTACTTGGTTTGGTTGGTGGTAGGGTTTCAAGTCCGCCTGGCTAGCTACCACCATCTTACCTAAGTCTGACGCCATAACAACAATTTAAAAATTGTTGTGTTCCGGCAGTTAGAGGTAAGATAGCCAGTATCCCGGGTGTAGTGCGCTTCCACCTTCGGCCTTATCGTCATTTAACATCAGGTGCGATGAAGGCCAAGCACTATCCCGTTGTGTATAAAAAAAAAAAAACTCGATTAGCTGTTCAGACATTTTGTATGGAAAGTTGATATATTTTTGTCAGTTTTCGGAAAAGTCGTAGAACAAAATTATGTATATGGCAAAATTTCCTCTGCGTATTTATGAAACAACGCGTCAGAAGCTATTGCTTCACCTCGTTCAGTGTATCGAATGTCATTTCGCGTGTTCCTGTATCAAGTTACACAACTTAGGTCGGCCTAAACGCAGCTCAAGCAGAATAAAGTAATTGAACATGATTATTTAAAGGAAGTTAAGTTTATTCATGCAGTGCAGGAAGAGATTATAAAATAAGAAAAGTAATCGGCTTGGTTTGATTAAGAAGAACCCGAAACCATTCATAAAAATATGATCTTCTATGGTCGTTATTATTCAATTTTAAATTTTCAAATCCTGCTTCGTTAGGAAGATAAAATTGTTATTTTTGATGTCATATAATACGCTATGACGACATTATAGCCAATTAATCCTTTATCGAGCAAAATCTCCTCAGGAACTCGCGAGCTTCAATGCAGCCATTGTTATGTCGCCCTGTTTATGGAACTTATGGGCCCGATCCCTTGTACTGTAAGCAAAACAAGTTATTATATGAGACCTGAGACTCGGCTTTATGGCATTCTTGTCTCAGTTTCCATTTGAAATACAGTGTGTCGTAAAGAACTCAAGTTGCATTCATTGGTTTAGTCATAAACACTCGGCCTAATCCCATTCATTACTTGCGACACTTTAAAATTGATCTATTGGCGCATTAAAAATGAACGATCTTACAAAATATAAGCACTGCCAAAGTTTGAAAAGGATGTAAAAAGTTGAATCGTTTCTACGGCGACGACGTGAAGGTATTTTGACGACTCGGTTTAGATCTCGTGCTGTTTTTGCTTCGATGATTCGAACACCTTAGCTTTCTGTCTCCTTCATTTGCAGGCTTATAATGAGCCTCAACGACAGACTAAGAAAACTCTGAAGGAAGATCTTCGCGTACGATATTTTTTAGCAGTTGGGATGGCAAAGCTATAAAGGGGTTCAGAGTGGCCTGCGGCAGTTGCCATTTGCAATCTGTTATGGAACGACCGCAGCCTCTTTTTACATTATAATCGGTCGGTCCATGCTCACTTCTTTTTTTCTCTCAGCAGAAGCGATGATCGTCCTCCATGGCCGCGTATGGTAATACTTCACATTATTCAAGCTCGAATTTTCGTACCAATAACCGGAATTTAATTTAAATACTTTTTATCTCCGTTACGCGATTTTCCTGAAAGCAATTAGTTGGTTGTTCGGTAAAAAGAGAAGAGTCGGTGTTGATTTACATTAGCATGCTTGGTACATACGTGCATGTGCTTTAATAATAATATGACGGATGGCACTTAACAGGCTGATGCTGGGCGGTGGAACGGTATCAAGTTACATTTACGACGGGCCCGTCCGACCCGTCGCATCGTCGTCGGTCGTGACGGCTCATTAGAGGCAACCTCGTACGATTTGCATGTCTGTATTGTGTTTCAACTGGTCATCGGTGCATCAAAATATACGGAAAATAAATTAAAATTCAACATTTGTCACAACAATAGTAATGGAACAATCGTGACATGTAAATAAATGACTTCCATCTATTTCAAAACTATTATTCGAATAAAATATTATAATTTGACAGCATGGTATCGAAATTGGTGGCATTAAAATGCAGCTCGTGCGACTCGGCCCGCGCCGCATCCTCCGTAATAATGGACCGGCCACTGATGCATTATTCAACAGGCCCAGGTCCCGCTGATCCCAAATTCCTATTTTTGGATACACCTATATTTGGCGAAGGACTTTTCTGTTCACGGTTAACTTCGAAATATGTAGTGAAATTTTTAATAGGGTTGTTTTTTAAAACTATGTATGTACTTCAATCGTTAATGACTTACGTTGCGCTGTATTATAACATTTATAAATGTAACGAAAAAACTCCAATCCACTTTTTGTAAGTTACACAAATCATTTCTCAAACTTGTAATGACAGAGCAATAATTATTGCTACACACTTTGATAGAACTGGCATTGCTGGTAGTAGGTAATGATTAAGATGATATAGATTGTGTGTAGATACAATAAATTTTGTCTATAACGTTCATTTGGAAGTTACGCGGGCAGTTATACAGTGTGAGTCTTTAGTGCACAAATCAAAATGAGTGAAACTATGCTTAATTTTAATGATGAGAAAAATATTTTAAAAAATCTATTTTCAATGTGAAATTTTATTTTTTCTGGAAAAATCAATTTAAAATAAAAATATTATTTTTTGATAAAAATGCATCTTATTGGGTTTTCATCAATTTTGATTTCATTAACACGACCTATTATTTCCAATCATTACCTATTAAGTTTGTTTCATAATTATAAATAGATCACTTAGTTCAAAAATTACGTTTTGCTCACAGTGGCAAAAGGAACTTAAAAAAATTTTAAAAATATAAAAAAATGACTTTTTACCGTCGCTAAAACCTTGATTTTAGCGACGGTAAAAATACTTTTACTATTCTTGCATAGTATGCCTGCATAGTTCCAGTCATTTTCAATTGTGCACTTCATAAATAGTCACACTGTAGTTATTACTGAACTGATGTATTTAGAGCCTTCGGCCGCCTCTGGAAACCAATTGAAAAACCAAACAATCGGTGTACAAAGAAAGCATTCAACTGACCTGCCGACACAATGCCGACCTAGAATTTGCTGTTAATTAGAAACTACAAAGAACTCACTGTACTAGGAACATTGAGAGTTTACCACATGTTAAAAAATAAAAACGTCGTAGTTGAAACCGGAAACAAGAAACGAAATATTCAATCTCGAAGATTGAATTTAGCTTAATTGCATTAATTGTCAGTACAAAATATCTGCTATAAGCTAAACCACTGCTATAAAATTACACAGTCTGGTTTAAAAGATTCTAAACGAACTGCCTACAAGCTCATGTGCGGTAGTTATCATGGTAGTTTCCAGTGATGTCTATTAAATCAAAATGGACCCGATGCCGATGGCGCTATTGTAAGTGGCTCGTTAAGATCTAGGCCATAACCATTATTGCAATCAACACCAAAAAACTTGTGAGCGGTGAGTTGGGTGACTAACAAAACAAGAGTAACCCAACAAGCAAAGTAATCCTATAAAGATTGATTATAAGTCTGCTTCTACTAATAACGTTCTTATAAAGAGCTTGTTGTAGACTCTTTTACTTATAATGTCATTTGACAAGTCGTAACATAATCAAGGGCATCAGTTTTTATATATCAGTCTTATAGTTCTCTACAAGACTAACTTAAAAAGCATTTATAGGACACTTTTACTAGTAATAGCATTTCACAAGCGTAAATATTTTTAAGAACTTTTGCTTTTATATCTCAGTCTTATAGTTAGCTGCAAGAGTATCATATAGGACACTTAAAAGAATAAGTCTCGTATAATTGTTTGTAGTGAGACTATATGGTCCTGAATAATATTTTGATCCCATAGTTGCATCACGTAGCATATTGTAAGTATAACAAGATTTTTAACATACTTCTCTGAGATTACTATAAGTTTGCGCCGTTATAGTCTTGCTTGAGACTCTTTTAAATCTTATTATACTCAATAGGAGCGATATGAGATCAAAAAAGCTTACAAGCCACTGGGCCAAACACTTTATTAGTAAACATCAGCCATTTCGTTGATTTCTCCGTCATCTTGCGAAAATAAGAAACTGGAATCCCACTAGGGTGCCAACTTTTTTTGCATCAAATTTAGAGTAATTTTAAGATTATTACATGTAAAAATATAGGAGATGGCGAAAAAGTCCAAAAAATATAGTAGGTTGCCGATTTGTATGGAGGATTTTAAAGAAGTTTCATTTTTCATACTTACTAACATTTTCATAATTTATAATTCATAATAACCCAAAATCCCACACCCATTGCAGCTTTCCGATAACACAAAATGTACATTTTCTAACTAAGGCCATTTCATATTTTTGTTAATAAGTTTAATGAATATTTTGTCAGAAAACAATCGACGTAAAAAAATCAACCAGCTAGTTTAATGAATCCTAAAAAAGAAGAAAAGAAAAACATTAGCGTAAACAGATTTCGGGAACCCTAATTTGTTTCAAAATAAAGACGAGTTATCTGTACTTACTAAAACTGCTACAAACACTAATTTACCTACTATAGTTCTATAAAGTACTTAATACAGAGCAATTTTAAAACATGGCGAATATTCATAAAAATTAATGAAATATTTTTTTCACATCATTACTATACGTGCTCATTTTCGAGGGGCATTGGTGAAACTAACCAAATTACGGTACATATTTACAGTAAAAATGAGTTCACCAGCTTCCCGATCACATACCTACTTAATTACAAATACTAATTACAACATATTATTACTTCTGTATTAAGAGAAAGTGTATTATGTAGATGTTTTAACTTTAACCACAAAACAACTCGGAACAATTACCTAACTGACGAAACAACAAGAAAGATAACCTTTATCTGTTTATAAAACTTACTTATAACTAATAACTAAGTACATTATTAGTGCATTATAAACAAGATTGTTTTAGTAACATACTTGTGTAATATATATAAGAGAATTTGTGCTTGTAATTGTGTAGTCTCAGATTATTATAGAAGCAATTGCGATTCCTCAAGTATTTTATAGGGTTAGTAGCATTCATTAAGTTGGTTATAAGATTATTATAGAAATAATCACTCCTATAACTGCGCCCTAATCCTGGGTGTGTAGCATGCTACAAGTTTTTTTATAAGAGAGTCTAGAAGTAGTCTTGAAGATAGCTTTTTGCTAGTTGGGAAGTTATAGTATAATCAACAAATAATCATATAATCAAAATTTTTATGGTAAAAATGCAAATATATCATTAAGTATTACGTTATTAAATGGCAGTAACTTTTTTCATCGGGCGATATATTTTAGTCCAGGATGAAAATTGAGAAAAGAAATACATCAATCGAATTCTATGTTTTTTTCATCCCAACTTCAATTGTAATTTGAGTACTTCATAAATTACCAAGGAGCTTTTAAATGTACATATGGTAAACTATTTTATCCTCGTAATGAGTCTAACAAACATTATTATCTCATGTGATTGGAACTTGAGAGC
Organism: Agriphila geniculea; assembly: GCA_943789525.1. Lineage (NCBI taxonomy): Eukaryota > Metazoa > Arthropoda > Insecta > Lepidoptera > Crambidae > Agriphila > Agriphila geniculea. Next base: position 19,421,936 of record OX038874.1, read on the forward strand.
TCATACAAAAAAAAATCATACTCTTGTATGTACGTCGGATGACAAATTGGACTTTAAATTTACTGAATAAAGACTATTCTCGAATATCAATACTGTTTAGTGAGTATCGTTTGATTGTACCAAAATTTGATTCAGCTTCAAGTATCTTGGGAACAAACATATAATCGTAACCACTGTCTATCAGATTAGGAATTAGGATACGCTTGTAATAGTCCTTCTAAAAATATGAAATTCAACGGAGTAAATGGTATGAAGACTCATTACTACAACAGACAACAAGTATATCTACCCGTCCTCATTGTGCCTGATTTGCCTTTTGGCTAGATAATTTAAATAGGTATAAGTTTATAATTTAAATGATCGAGAAGGCAATGCGAACATATACATTTCTCGATCTCGTCCATTTATCATGTAACGTATGCTCTAGTTGAGCCTGACACGGCAAATCAACGAGCTCAATAGAGGCCTAACCTAAGGCGAGCGTCTCCAGCGGAACACGTGTCGTTGATTGCCCCCAATTGGCGAGCGAATAAAAACAATCGTCGTTTAAAAATAACCGTGATTTCATCCGCAACATGTGACTTATGTTTTCTCTTAGAAGTACGGAGCGTCCTGTTCCCATACGCGCCCCATCCATGTGAAAACTCCTTCGCTCGTGATCCCATTCCCATAAGCCGAATCGAGTGATTCACAATCTAAGTGTTAATGAGTTGCGTATGTCAAGGAACGGAAAAATCATCCGGGTAGAAAAAAACAGCGGATTAACGTTCTCCGTCGTGCCTGGTGTGCCATATGGGGGGCTCTTTCTTTAAGGTCGTGTGCACTGACCAACTGATGTTTATACGAAGTGTTGAGATACTGACATCCGCATTTTGTGGTCATAATTGTAAATTGTACATGTAGGTCATATTCAGGAAGTACAACCGCAACACTGTTTTTCACACGATTTACATTATTTGATGATTACAAAAACCGATAAAACGCCCACCCGTATTATTCTAGCCATACATAACGTTATTTCCTTTCTTTTAAACATCTATTTTTATACTTTCCGGCTAAGTCAATTTTAATTTGTCATTTATGAGAATTATGTCGTTATTGCATTGCATTGCATGTACCTATGTAGTTGCGGTCGGATCAGTTGGATCCATCTATCAGATCCATCTGCGTAACATAAACATAATTTCCGCTTTAAGAAGTGTCGCTAATTGAATATTCTCACACGCACTTTTTACGTCGGTAATTTTCTCGTATTCAGTTCTAAGGACATTAATATACCGTCAAACGGGGGAACTAGAGCCAATTTTGCAATACAATCCTAAAAAAAGGGTGTACATATCATCATAATGACTCCGATATTTATTCTGGACTCCAATACCTGTTAATAGTTTATGATTTTATAATAAAAATAATCATATATTCACAAAAATTGTTATTAAAAATTTTAAACTTGTTGTCCCAAGTTACACTATAGGTTAGGGTAACTTGAGATCTTCACGTTAATGACCGCTATTTTCAAGTAAGACTATTATTAAAGTAACATGGGACATAGAAATACAAAAGAAAAACAATCGGAGTTGCCATTTGTTAACATATTTCTTGAATCCAGGCTTTTAAGTTAATCATCCTCAACTTGGGACAATATGAATTATGTCTTCTGCTATCGAAGGTTTCCTCATAAATCTTACATAAACATGACTTTCTGGAGTATAGACAAGAACTTGTCCAACAAATCTTTTTTCAATGGGCTTTCAGACACTGTCTCAATTTACCCGGATGTGAACGCATCGCATACATAATTTTTTGAAAATATTTTTTATGGCGTTGTCTATATCAAGTTGACGGTAATAAATATTAAATGTCAATAGAATAAGATTCTATATCCCAAAAACAGCCAGTCGATTTAGCAACTCAAATTAAGTCCACATAATAAGTTATTCTCGAAAAAAATATGAGCCTTTTTCGCAAGATGATAAAATGTAAAAAATTAGCAATTTTAACGTTCAAAAATTTTTTTTTCATACCCGTTGAGGGACTTCGATGACTATCCTTACGAAAATCAACCGATAGTGTTACCAGCAATAGCAGTAAAAAGTTTCACACAGATTTGTCTCAACTAAAACCCTAGTCTAAAGTTACCCCTTTTGACGGTAGTTCATTTCCTGTATTGTGTTCATCTTCCTATGCTTCAGAAGTTGAGAGACCAAACACGCCAATATGCAGGTTAAATTTTATCTTTTAAAAATTACAATTCGACGCCAAAACTTGACCTGCGTGATGACGCGATGGCTGAAAAAGCCTTTTTTCTTATGGATTATCAGTTTAGTGACGGTTATCGGTCGTTCGAAGTCTACGTTATTGTCTGAGGTTGGCGCCAAACTTTCAGAGAAAAATTGAGTACCTACCTAAGTATATTATACGAACGACACGATGACGTGACGAGACAACACAAATAATAAGGGAATCTTGGTTTTTGATTCTTGAATCGACATCATCGTTAATATGTAGTTTCTGTACGATTGTATAAAAACTATTAACTATCAATAAATCATCCAAGCTCTAACATCTAGGTATGTATAACTTTTTTAATCCCACTAATATTATAAATGTGAAAGTTGGATGTTTCGATGTTTGGATGTTTGTTCCTCAATCACGCAAAAACTGCTGAACGGATTTGCTTGAAATTTGGCACACAGATAGTAGATAGCCTAGATTAAAACATAGAATACTATTTATCCCGATATTCCCACGGGAACGGGAACCACGCGGGTGAAACCGCGGGCGGCCGCTTGTGTTTAAATAAAAGGCAGACGTTCTGTACCGCACAGGCACAGCAGCCTCACTTCCGTCGCATATTGTGCGATTGCGTGGGGCAACTTAATTATGCAATTATGAGTTACTTTCTTTTTAATTAACGTCATATTAAATGGATTAAATGACATGCGAGACGCAGTTCACTACAAACTCATTCATACTATCCAAAAATGTAATTATTATTCTCTTTTCTTGGCCTTACTGAAGCCACCAATAAACTAAATATAGGTAATATTATGATCATGCTGGTGTTTACTAAATCATAGTAAGATGACTTATATATGGATAAATCAGTGCACTTGGTTTGATATCGTGCGAACGCGTCATAATATGAGGAGGAAATTATAATAAACAGATAATATCCGTCCCCTCGAAGTCCGCCCTCCCTAATAAATATTAATGTACGAGCTGAATGCTCCATGCTGCTGGTACATTGACACTCAATTTGCTTTTTTGCGGTCAATACACTGATCTCGCTCTTTGTACTCTCTCGCGACTCTCGCCATCAAAGATTATTATCATTATAAATTTATCATCAAGGTTATACAATGTGTTACAAAAATACCCATAATGCCGAATATGGTAGATAGGGACCATCAAACTGAACAACTTTTATTATGGGACCAACTAACTCTGAAATCATGAAAAAAAGTCTGCTGTTTCATACATTTTGATATTTTCGTTATTATTTTTTGAATGAAACAGCAGATTTTTTTTCACGATTTCAGAGTTAGTTGGTCTTAGTAAAAGTTGTTCAGTTTGATGGTCTCTATCTACCATATTTGGCATTAGGGCTATTTTTGTAACACGTTGTATAAAGATAAATAATATCCCCTTTTTCAATTGCTATTCGCTATATAGGTAGTGCTATAAATTGTTAATGAAATATCTATTTAGATGCTTTATTAGACATATTCCAAGTAGTCTATACACCGAAAAGTAAGTAAGTATATAATGATCTGCAGATTCACTCAACTCACGAAAGATTTACGAAATCAGTCAATGGAATGAAAGGAATTCTTAGTAAATTGCTAAAATTTACATCCACTGTATGTAAATTTTAGCAATTTACTTGAATTTACCAAGAATTCCTTAATATTTTCAAGTTTGATTGACCGTATTTACTACCTAAACGAATGACAGACAGCCATCAACCACATCTCTAGAATTTCTTCAAACGGCTTGACCTATTGGAATAGGTAATTATTTTTTGTTCTCTTTGCACAGGGGTGTTAGTACAGGGGTGGTTTAGAAACAAAAAAAATGAAAAAACCCAAAAAAACAGCTAAGTTATCGATTTATTGGCAATTTTGCATGGTAATCGCCATTTCCGATTACTTTTGACTATCTGAAAGATCGGAGAAAATCTAACGGTGAAATAAAGCATACATATTGTCGCTTTCGTTTTACTATACTTATTAAATAGGCGCTGGTTTTCAAATTTTTAAAAGTATCAAGATAAAGTCGATTATCATAATAAAATTATAAATTGTAGGTGAACGAAGTAAGTTCACAGGTTCCACTAGTCCTAAATAAAGAAACTCAATTGACTTTTTACATCTAGGAAGTCAAATACTATAGAACATCTACAACCTTAAAAACACATTGTTTACCTGCTTTGTATTTATTAACTTCCACATTTCATTGAACGACCTTTTACATGGTGGGAACGTAAACCTCTTTGACTAGAAAACAAGGGGTATTGCTTGTGTATGTATAATATTTTTTGTGACGATTATGTATTGTTGACAGTGCAGTCAAGGGCGCCTGCACAATGCGTCGGCCGGACGGGTCGCGTGGCAGAGCGAAGGGAACACATTTCCCAGACATTTCCCACGCACCACCCCCACAGTGGGAAGCCAATGTTATCGGTTTTGTTACCCTGTTATGTTACCCTTCGGTTCCGGATGTCGTTTAATGATTGATTATTGTTTTCGAACTGGTAAGGTAGGTATGATCAACTTTTAGTTTAGAATAAAATTTTTACTCCTCGAAAAATTAAAATTGATATCTTCAAGTAATTTATTAAAAGTATTCATTAATCATTTATGGCCACTTTATTGCTTGATAGACACTTAAGTATGCGTCATAAAATTTGGTTTGGATTCTTTCTTTGGAGTCTTCTGAAATAATTACGATATTTTTTGTAAGTTTTTCGAAAACAATTCTAGGCAATTATTTTAAGGTTTATTTATAGGTATGCTATCACACGTATTATCATACTACTTATTGATGACGTGTTCCTATTTTATTCGTGGAATTTTAATAAAACCGACATCAATTTGATGCTAATTTTGCACACGCAAACATTTTACTGTGAAGATAAGCAATTTGCCTTTTATGCCGAGGATTTTGCCTCGGGTCAAGATTGTTGAGGAAAATGCGAGATGATGCTCCAATTGGACAAGAATCCGTAGAATTCAACTTTTATAACATAATCTTCTTGCATTTATGACTGGCTAACGTTAGTTAGATAGAACAAGAACCGTATTGTCTTTTAATAGTTAAAGTCGATAAGTTACGGTGGATATTTAGCCCCTTGCATGGAGATGCTGCTTGGTGGAGACCAAAACGAGAAACTTATGAACTGGCGGGAGTGCGTTAATTATTGAAACTCACTATATGATGTTTTTACCCAAAAATGCATCCCTTAATAAACAGACAGAAAGAATTATAAAATGAAGCATTTAACTGCATTAGGAAGAACAAAAAAAAAACGCTCGTCACGTCCGGGATTCGAACCAAAACTAATGCAATTAAAGAAGCCCGCAAACGTCAGTTACCCACTACAATTAATATTTTTGTGGGTTTAAGTTAATACCCATTTGTAGTTAGCTCAAATTGCACAATAGACATAACATGATGACGTCGAAGTGTACATATTATGAAGTAGGGCATCCAATCTCGGTATACCGAGATCTCAAAATACCGAGATCCCGCGTCATTTTCTAGTCCCGCAAGGAGCGAGATTACCAGCGCGGGATCCGCGGGATTAGCGGGACTGGAAAATAGCATAGAAACGTCTTTTTTTTTTCTTTAGCATAGAAAATAGCATAGCAAACCTTTTTTATTAAAATTATTTTAACTAAATGCTGTTTGTTTAAGAAAATACTTCAATTGAATAGTTAAAATAATTAAAAGGAATAAAAATAATGATTTCAGATTTTTATTTTAAGGTGGTTCGATGAGCTCAGTAGCGCCACGAACTGAAATAAATCAATTAGGTTTTATCAAGGGCTTGGATTAAAAGTTTTGATAATGTTGCACAAATAAAAGAGTAAAATGCATTTTCTAAATATAATTTCAAGAACTCAAACTTAAGCAATAAGTCGTGTTGAAGCCATGAAAAAATATTTAAAAATTGCACTTTAATCTTCTATTTGCGCAAAATAACCAAAACATTTATTCTAAGCCCTTGATAAAACGTAAATGATTTATTTCCATTGGTGGCGCTACTGAGCTCATCAAACCACCTTAACATATAAATACCTCTTTCATCTTACACCTGCGGGATCCCGCAAATTCCGAGATCTCGCGGGATCGTAAATCATCGGTCCCGCAAATACCGAGATCACAAATAATATGCAGGATTGGATGCCCTATTATGAAGGTTCCATATTGCTGAATACGCGTTCAGTAATATCAACACATTAGTATGAGACGTAATTTTTAATACATCATTATTTATTTCTTAGGGCACATTCAAATCCAAAGAGAAGAGACCGAAGACAGAGCAAGTTTGCCAAAATAACATTAACAGTATAGTTTGACAATCTAAAATAACTTATATGAAAAGATTCTTGTATGAATTCAACTAAAGAACGAGAATTTGGTTAAAAGCATTTTTTCTATCTTGACAATTCTATATGTATGCATGCATGTCATTCTATCAAATACAAAAGAATATAAAGTTCCGCCCACGTACCTGCCGGTCCAGTCGCACTGATCTCCCATCAGGCCCGCCTCGGCGACGCATGACAAGCCCAAAACAAAAGTCCAAAATATCGCCTCCAGCACCATTTCGTCACAGTCCCTAGTACGTAGTCTTCAATATCAGCACCACTCCGAATATCACATCACTCCTATTCCATTTATTTGTCAACTACATTATTAGCAAAACGTAATTATTTACGTTTAAAAATACAACACGCAGCGCGCCACTACCTTCCTACTCCATGTCCTAAATGACACTAAAAGTTTTAAGAAGGAGACAACCTACCAATTCGTTATTAAGAGTAAAAGAGACAGATGTCATAATAATGCTTAAGCGGAACAAAACATCTTTCTTTCCCGCTTTAGCCTCTTGACGCTAGGAAGATAAACGAAAATGGATCTTGAGCTGCGAAGTTAGAATGTTAATTCGTTTTTGCGAAATGAAAGTTTTACAAAAGCTCATCAAATTGGCGGGAACGGTTTGTATGCGAGCGAAAGCTTTGACTTGTCTTGCTTTGAGATCTACGAGATTAATCATTGCTCCAATTTGCGGCATAATAAGTGAGATCGATTTTCATGTGAAATAAAAATTATAGGTGTTGTAATAACGCTTTTATCAAAACAATGAAAACTTTCACAAGTATTTTGCATAAAGATTTATATTTAGCAAGCTTAAAGAATTACTTAAATGAGTCATGTCAATTTAGTACTTACCACAGAGGAAATAATCACTACGTTTTAGTACTTACTTTTAGGCATAGGTATCTTTTAGGTTCCTACATATTATTGTGCTTCACAAGTTTTCAACTATAGTAGGTACCTAGATTTCAAATTCATAACATAATATAATATAATATAGAAAAGAGTGAGAATTATGTATTTTTTGCTACGAACATAAACAAGAAAGAAATATGAAATTTTCGTTAAGTTATTATCTAAAAAAATTTTAAACCGTGACAGTTACAACATTACTTGTTTGCAGACAGAGCCAATTCAGCTTATCATAAAATTAAATATGATTAATCATTATTGGTTCGTTACAAAAACACCCATTATATAAAAATGGCTCACTCATTCATGGCAGGTAGGCGATATGAAGCGCGGTATTTTAGTTGAAAATTTTATCGCAAAACTGATAATTACCCTATTTTTTATTGGAATGATCCGTCCCTTTGCCCTTGTTATTAGGGTTCTCTGAAATAAAATTTGTTGGATTACTTAAATTTATACTACACTAGCTTCCGCCCGCAACTTCGACCGCATGGACATTCGGAAAATCCCTACGGAACCTTTGACCGGGATAAAAAGTATCCTATGTTTTAATCCAAACTATAAACTATCTGTGCATCAAATTTCATCCAAATCTATTCAGTCGTTTTTGCGTGATTGAGGAACAAACATCCAAACCCACAATTTAATATTAGTAGGATTCCACCCGCGACTTCGTTCACGTGGACATTCGGAAAATCCCTAGAAAACCTTTGACCGGGATAAAAAGTATCCTATGCTTTAATCCAGGCCATAAACTATCTATGTGTCAAATTTCATCCAAATCTGTTCAGCCGTTATTGCGTGATTCAGGAACAAACATCCAAACCCACAATTTAATACTAATATTAAATTGTGGGTTTGGATGTTTGTTCCTAGGATCGGATATATGACGAGATTCTACGACATCTACCTATCTGCATAATAATAAAATAAGAATACAAAATTATATCTCTAATTTTGACCGATCTACGGCCATGCCGCACTTTGGCACACTGGTAATCACATAAACATTTTCAATGTTTTGTTGGGAGTTTTTTGAAAATTATACTAACGCAACTGAATTAGTTTTACTAAATAATCATAGGTTTGATGTGTAGAAACGTTATACGCAGCAAAATTATAATAAAATCAGATCGCACCTGATGAAAAATGGAGGTACGAATATAAGAGTGTTTTTTTTCAATAATCAAATGAATAAACGACAAAAATAGGGCATATCAAGAATATATAAAAAACTCTAAAAGAAAAAACATTCATATTTCTCTGTATAATAAAAAAACTTAATAATTATTGCGTAGTTAAGAAAATGTAGAAAAAAATACCTAAGAACTCGCATTCAATATAAAAGACATCAACGCGCGCCAAAATATTAATTTTAATGTCGAATTAAAAACTAACCGTGTTATTCGTAAAAAATCAAACGCTTATTAAACCTTTTTTAATTAAAATATATTTTGTCTTTTTCGTTCAAACTCGATTCATTCATAATACGATGGAAATAGACAATAGTAGTTTATGAAACTGATACATAAAGAGGGTTATTAAAACACGAGTGTGTTTAAAAACCGAGCCGTAGGCGAAGTTTTTTATATTAACACACTCGTGTTTTAATACCTAGTTATGTACAGTTTCATACACTACTTTACCTACACTCATACAATTTGGGATTGAACGTACTACCTACTTATATAAAAAATCTAATTTAAAAAAGAGAGAGAGAGACTTTGCTGATATTACCGTACTACCAGGATAAAAGAGTCATTCATTACTGTGCTGCATCTAAAATGTCGGGCGGAGTCAAATTTTTGTCACATTCACTGCTATCAGATATTTTAAAGCAAGAATTTAAAAAATCCTATGAAATTCAGAACCTACAATAAAAAGTGAAAATTGAAATCATAACTTTTATGTTTTGCGTTAAAAAAGACGCGCCCCGCACAGACCATAGATATTACAATAAATTAAAAAGTAAAAGTGTGCTGTAATAGTACATTATGATATAAGTGCGGTACGTTGAAAATTACAGCCGAGGCGATATTGCTAGCCCGAGCCGTAGGCGAGGGCTACAAGAAAGCAGAGGCTGTAATTATCAAAGCGCACGTATGTCATACGACGTTTTATAACATATTTGCGAGGAAATAAATAAAACTCGGACTTTGCACCTTTGCTTGTTTTCCATATGATTAAATTTTGATACGCTTGTAAGTATCTTATCGGTCAATTTTTCGGGCAAGAGGCTTAGAGTAGCCTTTTTCGCTGCCTCTGAGACTTCTGGCGGTGTTGAATTAATAAATTCATCACTACTTGACAACATTTTCAAATAAAAACAATACAGCAAAAAAAAAAAATTAGCAATGCGCGCGCATCAGCGCTTTTTTTAAGGCAAAGGCATAAAAACAGCCAGTATTACTAATAAAGTAAATTAATATTTTTGTGTTTTTGTTACAGATAAATGGTTGTAATTTATTGTCAAAATTAATTAAATTGAATAATTTAATGTTTATTTATTATATTTTATCTCCCAAAGTTAATTTTATCCATAAACTGTTGACCTCTTTTTCTGACATAAAAACTCTTTGCTAAGATTTAAAAAAGTACCGTTCGTTTTAGACGAAGTATCTTGATAAACCGTGCGGTAATGTAAAGTAAAACGCACGGTTTATCAAGGAAACCGTGCGTTTTACTTTACATTACCGCACAAGTTCGTAATGAGATACAATACGATATTGAAATTGGTGTAATAAGAGACCCTTTACGAGCAAATATGTTATAAAAATTTAAACAGTTATTTTATGTACACCCATGTCACCCATGCTTTAAATCCTCTGTAAGAGGTTCTGAAACAGTTAGCTTACTGCCATCATTACAATATCCCGAGCGAGAGCTGGTCCTGCAGCGCCGCGCGCCCACGCGCGAGCGTTGCATTATGAAATTCAATACAACATAATAACACTCTTGCGGAAGACATAATGACGAGGAGGGAGAAGAAAGTCAAAGTCAAAGACAAAGTCAAAGTCAAAACCTTTATAGAGGATACATATCATGGGTTTAGATAAATATCATGGGTGTTTTTAATCCATTATGTATTAAAATATTGTTTCCCTAATAAAAATAAGAAAAAATAAAAAAATGGGTGTAGATAAAGTCTTGTATGCAACTGTGCATAATTAGGTATTAAAACACTCATGTGATACTATTATCACATTCGTGTTTTAATACCCCTCGTTATAGTACAGTTGCATAATAGTACATTATGATATAAGTGCGGTACGTTGAAAATTACAGCCGAGGCGATATTGCTAGCCCGAGCCGTAGGCGAGGGCTACAAGAAAGCAGAGGCTGTAATTATCAAAGCGCACGAATGTCATACGACGTTTTATAACATATTTGCGAGAAAATAAATAAAACTTGGACTTTGCACCTTTGCTTGTTTTCCATATGATTAAATTTTGATACGCTTGTAAGTATCTTATCGGTCAATTTTTCGAGCAAGAGGCTTAGAGTAGCCTTTTTCGCTGCCTCTGAGACTTCTGGCGGTGTTGAATTAATAAATTCATCAGTACTTGACGACATTTTCAAATAAAAACAATACAGCAAAAAAAAAATAGCAATGCGCGCGCATCAGCGCTTTTTTTAAGGCAAAGGCATAAAAACAGCCAGTATTACTAATAAAGTAAATTAATATTTTTGTGTTTTTCTTATAGATAAATGGTTGTAATTTATTGTCAACATTAATTAAATTGAATAATTAAATGTTTATTTATTATATTTTATCTCCCAAAGTTAATTTTATCCATAAAATGTTGACCTCTTTTCTGACATAAAAACTCTTTGCTAAGATTTAAAAAAGTACTGTTCGTTTTAGACGAAGTATCTTGATAAACCGTGCGGTAATGTAAAGTAAAACGCACGGTTTATCAAGGAAACCGTGCGTTTTACTTTACATTACCGCACAAGTTCGTAATGAGATACAATACGATATTGAAATTGGTGTAATAAGAGACCCTTTACGAGCAAATATGTTATAATAGTAGTTTATGATACAAGGTTGGTAAGGAGGTTTTTAAAACGAGTTGACGTTTTATAAGCCCGAGCCGCAGGCGAGGGTTTATAATCGTCACGAGTTTTAAAAAACCTTAACAACCGTGTGCCATACTACGTTTTTCAATACATTTGCGAGAAAACATTATAGGTACTACTGAAATTATAATCTATACATATAATAAAACAGTAAATTCTAAATATTTGTGCGCGAATTACGCAAAAACCGCTAAATGAATTTTGATGGATTTTTCACAATTTAGTAGATTGAGGTCCAACTTAAAATCTAAGCTATGTTTCATCAAATTCAGATGGGTGGAACCAGGGAAATAGCTTGAACTCTCCGTAGTACTAGCTTTCATACACTAAAGGGGTCATTTTAAACTGGTTGATATATTTTTCTACTGTCCACGCGGATGAAGTCGCGGGCGGAAGCTAGTAGAAATTGAAAAAAACGTTCGTAAACAAAAACGCACGGCGCCGGCGTGCGGTAAAATCAACTTTCCGCACGCTGTACTAATCCGTAAACAAAAACGCACGGCGTGCGGTAAAATCAACTTACCGCACGCTCGACTGTCATCGTAAACTTACATTTTCGAGCAACTGTATTGAAAATAACTATTTCACTTCTCATGCTCGTAAAGTTCGTCTTTATGTTGGGTATAGGCTGCATAAAATCGTTTTTTATGCTCTAGTGCATAAAGTAAAATCTTCGTCTAAGTCTCCGACTTTAAGACAAAGGTCGTCAGGTAAACAGCCACTCACGCAATTTAACTTCGTTGAATTAACTTGTTATTTCATTCTGTTTCTTCATTTTTTGTTGTGTTGTAATACTTTTTTATTTTTGAAAATGGGTATCAATTTTATTGAATAAATGGCCTAGATAATTTTTTTTTTCAATTTTTGAATATGGGTATCAAATGAAAGGCCTTGATGAGCACATTCCAATATTATATTTTTTTTATAAAAAAATGAGTTTTTTTTTTTATTTTTGAATATGGATATCAAATGAAAGGCCTTGATGAGCACATTCCAAAATTATATTTTTTTTATAAAAAAAATAGTATTTTTTTTTAATTTTTGAATATGGGTATCAAATGAAAGGCCTTGATGAGCACATTCCAAAATTATATTTTTTTTATAAAAAAATGAGTTTTTTTTTCAATTTATGAAAATGGGTATCAAATGAAAAGCCTTGATGAGCACATTCCAAAATTATATTTTTTTTATAAAAAAATGAGTTTTTATTTCAATTTTTGAATATGGGTATCAAATGAAAGGCCTTGATGAGCACATTCCAAAATTATTATTTCTTTATAAAAAAAATAGTTTTTTTTTTTCAATTTTTGAATATGGGTATCAAATGAAAGGCCTTGATGAGCACATTCCAAAATTATATTTTTTTTTTTATAAAAAATGAGGTTTTTTTTCATTTTTTGAATATGGGTATCAAATGAAAGGCCTTGATGAGGACATTCCAAAAATATATATTTTTGTCACAAAAAATTAAGAAAAAAAATTTTTTTTTCATTTTCTGAGTATGGGTATCAAATGAAAGGTCTTGATGAGCACATTCCAAAAATATATAATTTGTTACTAAAATTCAAGTTTTTTTTTAATTTTTAGTTTTTACATTATTGTTGTTTAATTTCCTCACAATCGAAGTGAAAAGCAGAGTGTATAACTCGTACATAAAACCCATTTTACCCTCGACTTGACTATCCACCCTCGCCTGCGGCTCGGGTGGATATATACGTCTCGGGTAAAATGATGCGTTTTATGCACTTGTTGTACAATCTACTATATCGGCGTTGTACGCTTTTTTGTAATGGGGAAAAATGCTAAACTCGCTTCAGTAAGAATCACGTGACCCTGATCGAAAATTCGTAAGACGGATGTGACGGATGGAGAGTAGACAGCCGGCGGCGGAAGTATCTTCTCTCTCCTCCCTCTCTTTCTACGGGGCGCGGTGAAAATGGCGGCGCGTCATTTCAAGAGGTAAACACTTGTGTCACCATAGCAACGCGCGAATTTTTTAATTCAATGTCAAAACTCTAGATTTTCTGTCAAGCTATGGATAAGACTTTCGTACAATACTGTTCTGTATTCGTAAATTCAAATGCAGAGTAAATTCGTAAGACTGCAATTCGTGCAAAATTATTCCCTAACCATTCCAAAATATCAGAAATGCACAACGTTAATATTCAAGTTTTCACTTCTGCCGGCACTCCCGGAGTGCAACCCGATTTTTTTATGAATAACACAGTAAGATTTTAAACTGGAAAAATAGTGAGTGAAAATAACCTTCTAATAATACAAATATCCGAAAAATTACTAAATCCGTCGTCTGAATTATTATCTATGGAATTAGTATGGTGCGTACGCCGAAAAGTATAAAAATAAAAGAAACATAAAGTAGTGGTAGAAACTCTTGTGACTAATGTAGGTACACAATTTTAATTATTAGTGATTTATTTTCTCAACTATTTAATATTTAATGCTTTATTTATATTTTCCAAAACTAATAAATCAATAAATCTCCAATTGAACCAAAAGAACCTTTGTGTTTTCGGGCATCACACGCGTGACCCGCTTTTGATTTGATTTTTTGTCGTTTTAAAGATGATCTTTAGTTAAAAGCCCGCGCTTCTAAATATTAGTGATTATTTTATGAAGAATGGCAGTTTTTTCCACTTTATCTACTTTCGCTATTGTGTTGTGGATATTACCTACCATGCAACATATAATATTAAAGGTAAATGCAAATGAGTAACGTAACATAATAAGTTTGACACGCATAATGAATTTACGAATCAAATATTACTTTAATACCTAATTTAATTTTATTGTAAGTTTTTAAATAAAGATCAAAATCTTTATTTTCTTGAACGCACCCGTTCACTGAATATTTCAATTAATATTGATTTATTAAAACATATTTTTTATGATATTGTTATTCAACGTTTTTATTTTGACGTGAATTCGAAGAACGTCCTTTGAGGTGGGGTTTACGGGGAAAAAACGACCTCAAGAAAATATAGTGTACTTTGACGAGCCTGCTGCGCCTTACACATTGACACCATGTCGATTCCAATGGTACAACGTGTAGCTTACTTTTCCACTTACATTGAACATAAATAAATAACCCCACCCCCTCACGTAACAACTCTCGAGATAAATGTCGTTTTTTGAGCCGACGACGCGACGTCAGTTTTCTCACGTGCGTACGCGAAAAGTATAAAAATAAAAGAAACATAAAGTAGTGGTAGAAACTGTTGTGATTTATTTTCTCAACTATTTAATATTTAATGCTGCATATTTTCCAAAGCTAATAAATCAATAAATCTCTAATTGAACCAAAAGAACCTTTGGGTTTTCGGGCATCACACGCGTGACACGCTTTTGATTTGATTTTTTGTCGTTTTAAAGATGATCTTTAGTTAAAAGCCTGTGCTTCTGTGCATTAGTGATTATTTTATGAAGAATGGCAGTTTTTTCCACTTTATCTACTTTCGCTATTGTGTTGTGGATATTACCTACCATGCAACATATACCTAATATTATAGGTAAATGCAAGTAAGTAACGTAAAATAATAAGTTTGACACGCATAAAATGAATTTACGAATCAAATATAACTTTAATACCTCATCATCATCATCATATCAGCCACACGACACCCACTGCTGGGTATAGGCCTCCCCCAAGGATTTCCACGACGATCGGTCCTGCGCTTCCCACATCCAGTGGCTTCCGGCAACCTTCACCAGATCGTCGGTCCACCTTGTCGGGGGCCTACCCACGGAGCGTCGTCCGGTGCGCGGTCGCCATTCAAGAACCTTTCCGCCCCAACGGCCATCGGTTCTTCTCGCTATGTGTCCAGCCCACTGCCACATTAACTTTAGCTTTAATACCTAATATAATTTTATTGTAAGTTTTTAAATAAAGATCAAAATCTTTATTTTCTTGAACGCACACGTTCACTAATTATTTGAAATTAATATTGTATTTTATTATTATTATTATTTATTAAAACAACCTACTTTGACAAGCCTGCTGCGCCTTACACATTGACACCATGTCGATTCCAATGGTACAACGTGTAGCTTGCTTTTCCACCTACATGAACATAAATAAATAACCCCACCCCCTTACGTAACAACTCTCGAGACAAATGTCGATTCTTGAGCCGACGTCAGTTTTCTTACGGCTTTCAACGCCGATCCGATCTTCATGGAACAAAATGCATTTTGATCCTCTTGTAGAGAAATCAACCGCTGGAATAATCATCAGCGTCGCGCTAGCAATAAAATTTGCGAACAAAACAACGATGCCGATGGCACGAGTCCACGTGTTATCTCATATTATAGGTATAAGTACCTAAGAAACAAAAATTGGAAAAATAACTTTGTGTTTAAAAACCTTAGAGAATAGGTAGGTTCAATTTCACAAAATTAATTTCAAGACTTCATAAAGGAACTTTCCAAAAGTATGTTCAGCTTTGCTTTAGAATTTATTTTATTTATATTTTATTTTATTACTAGTTGAAGGGAAAACTTATCTCTAGCGGCGTTGTACGCTTTTTTGTAATGGGGAAAAAATGCTAAACTCGCGTCAGTAAGAATCACGTGGCTGATCGAAAATGCGTAAGACGGATGTGACGGATGGAGAGTAGACCGCTGGCGGCGGAAGTATCCCCCTCTCTTTCTACAGGCGCGTTGAAAATGGCGGCGCGTCAAAGACGTAAACACTTGTGTCACCACAACGCGCTAATTTTGAAAATGTAGGTAACTAATAGCAGCGATCTCTTCGGTGAAATCATAGACTTATTTATACTCTGTGACTAGACTATAAGTTTAAATCGTAGAATGTGTGCATGTAGAAATTAAAAAGGCCACTGGCGCGGAATCTGTAGAATTTTTCTCTAATTACAAACTGATTGAATTGTGTGACTGTATAGTAATAGGAAAGAAATAATTTTAATCCTTTGCCGCTAATTTCAAAATATCAAAAATGCACAACGTTAATATTCAAGTTTTCATGTCTGCCGGCACTCCCGGAGTGCAATCCGATTTTTTTTTCATTGTGATTCCTTAGAAATCGTCGAATTCACGAAAAAAAAAACATGTTTTTCACCTATATAGGTAGTAGCCCGGACTTGACTTCTATACCCACAACATTTTTTGTGACGCTACATTAATTTTTCTGACGCTTCAACATCTTTTTAGGGACAGTGGTAGGTGATTTTCGTTTCGTTCGCCCGCCACCAGTGCCTTTGAGGATGGTCAGCAACAAATACAGCAATTACATACATAGATGCAACAAAACAGAGTCTTTAATTTTAGTTAACTTTTATGAAAAAAATACAATAAAAAATCTTTGGCTGCCTCCTACCCAAAAATTGGGTCCCTTTAGGACAATGTGAAGTAAACAATTTTAAGGCAATCCTTAGGAGAGGTAAGGTGTAGTTTTATATCGTCACATTTCCTAGCGTGTTTGCGTGCGTGCGCCCATGTTTGCGAACAGATAAACTAAATCAATAGTCCATGTTTGTCCTCGAGATAGATAGTCGCTTTGTCGCCATTCACTCTTGCTTGTTTAGGCCGATGATTCGCTCCTTATCGCTTGGTCCAGGCAAAATAGTATGTCGGTTGGCCGAGAAAGATCAGGGATAGGTAGGTATGTCTTTGTGCATGTGCAGGGTATCTGCTAGGTGATTGCGTTAAGTCAATAGTATTCATTTGACAGTTCGCATTGTATCATAATATATGTCATCCCATACAAATTGCAGCCGATGGAATACGATATGAACTGTCAAATGAATACGATTAACTTACGCAATCGCACCCCCTGGGGCCGTACCGGCTAACGAATCGATTATCGAAAAGTCTGCTGGGTTTCAAATTAAAACAGATAAATCGAGCCCCAATTGGGCGAAAATGGCGAACCCTAATTTATGATGTCACATGAACTAGTAGGTATGAACCTCTATACAAAAAAAAGTTGGGAGTTACAAGTCGTGATAAAGTTTGGCCACATGATAGAAACTGATCTGTAGGCTGTTTCTAACTAATATTGAGCTGGGCCAAACTATCCTTACATACAGTTCCATACGGCGGCGGGTTGAATAGCGCACTTTTCCCGGCTCCATTCTAAAAACTATAACAATTCAGGTTTAACTAATAGGTCAAATGTGGTATCATTTTCGGATAAATCAATAACGTAGAATTTATTTCTGGTATAAAAAAATGCAATTTATTACGCAGTTTCTGAAAAATTTCACAATAACCAACATTTTTAAACTTCATTTTTTTAGTTTAGGTATAGGCACTTGTTTCAGTATTTTCAAAAAAACTACTTCAAAGAAGCGTTTTTCAGGTTAATTTGTAATATGCTTTTGTTATGTTAACTATATTTTATACAATTTGCGCCTAACCCAAGTAGTTGAGGTCCATTGTTTGCGGAGACACAGCTAGTCAAAAATATGTATTTTTTCACGAAATAAAAGGGGTTTCCATTTCGTTCGGAAGCATTTCTCACTTTCTTTGTTTATATTTTTGTAAAGTTAATTAAATTTTCTACAATTGGAGCCTAATTTGATTAGTCTAGGTTTACTAGTTGCAAAGACACAGCTAGTCAAAGATAAGATTTTTTCAATTAATTTCAATAAAAAGCCCATTTTTAACCAGCTATGTCGCTGCAACCAATAGACCTAGACTACTCAATAAAATTATAAGCAAAATCGTTAGATTTTGCTTATAATTTTATAAAATAAGAGAGTTATCTCGAGTTTTGATGGTGATCTCTGATTGGTCAAGAAACTCAGTAGTTAGGTTTTGCGCGCAAACTCTAACTCCCCAGTTTTGCGCTAGTTCGATAGTGATCTCTGATTGGTCAACAAACTCAGTAGTTAGGTTTTGCCCGCAAACTCTAACTACTGAGTGCGCATCCACCAATGAGCGAGCTTCAAAATTCAGTTGTCAATTATCTTTGAACACAACTGTGGTAAAATATTTTATTTTTTAAAAATGATTTCTAATCTTCTAAGTTTTTGCGAATATAATCCAGTATACCCAGATCTGAACGCAAAAGCTTTTTTTTCTGCTAACTAAATATTCCTTGCATAGGCAAGAAATTTACGTTTTGTATGGAGAATTTTTAACAAGTTGCATTTTCTATTTTAACATTTTTCACAATTTATTTAACATCTGTGAACGCTATTGCAACAAAACTTTTCTGTGAGTACAAATGTTTGAACATTAAGATAATTTAGTTATGTTGCCTACAACATAACTTACTCGAAAAAAATAAGTTTAGGCTAAGTTACAATTACAACAGATTAAGTGGTTATTTTTGCCAAAAAAAAGAAGTCACTTTTAGATGACTTTGCCCCGTGTCGGCATCGTCTCGTCCCCGTCCCGGCCCCGTCTCGTCAGGGGACGAGAGGGGGGGGGGGATTTCACGGGGCCGACCCCCTGTCGGCCTCTTCTCGGCCTCGTCCCCCGTCCCGGCCCCGTGTCGGCCTCGTCTCGTCCCCGTGTCGGCCTCGTCTCGTCCTCGTCCCGGCCCCGTGTCGGCTTCGTCTCGTCCCCGTCCCGGCCCCGTGTCGGCCTCGTCTCGTCCCCGTCCCGGCCCCGTGTCGGCCTCGTCTCGTCCCCGTCCCGGCCCCGTGTCGGCCTCGTCTCGTCCTCGTCCCGGCCCCGTGTCGGCCTCGTCTCGTCCTCGTCCCGGCCCCGTGTCTCCCCGTCCCGGCCCCGTCACGGCCCCGTGTCGGCCTCGTCTCGTCCCCGTCCCGGTCCCGTGTCGGCCTCGTCCCGGCCTCGTCCCGGCCCCGTGTCGGCATCGTATCGTCCCCGTCACGGCCCCGTGTCGGCCTCGTCTCGTCCCCGTCCCGGCCTCGTCTCGTCCCCGTCCCGGCCCCGTCTCGTCCCCATCCCGGCTCCGTCTCGTCCCCGTCCCGGCATCGTCTCGTCCCCGTCCCGGCCCCGTGTCGGCCTCGTCTCGTCCCCGTCCAGGTCCCGTGTCGGCCCCGTGTCGGCATCGTCTCGTCCCCGTCCCGGCCCCGTGTCGGCATCGTATCGTCCCCGTGTCGGCCCCGTGTCGGCATCGTCTCGTCCCCGTCCCGGCCCCGTGTCGACCTCGTCTCGTCCCCGTGTCGGCCTCGTCTCGTCCCCGTCTCGGCCCCGTGTCGGCCTCGTCTCGTCTCCGTCTCGTCCCCGTGTCGGCCTCGTCTCGTCCCCGTCTCGGACCCGTGTCGGCCTCGTCTCGTCCCCGTCCCGGCCCCGTGTCGGCCTCGTCTCGTCCTCGTCCCGGCCCCGTGTCGGCCTCGTCTCGTCCTCGTCCCGGCCCCGTGTCTCCCCGTCCCGGCCCCGTCACGGCCCCGTGTCGGCCTCGTCTCGTCCCCGTCCCGGCCCCGTGTCGGCCTCGTCTCGTCCCCGTCCCGGCCCCGTGTCGGCCTCGTCTCGTCCTCGTCCCGGCCCCGTTTCGGCCTCGT
The DNA here is from genome assembly GCA_943789525.1 of Agriphila geniculea. Classification (NCBI taxonomy): domain Eukaryota; kingdom Metazoa; phylum Arthropoda; class Insecta; order Lepidoptera; family Crambidae; genus Agriphila; species Agriphila geniculea. The sequence goes on from OX038874.1 coordinate 19,441,987, forward strand.
CTCGTCCTCGTCCCGGTACAATAAAAATTACCTCCTTAACTAGTAATTTTAATTTAAACCAAATTATTTTAAACATTTAAAAAACTAAAATCTTTTTTGAGTATGGTCATGCTGCAAATTACATTATAATGTTGAAATTCGTCACTTGATTGAAGTAAAGACCCAGCAGCAGATTACTACCACATGTATGTACTTACTATATTAAGTCTATGGTTACCACACCACCAAGAATCTTATATTCATATTCTATTGCACACCACCATCAGAAATCAGAATTATGTATGGTATGACACTACACTATCGAACAATGGATACCGCGTTCAAACCTAAAAAAAATCACGTGTATAAGTATTTGTTTTTGATATTTTTTGTTTCGACTTATTCTTTTTTAATAATATTTTTGTTTTATATAAGGAATATTACAAAAAATGACAAAAAAATATGTACTTAAGAAATAAAAAAACATTATGAGCGACAATAATTTCATGTCAGGTAGTTCCGCCTCGATTTCCAGAGGCGCTTACGGACTTTCAAATCAGTGTTTCAAAAGATTACCACGAGTGGGTGCTCTTTTTCCTAATTATTATTTTACTCTTTGTTTTACAGTTTGTTTTGATTGTTCGATCGAAATTTTTATTTTCAAGCAAACATGAACAGAGAAGAAACTACAAAAACTAATAATATATAATGGAAGATCCTAATTCAACTGAAATTACTCCAACTTCAGGTTATGCGGTAACTATTTTTGTATTAAAATTGTTCACCTACAATAATTTCTACATTTTTCCTATTCTTTATCTTGTACATAATAACATTAAAATAGGTATTTTACTTGACGTTGTATTTTCAGTTGGCATACGAGGAAATATGTGAAAATGCTACTATTTTAGATGAAGGTATAAAAGTAGGTACCTATTGCAGATAAATGTTTCTATTACTTACCTACTTATGATCTGAAAAAATAGGTAGTTAGCTTATAAAAAAATTTAATAATGTAAGTACTGATTTACTAAATGCAAAGATTTTGATAGTTGGACTGAGCCAAATTCCATTTCTTAAATTCGAACTTTAGGTAAAACTGTACGTTAAGGGCCGCGAGGTAGGGGGTGGGAGGAGTAGGGGGACAGTGGGGGGTATCCCCCACCCTTGAAGCAAGTCTTGGTTGGTTTCTGAGATATTCATGATTGAAGTTTGAGGCCATGACTATAAACCTAACCTAATATGGGTTTGCTATGGTAGGGTAGGGGTACACCCCCCCCCCCCCCCTCTCCACTCCCCATCTGCTAGAGATGCGTAGTTTTCAAGAAATATTTTTCTTGTAAACAAACTCAAAGTCAAAAAAGTCGTTTCTGGCGCTACGCCGGCTGCTGCCGCTGTGCAAGGCAGCTCCACTCGCTCTGCTTGCGCGTTTATGTTCACCATATTAACCTAACCTAACCTAATCAACTCTTTGAGACTTTTTTTATAGCGGGGATCTTTGCCCCCCGAACCCCCTTGGGCTCCGATGCTCCCCCTATACCCCCGTTTTCGGTTCTGTCACAAATTTTGGGAAAAATCGTAAGCAACCGAGTAATTTGGCAATCTTTAATAATTTATTTCTCGAAAACTACTGAGTTGCTTCAAAAAAGGAGTTCAATAAAAAACTTCTTGTATCGTGCAGTTCTTGACAAAAAATTGTGAATCTCCAGACAAGCGGCCCTCAATGTACAGTTTAGCCCGAACTAATTGTGAAATATGTTTTCAGTTATGTCCATTGTGTGCTTCTGAAGTAAGACTGTTCTATGTCCACTTGAATGAGAAAATATTAATGTGTGAGAATGTTGAATGTGAGTATCCATTTGGTCATGAAAGAATAGTCTATATGAAGCAAGATAATGAGGTGCAAGGTAAAGAAGTTTTTAGAATCAGAAGTGGGACTACAAAGGGGTCACCTGGAGCTGCACCCCCAATGGCATCAACATCTGCTCGGTCAGAATATTTCGATAAAATTAACAGACTGTACGACGCTGAAAAGCAGTTAGATCACAGGCCAGAGAGTAGACAATATTGCACACATAGAAAAAAAGCCTCCACACATCCAGAAAATAAAGAAAATTACAAGGAAATCTTTGAAAAAGTAAAAGTTATAAAGAAATTGAATGAGGAGTTAATAAACTCTGATGATAAGACATTTGCTAAACCAAAAATTAAAAATGAAGAATGGATAAAAAACCTTATGTCAAAGCAAAAAGAATCGGGTATATCACTATTGGGGCTGGAGGAAATGAAGCGGCCCGGTATTCGGCCGGGGGAACTAAAGATAGATATAGCTATGGGTAATGAATGCGAAATGTCTTCTGTCAAAATAGACATGTCATTTTCTAAAGAAAAACTAGCTAAACCAAACTGCCAGATGTGAGGGAGCATCCATTATGTTATGTTGTTAGTTAATTATTATAATTCCTTGAGTTATTTTATATCTGTATCTTTTTATCATGCTAACTTATACCAGCCCCCCAAGCATGACCGACGAAACACGATATATATCGCGTGATATAGCATTTTATCGACACTCAACTGTCAAAATCCATTGTCTTTCTGACAGTTAAACGCTATATCACCCGATATCGTGTTTTGATGGTCATGCTAGGGTGGCAGGGGTATAGGGGTGTCTCACTCCGTACTTTAACTTTTATATTAGCCTCTTGTTCTTTATTGCCGTGCAGTGAAAGTAGCTTATTATTTGATTGTCCTCGTGCAGATGGGCCTCCCCCCCCCCGATTTTGTAACTTTGTTGCTTTGCTTGCTATCAATTCTGACAGAAATCGCAGTTACATCGCTGCTTTACTAAGAACCAATGTGACAACTATCTTACTTAAAGCAGCAATGTAACTGCGGTTTCAATCGATCAGTGTTACGTAGTCAGTGGGCTGTACATTTAATACAATTATTTATTCTGTGCGTAATCGTAATTTGCATGGTGGCGGTATACACTGCCTTGAATCCGCATGTGCTCTGCTGATTATTTTTGATAAATCAATTCTTAAGTAAGTATTTGTTTTTTAATAAAATTCAGAAACTCGTAGAGTAGGTAGAGATTTTTTACAACAAATACTGTTTGGATTTCCAAATTTTGTTACTGTTTGGATTTTAATTTTAAAATTAAGTATATTAAATAACATACAAAATATTTGATTTGTATGAAATAACCAAATTTATTGTGATATTAGTCAACTTTTGGTTACTATATAAAAATGTTTAAAACTAAACTTTACTTTGTTTTTTGCCTATGAATATTTAAGTTACGAACACTTGACTAAAGAGGCGCGTTTCGTATGCGTCTGCGCAAACCTGAGTGTGAACAATTTCGTACGATGGGATTAAAGTCCGTTCGCTTAGATAGTGTCGCCCTTTAATCTTGCCGCCTTTGCACTTACCGCTTTTTGTCACCTTTGACCACCGCATAAACAATGGACACCTCGTGCGGCGTACACCCGCAGGTGAATTTGGATTTTGGCAGTTTACATAGAAGTGCCGTACCTAGTGTAAGGTTATGTTTGTTAAAGGTATTCCTGTCTCTGAACACAAGTACTTGCGGGTGTGCCGACACTATCTAAACTACGGACCTTACTTCTCTTCCCGTATCTTGAAACTTGATTGGAAGATAAACTGAACTAGGTAGCGCGAGAAAAACTAAAGCTGTGCAGTTATGTTGTGGCTAATGGACAATCAAATACAAAAAATGAGGGACAGCCATCCTACTCAAATCGTTAACTGATTCATGTCAAAATGCTTTCCAATTGATTTAGTATTGCTTCTTTAAATAGTCAAGCCGAAAGTACTCGTGAAAGAATTAAGTTTTTTTTTTATCACAAATCGCATACCTTTATCACATTCATCATATTCGACTGACAAATTATAAAAAAATAAAAGGACCGTCCGCTCAAAATAACGGTCTTACCGGTCTTACGAGGGGAGGTCAAAAAGTTCGCGCAATGGAGGGGTTGGGGGGGCGAAAGGATGATTTTTTTTATTGCACTAGTTGTGACACTCATTGAGGGTATACAGGGTTATTTGTAAAACACCAACAACCTCGCAGGAGTAGATTACCAACATCATAGACAACATAATTTTTTCTACGACTTTTGATAATTCGTTAGATTTTATTTCCATACAAAAAAAAATCATTTTAATTTACCGTTCGTATGTTCATTAACTCTACGCGCGGCGCGCGGAGAGCGCCTGGGGCCCTATTTTGAATCGCTCCAGTCGAGCGCTCGTTTCTACTGATTTTCGTTCGACATCCCATTGTTTTGAGTCATATATGTCGAACGAAAATTAGTAGAAACGAGCGCTCGACTGGAGTCGAGCGATTCAAAAATAGGGTCCCTGGTGTGCGCAACCCGCCCACCGCCATCCATAGACATAAAAAAGTATCGAACAGTACAATAAAAACTTGAAAATTCATCTTTGGTGAATGTATTGAGTAATGATAAAAAGTCGTAGGTAAAACAAACGTTGTGGTTTATGATGTTGGTAATCTACTCCTGTGAGGTTGTTGGTGTTTTACAAATAACACTGTATATACAGGGTGGATAGGGCAGGTACCTTAACCGTTATAGTTACAGGAAAACGTTCCTAGGAGACCATCCATAACTTTTTAAGATATTCTGAACTGCATTCACAGATTTTGGAAAAAAATTACCGTTAGCAAAAAAAATGCTAAAATACCAAACAATTTTTTTTATGCCAATCGATCCTATTTCGTGTGGGGATCAAAAGACTCTATGGGATCATTTAAGGTATGAGTACTAGAAACGACAGAAATCGCCAAAAACTTTTCCCATACATTTTGTACTGAAAAACGATAAATCAACTCGAAATATTTTTTATTGCCTAACGATCCTATTTCTTAATGTGATCAAAATGCTCTTTGCGAATAACTGAAACATGAAATAGGATCGATTGGCATAAAAAAAGTTTTTTGGTATTTTAGCATTTTTTTTGCTAACGGTAATTTTTTTCCAAAATCTGTGAATGCAGTTCAGAATATCTTAAAAAGTTATGGATGGTCTCCTAGGAACGTTTTCCTGTAACTATAACGGTTAAGGTACCTGCCCTTAATGTACCGTTTTAAAAATCCACCAATACAAAGTTTTATAAAAATCGGCTCATTTCACTGAGATACAGATCAATAAACAAGCGAATCCGGAAGAAAAATTTCTCATAGGAAAAAATCGTTTTCCCCCTGTCATTACAAGCCATTACCAATCGAGAAAAACTCCTCCGATTATTTTGGAAGATATATTTTCTGTTTATGGGGACTCTTGTCCTGGCAAAAAAAATGAAAAAAGAGTTTAAACAAATGACAGTGATGAAAAGATAAGAGGGCAACCTCTGCCTAGGGAAGAAAGTTCATGGCAGGCCCGCCGCAAGCTGGCGTGCAGGCACACGCGGGCGGCATATATCTTATTAAAAATCAGGGAAATCAGGGACTGAGATAAAAATCAATAAACAAACCAATCGGGGGGGAGTTTGCAATTCGAGTTTCGCGTTGACATTAATGCCTTACCAACCAAGGAAATCTCAGACTTTTGGTAAAAACAAATAAAAAAACCGGCCAAGTGCGAGTCGGACTCGCGCACGAAGGGTTCCGTACCAAAAAACGGCAAAAAAAAAAAATTACGTTTGTTGTATGGGAGCCCCCCTTAAATATTAATTTTATTCTGTTTTTAGTATTTTTTGTTATAGCGGCAAGAAAAATACATCATCTGTGAAATTTTCAACTGTCTACCTGCTGTCGTTATTGATATCGAGCAAAAAACGGCAAAAAAATCACGTTTGTTGTATGGGAGCCCCCCTTATATATTAATATAATTCTGCTTTCAGTATTTGTTGTTATAGCGGCAACAGAAATACATCATCTGTGAAAATTTCAACTTTCTAGCTATCACGGTTCATGAGATACAGCCTGGTGACAGACAGACAGACAGACAGACAGACGGACAGCGGAGTCTTAGTAATAGGGTCCCGTTTTTACCCTTTGGGTACGGAACCCTAAAAAGAGCTTCGAGAGAAGTAATTTTCCAGTGATGACGGGTGAAGACCGCAATTCTTAACAATTCGACCAGAGATGCAAAACATTTTATTTCGACGGTATCAATAAATTCATAGATCTAATAAATGTAAGTATTAGAGTTGAGGAAGTATACATTGCAAAGGAAAAATATTTTTGATTTTTAATTCTTAATTCACATTCACACCCACCATTCCGCGAATTTTTTGACCTCCCCTCGTACGAGGCTATAGCGCGTCGAATCGAAACCGCAGCCAAGCATTTTGCTTTATCGCAACGTCTCTCTCTACTCAACTCAAGTAATAGCCTACTACAGCTCGCGCAACATAACTTGACCCAATTTTTAGTACTTATGTGACCTGCGCACTACAATTTTTGTACTGAAAATTGCTACTGCGCAAGCTTCATTGTCTTGAACTAAAACCATAGGGTTTGGTTCAAGTTATGTTACGCGAGCTGTACTAAGTTACTTAGCTAATAGATAGACGGCTTACTAATACAGCAACATGTTGCTGATTAAAAATAGGTAAGTACCTAGGTCAAACCTCAACGTCATCAACAGTCATAGGTGTTTGACGTTGTGTTTGTATTAGATACAATGTCTATTGATTGATCTAACAATAATAAACATGACATGACGGTAACTCTGCCCTATAAAAATGCAATCTTCTGATCTAATATGAATAGTTCAGTGAAAGAGTTTATTCGAAATGATCGGAAAGGGCTTGATATTGGTTTTGTTCGAAGTTATTTTTTGTTACGACAAAACTCCAGTCTCCTTTTGCCTGTGGCATAATAATACATGTGAGTTGTTTTTTACTGTTAGGTACAGAACGTTCTGATAAACCAAAGAAGGTACATTCACTATTTATGAGATAAAATTTGTTCTTGTAAGATAAACATAAAGTTCTTGTCCGCGTAAGATAAAGTGCCGAGAATTAGCCGAGCATTGGTAATTAAGCTAGTTTTTAGGGTTCCGTACCAAAATGGTAAAAAAGGGACCCTTATGGTGTGACTCAGTCTGTCTGTCTGTCTGTCTGTCTGTCTGTCTGTCACAGCTGGATATCTCGAGAACTACTAATGGTATCAACTTGAAATTTGGAATAGTTTAAGATGACATTTGTCCAACTATTTCGCGAATAAGAAATAAATAAAAAAATAAATATCTTTTTTACAACAGGGACTGAAAAGGGGTCTTAAAAATTTGAAGTGGGGCAACTAGGCATGTGGGGTATCATATGAAAGAGCGTCGTTTGCACGTTTTTAAACATAAATACCGTTCCCCCTCCTTATCTCCGAAGTTTGCAGAGAGAAAAATCTGAAATAATTCTATGTGATAGTAGTTTATGTAAAGATTACAGGAAAAATAAAACGATGTCTCAATATAACACACTTTTTAAGAAATTCAAAAAAACAATCAAATTTTTTTTAGTTTTACTACCAGTCAACAGATGGCGCTGTCCTAAGCATGCTAACCTAAGGAAAAATATAGTTCCACTATCGGTCAAGAGATGGCGCAACCTAACACTACAATAATAAATTGGTGGCTGGTTCAAATATAATTACCTACTATTTGCCGTACGAATAAACGAAGAATAAGTTCCTACTTAGTAATATAAACAGTTTGCAATGTGGAGTGGCTGAAACGTTTTTCAGTCATCATAAGCAGCTGTGGTTAAGATTTGTAAATTAACTGTCCGCCTGTTCGCCCTTCCAACTGTCTGCCGTTTATCCTACTTTTTTAAAGACTGTACTAAAGTAACATATCCAAATATATTTATGATTGTACGGAACCCTCGGTGCGCGAGTCCGACTCGCTCTTGACCGGTTTTTTTGTGTTTAATGTAGGTAAGATTTTGTGGTAGATAGGTAGGCAGTAAGTACCTACCTAATGTGAATTTAAGTAGCCTGTATTTTTTTATTAATTCCTACAATGTAGGTATACTAGGTATACCTAGCAGTGGCGAGGGGTGGTTCCCATCGGCTTTTTAAAAATCCCAGCCCACCGATCCACTATGCAGATCATAACATTTTTGCAAACAACGGCTTTACCTTCGCCATAATTCCATCCCTCGCCACAGAGCTACATATTTGCTAAATTGTGGAACATTGTGGGTATGTAGCAAGTTTGTAGGCACTTAGGTATTCAGGTAAATAAGATAGCGGGGTATTTCTGACACTCTCAATCTTTACAGGCGTCGACTACTGCCCAGAGTGGATGGTGGAAGTGCAGTGCAACTGCTCGGCGACGTACTGGCGGTCCCAGCGCACCTGCGACACGCCCGAGGCCATGCTGGTAGGGACGGTCTGCGGATTCGCTCGTTGCGACTGCCCAGAGCCCACCGTCCTCGACACCGATACTGGATACTGCTACGATGTTGACAACTGCCCAACTAAACACGAAATCAGCTACCAATAAACAGTGTTCTGTTCATGTGTTGAGTTATAATTCTGATATCTCCCATACGTAGTGTCTATTCGTCAGTCATCCCCACAACCTTGCAGCTACCTACGAAAAGTAGGCGGGATAAAAATTACATGAATAGATTTCATATTCGTACGTATACTGAGTGAAATTTTAATCATTTGGTTCCCGCAGTGGGGTCGTTCCACTCATGATTGTAAGCAACTTTTACGGGCCAACTCTGAAAACGCGAAAAAAAAAATCAGCTGATCCATACATTACGGTTGAGTAGGTATTGCGCTTTTGTATGGAATATTTGATTTTTTTTCGCGATATCAGAGTTGGCTCCATAATAAAAGTTGGTTGTAATCATGAGTGGAACCACCCCACTGCGGGAACCAAATGATCAAAATTTCAGCGCGTATACCTATATATGTATAGTGAGTGGTGGCCGGATAATTTGAAACACCAGTCAATTATCATACAAACGAGGTAACTTTGAAGCCTTTTCTCCGCCAGGAATTGATCTAGTTGTGATCTGATGATGGCCATCCAGGGAGTGAATGGAGGAAATCCAGATCACTATACACACCCAATTGATCGATTTATCAGTTTCAGGATTTCCATACATTTTAATGCTATTTTCACGTTTGTTTTTAAATATCCAAATCTAGAAAAATCAAGAAAAAATGACAAATCGTCCCACTACTGGTGGGAATCGATCCCGCGTCATAGGAGGGAGATACGTGTCCGTTTCGATTGCTCGGCTACAGTGTCGTAGTAGAAAAATTACTACGCCAATATAACAAAGGAATTTATAGATAACTTACAATGAAAGTCGCAAATTCGTAGATGCATTACCTATTCAGAAATTTGTAACTCCTCCCTGTATATTTCATGCAGAGTCGTCAAGATTGAAAAATGAGCTCCACATTTAAAGTGAGGTCATTTTCCATCACAATAATTATCAAAAGGTTACACACAATGGGTAGGTAGGTTAAAATTAAATATCTACTACATTCAGATAGGTAATCGTGTGAGAGTAAATAACTTTCAACTGGTTTAGAAATCACTCCGTCTGCTACTCTAACCAAAAAACATTGACGAAAAACATGATTGTGTCAATACTCTAAAAAATAAAAAAGTGGGTAGAAAAATATTTGTTCACTTATACCCTTAGAATAATTTATTCTAAGCTTATACCAAATCAATAGCCTTGAACCGAGGATATGACTATTGACACAGTCAAAAAATATAAATTTCACTTTTTTGCTTGATAGTACTCACCTCATGATTGCAATCAAGTTTAAATCTTATTACTGTGGAGCAAAGTTCAATATTGATCGACAGCCTATATTCAGAGTACTATGTAGAAGTTAACATTCAATTTTTAGAAAATAGCAATGAAGAATTCTTTTTTTATTTATATCGTAAGAATCACAATTTCAATATCAATTTTTTGATATATTTATTTGTTTATAACTTGTACCCGTTTCTCTGGAATCGCCATTGCCAGAAACGTCAAGTTAGCAGCCCACTTTGAAATCGTAATATCTCGGCTTGTACTGAAGCAATATTATTGAAATTTTGCGTATACGATTCACTATTTCCTAACAATTTTTTGGCATATAAATCACATTGATACGAACTGTATTTCTTAAGGTGTCTGCCAGCTTGACGTCAAGATAGCAGCCTCACCAAGATACTCAAATATCTTTTGAACCATAGTATCACTATTTATATGCTATAGTTCACTATTTATCACTATTTACTAACAATTTTTTGACCTAGTCAAAACCTTCTAATTCCATGGTGAGGCTGCCAACTATACGCTAATGTAGCCATTACCGCGCGGTTCGACACGTTTCGGACGCGCCGCGGCCATAGCATTCAAGCTATGGTCTCAGTTGTAAACTACAGCTTTCTGAATATTGAACCAACATTTTTCTATGTCTATGATTGAACCGAAGGCTACCCGCTGCGTTAAGCGTTACACGCGCGCGGGGCGACTAGATAGATTAGAGCTTACTCATGCACTGCAAGCATTTTGTCCGTCAGAAAACCGGCAATCTATACTCCTGAGCCACAGCGCGGTGTTCTATATTCACGGCGCGTGAATGTAAATTGCTGGTTTTTTGACGGACATATGTTTGCGCAATGCATGAGAAATAGTCTAAGCGGTCATGGGATTTTTGGTAACGATCATGGAAAAGGTTAGATTCATTTTCATGGGTTGTAGAGTGGTCCCCTAATGTGAATGATCTCGGTCTGCCTGCTCTCAGTGGTTGCAACTTCGAGTTATAGCGCTTACAAGAGGCTTCATTGTTACGAAAAAAAAACGATCAGAGAAATGGTCAGTTTTAGTACCTGTTCAAAGAATGTCGTCTCTGCAGATGAAACAAGTTGGTCTGCCGGCTCATAGTGGTTGCATTTCTGAGCTATGACGTGCGCAAGTCACGTCATTGTTACGAAAAAAAAACGATAAGGGAAATGGTCAGTTTTAGTACCTATTCAAAGTATAGTATCTCCACGGGTGAAACAAGTTGGTCTGCCGGCTCTCAGTGGTTGTATTTCAGAACTATCATTGTGTACGCAAGACGCTTATTTGTAGAGAAAGCCTAAAAAAACTTTGAAGAACGGGACAATAGGCAAATTTTTAAGTGCACGCCGGCCGTTTGCGTATCTGTGACTATATGAGTACCCTCCCCACCTTAAGGTATCTCTACACTCGCGCGCGAAAAGCCCAGTCTTTATGCCTGTGCCACCGCGCACCCCCAATCCCCCCCCCCCTACTTCCGGCTTTAGCGTCAATAGAGATGTTCGATCCGGGTGCCTTGTATCGATATTCCGGATCGCCATGGATCGTAATTCACTGTATCGATCCAGATTATAGAATCTGGATTGATAGGTATCGGCTACACGCTCGGTAAATACTGTGGCCCAGCGCCATAGAGTAAATTTTCACCATGGAAAGTAAAATATTGAACATTCCATACAAATTACTTTCCAAGGTTAAAATTTACTCTACGGCGATGGATCACAGTTAGTCTTAGCGGTCACGGGATTTTTGGTAACGATCAAGGAAAAGGTTAGATGCATTTTCATGGGTTATAGATGGTCCCCTAATGTGAATGATGTCGGTCTGCCTGCTCTCAGTAGTTGCAATTTTGAGTTACAGCGATTATAAGAGGCTTCATTGTTACGAAAAAAAACGATCAGAGAAATGGTCAGTTTTAGTACCTACTCAAAGTATGGCATCTCCGTAGCTGAAATGATGTGGTCTGCCGGCTCTCAGTGGTTGCATTTCAGAGCTATGACGCGCGCAAGTTTCAACAATATTTTTTTTGTAAAATTGTGTTTTTAAAAATACTTATCGATAGAACTCTTTATTATAATGAAAAAATGTCTTAAGCCATTTTTGTCTAAAATGAATAGATTGGTCGGAAAAAAATACTTTATGGTTTTTTTTGTATGGAGTGAGATATTCAATGTGCTCTTTTGGTCAATTCCTAATTGTTTCTGCCTCAAAACTACTTCTGCGTCAATATTTCAAACGTTTAAAATAATCATACACTATCAACGCACGCCCAAAATTGTACATTCACACAGCTTGGATTTCTAAACAGTATAAAATCGTATTTTTTACTAAAAATTTTTTTGCCATTCTTTATTATTTTCATCAATTTTAACACTAGAAAACCAACAAAACGTTCAGTTAAGGTCTATGATACAATTGTTTTTACCATAATTACAACGCAACTAAAATATAAAGCTAAAATGTTCTCAAAAAAACCATAAATATCTGAGTTAAATTGTTTCATTCATAGTTTTGACCTGACCAAATTCCTAACGAACTCTTAAGAGGTATTGCGGAAGAGATGGGGCCAATTCTGGCTAAAGTTTTCAACGAAATAGTACGCACGGTTATTATACCTAGACAATGGGCAGAGTCACACATAATACTCTTACATAAAAAAGGATCAAGGAAGGAAATAGGAAACTACAAGCTCATTGCCCAGTCTATATTAAAAAAAAAGTGGTTCATGAAATACCCAATCAAAATCCCTTTAACGGTAAGCGGTTCTGGGGCTCTATTTTTGAATCGCTCGGCTGGCGTCGAGTGCTCTTTTCTACTGATTTTCGTTCAACATTTATCTCAACCTCCATACATTTGAGTCAAATGTTGAACGAAAATCAGTAGAAAAGAGCACTCGACGCCAGCCGAGCGATTCAAAAATAGGCACCCTGGTCCTTCGGTCCAGTTGGAACTAGGTATAAATTGCTTGAACTCGTTTTAAAACCCCTTCATAAAGCCTTCATAGGGTTTCCCCGATAGGGTTTTCGTATTCGGTAAGTGCTTACTTGGGTTACCCTTTCGATAGGGTTACCGTATTGATAGGGTTTTTGAAAACAAGTCTATGAAATACCCAATCAAAAACCCCTTTAACGGAAAGCGGTTCCGGTCCTCGCTCGCAAGTTTGACGACTTCCAACCTCCCGAACAAGCCGGGTTCCGAAAAGGCTTTAGTACCATAGACCACATCTATTAAATCTGCTATTATGCTTGGCGTTCGTGGACTATGAGAAAGCCTTTGATTTGATTGAAACCTGGGCTGTGCTGCAGTCTCTCCAAAATTGCCAAGTGGACTACAGGTATATCGAGGTGATTTGTGGTACTACTTATACGAAAATGCCACCATGTTGATCCGAGTACAGAACCAGAGCACAAAGCGAGATATGGGACAGAGAGATGCTATTTCCCCGAAAATATTCACAGCTGCGTTGGATGATATCTTTAAACTCTTAGACTGGAAAGGACTCAGAATCAAGATGAATGGCCAGTACCTAACACACCTTCGTTTTGCCGATGATATAGTTCTTATGGCTGAAACCTTGGAAGACCTGAACACAATGCTCGAAGATCTCCGTTAGTGCTTCCCAAAGAGTGGGTCTCAAGATGAACATTTATAAGACGAAAATCATATCGAATGCCCATGTTGTGCCCACTCCAGCTCATGTTGGGAACACTAGGAGTTGTTGTCCATTACGTAGAAGTACCTAGGACAGGCAGTCCAGTTAGGTAAGTCCAACTGCGGAAATGAGATCTCTCGTCGAATCAAACTCAGATTGGTAGCATTCGGGCAGCTTCGAAAACATCTTTCCGTCCGATTTACCTCAGTGTCCAAGACGAAAGTCTATGACCAGTGTGTGTTGTCAGTGATAACTTCGGCAGTGAAACGTGGCCGCAAACTATGGGTCTTATAAGGAGGCTCAAGGTCACCCAGCGTGCAAAGGAGAGAGTATTCGGCGTTTTTCTGCGTGATACAATCAGAAATGCGGAGATCCGCAGGAAAACTAAAGTAATCAACATCGCTCGAAGGATTGCTCAGTTGAAGTGGCTGTAGGCTGGACACATAGCGAGAAGAACCGATGGCCGTTAGGGGGGAAGGGTTCTGGAATGGCGACCGCGGACCGGACGACGCTCCGTGGGTAGGCCCCCAAAAAGGTGGACCGACGATCTGGTGAAGGTCGCGGGAAACCGCTGGATGCGAGCAGTGCAGAACCGTTCGTCGTGGAGATCCTTGGAGGTGGCCTATACCCAGCAGTGGGTATCGTGCGGCTGATATGATGATACATCCAAGTGATCTGAACGGCATTTTAAGAACTGTATGTACCAAAGTTCTCAGTTTCAGGATTTCCATACCTTTTAATGCTATTTACGTGATTTTTTTTAAACTTATCGAAACAGATCTTACAATCCTGATAGATCAGTTGTGTGTATATTGCGATCTGGATCTCCTTCCTTTACTTTCTTGATAGCCGTCTTCAAATCACAGCTTGATCAATCCCTGGCAGAGGATGTATGAAAATTAATTAACTGGTGCTTCTTATTATCTGTCGCATAATGACATATTGATGTTTTTAGTTTCTGCTTGTTTCTATCAATGTTCATAAATACAATTTTGATCTTAGATCTTAAGATATATATCTTCAAAATCTTTACTTTTGTTATAAATAACTTATAAACGAGCCTATTTTTTTTAGTAAAGCCCATATAAAGGTTTTTAAAAATCATAATAAAATTTAGTTTCTATCGTTAATATTTTAAAAACTTCATTTATTTGAATATTATATTAATCATTGATCTGAATTAACCTTTTCTCTTTTTTTCTTTTTCCTTGTAAAATAATAATACTATTTTACTTTGTAATAACCCGCCTGGGCCTTACTTAACATCCCGCTGCATTATGTTATTTTGGTTTTATTTGATTTATTATGGTAAAAAAGTCATCCATTGTAATAATAGTGACCGAAAGTTTTGTTGGCTTTTATTGTGTTTTAATTGATGAGAAAGTAATAAATAACGACAAAACAATCAGTTTTTACTTAAAAAATACTTTTAAGTAAAAACTGAAAAAATTAATAAAAAAAGCAAAAATTAATTTTAATTAGGATTATTTAAATGTTTAAAATAACAATAAATTATTGATGCAAAAGTAGTTTTGAGGCAGAAACAATTAGGAATTGGCCAAAAGAGCACATTGAATATCTCACTCGATACAAAAAAAACCATAAAGTATTTTTTTCCGACCAATCTATTCATTTTAGACAAAAATGGCTTAAGACATTTTTTCATTATAATAAAGAGTTCTATCGATTAGTATTTTTAAAAAAACAATTTGAAAAAAAAAATTGTTGTAACTTGCGCGCGTCATAGCATAGCTCTGAAATGCAACCACTGAGAGCCGGCAGACCACATCATTTTAGCTACGGAGACACCATACTTTGAATAGGTACTAAAACTGACCATTTCTCTGATCGTTTTTTTTTCGTAACAATGAAGCCTCTTATAATCGCTGTAACTCGAAATTGCAACTACTGAGAGCAGGCAGACCAACATCATTCACATTAGGGGATCACTCTATAACCCATGAAAATGCACCTAACCTTTTCCTTGATCGTTACCAAAAATCCCGTTACCGCTTAGACTAACTGTGATCCATCGCCGTAGAGTAAATTTTAACCATGGAAAGTAATTTGTATGTAATGTTCAATATTTTACTTTCCATGGTTAAAATTTACTCTATGGCGCTGGGCCACAGTATTTACCGAGCGTGTAGCCGATGCCTATCAATCCAGATTCTATAATCTGGATCGATACAGTGAATTACGATCCATGGCGATCCGGAATATCGATACAAGGCACCCGGATCGAACATCTCTATAGACGCTAAAGCCGGAAGTGGGGGGGATGGGGGGTGCGCGGTGGCACAGGCATAAAGACCTCTCCATACTCACGCGCGGGTGTGTAGATTCGATTCAAATCGGTTCCACACTACGCACACTGCTTTGCGGGAGGTTTGGGGCTTTTCGCGCGCGAGTGTAGAGATGCCTTAAGGTGGGGAGGGGACTCATATAGTCACAGATACGCAAGCGGCCGGCGTGCACTTAAAAATTTGCCTATTGTCCCGTTTTTCAAAGTTTTTTTAGGCTTTCTCTACAAATAAGCGTCTTGCGTACACAATGATAGTTCTGAAATACAACCACTGAGAGCCGGCAGACCAACTTGTTTCACCCGTGGAGATACTATACTTTGAATAGGTACTAAAACTGACCATTTCCCTTATCGTTTTTTTTTCGTAACAATGATGTGACTTGCGCACCTCATAGCTCAGAAACGCAACCACTATGAGCCGGCAGACCAACTTGTTTCATCTGCAGAGACGACATTCTTTGAACAGGTACTTAAACTGACCATTTCTCTGATCGTTTTTTTTTTCGTAACAATGATGCCTCTTGTAAGCGCTATAACTCGAAGTTGCAACCACTGAGAGCAGGCAGACCGACATCATTCACATTAGGGGACCACTCTACAACCCATGGAAATGAATCTAACCTTTTCCGTGATCGTTACCAAAAATCCCACGACCGCTCAGTCTAAAAGACGGTTCTCACACTGACACCGCGCGCGGTCGCAGGGCTCCCGCGCGCGTGTTTTACTTTGTATGCAAGTACATCAATTTGTATAGAAAACCGCTTGGTCCAACACACCGAGGCCGCGCCGAGGCGTGGGAACGCGCGACGTCGGCACGGATGCGCGCCAGCAGGCGCGGAAATCGCGGGGTACGTACAACACACTGAGCTCCATAGTATCATGCCGGTTTTTGTACGTACAGTACGAGGCACGAGTCTTGAAATCGGGTGGGGATTGCGCGAAACCCGAATTTTGGGTATGCGTAGCGGTGAGGGGCGCGGGCGGCGGGAGATGGGCGCGCGCTATTGGTCCCTCACAAGAGCACATGCGCGAACTTATCCCCACTCCGTCGAAAAAATTTCAAGATACGTGCCTCGTACTATAAGCGAGGGGCCGTCGCAAAGAGTAAAATAATATATTGGGAAAAGAGCGCCCACTCATGGCAATTTTTTGAAACACTGATTTGAAAGGCCTCTGGAGTTTTGAGCGGAACTAATGAAAAGAAATGCGGGAAATTATAATTGCTGATTCATCAGGAATCAACTTCCGGTGTTCACAATAGCTAGACGTATTATCGTTCGCTCCAGGAAAATATTAAGTTAAAAGGCGTAATAGTGAATAAATACAAGTGGAAACTACATACATCTTCACAGCGGCCTCAGTAGTATCAAGGTACGCAATAACACACACTGAAACCGTCGTTTATCACCTCGAAAATCATCGAAATAAATTGGAAATTTTGTCGAGAACGTTATATTTTGATTCAAAACAAAAAGATTTTCGAAAATCGGCCAATAAAACAGCTAAAAGAAACTAAAACTCCGCCTACAAATTACGCACTTCCGAATCAGCTGATTGACAACTGACTGACGTTTTGGCATGACATATCACAATTTGACAAGTGAATCTGTCTTTCGTTCTGAAATAGAAGCAAGAAGCGTTGCGTTCCGTTTCACGTAAATACTTAAGAGTCGATACTAAGATGGAAACACAATGTGTAAAATGTAATAAAAAAATAATGAGACGTGATTATTATTTGTGCTGTATGACATGCACAAAAAAATATCATATAGACTGTGATAACGTTTCTGAGAAAATATTTTTATTAATGACTAAGGAGTCTAAAACTAAATGGAAATGCAACCAATGTACAAAAATATTACGAGAAGAAGAAAATAACTACGTTATAAATATTTCAACAAATAATTCATTTGCGTCTTTAACTGATGAAGAATATGCAGATATTACGACTGTATCTCAAAGCAGTCGTTTAAACACCAGTTGTCCAGATCTGAGAAAGATAAATATGGAAGAAAGAATTGAAAAATTAGAAAAACAAAACAAAGAATTAAAAGAAAAGCTATCAATAGCAGAAAATGAAATAGAAAATATGTTACAAGAAAATTCCAAACTAAAAAAAATTATAGCAAGTCATGAAAGAAAAACACAAATTGTAGATACTATTTATAATTCAAGCTCAAAAAAAAACACACCGATTAAAAAAAATAGGAAAAGTTTAAAAGGATCTAAACTAGATTTTTTGCAAGATGAAAATAAAGTTAAAGAAAATTGTGCTCAACCAGCGGAAACAACGCCATCTAGGCCTACAAGCGAAGCACCGGTGGAAAACTTTGAGCCCTCAACAACATGTGCGTTACTCCAGCAGGCAAATAATATACCATCAGGTCCGCCAGATGTCACTACCAATAAAATTACTTCTAAAAAGCCTGTTATTTATATTATTGGAGACGAACAAGTAAGGGGCCTAACAGAGAAAATAATGAAATATCGAAGCGGAACATGGAACGATAACTACAACGTTTCTGGCATGGTAAAACCGTCCGCATCGAGTTCTGAAGTTTTAAAAAACTGTGAAAACTTAAAAAATTCCCTCAATAGTGACGATGTATTAATATTAGCTGTAGGTTCAAATGACAGAGATCCATACTCAATTATAACAAGTATATGTAACACCCTATGTCATCTAAACAAATGTAAAATATTTCTGCTTGGTGTCCAATATAATAATTGTTTAAATATTAATAAGTTAAACTCAAAAATTAGTCTAATTGCAAAACAATATGAAAATTGCACTTTTATTGACATTGAGGAATTGACAAATAGCTATAATTTTCAAAATAAGACATCAATTAAAAATAAAATTTGTTTTAAAATAAATATAGAAATAGATCATCAAACGTATGTACAAGATTATATATTAAATTTGTCTAATTTAAGGAAAAAAATGCTGGTCCAAAATGATTGCAATATAAAAAGTAATACTCTAGATATTATAAGCAACTCACAATCTGTTAAGAAAGGAACAATATCATATTATTTTCCAATTAAAACTAAAGAAGTAACTCAAAAGACCATGGGTACGCCTGAAAACCAGCAATTTTTTCGATCCTAAAAGAAATAATACGAATTGTTTTGTGATCTTTCATCAAAATATTCAGGGTCTTTCCTCTAAAAAGGAAATGATTGAAATTACACTTACACAACTTGACCAAAATTTATGTCCAGATGTATTATGCTTTTCAGAATCTTTCATAAAATGCGGTGAGGAAAACAATATTAATATTCACAATTATGAACTAGCAGCACATTTTTCGAGAAACAAAAAAAGAGGTGGCACTTGCATAATGGTAAGAAAAGGGTTATTCTTTAAAAAAATTGACACATTTGATAGTTTTGCTGCTAATTTTCATTTTGAATGTTGCTCTTTATTAATACCTTATCAGAATATAATAATTGTTTGCATTTATCGCACTTCAACTGCTACAAAAAATAGACACTATCAGTACTTTTTTGATAAGTTTCAACTCCTGCTGAATAAATATTTACAAAAATATCCTAAGCAAAAAATTGTTGTTGTGGGAGATATTAATATAAATACTTTAAAAAATAACAATATAACAAACAACCTCACAGATATTCTTAAAAATTATAACCTTACGCAGCACATAACTGTACCAACAAGAGGTCAATCATGTATTGACCATATGTTCAGCAATGTGAGAGGGGCTAGTGGAACCGTCCTCCCGCTTTGTTTGTCTGACCATGATACTGCACAGTTACTTAGTTTTACTTGTAAACCAAAAATCACCCCTCCAAAAGTAATATATTCTTATAAAAGGTGTTACTCTAATGAAAATATAGAGAAGTTTAAAAAGCACCTAGCTAGCGTTTCCTTCTTAGATGTATATAATGAAACGGATGCAAATGCTGCGTTCAACATATTCTATGACTGGTTTTGTTTGCTGTACAAACTATGCTTTCCTGTTATTAAAATAAAATCGAAGACAGAATCTAAATTAAGTTGGATATCGAAAGGATTAAGGAAAAGCTGCGCTAAAAATAGAGTATTTCGGTATAATTACTACAAAAACAAAACGTACAAAAATAAAACTAAGTATCAAATGTATTCAAAAGCTTTAAAAAAATGCATATTACTAGCTAAAAAACAGACAAATAATAAATACGTATTAAGAAGCAAAAATACATGCAAAGCTACATGGAAGGTAATACAAGAGGAAATAAATTATAAATCGCAAGGCAATGATTACATAGATTCGATTGAATACGACAATAATGTTATAAATGATCCCGCTCAAATTGCAACTGCGTTTAACAACTATTTTATAAAATTGACAAATAAAGAAAACTATACAAATAAAAATTCTAATAATAATAATTTAAATAATAATTCTAATAATACTAATTCATATAATGCTAATTCTAATAATAATTCAAGTACTAAAAATATTAATAATTCAAAAAATAATAATGACATTTTAAAAAATTCTATTTATTTGACCCCTATCGATGAATATGATGTAAGTTAAATAATTATGACATTGAAAAATACGAATTCAGAGGGATATGATGATGTGTGCACTAAAGTTGTTAAGGCAAGTCATGCACAAATAAGTAAGGTTTTGGCATATCTAATAAACCTGTCAATGGTATCTGGAACTTTTCCAAGTAAACTAAAATATTCTTTAGTTAAGCCAATTTTCAAAAAAGACAAAAGGACGATTTTAGGTAATTACCGTCCTATTGCACTTGTTTCGATTTTTTCAAAAGTATACGAAAAAGTTATGCATGCAAAACTCATATCATTCTTTGAGAAGTACAATGTTTTAAAACCAAATCAATACGGATTCCAAAAGAGTAAATCAACTACACATGCAGTTTTTGACATGGTAAAAGAGACTCTTACATGCCTAAATGACAGACATTATACGACGGTGCTCTACTTCGATATGTCCAAAGCATTTGATTTTGTATCCCACAAACAACTCATAGATAAATTGGAAGTGTGTGGCGTTAGAGGCAATGCTTTAAATTGGATAAAAACTTATTTACAAAATCGAATGCAATCAGTAGAAATTACAAAACTAGACTCTAAAAATGTTGCTCACAAATATAAATCTAGTTTTGAAGAAAATAAGTTTGGAGTTCCTCAAGGGAGCGTTCTAGGACCTCTTCTCTTCTTAGTCTACATAAATAGTCTTCCAGAAGTCACCAAACATAGATGTATCTTGTTCGCGGATGACATATCAGTAGTTGTAAAAACAGACAATAAATTGACATTAAATGAACATATTAATGACATAAACAAAACAATAATAGCGATAGTAGAATGGCTTAGAAATAATAATCTTCTTATAAATATTGACAAAACATACTTTATAAATTTTAATGACATAAATTTGCAAACTATTGACATAAATTTTGAAGGACAAAAACTTAAAGGCACAAACACAACTAGATTCTTAGGGTTAGATATTGATCAAAAGCTAGACTGGAAAAGGCAAGTAGAAAACGTGTGTAATAAAATAAATAGATTCTCATTTGCCCTCTATAAGTTGACAAAAGTAGCATCTAAAAGTACAGCTCTTGCAGCATACTTTGCTTATATAGAATCAGTTCTGCGATATGGGTTAATCATATGGGGCAATAGCACTGACGTAAAGAAGGTCTTCATAGCACAAAAAAAAATGTGTAAGGGCAATATGTGGCGTTCCACCAGACGAACCATGTACGCCATTATTTAAAGTATTGAAAATTATGCCTCTTCCTTGTCTCTACATTTTTGAAATAGCAAAATTTGTTAGGCAAAATCCACATTATTTCAGTCAAGCCAAAGATGTTTACTTGCGAAATACCAGAAATTCATGTAGATTGGTTTCTGAAATGTATCCAAAGAGTGCGCGTTTCCGAAAAAACTGCTACTGGATGTGCATAAAAATATATAATAAGATACCAGAACCCATTAAAGTTTTGCCTTTTTTTTTTTTTTTTTTTTTTTTTTTTTTTTTTTATGCCGTAGAAAAACGCATTTACGCGCTTCCCTTCCCGCTGGTGATCGGGAAGGGGGCATGTGGGACTCGCCAGGAGGGGACCGCAACATTCAACGTTGCGGCTCCCTCCACGACTGCCTCCCGTAATTCCACCAAGTCAAAGCTCGGTGGAATCCCAGGAGGAGGGAATACCCACTAAAAAACTACGGCACTTGCCCTCGCGCCGCCGGTTGGCCCTGAGGGTCCCCTTTGGGAGTCGCCTCATTAGACCCGGCGGTGGCCCGGTTTCCCGGGCCCCCTCGCGGTTGGGAGATGGCCGAGCAAGTTTAGCCATCTCCCCAGACAGTTGAGGCCGTGCAAGGCAGGCGATGGGTCACCCCCCATCGCCCGCTTGGCCTATTAAAGTTTTGCCTAAGAACAGATTCAATAAAGCCCTATACAATTGGCTAATGGAAAAGTGTTTTTATTCTGTAAATGAGTATTTAGATTTAAATAATTGTTGACCTTTTGTTATTTGTTGGTTTTTGCATACATATTAATTATTTGACTTCTTATAAATGTTACCAATTAATTCACTATTATTCTTATTTCTTTTGACATTATGTAAATTTAGTAACCTATTAATAATTATTACTTAAGAGCTATTGTTTATATATAAATGATAATAATGTTAAAATTTGATAAATCCAATGATTTTATTATTAGATATAATTTTCTCTATTTAAATTTACATGCTATTTGTTGATGGCTGAATAAGCTGAATCTAATTTATTATGACCATCTTAAAATGTAACCTTGTTCAAATGCAAATAAACGAATTTCTATTTCTATTTCTATTTCTGAAAATGTGTTTTTTCGTATATATATTTTGTCATTTTTGTAATAATTTCTTTATATAAAACAAAAATATTAATAAAAAAGAGTAAATCGAAACAAAAAAACACAAAAAGCAAAAATGTGATCTTTGTGAGGATCGAACTCGGTATTTGTCGATCGATGGCAGTGTCTTGTATACGTAGGTTGAGTAGATATCCGCTATGCCACTGAGACATTACTTCAAGTGTCGAATTTACTAATTATATTGGTACTGTCTTCTTAATCAATTTATTTTATTTTGCCTATTTTATAAGTCGGACTGCAGAGACATCTTTTGGCAATCTTGAAGACTTTTTTGTAAAAGTTGATGGTTAAAGTTTAGAGATGACGCTCCTTTTTTCTTCCACTTGGGTTGTTCTAAGAGTGCCCCCCCTGGGCCGTCGTATGACGCCGACCGGCGCGGAGGCGCGTCGCCCGAATCTAAGGCTTCTTCTTCTTCTTCTTATTTTTGTTTTGGCAATCTACATTCCTCTTGGAAGTAATTTTTGCCAGTGTCAAGTGTTGAATATTTCTGTAATAGATTGTTTCAGTTTACATTAAAATGCGGGTGCATCGCATTCCAATGCTTCTTGGAGCATTTGGCACCAAGTATATCAAGACAGTTTACTTGGTAAGTTCTGCCGAGGTAGCCACCACTACAGTAAAAGTCTCGGCTTCACACAACCAAGATCGCGCCTATTTCAATTATCCCACATATTGTTCAGTTGCGTAGACACTTGTGCCACAAAACTGCACCAATTTTAAGACATAATATCCACTATGAATCAATTTGCAAATAATTAAAATAGACACCGAACCGAACCGAACTTGACAAATGGCGCCAAAAAACCGCCCGAATAGGCGGCGCGCTGCGCCGTCGCCGCGCTATGCTATGCCCATAGACATAGAAAAATTTCGCTACGCTCAAGGCTATGCCCAACTCCAAACCCATTCTTCCCCTTCCAACACCCGAAACTATGTACCGGTTGTATTGGTTGAATTACCATATTTAAAAAATAAAAACAAAAAAGCAATTTAATAAAAACGTGATAAATAAATTGTTCCAAATTTTTTTTAAATATATAATTATTTTCTGTTTTTTAGGTAACGAGCTAAATTAAAAATATACCACCGCCTATCAGAGTACTCGTCAAGACCATTCAAACGAGTCCAAACTCGATGGGGTTGAAAGGTTTTATTACAAAGTTCCTGTGGCCTTCTTCCGGCTTCCTTCATCAGACTCTTGGATACTATTACCCAATAGAGCACTCGTCAAGACGATTTAAACGAGCACAAACTCGATGGGGTTGCATGATTTCAATATTGAGTTCCTATGGCATGGCCTCCAGACTTCATCATCCAACCCTGAACCTCGTCTCCCATCAGAGTACTTGTCAAGACAATTGGGATGTTGACAACTTTTTTTATTTTATATTACATAAATTACCTCTCAAAAAAAGAAACATTGGTAAAATAATTATTTCGCTAGCTTGAAAACTGCCCGAGATATCACAGTGTGAAATGCACACAAATGGACTCGCCCAAAAACGCTCCATACTAACGGCTACTGAGTTATGACGTCACGCCTCAGTAGTTTGTATGCAACGCGTAGGAAATTTGTTTGGCAGCTATATTAAATATTGTGTTTATCAAAATGGTTTCTTAGACAAATTTGCTATACATTTTACGAACTAATTAAAGGTATCATTTATTTTAATAAATTTTATACTTTTTAAATGGACTTGTCCACCCAACTTTGAAGGGTCATAAAACAAATAATATGTAATATATAAAACCAAGAGGTATACAAGCTACTCTAAAAGTTTAATATGTTTACGTTTTTTATTAGTATTTCGTTATTTTATTCATTAGTCAACATCCCAATTCTAACAAGCCCAAACACGATGGGGTTGTATAGTTTCATTCATCATAGAGTTCCTGTGGCGTTCTTCCGGCTCCATCATCAGATCAGCTCAATGACATTGTAATATTACATTTCCTTCCATTTCTGACCTGTGTTCAAAGTTTCAAGTCTCTAGCTCATCGGGAATTCAGTATAAAATCGTTTGCAAAATTTGTGCTCAAACAAACAAAAGAGCAAGCAACCTAATAAAAACGCGGTAAAAAGTGTTAATTATAAATAAAGAACTACCTAGGTATTTAAGTTTATATTAAACAGTTTAAAGTATTATATTATTTCCATGTAGTATTAGTATTATTTCCATGGGACCAGTCTACGCTCTACGCCTACGCTACGAGTAGTGAAGCCATGTGTTCGAACTTCACGAGGACACAAGTTTTTCACAATTGTACTTATTATTGTTAGATTTTCTTTAATTTAGAGTTTATTATGGTTCTGTATATGTCGACGTAACACCATAATTTTAAGAAATAATAACTTTGATTGTGTTATAATTACTATGAATAATTTGTTCTTAAAATTTATTGTTTAAAGCTTCTAAATTCTTATCTTGATTTATAATGAGCAAGGAATAAACTTTATGCATTGTTTTGTAACTAATCTAAAATTAAGGAGTTATTTGGAACAGTTGGCCTGTCGTCACATCCGCCGGCATTTGGCCGCCCCGGATGTTTTGGCTAGTTATCGATTAAAAATTAATTGAAGACTAAATTAGCTTTTAAAAATTGATAGATGAATTTACAGATTTATTTCATTACCCTGAAAAATCAATGCCTAAAGTTATGTCCATTTTTAAATCACTATGTAGTCACATCCGCTGGCATTTTGCCGCCACCGGATATTTCAGCTAATTCAGGCTAGTTATCAATTAAAAATTAACTGAAGACTTATTTCGTTTTTGAAACTTGATAGATGAATTTACAATTTTATTTCATTATTGTGAAAAATCTGTGTTTTAAGTTATTTCAATTTAAAAATTACATTTCCGGTTAGATTGTGGCGCCAAGAGTGTAATTTTGGTAATGGGATAGGGTTTGGTTGTCTGGGCACTTCGGTTGGAACGATCATCGAGGAAGGTACTTGATAAGTTACTGTATTGCTCTGTTTCAAGAAATAAAACATCTTTATTTCTCAAAAACGTTGTTTGCTTTATCTACGCCTGGTTTTTATATCAGAAGCCGGATAAAGCCAAACGCCCACAGAATGCGTAAACATAAAAAAAAAGGCCATCAAAGTCGGCTTCGTAAACGAAGACACCGCGACCGTAGGGTTTCAAGCACTAGCGATTCAAGCACGGATCAGCGACGGTCAAGCTCAGGGGACTCGCTTGACTCTCGGCGCTCGCGGTATGACCGAGACAAGACTCGTTCACGATCTACACGACAAAGTAGGAAAAAGCACGGGGCAAGATCGCGTACCTCATCGGCGGAGCCACTCCGTGTCAAACGCAATAAGGAAGGCGAAACAAATTCCGGATCACAGGATTCACAGGCAAGTGCAACTCTATAAATAGTTTTTTGTTTTTTTTTAGGGATTATAATTTTTTTTTTTTCTCCTGGGTTCGATACCATGAATATCATTGAGTATCAATAAATTACAATTACATTGTAATCTGGAATAGCTTACTTAAATTTTACTTGAGTAGCGTTTGCTTCTGTGACAAAAAAAAAAAGAGGTAATAATCATTGCTTGAGTTGAGATAATTGTTTATTTTTCTCGTAGTTTTTTTTCTCTTAATTCTCTCTCTCTCTCTCTCTGTGTGTTGTTTTTTTTATATATTCCCATACTTTGAAATGCAGTCAATAATTTGTATTTCCGTTAGCAATAGTGGTCGATATGAAAAATAATTATGATATGGTATGACCATTTATATTATTTCTGTATTAATGTATTAAAGTTATAAACTATACATATATAACAATAAATTCGAAGCTTTATTTAACTTACGTCTATATCAAGAGACTTCGGCTTCTTTTAATATTGTTATTTTTCTCTCATTAGAATATGCTAAATTACATAATAACTTGTACAGTGTACATCTAGAATATATATATTTTTTTATTATTCCGACGGCTGTTATTTATTTGATAATGATTCTTCGCGGTGCTGGCTTTTCCAGGTCTTACGAGAAAACGGAAGTGATCCTGCAACAGAACTGGTGGATGGTTGCGGTGAAAGAGCACGTTCGCCGGCAGCTACTGAGCCATACAGGAGTGGAACTACAGTTCAGATGCAGACGAATACTTCACAGACGAGTGCAACAGGACCAACTTTAGTGAGTAACCCAATGAATAATAATAATGCTCCTGGTCAAATGGTAATTAATGTTGACGATTTCTCATCTCTAATGCAAAGTTTTATTCGACGTAATACTCAGAGTATCTCTCACGATAAAAATATTATACCTGAATTCGACCCTGCACAAAAGAATCAAAAAATAGAAACATGGATAGGGAAAGTTAACGAATGCGCTCAGATTTATAACTGGACGGACGAACAGACTAGACACTTTGCATTACCCAAGTTAATAGGACATGCTAAAAAATGGTACGAAGGACAACAAACAATTTTACTTAGTTGGGTTCAGTGGCAAGAACGGTTAATTAGGGCTTTTCCATCTGAAACAAATTACGGCACCCTACTGACTGACATGTTAGAACGGAGAATGAGGATAGGAGACACTGTTGATGATTATTACTATAGTAAGATTACACTTTTAAACGCGTGTGATATTCGGGGAAAGAAAGCCGTGGACTGTCTCATCCACGGCATCGATGATAGGATGATTAGATCTAGCGCTTCTTCAGGCAGGTTTAATGATCCCGAAGATCTCCTAAAATTTCTAAAGGATCTTTGTAGGGAGTCTAACAGTAGAACCTTGAAACCACGTTTTGGTGCAGGCACTTCCAATGTCGATATAATATGTTTTAAATGTCATAAATCTGGACATCGCGGTAATCAATGTCGGACCCCTAAGACAGAAAATACCTGTTTTAACTGCAAAGAAAAGGGACACTTTGCGAACACATGTCCGAAACCAAGTAATAAATGTGATATATGCAATCGATTTGGACATAAATCTGTTGATTGTTTCTCAAATAAAAACAAAACTAATATAACAAATCAACAAATCAATAATAAAAATTCTGATAAGAAAACCTTGCTTACACAAACTATGACGTCAGATTCTAAATACAATAAAGATGGTATGATTAACGGTAAAATTCCTGTTCAATGTTATGTCGATTTTGGAAGTGATTGCACACTCATTAGAAACGATTTTGTTCAAGTACACTCCTTGCTAAAAGACACCGCTTATCATTTACCAATGATACGTGGTTTTGGAAATGGTTCTTACGCACCGTTAGGAAAAACCAGTTTTGTCTTGACGCTAGGGGAAGTATCAGCTGAAATAGAAGCATATATTGTTGATTCAGATTTATTAACGCAACCTTTACTTGTCGGTCAAAATTTCACAGAGTTGCCCGAAATTCTTATAATTAAAACCAGTGGTAAGCTAGACATCTTAAAACAAAAGGTACCACATGAACTGAAAGATTTACCGGTTGAACACAACGCAAATAATAAAATCGTTTTGAGAATAGTGTCTGATATAACGGTAACGGGTATTGTTCTCGTAGATTGCGCTAACGATACAGATAACAAGAATTGTGAGTTTATTGTAGAAAATAGCTTACGGAATACTAATCAAATTAATTATAGAGTACTTGGAGGTGTCTACAGTTTGCTCGGCGGTGTTTGTATGATAGCAATATGTAACTTAGGAGACAGACCTTTAACATTAAAAAGGGATGCAGTATTAGCTCGTGGTCAAGTTATTTCTTTAGAAACACCAAATGATACAATTATGAATTGTAATAGAATCATAGATCCCTCGACTCTTTCCCCTATAAGCTTATGTGAAATTAATATTAATCCTAATCTTACAACTGAGGAAGCTAAAGCTGTTGTAGAACTAATTAATAGGTACAGAACTTGCTTTGCCTCGAATTTGTCTGAATTAGGTTGTACGAATAAGGCCGAGATGTGTATCGAATTAGAAGATCACTCTCCTGTTGTATATAGACCTTATCGCATGAGTTATACAGAAAGAGGTATAGTCCGCGACATGGTAAAAGATTTAGTAGATCATGATATTGCTGAAGAGTCTAATTCTCCTTATGCGAGCCCCATAATTTTAGTCAAAAAGAAAACTGGAGGGTTTCGATTATGTGTGGATTTTAGAGCATTAAACCGCAAAACTAAGAAAGACCATTTCCCTATGCCTAGAATCGATGATCAATTAGATTTGCTTAACGGAAATAAATATTATACCAGCCTAGATCTTGCGAGCGGCTATTATCAGATACCAATAAGGGCTGATTGTAGACACCTCACAGCCTTTATTACACCGGATGGCTTGTATCAATTCAAAAAAATGCCTTTTGGTCTAGTAAATTCGCCCGCGGTTTTTCAAAGAACTATAAATCATGTTTTAGGTAATGCACGGCATAAAACCACCCTCGCTTACATGGATGATATTTTGATACCTGGTAAGAATTTCCAAGAAGAATTAGATCGTTTAGAAGAGGCTTTTAAATTATTCAGAGATGCAGGACTGACTTTAAACATTCAGAAATGTAATTTTTTTCAAGAAAAACTTGAATACCTTGGCCATGAAATAAGTGAGAGTGGTATTAGGCCAGGCAAGGCAAAGATTTCTGCTGTAGAACAGTTTCCAAAACCCCGTAATGTTCACGAGATCAGACAATTTATGGGCCTTGCAAGTTATTTTAGAAAATTCATCAGTAATTTTGCGACCATTGCAAGACCCCTCACAGATCTAACAAAAAAAAATTGCCCTTGGGTTTGGAATACTGAACAGGAGGAATCTTTTACCCAACTTAAAGAATCGTTGACGCAACGTCCCTTGCTCGGACTTTATAACACACATAGCGAAACGGTCGTACACACAGATGCTAGCAAATTTGGATTAGGCGGGATTCTAATGCAAAAAGATGAAACAGCAGGTAGCCTAAAATCCATAGCGTACTTTAGCCGAAAAACGTCACAAGACGAGCAAAAGTATCACGCTTACGAGCTAGAAACTTTAGCTGCGGTGGCATCGTTACAACGTTTTCGTGCATATCTCATAGGTATTAAATTTACCTTAGTGACTGACTGTAGTGCTTTAAGATCAACGCTAGCCAAACGTGATCTTATACCAAGGATTGCACGTTGGTGGATTATATTGCAGGAATATGACTTTGACATTCAATACAAGCCTGGCTCTTTAATGGCGCATGTTGATGCACTTAGTAGGGGGCCGCAAGCTTATGAATCTGAGGATGTAACAGAGAATACTCCTAATATAATGCATATTACGCAGGAAGATTGGCTTCTGAGCCAACAGTTAGGAGATACGGAAATACAACGAATTAGAAAAATTTTGGAAGATGGGGAGTATTCGGATATTAAAAAGAATTATGTTCTTAAAGGGAACAAAATATATCGTAAGATAGGGGAAGAAATAAAATGGGTAGTGCCGAAAGGAGCTCGCTTTCAATTGTGTAAACTCAATCATGATGACATTGGTCACTTTAGTACGGAAAAGACATTTAACAAAATTAGTAAAGACTTCTGGTTTCCGAAAATGAAAAAGTTTATTAAAAAGTACGTACGTTCTTGTATAGTGTGCTTATAGTAAAGAACCAGCTGGGGCTAAGGAAGGTTTGTTACATCCTATTCATAAGGTTGATAGGCCATTCGATACGGTGCACATCGACCATCTAGGGCCGTTTGTAAAAAGTACACGAGGTTATTCATATCTTTTAGTTTTAGTGGACGGTTTCACAAAATTTTGCATTTTGAAACCTCTGAGAAATCTAAAATCTACACTCACAATTCGAGCACTTGAAGAAGTTTTTACAACTTTTGGATATCCTAATAGACTTATCTCTGATCAAGGTTCGTCATTTACGTCAAAAGAATTTAAGCGTTTTAATGAAGAGTCTAAATTTCGTCATATTTTGAATGCGGTTGCATCTCCACGTGCCAATGGGCAAGTGGAGAGATACAATAGAACTGTACTTGATGCACTTACAGCATATTCTGATAAGATTGGTGAGAAATATTGGGATTCAGTACTAGGTAAGCTTCAGTGGGGTTTAAATAACACGTTGAACAAAGGAATAGGCAAGACTCCGTCGGAAGCCTTATTTGGCATCCAAATGGTAAGCAAAGGGGAAAACATTTTTGCTGAAATTATAAAAGAAACCCGTAGATCATGCGTTATCGAAAACTTGCGGTCTAAAATAAGCGAATACATTGATAAAGACCAGAAATCACAAAAATTAAGATACGATAAAAGTAAAATTAAAGCTCGCGTTTATAAAGAAGGAGATTTAGTTAAAATATTAAAACCAGTGGCAGGTAATGATGGTAAGAGTAAAAAACTTCTCCCAAAATTTTCGGGTCCTTATAGGATTACCAAAGTGTTAGAGAACGATAGATATCAAGTCTCTAGCATACCTGGTTCTAGCGTGACACAGAAAGACTACTGTAACGTTTGGGCAGCAGATCGTATTAAACCATGGTTGGTTATAGGTAAAAATGACGACGATAAATCTAGTGATACAGAGTCTAGTGATCAAAATGAGGAATAATCCCTTTGTTTATAGTCCTTTGATTCATTTGTGCAAGGATTCGAATACTTAGTATATAAGAAATTTTTTGTGTTGTTTTACATTTTTATCTTTTTGAATTAGTACATTATTTTGTTAAAGAAAACTCATATTAAATGCTTAGTTGCATTATTTAAATGTACTAAATTATTTTGATTATTCAATGTTGATTAAATAAATTGTTGGTATGATTATATCAAACACAAGCCTGAAGTTGTAAAACTGGTTACTTCCTTATTATATATATATCATATTTTTATTGTTATTGTAAGGGCTTATGAATTAGTATATGCACAATGTAATTTTTATTAAGAAATCGTATGAAATAAACATTATTTTGATTATTCAATGATGATTAAATAAACTATTAGAGTATTTATATCAAGCACAAGTCTGAAGTTGTAAAGCTGGTGAATTCCTCATTATATTCTTTTTATCATTACTGTAAGGAATTATAAATCAATATAATACACAATGTGATTGTTATTAAGAAATTGTGTATATTAGAATTTGGTATGAAATAATACACAGTAAATGATTTACTAAGAAATTTTATTTTTATGTACACAATCATACAAAAAAAAAGAGAGAATAAATGAAAGATGTAATCTTACAAATATTATTATGGTTAAGAGATGGGATTGCGATAAGGTTAGGATGATAATGGTAACTTGAGTCTAACAGAAGAATTGTTTGATTAACATTTTAGAATTCGATGGTTGTTTGTCAGTGTTGATAGATCCATTGACTCTTAACCGGGAAATCCTTTCTTAGTAATCAGTGGGTTGAGCGATCCACGATCACGAAGAAAAGATCAAATTGTGAAAGGGAATTGATTGGCAATGTTGACAGATCCATTGACTTTCAATCAGAAAATCTTGTTTTGGTGATGAGTGTTGATAGATCCACTATCACTAAAAGAAGATCAAGTGGTTGTTGAACAGTGTTGATAGATCCACTGATGATTGATAAATGTTAAAAAAGGAGAATAGAATTGATTGGCAATGTTGACAGATCCATTGACTTTCAATCAGAAAATCTTGTTTTGGTGATGAGTGTTGATAGATCCACTATCACTAAAAGAAGATCAAGTGATTGTTGAACAGTGTTGATAGATCCACTGATGATTGATGAGTGTTATAAAAAGGAGAATAGAATTCATTGTCAATGTTGATAGATCCATTGACTTACAATCGGAAAATCTTGTCTTGGTGATTAGTGTTGATAGATCCACTATCACTAAGGGAAGATCAAGTGGTAGTTGAACAGTGTTGATAGATTCACAAAAAAAAAAAAATTGTTACAATCATTATAGTTCAAAGTTCGAGGACAAACTTAGTGTCAGGAAAGGCCGAATGTTAGATTTTCTTTAATTTAGAGTTTATTATGGTTCTGTATATGTCGACGTAACACCATAATTTTAAGAAATAATAACTTTGATTGTGTTATAATTACTATGAATAATTTGTTCTTAAAATTTATTGTTTAAAGCTTCTAAATTCTTATCTTGATTTATAATGAGCAAGGAATAAACTTTATGCATTGTTTTGTAACTAATCTAAAATTAAGGAGTTATTTGGAACAGTTGGCCTGTCGTCACATCCGCCGGCATTTGGCCGCCCCGGATGTTTTGGCTAGTTATCGATTAAAAATTAATTGAAGACTAAATTAGCTTTTAAAAATTGATAGATGAATTTACAGATTTATTTCATTACCCTGAAAAATCAATGCCTAAAGTTATTTCCATTTTTAAATCACTATGTAGTCACATCCGCTGGCATTTTGCCGCCACCGGATATTTCAGCTAATTCAGGCTAGTTATCAATTAAAAATTAACTGAAGACTTATTTCGTTTTTGAAACTTGATAGATGAATTTACAATTTTATTTCATTATTGTGAAAAATCTGTGTTTTAAGTTATTTCAATTTAAAAATTACATTTCCGGTTAGATTGTGGCGCCAAGAGTGTAATTTTGGTAATGGGATAGGGTTTGGTTGTCTGGGCACTTCGGTTGGAACGATCATCGAGGAAGGTACTTGATAAGTTACTGTATTGCTCTGTTTCAAGAAATAAAACATCTTTATTTCTCAAAAACGTTGTTTGCTTTATCTACGCCTGGTTTTTATATTATTAGAGGTGCATCCGATAGTTCCGATACCGATACCGATATCAATATATCGGCGACACTTCGGGTTTTCCGATATATCGGCAATATTTTTAGTGTCGAAAACTTAGCTTAAACTTAGCTTAGCAAAGGCGCAGGTTTTTTTTGTCAATTTCATTGCGAACGAGATTCGAACCGAATTTCGGTTTGTCGAAAGCTGTTGGACAAAACTAGGTGTAGCCGGTAGCTGTTGGACAAAACTAGTTTTGCCGGTAGCTTTAGGTTAAACTAAGTTTGCCGGAAGCTGGTGGACAAAACTAGTTTTGCCGGTAGCTGCTAGACAAAACTAGTTTTGCCGGTAGCTTTTGGACAAAACTAGTTTTTCCGGTAGCTGCTAGACAAAACTAGTTTTGCCGGTAGCTGTAGGTCAGAACTAGGTTTGCCGGTAGCTGATGGACAAAACTAGTTTTGACGGCAGCGGTTGGACAAAACTAGTATTGCCTGTAGCTATTGCACAAAACTAGTTTTGCCGGTACCTGTAGGTCAGAACTAGGTTTGCCCGTAGCTGACGGACAAAACTGGTTTTGACGGCAGCGGTTGGACAAAACTAGTTTTGCCTGTAGCTATTGCACAAAACTAGTTTTGCCGGTAGCTGCAGGTCAGAACTAAGTTTGCCCGTAGCTGACGGACAAAACTAGTTTTGACGGATGCGGTTGGACAAAACTAGTTTTGCCTGTAGCTATTGCACAAAACTAGTTTTGCCGGTAGCTGTTGGACAAAACTAGTTTTGTCGAAAGCTGTTGGACAAAACTAGGTGTAGCCGGTAGCTGTTGGACAAAACTA
The DNA here is from genome assembly GCA_943789525.1 of Agriphila geniculea. NCBI lineage: Eukaryota > Metazoa > Arthropoda > Insecta > Lepidoptera > Crambidae > Agriphila > Agriphila geniculea. The sequence goes on from OX038874.1 coordinate 19,476,136, forward strand.
GTTTTGCCGGTAGCTTTAGGTTAAACTAAGTTTGCTGATGGACAAAACTAGTTTTGCCTACTAGTAGGTCAGAACTAGGTTTGCACGTAGCTGACGGACAAAACTAGTTTTGACGGCAGCAGTTGGATAAACTAGTTTTGCCTGTAGCTATTGCACAAAACTAGTTTTGCCGGTAGCTGTTGGACAAGACTAGTTATGCCGTTAGCTGTTGGACAAAACTAGTTTTGCCGGTACCTGTAGGTAAGAACTAGGTTTGCCCGTAGCTGACGGACAAAACTAGTTTTGACGGCAGCGGTTGGACAAAACTAGTTTTGCCTGTAGCTATTGCACAAAACTAGTTTTGCCGGTAGCTGTAGGTCAGAACTAAGTTTGCCCGTAGCTGACGGACAAAACTAGTTTTGACGGCTGCGGTTGGAGAAAACTAGTTTTGCCGGTAGCTTTATTAAACTAAGTTTGCTCCGGCAAACTTCCGAGCTCATTAGCTTCCGGTAAACTTTAAACTTCCGGCAAAACTAGTTTTGTCCATCGACAAAACTAGTTTTGACGGCAGCGGTGAGACAAAACTAGGTTTGCCTGTAGCTGTAGGTCAGAACTAGGTTTGCCGGTAGCTGATGGACAAAACTAGTTTTGACGGCAGCGGTTGGACAAAACTAGTTTTGCCTGTAGCTATTGCACAAAACTAGTTTTGCCGGTAGCTGTTGGACAAAACTAGTTTTGTCGAAAGCTGTTGGACAAAACTAAGTGTAGCCGGTAGCTGTTGGACAAAACTAGTTTTGCCGGTAGCTTTAGGGTTAAACTAAGTTTGCCGGAAGCTGATGGACAAAACTAGTTTTGCCTACTAGTAGGTCAGAACTAGGTTTGCACGTTGTTGACGGACAAAACTAGTTTTGACGGCAGCAGTTGGACAAAACTAGTTTTGCCTGTAGCTATTGCACAAAACTAGTTTTGCCGGTAGCTGTCGGACAAGACTAGTTTTGCCGTTAGCTGTTGGACAAAACTAGTTTTGCCGGTAGCTGATGGACAAAACTAGTTTTGACGGCAGCGGTTGGACAAAACTAGTTTTGCCTGTAGCTATTGCACAAAACTAGTTTTGCCCTTAGCTGTTTGACAAAACTAGTTTTGACGGCAGCGGTTGGTCAAAACTAGTTTTGCCGGTAGCTGTTGGACAAAACTAGTTTTTCCAGTAGCTGTTGGACAAAACTAGTTTTGCCGGTAGCTGTTGGACAAAACTAGTTTTTCCAGTAGCTGTTGGACAAAACTAGTTTTGACGGTAGCTGTAGGTCAGAACTAGGTTTGCCGGTAACTACCAGCAGCTGATGGACAAAACTAGTTTTGACGGCAGCGGTAGGACAAAACTAGTTTTGCCTGTAGCTGTAGGTCAGAACTAGGTTTGCCGGTAGCTGATGGACAAAACTAGTTTTGCATGTAGCTATTGCACAAAACTAGTTTTGACGGCAGCGGTTGGACAAAACTAGTTTTGCCTGTAGCTATTGCGCAAAACTAGTTTTGCCGGTAGCTGATGGACAAAACTAGTTTTGACGGCAGCGGTTGGACAAAACTAGTTTTGCCTGTAGCTATTGCACAAAACTAGTTTTGCCGGTAGCTGTTGGACAAAACTAGTTTTGTCGAAAGCTGTTGGACAAAACTAGGTGTAGCCGGTAGCTGTTGGACAAAACTAGTTTTGCCGGTAGCTTTAGGGTTAAACTAAGTTTGCCGGAAGCTGATGGACAAAACTAGTTTTGCCTACTAGTAGGTCAGAACTAGGTTTGCACGTTGCTGACGGACAAAACTAGTTTTGACGGCAGCAGTTGGACAAAACTAGTTTTGCCTGTAGCTATTGCACAAAACTAGTTTTGCCGGTAGCTGTCGGACAAGACTAGTTTTGCCGTTAGCTGTTGGACAAAACTAGTTTTGCCGGTAGCTGATGGACAAAACTAGTTTTGACGGCAGCGGTTGGACAAAACAAGTTTTGCCTGTAGCTATTGCACAAAACTAGTTTTGCCGTTAGCTGTTTGACAAAACTAGTTTTGCCGGTAGCTGTTGGACAAAACTAGTTTCTCCAGTAGCTGTTGGACAAAACTAGTTTTGCCGGTAGCTGTTGGACAAAACTAGTTTTTCCAGTAGCTGTTGGACAAAACTAGTTTTGACGGTAGCTGTAGGTCAGAAATAGGTTTGCCGGTAACTACCATCAGCTGATGGACAAAACTAGTTTTGACGGCAGCGGTAGGACAAAACTAGTTTTGCCTGTAGCTATTGCACAAAACTAGTTTTTCCGGTAGCTGTTGGACAAAACTAGTTTTGCCGGTAGCTTTAGGTTAAACTAAGTTTGCCGGAAGCTCATTAGCTTCCGGCAAACTTAAAACTTCCGGCAAAACTAGTTTTGTCCATCGACAAAACTAGTTTTGACGGCAGCGGTTGGACAAAACTAGTTTTGCCTGTAGCTGTAGGTCAGAACTAGGTTTGCCGGTAGCTGATGGACAAAACTAGTTTTGCCTGTAGCTATTGCACAAAACTAGTTTTGACGGCAGCGGTTGGACAAAACTAGTTTTGCCTGTAGCTATTGCGAAAAACTAGTTTTGCCGGTAGCTGTTGGACAAAACTAGTTTTGCCGGTAGCTGTAGGTCAGAACTAGGTTTGCCCGTAGCTGATGGACAAAACTAGTTTTGACGGCAGCGGTTGGACAAAACTAGTTTTGCCTGTAGCTATTGCACAAAACTAGTTTTGCCGGTAGCTGTTGGACAAAACTAGTTTAACCGGTAGCTGTAGGTCAGAACTAGGTTTGCCGGTAGCTGATGGGCAAAACTAGTTTTGCCGGTAGAAGTGAGTCAAAACTAAGTTTGCCGATTTTGGCCAAAACTAGGTTTGGCGGAAACTGCTAGTCAAAACTGGGTGCAATAGTGCACTTGGTCAAAAACAGTTTTGCCGGTAGCTGTTTGTCAAAACTAGGTTTGCCTGTAGCTGTTGGACAAAACTAGTTTAGCCGGTAGCTGTAGGTCAGAACTAGGTTTGCCTGTAGCTATTGCACAAAACTAGTTTTGCCAGTAGCTGTTGGACAAAACTAGTTTAACCGGTAGCTGTAGGTCAGAACTAGGTTTGCCGGTAGCTAGGGATGGGCAGGGAAAGAAAAGAAAAATATGGGGAAAGAAAAATATGGGAAAATACGGAAATATACGGGAAAATATGGTAAAATTCCGAAAACGTGGGAAAATACACTTTGCTATGAATTCAGTTACTATTGATACCAATATTTTTCTTTGGAACGTGTTTTTAGTGATATTATACTATAATATGTATGATCCAAACATATTTTTCTAATTTGCAATCAAAAACAACTCAATAAATTCAAACACTTGTACTTGTATCTCATTAATAGCATTTATTTCATCATCATCATATCAGCCACATTTATTTAAGTAATTATAATGGTATCTTCTGTCAATTAAAGTTTAAAGAAATAAAAAATATTTAAAAAGGTTTAATCAAAAAGAGATGGATAGACAAGCGCTTGGCCGCTATTAGGGTGCCCGCATAAAGATAGCAGGTTACAGGTCGGTACTGGTCATTACAGGCGGATGTATGTGCAAACCGGTACCGACAACCTGTTTTGTATATGCGGCTTCCCATAGACAAGTATGGGCTACTTTACCTTTACCGAACAGTACAGACCTGTACCGACCTGTAACCTGCTTTCTTTATGCGGGCACCCTTACGCCTGATGGTAAACGATGATGCGAACTACGATGAAACGCGCTTGCCTAAAGATACCTATTTACTCCCGACTTGAAGGCCCACAGATTGTACTTATCGAATAACATAGACTCGGGCAAGGAGTTCTACTCTCTAGCGGTACGGATGATAGAAACAAAACGCTTAGTGCAAGTTTTTTTAAATATTTATATTTACTAAAAACAGTAGCGCTGATTTCTTTTCTTGCGATATCTCAAGCAGACATGGAACGGTTTCTTGCGCTTCTGGAGAAAACCAGTGTTGATTTTGGTCTCACTATGAACCACGATAAAACAAAAATAAAGGTGTTGGATCGTAAGAATACCTAACAATCGACCTGACTTACGTGAAATAGCTAATTGTGAAGTTGTCCAGAGGTACACCTACCTGGGAACCACAATTACAAATACCGGAAGTTGTTATAAAGAGATCAAAAAATGGTGTGCCATTACACGATCAGCCATGAAAAAACTCACGAAGATATGGAAAGATCACCGCATAACTAAAACACCAAAGTTCGCTTGATGAGATGCTTAATATTTTCCTATCTATTCATATGGAGCTAAAACATGGACAGTCCACCAAAAATTGACGCCTTTGAGATCTGGCGGTGAAAGACTTAATCAAATCATCTACAAAATTTTCCCTTACTGAATGTACACGCAGTGCCACGAATACACAGAGATGGAGGAGTATCTCAAGAGCGGCAACAAACCTTACAGACAATCCATGACCGACCACGACAACTCCACCAGGAGTGTACGACTAAGAAGAAGACAGGAAACATTATCATTTCCGATGAACTACCTGGCCCTCCGCTCAATGGACTCAAGCATCTGGAGCTGGAGCTGGTGTTTGGCAGGGCCATTCCAAAAATATCAGAGCAGTAGGTACTCCATACGCGATCAAACTTGCATTCGATAGATATAGATTAAGCAGCTGTTCCAGCGTGAAGTAGGTATTTTCTCATCTTTGCCAGAACCCAATTGTGATTTACTTTCAATGAAAGAGCAAAAATTGAATGTTGGAGTCAATGACATGCCGAAAAGCTCTAGTTGTTTAGTAATCGGCACGGATATACCTTAGAAAGTTGGAGTTAGATTGAAATGACTCCATTTAGCACATAACATACACGCCTGGGTTCTTGACGGATTGAACCTGACCAGTTGGCATCACCCCAGTCGGAACCGCCTACAACGATAGGTTCATGCGTCTGACCATATCGCCTCCCTAAGACATTGGACCTGGGGGTCAAGTCTGCTAATGTTTTGGTCAAAATCGTAGTCCAATGGTGTTCTAATGGTAAAGCTTTTTGACACAGTTCTTGTTTCTTAAACCGAAAATCAAGACACAATATGTTTCCGTTTTGGGTTTAAGAAACACAATGTGTTTCAGTTTTGGGTTTAAGAGACGAGAACTGTGTCAAAAACCATTACCATTCAAACACCATTGAACTACGATTTTGACGAAAACATTAGCAGATTTGACCCCCTGTTCTGCACCGACTCGAGCATCAGATATGTAGATCTCTACAACAGTGCTGTTATCAGCGTACCCCAAAATTCCAGGCATTAGCAGGTCACTAATATGCAGCAGGAATAGCGTTTCAGAGAGTACCGATCCCTAAGGGACGCTAGCATTGATAGCCAACTGGTCGGACGAGCAGCCATCAATGACAACTTGAATCGACAGATTCCTCATGAAGTCTGATATCCAGACATACAAAGCGGTGCTCGTCCGGCGCGCCAGGTGGCCGTTGTATGTAGATTCATCATGTTTGCCTGTCTATCTGTCCGTCCGTATGTCACAGCCACTTTATTCCGAAACTATTAGGATTAAACAATTGAAAATTGGTAGGTAGATAGATGTATTCTGTAAATAGCTGTACGATTTTTTACACAAAAATAAAAAAAAAAAACGGCTCCTAATAAACATACATGTTCATAGAAAAAACGTGCCACCGCGCCGCGCCGCTAGCCTAGGAACTACTATTAAAATGAACTTCTAAGGTAAAAATTCAAAGTAATGTGGTTTTCCTTTATAAAAAGTCATTTCACTTGAATTAAATATCGACATAAATCTTAAAGATCATACATACAATAGAAATATGTAGACGTTTATCAATAAATTTAATCAAATATTATCAAATGAGTATTTTCCCGGCCATCGGGAATATTCCCGGGTTTTTTCCCAGTCGATTGGAAATATTCCGGAACTTTGGAAAATTTCCGGGAGTAACCCATCCCTACCGGTAGCTGACGGACAAAACTAGTTTTGACGGCATTGTAATATTGCATTTCCTTCCATTTCTGACCTGTGTTCAAAGTTTCAAGTCTCTAGCTCATCGGGAATTCAGTATAAAATCGTTTGCAAAATTTGTGCTCAAACAAACAAAAGAGCAAGCAACCTAATAAAAACGCGGTAAAAAGTGTTAATTATAAATAAAGAACTACCTAGGTATTTAAGTTTATATTAAACAGTTTTAAGTATTATGTATGTCTCCGGCCAACCATACGGTTTGGTCACCCTAATGAAGAAAAGGACACATACATCTACTTGACCTCTCTGTCGGCTCGTTTTGGGGCGAAGCGCTCATTCGGCACCCTGATTATCTATAAAGAAACTATTTAGCGACCGGTTTCATTCCACATACATTGCTACTTTTCTTTGGTATGTTTTTTTTTAATCCAAAAAGAAGTAGCAATGGATCACTATCATCTATGAACTGCGACCGGTCGCTAGGTGGTTTCTAATTAGATAATCAGCCCGCCGGTTTATAGTACTATTTCCATGGGATTGCCACATCAAAAAAATAAAAAACCAAAATGAGAAATGTCAAACTGACATTGACATTTTGGTCATTTTGCTTCCATCAATTTTTGCAGCAAGCAAGCAAAGTGGATTTTTGAGTTGAATGTTTTTAGACTTAACAACTTACAAATGGATAAATAGTACAAATTATATAAAAGTGGGTGAGTTAATTTAACGACACAAAATGTTGCGACTTTGCCTGCAGAGTACTTGTCTACAAACCAAGTACATACTTCATAATAACCTTCAAAAGCAAATCTTATCAAAATTAAAATGTTTGGGAATTTGCCAAAACCAAGCATATCGGAGTTTTTCCAGCGATAACAAACAAGAAGAAGAACTTGAGCAAATCTATTATGGACCCCTGACACCTCAAATTAAAGCTGTGAAAATATTTTCACTGACATCAAGCGTTGCTGGTCTAATGGCCCAGCCCATCATTGTCAAACAAGCCGCGACGATTGGTAGCACATCACTCCTTGTTGTGATGTGTTCTATGGTTGGATTCTTTACCTTCATCACCCCACTGCTGCTGCACTTCATCACCAAAAAGTATGTTACAGAAATGCATTATGATCCCAACAAATTTACATACAAGGCAACTACAATTAACTTCTTCCTAGCAGAAAAAGAGGTATATCTTTCATTTGTTTCTCTTATGGCCAAATACTCAAACGATTCTTAAAGTTAGGGCCACCTTAGACCGGCCACATACAGTCGAAATCTGATAGGTGATTGCGTACAGTGATCGTATTCATTTGAAAGTTCATATTGTATATCATTAGTGCCAGATTCCATACAAATTGCTGCTGATCGGATACAATATGAACTGTCAAATGAATACGATTGACTTTACGCAATCGCACCCCTGATTTGGAATCCCGATACAGAACATCTTGTTTTTCTTCCAGGCAGTGGCAGATCCTTAAATTTGTTTGGATTAGCTGCCTTTGGAATCATTCCTATTCAGAATTCCATATGTAGTGTGTGGCCAGGCTTTAATTCAAATAAATTGCCAGATTTGACAAACTCTAGGTATGAAACTGACAGCTTCCTTTAAGTTAAGGATGCCTTAAGATTTCATGAAGAAGCGCTCATGGCGGAAGCAACACTAGGTCCGGTTAGGTGTCGGATGGGTGACCGTTAAAGTGGCATTACAACTGAGAGCTTCTGTGCTTCGGAGGGCACGTTAAACCATTGGTCCCCGCTATTGTCATCTGATAACAGTCGTTAAGCCAAGTTAGAGGCCTTACAGGCGGCTTGATAAACTCTTAAACCAGAGGTGGCCACTAATCCTCATTCGATAAAAAGAACAACTAAAGATTTTAGCCAAAGACTTTTATGGTTGTATATGATTTTAGCTAAGAAGCCTTTGAGTATTTGGCCATTAATATTAAGAAACAAAGTCTAACAAAAAGTGGATAAGTCACAATTTATTGTTGTAGCTGGAATTCACTCCGGATGATGTAAATGTGCCTGAGATCCCTGGAATGTTCACCACTCTCCATGCCAAGGGTAAGCCTTTGTTTGTGGAAGCAAGGCATTTCACTAACCCACTACACTATGCTAGACTCATGGGTTATGACAAACCAATGGATTTCAAGTTGGGTGAAATGGAAGATTCTGAAAGTAATAAAAAATAGATAGTAGGAAAACAATGCTGTAATGTTATTTAAGTATTAAAATAATGTTTGTTTATTAGCCAGTATCTTTTATTAAGTCAACCATTTTACTTCAACACAAAACATCCGTTTATCATATGACAAGGATAAGTCAAAGAAAATAATAAGGATATAATATGTCTATTAATAATATTTTAGTGGCAATAACAAACAAGTCCATATTTTGATTCACCCTATCATTTATTGCAGGAGTAACATTTTGACTAGACAGTAATTGTCTTCTGGAACTTTCAATGTCATTATCACTATTTCGTCACAGGCTGTTCTTTGCCCTTTTTTCAAATTGTTTCATATTAGTCACATCTTTCCTTATTATAGTGGTTATTCTCAAAATTAGAAAAATTTTGGTTATAAATATAAAGGAATGTTTAAGTTCAAAAAGCTGGAACTATTCAATTCTAGAAATAAATATGCAAAAATCCAATGGGGAATGTCTGGTAAAAAATATTATTATTTTTAGGTAAGAATAAGCTCCCTCATAAAAGTTTCAGAACGATTGGTTTTGTTAAAAAATTAGAAAAAAACATGTCTTCTCAAAAGCAGCGGAAATATGGGAATATTAGGGAATAACTTCATACTACTGACTGTTATTTCCGTTTATTTGCAAAGATGAAGTGATTATTTTTTTCATGCAACCAAAAATACTGAAGCTTTTTCTATTATTCTACAAGGGAGCTTATTCTTACGTATAATATTGCTTTCTCTTTGCTAATACTTATAAAAAATATTCAGGTAACGAAAATTTTTCTGTCTATGGTTTTTTCAGACATTCCCCATTTGTTTTATAGTTACATAATTATTTGATGTTATGAACCTTCATAAAGGAGTTTAAAATAAAATAGAAAAAAAATTAAAGACATTTTGTTTAGTATGCTATTTCTTTTGACTAAAGTATTTGGTTAGGAGCTTTTACTTTTATTTACATTTCTATTTACACAAAAATATAAATATAATTTTACATACATATAAAAATAACATTTCAGCACCTCATAGCAGGTGAATCACAAAAGAATCAATTGTGAAAATGATTCCAATGCAATTTCCACTGATAATACATTAGTTACCTATATTCTAATACAGGGGTCTCCAAACTACGGCCCGCGGGCCACATCCGGCCCGCGAGCACCAACAATCCGGCCCGCGAAAGCAGGCCGGATCGTACCAACAATACTGTAATTTACAGTATGTTGGTATGGAGCTAGCTAGATAATGGCCCGTGGGACTTGGTGGAGGAGTAAGTCTGGCCCTTTTTCTAAAAAGTTTGGAGACCCATGTTCTAATACATTGTAAATAAATAGTTTTTAATTTCGTCAGAATGTAAATACTGCACACTGTTCTTCCTATAAATAAATTAAAATAAAATAAAAACAAACATATACAAAGATAACGAAAAAAATAAAATATTAAGCATCATATTGGCAAATAATAATTCATAAACTCTGGATTAAATCTTATAACAACTTATTTGGAACCATGTGTAATAAGAAATATCAAAAAGCAAAGTAACATAAATAATATAACCTATCACCATACAGTATAAGATAATTCCTCCTGTTTTACTTTTTTGTTGGCTTAAAAAAAGCTTCTTTCTTGCTTCTATTTAAAGAGTCCACTATAAAAATATATTAAAATTGTACATTGTGACATTTTTTCGTGACAAATATCAATCTTTTAGCCTGTAGCAGACAGCCGCTGCGAAACCGTATCAGCGGCACCGCTGTAGTTCCGCCATAGTTCCGCTATGAGTAGTCTTATATCGACGAACGATATAATTATATGAGGATCACATCTACGTTGCGGTTTCACGTCATTACTTTCGCGTGTGTCAACGGTCGGAGCCGATCAGGGGCCGTGCCGGCTAACGCATCGATTATCGAAAAGTCTGCCGAGTTTCAACTTAAAACAGAAAAATCAAAGTAAGGAATTTCGTCTTGTAATTTCTGTTGACGTACTTTGGAAGATATCGATGTTCGTGTGACATCATGAATTGGGGTTCGCCATTTTGGCCCAGTTGGGGCTCGATTTATCTGTTTTAATTTGAAACCCGGCAGACTTTTCGATAATCGATGCGTTAGCCGGTACGGCCCCTGGCACAGAATACATAATAGTACAAGTACAGAAGATCCACTCCTCAAAGTCATTTAAATAAATAGCGACACTATCCTAGACACAATAAAGTGCAATTCAGGTCGCACACCGCTCCCTACGCTACAGTTATATTCACCTAGAAGTTACCTCTCTTTCTATCGCGTAGCTCTTATCTCTTCTAACGACTTCAGGGTTTCTTCTTTTAAATAATAATGAAATAATAGCTTACAATACTTTATTACAAGTTATGTGTTTGTGGAATAAAATGTGTACTTAAATACGTTTCGATACAGACAACGCCACATCAGACTATACATACTGATTTGTGCCAATTTGCTTTCTTACGAAATTAAATTGTCATTAATAATTAAGTTTATTTCGAAAGTAGATAAGTAAGTACCTACCTAACTAATAAAGTACCTACCTAAATAAGACGTAAGTAGGTACCTAAGAATAAACGAATACTAAATACTAACTAGGTAGTAGATAAGCACGAAGTCGTTTGGAACTTTTGGAAGTGTGAAAAACGTGAGGTTCGGATCCTTTTTATTAGTATTAAGGCAGCCTATTGCGATACAATATGCCTTCATTTTGGTTAAATTTCTTAAATGTACGAACGAACGACGCGACAATACGCGAATGCGGTGCGTGAGTGAGTATCGAAATCGAATTGCTAACGTGCGTCCCAGCCGGCACGCGGCGGCCCTCTGAAATTAGTCCGTCCGGACGGACCCGCCGGCTACTTATAGCTTCGTACCTAAAGCGCGGAGTGCGCCTAGCCTGCCCCTGGTGGAACATGTTGTTGGCATTTGTTTCGCTTGTCGAACTCATGGCGGAACCTACTGCGGTGTTTCACGGCGGAGGTGTGCTACAGGCGTAAACAAACATGAAATGAATAACCATCAATGTTAATTCCAACTGTACATTTAATCTACTTATCTATAATACCATTATTTCCTTCCATCATGAAGAAACAATTTAGTCTATAATAAACACATTGCAGTAAAAAATATTATTCGAAATAATAATAATAAAATAAATAACAGATATAAAATTATACTAAGAAAATTCCTAATTTCATTAGTGCAGGCAGTGTACCAAATTTACGCTATAAGCAATGTTTCTACATTTAAGTAAGTAAACTTAATATTAAGCATTATACAAAAGATACAGAGTTCAGGAATGTAAAGTGTGGAATTTGATTGTTAAGAAAAGGAATGTGTCGGAAATACTGTGAAGAATATAAAAGTGATCCACATAATATGAAAAATAACAATTCATCAACTAGCAATACTATTTATTGCCTTTTCAATAATGAATTTTAAATAAATATGATTGAAAAAGACAAATTTTCACATTTGAGACACTCAAAATCTCTATCCTATTTCATGAGCATCAGCCCTTCTAGCATGACCGACGAAACACGATATATATCACGTGATATAGCGTTTTATCGACACCCAACTGTCAAAATCCATTGTCTTTTGACAGTTAAACGTGATAAATCGCTATATCACACGTGTTTCCATGGTCATGCTAGGCAGGCAGTAGTACAGCTTATCTATCTTACATGTTACACAACACACCTTTGAGTTATGTCGGTTCAAAATGGTACAGGCCACCAAACAATATAAATATACATGTTGTTTATTCAAAAAAGTCCTGGAAATAACAAAATGCATCTGTCATAAACAAAAGCGGTCACTAAAGTCCATTCCACGAAAAGAGCTCCCACAGAAAATCGGTTTGTGTGCGCCCATTGGTGAATGCGCGTGACCTTTAATAGCCTAGCCCACGGGTCACCAATTAGTTTCGTTCGGGGTCCGTTTTAAGAAATGAAATGACCATCGCGGTCCGCACAACATTTTATAGAAAATAATATTTATTACAGAAATGTAATTATTAGATACTTAGGGTCCCCCAGACATACCGGTTTCGTTTCTTTGCTTTGCTGTTCTACTTGCTGTTTAGACCGCCGGCCAACCAGGGTCATTTTCAATCTATCGCATACTTGGACTACTGACTACTGACTATTTTTTTGTGTTTTCATAACGATCGTTTAAGGAACAAAGCTCACAAGAACATTCTTATATGTGAAATGTACTTAGATTGAAAATGAGCCTCTTGGCCGGCGGTAAATTGCCGAACAGCAAAGCAAAGAACGGAAACCGGTAGGTCTGGGGGGACCCTTAAAGTAGGTATTTTTGTAAGTTCCTGTGTTCTCGTGGTCCGCACAAAATGTGTCGGCGCGGGGCGGTCCGCCATTTGGCGACTCCTGGCTAGCCTATAGCCTGGCTCTAGCCGCGCGCATTGACCAATCAGCTGCGAGTACTTTGTTCCCTAGGAGTTCGATTCTTGAAACGGAGTTAAAAGTCTGTGAATTTGATCTTCGATTTTTTCTAATTTATTTCATGACTTAATTTTTTAATTATCAACGCCCGTAGCGAGCAATATCGTAGAAATCCAAATCTTTAAAGCTGTCAATTTGACTTTTATAAGGCCACAGACACCCGCAACTTTTATTCACACAACACATCACTTTTCAGCTTTAACACTAAACTTTCAGTACCAAGCACTAGCTAGTCAGTTGTCTGTTCAGTCACAGAATAACTAATAAATAGTACAAGTACAGAAGCAGCACTCCGCAAAGTCATTTAAGTAAATAGCGACTTTTGCTCCGACACAATAAAGTGCAATTCAGGTCGCGCAGCGCTAACGGCCTACAGTAATTATATTCACCTAGTAGTTGCCTCTCTTTCTATCGCGTGCTCTTACCTTTTCTGACGACGCAACGTTAGGGTTGTCTTCAAATGAACTGCGTAGCATAATCATAATGTGAAAAACGACAATTGTTTATTGGTTTTTTGATTTTGACATCCGTACACGGCACAGTAATGTCGATTCGACATTGTTACTATTATAAAGAGACAATACCTACGCAGGCAGTAAGATGCCGCGCGACTACACACACAGGCGGGCGTGTGGCGGCCCTCTGCTCACTTGTGCCTTCGCAGGCACGGCTAGCAGTAGGTGCTTATCGCGCGACCTTGAGCGAGTGAAGGAGGCCTGGTTCAGTCGTAATGTAGCGCGTTGTCGGCGAGCGCGTGCGCGGCGGGGTTTATTTTGTCGTCGATAGCCTCGAGCGCAGCGGCCCGCGCCCGCGCGCGCCCCGCCCACTCCACGCGACAGAACGCCGCGGTGCCCAACGACGCTAGTATAGCTAGTATGATCAGCTGTACTGACAAGAACGCTTTCGACGAGTAGAAGAAACACGCTGCTGCTGCCATTGACTGAAAATGAAATTACAATTTGTTAGACTGTTAACGTTCGAATCATTTTGATGTTTCAGAAAGAATCTCCCTACAAGTTTAGTAGGGCCCAAGTCTGCTATTGTTAACGTCATAATCGTGTTTCAATCGCGGGATGTCACAGAATTTATCTTGGTTGCACTACTGCTGCTGGAAACCTTTGTATAGAAATTTATCCCCGATTTTCCTATTTATTTTAAATAATATCTAAAAATTGTTGGTACCTACAAATATTAATTATGGTAGTCGGACAGTAAACGAATTAAAGATTGAAGAAAACCAAAATGTGTTGGAAGAAAAATTGATATACTTAATTACGAAAAAAGCTTCCAACATCCGAAACATAACAAACACATAGAAAACAACAAAATGACAGGTCTACATCTACACTAGCGCCAAGTTAGTGGTAATGCGCCGACTGGTGGATGATTTGTGAATCAGCAAAATTATCCTGCCATTGTGGTTAGCTTTTGGGTTTAAGAAACAAGAACTGTGTCAAAAAGCATTACAACTGAAACACGATTGAAACACGATTATGACGTTAACAATAGCAGGGTTGGGCCCCTGGATAGTGTGGATTTCAATATTTTTTTAGTTACATATAGGTACTACGAGTATAAGATCTTTCGTAAGGCGATTACTGCTTACTCCCAATCTATTAAAATGGCTTCTTATGCTATTCAAATTTATGATATTCAAAATAAAAACTTATTATACAAACAATGTATTTGGCCTACTTTTCATCAGCCTATAAACACTTCGTAACGGAAAACCAAAATGCAGTATAGGTCATTCTTATCAGCTGAGAACTCTGCATTACATTGATAGTTGATACTTATTTTACATTGACGTCGTCGTTTCTAGACAATTCATGTTCAAAAATTATTTGAACCTCAATACAAAGTACGTAAGGACCAATTTCAATTTAAAAACCCGGAATCCTCCGTGATGAGGATTCCAGGATTTAAACCGGCCTTCGGCCTTATCGTCAGTTAACATCAGGTGAGGTGAAGGCCAAGCACTATCCCGTTATGCATTAAAAATAAAAAAAAAACAATCAAACTCAACTAACCTGTGTGAACTTGAAGAGAGCAAAGGCCGACGTGCTGTTATCCGAGTAGTTGCCACCCAGTATGGAGTAGATCTGAGTATTGAAGCAGGCGTCTCCGAAGCCGAGGAGGAAGCTGCAGAACATCGCCAGGTACGGCGAGGGGTTGATGTACGACACGTCGGTGGTGTCCCCGAAGGGCGCGACCGTCGGCAGGTTGATGAAGATCAGGAAGAAGCAGGTCAGGTGGATGAGGTAGCCCATGATCACGACCGGGTCGCGGCCCCAGCGACTCGTTTTTGACCCGAGGATACCGAAGATAGCTCCACCTGGCGAAACAAGTTAAAACTGTGATATAATTTATCTCTCCACCAAACCTGCAATCGGCCATGCCCCTTTCAGGGTTTAAAATGTCTACATTTTTAACTACCATGCTACCTAGTACCTACTATTTTCTTTTTTTTTTTTTTTCTCTTTATTGGTTTTCGGGATTTTTGTCATAAATTGACGATGCCAATCCCATCGTACTTATAATATTATAAGGCTAATCTCCAAAAACAGAGTATAAAGACTTAGCTGCTATTGAAGTTGGTTCTGACAAAATTTTGTGGAACATTCCTATATCTAGTCTATTAAGTTTTAGATTGGTCATTAACTGCTGCCTCTTACTCGCAAAACGGGCACAATCCATCAAAATGTGTTGCAAATCATCAATTTTTCCACATTGGTCACAGTAAGGAGAATCAGCTTTCCTCATCATATGTGCAAATGATTTTGTTGGATAATGTCCAGATCGCAGTCTATGTGCGGTAACAATTTGATGTCTATTGAGCTCATTGGCTGCAAACCAAGGGATATGAGGGGGTTCACTTTGTATGCTCTTGTACCAAATGCCTTTGCTTAAAGATCTTTCGTCAAAGTACAATTTCCACTGAGTATAGCATTTATGTTTGTATTTATGAAGGACTTCAGTAAAACTTGGTAGAGTACACGTTGGTTGTCCTTCTTCAATGGCTTGCTTAGCATACTTATCAGCCTCCTCATTCCCGGTCAAGCCTATGTGTGCTGGAACCCATTGCAATATCAACTCAATATTGTTTTGCTTAAGATCTTCATAAAGTTTTAAAATAGTATAAGCCGTAGTGAGCCCTCTTTTTCCATGCAAACATTTCATTAAATGTTGTAATGCACTTTTGCTGTCTGTGAAGATTACGAGTTTTCGGACTTCTAAATTTTTAGCATACGCCATTGCCTTAGATATTGCAACAAGTTCAGCAGTCATAATAGATAAAGAGGAACTAATTTTAAACAAACTATGTACTTTAGCTTGTGGATCGTAATAAGCTACTCCAATGCCGTTCAGAGATTTGGAGCCATCAGTGTACAAAGCATACCAGCCGTTATATTTTTCTTCTAACTCTTGACTAACATCTAGTTTTAAATTATTATTTTCATATAACATTTTGGCCTTTTTTATCGAATCAAGATTAATTTTTATATTATTTTTTATGTTAAAAGCTGACACCCATTTGTTTAACGTGAACATTTCTAATGGATTGTTTGATGATATATTTTCCTCCTTAGTTTCTTTTAAAGCTGTTACTAGTATGGGTTTCTTTTTATTTTTCCAGTAACTATTATTACATAAGACCTCCAACCTAGTCAAGAGTTGTATTTGTGTGTTGTCAGTCCAAGAATAAGCTTTCAAAATATGTTTGTAGGCTAAAAATTGTCTTCTAACTTTAAGCGGGGGGACGCATACTTCGCTTTCCATCACATGTATGGGAGATGTCTTGATAAAGCCTCCAATTATCCGTAATGCCTGGTTCTGTAACTTATTTATTTTATATGCGTGAGTGTCTGCTGTGCTGTCATATAAGAAGCTACCATAATCTAATCTACTCCTGATAAGCGCAATGTACAGTCTACGGAGATGTGAAGGATGTACACCCCATGTAGCACCAGCAAGGATCTTTAGAATTGGTAAAAATTTTACTACTTTTTCATAGAGTTCATTGATATGTTTGGTCCATCGTAAATGTTTATCAAGCCAAATTCCCAGATATTTAATACTATTAACTAATTCCAGTTGCATATTATTAATGTTGATGTTAATATGATTTTCCTTACGACCTCTACTGAAAATGCATAGTTTTGTTTTATGCACCGATAACTCCAATCCCAATTGACTTAAAATTAACACAACAGTATTTAAAGAGTTTTGAATTTTATCTACACTATCCGCCAGGACTTTAGAACTTGTGAATAACACAAAGTCATCCGCATACTGACATATATACACTTCGCTTATTCTACGGCATATTTCAATAGTCACGATATTAAAAAGCAAGGGGGATATTGGGTCACCCTGTGGAATACCTTTGCCCGACCATCTAGCGTAAAAAGTATCACCTTCCTCTAACTGAATTTTTAGGTGCCTTTCTTTTAAATATTCCCAAAGGTAACGACACATTTTCGACCCTACATTTAATTCAACCAGAGTGGCTATTACTTTTTCTACCAGAACATTGTTGTAAGCTCCTTCAATATCCAGAAAGCAAGCCAATGTGGGCGAGTTTTCACTAAAACCAATTTGTATCCTACTTACAAGTTGGACTAATGAATCTAGTGATGACTGTGCTCTCCTAAAGCCAGTTGTACATGGAGATAGAAACTTATTATTTTCAACATACCATTCAAGACGCCTAGTAATCATTAAATGAAATATTTTGCATATACAAGATAAAAGTGCAATAGGGCGAAGTTTGCCAGTAGGGTCATTATGTTTTGGAATAGGAATTATAACAACGTTTCTCCATTGTAAGGGAATTTGTCCAGTAGAATATATCAGATTATAAATTTTTAAAAGGTGGTCTTTTGCTATTTGCGGCATTTTAGAAATCATGGAATAAGTTATTCCATCGTGCCCTGGTGCAGTGTCAACTGTTTTAAGACACGTCTCAAATTCTTGTTTTGAAAATGGTTGGTCTAATTGTGGATTTGTTGAATCGAATGAAGGTGGCATAGGTGCTACATAGTCAGGTGTGAGTGAATCTAAAAGTTCAATCTTCCTATAATCTTCGCAATGGGAGCGTTTCCGTTTGATTCCCTTGATCCATTGCATTTTTTTCCACATTTCAGAAAGTGAAGTATTTTCATTAATACTGCTACAGAGTGACTGCCAGTTTTTTGATTTAGCATTGCGTATTAGTCTCTAAGTAGATTTTGTCTCTAAGTTGTTTTTCATTGCAGTCATTCGGATTTCGTCGAAACAATTTGAGTGCTAACCGTCTTTCCGCTATTGCTTTCGATAACTCTTGACTCCAGTAAGGTTTTGGGCTAAATTTGTTTGAGGGATCTTTGCAACTTCTTTTAATAGGGATGTATTTATTAGCCGATGCAATAATCTGGTCAGTAAGAAAGTTATACATTTGTTGAACATTAACTTGTATTTCCGCGTCATAATCCTTAAAGATATTACAGAGGTGTTCATTATAGCCAATCCAGTCCGCGTTTTTAAAATTTCTACCATTCATAACAAAATGCCGACTATCGCGATATTGTAAAGCAATTAAAATTATGAGATGGTCGCTGCCTAAATTTTCATTTGTAACATCCCATTTCACATTCATACTAATGTCCGTGGTACAAAACGATATATCTGGAGAGGTTTTCTGTAAAGTACCATTTACTAATTTTACGCGGGTATGTCTACCATCATTTAGTGAAATGCAATCATTATCAAGACTACTGTCTAATAGTTGGTGACCCCTTGTGTCTGTTTTCGTGGACCAATTAATATGATGACCATTGAAATCGCCTAATATCATTGAATTTTCATGAAACTTTGAAAATATAGAGTCCCAATCTGACTGTTGAGTACGCGTTGTACTGGTACAATAAACAGAAATTATATTTTTCAACAGTTTACAATTAAAAATTTTCACATGAAGGACTTCTATATCAATGTTACTAATATTAATAGGACTCAGACATGCTTTAATAGATTTGTGACATAAGATTGCCACTCCCCCGTAAGAATCGTCTCTGTCTTTTCTAAATACATTATAATCGCTTAAACGCAAATCTGTATCTGGTTCTAGCCATGTTTCACTAATGACTGCAATGTGAACATTATGTCGGTTTAAAATTAATTCGAACGCTGGCATTTTTGGTCTTAAGCTTTGTGCATTCCATTGTAGAATATTTATCTCATAAGCATTATGATTTTTACTAGCCATTTTTAAATAAAGCACTAATTACATCTGTAAAGTAACCGTCACTAAAATAACTAATACACCAAAAAGTAAGTTCCTTTAACACCAATCCCAGACATATATGTAATTTTTCTTCGAATGATGATTCAGCTGCAATTATTTGTTTAATTTTGTTGAACAGGTTCCTAAAGGAGGTAGAAAAACTTTTCTTTTCTTTTCTTGTGTAAGTTTCTTTGTTATAATCATCGTAATTCTTATTTGTTGCGTCAGTTTCCTCTTGTAAATCTAGTTCACTATTATTTCGGTTACACCTTTTCTGTTTCTTGTTTTTAGTTTGGTTATGGATATTAAGAATTTGTGATGTCACGTCTTCATTTTCACTACTATTTCCTGATATATTTAGTGTTTGAGGGGTTTTATTTTTCCGTATTACATCACTATATAGTAGAGTTGAACCTCTCTGTTCTTGCGATTGTTTATTTGTTATTATTGGTGAATGGTTTTGAGTCTGTTCTGTGTATATGTCATGCATAATATGATTTTTTTGATATATGTCATAGGTTGGAGTTTGTCCTATACAGGGTCACTGGAAATATGACGTATTCCTGCTAAGGGGTGATAGATGAGGTCAAAACAAATATTTTTCGTAAAATAACTTTTTCTCAAAAAATTAATAGTTTTTGAGTTAATTGAAATTAAGTACATTTTTACCAAAAGTACGTTTTCAGACACAAAAATTTAAAATAAAAGATAACTACTCATTCGATTCCGAATTTTTTACTATTTTAGGAAAGAAAACAATCTGAGTGTTGATAATGAGTAAAAAAAATTTCATAAAATACAGTTGTTTATAAAAAAATCAATCCTTAAGTGCATTTATTTTTTAACTTTTTTCAGATTTTTTAGAAATAGCATCAAATATATTTAAAAAAATCCTAGTAACTTAGCGTGCATAATATTTTAAAAACATCACCATCTATTCAGCTTTCAGTTGAGGTATAAAACTTAATAACAACTTACATAAAGAATGAGAAATTAAGACTTAACTAAATAGCAGTCCCATTTTATGTAGCAAAAATTTCCTACTTCAAGCGCTTCGAAGGTGGCCGTATTATCCTACTTATTCCATAAATGTGAAAGCTTGCTTGTTTGGATGATTGTTAATCAATCACGCAAAACGGCTGAACGGATTTGGATGAAATTTGGCACACAGATAGTTTATAAGCCGGATTAAAACATAGGGATTTTCTCGAATGTAAATGCGAATGCAGTCGCGGGCGGAAACTAGTTTGCCATAAATGGTCGTACTTACTGAAAATACTTTCGTCCGAGTGAGTTTGAGACAGGATTATTTTCCGCCGATGAGTCAAAATTGTATACAAACTGTGTCACAAATAACCATGCATATCAGCTATTTTTAATGCCCCGCTGCTGGGGAACTGGCCTACCTTTTGGCTTGTGGATGGATAAAGCGGACGGGCCATACCCACCACGTGGACCCAATGTGAATTGGCCAGTGTTAACGACTGTAAATGCAGCCACAACCAAGGGCTCAATGTAAGGTACATTGAGTTAACACCGACCAATCCGCATTGGGCCCACGTGGTGGGTTATGGCCCGTCCGCTTTATCCCAACAGGAAAGGAAGGCCTGTTCCCCAGCAGCGGGTCATTAAAAATGGCTGATATGCATGGTTATTTTTGATGCTGTCTGTATAAAATTTTGACTCATCGGCGGAAAATAATTCTGTTTCAAACTCACTCGGACGAAAGTATTTTTAGTAAGCACGATCATTTATGGCAAACTAGCTTCCACCCGCGACTTTGTCCGCAATTAAATTCGAGAAAACCCCTAGGGAACCTTTAACCAAGATAATAGTATCCTCCTATATTTAAATCCTGTTTATAAACTGTCTGTGTGCCAAATTTCATCCAAATCCGTTCAGTCGTTTTGCGTGAATGATTAACAATCATCCAAACAAGCAAACTTTCACATTTATGATATAAATAGGATAATACGGCCACCTTCGAAGCGCTTGAAGTAGAAAATTTTTGCTACATAAAATGGGACTGCTATTTAGTTAAGTCTTAATTTCTCATTCTTTATGTAAGTTGTTATTAAGTTTTATACCTCAACTGAAAGCTGAATAGATGGTGATGTTTTTAAAATATTATGCACGCTTAGTTACTAGAATTTTTTTAAAGATATCTGATGCTATTTCTAAAAAATCTGAAAAAAATAAAAAAATAAATGCATTTAAGGATTGATTTTTTTTATAAAAACCTGTATTTTTTGTATTTTTTTTTATTCATTATCAACACTTAGATTGTTTTCTATCCCAAAATAATGAAAAAACTGGAATCGAATGAGTAGTTATTTTTTATTTTAAATTTTTGTGTCTGAAAACGTACTTTTGGTAAAAAAATACTTAATTTCAATTAACTTAAAAACTATTAATTTTTTGAGAAAAAGTTATATGACAAAAAATATTTGTTTTGACCTCATCTATAACCCCTTAGCAGGAATACGTCATATTTCCAGTGACCCTGTATAATTATATAACGCCTTTTTATAGGTCCAGTTGTATTCGCTCATTAGTTTCCTAATGTTTTTTTCCTTTTGGAAAATGGGACATATTTTGTCTAATGCCATGCCATATGCGGTCCTTTGCAATTTACACAAAAGAAACGTGTTGTATCGCAGTTGTCATGAGCCTCTCCGCATTTAGGACACTTCATCTTGTTGATTGGACAAAATTGTTTCTTATGTCCGTATTTCCAACATAAAGAACATTGGGTCACAGGGAATATATAAGGTTCTACATTAAATCTACATCCATATCCCGTTACATACTGAGGCAAAGAGGTACTTTTAAAACATAAACGAATTGCTGTACTGTTTATCCAGCGGCCCTCTGTGTTCAAGCGTTTAAGTCTTACAGCCTTACTTATAAACGTTACTAAAATTTTAAGTAGCACTTAAGAGCCATTTTAAAATATTTCTAACTTAAAAACGTTGTTTAACGTTAATCAATTGCTAATATGCTTATTAAGTCCTGTCAAATTTAAGTACCAGTGGACCCTTGTTTAAGTTGCTAAATAACAATATGGCGGCTGTCCACCAGCTGATTTTTGGGACTTTGGTTGAAGCAGGTAGCGAGAGTTAGGGACTGGGGTGTGTTTGTTTGTATAGAATCATAACAATACAAGTTTTTTAGTGTGAATTGGGCAAATCGCCGGGTGTTATCTTTTGTAAAATGAATATTTTTGAAGACTTCAATACATTTAATACGTAATTACGTAACATAATGATAGAGCTTAGGCTTTAGGTGGCGACCAAAATTATACAACACAAGAATAAACAAAATGCAAAACTACGGCGAGAGTGATTTTAAAAAGTCACTGATTTTGAAAAAAATATGCAGAAAGCTTTTTTCTTCACCCCAATAAATTTGCGAAATAGACTCTTTTTTATACCTGTATTATTGATAGATTTTCCATATCGCTTTAAAGATACAAAAATGAATCATCAATATAATACAATTACAATAACCGGGAGGCGAGCAAGAGAAACGAAACAAAACAAAAACACAACAGCTGTAAACAAACAATGACTGACTGAGACAAGACTGAGAGTTCAGCTTTTTAATTTGCTAGCAGTGTTGTCATTTTACAAAAAATATTTTTCGGTAAAAAATATTTTGTTCTACCAACACTGCCTCGGTGTTGATACAGTAAAATATTTTTCGGTTCATTAAACGTTCATTAGTTAAGACACGCTTAAGCAACGTTTTTAAGTCAAAAAAGTTTAATCACTGATTAAGAACTTAAGTAGTAATTAGTTAAGATGATGTTTAGACGTTAGTTAGTGGATTTTTATAAGTAAGGCTGTTAATATTGAGCTTATTTCATATTCACAGCTGAATGTCTCTTTTATTTCTTTTTCGTCTATATCAATATCAATGTTTTTTACAACACCATATACCGAGTTACTTTGAGTAGTACTTTGGCATCTTATATCTAGTTCAGAAAGTTTTTGACAGTCGAGTAATTTTTCCGCCTCACATTTTTGTTTAAATAATATAAAGGCTCTATAGGGACCTTTATATTTAATTTTCAATATCCCCGTCACATTAATAGATTTCAGTAATTTCGCCATGCCAAATTGTTTAGGTAAAATGTTTTTAGAAAATAGACTCACTTCATACATATTTTCACTAACCTGTGTCTCCTCCCGTTGCATCTCAATTTCAGGATTACTTTTGGAAAAGCTGCGATGTAAGCGTTTTTTCCTGTTAGTAACAGTAGTAAATCCGTTTGTATCCTCCTCATTCTCTTTACTAAGGTCGCTGTCCTGCCTTGGTCTCTTTTCCACATTCCTTTGTGATTCTTGATCAAAGGAAGCAGTACTGAATGCAGATATGTTCATATTTTCTTCATTATCTTCACCTTCTGACGTTACACTATGTGAACGGCCAAAACTATCCATTTTCACTGCAGTGCTTACACATGTGGGTAGTTTTGTATTTCACAAGGACGAAAAAAAACACCGGTAGTTGTCAACGTGCGTACGGCTCGGCAGTCCGCCCGCGACTGGCTGATTTTCTTACCATTATAGAGTTAAAAACAAAAATTAAAGCTTGTACAGTTCAGTTGACATGATACAAGTATCATGTATCATGCCAACTCTCCTTTAACTTGTTAAAGTTAGAGATAGGCACCCTGATTATCTAAAAAGAAACTATTTAGCGACCGGTTTCATTCCACATACATTGCTACTATTCTTTGATATGTTTTTTTTTTAATCCAAAAAGAAGTAGCAATGGATCACTATCATCTATGAACTGCAACCGGTCGCTAGGTGGTTTCTAATTAGATAATCAGCCCGCCGGCCCCTAGTTTATATTTGTCAAATGGTAAATACCGAAGATAGCCCTACCTAGCGAAACTAGTGAAAACTGTGATATAATTTATCTCTCCTACAAACTCCCAATCGGCCATGCCCCATACAGGGTCTAACATGTCTACCTTTTTTATTAACATGCTACCTAGTACCTACTATTTTCTTATCATTCTAGTATAATAGAGTTAAAAACAAAAATTAAAGCTTGTACAGTTCAGTTGGCATGATACTTGTTAAAGGACATGTCTTTTACAAGATATATAGGACCCCTAGTTTCTATTTGTCAAATGGTAATATTATCTATCACTGTTTCCAGTTGCATAATTATCTAATTGGAGCGAGTGTATAGTCTAGGAGCCTATTATACTCGTAATGGTATTGCATAAATGAAGCTTGTGTAACAAATATTCTGTTAGTCATTAGTTTTAAAATAATTTTACCTATTAACTATCAAGCTTGCCCTTTTCTATGTGTCATCATAAGTTATGCTACTCAAAATATTATGAAAGAAAAAATAATGAAATATTGTCTATCAATAAGGATAATGGATAAAAAAGAATATGATGTATGTAAAAGATTAGAAAAAGTAGGTTAATGATAGGAAGGTCATATTTTCGTTTGTTTGTATGATGAATTTTATACAGATAAAAACTCGATAACGTTTGTAAGGTTAAGGTTTTCGACTAAAGTCGGTTACATCATGCATTTAAAAACAAGCCCGTAGAAACTTTTAAGAAATCACCCTTAAATGTTTAATGAGGGCGCCAGGTCATTCGAATACTCAATCCGTCCATCTAAAACGCAGTATCTCATCACTTAAATATCAATAATCAACATGTCCCTGATGAAACACTTTACGATATCCCACATATTAATATTATTTTCAAACAAAGATACTCGAGTGTGATAAAAACAACGATTAAATCGATTGTTCTAAGGTTATTGATATCGTTGCGACAAACACTAATCGCTGTTGCATCGTTCATCTGTCAATGCTATTGTCTTGTGTAAACTTTATAAGGAAAATTACCGATAACATTATTTATTTGTTATTAAATCTAATCACATATTTACCTACTTCAATCGGATTTGTTTGCTATTTATTGAGTTGTAAAGTTATGTTAAAATTTGGGCTCATTTATATGTTTAGGAACGTAATAATATGCACTTAATAAATGCATGTTGTTTTCTTTTTTGTCAGTAGGCTAGTTATGAGCGCTCACTAATAGGCGGTTGGGTAAGGCCGACTAACTTTGCCGATTTCGTATGATTGACAATGTCCGCAAGTTTAAATAAATAAATAAAAAAAATGGTAACGATTTTTATGAACTAATTATTGTCATAATTAAGTCACATTTTCACTCTAAAAATAAAAATAAATAAAGTTAGTACAATGTATTTACTCAGTTAAATTAATATATTTTTAAAACACTGCGTTCTGGTTCCATACAAAATTTGAGTGTCTCCATAAGACCTTGCATCGGATATTGTTGATTCATTTGGGTTCTAAGTCAAAAATACACATATAGGAAAAGTATTATGATTTAGTAATTTTTATTATATTTTATAATTAATTCACTGCAAATAAAATGTGTCTCCTCCATATATTTTGCGTCCGTTACATTTTTCATCCGTTACCGTTTTCGGCAGATTTCACTTTAAAAACTGGCAATATTTACTTTTTTTTAAGAAGCGCCAACACTGCTTTGGTTGACATTTATGTTATCAGCTCTATTCCACCATTTTGTTTGAAGAAAAGTGTTGAACGACTTTGTGTTCGCAGCGTGTCAAACTAATATTTTCGTCAAAAATGCTGTTTTTCGTTAAAATAAGTGAATATTCCATTAAAATTTTCTTTAAAAAGTGTGGCTAATGGTTAGTTACAGAGGATTTGTGCAAGAAATTAGGTAAAATACAAAAGAATTAAAAGTGAGGTTAGATTAAACATGTAGCATGGGCGCCCGTTACCGTCTGTAACTCGAATCCGTTACCATTCATAACGTAAAGCTTAGTTTATATCAAGGTTTTCTAATTTAATTCGGAAAATATAAAAATGACATTAATATTGTACCTCGCCACTACAATACTGTTATAAACGTGAAATAAAAAAATCTTCGGTAAATTAGCTTTCTTTGAATAGTTACTTATTTTAGATATTATAGAATATAGGTACATACGTTTTTATTTTATATTTAAATACATTTTTGATTCTATACTATAAGATGCAGCACTGTTTTTGTTAATTTAAATGTTTAAAAGACTATTTAAAGCGATAATAAAAAGAAATTGGTTGATATTTTTATATTGCAATTTTGTTTGATCTTTTAATAGTATGTGAACTAGACTTTACAATTTTGTCGCGTAACCGTCCGTTACTGACCGTAACCGTCCGTAACCGCGTTAGCGGCAAAGTTTCTCGGCCTTACCCGGTTACGTTTAATTTGGTACACTATTAGATTCTTGAATTAGTACTGTACTACACATATCTAAATCTAACGACAAACCTACTAACACAAAAATGCACAAATTCTTGTGTTCTAGTTTAGGTAGGGTAATGGTATAACAATTATTGAACGAGAGCTACAGTGGTTAGGTGAGTCGGTCAGGTGACGCGACATGGTACTTATTAAAGATTTCAGCTATATTTTATACCTATTAATTCTGATAGAGAATGTTGCATAACATTTGTTATATTTATAACGTTATATACTTAACTGCTGTGTGCTCCCACTCTTACGACCCGGCCACAGCCACCGCGGTAGGCGGCGTTCAATAATCACTGCTCGCTACCTCGATGGCGGCCTCTCAGCTCATCGTCACGACCGCGCAGTGATTACCGAATTCGCTTGCCGCGCCGCCTTTGGCCGGGCCGTTATACCTTCAACGCCTGTAAGAATAGTTGCAAAACCAAAGTTCTCACCGAGCACCTCCCCGAGGCCGATGAACACGCCGGAGAGGCCGACGAGCTGCTTCACGTGGTCGCCCATGGCCAGCGTGAACCCGATGCTGGGGCTGTACACGCCGCTCAGGAACGACAGCTCCACGCCTGCGGAACACAGGCTTTAGCAGGGGGGTCGCACTATTAGCCTACTGCTCGCGGCTCACTCAGTCTAGCCATGGCCGAGGGATATCACCGCGCCGACACGCGTCTCCAAGCGATTGCGCGCCAAAAACACGAACGTGTCAGTTCTTAATTCTTTACTACTTTTTAAGTAAATCATCTCGAACTTTATACATCACCTAATATTACTTCCAAATAATATCATTTTCACACAAATAAGTACTTACTTAACTACCTACTTAGAAATATAATTAAGCTCAGCTCATTTAGTAGGTAGATTCATTTTATTTTATATTTTAGTAATTTCATTGTATTATGTATTCATCGTCATAACGGATGTTTTGTATGATATCGGTAAGTAGCGACAAGCAACCCTAACGATTCACGAGCTGTGTCGGTTGAGCCGGAGCTACGCGACAGAAAGAGAGGCGCTTCGTAGGTGCTTATGATATTAGGCACGCAGCGCTGTGCAATTTGAAATTGTACTTTATTGTGGTGCAGCGAGAGTAGTTTATAATTTGATTGTCCTCGCGTGAATAGGCTTTTGTACGTTAGTACTATTATATATTCTGTGGCTTTAGTACTAACTAAACCACACCTCGGACACTCCATACAACCGCACCATTATAAACAGATGACGTCAGATGACGTTTTTGTACACGCGCAACTGTGTGTGTAAGTCTAGTCTAGGGCTAGCGTGCAGTTTGTACTGTATGAGCATGATTCGAACTTTTTTGGTAAATAAAGTTACGACGCATTGCTTTGAATATCAAAATAAGTTACGTTGACAAGCACGACTAAACGAGCATACGATTCGACATACGAACTCGCGGGGTGGAGTGAGGTAATTGATTCTGTGGCGGGGCGGGGTGTGTCCTTTCTGGGGCCGTACCGGCTAACGCATCGAACTTCGGCAAATCTGTCCGGCTTCAAATTAAAATAGATAAATCGAGCCCCAATCAGGGGCCGTACCGGCTAACGAATCGAACTTCGAAAAGTCTGCCGGGTTTCAAATTAAAACAGATAAATCGAGCCCTAATTGCGCCAAAATAGCGAAACCTAATTCATGAGGTCACACAAACATCAATATCTTCCAAATAACTTCAACAAATAGTACAATACGAAATTCCTTACTTCGATTTATCTGTTTTAATTTGAAACTCGGTAAAATTTCCGAAGTTCGATTTCGTTAGCCGGTACGGCCCCAGGCCAAAATGGCGAACCCCAATTCATGATGTCACACGAACATCGATTTCTTCCAAATAACTTTAACAAATGTTACAATACTAAATTCCTTACATAGGATTTATCTGTTTTAAGTTGAAACTTGGCAGACCCGCCGAAGTTCGAAAAGTTAGCCGGTAAGGCCTCTGTACGGTAGTACTTATATCTATTTTGTGACTAAACCATACTTTACCATGTTAATTTGCACTGCTATTGTGAAACTGATGCTATATTGAGATGTACGTATTTTATTATAAACATGGTAGCCAGTATTACCAATAGTTTACAAAAGCTGCTTCACTTAATTGCTCTTCAATTACCTTTCTTTTATGCCTATTATTTTTACAAATCAAACTTGAAATAAATAAAGTTTATTTCTATTATCTTCGATGTATATTAGAATACTCAACTTTAGAAACAATAAGAATATAACCACCTATAGCTCACCAGTGTAAATGAAGGTGATACTTAGCAGCAGCATGTCTCGGGTGCAGAACAGCTTCAAGGCGCCCTTGAAGGCGTCCATCGGGCCGTCCTCTTCCGTCCTGATTTCACCCTGAAAATAAACGCATTTTCATTAATGCGTCACAACCTTATTGATGCGTCATTTTAAAAATAAAGTTAGGCATGGAACTTTGGCATTTTTTAAATAAACCGATTGCAATCAATGGGCGATTTTCCGAGACAAAAAAAGAAAAAGAAATTAGTTAAAAAAACTCGATAGATGGCGTTTTATGAAAGCCGAGGCGTCGTAAAGTTGATTATTATGTCTGTCGCCGTTTTAACTGCCCCGCCTCGTTTATCTCTCTCTAAGGCGGAGATGTACCTACAGCATTAGCGATCAAAATTTTCAAAAAATTGCATGCCCTAATTTGCTTAGTATGAAGAGAGAGATGAAGGAGACCCCTTTTACTTTACGGCTAGGCATTTCATAATACGCTATCCATCGAAATTTTTTGAACTTTTTTTTGAGCTGACATAAAAACGCTCCATTATTCTGAAAAGGAACATTGTTTTTATTTAAAAGCAATAATTAGAGGTTTATTCTTTATAAATCGTAAATTGTGTTAGTATCCGTTTGCTAACCTTGGCGTCTTCGAGGGTAGGGGTCCTCCTTGAGGGCCTTAAAAGCAGCAGGAACACAATGCCCACTGCGCACACGCCGGTCAGCGCGCCGAACACCACATTTCGCGTTTCCTTGTCGATATGGTTCTTGCCTTGAAACTTTATGTACACAAACAGGTTGCCGAAGAAAAGGCTGCAAGAAAAGAAATGCTTTAGGAAAAACATATCAGAAATATATCAACGGACTTATAAGAAATACACATTTATGGGTTATATTTTGATTTAGAGTTAAGCATAATAATGTATTCTGTAAAATATGTATCACAAATATCAGAATCTATCGAAAAATCTCTAAGCAAGGATTAATTTGCCTGGCTGCTCATTAATATGTTCGATTACTCTCTTAGACCCTGCGATTAGAATTAAAAATAAACCCAAATCATGCATTTGATGCGGTCTGTTAAATTGCATTTGTATTCACGAACATGCACTTGTAAAATATCAAGAGTGACATATCGGTTCGTGAATCTTATAGAGCTTCTATAATAAGCAAACTTCAAAGTAGAATGTTCACCTGCATTGCAGCATAGCCCAAAACACTCCCGAGTTCCTGGAGATAGTGTCTGCGTCGCTGTTGATCGTGAGGTAGTTGCCCTGGCCCGTCCAGATGGCGGCTGCGCCGGCGCCGATGAGCACGCTCGCCGCGTACAGCAGCCATGTGCGGGGGAACAGGAATGATACTATGAAGAACCTAGAAATAAATAAACTCATCTATAATCCTTGAGATACAGTTGGCTATAGTTTGATGTCTAGTCTTGAGTCTACGCCATGCCTCCTGCCTATGCCCACTCTCAAGTTATTTGCAAGGCAGTTCGAAAAATAAACAGGTCACGGAGTAGACGAGTATTAATTCGTCCAAGGTTTTAAGACTGTTTTAAGTCAAAGTACTAAAGAAAAGAAACCCAACCATTTTAGTTTTCATATATTTTCTCGGTATAAAAAACAAACCAGACAGTTGGCTGTAGTTTGATTTCTAGTCGTGACGTGAGTCTGCGCTATGTCCCCTGCCCAAGTTATTTGCAACGTTCGAAAAATAATTAGTTTTAAGTCAAAACTCAAAAGTTTTAAAAAACGCAATTATTTTTGTTTTTATTATATACTAGCGGCCGCCCGCGACTTCGTCTGCGTGGAAAGGTTTTTTGCTATCCCTCGGGAACAATACATTTTTTCGGGATGAAAGGTACCCTATGTCCTTCTCTGTACCCCTGGCAACGTGTATGCAAAATTTCATGATGATCGGTTCAGTAGTTAGGACGTGAAGGCGTAACAAACAAACAAAGAAACGGACTTTCGCATTTATAATATTAAGTAAGGATTTTCTCGTAAAACCAACCAGAGGATACAAAGTAAATGAAATAACCGCAAGTGAAATTTCGAAAACCGAAATCGTTGTATTTAAAAGTTTCGCTCAAAAATCAATGTGCTAAATATGATTATTGCCAAATACAATGTCCGGTAAGTACACAAATGGTAAAGTGTTACATGTGTGTGACACTAAAAGCTCCATAACAAAAGGAAAATTACGAACTTGTCGTATACTCCTTGACCCCACTGGCTTATATGTGTTTTTTATGATCCTGTTCAAAGTATCGATACTTTAAATTTTATTAATGTTAGCCACATTCAACTTGTGACATTTATCGACGGCTTTGAACCAAATAGAGATAATATGGCAATATTTGTTTATAAAACAAAAGTAAAATAAGAAGTAAGTATAAAAAGTGAATTAATTTAATTTAAAAAAAAACATGAGAGTAGGTCAGTGACCAAATTAGTAATTATTAACAATTTAACACGATTTTATTTTTAAAACGTTAAAGATGCTTGACACGTTAATCACTTACGAAGATACTTAACTGGGTAAACAAGTTAATTTACTGAATTACAAGAATTTTACTTGTTAACCTATTATACAAACCATTAGCATAGGCATACGGTCCATACGTAACGTAGGTCGCAATTTCGAACGTAGCAGGAAAAGTGAAATGTTAAATAATTTCTAGGCGGTGGGGTGGGTTCAACAAAGGCAAAACAGCCTTGAAATTAAAGTGAACGTTTTTAGAAGTAATATAGCGACTTATTTTATTGGCGGCCTACAAATACATAATATATGCTTCAATAATTCTTGTAAGTTAGAATACTTGGTTAATATTTTTTTAATGAAGCAGTTGATGTTGATATCATTGTTCCGCATATCGCTCTCCGCCTACACTACATGACGAGAGAACGTGATAAAATTAGATAGGCCTATTATTTAACTATTACATGTTACTTCAACATAATTACGTAGTTGGAAATAGCAATTATATGCCCTAATACTTACTTACTAATTATTTAGATTACACAACGTTCTTGTTTGCTTACCTACTTCACTTTAAAACTATTGCTTATGGGCCATAAAAACAATTTATTTGAGTACCTACTTATCTTTACAAAATTCCACGTAATTAATTACTTACCTAGCTATCTTTGAAAAAAAAATAGCTAATATTTTTACACGACTGCCCAAAAAGGAGTGTAAGTATATGTGTTCAGGATTCATGTATGTTTGTGGGTATGTGAGTTTCTTTATTCCACCATAACTTCTAAATGGCTCAACGGATTAGGATGTATGGGGTATCGTTAGAATCATTACATCATTCCGAGTGACACTGGTATATATTTTTTTAAAACAGTCAGTATAGCGACTGGACGACGACGCCGTGTTAAATGTGAAAAAAAAAATATTATTACAATATGGGCATCAAATGAATGGCCTTAATAAGCACATTTCAAAACTATATAATTTGTCACTAAAATACGTGAAATAAAAATAAATAAATTTAAATAAAAATTAAAAACACCAAAAATTAACTAAAAAGTTAAATAACAAGTGTCGTGCAGTCGGGGGACCTCTTTGATTAAAAATTGTTTCACAAAACGGTCCCCCGACTGCAATGACACTTGTTATTTAACTTTTTAGTTCGTTTTTAGCGGGGCAGTCGTGTTTTTAATATTTTTTTAAATTTATTCCCTTTGCAAAAGCAGTCCAGATTTTAGATTCAATTAAGTTTCTGAAAACTAAGTATAGTATCTAGGTACGAGAATATACAACTATAGAAAATTAAACAAAGAATAAAACAAGTGTTTAAAGATGGAAGACAAAGGTGGCATTACGAAATGATTCGGTAAGACTATTTACTAATTTGTAATGCCTATTCCCAAAATAACGGGTTGCTACCGTATCGAATTAACTCTATAAGAAGTTATCGTACAGCCACAGAATATACAGTGTCTTTGGTCTTGTACCACAGAATATATTGGTACAGTGATACAAACTGGCTGGCAAACTGTACAGCTTTCTTTATCCACAACTTCTTCACAAATATTTTTATCTTCTATAACCACTTTTCATATTTTGATCTCAAAATGATAATATGTATAATAATACGCCTACAAGTAAGTAATGTAAAAGTACCTAGAGGTACCTACTTACCCCCCCTCCCCACATGTTGGGGTCTATCCCCTGTCCTGTTGGAATGACCGGCATTTTAAATTTGACTTTTTATTTTAGATGGCCCTGCTGAAAAATATTAATTTCTCACGATTTAAAAGTCCTACAGTTATAAAAAAAAATACTTTTCGGAAGCTAATACTATCACCTATCAAGTAAAAAAATAATTTCGTAAACTTTTAACTTTAACACGTCATAAAAAATTACTAAAGTAAATTTGAATCCGAAATTAGTGTGCTTTTTTATTTTTTTTTTCTCACAGATCTCATAAACTAAGTGATTATGTGCAATTTTTTGTAAGGGTCATATTCAAAAAACTCTCGAAATATGCAACTCACAGCATTAGTTTTGATGTCGTTTTGTAAATAATATTCCTGTGTATTATAATATAATAATGCAAAAAAATGCACATTAAAGTCTTCGTTTTTGAAAAATCACACTAATTTCGGTTTTTTAGTAATTTTTTATGACGCGTAAAGTTAAAAATTTACATAAATATGTTTTTTACTTGATAGGTGATATTATTAGCTTTCGAAAAGAATTTTTTCATAACTGTAGGACTTTTAAATCCGAAGAAATTAATATTTTTCGGCAGGGCCATCTAAAATAATAAGTCGAATTTAAAATGCCGGTCATTCCAACAGGAGAGGGGATAGACACAAACATGTGGGGGGTTTTGTCGATAAAATTGATCAAATTATTATCTGCCATTAAAAGCTCCGACATCGCAAACCAAACATATTCTATACTTCATATTAATGAAGAGGATTTTTATTTGTTTGCGGTCGAGAAACTAAATTAGCAATTATACTTAAAACAAAATCAAAAATGAGATTTCTACTTTATATTATTTCAGTTTTTCAAGATTTCATCAGATTCAGAAATGGGTGTATACCTACCTACACTTTTTTAAGTTAGTTTGTTTAGTTTTTTGAAATAAGTTGTATAGGTACTGCTCAAAAGAAAATAGGGTAGGCTATTTTCAGACAAAAGAGCTTTTATGATAAATTCAATCTGATTTTATTTGAATTTGATATTGTTCGAAAGCTGTAATAGCCAACTTCCAGACATTACTGTCCAATATACTGTATTACTGCTCCTATTTCGCTGTGTGTCAGTTAGAATTGAAAAATGTAAAAGTTTGCGTATTTTTGTATGAAACTCCTCTAACTGACACACGGCGAAATAGGAGCAGTAACACAGTATATTCGAATAGAGGAAATTATACAGTAAATTCGACAATAAAGTCCGCAAGTAAATACTATTACAGCTTTTGAACAATAACAATTTCAAATAAAATCGGATTGAATTTATATTTAAAAACTCTTTCAGAAATTACCTCGTTTGTATAGAGAACCAATATCAGGCCTCTATTTTCTTTTGAGTACCTTGTATGTATAACTTTTTTATTTATAATAATTGTTGACCTAAGTTTGCCCTTTGTTTTAACAAGTAAGATCGAAAGAAAAATTGTAAGCGCAACAGAAATAGCTAACTTGGGTCAAGTGAATAAAACTCTGAAGTTGCGAAAAGCCGCAAATAGCAGCGAATAAATAGGCTCTAATAGGTTATACCAACCTGCGCTAACGCACATGCTGTTACTACAATTTGACATTTACATAAAATTATGTTACTGTGCATTAACCACACAAATTATTTATAGTATTATACACTTCTGATTTTGTTGTTACATGTCTAAACGGTAAAATAAAAATATGTTACATTTGAAAATGAAAGGTAATCTAAAAGAGAGCTTTTCATCTGAGTTGGCGTGATTAAAACAAGTTGTTTTGGAACAGTGTTTAAAACAGTATGAAATAAATCGATGTTTTTTTTATAAAGTGTTTAAAACTTCAGATCTCGCTGTAAATACCTACATATTATACTTTAATCTAATACTTTAATTAATATTTGTGAATTGTGAATAAGTAATAAAGTGTTTCCTTTTATGAAAATCATACGGAAACAAAACAGCTCGCTCGTTATTAAAATAATTATAAATTACGAATATTACAAGCTTGGTTACCTTTTAGTTTAGTTTCGATTAAAAATTATCTTTCTGGCTGGCTGGCGACTTCAAGTTTTTCAATACCAAAAATGTATATATGTATAGCTAGGCCAGTTTTTCGGAGGGGGTCGACACAGAGAAAATAATCACTATGGGGGTCGAGACCACTTTTTGGGTGGAAGATTTTTACTTAGTAAGTAAGTCTTTTTTGGAGGGAGGGGAGGAGGCTGAACACTCAAATCCCCCCCCCCCCCCCCCTCCTCGCTACGCCCATGAACATGAGTTCCGGTGCTTTTTCCCCTCTAAATTTTTAAAGGTCTCAAATATTATAAGTTCTCCGCCCACGTCTTAATCTTGTATAACATAGCTAGGATTTGTTTGACAACGTGTGTCAATGTTGCCACGCCTTTAAATCGGCAGCTTATGTCTTGCATCCTTACTAATATTATAAATGCGAAAGTCCGTTTGTTTGTTTGTTTGTTACGCCTTCACGTCTTAAGTACTGAACCGATCATCATGAAATTTTGCATACACGTTGTCAGGGGTACAGAGAAGGACATAGGGTACCTTTCATCCCGAAAAAGACTATTGTTCCCGAAGGGATAGCAAAAAAACTTTCCACGCAGACGAAGTCGCGGGCGGCCGCTAGTTATAGCATAAATACGACAATACGTGCATACGGCTCACAGTGGTCCAGAAACGGACTCGCCGTCTCAAAACTCTGTAGCTCATTTGTCTTTAATTACAATTACTTGATTTTTTTTACACATATTATTGAATATATGGGCTTATTAATGAAATAACTTTTAACCTTAATTAACTTTAATCTGTGTCAAATAAAAATATTCAAACTTAAAAATGTATATTATAAAATGTCAAAATTAACAACATCATTAAATATACTTCGTTTAATCATCTATTTCTGATTTATACTTTACTTATTTGGAATAGTATTAGAACTATAACATTTATTTCCAAATATTGTCATTAATATATTTATATAGAATTATTTGTGAGTTAAAGTAGAGTGGATAATTATTTTAAAAATATTCACTCTCAGGTAGGTATAAAAGCATTTTTGCTTCTTCCAGCAATTTTTTGGCTAGTCATTGGCGTAGGAAGGGGGGGGGGGGGAGGGGCGTGCCCGCGTAATTTGATTTATTGGTAAAATTGCGAAATGAATAATGAATATTTGAGCAGTCTCCATTGCATACTGTCAAAATTTTTTGCGTTTACTGTCATTCCAGATGATAATGTTCGCACTTGCAGTATGATAATTATAGTTTTAATACTGGCTAAAAACCGGCCAAGTGCGAGTCGGACTCGGGCACGAAGGGTTCCGTACCAAAAAACGGCAAAATAATTACGTTTGTTGTATGGGAGCCCCCCTTAAATATTTATTTTATTCTGTTTTAAGTATTTTTTGTTACAGCGGCAACAAAAATATATCATCTGTGAAAAGTTCAACTGGCTACCTGTTGTCGTTATTAATATTGAGCAAAAACGGCAAGAAAAACACGTTTCTTGTATGGGAGCCCTCCGTAAATATTTATTTTATTCTGTTTTTAGTCACGGCTCATGAGATATAGCGTGGTGACAGACAGACAGATAGACAGACGGACAGCGGGGTCTTAGTAATAGGGTCTCGTCTTTACCCTTTGGGTACGGAACCCTAAAAACAGTAGTTTAAGAAGAATTTTGAGTAGTATTACCATCATTACTGTTACCAGCCCCTTTAAGTCTAGGGATTTATTTATGTGTAGGCCAAGTTCATTTCTGAACCTACTTTGTATAGAATTTTTCTTCTCTTCTTTACTTATTTTGTTTTACGGAGTTGTTGCCGACTACTTCTTAAATGAAAGATTATAAGAAATGTGCAAAATTGTTTCCATATCTTAATATATAAAATCGTAAACTGAATGACTGACTGATCTATCAACGCACAGCCCAAACCGCTGGACCTAGAGGCTTGAAATTTTGCACACAGATACCTTATACAGTGTAGGCATCCACTAAGGAAGGATTTTTGAAAATTCTATC
Organism: Agriphila geniculea; assembly: GCA_943789525.1. Taxonomy (NCBI): domain Eukaryota; kingdom Metazoa; phylum Arthropoda; class Insecta; order Lepidoptera; family Crambidae; genus Agriphila; species Agriphila geniculea. The sequence continues at coordinate 19,512,868 of OX038874.1, forward strand.
CCTAAGGGGATGAAATAAGGGATGAAAATTTGTATGAAAGTCCCTCAGTTTTGAAGCTAGGATCGTCAAATTTTGTCTTTAGGCTGACGATTGAAAATTAATAAACACGGGTCTCAGCGTTTTTCAAAATTCTACCCCCGAAGGGGTCAAAAGGGGGACGAAGTTGTGTAATGAAGAAAATCCTTTATTTTCGAAGTCAAAATTGCTAAATATATAATTTAGGCTTATGGATGGAAATCTAACGCAACGTATATTGTTATTGTTAGTATTTCAACCCCTACGGAGATGAAATGGGGGTGAAAAGGGGTAAATAAACCTAAAAATAGATATGGATGTCGTTATTGGGGTTTTCTGGGATGACGATTGCAAAAATGACATTTATTTTGAAGTCCAACACGGTGGACATGATTTGACCCCTCAAGGGGTGAAAATGGGGTTCAAATTTTGTATGGAAAAATAATATTAAATGGCCATTACAACTTTAAACTTCGTAGGAGCACGTCTAAAAATAAATAAGCAAACATATATTTTGTGATTTTGAAAATCAACCCCTTAGGGGGTAAATGGGGTGAGTAAACATAAAAATCGATGTGGAGGTCGTTCTTGAGGTTTTATGGGATGGTGATTACAAAAATGAGATTTATTTTGAAGTCCAACACGGTGGACATGATTTAACCCCTAAAGGGGTGAAAATGAGGTTCAAATGTATGGAAAAAGAATATAAAATAGACATACAACTTTATAATTCGTAGGAGCATGTCTAAAAATAAATAGGCAAACACATATTTTGTTATTTTGAAAATCATTCCTTAGGGTGTAAATGGGGTAAGTAGACATGAAAATCGATGTGGATGTCGTTCTTGAGGTTTCATGGGATGGTGATTGCGAAAATGACATTTATTTTGAAGTCCAACACGGTGGACATGACACATCATGGACCTGTACCTGGACATGCACATCCAGGTAACGGGAACGAGAACAGGCACGGGCACGGGAACAGGAACGGGAACGGGAACAGGACGAGAACGGGACGGGAACGGAACGGGCCGGAACGGAAACGGAACGGGAAGGAATCTGGAATGAAACGGGAACGGAAAGGGAACGGAGTGGGAACGGGAACGGAACGGGAACGAAACGGGAATGGAACGGGAAAGAGAAACGTACAGGAACGGGAACGGTACCGGGAAAAGGAACGGAAGGAGTACGGGACGGGAATGGGACGCGAACGGGAACGAAATGGAAACTGAAAGGGAATGGAACGGGAACGAAACGGGTACGAAACATGAACGATACAGGAACGGAACAGGAACGAAAACGGGACGGGAATGGTAAAGTAACGGCACGGGAACGGAGGGGAAAGGATCGGAAACGGAGCGGGACAAGAACGGGACGGGAACGGGAATGGGACGGGGCGGGAACGGGAACGGGAACCGGACGGGACGGGGACGGGAACGGGAACGGGAACGGGAACGGGAACGGGAACGGGGACGGGACCGAAACCGGAACGGGAACGGGAACCGGAAGGGGTACGGGACGGGTACGGAACGGGAACACGAAAGAACGGGACGGAATGGGAACGGAACGGGAACGGGATGGGACGGTGTACATGATTTAACCCCTAATGGGGTGAAAATGAGGTTCAAATGTATGGAAAAAGAATATAAAATAGACATTACAACTTTAAAATTCGTAGGAGCATGTCTAAAAATAAATAGGCAATCACATATTTTGTTATTTTGAAAATCATCCCTTAGGGTGTAAATGGGGTAAGTAAACATGAAAATCGATGTGGATGTCGTTCTTGAGGTTTCATGGGATGGTGATTGCGAAAATGACATTTATTTTGAAGTCCAACACGGTGGACATGACACATCATGGACCTGTACCTGGACATGCACATCCAGGTAACGGGAACGAGAACAGGCACGGGCACGGGCACGGGAACAGGAACGGGAACGGGAACAGGACGAGAACGGGACGGGAACGGAACGGGCCGGAACGGAAACGGAACGGGAATGAAACGGGAAAAAGAAAGGTACAGGAATGGGACGGGAACAGTACCGGGAAAAGGAACGGAAGGCGTACGGGACGGAACGGAATGGAACGGGAACGAAACAGGAACGGAACGGGAACGAAAACGACCGGAACGGTAAAGGAACGGCACGGGAACGGAGGGGAAAGGATCGATAACGGAACGGGACGAGAACGGGACGGGAAAGGGAACGGGAATGGGACGGGGCGGGAATGGGAACGGGAACCGGACGGGAAAGGGACGGGATGGGGACGGGAACGGGAACGGGAACCGGAAGGAGTACGGGACGGGTACGGAACGGGAACAAGAACGGAACGGGATGGAATGGGAACGGAACGGGAACGGGATGGGAACGGAACGGGAATGAAACGAGAATGGAACGGGACGAGAACGGTACGGGAACGGGAACGGGAACGAGAACGGGACGGTAACGGGACGAGAACGGGAATGGCAACGGAAGGGGTATGAGAACGGGACAGGAAAGGGACGGAAACGGACGGTAACAGAACGGGAACTGGAACCGGAAACGTAAAAATGACTGGTCAGATCCTGGTTGAAGGTTTTCTAAGGATTTTCTCTAACATCCACGCGGACGAAGTCGCGGGCAGAAGCTAGTATATAATAAAATTATATAAAAAAAATTAAATTTTTCCTTAGTGCTTACACATTTTGCTGTCTAACAAAAAAAAGGCAAAAAAGGAGCAAAAAATTTTTATTTCCCTGTTATCTAGGATAACCAAATATTTTATTTAGTTAAGTAAGAAGACAGCGGCAGACAGCGGTAAACTCCAAATGTGTTTGAAAACCACTCATAGGGTTTAAAAAAAGGGCTTTACTAAAACAAAAATATCTTCTAGTTTATGATACTTATTTTTAAGTTAGTATTTTTAATAAATTCCTTAAGAGATGCTCTTTCTAAAAATGTATAATACATAATAGTTCTAAATAGAACTTTTTGAAGAAGTTCGATTGATGTGAATGTATCGAGTATTTTAGTCGAAACAATATTCTGACTCTTTGTTCTTTGGCGACTCATTTTTCTGATTCGATCATAAATAAAAATTAAATACAATTCGAATTCAATAATATGTTTATTAAAGTACTAATTTCCGGTAACAGAGTTCAGGAAAGCATACTTTCGCAAAAATCACTTTTGAGACGGCAAGTCCGTTTCTGGACCACTGTGCGGCTGGTCGACTTGACGAGCTGCATTAGAAATTAAAGTCAATGCCTTCCCCACTACGTGCAATGTTTCGTGATTATATGGAAATATCTTGTTATTTCTCGTCTTTGTTAAAAGAAAGAAAAATATATTTATTCGGAGATTTCGGAGCATACACACACGGTCATACACATTTATATAAAAGTACATTTTAAATCTTATAGCTATGCCACCGAAAGGCCTTCACTAAGCAAAATGCCACAGCATATCTGGTGCGAACCAGTTAGACAGGGGCGTATAATCACAGAATAGATAATAGTACTAGGTGGTACTAGCGTATAGAAGTTGCACTCCGCAAAATCATTCAAATAAATTGCGACTCTTGCTCCGACACAATAAAGTGCAATTCAGGTCGCACAGCGCTCCCTTCGCTCCAAAACATGCACTTAGTAGTTGCCTCTCTTTCTATCACGTAGGTGGACATAGAAAAAATTTCGCTGCGCTAGGTCATATCTTTTCTGACATATGAAATTTGTCCTCTCAGAGGACGCCGAGCGCTTCATACTCGCGCGCGGAGTGACAGAGCCCTGCCAGGACTAAAAAACCAGGACAAAAATTTTGAAATGTTGTCAATTCAACAACTTTTTCAGCAATAATGTAATGTGTATTATACCAGCCTGCCTAGCATGACCGATTTATATCGCGTGATATAGAATTTTATCGACACTCGACTGTCAGATTCCTTTGTATTTTTGACAGTTAAACGTGATAAAACGCTATATCACGTGATATAAATCGGTCATGCTAGGCAGGCTGGTATAATACACATTACATTATTGCTGAAAAAGTTGTTGAATTGACAACATTTCAAAATTTTTGTCCTGGTTTTTTATTTGTTATTTAGAAATTACTGATGAAAACAAGAGACACGTATTTTTTTCTTATCCAAAATTGTTGAATTGTTCTAGCAATATTTTAACAACATAAAGAAAATTCTGAGAAACGTAAGAAAACAATAATACGTATAGTCTAGAATTGTATATCATGTTTCTGCCGACTTAGCAGTTTTTATGACATGACCACAAGCATTCTCCTTCCTCTAACTCTACTAGCAATTATACATTTTTATTATGTTGTATGGAATAAATCAAATACGTATTGGAAAATCTTCTCGTATTGCAAAATTATAATTGTTAATTTGTGACATTGTTAAACTTAAACAATTTCACTTCACGTGTTCAAATCACAGAAGTTGGATAGTTTTAACCGTTTTCGCCATCCTACTCTACTCGGGCGTTTTATGACTTGACGTTGAGCGCAATGATCTCTAAATCTAATATGGACTGATGGCGCACCACGTAGTGATTATTTTCTCTGTGGACGCACTATTTTAATTAACGATAGACTAGGTACCTTTACAAGGAAAGTCTTGTCGGTGCATTGCATCGGTCTTCTACCAACTTCCTACTTATAATCTACGTGACAAGTTTTCTTGATTTACATCCGCTGTCTATAAAGGAAGTTGAAAAACGATCGTATTGTTATTTTTAAGAAGGTCACTAAGTTTATGTAACCGTTGTTATCGATGCAGATTGGTCTTGATACTCAAAACAAATCATCAGCTTATTTAAGTTTTATAATCGCATAATAGAAATTGGAAACAAGCTGATTATTTATTTTTTACCATCGCCACTCGAAAAAGTGCGTTTAATTCAACGATAAGAGTGAATAAAACACTGTTTTATTCACCGAGTGAATAAAAATAATTTGAATTTGGAACAAGCGCGCATCGTATGAATTATGTACAAAAAAAATAATAGATAAAGCCTCCCGCCAATTTTATTTAGGTTCTTTTTAGTGTCTTATCTTTGGGTTATTTTCTAAAAAAATATCCGGCCAAATTAATTAGGTTCTTTTTAGTGTCTTATCTTTGGGTTCTGTTCTTTTCTATATAATAGAAGGAGATTAGATGTTCAGTTTTGCATTGCATCAGTCCATTCCATCAGTCTTGTTTGTACGATCTTCAGACTGTAAAAATTCAAAGTATGATGAAATGGACTGATGCTAGACCGATCATGTAATTTCCCTCTGAGCGTGGTTGTTTTATGTCATTAGAAAACTTCTAGTTTCACTATTTTCTAATGTTTAAATATTACTGATTACCTACCTAAATAATTAAAATGTAGTAACTATAAATACTATAGGTATAGGTACCTACTGCTATTTGTTTTCTCGCAGTCAATAGTAAAAAGTAGAGTACCTACACAACTCGTGAAAAAAAAATTTTCATCTCGGTCCTTTGTATCCCTCGCTTCGCTCAGGATTCTACTTTTGAATCCATCGCTGCGCTCGGGATTCAACTCTAGAATCCTTCGCTGCTCTCGGGATCCAACTTAGTCCCTCGAACTAAATTCCTTCTTTTTTCACTTGTTGTATAATCTACTATTATTATGTTCTTTCTTCCTGAATGATAATTATCCTTACCGTTTAAAGCCGAATAATCTTATTGGCATTTATCTGTCTTAAGGAAATTTAGAGAAAATTGGAAAGCCGATTTGTTTTGGTTTCAATTCGATCATAAATAGCATGGGACACAAACTTCACATTATTAAAGTAAGTACAGCACCACATGACCGAAACATCATTAAACTGTCAAAGTCCTTTGTCTAGGTGAAGGTAGTGGTGGCCTATCTAATGGGCGATCTAAGACACTTAGGTCCGTATTTATAAACCGCTCTCAACGTTGAGAGCTATCTTGAGATCATTCTGGAGTGGCTCCTCATATGGGAAAGGCATCTCAGGTATGATCTCAAGATATCTTTCAATGTTGAGAGCTATTTATAAATACGGGCCTTAAAGACAGTTACTTACAGATAAGTAAGAGCGCCAATAAGCATGGCACCTCGGGGCCCCGTGATGGGGATGACCGAGGGTGCCAGCCAGTTGCAGACGGCCAGGGTCACGTAGATGATGGCCAGAGACGTGTACCCGTCGCCGGTGAACGACGAGTCATCTTGTGATATACTTACAGATAAGTTAGAGCGCCAATGAGCATGGCACCTCGGGGCCCCGTGATGGTGATGACCGAGGGCGCCAGCCAGTTGCAGACGGCCAGGGTCGCGTAGATGATGGCCAGCGACGTGTACCCGTCGCCTGTGAACGACGAGTCATCTTGTGATTTACTTACAGATAAGTTAGAGCGCCAATGAGCATGGCACCTCGGGGCCCCGTGATGGTGATGACCGAGGGCGCCAGCCAGTTGCACAGACGGCCAGGGTCGCGTAGATGATGGCCAGCGACGTGTACCCGTCGCAGGTGAACGACGAGTCATCTTGTGATTTACTTACAGATAAGTTAGAGCGCCAATGAGCATGGCACCTCGGGGCCCCGTGATGGTGATGACCGAGGGCGCCAGCCAGTTGCAGACGGCCAGGGTCGCGTAGATGATGGCCAGCGACGTGTACCCGTCGCCTGTGAACGACGAGTCATCTTGTGATATACTGTCCAATATTGTTTTCTGTAACAACAAACAAGAAATGTTTTGCAGTAGGGTTATGTAAATTTCCAATCCATACTTATCCATAGTGGGCATTATAAATGCGAAAGTAACACGTTTTCACGCGTCTAGACCGCTGGACCGATTTTAACGAAATTTGATACCGATGTAGATGGGGCCTTGGGATAGGACATCGGCTACTTTTGATGCCACGATTGGGCACGGGTCTCCGCCCGTACGATATAACCTGTAGTCCTCGTGGGCGAAGCTGCGGGCGGAAAGCTAGTTATTAACTATTTACCAAAGTCCACAACTCTTCACTACTAGGGCACATACCGTTCTAATGGATGGAAAGGAAGGAAAGGATGGACCATCGCCAAAAGCATACCACAACTTTATATTAAGCTGAGCTTTGAAATCCTGGGAATCCACGCTATGATAAAATCAGCGCCCACATATAACCCAATAGATTATTGGGCCTATAGTTTCGAGTCCAGTGCTGATGTTTACCAACCTTTATGCAACCTTAAGGCTCATAAAGAATGGATTATTCAAAATAGATAAGTAAACTTATTGACCTCGTTATACTTATGAAAACATTAAAGTTCAAGAACAAGAAGAGGCGCTCCACGATTCCAAGATTCACCTTTAGGTTATCGCTAAACTAAATGTCAAGTTGATTGTACGAAAATACGAGGCATTTGGTGATAAACTATACAAAAATAGCAGAAAGTAAACAAAAGTTCCGCCATAACAATTAACAATCGAGTGTGTTTTTAATACGAGTAAGTAATAAAATACGTAATCAATAAACTTGAGAAATCAAATTCTGAAAAAGGTTCCTTTCCCGTTATTTTATTAAAAGTTTCTCCTTGTTCAATATTTCAAATACTTATGACAAAAAATTCTCCAAATGTCCATGCAAATCAGAATTTAATGGCTTTGAAGCCATAACACGGTGCGTTGTTCGAATTATGCAACCTAAAGTAAGTGTAGGATGTTGATACAACATAGTGCTGGTGAAATCCGCTTATTAACAAACAATAAGAAGTATATAATATTCCTTATCAGTATGTTACGCAAACAAGTATGTTCGTACTTTTGGCGATAAATTAAAAGACAAGTGTACTTTTACAAGAAAGCATAGAAAATACTTAAGGCGCCCTAGTCACTACTAGTACCGCCTTAGAGCACCGCCAATACATTCATTTTCATTACTCGTAAACCAAGACAATAATAAAAAAAGCCAAGATCATGCCCTTTTAAATTGTCTCTAATATTTTTTGAATAATTCTTGAACAGTCTTCATTTTTTCTGTAAGTTTTAAAATCCATTTTAACTAAAAGTGGCCACATTTGGCTAGAATGGAATTTGGCTAAAATCTTTAATTACAGATTTCCCATAGCCGCCTTTCAAGGAGTCACCTTCTTCCTCAGCTCTATCTTCAGTCAGACCCTGAATATCATCTAGGACAAGGACAGCCTTGTCAAGACGAATCAAACGAGCCCAAACTCGATGGGGTTGCGTCGTTTTTCAGCATATTTCTCATGGCCACCTTCTGGCTCCTTCGTCAGGCCCTGGATATTATCATCTAGGACCAAGGTCCATGTCAAGACAAATCAAACGAGTCGTAACTCAATGGGGTTGTATAGTTTTATTACAGAGTTCCCATGGCACCTTGTGGCTCTATCATCAGACCCTTGATATCATTTTGGACCCGAGCCTTGTCAAGACGAATCAAACGAGCCCAAACTCGATGGGGTTGTATTGTTTTATTACTTAGAGTTCCCATGGCTACCTTCGAGCTCCATCATCAGATCAGCTCGATGCCATAAAAATATTGCATTGTCTTCCGATTTACACAAGTTAGTAAAATTTCAGCTCTATTTGAAACCAGGAAGTGGGTCTTATTTAACATGCAAAATTTCATTACAGACAGAAAATTGATTTTTCTGTCTCTAATAAAATAATCAAATAATAATCAAACACCGGACGGGTGAAACTAAATAAAAGCTTGTAAAATAAAAAGCATTTGACGTGAAAAAAGTAACAGTGACGAAATTAGTATATTTCATTACGAGTGCGGAAAGCCTGTCATTGCAAAGAGTTCCGACAAATGTCTACCCGAGCCGAGGCGCAGCCGAAGGTGAGGGTTGACAGTCAGAACAAGTTGCAATGACGGTTCCGCACGTGTACTGAACAACTATTTTTAATACAGTTGCGAAAAAATGAAGCAATTTAATAAAATAATAAAAACACAATAAACTCAACTAACTAATCATTAATTTTTTATAAAAGTTATAATTCACATATACATTGAAATTGGTACAGTTTTTTTTACTAACTGGGGAAGTTTTAGGTTGCATATTTACTGTTTGAGACAAACTATTATTAATTTCGTATGATTGTTCATGTATATTTAATTTTGTCAAAGGTGTTAAATGGCGTTTGCTAGTTGATGGAATTGGATCTGATTTGTATTTGTATTTTTATAAGTATCGAAGGTAGATGGATGAACGGTCTCTTCAGTGTTGTCATGTGAAGGAGACGGACTGGACTTTAAATTAATGGATTGTGTGATTTTTTTCCTAGTTTCTAGTTTGTTGTTTAATGAATCAGCAATATAGCCTTCTGCAATTTTGTCTGACTTCCAACCTCCTAGTCGCTTTAAGGACGTCAAATTGGCTCCTGAATCTGCCAATAATGTAGCAGAGGTCCTCCTGAAGCTGTGCCCAGTATAATATTCAGCATCCGGCAGACCAAGAAACGTAGCTATTTCTTTTGGCATATTACCAAATTTGTTTATCCCGATTGCTAGAGCTGTACACTTCCCTTTTTGATAATTTTGGAAAAAACGGTCGGTTTTTGCTTTTTGGGACCGCTGATTCATATATTTTTGCACTATGCTAAGAAAATCTCTTTCAAGAACAAAACTTCTCGGTATCTTATTTTTTTTATTCGGAATCTTGATTAGTAGCATTTTTCCATGGGTTTCAATATCTTTTAAAGTAATATTGGCTAACTCCTCTCTGCGGCAAGCTCCAACAACGCCAAAAATCAGCGAAACCTACAAAAAAGGGATTTGATTTTTTTTAAATAATATATTGAGTATATTTTGCGATTTCGTAAACTGAATAATATAGAAAAATATAAGTACTTATTAATACCTTTGTGGCTTAATAACGATCATCGGGAGCTTCGTTCAAAAACCTTTCCACTTCATTGGATATTAATATTTTCGACTTTTTAGTTGCAAAACCGTCTGATTGTCGTTTTAAGAAAGCATTTAGTTTTGGGTATTCACTTATATCCACGTTGTTCCTTATTTTCAGAATACTTTTTATCATCGAAAACCTCAACCATAACGTATAAGGTTTTAATTTTGCTGAGAGTTCGGAGAAGTATGCCAACATAACATTTTCTGAAAAAGTATTTGCTTTTTTCTCTTCTCTCCACGCAATAAATTCGTTGTATGTAGATATGTAGCGACTTTTTTACTTTTCCGGTTAAATGTTCTCTGAAGCATTTTGTGCAATTATACTGAGTTCCGGTGGTGTTAATTCAAATAAAATATCGTCGAAATTACTCATTTTGTGCAGCAAACAACTAAACTCGCAAATATTTTTTTTGGAAAATGGCGCCAACCGTAAAAGAATATAAGCAGAGATTTTTTTGTTTTCTTCACCCATTCTGGGTAGGCAAAGGGAACTTTGCCCATGCAGCCAAGTCTTCAGTAGTTTTTTTATAGAAAATTAAGAAATAAGGTCCGTCTTTTTCTTTTCACTTACCCGCGCAAACTCCTATAAGCAGAGACTATAGCAGTGCACGTCATAGAGCCAACTTTTTTATATTTATAAATTTAATTTGGCCGATACTAATATTAATTTAATGTTTAAATTTTAATTAAAATTACTTTTAAATCTGATATTGAAACAAATTAGTAGCTTCTTTTTAGGAATATTCGCATGAATCATAAAAACTTCTATGATTTTTTTAGTAAAAACTTCGTGGTAGGTTTTTCTTTTTAATAGACATTATTTTGACAGTTGGGAAAGAAAACGCACGAGTTCGGAAAAGGTAAAGAAAAAGCTCGAGTGTGTAATAGCAAAATTTTTCTATGTCTATGGTAATAGCCCACATCCCGAACGCTATACGTCCCTGCAATACGCCACTTTTTGAGCAACTGTATTAAAAAACCTGTTCTTAAACTTACGATAATTCATATAACCCCAACCCGTGTAGTAATTTTATTGGATCGATCCTTGATTTACTTAACAAAGCTTGAAAAACAGATAGATGGTTCTTAAATTGTACGATCATATTGTAAAACTTCGCACGAGGCAACATAACATCAACACACTTTTAAGAAAAATATTTGTATATCTCGTATACTTACCTAGATTTTTAATGATGTTTAAGATACTGACATGACCGAAAGAGGGTTGAAACAAGTAAAAGAGTTCCGAGATTAGTACCTAACCCAAAGAATATGTCTTCTCCTCCTACTATCCCTTCTAACCTCTATCTTTCATACTATCCTCTTCCTGTCCTTTCCAATACTATCGTCTCTTCCTCTCTCAAATCTTTTCCTTCACCCCGTTGTGATACTCGCGGGCAACAAGCCTCACCAAGGGATGAGCCCAAAGGTATCACAACACTCAGATCCACTTACCCATCACAAAGCCCTCTCACCCTCACCCCACTAAATCCTTCATGGATCCCCCAAACCAAAACCAATTGTTCAAAAAAAAAAAACCCAAAGAATAATAAGCCTGCACAATGCCACTATCGGCAAAGTGTTTCGTAACGTAACACCTTCGGTCCATGAATCGGTCGGTAGGTAAAGTCGGTATAGATGACGAAACACTTAAAGACCAAAATGTCTAGTGACAATGAAATACCTACTCTATTTGGTAAATAACATTAGTAATGACTTTAAAAACGGCAATACCTACATAAAATAGTGGTTCTCAATATTCTCGATGACCTAGCAACGACTTATAAGTATACACAAAATAAAAATGAAGCATGGCAAGCAGGTTATTACAAATCAAGTGTTTTGCTAATCAAATGAAACGACACAAGACAAAGTAGAATGAAATCTATCCTCGTGCGTTACATTACATAGTTAGATACCTACGTCAAAGAAGGACCCTTGAAAACATATCAGTCGATCAGAGTGACCTAATTTAAACGAAAACAAATCCTTGGATTTATCAAATGCAGACAAACAATAATAGATAATTAATTAAAGTTTTGGTTTAAAGCAATAACAGTTAAGGACGGATTCAAATTATCATTGCGCTGCGAAAGTTTATTTCATATAAGTAATTTCCAATTTTCATCAGTACGGGTATGTAAGGAACATTATGTCTGTACTTCCCAACAATTTCTATAGAGATTTTTCTAAACTGAAGAACATCGGCACATGAACGGTTACAGTGGATTCAGTTTTCAGAAAATATAATTAATCTTTATTATCAAATCGGACTTTCGACACTTGGAATGGTCAATTAATTAAAAAGCGTCTAAATTGAATTCCGTGAGTGCGCGCCATAAGTCTTAACTCTTTTCCGTTTCTTTTTCTCTAATAATAATCTATGAAGGCGAAAACACCGTCAAGTATTATACAACGAGACGATCATATTGCAAATCTCGGTCGATGATCTCAATTTATGTTACATAACGTAAGATCTTGCATATGTGTCAATAAACTGGGTAAGTAATGCTGCTGTCATGACCGGCACGGAACTTCAACAATAAATAAATAATCTCAGACAGTTGGAATTTATAACGGTTATAATTTAATCATATTATGCTTCCTTTACATTATGAAATGATAGTTTCATCGCCATTGGTGTCATCAGACATCTACTCTTTTTAAATTGATAGAACAGGGACTCCTCTTGTTTTACTAAAATTGGAACCTGCAGTGGTTCCAATCTTTGTAGAAATACTACTAAGAGCAGCAATCAAGAATTTTGGGAAATATAAAGGTATATATTATCGTGTCTACTCTACAGCCTCCTGTCCTGACAATTTATTATCTTTCTTGACGATAATAAATCATTCTCCTAGATTTCTTTTAAAATATCCGAGTTTTCTTTGTTCCTTCTTATTATCTATCTAATAAATGTAACCAGACGTTTAATGACAAGATAAATTAAATACAGACAAACTAATTTTAAAGCTGGTGGCATTCAGTTTTGGTGTTTAATTTGATGGCTACATATATAAAAGGTCCGTGAAAATAAGTTCAAGGCTTTTAAGCCAATATTACTTCCACGATGAGAATGTAGAGTAAGAAACTAAAGGTTACGAGACCGTTGACGCGATCCAGTTTTTTTTATTTATTTAAGTATTCTTGAAGCGTCCTACTATACTAGTCCACCACACCTCCTTCAACGTAGCTACCTGCTCGGTCATTTCCCGTTTGCAATGAACAATTCAACCGGTATCAAGAAAATAATCAGGCTGCATTGCTCAGAATACTTGGCGCTAGGTATGTTATTATTTTACTCTAGTTTACTTGGGTACAAGACGGGCCTATATCACAGGTTCTAAATTGCGCAACTTCTGTAAAGGAAACTTATGAAGAATTTTATGAATTTACTATCTAAGCAAGTTATTCGGAACTCATCGAACTTTTGAATTTTGAATAACTAGGTAAAGCTACTAAAAACCCACATCAATATCTTACTAGGGGGCCCTATTACTAATTTCTGTCATTTCATTAGTTTGTTTTATTATTGAAAATTAGCGTCATCAGGCCCATGTGCAGTTACGCATCACTGATAAACCCATTTGCAATTACAAGTTTGCATCATGACATGACAACAAAAATATTAGGAAGATGATTATGTATTGAATCTTACATAACTGTATCCTCAGTCCTCACATACAAACATTATATTTCATAATTACTTTATGAAATTATTAACTTCTATCTAAGAGTTGATTTGACATACATATTTTATAGAGCATCGACACAGCATACTTAATAGTAAAGTGATATAAAATTCAAGGTTTGTAAATGCACCGTTTCGTGACTTCTAACTGGCTGATACATTTTAACCAACTTAGTGGAATGTGGTTTGGTACACACACTGTCAAGCAGTAAAGGTTAACTAACAACGTTTTTTGTGGACTTTATTGGGGAAGGGAAACTAAATTAAGAGCTAAATTAATTTGTCCAGCAACAACAAAATCTAACTAGATACGCATAATCATTAAAATTTATAATTGAGGATTATTATTTTATTACCTACTTATTTTTATTAAGTTATTATTTCGCAACATCATCTCATACATTCGCAAAGTCTGGTTCTACCTTTATGGAAATGATTAGTGGTCAAGTGAAATGACTTTAGTATTTCTCTAGGCTCAGGTAGATAAGGTAATGGACAAGTAGGTATACTTAAATGCTTAAAATGGATTTATCATTTTAGGACATAACTAAAAAAAAAACTATAAATAAGACTTTTATAGCCAGCTGCTAGCTATGACCGAGTAATATCAGTGGTGCGGTAACAGCAAATACAGATAGTGCTCAAATAATGAAATGATATAAGTAGGTACCTAGTCAGTGGAAGGAGATTTTAATTTAACGAATGCGTCGGCTAGCGTCATAATAATCATAAACCATAGAATTTAATGGCAAACTTTCACGAGAATCTACGTTCGTCCGACGCAGGCTTATTTGTTACATCAGTCAGTGGCCGGGGTAGATAAAATCGCGGCACGATATGTTTGTTATTGTAATGCTGACCAGGCGGAGCCAGTCAGATTTCTTTCTTCTACTACATAACGTCTCTGGTTTTACTTTGTATAGCAAGCTTTTCTTCTTTTTTCTCTGTTATGCTGCAAAATCTCTTTCTTTTCGACTGCATGCTCACCTATCTCTTCGTCGTGCAATGGTGGAACCACATGTCTTTTGCTTGTTAACCAAATCTTCGAAGTTTAAAGTCGAATTTAAAAGGCATTATAAAATTTATAACTGTTAAACGAATAATATATGCGCATTTAGGATTATATCACGTTGTTTGAAGTTAAGTTTTGGTGTATTCTGTGGTTTGGGCTTATGGTAGGTATCTAAGTAGTAACTATTTAGTAATGGTAAATGCGGTACGACTCCGTATCGTGCATGTGATCTGCGATTCCATTCGCATGCAAATTTTTCGTCTACTCTATTACAGTCACTCTGCGACCCGCATGCGACTTTTTTCGCGATAACAGATCTAATTAGTGATAAGTGATATGGTCTGCATTCACCGATTCGCTTCAACTTTCAATTCAACTTACGTCACGCATGCAATATGGCCTACAAACAGTGCGCTTTTCCTTTCAACTTTCCGCTAGGATATACATTTGACATCTTTTTGAGAAGATAGGGCATGCACACCTATACTACCTCAGAGGTGCTTCATAGGACCACAAGAACTATTGTCTATTAATTGATGTTTTAACTTCAGTACGAAATGGCACTAAAATGCCATATTTTATTTTATTTAAAGATGAGAAAAGGATCCACCTTTAGCTACTATTATGTATTCTGTGTTTTAGCTGTTTAGGCTTTATTAGTAATAAGTACTAAACCATTCAAAGTTCATTTTTAAGTAAAAAAATAAAATCTTTTAGTGCAGGTTTCTTTCTTAATTAGAGACTCAATCAGAAAAGTAGGTATTCCATTTGTCAGAGAGAGACAATTCTTCCTTCGATTTAAAATTGAATTAAACAATAAAAAAATAGTTTGGCTAGGTAGGTACTTTGGTGTGGATTAACGACTAAGCACTAATATGTAGAAGATTATCATAAAAAATATTAAAAAACTAGCGACCCGCCCTCGCTTCGTTTCGGTGTAGTGTGGAATTTAACACCATGTATTATACATAAAATCTTCCTCTTTAAAAAAAACTGCATCAAAATCTGTTGCATACTTTTAAAGATCTAAGCATACTTAGGGACAGACAGTGGGAAGCGACTTTATTTTATACTATGTAGTGATGATGTAAAAATAATAAATGTTGCTCCTGAAATAGGTAACTTAAGTGATTGTTTTAAAAGTTAGTGCGTAATCATAGATTGTGGAACAATTTATAGAATAATATTTAGATTTAACTTGTTGATAAAGAGGATGAATTCGGGTGCAGTCGCAGCCTGAAATTTTTGAGGAAGATGGAAGAATCACATCAAAGCAAAAAGAGATGAGATCAACCTTAAATTTCGTAATTTATACTGGCTAATGGGAAGAAACTCAGTGCTGTCTGTAGACAATAAATTACTGATATACAACTCAGTCTTGAAGCCGATTTGGACGTACGGCATCCAATTATGGGGTGTGGCCAGCAAATCAAATATTCTCTGCCTCCAGCGGGTACAGAATAGCATCCTGAGGGCGATAGTAAATGCCCCTTGGTTCGCGAGGAACGATGAAATCCACGAATACCTTAAAATGCCAACTGTAGCAACTGAGATCGAGCTATATCGGAAACGACACAAAGACCGCCTCCACAATCACCCAAACCCTCTCATTACAGAGCTGTTAGACCCGACAATGGTGGTGAGAAGACTAAAAAGAGACCACGTACTTAATTAGGAGGAGCGGTGATGGCCGCTTCACTATACTCGTCCATTCTTCCTTCCAACCAATTCGCTTATGGTCTGGCGACCGATTGCAAATAGTCGAAGATTAAAAAAAAAAAAAAAAAAAAAAAAAACAATAAAAAAATAGTTTGGCTAGGTAGGTACCTTGGTGTGGATTAACGACTAAGCACTAATATGTAGAAGATTATCATAAAAAATATTAAAAAACTAGCGACCCGCCCTCGCTTCGTTTCGGTGTAGTGTGGAATTTAACACCATGTATTATACATAAAATCTTCCTCTTTAAAAAAAACTGCATCAAAATCTGTTGCATACTTTTAAAGATCTAAGCATACTTAGGGACAGACAGTGGGAAGCGACTTTATTTTATACTATGTAGTGATGATGTAAAAATAATAAATGTTGCTCCTGAAATAGGTAACTTAAGTGATTGTTTTAAAAGTTAGTGCGTAATCATAGATTGTGGAACAATTTATAGAATAATATTTAGATTTAACTTGTTGATAAAGAGGATGAATTCGGGTGCAGTCGCAGCCTGAAATTTTTGAGGGGGTCACTAATAATAATACAATTACTTTTTTTTATTTTGTAAATTTTTAGAAAAATTTTCTAATTGACATGTACCATTTTGGGGGGTCTACATGCATCTACTATATTTTTACAGGTAATAATCTTGAAAAGATATTTGATGCAAAAAAAGTTGACAACCCTACCTGTGACACCCCCTTCAGACCCCACCTGGACGAATTCCAATATTTCCAATTCCCAGTCCCCGTACTCGGTAAAACTTCAATAGTGTCTAAGAATATGATTATAAAGTTCTTGAGTTTATACTAGCACTGTTTAGTACCAGAAAAAAATTTTGTAACTTGTTTTATTTTAGAGATGTGCCGAATGTTCGGCCGAATATTCGTATTCGGCAAATTCGGCATATTTTTTCATGTTCGTATTCGGCCGAATATTCGGTTGATTTGCCGAATAATTACCGAATGTTTAATACTACCAATAATACCAATTATTCATTGAAAAATAAAAAAGGTTAAGAGGATTCTCTAACAAACGGTCTCCATACAAACGGCGATAACGTTTCCCACACTCTCTAAACCTTAACCTACAGCAACAGATTATATAATCCTACAGCAATGAATTTTCGGTATGTCTGTCTGTCTAAAAACTAGGGCTGTATGTTATGATTTTTTAAATATTGTAGATTTGAAAATATTGGCACTTTTTTGTTTTGTATGAAATCACTAAAATGCAAATAAGTATTTCAAAATCTTTGATAGATATTCAAAAAAATCAAAACGCACAGACCTCTACAGCCCTCTTGTTTTTAGGCATTTCAAAAACATGCCTATTTTTTTTAAACAATAAAAATTGCTATCTTTATAAACCACCACAAGTATTAAAATGTATAATCAAATTATGTTTTTTTTTATAAGTGTCAATGTATGCCTCATTTTCAAAGACTTTAATCAACGTAATAATAAATTTCAAAGTATGCAGTTCCGAACTGCAATTATTTGTAACCGAAAGAGCGGTACATCGACTGAGCGAACCGTGCTAGAGAAGGAGTTGCTGTGGCAAACGCCCGCCCGACACGTGTAAAACCTGTTTACTGCGCAGAATTGAACCGAATGATTCGGCCGAATATTCGGTTCGGTACATTTTGGACCGAATATTCGGCCGAACATTCGTATTCGGTTAAATCTACATTCGGCGCATCACTATTTTATTTAATAATAAAAAACTTGTTAAAAAGGCAAAGTAATACATACTTACAATCCTAACATATTGTATACTGTAAACTGCGTGATTAGCAACTGCAGGGAGAATAACAATTCAGCAACATTTTTGATAGAATAAATTACAAAAATTCAAAATAACCTTATTTATATAGAAAAATGCTTTTAACAGACCCAAGTGGTTAATTATAAAATTCTATTATTTTTTCTGTCGAAAAATGTTGCTATTGCAATTTACCCTGCCTTTGCTATTTGCTAATAACCCCTGTGTAACCAGTCTAAATTTAAATTTGAATCTTCATATCAAATATTTGAGTCGAATTATCAAATTTTTGGAATTTTAAGAAAGCCAATGGAAAAGCAAATACAGATTATTTGTTTTACATTTAGAGGGCTCTTTCACAGATTCCATTATTTGGAATAGGTATAAATAAATTCCAACATATTTAAGAGATAATTTCATAGAAATTCAATTCTATTTTAAATTGAACCAGGAATATACTTAACGCTATGGAAAGCCAGTCACAGAGATAGGTTCGAGGCGGAACTCAAAGTATTGTTGACCCACAGTCCACATTTAATGTCTCTTTACAAAGACCAATCAAGAAGATAATAATACATAACAACAAAAGTCTAAATTAATTGCTAATGCTGGTTAAACATTTTAATTTAAAAAATAACAAGAGGCCTCACAATTTTAATCATTTCTCTTCACCCTATTTCTACAAGTTTTTAAATAGGTACCTCTGATTTATTACCTACTAGCGGCCGCCCGCGACTTCGTCTGCGTGGAAAGTTTTTTTGCTATCCCTCGGGAACAATCCTTTTTTTCGGGATGAAAGGTACCCTATGTCCTTCTACCCCTAGCAACGTGTATGTAAAATTTCATGATGATCGGTTCAGTAGTTAAGACGTGAAGGCGTAACAAACAAACAAACAAATAAACAAACAAACGGACTTTCGCATTTATAATATTAGTAAGGATAAGTTATTGTAGATCAATAATAACAAGATAATAATTATTACTATAATGACAAATATTAATAATGATCATAATAATTTTAAAAAAATCTCACCTCTATGTTCCCCATTGTTTGGAATGCAGTAAACACAAACATAAAACCAAATCCTAGAAGGATTACATTAATAAACTTTCGCTCCATTGTAGGTATTGCTTTTAGGAACTTATTAATAAATTAAGGAAGACTGAAATCACACGGCAGTCAAGGTGTTTATAATCGAATAAAAAGAGAAAACTAAATAAACTTTGATCGTCGAAACGCAGACACGACAAACATCTGCCCAAGCACTGGACTAGAAGTCAACTAAACCGAAATAAATATGTATTCGCGCTCGCCGCTCGCTCTCTACATTGCATACACTCCCTCCTCCTTCCTGCCTCCTCTTGATAGCTTATAATATATCCAAATAAAATCTACAGCCGACAAACTCAGTTCGGTAAAATAAAATCTTTGTTTTGTTGCGTTTTGGGTTTCTCACTCAAAGTGTCAGTGTCAATGTCAACAAACAAACAGTGTTACCAAACCAAAAAATACAAAATCGGTAGAATAGTCAGAAAATCGGTAGAATGAGCGATTTTCTGACAACTGAGAATTTTAGTGTAATTTTATGCCGTTAGATGGCACTACTTCAACTTAGTGGATTTTTTTTAATTCGTCCCACTAATGGTTAAAGGAAAGTTCTTTGTAACACACCATCGGACAATCAACTCACTACATAACAATTCACATACTCAACAAACGTAAAAAATAATTACGTTTCATCCTTTGCCTTTTTCTAAAAACCTACCTACTTAGTTGTTCAATGACATCTAGTTCTTTTTATGTTCTACTTTTTTTTCTTAAACTGCCTTTTGAAAACCGCTCATTCAGTAGATATTTTTCAAAAGAAAATACCTCATAAAACGTTCCATTTATTTTTAACGTAGTCTTAATATCAGCGCTGAAGTTATATTTTGTCAAAAGCATACAAAATCACCGATTTGGAAGGCTTTTTAGCGTGATTTGGAATCACAGCACAATGGAGTACATTACATTGGTCAATATTATCATGAATATCATGACATGATCCTAGTATCATCACGGTATCACAAGTATTGAAATGGGTTATTACATTGTCAATAATATCATCATTAGTATGCCGTTGAATTTTGTGGAGTGAAGTAGTGTTTCGTTGCATAAACTACTACTTACCTACTAGAGGACGCAATTTAGTTCCTATTAAATAGTAAAAAGCTACGAAGAATGTTAATTATTATTACTTAACGTCATCTTTCGTCGCATTTGCTTCAAATTTTTGTTTTAATGCACCAACTTGTTAAGGGGCGGTAATAGGAAAACATGGTTTGCACGGGCCATATTTTTATATAGAAAACGTAAACTTGTAGCCATCAAAAAAATCATACGACAAGTTAAAGAGCTTATCTAGTTGCTACAAACATTAAATTGCGTATAAACCTCACAGATGATTGTAAAAAAAAATTAGAATATCATCAAAAGCGCTTGTCGCGGGCCATATTTTTGGCGTAAATAATAGCGTAAACGTATTGAATTCTACATCAAAATACACTTTAACGTACTGTGCAGTTGCTCCAATAACTTTTTTTCAAGAAAGATCATTGTGCTAAAGATAATAATGAAAAAACAACGAAAATCATCTAAAAAGTGCAGAAGTGAGGTTGTTTTCCATACTCTTCACACGTAAAGAAAAAGACAGAGACAAATGATTTCGCATAACGGAGCCTTAAGGTCTTTACTTTTGCGACATTAGCCATTTTTAGGGTTCCGTACCCAAAGGGTGAAAACGGGACCCTATTACTAAGACTCCGCTGTCTGTCTGTCTGTCTGTCTGTCACCAGGCTGTATCTCATGAACCGTGATAGCTAGACAGTTGAAATTTTCACAGATGATGTATTTCTGTTGCCGCTATAACAACAAATACTAAGGCTCGTATTACAGAACGAGACTCAAGCACTGCTTGCTGTTTGAGTACAGTTAGAAAGAGATGGTGCTATTCATCGCATATAGCGCCATCCTTTTCTAACTGTACTCAAGCAGAGATTTGAGTCTGAGTTTGATTCTATAATACCAGCCTAAAACTAGAATAAAATAAATATTTAAGGGGGGCTCCCATACAACAAACGTTTTGTTGCCGTTTTTTGGTACGGAACCCTTCGTGCGCGAGTCCGACTCGCACTTGGCCGGTTTTTAATGTTACAGGCCCTCCATATGGGTGGATAAGGAGGATAGGCCATAACCCACTAAGCGGGCCAAATTCGGATTGGTGGGTGTTAACGACTGCAAATGCAGCTGGGACCAAAGGCTTAACATGTCTTCCAAAGCACAGAGGAACTCAAATAAATTTTTGGTCATCTATCCCATGACCAACCCTTGCGAAATTTGCTTTACCTCCGCAATCGCAGGGCAAGGCGCTAAACTACAGCTCCACCGAGGAGCTTGGGGTTTGTCGTTTTACGGTATTTAAATAATGTTTATCTTTTGGATTTCACGACGGGCACGTTTCAAATAAAAGAATAAATTCCTTCAATGTATTTTTTGCTCATCATCCAGGGTTGCCACCCGACCCGATTCCGGCGGGACAGTCCCGATTTCGATGATAATGTCCCGCGTCCCGACGATCCATCAGTTTTGTCCCGATTTTTGATGATAAGTAACACATGATCAAAATTAAAGTGTTGATAAGATATGGGTTTAAAAGCATAGGACTACAAGTTAAATGCCTTATTTTAAATGAAGTTGTATCTCGTACTTTAAGAATACCGCCAGGCTAGGCGCACTCCGCGCTTTAGGTACGAAGCTACAAGTAGCCGGCGGGTCCGTCCGGACGGACTAATTTCAGAGGGCCGCCGCGTGCCGGCTGGGACGCACGTTAGCAATTCGATTTCGATACTCACTCACGCACCGCATTCGCGTATTGTCGCGTCGTTCGTTCGTACATTTATGATATTTAACCTAAATGAAGACATATTGCATCGCACTTTCGAAATAAACTTAATTATTAATGACAATTTGATTTCGTAAGATAGCAAATTGCCTCAAATCAGTATGTATAGTGTGATGTGGCGTTGACTGTATTTAAGTACACATTTTATTTCACAAACACATAACTTGTAATAAAGTATTGTAAGCTATTATTTCATTATTATTGAAAAGAAGAAACCCTAATGTCGTAAGAAGAGATAAGAGCTACGTGATAGAAAGAGAGGTAACTTGTAGGTGAATATAACTGTAGCGAAGGGAGCGGTGTGCGACCTGAATTGCACTTTATTGTGTCTAGAATAGAGTCGCTATTTATTTAAATGACTTTGAGGAGTGGATCTTCTGTACTTGTACTATTATGTATTCTGTGATACCGCCTTCAAATGCTTATGTTAAGCGTATCAAGCGTATGTATGTTTTTTCCCATATGACGCATAAATGATCTAATGTCAGAAATCATTGCTCTGTAGATTTGAATAGGCAGTCGTGTTTTTAATATTATTTATTTTTTACCATTTACTATGAAATTTCAGTAGAAAATGAGTGCAGCACGCGTAGCATGACCAACATCGAGATAAGATTCGACTCACAGAACAATGGCTTGTCTACACCAAAATATCACTTTTGTCGGGTTGAGATCGAGATACTCATGCTCGCATTCCTATGCTCTCGAGCTCGAGAGAGCTTTGTCTACGGAAGTGAAAGCTTTTTTGAGTGTCTCTTTATCTTAGAACTTATTAAAAAATAAGTATCATGTTTAAACTAAATCATTTCGAATTATTTTAGATAATTTCGACGTTTATTGATATTGAAATAAAAAAATTACCTTTTAAAACTCATATTTGTATTAAAAGACATAAAAATGTTGTAAAATTCTGAGAGCGAGTCCCATCTGTCTGTCAAACTGTGCTCAGCAATCGAGAAGATCGAGACGACAAGTCTTCGTAGACAAGAGTCCCGTTTGCTCATGCTACGCGTGCAGGACGGCAGATCGGTAGATGAAGTTAAAAATCGGTAGATCTGCCGAAAAATCGGGAGGTTAGAGAACACTGTCAACAAACAAAACAAGTTGGTTTGGAAAAATGTCAAAAACATCTTTTAAGCAGCGTGCGCACGAGCGTTTTATCGACGTTTTAGGGATCGTCACATGAGCGTTTTTTCAACGCGCGATATTTTTACCGCCCACGGGACAAAATGCCCTATGGCCAGGCCATTAGGTAACTTTTCCCGGGGAACGTCGTCATCGTTCGTGCGAACACCCTTCTGAGAAGTCATCTGGGAAAAGATACCTTATGGCCTGGCCATAAGGTACTTATCCCGTCGGTGGTAAAAAAAATTGTGCGTCGAAAAAATTTCTCGTGTGTACGAGCCCTTATAGCGCGATTTTTCTGATGCTTTGATATTGACTTTTCTCGACTGAGTGTGTTCACACGAGCGATTTTTTATTCCATCAGATTTGTGTTTAATTTGTCTGCAATAAAATTTTGCAAAAGTATTTTCACTTTGCCAATTACCTCGAGAGAGAATCTCATCAATAGGTAAATTTTCCCACCAATTTAATGAAGCTACAGCTGAGCGCAAACTTCCTGGGGAGGCCTTAATGCCAGCATCCTTAAATAAAGTTTTTATCCAGTTAGCAATAAGAGTTCTACTAGCCGCTTTAGTTTCACCTATAATTGAAACAAATAAGGAGTTGTTGCACTCAGCTGATCTTCTCTGCTCACCTAATTCTATCACTTTACGTAACCAAAAGACTGGACAAATGTTTTCATTTGAATTAATAGTCAGTTTCCAACCTGATTGCCTGTATGTAGCAGTATCAGTTTTTGAGCCAAATGAGGGCCACAGTATTATATGATCACCTATATCTTGAAAACATTCAGGGGCAATATTTAACAAAGTTAAATCGTGGACCCGGCGGCGGCGGCCTGATGCCAAGAGCAATATACAAGCCAGTCTACGAGAAGCTTCGAAAAGGTTTAGCCGAACAGGTGGATTTGAGCTTAACCAGGAAATAAGGATAGATGGGTCCCATATTGGGGCCTTTTCTGTTTTGGTTTGTTGTAAGGAAATTGCTTTAAGCATATGTTTAACCAAAAAATTAGAATTTAAATTTTCTCTGGGTAAGCCCAAAGTCACAATTACAGACTTGTGAACTAAAATAGTTGATAGAGCCATTCTTTCTTTTAAGTGGAGATGAGCCAAATATTTTGAAAGAGAGTTACTGGTAGGGTGCTTATAGTCTATGTTGAGGTCTTTACACCATTTGATCCACCGAAGCCACGCCGGTCTGTATGTCTTTAGAGTTGATTCCCTCCAGCTACACTCGAGGAGAGATTTCTCAGCTTCTGTCCAATTTATGATTGCATCAGCCCACTCCCAACTTTCCATACCAAAAGCTTCATGTCCTGTATCTGAGGAGGAGGGAGCCCTGTTGTCTGGTCTATCAGGACTTGCTGGAGGTTCCTCACTACCATGGGGAGGGCTAGAGCTCTCCGGCGGAGGTCGGGTAGCCAATAGGCTCGTTTCCAAAGTGGTGCTACTAGAAGGAACGTACCTTGTGCCGTATTCAGATGATGTAGTACTCTGGGTAGCAGTGATGGAGGTGGAAAAATCCATGCTAGATTGAAGTCTCATGTTTTGCTGAAAGCGTTGCAAAAGATCGCTGAGGGGTCTTTTGCGGCAACGGTTGCATAAACAGGTACCACTTTGGTCTCCTTCGTGGCAAAGAAATCTATCTCCGGTGTACCAAACCTTTGAAAGATTGGTTCCAACGCTGCTGGTAATAGGTGCCATTCCACAGATTTCTTGCCTCGTGACAGACTGTCGGCAATCTGATTGAATCGTCCCGGAAGGTATTCCGCTGTCAGAATTATTTTCCATCGGTCCAGTATTTGAAAAAGCTGGTATGTCAGATTCAGAAGTGTCTCTGAACCCCCCTCGTTTCGAATGTAGGCAACTACGGTTCGATTGTCCGATTGAAGCATTACATGACGCCCCTTCAAGAGGTGTTTGAATTGTCTTATTGCCGATATTATCGCGAACATTTCTTTCAGATTGCAGTGCCAATGTGACTGGTTTAGACTCCACTTGCCTGATATTGAGTGGTCGTCCAGATGCGCTCCCCGCCCGTAATCTGAAGCATCTGTTGTCAAGAAGAGTTGTACTGGAATCTCGTGCAGAGGACTCCTTGTGAGACCTTGTTTGGCGATTGATTGCCACCAATGCAGGTCTGATCTTATCTCTGGAGTTACAGCTTTCTTTAGACACGGGGGTTGATTTAAAAGCTTTCGACTGTACCTCTGTAGGTTGCGACATCGCAGTCTTCCTCCCGGTGTTGAAAAGTTGGCAAAATTGAGAGTGCCCAACAGTTGTTGACATTCCTTCAGTGTCACAGTGGCAGCCTTGCACGTTCTCTGCGGTAAGGATATTATGGTTTTTACCTTGTTTTGTGGAAGTGCCTTGAAGTTCTTTTCCGTGTTCCACGTAATACCTAGGTACTCTATCTCTTGAGTGGGTTTCATTACCGACTTCTCGCGATTGATGGTCCAACCCAGTTGTTGTAAAAGCTGCTCCACGATGCGAGCCTCTTCTTCTAGTCGGCTCTTTGACTGGTTTGCTACTAAAAAATCGTCCAGGTATACCAAAATTCTCATACCTCTCCTCCGGAGTAGATGGGCCACCCAATTGGTGATCGTTGCGAAGTTTTTCGGTGCCGTGGACAGTCCGAATGGGAGACTGGTCATCTGGTACACTTCTCCTTGGTAAATCAGGCGCAGGAATCGGCGATGTGATTCTGTAATTGGCACGTGAAAATAAGCTGATGAGAGGTCTATTTTTATCAACCAATCCTTGCTCTGTATGAATTTTGGGATCTGGCAATGCGATATCAGCTGAAATTTCTTCGGAATTATGTATTGGTTGAGGCGTTTGAGGTTGAAAATTGGTCTGTTTGAGCCGTCGCTTTTTCTGCGGAGGAACATTGTTGAAAAGAAACTCATACCCAACTGATCTGGATTCAACTTTTCTAGGACTTGTTGGTCTAGCAAGGTCTGTATTTGTTTGGTCATATCTAGCGACTCGGGTGTGCTGAAGCGCATTAGGTTGCTCTGTGTTGGTGGGACTAGCACAGGCTTGGAGGTAAATGACAGACGCATCCCTGAGATCATTTTCAGGATGGCCTGCGGAGCCCGATGCGCCTGCCACTGTCTCTGATACGCTCGGAGACAGCCTCCGTAAAATTTGTTGGGTATCGAAAGGTAGTCATTTGATTTTTTTCTTATCACTCGACGGCCCTTCTTTTCGGTTAAATTTCTTGAATTTTGACACGTTGGACTTGGAAGCAAAGGAAGTGTTAGGTTCGGTTTTAATGACCGTTTGGGGCTTTGGATCTGACCGAAAGGGCTTACTGGATTGTTCACGCGATGTCCCTACTTTTTTTAATTGGTCTTTGACTAACTCGCTTGGATTCACTTTCCTTATTAAACCATGGTTTGATCCATTTATCAATGCCACCTGTCTTTTGTACGTAGGATTGTAGTGCTGTACTTTCAAACATGAATTCCGAACTGGGTGGGATTTTACGCAAACCCTCACGCAAATTACTATTAGGTACTTCTGCCAAGATACGATCTCGGCGTACTTCAATGCACTCGGCACGTTTGCCACACACGATTTGCATAATGTCTTCACTAGCTTTGTGGAATTTAGACTTTTCATTAAAAAGCTCAGATACTTTGTCAAAAACATTAGAAGCTGTAAGCTCAGTGTTAGGTGTGGCTGCCCAATTAACAAGTTCCTGTAATTGCTGCTTAAGGCATTCGTGTTGAGAGAGCAATGCATTTGAAATAGCTGCTAAAGCTCGTTCTACGGGGGCGACATTGTCTTTTCCTTTTACTAATTGTCGTAGTTCGTCATTAACTTGAATCTCGATAAAGCCAGGTTTAGCACAATGAGCTTTCAAAGCTTCTGAATACCGAACCTCCTTCCAATTAGTGTCATTAAACTTTTGTAGTTGTTCTAGTTTTTTAACTCTTTGAGGGTCAGAGCTGGGCACTTTAGGGTCTTTGAGCGAAGTATTTACCGAGCCAATATCCAACTCGCGATTGTTTTCTATAATCTCAGGCGGACGTTGTAAAAAAGTCTCGTTAGAAATGATAGGTTCACTGTTTTTGGTTGGAGGTACGTTATTCAAATTATTCGACAAAATCTTCGTTAACGCACTCATTTGATTCAAAAGAGAATTAAAATGTTCAACATCGAACGTACCTTGTTTGGTTCGTTTTACCTCCGGTGCGGTAGAAACCTCGGTGCTCGGTTTGCGCTTCATGGCCACTCGCTGCTCTGCCTCTGCCCCCTGTGCCAGCTCTGCCCGCTGTCTCTTTTCCAGAGGTTGGTCTTCAACTTCACTGCCGACGACCACCATATATGCTTCATTATTACTGGAATCAGACATTAATTATTATTTAAATGTTAACTGTTACACTAAAACCGATAACTTTCGGATAGTAAATCGTGCAGAACTTCTGCAACGATGTTGCTAGTACGAAAGTTGACGACGCTATGCAGACACTGCGTTGCAACGACTCCTAAGGTGAACAAAAAATGGCGCCAAACGGAAGTAAGTCTTTCTAATTACGATTTATGACAAGAAAACTGCGAAAAGGGTAAGTCAATTTGACTACTTTAACAGGTTGTAGCTAAACCGGAAGCGACGCTCTCTCACAGATGCTGTGCATCGTCACATGCCGATAATGAGCAGTTTTCAAAAGGTAATGTAAGAAAAAAGTAGTACATAAAAAAGAACTAGATGTCATTGAATAACTAAGTAGGTAGGTTTTTAAGAAAAAGACAAAAGATGAAACTTTTTTAACATACGTTTGAGCAGGTGAATTATTACGTTGTGCGTTGGTTGTCGGCAGGCTGATTCTCTAATTAAAAACTACCTAGCGACCGGTTTCAGTTCACAGATGAATGTGATATATTGCTACTTTTCTTTGCTATGTTTTATTTTACCCCAAAAAGAAAAAGCAATGTATCACATTCATCTGTCAAATGAGACCGGTCGCTAAATAGTTTTTAATTAGATAATCAGCCTGCCAATGTCGCGTTACAAAGAACTTTTCTTTACCCATTAATTAGTGGAAGGAATTAAAAAACTGCCTAGTTAAAGTAGCGCCATCTAACGATATAAAATTACACTAAATTTCTCAGCTGTATAAACATAAAATCGCTCATTACTTATTATAGTACACACAATGGCACCTCAGACTATACATGTTGATCTTGAGACCGTCTTTATGCCCCCTGCGTAATAAATAAAGCAAAATGCCTTCCGGCGACTGTCCGATTTTTTCTGACAGTTTTCGGACAATATGAGACCGCGTAGGCAAAAGTTTTGATCGGGTCTGGCAACACCAGTGTTGCCAGATGCACTGTAATTACAGGAGATCTACTGTATTTTTACGTCATCTACTGTACACTGTATTAAATAGATTACAGTGAAGAAAGCACTGTAATTTTTACCGAGCCAATAGTTCACGATATTTTTATCAATATGAACACAATATAAGAATGGATTTGAAAATTTATGATCATACACGTGTACTCCTCGTGACCCCCGACCAACAATCTGCTTAGTTTTTAGCACACAACCATTGTAGGGTTAAGATATTCTTTCCTTGAGTTGGGAAATCCTCGTGCATTAAAGTTGTTGGATGAGTGGTTATAAGAAAGTGAACGCAATGATTGATTCCAAAATTTTCTGATTTTATGTCATATCGATTTTGATTCTGTGGAATCGATAATCCTTTTGCTATATTAATATGAATGAAACTGATAAACTACTAATACAATCAGGGGAAATATGTTGGCAAAGCAAACAATTTCAGGCCAAAGCGTTAACTGCGTAAATTTTTTGAACCAACTGAAGCCATTTTTAAACTCTTTAATTCAAGCATTTATGATAGAAAGAGAGAGAGCAGTCGGACTCAATTCGATAATGATAGCGATAGGCTACTTAAGTAAAGTTATTATAAATAAAAGTAAATTCAACAACATAAATGTCTTTTAAATGCACTGTAAAACACACTGTATTTTTGTGCACGATTCCCTGTATTTTTGTCGTAAACACTGTATTTTAGCGTCCAAAACACTGTATTCTCATTTTCCTTATCTGGCAACACTGGGCAACACTGACTGTGACTCTGTGAGAGTGTGAGTGTCAGATTCAGATTGTCAGCCAGTGTCAGTGCTGCCAACTTAGCGCGTTTCGCGCCAGATCTAGCGCTTTTTTTGTCTCGCAGCGCGTTTTAGCGCCTAGCGCTAAATCTAGCGCTTTTTTAGATTTTAGTAGATTAAGTATTTACCTGCTGGCCTGCTGCATTTATTTGGTTAAATGCTTGGTGAATCTATTAAAATTATACAAATTCTATTTAATTATGGTACACCAAGCATTCTAATAGATAATTCTCAATTTTCTTCTTTCACCTACTTCAATTTTTTTTTAACATCTAGGGGGGGGGGGGGGTAGGCGATGCTCTTACGAAGAGCAAATAAATAGTAAAACCATGCGTGGTTAGCGCGGAATCTGGCGCTTTTTTTTAAAATGCCATTTTAGCGCAATCTAGCGCTTTTTTACAGCGTTGACAGCGCGTTTTCGCTCAAACTAGTTGGCAGCACTGCAGTGTGAAGTGTCAGTGGAATTTTGTTTTATTTCTTGATTGAATTGGAAATTGCAGATTTGATTGGAAACAGTGAAATTTTCATTTGTGTACAATTAATATGGAATAAAGAAATGCAGTGCCTTAACGGACAGATTTTATGAGATACTGATATACCTATTCTCTTCGCATTTTTATTCTGTACAGTACCGAGGATGATCTCATTGCCGTGCTGACATTACGTTCTTTTTAGAGATCTTGATCGTTTTATTATTTCACTATTGACTAAGTCCAATGACCTTGTAGTTTTCAATAATATCATCGAAAGCAGCTAGATACAATGAAGAAACAATTTTATAGGGTGAAGCAACTTGCAGATCAAACATTTTCAAGGTATCATTGTAATGTTTTTTATCTTGCTGATAAGATTTACTTTAGGGCACAATAGAACATCTCGACTGTTCAGTTTCTTTATTTATGATGTTGCTTTATGTTGTTATCTAAGAAGTTTAGAGACCATCTTAGAGGGTACAAAGTTATTTAATTTGTGTACTTTGAAGCATGTAGTTTATAAATTAAATACATAATTTACTGGAACATTGTTTTGCCAAACCTTTTATTGATTTATTCATTTAAGTAAAACAAACCAAAACAATAAATATTTTAAGACTATATTGGTATGAGACAACAGAAGAAACAGAAATAAGAAATATTAAAACTACTATCACATTTGTACATTGAAGATGCTGTTTGAACCTCATTTATTTAAATCTCGAACAGGTCAGGAAAAAATGAAGCCTTAACTGACGAACTGCAGACAGCTGACCGAAAAGTGGAGCATCTACGTAATGCTCTCCAGTTGATCAGCAAGAAGCTTGCAACTTGCGCCGGTAGCACTCAGGGGCAAGACCCAGCGGCCCGAGAGAAACGGCTGAAGAAACTTCCTGAATACATCCTGGGCCTTTCTATGTGTGAAGCGAGCAACTACGATGATGATGATAGTATTTTAAAGTACATTTTATATGAATGTGGTGAGTAACATGAATTATATTTAACTACTAGCGGCCACCCACGAATTCCTCTGTGTGTAAAGTTTTTTGCTGTCCCTTGGGAAAAATACTTTTTTGGGATGAAAGGTACCTTAATATGTCCTTCTCTGTACCCCAGACAATGTGTATGTAAAATTTCATGATGATCGGTTCAGTAGTTAATATGTGAAGGTGTTACAAACAAACAGACTTTCACATTAACCCCCTTACTAATAAAGATTGTATAGCGGCTGCATAGTTACACAGTGTTTTGTCACTTTCTTTTTAATGTCAAATTCAAATAGTTTGACAGAGAGTAACCATTGTGTAACTATACATCTGCTATTCAATCTTTATTAGTAAGGGGGTTATAATATTAGTAAGGATAAGGATTATTTTAAAGCAATAACTATTTTTGGCCTTTTAGTAGATTCATAATTTTAAGGGGTTTTTTTTATTTGCATATAGCTCAAATTATGTGATTGTAAGTTGACAGTATTTATATTAGTTTATCTGATTAATTACTCATTGAAGTAAACACAAGTATGCACCAAATGTGAGAATTAAAGAAAGTAAAGATTCTTTTAAGAGCTTTCTTAAGAGCTTAAATACACAGGCTGTGTTCCAGTCATGTGATCCGACGGGTCTTTGGCTGCATTGCCTATGCGATATTTGGGATCAGAACGTACTGGTTGGCTGGTTGCGTTCCAATCCCATACATTGCAGGGATCTGAAATCTTCGATCGCAAAACCGGAACGCACCGGAATGCAGCCTGTGTTCAAGACCTTTACCTTTTTTGATGCATAACCCTGATGGGATTACAAAGGAGGCCATGCTCCAATGCTGTCATTAGTATCTTTTGATTTGATAGTGAATGTAAACTCATTAGTTAATTATTATGTTGTTCCTAATATTTCAAATCAATATTTCTATAATGATGTTTATTTATCATGGCCAATTTAACTACTGTTTGGTGTGTTGCGCTGCCACCCGGCCACAGTCGATTTCATAACAAATGGCCATATCAATTAAATGTTCTTTAATTGTTCTTGCAGTACCCGTGAGTAGATTAATTGTACCACAAATATATCTTGTGGAAAAAGCATTTGTTTTTGGCCGAGCGGTGCCGTATACGCTGCAGCCCGGCCACGCATGTTTTCTGTGGTATTATGTTCAGAAAGTTTCCCAAATATAAGCCAAACAAATGTTCCTTTTGTGTTCTTTATTTTACAATTAAATAAACCAAGATAAACGCACAAATTAACAAAAAGTTATCTAAATCTAAATATATAAAAGAAGAAACTGATTGCCAAAACCGCTTGAAACCGTTGAGTCCAAACCGCTGGATTTAGAGACTCCAAATTTGACACATAGGTTCCTTATAAGGTCTAGAGGTGCACTAAGAAAAGATTTTTCAAAACACACTCCTTAAAGGGGTGAAACGGTCTTAAAATTTTGTTTTTAGGCTGACAAATGAAAATTAATATACACATATCTCAGCGTTTTTAAAAATTCTACTCCCGAAGGGGTGAAAAGGGGGATGAAGTTGAGTATATAAAATACTTATTTTCGAAGTAAAAATCGCTAAATTTGTTATTTAGGCTTATGGGTGTAAATCTAATGCAACGTATTTCGTTATTGTTAGTATTTCAATCCCTATGGAGATGAAATGGGGGTGAAACGGGGTAAATAAACCTAAAAATCGATATGGATGTCGTTATCGAGGTTTACTGGGATGACGATTGCGGAAATAAATTTATTTTGAAGTCCAACACGGTGGACATGATTCATTCAACCCCTATAGGGGAAGGGTGAAGTTGGGGTTCAATTTTTGTATGGAAAAAGAATATAAAATAGACATTACAACTTTAAACTTCATAGGAGCACGTCTAAAAATAAATACGCAAACATATAACCCTTATGGGGTAAAAAAAATGATTTTCAAAATAACAAAATATATGTTTGCCTATTTATTTTTAAACGTGCTGCTATGAAGTTTAAAGTTGTTTATATTCTTTTTCCATACAAAAATTGAACCCCAACTTCACCCCTTCCCTATAGAAGTTGTATGAATCATGTCCACCGTGTTGGACTTCAAAATAATTGTTATTTCCGCAATCGTCATCCCAGTAAACCGCAATAATGAAATCCATATCGATTTTTAGGTTTATTTACCCCATTTAATCTTCATAGGGATTGAAATACTAACAATAACGATATACGTTGCGTTAGATTTACACCCATAAGCCTAAATAATAAATTTAGCGATTTTTACTTAGAAAATTATGTATTTTCTATACACAATTTCATCCCCCTTTTCACCTCTTCGGGAGTAGAATTTTCAAAAACACTGAGACACGTGTAGGTATATTAGTTTTCAATCGTCAGCCGAAAAACAAAATTTTAAGATCCTAGCTAAAAAACTGACGGACTTTCATACAAACTTTGGGCCCCCGTTTCACCCCTTTAAGGGGTGAGTTTTGAAAAATCCTCTCTTAGTGCACCCTTAGACTTTATAAGGAACCTATGTGTCAAATTTGGAGTCTCTAAACCCAGCGGTTCGGGCTCAACGGTTTCAAGCGGTTTTGGCAATCAGTTTCTTCTTTTATATATTTAGATTTAGATAACTTTCTGTTTATTTGTGCCTTTCTCTTGGTTTATTCAATTGCAAAATAAAAAACACAAAAGGAACATTTGTTTGGCTTATATTTGGGAAACATTCTGAGCATCCTACCATAGAAAACATGCGTGGCCGGGCTGCAGCGTATACGGCGCTGCCCGGCCAAAAACAAATGCTTTTTCCACAAGATATATTTGTGGTACAATTAATCTACTCACGGGTACTGCAGGAACAATTAAAGAACATTTAATTGATATGCCCATTTATTATGAAATCGACTGTGGCCGGGTTGCAGCGCAACACACACTGTTTGAGGCACAAAACAAAGAAAATATTATAGTAGACTAGCTGCCGCCCGCGACTTCGTCTGCGTGGAAAGTTTTTTTGCTATCCCTCGGGAACAATATCAATCAGTAGTTGAGACGTGAAGGCGTAACAAACAAACAAACAAACAAACGGACTTTCGCATTTATAATATTAGTAAGGATGGTAATTTTACTTTTATCTCCTGCCCTCCTACTCTCGGCGGGAATTAACGAGATCGAGTTCACATCAGGATAGAATAAACGTAAAAATCTCTTATTTTGGTACATTGAAAACGGTTGCCATGGTATCCATTGTATGGTTTTGACGTTTACTCAATACCAATTCAATCTCAGATTCTCGTTCATGTATCGGGAGTAATCCCCCTAAAAATGTGGGAATGAGCTTTTCACATAATTTTTAATTAATGTAATAATAGACAATCCAGCAGGTATCCTACTAATATTATAATGTGAAAGGTTTGGATGTTTGTTCCTCAATCATGCAAAAGCTACTGAACAGACTTGGTTGAAATTTGGCACACAGATAGTAGATAGCGTAGATTAAAACAGGATACTTTTTATGCCGATATTCCCACGGGAACGGGAACCTCGCGGGTGAAACCGCGGGCGGCCGCTAGTATGATATATTATGTATGTATTTAAAAATAATATGTCATTTTTGTAAGTCCATAGGTCTAAGTTTTGAACAAATAATTATTAAGAAAATGTTTCTTAGTTTAATTTATAGATACTGTTTTTTTATGAAGAATTGCTAAAAACCTAGCAGTTTTATCAAACACTGAAGTTAAAAGTCACTGTGCCCTTCTAATGCACTGTGCCCTTCTAATGCATTATTTTTTACACATTTTGTTTTCTATTGCTTCAATTACATTTTTTACATTTATTATTTTTATTAACTAGTATTTTCTTTAATAGGCAAACAGGAGAAGATACTTGCAAATGAAATAGCTGAGCATGAGTTAAAAGTAGAGCAATTAGTGTGTGCACCCCTTACAACCATCGGTGATCAAGACTTGCCAGCCATCATGAAGGCAAAGAAACAGCTGAGTAGGCTGATAAGTGAGAAAGAGTCTGCAGCTAGTAGATACCATGTAAGTTAGGCACTGTCTTTGTTATTAGCCTTTAGTTGTCTTGTTAGGCCACACTGCAATACTGCAATTTAGTTCATTTATGATAAATAGGCTGTATAATTGGAATTGTAGAACCTGTGAAACAGGTCCTAAGGTTTTGTTTTGAATGACAAGTGTTTTATTATCTGCAGTATTTAGAGCGCCAAAAAGAAGAGAACCCCACAAAACTAAATGCGGCGAAAGAAGAACTAGAAGAAGCGGGCACCCGCGTAGAGAGCGCGCGCGACGCCCTGGCGGCGGACATGTTCGCGCTCGTCGCCAAGGAGGCGCAACTAGCTCATACCTTGCTTCAGTATGTCAAACTACAGAGAGCATATCATGAATCCGCCCTACACTCCTTGCAGGACACCGTGCCCGAACTAGAAAGGTTTATAAGTAAGTATAACCGCATGGCCACCCGCAGCGACGAGCGAACTCTCCCTTTATCGCGCACTCGACTCGCTCACCGCACAGCGGTTGATTCACACTTCGCGTTATCACACGCCATGTATTAGGATTTCGTTCGTAGCATCGCCGTTCGGTTATTCGCATGGCGAAGCCCTTAATTTTTCTATTTGCTTTCTGATTCTGAGACCCTTAGCTAGAGCAGAGGTATCCTAAACTGCTTCTCAACATTGCCACAGTTGATTCGTAAACAACAATAGCTTCTAACACTAGCAAAACCAACCATCTCTCTAAACATAGCTATATGTTTAGAGAGATTATTGTTGTTAACGGTAAATCAGCTGATTTACCGTTACAATAACAGAAATAAAAGCTACCAATAACCTAACATGAACCTCGAAACGGAGGATTTGACCAAAAAAAATAAAACAAATTACGACGAATTCCCCTTATACGAATCTCTTAATGCTTAATGCTAATACTGTTTGGTCAAACCAATTGACAAAAAAGATAACAGTACTGATATTACACCCACTTGTATAGATCTATATATAGCGTTATCGACGTATTCTGATATTTGTTAGGACTAATGAATCATGCGAAAACCTGATACCATGTCACATTTTTTGTTTAGGGTTTGGCAACTTTCTGGCACCAACATCATTTATAATGATGCGAAATTTTGGCTCGTGTGTGCGCAATAAAAAACGTTATATCAAAGCCACTTGCTTGTGGTGACGGAGGAAGCACTCTTAACTCAAATTAATTCTAGGAGAATTGCTAGAAACAGCATACCTAATTAATCAGTATGTGTCTAACTAATAACTCTAACATGTCTACTTAACAATATCGTCGCCAACTTCTTAATTGGTAAGCCAATTGTAGTCTCTCAGTATGCTATTGATGCGAGTGGTTGTTGTATGAAATTAAATTTGCAAATGTGTGCAATGCGTACGCGCTCCTAATATTCAATGCACAACAAGCACTTAGCTTAGCCCATTGTTGAGCAGGAAATGTTGATGTCTAAAGGCGAACTGTATACAGATCGCGTTAACTCGATACTGGCTCGTGACTTGCAGTGTAACATTTTTCTATTTGAATTTTTTTAACTATTCTAGACATAGATCGGTTAATAAAGGGACTGTTAATACCACCAAGCAATAATAATTAGTGTAGGAAAGAAAGGTAGTGGATCCCCACAGCAAATCCTTTAGTAGACGAAACTTTACAGTATGATAAAGTATCATAATACAATGAAACATATTTTTTAAATGATCCAAATCGATTTTGTTTTTGTTTTTGGATATTTGTAGTTGTACATATAGGTTTTGATCCCTGCAAAGTTTCATCAACTGAGAATTTAATGTTGTGGTATCCATACAAAGATCGCTTCTTTTCCTACACTAAATAATTTATCAATTAATTTGATACGATCATAAAATATAGCTGTTTAGGTATAATAAGTCTTACAGCGAAAGTAAAACTTGAAAAAACTGACAAGTATTTTGTTTTGTTTAAAAAACAATACCATCTAATAATGTACAAAAACCTCTACTTTGTCGGTGTCGTGTTCTGGAATATATTCAGAAGTAGTTTGTAGCGAAGTTAGTCATAGTACTAACATATAGACATAATTGTTCCAGATGACAGTTCAGTGAAGCCGGTGTTCGGCTACCCCCTGGAGGAGCACCTGCGCGTGACCAGCCGCTCGATAGCCTTCCCCATAGAGCTATGTGTCTGCACTCTGCACGAGTTGGCGCTCAGTGAGGAGGGCCTGTTTAGGATTGCTGGTGGTATGTTTTATACAACGAGTTAATGAATTAATGCAAAATGAGAAAACCATTTCTTCATCCCATCAAACTGAACAACTTTTACTATGGGACCAACTCTGAAATCGCGAAAAAAATAAAGCTGCTTCATAAATTTTTATATTTAGTTATTAATTTTTGTATAAAACAGCTGTTTTTTTTTTTCGCGATTTCAGAGTTGGTCCCATATAGTAGGTAGGTATGACCCTCTATACAAAAAAAAGTTGGGAGTTACAAGTCGTGATAAAGTTTGACCACATGGTGGAAACTGATCTGTAGGCTGTTCCTAACTAATATTGAGCTGGGCCAAACTATCCTTACATACAGTTCCATAGGGCGGCGGGTTGAATAACGCACTTTTCCCGGCTTCAATTCAGGTTTAACTAATAGGTCAAATGTGGTATCATTTTCGGATAAATCAATAACGTAGAAGTTATTTCTGATATAAAAAAATGTAATTTATTACGCAGTTTCTGAAAAATTACACAATAACCAACATTTTAAACTTCATTTTTTTATTTTAGGTACTGGCACTTGTTTCAGTATTATCAAAAAAAATACCTTAAAGAAGCGTTTTTCAGGCTAATTTATTATTTGCTTTTGTTATGCTATAGTAGATTGTACAACAAGTGCATAAAACGCATCATTTTACCCGAGACGAATATATCCACCCGAGCCGCAGGCGAGGGTGGATAGTCAAGTCGAGGGTAAAATGGGTTTTATGTACGAGTTATACACTCTGCTTTTCACTTCGATTGTGAGGAAATTAAACAACAATAATATAAAATAAAAAATAAACTTTTTTTTAAATTTTAGTGACAAATTATATATTTTTGGAATGTGCTCATCAAGACCTTTCATTTGTTACCCATATTCAAAAATTGAAAAAAAATCTTTTTATTTTTTATTTTTTGTGACAAAATATATATTTTTGGAATGTGCTCATCAAGGCCTTTCATTTGATACCCATATTCAAAAATTGAAAAAAATTTTTTTTTCTCAATTTTTTGTGACAAAATATATCTTTTTGGGATGTCCTCATCAAGGCCTTTCATTTGATACCCATATTCAAAAAAATGAAAAAAAAATTTTTTTTAATCAAGCCCTTTCAATAAAATTGATAGATACCCATTTTCAAAAAATAAAAAAAGTATTAGAACACAACAAAAAATGAAGATCAGAATGAAATAACAAGTTAATTCAACGAAGTTAAATTGCGTGTGTGGCTGTTTACCTGACGACCTTTGTCTTAAAGTCTGAGACTTAGACGAAGATTTTACTTTATGCACTAGAGCATAAAAAGCGATTTTATGCAGCCTATACCCAACATAAAGACGAACTTTACGAGCATGAGAAGTGAAAACTATATTTTATACAATTTGAACCTAACCCAAGTAGTTTAGGTCCATTGTTTGCGGAGACACAGCTAGTCAAAAATAGGCATTTTTTCACGAAATAAAAGGGGTTTCCGTTTCGTTTGGAAGCGTTTTTCAGTTTTTTTGTTAATATTTCTGTAAAGTTAATTAAATTTTCTACAATTTGAGCCTAATTTCAGTAGTCGGGGAATCGGTCCCGGGTTCGATTCCCAGGGGGGTACAATAGGGAATTACACCATTTTTTGAAAACTGTTTTAAATTAATCCTGAGGTCGAAATAGGCCAGCAGAATTTTTAATTTAATTTTATAAAACCATTAAATGCCCTAAAACACGTTTTTAATTTACGATTTTGAATTTTCGCGCGGAAACACTAGCCGCCATGCTGTTTAGGCTCGTGACGTCACTCCGTTAGTAAACAAACAATAGTGCGAAAGACCAAGTCTAAAGTAACAAGAATTAATGAGTTATAAAATGTAAATCTTTGGTGTCTTGTGCCTAAATCCAATAATACAAGTGTTAAAAACGCCACAAAATTGTGGATTCAAGTGCCAAGTGATAATAAAATGAGAAACACTAAACTGGCAAGAGAGATAATAGTATCCAAAATCATTGTCCCCAAAAACTAGACTAGAATGTATTTCTGTGAAGACCACTTTGATGTAAGTACCTATGCGCTAGAAATGGTAAATTAACTATGGAATAAACAAAATAAAACTTCATGTTAGTATTACAAAATAATCGTCATATTTTGTGACCTATGTATTTATAGGTTATGTTTTGCTATTGTGATTTGAAAATTTCATAAATACTTATTAGTTTCTATATTTTAGCTAAAAAAATGATGTGAAGAATTATACACAGTATAAGGTAGTGGGTTCTGCTTAACTCAGATGAAACCAAACTGCGTACCATCCAGATTTGATTGCCAAGCTATAGGAAAAACTAGTCCACAGAGTCCACTCCAAGTGAACATCCGCATGCCTTTATTGAAAGGCAAAGAATGTCTACAATGCAATTAAGGAGATTGAAGAGACCATACAAAATGAAAATTATGGTAAATCTAAGTACCACCTTGTAATCAAGGTAATTTATTTTTAGTATTTTATGCAGTTGTAATAAATTATTAACATTATCACTAGGCTAGGACAGATATTATACTAATCATATTGTACTATTATTTCTAGATTTTTTGACACCTGAAATTAAGAAGTGTGATGACAGAGCGGTCCAAGTAGTACAAAGCTGAGTGCGGCAGGCGGCAGACGAAACAAATAGCCAGTTTTGTAGAGGGTCATTCGAATATTGAGAGAGTTTGCCATGTTTTAAAGATGCGTTCAGTGATCTGGTGACTTATTTTAAGTAGAAATTGTGTTTCTTTTTGTTGATATTTTTAAATGTGTGTGTGTGTGTGTGTGTGTACGCCTGCAAAGTTAGAAACTAGTGATACCTCTATTTGTAATTAACAAGATCCGTTTTTGTAACCTTGTTTCTATCCACAATATAGCACTTACTTACCTACCTCGCTCGGCCTAGACCAGCTATCTACACACACATTATAGTCAAAATATCAAAACATTGATTTTATAAAATGTAGTTATTATTAATATAGCGGTCAAATAAATATATTAAATATTATGTAGTTTTTTTTATTTCCATTGCGCACTGTATAAAAGATGATGTTGGTGAACACATAGCCGAGTTGATTTAAAGAATTTAATAGAAGTGTATTTATCTCATGTGCATGAGTGCAAAATATGTGAAAAAGTACCTACATAATATGCACTATCTATACTATACATAAGGTAGGGTACGGTAGGATACTCAGAAGCAAAACTCATTTCTTTGATCTGTGGTAGGATAGGAGTAGAGTAGGTAGGCTTAAATAATAAAAAAACAGTTATTTTTATAACATGAAAAGTGTATTTTCAGTAGTTTACAAACTTTAAAGTCGGAAAAATAGTCCTGTGCTTTTTTTCACTAGACGGACACTTAATTTCAAAAGTAGGGTTGTTATTAATTTGTAAATGTTAATGCCTCAGAAATAATATATAGACTGCATATTTCTATCTTCATTCCATTTTCTTTTCCACTGTTTTCCTGACTTCCTCCAGTTTCTAACCTTTTGATATTGCTGAAGTTCCTGGAACTTTTGCACAAAAATCATAGCGACCCTCTGGTCGCATCTGGTACCATCCACTGTTTTGCACTGGCTCACTAGCATTTCGAGGCTGTGATTCTGCCATAATTTTAGTTATTGCCACAAACAAAAGCCACTTTTGTTGATCTCTAGTTTTAATTTCTAGGAATGATATGGTTTTTTGATTGAAAAGATGGGAGATCTTACTTATAAAACATCAGTCTTCATCATTATTTTAATTATTAGGTGATACAGCGCTAAAGTTGACTTTCTCCGTCCTCCCATGATAACAAAAAAAAAATAGGTTATGTTAGATTGTTATAGATAACACAGGGTATCATCGTGTTGTATTGTTATTGTGCTTATTGTTAGACAAAACTTGATATATGCTAAGTACTTACATTGCTGTTTTAACATTTCTCAACTCTGCAGAACAGGAATCGGGATTGGATTGGACGCAAAAAATTTCGCTACCATGAATGAATGTATTTATCCTTGGTAGATTTGTACTTTCTGCTTTAACAAAACTGTATTTCATGATGCTATTTATTAAAATAAAGGATAATAGTCCACAGATGTAGTAATCACTTATAAAATTTCAAAATAAATCGATGAAAATCTAATTTGTTTATTATCACAATCACAGAGAGAAGAGAGCTGTCATGTTTGTTTACTATCGGAGTGACGTCACATCGTAATCAATATGGCGAAGGGCGTTTTTGACATTTGATGAATAGATTAAAAAAGACGATTTTTAAAATTGAATTATAAAATTTATATTGCATTTTTATGAATAAATATCGACGTTTCTCGTTTACTATTTATGAAATCTATCTTAAATATGCATTTTTATACTTTATTTTACATGGTGTAAAATAGCCTATTTGTTCTCGGTTTGGATGGTGTAGGGCTTATTTCAAATCCGCCTGGCAAGCTACCACCATCTTACCTAACTCTGATGCCATAACAACAACTTAAAAATTGTTGTGTTCGGGCAGTTGCAAGATAGCCAGTTCCTCAGTGATGAGGATTCCGGGAGTAGTGCGCTTCCACATTCGGCATTATCATCGTTTAACATCAGGTGTGGTAAAGGCAAAGCACTACTCCGTTGTGCATAAAAAAAAGCGAGGTTTACAGCTCACAAGCCACTAGTGATTATTTTAAATAGTAGAAATAAAGTATGTTTGTCCATTTCTATTATATTATTAGCTTTAGAATTCTATTAGATCTAGATTCTAGAGTTTGAAATGCACAGTGCATTTCAAACTTATTGGCGGCTGTGAAATTAGCATAAATAGCACTATGCGCATAGCCGTGCCCCACAACTCGCCTCTCTCACCCACATACATCGAAAT
Source organism: Agriphila geniculea (assembly GCA_943789525.1). NCBI lineage: Eukaryota > Metazoa > Arthropoda > Insecta > Lepidoptera > Crambidae > Agriphila > Agriphila geniculea. Next base: position 19,554,752 of record OX038874.1, read on the forward strand.
TGTGTTCTGTGCATCGTCTCGGGCGATGTTCCTTTAAGTTTGAAACGCTCTGTAATATTTTAAGCCTTGAAAACTTAATTAAAAAGTATTTGATATTTCACTGAAATTAAGGGTGTTGATGATTTCTTATTACATATAATTTGTTACAGGTACATCAAAAGTAAGGAGAATGAAGCTCTCTCTAGACGCAGGTTTGTTTAATGTGCCTTTACCTCGTGACTACCGGGATATGCACGTAGTCGCATCTGTTCTGAAGTCATACCTGCGCGAGCTGCCCGAGCCCCTCCTCACCTACCGCCTGTACGACAACTTCATCGGCGCTTCGCGACAGCCCACAGAACAAGCTCGGTTGAACGCTCTCTGGGAAGCTATCCATCTACTACCCGATGCTAACTTCCAAAACCTTAGGTACCTTATCAAATTTTTGTCAGCTTTGACCCAAAACCAAAGCACTAATAAAATGACTCCTTCCAATCTGGCCATAGTCATCGCCCCAAACCTCCTGTGGGCGGCCGACGAGAGCACTTTTGACATGAACATCACGACGGTGGTCAACTGCGTGGTGGAATTGCTCATCAAACACGCGGATTGGTTCTTCAAAGACGATATCAATTTCTTCATATCATTCACCAAAGAGGACTTACTTCCGGACCACTGTGAATATGGATTCAGCCCTAACTTCGTGCACGGCTATAATCAGACGGCCGCTCTTACGCAGGAGCAATCCAACGGCGACTACAGCAGCATGAGCAAATCGATGTGCGATTATAGTTATCAAGGAAATCAAAATAAAAACAATTCAGAAGGACCCGGCCGCCATTCGAGAAGTAACAGTCACGACACTAGTTTAATTTTAATAGAAAACGAAATTAAGAAAGCTCAATCCAACAGTTCCCTGTCCGATCATTCTAGTCCGCCGCACGGCAGCCCGAAACCGATAATGAGGCGAAAGAATAAACCCTTGGCGCCGGTGCCGCCCAACTTCACGCCGGACAAAAGTAAAAAGACGGAAGCGCAGGTACAAACGGCCGCGCCCGAACCGGCGAAGGAGCCGCAGCCGGCGGGAAAGGACATAGAGAAGCCGGCCAAGCCGCCGCGGCCGGTCATCTCCGACACCGGGAAAGTGATATCGGGCGTCCAGACGATCAACCGGTCCACCTACAGGCAGAACAAGGCGCTCAAGGAGGAGGCCGCGCGGAGCGGCAGCCGCGAGAACCTCGCCGACGCGCGCCGCCAGAGCCTCGAGCTCGAGAAGGACAAGCTGGACGCCCTCAAGGCGGCCGACACGCTCGTCGTCAAGAACGTGACCGCGCACAGCGCCGTCGTGGGCCGCATCAAGGTGGGCGGCGACGGGCCCGCCTCGCTCGGCGCCGCCCCGCGCCAGCCGCTCACCAAGCCGGTCGGCCAGCCGCCGCCCCGCCCCGTCGCCGCGCCGCGCACCCTCGTGCCCCCGCCCACCGCCGCCCCCGCTCCCGCCCCCGCCCCCGCCGACTCCGACGCGGAGGTGCAGTTGCGGCACAAGCCCGCCGTGCCCGAGCGGCCGGCCACGCTGCGGCCGCAGAGCTTTCGCGCGCCCCGCGGCTCCGGCTCCGACGCCGAGGTGACGCCGACCGTGCTCGAGCGCACGCACATCTACACGGTGGACAAGCAGCACCCGACGGTGATCCGAGTGGGCGGCGCGCCCGAGCCGGCGGCGGACGAGGAGCCGCGGGCGACGGTGCAGCGCACGCACAGCTCGGGGGGCAAGGACGCCGAGCTCGAGGAGCCGAAAGCGTTGTGCGGTGCGACGCGGCAGCTGTCGCAGTCGGAGGGCAGCATCACCGAGGCGCCGCTGTCGCCGCGCGCGGTGGTGGCGCGGCCGCCGCGGCCGCTGGTGCCCGCGCCGCCGCCGCCGCCGCACCCCGAGAGCACCGACTTGTAGCGGCCGCCCGCCGCCGCCGCGCGCGCGCCCCGAGCCCCGACGACGCCGCGTCCCGCCCCGAGAACACGGCAACGCGCGAACCCCACCGTTCTCACGGCAATTTGGGACCGCGGTGTCTAGTATTGAAAAAGAGACTGACGCCTAATTTTATATTTGCGCTAGAGGCATCCCCGCTCTACTGTAAATCGCTACGAATATTATCATTTGCGTGCGACTTTATTTTTGTACTTTGATAATGTTACATTATAATTTATCACGATTTGTCATAAGTAAGTCATATTTTACCAAACTATACACATAGTGCTATTTTCTTATCGCGACTATTAGTGACATGAGTGTGTTTGATAGACTTCTAAAAGACACATCTTTATCGAAAAGTTCAATTTAGCTTTATGTGCACTCGAATGTGCTACTGCTACATAAAAAAATGTACAATAGTGAATAGAAAGCTGCAATTAAACTATGTGATATTAGAAAACTAAATCACGGAGGCCGCTGCACGCAGAGATGTTACGCGGCCGGTGCACAAATGTAACTATGTTGTATGACGATTAGCCATATTTTTGATATTTATGACTTGACGGCGCCGTAAAGTTAAGACACGCTGCTGTTTCAGTGAATAATATAATTATTTTAGGCGTAAGTATGTTATGTAGTCTTTATGATGTTTTATGTGATATGCATTTTATTATTATTATACTGCAAGTATACAAGCTTCTGTTGTAAGTAATAAATAACAATTATACCCACACATATGTGCGTTTTTGCAATTGTTCCATTCAGCCAATTTCAAAATACCTACAATATCTTTTTAAAGTCAAGTTACGCTTTTATCAAGTTGCGGTGATCATGCTAGGGGAGCAGAATAAGTTGCATAAAAAAGCAAAAGTTGACAGAAATAGCAGTTTTAATTATGTTTGCCATTTAACAATGTAGTAATTCCTTTTACCGACTCGCAATAAAGACATTAGATTCGGCAATATGTGAGCAGATTCTGTAATTACTTCATCTATTTTCTTAACTTTTTGGTGATTGATATAAAAACCGCCTGCTTGTATAATTCTCATGGCATCACCTGAAATGTTTGAATAGTATTATACCACTAATATTCAATTAAACTATTTCGTTTACAATAAACAATTTCTGATAAGTGTACTTACTTTCCGTAGGAAAGCAATGCGTTTTCATTCCTAGTTCAAGTACTGTGATACCTGGCGATAATAATAGCGTTGTCACTGGCGCTCCTGAGAACACTTGCTCCAGTTCATTTGAGCTTAAAGTGACAAGGGACTTCACATCTTTACTGTATATTGCTTCTGTTGCTCTGAGGGCTCGTTTTAAACCTTCCTCTGAAACAACAATTTAGTCAATAATTATCATAATAAATAAATAAATAAATAATATTGTGAAGTTCAGTGTTATGTCTTGGAAGGAAATACTGAAGTCTGTTTGCTCTTCATTGGACTACAGTCTGTCTTTTAAAGCTGGTTTACATTATCTTAGTCTTTAGTAGAGTGCTTTAGTGGAAACATGTAAACGGTCGTCTTATGACTAAAGAGAGTAACGTTCTAGTAGCCTTTCTACTCGCTTTCCAGTAGCACCCCCCGCGCGCCCGCTCTCCCCCCGCGCGATATTTTACTCGCACTCGCACTGGAAGCATGTAAATCGACATTTTAGTAGCGTCTTTAGTAGAGTGCATTTGCCGGTAAACGCGTGACGTGTAATTGAATTAAATAATAGGTATTAGGTATGGCGAAAATGACACTCTACTGGAAGCGTGTAAACGGTCACTGGAAAGGCACCAAAACTACTAAAGCACTCGCATTCGAATCTACTCGCACGCTACTAAGCACTACTAAATACTAAGATAATGTAAACCAGCCTTTAGGTACTTTTACAATTTATTTTGTGCTTTAGTATTCTGTCATAATATGATTACTTTGACAGTACAATCATAAGTAAGTATACAAAGTTATTCCAAACCTTTGATTATTTAATAATCAAAGTACGAAACATAGGTGAACACAATAAAATTTACACACACATCGAAATGTAACTAGGAGACTGTTAACAATAGGGGAAACATTGTGATTTGATGCATAACTTGAAAGTTGAATATTATCTGCTGATACTTACTCCCATGAACTAAAGTCGTTAATTGGTCAGCCAAACACATCTGTGGGTACCTCTCTTCTGGATGTTGTTTATGCTTGAACATTATATCTTTTATTTCACCTAAACTATAAAATGAGAATAATTTCAAAAGCCTTTCTATATCTGAATCTTTAGTTCTGATGAAGAACTGGTAAAGATTAAAAGGACTTGTCTTCTCTGGGTCTAACCAAATTGCATTACCAGCGGATTTCCCAAACTTGTCACCTTCCGCTGTTGTCACCAAAGGTAGAGTCAAACCTAGTGTAAAAAAAATGCCATATTAGTTAACTTACTAACAAATTATAATGAATGCAACTAACTTCACTATAGGAGACTCACCATAAACATTATTTTTGGCAGTTCTACTTATTAATTCATGACCAGCACTAATATTCCCCATTTGATCACTACCACCTACCTAAAAGAAATAATTTGTATAAATACAATTCAATAGAATTACCTACTTATTTTAAAATTCTTCCCTATTTCTATGATAAACATGATTTAGCAATTTTATGTTTTGCACTATCACAGATTGCCTATAAATACCTGAAATTTACAGTTGTAATTGTTCAATAGGTGGAGCCAATCATATGATTGGAATATTTGGTATGCAAATTCAGTAAAACTCATTCCAACATCGGAGTTTATCCTGGACTGGACACTTTGTTTCAGGAGCATTGTTCCCATTCGAAAATTGCGTCCTATTTCACTTACAAACTGTATAGAGTTTATGTCTTTATACCATGTTTCATTATTGACTATCCTAGAAGATAAAATAAAATTGATAAGCCAAAATTTTATTTTAAATAATAAATATAATAATAAAGAAATGTACTTATTAACCTAATGGGTAGGAGTTTATTTTCATCATTAGTCCAAATATATTTTTTATGGTTTTCAAATACTGTCTGTAGGTTTTTTGTTATGCCACGAACATTATTTTCTATAATATCACTTTGCAATGCAACTCTATCTGATGTTTTGCCACTCGGGTCACCAATGTAACCTGTTGCTCCACCTATCTGAAAAATTTTGTGTGTTATGTCTTATTATTTATTCAAGCTTGAGTACAGATACCAGCACCTATCATGGCAAGACAAAGATGAGACAAAAGATGCACTGAGTGTTGTGTTTGTAGCTGCTGCGCATCTTTTGTCTCATCTTTATCTTGCCAAGTTATGTGCCGGGTGGTATAACTATGTTTTTCAAATAATTTATGTGAGGTGTGATGTGACACTCACCAAAGCAATTACATTGTGTCCTCCCCTTTGCCAATGCAAAAGATTGATTAGAACAAGGAGGTTACCGACATGTAAACTCTCTGCAGTAGGATCAAAACCAGCATACACACACTGGGGGGACTTACAAACCAAGTCCAATATTTCATTCCTGTGGAAATGCAAGATTTAAGTAAACTTAAACCTTCTTATTCACATCAAGTATTCTAAAATTTACGTACGCTGCACTGTTGGGGAACAAATCTTGGTACATTCCTCGTTCACTAAGTTTCAATATATTTTTACTGCTGTGAAAACGTGTAAATGTCCAAAACCCATGCCTTTTAGGCATAAGTAACATATTTTTTAATAGATTCATTTTGGTGGTATGCTGGTATAACGTTTATCTATAGTATAATGTTGTTTTTGATTAAAACAATTAATGTTGTACCTAATTTAGCAAAACTTTAAACAGCGGGTATGAAAATATAGCTTAGAAAAACCACAATAACTCATGATCCAAAAAATAGTCCTCTCTAATCACTGTATTTTATTGATAGATAAAATTTCTATTTAACTAACTCAGAATTAATCTAATATAGAAACGTGTCCTCTTCGTTAAGAGAATAATTTCTCTAAACATCGAAACATTACATTATTCAAGCATTATTCACACACAACACAACATCACAACCTCAAAAAATCAATCGACTGACTGAATCGACAACCGAACGGAACAACTGTTGGTTGACATTGACAGTGACAGCATAGGCTGCGGTCCCCATAGCGATAATATCGATATTATCGCGATAACAGCCTGCCTGTAAGCCCAAGATGGCGCTGGTAATGACGTCACGCTAGATATTGTAAACGCGCTAACGTGCATGCGGACCGGCTGTTATCGCGATAATTTCGATATTATCGCTATGCGGACCGCAGCCACTATTGTGTTGTGTTGTGTCGTGTCGCGTATCGGTTTCATACATTTAGTATGAAACGGTATAAGCTTCTTGTATGAAACCGATACGTACCGTGTCGCGACACGACACAACACAACACAGTATATTTCTAGCTTAAAAAAATCACGTGGGACTCTCTACATTGGGTGCATTCGAGCAGACTAATCGCTGAGTCATCGGTCGCCCATTTTAATTTGAACCATTGGAACAAGGACGTTACCAAGGGTGGGCAGGGAGGGGCAGCTGCCCCCCTAGAGGTTAAAAAAATGTAGCCAACTGCAAAGCAACCAAAGTCCTAAGGCCGTGCAATTGACTTCCTTTTCCGATAAATCCCGCATCTCAAAACTTGAATAAATTCACTAGGTGCTCTTGACTGTACATAGAATGCACATTTTTCTCATCCTCTTTAAGTCCGGCGGGCTGATTATCTAATAAGAAACCACCTAGCGACCGGTTGCAGTTCATAGATTATAGTGATCCATTGCTACTTCTTTTTGGATTAAAAAAAAACATACCAAAGAAAAGTAGCAATGTATGTGGAATGAAACCGGTCGCTAAATAGTTTCTTTTTAGATAATCAGGGTGCCGGTCCATAGCGTGTGTTGTGCTGTTGTTATTCACCCCATTTTACGGTATATTTTCTTTTTTGATGTTGTTGGAAGGTCGTATTTGGCAAAAAAGGAAGGAACCGAAGCGAAGCGAGGGCGGGTCGCTAGTGAGATATAAAATGAGATCTGCTGCAACTAATGCTCACCTAACTCTGATTCAATAAAATGAAATAAAAGACATAATGCCGCAAAACGATATATTTAATAGCATTTCATGACTTTACTAATACACTTTACAAATACATTAGGTTCGTGTAAATATCCAAGTTTATACCTATACAATACTTGTTACTCACAAAAAAAAACTTTGGACAATTTTATAGATAAACATTTTTATAATAAAATACAAATTCTGTTACTTAATGGAGTTCCATGTAATGTGTGCATCATCCTAGCCCGGTCCTATGACTTTTGTTTAGGAGATATGTAGGTAATAAATAATATACCCACAGTTATGCTTCACCTTTAGATTATATACTTAGCACTAGGTAGGTACACACAGCAACTGCAATAGGCACCTCTGGATTACCTTATAAGTCAAATGGCTTTAATCGACTTCTTTGAACTTTTTATGGTTTAAAATCAAAATAAAAATACATTTTGTTTGGAAAACATTACGTGCTATTTACGGTACCTACTTATTACTTTAATTCCGTTTTTGTAAAGGTCATAAAAATAACTTTTTTTATAACAAACTCCAAATATATAATCCCTGTGCATCGTATCATTACTGTGTAGCTAAAAAAAAATTAAATGAAGAATAAAGGTATGATTCCGATGTCGGCAGCACTGCTGCGCAGCAGTGCTGCCGACATGTATGGACGGATGACATGTACGGATGTAGTCTCATATAAACCTATAGAGCCAGGGTGGCCAACCCGCGGCCCGTCGTCTGTTACCTTGTGGCCCGCGGAGCCGAGCACATTTTTTAAAGTTGGACTTATCTGGCGCGCATTATACATAAAATTTGGTAGTGCGGCCCGGGGTAAAATTCTACTTCCGAATTTTGGCCCAAGTTTCGAAAAGGTTGGCTACCCTTGCTATAGAGAATGTATGCGGACCAGTGGTGCTACGGCAGTAGTGTCGCGCAGCAGTGTCGCGAGGCTTCTCCGCTCACTTCAAATTGAGCCTTTCAAACGTAACATTACGGTTCAATTTGGAGTACACAGGACTGCCGACATCGGAATCATACCTTTATACAATGCGATTAATATACCTAACAATGTACAACAGAAGTGACCAACTTCAGAGTGCTTGCGGTTCAAAACGACGGATTTTAATCTATGAAATTTTCTCTTTGCCATACATTCTCGAGAGAAGTAACAGCGGCTCACTGTCTATTGTCAATTTAATTGTGGGCATGAATTTGGTGCATACAATACCATTAATGATTAAATCGGCAATAGACAGTGATTTGCGGCAACTTTAGAGCGCTAGCTTGGAGTACAAAACGCCATATTTTAAACTGTAAAATTTTCTTTTAATTAACCATTCATTCTCAAGTGTGAAGTTGCAGCGGATCACTATATATTGTTAATTTAATCGCATTGTAAGTACAGTACAAGGCAAATATTTTGAAATTTTTTCGACGGAGTGGAGATAAGTTCGCGCATGTGGACTTGCGAGCGACCAATAGCGCGCGCCCCTCTCGCCGCCCGCGTACCTCGCACGCATGCCCAAAATACGCATTCCGCGCAATCCCCAGCCGATTTTAAGATATTTGCCTTGTACTGTATCTCCCCTCTCTACCAATAGCAATGGAACCAGGCCAGGCTGACGTACAATCGCGGTGGTTGGCGCTCAGCCACTTTACAAAAAAAAGTTTTGAATCGTTTTCGTCGATTGGTCGCGCGCGCCTCGGTCACTATTTCGATAGCGCAAGCAATTTTGGTCTTAAGGATGATGGCAGAGAGCCGCCCTTGTGACTGTACTTCTTTGTCATTGGAGACGGCGAACGACCAAAGCAGCTACAAGCCGGTGAAGAGTTTACAATGAGCAAAAATATAGCATGAAGGGTAGCTTTTGTAATTTTAAGATTTGAAATCAGTTGCAGAAGTTTGGCAGTTTTGACCAAATACAAATGTTACGGTTTAAGTCCGTCGCGTCCCAAACAATGACGAACCCGTCTAAAATTTCAAAATAGCTATTTATTGGGTTGGTGTCGTGTGATTCTTAGGACATAATAATATTAATATTAAATATTTTTAACACTTAATATTTTATTTTTGTAAATACTTGTAACTGCGTCAAGAGAGTTGTAGGTAGGTATGTATAAGAGTCTGTATGATACTGGTGTTTAATAAGTTGTTTGTAAAATAAAGTATAGTATGCGAACCTTGAGCTTATTAGCTAGCAACCATAATATTTGCACAAAACATTGCACTTTCTTTTTTGCTAGCTTGTAGATTATGCCAACTTATGGTAAACGCATAAAAAGTGCTGCAAAGTTAATTCAACAAGTAAACATAACTGAAAATACACCTTGACCATAAATGATTGATTTTATAATTTCGTTTACACTGGCTAACGCCATTAATTATCGCGATAATTTGTGCCTTATATTTGTATGAATAAGTTGCTGTATCGATCAGTGCGATAATTATTGACGTAATGCCGTTTTAGTGGTTTTTTCAGATAACCTATGCAAAACTACAATTTTATGTGGTTGTTTAACATATAATAACTATAAGTTCAACAATCACATAAAATTGTAATTAGAATTATTGTAATAGTGAAACTGCTCATGGCTTGCAACGGCACTGCAGCAAACGTACTGTTGATCTTGTACAATTCAATGTAAGTGCAGTTTCTTTTGCCTTAAAATAAAGCTTAAATGAGCACTTGTACAGCAACAGAAAAGTCTGAGCTACCTACTCAGAATCGTCCATTCCAGTCCATCGATGTTTTAGCAACTATCACTCAATAATTTGTCATTCATAACGATATTAAAGTCAAAAGCGGAAACTAATAGGCAATCTTAAAAAAAAAACGATAAAGTGAAGCTCAGTTTTCGCCTTTTACTAATACAAATACTGTAAATCGACCGAATACTCATATCGATTTCACAAGCATGAAGGGTAGCTTTTGTAATTTTAAGATTTGAAATCAGTTGCAGAAGTTTGGCAGTTTTGACCAAATACAAATGTTACGGTTTAAGTCCGTCGCGTCCCAAACAATGACGAACCCGTCTAAAATTTCAAAATAGCTATTTATTGGGTTGGTGTCGTGTGATTCTTAGGACATAATAATATTAATATTAAATATTTTTAACACTTAATATTTTATTTTTGTAAATACTTGTAACTGCGTCAAGAGAGTTGTAGGTAGGTATGTATAAGAGTCTGTATGATACTGGTGTTTAATAAGTTGTTTGTAAAATAAAGTATAGTATGCGAACCTTGAGCTTATTAGCTAGCAACCATAATATTTGCACAAAACATTGCACTTTCTTTTTTGCTAGCTTGTAGATTATGCCAACTTATGGTAAACGCATAAAAAGTGCTGCAAAGTTAATTCAACAAGTAAACATAACTGAAAATACACCTTGACCATAAATGATTGATTTTATAATTTCGTTTACACTGGCTAACGCCATTAATTATCGCGATAATTTGTGCCTTATATTTGTATGAATAAGTTGCTGTATCGATCAGTGCGATAATTATTGACGTAATGCCGTTTTAGTGGTTTTTTCAGATAACCTATGCAAAACTACAATTTTATGTGGTTGTTTAACATATAATAACTATAAGTTCAACAATCACATAAAATTGTAATTAGAATTATTGTAATAGTGAAACTGCTCATGGCTTGCAACGGCACTGCAGCAAACGTACTGTTGATCTTGTACAATTCAATGTAAGTGCAGTTTCTTTTGCCTTAAAATAAAGCTTAAATGAGCACTTGTACAGCAACAGAAAAGTCTGAGCTACTCAGAATCGTCCATTCCAGTCCATCGATGTTTTAGCAACTATCACTCAATAATTTGTCATTCATAACGATATTAAAGTCAAAAGCGGAAACTAATAGGCAATCTTAAAAAAAAAACGATAAAGTGAAGCTCAGTTTTCGCCTTTTACTAATACAAATACTGTAAATCGACCGAATACTCATATCGATTTGCTTAATACTACAATATGAAAATAGAGGATACCAAGTGATTCAACTTTCCCTTGATCCGGCTGTAATATTAATTATGGATAGTTCGTACCTTACTTAACTTTACATAAATACATCAAAACAAATCACCAACTTACAACACAAGGAATAATGCAATATAGGGAACCATAAAACTATCCTTATTTAGATACGTACCTAAGATGATTATAAAAAGACTTGTATACACCACCATAATCATTTTTGTTTGTTTATACATTCTAAAATTTAACTAATATAATGGAATATCTTGATCACTCTTGTATAGATAGATATTTGATCTTTCACTGTCTGGCAGGCGGGCTAGTGTATTTTGAACTATTAAAAAAATTTCGACACTCGGTACTTAATATGCAATTAACGACAGTTACGTATACAATAAGCCAGGTCACTAATATTGTATTGTCACACACTACACAGATGGAACTCGCTATAATTGTAACATAAGCAGTGTGAAATCACGGTGTGGCTGACTTGCATAACAAGAGTGTGTAAACAAGCAAACCAAAAAGGCTATGGCAGAAAACAAGTCTCTTGCAATAAAATCTAATAAGGATATAATGCAATACTAAACATAATACTTACTCATTCAAAAAATAATTAACAAAAACTAATCTTCAAGCGTTACATTTTTGAAGAGATACGACATAGATTCTTTGTTGTGAATGCGCCTGATCGCTTCGCTTAGTAGAACTGATATGTCGATTGTTTTGATTTTGTTGCATTGCATCTTCTGTAGTTCGTGGGGCACCGTGTTGGTGACAACCACCTCGTCTATCGGGGAGTCCTCGATGAGGCGCGGCGCGTCGGACGACAGCAGCCCGTGCGTGGCCAACACGTAGATTTTATATGCGCCACATTCTTTCAGCACTTCAGCAGCCGCCACGAAAGATTGTACATCGTCGATCATGTCGTCCTAAACGAACAATACGATTCGATTTTACAATTACTCGATTCTATTTAATTGAGAGCTTTTCTCATTTGTCGGCGCAGCAGCGGTGCTCAGACACAATCGCCAGGCGCTTTTTCCAAACAAAGTTACATTTGTGTTTAAACTAACGTAACTTTAACTTAACGTAACTTTTTTTAAAGAATTAATACGTTTTTTCTGTGGTACGCAACTCGTACAGTAACCCCACATATAACTAATGTCATAAAATTAGCTGTTATTGATGATAGAAGTGTCGCCGGGCCAGGACACATAGGTTGTGGCCGGGCCACAAAAAATGTGCTATAAATCGTGAAATACAGTGGTATTGGTTTTTTCCTTTTGGGTACCATAAAGTACGTACCCGTACAGAATACTGACATAACCACAGCCTTTATTGGCAACGTGGCCGGGCTACGACCTATGCCACCAAAAATGTGCTATAACTCGTGAAAACAGCAGTACTGGTTTTTTCTTTTTGGGTACCATATAGTACGCACCCGTACAGCCAGTAGGCTGTACGGGTGCGTGTACAATGTACGTGTGCGGGTGCGGGTGCCAAAAAAGGCTGTAGTTGTGTACTGAGTACCAACATAACTACAGCCACTACGTAACACACGCGGTACCGAAAGCATACCGCTTACTGGACATATTATTTTAGGCGCGACATTAGCCGACAAATGAGAAAAGGGCCTAAATTAAGTGCTGTAATAAAAGCGTTTTTCCAACTTTTTTATAAAATGAGAACTCAACGATAAGAGTACGACTACGAACATGAATCCGGTTCGAAAATCGAAGGACCAAAAGTAATAATAAATAGTTACATGAAAATAATATAAATAAAAACAAATAATGACTCAGAAATATTTGTACATAAATATTAATTGTCATAAGTGATACATACCACCATGATAGCTATCCTACCGCCAACATCACCGACGACGTTTATCGGCGGCTTTTCCTTAGCGGGATGCACTGGAACTCCGACTGACACATCCATGGTGCGTGATCTGTCAACACTGTAGTACGAAAACGGAGTAAAAATAAATGGTAACTATGTAAAATTATTGTAACATGTTATTTTTGTATATTATAAGATTTCTGTCCACAGTGACTAGGCTCGTATTATAGAATCAAACTCAAACTCAAATCTCTGATTGAGTAAAACTGTATGTTCTAACTAGAAAGGGATGGTGCTATTCATCGCATATAGCGCCATCCCTTTCTAACTGTATTTAAGCATGGATTTGATTATGAGTTTGATCCTATTACAAGCTTTAGTGACCTACAAAATATGTTTACCTCGGTATACACGGCGGGGAGTAACGACCATCAACTTCGTCACTCTCAGCTTCTTTCTGTTCCCCATGAATGACAGCTATGGCAAGCCGCAGACGCTCTGCATAAGAAGTTGCCTTCTTTGCTGATCCTGGGTTGCGAGCCACGATCACTGAGTTACGATAGTCTGGAATCTGAAAATATTATTCAAAATAAGATATTAATTTGATCTCTTAAATTCAAAAATAAGTGCAAATGGACCTCTTGATGAAATTGTTCAGCAAGCATATATTATGTTCTTAACCACACATATTATGTAGGTATGTATGTAAGTATGTAAAAATCAATGAAAGATAAAAACTTACACTTTCTTGAATATACTGCAACAAGAAAGGTGACGCCCTAAGATTATCCACAGGACAATCATAGAAACCCTGAATCTCTTTTTGATGCAAATCCATGGTGATAATGTGAGTGAGACCCGACTTGCACATCATTTTAGCGAGAAGCTTTGTGACAATACATCCACGTTTCCTCATTTTGCACTGCTTGCTATATGGTAGGTATGGAATAACCCCGACAATTGAACGAGCAGATGAAGTCTTGCATGCATAAGCCATAATTAATAGCTCCATGATGTTATTGTTTACATCTCTGGAAAAAATATTTGATTTCAACATTCAATCAACATCACTGATCAATTACCAAATGGTTCACTTTTTTCACACGTTTAACACGTAAATCTTACATTATATATTTTTTTGTTATTGTTTTTTAATAAAGAAACTAGAGCAGCCATGTTAAATATGTGGGCCGCATGCGGCCCTTTACACGTTTGCCTGCGGCCCAATCCAATTTCAAAAACAGCCTCCTTATACAACTTTACTGTGCAATGATTTTTATTTTTCTTTATAGTTAGGTTTTGGGACCCACTGTTTCTAGTCTACAGTCGATAGGCATTTAGCTCATCAATGATTTTGAGTTTGACATGACTGGAGTAAAGAAACAATTACAAAAAATATAAAAAATAAAAAACAAATAACAAATAATAACAAATAATAATAATAAATTTATTGTTATTGAAATCTCCGATTTCCATAACACAGGTGCATTAACTACTTATTTTAGAATCAGACCAATGTTTGTGATGTTGCCTAATATATACATATTAGGTGTATTTAATTAAATAGTAAAGTTATTAAACAGAACATAATACTTTCAAAATACTATTTTAGGTATCCTGATTCATACTTATAAATGGTCATTCTTGAGAAATTTTCAACTAACAAAATTGAAGAATGAGAGTTATTAATCATCATAACATAGCAGATCCAAAGCAAAACAGCTACTAATTGTTACTTTGTTTGTTTTTACTTTGTATGGATGGGTTCTGAGAACTATACAAGACTATTTAAACTTTAAATAGACTTGTATAGTTCTCGGAATTAAGTTAAAGCAACAAAGTAACAAGGATATTAATAGATTCTTGGTGTACAGAACAATGCTGAATGAAAATGCTATCATCAGGAGTTGCATTGATAAGGTACTGTTTAAAGTTCTTATACAAGTTAATAAAACCGTTATTAGTTCCTACAACTAGATACAAAAATAGATTTACATACATATGTAAGTACTTTAAATTACAGATTGATTTTATAAAATGAGATAAGGATAAAATTGATTATTGAACTAAAAAACTTTAATTTACTAAAAAACTTACTTCGTTCCAGTCTGAACAATGTAAATGTTTTTCCCACGGATGGAATCACCAATTTCCACCATAGTCTCTCTGTTAGTTTTATGATAAACAGAACATCCTCCATTGTGCACACCTAGGCGGCTGTTAAAAAATATAAAGTACTATGAGTACATGCAGAAATCTTCTTGTATTACTTCACAAACCTACATTTCCAACACTTAGTTCCTTGCTCTCATAATGTAGCTTTAATAAAATAAACTAATGACTAAGTCATTGAGACATTGTTACAAATAATACTTGCAAGTATTATTGGAAACTAAAGAATTACTAACTTAGCTATCAAATCGGCTAATTCCGGGTGAGAATTGCCACTCAAGATTACAATGTCCGATGTTGCATTGCCTTCCATATTGCTTTTTCTAGATCGATTGGTGAATCCCACCAGCCTGCAAATTAATAATAAAATTAGTTTTATTAATTTGACAGTCGTTACACATCAAGTATCTTGCGGTTGGGGACATCACGTTGGATCAACAAGAAAAACAATAAACCTGGTTTTGTTGAGTAACATAATAACCTGATGACGAAAATGCACTATTTAAAGATATTGTACTATGCAGATCAAGACCTTTATCTTTATAAATATCAATTGCCTCCTTTGTGGTTTTTGAAGTGCATTTAATGCGAAATTGCGAATCAAAAAATATTTATTGATGACCGTGCCGTATGTCGTCCGTCCGTCACCTGTCACCGTCATCCACAGAGTGAGTGAATATAGATAGAGAAAGAGAAGAGAACACAGACAGCACAAAAACAAAGATTATCAGAACCATTTAGGCACACGACACACGGGCGACACAATTTATTGTGCGGCGTAATGTCCCACACTAACGACTGTGAATGGCGCACTATAGACAAGCCAGTCTGTGATATTTTATCACAGACTAGCGTATTCATTCATGTGTCAAATTCAAATATCAAATGTCATAACAAAGGAAGGAAGCGTGTGTGTTGACTTGTGACTGTGATTTGAGGTTATGTTTTATTTTAAAGTTTAAAACAATGGGCTTAACGAAGCAATATCTTCGGTATGCACCAAGTGGAACATTTAATGTTATTGCCAGTGCAGACTGTAACTGCGCACACGTTTCCTTGAATGGAATAAGTGGTAGATATATCGCAGTGGGCGCTTGCGAACATGTTGTTATTTGGGATATGAGATTGGGAGAGAAGGTAAATATTTGGAATAATTAGTGACTATACCCTCCGAACCTGACTCTCCGACCCTTTTTCTTTAACTGATGTAGCTCACGTAATTCCTGGTATATGTTGGAACCGTTATGTATAATGAACTTGATAATATGAACCTTTCAGGCGCAAGTACTTCCCGGGGAGAATGTAGTCGTGTCCCAACTGTGTGCCAGTCCTAGTGGTAACCATATGGCAGTGGGTTATGTCGATGGAAATATAAATGTATTTGAATTGACAAATAACGAAATTGTGTGTGTATTTGCTGGACACAAATCGGCCGTTACTTGTTTGCAATATGATGAACAAGGCCACAGATTAGTTTCTGGATCTAAGGTAATCTATTAAAATCTCAAATATACTGGGTGTAACAAGACCTTCAACGAAGCCGAGGTCTACATATTCTGCCCATCATCAGGACCATTTCTGTTCAAAATTATTACTGGGAAACGATTTTGATTTTTGGTGTTAAAAAAGCATTGCATACTTTACCACGCAATGTAACGCATACAACAGACCGCGCCTGCGAGTGTATGCTACATAGGTGCGTGCGGCCGAGTTAAAAGGCAGCGTTTATGTGCGTGCTCATGAGATATATCGAGTGACGACGTTTTCCAGCCATTGTTTGTTACGAAATACTTAAAATTTCGATAATGTTTCATTGGACAAAAAGTAGGACATAACAAATAAAATAAGATTGCATAAAAATTTTGAAAAAGAAATTTTGTCTTTGACCTTCAATAACTTCGTAGCTATTGGTTTCCCAAGTATAGTCTAAAAGACAAAAATGATCCTGATGATGGGCGGAATACGTAGACTTCGGCTTCGTTGAAGATCTTGTTACACCCGTTATAGTACAGTATGCGCAAAATAACTTGGCGGTTCTGAACTTTGCGTGGAACGCAGTGCAGTAGATGAATACAGGCTTGCGCAGGGACGGGGCGCGGGCGGAAGCACTCGGAACTATGGAACTCGACATGTACCCTGTGTGAAATATCACTTGCAGTTAATTTCCGAGCCGCCAAGCTATTTTGCACATACTGTACTTACTGCTTTACTGTATTAATTAATGCTTTTTATACCTATTACATTTGCACAAAACAAAATTTTTGTTTATCAGGATACAGAAGTTATCCTCTGGGATGTAGTATCAGAGACTGGTGTGGCTCGCTTCAGTGGGCACAAAGGTATTGTTACTAGTGTGCTTTTCATAAACGGCAAGAACTACATTGTAAGCTCGTCCAAAGACACATTTGTCAAGTTCTGGGATATTGAAACAAAACACTGTTTTAAAACATTGGGTGGTCACCAAATGGAGGTAAGGATTTATTGAAATACCAATATTAATTTTTATCAGGTCACGCTATAATTATCTCATTCAATGAAATCAGAATATAGTTTCCCATAAAAGTTAAAACTTCATTCTTTTATAATTCAATAGCAAATTGTATCAACATTTCTAATTCAAAACTATGGGTTTGCCACAGGTTTGGTCAGCTGTTCTGCTGAAGGAGGAGAGGTATCTTGTGACAGGCAGTATGGACCAGGAGCTCAGGGTATGGAAGCTCAACTGGACTAGTGATGTAAAAGATGAAGATAAACTCGCTCATCAGCTTGAAATAGTAAAGTTAGAAGAAACAGATAACATTGAGGATTCATCTGTAAGATTTCATTATTGTAACTGTAGCAAATAGGAGTTTTCATTACTATAAAAAAATCATAAAGTTACTGATAAAAGCAAGCAATTGACTGCAGCAACAAAGAGACTTCTGCATTTTTTTACAAAACATACTTTTTTTACATAATTAGACTCAGAAATCTCCAATCTATCATTGGAATTCAAAAAAGATAATTATCTTCTACTGATTAATTAAATATTCCAAATTTGAAGAAGACAGAGTTCTGTAAATGTACAAGTTATTAAAGTTTCACATTTAAAACCCTCCCTTGAAAAGGTTACCTTTTTTAGATAACAGCTTATTCCTTGCTGCCGTTAAATATAAAAACGTTTTTATAAGTTAATATTATAGTTTTAATATTATATTTTATTTTAATTATAGTTTTCTGTGGGCTGGTTTTGTAACTCTATTGCAATCAACTTCTGATCGAAACTGACAGAAATCGCAGTTACATTGCTGATTTAGTAAAACCGATGCTTCATCGATGAATTCATGCGATGAAGCATCGAAAATGAAGTGTCTAATTATGAAGTTTCATCTTTCATCACTGATGTGCCTATACAAAAAGTCGTTCACTGGTCACTTTCATCGAAAATGAATCACTTTTGATGAAGCATCTAGTCTCGGCATAAGAATCAATGTGACAACTATCTTGCTTAAAGCAGCAATGTAACTGTGATTGCTGTCAGTTTCAATCAGAAGTTAATTGCAACAGAGTTACCAAATCAGGGGGCTGACTTTTTTCAACATTTTCTATTAATATAATACCAAACTATTTTTTTCCATAACCAATTTTAGGTTTTACAATGTCATCAAGTTGGTACTCTAATTCGTGGAGGTAAAGGTCGTGTTGTCGGCCTTCATACGGACCCTGGGCAGAGTGTCTTAGCTTGCTATGGAACAGATGCCTTGCTTGAACTATTTTCTTTCTGCACTGATGAAGAAGCTAAAGCCAGAATGAGTAAAAGGATAAAAAAGCAAAGAAAAAAGTTAGCGTAAGTTATTGGGAGCAACCTTTGATATTATGATCATTTTTGATGTACAGTCACAGTGGCCTTCTGTCACTTTGCTAACAAAATCCGTGTCGGTTACTATGTCTTTGGCACAAGCAATTTTGGTCCTAAAGGTGGCAGAGCCCTGCCCTCCCTGACTGTGCAAGAGACAAATCATTTTGCTATTTATACTAGAAGAAAAAAAATGCTAATATGGAATAAATAACATAAAACCTTGTTTTATTACAGAAAATTAAAGGAAAGTAGTGAAGCTGACTCGGAGACAGTGGAAGTAGCTGAACTTCTAACACTAACTGATGAAGTTCGAAGGTTAACATCAGTTAAATTAGGAGCTAAGATCAAATCTTCGACCCTTCTATTGGGAACCACTGGAGAGTTCCGTTTGGGCGTCACCCTTGCAAATAACACTGTTGAACTACATAGCTTGAACATGGATGATGGCAGTGAAGGTATGATCAAAATATTAAATTTAAATAAAAGTATAGAGTCGAATGTAATTTTATATTGTAAAACTTTCTATTTGTTTCAGTCAAATGTTTAAAACAAATAACACAACCTGGCCACCAGAAAGAGCCGCGTTGTGTAGCTATTAGTTCCGACAATCTAGCTATTCTATCAGCTTCTGCTGATTCAATCAAATTATGGAATAGGTAAGTTTGTAAACACGTAACTTGCTATTTCCGTTTTTTAACACATCCACACCACAGAATAACTAATAGTACAAGTACAGAAGCAGCACTCCGCAAAGTTATTTAAATAAATACAGACACAATAAAGTGCAATTCACGCGCTAATGGTCTACATACAGTTATATTCACCTAGTAGTTGCCTCTCTTTCTATCACGTGCTCTTACCTTTTCTGACGACGCGACGCAACGTTAGGGTTGTCGTCTTTTAAATGAACTCCGTAGCATATATCATAATGTGAAAAACGACAATTGTTCATTGGTTTTTGGATCTTGCCATCCGTACACGGCACAGTAATGTCGATTCGACATTGTTTCTATTATAAAGAGACAATACCTGCGCAGGCAGTAAGATGCCGCGCGACTAAACAGGCGGGCGTGTGGCAGCCCTCTGCTCACTTGTGCCATCGAAGACACGGCTATAGCGGTAGGTGCTTATCGCGAGATCTTGAGCGAGTGAAGGAGGCCTGCCCACACTTCAAGTAACTAAAAGAGTCATATAGATAGATCACCAATTTTGATCTAACAAATCAGACAGCAAATTGCCCCATGTTTAATTCGACACAAAAATCAAGTGCGGCTTATTTTTCTACAAAGCTAGAACAGAAAAAAACAAGTATATTTTTATTTTTCATGTTGGCTTACGTCAGTTTTAGCAGAAGAAATTAGTTTTCAAGTTTTCCGCATCATGCAGAGCTTTGTTATTTTATTGATCTTGAAAAATGTATCAACCAACCAGTTCAAATTATTTTTGAACAAAATCTATGAAACAACTGACATTCGTCATCAAACACTGTGCAAGCCTCGGCACATATAAAGATATGTGCCGAGGCTTGCACAGTGTTTGATGACGAAGTAATCCACTTCAATTTCTCTCACTGCTAAAGAGCGGTGAGAGAAATTGAAGTGGATTACTGCGCAATACTGCGCATGTTTGCAGTAGGTAGTCCTGTACCACGTCCCCTGCCAATGAGATCCAAAAAATAGTTCTGCGCATAAGAGTGGCCACATACAGACAGAATTTTGATTCGGAATTTCGAAACGTTCGTATGCAGCTAATCCAAACAAATCTATGGACCTACCACACACATGCGGGATTTTTCGTAATTTTCATACATTATCGATATTTCGTTTCGAAATTCCGAATCGGGACTCCGTCTTGTATATGGCCGAGCTCACTGTCACCGCTAAGATACGTGCCGAGGCTCGTAATAGGTGGTATAGTACGAGGCATATATGTTGAAATTTTTTCGAAGGAGTAGGGATAAGTTCGCGTATATGCTCTTGAGAGCGACCAATAGCGCGCGCCCCTCTCCTGCCACCCGCGCCCCTCACCGCTACGCATGCCCAAAATACTCGTTTCGCGCAATCCCCACCCGATTTCAAGATATATGCCTCGTACTGTAGCTATTTAGTAATCTGTGGTGATAGGCCGAACCAGTCGTGCCTCCGCACGATCCCGGTGAGCGGCGCGCGGCCCACGTGCGTGTGCTTCGCGCCCGGCGACCGGCACGCGCTGGTGGGGTGCGCGGGCGGCGCGCTGCTGGTCGCCGACGTGGCCGCGGGCCGCGTGCTCGAGCACGTGCCCGCGCACACGGCCGACTGCACCTGCGTCGGGCTCACTCCAAACATGGTAAGTGGCATTATCATGATAATAGTAATAATAAAACTTTATTTCGGACAACATTATTATAGGGGTAGTATTTAATCGGGTAACAATAAATTCCCATTTTGGGTTTCAAAAATACTGAATATAGCGTACTGAAATACTAAGTGGGCGACAGACCGAGGGCCACTACAGATATTGAAAATGGGTGACTTTAAAATACAAATTGAGTATCTAGTTATTCAGAACGGGCGACCATATTACTATTTGCTCCACAACCTTAGGGCACACAGAACATTTAAAATTTGGCATATATTTTATTTAAAAAGTTGACTATTATCTTAATCGAGATGACAAAAAACAAACAAACGAGAAAGCAACCTAATAAAAAAGTATTATAACTATCATGTTGGGCAGCTTAAATCAGTTATATAGTTACCTACTTGGTATATACCCATTTAAATTTTTCACTGCCAACTTATTTATCACCCACATGTAGTCGCCCGTTTTAAGTATTTTTGTAATCCACAGTTTGTCGGCCGTTTAGTTATTTTGTCGTTCAAAAAATAAACTGCTGCCCGGTTTAGTATTTAAGAATCCCATTAACAGTCGCCTTTAATTATTTCCAGTCACCCAATTAATTAATTCCTTTATTATAGGTCCATATTATAAAGAAAATATCTAAGACAACATTTTCTTAAAATCTAGCCACAGGTCTTTATAGGGCAGTCGTTTCTTAGAGCTATTACTCCTAGGATACTGTTGGTACTGATCCTCGTTCTTGCTAGGAGTGAAGCAGCCTTTTTACGCAATATCGCGTCAAATCCTTCCGTGAGCGCGTCGCAGAACATACCCGAGGCGCTGCAGTAACGGGGCAGCCCCAACAGTACCCTAAATGCATTATTGTATTGCACTTTTAATGTTTTTAGCGCCCTTTGAGTATAGCTGACCCAGAGGAAGCATGAGTAGAAGGACTGACAAAACAATTTAAACAAAGATCTTAACGTTACTACTACATCGTGCAAACCTCCTAGCCAGCACTCCACTATTACTCCTGGTATTTTTTTATGCACTACGGGAAAGTGCATGGCCTTCACCTCACCTGACGTTAAGTGACGTTAAGGTCAAAAGTGGATGGCGGTAGCTAGCCAGGTGGACTTGGAATAAGCCCTTCCACCAACCAAGCCCAGTGCAAATTGTACCCCCCTGAAAATCGAACCCGGTACCTTTGCGTCTTACACGGGTGGGTGAACCACTAGATCACAGAAGCGGTGATTAGGGAGCAGTCTTTGTAAACGTAACTGTGGACAAAGGGCGCGTCTGAGCTCTACCGCGATTTTACTCGCGGCTCGTCATTCTTTATTCTCGTACATGGGCGGAACTCCACAGTTGCTTTTAATAGTTTGTAAAAGTGCTTGGAAGTTTCGATACTGGTTAATGAAACGTCATAAATGGAAAAAGATTATTGATCTGTATATTTGCTTAGGGTACAACTCATTTCAAAACCACTATAATTTTCGTTTTACAGCTCGGTTGTTACTCTGGCGGGGCAGATAAAACAGTGAAACTATGGCAGTTTGAACTGATAGAAGATCCTACAGGTGAATCGAAAGCAAAGGTAAAAGGATTAAAAAAACCTGTTAGTGTGCCTATCTAATTGGTTGTATAATTATTATTGATTGTTAATTATTTATTATGTACAAATTATTTTTAGGTTTTATCGTTGCTGCATACTAAAACACTAGAGTTGGAAGAATCTGTATTAGCTGTTAAAATAAGTCCCAACAATAAATTTATCGCAGTTGCACTCATGGATTCTACAGTCAAAATATTTTTCCTAGATACTTTTAAGGTAAAGAAGTTCATACAAAGTACACTTGTAAAATTGTTTTTTTAATCACAAGTTATTAATTATTCTTGAAACATGTTTTTTTTTACAGTTTTATTTATCCCTGTACGGGCACAAATTGCCAGTGCTATGTCTCGATATAAGTTACGACTCCAACATAATCGCTACTGGGTCATCGGACCGCAACGTCAAAATCTGGGGCATGGATTTCGGCGACTGCCACAAGTCAATATTCGCACACAACGACTCGGTCACCGCTTTACAATTTGTACCTGGAACGCATTATTTCTTCACTGCTTCTAAAGATGGGAAGGTGAAGCAGTGGGACGCTGACAGTTATGACAACATCATCACACTCAATGTAAGATTAACTTTTTTTTTATAAAATCACAATCCAGTAATTGCAACCTTTATTCAATACTAGCTTCCGCCCGCGACTTCGTCCGCGTGGATATTATAGAAAATCCTTAGGGAACCTTCAACCAGGATCCGACCAGCCGTTTTTACGTGATAAGGCGGGTCACCACCAAGTGCGCTGCCTCGCGAGGCAAGGCATTTGCCTCGTTTGGCGGGCCTCGCACGAGGCTGCTCGCTTGGTGGCGGGAAAGGGGCACCCGCCTAATTACGTAAAAATGGCTGGTCAGATCTTGGTATAAGGTTCCCTAAGGATTTTCTTCAATATCCACGCGGACGAATTCGCGAGCCGAAGCAAGTTTATTACAATAATCAGAATTGGGTCCAGATATTTAGCCGATATTTAGTATACCGTTCGCGTTTCTTTACCCTTTTCCGCTCTCGTTCCCTTTCCCATTTCTGTTTGGTCCCGTTCCCGTTCCTAGTCCAGTTCAGAATTGGGTAGAGAAATATCTCCCTCTCCCTCTCCCTCTCCCATCCTCCTTCTCTTGACAAAAGTTTGAACCCCTATTTCACCTTTTTAGGGGTTGAATCATGTTCACCGTGTTGGACTTCAAAATAAATGTCATTTTCGCAATCACCATCCCATAAAACCTCAAGAACGACACCAATATCTATTTTTTATGTTTAATATTATTTTTTTATGGTTATTTCATCATCATCATCATATCAGCCGCACGACACCCACTGCTGGGTATAGGCCTCCCCTAAGGATCTCCACGACGATCGGTCCTGCGCTGTCCGCATCCAGTGGCTTCCCGCGACCTTCACCAGATCGTCGGTCCACTTTGTCGGAGGCCTACCCACGGAGCGTCGTCCGGTGCGCGGTCGCCATTCCAGAACCTTTCCGCCCCAACGGCCATCAGTTCTTCTCGCTATGTGTCCTGCCCATTGCCACTTCAGCTGAGCAATCCTTCGAGCGATGTCGGTTACTTTAGTTCTCCTGCGGATCTCCTCGTTTCTGATTCGATCACGCAGGGAAACGCCGAGCATGGCTCTCTCCATTGCACGCTGGCTGACCTTGAGCCTCCTTATGAGACCCATAGTTAGCGACCACGTTTCACTGCCATAAGTCATCACTGGCAACACACACTGTTCATAGACTTTCGTCTTGAGACACTGAGGTAAGTCGGACGCGAAGATTTTTCGAAGCTTCCCGAATGCTGCCCACCCGAGTTGGATTCGACGAGAGATCTCTTTCTCAAAGTTGGACTTACCTAACTGGACTGCCTGTCCTAGGTATACGTAGTGGTCAACAACTTCAAGTGTAGTGTTCCCAACATGAACTGGAGAGGGTACAACATGGCCATTTGACATAATTTTCGTCTTATCCATGTTCATCTTGAGACCCACTCTTTTGGAAGCACTACGGAGATCTTCGAGCATTGTGTTCAGGTCTTCCATGGTCTCAGCCATAAGGACTATATCATCGGCAAAACGAAGGTGTGTTAGGTACTGGCCATTAATGTTGATGCCGAGCCCTTTCCAGTCTAAGAGTTTAAAGATATCCTCCAACGCAGCTGTGAACAGTTTCGGAGAAATAACATCTCCCTGTCTCACACCTCGCTGCAGTTGGATAAGATTTGTTCTCTGGTTCTGTACTCGGACCGACATGGTGGCATTTTTGTATAAATACCTCAACACCTCGATATACCTGTAGTCCACTTGGCACCTTTGGAGAGACTGCAGCACCGCCCAGGTTTCAATCGAATCAAAGGCTTCCTCATAATCCACGAACGCCAAGCAAAGTGGCAGATTATACTCTTCGGTCTTCTGTATAACCTGCCGCAGCGTATGGATGTGGTCTATGGTGCTAAAGCCTTTTCGAAATCCGGCTTGTTCGGGTGGTTATTTACCCCCTGCCTAAGTGGTTAATTTTCACAAAGTATATGTTTGCCTATTTATTTTTAGATGTGTTCCTACGAAGTTTAAAGTTGTAATGTCTTTTTATATTATTTTCCCAAACAAAATTTGAACCCTATTTTCACCCCATTAGGGGTTAAATCATGTCCACCGTGTTGGACTTCAAAATAAATGTCATTTTCGCAATCGTCATCCCAGAAAACCCGAAGAACAACATCCATATCGATTTTTTTGGTTAATTTACCCCATTTCACCCCCATAGGGGTAGAAATACTAACAATAGCAATATAGTTTGCGTTAGATTTCCATCCATAAGCCGCAATAATAGATTTAGCGATTTTTACTTCGAAAATGAAGGATTTTCTATACACAACTCCACCCCCCCTTTTTACCCCTTCGGGGGTAGAATTTTCACAAAAGCTGAGATACGTATCAGTGGCGAGGGGTGAAATTATGGCGAAGGTAAGCCGCTCTACAAAAATGATGAAAAATGTAGTGATCTGCATAGTGGATCAGTGGGGTGTGATTTCCAAAAGGTAAGCCGATGGGAATCGGCTTGTATGGACCCTTCGCCACTGATACGTATATATTAATTTTAAATCGTCAGCCTAAACACAAAATTTGAAGATCCTAGCTTCGAAACTGAGGGACTTTCATACAAATTTTCATACCGTTTTTTACCCCCTTAGGGGCTGAATTTTGAAAAATCCTTTCTTAATGCACCCCTAGACTTTATAAGGAACCTACGTGCCAAATTTGGTATCTCTCGACCCAGCGGTTAGGGCTGTGCGTTGATATGTCAGTCAGTCAGTCACTCAGAGTCTTCTTTTATATATTTAGACTACATTTTTGTTGTCGCTCTCCTTTTCCATTAATTTACTAGAAAGAGTGAAATTAGGTTACATTGTTGGCTTCTCATAATAATTACTGAATCACTAATTAACATTAGGTACTCACTAACATTAAAGGTAGTCTCCATTTTTCGTTTAGAGAATCTTTGTCGTGCCGTGTGTTAAGCCACAGCCAAACCAGTAATTTCAATAGGCATGATGACAATAACCTCTCAAAAAAAGAAACATTGGTAAAATAATTATTTTGCTAGCATAAAAAACAAAACACAACTGCCCGAGATAGCACAGTTTGAAATGCACACAAATGGACTCACTCAAAAATGCTGCACACTAACGGCTACTCAGTTATGACGTCACGCTTGAGTAGTTTGTATGCAACGCGTAGGAAATTTGTTTGGGTGCTATATTAAATATTATGTTTATCAAAATGGTTTCTTAGACAAATTTGCTATACATTTTACGGACTAATTAAAGGTATTATTTATTTTAGTAAATTGTATACTTTTTAAATGGAATTTTTAACCTTACTTTGAAGGGTCATAAAATAATACGCAATAATATATTAAACCAAGAGGTATACAAGCTACTCGAAGTTTAATATGTTTACGATTTTTATTAGTATTTCGTTATTTTATGCATTAATCATCATCCCAACTTCAATGAACATTAAGCTAAATAATTAATAATAATCGCTCCTGCACATAGCCTATGCGTGTGCGTTCACTAAGGCCCCTGTTATCGTGTGTACAGGGGCATGCGGGGGAGTGTTGGGGCCTGTCGGTGGGCGCGGGGGGCCTGCACGCGGCGACGTGCGGCGGCGACCGCGCGCTTCGTCTGTACGCGCGCACCGACGAGCCGCTAGTGCTCGGCGACGCCGACGACCAGGAGGAGGGGCTCGCCACGGGGGACACGCACGTACGTCACAGACAATTAATTCTTTTGATGAACTAAATTAACATAAAGGAAAAAATACTCACGCAACACACACACACACACACACAAATATACACTTATAGACTTCCAGCTCACACTATATATGTATAGATATAAAAGATGTAATTTGCAGCTCCTCACAAAATACCTGAACTTTTTACAAAAATGAACCCTATCTCCCTAGGGATCGTCCTAATAGAACGCGATTACGCGATCATCGCACGAAAAAGCGACGCGACGATCGCGTGTTCACGCGATGACAAGAAATGTGTGTCCTAATACAACGCGAAAGATCATCACGTGAAATAACGACGCAACCACAGCGTAACGATGACGCGACGCGATTATCGCACGAATGCCAAGTAGGACACCTATTCGACATCAGTATGTTTGATCGTGGATTCGTACGACTAAAATTCATGCAAACTTGCGATGATCGTGTAGTCGCGTTCTATTAGGACGATCCGTTAACACGTTCCAATCTGTCACGTTGTCTATCGACCTTTTAATAATTATAGATATATAGAAATCAATTAAATCTGTATATTTTATTTTCTTAGGCTCCTGTTCCTGGTTTACCTGGTTTGAATATGCCTACTAAGAAAACAATCGGAGCTGAAAAAGCTGTAAGTTATTATAATAATTTCATTTCGTCGCACAAGATGTTTAATAAGTCTATTAAAGTATTTTTTAAACTGGTTTTTTTTAAATTTACTGATTTTTTTATACTCCTCATGCCCGATGCCCGACGAACTCATTAATTACACATGACAATGTTTCCTTAGGCGGACTCCATAATGGAATGTTTGTCAGTGAGCGCGGAGTACAAGCGCGAGCTAGAAGAAGCGCGCGGCCAGTACGTGCAGCCGCCCATACTGATGGCCGCGTACAATTGCACCACGTCCGAAGACTTCTTGCTCGAAACGGTCAAGAAAATACGCTCTAGGTCAGTTGTGAGGTCTTATGTTAACAATAGAATTACACCAACGAGAGCTTGAAGAAGCGCGCGGCCAATACGTGCAGCCGGCCATACTGATGGCCGCGTACAACTGCACCACGTCAGAAGACTTCTTGTTCGAAACAGTCAAGAAGATACGTTCTAGGTTAGTACTGAGGTCTTATGTAAACAATAGAATTACACCAACGAGAGCTTGAAGAGGCGCGCGGCCAGTACGTGCAGCCGCCCATACTGATGGCGTACAATTGCACCACTTCCAAAGAATTCTTGCTCGAAAGGGTTAAGAAGATACGCTCGAGGTGAGTTGTGACCTTGTGAGGTTCGATTTAAACAATATGGGTAACCATATAGTCGTATAGAATGATACAAACAAAAAAAAACTAGAAGACGCGCGCGTTCACCGTTGACGTACCTATGTACGTGCATGCGCCCATACTGATGGCCGCGTACAACTGCACCATGTCCGAAGACTTTACTCGAAAATACGCTCTAGGCCTAGGTGCGTTGTGAGCGTTTCGTCGCATTTCGTCCTCGAGCTCGTGCTTCAAAAGGCACGTTGATGATGGCTGGCATTTGCAGTCGTTCATATACCAATCCGCATAGGGCCCGCGCGTTGGGTTATTTATAGGTCATACTTCTTATATGAAAGTCTATGATGTCCCAGCAGTAGAAATGAGTATGAGAAACTTGAGAAAGTGCCTCTCAAGTCTACCAAGTGAAATTTGTTTGT
Source organism: Agriphila geniculea (assembly GCA_943789525.1). NCBI lineage: Eukaryota > Metazoa > Arthropoda > Insecta > Lepidoptera > Crambidae > Agriphila > Agriphila geniculea. Next base: position 19,583,504 of record OX038874.1, read on the forward strand.
CTTCTTTTTAATAGATTAGGTTAGGTTATTGAATTCAGTATAATTTTTCTATTGAAATTCTTATTTTGTTAAGTACACACGACACCAGGTCAGGGGGCCTATTACGAAAATAACGTACGCAATTGCGTAACGCAGTCACTTGGCCACGATAGTCGTCCGCAGTTCGTTGGTTGTAGTTTTATCAAACATTTTGAATTTTTTTTTCGTAGTCCATAGACTACTAAACGAACGATGTCGGATACGTAAGAGAGAAACTGTCAAACTCACGCAATCAGTTCGCAATATCGCTTACGAAAGTGATTTGTAATAGGAAACAATCAAAACGAAGCATGGACGCAGCTGCGTGTATCGCATTAAACTTTTCGTGATAGACCCCCAGGTTAGGTTAGGTTTACTGTTAAACTGCGAAAACAGCTTTTATTACGTAGGGCTTAAAGGCGGTCTCAAGGTCAACATGTGTCTGAGGTGCCGTCGTGTGTACTTCATGTTTCTTTTATTTTCCAGTGACCTGGAAGAAGCGTTACTCCTGCTGCCGTTCAGCGCGGCGTGCGACGTGGTCCGCACGCTGCCCGCGCTGCTGGACCGCGGCGACAACACGGAGCTCGTGTGCAGGCTCGCGCTGTTCCTGGTCAAGGTGCACCACGCGCCGCTGCGGCACAACCGCGCGCTGCTCAAGCACATGATACAGATACAGGCCAAGGCGAGCGTGCGCCTGCAGGAGCTGCGGGTCAGTACTACCTACCTCTATAGTAGCATTCTCCACTCTACTGGAGCTCGTGTGCACTGTTCCTGGTCAAGGTGCACCACGCGCCGCTGCGGCACAACCGCGCGCTGCTCAAGCACGTGATACAGATACAGGCCAAGGCGAGCGTGCGCCTGCAGGAGCTGCGGGTCAGTACTACCTACCTCTATAGTAGCATTCTCCACTCTACTGGAGCTCGTGTGCACTGTTCCTGGTCAAGGTGCACCACGCGCCGCTGCGGCACAACCGCGCGCTGCTCAAGCACATGATACAGATACAGGCCAAGGCGAGCGTGCGCCTGCAGGAGCTGCGGGTCAGTACTACCTACCTCTATAGTAGCATTCTCCACTCTACTGGAGCTCGTGTGCACTGTTCCTGGTCAAGGTGCACCACGCGCCGCTGCGGCACAACCGCGCGCTGCTCAAGCACATGATACAGATACAGGCCAAGGCGAGCGTGCGCCTGCAGGAGCTGCGGGTCAGTACTACCTACCTCTATAGTAGCATTCTCCACTCTACTGGAGCTCGTGTGCACTGTTCCTGGTCAAGGTGCACCACGCGCCGCTGCGGCACAACCGCGCGCTGCTCAAGCACATGATACAGATACAGGCCAAGGCGAGCGTGCGCCTGCAGGAGCTGCGGGTCAGTACTACCTACCTCTATAGTAGCATTCTCCACTCTACTGGAGCTCGTGTGCACTGTTCCTGGTCAAGGTGCACCACGCGCCGCTGCGGCACAACCGCGCGCTGCTCAAGCACATGATACAGATACAGGCCAAGGCGAGCGTGCGCCTGCAGGAGCTGCGGGTCAGTACTACCTACCTCTATAGTAGCATTCTCCACTCTACTGGAGCTCGTGTGCACTGTTCCTGGTCAAGGTGCACCACGCGCCGCTGCGGCACAACCGCGCGCTGCTCAAGCACATGATACAGATACAGGCCAAGGCGAGCGTGCGCCTGCAGGAGCTGCGGGTCAGTACTACCTACCTCTATAGTAGCATTCTCCACTCTACTGGAGCTCGTGTGCACTGTTCCTGGTCAAGGTGCACCACGCGCCGCTGCGGCACAACCGCGCGCTGCTCAAGCACATGATACAGATACAGGCCAAGGCGAGCGTGCGCCTGCAGGAGCTGCGGGTCAGTACTACCTACCTCTATAGTAGCATTCTCCACTCTACTGGAGCTCGTGTGCACTGTTCCTGGTCAAGGTGCACCACGCGCCGCTGCGGCACAACCGCGCGCTGCTCAAGCACATGATACAGATACAGGCCAAGGCGAGCGTGCGCCTGCAGGAGCTGCGGGTCAGTACTATAGCTGGTTTCATATGACGAAGCGCTCATGGCGGAACTTGACACACTGATCGTACTTGATCACGTTTTTAAGCAACGCTCGCTCCGGTCAGGTGTTGGATGAGTGACTGTTAAAGTGGCATTACAACTGAGCGCTTCCATGCTTCGGAGGGCACGTTAAACCGTCGGTCCCGGCTGTTGTCATCTGATAACAGTCGTTAAGCCAAGTCAAGAGGCCTTACCAGGCTTGATAAACTCTAACACCAGAGGTGGCCACTTATCCTTATTCGATAAGAAAGAAGCGGGACGTTAAGGGACGAGACGGGAGAGCACTACCCCGCGCAAATTAAGCGTAGCCAAATAATTTTCTACTTGACTGTACCTGCCGTGTATTTCCAGAAGTCCCGTTGAAGTTGTCACGTTACGGGGTTTCTGGGATTTTTGTTTTCAGAGGTTCAATTAAAGGGACTTCTTCGGTTTTTCTTCCTAGAGAGGTTCCATTAATATGGCTAGTGGGTTTTTGATTCCTAGAAGTTCCTTGTATTTCCTTATTGAATTTCAAGTATCACACAAAAAATAATATAAACATAACAGACACGACGATTCCTGTTTATTTTAGTTCAAGCAAACCCGTAGTAGTAGTTGTAAAAGTAATAGAACTTCTGGGAAGAAAAATCCCAAAAGGCCCATCACGGGACAACTTTAACGGAACTTCTGTGAATACACTGTACCTGTGCGCACCTGAACTAGCAGCTAAATTTTCACACAGTTAATAAAGTTTGAATCGCACTACACGCACCTCTTTATAACAAAGCATTATCTCTAAACTGTGAGACTCATGCGATATTGCGTTCTCTCTCGCTTGACTTTGTAGTGTTTTAAATTGTTATTTTTTGACTAAAATACTGCAAAGCAAAATATTGCTTATGTTATGGGAATAAATCTTAAGGCAGATAGCATAAGAAAATTGTTGTTTATCAATATTGAACTCTATTCTTTTACGTTAAGAAATATTTTGCTTTGCCCTCAAAAAAGGAACTATAATGAATGCTGTGTATGCTTATTTTGGATTATTGTCCGTCTTGTCTTATCTTCTGGTACAGTACGGGGCATGTATCTTGAAATTTTTTCGGCGTAGTAGTGATAAGTTCGCGCAAGTGCTCTTGTGAGCGACCAATAGCGCGCGCCCCTCCCGCCGCCCGCGCCCCTCACCGCTACGCATGCCCAAAATATGCGTTCCGCGCAATCCCCACCCGATTTCAAGATATATGCCGTAAAAACAGTACAGTACTAGTACTGTACTGTTAGTACAGTACACACAAAAACAGTACAGTACTAGTACTGTACTGTTAGTACAGTACAGTACTAGTACTGTACTGTTTTTAAGTTTTTGTAATGACTTTAATCTGTAAAGTGTACCTACAATAAACAAATAAATATGAAACGGACTCTGCTACCGATCCATTCTTGCGATGTCGTCATTCGGTGACTTGTTTGTCTTCAATACGAGCTTCCGTCCGCGCCGCATACACTGATTTTATTAATGACCCATATTTATTTGAAAATCTTGAAATATCGGACACGTACAGTAGTATACAGTATACGAGGCTTATATCTTGAATTTTTTTCGACGGAGTAAGGATAAGACCGCGCATGTGCTCTTGTCAGCGACCAATAGCGCGCGCCCCTCTACCGCCGCCCGCGCCCTTTGCCGCTACGCAGGCCCAAAATACGCGTTCCGCGCAATCCCCACATTTCAAGATATATGCCTCGTACTGCACGGCTAGCACAACTTATGAGATGACATAGACAGCGTCTCGACAGGGTTTCTCGTATCTAAAGAATAATTACTGAAAATTATTGGCAAAATATCTTATTATGTCTTGCTATTGTATATTTCCTCGTTAGTTAAAAAGGATTAGGCCATTTTTCCGGTGATAATCACTTATTAATTGAAGTCGCGTGCATTGAGTAACTTATATTATGTCGCGTGCGTGCTGTACTGTAACCCCACCAAGACAAACTGTCGTCTTTTAATGTCAAAAAGTGACACGTGATGTCGCTTTTCGTAAAGTTCTGCTAACCATAACGACAAAAATCGATATAAAGTATATGACTGACATTAGTTCGCGAGTTATGTCAATTCTAATGTCAGTTGTGTTAGCTGCATGCGACATAAATGTATGAACGCGACGCGACTGACGCGACTCTTTCTTTCTCACTCGAGTCGCGCTAAGTCGTGCTGGACTACCTACGTATCGCTCAAATTATTACATTCTTGTTACAGGATATGGTCGGTTACAACGTGCACGCTCTACAGTGGATGAAACGCGAGGTCGAGGCGGCTGACAGCGAGCAGCTGTTCAAAGAGGCGACGGACGCGCGGCGCACGCGCGACCGCCGCCGCAAGTCGAGGCAGGCCCTCAAGCGGCCCATTGTCACGGTCACATAAGTTATTACATTAATAAAGTTTGTAAATAAACATAGCGTGGACTGTTTTATTTAAATCATCTACTTGTCTCCCAATAAGGTCAGAACCAAAGCCGTCGATATCGGCCGGTAGCTGCTGTATGGTATTTAGGCCTATGATAACATAGGCCTAAATATACCATACAGCAGCTGCCAACCAATGTCGACAGCTGTGGTTCTAACCTTATAAGGCTATTTACTTGGGCTATAGGGCCTTATTGACCTAAAAAGCTTATGCTTTTAGATAAAGAAAATATATTTTAACTATATAAAAGGTGATTCTGGAAATAAATACAAGATATATAGCTGCTATAATTTATTTGTAAAAAAATATTCTACTCACTACATAGCCAATATATCAGTTAAAATTTTAATAATTTAAGTATCCATCCCTGCGTAAGTCACATTATTTATCATCTATACAACAATAACTAATGTTTCACAATGAGTATTCCGGTCACGTGTTCGCACGAAAATCTCAATCTAATAATTTATGCTGAAACTTACGATCGAACGTTACAGATACGTAATTCACGACAACAATTTAATAAATGGTCCATTAAGCTTTCTATATTGGAAATTATTGCTTTATGCATATCAATACGTCTTTCAACTTGAACTTAACTACAGAGCAAGTAATCGTGCTTATTATTACTATACATGGGGCCGAGAATCAGATTCGGTAAACATCATAATTAACGTCGTATTGACATTGAGGTGAAAGCTCAGCTATCGAACTTACAATCGCTAGGCAATAATATTACGTTGGCCATTATTAAAAAATATTCTGTTTGTCATTAATATGCTATTGAATTCTAATTAACATTAATTTGAAGAGATTTCACACCTGCGATTGTGAGCTCAATCGCTCAGTGCCTATACAACAATTCATAATTGACAATATCATTCTATACTATCCAGAATAAATTTATGTTGAGTCTTGCATACATGGGTCATCACCACTTATCACAATGTTATTGCTTTTCGGAAACACACTACATCTTCAAACATTATACCTTATCACAAATTGGATTAAATACTTTTTAACATAATTTCTGTCATGAAAGAGCTGCGGATAAATTACAAATGAGAAGGAAGTAATTAGCAGATTTGTCAGTCTTTATCCTTTGAGAAACAAAGTCACAATCGAATGGAATTCTATAAAGCCAATATTTCAGCATAAATTACAAATACACGACAATATAATTGGAACGACGTCTATTTCGAGAACAGACGTGAAATAAAAACGAAATCACAAACACATGCTTGTTAGAGCGTAAGCACACACAACACAACCGGGTTGTTAGTAATTAAACGACGATATACATTGTTCATCGACTCTTAAATCAATAAATTAACCTAAATAGTAATAAATAACCAAATTGGAAGATCGAGGGTTAATAACTACGTGTTATTTTACGTAGCGTAATAAAGGATATTTTTTCTCGGTCTTGTAAGAAAAATAAAAAAAGATTAACGTTGTGGACGTTTTTGATTATCACTAAATGCTATTTAAACGATCAATCGATGCATTATGTACACACAAAGGATAAATTCGGACGTCATTTAGGTAAAACTAAGAGAATATAATTAATAATAGTAAACCTAAAAATGTACAGAGTAGAATTTAATAAAATAATACTGTATCACTACTGCAAGCAGCAATATTAATAGAGATAACGATTACCGCCATGTATTTTGATGTAGGTACGCACAGCAGCTCGCTGGGTTATTACTACATATTCATTTTTCCAATCGACTTTGAACTCAAAATTTAATATCATAAGATTTAAAATCAATTGGACACATTTGACATTTTGTATAGTCTTATAGTAACACATATATTTAGCATCATGAAGAGAAAAGATTTGTAAAAACATATTTTTTATCAGAACTTATAAATGATAACTTACATGTGTCATAACGTCGGCAGAGTGCCGATGATTGAGATTCATCATAAGAGAGCACGTAATAAATAAAGAAGGTAGAGAGCGAAATTTATACATAGGTAAAAAATAATGACTTGTTATTGTCAAAGAGATTGCTTTTAGAAACATATTTAATCATCCAAATTGGATTACCATAGAATCAACTATACAAAGATTCCAATCATAATATAAAGAATAAATAATCTCAATTTAAAGCCTTTTAAATACAAACGACTTGACGTAACTTACTGAAGAATAGCTGCAACGTAATCACGTGATTTGAGGGGTCACCGCTGTGCTATCTAGATAAATATTATCACAATGTCTCATAGACTTCTGTATTTTACTGGCCCGTTCAAACAAACTAACACTAAATTAAGTAGAGACGTCAAGTAAAGGACGGTGTTTAAGGAGTAAATAAAATGTTTAACAAGTAGATTGGAAGCAATAACAGTCCAGTTTTATATCGACGTAACATAAATGCTTTTTAGCTACACGTAATTATATAAACACTGACCATAATGAGGTGAATCCGGTAATTTAATCAAAATAATGCCATGATATTTTAACATCGGTACGGTACTTACTATACACGCGCTACTAAAACTCGGAAATATTATCGGATAAAACTGTACCTATAAAGTATGACTTCCCATTTGAGAATAATGCCAAAAAATATTGGTAAGGTTATTTCCTATTATATTAACGTATATAAACGTAATTATTAAATTAAATTAAATGTATGTAAACTTGGTGTTTTTATATCAATGAATAGTATTAGTTCAACTTTAATTACTGCTTGTATTTAAAGTATTGTATTTATATAATATGTATTTTTATTTCCTAATAAAATAAAATATGTATGCAATGAGACTTGTCATTATTGCTCCTTCAAAATAGTTTAGACTTAACTAAAGAAAATACTTGTCAGAAATATAAAAAAAAATACTTAAATTGTAAATACTGACCGAAAAGGGAAATAAATTAAAAAAACTATAATTTAATTATTTAAACATTACCATTAATTCTAAGTAAATAAAATTTACAATATCTTAAAATGACCTACCATCTAATTGAATACTTGCGTCCTGCAATAGGTAACCGTAAATATAATTTTATCATAATCAAGAGAGCATTTGAAGGCAAGGCTTATGACCCCAATAATATCAAAATATTTAGATCTGAGATTCCGCTCGCGCAGCCATGCGCCTGCGCAACCTCTACCGACCGAGCCGTATTCACCAATAAATCTATGCTATATAGAGATTGACAACAGCTTTTATGAGCAAAGGTATTTCCAGCATAGAAATTGGCGTGTCACTTGCACAAACACAATCACAAGAAGACGTAGATATCAACTACGCACATGGAAAATATTTTTCCGTACACAATCACTACTGCATTACATTAAGACCTACATAATAAATAGGCACTAAGACAATGACATCGAGTATTGCCCACGTCTGCCGCCGGCTCTCGCCGACCACCTAATGATAATGCCCTGCTATTCTGAAATAATACTCTTGTAACATTCCCGTATAACTTTCAACTACGAAAAAATGCGTTCAATCCAAATTCCTTCCATATTTTTAAGTACATACTTTTATTTGTAAATATACATTATAGTAGGGAGTTGGTATTATAATAAATGAGTAATTATTTTCAAGAAGGAGCTCGGAGTTATCATCATTGCACATCTGAACTATTGTCATTAAACTGGCCTCTCTATCACTATGGTAAATTAAACATATCATAAGAAATATTACACGTTGCATATTATTTACGATCTGTAAGGTTATTGTTACAATAATGAATTTATAAAAGTGATATCACTAATTCTTTTCATTGATTAAAAATAGATACTTTTCGCATTATACCTACTTTTTACCCGACTACGGCGAAGCCAAAACGGAGGGTATATGATTTTTATAAATTAACTACTGTAACACAACATAACTTTTAATATAGAAATGCTTTTGCTTATTTGCAACGTTGACTGTTAGAGAAGTTTCCATATATAAAAATTGTAACATAAAACTGCCCGAGGGTTAGGATAGCAAACTTTTAAAATGGAATCATTTTAAAGAAGATTGCGTGTAGGCAGCTCTTATCTAGTAGTATTTATCCGTAAGCCTCATATCATAATAGATTGCCACTTACACATGGAAAGTTTTCTCAGTGTAAGGGCGTGTGGGTATAGAGTTGCCACTCACATAATAATATGGAAACTTTTCTCAGTGTAAGGAAGGGTGGGCCGATTTTAATCATTATTTGATTTTGGCATCACAAGACCCCTCAAAAGATGCGTAATGCGACGTAGGTTGTGGAAAAAAAATAAGCTTATCACTTTGAAACAGGAATTTTATAAAAGCCGAATCGATAAAATCAAATTTTGTATATTTTATGCAAAATTCGATTGCTATCTACTTTTTTTTTCTTATTTTTCCTACAACCTACGTAGCATTACGCAACTTTTGAGGGGTTTTTTAATGCAAAATTCTAAAGTATGAAATACACGAAAAACGGGTATTTTATAAAAATTTGATCTAGTAGAAGGCTCAAAGTGATAATCCTATTATTTTATTATTTTTCCTATAACCTACATCGTATTACGCAACTTTTGAGGGGTCTTGTGTTGAAAAATTATAAGTGTGATTAAAATTGGCCCACCCTAGTGTAAGGGCGTGTGGGTTTAGGGTTGCCACTCACATATGGAAACTTTTTTCAGTGTAAGGGCGTGTGGGCCACTTACATTGGAACCTTTTATCAGTGTAACAGCGTGTGAGCATAGAGCTGCCATTGCCACTTACATATGGAAACTTTTCACAGTGTATGGGCGTGTGAGCATAGTTGCCACTTGCATATGGAAACTTTTCTCAGTGTAAAGGCGTGTGGGCTAGAGGTTGCCACTCACATATGGAAACTTTTCTGAGTGTAAGGTCGTGTGGGCAAAGAGTTGCCACTCACATATGGAACCTTTTCTGCGTGTGCGGGCGCGTGGTCGTTCTCCCTCGGCGGCGTATCGCGGGGGGCAGTCAGTGGGTCTCCTCGGCGGCGGCGTGGCTCGCCACCAGATTCAGCGGCGCCTCGTCATACTCCGCCGCGTTTAGCCCCACCTGACACAATATCAACCTTGTTAGCTGTGTTTTAAGGTTCACCTTTGAATGCATTGACTATTTTGTTGCTTTGCAGTTAAGTGCGAAACACACCAGATGTGTAAGCGTAAGCGTAGACGTGCACGTAGACGCACCATGACGTTGTAATATATGAAACTTTATGAGCCATGGCACAGCGCTTGCGTAACGTACGCGTGCACGTAGACTGTATGCGTAACCCTACGCATTGCAGCTCCCATTACAGGCTGCCCATTACGCAGAGCGGAACGCACTGATGCATGCAGTAATGTCGTTGTATTCAATGCCGTTCCCTATTGGACGTCACACCGAACCGAACAAGTTTGAACACGCACGCATCTTTGCAGCGCGTCACTACGCGCGTGCTACGTCCCCACTTGGCTCGTTCACCAAGTTCATGGTATAGGTAATAATATACAGGTTGTAAAAAGATCTTCAACGAAGCCGAGGTCTACGTATTCTGCCCATCATCAGGACCAATTCTGTTCAAAATTATTCCTGGGAAACGATTTTCATTTTTGGTGTTAAAAAGCATTGCAACTAGTACCACGCAATGTAACGCGCGCAACAGACCGCACTTGCGAGTGCGTGCTACACAACCTCGTGCCGCCGAGTTGAAAGGCAGTGTTTGTGGGCATGCGCATGATATACATTGAGTGATGACGTTTTGAAGCCATTGTTTGTTACGAAATACAACCACCGCGCCCCCCCACTAGTCACACCCACCTGCGGGCGATGCGTTTGCGCGTGCAGTGCGGCCAGCAGGTGCGGCTGCAACTGCCGCCGCAGCGCCGCCAGCATGCTCTCGTCGGCGCCCCCCTCCCCTGCCGCGCCCCCCACTAGTCACACCCACCTGCGGGCGATGCGTGTGCGCGTGCAGTGCGGCCAGCAGGTGCGGCTGCAACTGCCGCCGCAGCGCCGCCAGCATGCTCTCGTCGGCGCCCCCCTCCCCCGCCGCGCCCCCCACTAGTCACACCCACCTGCGGGCGATGCGTGTGCGCGTGCAGTGCGGCCAGCAGGTGCGGCTGCAACTGCCGCCGCAGCGCCGCCAGCATGCTCTCGTCGGCGCCCCCCTCCCCCGCCGCGCCCCCACTAGTCACACCCACCTGCGGGCGATGCGTGTGCGCGTGCAGTGCGGCCAGCAGGTGCGGCTGCAACTGCCGCCGCAGCGCCGCCAGCATGCTCTCGTCGGCGCCCCCCTCCCCCGCCGCGCCCCCCACTAGTCACACCCACCTGCGGGCGATGCGTGTGCGCGTGCAGTGCGGCCAGCAGGTGCGGCTGCAACTGCCGCCGCAGCGCCGCCAGCATGCTCTCGTCGGCGCCCCCCTCCCCCGCCGCGCCCCCCACTAGTCACACCCACCTGCGGGCGATGCGTGTGCGCGTGCAGTGCGGCCAGCAGGTGCGGCTGCAACTGCCGCCGCAGCGCCGCCAGCATGCTCTCGTCGGCGCCCCCCTCCCCCGCCGCGCCCCCCACGCCCGCCGCCACGGCCCCACCCGCACCCCCACTCGTCTCGCTCCCTTCTGTGCACGCGCCTGCGCTCCGCCGTTCTGCAATTGTAAATCATGGTACTGTATTATCAGAGTATTAGATGGGTTGGTATTTTAGACAGAAAAATTGACATTTCTCAAATGTTTTTTTTATTTAAAGCCTGAAATCAAACGTATTTCGATAGTGTCGCGGCGCATGGCGGTGGGCCGCGGCACGCCGTGCAGCTTGTGGTAGAGGGGGCACGCGTGTGTATACTACAATGTACTGACTGTTGCGCGCGTGCTTGGCGTCGTGGCGCGGGCGGCGGCGGCGCGTGTGGATAGTGTCGCGGCGCATGGCGGTGGGCCGCGGCACGCCGTGCAGCTTGTAGTAGAGGGGGCACGCGTGTGTATACTACAATGTACTGACTGTTGCGCGCGTGCTTGGCGTCGTGGCGCGGGCGGCGGCGGCGCGTGTGGATAGTGTCGCGGCGCATGGCGGTGGGCCGCGGCACGCCGTGCAGCTTGTAGTAGAGGGGGCACGCGTGTGTATACTACAATGTACTGACTGTTGCGCGCGTGCTTGGCGTCGTGGCGCGGGCGGCGGCGGCGCGTGTGGATAGTGTCGCGGCGCATGGCGGTGGGCCGCGGCACGCCGTGCAGCTTGTAGTAGAGGGGGCACGCGTGTGTATACTACAATGTACTGACTGTTGCGCGCGTGCTTGGCGTCGTGGCGCGGGCGGCGGCGGCGCGTGTGGATAGTGTCGCGGCGCATGGCGGTGGGCCGCGGCACGCCGTGCAGCTTGTAGTAGAGGGGGCACGCGTGTGTATACTACAATGTACTGACTGTTGCGCGCGTGCTTGGCGTCGTGGCGCGGGCGGCGGCGGCGCGTGTGGATAGTGTCGCGGCGCATGGCGGTGGGCCGCGGCACGCCGTGCAGCTTGTAGTAGAGGGGGCACGCGTGTGTATACTACAATGTACTGACTGTTGCGCGCGTGCTTGGCGTCGTGGCGCGGGCGGCGGCGGCGCGTGTGGATAGTGTCGCGGCGCATGGCGGTGGGCCGCGGCACGCCGTGCAGCTTGTAGTAGAGGGGGCACGCGTGTGTATACTACAATGTACTGACTGTTGCGCGCGTGCTTGGCGTCGTGGCGCGGGCGGCGGCGGCGCGTGTGGATAGTGTCGCGGCGCATGGCGGTGGGCCGCGGCACGCCGTGCAGCTTGTAGTAGAGGGGGCACGCGTGTGTATACTACAATGTACTGACTGTTGCGCGCGTGCTTGGCGTCGTGGCGCGGGCGGCGGCGGCGCGTGTGGATAGTGTCGCGGCGCATAGCGGTGGGCCGCGGCACGCCGTGCAGCTTGTAGTAGAGGGGGCACGCGTGTGTATACTACAATGTACTGACTGTTGCGCGCGTGCTTGGCGTCGTGGCGCGGGCGGCGGCGGCGCGTGTGGATAGTGTCGCGGCGCATGGCGGTGGGCCGCGGCACGCCGTGCAGCTTGTAGTAGAGGGGGCACGCGTGTGTATACTACAATGTACTGACTGTTGCGCGCGTGCTTGGCGTCGTGGCGCGGGCGGCGGCGGCGCGTGTGGATAGTGTCGCGGCGCATAGCGGTGGGCCGCGGCACGCCGTGCAGCTTGTAGTAGAGGGGGCACGCGTGTGTATACTACAATGTACTGACTGTTGCGCGCGTGCTTGGCGTCGTGGCGCGGGCGGCGGCGGCGCGTGTGGATAGTGTCGCGGCGCATGGCGGTGGGCCGCGGCACGCCGTGCAGCTTGTAGTAGAGGGGGCACGCGTGTGTATACTACAATGTACTGACTGTTGCGCGCGTGCTTGGCGTCGTGGCGCGGGCGGCGGCGGCGCGTGTGGATAGTGTCGCGGCGCATGGCGGTGGGCCGCGGCACGCCGTGCAGCTTGTAGTAGAGGGGGCACGCGTGTGTATACTACAATGTACTGACTGTTGCGCGCGTGCTTGGCGTCGTGGCGCGGGCGGCGGCGGCGCGTGTGGATAGTGTCGCGGCGCATGGCGGTGGGCCGCGGCACGCCGTGCAGCTTGTAGTAGAGGGGGCACGCGTGTGTATACTACAATGTACTGACTGTTGCGCGCGTGCTTGGCGTCGTGGCGCGGGCGGCGGCGGCGCGTGTGGATAGTGTCGCGGCGCATGGCGGTGGGCCGCGGCACGCCGTGCAGCTTGTAGTAGAGGGGGCACGCGTGTGTATACTACAATGTACTGACTGTTGCGCGCGTGCTTGGCGTCGTGGCGCGGGCGGCGGCGGCGCGTGTGGATAGTGTCGCGGCGCATGGCGGTGGGCCGCGGCACGCCGTGCAGCTTGTAGTAGAGGGGGCACGCGTGTGTATACTACAATGTACTGACTGTTGCGCGCGTGCTTGGCGTCGTGGCGCGGGCGGCGGCGGCGCGTGTGGATAGTGTCGCGGCGCATGGCGGTGGGCCGCGGCACGCCGTGCAGCTTGTAGTAGAGGGGGCACGCGTGTGTATACTACAATGTACTGACTGTTGCGCGCGTGCTTGGCGTCGTGGCGCGGGCGGCGGCGGCGCGTGTGGATAGTGTCGCGGCGCATGGCGGTGGGCCGCGGCACGCCGTGCAGCTTGTAGTAGAGGCCGCACGCGTTGCACACCATCTCGCCGCGCGCGTCGCGTCGCCATATCGTGGTCGTGTGCGTGCCGCAGTTGGTGCACGCGAGCTCCACGCGCGCGCCGCCTCGGGCGTTGCTGCCACCCACACCGGACGCATCCGTTTGCTCCTATTATGAAAAACACCATATTAGGTAAAATATTAGAATAATTCGGAAGGCACGTTATTCCATTGTTCCCGCGACTGCGTTTGCAGTCGTCAACACCCACCAATAAACAATGAACCCGTATGGTGGCTTTTGGCCCATCCTCTTTATCTACTCGTAAGGAAGGCCTGGCCTCAGCAGTGGGGACAAAAAATGGCTGATGTCGAACAATAAACCTCTGAAAAAGGAAACCTATGGAAGTGGCATAAACTGCAATAACAAAGCATTCGTGACGTCACGCGCGTGCCGTGTCCGCCATATTGTGTTAGGTTTACATGTTACAATTTCGACTCTATGCTGTTTACATAAGATGTATGTACACTAAGCTAAGCCGCCATGTTTAGTTGCGTTTGAATGGAGAACAATGAAGTAGGTATGCAGGCATTTTTCGTAGGTATGGCAAGTCCATTTTATTCCTTCGACATTGCAATAAACATACTGTATTTACTTACGTTGTCAGGTCTGCGGCTAAGGTGTAGTGGCGGGCGCGTCAGCGAGAGCGGGCGGTTGTGCGCGCGCAGAGAAGTTCTGTTTCCCACGACCCTACAACTTACCACTCTAACGTGTGTAACAATAAACGTACAGTGTATTGTGTACTTACGCTGTCAGCGGGCGGCTGCGCCCAAGGTGCGGTGGCGGGCGCGTCGGCGAGCGCGGGCGGTTGCGCGCGCGCAGGGAAGCTCTGTTTCCTACGAGCTGTTCCCGCTGCGGTGGACCCGCGACCCGAGCTCTGCCACTCGCCATTCTAATGAATTACATTACAACATTTAGGCATAGTCACAGAACAGATATAAGTACTGCGTACAGAAAGGGCCCTCCCCGCCCCGCCCTAGAATCACTTACCTTTTACCTTACTTTAAAAAATGGGTGTAGTTAATTAATTAGGTATTAAAACACTCATGTGATACTATTATCACACGAGGCGAAAATACCCCTCATCAAGTTTCACAGTTCCCGATAGCACCTACCTTCTGGTTTAATAAAAAAAAGAGATTTGGATGGAATCTGTGAAATAGGCCTTCAAATTTTTTTTATTGTGGTAGTGTTATTACATGGGCTGGTTTACATTATCTTAGCTGTTAGTACAGTACTAGGCACGTATCTTGAATTTTACTCGTGACTCTCTCTCGTACTCTTGTGAGCGACCAATAGCGCGCGCCCCTCTCCCGCCGCCCGCGCCCCTCACCGCTACGCATACCCAAAATACGCGTTTCGCGCAATCCCCATCCGATTTCAAGTTATATGCCTCGTACTGTACATTGCCTGATGTGTTTAATGTTCTTTTAAAATCAACGAACATGCCAGGCAATGTACCTGTAACAGCTAAGATAATGTAAACCAGCCATAAGTTGGAGTTGGGAGCCGCCCTTATATTATTATTATTTGTTTGTTAGGGGCTATGCAGCTCAGATAAAGCTGTAGTCACTGCGACCTAAAAGATCTGTTGTAACTCGCCACCTATTTATAGTAACTCTTTAAGCCCAGCGGCTTCCAAGAAGTCTAGTATCTTCCTGGTTTTCAAAGTTTTTATTTCCTCCGGGTCGATTACGTGTCGCCCCAGATGGATACTACGCTTGTGGATTAGGGGTCCACACCACAGTCACATAAGAGGTGCTTGGGCGTTTCCTGCTCCTCATTACAATATCTGCAGACGTCAGTATCACTCAATTTCATATGAAATGATGTCTGTTTAGTTTGCAGTGTCCGGTTAAGGCTCTAACAGTCGCGCTGACGTTCGATTTACTGAACTGTATAAGTTCATTCGTCCGTCTTCGCGAGTAGCCTTCCACCAAGGATTTGGCATGTCTCAATCCTGGCTGTTTTAGCCAGAATTTTCTCGACTCGTTCAAAAGGTTATCTTTAAGGAGTTGCATAGCCTGGTTTTTTGAGATACCGCAGAAAGGTTCTGGGCCTATCTGTTGGTCTCACGCCCCAGTCCTAGCAAGCTCGTCGGCTTTTTGATTGCCGATGATGCCTGAATGCCCTGGTACCCATTTCAGAATAATTTTATTCTTTTTTCCCAGTTCATTCAGTTTGTCTACGCAGTCTTTTACCAGTTTCGATCGTATTACGTTCGAGTTTATGGCTTTAAGTGCTGCTTGGCTATCTGAAAAGATATAGATGGTCTGATTTGTGTAGTTTCGTTGGCGGTTAGTTTCTGCACATTCTATAATGGCATAGACTTCTGCCTGGAATATTGTGGCGTACTTACTAAGGTTAACACTGAGGTTGACTCTTGGTCTCACGCCATGTAAACCACATCTTACATCAAGACCCATTTTCGAGCCGTCCACCAGACTAGGCTTCCAGCCTTACAGGAGCTTTGGTCATCAGACCACATCTCTCTGCTAGGTAGTTCCACAGAGTAATTTCTAGTGAAATTACAGAGTGGAAGCATGACATCAGATGTCATTGCAAGTGGTTTGAGTTCAAGCACTGATTCATGTAAAGATCTCAGTGCTTGAGAGTGCCAACCTACTTTACCGGTGTTGCCCACTCTATAGATCCCCGCCCTTATATTAAGTCGACTTTTAACTAATTAGAATTAGACAGTTATGTAGAACTTGCTTTTGCTGGCGTTATAATATTTCCGCACCGTGGTACGTACCACAAAGCAAAATAATATGAATGAGAAAAACCATGACATTTTATGTAATAAAGTAACAAAGACTACCTAAGTGTATTGAGAAAATAATATGACTACGTAATCGACCTCGAGGAAAACCGTACAATTTATCACAAAGAGAGCATTAACATAACAATGCACTAAACAATCTAGATTATGGAGGTATTTCAGCTTCATTCACACAGTGAACATAGCTCAGTCAGTCGCACCTTGTATCTTCATAGTGAGAAACGGTACATCTATGAAAAATAACGGTCAAATATCACGCGCCGACCGACCGCGGATCACGCATTGGACAATGACTACAGTGATGACGTTAAAGTGGTTCAACATCGATAATCAAAGTACTTTAAACGTACAGGTAATAAATATTGATCTAAGTAAATAAACGATAACGTGGTCAAACTCGACGAGGCGTTCGTTGCGTTACTTATTTTATTGTGCCTACATTTTATAGATTACCAATGTACTGCCTCTATATTATTATCACAGATAACATAAAACTATTCTAGTAATTATTAACCTTTTTCCCACTATTTCTCACAATAGATAAATTTTACAGCATTACGCTCGAATTGCAGTTCTGTCATCTGCCTTACAAAATACTGCAGTCAATAACGTTTTGTTGTAGTATTGATTGAGCTACAAACGATTATGTGGTGTGTGGGTGTTGACTAGGTATACCTGTGGCGAGGGTCGAAATTATTTCAAAGAAAAGCCGTTCTAAAACAAATATTATCTGCATAGTGGATCGGTGGGGTGGGAGGGATTTCTAAAAGATAGCCGATGGGAATCGGCTTGTATGGACTGTTGCCATTGCTAGATTCCCTTATGTTTTAAAACACTAAGTCAAAATCAAAGTCAAAATGTCTTTATTCAAATAAATTTAATAATTCAGCACTTTTGAATCGACTATATTTTCTTACCAGACTTTTTTAACTATAGGTTCTCATCGAGAGTATATTAAAAAAAAACATCGCACAGCCTGAATTTGTTTAATTCTCTCGCTCATGTATTATGAAAACTCCTGAAAATACAAAGAGGTGGGATCGTCATATCCCGAATTTTTCTTAATTAATATTAGTAGGCGTATACTTCTCGCGAAAGCGGGTCGGCTATGAATGTTGTGAGGCGTGCACATGCATATTGTTTTAGTGAGCATCTGCACGCTCTCTCGTATTACGCATTTTAAAGTAATGTGCATGTGCACGCTTAGCAACATTCATAGCCGACCCGCCTTTAATAACTGTAGTTGTTGTTACCGGTGAGACGGCGCCGTTGGCCGGTTGTTGCGCGGTGGCTGCGAGGGGCGAGGTAGTGGCGGCTCTCAGCGGCGACACGCTCATACTCAGGTGCTTGCTGTTGATCAATCGCTTCAGCAACTGTGTCGTGATATAAACTACTGTAGTTGTTACCGGTGAGACGGCGCCGTTGGCCGGTTGCTGCGCGGTGGCTGCGAGGGGCGAGGTAGTGGCGGCTCTCAGCGGCGACACCGTCATCCCCAGGTGCTTGCTGTTGATCAATCGCTTCAGCAACTGCGTCGTGATATAAACTACTGTAGTTGTTACCGGTGAGACGGCGCCGTTGGCCGGTTGTTGCGCGGTGGCTGCGAGGGGCGAGGTAGTGGCGGCTCTCAGCGGCGACACCGTCATCCCCAGGTGCTTGCTGTTGATCAATCGCTTCAGCAACTGCGTCGTGATATAAACTACTGTAGTTGTTACCGGTGAGACGGCGCCGTTGGCCGGTTGCTGCGCGGTGGCTGCGAGGGGCGAGGTAGTGGCGGCTCTCAGCGGCGACACCGTCATCCCCAGGTGCTTGCTGTTGATCAATCGCTTCAGCAACTGCGTCGTGATATAAACTACTGTAGTTGTTACCGGTGAGACGGCGCCGTTGGCCGGTTGCTGCGCGGTGGCTGCGAGGGGCGAGGTAGTGGCGGCTCTCAGCGGCGACACCGTCATCCCCAGGTGCTTGCTGTTGATCAATCGCTTCAGCAACTGCGTCGTGATATAAACTACTGTAGTTGTTACCGGTGAGACGGCGCCGTTGGCCGGTTGCTGCGCGGTGGCTGCGAGGGGCGAGGTAGTGGCGGCTCTCAGCGGCGACACCGTCATCCCCAGGTGCTTGCTGTTGATCAATCGCTTCAGCAACTGCGTCGCTTCTCCACCACGACCTGTTGCATTATTGAGCTTGTCGTCAAAAGTTTTAAGTAGGCGTAGTAGCAGGCCTCTTTCACTCGCTCAAGGTCGCGCGATAAGCACCTATCGCTAGCCGTTCGTTCGAACGAACAAGTGAGTAGAGGGCCACCACACGCCCGCTTGTGTACTCGCGCAGAATCTTACTGCCTGCGTAGATATTGCCTCTTTATATTAGTAACAATGTCGAATCGACATTACTGTGCCGCGTGCGGATGTCAAAATAAAAAAACCAATAAACAATTGTCGTTTTTCACATTATGATATATGCTACGCAGTTCATTTAAAAGAAGACAACCCTAACGTTGCGTCGTCAGAAAAGTTAAGAGCACGCGATAGAAAGAGGGGCAACTACTACGTGAACTGGGCGACCTGAATTGCACTTTATTGTGTCGAAGCAAAAGTCGCTATTTATTTAAATGACTTTGCCGAGTGCTGCTTCTGTACTTGTACTATTAGTTATTCTGTGGTGTAAGGACTATACGGTTTTTTTCATCTCCTGTAAAAGGAATAATGCACATACGAAGTTTTCACAGCCCGCCGACGATATTATACAGTGCGATCGGTCATTACGATTCATCCGTCACGATAGATCGTAAACGATTGCATCGAAATACCGCTTCAAATACGGTACAATTCGTCGATACGATCAAGGTACTTTCTACGCAACTAAATACTTCAACTAAATACTTACCTATATAAGTAATATATCTTAACTAGAATTCAATGACATACATTTTGTATAATTCTAAAAATGATGCTGTATTGTAGTGCAGTTATAGATCGGTTAATAGCAGTCTATGCGTAGCAGTGTTTCTCTCATTCATTTTTGGCATTTGCGGAAGACCAGCGTCGTGGCGTTCTTGAATGCTGCGACATTATGCTGAGTAAATGCCTTTTCGGTGCCATTTCTTTTAAATTTATTTTAATGTATGTTAATCATGTTGCCGAATAAATCATTCATTCATTCATTCATACGCAATTCTTTTTCGTTTCGTATGTTGTAGAGGCTTTGTGATAGATCTTATATGGAGCCCTTTAAGTACGTACAGCAGGATGTCCAAAATCTTCAATTGATTTTAAGTGCTCTTTTAAGAAAGATTATTGCAAATAAAAAAAAACTCAAGCTAGACCCACCCATCACAAAACAAATTAACATTATCATTGATAATCATAATCGTTATAGAAAACTACATATAAAGAGACACCCATGACCTCAAGGTTAAAATATACCTATAACACCGACCACGTAAAGGACGTTTTGCTTTTAAGGTCAGGCGCCCACGTCATACATTCGTGAGGTCAAACTTGAGCCCACTATAATCGTCAGAACGCAATCATTGGAAAATGCAACGCGACTTAGACAGCCCACGTGTTATCTTTCCACTGTTTATTTTTAACACATCGAAGTACCTACCTGTGTTGTTTGTTTCCTTATCAACAGATTTATGTATGATCACGACATTGTTACAATAGATAGTATTATCATATCATATACAATCCGGTCGAGTTAACTCGGCACCTGAAGCGCGATAGACCCCCTTCGTTTTCTCCTTTCCTCACGCCACCGTCGTCAATTTTTTGAAAGTTTTCGATAGATTATTGATAAATTATCGCTAACAAATGTACTAACGCTACTGGCATGACGACAGTGGCGTCAGGCAAGGAGAAAACGAAAGGGGTCTATCGCGCTTCAGGTGCCTAGTTAACTCGACCGGGTTATACATTACCTGCTAACGTTAGAATTATATCGTATATGAATGAATGATAATTAAATTGCGTACTTTTAAACCATACGAATTTAGTTAATGACTTTGTGTGTATAGATAAACTTATAAACAAAAATACAACTGTAATTTTGCTGTAATTTTTATTTTTATTAAAATCTTACCATTTTGTCTATGCAGTGCTTGCCAGAGTGATTCCTTGTCGTTTTCATTTTCATGGGGCTGTGGAGATGACTGCGTCGACCGCGCAGACTGAGTTTCTTCAGGGTCGTCCTATAAAGAAAAAATTGCTGTTTTTATAGAAATCTGTAGGAACTTATATTTATTATGTATAAGAATTATTTTAAAAAATATTCGAAAGAGAGGCTACACACAGATAACCTGTGCAAAGACAGTCTGTTGAGAGATTATTTTTTGTTTAATTTCTTTCGTTGATTTGCGTAAGTTCCGTGGAACAATTTCCGGTGAATTAAAAACGTGAAATAACTAAGTTTCTGAAAATACTTTATAGACATCGGAAGCTTCTTTGTCGGCGTTCCATCATGACAAGCTTCATGTTTTTTTTTTCAGTTTATGTTACGTTTTAGTTCGACTCACCTGCGACATCTGAGAAATATCCATTTGTAATCTGTCTGGATCTGAACCGCTACTGCTCTGGCTACCCTCCTCATACACCGAAGAGTTGTCTTTTGACGTTTTCGTCTTGCCAGATGATCGACCAAACAGCGTCGGCTTGTATTCCTCCGCATAATTTGAAGATTTGTTATGGGTTAAATTATCATTGAAGTAAGAAGAAGCATCTCGATTTAAGGTGTCATTTTGTTCAGTGGGCTCGTTTTTAACCATTCCATATAATGAGAGGTCCATTTCTTTGTTGTCATGGTCGTCGTTACTACTGGGACTCGGGGCATTTTGTGACACGTTGTACATATTATACTGGTCTTCTTGATATTCATGTGAGTATTTGACATCGCTGGAGCTGAGTGAGTGTGTTCTATCTATGACGCTAGTGTAGTTCGGCGGATACTTTTGAGATTCTTCGTTTTCCCGCTGTGCAACCGCCACCGCCTTGGTTATAATGTCGATGACGGCGTTGCAATGCATCACCTCCCGCGCCCGCTCCGGGGGCGGTATGCTCGGCACGCTCTTGAACATTATATGTGGTTCATCTTCAGGTTTTATTGTGTATTTTGTAGGGTCGTTATGTCTTATTGAAAGCAATGCAACTGCCGCCTGTCGGCTCTCTGAATTTTTTAACTCCTCTGTAGAATCCGGTGAGCCCATCTCTTCATATTTATGTTTACTTTCAAGCTCATAAACACTAGGATTCAACGGTTTAATAATCTCTTCTAATTTTGCCGCCGTTACGCTGAGGATCTCCTGAAAGGAAAGATATTTTTGAATGTTTGAAGAACAACGCAATGTTAGATGCACGATAACAAAGACGTCAGCCAATGAGGCGTTCGCTCATTTCTTGTCACTCGTGATATCCGTAGGCTCCTAGTCGATAAGATAACAGCATACAGGTTCTATGATATGAATGCAGTATCTTTTTTATATCAAAGAAAAATGTACTTTCCACCTGTGCGTGAAGTAAGTGCAGTGATACTGACAAATAACTAGGACCGAGTGTAGTGTGTTTTAGTACTACAATACTAATTACATTTTAAAACGTTATAGGTGTTACTGATAACGTACGTCTTAATTTCGTCGTGCTGGGCGAATGAGGTCGATGTGAACAAAACTTGTGATATTTTCAAGCACGATGACAACAATCTTACTGTGAATTGTTCGAGAAGGAACTTCGACGCAATTCCAGAATGGCCATTGGAAATAAATCAAATAGACAAAGGTAAAGAATGTTTTAACATAGTATGTACCGTACCTAGTACAATTATTTATTTTATCTTTATACCCAACGTACATACTACACAATGTAAATAGTATAGGTTCTTCTATTTATGATGAGATCGAAAACATGTCGTATACTTCTCTGAGTAAATCACTACATGGTGTAATAATATACATTTAATTAAGCTCATGTATAATTAATTTACTTGGCGTCCTCGGGAAATACCTATACAACGGAGATCTTCCCTTTCCCTTGCAATAAAATAGGGCGTTACCTATCGATAATATTTTGCTCTTCCTGATAACTTTGTACTGCTAAACAGAACTATACCATTCACATTTATTTCCTAAAGGTATAAAGTTTCGGTAAGATGTTAGTGCTTATTTGCTAATTGTGCTTATAAAGATTATTGTAATTTGGAATCCTTTTTTTTATTATAAAAACAAAATAATACAGTTTAAGCAAAATAACTTGGCGGCTCTGAACTTCGCGCGGAACGCTGCGCAGTGGACGAATACAGGTGTGCGTGGGGACGGACGGGGCGCGGACGGAAGCACTCGGAACTATGGAACTCGACATGTACCCCGCGCTAAATATCACTTGCAGTTGACTTCCGACCCGCCAAGTTATTTGACGCATACTGTATCTACGTAAGAAATGTAGCAAGTGTATCAACACGAAGCTATAGTTATATTTAAATAACGGTAAACAATCAATGAAAATCCTATAATTTTCGGTGGAAATATATGGAAGGCTCGATTTTAATATTTTTCTCATTGAAATTAGTTATAGTGTCGCAAAAGCGGGAAGATTAAACTGCTAACTTTGGAAATCAAACGTGTACTACTACAGATAATAAATACTATAGTACTACAAAATACAGTGTAATCTTTCAGATGGCCACGTGCTTATAACGTTGTTCAGCAACAACATAGCGCACGTTACGGCGCTGCCAGCGACTCCAGGCAGTCGCATCGCCATCAGCTTCAAACACAATAGGATCACCGATATCGATAAAGACGCATTCCAAAATTTGGAAAGGCTAGTCTACTTAGATCTTAGCAAGAATACAATATCAGGTGGGTTCTGTTTCAGTTATTCTGTATTGTGTTCATGAATAGGAACCGTCTGGTTTGATATGGATTTGACATTATAAGGATACAAGGCATTTATGGACATTAACGTTGATGCATGTAGAATTGTAGAGGAAGAGTGATACCGCAGATAAGATGGATTGATTATAATTATACGAAATTATATGAATGTAAAGTAAATAAATGAGGAGGTGACCAAATATATAGAAGAAAAGAAAGCACTGCGTCCAACCCAAATAAACAGAGATAGGGCAGGGAGATGCAGAACAAATATGTAGTTACAGATGTGAATTTCATGTTTTTGCCTAGAAGTTAATAATAAAATGGTTGGCTCTTTATTTGGTATATTTAATTAAGGTAGGCAATGACTCTTCTCGTGATAATTATGAAGACTTGCGATGCCTGGTTTGCCGATCGTTATTAGGAAAGGAATAACACAGAAAAATATTTTAAATATACCCTGTACTTTGAAACATGGAAAAACATATGTATTTTTTATAATTCCTAGGAGATGTTTTGAGGACCGAAATATTTCGAGGGCCGTACAAAAACAACAAGTACAGCGACCTTGCATTGGAGACGCTAAATGTTGGCCACAACGAGATACATTCGCTGGACAGATACCTGTTCCAGTACACGCCTAATCTGACCCGCCTCTACCTGAACAACAATCCCATTGAGATTCTCGACCATGTCACCGTGCTTGCAATATCGAGCGCTACTAATTTAGAGGTATCATAAAACATTTTATTAGCAGTCATTATTACGCATCGGTAACCAATAAAAAAATGCCAAGAAAGACCAGTGTAAATTTAAAATATCATAGCAAACTTTTGCAGTTTATTTGCTTTTCTATGCTTGTTGATTGTGTCACGTAGTGGCGGTAACATAATTAAAGACACCAGTCCATTATCATACAAACGGGAAATTTTGAAGCCTTGTTTCTCCGCCAAGAATTGACCTAGCTGAAATCTGATGATGGCTATCCAGGGAGTGAATGTAGAAGATTCAGATCGCTATACACACCCAACTGATCTGATCAGCATTCTAAGAGATATAAGGATATGTTTAAAAAAACCGCGAAATTAGCATTAGAATGTATGGAAATCCTGAAACTGAAAATTTTGATCCTTATAATATATCTCTTAGAATGCTGATCAGATAAGTTGGGTGTGTATAGCGATCTGAATATCCTCCATTCACTCCCTGTATAGCCATCATCGATCAGATCGCAGCTAGGTCAATCCTTGGCAGAGAACCTAGGCTTCAAATTTACCTTGTTTGTATGAAAATGGATTGGTGCCGCTACATTGCCACTGCACGTGATGATACTTAAACAGGTGATAGTGTTGCTTAACAACTTTTTCCAAGGAATATGGGTCGAAAAACTAAGTTTAATAATACATCATTTTGTATGGGAGTATGAATTTTTTATTTCGTTTTTCGACCTATGTTCCTTGGAGAAAGCTATTACCTGTTTAATGTTTGAGTATCATCACATCATTTGAAAGAAAGAAAGAAGAAAGAAAAATAATTTATTTGAGACATGAACACAATACAAACACTGAAAATCTAACAGATTTTCGCAAAACGGTCCCGACTCAGCATAATACATGGTCTGCGATCAGCGCTGATCTTCCGCCGGGATCGGTTCGTTGACGCTGCGATAAATAACATAATGGTACTACCATATATATTAACCGATATACTCCGATATACGATAATCATGATAAGATTTAGTTTGTACATATTCCATTTACTAGAAACAATGGAACAATAAATAAATGGAGTTCTCTAATCTTAACAACAACATGTTTGCTTTATTTGTGTCAACTTGGGAATTCACGAGCAGATAACGAATCTACCATATCAAATATTACACATGTTAAAATGTTTTTCAGAAAATTACATGTGCTATTCTATGGTTCAATGTATTTTTGAATTTAAACACAGAATAACTTAATAATGAAGTCCAACTTTTTGTTAAATTATTTTATTTATTTCTAAAGAAAATTTGTAATTTTATACGGAAGGGTTTGAGATCAGAACAGTCAATTCCGCTTAAGGTTAAACATCAGCACTGGACTCGAAATTATAGGCAAGTAAATGGAGCTGATTTAATCATAGCGTGGGTTTCCAGGATTTTAGCTTTCACAATATATTTTAGGGTGTCCGACAACTAACCCCAATTCTTCACTATGAACTATTTTATTTATCAAAGCAAAACACTTTGCGAATATTCGCTTGGTTGTGGGTGGAAATAGGATAATTTAGCCTCAATGTATATTTCTTTTTCTGATTTAACTTCGTAATGTTTCAGGTCTTGGATTTGTCGCAGACAGATATAGATAGCATACCACTGGACGCCTTCAAGGGCCTTCAGAATTTACAACAACTTGACTTATCTGGTAACAAGTTTACTTCGGTACCCGAAAGCCTGAGTATCGTCGGTAACAGTTTGAAATATCTTTCATTCAATGACAATCCAATTGTGGAACTGAACGATGATAGCTTTATAGGTGAGTCAGGGATTGGTCCAAAAGTTATTAAGAGTATTTTTAGGAATAAATCTTTTAATGAACGATTTATACTTACACAATATTTTTTTAGGATTAACGAACTTGATAGAATTGGAAGTGGCTGAAAATGACTACTTAGACGAAGTGAAAAGAAGCACATTCTCTCCGCTTAAGAACTTGAGAGTGCTTCACTTGTGTCACAATCGGAATCTCAGATACATAAGCCATAACGCCTTTAGAGGGCTGAAAGATAAGTGGACTTTGAAAGAAGTGAGTTTCGAATACTTTCTACATAATTTAATTATAGAAACAAAATTTATTCCTTCCGAATACTAATATACGGACTACCTATGCCATAAAATCTATTTTAGTTATCTTATGGCAAAATAAGTTACACGCCAATTTTGTGCCTTTCGACAACATTTTGGTGACTCATATAACTTATATTATGATTGTTAACTTAATTACGCAATAAATTAAGGTTTAAGGCCCTTATAGCTGTCAACTAGCGCCAGCAATACATTTATTTTTATAACACGTACACCAAGTCAATATTTAATAAAAGGAATTAACCATGCCCTTTTAAATTGTGTCTTATATTTTTTGGATAACTCTCTAACATTTTTCATTCTTTGTACTAATTTTAAAATGCAATCGAAACGGTGGTGGCCACTTTTAGTTTAAATGGATTTTTAAACTTACAAAAAGAATAAAAGCTGCTGAAGAGATATTAAAAAAATATTAGAGACAATTTAAGAGGGCATGGTTGATTCTTTTTTAAAACATTGACCTGGTTTACGTATAATAAAAATAAATGTATTGGCGGCGCTAGTTGTTAGCTATAGGCGCCTTAACATTCGAGTTTGATCACGATTTCGAAACTAACACAGTTCCGACGCGTTAGTAAACTAGTTACCGATAATTAATTTACAAAATAAGTATCTACCTAATCAATAATTAAATATTTAATAAATAAGATAACGATCCTTTCACGTGTGCAACTACTCAACTGGCCCTGTTATAGTTGCTTACAGGGCACTTACAAATTGGGGTCAGCTGATTAATGATTTCATTGTGTTTAGATATCAATCATTTGCTGATTGCTAAATTTATCCCAAAACTGGATCAAATGCTAAAAATTCTTAACATTGAATAAAATACTAGGTAAATACGTTTTAGTTTGACCCGACAGAGCATCGAAGCGGTTCCTAGGTATGGCGACTAATCTCCCTAGACTCTAGGCACTGACATGAAAAAAAAATTTTTTATTTAACTGGACTGGCTGTCTGTATGATTTGACAGCTAAGTTTTTGTGCCTATTTGAAACGCCACTAGCGTGCGTCTAAAGAACTAATTTTGACGTACAATATAAAAATGGTTGCCGTGATGGTCTCTCCAGACTTCAAACTTTAGTACCATGTCCCTCACGCTATGCTCACGCTACGCCCTACAGCGCCAAAATGGCGGAAATCAAATAGGCACAAAAACAGTTTGACATAAGCCTGTCCAGTGTAAATACATGCAGGTCAGTGCTCTAGGGAGATTAGTCGCCATGCCTAGGAACCAACCTGGAACCTGGGTACGATTCTCTAGGGCCTAGAGGAAGGGAAGGAAGAAAGGTAAAGCTTCGTACAGACTGAGGCGAGCGAATCGCGCGCGTCGCTCATTTTGACAGATTTTGATCACGTAACTCAAAGCAATAGCCATAGCCATAGCCATTGCCATAGCAATTTCTTTGACAATGGCTATGGCTATGGCTATCGCTTTGAGTTACGTGATCGCACTCGCGAATTTCGCGCGGAATTCGCCTCAGTCTGTACGAAACTGCCGGAACACAACATTTTTTTAATTGTTAGTTGTTATGGCGTCAAGACTTAGGTAAGATGGTGGTACCCTACCACCAACCAAACCGAGTACAAATTGTACCCCCCCTGGGAATCGAACTCGGGACCCCTGAGTCGTATACGGGTGGCGAACCACTAGACCACGGAGGCGGTCTTACCGATGCGCAGTAGCCATAAACTTAAGTGTTTATGGCTACTGCGCATCTCTCTCTTGCCAATTTATATGCCGGGCAGTATACCTCTTTGTAGTTTATCAATTAATCAGTTCATGTTTTAAATATATAAAAAACGAAATGCACATTATTTACATTTATTTTCGCCAGCTTCAGTTGTAGTTATGCTGATTTGGTTAATTAAAAAATATTGTGTTATTATTGTATGTAAAAATAACTTGCTTAGAAAAGCATGTACCTATCTCAAACTTAAAAAAATATGCAAAAGTAGGTACTTATCCTTTGAACAAAATTATAAATTAACAAAATTATTTCTTTTGTTAGTCCAACTCACAGATAATATAATAATTATACTAGTGTCCAACTATTGGAAAATGATAAGCTATATTTTCTTCTTGTTTAATTATCTCAAACTTATAAAAATATGAAACGATGGGGCTGACCTGTAACAAAAGCTCCTTTAAAAATAAAGAGAAAAAAAATATGAAAAGTATTTTTTCCTTCAACAAATAATAATTTGCAAAATAAATAAATTAATAAAATTATTTCTTTTTTCTTCTAACTATTGAAAAATGATAAGCTATAATTTGTTTTTGTTTGACCAGGTGTACCTGGATGACAATGACTTAAGTGAAATATCACCAGATTTGATGCCATGGAGTAAGCTGGATACACTGGGTATGACTGGCAACAGCTGGTTGTGCAACTGCGACCTCGTTGATATTGTATCATTCCAGAGAGCTAGTGACAAGTTCAAAAATGGTGACATTCCATAGTGAGTACTTACTAGCTTAGGACTTTTCAATTCATACTTTTTCATAAAGGGTAGGAGCATGGGCGTAACCAGGTTCGGGGTCAGGGGGGGGGGCAAATCTGATTGTATCGCCCACAGGGGGGCAGATTTATTTTAAATCACGTATATTGTATGCCAAATAAGAACTTTTATTGATAACAATTGATAGTTAGTTAGAGGTAAACAACATCCAGGGGGGCAGCTGCCCCTCCCTGCCCCCCCTCCTCGGTACGCTTATGGGTAGGAGTTACATTAGAGAACCAACATGTGGGGTGCAAATTATTATTTAAACAGAATAAATAATGTACTAGCACATCAGACTATATTATTATGTTGATCTTGAGCCTTTATTCCCATCTACCCCTTCGAGTTTTGCCACCGGGGTGGTAGTTGGCATTAATAGGTGGCGGTTACTACACCGGTTGTCAAAGGCACATATTTATACCCATCTGCCACCTTCTAACTTGCCATCGGGGTGGTGGTTGTCACTATTATGGATCTTGAGACTGTCTTTATACTGAACATAATAAAAGCTGTTTGTGCAGTTAAACTGTTTCCTCTTAAGTATTTTATCACATTAAGTGGTTAAAAATAAATGCAACTATCCATTGATTGCTATTACAGCTTTATAAACTTTGATTTACTTAGTTATGCATTGAACTATTGAATATTAACATTAATATGT
The DNA here is from genome assembly GCA_943789525.1 of Agriphila geniculea. Lineage (NCBI taxonomy): Eukaryota > Metazoa > Arthropoda > Insecta > Lepidoptera > Crambidae > Agriphila > Agriphila geniculea. The sequence continues at coordinate 19,612,835 of OX038874.1, forward strand.
TTTCAGTTACTTATAATTGGTTCAGTTGAGTAAAATAACTAATATATGTGTATCCTATTTCAGTTGTGCTGCACCCCTTAGATTGAGCGGAGAATTCATCACTAACGTAACTCTGTCATTATGTCCTACTTTTGACAAAACATTTTCTAACAAAAAGAGATTCAGTATTACAAACCTAAAGCCAAAACAGGTTCTATGGAGCATTTTCGGTGTAGCAATAGTAGTCTGTATTGGGATGGTCATCGGTTGGTTGTTTAAAGGTATTCAAACCATTTACAAAAAGAAAATAAGAAACCAACCCATGCGCTACATTAATTTGAATTCCAGTTCCTTTGCCTAAAGTAGAATTATATTTTACTAGTGTCCTAAATATTACTAGGTATTTTTGTGATGATATTATAATATCAATTATTATTGTGTTAAATATTTTTATTTTCCATGCGATTAAATGTTGTAGTGTTTAAATTTATTAAAATAAGTTACATTAAACGGTTGTACTAATTTTTTCTCACCTCTTTCGGCCCAGACAGTGAATTGGCATACTGCAGAAACTGTTCCAAAAGTCTTTCCGATTTGTGTGTTAAGTCTCTGAAGGTGTGAAATTCATCCAACTTGTGTGCACAGCTACCACAAACCACTTGAGGTAGTAAATCTCCAGGATACACCTAAAAATATTACAAAAATATATTTCTTAACATCATAGTCATAGATGATGTGGCCGGTGACCTTTCAGAAAGTGTAATCATAGATGATGACTCATATTAAATAAATCTGATAACAACAACAATATATATCCTTAAGTATTTTAAACAACCGCCAGTCAAGGGAGATTAGGTCCCCCTGCTGCATTTGGTTTCCTTAAAATATACTTCTAAATTTAGATAATATTGAAATCCCAAAATAGCATGTATAATGTGGATAAGCAAACAGGGAGCATAAGTATGAGAATAGGATAGTGTGGCAGGGCGAGGGCGGGGGGCGCGGCGAGGGCGAGGGCAGGCGCCGCAGGAGGCGGGGCGAGGTGGTCTCCGCTCGCTCCTTTGTTATCAGCAACACGGCTCCGGCCAAGATACCGCGCTCGCTCACCACACACACCCGTCTATCACTTCCCCGATTCCCCGAATGACATTAGTCATACGCTCGAACACTCAAAGCGTGGGCAGTAATATGATATCACAATGCGAAAATACCCAACACCCGCGAGAAAGTTAATGGCGCTTATCAGCATCCACAATCTCATACGCTTACGCTTAACTTTCACACGAGAAAACGGCATCTTCCTGTAGGTCAAATAAGGAAATAACGAAAGATCATTACCATTATCGATAAATATGTCATTATCATATCTGAAAGTCGTGATTTCTCCTTATCACGGTCGAAAATTGGAAGTTTAACATCACTGCAATTATCGCCACAGAATGATAAACAAAGGCGACACACTGAATGGAACTTCGGCGGCAAATTACACATATTTAGAAATTAAAACAGAGAAAGGCGGTCACAACGAAAGAAAACATTTAGAAATAAATCCAGTAACTGATATAAAAATTAAAAGGTTTTGAACTTTTGATGAAAATATAACTCAGCATGCGATGATAGAATACATCACATCGCGATTGTCAACCAAACGAACGAACAAGCTACACACACATACACACTTGCTATTGTTTACGCTGAGCTGATTATTGCGTTTGTATGCTTTAGTTTGTTTTCATTTACCCACTGATAATGTGATAACTTGGTGATAACATTATCAGTTTATATCAAATACAATTTTATCAGCATAAGTAGCAAAAAATAATACTATAGCAGTGTAGCTTTTAATAAATCATTGATAGGTACGTGATTATTTATAATGTGATTTTAAAAACTTAAAAAAAATCGCATATGATATAAAAAAATATTTCTCCAGTCTGTGCGGAAAGAGAACCGTCTCATGGGATTATTGCGCTTGTTAACGTTTTGTCATTTTGACGGCATTTTTAGGTACGCGATTTTTGTGATCAGCCTTTCTATTGTCTAATTTCAAAATCTATCGCAATCGCTTTCAAGATGTAATAATACATTGATGGTTCTTTTTGGCATAAATAAAAACTTACCAAAGAAATGCAGCAATGTGTCACATCCATCTGTCAAATGAAAGCGATTGCGATAGATTTTGAATTGAAATTAGACAATTAGCCCGACAGAAAATTTATCCCGCTTGGTGGCGCTGCTGTAGATAGGGATGCAAGCGATACATCGATGTTTCTGAAACATCGATGTTTCAGTAAAAAAACATCAATGTTTGCCATCGATATTCACTATTGCAAAACATCGATGTAAGGGTGGGTACCCACTTAGGTTCGCGAACCTCCGCGCTCCGCAAACCTGCACCAAAAAAATTGTTTATGCTGTGCTGCAACAGTGCGCCATAGTGTGTACGTGTGCGAACATGTATGTGAACCTGGTTCACACACGTACACACTATAACCAAAGTGAAAATAAAATGTTTGCTAGGGCGCACTGTTGCCGGTTCGCGGAGCGCGGAGGTTCGCGAACCTAAGTGGGTACCCACCCTAACGATTTTGTTTTACACGATGTTTTTACATTGATGTTTTGCCTGTCATTATTGAAATGTTTGGTATTTTTAGCAGAGCCTGACCAGAGTCAAAGACTTGTCCAGTTGCTGCTGTTAAATGTAATTTTATTTCCTCTACTCTACACCTTCCTTATTCACTAAAGACTCATCTATTCAATAGATACTCGTTATATTGGTTTAGTTAATTGATAATATACAATTTGACTATTTTTAATAGATCATTAAAAAATATAGAAAAACATCGATGGTTTTAGGGCGATGTTTTTTGTACATCGATGTTTCAGAACAAACATCGATGAACAAAAAACATCGCCCTAAAACGATACATCGATATTCTTGCTTTCGATATTTGCATCCCTAGCTGTAGATGGAGATTGGAGACCTTTTGTACGTGTGCATACTGCATAAAGTGGGTTATGTTCCCGGTTTTTTTCCATTAAGTATGTCTAATAATTGTTGACAATAACAATAATTATTATTGAAGTTGGATAGTAAACGAATAATTAAAGATGGAAGAAAATCAAAATCTGTTGCAAGAATTTATATTTACGAAAATTCACTTCCACTATCCAAAAATTGATTAGCAAACACAAAGAAAACAATAAAATGACAGGTCTGCATCAACACTAGCACCAACTTAGTGGTAGTGGGCTGACTGGTGGACGAGTTGTGATTGTGAATCAGCAAATTTATTCTGACATTACAGTACTAGGCACGTATCTTGAAATTTTTTCGACGGAGTGGGGATAAGTTCGCGCATGTGCTCTTGTGAGCGACCAATAGCGCGCGCCCCTCTCCCGGCGCCCGCGCCCCTCACCGCTGCCACACACATGCGTGATTTTTCCGTACGGAACCTTCATACATTGTCGAAATTACGTTCGGAATTCCGTTACGTGATTACGTCTGTGTGTGGCCGCCGGCCGGCCTTACATTGATGAAATAACGCTGGCTTGCAGTGAAAGAATAGGTAGGATATACTAAAAAAAATTCGACGATGCCACTAGTGACTCGGTATCTCAGTTGGAAGAGCATTGGACTGGACTTCCAAAGGTCGCGGATTCGATTCCCACCTAAGAAAAGAACCCTGTATAATATTTAAGAAAAAGCTCACTGTTTAAAAAAAGATTCAGTATGTTTTCATTGACACTTTGTTTTTTTTACTGGTGACAACATTTTCCAACTAATGTCAAATCAGTGGTAAGGTAAAGGTTCTTTTTGTGTCCCCGAATCCGTTGTATTGTAAACTTGCTCTTCACTTCATTTCACTCTCTGATTTCACTATATTTTCAAGTACTAAATTAGGCAAACAAAAATATAGATCTTTGTTGACTAGAATAAAGTTAAAAAATATTTGGGATGTAATGTAATTATGTTTTTTTTAAGTTAACTTTAATTGAATCGTTGATTCAAAGTGTCATTTTATAATGACACTTTGAAGTATCTAACTTTATGAGTCATTCTATTTTGCGTTTCTTTTTAACTTGAGCATAGTGAAAGTGATGAAAAGAGAAGGAATGGTCTGACCAGTGTGGGTGACGTTGACGTATGACGTTACTACAATTACAAAAAAAACCTTTTCTTTTCTATTGTGTGACGTGCATGTGCAGTGGTCTCGAACCTACCGATTTTTTGGTATTTCTACCGATATGGAGCCTCTCCTACCGAAATGTAAAGATATTTTCACGATTTCTGAGAGTTCTGAGAATATAAGGAAATTCTCCAGATTTTTTTACCGAATCGAACTAGCAACCGTTTCGATTTGTTTGTTTACAGGGGAATCCTCTACGACTCTGCAAAGTGATAATTCAGACTTTATTTTTCATTTGTTTTCGACTTGTACTTTTACAACTACTCTTTTCTTCATTTAGGAACATTAAATTGCTTACTTGAATTTGATATTGTTTGAAAGCTGTAATAGTCAACTTGCGGACTTTTGTGGGTGGGGGGCACTTAATGATACAAACCAGTGCACTCAGCAGAGTTTATTCAAGTGAAAATAGGAAAAATACGAGACATTCAGGAAATATAAACCGTAATATGAAAAGACAAGCAGACGCGAAACAAAAGTAGAATGACATACATATGAAAGAAGAAATTACAGAAAAAGAGTAAACACGTACACGTAAAGAGGTTTTTCTCTTCAACACTCCTCCTTAATTTCATCTCTCTTTCACTTTGTCATCCATCCATCATCGATCACACAACACCCATATTTCTCGCACACCAATTAAACTTTCCTTTCAGTAGAGGCTTGGTCAAAACATCAGCAATCATGCGAGTCGTCTCCAGAAACTCTACCTCAATTAACTCATTCTCAACTGTATCTCTCACAAAATGGTGGCGCACATCAATATGCTTTGTGCGTTGATGGTGCACAGGGTTCTGTGCAATAGCTATAGCAGACTGACTGTCGCTGTAGATTTTCACTGGTTCTTCAGCAGTGTCGGTGACTTCTGCAATAAACCTCCTTAGAAATATTGCCTCTCTTGCAGCTTCAGACATTGCTACATACTCTGCTTCTGCAGTTGAAAGTGCAACTGTCCTCTGTTTTCTACACTTCCAACTTATTGCTCCTCCTTTCCATAAGAACACCACACCTGTGTACGACTTTCTATCATACGTCGAGGCATGGCTTGCGTCTGCAAATCCTTGTACCTTATCCATTGTTGACGCTCTGTTGTACTTCAGGCCAAGGCTTTTAGTAGCCTTCAGGTAACGAAGTATTCTTTTTGCAGCTATCCAATGCTTCTCTGTGTAGCAGCTGTTAAACTGACTCAAATTGTTTACAGCGTGTGCTATGTCTGGCCTCGTGCAGACACACAGGTACATCAGTGACCCAATCAGGTTTTGATAAGGAATCTTTGCATCAGGTTTGTGTTCTGGTCCTGGCTTATCTAGTTTTTCACCTGAAACGGATGGTGTTGACGCTACCTTACAGTCAGCCATCCCAAAAACCTTCAAAATCTTGTCGATGTACTTCTCTTGATCGACCTTGATTCCAGTATCATCCTGTGTGATATGCATTCCTAAAATGAGGTTTGCATTTCCTAAATCTTTCATCTCAAATTTTGACATGAGGTCATTTTTGACTTTCTGTAATTCCTCTGAATCATTCCAGAATATCAGCATATCATCCACATACACTGCTAGAATAATGATTTTCTTGCCTTTGGATCTAGTGTAGACACATGGTTCATTTTTTGACCGTTTAAATCCAAGATGTAACAGTTCAGTGTTCAATTTGTGGTTCCATGCCCTAGGGGCTTGCTTGAGTCCATATAATGACTTCTTAAGAAGACATACATAGCCCTTCCCCTTCTCCTCAAATCCTTCCGGTTGTTTCATGTAGACCGTCTCGTTCAAATCTCCATTCAGAAACGCAGTTTTGACGTCCATCTGGTCAACGCTTAAGCCGCTCTTGACTGCTAATGCTAACAGAACTCTCAGTGAGCTGTGTCTCACAACCGGGGCGAAAGTCTCATCATAGTTTACTCCATATCGCTGACTAAACCCTCTGGCAACCAGCCGTGCCTTATACCTGCACCTATTCTCCCCCTCATCTTTTATTCGAAATAACCATTTTGAATCAACGATGTTGTGACAGGTATTTGGTGGTGGTTTCACTACGATCCACGTTTTGTTTTTCTTTAGTGCATCCAACTCTTCTTGAATAGCCTTGGACCATTGTTCACTATCTGCTCGCGATAATGCCTCCTTTATCGTTGTTGGCTCCCCCTCAGCTTGAACAGCTTGATATAGGATATGGCCCGGAAATTCTTTAGGTTTTCTATTTCTAAGTGGGTATCTCCGTTCACTCTCAACATTGACATTTTCGATTATAGGAACTGGCTCAGGCTCACAGTCTTCGAACTCATCGTTTTCATCAGGCTCAGATGCGTCTGTCTCTACTTCCCTTTCTCTATGTTCCTCTCTAGGAGCATCCATCCTTGGTTCCTCTCTAGGACTCCCACTTTCATTGGATGGTGGTAGTAAGACCTCAACCTCAGGTTCTGTATCCCTGACGACGACGGAACTTGGAAGCTCAGTTTCTTCCTCCGAAGAAGGCACAAGCACCTCTGAACTTCCTTGTGGCTTGACTTCATCTCGATATGTGTCATTTTCGAAGAAAATTACATCTCTCGCCTTAAATGTAACTCCATCATCAGGATCGATAAGCCGATAAGCCTTGGCGTTATCACAATAGCCGATGTGTATGAGCTCTCTGCTCTTCACATCCCATTTCGTTCGCTTCTGGTTCGGAATATGCATGAAGGCTTTGCACCCGAAAGTCTTCACCATGCTCAGGTCGCACCGTCTTCCTGACCATTTCTCCTCTGGAGTCACATCCTTAACGGCGATTGTCGGAGACCTGTTCTTCAAGAACACTGCGTGATGAACAGCTTCTGCCCAGAATCGCTTCGATAATCCAGCGTGATGCACCATGCTTCTTGCTTTTTCGCATATTGTGCGATTAGCACGCTCGGCTACGCCGTTCTGCTCTGGCGTATACTCAACTGTTACTTGGTGATGTATCCCACACTGCTTCAGGTAGCTGTCCATTCGTTTGTTGACAAACTCTGTGCCGTTGTCAGTGCGCAAAATTTTTATTTTCTTGCCACTCTGATTTTCAGCAAACGCCTTAAACTCCAAAAATTTTAGAAATACGTCACTTTTTGATTTCAAAAAATATATAAAAGTTTTACGGGTAAAATCGTCAATAAACGTAATGAAATATTTGTTACCTCCAATCGAAGCTACACTCATAGGTCCGCAAACATCTGAGTGTATTAAGCCTAGGGTTTCCTTTGCTCTTGTAGCACCACTCTTCTTAAATGGTTGTTTGGTTTGTTTCCCCATAATGCACGATACACACTCGAGTGTAGAGCAAGAATTGTGAAAACTTACCCCTGTTGCCATCTTATCCCTAAGGAGTATGAGGTTGCGCATACCAAGATGTCCCATTCTCCGGTGCCATAACATCATTTGGTCGCTTTCTGTTGTTGCTAGCGCAGAACCCTGAGAAGTAAATTTAATTTTGTATACTCCTCTTTCTTCCACACATTTCACAACAGTCTTACCTTTCACCTCACATTCATCACTCTTAAAGATGTCGCAACCATTTTTTGAGAATACAATCATGTGTCCCTTTTTTACGATTTCACTTACACTTAATAAGTTAGCTTGTAACTTAGGTACGTACGTAACATCATTAATAGTCAACCCTGACTTGCATACTACCATACCCTTACCTTGACCAAAAACCTCTTTACCATCTGCGCAAGTTACTCTCAGTGCTTGAGGAGTGTCTTTGAGATCTCTGAACCACGATCTACGATTCGTCATATGAACCGACGCGCCAGAGTCGATTATCCAGTCCTCTTCTTCATGAGATGACTTCAACGCTGTTCCAAACACGTAAGCCTGCACAGCTTCCTTTTTCAGCTTCGGATTCTTTGGACATTCATTTGCTTTATGTGGTCCATCACAAATAAAGCATCTGATCTTCCTTTTTGTGTTCTTGGATGCACTCTTGCCCTTATGCGTTTTGGCTGTAAATGCTGGTCCTGGTTGGCTTGCACTCGTGCTTGCCGTATAGGTATTTTCCATTTGAAGAAGTTTTGTCTTGACATAGTCTGTAGTAAGTTCCATGTTACTTGACTCCATAGCCAATCTCATTGGTTGAAATTCTACTGTCAGACCTTGGAGGAGAAGAGCAGCCAATAGCTCATCATCGACTTCTTTTCCCAGGTCTGTAAGCTCCTGAGACGTAGCCATCACACTAGTGACATATTCTCGAATCGTTGAAAATTGTTCCAATTTAAAGCTTACCAGCTTTGATAGCAATCTGCATCTATTGTTTAACCCTTTGTCTTCAAATGCGTTCTTTAATGCTTCCCACGCATCTTTAGCTGTTTTAGCTCTACGCACATGCACCAAACAATGAGGTCTGATCATTGTACAAAGCCTTGCTCTGGCTTTCTGATCTCTCTTCATACCTTGTACGTCAGTAGACGTAGGTGATACACTCGTGTATTCCCACAAATCACTCTCTATAAGGTTCATTTCCATATAGAATTTCCAAGTGGTATAGTTATTACTGCCGTCGAGTTTCTCCATCGGCATGCCACTGTTACCTGAATTGCTCTGAGTATGACTCTGTGAACTCCCATTTCCTCCTCCGAGGAGTGAGTTTTGTAGTATTACATCACTATTTTCATTCGACATTTTTACATTAGCCCATAACCTGTGGGTGGGGGGCACTTAATGATACAAACCAGTGCACTCAGCAGAGTTTATTCAAGTGAAAATAGGAAAAATACGAGACATTCAGGAAATATAAACCGTAATATGAAAAGACAAGCAGACGCGAAACAAAAGTAGAATGACATACATATGAAAGAAGAAATTACAGAAAAAGAGTAAACACGTACACGTAAAGAGGTTTTTCTCTTCAACAACTTTGCTGTCGAATTTATGTATAATTTTTCCTTTTCGCCGTGTGTCAGTTAGAATAAAAAGGAATTAGATTTTCATACAGAAACACGTGAAATTAAACATTTCCCAATACGGAACTTAGCTCGTTTGTATAGAAAACCATATATTGTAGCCTTTATTTTGTTTTTAAAGCAGGTAATAATGGTTTTTGCACAATATACCGATTTTGGGTATGAATCTACTGAATTTTTTTGGCAAATCTACCGATTTCGCATTTTGACGTTCGAGACCACTGTGCATGTGTGTTGTTAATTAATATTTTAGAAAAGTTTTGTCGTCCATTTACTACTTATTTATTTGTTTTGTAAATTCAGAAATTGTTGTACAGTGTCATTGTTTCAAAGACAGCATGTGATTTGCTTTGGCGTTATGTGTAGTTATAATAAACAAGACAATTAGAAGCACCAAAGTTTAAAAATGGATAACTCCAGTTCTTCTTTAATTGCTGAAGGCAATGCCAGTGAAACAACTTCTGATACCGCTCAACTAGTCAGCAACGAAGAAGCAAGTACTTCTAACTATGGTTTGCTAAACAACCATGCTAATTTTCAGGTAATTACTAATACAAAGAAGTTCCTGTTGAAAGTTTCGTGAAGAAATTCGGTTTAAATGCTATATTACTGTTTATCGTGTAGATACTTATAAAATATTAACCGTTTTCATACTATGTAGGATTCAGAAGAGGATGAATTGCAAGGCAGCCATGGTATTAGACGGAGACAACCCGTGCAAAAAATTGAACCTGGTTCAATGAACATTCTGTCTGCAAAATATGAAGTAAGTTTGATGAAAGTCTATAACAAGGGTGGCCAATTTGTCTAGGGCTGCGATCTACTTTAAAATTTCCTGGCCTATTAAGATCGACTTAAAGCATTTTCATTTTTTTGGGGTATTTTTCACTACAAAACCATTGCACCTGCCTCCCGCACCATTTTGTTGTTTTAGGTACTTGCTTTGATACCACAAGCAAAGCACTTTTTGTTATATCTCTCGCGATCGACTGCACTGTCTCCAGAGATCGATTTGTTGGCTACTCCAGGGGCCGTACCGGCTAACGAATCGATTATCGAAAAGTCTGCCGAGTTTCAACTTAAAACAGAAAAATCAAAGTAAGAAATTTCGTCTTGTACTTTCTGTTGACGTAATTTGGAAGATATCGATGTTCGTGTGACATCATGAATTGGGGTTCGCCATTTTGGACCAATTGGAGCGAGATTTATCTGTTTTAATTTGAAACTCGGCAGACTTTTCGATAATCGATGCGTTAGCCGGTACGGCCCCTGGTCTTTAACATTCTTTCATACCTACTTAACTCGTCAATGCCCAGAAAACGAGACCATTAGATTTTCTATTGTTGTCTGTACGCTGGCGATCACTCAGGTGTTGGTGAATTTATTTCAATATAATGTTTTTTTTTCCTTTTCAGAGTCTTGATTATGATACTTGTGAGAATCATTTACTACTTGATGAAGAACGAAAGAGAGGTTACCCCTTTGTAGTGTGGAAGGATATAGCCCGATGGGTGATAATTCTGTTAATTGGTGCCATAACAGCACTGATAGCATTTATTATAGATATATGCATAGAAGAATTTTCAAATATCAAATATAAAGCACTTAAAAAATGTATCCTTTTACAATGGTGAATCATATTAATTTACTTTTTTGACCATCAGCCATTTTTTAATGTCCCCACTGCTGTGGCACAAGCCTTCCTTATGGGTGGATAAGGAGGACGGGCCATAACCCACCACGTGAGCCCAGTGCGGATTGGTGGGTGTTAACGACTGCATATGCAGCCGGGAGGACCAACGGCTCAGCGTGCCTTCTGAAGCATGGAGGAGCTCAAGATAATAAATTTTTGGTCACCCGTCCCATGACCGACCCTTGCGAAAGTTGCTTAACCTCCGCAATCGCAGGGCCAGGCGCTAAACTACTGTACCACCGAGCTCCTCCTCAATTTACTTATTTACCATCTATTATTCATAATACTTTCCTGAATGTAGATACACAGCTGTGGACAAATATGTCTTGATGGATAGATTATATATTCCGTACTTGTTGTGGGTGTTGTCAAATATATGTATTGTATTTATTGGATCAGTTCTGGTTGCCTATGTTGAGGTGAGTCATTTTATTTAAGGTAAAGTAATTCCAATTTTTTCCCAAAATATGGTCTAAGGATAATAAAATTATTTTATTGTCCTTATACCATATCTCCACTTAAAATTAATATGCACATAACTATCATCTACACTAATTGGATTGGATCATGATATAGAGTATTGCAATGTGTGTCAGTAAAATCATGGAATAGATAAGAAGTTAACCTCTGTTCTTTATTATGTATTTTACACATAATAGATATAGGTAATAAAGTCACAGTCAATTTATTGTAACTGGTTACAAATTATTCAAATTCGGTATATAACTTTACTTGCTTCCACCTGTGACTTCGTCTGCGTGGATATTTGAAAAATTCCCAGGGAATCGTTGAAAAGGATAAAAAGTATCCTATATTTCAACCTAAGTTATAAACTATTTGTGTGCCACAGTTTTGTTCAGCCAGTTTTGTGGGATTGAGTAACAAACATACAAACAATCACACTTATAATATAAGATGAAACGAACTTCTAGAAGCAGGGTTGCCACCCGTCACGATTTTGCCGGGACAGTCCCAATTTCGATGATATTGTCCCGCGTCCCGACGATCCATCAGTTTTGTCCCGATTTTTGATGATAACACGCGATCAAAATCAGTTCTGATAAAAAATGGGTCGAAATATTTAAAAGCATAAAGGACAGCAAGTTAAATACCTTATTTTGCTTTGTATCTCGCGCTTTAAGCATACCGCCTTCGATGTTGAGCTAAATATTACCGGAAGTGGTGAGACACTTTTCTAAAACTAGTAGTTTTCATACTCTTTAAAATAGTGCGAATCTGCCGAGTACCCGGATGGTACTACAAGTAAACAGTAAATAATTATACATTTATTTATATCTGAGTATGAAGCGACGAAATATAATAATAGTAGGATCACAGAATACATAATAGGTCCTGTATGGTCCTGTAGGATAAATAGAAGAGTTTTTGGAATGTCCCAAATAAACAAGCACAATAAGTACTAAATAATATACTAGAACAAATATGATTCGCACCAGCGCAGCGTACTGATTATGTAAAATTGTTGCAATCAACTCTGACAGAAATTGCAGTCACATTGCTGCTTTAGTTAGAACCAATGTAACAACTATCTTACTTAAAGCAGCAATGCAACTGCGATTTCAATCGAGAATTGTTAGCAACAGACTTACGTAATTCGGGGTCAGATCATATTCTCGGACGGGAATCGAACCCATGACCTTTGGAAGTCTGGTCCAAAACTCTTACTGCTGAGCTACCGAGTCACCAGTGGCATGGTCAAATTTCTTCTAGTACACCCCACTCTTACGCTGCAACCAAGGGCTATATTTCAATTGAGTGAGGAATTACCTCTACATTCAATTGAAATATCTTTCCAGATTAAGATGAAACAGCTTGGTAAATAATTTTTAAATAAGAGATTCCCAAATTTAGAAAGCACAATGAGCTTAAAATCAGCGTAGCGCTTTCAAGGAAATATTGAAAAATATTCAATTTCAGCCAGTAGCAGCGGGCAGTGGTATTCCGCAAGTAAAATGCTATTTAAATGGAGTCAAAGTGCCGCGTGTTGTCCGCATCAAAACGCTGCTTGTGAAAGCCGTTGGAGTCATAACTGCAGTAGTTGGTGGATTAGCAGGAGGCAAGGTAAGTGTTCTTAGACCTATATTTTTCTTAGTATATACTAATTTTTAGTCATGCTGCCGGCGAGCTTTTTTTATTATTTGTCGATCGACACAACAAAAAATATGTTTTACGCTCTTGATGACGTCATCTGACACACGTCACAATTAATAAAACCGGTCAAGAGCGAGTCGGACTCGCGCACCGAGGGTTCCGTACCATCATAAAAAATACACTGCAGAGTAGAATAATACAATTAATATTGCAGTTTTAGGTCAGCGCCATCTCTTGACCGATAGTGGAACTAAACATTAGTTCCACTATCGGTCAAGAGATGGCGCTGACTTTAACGCTTACGCGCTAAATTTTTTGAAATTTGATAATTTCTAAAAAAGTGTGCTATATTGAGACATCGTTTTATTTTAACACGTTTTTATTAGGTTGCTTTCTCGTTTGTTTGTTTGTATGTTTGTTTTTTCCTGTAATCTTTATATAAACTGCTATCACATAGAATTATTTCAGATTTTTCTCTTTGCAAACTTCAGAGATAAGGGGGGGAATGGTATTTTTTTTATATTTTTCATTATAAATCGAAAACTATGCGGCCAACAAAAAGAAAAAATAATTGAAAACGTGAAAACGGCGCTCTTTTATATGATACCCCACATGCCCTAGTAGGGCATGTAGGGTAGGTGAAAAGGGGTCTTAAAAATTTGAAGTGGGTTTCAAATTTTTAAGACCCCTTTTCAGGCCCTGTTGTAAAAAATATATTTATTTTTTTATTTATTTCTTACTTGCAAAATAGTTGGGCAAATGTCATCTTAAACTATTCCAAATTTCAAGTTGATACCTAATGGTATCAACTTGTCTAGAACTACTAATGTAGTTCTCGAGATATCCAGCTGTGACAGACAGACAGACAGACTGAGTCACACCATAAGGGTTCCTTTTTACCATTTTGGTACGGAACCCTAAAAATGAAGCAGGAGCCGTACGCAGGGATTGAAAATGCTACTTGAAAAATTAACGTTATTTCACCGTTATTACCGTTATTTTCAATAAATAGTGTTGTTATTTTTTTATACCATTAAATCCGGTAAAATCCATTAGGGCGTCCGCTGCGTTAAATGGGATCCTGGTGCGAGCGAGCACACGGTGCGGGAATATAGATTGCTGGTTTTCTGACGGACAGATGCTTGCAGTGCATTAGTAAGCTCTAATCTACGTCGACCCGCGCGTGTGTCCCGCCTAACGCAGCGGACGCCCTTAAAAAATACGGTTTTAACAGTATATTTTGGTATCGTTATATTTTTTTTACGGTATTTCAATCCCTGTCGCACACAACTCGCGTGCTAGCATTTTAATTGTTGAATTTAAAAAATCACGAAATGCCAAAATCAAAACACAGTTAATAAGGACAAAAGTATAGGATTTCTAAGAAGAAATCCTGTTTCTAAGAAGAAATTCGTTTGACGCAAATTCTTATTTGCGAAAGTAACTTTAAGCAACAGAGAAGTAATGTCTCTAACTACCCTTTTAGTTGGATTACCATATTTTATTTTCTCAGGAAGGTCCAATGATCCACAGCGGTGCTGTGGTGGCGGCTGGCATTTCGCAAGGGAAGAGCACTACTTTCAACAGAGACTTCAAAATATTCCAGTATTTCCGTGAGGATCACGAAAAGAGAGACTTTGTATCGGCTGGGGCCGCTGCGGGTGTGTCTGCAGCTTTCGGCGCTCCTATAGGTCGGCATACTAACACATTTGTACCATAATAGAATAGTACTAGAATAGAATAGAAAATGTTTATTAACAACACACAAGGAAAAGAAAATAAATATACATTGAAACGAGTAACAAACAAGATAAAAGAAATAAACAAAAAGTGTACTGCTAATTGGCCCTGTCTCAGCCAAATTAACTTCTGGGTCATTCGTTTGAAGTTTAGAAGCACTGGTATTCTGACAGGGTCAAGGAGTGATGGATACAGACATAAGTACATGATGATAAAGTATAGAATGGAAGAAAAAAAAACAAATACTTAACACATAGAGATTATAAACACAAAACAACAGTATGCAGGAAATATAACACAAAAATAAATATTAACACAAAAAAAAAAATTTCTGGGTGGACTTTGTATCCAAGCCAAATATAAAAAAAAAGTTACAAGTACTGATAAATATGCATCCCACATTTCATTACCTGATGCTGTACTGTGGACCGATTGTCACATATTCAATATGAGGATTAGTGACCACTTCCGGTGTTAGAGTTTATCAAGCCGCATGTAAGGTCTCTGACTTGGCTTAACGAAAGTTATAAGATGACAACAGCCGGGACCGATGGTTTAAGGTGCCCCCCGAAGCACGGAAGCGCTCAGGTGTAATGCCACTTAACGGTCACCCATCCGACACCTGGCCGGACCGAGTGTTGCTTAACAAACGTGATTGAGTACGATCAGTCAAGCTCCACCATGAACGCTTCATACGTATTCTGCTGAATGTTATTTGATGAAGTCGATCATTCATCAAACGGTAGACTGATTATGTTTTCCATTTTTAAGTCTTCTATGTTTATTTGTTGTTCAGGTGGCGTGTTATTTTCACTAGAAGAAGGTACAAGTTTCTGGAATCAGGCGTTGACATGGCGAACGTTTTTTGGTACCGTAGTGTCTACATTTACATTAAACGTCGCTCTTTCCGCCTATCACGGACATCCTGGAGAATTGAGCTATCCTGGTAATTGAAATACTTATTTGTGACATTTGTATATGAAACATAATAATTATGCTTCTAGGTACATACTAGTTTTCTTTTTTTTCACTCTTGCCTTATGTAGATACTATGGGCAACAGCGTCGCTTATTAACCAGTTAACAACAAAATTCGTGTGCGTTTCGTATGAACATAATTGTGATGGCGCGGTGTGCAAGCGATTTTAACCTTAGGAGTAATTAAGCGACGCTGTTGCTCATGGTACCTATGTATGACGTGGCATCACCAGTTTTTATTTATTCTGATGGCATCACTCGAAAGAAATGAATTCGCGAGTCGCATCGCCGCGGCCGCTTCTTCGAGTGGCCAGGCGGTAAAGAGTTGTTCGTGTAAACAATGCAGTGGCACATAATGTCCGAAATTGATGATTTCATTATATAAAAACGCGTAAAATAATTTATAAAGCTATTTTCGCCACCATTTTAGGTAAATTTCTTTGCACAAGTTAGATTTGATGAAAGAAAATTAAACCACTGCAGTGCAGGGCCATCAGCTTTCCTCATTGATGGGAAGAATTTTAATTTACAAGTTTCTTGTTTATGTTTTAGGTTTACTAAACTTGGGAAAAATGGAACCGTTTCCATTTCAGTTTTATGAGCTACCTGTATTTATACTGTTCGGTGCTATTGGTGGTTTACTAGGCGCCCTGTGGAATTACATCAATTATAGGCTCGCTGTATTTCGTATTAGGTATGTGGTTATTTTCCCCTATTTATGATTTTTTGTAAAACTACTGATTTAATATATTTGGCGCTATAATCATTAGCGAGATTTTTTGTTATGTGGATGTGACAATATACTTACGTAACGGTATTTTAAAATTATCTCTGGAAACTTTTGAAGAAAAGCACAGAATAGATATAAGTCAAAAGTCTATTACTTATAACTTGTTTAGAAAAACTAATGATAAATACTAAACTAAACAAGCAACGTACCTCTGTTTAAGAGACTTTTCTCATTCGTCGACGCAGCGGCGGTACGTCATGGCCGTTTTCACATTGAACGTTTTAACGATAACGACACGATACTCATATAATATTGTCAGCTCGGACGACAACGATATCATCCGACGATATCGGTATGTGACGCGACGCGATATAACCAACAGCTTGTTGTGCGATTAGTCGCATTGCGCCAGCAAAAGTAACCGCGCGATCGTGGCTTGGTGTGTCGTCTCGTCGGTCGTCCAGCGGCGCCTGCCCATGCCACTCCCTCCGTGATCCTGCTTCACTCCGCACTGTGTCGTTACCTCTGAGAAATGAAACTAATGGAGCTGCCATAAACTGCAATACCTACAAAGTTACAAA
Organism: Agriphila geniculea; assembly: GCA_943789525.1. NCBI lineage: Eukaryota > Metazoa > Arthropoda > Insecta > Lepidoptera > Crambidae > Agriphila > Agriphila geniculea. The sequence continues at coordinate 19,629,755 of OX038874.1, forward strand.
GCATTCGTGACATCAGGCGCGTGCCGTGTCCGCCATATTGTATTGCGTTTACATGTCAAAATTTCGACTCTATGTTGTTTACATAAGGTGTATGTACGTACACTAAGCTAAGCCGCCATGTTTAGTTGCGTTTGAATGGAGAACAATGAAGTATGTATGCACATTTTCTTCATAGGTATGGCACCTCCATTAGTTTCCTTTCTCAGAGGTCGTTACTCGATATCGGCACGACAATGGCGACGATAACGTTAACTACAACGACACAGTGTGAAAGCATTTAGTAGTGATTGTATCAACCTGCCAGTCCGACAATATCGTGCAGTTATCGTGTAGTTATAGTTATCGTCCAATGTGAATACGCCCTATCGCTGCTGCGCCAACAAATAAGTAAAGAGCCCAAATCCCAGGAAATCAGACATATCCATACTAAGTCATACATTAACAATCACCAAAACAATTCTATAAATAGAAATAAGGAAAATGTTACAAAAAGTTTTGAAATAAAGAAAAAGTGTAGTAGCGTTCCCCAAGAACCCCAAATAAATATAAAATATATAAGTACATATAGGTAGTAATAGGTATAAGTAAATTTTGTTCTCAAATCTTGCTGATGAGCACATATTTTATGTATTTTCGTTATTGTAAATTTCTGTTTTAATTAGTTATTCCTTTTTTAGGGTTCCGTACCCAAAGGGTAAAAACGGGACCCTATTACTAAGACTCCGCTGTCCGTCTGTATGTCACCAGGCTGTATATCATGAACCATGATAGCTAGAAAGTTGAAATTTTCACAGATGATGTATTTATGTTGCCGCTATAACAACAAATACTAAAAACAGAATAAAATCAATATTTAAGGGGGGCTCCCATACAACAAACGTGATTTTTTTGCCGTTTTTTGCTCGATATTAATAACGACAACAGGTAGACAGTTAAAATTTTCACAGATGATGTATTTTTGTTGCCGCTCTTAGAACAAATACTAAAAACAGAATAAAATTAATATTTAAGGGGGGCTCCCATACAACAAACGTAATTTTTTTGCCGTTTTTTGGTACGCAACCCTTCGTGCGCGAGTCCGACTCGCACTTGGCCGGTTTTTTCTATTCTGGTTAGCATTAGCTTGGCTTAATCATTTTGCTCTAAACTTGTAACATACCTGTGGAGGTTTGTAATAGGCTTTTAGTTTTTATCATATCATACTTAACTGAATTAAGAACTGTAAAACCCCAAAGATCAATAAAATAAAAAACAAAATAAATAAAAATATATAATATACAATAGGTAATAGGAATCAGACAGCAACCCCAGCTGATAAATTAAGAAAGAGGTGTACTTATGAATGTGTAGTATGCAGTATGAATGTGCGAGCAGCACAATAGCGAGAACTGGTATGAAAGAGAAGAAAAGGAAAATGTAAAACAGGCTCTGACCATAATATGTTAGAGGCAGTAGAGATGAAAAAAAAATATATTTTCTCTTAAAAAACTATTAATCACTGGCCTATACCAATCACTGGTTAAAAGATTACTTTTTTCCTAGTTCAGTTGAATTTGTTGGCAGGTATATAACAGCGCCGTGGCTACGTGTGGTAGAGGCATGTTTAGTCGCCGCCGCGAGCGCCACCTGTGGGTTTCTCATGATGTTCCTGCTCAATGACTGCAGGCCTCTAGGAGAGGACCCCACTAAAGTGCCTCTTCAGGTATTGTGATAAGAACTATTTGGGTATCATAGATACATATCATCACTCAAACTTCGATTATTTGAAAATTTAAGGGAATATGCATAAGTCACCGATTTTGATAAATTTTAGCTTAATCGCTGCGGACACGTATAAAAACATGATGGAACAGAAAAAAACATATTATTTTAGTTTTATCAGACGATGAAATCAGGATAAAATAATGATATTTTTTTTCATTTAGGTTATAATGCACTTACTGTCTACTGACGATTTTGCGTGAATGCAGATAGAAAAAAAAAATTGCTTTATGAGTTAAGTACTTCTAGATTAGGAGGCCATAAAAAATTTGGTAACGATTGCGTAAGTGGCTGACTCTGGGTTTACAGGATGGAGAGGCACTCTCTGATGCTAAATATGTCAGTCTGTTTACGTGAAGTGGTTGCGTTCTTTTTATATGCAGGCTGAAAAAAAGGCTTTAATTTTTTTGAAAATAAATTTTAGCCCATGTTACTCGCTGATAATGTAGCTTTCTATAGGTGAAAAAAATTTCAAAATCGGATCAGTACTTTTTGAATTTATACATTACAAACAAACAAAAAGTTAATCGCTTATACCTACGAAACGCAACCGAATTTTGGTCAGTCCTTACACAGTTCACTTGAGTACAACTAGTACTTACTTGCTGTACTATTGTCAGCCATTTACCTTATCGTTTTTTTTTCTGGTAACGATAACACATTTTTCACCCTGCATATAAAAAGAACGCAACGAACGAACTTCACGCAAACAGACTGACATATTTAGCATCAGAGAGTGCCTCTTCATCCTGGGAACCCAGAGTCAGCCACTTACGCGATCACCAAATGTGTTATGACCTCCTAATATATTCTCAGTTTTTCAGCCCACTAAGTTTCTGGGTCGTTTTATAGATTTAACAGTCAGATAGAATATCGAATACCTATGAAATAATATTTTGTATGACTCATATGTACTTAAACGCAAAATTTAGGGCGATAATTGAAAATTTTTGGCTAACTCCTTAATAAAAGCGCCTGAAACGTGATGGGTGACGTCATAAATCATGACCGTTTTGTATAGAGCGTTTTCAGCGGGTGCTGCTGCGTGCTAACTTCAAGTCACTATATCACGAGAAAAAAACGCAAGAGAAAAAAGAAATTATGCATATTCCCTATTGGACTGTGTGTATTTTGAATGGGTGCAAAGATTTACTGCTTTTTCTAAATTCAATAATTTTTTGTTTGCTTGAGTTTTGAATTCGAATTTGTACTTAGTTCTTACGTGACTGCTTACACTATTTCATATTTGTAGCTGTACTGCGCCGATGGCGAATACAACGCGATGGCGGCGATCTGGTTCCAAACGCCCGAAGCGTCGGTCCGATCGTTCCTACACGACCCGATCGGTTCCTACCAGCCGTGGTCGCTATTCGTGTTCGTCGCCTGCTACTTCATATTGTCCACGTGGACGTTCGGCCTGGCTGTCTCCAGTGGGTTATTCATACCCAACTTGCTGACGGGCGCCGCCTGGGGCCGACTGCTGGCTATTGCTATGCAAGACATGATACCTTCGTGTGTAAGTACCTATTTGCCTACACTCATTGAACTTTATTCACAGCAGCCCCCCTAGCCAGAGGCGGCTCGTGACATTTTTTTATGGGTGTTCACTAAAAGAAAAAACAAATACTTACTAAAGTTTTTTGTGTTAGTTTAATTTCAGTCCGTGGTGGCCCCTTAACTTTCAGTTCGAGGCACATTTCAAGAGTTTTTTCACAGTTTTTAATAAAAGATACATTGTATTGTTCCGTTTTTAAAACAAATGGAGCAGGCAAAAAACCTATTAAGTATCTAAAATAATACCTACTTTAATTTAATAACTATTTAAAACCCAAAAACTTAAACGAGTCGAGTCCGACGTAAGCGACAACGATGTTTTATTGTTTACATAAGATCGGCAACAGCGCATCCCCGTGCCAAAATCACAAATTTTTCAAAACAACACAATCTAGCAACGTAGCTCAGGAGCGAACACAACGCGATGGCGGCAATCTGGTTCCAAACGCCCGAAGCGTCGTCGGTCCGATCGTTCCTACACGGTCCGATCGTTCCTACACGACCCGATCGGTTCCTACCAGCCGTGGTCGCTATTCGTGTTCGTCGCCTGCTACTTCATATTGTCCACGTGGACGTTCGGCCTGGCTGTCTCCAGTGGCCTAAGCAGCTGTCGGTGCGTAGGCGGCCTTTAGGGTTACTCCGGTTAAAGTTGAGCGTGTTACAGACTATCAACCCCGCGAAGTACGCGCTGATAGGCGCCGCGGCGCAGCTGGGCGGCGTGGTGCGCATGACCATCTCGCTGACGGTCATCATCATCGAGACCACGGGCCAGATCTCTAACGCGCTCCCCATCATCATCACGCTCGTCGTGGCCAAGTGGACCGGGGACTTCTTCAATGAGGCAAGTCAATTAAGATTTTTATTGTCGCTACGATTGCTTTCTGCGATGGAGGATCACTGTGGACGCCCTCTGCCCCATCTGGGGGTCACAGGATATTAACTCAAGACGATTGCTTTCTTACTTTGATACAGAGAAAGCTCATGGACGATAGGTAGCCAGCATTCTTACCTGCAAGATACATCTGCAAGAAGTGTCTGACAGTAGCTTGCAAACTGTCCTGATTGCACTTGCTATATTTAACTCATGCAAGCTTCTGTCAAACAGACCGAACTTGCAGAAATTTCTGGCAGCTGGAAACGCAGCTTTACGTCAGCGCTTTCATTTACTAATGCTATATTTTTGCTATGTACTTTATCTTCTTGTTTCATTTGAATGAATAAATTTTCAAACAGGGTATATACGATATCCACATCCAACTAGCTGCGGTCCCCATTCTCCCATGGGAACCGCCGCCGTTAACACACAACATCTACGCGTCCGAAGTGATGTCGCACCCGGTGTTCACACTGCGCACGATCGAAAACGTGGGCCATATAGTGGAGCTGCTCAAGATGGTCTCCTACAACGGATTCCCGGTGGTGGATCCGCCCTTAGCAGATGACGTAAGTAATTATTATTATGTCGCCGCTACCCTCGTTCTATATCCACGCGTCCGAAGTGATGTTACGCGCTCCACATTCGCGCCGTGAACACCCGTGAAAGCCGTGAACCGCGAGTGTGGATAGTTTTCGCGCCCGTTCACGCCTTGTTCCCCGTTCCGTTTCGGTATTTGCGTCCGCGTAAGGGTTCGCGGTGCGCGAACCTCCCGTGAACGCGAACGCATCCACACACGCGCGTAAAAACAGTGCCATGCCGTGAGGTTTTTTATTTATTTGTGGAGTACGGTGCGTCAAAATGAGCGTCACTTGGACGAACGAGCAGGAAATTGTGTTGATTGATTTTATGGGATATGGGATGCTAAACACAAAGATAGCAGTGCATAATTCAGCGTCCATTCTCGACGAGCGCGCGAACTAAACTGTGAACTATAGCGGGTGTGGTGGGTCATGCTTTTCACGCCGACTTCACGGGAAAATTACGGCGTGAATCACACAGGAGTCTGGAGCCCGCATGAGATGTCTATGTATGCGTTGCTTGAGCGCGCATAGTACTAAGCTATATTGTGCTATTGCTTTGCAAGTTTTGTGCAAATAAATCCAAAATATTCGTTCGCCGTAGACAATGCTGTAAAAATATGTTGTTTTGACAGGCTGAAATAACAACATACAAACGACTTCGAGGCCTAATACTGCGCAGTCAACTGATAGTTCTACTGCAGAACAAGCTGTACAATGAAAACGCCAACACCGCGTGGTCCAACTTCAACGTCAACATGAACATGTTCAGGAAAGAATACCCGCGCTATCCGTCTGTAGATAAGGTAAAGAGTCAAGACATTTTATGAGAAGTATGTGACAAACCGTATAAAATAACCTGTTTCCTCGTGGTCCTACTAATGTGTCCTAAGGCTTTATACACGGTTAATTTTTAACTATAACGGGTGTAACAAGACCTTCAACGAAGCCGAAGTCCACGTATTCCGCCCATCATCAGGATCATTTTTGTCTTTTAGACTATACCTGGGAAACCAATAGCTACGAAGTTTTTGAAGGTCAAAGTCAAAAATTTTTTTTCAATTTTTTTATGAAATCTTATTTTATTCGTTATTTCCTACTTTTTGTCCAATGAAAAATTATCAAAATAAGTATTTCGTAACAAACAATGGCTTCAAAACGTCGTCACTCGCTGTATCTCATGAGCACGCACATAAACGCTGCCTTTCAACTCGGCCGCACGCAGCTGTGTAGCATACACTCGCAGGCGCGGTCTGTTGTACGCGTTACATTGCGTGGTAAAGTATGCAATGCTTTTTTAACACCAAAAATCAAAATCGTTTCCCAGCAATAATTTTGAACAGAAATGGTCCTGATGATGGGCAGAATACGTAGACCTCGGCTTCGTTGAAGGTCTTGTTACACCCGGTATCTAAAAATGAAAAGGGTATTTTAGACCACGTAAATGAACAACTTTTACTATGGGGCCAACCACGAAATCGCGAAAGAAAATCAGCTGTTCCATAGAAAAGTACAACATCGACTCGACTATAATGTATGGAACAGCAGATTTTTTTCCGCGATTTCGTGGTTGGCCCCATAGTAAAAGTTGTTCATTTACGTGTTCTGAAAACCCCATTAAATTTTTAGATATACTTAAAAATTAACCGTGCATTTAGTAGATACAGAACAGACACACTTGTTCACGGATCTAGCTAGACACTTCTGTTGCTTGTCATGTGGGCCAATGATAGGTACGATAGTACGAGAATTGACTATACCCACACGATTGTTTGTTACCCACAGAATGTACAGCGTGTAATAGAATTAATGGCTGAACCATAATATGGTAGATAAGGACAACGTTTACTAAATTGAACAACTTTTACTATGGGACCAACTGTGAAATCGCGTAAAAAAAAATGCTGAAAATTTATGAAACAGCAGCTGATTTTTTTTTTCGCGATTTCAGAGTTGGCCTCATAGCGTTGACCTCTAATAAGAAAAAAAAATTTTCATGTCAGTGCCTCATAGTAAAAGTTGTCCAGTTTGATGGACCCTATCTACACCATATTCTGATTTAGCCATTAAACACGTTGTATAATATGTAACAAACGTAACAAACAATATAAAAATATGGTTGTTTTTGTGCGGTACACACACAGCTTTTATAATTTTAATGACAACTATTTATTTCGAATCAAATTTATATTTTTTCCAGTGAAACTAGTAAAATTTAAATATAAAATTTAAATATAAAATCTCTCAGAAATGAAGTAGTATTCCTGCTAATTCGAGTGTTGTACTGTTAACTAAGAAACCACAAGAGCATGATTTACTTTACTGTGATTCTGTTATATAAATCAGCACAAAGCCCGTAGTCTGCCGACAACCAATGTTGCCAGCCCAACCAAGCTTTATTTCCGACTTCGTTCAGAAATCCACTATGACAGTACTTATCTTATTACCAAGATCTTGTTCACCGATGTTGTGTCCACAAAATATTTCCCTTTTCTCATAGCTGGAGATATCAGACTGGGAGAAGACTTGCACTATCGACCTGCGGCCGTACATGAACCCGTCGCCGTACACGCTGCCGCACCGCGCGTCGCTGCCGCGCCTGTTCCGCCTGTTCCGCGCCCTGGGGCTGCGACATCTGCCCATCGTCAATGATGTCAATGAGGTATGCCCAAAGAGTAAAATGATGCCTGAAGGAATTGTGGGAGGGGGGTATGGTGGTAGGTAGGTGTAGTATGGAGGTAAGTGGCCACTAGTAGGAAGGCCAAAGTGGAAGATTGTCCTCCGGGCTGGGTGGTATAAGACCGGGGACCGCGGTCCAACGGATGATGGTTGGCAGTTGTATATATGCTGCGTCGCTGATTGAACTCCGTTAGCAAAATGTAGGTTTCTCCATACTACGAGATGCTATTCCTTACTAATCTTTTGTGTTTATTCGACACTAGCGCCATCTAGTCACACGGTGATGAATCTTGTTGCAACCGTGTGTTGTGATGCTTCTACATGCCCGACCACTCAATCTATTAGACTAACATAGAAATATGATCATATATGTATGAGTCATTTTTATATGAAGAACATAGGACGGTTTAATAACTACATGTGATTCATATTGTCTTTGATCGTAGTTAGAGTGCTATTAGACTATCATAGAAATATGATCATATATGTATGAGTCATTTTTATATGAAGAACATAGGACAGTTTAATAACTACATGTGATTCATATTGTCTCTGATCATAGTTATGGGATCCTATTTGACAGCGAGCGTACAAGTAGGATCATATTCGTTGCACGCTTAGAGCATGCTCTAAGGTTGCACGTAGTGATTCTTTGCTCTATTCGCCTAATTTCAAAAAATGGCGTCTTCAAGTGCAAGAATTTTGACTGGAATATTGAAATAACAAAAATTTTAATTACTCTTTACGAGGAAAATGAGTGTTTATATTAATAATCTTGTTTCGGATAACGAAATACGTTTTTACAAAACCCAAATACGTCTTCTATTTTTTGCTTTGTTCTTAACAGTTTTCTTCTATTTTAATGCTATTAATAAAAATTGCACTCATAGCAACGGAAAACACAGCTAAATCGTTATCCATCTTGATTTATGACATTGTTCATATGATCATAGGTGGATCATAAGTGTAATATGTAAAAATGAAGGACAGCATCATATAACTATGATCATAGAATTTGACAGATATGAAATCATATATAAATGATAAATATATGACAATGTAATAGCGGCCTTATGGGATCCTATTTGACAGCGTGCGTACAAGTAGGATCATATTCGTTGCCCCAGTAGGGATTCTTTCCTCTATTCGCCTAACTTCAAAAAATGGCGTCTTCAAGTGCAAGAATTTTGACTGGAATATTGAAATAACAAAAAAATAAATTACTCTTTACGAGGAAAATGAGTGTTTATATAATCTTGTTCCGGATAACGAAATACGTTTTTACAAAACCCAAATACGGCTTTTATTTTTTGCTTTGTTCTTAACAGTTTAATTCTTTTTTAATGCTATTAATAAAAATTGCACTCATATCAACGGAAAACATGAGAGTCAATATGGCGGGTGTATCATGGCGAATCGAAATGTCTCAAATACCAAAAAAATGTACCTAAAATGTACTATTTAGTACCTGGAATTAAAAAAATTGTACCTAAATAAGAAAAAAGTTATAACGAAATCAAAGGTACACCCGCCATATTGACGTCAATATGGCGGGTGTATCTTAATAAATCAATATTGAACCATTATACATAAAATATAACTACATCAAAAAAATGTACCTAAATTGTACCTCAAGGCAAAAAAAACACATGCTCGATTACTTAAGTAGTTTCTGAGAAATCAAACAACAGTTTTTTTTTTGTGATCAACAAGATGGCGGGATCCCTTATGGTCTTAAAGTATATCACAGCTAGATTTTACCATTCATTAGTGCCATTCATATTTTGGTAACTACTATTTAGTACTATTCGTTTGGAACTATTTGGTACCATTCATGAGGTACTATTTAGTACAGTTAATTTAGTACCATTCATTTGTCACTATTTAGTACAAATTATTTGTTGCCATATAGTACAATTTATTTGGTACCATATAGTACCATTCGTTTCTTACTATTAAGTACCATTCATTAGGTACTATTAAATAAAAATTATTTGGTACCATCTTGTACCATTCGTTTGTTACTATATGAATGGTACTATTTAGTATAAATTATTTGGTACCATATAGTACCATTCATTTGTTGCTATTAAGTACCATTCATTAGGTACTATTTAGTACAAATAATTTAGTACCATATAGTACCATTTATTTGTTTCTATTTAGTGCCATTCATTAGGTACTATTAGGTACAAATTATTTAGTACCATATTGTACCATTTATTTGTCACTATTAAGTACCATTCATTAGATACTATTGGGTACAAATTATTTTTCTACCATATAGTACCATTCTTTGTTACTATTTAGTGCCATTCATTAGGTACTATTTAGTACAAATTATTTGGTACCGTATAGTACCATTCATTTGTTTCTATTTAGTGCCATTCATTAGGTACTATTAGGTACAAAGTATTTAGTACCATATTGTACCATTTATTTGTCACTATTAAGTACCATTCATTAGATACTATTGGGTACAAATTATTTTTCTACCATATAGTACCATTCTTTGTTACTATTTAGTGCCATTCATTAGGTACTATTTAGTACAAATTATTTGGTACCATATAGTACCATTCATTTGTTTCTATTTAGTGCCATTCATTAGGTACTATTAGGTACAATTTATTTGATACCATATTGTCCATTTATTTGTCACTATTAAGTACCATTCATTTGATACTGGTTGGTACAAATTATTTTTCTACCATATAGTACCATTATTTGTTACTATTTAGTGCTATTCATTAGGTACTAATTAGTACAAATTATTTGGTACAATACAGTACATTTCGTTTGTTACTATTAAGCACCATTCATTAGGTACTATTCATTTTTTGCTACTATTTAATACCATCCATTAGGTACTACTAAGTACAAATTATTTGGTACCATATAGTACCATTATTTTGTTACTATTTAGCACAATTCATTGGGTACTATTGGGTACAAATCATTCGGTAACATATTGTACCATTAGTTTGTTGGTATTTAGTACCATTCATTAGGTACTATTAGGTACAAATAATTTGGTACCATATTTTACAATTACTTTGTTACTATTCAGTTCTCAAGCTTACGCGCTCACTAGACATGAAATAAAACAATTTTTAACGGATACTAGCGCGGTTTTATTAAAAGTACTTTGGTAATTAGTTGGTATTTGGTTTGATTTTTGGTTTTCCCGACGTTTCGGCAACTTTGCAGCTGCCGTGGTCACGGGGGACTGAAGCTGCCTGTGAGTCTACCCTCAAGCGAAGAATTTTTTAGACGTTCAGAAATTAAAATTTAACAAATTTTTTTATTAATTGTTTTAAGTTGATTTATAGTGTAATTTTATGAATTATTTAGTGCTAAAAAGAGAGAGAAGTTTTGATTGACGCTCGCTTCAGAATGTTTCCAATCTTGTCAGTGACACCTTTCACGTATGGTAGGACGGCAGGTTATAATAATTATTATAATAAAAAAATGTTTATTTCCCTCAAACAATCTTACATGATACAACTTATTTCTAAGAGACAATATTGTTATAGGTAACAATTATTAAGATTGAGAGAGACTGGTGCCTAAACTAAGCTAAGGTTGACGCTCTACTGTGGCTGGTTTGGCGCGTTTTTTATGATGAAGGCGTAGTACTTGCCGTCCTTCCATACGTGAAGGGTGTCACTGACAAGATTGGAAACATTCTGAAAGCGAGCGTCAATCAAAACTTACTTCAAGCCGCCGAAGAAGATCGACCAATTCTTACGACCTGTCAAGTGAAATATCCCCTTTCAAGCCGCAGGCGTCTACAAATTAGATTGTGACTGTGGGCTCTCCTACATAGGGCAAACAAAGAGAAGCATAGGGACCCGCGTCAAAGAGCATGTAGCTGACATGAAACATAGGCGCGATAACAAGTCTGCAGTGAGTGAACACGCCTTTGAGGGGCCCAACCATTATATTAGATATGACAAACCCAAATTCTTGCTAGGGAACGTAGATTTATTCCTAGAAGGCTCCGCGAGGTTATCGAAATAAATAAATATCCTTATTTCAATAGAGATGATGGTTGGAAAATTCCACCAGCTTGGGACCCCATCATTCACAAGCTTAAGCCCCTCACACACACTGTAAGATCTAAAGAAAGAAAGAAAGAAAGAAAATGCATTTATTTAGGACCACACAACGATACACAATTTTTACAAAAACGCTACGGAAAACAAGAAGAAAACTAAACACATAGATACATATTGCGCATCGTCGCGTGATGCCAAAATGTGCCAAGCTCAGTATAAGCAGCAAGCGGGGGGCCTGCTGCACTGGTATTCTGCTTGACACATTTGTGACACCAAACACGACAAAACAACAAAAAAGAACAAAAGAAGAAAAATAATAATAAGAAAGTTACAAAAACAAGGACAGTAATAAAAATAGAAAAATAAAGAACACGCACCAAAAATAAATAAAATAAACACGCATATCATCCAAAAACAAGGCTGAGTGTATAAGTAGGTAGTTAGACAAAAAAACTACAATCAGGGCCCTATTGCATAACAAATCACAAGCTAATATTATTAGTGAATTTCTATGGAAATCACTAATAACATCAGCCTCATGCAATTAACAGAGTCCTCTATCTAATCTGTGCTTGTTTATCTATCTACCTAATCTCGGAACTAACTTGACAGTTGACAGTTATGTTAATGTCAGTGTCAGCGAAAACTTTCTCAAAACTATTTGTGAAAAACTTTTTTATTTCTACAGTTAGTAATAACAGGCAAACATACTTCTAAAAAGGCAATGATATATAATAAATACAGTGTAACAAAATAACGGGACACACTATGGCTACACTATACAATTAAGCAATATAAAGTCGCTTACACGTAAATGACGTAAATATTGACAATAAAAAGTGATTTATAATGGAACGAAAAATTTAGCCGCCTCATAGCACAGGGTGCAAAACGAAACAAGTAAGTATAAGCAAAAAATTCTAATATCTTTGAGTACCTATAAGCATAAAACTAGATTTATACTAGGTTTATAGCAACTGTGACTTTAATAAAAACGCCTTTAAACTATTTCTAAATGAGCGTTTTTAATGTACGAAGAGGGGGGGGGCAAATTATTCCAACACTTTGAGGCTGAGTATTTAAAGGACCCACGAAATGCAGCAGTCCTGTGTGCGGTTGCTAGGATCAAGTAGGAGGAAGCTCTAGTGCGGTAAGGATTTGTATCCTTTGCCCATTTGATCTTTTCATATAAATACTCGAGTGATTTCGATTGAATGATATCAAAGAGCAAAGTAGCAAAGTGAAGACTTCTTCGGGAGCTCATCTTAAGCAGGTTGGAACTATTTAGGAAGGGAGTGACATGTGCTCTAGGTGGAATAGTAAAACAGAAGCGAGCGCATGCATTCTGTACTCGTTGAAGTTGTTGCTTGGTTCTAGAGATCGGTTAGTTCCTTTTGCAAATAAATAAATTAATATAAAAGACGGAGGTCGGTTTTCCTCTCCAAGTTTTCTTTCGCCATTTCTTTCTTGGAGGGGCCTCCCAAATTTTATGAAATGGTGGTAGTTTCAGTAGATTTTCTCTCTTTTTAGCACTAAATAATTCATAAAATTAAATTATAAATCAACATAAAACAATTAATAAAAAAAAAATTTGTTAAATTTTAATTTCTGAACGTCTAAAAAATTCTTCGCTTGAGGGTAGACTCACAGGCCGCTTCGGTCCCCCGTGACCACGGCAAAGCTGCAAAGTTGCCGAAATGTCGGGAAAACCAAAAATCAAACCAAATACCAACTAATTACCAAAGTACATTCAATAAAACCGCGCTAGTATCCGTTAAAAATTGTTTTATTTCATGTCTAGTGAGCACGTAAGCTTGAGAACTGAATAGTAACAAAGTAATTGTAAAATATAGTACCAAATAATTTGTACCTAATAGTACCTAATGAATGGTACTAAATAGAAACAAACTAATGGTACAATATGTTACCAAATGATTTGTACCCAATAGTACCCAATGAATTGTGCTAAATAGTAACAAAACAATGGTACTATATGGTACCGAATAATTTGTACTAAATAGTACCATTCATATAGTAGCAAACGAATGGTACAATATGGTACCAAATAAATTGTACTATATGGCACCAAATAATTTGTACTAAGTAGTACCTAATGGATGGTACTAAATAGTAGCAAAAAATGAATAGTACTAAATAGCAACAAACGAATTTTACAGTATGGTACCAAATAATTTGTAATAAATAGTATCATTCTTATATTGTGACAAATTAATGGTACAATATGGTACCAAATAATTTTTATTTAATAATACCTAATGAATGGTGCTTAATGGTAACAAACGAATTGTACTATATTGTACCAAATAATTTGTACTAATTAGTACCTAATGAATAGTAACAAATAATGGTACTATATGGTAGAAAAATAATTTGTACCAACCAGTATCGAATGAATGGTACTTAATAGTGACAAATAAATGGACAATATGGTATCAAATAAATTGTACCTAATAGTACCTAATGAATGGCACTAAATAGAAACAAATGAATGGTACTATATGGTACTAAATTATTTGTACTAAATAGTACCTAATGAATGGTACTTAATAGTAACAAATGAATGGTACTATATGGTACCAAATAATTTATACTAAATAGTACCATTCATATAGTAACAAACGAATGGTACAAGATGGTACCAAATAATTTTTATTTAATAGTACCTAATGAATGGGACTTAATAGTAACAAACGAATGGTACTATATGGTACCAAATAAATTGTACTATATGGCAACAAATAATTTGTACTAAATAGTGACAAATGAATGGTACTAAATTATTTGTACTAAATAGTACCTCATGAATGGTACCAAATAGTTCCAAACGAATAGTACTAAATAGTAGTTACCAAAATATGAATGGCACTAATGAATGGTAAAATCTAGCCGTGATATACTTTAAGACCATAAGGGATCCCGCCATCTTGTTGATCACAAAAAAAACTGTTGTTTGATTTCTCAGAAACTACTTAAGTAATCGAGCATGTGTTTTTATGGCCTTGAGGTACAATTTAGGTACATTTTTTGATGTAGTTATATTTTATGTATAATGGTTCAATATTGATTTATTAAGATACACCCGCCATATTGACGTCAATATGGCGGGTGTACCTTTGATTTCGTTATAACTTTTTTCTTATTTAGGTACAAATTTTTTAATTCCAGGTACTAAATAGTACATTTTAGGTACATTTTTTTGGTATTTGAGACATTTCGATTCGCCATGATACACCCGCCATATTGACTCTCATCTTACAATGAGATAATTTGTACTAAATAGTAACAAATGAATGGTACTAAATTATTTGTACTAAATAGTACCTCATGAATGGTACCAAATAGTTCCAAACGAATAGTACTAAATAGTAGTTACCAAAATATGAATGGCACTAATGAATGGTAAAATCTAGCCGTGATATACTTTAAGACCATAAGGGATCCTGCCATCTTGTTGATCACAAAAAAAAACTGTTGTTTGATTTCTCAGAAACTACTTAAGTAATCGAGCATGTGTTTTTTTTGCCTTGAGGTACAATTTAGGTACATTTTTTGATGTAGTTATATTTTATGTATAATGGTTCAATATTGATTTATTAAGATACACCCGCCATATTGACGTCAATATGGCGGGTGTACCTTTGATTTCGTTATAACTTTTTTCTTATTTAGGTACAATTTTTTTAATTCCAGGTACTAAATAGTACATTTTAGGTACATTTTTTTGGTATTTGAGACATTTCGATTCGCAATGATACACCCGCCATATTGACTCTCATCGGAAAACACAGCTATCGTTATCCTTTTTGATTTATGACATTGTTTATATGATCATAGGTGGATCATAAGTGTAATATGTAAAAATGAAAGACAGCATCATTTAACTATGATCATAGAATTTGACAGATATGAAATCATATATAAATGATAAATATATGATAATGTAATGGCGGCCTTATTTGCTACAGATGTTGTCTCACCATAGAGGAAATAATCACTACGTTTTAGTCTCACGAAGACTGTTTTGCTATGAATGTTGTTAGGAGTGCACGTACACATTGTTTTAGTGTGCATCTGCACGCTCTCGTATTACGCACACTAAAATAGTGTGCATGTGCACGCCTAACAACATTCATAGCAAAACGGACTTCGTGAGATAGAAGGACTATCGAAGGACCTATAAGATCTCACAGTGAAAGTCGAGTTGTCTTGCAGACTTAACTTTTTGACTGATGTTATAAAGAATGAAATATGTATAATATGTGGTGTAAGATAGATGAACTTTAAATCTGTTAAATTATATTTACAATTTTGAGTAAATAAAATTCTTACCTTTGAGTCGCCCCCTCTAAAGTTCGTCCCCGCCCGCCGGTAGCAATACACATTTTTATTTTTATTTTTATTTATTTATTTCGAAACTCAACCGCTTTTTTACAATAGCTTTTACAAATATACTTAATTAGAAAAACTTAAGCTACTATAGAGTTTCACAACATGACCATTTAAATGAAAAATATATGTGAATACCTATAATTAAAGGTTATACGTTATCTTACCTATTAATAATTATATTTTAAATATATTCGCAACTTAAGAATTGGTAAAAACAAAAAAAACATAAAACAAAAGGATGGACAAGGCAGTTAAAAACACTTAGAATAAGATATGAGAGCACTAATACAGAATAGATAATGTTTATTACTAATAATATAAAAAATATATTATAAAATATATAAAATATAACACTATAACATATTTAGACATTCCAACACAATCATGCAGTAAAAACCAACGTTATGGAACGCTTGAAGGATTCCTTACTTATGTTAAAAATATCTATGTTATCAAATTTTTTGTTGTATGTCCTAGGTAGACGAGACATGACGGCATTGTTAACATAATTAGTACGGTGCCTAGGCACACTGAGCAAAGGTGTGTGTCTAGTGCGGTATTTAGGCGTACAGAAACTTAAGCTGGAAAGAAGGTTCGGAACATCCAAATTACTATGCAAAATATCATAAAGCAGGCTCATATCTAGCAACTCTCGGCGAGACTCGAGGGATAAGAGACTATAGTGACGACAGTCTTCCTCGTAATCCTTGCGACGACGGAATGTCTTAAAGTTAAGATGTTTAACAAATCTCTTTTGGACTTGCTCAATTTTGCTAATGTATTTTGCATATTGCGGAGACCAAATAGGACTCCCATATTCAAGCACACTGCGACAATATGCAAAATAGACCGCTTTAAGACAAGGAACACTTCTAAAAGGCTGGCAGGTCCTAATAACAAATCCCAAGTTGCGATTTGCCTTATTGACGATGTACTCAGTGTGTTCCGAGAAAAGCATTTTTGAGTCCAGCACCACACCCAAGTCTTTGACACGTTCAGTTCTTTCAATCGGGTTACCATTAAAGTTGTAAGGATATGTAATTTTTTGTTTTTTACGACTGAAACTAATACATTGACACTTGCCTGTGTTAACAGTAATGTTGTTTTCGTTATAGTATTTATATAGGGTATTTAAGTCTCTTTGAATTAGCTCGCAGTCAGACTGCGATGAAACTTTCATGAATACTTTTTTATCATCTGCGTAAAGAAGGTGACTAGAATGCTGGAAACACTGGTACATGTCAAAAATGTAAGCACAATACAACAAAGGACCGAGATGCGATCCTTGTGGGACACCGGATGGGATTTGAATAAAATCGGACCTGAACCCCCCCAAAACTACAGCCTGCGAACGGTTTGCAAGATACGACGTAATCCATCTGAGCAAGTCACCTCTAATTCCAAGAGCAAAAAGCTTGTCTAACAGGATGACGTGATCAACACGATCAAACGCTTTTTCGAAGTCCGTGTAGATCACGTCAACCTGCCCCCCACCTTCCATCCCACGAAGCACGTAATCGGAGAATTCAGCTAAATTAGAGATTGTGGATTTGCGCTTCAAAAAACCATGTTGGTGGTGTGATAAGCCATTTCTTATTATGGAACTAATACTGTTGTATACAATTTTCTCGAGCAATTTACTCAGAACGTTTAATTTTGATATGGGCCTATAATTACGAATATCCATTTTAGAACCTTTTTTATGTACTGGAATGATGAAGGCTTTCTTCCATAAAGATGGACAAACACCTTGTTGTAATGATAGGTTAAATATCAGGGCAATGGGAAGAGACAGTGCAAACGCACATCTACGCAAAAACACAGGTGGCAGTCCATCACAACCAGGCCCCTTATCGACATCGATGTTTTCAAGCATTCGTTCAACCTCACTCCTAGTCACTGCTACATTAGTCACAATATCAATAGCTATATCCATTTTTTCATTATTTACAGTAGACCTAGTGCTTAAAGTATTATTTTGACAGAACATGCTTTGAAAAAACTCATTAAATTTTGTACATATATCAGGCCCGTTCACTATTGGGACCCCATGACTCATGAATTGACTAGGGTATTGAGAACCACCTCGCTTGGATTTGACATAGGCCCAGAAAGCCTTAGGATTCTTGCAAATACTTTGTTGAACACGTAAAGTGTGATTGTCATAGCACTGCTTTTGCAGGGTTCGCTCTCGGGCACGAAGTGACGCAAACTCATCGTAATCACGCGGATTCTCATACTGCTTCCATCTTTTGTGTTTCTTCAGTTTTTCCCCAATCAGCTTGATTAATACATAATAAATATATATTCATACAGGACACTGGGAATAACTCTTTTTATGTCCACGTAATGAATAGCTGTTTTCGCAGTTCAACTGTTTAACTTACGTGCCGGACTACAGCTGCGCCACAAAAAAAAAGTTGGAAATCTGACTTTTTGACTATGCCATGATGAAGTCTATCCTTCCGTTCTCAAGACCCAGGTAGAAAGGTCTCCACAGCGTATCCTCACATATCTCCTAAACGCAAGACCGACAAACTCTGGTTTTTGGTGACAAACTCCGACAAACTACCGGCTACACACACAAGTAATCAGATTTCTGTTACGACCTTCCGTTTTCGAGATCTGTGTGGCTCAGCTGTAGAGACGGTCTCTACAGCTGCGCCACACGTATCTCCTAAACGCTAGACCGACAAACTCTGGTTTTTGTGCGACAAACTTCGACAAACTAACGGCTATACATACAAGTAATCAGATTTTCGCTACGACCTTCCGTTTTCGAGATCTGTGTGGCGCAGCTGTAGAGACGTCTCTACAGCTGAGCCACATGTATCTCCTAAACGGAAGACCGACAAACTCTGGTTTTTGGCGACAAACTCCGACAAACTATAGACTTCATCATGGCATAGTCAAAATGTCAGATTTCCAACTTTTTTTTTTGTGGCGCAGCTGTAGTCCGGCACGTGTTTAACTTGACGTGCTGTCGTGTATACCAATAGCAGCTGTACTTGGGGCATTTTTTAAGTTGGGGATTGATTTGTTTGATAAGTAGGGGTCCCTCCTATAAACCCATATAACAATGTATCCCAAACATCTTCTTTTCTTACAATAAGATAATGTTTCTACTCAGCTATGGTGAAATATAAAGTTGTTATTTCCTAGGTGGTGGGCATGGTGACCCGCAAGGATATAGCCAGGTATCGCGTGTGGAGACACCGCGGCCATATGGGGATGGAGGAATTGCTGCTCTCTAGTGAAATTTAGACCCGTAACTATGTATAAACCGCTCTCAACATTGAGAGCTATCTTGAGATCCTACCTGAGATGCTGTTCCTATAAGAGCATCTCAAGTATTATCTCAAGATAGCTGTCAAAGTTGAGAGCGCTTTATAAATAGGTGCCTAAATTTTCTTGCCATTCTTCATGATACTGAAATGAGTCTGAGTTGGCTATGTAAGTAGGTACATACTAGTCTATATTCAAATGATTTGTGGAACACTAATAATACATCGGGTTAACTATAAAAACAGAGCAACTCGAATACTTTCATAAAGCAAAAATAGTATTTTTGAGACCGAGAATCATATAGAACTATAGGGTTTGCTTGTATAAATAAAATTTAAAGTGACAACTTGGTTATTGCATAGCACTTTTTGTAGTGTAATTTTCAATATTTGGTTCATAGAAAATAAGCTCTGCCAAAGAAAATATAGAGGATTATTTATGTAAATATAAAAATACCATATATTTTAAATATGAAATTAAATGTATATTAAAATAACAAGTACTTACACATCCAGGAGTTTAAGTGTAAACTATAAATATAAAAAATATTATATTAATATTATAAGATAATCACAATGTTATTATTTTATTGTTATTACTTACTTAAGAACTATTTTGACTTATATAATATTTGTAATTTTATAGGTACCTATTTAGATAAATAATGTAAAATACTGTCTTATTATATAGTCAATTAAGTATGTTTATTTTTGTATAAAAATTGAATGTGATAATATCAGTTAATGAGTATCTTAATTTATAATAATCAGAAACAAGTACAGAATTCAAGATAAAGAATGGGCATAAGCTCACTTTGTGTTTTTGCTTTTCTTAAATATGATGTTGACATTTATTTCATTGCAATAAAGTTGAAATTGTAAATGACTTTAAGGGCCAAACTACTTTTTGTTAATTGTCTTTATTATGTTAGATGATTGTTTCCGATGTTTTACAATGCCCCTTCTTTATCTTGAAGTACTTACTGTATTCATATGCAGTGAGAGAGGATGTTTTTATAATAAACTTTTTGATAACTTCAGAATGTTTGTAAAAACATAGGTTTTAAATATTTACTTATCAATGTGTTGCTTGTTGTGCAAATCACTTGTTTGGTCAATGTTAAAGCAGAATGTGCAGGGTCACCAACATTGAGGTCGGCACAAAACTCATCACTCTAGACCAAGTAGGCAACTTTAAACCATCTTTTATGATTTGTACTTAGTTGCCTTACTATATCTTGCTTTATAAATTAATTTTTAATCTGATGATCTTCACGTTTTACCAGTTTTTAGATATATTAATAATTATGTTTTGAAGAAGAGGCTAGTCGAAGTATTTTCTAATGTGATATGATATTTATAACTTAATATTGTATTGCCATAAAGTATAGATCACTGTTTTTTTGGAAATAAAATATCTATATTTGAGTTACTAATGTAGTTTTATTTACATATAGAAAATAACCTCAATTCATTTGTATTTTCGGTAACTTCCAGATCGATAAATTTCAAGGTTTTCCGTTTAGAAAACTTCAAGACACAAAAAGTAAATGTAAATTCTTCATTAGTTATTCACAAATAACTCCCAGCCAATTCCAGCCCACAAGTTTATGAACAAAATAACTGGTAAAATTACTAATAACAGCAATATATAATTGACGAACTCATCCATGATGATACGATGCGTTTGGTAGTATGTTGTTGCTGTTGTGATGCTGATGATTCATTTATTTAATACTTTATAAATTAGACAAATACGAAGATAACCGCATATGCAAGCAAACCAAACAGTTTTTGCTTTACAAAATCACAACACAAAACAACAAGTGGTACATTCCGATTCAGGCTAAAATCAATTTCAGCGTTGACCACGATAACAAGCGTACCGATTCAGATAATCGCGATTATGACAGTTGGGACTATCAATGATTCGGAACGCTCGTGAGCGCGCTCACCGATGTTTTGACCTACATAACCTCAATATAAATTTAAAAGTTCGGAATTTGGACCTTTTTGCTTTATATCTTGAAAGTTATTAATTTATAATATGTTCATATATCTTGAAAGAATTTTCAATAACTTTCATTTAAATGCACCTGAGGTAAACAAAACAAACAAGTGTCACTTTTGACAGAACGCTCACAGTGATTATGCTTCGGAGCATGGGCGGCGTAATCGCAAGATGGCGGATGTTATGACGCAATCAGTGACGTCACACGGGCTGTCGTTATCGCGCTCACGGTGATTCGGTACGCAAATCAGCGCGATGATATCGCTGTTAGCGTGATTCGGAATGCACCCAAGATGCTGCGGCGGAATGCCGTTCCGTTCAGGGTGACCATCTCAAAAATGGCGAATCTGCCCGACACTGGCATAAAATCTGCCAAACTCGACTCAAAATGCAAAAAAGTGACGTAACGTAACGTAAACGTTATGATAATTGCGATTTATCATTTTAAACTGTCAAATGACAATGGATTTTGACAGTTGAGTGTCGATAAAACGCTATAAGACGCGATATATGTCGTGTTTAGAGGGCTCCTTGTTTATTTTCATTGAGAAATAAAAACGCTATAAAAAACGATTTTTTTTTTATTATTTTTTAACAACTCCTGCCAAATAAATGCATAATAAAATTTAAAGTAAATAATTAGTGAATAAGACAGAAATTAGAAGTATTTTATATAGACAAATACTAATATATACAAGTGTATTTAAAATAAAAAAAATCCTTGAAATCTGCCAAATTCTGCCAGTTTTTTGAATTAGGCCCTAAATCTGCCCAAATGGCAGAAATCTGCCACAAATGGTCACACTGTTCCGTTCCTGTCTGTCACTGTCATCTGTCATGTTGGGTGCATTTCAGCAGCCTAATCGCTGTATCATCGGTCGCCATAGAGTACATTTTCACCATGGAAAGTAAAATATTGAACATTAAAAACAAATTACTCCCCTCCTCCCCATGGTTATATAATGTATTACAAAATTTCAGATATATTTGCCTCGTATTGTATATTATGTATTACGTAGTGAAAAAATTATACTGTGCTGCAAAATAATCTACTTAGGTAATGGTGCGAACTGCGCTTTAAAAGCTGGTTTGGCTCCTCAAACCTGTAGAACATCAAAATTTAATAAAGACTGTCACGTGATAAGACTATTATCCGATCCTACTAACAGCAACAAATAGAGCGTTGTTGGAAACGATGCGTGAAAAAAATCATAAGATTGTAATTAGTAAGCAACTTTATTTATAAAGGAAACCTAGGTCCTAGATAAGTCAATAATATGCTTAGTTACAACTAAAAATTAATATCTCATTTACCATGATTATATTACACAATCAATGTTGTAATTAGTAAGTAACTTAAATACATTTAAATTAATAGTTATAAAAGTATAAACTAAAAACATTTAAAAATTCCCTGTAAAACTAAAGCGCTGTTACACAACAAAACTGATAAATGTTATAATCTTGTACTGACCACATTTACAGCAATAAAGAATTATTTCATTTCATTTCAAGGAAAGTTTCTTGCACCTAGGGTTACCATCCGTCCGGATTAGTCCGGACATGTCCGGACTTTTAGACTATTGTCCGGACTTTGTCCGGCTTCGTAATTTGCCCGGCTTTTTAAAATTGGGCGGTGTAATACTAGTTAAAAACATACATAGCAGTAGTATTCGTAAGAGAAGTTCCAAAATGTATGGAGTCTGGGTCTGTCTGTGAAAATGTCAGGACTTTTATTGAAATGTCCGGCTTTTTGTCAGGACTTCCCAAATTTACCCTACTTGCACCCAAGCCCGGGCACTCCATACAAGCGTCGCGTTTCAACTACCTATGTATTACACAGACGCAACACAATGACGTTTTTGCACACGTGCAACTGTGTGCGAGCTATTGAATGAGCACACGGATCGACACACGGAACTCGCGCGGTGGGGTGAGGTAATTGATTGTGGGGCGGGGCGGAGAGTTTCCTTTCTGTACGGTAGGTAGTACAGTACTAGGCACGTATCTTGAAATTTTTTGGACGGAGTGGGGATAAGTTCGCGCATGTGCTCTTGTGAGCGACCAATAGCGCGCGCCCCTCTCCCGCCGCCCGCGCGCCTCACCGCTACGCATACCCAAAATACGCGTTTCGCGCAATCCCCACCCGATTTTAAGTTATATGCCTCGTACTGTACTTTATATCTATTCTGTGACCCAAGTGACAACTTTTTCTTGGCAATAATTGTGTTGCCTAGTGTAAACAGAGACCCTGAGTTGATGCAAACTGTTTACGTAACCG
This sequence comes from Agriphila geniculea, assembly GCA_943789525.1. Taxonomy (NCBI): domain Eukaryota; kingdom Metazoa; phylum Arthropoda; class Insecta; order Lepidoptera; family Crambidae; genus Agriphila; species Agriphila geniculea. The sequence continues at coordinate 19,653,251 of OX038874.1, forward strand.
TAAACTATCGGATATACTGCTCAGTCAGTGCGAGTGAAAGAGACAAAACGATACTTTACGGTAACGTAAACAGTTTGCATCAACTCATGGTAGGGCCACAGACGCTTCAAGCCTCGCCTCTTGAATAAATTTATAGCTACTTAAACTTTCCTAAACCGCGTGACTGTGTAAACAAACCATACCTGTCTTATTCAGAGTGCGTTCGTTAAACTAGGGCCAAAGTTAACATGGCGTTAGACTGCGGACTAACGCCATTTTAGCGCAAATCGTATTCAGAGTGACAGTTTAACGTTTAGTCCCACCGTTTAAGGATTAAAAGGTGCATTGTGATTGGATTACAAACATTAAACCAGGGTTTGTTAGAACTTGCACCCCAGTTTTGTGAAACATCTCTGAATAACTTAGTAAAAGTTTTTGTCATAATGTAAACACCCGCAGGCAAGAATTGAAAGGAGTGTTTTGCCATGCGATAATCGCATACAATTTTTTGCCACTTGCGTGCGAGAAACTTTCCTTGTGTAACAGCGTCTTAAGTGTTATATAAGGCCACTGAAGTCCATTATACAAGTAGTTGTAAAATGGACGTCAGTGTATAAGGCAGAGTTTATGTACTTCATAGAGCTGGCGCACATTTGGCCACTAGTCGCGGCCACTAAACGCGACCACAAGCTGCGGGCGAGTTTTTTCATACATTTTGTATAGTATCGGCGCAAACCGGGCGATCGAGTGGCCGCGTTCAAGCCACAAGCTACGGGAGTCGCCCGCGCTCGCTACTTGCCGCGTTTGTCGCTCGCATCGCGCGCACACTCGGCCACAATAGCCGGCTTCTTCCCGGCGGCCACAAAGCCACCTAGAGGCTGCGATTGGTGGCTGCGTCTAAAGTCGCATTACTAATTTCCCAGCAAAAATGTAAACAAAGAAACGTCACTCTCAAATTGACAAACTGACCCTGATAGTGACATTTTCAGATATTGAAAACTTTTGGTCACTTTTATAACTTTTTAATTTGTGTATTATATTTTGAGTTATAATTAATATGATGTCATCCAGGGTCATTTTAAAGTAGGATGGTAATTAGAAATTTTATCTTTATAACCTCTCATATTTTTCGACGTTAAAAGTTCTTGAAACGAACTGATAAGAAAACTTTACTTAGATATTGACTGTATGTGAACTATCAAAAATACGTAGCATCATCGCCTGTTCCCCCTAATACCAAAAGACAAATGTACTATTCGTAATATTAAAGTAACTACTACAGCTACTACTCGTAATATTAATTTCTATGAAATTTTATAAAGTGACCAAAGGTTGATGATGTGTACGGTTTGCAGTTGATGTGTGCACAGCATCATAAAAATGTTTTCTACTATAAAACTATTATTATGAAATATTACATTTTATTACTGTTTTTGCCGCAAAATTCATGATTCAGAATATTTATCTAATCTATTTTTATTAGGTTTATAATGGAAAAACATGTAAGTGTGTTTATTTCTTGACTTAGCAATATACTATTTCTTTTTGTGTTGTTTTGTTCTGGCAACACCTTTGTTTACATTTTTGCTGGGATATGAGTAATGCGACTTTAGTGGCTTGACTGAACCTCTAGCTAGTAGTGGTCGCGTTTAGTAGCCGCGCGACTAGAGTCCCGATGTTCGCTTAAGGCGGAAATATATGATTCTGTTGTATTGTGTTGCTACAGAAAGCGTATCGGTTTCATACATATAGTATGACTAGAAACACTATTGTGTTGTGTTGTGTCGACACACTGTAGTAATGTGTTTCTAGCCATACTAAATTTATGAAACCGATACGCGACAGATCGCCACACGACACAACACAACACAATAGTGTGCCGGCACCTTTACACTTAGAATTACAATTTATATGTATCAAATAGACAGTTAATTGCTTGTTGGGCATCTTCAAAGTATCGGGGTTTATCGGCCCTCACAATCCCATAGTCTGGTTCTAAAGCAGGCAAAAAAATGTCACTGTGATTGAACGAACACTGTGATCGGTTGCCGGTGTGTGACACAAACTTGGAAGTTTGCGGCGTGTAGTATTTGCTCCTCATCGCGTTGGATGCCATTCTTTTCATTCTGCTCACATTTCCTTTTATAGTCGTCAACATTTTATGATTTTCAGGCATTTGCAGGAATTCGGTCAAATCCTACGGGAATACATTATTGGTGATTAAAACATTTTATAAATATAAAACTGCAAGTTATACAACCAGAGAATGGCGATTAGTATAAATTCAAGAATTTGCCTTTCCAAAACTAGAGGTTTGGATCTTCACTGTTACATGAAGGTATATTCGATCGACATCAGTCCTTTTTTAATCAAAAAACATTTATTTTAATTTTAGTGACAGTTAATAAAAAATATCCGGTGGCGGGCGGCGCGGCGGCGGCGGTAAGCGTGTGTAAACAAGTCCCGATATGTCGCACTGGCCAAAGTGCGGTCAAAATTACCGAAATTCGGCCGAAGTTCGAATTCGGCACATTTGTGAACCGAATGTTCGGCCGAAGTTCGTATTCGGTTAAAGCCACATTCGGCCCATCTCTAATTTCTATACTTTCTTGTCAAGATGTACACTACTTTGTTAACCCACCACATACAGACGGAATTTTGATTCGGAATTCCGAATCATCGATATGTAATAATTGTGAAATGAATCAATACATACCTTTCTTACATAGTCGTACTTAGAAAACATCCATATGTACGTAGATAAAATGCAGAACAGATGCGTCTCGCTATTACTGAATCTCAACATAAATTTCAGTATAGGAGAAATTAGATCTCTCTAAAACAAAAAGTAATTTCAAATTAGTTAAAAACTAATTGATATCACATAAGAGACAAAAGTTACTAGAGACAAGAAAAGCTACTATATTTCTCTTATGGATATGTAATCCAAAATTTTTTCCATGTTTTTACGATTAGGCTTATTGATTACGAGTTTTTTTAATAAGTAGTCTACTTACCGCATATATTTTAGGCCCCGTAACCTTGTATCTAGTCAAATTAACGAGCACAGAAGCCGCGGACTTAAGAACTTCAATGCTCGAAATCGATCTATTGGTGACGGACATGTAAATGTACACACGACGTGCAATGGCCGGAGCATTGTTATGATACATCATTGGGAAAACTTCGGTCAATAACTCTGCAACAATTAAAAAATATATTAAACACATCAATAACCAGTTTTATATTATATAGAAACTTCAAGATCTGTTAATCCCATTAACCTTACCTAAAGATCTAAATGCCCTGATCACCGTTTCAATATCTGCCATATTCCTGAGCACTTCCATAGCTTCCTCGTTTCGTTCCTTTAATGATTCTTGAGTAGATTTCAACGCTCCATCACGCCACCGATGGCGGAGTATTGTCACTCGCATATCTCCCTTTACGTTCATCCGAGCTTTATGACCGCGGAACAAAGCCTGAAAAGCAAATACGCATGTAAAAATAAATAGTCCATCTATTCATCTAATTATATAAAGTCTAAATAGAAAACAAACCTGGATTTTCGAAGCCGCCCAGTGTTGTCTCTTTTCCTTCTTAATTTTTAAAAGCTTCTCCTTCTTTAACATTACTTGCTTTCTTATTAAATACCCTCTCACAATCGCCTGTAGTCTTATTATCATATTCCTCTTCTGCATGAATTCACATCGCATCAGTCTTGTCACAAGTTTCCCTTTCCACAATTTCTGTATAAATACGATTCTCGTACGGTAGTATTCATACCGAGATTGAACAAGGAATCGACGAATATTCTTTTGGATGCAAATAGCCGCTGCTTCTCTTCTGGCCTTAAAGAGTTTGCTTCGTTTCTTATATCTATATACTGCTTGTATCGTCAAGGCGGCTTTTCGCAGTCTCAAAAACCTTTCTCTTGATATGTGACATCGCACAATGGCTTGCACTCTGACGATACAGCTTCTTGTGTGAAGATAATTTTGTCGTGTCAATAATGTTAATTTATACAACCGATAAAATCTTTGTATAGTTCCGGTAGCATGCTTTAAAGCAAGCAGTTTCTTGTGTAAACTGTACATACGAAAAACGGACTGAATTTTGATAGCACACTTTTTCATCTCAAGAAATTGGCGTCGACATTCATTCCGTAATTTGATGGATTTATACCATATTTGAATCTTGGTAGCGGCCCGGGCTATACGCGCTTCTTTATAGAGTTTATTTGCTCTAAATCTACGTTGAATATAGAGTGCACAAGTTTGCAGACACAAATATCTGTTACGGATAGATCTTGTTTCCTTTACGCGTCTGTAATATCTTTGAATAAATATTGCGGCATTTTTCATTTGCATATACTCGAACATTTGTTTCTTACGCAAACGGTAAGATCTGTAATTAGTTTGTATAGTAACACATGCCTTTAAAATTATTAAGTAGCTTGCCCTTTCCTTTAACATTGAACAACGGGCCCTGTATCGTTGTTGTAGGGTATGTGTGGCTTTTCGTAAGTTCAAGTAACGCATTCTCTCATTCTTCATAGCTAACAACGCTCTATATCTCTGTTGTAATGTAATACACGATTGTTTTATGAGTAAGTATTTCTGTCTTTGAGTTTTTCCTTTTCTGTAAGCACGATAATAAGTTTGTATAACCGTGCACGCTTTCAAAGTAGCAGTATACTGCTTTCTCTCTCGTTTCATCAAAATTCGTGCCATATAGGCTCTCTGAATAATTAAAGCTGATAGTTGTAATTTCATATAGGAAGCTCTTTGCTTTCTCATTGCCAGCAAAGCTCTGAATTTTCGCTGTAAATAAATAACAGCTTTCTTGTATTCAAGAAACTGTTGCCTGTCGCGCCTCATCAAACATTTGTTTCGGTACTGGATTTGTACAAATAGAGTAGATTTGCGTAGCTGACAATATTGGTTTCTGGTTTTTTGCATTTCTTTGTAAGCTTTGTAATAATTTTCAATAAGATATACAGAAGTTTTAACTTTTAAATAATATGATCTCTGTTTTTTCGTTTCGACGTACGATCTAAAGAACCTTTGTATAGTAACTGTAGCAGCCTTCAGTTGAATATATTGCTGTCGAACGATTTTCATCTCGACATAATATCGGTAATAAGTTTGTATGCGTACAACTGATGTTCTGATTCGTAAATATTCTTGTCTCTGTTTACGTCCAATGATGTAAGCCCTGTAAATTCTTTGGATCATCGTGCATGCTTGTTTGGATTTCTGATATTGGTGCAAAATTGTTTTAGTTTTACAAAAATTTCTGTACCATCTTTGAATTTTTATGATAGCTTCTTTTGTGTCCGAGTATCGTTTTCTTTCTAGTCTACCAGCAAGATGGGCTCGATAAATGGTTTGAATTTTTATGCAAGCAGACTTTAACTTTAAGAAATACGATCTCTCCTTGCGCATATGTATAAGAGCTCTAAATCTGAGTTGGATAACAATTGTAGCACAACGTAATTTTTGATATAGTTGTCTGGACTGCTTCGTTATAACACGAGACCTGTAATGCCTTTGAATGGTCAAGGCAGCACTCTTTTGCTTCAAAAACTCAAACCTTTGTCTTCGCATGAGAATTAAGTCTCTGTATTTCCTTTGTATAATTAACACGGCATCCCGAAGCTTAATATAAGACTGTCTTTGATACTTGGCGTAAACGTAAGAGCGGAAATAATTTTGAATAATGATAGCAGCGTTTCGTTTCGATAAATAAGACTTTCTTATATTTTTCATCACTAAATACGACCTCAAATGTGTTTGAATAGTAACAGTGGCATTTTTCAGTTTCAAGTAACTTTCCCTATCTTCTTTCATGAGCAGATGGGCTCTAATTCTTCTTTGTAAATGGATTATCAATTCCCTTTGTCTTTTAAACTCCATAAGTGCTTTCCTACGTCGATATAAAGTCTGTGCTTTAATAACACCATTTTTCAGTCTTAGATAATTCATTCTGTCTTCTCTCATTTTGATAATAGCTCGATATCGCGTCTGTGTAATAATTACATATTGTTTCAGTTTTTTATAGTATCTCTGCTGTATGAACATTCTGCAATATTTTTGGATTATAATGGCATTTCTCTTTATCTCTGCAAAAGATTTCATTTCCATTTTCATCAAAAGCTTACTTCTGTATTTAAGCTGGATCAAAATTGCAACTTTTTTTAATAGGAGATATTTTTTTCTTTCCAAGAACTTCCGCACTAGAGACTGTATGAACACAATTTTTTTCAATGTTTGTCCATATTTCTTGACACACAGCCACCGGCGTACATAGCTCTGAATGATAGTTGCCGATTGTCGTCTTAATTTTTCTTTCTCAATTTTCAAATAGTTGAGGTATTCCTTTGCTTCTCTAATCATTTTCATCGACTTGTACCACTCTTCAATTTTTAAGGCGCCCTTCTTCATTTTAAGGTATTCTCTTCTGTATAACCATTTCCGGAAATATTTCTGTATTACGATCGTTGCTCTTGTGACTTGTTGCATTTGCCATTCTACCAAACGGTCGTGTTGTGTTCGCCGCCACCAACGTTGTATAACAGACGCGGAATTATGCAATCTTTCTCGTAATCTCTCCTCTTCTTTCCGTTTCTCGATGATAACTTCATATTTCTTCTTCCACCATATTTGAATAACGCTAGCTGCTTTTTCAAATAACGGCGCGCGGAAAACATGTATCAGTTGCCATAATAATGATAAAGTTTTCTCTCTATGGCCATCTGCTATGTCCTGGGCAGTAATATCACCAACAATCACAAAGTTCGCTTCCTTCAGTGCATTTAACGCCACTTGAACATTGTGTATCTTTTGTAGTCGTGAAATTGCAGGAGTTCGTAGTTGATGTAATAGGCCATTTTTCATCAAAATTATCTCCATAACTTTAGATATTCTCACACCATCTCTAAGATCAATGGCTATATTATTTACCGCATATTTATATTCATCTAAATATGACTGTTTGTGGCTAACGATGTAACCGAGAGGACGTAAGTGTTTTGTGATATCACCGATACCAGCAATAAGTTCACGTGTGAATCGAATTATAACTTCCCTGCTTTCTTTACAAACAGCATTCCTGCAGAATAAGCAGGGGTCATGAGATATAAGCTTTCTCTGCTTAGCCTGATCCAAAAAATAAACAAGCATAAAAAACTTTTTCAATGTGAATTTCTTAATAGCTTCCATGTACGCTGGTAACAACATATTTGGAGCATTGGATTTGGAATGTTTATTTTTCAAAAATGGATTTTTAAACATTCTTTGAATGATGAAAGTTGTAAGTCCTTCTACATCACTGTTAGATTTCAAGGGTAAAGTAATACCGTAAATAGCTTCTAATCCGATTCGTAGCCAAAGTGGATTGTATGACAATAATAATTCCATGATGATTTTTTGAAGGCCGACATCTAAGTGAAGATTCCTGTCTGTACGAATTGCTATCAGTTTCTTTTCTATTTGAGTAACTAGTTTTTGAAAAACTTGTGCAATTTCAGGGCTTTTTAATAAAGTCCTCGCTGCTCGTCTGAGACTTTCTAATCGGTGACTATTGTGATACACACTACACACTTGTTCTTTAGTAGGTGCCAAAGGAACTTCCTTATTTCGGTTTTCGAGCCAAGCTTTGCCGACATCAATTTTTTGTTCGATATTACTATCGAGATCAGCTGGTGGTGTTAGTATGCAATTGAGCCACCTCTTGAATTCTTTTTCAAACTTAAAAACAGCTTCTTCGTCGTAAAAATAAGTAGTAGAAAGAAAAGGATCTACAGTGAATGATTGAGAGTATACATTGCCTATTTGACTTGTATTCGAAATATTTTGGTTGATACTTTTATTTATTTCAAATGTATTATTTGATAGTTTTCTACCTAATGATTCTTTGCCTTTAAGACTATTTTTAGATTTGATCGACTTTTTTGCAAAAGATGTCGGCATTTTCCATAGTTCCGGTTCTGCACGCACTGATTTTTTTGACCACGATTCTCTATTAGTCGTAGACATCGAAGGTCTTTCAGGATATTCTCTATCGAAAGTCCGATTTATATTAAAAGTAGAAGTTTTGTTATATTTATCAAATGCTTGTGTATCAGAATACTGAGTACTTTCCTCCGGTATCGACTGGAGGGGTGTCGGTGAATTCGGCCGCGATGGTGATTTTGCATAGTTGTTAATATTATCATTTTGCCAATCGTGCAACTCGTGAGGTTCGTGGATTTGATTCCATTCACGATATTCTCTCTGTTGATAATTTTCTTTGAACAGGGCCTGTCTACACATCTTAGGATGTTCTCTAGTAAAATAGTATGGTGGATGAGATTCCACAGTATTCATTTGAAAATGTAATGGAGTATTGGGAGATTTAGGAGACTCTTTAGTGTAGGTATCTGAGCTTAGCTTGATGTTAGCATCTTCTAGAATGTCATGTGTGTCATTGTTGACTCTTGGTAGGACTTTTCTTTCGGTGGAGTATCTTTGAGGAAGAAAGGAAAGGTCACTGATCCTTGAGAATTCTGTATTAATTGAGAAATTGGGACTGTTCAGTTCCTTGGGTGATGAAGTATTTGGAATTTTTTTGCTTTGCATTTCGGTATATTGTCTGTCAAGTTGAGCTTGGTGATTTATAGTCAACCACTTGTTAGGCTGTGACGACGTAATACTAATAATAGAATGGGTTTCATTTTCTTTGTTTGCGTTTTTCATGTTCAAACTATCATCAAAGTCATTATCTAATTCTAAACTCATACTTAGTAAGATTTTCGGTCCTTTATCTAATTTATCTGTTTTTGATGGATTAGTTTTCAGTGGTGTGAATGTGAGATTATCAAACAAATCCGATGCAGACACATCACAAGTTTGTTTATTAGATGGTTTTAACACATTTAGGGTTTGAGTAATGTTAGGATAAGATTTATCATAAGTTTGTTGCAGATAATTCTCAGATTTTAATTGCCTCATGTTTGAAAAAATTTCAGTTGTATCAAAGTTAAAATTAACACTGCTTGGTGAGTCAAATGGACATTTATCAAGTTGAGAATTTAGGGAATAGTCGTTTACTGTTATATTGTTTTCTTTGTTTGACGGTTGAAGAACATGTTTTGTTGTTTGACATGATTGTATGGTCTTTTGAACCTGAGTTGTTTTATAAACAACCTCGGCTTTCTTTTTATAATATATGGAAACAGGTGATTTTTTAGATGATTTCTTTTTAATTTTTCCTGGAGATATTTTAAAACCCTTTGGTTGATTACCTCTCCCTTTTGCATTCTGTAACAAGCAATTACACACGTTTAGAACAAATTTTTAAAAGGATTTCTTACACAAAGAAAAGCTTGAATCGGTAGGTATCTGAATATTAAAATAAGATTCTGATGTTCAAAATATCATGAATGAGAATATTGAATGGTTTAAAAATATTTACAAATTATCAGTATTTTCAGGGTTGTTAGGGATAATAAATTATCAATGTTAATTATTGTAATATAGTCTTTGTTTTGGTTGTAGTTCTTACATCCATACTCTCTGCCCCCTCTTGGAAAATGGCTGCTTTGCTATAAACAGTACTGATTGTAACAATTAGTAATCTTTAAATAAACCAGTGTCTCTCAATTAATTCTTTTATTATTAATACTACAATAATAATTATCAATGATAAATTGTCTTTAATAGTTATAAAATGAATAGGAATAACAAAACGCGCGAGTTTACTTTTCACATCCGAACTCGCAAGTACTGACATACTGCATTCCAATCCAGTTAAAAAATTCCCATGCTTGTCAGTGCGAAAATCACTCTCTCCAAAACCGAGCCAGGTGAAACTATAGATATAACCCGGAAAAATACAATTTCGACATTTCGACGCATAGTGCCAGAAACGCAAATTACCGTACACGCTAATAACTACCCAGTGGGTGAGAGGACAATAAATCTATTGTGTATTAATTGTTTTTTTTTACACAACAATCTATCCCTTATTCATTTATTTAAAATATTTAATTAAAATAATAAGTGAAGTTAATATGACCCAGCAACGATATGAGATAATTATCATAATAATTATGGGACAATAATCATAATATTAATTATCAAAGAAAATAATTATTCCTATAATTAACAACCCTGGTATATTTAACCAACGCATATTGAACTCAACTCGCTTATTGAACTTTCAACTTTCCCAGAATGGGAAGAACCAAACTGCATGAACCCAAATTTTAATAGTTATCATTAGGCCCATCGACCGAAATTCTTTTTACATTCTCGGTTTAACAGAAATTCGGCGGTTTAAACCGAACTTCGGCATTTGGCAGAGTAACATTATTAAGAATCTCAACAAATCTTCTTCTTGTTATAGGAGAGCTAGTATTTCAATCTGGAGTTTGTGGGTTCGGATACTGTGGAAGACGCACATAGTAATTCACTTTGTAAACATTTTTTAGTATAATTTTTCTGAAAAGAAAATCATATTTCTCGGATATAACGCTGTGTCAATGAGGATCAGTAACGATTTTTGTTTAGTGGCTTATCAGAAAGCTTATGCCACCACATGAAAAACACTGTTATTTTGGGGGGTCATTATGACGTCATCGCGACGTACGCGACCTATGCCGTGCTTGGCATTTGCTTCAATTTCAAACCCTTATAACTCAACCATTTCTAAACGGATTTCAAAAAATCTTACACTAGGTTTCATAGCTATGAATGTTTTTATATTATATCACTAAAACTTTAGGATTCAAACCTGTTACTGATCCTCATTACTATGATTAATTTACAGTTTCAAGTAACTGGGAAAATGAAGTAAAAAATCTCAAATATTAAAATTATTAGACAAAACTAAGCTATTGAATCTACCACCAGTTCAAAATTTGATTTGTCTAATGTAACGACGCAATGAATGAATAAAACGAGTCTCGACATATCACGCTGGCAAAAGCGCGGTCAAAATTACCGAAGTTCGGCCGAAGTTCTAATTCGGCACATTTGTGCACCAAATGAATTCGGTTCAATCCACATTTGGCCCATCTCTAGTTATTATTAACGTTAGAGCAATAGCGCACTTGCGGCCTGGCCACAGCGGCCAGGTCGCGGCGGCCAGCGAGATCGGTACATTAGTATGAAATCGCCGTAGAGCGCGCGCACCAGCCGCGGCGGCCAACGAGATCGAAGCGACGGTTTTGGCCGCGAGTTTGGTCGCGCACCTTGCGCAGGCTGCAAGTGCGCTGTTGCTCTTATTGTTAATAATTTACAAGTTTTGAAAGTACATACCATCCCTGTTTTGAGAACCACAATGACATCATATCGGCCACGGTTTTCATTGGTGAATCGTATTGTGTCCCGCAAAGCAGTGGGTTGCATGGGTGTCCATGACAATGTCAAACAATAGCATGTTTCAGGCTCCAAGACTAACCAATCTTCGGGCAAATGAATGACAAGACCGGAAGGCAGATTGCGGCCCAGAGTTATCTACAAAACAATTATTATTTAATTAAGATTAAGCTCAGTGTCACACCCTTGTTAAATGAATGTTATTAAATGGAAACAAAACATAAAAAAAGAAATTCAAAATATCTCAATCTAACTTATGATACTAGTTTTTAACAAATTTAAGATTTTTGCAACCACAATGATATTTATATACAGACAAAACCGTTTGGTATGTTCTTCAAAACAACAACATCGTTTTGAAGAACATACCAGTTTTATTTACGAAAATCATTGGTCCCTGCATTCCAGCAGGCAGCTATGTTCACCTTATAAAAAACTTTATCTACACTTACAACATAATGTTCCAAATATGAAATCAAAAAAGATTGTATAAACACATACTTTATTTTCGTGGATAGGTAAAATAAAAATAAAACTCATTACAGTGCAGTCAACTGCAATAAAAAATAACTTTTTAAATTTTTATAGCACACTTTTACTTTTTAATTTATTGGGTTGTTCGTATGGGCTCATTGTAATATCTATAGTCTGTGGTGCGGAGCGCGTCATTATTAATGCAATACAAAAAAAAATGATTTTAATTTTGCCTTCTTGTTGTACTGAATTTCATAGGATTTTTTTTATTCTTGCTTGAAAATGTCTGATAGCCGTGAATGTTTAGAAAATTTGACTCGGCCGATGACTTTAGATGCAGCGACGGAAAGGGAATCGAGCAAGGTAATATAATACGGTAATACCAGCAGTCTCTCTGTCTTTTTTAACTTTGATCTTTTATTTAGTACGTTCAATTCCAAATTGTATGAGTGTAGATAAAGTAGTGTATGAAACTGCACATAACTAAGTATTAAAACACTTGTGTGATACTATTAAAAACCTCGCCTATGGCCCGGTTTTTAAACACACACTCGTGTTTTAATACCCCTCTTTATGTGTCAGTTTCATAAACTACTATTGCCTTTTACGACATTGCTCATTACCTCATTAAGGGACTGTATTTAACCATTATTATCTTCGGAGAATTCTAGCTGATAAATGCCCAGCTGCATTGTTAATAATTTGAATAGGTAACATTATCCACAACCTGGCACAATATCACTATAATGGTCAATGGCCAAGAAGTGTCATGTTTAGGGTCTTTTATAATTTCTCAGAAACAAAATACATGTGCATGCAGCAGTGGCGATGGGTCCATATAAGCCGATTCCCATCGGCTTACCTTTAAGTCAAAGTCAAAGTCAAAGTCAAATAAGCTTTATTCAAATAAACTTAATAATTAAGTACTTTTGAATCGTCTATATTTTCCTACCACCCATTCCAGACTTTTTTAGAAATCCCACCCCAGTGATTTTCTATGCAGATCATAACATTTTTGTAGACCGGCTTACCTTCGGCAGAATTTCACCCCTCGCCACTGGCATGCAGTATAATCAAAGCCCGCTTTCTCAATCTCTGTGAAAGCAAGGGGGCCTCACGCACGCACGAACGACACAAATGAATCAGTTTTTAGTTCTTTACTACCTACTTTTTACGTAAATCATCCCGATCTTTATACATCACCTAACATTACTACCAAGTAATATTATTTTCACACAAGTAACTAGGTAGGTACTTACTTAACTATTTAAAAATACTTATTATTTATGCTCTTTAAATATGCTCAGCTCACTTAAGAAAGGACAAAAACTGTTTTGTTTTATAATGATTACAAATATCTATGGATTTATGTGTATGGTTGTACAGTTAGCATCATATAAGTCAAGATATTCAAAACTATCAAAAATCTCCACTAGTTTTGAACATAATCTATGCATTTAAAAATTGATTGCTTTTTTGTGGTACCTTACTGTGTCGCGGACTGTACCCACACGTTCAAACATCACCAGTTGTTACGAAAGTCAGTTATAACAAACGAATATGAGTAGTCTCCTCGATGTTGTTAAAACAGAGTTCGACTGTATTTTGTGAGATATGAATTTATAAATTTTATAAGTGTTTAGGTAGTAGAAAAAGTAAATACTTACCTATTACAGTTCATTTTTATCTTTCAATGGTATCTAAACCAATATCTTATCCAAAAAAGTTTGATCAGAGTAACAAGATGATTTTAGAAACAGTTACTTTTTAAATTTTATGAACAAAGACTTCTATGTGTAAGAAGTCTTTGTTTATGAATAGTATTTCTAACTTACAGATCTACCATTTTAATGATCTCATCTTACCTGTTGTACTTGTTTGGATGGATTGAACACTTCCAACGTTTTTTCACAAATAGTCCCAACAAGAACATTTTCGAAAACTACTTGTGGGGGTCTAGAAAATGGGGCCAAAATCAGCCGCGGACGCTCTTCTTTTGGAGACTTTTTTTGGTCAATTTCAAGTCGTCGACTTCTTTTTATGTGCTCCGGAGTATTTTCTATCTATAAATTATAGAATAAGTGAAAACTAGTTCCTATTATTGATATATTATTAGTTTTAGGTAATAAATTACATTCTTACCTCAAAATACATGGTAGGAAGAACATTTATCCGGTCAGGTTTTTAATCTTGTAAAAGTGCTACACTAATAATAAAAACTTACAAATTAATTAATAGAATTTAATTCATTCAATGCAAGAGAGAAGAAAAACACGACTTCGAATTCAAAAAATAATATATCAATTCAAATCACAAAACCGTTGACTTGACTTTGCTTGCCACTGACACAAACGTGACACAATAGTGATTATTCTCTTTGCTTGACACTGACATGACATGACAGTGACAGCACAGATTTGTTGTGTGTTTTTAGGCCGGCCACACACTCGGACGGAATCTCGTTAGGGAATTTATATACGTGATTTCGAACGCAGTAACTGGGTTGCGTTCAGAGGCTTACAGCCGTTTGCACTAAACTCAAGTTAGGCGTGTCCTAGTTAAGTTATTTCTTAGCTTAGGAACAGCCTAAAAATGCCGAGCTGAAATTTTTGTTTGCACTAACAGACTACGTCGTAACTTGGGCATCGCCTTGCTAAGAGAAAGAATGAACGAATGTAAACATTAATTGTTTATGGATTTTTAAGCCGGCGAAGTAATATAGGTCATAGAGTACTTTTTTGGTTATAACATCACAATGATTCATTCGTGAGTTAAAAGGAGACGAAAGATAAGGCGTTGGTTTATTTTATTTGGTAGGGTGATCGAAAAAGTTATGTCATCAACTGTCAATTTAGAAAATGGAAATCAAATCGCGGTAGTGTTGCCAATGGTACGGTAATTGCCGTATTATACGGTAATTGGGGTCAAAAATTAACCTTGACACGGCAGCTTAATGCAGAAGTTTACATACAAGTACAGTTATTTTATACGTTCTTATTATTTTATAAATGCAGTAATTGTATTGAAATACTGCAATTTTTGCGATTTTCCACCGAGTCGTTTAGTAATTCAATTATTTAAATGAATGTTCCATGAATCTTCCATTTTTCAGCAAATATTTCTGTTTTTGTCACAATTGACGGCCACAGGCTATAACCACAGATTTACAATTCATAACATAGGAATTTCTTAAGCCTTGGGCGCTCGATATTGGGCGCGTAAGTTAAGAATAGCCTAAAGTGCATTTAGGAACGTCCTAAGGTTAGTGCAAACCAATTTTTTGCTAAAAATGTCTTAAGTTAGTTAGGAAAAGACTTAGGCGATTCTTAAGTTTAGTGCAAATGGGTGTTAGAGTGCGGTTGTTTGGTTGTTTTTTAACTCACTCTAAGGTTAGGAACGACCAAGAACTTTAAATGTCAATGTCAATAGAAAGTCTTCATTTTCCATGTGGAATACGAATAATTTAAACTTTCCTTTATTAAAAATCAAATAAAAACTGTTTTTTTGCGAAACTACCATGATTTATTTAAAAATTAGACACAAAAACATCAAAATACAAAGTAATGTCAAATGACATTGACATTTGTTCTATAGACAAACGTCAGAGCGTTTTACAACCAACAATTTTGATGGTTGTTTGGTTGCAACGCTCTGACGACGTTTGGAACGGGAAAGTTGTAACAACCGAACGTCACGCTCTAATGTTTGGAACGGCGTTAGAGCTTCCGGTTGCACTCGGAGCGTACGTTCGGCGGGCTGATTATCTAATTAGAAACCACCTAGCGACCGGTTGCAGTTCATAGATGATAGGGTTGCGTTCAGAGGCTTAGAGTGCAGTTAAAAAACAACCGAATGGTTGTTTTTTAACTCACTCTAAGGTTAGGAACGACCAAGAACTTTAAATGTCAATGTCAATACAAAGTCTTCATTTTCCACTTGGAATATGAATAATTTAAACTTTCCTTTATTCAAAATCAAATAAAAACTGTTTTTCTCCGAAGCTACCATGATTTATTTGAAAATTAGAGACAAAAACATCAAAATACAAAATAATGTCAAACGACATTGACAGTTTTTCTATAGACAAACGTCAGAGCGTTTTACAACCATCAATTTTGATGGTTGTTTGGTTGCAACGCTCTGACGTTTGGAACGGGAAAGTTGTAACAACCGAACGTCAAGCTCTAATGTTTGGAACGGCGTTAGAGCTTCCGGTTGCACTCGGAGCGTAGGTTCGGAACGACCCCTAGTGATCCATTGCTACTTCTTTTTACCGACTTCAAAAGGAGGGAGGTACTCAATTCGACCCGTTTTTTTTTTTTGTTTTTTGTATGTACACCGATTACTCGAAGACGGTTGGACCGATTGAAATGATTCAAACGTTATTACATTAGGTAAACTTCCAAGTTGGTCCCATTTTTAAAAATTTTGAAATCGGTTCAGTACTTTTCAAGTAATCTTGAAAAAAGCACGAAAATAGTATGATTTTGTGTGAACAACCTCGATGATCAGTCGTATTACTTCTTTTTTTATGAACTGAATAAGATAATTATTTTTTTGTTGGAAAAGGGATATCTTAAGTGTAGTTCTTTAACCGACTTAAAAAAGGAGGTTCTCAGTTTGACCCGCATGTATGTATGTTTCTCCGCGAATAACTCACGTTTGGCTGAGCCGATTTTAATTTCTACCTAAATAATATACCTACACTACCTAATACAAAAGGTACCTACACTAGAAATAAAAAAATAAAAAATTGTTTAAAAAAACAAAAAACCGACTTCAAAAAACCTACCTCTAAAAAGCAAGAAATAATATTCGTAATAATAAAACACGTCTATTGAAGTCGGGTGGGGCTTTTAGAATAAAAAAAAGGGATTTTTACGCCAGCCCCACCCGACTTCAATAGACGAGTTTTATTATTACGAATATTATTTCTTGCTTTTTAGAGGTAGGTTTTTTGAAGTCGGTTTTTTGTTTTTTTAAACAATTTTTTATTTTTTTATTGGATTAAAAAAACATACCAAAGAAAAGTAGCAATGTATGTGGAATGAAACCGCGGGCTGATTATCTAATTAGAAACCACCTAGCGACCGGTTGCAGTTCACAGATGATAGTGATCCATTGCTACTTCTTTTTGGATTTAAAAAAAACATACCAAAGAAAAGTAGCAGTGTATGTGGAATGAAACCGATCGCTAAATAGTTTCTTTTTAGATAATCAGGGTGCAGGTCGCTAAATAGTTTCTTTTTAGATAATCAGGGTGCCGAACGCAACCCTGCATACAAAATCTATGGGCTGCCAGTGCCACACACATACCGGCCCCCTGATTATCTAAAAAGAAACTATTTAGCGACCGGTTTCATTCCACATACATTGCTACTTTTCTTTGGTATGCTTTTTTTTAATCCAAAAAGAAGTAGCAATGGATCACTATCATCTATGAACTGTAACGACGGGCTGATTATCTAATTAGAAACCACCTAGCGACCGGTTGCAGTTCATAGATGATAGTGATCCATTGCTACTTCTTTTTGGATTAAAAAAAAACATACCAAAGAAAAGTAGCAATGTATGTGGAATGAAACCGGTCGCTAAATAGTTTCTTTTTAGATAATCAGGGTGCCGGTCGCTAGGTGGTTTCTAATTAGATAATCAGCCCACGGATTTTTCCGTACGGAATCTTCATACATTGTCGAAATTCCGTTCGAGATTCCGTTACGTGATTCCGTCTGTGTGTGGCCGGCCTTAAACGGTTTTTTTATTCATAAATTTTCCTAAATTTTCAGCTTGACCATAACTAAGTTATTCAGAGATGTTTCACAAAACTGAGGTGCAAGACTGTTCTAACAAAACGGGGGGGGGGGGGGGGGGGTTGATTATCTAATTAGAAACCACCTAGCGACCGGTTGCAGTTCATAGATGATAGTGATCCATTGCTACTTCTTTTTGGATTAAAAAAAAACATACCAAAGAAAAGCAGCAATGTATGTGGCATGAAACCAGTCGCTAAATAGTTTCTTTTTAGATAATCCAGCACCCTGATTATCTAAAAAGGAACTATTTAGCGACCGGTTTCATTCCACATACATTGCTACTTTTCTTTGCTATGTTTTTTTTTAATCCAAAAAGAAGTAGCAATGGATCACTAGCATCTATGAACTGCAACCGGTCGCTAGGTGGTTTCTAATTAGATAATCAGCCCGCCGGTTTAATGTTTGTAAACCAATCACAATGCACCTTTTATTCCTTAACCGGTGGGACTAAACGTTAAACTGTCACTCTGGATACGATTTGCGCTAAAATGGCGTTAGTCCGCAATTTAACGCCATGTTAACTTTGGCCCTAGTTTAACGAACGCACTCTGAATAAGACAGATGGTCAAGCTATAGAAAAGGAAATGAAATAAATAATAATAATAATAATTTTTACCGCTTGTTTTGATGGTGTTCACACGAGCGTAATTTTTAACGTCTGATTCTCCCGAAGTGCGTCCTGCACGCGTAGCATGACCAACATCGAGATAAGATTCGACTCACAGAACAATGGCTTGTCTACACCGAAATGTCACTTTTGTCGGGTTGAGATCGAGATACTCATGCTCGCATTTACAACTAGTAGACTCGTATTGTTCTTTATCGTGGTCTAATGTCAAAAGTCGACAAACACGAGCTTTTCTCTTCAACTGACATTAATTTGACAGTTCAATCAGAGAAACTTGTCTACCACCCTTTGAGTAGTCGAGAAGGTAGTGTAGTGTAGTTGATGTTTTGTCCTTTTCAGGACAGGCAAAGGACTATGCCATACAGCCAGTTCTTGCGTGTTGGTTTCTTAGTCTTTTTTTAAAATAAAGGCAAAGCCAAATCTTTCGTCTTATTAGAATGCGGGTGCATCACATTCCAATGCTGCTTGGAGCATTTGGCAGCAAGTATATCAAGACAGTTTACTCGGTAAGGTCAGCCGAGGTAGCGACCACTACAATAAAAGTCTCAGCTTCACACAACCAAGATCGCGCCTATTTCCATTATCCCACATTTTGTTCAGTTGCGTAGACACTTGTACCACAAAACTGCACCAATTTTAAGACACAATATCCACTATGAATCAATTTACGAATAATTAAAATAGTCACCGAACTGAACTAGACAAAATCCCGCCAAAAACTCCGTAGTCGAGAAGGTCGAGAGAGAGTTCACAGACTAATAAGAAGATTCGAAATAGTTTTCTACTTATTTTATTTTATATGAATCTAAATTTCGCAATAAAAATAAATCTAAATTGTCTGTGCTTATATTTTATTCCTTAAAAACTTAAAATTAAAATTATTTTCATACGTTGAATTCAATATTTCGTAATTTTCTCGTCATTTTACACAGACTACTAAATTAACAATTTCGTTAGTAGTCTGTGTTATCTTTTCAAAATACTCTCAATAAAAGAAAGGCAAACGAATTTATATCCATACAGCTATATTTAATTAGTTTTAAGAGTTTAGCGTTGTGAAATCTATAGAAAGGAACGGTGCTTTATGAGAAATAAAGTAATTATTTTCTATTGGCAATATTATTCTTCTCGAGCTCGAGAAAGCTTGTCTACGGAAGAGAACGCTTTCTTGAGTGCCTCTTTAACTTAGAACTTATAAAAAAATGAGAATCATGTTTAAACTAAATTATTTCGGATCATTTTAGATAATTTTGACGTTTATTGGTGTTGAAATAAAAAGATTACCTTTAAAATTCACTTTTTTTATTTTAATAAATGTCTTTTAAGACATTAAAAGGTTTCGAAATTCTGAGAACGAGTCCCACCTGTCTGTCAAACTGTGCTCAGCAATCGAGAAGGTCAAGACGACAAGTCTTCGTAGACAAGAGTCCCGTTTGCTCATGCTACGCGTGCAGCACGCGTAGCATGACCAACATCGAGATAAGATTCGACTCACAGAACAATGGCTTGTCTATACCGAAATGTCACATTTGTCGGGTTGAGACAAGAACCTTTGAGATCGAGATACTCATGCTCGCATTCCTATGTTCTTGAGCTCGAGAAAGCTTTGTCTACGGAAGTGAAAGCTTTTTTGAGTGTCTCTTTATCTTAGAACTTATTAAAAAATAAGAATCATGTTTTAACTAAATCATTTCGAATCATTTTAGATAATTTCGATGTTTATTGATGTTGAAATAAAAATATTACCTTTCAAAACTCATATTTGTATTAAAAGACATAAAAAGGTTGTAAAATTCTGAGAGCGAGTCCCATCTGTCTGTCAAACTGTGCTGCAATCGAGAAGATCGAGACGACAAGTCTTCGTAGACAAGAGATAAATTCAGTTACAAAGCTGTAAAAATAGGGCGTTTGAGCCTTAAGTTGTAGGCAACATTGGGAAGCACGTCTATGCGTCTATGATCATAGACTTATTATCTATGATTCCAAAACTACAATCAGCTGTCACTGTCACAGTCATTTTTTTAGTGCCGAAAAAATTTTCGTACTTCCTTTTCTCTTACGTAGGTATTTCTATATTTAATTATTTTACATCTAAACAGTGTTTCATTCTAAATGTTTAGCTCTAGATGTTTTAATATATTCTTACAGAACCATCCATTCGACCAATTCGGAAGTCATGGCTGATTCTCAGGCAAATGATTATACTACTTGCGTAGTGTGTTTCAAGAACGTCTTGTATTTCTCTATTGGAGAATGTGATCATCCCGTATGTTTTGAGTGTTCTACGAGAATGAGGGTGCTTTGCCTTCAGAACGAGTGTCCTATATGTCGTCACGATCTAAATAGGGTAAGGAAAATTGTTGTTACTATTATAATAATATCTATTCATAGTTTTAAAAACAAATATTGTAAGTCACACCGATCCCATACTTCCGAGTATGGTCAGTTTCTACACATTTAATTTAAAAGTCCTAGTATGAAGATAGGTAATGAATGCGTCTAACTATGACAGTAATCATGAATTAACTGTAAAAGTTATTCTTATAATTCTTATTATTTCACAATCAATATGTAAACATTTGCACTATTGAGTGTTTATCATAATTACCATTATTTAACAATTAAAGTCTTATCACCCTACTCATGTATTTCTAAAATTACATAATTTTAACAACAAGAAAGTCCTTAATTGCATGGACACAATCAGGAATATTCGTTTTTAAAATTAAGTTTTTTGCTTGCATGAACAACTTCTATGACATTGATCTGTTTATGGCGAGACAAATTACTTTAATAAAAAACAATACATTATCTACTATAAAATTTTGTTATAAATTATTATTTTATTATTTCTCACTTTAAATTAGTTTGTTGCTTTAAATGATTGATATGGTTCTAAGCTACAGTTTACTAAAGCATTCTTGTTATTGCTTGTGTTTAACTCCGTTTAAGTATTTTTTTTTCTAAGACTATAATTCAAGTACCTATTCCTAGTTGTGAAAACTATTCAAGACATAGGTACTTTTTCTACAACCCCAAACTACTGTATTACTCCAGCCATCATAAGGAAAGAATGTTTGTAAACAAGAATGTTTTGTGCAATTTTCGTAATTAATCCACAAATACGTTAAGTTTCAGTGAATTAACAACATAAATACAACTTGGACAACATTGGTAAGCTATCAATGATGTTTATATATTAATAAACACTGCAATAAAAAAAATAACTTTGGTTATGCTAAGTTTGCCGGCGGTTTTGTAAACATTCTTTCCGTAAGTTGGCTGGAATATAGAGTACTACAACAGTAAATAAACAACTGAAATATAATTTATTTACAGGTTGTGTTTACGGACTCTATCCAACCATACAAGGAACTTCGTAACAAGGTGTTTACTGATCGGTTGTTCGAGAGGCAATTTAAAATAGGGTTTTGCACTCAAGAGATAAAGAATGCCTATGACCTGCTCCTAGAAAACCGCTGTAATCTTTGTGATAATATACCACCATTCCGGACTTTCAGCATGCTGAGTGAACACATGAGAAAAGTACATGAGAGATATTTCTGTGATCTCTGTGTTAAACATTTGAGGGTGTGTACAATAAGTAATTTTATGCACTTGATATTTAAATTCTAATTGGAAAATGCAGATGTGAAGAAATTGTTTTCTTTCAGATATTTACTAGTGAAAGAAGATGTTACACCCGTCAAGAATTAGCTCATCATAGACGAAAAGGTGATCTGGATAATACATCCCATAGGTAAGTAAGAGCTGAGCAATGTCTTTCGATAACTTTAATGGTGTAGGTTTCTAAGTTGTCAGCATTAAATTTGATGTTTCAGGGGTCATCCTTTGTGTGAGTTCTGTGAAGAACGTTTTATGGATGCAGACGAATTGTACCGGCATCTCAGGAAGGAGCATCTTTACTGCCACCTCTGCGACGCGGATGGTCGCAACTTGTACTATGCGACTCATTCAGCGCTTGCACAACACTTTCGCACTGATCACTACCTCTGCGAGGAAGGTGAATGTGCAGGACAACATCTCACTGCTGTATTCAGAAGCGAGATTGATCTTAAAGGTATTTTATATATTTTTTTCACTTATATAAGTATGATATTTGCATATAACTCTGATGATGATTAGTAATGATTTTGTATATATTTTTTAATCCTTAGCCCATAAGGCGACAGTCCATGGACGAGGCATGAACCGAGGCGCAGCGCGTCAAGCACGCACGCTGGAGCTGCAGTTCAATATTACACCGCATCCAAACGTCAGAGAACATCAGAGAACACCTAGGTTGGTTTATCACAACACTTATGACATGAAACATTACAAACCACTTTAGATAACGGTAATGTTACAGCTAAAATTATCATCATTTGCAAACAAATTGTCTTCTATCAATTATTAGACTATTGTCATGCAAAAAATAGTAGAAACTAATGGGGGGGGGGGGGGGGAGTAATTTTTTTTGTCATTAATGATGATGTAAAGCAACACTCACCTGACTACTTTTGTATAATAACCACTTGTTACTAGTAATAATAATATTATTTTGAAGACGTTCTTTTCAAGCTGTATATTTTGTTTGATAGAGACCGCGACCGTGAGCGAGAGCGAGAGCGCGTCGAAGCCCCGAGCCCGCCGCCCGCCGCGCCCGCGCCCAACATCGACACGCGCAGCGACGAGCAGTTCCCGCGCCTGTCCGCCGCCCCCGCCGGGCCCAACCTCGTGCTCGCCGCGCCCTCCCGCGCCTACAAAGGTACGTGGCCGCCGCGTGACGTCACACGCCGCATGCCGCAGCGACGAGCAGTTCCCGCGCCTCTCCGCCGCCCCCGCCGGGCCCAACCTCGTGCTCGCCGCGCCCTCCCGCGCCTACAAAGGTACGTGGCCGCCGCGTGACGTCACACGCCGCATGCCGCAGCGACGAGCAGTTCCCGCGCCTGTCCGCCGCCCCCGCCGGGCCCAACCTCGTGCTCGCCGCGCCCTCCCGCGCCTACAAAGGTACGTGGCCGCCGCGTGACGTCACACGCCGCATGCCGCAGCGACGAGCAGTTCCCGCGCCTCTCCGCCGCCCCCGCCGGGCCCAACCTCGTGCTCGCCGCGCCCTCCCGCGCCTACAAAGGTACGTGGCCGCCGCGTGACGTCACACGCCGCATGCCGCAGCGACGAGCAGTTCCCGCGCCTGTCCGCCGCCCCCGCCGGGCCCAACCTCGTGCTCGCCGCGCCCTCCCGCGCCTACAAAGGTACGTGGCCGCCGCGTGACGTCACACGCCGCATGCCGCAGCGACGAGCAGTTCCCGCGCCTCTCCGCCGCCCCCGCCGGGCCCAACCTCGTGCTCGCCGCGCCCTCCCGCGCCTACAAAGGTACGTGGCCGCCGCGTGACGTCACACGCCGCATGCCGCAGCGACGAGCAGTTCCCGCGCCTGTCCGCCGCCCCCGCCGGGCCCAACCTCGTGCTCGCCGCGCCCTCCCGCGCCTACAAAGGTACGTGGCCGCCGCGTGACGTCACACGCCGCATGCCGCAGCGACGAGCAGTTCCCGCGCCTCTCTGCCGCCCCCGCCGGGCCCAACCTCGTGCTCGCCGCGCCCTCCCGCGCCTACAAAGGTACGTGGCCGCCGCGTGACGTCACACGCCGCATGCCGCAGCGACGAGCAGTTCCCGCGCCTCTCCGCCGCCCCCGCCGGGCCCAACCTCGTGCTCACCGCGCCTACAAGGGTATGATCTCCGAAATTGCCGTTCTGTCACTTTTCAAAATCAAGCCTCTTTTTACTTGATTGAGCTGATGTATAAATTACACGAAAGTCACTGTCAGAACAATTTTCACTCAGTGTCACAGTTCAAAACTGTTTAACATGTGCTTGTTGTGTACACGAAATAATAATAATGTTTACTAATATAATATTAGGATCGGCGGGCTTGGCGCGTACCGACAAGAACTTCCCCGCGTTGGACGGGTGCGGGCCGGGCGCGGGCCCGGCGCGGCCGCGCGGCCCGGCGCCGCAGACGGTCGCCGCAACGCTCATGCGGAACTGTAAGTGACGCCATTGGCAAATTTTTAAATGATTAAAGCAAATCGTCTCCCGTAACCTTTTCATGCCTGCCCCCCTAGTATGCCCATCGAAACGCGATTTATTACGTTTAACTGTCAAAAGACAATGGATTTCTACAGTTAAGTGTCGATAAAACGCGTATATAAGGTCCTTAAATAGTGCACATGATTTTAAGCAGTCAATGTACTCATGCATACAAACAACTTTTACTATGGTACCAACATTGAAATCGCGAAAAAAAAAAATCAGCTGTTCCATAGAAAATTTAAAATCGAATAGATCATAATGTATGGAACAGCTGTTTTAATTTTCGCGATTTCAATGTTGCTACCATAGTAAAGTTTACTCCGCAGTATCTTCTTATTTGCACCGAATGCTGCCCAGGCCTGGGATATCCGTCTCTCTGCCTCTGCTGTCTAGTTAGTGCTGCCCAGCATAATCTGATATTGCAGAGTAAACTGCCAATAAAACTCAAGGCAATAGTATTTCAAGAGTGCATCATGCCGGTCTTCACATATGGCTCAGAAACCATGTCTCTCACCGAATGATTAGCTGAAAAGTTTAGAGTCGCGCAAAGGGCGATGGAACGAGCTATGCTTGGAATTACTTTGCGTGACAGGAAAAGGAATGAATGGATCAGGCGAAAAACGGGGGTGAGAGACGTGGTGCAAGTAATTTCAGAGCGTAAGTGGAGTTGGGCGGGTCATGTATGTATGAGTATGCATACGAACAACTTTTACTATGGTCATCATCATCATCATCATGAGCCTCTTTGGGTCCATTTCTGGACATAGGCCTCTCCCAAATTCTTCCACTGGGTCCGGTCCTGCGCCTCCGTCATCCAGTTGTGTCCCGCTTGTTCTCTGATGTCGTCAACCCATCGTTTTGGAGGGCGGCCTCGTGGTCTTTTGTCTGCCCATGGTCTCCATTCAAGGATCCTTCTCGCCCATCGTCCTCGATCCATGCGAGCTACATGACCCGCCCAACTCCACTTACGCTCCGAAATTACTTGCACCACGTCTTCTGAAATAGTGCACATATTATTATAAGGGGTCAATGTACTCACATTGACCCCTTATAATAATATGTGCACTATTTAAGAAGGACCTTATATATGGTGTTTCGGTGGTCATGAGTCATGTTAAGGGGGGGCTGAATCATTAATCCGATTTTGATGACGTGCCGGACTACAGCTGCGCCACAAAAAAAAAAGTTGGAAATCTGACTTTTTGACTATGCCATGATGAAGTCGATAATTTGTCGGAATTTGTCGCACAAAAACCAGAATTTGTCGGTCTTGCGTTAAGAGATACGTGTGGCCCAGCTGTAGAGACGACTCTACAGCTGCGCCACACAGATCTCGAAAACGGAAGGTCGTAGGGAAAATATCGTTCCATTTGATAAAGCTGGTAAGTTTTTTGCGCCCGTTTTTCTTGTCAGCTAAAAGACGTCATAATGGGTGGTAGGGCAAAAAAATTATTTGACGATTTAAAAACGCTCATTATGTGAGCTTATTTGAATAAAGATTTTTTCATTTTCATTTTTCATTTTCAATCTGATTACTCGTGTGTGCAGCCGTTAATTTGTCGGATTTTGTTACCAAGAACCAGATTTTGTCGGTCTTGCGTTTAGGAGTTATGTGAGGATACGCTGTGGAGACTTTTCTACCTGGATCTTGAGAAAGGAAGGTCGTAGCAAAAATCTGATAACTCGTATGTGTAGCCTGTAGTTTGTCGGATTTTGTCACCCAGAACCAGATTTTGTCGATCTTGCGTTTAGGAGATATGTGAGGATACGCTTACGACCTTTCGTTCTCGAGATCCAGGTAAAAAGGTCTCCACAGCGCATCCTCACATATCTCCTAAACGCAAGATTGACAAACTCTGATTCTTGGTGACAAATTCCGACAAACTAACGGCTACACACTCGAGTTATCAGATTTTCGCTACGACCTTCCTTTCTCAAGATCCAGGTAGAAAAGTCTCCACAGCGTATCCTCACATATCTCCTAAACGCAAGACCGACAAAATCTGGTTTTTGGTGACAAAATCCGACAAATTAACGGCTGCACACACGAGTAATCAAAAAGTCAGATTTCCAACTTTTTTTTTGTGGCGCAGCTGTAGTCCGGCACGTATTTTGAACGTGCCGGACTACAGCTGCGCCACAAAAAAAAAGTTGGAAATCTGACCTTTTGCCTATGCCATGATGAAGTCGATAATTTGTCGGAATTTGTCGCACAAAAACCAGAATTTGTCGGTCTTGCGTTTAGGAGATACGTGTGGCGCAGCTGTAGCGACGTCTCTACAGCTGAGCCACACAGATCTCGAAAACGGAAGGTCGTAGGGAAAATCTGATTACTCGTGTGTGCAGCCGTTAATTTGTCGGATTTTGTTACCAAGAACCAGATTTTGTCGGTCTTGCGTTTAGGAGATATGTGAGGATACGCTGTGGAGACGTTTTTACCTGGATCTCGAGAACGAAAGGTCGGAAGCGTATCCTCACATATCTCCTAAACGAGTTTTTTCGAGCACTACGAAGCTAGCACAGGTCTTTCAGGGTTGCAAATTTGGATTTACACTATTCGTATGTATCCTAACAACATCCCAAAAACACAACTTGCAAATTTTTGCGACCTAACGCGATTTTTGTGTCTAAGATGACTGGCGTATAGGCACAGAATAGATATAACTATAGGGCCTATAGCACACCCCGGGCACTCCTATAGTATAGGCACACTCCGGACGGAGACACCATACAAGCGCCGCGTTTCAACTACACAGATGACGTAATTGTACACGCGCAACAGGGCCGGCGCCATCCGGCGCGCCCGGCCAAGGACCGGAACCGCTTACCCTTAAAGGGGTTTTTGATTGGGTATTTCATAGACTTGTTTTCAAAAACCCTATCGATTCGGTAAGCATATCGTGGACTTACGCCAACGAAAGGCTAACCATGTTAATACAGTTAGTTCGGGTAAGCACTTACCGAATCCGAAAACCCTATCGGGGAAACCCTATCATTTGGGAAGCCTTTTAAAACGCTTTCCCTAACACTAGGCTTAATAAAAAAACAGTATCGATAGGGAAACCCTATCATTTGGGAAGCCTTTAAATACGCTTTCCGTAACAATTGGTTTAATAAAATAAACACTATTGATTGGGAAACTCTATCGATACGGAAACCCTATCAATACGGAAACCTTATCGATACGGAAACCCTATCGATACGGAAACCCTATCGATACGGAAACCCTATCGATACGGAAACCCTATCAATACGGAAACCCTATCGATACGGAAGCCTATTGATAGGGAAACCCTATCATTTGGGAAGCCTTTTAATACGCTTTCCGTTACAATTAACAATGAAATAAATACTATCGACGTATCGACTGGGAAACCCTATCGATACGGAAACCCTATTGATAGGGAAACCCTATCATTTAGTAAGCCTTTTAATACGCTTTTCCTAACAATTGGATTAATGAAATAAACACTATCGATAGGGAAACCCATTCGATACGGAAACTCTATCATTTGGGAAGCTTTTTAATACGGTTTCCCTAACAAAAGGCTTAATAAAATAAACACTTTCGATAGGGAAACCCTATCATTTGGGAAGCCTTCTAATACCGTTTCCTTAACAAAATGCTTAAACAAATCAATACAGGGAACAGGGAATACAGGGAAACCCTATCATTTGGGAAGCCATATAATTTAGGAAGCCTTTTAATATGGTTTCCCTAACAATAGGATTAATCAAATAAAGGGGTTTTCCGGTCCCTGCGCCAGGCCCGTCGCCGATGGATAGATCAATAGATCGCCGCGCGTCGCATGGACTGGACGGACTGAGCGTTGACATCCGACTAAAAGGAGCACACGATTCGGCACACGAACTCGCGCGGTGGGGTGAGGCAATTGATTGTGGGGCGGGGCGGAGTTTCCTTTCTGTACCGTAGTACTTACATATATTCTGTGGTATAGGCTATTGAAGGTCACGCAGACTTTATTCGGGAGCTCGTTTTGCGGAATGGACTACAGCTGGGTTTGTTTTTAGCGAAGCCCAGCGTGTCGATCCAGCTGCACAGCCAGCCGGCGAGCGCCAGCAACTTCCGGCTGACGCAGACCGGCGGCAACCGCATCTCGATACCGCCCGCGCCCGCCAACCGGCGCCCGCTCGACGACGACGAGTTCCCCTCACTGGGCATCGCGAGGGACGACCACCCCAGCATAGGCGCCGGCACAGTGCAACCATCCAAGGTGAGGGAAACATTAGCTACAATAGGGAAATGCATAAGTCCCCGATATTGATAAATTTGAGCTTGATCGCTGCGGACACATGTAAAAACATGATGGAACGGAAAAAAAAATGAATTATTTTAGTTTTATCACATGATGAAATGGGGAAAATATCGATATTTTTATTTCATTTTCGGATATAATGAACTTAACAGTCAGATAGAATATCGAATAATCCTTACTAATATTATAAATGCGAAAGTCCGTTTGTTTGTTTGTTTGTTACGCCTTCACGTCTTAACTACTGAACCGATCATCATGAAATTTTGCATACACGTTGTCAGGGGTACAGAGAAGGACATAGGGTACTTTTTATCCCGAAAAAAAGTATTGTTCCCGAGGGATAGCAAAAAACCTTTCCACGCAGACGAAGTCGCGGGCGGCCGCTAGTAAACAATATTTTGTAAGATACATATGAACTTAAACACAAAATTTAAGGAGATAATTGAAGATTCTGGGCTAACTCCATATTAAACGCGCCTGAAACGTGACAAGTGACATCACATATTTGTATAGAGCGTTTTCGGCGGGAGCTGATGCGTGCTAACTTCAAGTAACTATATCACGAGAAAAAAACGCAAGAGAAAAGTTTCAATATTACAGTTGATTTTCTCACGCATTATACTTTTGATTTTGATTTAAAAAAAAATTATGCATATTCCCTATAATGAGTAATCAACATTGCTGGGCTGTTAAAATATAGCTAAAACTCTACTGGTGAATTCAGCAAGTGCGTGCGAGCTAGATAAAATTGAGTTATTATTCTCCATTTGTTTCTTCTTTATCATCTAGAGGAGTGAGTTGAGCTCGGCATAATCTTATGGTGACCAGTGCCCTGTTTACCAAAACTTACAAGCTACAAGTAAAATTTACATGAATTTTACAAGTTCGTGTAAATTATATCTTTTTCCAAATAATTTATGCAAGACATTTGAATAATTGTCAGACGGAATGGAGAGTCGTCAGACACCCTCAGAAATACTCAGGATTTTCCATTGAGTTTTTTACAAGTTTTAATTTTTTTGATTAACGAAATTACTAATATAATGGTGAAAACATAATATTAGTTAAATAAACAAATATATTTGTAGCATTTAACGTGTTTTGATAAACGGATTTGTGGAATAATTATTGTCATAAGGAAAATGCTTGTTTTTAAAAAGTACAAGACTTGTAAGTTGTGATAAACAGGGCACAGTTCTCCAGACTCTCAACTAGCTTACAACTTAGGTTGGGATGCATTTTCAACCGTGTGTGACATTTGTCGACTAAACCATTTCATTGTTGATGACTTTCATCATAATCATCTTACCCATTTTCTTTGAGAGAAGACAATTCACAACACAACTTGGGTTTTCCATCGTTAAATAGAGAAATCATTGTATGAGAATGAATTTTGTAATCATATTATTTGTTTCAGGTCGCTTCGATCAACAGCCAAGAAATGAGTGCGCTCAGTCGGTCTCAAAACAACCATTCTCATTCGCAACCTAAAAAGGTTCCACAGAACACTGAAGCATTCCCCGCGCTCTCATCTTCGTCCGCGCCCGCCGGCGCCGGCGCGCCGCCGCAGTGGATCACTGTCTCCAAATCCAAGGAAAAGGCCAAGCCCCCTAAGCAGGAACCATCCCCGAAGCCCAAACAACTATCTTTCAACGCCGTCGCAGATTTCCCCACTCTGCCCGCCAACATGAATGCCGCCGCCATGAATGTCGCCGCAATGATGAAAGCAAAACCCAAGAAAACCCCCCAGCCGCAACCGACTCCGACGCCAGTCCAGAACGAAAACACGAAGCCTAGTAAAAAGGAGAAAAAGAAGAACAACGCCAAGAAGGAAAACATAGCGGAGGACATCCCCTACGTGAACGGCGTGATCGACAAGAAAATAGCGAAGGAACTCTCGTACGGCGCCAGCGTCATCAACAATACAATGCTTGAAAGCAAAAAGATTAAAACTGCCGAATCATCGTCCAGCGTCAACATCGAAAAGAATAGAAACGGTGGAAACGGCGACTTTAAAATGGCGGCAAAAGATTACCCCCCTCTGAACCCGAAAAGTGAGAATACTTGTTCTGTTCCAGTTTCTAGCAAGAAGATGCCGAACGGAAGCATTCCGCCGGGATTCAAACCCCGACCGGCGTGTGACGGAATGACTTTCACCAACTCTTCTGGGCAGACGTTCTCGGCTCCCGTGCACACGTACATCCCTCCCCCGGACTTTGAGCAGAGGAACAGGGACTTGGTTAAGAAGTTCGCGGTGGCGTTGGGCGGTGCCGCTGCAGTGGAAGACTTTAAAGTGGCGTCGCGCGCTTTCCGCGATAGCATCATCAGCGCGGAAGAGTTCTACCAACACTGTCGTAACGCTGTGGGCAGTCAGTTCGACACTTTGTTCCCCGAAATGGTGGCTTTGTTGCCGGATATAGCTAAGCAGCAAGAGCTGGTTGTTGGAAGAGACTCGCAGTTAGAAGTGTGTTCCACTTGTGGGCAGTTGTTGGCGGCTTCTGACAGAATAACGCACGAGACGGCGCACTGGCCCCCTCTTGCGCCTCGTTAGCTGAAATATCTTAAACAATACTGCCAATTCGTTCATCAGTGCATTTCAAATGGAACAATAATTGCGAGACATATTTATTTCAGTGATTTCTAAGCTTTTTAAAGACTTTGTAGTATGTTAGATAATCAATCAGTAAACTAATGAAAATTATAACAGCTGTGTCCATTCAGTTGCGGTATTCAGTGTACTCTACTATAGATCGCGCCAAACTTCAAGCCCGCTTTGAAGTTGCTTCGCGCATACGTAGAGTGTGTTTTCCGTACAAAATTGCTATAAATTATGGATCGCCTCGTGTTCAGAGTGAGCTTGGCGCGATCTGTATACGAAATATGAATAATGTAATACGATTAAGGTCTTAAAGTTCGGCCATTTCTGTGACTTATTTACTGTAGTGAATGCTGCTCAATCCTCATTATGACATACACACCTGAATTTGATTTTACAGTTACAAAAGCCTGTTATATATTTGTAATTGTTATTATAGTCATTAATAATTAAAGAGCAATTTAACATAATTTTTAATTGCAGTTGATAATTAATTTATATTTTTCAAACTTGTAACTGTTTAATTCTTTATTTTTTATTACATTTTTCATGTATAATTGCTTTTTGTACTTGTCCAACACATGGTAACAATATTAAATAGAAATTTGTACTTAGAAATGATGTCAAATAATTAAATCGACATTAACCATGACAGAATATTGCATGTACAGTAGCAGTTTTTGGTAAAGACGTATTCTAAACATTACTTTGATCTATGATAATAATTAAGATAGGTCACAGTGCGACTATTATCATACAAACATTATTAACAATGACCAACTATTATAGAAACTTAATTTTGAATTGAACTTGCCTGATTTGATTTTAATATCAATACTAATTTATGACTGCGACGTTGAGAAGAGCTAAAACGTGTCGCAATTTATAAGTCAAAAGTGATTTTAAAGCGTATAAAAATTACGCAATATATTAGCGTTTGAAAATTTATAAAATTTATGATATTTTTGTACTTGAATTGAACAAACAATTCTACTGTTTGTGTAAATTTTTTTTTGTTAAACACATGTTATTGGTTTTAATCATAAAGAAATTGGTGTACATATAATACGCGTTTATTTATTTTACCTTTAAAATTTTAAACAGTATATTTAGACAAATATAAATAAAACTTGTTTTTTTATAATATGCAAAACAAAATAGACAAATATACAAATTAGTAATACAACGTGTTAAAAAATTCCCTAAAGCCGAATTTGGTAGATAGGTACTATCAAACTAAACAACTTTTACTATGGTACCATTGGTACCATAGTAAGAGTTGTTTGGTGTTTAACCCGCGATTATTTTTAACCCGCGATTGTTTTTTTGTTTAACCCGCGATTTCAGGGTTGGTACGGTACCAACCCTGAAATCGCGGGAAAAAAAGCAGCTGTTTTTATACATTTTGATATTTTCGTTATTAAGGCTCCGTTATGCGAAATCATTGGTCTCTGTCTTTTCTTTATGTGTAAAGAGTATGGAAAATAACCTCACTTCTGCACTTTTTCGATGTTATTGTTGTTTTTTCTTCAATATCTTTAGCACAATTATCTTATTGGAGCAACTGCACAGTACGTTAAAGTGTATTTTGATGTAGTATTCAATACGTTTCCGCTATTATTTACACCAAAAATATGGCCCGCGACAAGCGCTTTTGACGATATTCAGATTTTTTTTTATAATCATCTGTAAGATTTATTCGCAATTTAATACTTGTAGCTACTAGAGAATCTCTTTAGTTTGTCGTAAGTTTTTTTTTGTGGCTACAACTTTACTTTTTCTATATATAAATATGGCCCGCGCAAACCATGTTTTACAATTGTGGCCCCTTAATTTTTGAATGAAACAGGATTTTTTTCGCGATTTCAGAGTTGGCCCCATAGTAAAAGTCGCTCAGTTTGATGGTCGTCTACCATATTCGGTTTAAAGGGGTTTTTTGTAATAAGTACGTTGTATAAAATGAAGTTTACATAAACGCTATGTAGAAGTGATTCCGTTTATTTGTCGGCTTTGCCCCAACCCAGAAAGCCCTTGACCAACCCGGTGAGACCGGCGCCTTGTTTCTTGCTATCAGCGGCACCGGTTTTGTCATCCAAGTTCGGGAATTCCACAAAATTGCACGCCAAATCGAAAAACAATGGTTTACACGGAATCGCTTCCATCGCCGGTGGCATCTTAAATATATTGGGGTTTTTAGTAAGGGCCTGAGTATCCTCTCTATACTCGTCCAGGCGGTCCACGAGGGGTTTCTTGTCTTTAAAAGGCTTCCCACTGGAGGTGTATTTATTCTCCTCATCTTGTTCCTCGTCATCTTCAAGCACGGAGTCCGCGTGAACCTCAAACTTGCAACTTTCGATGTCTTTCTTCAACACTTGTAACTTGTCGGACAATTGCTGGTCATTCAATTTACTGTTGAGGGACTCGTTAGTGTAGTTGTTGCTCCTCTCGAGCATAGCCAAGGCCTCCCTGAAGCGCCTGAGTCCCGTCAACACTTGGGCTATGTAGAAGCACCTGAACGCGCGGTACGCCTTCATCTGCGTTTCTATCTCTCGTTGGTAACCCTCGTCGGCCTCGAACCCGGGCAGCTGTTGGAGTTCGGTGAAGTTTTGGAGGATTATCTCGTAGAGTCTGGTCAGATCG
Source organism: Agriphila geniculea (assembly GCA_943789525.1). Classification (NCBI taxonomy): domain Eukaryota; kingdom Metazoa; phylum Arthropoda; class Insecta; order Lepidoptera; family Crambidae; genus Agriphila; species Agriphila geniculea. Next base: position 19,687,109 of record OX038874.1, read on the forward strand.
TGGGGCCGCACTTTCTTGCCGTCTATCTGGGTGTTGTTCTTGCGAGCCTGTTCGGCTTGCTGCACCAGCAGGTTGTTCCTCTCGATGGTGCGCACGAGGCGAAGGTACATCAAGTAGGATAGCAAGTAGTTGATTCCGGACGACTGGGCCTCCTGGCCGGTGGCGTTCTTGAACTTGGGATCGTTTTTGATCTCGTCCTTGATGGCAGATATGGCGTCCTTGCAGTCCATGAGAATGTTCTCAAGGATGTCGATCTTGGCTTCGACGGTTTGTGCGTTGGCGACGGACTTGTCCAAGTCCTGCAGCGCGATGAGGAACAGGCGCACTTTCTCAGGGCGCACGGTGACGCGTCGCCCGCGCCATTCTACTTCGTGCATCACGCCTGAACGCGACTCTCTGAAAATAATACATACAATACACTCACGCCTGTTTCCCATGGAGGTAGGCAGAGACTATGGATCGCCACCTGCTACGATCCTTGTCCAACTTTCGCTTCATTCACATCCATCAATCTTTTCATACATGCCCTGCGGTTTTTGTCACTGCGTAGAGCAGTCTTTTTTATAATAATCTCTATTTGGTCCGCGTAAGTTTTTCTGAGACGCCCTTGCGCAATCGTTCCTTCCACATTCGCAGAATATATCTCTTTCGTGATTCGCCTTTCATTCATTCTATCTAAGTGACCAAAACACCAGAGCATTCCTTTCTCAATTCTTGTCACTCTGTCATCTTTTAGACCACACCTTTCACGAATCACATCATTGCTCACTCTATCACTCAATTTGACTCCACATATTTTCCTCAACGATCGCGTCTCTACCGCATTTATTCTGCTTTCATTCTTCTTCTGTATCTTCTTCCATACCCAAGATTCACTTCCATACATCAGTGTCGGTACCAGCACTCCGTTATGAATAGCCATTCGCGCCTTTGCAGAAACGATTTGGCTGCTCATAATCGAGTGTATAGCACCACTCACCGAATTTCCTTTCTTCACTTGTCTTTCTATGTTTTCCTCACACTTTCCGTCCCTTGTGAACAAACTCCCCAAGAATACAAACTCACAGACTTGTTCCACAATAACCAATGAAGAATAACAGCTATTTTCGTTTAGTGACTTATCCAATAAGACGCTTCAGTGCGCTTGGCATTTCCTTCAAACATTTATAACTTCAAAACTACTTGCTTGATTGAAATGAAACAAAAACACGTGTATTGCTAGACATTTAGCTACATGAAGTGATTTAGCAGACCCAGCGACATTCTTCATTGACCATTGACAAGATGAATTCGTGCGAAAAATATACGGCACTGTAATAAATATATTCTGCAATTTATTTGTGATGAAATTGGAATCATAATACCATTTAAAATATATAATGATTCTAAAACCCGACGAGTATGTAATGACTTGAGTAAAACTTGCAATTCACATGCAATTTAGGCTACCCGCTGCGTTAAGCGGGATCCCGCCGCGGGTACACGGCGCGGGAATATAGATTGCTGGTTTTCTGACGGACAAATGCTTGCAGTGCATGAGTAAGCTCTAATCTATGTCGCCCCGCGCGCGTCCCGCTTAACGCAGCGGGTAGCCTTATAGTATAAAAAAAACTGCATTTACGATTAATTATACTATAAATTGCATGTGAATATAATATTTGAAAATAGCAAGTTTTACTCAAGTCATTACTTACTCATGTATAGATACGAGGGTAAGTATTAAAGTACTTACTTAGCTTGAGCCATGAGTGAGTCGAGGTTCTCAATGAGCCCTTGGCCGCGCATGGCCACCAAGTCGCCGGCCGCCGACTCGTCGCCGATGTTGTACGCGCAGTAGCGGAGGCTCGGCTTCAATTCTTCTGACTGACAATCATTATTGATGTTAATCAACTTAAAAAGTTCGTAACGTGATACTTAGTAAAATACAAAAGATAATATTGAAATAAAAACAGGGTCGCGAGATTTTTAAAAACAAACCTTATAAATATCCGGAAAAAATTTGGCGCCCGAAATAGTCTGGTAATAATAAACATTTGTAAATAATATCATTTGTTCCTGGGATCTTGAAAACAACAATTTACTTTTGTAAGTACATTTCATTCAATATTAAATAAATTTAACAGGATTTTTAATAATTATTAGTAATACAAATATCTCGCTCGACGATCTATTATTCGCAAGTGTTCATAATCAATTGCAGTATACAGACCTAGATGGCTATTTAGATGGAAATGGTTTAAAGCGGTTGTATGGCCGAAAGTGTCGCCGCAGTGAATTTTATTTAATATTGTAATTTTAATACACAATAATTTAATAAAACTTTACGTGGAATTTTTAGGGCCCATAGTCTAGTATTTTAAACGTAGTCACTGCTAGAAGTAGATAGCAAAACTGCTAAAAGTGACCGTTTTTGACACATTTGCTATCTACTTTTACGAATGACTACGAGGAAATATAGTGATACTTACCTTCTAAAAATACTAGACTATGAGCCCTAAAAATTTCACCTAAAGTTTTATTAAAATCATTTTCTATTAACAACTTATTAAATAAAAACCTCTGAGGTATACTGCCCGGCACATAACTTGGCAAGATAAAAACGAAACAAAAGATGCGCAGTAGCTACAAACACTAAACTCGGCGCATGTTTTGTTTCATCTTTGTCAAGTGTTTTGTCACCTTTTGCTTGTATACAGGGCGTTCGTCCTCTGGCACCGCCGCGCACAGGTTCTCGAGCACGAGTTGCGCGCGCTGCAGACTCTCCGCGGCGGGGCGCCACTGCTGCAGCTCCACCAGCAGCGCGCCGCCCAGCCACGCCGCGTACGCGCCCGCCTCCAGCTGCGTGCGCGCGTCGCACACGCCGCGCTGCTGCACAAACCACGGACGTTACATTATCAATCTGGCATCAGTCCATTCCATCAGTCTGTATTGTATTGTATTGTGCTCATAAATATGAACAACTTTTACTATGGGGCCAACTCTGCAACTCAACAAAAAAATCTGCTGTTTCATACATTCTGGTCGAGTAGGTATTGACAATTTGCACAATCACCACCTAAGAGGTTTTGCGTTTAGTCATTAACACGTTGTCGACTTACAACGCTGGTTTCCCCAACATTCTTATTCATAATGACAAAACGAAAACTTTTGACTAGATCATAGTCACATAGACAGTTGACTGCAAATAATAATGGACACGCTCCAATAAGAGTGGCTCCCTACAAGCCATATTGTCTAGTCTATCTGACTGATTGCAAGATAAGGACCAAAAAATTACAAAAAGTAAGAAATCTTAAGGCTACCACAAATCCCTTAAAGAAGTAGGAATAAATACAGCTGGTTTATTTAGACAAATAAATAAATATTTACAATATTTGATTTTTTTCCAGGCTCTGATGACACAAGATTTGTACCAGACTGATGGAATAGACTGATGCCAAACTGAACATGTAATCTCCCTCAAACGACAGTCCACACTTTGTGATGTGTACGAGGTTAAAATTCTGATCAGCGGATGCTCAGTATCAAAGTGTATCGATGCCTATCCAAGTTTTATATGCACATGTTTTCTTTGTAAACACACTTATCTCGGTGCAGTACGTACGTCTCGTGAATCCGACCAAACAGAAGAAATGCAGAAAGTCCACACGCGTCATTATTCACATTGTGTCCGACCCAAACCTACTGAAAGTCTGGATTTACCACATTCCCCCATTGTTGTGAGCGATTGAGTGAGCAAGTAAAGTAAAACTCAAATATAGTTTATTCAATTAAGCTCACATAATAATCATTTTCGAACCTTTTTTTGAGACGTTTTAGCTGACAAGGAGAATGACTGATGAAGGTTCTGGATACAAACATCCAGATATGTTATTCAAAATAGAATTATTAGGCAGAGATCGTATTTTTTATGCAAATTACCTCACAGAGCTGCAGTAAAGTTTGTGCATGAGCACATGCTTTCCTCAGGCGAGACGCGAGATGGAACTTCTTGCGGGGCTCCGTGTTCGCCTCCTGGCGCAACTGCATGGCGTGCGCCCACGCGCGTTCGGCTTGCAATAGGGGCACGCATAACAACCGGCTTTCGGCGTTTGCCGCCGTCAGATGAGTGAGGGTCACGTCACGGCGACGGTAATGGCGCCTGTCACCCTAGAAAGATAGTACTTATTCAGTTTTTATTCAAGGAGCAAGGTATTCATTAACACTTAAAAAAAACAGTTCAATAAAAAATCTATAGAAAAGTACTACTTTTTCTTATTATTGGTTTATTTATTCTTATTTTTTTATTTAATTTTATTCATTTACAATTTTCCTTTTTAATTACTTTATTCTTATTTAATTGTATTTAATTACACCTTTATTTATTCGTCAATTCTTTTTTTTTATATAATTTTGCATATTTATTTTCGTGAATGATAGTGATTTTACGTTTCTACATTATATCATCATCACAAAGTCAAAGTCAAAAATAGCTTTATTCAAATAAACTTAATTATTAAGTACTTTTGAATCGTCTATTTTTCCTACCACCCGTTCAAGCCATTCACATTTTCATTTCACAGCCCATTATAATGGGCATAGGCCTCTATGGTCGGTGGTCGGAAGGGTAGCAAACCAGTGTTGGTCAGATTTCACATAAAATTGGTGGAATGGAAGTTTTTATTCAACATCAGCCATTTTTAATGTCTGCACTGCTGGGGCACATGCCTTCCTTTTGGGAGGATAAGGATGATGGGCCATAAATAACCCACCACGTGGGCCCTATGCAGATTGGTGGGTGTTAACTATTGCAAATTCAGCTGGGACCAATGGCTTAATGCATGAAGGAGCTCAATAGAATAATTTTTTCTCACCCATCCCTTGACCGATGCAAGTTGCATATCCTCTACAATTGCAGGGCCAGGTGTTAAACCACTGCACCACGGGCTCCTCGATAAAATTGGTGCATGGAAGTTTTTAATAACTATCATTCAATTCAAGATACTTTTTTCAACACTAACTAAAGAAAATAATGTATTTTTAATAGCTGATAGTTGACCATACCAGTTTTATACTTACTTATCCCCTAAGAGGAGTAGGATATTTTCTGTTACCTGTGGTATTTTGAGCACCTTCCGTAAACGCCTGATCCTTCGAGAGCAATAGCCTCTATAGCGTTGGTAGTCACCATGACGCAAACCATGCTGTTGCTGAGCATCCTTAGTCAATCGAAAAACTGAACAAATTGATAAGCATTTTATTGATATATGTATGTTTATTTATGTTATTCTCACAATAGTTAATTTAATGGTATGAAAATGAAAAATGAAAATGAAAAATTCTTTATTCAAATAAGTTCACATAATGAGCGTTTTTAAATCATCAAATAAATTTTTTACCCTACCATCCATTATGACGTCTTTTAGCTGACAAGAAAAACGGGCGCAAAAAACTTATCAGCTTTATCAAATGGAACGATATTTACAAATATGTATATCGTTTCCAGACTTTAACAAAGATTAACAAATAAATAAAATTATAATTAGATCATTACTTAATGAATTACAAATTTTCTTAATCAATTTACAGTATTCAAGCCAAATTCAAAGTTTGAAGTTATTATTTAGTCTAGGCTGTTACAAGAGAGAAAAAAAAAACTTTACAATTCTATATGCGTTAAGATAGGTAGTCAGAAGCAGACCCATTCCCACTGGCAGCACCCGTTCACGAGCATGACGCATAAACCAGCCATCATTTCGCTCAACCATATTAGTATGGTTAAATGGATTAAGGTCTGGTTAAAACAAAACAATTTAATAACAAATAGTTATAACCATCTTTCTCAATTGACAAACATCGAAAGTTGACAAAACATCTGGAAAGATGACTCTGCAAATTGATGAAATAACACTGGCATCTGACTTGCAGTAAAAAAGTAAAATACTTGTAGTGCAACTGGCTAGAGCATTTGGCTTGAATCCTAGGCCTGTGGGTTCAAGTCCTGCTTATGAAATTAGCTGGTGAAGAGTTGATTTTTCATCATCATCATCATCATATCAGCCGCACGATACCCACTGCTGGGTATAGGCCTCCCCAAATGATTTCCACGACGATCGGTCCTGTGCTTCCCACATCCAGTGGCTTCCGGCAACCTTCACCAGATCGTCGGTCCACCTTGTCGGGGGCCTACCCACGGAGCGTCGTCCGGTGCGCGGTCGCCATTCAAGAACCTTTCCGCCACAACGGCCATCGGTTCTTCTCGCTATGTGTCCAGCCCACTGCCACTTTAGCTGAGCAATCCTTCGAGCGATGTCGGTTACTTTAGTTCGCCTGCGGATCTCCTCATTTCTGATTCGATCACGCAGGGAAACGCCGAGCATGGCTCTCTCCATTGCACGCTGGGTGACCTTGAGCCTCCTTATGAGACCCATAGTTAGCGACCACGTTTCACTGCCGTAAGTCATCACTGGCAACACACACTGGTCATAGACTTTTGTCTTGAGACACTGAGGTAAATCGGACACAAAGATTTTTCGGAGCTTCCCGAATGCTGCCTGGATTCGAAGAGAGATCTTCTCAAAGTTGGACCTACCTAACTGGACTGCCTGTCCTAGGTATACATAATGGTCAACAACTTCAAGTGTAGTGTTCCCAAAATGAACTGGAGCGGGCACAACATGGGCATTCGACATGATTTTCGTCTTATCCATGTTCATTTTAAGACCCACTCTTTGGGAAGCACTACGGAGATCTTCGAGCATTGTGTTCAGGTCCTCCAAGGTCTCAGCCATTAGAACTATATCATCGGCAAAACAAAGGTGTCTCAGGTACTGGCCATTAATGTTGATGCCGAGTCCTTTCCAGTCTAAGAGTTTAAAGATATCCTCCAACGCAGCTGTGAACAGTTTCGGAGAGATAACATCTCCCTGTCTCACACCTCGCTGCAGTTGGATAGGATTTGTTCTCTGGTTCTGTACTCGGACCGACATGGTGGCATTTTTGTATAAATACCTCAACACCTCGATATACCTGTAGTCCACTTGGCACCTTTGGAGAGACTGCAGCACCGCCCAGGTTTCAATCGAATCAAAGGCTTTCTCATAATCCACGAACGCCAAGCAAAGTGGCAGATTATACTCCTCGGTCTTCTGTATGACCTGCCGCAGCGTATGGATATGGTCTATGGTGCTAAAGCCTTTTCGGAACCCGGCTTGTCGGGAGGTTGGAAGTCGTCGAACTTGCGAGCGAGACGGTTCGTAAGGACTCTCGAAAACAGCTTATAGACATGACTCAGAAGCGAGATGGGTCAATAGTTTTTTAAGAGGGACTTGTAACCCTTTTTAAAGAACAAAATCACCTCACTTATGTTCTATGTCTTCGGCGTTCTGCCCTCGACGATGACGGAATTGAAAAGCTTCTGGAGGACTTTAAGTATCGGCTTACCGCCAGCTCTCAGAAGTTCTGTAGTGATTCCGTCGTCACCCGCCGCATTGTTGTTTTTCAGCTGTTTGAGAGCCATACTAATCTCGTACATGCTGACGTCCGGGATATCTAGTTGATTTTTACCAAAACTAAATTATTATTATATCGGTCAGAGGTACATCTTATTCTCCAGCTTTGAGCGTCTCGTGTTTTGTTCCACCAATATTATAAAATAATACACTAGTCTTAAACTTTTTCCATGCTAAAATTATACTAAATAAGAACTGAAAAGGATACTTTCTAAACTCAGTACTGATGAAGATTTAACTTCTTCTTTTTCACTCTCTTCGACAGACATTAGTTTCGCGTCTCCCCCAGCTTCTCCTTCCAATACAACCATGATCAACAACAGAAAAGTTATCACTTTTAATTTACAAATAGTTATCTAAAATTTATTCCACGAAACATCCACGAATTGCTCCACTAACCAAAGTCTGTCAATGTCAAAAGTCCACATGACAATCATTCAACGTCACTCAAAACCACAGACCATTACAAATTAAGGCAGTTATATACTATGCTGTTGTGTCGCGGCGACACAAAAGTGTGCACACTTTTGTGTCGCGCGCGACACAGTGCTACAAATTAATAATCTGTGGACACAGCGCGTTCTGTCCTTTTTTCTCTACAGTATAAATCGAAGCCTTGCAGCGCTTGCACGTTCATAATGCTTTCATCAGGTTCTGAGACTAATTTAGAAGAGGACCTTTTAGGATTCCGTACCCAAAGGGTAAAAACGGGACCCTATTACTAAGACTCCGCTCGCTGTCTATCTGTCTGTTTGTCACCAGCACGCGTAGCATGACCAACATCGAGATAGGATTCGACTCAGAGAACAATGGCTTGTCTACACCGAAATGTCACTTTTGTCGGGTTGAGATCGAGATACTCATGCTCGCATTTACAACTAGTAGACTCGTATTGTTCTTTGTCGTGGCCTAATGTCAAAAGTCGACAAACATGAGCTTTTCTCTTCAACTGACATTAATTTGACAGTTGAATCAGAGAAACTTGTCTACCACCGTTTGAGTAGTCGAGAAGGTCGAGAGAGAATCACAGACTAATAAGAAGATTCGAAATAGTTTTCTACGTATTTTATTTTATATGAAACTAAATTTCGCAATAAAAATAAATCTAAATTATCCGTGCTTATATCTTATTCCTTAAAAACTTAAAATTAAAATTATTTTCATACGTTGATTTCAATATATCGTAATTTTCTCGTCATTTTACACAGATTACTAAATTAACAATTTCGTTAGTAGTCTGTGTTATCTTTTCAAAATACTCTCAATAAAAGAAAGGCAAACGAATTTATATCCATACAGCTATATTTAATTAGTTTTAAGAGTTTAGCGTTCGAAATCTATAGAAAGGAACGGTGCTTTATGAGAAATAAAGTAATTATTTTCTACTGGCAATATTATTCTTCTCGAGCTCGAGAGAGCTTGTCTACGGAAGAGAACGCTTTTTTGAGTGCCTCTTTATCTTAGAACATATAAAAAAATGAGAATCATGTTTAAACTAAATTATTTCGGATCATTTTAGATAATTTTGACGTTTATTGGTGTTGAAATAAAAAGATTACCTTTAAAATTCACTTTTTTTATTAAGAGACATTAAAAGGTTTCGAAATTCTGAGAACGAGTCCCACTTGTCTGTCAAACTGTGCTCAGCAATCGAGAAAGTCGAGACGACAAGTCTTCGTAGACAAGAGTCCCGTGTGCTCATGCTACGCGTGCAGGCTGTATCTCATGAACCGTGATAGCTAGACAGTTGAAATTTTCACAGATGATGTATTTCTGTTGCCGCTATAACAACAAATACTAAAAACATAATAAAATACATATTTAAGGAGGCTCCCATACATTAAACATGTTTTTTTTTTGCCGTTTTTTGGTACGGAACCGCATAAGACAAAAACTGTCTTATTCAGATCAGAGTGCGTTCGTTAAACTAGGGCCAAAGTTAACATGGCGTTAGCCCTTGTCCAGACTACGAAGGGAAAGCTACGAGGAAAATGAACGCGTCCACATTCCCGACACGCGTTGTTGATACGCTCACATGATACAGTATCATGATACAGTATCATAAGTGTGGACGTGGTTATTAAGCCCATTTTGGGCTAATGGAGATAGTGATACGATGCAGGCGAAATGAGCGTCCACACTTATGATACGAATACTTGATACGATACGGCTGATTTTGATCGGCAAGATGATACAAGTGTGTACAAAGCTTTAGACTGTGGACTAACGCCATTTTTGCGCAAATCGTATTCAGAGTGACAGTCTAGCGTTTAGTCCTACCGTTTAAGGATTAAAAGGTGCATTATGATTGGTTTACAAGCATTAAATCAGGTTTTGTTAGAACAGTCTTGCACCGCAGTTTTGTGAAACATCTCTGAATAACACAGTAAATGTCAAAACTTTTTTTTAATACTTGCTGTTGTTGTGGCAGGTGGTGGCAAAGGTATAATCGCCATTCTGCGACTTTCGTACATTTGTGACGACGAAGAGACTTTAATTTATTAAAAAAAATTGACGCAACCGAAAATTCTGAAACTTTTTTCTAAAACTAAGGGAGCTTATTCCTACCTATAAAAAGATATTCAGCCATTTTTATTTTGTTCGGACATTCCCCATTGTAATATTTTTAGATATTATCTAGACTCTATCTTATTGGAAATGTTAAAAAATAATTAATACATTAAATTACCTATAAGAACTATATTGCTCCATGTCATTTTTAGTTGCGGATGACGTCAACGTGTATGTTATGTGACAAGGTTCTATCGTATTACCAATTTGCGGGGATAGTATTTATTCAAGATAATTAATTTAATAGAAAAATAGTATTTATTTACTTACCTTCTAATATTACTGCAATCTTTTTTAATTTTTGCATTTGGTATCATGATAGTAGTTTATGAAACTGATGCATAATGAGTGTTTTAATAGCTAGTTATGCAGTTTCATACACTACTTTATCTACTCTCATACAATTGGGAATATTGGGATTGTACCTAAGTACTTAATAAAAGATCAACTTAGAAAAGAGAGAGAGACTTTGCTTGTATTAAGTTACCTTGATTATGAGTCATTCCCGTCGCTGAATCTAAAATATCGGGCGGACTCATTCTTTTTTACATTCACTGCTATCAGACATTTTAAATCAAGAATAAAAAAATGAAATTCAGTACAATAACAATACCTACAACGAAAAAATCTGATGTTTCATACAAAAACTAATAACAAAAATATCTATATGTATGAAACAGCTCTTTTTTTTCGCAATTTCAGAGTTGGTCTCATAGTAAAAGTTGTTCAGTTTGATGGTCCCTATCTACCATATTCGGCATTAGGGGTTATTTTGTAACACATTGTATATGTATTTGTTTATTTATAAAAAAACCTACAAACTATTTCCAAGCAGCAGCTCAGATAAACTGATGTTTATAATTTTTGCATTTGGAATCATACAACACTTTACGTTGACGCACAAGTTTTATTAAATCTTCATATTTTGAGTCAAATGATTCAAATCAAAATTACAATGCGCGTATTGCGAGCGTCCGCCCGCCGCCAGCGACAAGTACTACGAATACAATACTAGAAACACACTATACACTATTGTGTTGTGTTTGTCGCGACAGATCGGTGGTGGGGGTTCTGTTGCAATCACAGCCGAGCGGTCCGCTCCGCGACACAACGGGGACCCTATTTTTGAATCACTCGACTGGCGTCGAGATTAGCGTATAGTTGGCAGCCTCACCATGGAATTAGAAGGTTTTGACTAGGTCAAAAAATTGTTAGTAAATAGTAATAAATAGTGAACTATAGCATATAAATAGTGATACTATGGTTCAAAAGATATTTGAGTATCTTGGTGAGGCTGCTATCTTGACGTCAAGCTGGCAGACACCTTAAGAAATACAGTTCGTATCAATGTGATTTATATGCCAAAAAATTGTTAGGAAATAGTGAATCGTAAACGCAAAATTTCAATAATATTGCTTCAGTACAAGCCGAGATATTACGATCTCAAAGTGGGCTGCTAACTTGACGTTTCTGGCAATGGCGATTCCAGAGAAACGGGTACAAGTTATAAACAAATAAATATATCAAAAAATTGTTAGTGAAATTGTGATTCTTACGATATAAATAAAAAAAGAATTCTTCATTGCTATTTTCTAAAAATCGAATGTTAACTTCTACATAGTACTCTGAATATAGGCTGTCGATCAATATTGAACTTTGCTCCACAGTAATAAGGTTTAAACTTGATTGCAATCATGAGGTGAGTACTATCAAGCAAAGACACCTTAAGAAATACAGTTCGTATCAATGTGATTTATATGCCAAAAAATTGTTAGGAAATAGTGAATCGTATACGCAAAATTTCAATAATGTTGCTTCAGTACAAGCCGAGATATTACGGTCTCAAAGTGGGCTGCTAACTTGACGTTTCTGGCAATGGCGATTCCAGAGAAACGGGTACAAGTTATAAACAAATAAATATATCAAAAAATTGTTAGTGAAATTGTGATTCTTACGATTAAAATAAAAAAAGAATTCTTCATTGCTATTTTCTAAAAATCGAATGTTAACTTCTACATAGTACTCTGAATATAGGCTGTCGATCAATATTGAACTTTGCTCCACAGTAATAAGGTTTAAACTTGATTGCAATCATGAGGTGAGTACTATCAAGCAAAAAAGTGAAATTATATTTTTTGACTGTGTCAATAGTCATATCCTCGGTTCAAGGCTATTGATTTGGTATAAGTAAACAAATATTTTTCTACTTACTTTTTTAATTTATTTTTTATTAACTCTCATCAAAAAAAAATTGATTGTGTAATACTACTCTAATAATAATTAATAGGTACTACTACTCTAATCATCGGTAATACCACAGCCTAGAGAGTATTCTTCTTACAGTCGGACATCGCCCTTTGTGTTGGCGCAAAAGCCGCCGTTCGTCTAGAGAGTTGACGCAATGACTAAAAGTGTAAGGGTTGGCACGATGTAATTTGCCTTTTCGAATTTTAAAAATATATAGGAAAAATAAGATAGACATTTCAAAATTCTTGTTTTATTCTTTGAATTATTAATTGTCATTTTTTCTAGAAGGTAAGAATATTTTTTTCAAATTTGTCTCTTTTCCTTCTTTTAATGCTCTTAAAATAAGGAAAAGAAAAATTTTTTCTTAGTATTTTCTCTTTTTTTTCTTCTTCTTGCATCATAAGTGCGAGGAATTATAGGAATTATGGAAAGGATATGGAAAGGATGTATGATAATCATAATTTTAATTGTAAATCATTACTAATTTCGGGCTAAATAAGTATAAAATAAATCTTAAATTAGTACTCAATTAGGAAATAATAATGAAAAAATAAGTTCCAAGATGGCGGCTGACAACTTTTTTGTTTATGGGCCGATTTCGATGAAACTCGGTTTTTGGTACCATTTTGACACAAAAATAACAACGCAATGTTGAAAATATTAAAAAATTCAAGATGGCGGCCAACTTTTTTGTTTGCGGGCCGATTTCGATGAAACTCGGTTTTTGGTAGTATTTTGGCAAGAAAACAGCAACGCAATGTTAAAAAAAAATAAAAATTCAAGATGGCGGCCAACTTTTTGGTTTGCGGACCGATTACGATGAAACTCGGTTTTTGGTAGTATTTTGGCAAGAAAACAGCAACGCAATGTTAAAAAAAATAAAAATTCAAGATGGCGGCCAACTTTTTGTTTGCGGACCGATTTCGATGAAACTCGGTTTTTGGTAGTATTTTGACAAGAAAACAGCAACGCAATGTTAAAAAAAATAAAAATTAAGATGGCGGCCAACTTTTTTGTTTGCGGACCGATTTCGATGAAACTCGGTTTTTGGTAGTATTTTGGCAAGAAAACAGCAACGCAATGTTAAAAACCGGCCAAGTGCGAGTCGGACTCTCAGATAAATATTAATTTTATTCTGTTTTTAGTATTTGTTGTTATAGTGGCAACAGAAATACATCATCTGTGAAAATTTCAACTTTCTAGCTATCACGGTTCATGAAATTCATTTATTTATTTATATTCAGGCAACAATGGCCCATAGATATATACCTTACAAACTAAACATATATAAAAATATAAAAACAATGGTGTTAGTTAATAACTTATAGTACCTAATGTTAGTAAATAATTAATTTGACACTAATTTCTGTGTCGAATCGGGGGCACAGGGTAATGTTCCTCGGAAGCGCCTGTACACCACGCCCTGCGGCCAGAAGTCCTCCTTCATGAAGAGGTCCAGCCTCGTTGTCGGGATGCGCACCACAAACGCCTTGAAATTGGTATTATGGCGCGACTCCAAAGGCTGAACTCTCAAACAAAAGTTGCTTTTCTTCTTGATGTACTCTATCACGTCCTGCACGGTGGTGGTGTGGTGCAGGCGGGACAGATACACAGCCGTGGTCGGAATGGCAGCTCGCAGCAGGAAGTTGGGCCCTGTCGGTGCGGTGCCATGGTGATTCTGCCTCGTTCGCTGACGCTTTCTGTTCCGAACTTCGATGAAACCGTCTCCATCTTGGCCCGGTCGGACGACATAAATACAGCCTGGTGACAGACAGACAGACAGACGGACAGCGGAGTCTTAGTTATAGGGTCCCGTATTTACCCTTTGGGTACGGAACCCTAAAAATGAAAAAAATTCAAGGTGGCGGCCAACTTTTTTGTTTGCGAACCGATTTCGATGAAACTCGGTTTTTGGTAGTATTTTGACAAGAAAACAGCAACGCAATGTTAAAATGTAAAATAAAATTCAAGATGGCGGCCATCTTTTTTGTTTGCGGGCCGATTTCGATGAAACTCGGTTTTTGGTAGTATTTTGGCAAGAAAACAGCAACGCAATGTTAAAAATGAAAAAAATTCAAGGTGGCGGCCAACTTTTTTATTTGCGGGCCGATTTCGATGAAACTCGGTTTTTCGTAGTATTTTGGTAAGAAAACAGCAACGCAATGTTAAAAATGTAAAAAATTCAAGATGGCGGCCAACTTTTTTGTTTGCGGGCTGATTTCGATGAAACTCAGTTTTTGGTAGTATTTTGACAAGAAAACAGCAACGCAATGTTAAAATGTAAAAAAAATTCAAGATGGCGGCCAAATTTTTTGTTTTCGGGCCGATTTCGATGAAACTCGGTTTTTCGTAGTATTTTGGTAAGAAAACAGCAACGTTATGTTAAAAATGTAAAAAATTCAAGATGGCGGTCAACTTTTTTGTTTGCAGGCCGATTTCGATGAAACTCGGTTTTTCGTAGTATTTTGGCAAGAAAACAGCAACGCAATGTTAAAAATGTAAAAAATTCAAGATGCCGGCCAACTTTTTTGTTTGCGGGCCGATTTCGATGAAACTCGGTTTTTGGTAGTATTTTGACAAGAAATCAGCAACTCAATTTTAAAAATGTAAAAAATTCAAGATGGCGGCCAACTTTTTTGTTTGCGGACCGATTTCGATGAAACTCGGTTTTTGGTAGTATTTTGGCAAGAAAACAGCAACGCAATGTTAAAAATGTAAAAAATTCAAGATGGCGGCCAACTTTTTTGTTTGCGGGCCGATTTCGATGAAACTCGGTTTTTCGTAGTATTTTGGCAAGAAAACAGCAACTCAATGTTAAAAATGTAATCTTTCTTTTTATTTTTAACATTGCGTTGCTGTTTTCTTGCCAAAATACTACCAAAAACCGAGTTTCATCTAAATCCGTCCGCAAACAAAAAAGTTGGCCGCCATCTTGAATTCATTAAATTTTTAACATTGCGTTGCTGTTTTCTTGCCAAAATACTACCAAAAACCGAGTTCGAAATCGGCCCGCAAACAAAAAAGTTGGCCGCCATCTTGAATTTTTTACATTTTTAACATTGCGTTGCTGTTTTCTTGCCAAAATACTACCAAAAACCGAGTTTCATCGAAATCGGCCCGCAAACAAAAAAGTTGGCCGCCATCTTGAATTTTTATTTTTTTAAGATTGCGTTGCTGTTTTCTTGCCAAAATACCACCAAAAACCGAGTTTCATCAAAATCGGTCCGCAAACAAAAAAGTTGGCCGCCATCTTGAATTTTTTACATTTTTAAAATTGAGTTGCTGTTTTCTTGTCATAATACTACCAAAAACCGAGTTTCATCGAAATCGGCCCGCAAACAAAAAAGTTGGCCGCCATCTTGAATTTTTTTTTTTTTTTTCCATTGCGTTGCTCTTTTCTTGCCAAATTACTACCAAAAACCGAGTTTCATCGAAATCGGCCCAATAATCAAACAAAAATACACAAATATCAACAAATACATCGATGTGCGGCCGCCATTTTGAATTCTAAATCTAATATCAAAATCGTGCCAAAAACACTTTTTCATGACACCAACATCAAAAAATTGCAAACACTACTTTCAATATAATATAATATAACCCAATCAGAAGCGTAAGCCCTAACGGGATAGGGCCCGAGATGCATACATTGCCAAAGTATGGGCTCTCGGGCCCTCCCACCCCCCTTCTATACCGCACCACCCCGCACGATTTCTCTGTCTAGACGCCTCCGATGGCCGACTGTATGAAGACTATCTCTCGGCTGTGGTAATACTACTCTCAATTCATTTATTTAGTTACTAGCGGCCGCCCGCGACTTCGTCTGCGTGGAAAGATTTTTTGCTATCCCTCGGGAACAATACATTATTTCGGGATGAAAGGTATCCTATGTCCTTCTCTGTACCCCTAAGAACGTGTATGCAAAATTTCATGATGATCGGTTCAGTAGTTAAGACGTGAAGGCGTAACAAACAAACAAACAAACAAACGGACTTTCGCATTTATAATATTAGTAAGGATTAGTATATTAGTATATCAGTATTATTAGTATATTAGTATATTAGTAAATTAGTAATTAGTAATTAGTAAAATTAGTAAATAGTAAATTAGTAATTAGTATATTAGTAAGGATTTATTCGGGAAAAACTAGAAATATTTTCTACTTATATAATCTACTTCCTACCTACTTACCTACCTACTGATTACTAATTTCATTATAAATCTCACCAAATAGGTACCTAACGTTAAAGTTTCAGTTACTAAAAAAAATACAAAATATTCATTTTCAAAAAATTACAGGTTAGGGTATTTTCATTAGACTCCTCCCTTTAAGTTATAGTTTTAACGTTAGGTACCTAGTTGGTAGTAAAATATTAGTAGTTTTTCCTAAACTAAATAAATGAACTGAGAGTAGAGTATTAAACGACCAAATGTTTTTTGATGAGATTTAATCAAAAAATTTTTGATTCAATTCAATTCAAAATAATTTATTCAGTCTAGGCTGTTACAAGTACTTGTGAATGTCATAGAAGCTACGCCATCGGTTCGCAAACCCTAAGCGGGAGACCTTGTAACGAGAAGAACCGGCAAGAAACTCGTCAAGGGCTGCTTTTTTCTCCCTGTATATTTCATACAGAGTCGTCAAGTTTGAAAAATGAGCTCCACATTTAAAGTGAGGTCATTTTCCATCACAATAATTATCAAAAGGTTACACACAATGGGTAGGTAGGTTAAAATTAAATATCTACTACATTCAGATAGGTAATCGTGAGAGTAAATAACTATCAACTAGTTTAGAAATCACTCCGTCTGCTACTCTAACCAAAAAACATTGACGAAAAACATGATTGTGTCAATACTCTAACAAATAAAAAAGTGGGTAGAAAAATATTTGTTTACTTATACCAGCCTTGAACCGAGGATATGACTATATTGACACAGTCAAAAAATATAAATTTCACTTTTTTGCTTGATAGTACTCACCTCATGATTGCAATCAAGTTTAAACCTTATTACTGTGGAGCAAAGTTCAATATTGATCGACAGCCTATATTCAGAGTACTATGTAGAAGTTAACATTCGATTTTTAGAAAATAGCAATGAAGAATTCTTTTTTTATTTATATCCTAAGAATCACAATTTCACTAACAATTTTTTGATATATTTATTTGTTTATAACTTGTACCCGTTTCTCTGGAATCGCCATTGCCAGAAACGTCAAGTTAGCAGCCCACTTTGAGATCGTAATATCTCGGCTTGTACTGAAGCAATATTATTGAAATTTTGCGTTTACGATTCACTATTTCCTAACAATTTTTTGGCATATAAATCACATTGATACGAACTGTATTTCTTAAGGTGTCTGCCAGCTTGACGTCAAGATAGCAGCCTCACCAAGATACTCAAATATCTTTTGAACCATAGTATCACTATTTATATGCTATAGTTCACTATTTATTACTATTTACTAACAATTTTTTGACCTAGTCAAGGCAATCTACTTTCCTCTTGGAAGTAATTTTTGCCAGTGTCAAGTGTTGAATAGTTCAGTGGTAGATTGTTTCAGTATACATTAAAATGCGGGTGCATCGCATTCCAATGCTGCTTGGAGCATTTGGCACCAAGTATATCAAGACAGTTTACTCGGTAAGGTCAGCCGAGGTAGTACCACTACAGTAAAAGTCTCAGCTTCACACAACCAAGATCGCGCCTATTTCAATTATTCCACATATTGAACACATATTCCACGCGTAGACACTTGTACCACAAAACTGCACCAATTTTAAGACACAATATCCATTATGAATCAATTTGCGAACGGGAAATGTCCGAAAAAAAACAATTTGGCTGAATGTTTTTTTATAGGTAGGAATAAGCTCCCTTAGTAATAAAAAAAAGTTTCAGAATTTTCGGTTGCGTAAAAATAAAAAAAAAGTCTCTTGACAGAATGGAGATTATACCTTTGCCACCACCTGTCAGAATATTTCCATGTGTCAGAACCACAGCATGGTATTAAAAAAAAAGTTTCTTCACAAAATGTCAAAACTTTTTTTTTTAGATACTTGCTGTGGTTGTGGCAGGTGGTGGCAAAGGTATAATCGCCATTCTGCTGTTACTTTCGTACATTTGTGAAGTCGAAGAGACTTTAATTTATTAAAAAAAATATTAAAAAAAAAGTTTGACGCAACCGAAAATTCTGAATTTTTTTCTATTACTAAGGGAGCTTATTCCTACCTATGAAAAAATATTCAGCCAATTTTATTTTTTTCGGACATTCCCCATTAAAATAGTCACCAAACCGAACCCGACAAAATGGCGCCAAAAACTCCAATATTACCGGATAGCGGAATTCAAAATATCTAGTTGGCAACACTGAACACTAGTCTATGTTGTTTGTTGTTCTTGGTTAATTGGTTGTCCTCTGTCCTCTTTTCAAAGTTTTCTCTGTGAAATAGGTTCGTGTCTGTGTTTACTAAACAAAAAATCAATGAATATCTACAGAATCTTCATCGATTAATGCTTTATTAATTTGTTAAATCTTAATTTGTTAAAGTGGCATTATAGTCTTATAAGTATTTAATTTCACAGATCAGAAATTTTGACGAAATGGCGAAGTCAAAGAATCACACAAATCATAACCAAAGTTAGTAAAATGTTTATAGTTTGTGAATTCCTCATTGTGATAATTACTTACCAACATTGTGTTGTGATATTAAGTATGCTACTATAAAGTGCTCTCTGCGTTTCAGACCGCAAGGCGCACAGGAACGGTATTACAAAACCTAAGAAGTTCAGACATGAATCCACCCTTGGTGTAAGTATTTAGTAGTGCCTTATTGTATTAACCTTTACTACAAAAATAATATTTGGCCAAGGGATGAAAGTCTATTGTTCTTAAAGCCTCGTTGACATGATCAAAGTATACTTGGACAAGGTAGCTTTTTGTATACGGCGACGTCAAAGTGCACTTGGTTTGCTCGTTTACACACATGATCCAAGTATTCCTCTAAACTACTTGGTCCAAGCAGGCTTGGATGAAAGTAGAGCATTGTCCAAGTTTACTTTTGAATAAAATTTTAATCCAAGTGCGCTTTGATTGCTCTTTAACATGGTTCAAGTAGCGTCCAACAAATCATCCAAACTACTAAGGTCTAAGTATACTTTGATCATGTCAACGTGGCTTAACTAAACTAAGTACAAGTGATATTCACCAGCAGTATTCAAAAGCATGGAACTGGTATACCTAAGGGTGGGTACCCACTTAGGTTCGCGAACCTCCGCGCTCCGCGAACCTGCAACAGTGCGCCCTAGCAAACATTTTATTTTCACTTTGGTTCTAGTGTGTACGTGTGTGAACCAGGTTCACATACATGTTCGCACACGTACACACTATGGCGCACTGTTGCAGCACAGCATAAACAATTTTTTTGGTGCAGGTTCGCGGAGCGCGGAGGTTCGCGAACCTAAGTGGGTACCCACCCTAATGATTTCTTATGTTTTTATTTTGTCAGATTATTTGCTATCTACTACTACTTTCATGTTTATGTTATCCCTGTTTAGGTGATTGTACCTAACATTGAAATTGTTTATTTCAGATGGACCCCAAATTCCTGAGAAACCAGCGATTTTGCAAGAAGGGAAACCTCAAACCTGCGAAACAGCTGGCAAAGGCAGCAGAGAGGAAAGCCACACGGGAAGCTAAAGCTAAGAAATGAACTACCTAGCTTTAAGGCAATAAAAATTGAAAAATCTTATTTTTGTTGTTTTATTGACTAAACTGTATAATGCGATTAAATTGATATCGCACAACAGCAGTAACTTCAGAGTGCTTGTGGTACAAAGCCGTAGCAGCACATCCACTCCAACTTGAGAATGTATGGCAAAAAGTAAATTTTACAGATTAAAATACGTTGTTTAGTATTAATAGCACTCTGAAGCTGGCCACTTCTATTGTATATTGTTAAATTAATTGCATCATCTACTTCCATCTTTCTCTCTTATTTTTGTTAGGTTTTATTCGGTTTTAGGTAGGTAGGTTTTAGGCTATTTAACTTCTTTTTTTGTGGCCCAGCTGTAATCTGGCACGTCTTTTTTTGTTTTACAGATCAGACACCAACATACCTACTTAATAATTTGTAGAACGAGGAAAAGAAAAAGTAAAAACTCATTTTTTATTAATAATAATTTATTATTGAAAAAAATTACAACACAAAAATCATTATCAGTATGTAGGTAACCTACCTATTTTTTTGCACAAATAAGGCACTTATTGTACTCATTTCGGCAGGAAAACAGTTATAAAGAAAAGTTTTAAATAAACTTGGACAAGCACTTGGTCAGATTCGCAAAAGGTTGGATTCTTATTTCTCATTTAAAATTTTTATTTAGACTAAATAAAATAGATAATTTCAATATTTTTATTAAATTTATTATTATTTATTTAATTTAATATCATGATTATAAATGTGAAAGTTTGTTCCTTATCACGCAAAAACGGCTGAACAGATTTGGTTGAAATTTGACACACAGATCGTTTATAGCCTTGATTAAAACATAGGATATCTATCCCGGTCAGAGGTTCCCTAGGGATTTTCCGAATGTCCACGCGCACAAAATCGCGGGGCGGAAGCTAGGTTTTACATAGGTTAAATACTGCGCAAGAGAAGATACTCATCGTCTCGCACCCCGCCCGCAATGTATGTATACGTAGGTGTTGTGTAACGGTGCCAAAAAAAAGGCTGTAGTTACGTCAAGAGACACGTGCCGGTCTACAGCTGCGCCACAAAAAAAAAGTTGGAAATCTGACTTTTTGACTATGCCATGATGAAGTCTATAGTTTGTCGGAGTTTGTCGCCAAAAACCAGAGTTTGTCGGTCTTCCGTTTAGGAGATACATGTGGCTCAGCTGTAGAGACGTCTCTACAGCTGCGCCACACAGATCTCGAAAACGGAAGGTCGTAGCGAAAATCTGATTACTTGTATGTATAGCCGTTAGTTTGTCGGAGTTTGTCGCACAAAAACCAGAGTTTGTCGGTCTTGCG
Source organism: Agriphila geniculea (assembly GCA_943789525.1). Classification (NCBI taxonomy): domain Eukaryota; kingdom Metazoa; phylum Arthropoda; class Insecta; order Lepidoptera; family Crambidae; genus Agriphila; species Agriphila geniculea. Next base: position 19,708,457 of record OX038874.1, read on the forward strand.
TATAGGAGATACGTGTGGCGCAGCTGTAGGAGACGTCTCTACAGCTGAGCCACATGTATCTCGAAAACGGAAGGTCGTAACAGAAATCTGATTACTCGTGTGTGTAGCCGGTAGTTTGTCGGAGTTTGTCACCAAGAACCAGAGTTTGTCGGTCTTGCGTTTAGGAGATATGTGAGGATACGCTGTGGAGACCTTTCTACCTGGATCTTGAGAACGGAAGGTCGTAGCAAAAATCTGATAACTCGAGTGTGTAGCCATTAGTTTGTCGGAGTTTGTCACCAAAAATCAGAGTTTGTCAATCTTACGTTTAGAAGATATGTGGGGATATGCTATAGAGATATTTCTACCTGGATCTCGAGAACGGAAGGTCGTAGCGAAAATCTCACATATCTCCTAAACGCAAGACCGACAAACTCTGATATTTGGCGACAAACTCGGTCGAACTACCGACTATAGATATGACTAATCGGATTATCGCTACGACCCTCCGTTCTCAAGATCCAGGTAGAAAGGTCTCCACAGCGTATCCTCACATATCTCCTAAACGCAAGACCGACAAACTCTGGTTCTTGGTGACAAACTCCGACAAACTACCGGCTACACACACAAGTAATCAGATTTCTGTTACGACCTTCCGTTTTCGAGATCTGTGTGGCTCAGCTGTAGAGACGTCTCTACAGCTGCGCCACACGTATCTCCTAAACGCAAGACCGACAAACTCTGGTTTTTGTGCGACAAACTCCGACAAACTAACGGCTATACATACAAGTAATCAGATTTTCGCTACGACCTTCCGTTTTCGAGATCTGTGTGGCGCAGCTGTAGAGACGTCTCTACAGCTGAGCCACATGTATCTCCTAAACGGAAGACCGACAAACTCTGGTTTTTGGTGACAAACTCCGACAAACTATAGACTTCATCATGGCATAGTCAAAAAGTCAGATTTCGAACTTTTTTTTTTGTGGCGCAGCTGTAGTCCGGCACGTTCAAGAGACTACGCGTGCGTACTTTGCGCGCCAAATAAGAATAGTATCGACAACTTCACGGCACTGGACAATTTTGTTACTGCTTGGTAGAATTGATAACTTCATAATGTATAGGATGTGCATAAAAAATATATATATATATATAAAAATATTATTTTTATTCTTGCTAGCATCGATCAGCAATTCAGCATGACAAACGATCATTGGATTTTTTGCTAGCAGTACAAAATTGACCAGTGACGTGAAGTTGTCGATACTATATTTATTTGGCGCACGCATAGTACTTAATGGTACCCGTGGAAAACACGTGTTTCGTGGTATTTCATATGTTAGTACAGCCACAGAATACATAATGTACAGCCACAAGAAATGTGCAAGTAATAGCATATTTCTTGTGGCCGGGCCAGGCCTAAATATATGTGCCTGTATGGGTACGTATCAGAATGTCTAAAGTTAAAATGACAAAGTTCAAAATGTCAAAAATTAAAATTTAAATGGTTTAAAATGTCGAAAATCATTATGTCTAACTTCAATATAGCAAAATTCAAAGTATCAAACGTATCAAATACTTGAAAGTTAAAATATCAAATGGTCATTAAGTCTAAGTTCACAATGATTTATTTGAATTGGGTTGGATCTTAAAACGAATCGCCTTCTTTGAGGTTAATTGAGTCTGTGGAGGTGTCTTTAGGCTTCGCCTAAAATGCTTTATAGCAAATTTAGCTGTCGGAAACGAGTCTCAACTAGTCTACTGGGACTTAGAAACCGTAGACCGCAGGTCACGAGATAGGTGCGAGGAGCGTAGCGACGAGCATGTTAGGTTGACATGAACCCAGTGCGCGACTTGCGCGAGCCGAGCGAGCGTGCCGCGGCAGCGGCCGGCGAAGCGCCAGAAAAAAAATCTATTTCAAAGTCAATTGGTGGATTTTATTCGCCGGCTACTAAATCAGTGACTGGCACCGGCTACCGAATCAGGGAGTGGCGCGGCTATGTTGATGTGCGGCGGAGGCACAGAGGTTAACGCGCAGTTATTTAACCTAATTAATAAAATACCTAAATGAAAGAAAGTAAGTAATTTCGATACGTCATTATATGTATTTGGACTATTAGACATTTTAAGTTTTGATCATTTGAACTTAGACATTTTAATTTAGGACTATCTGACCGTTTGACATTTACGTTTTTGACATTTTGAACTTTTTACATTTTAATCGTTAGACATTCAAATTTTTGACATTATGCACTTTGCCATTTTAAGTTTAGACATTCTAACTTTAGACATTCTGATACGTACCCGCCTGTATACCTGTACGTAAACGACGTAAGTTACGTTATTGCTTTGCTATGACCGCTAGGCGTTTAGTCACATAAAGTTTTATTTCTATATCAGGGAAGAAGGGCAACTGCATCTATTTTTTTTGCATCCGCATCTGCAACTCGTATAGTCACTCACACTCCCTATATAAATAATGTCATAAAGTAAGCTATTTTTGTTGAAGTTGATACAAAAGTGGCTGAGCTAGGCCGCATACGTTGTAGCCCGGCCACTATAAATATATATAGTACAGGAAAATTAGACAAAGGACATGTCCCATCGCGCCTATGTATTTGCCTCACCATTCTCAAAAAATGAAAGTCTATCGCGTCTTAATCAAAGTAGTATGTCAGAGTAGGCATTTTACTCTAGAATCAGATTAATAGTTATTTTCTGCATTAAAAAGTGGGATTTTTAAGTTAAAACGCTTTTAAACCACAATTTTTTATCATGATAGTACTATTTACTTACATTTTTTTCCACAAAATACTTCAGAAAACAACTTAATGTTTTTGTAATTGTTTTTCTAATTATAAAACAATTCTTGACTGATACTATACCTAAATAAAATGTAATTAGCATTTTTTAATTATGAAAGTAATTAAATAAAATGAAACTGGGGCAACGCTGGGACATCTCCTTTTTGAGCAAACTTGCACATTTAAAATTACTAAACGGGACCTTTTAGAATATGTTAGGACACCTTCTAGGATGACGCTCCCGAAAGTCCCAGGCTTCCCGAAGTGGGATAGCCGGGATATCCTGGAAAAACGGGAATTTCAAGAAAAATTCTGGAGCGAGCCTAAAATAACGCATTTTATTTTTTCATTTGGTCACATACAAGATATCTGAAATTTTAAATTTATTATACGATACATTCCAGTATCAAAAAACTCGGAAAAACTGGAATTTTCCTGGAACTGGAGGAAAAATCTAAATACCTAAAAAAAATTTTTTTGGTATAGCAATTGGGCATATTGGCCATCAGGTGAAAGCTAATAAATAGTAGACGTGTGCGCCGATGGTCATTTGACCGGCGGCGGCGTCTGACGTCTAAATTGTCGGCGGCGGCGGCGTCATCGGCGTAATCAGCGTGGATGGTCAAAATAATTAGAATGGAAGACCTCCAGGACCTTTTCAATTACGGCATCGTCGAGGGCAGAACGCCGAAGACATGGAACATTAAGTGAGGTGATTCTGTTTTTTAAAAAGGGTGACAAGACCCTCTTGAAGAATACGAATCCTACGAATCGTTGCGCTCGCAAGTTCGACGACTTCCAACCTCCCGAACAAGCCGCGTTTTGAAAAGGCTTTGGCAACATAGACCACATTCATACGCTGCTGCAGGTTATACAGAAGACCGAGGAGTATAATTTGCCACTTTTCTTGGCGTTCGTGGACTGTGAGAAAGTCTTTGATTCAATTAAGACCCGGGCAGTGCTACAGTCTTCAAAGGTGCACCAAGTGGACTAGGTATATCGAGGTGTTGAGGCACTTATAAGAAAATGCAACCATGTCGGCCCGAGTACAGAATCAGAGACAGATCCCATCCAACTATAGCGAGGTGTGAGACAGGGAGACGTTATATCTCCGAAACTGTTCACAACTGCGATGGAGGACATCTTTAAGCTCTTGGACTAGAAAGGACTCGGTATCAACATTAATGGCCCGTACATAACACACCTTCGTTTTGCCGATGATATAGTTCTTATGGCTGAGACCATGGAAGACTTGAACACAATGCTCGAAGATATCCGTAGTGCCTCCCAAAAAGTGGGTCTTAGAATAAAGATGGATACGACGACAATCATGTCGAGTGCCCATGTTGTACCCACTCCAGCTCATGTTCGGAACAGTACACTCGAAGTTGCTGACCATTACGTTTACCAAAGACAGACAGTCCAGTTAGGTATAATTTCAACTTCGAAAAAGAGATCTCTCGTCGAATCCAGCACGCGTAGCATGACCAACATCGAGATAAGATTCGACTCACAGAACAATGGCTTGTCTATACCGAAATGTCACTTTTGTCGGGTTGAGATCGAGATACTCATGCTCGCATTTACAACTAGTAGACTCGTATTGTTCTTTGTCGTGGCCTAATGTCAAAAGTCGACAAAGAGGCACTCAAGAAAGCGTTCTCTTCCGTAGACAAGCTCTCTCGAGCTCGAGAAGAATAATATTGCCAGTAGAAAATAATTACTTTATTTCTCATAAAGCACCGTTCCTTTCTATAGATTTCACAACGCTAAACTCTTAAAACTAATTAAATATAGCTGCATGGATATAAATTCATTTGCCTTTCTTTTATTGAGAGTATTTTGAAAAGATAACACAGACTACTAACGAAATTGTTAATTTAGTAGTCTGTGTAAAATGACGAAATATTGAAATCAACGTATGAAAATAATTTTAATTTTAAGTTTTTAAGGAATAAAATATAAGCACGGACAATTAAGATTTATTTTTATTGCGAAATTTAGATTCATATAAAATAAAATACGCAGAAAACTATTTTGAATCTTCTTATTAGTCTGTGAACTCTCTCTCGACCTTCTCGACTACTCAAAGGGTGGTAGACAAGTTTCTCTGATTCAACTGTCAAATTAATGTCAGTTGAAGAGAAAAGCTCGTGTTTGTCGACTTTTGACATTAGGCCACGACAAAGAACAATACGAGTCTACTAGTTGTAAATGCGAGCATGAGTATCTCGATCTCAACCCGACAAAAGTGACATTTCGGTGTGGACAAGCCATTGTTCTCTGAGTCGAATCTTATCTCGATGTTGGTCATGCTACGCGTGCAGGTCGGATGGGCAACATTCGGGAAGCTTCGACAAAACTTCGCGTCCAACTTACCTGTGTCTCAAGACAAAAGTCTATGAACAGTGTGTGTTGCTTTATGAGATATATCATAATGTATAGATGCAATGCAATGCATAATAAATGCATGCTTTTGTACTTGTTTCTTACACATGTTACACTTGAATTTTGACGCCGATGACGCCGATGAAAAATTCGGCGGCGGCGGCGTGGCTAAAATGACCGGCGGGCGGCGTGCGCCACGCCGATCGGCGCACACGTCTAATAAATAGATAATTTGAAATATTAATATAATAAGTCTATGACTTTATGATACTTTAATGTAATTGTTTTGACAGAAACTTAAAAAAAACGATGACTTAACTTGAAAACTTGGCATTCTTTTTTCCAGGTTACTTGGTTCTTACTTTTATAAATTAACTACAGTTTAAGCCTAATCTGAGTAGTCTAGAACTATTGGTTGCGAAGACACAGCCAGTCATAGATAGGCATTTCTTTCGAAAGAGAAAAAGAAAACACCTTTGACTAGCTGAGTCTCCGCAACCAATGGACCTAGACTGCTTGGTTTAGGTTCAAATTGTAGCAAATGTAGTTAGCTTTACAAAACTTCATTACAATAAAACCTGAAAAACGCTTCCTTAAGGTAGTTGTTTTTGAATAAATTGAAAGAAAATGCCAAGTTTTTCGAGCAGCACAGGATTTCAGGGTTGCATACTTGAGTATAAACTACTCTCAAGAGAAAAAATTGTAGTTACATTACATGCCCGTTTGGGATTTTTGCCTTTTTTGTGTAGATATTGCCTGGATTTTTTTAATCTAATATTTCATATTTCTGAGTTATGGTTTTTTAAAGTGTCTGTCATAACAATAACATAAAAGTGACTTTTTATTATCTTTCACCTGATGCCCATATTGCTATACCTAAAATTTTTTTTTTAATCCACCATTTCCACCTAAGTATAGAAGAAATTTATCTAATGTACATGACGTTCAAAATTTTTTTTCGCTCTTTATTGTTAAGAAAGGTACTTAAAAGTTATATTTTTCCAAATCTGCATTAAATGAGCTCTGTTAGCATATTTTTTGTTAACAAATAAAAAAAACAGTTTAATATTTATGGTTACTTAAACGGAAGTTTTTTTGGGAAAACTTTAATAAAACTTAAAATTTCTCGTAAACTGTGGTATTTACACGGTCAAATGTAAAAACAATATTGTAGCGCATTTCATTTAGCTTTTTATGACACCCCATACAAGTTTCATACTTTCTGTTTTATAGCCTACTCCAGAATTTTTCTTGAATTTTCTGTTTTTCCAGGATATCCCGGCTATCCCACTTGGGAAAGTCTGGGAAATTTCGGGAGCATCATCATGGAAGGTGTCCGAAGATATTCCAAAAGGTCCCGTTTGGTAATTTTAAATGTGCAAGTTAAACCCTAATTTTACCTGTACTAATATGCTAATAACTCGTGAAATACCGCGGTACACGTTTTTACTTTTGGGTACCAGTAGGTACGTACCCGTCTACTAATATAATTTCAGCCTTCTTTGACACCGTGATCGGGCCACGAGCAGGACGTAACATACACTTGCCGAATCCGTCCGAGCCGCCATTATTTCAAACGCACTATACCTACATGCTGTTGAGTGAGTGCCCCATGCACTTAAATTAAATCACACTCAAACAAAAGCTATAAAATAGAGGGTCTTTGAACAGTGAGCTTCATAGGTTTATTAGGTATCCATAAAGTTACGCGATAGACAGCAGTTATACAACGGCTAAATTAACCGGTACGATAGATACATAATACTTGATACTATACTGCTACTCGACTCAATACATCTTAGGCCCGCACCCTGATTATCTAAAAAGAAACTATTTAGCGACCGGTTTCATTCCACATACATTGCTACTTTTCTTTGGTATGTTTTTTTTTAATCCAAAAAGAAGTAGCAATGGATCACTATCATCTATGAACTGCAACCGGTCGCTAGGTGGTTTCTAATTAGATAATCAGCCCGCCGTATTTTTAAACAGTTCTCAACTTTGAGTGCTATCTTGAGATTATAGTTGAGATGCTGTTCTTTTAAGAAACATCATCTTCTCAGGTGTGATCTCAAGATAGCTCTCAACGTTGAGAGCGGTTTATAAATACGGGCCTTAAATAGGGTACAAATACTTACTTAAGCTAAGTTACTCACGCCACAGATTACATAATACTCACGCCAACTAAAATAGGTAACCCCGGTCACTCACATGCGCGCAAAGGTTCGTACATTATACGAATGTTTTCAATTATGTATGGAAAATCATTTGCGAATGTCCGTCATACACTTGTGGGTTCGCGTATTTGCGCGAATGCGAGTAACCGGTTTATCATACAAAATTAAAATCTTGATGATATACACACGACAGCACGTCATAAACAGTTGAACTGCGAAAGCAGCTTTTATTTCGTACGGCATAAAGACTGTCTCGAGATCAACATGTATAGTTTGCTATGCCGTCGTGTACTACCATATTATAATCTGTGAACTACGTCTTGCATCGCTTACATCGATGTTCATGATTAGGGCTTCAATTTTCGTTTTTTGTATGCACAAACAATAACTCATGATAGGTAAATTCAGAGCTCAGATAAGTATCTTATTTTCATCCTTAGAGCTTATCATAAGATAAAATAACATTAGGTATGTATGTTCCTTTGTTTTCTCATAATCGTTGAACAAATTGTTTTTACAAGTCTTCGACTGTAGGACGAACGAATATTATTGATATTCTTTCTGTACACAAGTACCGACTGCAGATTCAAAGATTTAGGTACTAGTCTTGCTTGTCGTATGCCATGGAAATGGGAGCTGCATTTTACTTGTAGTGTGAACACAGCGCCGCACTTAGGGTTACCATGCATCGGAACAATGTCGTGGACTTTTAGGCCGGCCGCTCTGTCATGATAAAAAATGAATAGATTTAATACCTGGTCTTTTTCTTTTTGCAATATGATAACTCGTACATTCGACCACGTAGATCTTTATACGACATATCAATCAACCCGGTAGATTCCACCAAGGTAGGTACCGAAAGAAATGTTTTCACTATGCGTTCGGTCTATTGTCAAAAGACTTGATGCAACATAATCAGAAAATTTAAACCTCTAATCTAACATTATGCAATATAACGATGAAGCGCAGTACCTAACTACAACTCTTCATTATTATTATGTATTATCTACAGATTCCAAGTACCTAGATAACTATGAATCAGTGATTGATAATTCAACTTAACCATGCCATGCCACAAAGATAAGATACATTCAGTGATTGTTGTCTGACTGTTATTAGAACCCTTTTTCTGTCTTGTTCCACTGTAAGAAATATTTAAGTTCATTCTTTAGAATTGACTCATTTAAATAAGATATTGATTTTATAACTCGAAAAGCGATGATCTCTGTATTGAGCCAATTCTGTGATGAGCATAGCCTAGGTAAACGAAACGAAGGGTCTAATCCCATTTTAAAAAAAAAATAGAGCAGATTAAAAAATACTACCTACAGTCATATTCAACGATCAACAAACGTAGGTAATCTACTTTGTTAAACTTAATGTATAAATTAATTAGGTAAAACATATACTTATATCTCGACGCGATCCTTTGCGGCAACAAACGATGACTTTAAATATACATAAACGACTTTTCAAATAAAGATGTGTACCTACGCCCAAGTAGATTACAGTGTCGATAATTGAAATGCGCATTAAGTTATCGCTGGAAAAATCAACTTTCTAAAACAATATTTAACTATGCATTGCAACTAGGCAGATAGCACAAATGACAGTCATGTTATATTTGTTTATTTCGATCGTTACTTTTAATTTGAAATGCGGATCCTTCGCGTGCTGTCTACATTATTTAATTTTGTGACGTCGCCCATAAGATGTGCAAGGATTGCGTCGAGTTCTTTAATATTAGGTACTTATTTTAATACCTACAAAACACAAGCTTTGAAGAGTAACTAAGTAATGTTTTGAAATTATTTTAAGCGTGAACTTTGTTCTGCTTATTCGCTGCTCCCTTGTGTCCTGATCCCTTTGGCCATGGTCCTTTAGATCCAGGTCCTTTCGGTCCTGGACCTTTGGGCCCCTGTACATTAGGTCCATTATTCGGCCCAGGAGCATTAGGCGGCCCAGAATGTTTCTGGTTCGGTCCACTTTTACCTGGGTTGTTTTCATTATTTGCATCTCCTTTAGATTTGGCATCCTTACCGACAGGTGGGAGCCTTTTGATAAAGAATCTAAATGATAGTTTTCTATCCTTTATGAAATTCTTTAAGGAATCAACTGGTAATACGGCACACTTGCCTTGGCGAAAAACTTCGTCCGCTTTGATAGCATCATTAAAGCAATGTTCAATAAACACGACCTTCCTTCTGATATCCTGTTTGCTGTTGACGTGTATCTCATATATATGTAGTTGTGCTGTGTTTCTCCCACCAATGAGTTGAATAGTCCAGTATGCCATCTTTTGCAGCGTATCAATTTTCATAGTTATTATGAAGTGGATCTTTCCTTGAGTGACCAAGTACACAAACCGTTCGTCAACATTGACGTCGATGTTATTAAGTTCCACATCAGTGTCGCTATTAACGTTACAATGGGTTGGATGACGTTCTTTGAAGTGATCCATCATTTCCTTCAATTGTCCTTAAAATAATAAGTCGATTTATTATTTATTCATAATAATGACAAATAGGTGCTTCTGTCTAAATTACAAAATTAAATGTTTGTATAATGAATAATCGGCGGGCTGATTATCTAATCAGAAACCACCTAGCGACCGGTCGCAGTTCATAGATGATAGTGATCCATTGCTACTTCTTTTTGGATAAAAAAAAACATACCAAAGAAAAGTAGCAATGTATGTGGAATGAAACCGGTCGCTAAATAGTTTCTTTTTAGATAATCAGGGTGCGGAAAGGCTTGCTGATCCGCAGACTTCAATAATAATTATTGTATTTAAATTTTCAAAGTGTGATTAGGATTTGTTTGAAAACTTACCACTCCATGAGCATTTCCCGAAAACGGCACCCAATGGGCAGGCCATGTCCCGGAATATGCACTCTTTGAGATGGTCTTCGACATCCACGGACATCATAGTATAAACACAACCTGAAGATTTGTGGGGACAGGGAACTTTTGCCTGTAAAAATAAACGTAACACGATGACACATAGGCATACAACGTACGGCGTAGACTTAGAGTAACCATAAGTCCGGATTTTTCCGGATATAATGTACATGTAAAAAGATTAGTGGGTAGGTAGGTAGTTATCTACTATGTGCTTAATCTTTTGTACGGACAGAAGGTATGCACGAGTACGGACTCGTAACGGTTAAACAATTTATGAAATATTTTTTTCGAACTACCTACCTAACTAACATTACTGCGACGCATCACCCTAAAAATGCGCTTTTAAGAGGTGTATACAAACTTACAGAATAATTAATTGGCAAACTGCTGAAAATTACCTATATATTGGCAAAAAATAGCTGTATTTCTGTTGAATCTCCATAAAGATAAAATTCGTTTGCTTACCTTCATGACGATTTCTTCAAGCTGCCAGTTCCTCATCTGAGTCATGGGCTGACGACAAATGGGGCAGAGCGGCGGACACAAGGAGTTAGTGCACGAATTGCACAGGCTGTGGCCTGAACTACATTGATATATTGGCGCTGTCATCGTCTCCAGGCACACGGGACATTCTGGCAGTGCCACAGCCGCCATTGCAGCTCTAATGTGAAAAATGAAACCAATAAAAAAAAATTGGTACCTATCTAATCAAAATCGGCGCACCTCTTACTATTCGTACTCTTTACATAGGTAATAATATCTGAACTAGGTAACTGACTAATCTTATTTAGACTATCATAAAAAGTAGACACTATACTTATAAGTAGGTAGTCTGTCAAGAAACTCCTGAAACGGGACTAAAATTATTTTTACTAGAAACATTGTTGAATACAAACAAAATTACAAAAGTGGTTGTTGCCATACAATAACACTAATGACAAAGAAAGTGGCTCCTGTATCAATTTCATGAGTTTCTTAACAGACTAACTTGCATCACAGCTTTAGGGATTGTAAAACTGTGATGCAAGTTACAACATTTACCTACCTCTGCAAATGCAGGAACATGACGAAAAAGGAATGTTTCCTTTGAGTGAATGTTATCTCCATTGTTTACAGTAGGTACTTAGCTAAAGTATTAGAAAAAGAAACAACACTGCATTCACACACGCTTCCCTCACCCAGAATTCAGGAATGGAACTGGCTAAATTTCGGGAAAACAACATCCTGTACTTTTATGATATCAATCGATAAATCAGTCATGCTCATCATGAGGATCAAATCTCTCTACGAAACATATTAAATTAAATGAAAAAAAAAACAACATGAAAGACAAGAATAATTTATGTAAGTATCCAACAACATTATGCGGCTGATATGATGATGATGATGATGATGATCCAACAACATGGGGTCCATTTTTGAGCAACTAAGTAATTAGTTAACTTACGTCTTTTTCCCTAATTACATGGTTTTCCTTTCATTTAATTACCCTTATTTGTTAAAGAGATTTGATCCTTACGATTAACCCTATCTATTGATATCATAAAAGTACAGGGTGTTGTTTTTTTCCAATTTTAGCTGGTTCGATTCCTGGCTGTGGGAAGCGTATTAAAAATCTTTCAATGCAGTTTTGTTTCTTTTCAAAAGTAAAGGAATGTTTTCTTTGAGTGATATTTGCTATCTCCATTGTTTAGAGTAGTTTTCCTCCAGGCGGCATTAAAAAATTCGATCCTGTATAGTCATATCATATCTGATCGGACACGTACGTTTGTTTGGTTTATATTTGGGAATATTTTGAGTGGCGCCATCTCTTATCCTAAGGGGTGAAAGTTTTGCTTATATTTGCCCCCTCTATCACTGTGCAAAGCAGCATGCTTTCTTTATGATTTGCAGCGTTTTAATCATAAGACCTATGACTATATAGATTAGGGTTTTTAGTAACACGTTGTTTAATTGTTTAATATAACATATATAGTCCAATCAATAAAGGAGTTGTAGAATGCATGAGAGGGGACCTAAGCGATTTCTCCTGAAACTTGTTCAGGGTACTTAGGAAGTAAACATACTAAAAGTCCTGACATTTCGGAGGTGAGCCGGAGGGTGGAGGGGGGAGAATAGGTACCACTTTTAGGTTTTTCACCAATATCTCAAAAATGGTGCGTTGTGGCGAAAGATGTTCAATGATGAAATGAAAGCTTATAAAATTCTCTATAACTTTAGTTCTGTACACTTTGATCGAATTTCTAACCGTTTCTGGGCTACTCGCTCAGGAAATGTGAAAATTTGGATAATGGGCAAGATGACCAAGGGAGTTGTTCTATACACTCTCTACCAACAAATGATATATCATTAGAAAGGCCTATTTTAGACCAATATTAACTGCAAACAAACTTTGAATCAATTGTTAGTATTTTTGGAGTTAAAGGTCAATTAGCTTCCGCACGCGTTTTCGTCCACGTGGACCCTAGGAAACCTTTGATCAGAATAAAAAGTACCCTATGTTTTAATTCAGATTATAAATTATATGCATGCTAAATTTAATCTAAATCCGTTCAGCCGTTCTTGAGTTATAAGTTGTCTAAATAACTTGACTTTGTTTCATAAGGTTTTTATTTGTCTAAAAAAGGAGTTGTAGAATTCCTTTTTCCGGAGTGTGTAGCTCGAAAATTATAACTCATACAACTTATAACTCAAGAACGGCTGAACGGATTAAAATGAAATTTAGCATACATATAGTTTATGATCTGAATTAAGACATAGGGTACTTTTTAATCTGATCAAAGGTTCCCTAGGGTCCACGTGGACGAAGACGCGTGCGGAAGCTAATTGACCTTTAACTCCAAAAATACTAACAATTGATTTAAAGTTTGTTTGCAGTTAATATTGGTCTAAAAAAGGCCTTTCTAATGATATATCATTTGTTGGTAAAGAGTGTATAGAACAACTACCTTGGTCATCTTGCCCATTATCCAAATTTTCACATTTCCTGAGCGAGTAGCCCAAAAACGGTTAGAAATTCGAACAAAGTGTACAGAACTAAAGTTATAGAGAATTTTATAAGCTTTCATTTCATCATTAAACATTTTTCGCCACAACGCACCATTTTTGAGATATTGGCGAAAAACCTAAAAGTGGTACCTTCTCCCCCCCCTCCACCCTCCGGCTCACCTCCGAAACGTCAGGACTTATAGTATGTTTACTTCCTAAGTACCCTGAAGTTTCAGGAGAAATCGCTTAGGTCCCCTCTCATGCAATCTAAACCCCCTTTTGGGTCATTTATTGACTGAACTAATACCTATATAAATGCAAAAGTAACTCTTCTGTCTGTCTGTCTGTTATGCTTTTACGCCTAAAGTACTAAACCGATTTTTTATGAAAACAGAGATAAAGTAGAGCTTGGGAAAGGACATAGGCTACCTTTTATCGCGATAAAAAGGCTTGAAGGGGTTAATATAGGGGATGAAAGTTTGTATGAAAGCCCACTCGGTTTCGAAGCTAGGATCTTCAAATTTTGTGTTTAGGCTGACGATTAAAAATAATATACAAATCAGGTACTTGTCTCAGCGTTTTTGATAATTCCACCCCCAAAGGAGTGAAAAAGGGGATGAAGGTATGTAAAGAAAATCCTTCATTTTCGAAGTAAATAACACTAAATAATAATTATTTATGCAGTTAAGTTATGCTTATGGCACGGGGTTTTATTCCGCGCTTAAACTTTTATATCCATAAAACACGTAACACGAAATTCATGATTTTTGACCCGGGGGGTCCTTGTCACAGGTCATTTGTGAGGCCCCCCTCCCTAGTGTGACGTCGCATATTTAACAATTTTACATCTAGAAATAATTATTGAATTAAAACAGCAGTTCCGAAATTTGTTTTATTTAAATTTAAATGAGTTTGAAATGTGACGTCACGAAATTTAGGACCCCTCCTACACCCATTTCACACAATGTCACAATTCGTCAACCCCATTTTTATTTATTCTTATGCCATAGGTACCTACTGTTAGAATTGATTATAAATCATACACCATGTTAACAGAAGTAATATTTTATTTCACTACCAGTTCAGACGACAGATCGAACAAAAAGTGAGCACAATTTACAAAAACCAACGCTTTTATACGCTTTACCATAACTATCATCGAATTGTCCATAGACTTGCAACTGTCAAGCATAAACGCACGTGGAGCATAGACTTAACCGGAAACACACCATTGTGCCGTGCCGCGTCGCGCCACGGCACGTCAATCAATCTGTCAGTCTTTGCTCCACTTTTCACAGACTAGCATTAAACGTTAGAAGGATGTTTCGTCTGTGAGTGATTGCCGACAACTGCATGGACTATGGCAACACTAATACACTGTCAAGTAATATCAAGTTGACATGTGACACTCAAGAAGAAAACAGCCCACAAATATAAGGATTGAAAAACAATTGATTTACAAAACCTTAATTACTAACAGTCGGCCTTTCCTGACAAATTATTATTACGTCCTCGTAATATCAGACGTTTATAAATTCCATGCATTAATGATATTGAAATTATAAAAACAAAAATAAACTCATTTAAGTTAAAGGTAAGACATTTTTCTTTTCATCACAATTATTATTCACGATCGAATTTCTGTCATTGTATGTCATAGATTCGGCCGTCCTGATAAACAATTACGTCCTCGTAATTTTAATAGCATCTATGTAGAAAAACTAAAATACAATATTACAAGAACGAAGTATTGATCTTTTGTAGGGAATTAATTATTCAAGTATTTTTAATAATTACTAGCTGACCCAACAGACGTTGTCCTGTCTCAGTTATGATTTATGAATATTTAATTCAAATTTTAAACGACTTTCAGTTTCTTTTTTGCAGCCCGCATTCTGTCAATTCTATGTCAAACGTCATAAGGTTACATAAAAAAAAGTTTATAGTCCCAATTTAATTTTATATGGTGGTTAAGTATTCTTAAATTTTCTTATTTTTCGCGCAACTTTTTTTTTTTTTCATTAGAACCTTCTCCTGATAATAACAAACACAACAAAAAAAAAGAATTAGCGAAATCGGTTCAGCTGATCTCGAGATTTGTGCTTAGCAAGACATTCAGCTATTCATTTTTATATTATAGATTAGTTATAGTCTTATTAAGTAAGATGGCGTTCAACTTTTTTTTTTTTTCACCGTACATGGGTATTAAGGTGATTACAAATATGTGAAAAACTCGCTCAGACCTTTATTATTTAACCACCGGACACACCAGGGTGGATTGAAGCTACTGGACACACCAAAGCAGTTAACGCATTTATAACAATTTTTTTATTATTTTTTTTATTTATTAAGGAAAGTAACGGTCATACATAATACAATAATTTTGCAATGTTAAATGGATCAAAAAAAAGACCTATAGTTCCATTAAAGTATACAAAGAAAAAACTTCTATCAATAATCAATCCACGGCGAAATAAATCACACTTAAGGTGTGTTATAAATATATATTAAAGTGTTAATAGTAATAAGTAATAGTAGGTAGGAAATTAACACATAACAACATTATAGGCATTTAAATTGTTTGTTTACAAACAGAACTTCCGAAAAGATGGTAATAATGGTACAGACAACGGCACGCTAAGGTTGCTAAGCCACCACAACAGGGTAATAAGTTCCAAACAATATTCAACTATAATATAATGCCAAGATATTAATTCAAAAACAATTTGCATTGTTTATCAGTTCTGTGCTGCTAGCCGCACATAACTTAATAATAAAAAGAAAGTAGATAAGGAATTATGGCTGGTAACAACAAATGCCAAATAATTATTGGTTGGTTTGACTCGCATTTAGCTGTCAATTTAACTATAACCACATTTGGACTATATTTAACCACTGGACACACCAGGGTGGATTGAAGCTACTGGGCACACCAAAGCAGCTTTTTATACTGCTGGACACACCAAAGCAGTTAACGCATTTATAACCATATTTAACCACCGGACACACCAGGGTGGATTGAAGCTACTGGACACACCAAAGTAGTACTCATATGAAGCAAAATCAGCAATAATGCTTCTAATATTAGAATAACTGTAAGTTTTTATTAATTAGTGTTTAGTATAATGTACAGAGCATTCATGTATATATTGTGATATTGCATTACTCTTATTTATATCAAATAGATAATCCGCGAATAAATCTTATATTCCTGTAATAAAATATTATATTCTTAATAAAAACAACAATTTATGATTATATTTTAGAATCAATCTAATTCAACTAAGTGATTACTAAGTATCCAGAATTTCTTTTATATTGTTACAATTAAGTATCACACAGAACTA
Source organism: Agriphila geniculea (assembly GCA_943789525.1). Lineage (NCBI taxonomy): Eukaryota > Metazoa > Arthropoda > Insecta > Lepidoptera > Crambidae > Agriphila > Agriphila geniculea. Next base: position 19,725,041 of record OX038874.1, read on the forward strand.
TAGTTTTTTTTTTTTATAATTAACTATTGTGTTTAGTTTTATTGATAATCATTAGATTACTTATCAGTATATTACTATGATTTATATATATTTTTTGTATAATTTTATAATACCATAATATTGAGTTAAGATAATATTGAGATAATTACCAAAATTATGTAAATAAACAGTATGGTTGTTTTGGTTTTGATTTAAAAAAAAATACATGCCTTTAGAGTCAACTCACTAGTATAATCTTTTTAATTTTATTGGCAATTAAATTAAAACTAACGTGAGGTAGTTCCGCTAGTCTATTTCCTATTATAAATATTTTAGTATCTTTCTTATTTTAGGCTTGGGCTCGTTATTCATGGAAATGAAGTGCATTTGTTGGTTACTGGGTTAATGTCAAAATCTAGATTTAAATCTATAAACTAGTCTGAAGCTTAGTTTTCGTGTAGTACTTTTTAATGTGGTGTTGATGTAATCTTATTAACTCAGCAGCAAGCTGACTTTGGAATGGCAAATTATCAACTTTTTAGGAATATTATAACTATTATCGTCAAATCAGTCCAGTAATAACTAAATATCGTAAGTATTCTTCCATTCTTAAAGGATGCATCTTGATAATCATCTTAATTAATCTTGACAATGAAGCACGTTTACAATAGAGTAAAAATGTTTGTAAAACGCCATGGAATCGAATTAAATCATATGAGCAACCAGATTGGAATAAATAATTGCATAAAAATAAAGATAGACAGTAAAATTATTACAAATCCCATTGACATTTGCATTTTTTAGTATAATATTACAAATTAATCATCTAATGCTAACATGACAGTCATATCAAAATAATTTAAAATCTGACAATAATATAAAACCATGTAGGACGCAAGCTTGTATCTTTTTAGATCCGGCCGACGAAATACTTAAAATTATAAGATCACTCAATAACAGAACATCGGTCAGGTTGATAAAATACCCACAAAATTTATTTATTAAGTATTGTTCACTAACTCAATCTGACATTAGTCAACCTGTCAATGACTAAAGCCATAATCTCGGAAGCCCTTAAATATCAATAATGAAATGGATGAGATGGTTTATTACAGACCCATTGCTATAATTTCAGTACTGGCTATTTTTGAAAAGGCAACGCATAACATTATTTATAAATTCCTAGAAAAATTTAATCTACTGTCTAAAGATCAAAATTGCTTTTGGGAAAGCAAGTCAGCTTTCTTAGCAGCTTTTTATTTAACAAAAATGTTATTGAGAACACTTTCAAGAATATTGAAGCAATAATGTAATTTTTCGACATTAACAAAGCTTTTGGCTTTGTCTCACATGATAAATTGTGAGAAATCGCTAAAACGGCCACAAAAATCCTTCATAATCGTTTTCAATGTATTGAAATTAATCACATCAATTAAAATAAGAAATAAAGTTTCAGTAAAATATCACTTGTTAGAAACAATGTAGGTAGTTGTTCCACAAGGAAGTAAACTAACTAAGGCCACTATTATTTATAATTAACGACCTACTTCATGTGACTACTCACTCATCAGTGTAATTTATTCTCGGACGAAAAAATTTGTAGTAATACCAAAGAATGGCCAAAATAAATAAATAGAATATAAACATAAAAAAAAATATACGTTTTTATAATAGAGATTCTATGGACCATGTTCTGACAATACCTCATAATAATGAGCTCGTATTGGAATCGTAATAAAAAAAAATAAGAACGTGTCAAGGAAAATATGCGCTAAGATAAATAGATTTGCTTATGTGTTGTAAGACTAACGATTCAAATAAACCAAAAGTCCTCTTTGATGGCATATCATGACAACGTAGCTTGAAATAAGCTTCAAATCTTAAATACGGTTTACTTTACTATTTTGGGGTCTTATAACTTAAACAAAACATTTCAAAACATTTATATCCAATTACTAGCTTCCGCCCGCGACTTCGTCCGCGTGGATATTAGAGAAGATCTTTAGGGAATTTTCAACCAGGATCCGACCAGCCGTTTTTACGCGATTAGGCGGGTCACCACCAAGCGCGCTGCCTCGCGAGTCAAGACGTTTGCCAAGACGCAAGGCGTTTGTCGCACGAGGCTCGCTCGCTCGGTCGACCCGCCTAATCGCGTAAAAACGACTGGTCGTTCCCATTCCCGTTCCCGTTTCGTCCCGCTCCCGTTCTCGTTCCCGTTACCGTCCCGTTCCGTTGTCGTCCCATCCCGTTGCCGTCCCGTTCCCATTCCCGTTCCCATCCCCGTCCCATCCCGTCCCGTTCCATTCTCGTCCCCGCTCTCATTCCGTTCCCGTCCCATCCCATCCCGTTCCGTTCCCGTTCCCGCTCTCGTTCTCGCTCCCGTTGCCGTCCCGTCCCGTCCCCGTTCCCGTTCCCGTTCCCATCCCCGTCCCGTCCCGTTCCCATCCCGTCCGGTTCCCGTCCCGCTCCCGTTCCCGTTCCCATTCCCGCCCAGTCCCATTCCCGTTCCCGTTCTCTTCCGCTCCGTCCAGTTCCCGTTCCCGTTCCCTTTCTCCCCGTCCCCTGGGGCTGAATTATGCATGTCCACCGAGTTGGACTTCAAAATGAATGTCATTTTCGCAATCACCATCCCATAAAACCTCAAGAACGTCATCCATTTATAGTATTTTATGATTCCCCATTTACCACATAAGGGGTTGATTTTCTAAATCACAAAATATATTTTTGCATATTTATTTTAAGACGTGCTCCTATGAAGTTTAAAGTTATAATGTCTATTTCATATTATTTTTCCATAAGTTTTCCATACAAAATTTGAACCCCATTTTCACCCTTTTAGGGGTTAAATCATGTATCGTGTTGGACTTTAAAATAAATGTCATTTTCGCAATCACCATCCCATAAAACCTCAAGAACGATATCCATATCGATTTTTATGTTTACATGCCCCATTTACCCTCTAAGGGGTTGATTTTCAAAATTACCAAATAAATGTTTGCCAATTTATTTTTAGACGTGCTCCTACGAAAAAAAAGTTGTAATACCTATTTTATATTCTTTTTCCATACAAAATTTGAAACTCATTTTTACCCCTTTAGGGGGTTAAATCATGTCCACCGTGTTGGACTTCAAAATAAATGTCATTTTTGCAATCGTTATACCAGAAAACCCCAATAACGACATCCATCTCTATTTTTAGGTTTATTTACACATTTCACCCCTATTTCATCGCCATAGGGGTTGAAGTACTGACAATATCAATAAACATTGCGTTAGATTTTCTTTCATAAGCCTTTACTATAAATTAAGTGATTTTTACTTCGAAAATGAAGGATTTTTTTCTATACACAACTTCATACCCCTTTTCACCCCTTCGGGGGTAGAATTTTGAAAAACGCTGAGACCCGCATTTATTAATTTTCAATCTTCAGCCTAAACACAAAATTTGAAAATCCTAGCTTCAAAACTGAGGGACTTTCATACAAACTTTCATCCCTTATTTCACCCCCTTAGGGATGGAATTTTCAAAAATCTTTCCTTAGTGGATGCCTACACTGTATGAGGTATCTGTGTGCAAAATTTCAAGTCTCTAGGTCTAGCGGTTTGGGCTGTGCGTTGATAGATCAGTCAGTCAGTCAGTCATTCAGTCAGTCATTCAGTTTACGATTTTATATATTAAGATAATGTTCAAAGCAATATGTAACGTTTCACCTATGACGTCGTGTAAGCAAACCTAAACCTATTTACTCTTCCTTCATTATATATCTTCGAGTGCTGCATATTCGTCAAAACCCATCTATATTTAATTGTGCATAGGGATACATTTTATATGATGAGAAGTATTAGGCATCATTAAGAAAAATACTATTATTACCCAGAATGCGGACCGTCCTCTACAAGAGGAACTTTTTTTTTTTTTTATATACACAACGGGATAGTGCTTGGCCTTCATCTCACCTAATTTTTTAAATGACGATAAGGCCGAAGGTGGAAGCGCACTACACCCGGAATACTGGCTATCTTACCTCTAACTGCCGGAACACAACAATTTTAAAATTGTTATTATGGCGTCAGACTTAGGTAAGATGGTGGTAGCTGGCCAGGCGGACTTGAAATAAGCCCTACTACCAACCAAACCGAGTACAAATTGTACCCCCCCTGGGAATCGAACCCGGGACCTCTGTGTCTTACACGGGTGGGCGAACCACTAGAACTGTTACATAAGATGTGTTAGGATCATTAATAAATTGCTACATTCCTTACTTAACTTACACAAGTCCTGACCATATATAGACAAATACTGTTTGAATGGCCTAAAACAAAATATTTTTACTTATTTGAAAAATATTTTACATGATGATTGTGTAAGTTGTTTTTCTAATTGTACATCTAATATTAACTAATATTAATTTTGACATTAACACTATTAAATTGGTTTTTCTTTTTATTCACATGACCTATATTGGCAAAATAGATGGACTACGAATGTAACAACTGAATTGTACACACGACAGCACCATAAGTTGATGTGCCGTTGACTGTACTCTATTTTCGATGAATCAATTTCATTTTCAATCAAATATTATACATTTTCAGGGTTCACTTGTTTTTTTTGGGGGTAAATAAGAATCGATTGCCGCGTCGGTAAGATAATTCAATAAAACACGTGTATCCTTACAACCTGCACCATGAGACCATGAACCCCTGCCTCAACCAATGGGTAATGTATAAATTATAAAAACCACAAATGTCATTAAGCACACAAGATTAACCTAGCGCCGCCGCCAGTTTCTTACAATAAAAGTCTATTACCCACTCAGCACGGTACGCAGTTATGTAGGAGACACGAATAGAATAGACTTGAAGACGTTTCTTCCACTCGTCCCACGTCATGTCTGATGTCTTGTTGGTGTCCAAACCACGAACGCGTTGCTTTCCAGGCCACCCGGGTCGTGTAGTGGTAGGTGGGTGTTTTCTCGTCCCAGCCGTAGATCTTCGCCAATGACTCCAATCGATGCAAACATGCGTGAACAGACAATTGCATTAGAATTTCCTACGAATTCAGGCACGTGTTCAGGTTTTCCGAGAAATCATAAATTACTTTTATTATTTCTCAAATTATGTAACAAATATGTATTTAAGGGTCCATGATACGAAAACATGGTTTGCGCGGGCCATATTTTTTTTATAGAAAACGTAAAGTTGTAGCAACAAAAAAAAAGAAATAAGACAAGCTAAAGAGTTTATCTAGTAGCTACAAGTATTACATTGCATATAAACCTAACAGACGATGTAAATGTATTGAACTCTACATCAAAATACACTTTAACGTACTGTGAATTTGCTCAAATAACTTTTTTCTTCAAGAAAGATAATTGTAATAATGTTAAAAAAAACGGAAAAACATAAAAAAGTGTAGAAGTGAGGTTATTTTCCATACTGTTCATATGTAAAGAAAAAGATAGAGACAAATGTTTCCGCATAACTGAGCCTTAAATCTACTTGTCTCACAACAGGGTTGTGAGTTGTGACTTGCACTGGTATTAATTGGGTGAGATAAATTGATCAGTGATAGAATAAGGTGGGTAGACTCACTTAAATTTGGTGATTTTGCACGGCAGGCACGTTAATTTCAACAGAAGGTTGTGGTTTTAAGGCGGAAACATTGATAGGTAAAATTATTAATATCAGTGGACGTACCTGGCATAATACATTCCTCATTGGAGACTTGGGGCGCTGGATGTTGCTGTGGCTGTTGTCTGATAATTTGTTCCAGCAATGGGTCCAGCCGCATAATTCGGTCAGTATTATTATCAGTCGCCTCGGAGCTCTCTTCGGTTCTTCATCGTCTCTCGAAGTAGGATGCCGTATGCGTCGATTGTTCAACGTGACACGTGGTAAAAAAAAAAAAACGCGCACTTCTGAATTGTTAGAATTGATTATAAATCATACACCATGTTAACAGAAGTAATATTTTATTTCACTACCAGTTCAGACGACAGATCGAACAAAAAGTGAGCACAATTTACAAAAACCAACGCTTTTATACGCTTTACCATAACTATCATCGAATTGTCCATAGACTTGCAACTGTCAAGCATAAACGCACGTGGAGCATAGACTTAACCGGAAACACACCATTGTGCCGTGCCGCGTCGCGCCACGGCACGTCAATCAATCTGTCAGTCTTTGCTCCACTTTTCACAGACTAGCATTAAACGTTAGAAGGATGTTTCGTCTGTGAGTGATTGCCGACAACTGCATGGACTATGGCAACACTAATACACTGTCAAGTAATATCAAGTTGACATGTGACACTCAAGAAGAAAACAGCCCACAAATATAAGGATTGAAAAACAATTGATTTACAAAACCTTAATTACTAACACTACTTACTATTCATCCTGGAGGATTTTCTCGAATATCCACGCAGACGAAGTCGTAGGCGGAAGCCAGTTTATAAGTCACGTCGTGTATAGTTCGTATCATGAAAGATGACCACAAATGCCGCCCATCTTCGCATCATAACTCATGAAGCAAAGACTTAAGACAAAATAATATTTCAAAAAATATTTTATAATATTTAGTTCTATATGTATACGAATTATTATTTTGTCTCAAGTCTTTTTTCATGAGTTATGATGCGAAGATGGGCGCCATTTGTGGACATCTTTCGTGATTCATACTGTACTTACTTTTTATTAGGTTTCGCTGTTGCCATCGTGTTTGTTATGCTCAGAACTGAAATGTTGAATCAAATTATAACAAAATTAAATAACTACCTATAAGGTGTATATAGATAGTACCTATATCTTTGTAAGTATAGGTACCTATATATATCTTTAAGGAGCTTTTGTAAATATAATTAAATCGTAACGTGATCTTAGCCAATGATAAATATCATTGATCTTAGCAAACAAAGTATTAAGTTCGGTAATATAAATTGTAAACCTTTAGTTGGCTGTTAAACCGTTTAGGCTTTACGATAGGATCTATCCTCTCTCCATTTTGTGATAGTATTTTGTTTAAAAAATATTTTCCACGTTCACGCAACGACTGAATACATATTATAACCTTACATACCTACAGAGTTTTGAAATCCCAACAAAATAATGTACTTACCTACCTACTAAGTAGGTAAGTACCTATTTGTAAAGTGCAAGATCGTAAGTAGGTTTAAGTAGGTAATGTGTACAAATTGATTAAGGTTAGGTAGGTAGGTGTTTACTGTCTACTGATAATAATAATTGATGCAGTTAATAAAAACATACTTACTATACAACCAAAATTGAAGCACCAAATCTAAATGCACAAAAGGCACTCGACCACAACACAAACCAAGTGACTCAACTTTGAAGATAATGCTATCACGCTAGTAATATAATAAGTCTATGATGCTATCCAATATCCAACTGCTGAGTGAGCGAGCGGTCGTTCGGTCGGGGTCGGGGCGCGCGCGGGCGGGTATCCAACGTGACGTCATGATAACGTCAACTCAATTGCATGCAAAATAATTTGAAATAAACCTTATCACCAACGAGATTAGGTCGATTACTCAATGTGCAAATACGAACTTAGAAATAGTTTCGGGTAACCCCCGTCGTCCCCGACCATCACCACAGACAACAGGTGCATTCCAGAATTTCCAGTAGACTAATCGTTGAGTCATCGATCGCCATAGAGTACATTATAACCATGGAAAGTACGGATGCGTTCAGAGGTTTAGAGTGCGGAAAACAACCAAACGTTTTTTAACACGTGCCGGACTACAACTGGGCCACAAAAAAAAAGTTGGAAATCTGACATTTTGACTATGCCATGATAAAGACGAGAGTTTGTCGGAATTTATCGCCAAAAACCAGAATTTGTCGGGCTTGCGTTTAGGAGATACGTGTGGCGCAGCTGCAGAGACGTCTCTACAGCTGAGCCACACAGATCTCTAAAACGGAAGGTCGTAGCGAAAATCTGATTACTCGTGTGTGCAGCCGTAAATTTGTCGGAATTTGTCGCACAAAAACCAGAGTTTGTCGGTCTTGCGTTTAAGAGATCGGTGTGGCGCAGCTGTAGAGACGTCTCTACAGCTGCGCCACACAGATCTCGCAAACGGAAGGTCGTAGCGAAAATCTGATTACTCGTATATGTAGCCGGTAGTTTGTAGGATTTTGTCACCAAGAACCAGATCTTGCGTCTTGCGTTTAGGAGATATGTGAGGATAGGATACGCTGTGGAGACTTTTCTACCTGGATCTTGAGAAAGGAAGGTCCAATCAAAGTCTTTATTTTCCATCTGGAATGCGAATAATTTAAACTTTCCTTTATTCTAAATCAAATAAAATCTGTTTTTGAGAAGAACAATGAAATTTTAAAAAAATTCGACACAAAAACACCAAAATACAAAATAATGTCAAATGAAAATTGACAACTTTTTGAATAGATGAACGTCAGAGCTTTTTCAACGCCCGATTTTGACGGTTAAAAAGTTGCAACGCTCTGACGTTTGGAACGGGAAAGTTGTGTGTGTCAACCGAACGTCACGCACCAACGTTTGGAGTGCCGTTAGGCGACGGCTACACTCATGGTAAATACTGAGATCCATCGCCATAGAGTAAATTCTAACCATGGAAAGTAAATTTGTATGGAATATTCAATATTTTACTTTCATGGATAAAATTTACTCTATGGCAACGGATCACAGTATTGAGCATGCGTGTGTATCCGTCGCCACTCGCCTTAGAGCGTAAAGTTGCACTCGGAGCGTAGCTTCTGAACGCGCCTTAGCTACACGCGTGGAAAATAAGGTGCGGTCACATTTGTCTGACGCCACGCGTTAACACGCCGTCAGATGACATTGCATCGTTTTTCATAGTAAATGTATGTACTAAGATCACATTTATCTTTTAAATAATACGTCCATATAAATACGGCGTGTTAACACGTGGCGCTGACAAATGTACCCGCACCTTTACTGTGATCCATCGCAATAGAGCACATTTTAACCATGGAAAGAAAAATTTTGAACATTCCATACAAATTATTTTCCATGGTTAAAAACTCTATGGCGATGGATTACAGTATTTACCATGTGTGTAGCCGTCGCCTTAGGGATCGGTCACAAGCGATTTTTTCAACGCGCGATATTCTTACCGCTGACGACGTTCAACGGGAAAAGATACCTTAGGCCTTGATTAGCCATAAGGTACCTTTTCCCGTGGAACGTCACATGATTTCTCAGCTGTGTGTTCGCACGGACGATGACGACGTTACCTTTTCCCGTGTAACGTCGTCGTTGGTAAAAATATCGCGCGAAAAATTGCTCGTGTGAACGATCGCTTACTTTACATGGTTAAAATGTATAGTGCAAACACATACGTAATACGATTTTTTTTTACGTTTAGCAATCGATCGAATCGATAACTGCGCGATAATTGCTGATTTTAGGTAATAAGGCTGCGGGTGTCGTCTCATTCACGGACAGTGTCCACACCTTAGGGTATTTTACCCTAAATTTAGGGTATTTTCACACGTTTAGGGTAATTTTTAGGGTATAAAATTATTTAGGGTAATTTTTAGGGGGAAAAAATTCGAGTGACTTTGTATGATTTAAGAAAAAACCACTGAAAAGTTTGACTCTGTAGTGTTTTTTATACAGTCATGTCGTGTTTAAAACCTAAACAATGGATGTATTCCAAGATTAAATAGATATATTAAAGAAAAATCTTTGAAAATAGTTAATAAATACCATAGACATAGAAAAATTTTCGCTGCGCTCAAGAAGACCAACAAAGCGTGGAAAAGAGAAGTTAGCATCATACGGACACGGTCTATGTAAAAAAGAGACAAAAGATCAAGTGACATGTGCCAACATTTTTCACAGTAAGAGCCCCTAGCGTCCCGCCTAGCAAATAGGCAATCACAGTTTGTTTAAAATATTTGTTAAATTAATTAGAATTTAAAATAAAGGTATTGTGGGGCCATGGTGTTTTGTGCTCTAAGTAATTGTGATGTGACAAAAAGAAATAATCCAAGTAATCACACTTTTCACAGGTAAATAAGATATTGCCACACATTTCTCTAAAACCAAATTTCTCTACATTCATTCGTTTATCGACGAAGAAAACAGTATGGAACATAGTTTATTAATTTCCTTTGCCATATATAGTCATCCGTCTTCATACCGAAACCAGGGAAGGCCACATATCAAGAGGCCAAGTCCTTTAGATGTATCAGCCTCTCCTCGTTCCTACTGAAGACACTGGAAAAGATACTAGATAGACATATAAGAGAAACTATAGGCAAAAGTAAAAGACCACTACATGACAACCAACATGCTTATATGGAAGGGAAATCCATCGAGACAGCCCTCCACAACATGGCAGTCAGAGTAGAAAGATCAACTTCAAACAAAGAATACGCTTTAGCGTGCTTCTTCGATGTTGAAGGCGCCTTTGACAAAGCGTCTGCGCAATCTATAGTGGAAGCCCTAAACAGAGAAGGTGTAACAAAGCAAATATCAGGTTGGATCACCAACATGTTACAACACAGATCCATACAAGCAGAACTATCAGATAGCAAATACACCATCAAAGCTAGAAGAGGCTTTCCCCAAGGAGGTTGTCTGTCTCCACTGCTATGGTGTATCTTAATTCTTAATAGATGAACTAGTAACAAAGATCACTGCTATGCACATATACATCCAAGCGTACTCGGATGACGGCCTGTTACTTGTTAGAGGCAAAGTTCTAAGCGTGGTCAGAGATATAATGAGAAGCGGAATTATGACAACATTGAGATGGTGTAGGGACAAGGGACTGAACCTCAACCCTACAAAAACTAAACTAATGTTGTTCACAAATAAAAGAAAGATTGATAGCATGATCCCAATAAACATTGAGAATGTAGAACTTGAGATAGTAAAGGAGTTTAAATACCTAGGGATAGTCTTAGACAGTACCCTAAGTTATAGAACACACATAAAAGAAACTAGCAAAAAGGCAATGACAGCTCTCATACAGTGCAGAAGAGCCGTTGGCAGGAATTGGGGCATGAAACCCGAAGTGGTCCAATGGATCTATAGGGCAATCATCCTACCGAGAATTCTCCACGGAGCACTAGTATGGTGGCATAAGGCACAACTGGAATACAACAGAAAAGAACTCACAAAGGTACAAAGACTAGCTAGCATCATGGTAACAGGAGCCATGAGAACAACTCCCACGGCGGCCTTAGAAATGATACTAGGCCTTAGTCCTATAGATCTTGAAATCGAAAAGAGAGCTACAGAACAATGGTTTAAGCTGAAAAGCACTAACCTATGGATAGGAAGACATACTGATAAAGGTCACGCAGAAATAGGGAAGAAGTACGAAGATAACCTTTCCATGATACTGGTTAATAATGACCTAATAAGAAAGGAAAGGATATTCGACAAAAAGTACAGAATAAGCATCAGATCCAGAGAAAACTGGAAACTAGAACAAGACCATCTGGACAGCACCGCGGTATGCTACACTGTTGGGTCAAGAAAAGAATCGACTAAGCTATCGGGTGCTGGGGTATACATAGCTAAACCCGATACAAAAGGAGCCACTTTCAATCTGGGCAGATACGCCAGCGTATTCCAGGCGGAAGTATTCGCGATACTGGAGTGTGTGCACATGATCAAAAGTCAGATAAGCAACCATAACATAGAAAAAATAATAATATACAGTGACAGTCAAGCTGCCATCAAAGCCCTTGACAAAACGGAGACTACCTCAGCCTTGGTGAAGGAATGCAAACAAAGCATTCAGGAACTTGCAAACTTGGTTGAGGTGGAAATTGCCTGGGTACCTGGACACGAAGGTAACAAAGGCAATGATGAAGCCGATGAATTGGCTAGGATAGGTGCTGATGAACCTTTCATTGGTCCTGAACCAAGACTGCCAATCACACATAGAATTACTAAGAACATTATTGAAATTCGAACAATCAAAGAAACCAACCAAAGATGGATAGAAAAAAAGGACTGTAGACAGTCTAAGATCTTCATCAAATCGGTTGACAAGAAGAAAACTAGAGAATTGCTGAAACGAAGCAGGAGAAATATAAGAACGATTGTAGGTTTACTGACAGGACACTGTCCACTAAACAGACACCTATCAGTGATCAAACGGACAGAGGACCCCATCTGTCCGCAATGTAAAGAAAAAGAAGAAACAAGCTACTTCATGGCAGAATGCCCGATATACGCATCACTGCGCTGGGAGCTCTTTGGAGTAGATAGGCTTAAGGAAGAGGATCTAAAGCAGTTAACGATAAGTCAACTCAGCAGGTACTGTAAGCGTACAGGTAGGTTCGAGGGTCCGACGCCGGTGGGGTAAATGATAACCCGCCTCTCCCTCCGGGGATTCGGGGAAATGGGTGAAATGGTTCCAATCAAGGTGACTGATCAGCCGTCTGGCTTCGCTGGTGTCCCCTCTTCTAAATAATAATAATACATAGTCATCCTACTAATATTATAAATGTGAAAGTTTGTGGGTTTGGATGTTTGTTCCTCAATCACGTAAAAACTACTGAACGGATTTGGTTGAAATTTGCCACACAGATAGTAGATAGCCTAAATTAAAACATAGAATATTTTTATCCCGATATTTCCACAGGAACGGGAACCACGCGGGTGAAACCGCGGGCAGCTGCTAGTATTTTATGAATCTAAGTCATATTTTACGTATCTCATATAAAATGTATGCATTCGTTTTCGGATCACCTGTTTATTGACATTGTTGTTCTTTGACATTCTATTTCTATGATAAATACACATTGTAACACGGGAACCTCCTACCGCGATATTGGTGGCGCCATCTCTTAGAGATACGGGGAGTTTCACTGACAGCCGGCCGCGACGACATGCGCGCCCTCCCAAAAGATTAATAGAATTGTAATGGCGGATTTTGTACCTAGCAATTATTATCTCTCTGTATTTTGTGTAATTTCTATATTCCGTAAGGAGTTTTGTGGTAAAAGTGATTTTAAAGTAAACGCAAGCGAGTGTACAATCAATGCGTGTTTAATTTCCCACCGAAACACACAATTCAACACGAGACTAACCCACGACTCGTTTCATGGCGCCCTTCCGTGTGTGAAAAGTGTAAAAACGCGTGTTGTAAAAACGAAAAAGCGTCAACAGAACTGTGCTGCATTACTTTAATAGTTTTATATAAACATTTTTACCTTTTTCGAGCGCCTTACGTGTTTAAATACCTACTTGCACAATGACTCGTTCCGGTCGCACGTCGCGTACACACAGTCAACAGCGAGCGCCGGCTGCACAGGAATACGCCGACGCAGATCACCATTCTGATCATGATGATGGTGATCGCCCTGGGAATGTGACGATGTCTATGGATAACCTGTCCATGTTGCTGCAAACAATCCAGCAATCGAACGCCGACATGTTCCAGCGGTTGCTGCAGGAAGTTCGTTCTTCGACCCCGGTTTCAGGCGAGCCGGTCAACGTGACCGTCACCGCCCCCGCCCCTGTCGTGACCGGCAATTTTTCAAAATGCCAAGCCACTTACAGCGGCAGCGCCGAGGAAAGTTTAGACGGATTTATTGACGCAGTGGAGGCCTACAAGGATTGCTGCCGCGTGACCGACGAGAATGCTATCAGAGGATTTTCTATCTTACTAACTCATTCTGCCGCTACCTGGTGGCAAGGAGTCAAAGGTACGACGACATCCTGGACGGAGGCCCTGGATCGACTTCGACGAGCCTTCGGAGACCGTCGACCGCCTCACAGATTATACCGTGACTTATTTGCCAACGAACAAAATGTCAAGGAGAATACTGATAAGTTTGTGGCTAAAGCTCGAGCAATACTCGCCCGACTTCCTGTCGAGGACCTCACAGAAAAAGCACGACTGGATATGGTGTACGGCTTACTACACCATCGCATCCGGGAACGCCTTCATCGTGAAGACTTTCAGTCCTTTGACGAGCTTCTCAAGAAAGCTCATTCTATCGAGGACGCACTAGAGGTAACAGAAGTGTCTCGCTCAAGCGCAGGGAAGCCGCCAGCCGCCGGCCCCGCGCGCCGCCCGACTTCAATCGCGCCGCGCCCGCCTCCGCCGCCGACCCCGGCTGGCGCGAGTGCGGATCCCGACAAGAAAAAACGTATGTTCTGTTCTTATTGTAAAAAGCCAAATCATTCTAAAGACAGTTGTGCTAAACTAAAGAATAAAATTAATGATAACAGTGGTATAAGTGAGGAGAGTAATAATAATAATGTTAGTCATATTTATTGCTATGGGTGTGGTGAGAAAGGTGTAATTAGATCAAATTGTTCTAAATGCAATTCACAGTTTTCCGCGATAGTTATCGAACCAATTTGTAACGTAAGTTCAATGACCTCGACCACCGCACCCTGCTCAGCTGTTTGTTTTGACGACAATTTGTGTAATTTTCACATAGATAGTGATGGCGCTGCCAATAGGCATAATCAGATTTCATGCCCTTTAAAATCTATTGTGTTACCTGATATTGATCGTAAACTCAACAAAAACAGCAATGAAACGAAATCCGATTATAACCTATCAATGTTTAAATCGGTTATTCCCGAATTATTTTATGTTCGTGAACTTCACAATACACAAGCAAACTCTGTGTTTTTGCCTGGTCAATTTACAAATGTTTTGCCTACAGGTTTCTATGAAATGTGCGTTAAGATGGCAGGACCTGAACTTAATAAAATGTATGTTAAGCCGGTAGGGCCACTGCCTAATAATATTGATATGTGTGTTAAGCCGGTAAGGCCGCTGCCTAAGCCTAATAATTGTGATATGTGTGTTAAGATGGCAGGACCAGAACTTAGTACTGATATGTGCGTTAAGCTGGTAGGGTCTCAACCGTATAAAATGTGCATGACCTCAGCAGTACCACCAACGGAACGAAGTAATTTGATTTCGGATGAGTGTTCATTACCCACATGTGACACTTTTGCAAACATTTCGGTGGACGATGCTAACTTAAGGGGGAGTGAATTTAGTACTAATTTAACAGAAAATAAGGATGTTTCGCGTGATATTAGGGCAACTTTTTCGGACGTTTGCGGTAACGTTTCTGCGCCTATTAACAGTCTGATTACGCCGAATCCTAGTATTAATTCAGTCAAGGTTCCTTCTTCGTTAGATTTTTATTTCGCGTCTGCAGATTTGCACTCATCCTCAAATCTTGAGGTACAACAACAGCGACCTATTTTGGGTGTAACTATCTTGGGCATAAAGGGAAGAGCTCTGATAGATACAGCTGCGAAACGGTCTGTAGTAGGTTGCTCGTTATATGAGTTATTGAAAAAACATAATCAAAAATTTTTAGAATCTTTTATGTCCATTAGGTTAGCAGATGGATCTGTGAAAGATATGAAGCTGCTCACAACAACACTGGAAGTTGTTGTAAAGCATAAAACCGTGTCACTTGAGTTTGTTGTGTTGCCAGACGCGTCCGATAATGATACCTTACTAGGTATTGATTTTCTAGTTAAGGCCGGTATTTCGATTGATTTTGCAACTGCCAAGTGGCATTTCTCCGAGGAACATACACAGTTTCCTATCGAGTTCGAGCCGCCGAGTAATCGTGTCACCTGTTCATCAGCCGACATACTTCGCAGCGACGAAGGTATCATGTTGCAGTCTTCTCAACGTAATAAACTGGCAGGTCTGCTGTTTTCTAATGAGGATATCTTTAAATCAGGGGGAGCTCCAACCACCTTTGCAGAGCACCACATCAACACAGGTAACCATCCACCGGTATCTTCTCCACCCTATCGTCTTACTCCAGCTAAGAAGGAGATCATGAGACAGGAGCTTGAAAAGATGCTAAGCGAAGGGGTTATAGAAGAATGCGAGTCAGCCTGGACTGCTCCCGCCGTTTTAGTTCCTAAAAAAGGTAATGGTGTTAGATTTTGTGTCGACTACCGCAAATTGAATAGTGTGACCAAAACTGATTCGTATCCCATTCCCGTTATTGACGAACTTCTTCAAGGTACGAAGCAAAACTGCTTTATGTCTACTATAGACTTGAAAGCTGGATACTGGCAGGTAAGTGTTGTGCCAGAAGATCGTGATAAAACGGCTTTCGTCACGCACACAGGGACATACAGGTTCACACGAATGCCGTTCGGGTTGAAAAACGCGCCGGCGACGTTTCAACGTCTAATGGACCGGTTTCGCTCAGGTAATACCCTCAAAGACGTTACATTACTTTGCTACCTGGATGACCTCTGCATAATATCCGAATCCTTTGAGAAACACCTTGAGGATCTGCAGAGAGTATTCGATAGGCTTCGGTTGTTCGGTCTACGGGCCAACAGAGAAAAATGCTCATTCGCACGTGAGAGCGTCACTTACCTTGGTCACGTGGTCGCTCCAGATGGTATTAAAGCAGATCCTTCGAAGGTGGAAGCCATTATGCAGATAAAGGAGCCTACCAACGTGAAAAGCCTGAAATCATTTATACAAACGTGCTCCTGGTTCCGTAAATTTATACCAAGTTTTGCTCAAATCGCTCAACCCTTGACCAAACTCACTCGTAAAGATATAGCATGGACTTGGACCGATGAACAGCGTGACTCTTTCAACAACCTTAAGCAGAAACTGACGACTGCACCTGTACTTATTCAAGCCGATTATAGTAAACCTTTTGTAATTCGAACAGATGCAAGTAGTTATGCTTTGGGTGCAGTACTTATGCAAGGTGAAGCATACGATGAAAGACCCATCGTGTACGCAAGCAGACTACTAACGTCAGCTGAAAGGAACTACACGACCACTGAGCGAGAAGCTTTAGCGGTGGTCTGGGCGGTTGAAAAGTTCAGAGGGTATGTTGAAGGTCATACTATTATAGTCAAGAGTGATCACCAGCCCCTACGTTGGCTTCTCACTCATAAGTCTCCAACTGGACGCCTAATTCGTTGGGCAATGAAGTTACAAGCGTTTGACATCAGATACGAGTATACTCCAGGCAAGCTAAACGTTTTAGCAGACATGTTGAGTCGCCCCAACTGCGATGAGTGCCTTGATGGTAAGTGTGAAATATGTTCTATGACAGTTGACTTACCCCGCTATAGTCCAACCAGCCTCCGCGAAGCTCAGCTGCAGGATCCTGAAACAGAAAAGGTTATTAAAGATATAGAAAATACTGACCTGTTAACTGCTAACCGATGGCTGGAACGCGGATATATCATGTCGCAAGGTGTACTCTTTCGTTTAGATCCTGACTCAGACTCTGATGATCCTCAGCTGGTAGTCCCAGCATCCATGGTAAATAAAATTCTTGAAGAATTTCACGACGTCCCCACTGCGGGCCATCAAGGCATCGAAAGGACGTTAGCTCGTATCAGAAATCGATACTATTTTACAGGTATGCGTAAATTAGTAACTGAGTACCTGAAGAATTGCGCTGAATGCCAGAAATATAAGATCTCGAATCAGAAACCGGCTGGTCTTTTGCAAACGCCCGTCTTGCAGCAACGCGGTGAGGTCCTCTCCATTGATTTATTCGGCCCTCTGCCAAAAGGTGACAAAGGTGAGACTTGGGTCCTTGTGGTAGAAGATGCTGCTACCCGATGGGTAGAGCTTTACCCTCTCCTCGATGCTTCTGCCGAGACGTGTGCACAAATCCTGATCGATGAATATTTTCTTAGGTATGGTTTTCCTCGCCGTGTCATTTCCGATAACGGTGTTCAATGGGTTGCTGCAGCTATGCAACAATGTATGTTCGTGCTTGGAATCAAACAGAATCTCACCCCTTTGTATCATCCACAGGCTAACCCTGTTGAACGCAAAAATAGAGATATGAAAACTCAGCTGTCGATTCTTGTCAAGAACGAGCATACATCGTGGCCTAAGTACTTGCCTCAGATCAGGTTTGCGATGAATAGCGCCACTTGTTCTTCCACTGGTTGTACTCCGGCATACTTGATGTTTGGTAGGGAGATGAGAACACCTTTCGAGAGTCAAACAGATATAAGATCTATCTTAGATAAAGAAAATTTTATTCCTCAATTCACGCCCTTTTTAAGAGATTTTATTGACAAAATGAAACTAATTCGCGAGCGTGTACAATATGCTCAAGACAAATCTAAAAGGTTCGCTGACGAAAAGCTTCGTCCGGCACCTGAGTACAAAGTAGGTGACCTTGTATTAGTAATAAATTCATCCTTAAGCAACGCCAGTAAGGGCGTTACCAAGAAATTTATGCCCAAAAGGGATGGGCCATACCGTATTATGAAACAGGTATCGCCGACCACATTCGAGGTGTCACATGTGGATAGTGGTGATAGTGTAGGAAAGTTTCATACGACATTCTTAACTCCTTTTGTAACTAGACAGGGCGAAAATGCCGCACCTATTCAGTCTCGACGACCTCGCGGACGTCCACCAAAAGGGAATACTGCTAAGGCCAAGCCACATACGGGACGTTCATGTAGCTTGGAGGGGGAGGATGTAACACGGGAACCTCCTACCGCGATATTGGTGGCGCCATCTCTTAGAGATACGGGGAGTTTCACTGACAGCCGGCCGCGACGACATGCGCGCCCTCCCAAAAGATTAATAGAATTGTAATGGCGGATTTTGTACCTAGCAATTATTATCTCTCTGTATTTTGTGTAATTTCTATATTCCGTAAGGAGTTTTGTGGTAAAAGTGATTTTAAAGTAAACGCAAGCGAGTGTACACTCAATGCGTGTTTAATTTCCCACCGAAACACACAATTCAACACGAGACTAACCCACGACTCGTTTTCTTTTAGAATGAATTTTTAGGGTAAAATATTTTGAAAAAGGCCCAATTTAGGGTAATTTCACAAGGAGTCCGGGGAAAATCTATTATCAGAGGGTGGCAACACTGTTCACCGACTGACACTACAAATTAGTAATCTGTGGACTGACATGCAAACCACAGAGCTGACAATACGTGTTCACTTATTTAATATTTATTAGTAGTCTGTTTCTGACCTGACCTGTCAAAAATAAAAATAAAAATGTTTTTGTTGAACGAAATATAATTTTTTGTGGAGTTTTTGACTTTTTCTAAATTAACTAAAATTATCTAGGGATATCTACGGCGTCATGGAGATAAATAATGCTTTTCTTGAAGGAAATTACAATCAAATTAAGGAAGATCCCGAAGTTCTGATACAGTTTGTCGATAAACATGTTAATGTTCGTCTTATCAAAAACTCTTTTGCAGGGTTTGTGCATTCTATTGATCCCGTATCATTCAGGTAATAAAAAAAAACATTACAAAGCATTCTAGAGCAGTGGTCTCGAACCTACCGATTTTTCGGTATTTCTACTGATATCGTAATATTAAAAATCGTTTTAGGTAGTTCTACCGATAAAAAACCATTCAGAACTTAGCTCGTTTGTATAGAGCTAATGGTGGTCCTTGGTATTTATGATTTTAATCACAATATACCGATTTTGGGTACGAATCTACCGATACTTATTGTCAACTATTGGCATTTTGACGTTCGAGACCACTGTTCTAGAGATACGTAAGCGTGCCCGCAGACTACAGACCAAACTGTCTGTGGGCCGCTAGTAAGAATCGGCCGATACCGAATCGTTCTAGTGTGCGCACGCACTCGCACACACCTTCATACTGATTGAGAGCCCAACTAAACTGTCGGCTGATAGAAGGTTTGTAGTCTGCGGGCACGCTAATATATTGTGTTAATAGTAGAACTAGCTGCCGCCTGCGACTATGTCTGCGTGGACCTTAGGGAACCTTTGACAGGATTAAAAGTATCTTGAGTTTTAAGTCCAGGTTTATTACCGGTAAAGCAGCTTTGACATGATCAATCTGGGGCCGTACCGGCTAACAAATCGATTATCGAAAAGTCTGCTGGGTTTCAAATTAAAACAGATAAATCGAGCCCCAATTGGGCCAAAATGGAGAACCCCAATTCATGATGTCACACGAACATCGATATCTTCCAAATTACGTCAACAGAAAGTACAAGACGAAAGTCTTTACTTTGATTTTTCTGTTTTAAGCTGAAACTGGGTAGACTTTTCAATAATCGATGCGTTAGCCGGTACGGCCCCTGGTTGTGAATGAATCATGTCTGGTTTGACAAAGTACCTAGCTTTAGCCTATCAAAAGTAGGCCACGCCCCCAAATGGTAGTGGTTGTGGGTGGTGATGCAATGTAAATGATTAACAAGAAATGCTTGATCGTCTAGGGGCTACTTAAGGCTTAGGAGGCTGCCGTCACTAACCGCCTCTGTGGTCTAGTGTTTCGCCCACCTATGTTAGATACAGGGGTCCCGGGTTCCATTCTCAGGGGGATACAATTTGTATTCGGTTTGGTTGGTGATAGGGCTTATTTCAAGTCCGCCTGGCTAGCTACCACATCTTAATCTAAGTCTGATGCCATAACAACAATTTAAAAATTGTTGTGTTCTGGCAGTGTGAGGTAAGATAGCCAGTTCCTTAGTGATGAGGATTCCGGGTGTAGTGCGCTTCCACCTTCGGCCTTATCGTCACTTAACATCAGGTGAAATGAAGGCCAAGCACTATCCTGTTAAGCATAAAAAAGAGGTAACAAACATACACAAACTTACACATATAATATTAGTAGGTAGTAGGTATAATAATTTTATTAGGATTACAAAGGCACCTCTGAAACTCTGGTTAAATGGTATAAATATATTTCAAAATTTTAATATTTACAACAAGGCTTTTAGAGTTGAGCTCAGATTTACATGCAAGATTGTATGTCATAATTGGGGAAGTCACTGCAGTCTGTAATACAGTTTTACTACAACAGACGCAGAGATTCATAAATAATGCGTACATGTTTGTTATCTAATAAATAAACTATTATTATTATTAGAGTAATATATTGTTTTTGTCATACAAAGCCTACTTTAAGAATTTAAATTTCTGAAATGAAAACCAATTGCAGTTTTATATGATTTTGGTTGGTTTCAGTATTCTATTATCAGTCCCGCAAGATGACAAATATCAGATAGTTTTAATACCAGGACATGCTATTTTAGATGTATCAGAAACAGAACCAGCAGATGACACTAAGCTTCCATTGAGGAAACCAATATTAGAACCCAGTTCACACACTGAGAGAAAAGAAAAAATATTTAAATGGCTGAAATGGAATTTACTACCAGTCACAGAAGATGGAGATAAAATAGTTTTTGGAAATTCAAGCATATTACCTCCCTATAGTGTTATGGATATCTGTACAGACAATCCAATGGTTGCAATACAAATGAGAAAAATTATTGAAAAGATGCCACAAGACTGAATCTTCATGAATTAATAAACTGTTTTTTTCAATAAACTGTGTTTTTTTGTGTGTTTAAGCGTTATTTGTTCAATGACCTGTCGTGTATTTATACGTAATTCTACCCTAATTCTTTACACTACTGGCCAAATGACTCTAGTATAATCCTACATAAATAAAATCACTAGGTACACTACCTAGTCTATTCTTGGACGAATTTCATCCAAGTCTATTATATAACAACAACAGATGGTTTGTTTCGTGATAAATAATTGATAATGGATTGAAATTGTAGGCTAGCTATATCATAAAACTTTATTTAAATAGGTACCCACTAAAGTAGGTAATAAAATAATTAGAAGTATAATTAAAGTTTCGTGAACGCATTTGTATTTTTTGTTGTTTTGAAATGCGACTAAAAAGATGCGACGCGACGTGACCTTGATTCTCTGAAGGAAACTTGAATCAAATTAGTCTGTGAAACTACTGATAAAGAACAAGGTGTTATCAAACGTACCATTTGTCCATACGTAGATCCTAAGATTCCTAAGTTCCTTAACGTCAGTTATTGTAAAAGGTACCTACTACGTAATCTAATAAAATATTTTTTTTTTGTTTGTGTTCTAATTTAAAATCTAGCAAAAAATGTCTAATAGAAAAGTGCAGTATCTGGCAGGTCTTTGTGGTAAGTAATTTAGCGGGAAATTCAAATTTCATTGTGTTATGTGCATTCTTACTTAAATAAAAAATTCGTTTTCCTTTAGCGGCTTTCACATTTATGTTTACTGGTGCGACTTTATCGTGGCCATCTCCAGCTATTCCAAAGTTCAAGGAGGGAGGGGCGAATTTGCAAATATCAGATGTAAGTGCATGAAATGAAATTAACTTTAGTTAGGAATAAGTGGGAAAATGATATAAATGAGACAACCGTGTAGTAGCGAACGCATCGATCGATACAATGTATAGTATACTTAGGTACATACATACCTAATACTTATCAGAAAAGTATTAGAATTATTACAATGCGATTAAATTAACATGAGGTATTTTACATACAAGTACGAGGCATATAACTTGAAATCGGGTGGGGATTGCGCGAAACGCGTATTTTGGGTATGCGTTGCGGTGAGGGGCGCGGGCGGCAGGAGAGGGGCGCTCGCTATTGGTCGCTCACAAGAGCACATGCGCGAACTTATCCCCACTCCGTCGAAAAAATTTCAAGATACGTGCCTAGTACTGCATATTTCAAAATACCGCCACCACCGTTTTAAACAGTTTGTAAGAATAGCTTGGCCCAGCTCAATAATAGTTAAGAACAGCCTACAGATAAGTTTCCATCATCATGCGGCCGAACTTTATCATGCCTTGTATCTCCCTAGATTTTTTTGTATGAGTTCATACCTACTACCTACTCTGGGGCCGTACCAGCTAACGAATCGATTATCGAAAAGTCTGCTGGGTTTCAACTTAAAACAGAAAAATCAAAGTAAGGAATTTCGTCTTGCACTTTCTGCTGACGTAATTTGGAAGATAACGATGTTCGTGTGACACAATGAATTGGGGTTCGCTAATTTGGCCCAATTATTTATCTGTTTAAATTTGAAACCCAGCAGACTTTTCGATAATCGATTCGTTAGCCGGTACGGCCCCTGGTCTTTCGGTGATCGGGTGATCAGTAAAGCTCTTCCGTGGTCACAGGGTTAAAAGTTACCGGGATTTTTCTAGCTCCGACAGGCTAATTATCTAATTAGAAACCACCTAGCGACCGGTCTCATTTGACAGATGAATGTGATACATTGCTACTTCTTTTTGAGGTAAAAAAAAAACACCAAAGAAAAGTAGCAATGTATCACATTTATATGTGAACTGCAACCGGTCGCTAGGTGGTTTTTAATTAGATAATCAGCCTGCCGGTGGGCAGTGGGCTGATTATTATGTAACTTTGTTGCAATCGAGTCTGACAGAAATCACAGTTACATTGCTGCTTTTGTTAGAACCAATGTGAGAAACAACTATCTTAAACTAGCAATGCAACAGCGATTTTAATCGAGAATTTTTAGCAACAGAGTTACTTAATTAGGGGTTACCCCAACGGGCAGATTATGTAATTTTGTTGCAATCAACTCTGACAGAAATCGTAGTTACATTGCTGCTTTAGTTAGAACCAATGTGACAACTATCTTACTTAAAGCAGCAATGCAACTGCGCGTTCAATCGATTTCAATCGAGAATTGTTAGCAACAGACTTACGTAATCAACAGGCTGAAGGCTGATTATGTTACTTTGTTGCAATCCACTCTGACAGAAATCGTAGTTACATTGCTGCTTAGTCAAGAACCAATGTGACAACTATCTTACTTAAGGCATCAATGCATCTGCGATTTCAATCGAGAATTGTTAGCAACAGAGTTACGTAATTCGGGGTCAGACCGACCCTGAGCTCTTGGTATGGTCCCTGTGAACAGGAGCAGACGTCATGGGTGGTGTCGTTGCTGTCTGCGGGGGCGCTGCTCGGGTGCTGGGTGGGGCAGGTGTCGAGCGAGCGTGTCGGTCGCAAGCGCACCTTCCTGATGTCCGCCGCGCCCGGACTATTAGGTGCGGTACGTTGCCCTGCTGCTTGTATTAATAATAACAGGAGCAGACGTCATGGGTGGTGTCGTTGCTGTCTGCGGGGCGCTGATCGGGTGCTGGGTGGGGCAGGTGTCGAGCGAGCGTGTCGGTCGCAAGCGCACCTTCCTGATGTCCGCCGCGCCCGGACTATTAGGTGCGGTACGTTGCCCTGCTGCTTGTATTAATAATAACAGGAGCAGACGTCATGGGTGGTGTCGTTGCTGTCTGCGGGGGCCCTGCTCGGGTTCTGGGTGGGGCAGGTGTCGAGCGAGCGTGTCGGCCGCAAGCGCACCTTCCTGCTGTCCGTCGCGCCCGGACTATTAGGTGCGGTACGTTGCCATGCTGCTTTTGAATTAATTAATAATTGATTTAAGACATTGATTTAATAATTTATTTCCAAAAGCCTTAAAACTAATTACATGAAGTTAAACAAACTGCGGCTAGATATGGCTGAAATAAGTGTCCCATTAATTGGTTATTCCCCTGCCTTTCATGCTAGGATAAACCTGTATTACAAAAGTCAGTGGTTCGGCTCTTTACATAAAATATTAATGCATAATTTAAGTTATACGGTACATATACATAGCAGCTTTATATGTTAAAGTTGAGGATTCTGGACCAGAAACAAATAAAACTATAAAATAAATGAAATGAAGGCAAGGAGTGTGTGTGTGTGTGTGTGTGTGTGTGTGTGTGTGTGTGTGTGTGTGTGTGTGTGTGTGGTGTGTGTGTATGTGTGTGTGTAATTATTGTATGAACTTTTAAAATATTTTCATTATCCGTGCCTCTAAATCTCGACGGTAATTGTTATGTAAAGGTTATGATAATAAAGCTTCGGTATAATAACGGCACAGGAGCCGTACCGGCTATCTTACATGGCTATCGTAATCGCTTTCATTTGACAGATGGATGTGATACATTGCTACTTTTCTATGGTAAGTTTTTATTTATGCCAAATAGAAGTAGCGGTGTGTCACATTCATCTGTCAAATGAAACTGATTACGAAAGCCATGTAAGTTAGCCGGTACGGCCCCTGATAAGGTGCGATCACATCTGTCTAACGTCAATTGCTAACACGCCGTATTTACACCGTTAATTTTTAAGTATATTTAAAAATGAAAAGGGGATTTCAGACCACGTGAATGAACAACTTTTACTATGAGGCCACGGAATAGCGAAAAAAAAATCTGCTGTTCCATACATTATAGTCGAATCGATGTTGTATATACTTTTTTAAGGAACAGCTGATTTTTTTTTCGAGATTCCGTAGTTGGCCCCATAGGTAAAAGTTGTTCATTCACGTGGTCTGAAATTCCCATTTCATTTTTAGATATAAATCAAAAATTAACGGTGTATATGGACATGTTATAAGTTACAAATCTTACTGAATTGCTACGCCTCTACTCTTAGTTCGAGGGACGAAGGGCGAGGGGCGGGTCTTTAAATTTTATAGGAATGTTGGGTATACATATATCATTCTCATAAGAATAAATTATGTTATTTATTCTTATGGTATTCTGTGGTTTTAATATATTGCAGCCATTGTAGTACGTGTGTAGCAAATAGTTAGGTGATACATAATAAATTCGCTGTAGGTGAAAATGTTTGATGATGATCACTATAAAAAAGATATAGGTACCTATTTAAATTATTTTATTATTTATTTACCTCCTACCTCTATTTTTTTAATCTCTTATTATTTACCACTACTTGCAGAGAAACTTATTTATTTACCTCTACTTTCAGAGCGTAATATTGTTCACAAAATCGCCACTGCTGATGTGTGTTGCCAGATTCATGATAGGAATAACTACAGGATCTGTAGCAGTAGTAAGTATTAAACTTTATTAAAACGTTACATAAGTTAAGACTATTGATTGGCTTCATATATTTTTTAAACAGAATAAATACCTAGTAATTGCAACCAGCTTCGGAGCTAGGGTCATGAGCGCTCCTGGCAGGATTTGAATTTTGCGCCCCAAGACATATTTCTAGAATAATGAGTCCCTAGCAAGATTTAAATTTTGCGCCCCAAGCTTTATAGATTTTTTCTAGCTATGGGTCATCAAAGTGCGCCCCCCTGAGGGTTGCGTCCCTGGCAGCTGCCCCCCTAGTAAGCCCTTAGCTACGACGCTGATTGCAACTATACACATTCTAGTACGCTAAAGTTCAATAGCGTAATTTGATAAATTCTCATTTCAGGTAACAATGATCTACATAACCGAAATAGCGGATAAAGAGATAAGAGGCGCCTTGGGCATGACAGTCCAAGTGATGAACAATATGGGAGGACTCCTTATATATGGCATAGGACCTTTTGTGTCATACACTGCACTCAACTCTATAATAGTTACGATACCGATAGTTTATACGTTGTTATGCTTATGGATACCAGAATCGCCGTATTTCCATTTGAAGGATGGCCGTGTACACGCAGCGAGAAAAGAATTCATGTTCATAAAAGGAAGCAATGACGAGAAGGTACTCTTAGAGTACGTAAAAAATATTTATGTTTGATATACAACAAAAGACCTGTTATGCCGAATATGGTAGATAGGGACTATCAAACTGAACAACTTTTACTATGGGACCAACTCTGAAATCGCGATAAAAAAATCAGCTGTTTCATGTATTTTGATATATTCGTTATTAACTTTTGTATCAGCAGATTTTTCGCGATTTCAGAGTTGGTCCCATAGTAGTACAGTAGCCCGTAGAACATTTAAATCACTAAAAAGGTTACCTTCTTCCGTTGTGATATGGTTATTTATCACGAAATTATAGATACTTTAACCCAAGTTTTACAGATCGCAACCCGCCGTAACCTATATTTGTACATCTCCAAAAATTATATATTTTTATTTTTCGAGGTTTACCATATGGTTTAGCTATTGTCGTCTTTGTTTGATTGCCACTGATAATAGTAAGACTATGAAAAGTGACTATACACAGATTTAAGACCAGATAAAGTCCAACCATTTTCATCAGGTCTTAAATCTGTGTATGGCTACTTTTCATAGTCTTACTTTTATCTGTGGCAATCATCTGTGCAAACAAAGCTGTAGAACACGACAGTAGCTAAACCATATGGTAAACCTCGAAAAATAAAAATATATAATTTTTGGAGATATACAAATACAGGTGTGGTCGTGTAGTTAGGTATCGCTCGGAACACGAGCCACAAAAACAACAGCTAAGCGACGAATGTTTATTTTATTCGAAAGCACGTTACAGTTTTTGATATAGAAACACAGTGCGAGCGAGTATAGCTGTATAGTATATATAGAAAGAAGGTTGCGAACGTAAAGATTAGGTATCGGGCGCACATGCGAACGGCACGGGTGTCGCGTCAAGTGGTTTGATCGTGACTGGCGAGAGCTCGGGCTTCGAATGAGCTCCGCGGCGACGGCGGGGAAGGAGCGGCGGGGGACGCGGGCAGTAAGCAGGTAGCTGCGTACGCCCACGCTCGCCGCGCGCATTCCACCGCAAAATATATAGATATAAAATGATTTTAATATCTTAAATTTGTCTGTCTGTTTGTTGAAATGTTATTAAACATTTATATTATATTTATGTAAGTAATTAGATACGTATATATTATAATATGTATGTATGTATGTGTATATATATAATTATGTGTGTTTGTATGTGTGAATATGTATGTATTGTGCTTATGTGCATGTGGGTTGCCCACATCACTCCCCCCTGAGAGTCCTTGCCTAAGGGCGATAGAAATCTGGGAATCGAACCTGTCGACCGGAGCGTGTAGTTTTGACGACGGTGCTGTCATTAGTACTCGTCTCGGTAAGTGTTGTAGTATTGGTATTTTTGGTGTCAGCCAATATGTAGGCCGGTTTCAGGCGGTCTACGGATACTGTGACTATTTTACCTTTGACACGAATTTTAAATACTTTAGGCCCTCTCTCGATTACCTCGTGTGGGCCGGTGTACGCCGGTCGTAAAGATCTTTTTACAGCGTCTTCGCGGAGGAAAATATGTGAACACGAAGAAAGGTCTTTGTAGACGAAAACTTTTCTTACTGAGTGGTTTGATGTGGGAACGGGCTGCAATTTGTTGGCAAATGTTCTGATACGTGCTGAGAAATCAGTCAGATCAGTAGTGCATTTGTCGACATTATGGCCAAAAAATTCGCCTGGCAGTCTCAATGGTTCGCCATAAACCAGTTCAGCTGAGGATGTTTGAAGGTCATTTTTAAAAGAGCTTCGAATGCCAAGTAGTACGAAAGGCAATGCCTCAGACCAACCACTATCAGCATGACACATAATGGCGCATTTTAGTTGCCGATGAAAACGCTCGACTAAACCATTACACTGCGGGTGGTATGCAGTTGTACGACGGTGTTTGAAGCCTAGTGTTTTCGACAATTGCTGGAATGTCGCGCTCTCAAATTGTCGGCCACGGTCCGTCACTACGTCTGTAGGACAGCCAAAACGTGCCACCCAACCCAGCAGGAAAGCTTTGACCACAGATTCCGCAGTAATATCGGTAATAGGTACAGCTTCAGCCCATCGCGTGAAGCGATCGACCGCTGTTAAGCAGTACCGATATCCGTTGGATGGGGGTAATTCGCCGATAAGGTCTAAATGGACATATTTAAATCGCGCTGGAGGTAAATCGAGGGAGCCCAAAGGGGATTTTACGTGTCGATTTACCTTAGTGCGCTGGCAGGCTAAACATGTCATAGACCACTCTCGGCAATCTTTCCTCATCTGTGGCCAAACGTAACGCTGCGCTACTAATTTTGCGCTGGCGTTAGCTCCGGGGTGACAGAGTGTGTGCAACGTGTCGAACACTTTTTTGCGCAATGCTTTAGGTATGAATGGCCTGGGCGTCGCTGTGCTGATATCACAGTACAATTTACTACGACTCCCGGGGATTACCATTTTTTTAATGCGCAGTGACGACTTTGCTTTGAGAAAATGAGCCAATTCTGGGTCTGTGCTCTGCAATTTTGCCAATTGGTCCAGATCCAGTGGTTCACTGAGCTCGTCGACACGAGAAAGTGTGTCCGCAACTGTGTTATCTTTCCCTGAGACATGTTGAATGTCTGTTGAAAATTTGGAAATATAATCTAAGTGTCTATACTGACGTGGGCTGCCAATACCTTTTCGTTCGCGGAAAGCGAAGCAAAGAGGTTTGTGGTCAGTGTATATAGTGAAATGAGTAGCTTCAAGCCAATGGCGAAAATATTTAATATTTTCGTAAATGGCAAGCAGCTCTCGGTCATACGCTGAATATTTCTTCTGAGCGACACTCAGCTTTCGGGAGAAAAAAGCGAGGGGCTGCCAATGGCCGTCCTTCTGCTGTTGCAAGACTCCTCCTATCGCCTCGTCCGAAGCATCAGTAAAAAGTCCGAGCTTGGCCTCAGAATCCGGGTGAGCTAATAATGCTGCCTTACACAAACTCTCTTTACACTCTTCAAAAGCTTTAATCGCGTCTCCGTTCATGACAATTGGCTGTGACGCTTTGATATTACCTGTAAGCAAAGAATTCAACGGAGACTGGATTGTAGCAGCGTGCGGTATGAATCTCCTGTAGAAATTTGTCATCCCTAGGAAGCGCCTCAGTTGCTTGGCTGTTTTGGGTTGCGGAAATTCCTTGATAGCCTGTACCTTACTTTCCAGAGGTTTGGTTCCGTGTTGAGAAATGTTGTAGCCTAGAAATGTTACCTCGGATACGCCGAAGTTACACTTAGAAATATTGATTACAATACCGTAGTCTCTCATTCGAGTGAATAGCTGACGGAGATGATCTTCGTGTTCGGCGTGTGACCTTGAGAAAACTAAAAAATCGTCCAAATAAGGATACACAAAATCTAAGCCGCGTGTCATTTCATCAACAAACCTCTGGAAGGTTTGGCCTGCGTTGCGTAAACCAAATGTCATGAACGGAAACTCAAATAGTCCGAAGGGAGTGGTGATCGCCGTCTTCGCGATATCAGCTTCATGGACCGGTATTTGGTTGTAAGCTTTTACTAAGTCAATTGTGGAAAAAACACTACAACCAGACAGGCTATGGGAAAAATCATGGATGTGACGTATGGGATACTTATCTGGTATCGTCCTGGCATTCAGCATCCGGTAGTCTCCACATGGCCGCCATCCTTTGTCCTTCTTAGCAGCGAGGTGCAACGGAGATGCCCAAGGTGACTCAGAGGGGCGCGCCACGCCACTAGTCAACATGGCGCTAAACTCGGCCTTGGCAATCTTCAACCTCTCCGGTGCTAACCTGCGGGGTGAACATGAAACAGGGGGGCCTGGTGTGGTGCGAATGTGGTGAACTGTGTGATGTTTAGGTGTGTGTGGTGCTCCAGTGGGTTTAGTAATTTCAGGAAATTCAGAAAGTAAGTTATGATATTTAGACATACCAGTCACAACCTTCACACTTGGAATTAAGTTATTATTGTTTACAATACAAGCAATAGAACACAATTTAGTAGTACCATCAATAATGCGCTTATTACGTACATCAACAAGCAAATTGTAATAAGATAAGAAATCGACACCAATAATTGCTTTTGTCACATCGGCTATTACAAATTTCCATGTAAAATCTCTACGTAAACTAAGATCTATATTTAAATGTATATAACCATGAGTATCTATGCTAGTACCGTTAGCGGCACACAATTGATAGTTCGTTTTTTCACGACGCTCACGTAGTACCGAACGCGGGAAAACGCATAAGTCACTTCCAGTGTCCACTAAAAATTGCAGCTTCGATCTTCTGTCCGTAACAAAAAGGCGACTATTTGGCGACGACGGTGGGCAATCCTCAGCCGCCATTACAGACTGCCCTGGGCGTTTCCCGCTTTATAATCGCAGGGCAGTATGCATTTCTTAGCTTGACTGCCGAATTTAAAATGATACCAACACTGTGGGAATTTTCTATAGTTGGATTGGGAACGCTTCGATGGTGTGCGGTGTCTCTGCCTGTCCTGGGATGCTTGCCTCTGGCGTGGGCGGGAACGGTTGTGTACTGTTGCAGTTAGGGAGCTAACCTGTTTGGTAAGAGCCGCTATGCTGCGCGCCATCGCGTCCAACGCCGATTCCGAAGCGGAGGTGGTAGTGGCTGCCACGTGCGGTGATGTAGGCGCGATGTCGTTCACCCTGTCCGCCAATTCCGCAAGGTCATTGAGTGGCAAACTCATCTGGGACGCGATTACTGTTTGCAGGTTACTTGGTAGTCGGCTCGTCCAAATCGTCCGTAAAAAATTTTCGGGAATGCTGGGTCCGGCAAGGTGCTGCAGATGCCGCAGGAACTGAGAAGGTTTACGATCTCCAAGCTCTTCTGACTGTAAAAGTTGCTTCACTTTCCTTTCGCTCGAAGTTGAAAGTCTTTTAATCAACTCCGACTTGAGTTTTTCATATTTACCAGTGTTAGGAGGTGAAGTGATGATATCTTCGACTTCCACGGCGTATTGGCGCTCGAGGTGCGAAAGTACATAATAATATTTTGTACTGTCGTCGGTTATTCGGGACATCGCAAACTGTCCTTCAATTTGAGAGAACCATATCGTCGGTTTTTCTGGCCAGAACGGTGGGATTCTTACGCCAACGCGGAAGGTTTCCGGCGCTGGTAACATCGTGTTTTCACTAGCTTGAGCACTAGGTTGAGCACAAGGTGCGTCCTCAAAACGTTCTTGCTCGTCGCGCGCGGCGCCCGGCGTTTCCTTCGCGTTCATTCTCGACAGTTGTGGTCGTGTAGTTAGGTATCGCTCGGAACACGAGCCACAAAAACAACAGCTAAGCGACGAATGTTTATTTTATTCGAAAGCACGTTACAGTTTTTGATATAGAAACACAGTGCGAGCGAGTATAGCTGTATAGTATATATAGAAAGAAGGTTGCGAACGTAAAGATTAGGTATCGGGCGCACATGCGAACGGCACGAGTGTCGCGTCAAGTGGTTTGATCGTGACTGGCGAGAGCTCGGGCTTCGAATGAGCTCCGCGGCGACGGCGGGGAAGGAGCGGCGGGGGACGCGGGCAGTAAGCAGGTAGCTGCGTACGCCCACGCTCGCCGCGCGCATTCCACCGCAAAATATATAGATATAAAATGATTTTAATATCTTAAATTTG
The DNA here is from genome assembly GCA_943789525.1 of Agriphila geniculea. Lineage (NCBI taxonomy): Eukaryota > Metazoa > Arthropoda > Insecta > Lepidoptera > Crambidae > Agriphila > Agriphila geniculea. The sequence continues at coordinate 19,757,015 of OX038874.1, forward strand.
TCTGTCTGTTTGTTGAAATGTTATTAAACATTTATATTATATTTATGTAAGTAATTAGATACGTATATATTATAATATGTATGTATGTATGTGTATATATATAATTATGTGTGTTTGTATGTGTGAATATGTATGTATTGTGCTTATGTGCATGTGGGTTGCCCACACAGGTTACGGCGATCTGTAAAACTTGGGTTAAAGTATCTATAATTTCGTAATAAATAACCATATCACAACGGCAAACGGTAACCTTTTTAGTGATTTAAATGCTCTACGGGCTACTGTACTATAGTAAAAGTTGTTCAGTTTGTTGGTCCCTATCTACCATATTCGGCTTTAGGGGTTTTTTGTAACAGGTTGTATAAGAATAGTAATTTTAATTTCATATCAAATGTTGCAATTTCACATTTCAGTGGGTTGATGAGCAGTTAGGAATAATGAGTGTTCATGTAAAAGAAAGTATGGAAAACAAAACGACAGCTAAGGAATTGTTCACAAATATGAAATATAGAAAATCATTGTACATCGTTGGAGGTGAGCTTAACGTTGGTATGGACGAAATTCGTCCATGACATACCTATATATTTTTATTATTTTTTTACATACAACTCATAGATTGATAAGAAGGACCATAACCCACCACGCGGGTCCTAAGTGGATTGGTGGGTGTTAACGTGAGTGGGTGGTCAGGTCACCCATCGCGTGACCGACACTTAATGCGTTAACCCACTGCGCCATCGCCATTTACTTCCTCATTCATCATTGTATACTGCTCAAAAGAAAATATGGGCCACCATATGATTTTTCATACAAAATAGCTAAGTTTTGAGAGTTATTTTTCTGATAAATTCAATCTGATTTTATTTGAATTTGATATCGTTCGAAAGCTGTAATAATTAACTTGCCGCCTTTGCTGTCAAATTCAATTGTCCATCAGCCATTTTAATGTCCCCACTGCTGGGGCACAGGCCTTCCTTATGGGTGGATAAGGAGGACGGGCCATAACCCACCACGCGGGCCCAATGCGGATTGGTGGGTGTTAACGACTGCAAATGCAGCCGGGACCAACGGCTTAACGTGCCTTCCGAAGCACGGAGGAGCTCGAGATAATAAATTTTTGGTCACCCATCCCATGACCGACCCTTGCGAACGTTGCTTAACCTCCGCAATCGCTGGGCCAGGCGCTAAACCACTGCGCCACCGAGCTCCTCTCAAGCTAATCAAATTCAATTACCTATTATCATATGTCTTATTCGCCGTGTGTCAGAGATTTAAAATGTTAAGTTTCGCGTGTTTTTGTATGAAACTAAAATTTCTTTTTATTCTCACTAACACAGTAAATTCGACAAACGTCGGCACTTGATTATTACAGCTTTCGAACGATATCAAATTTAAATAAAATCAATTTATCATAAAATACCTTTCAGCTCTTCTGTATGAAAAATCATAATATGGTGGCCCCTATTTTCTTTTGAGCAGTATTATTATAAAAGGGGAATAGCACATTACATTAGTAATTAGTTACTTCTGTGGTCACCCTATTCAATTTTGACTTATTATTATTTACAGGATTGAAATTACTGCAGTACATGACGGGTATTCTAGTAATCCAGTCATATTTAGAAGAAATATTTAGGCAAAGCAGCTCAATATCAGGCCCACGTGCAAGTATCATCTATGGTTTTGTACAATTAGGGGCAGGTTTGTTTACAATTTTTGTAAGTTTTATTTGTTCTAAGCATTGAAGTCAAGGATTCGTTTATTGTCAGTCATATATCGAATATATCGTATTCCTTTCGATACAAATAATGTTATTTAATCTTAATGGCTCGTTAAACAAGATTGCATAAAATGATATTTCGTTCATAGTTGTGTAGATGCTTTAATTGATATCACAATGCTCCATTTACAGTTATCTTGATAACTAAAATTTTATATCTTTGACGCTAAGAGCAACGTAGTACCTATAGTTATTTATTACGTCATTGATAAGAGAAGATAAATTAATGTTTAAATTCTATTTTGCAGGCATAGGAGCGGCGTTTCTTACTCGATGGTATCGAAGAAGAATATTATTGCTAGTATCTTGCGTTGGAGTATCTATTGCAATGACAATAGTTGGCATTTATTTCTACCTCAAAGACATAGTAAATGTATCAGAGGGCGTACTTGAATCAATTTCTATGTTACCTTTAATAGGATTAATGGGTTTTAACATTCTATATGCATTAGGCGTAGGAAACTTGCCTTACGTCCTACAGGCAGAATTGTTTCCAGTAAACGTCAAATCTGTAGCATCGAGTATAGCTACACAACTCGCATGCGTACTGAGCTTCTTAGTGACCAAATTTTATATAAGTTTTAGGGATGTTTTTGGTCACCACACAGTATTTTGGTCGTTCGCGGCTATAGGTTATTTAGGAGTGTTGTTCATTTATTTATTCGTGCCCGAAACGGGAGACAAAACGCTAGAGGAAGTACAAGATAACCTCAAGGTTGATGCGATGGAAGGACAATCTCTACGCGATTGCAACGCAGACGACGAGTAAACATGTCTTGTTGACAATTCTAAGCTTAATTACCTTATGCCTTGATTAAATGAACAGAACTCTTCGCAAAGAAAGATAACTAACTTTTGTACATATGTGTTTGTACAGTTTGATTTTTAGTTGTTTTTTTATATCAGGTGTAAAATTATGTGACTATAGATAGGTACTGAAACGATCTTTGTTCCTTGGAGAAAGTTCTTCAGTTGTTTTAGCAATACTATCATATGTGTCAGTCAGTATATTCACATAATTTTGTTAAAACAAATAGAATATAGAATAAGAGGCATAATACTTTTCGTTCAGTTTGGTGCTAACTGCTATCTTATTTGTGGTTATTTAAGACTGATCAGATGAAAATGTTTAAAACGTCCTTTTTTTGAAGTGAAATGAAATACGAAAAATGTTTATAAGTACTTTTTTATCCTCGTTTGTTATTGCATGAATCTACCCACATTAATGACCGAGCGAGCGCGAAGCGTCTCCGTGTCAGCTTGGGCAAAAATAATGTTTATGTTCGTCTGTTCTCCTCTACAAGTCGCTTTCGCATTTCTAAACCGATTCTCATGTTTGTAAGCAGGTTCGATAATCTTATAGATTTTTGTGATTGATTCAGATTTTAGAATAAAAAAAAAAACATTCCAGCCATTTCAAAAATGTTAACGCGAGGTGTACGGCTGACAAGCCACTAGTTTTTAAATAGGTATAAAAGTAAATAATTTAGCCAATAGACCAAAGATTGTAAACAAAGCAGTATATCTGAACATAGTTTTTAAAGAGTAATAGCAGTAATTTCGATGTCTGCCAAAGATAATAATGTTATTTTATATTGATCGAAATAATAAATATTTTTTGATTGTATTTTACTAATGTTGGTGGTGTGAAAAACAGTAAATTAATAGCTAATAAATGTTACTTAAATATAACTTTAAAGTGTTATTTTTTTATGATATTTAAAATAATAAAACCAAAATGAGACAATAAAAATTGTATTCCGCTGAATAAAAATATGAAATACATAGATAACTCGGTCAGTTAATCACTGAAAACTTATGCGTATATAATTCTTTACACTGTTCGAGTTTTATAATAGTCTGTTATACAGGCTAGGGTAGGTTGGGGTATACCACAAGTAACTAAATCCTCTTGGAGTTCCCGTAAGAGTAGAGTGGTGCAAATGGTGTGTCTGCAGGCTCGTCCCCACTTTCCTCTGATGCGTCGGATTCGAACGTGTTGTCCGGAATATCGTATAGACGAATAAGGGGCTTATTAGGATCTTTCATGATCAAATATTTGCCTGTAATGAGAGATAAATAGTAAATAAATAAATAAATAATGCATGGACAATTTCACACAGCGCCATCTAGCTCCAAACAAAGCAAAGCTGGTAATATGGGTGCTAGACAACTGATATACTACTTAGGTATATACTTTTAAAATATTATTATCTAGTTATGTAGTAACACCAGGCCTCCTTCACTCGCTCAAGGTCGCGCGTTAAGCACCTACCGTTAGCCGTGCCTACGAGGGCACAAGTGAGCAGCGGGCCGCCACACGCCCTCCTGTGTAGTCGCGCGGCATCTTAATGCCTGCATAGGTATTGTCTCTATAATAGTAACAATGTCGAATCACTATTACTATGCCGTGTACGGATGTCAAAATCAAAAAACCAATAAACAATTTTCGTTTTCTAATTATGATATATGCTACACAGTTTATTTAAAGGAAGACGACCCTAACGTTGCGTCGTCAGAAGAGGTAAGAGCACGCGACAGAAAGAGAGGCAAGTACTATTAGCGCTGCGCGACCTGAAATATACTTTATTGTGTTGGAGCAAAAGTCGCTATTTATTTAAATGACTTTGCGGAATGCTGCTTCTGTACTTGTACTATTAGTTATTCTGTGGTAACACCCAGACCTGTTACAGAAATTAAAATTTATAATTTCCATTTCTGCCTGGCCGAGAATCGATCCTGGGATCTCTGAGCGGTAGAACTGGTATGTGACCACTGCACCACTTAGGTTGTCGAATAGTGATAAACTAGTAACGAAATAAACCCTAATAATATCTTTGATTCAAAAAGATTTATTTCATCCTTATAGTCATGTAAAAACAAGGACAGAAATAGCTCATTAGCCGGCGCTTTTTTTACCACCATAATAAAGCTGCTCTAAGAGCTGATTTTAAAGCTAAATTCGCCGATTATATATCACTGAATTAATAGCTACACTAGACTGTGTACTCAGTATTATAGTGCGTGTTTAGCATCCTTTTACTTAAGATATAAATGATGATAAAAACACGACGTATCAGACAAAACAAAAAGTCAACCTACATCGTCATATCATTCTTGACATTTCAATATAGAAATGTTACTGGGGTAGAACTCGATGACACTACTTTTCGATAAACGATTGACAGAGTGATACACAAATATCAATGAACAGAATTCGCTCGCTTACCATCCTTCTGCTTCATGCAGATATCGATGATGCAGCGCAGGATGCCCCAGGCGTTGTCCATGGACAGGTTGATCTGCGCGGCGAACTCGTGCGGCTTGAACTGCTGCGTGCCCAGGATCACGTGCCGCGAGTTGTCGCGCACCTGCGCGCGCGACACGTACCCGAACTTGATCTGGTCCGAGCCCGCGAGGAGCGCCTGTGTTATACGAAAAAGGCCTTTATTTTCATATCTATAGAGATCACCGATATAGCGAGATACCAGAACAGTCCTATAGAAACATACCTGGACAGTCCTTTAAGCGAGCTTGTAAGAGTTGTTCTTGAGCTCGTTGGCGAGCCAGCACCACACTAAGTGTCCAGTATTTGGCGACACTTAATACCGTTGCCAGTTTAGAGTTCCACTCGTTGCGCGTTATATAACAAGATACCTGCACAATCGTCTAGTAACATACTTGCACAGGCCACTTAGCGAGCTCGCAGGAGTTGTTAAGAGTCCCACTCGTTGAGCGCCTTATGGCAAGATACCTAACAATCCACTAGTAAAGTACCTACACAGTCCACTTGGCGAGCTTGCAGGAGTTGTTCCTGAAGCTCGTTGGCAAGTATAGCGCCCCCCTGAGTGTCCAGTTTCTAGCGCCACTCCACGCCGCGTTGGCCAGCTTTGAGTCCCACTCTTTGAGCGCCATATAACAAGATACCTGCACAGTCCTCTAGCAACATACCTGGACAGTCCACTTGGCGAGCTTGCAGGAGTTGTTCCTGAGCTCGTTGGCGAGCACGGCGCCGCGCTGTGTGTCCAGTTTCTGGCGCCACTCCACGCCGTTGGCCAGCTTCGAGTCCCACTCGTTGAGTGCCTTGATCGACAGAAACTGGGTCTCGCCTTGCGGACCTTGCATCACTGCGTCGTGCTCACAACGGGCCACTAGCACCTGAGACCAAAAATAAAATACTAACACCACAGAACAGATAATCAGAATAGATAATAATATGTACTAGCGTACAGAAGTCGCACTCCGCAAAATCATTTAAATAAATAGCGACTCCTGTTCCAACACAATAAAGTGCAATTCAGGTCGCACATGCGCTCCCTTCCCTACATTATATTCACCTAGTAGCTGCCTCTCTTTCTATCGCGTAGCTCTTATCTTTACTGACGTATGAAATTGGTCCTTGCTAAGGTGGGGACGCCGAGCGCTTCATACTCACGCGTGGAGTGACAGAGCCCTGCTAACACTTAGCTTCCATTACATACAACGTTGTGTTTTGTTAAAAGTTTCGAAAAAAGCTTCTGCTATTTTATTTGAATTGTATGAAACATCTTAAACTTTTTTTTTGCAACTTCAAGGTTCTTCCATACTATATACTTATATATAATGTTCATAATGGTCAACTCTACAAATGGTTTTTAGGTTTTATGTTAATGAAAAAAGTAATGTTGTATGCAGGCAAGCAAATGTCAACAAAGCTAACTTCTAAAAGAGTGGCAATGGCGGGCTATACACCATGAATTGATAAGGAACCGCCAAACATAAAACGAAGAACAATGGACGAGGTTAAAGATCCTTGCACTAATCCTACTTTGGAATGTCTTTACATTTGTAATGATTACTTTGGTTTGAATTGTATTAGGATAGCCATTAAATCTATTTAAAGATTTTTTGCACTAATTAGAAAAAGAACTGAGAACCAAACTAAGTAGCAGCTATTTTAATGTAAAGTACTTACGACACCATTGTTTAAGTTCCACTTGCGGTAGCGGTACCCGACCGAAGCCACCTCACCTTCCTCTTCCTCTGACACAAACGGGTTCGCCTCAGGGAACTTGTACTTGGGTTCTTTCTCTCCCGACTTCAATACCTAATGCAGAAATATGACAATTCAAATTCTATATTCATCCTTATTAATATTATAAATGCGATAGTCTGTTTGTTACTCCTTCACATCTTAACCGCTGAACCGATCATTATGAAATTTTACATACATGTTGTCAGGGCTACAGAGAATAGGGTACCTTTCATCCCGAAAAAAAGAATTGTTCTCAAGGGATATTGAAATGAATGAGTAGATTATTATGTACAGTCAACGGCCCGCTGGGCTACGACAGCAGAGTAATCAGTTTCAATCAATTTAAAACTTAAATGCGAAGATATTAAGGTTTTTACAACTGCTCCGAAAACAGACAATAAGAATCGACTATTCATATAAAACTCGATCAACTGTTCGGACATTTATATGTAAAGTTGAACTTTTCGAAAAAGTCGAAGAACAAATGTTGTTTAATGTGATGTTAGTAATCTACTCCTGCGAGGTTTTTGGTGTTTTACAAATAACCCTGTACAATACTGATACATTTACATACCTGCTGGCTGAAGTTGTGATTAATGAATGTAGCTTCAAGAGCTAAGTTGCGTGGAGAGTTGATGGAGTTGCCATCGTCGGCTGGCGGCTCCACCGAGGTCTCGTTGACCGTCAGCAAGTCGAACTCCGTGTTGTCCCGCTTGTCCAAGAACAGCTTGTCACCTGTGGTGGAATATTGAGACTGAGTGTCACAGAATTCACATATAATCTTCTTATTTAAAAATGAAGCATTAATGTGTCGAATAGAATAAGATATCCAGAACCTGTGAGAGTGGCCCAGCCCCCCTAGCATGACCACTGAAAAACGATTTAAATCGCGTGATATAGAGTTTTATCGACACTCAACTGTCAAAAACCTTTGTCTTTTGACAGTTCAATGTGACAAATTGCTATATCATATCGTGTTTCAGTGGTCATGCTAGGGGGCCTTAATCTTTTAGGTATATCTGGGTTCCAAAACAAATGTTTATTTCAATAAAGCTTACAAGCCACTGTTAGGTTATTTTATTAAGTCAAGATACATGTACATTCTTTTTTTATCCTAATATACAGTATCCATAAATAACAAAATGCAACCATAACCAAAACAATGCATTATTATAATTAATCAACTGAAAACTCAGTAATCACAGAATTCACTGTTTTATCTTAATCACTTACTTATGTGAGCGGAGCCATCATGTTTTTGATCTAAGTTAAATAAAACAAACGAAAGAATAGTCTTCCAAGTTTGTCTTTGTTGCCAATTAAGTAATCATTAAGCATTAAACATTACACATACCAATCTTTTCAATAACAATATCCCATGAATAGTTTGAGCGAGTGCAGCACATGATGGTGGCCAAAATTGTGTCAGTGGCATACACCGTGCCCGTAGTCTTACTCAGACGACGGACTACAGGGTCGTCAGTGGTAGTCACCTGAAAAGATAGGTAGTTTTAAAACATAGGTAGCATAGGCCACAGCGTCGCTTAACCACTGCTAGGGTTAAAATCGCTTGTACGCCGCGCCTGTGTTTGCAGGGGCGATACGCTCGCACACGAATCTTGTTGCTAACTGGTTAAGCACTGTTGCCCATAGTACATTTAGAAGAATTGAACAATAGGGAATTACACCATTTTTTTAAAACTGGTTTAAATTAATCCTGAGGTCGAAATAAGCCAGCAGAATTTTTAATTTAATTTTATAAAACCATTAAATGCCCTAAAACACGTTTTTAATTTATGATTTTGAATTTTCGCGCGGAAACACTAGCCGCCATGCTGTTTAGGCTCGTGACGTCACTCCGTTAGTAAACAAACAATAGTGCGAAAGACCAAGTATAGGATATCAAGAATTAATGAGTTATAAAATGTAAATCTTTGGTGTCTTGTGCCTGAATCCAATAATACAAGTGTAAAAACGCCACAAAATTGTGGATTCAAGTGCCAAGTGATAATAAAATGAGAAACACTAAACTGGCAAGAGAGATAATAGTATCCAAAATCATTGTCCCCAAAAACTAGACTAGAATGTATTTCTGTGAAGACCACTTTGATGTAAGTACCTATGCGCTAGAAATGGTAAATTAACTATGGAATAAACAAAATAAAACTTCATGTTAGTATTACAAAACAATCGTCATATTTTGTGACCTATGTTTTTATAGGTTATGTTTTGCTATATTGTGATTTGAAAATTTTATAAATACCTACTTATTAGTTTCTATATTTTAGCTAAAAAATGATGTGAAGAATTATACACAGTATAAGGTAGTGGGAACTGCGTACCATCCAGATTTGATTGCCAAGCTATAGGAAACACAAGTCCACAGAGTGGACTCTGTTTTAAACATCCAAGTGAACATCCGCATGCCTTTATTGAAAGGCAAAGAATGTCTACAATACAATTAAGGAGATTGAAGAGACCATACAAAATGAAAATAATGGTAAATCAAAGCACCATCTTGTAATCAAGGTAATTTATTTTTAGTATTTTATGCAGTTGTATTAACATTATCACTAGGCTAGGACAGATATTATACTAATCATATTGTACTATTATTTCTAGATTTTTTGACACCTGAAATTAAGAAGTGTGATGATAGAGCGGTCCAAGTAGTACAAAGCTGAAGTGCGGCAGGCGGCAGACGAAACAAATAGCCAGTTTTGTAGAGGGTCATTCGAATATTGAGAGAGTTTGCCATGTTTTAAAGATGCGTTCAGTGATCTGGTGACTTATTTTAAGTAAAAATTCTGTTTCTTTTTGTTGATATTTTTAAATGTGTGTGTGTGTGTGTGTGTGTGTGTGTGTACGCCTGCAAAGTTAGAAACTAGTGATACCTCTATTTGTAATTAACAAGATGTGTTTTTGTAACCTTGTTTCTATGCACAATAAAACACTTACTTACTCACCTGCCTCGCTCGGCCTAGACCAGCTATCTACACACACATTATAGTAAAAATATCAAAACATTGATTTTATAAAATGTAGTTATTATTAATATAGCGGTCAAATAAATAAATCAAATATTATGTACCGTTTTATTTTATTTCCATTGCGCACTGTATATAAGATGATGTTGGTGAACACATAGCCGTGTTGATTTAAAGAATGTAATAGATGTGTATTTATCTCATGTGCATGAGTGCAAAATATGTGAAAAAGTACCTACATAATATGCACTATCTATACTATACATAAGGTAGGGTACGGTAGGATACTCAGAAGCAAAACTCATTTCTTTGATTTGTGGTAGGATAGGAGTAGAGTAGGTAGGCTTAAATTATAAAAAAAACAGTTATTTTTATAACATGAAAAGTGTATTTTCAGTAGTTTACAAACTTTAAAGTTGGAAAAATAGTCCTGTGCTTTTTTTTCACTAGACACTTAATTTCAAAAGTAGGGTTGTTATTAATTTGTAAATGTTAATGCCTCAGAAATAATATATAGACAGCATTTTTCTATCTTCATTCCATTTTCTTTTCCACTGTTTTCCTGACTTCCTCCAGTTTCTTACCTCTTGATATTGCTGAAGTTCCTGGAATTTTTGCACAAAAATCATAGCGACCCTCTGGTCGCATCTGGTACCATCCACTGTTTTGCACTGGCTCAATAGCATTTCGAGGCTGTGATTCTGCCATAATTTTAGTTAATGCCATAAACAAAAGCCACTTTTATTGTTGATCTCTAGTTTTAATTTCTAGGAATGATATGGTTGTTTGATTGAAAAGATGGGAGATCTTACTTATAAAACATCAGTCTTCATCATTATTTTAATTATTAGGTGATACAGCGCTAAACTTGACTTTCTCCGTCCTCCCAGGACCTGATAACAAAAAAAAATAGGTTATGTTAGATTGTTATAGATAACACAGGGTATCATCGTGTTGTATTGTTATTGTGCTTATTGTTAGACAAAACTTGATATATGCTAAGTACTTACATTGCTGTTTTAACATTTCTCAACTCTGCAGAACAGAAATCGGGATTGGATTGGACGCAAAAAATTTCGCCACCATGAATGAATGTATTTATCCTTGGTAGATTTGTACTTTCTGCTTTAACAAAACTGTATTTCATGATGCTATTTAATAAAATAAAGGATAATAGTCCACAGATGTAGGAATGACTTATAAGATTTCAAAATAAATCGATGAAAATCTAATTTGTTTAATCACAATCACAGAGAGAAGAGAGCTGTCATGTTTGTTTACTATCGGAGTGACGTCACATCGTAATCCAATATGGCGAAGGGCGTTTTTAACATTTGATGAATAGATTAAAAAAGACGATTTTTAAAATTGAATTATAAAATGTATATTGCATTTTTATGAATAAATATCGACGTTTCTCGTTTACTATTTATGAAATCTATCTTAAATATGCATTTTTATACTTTATCTTACATGGTGTAAAATAGCCTATTAGTGGGTTCACACACTGCTCCGCACTCCGTCGCCTAGTACGGGGTTGCAGATTTTAATATCAAGCCCAGTGAACTCAAGAGGTGATTGATTCCTTGTTTTTTGCTTTTGTGTTCTAATTTTTTTACTTTGTGACGATAACACTGTTTGTCATTGTCAAAAAATCATGGTTAAGAACTGTTGTTATTGAAAGTGATCGAGTAAAAAGTTCTCATTAATCAATCATCTCATTAATAATCAGGCAATAATAATTAGTTCGTTGACCAACCGTCATGGCGCTACTAGAATAAACGAGTGGCGCATTTTTTTTGTATAGAGTTCCATTTCTTCTCCCTGTGAGTATTAATGTTTCTTGCTTAATATTGTATGCAAGTAGGTACATCAATTAGAGTAGAAAACAAGCCTCATCCAACACACCGAAAAGGCGACGCTCTGCGGGCTACACCACACTGAGTTCTATACTAACGTACTGGTTTTCGTACGTAAGTGCAGGGCCGTCATACAACGCCGCCCGGCGCGGAGGCGCGGAGCAATCTGCTCAAAGAGGCAGATCTGCCTGCTGCTCTTACCGTATGGAAAATACGATCAATGCGTTGAAGAGGCTTTTCATGTTTCACATTCACACGATCATAAGCTTTATCATAGTACTCAAGAGTACCACAGCACACAATATCTTCACCTGCGAAAGAAAGATTTAGCTTCTTATTATACTTATACATATTTAGATTCTTAAATAAATAAATCTTAACAATAAAACTTAGTAATTGTATACCTTCTTTGATGCCAGGTAAAGACAGCTTAGCAAGACGAGGGAAGTCCATATCTTCAATCGTGACCCAAGTGGGTCGTACAGTGACTGATGCATCCCTGATTTTCATAGGAGCACCCCTTTGGCCCCATCGTTTACCAAGTTTACGATCTCGTTGCTGTAAAAATAATAGCAGTTTTATTACATAGAAGTACCTATGTTTGTTTTTGTTTTATAGAAATAAAAAACATTTGTTTTTCCACACGCAGTCTGTCTTTAAGAGGGCGCTTGTAAAAATTTTACGTGCGTTCGCTGCCCTTCGCCCGCTTATTTTACTCGCAACTGTCTCGCTCCCGCACGCTATCGCGCGGCTATCAGCGCGAGCGCTTTGTGTCCATCGTTATGGCAGCGCCCCGGTTTCTGATTTTAACGTGCAAAAATTTTCAATCGATTTAAAAAATATATATTTTATATGATTGTTTTGTTTCTTTAAGATTTCGCCAAGCAAACAAGGCTTGATCTGTTCTAAAAACACTCATTAGAATTATAAAGCTAATAATTATAGATAAGTATTTATATTTTTGTGGTAAGCTATGTAGGTTATAAAGAAGAAAGAAAGAAATTGAAGAAAATGCTTTTTACTATTCCCCATTGTATGCGTAACCCCAGCAAAATGTTGCGTCTTAGAGAAATGAGCAATGCAATTTGTTCAAGTATAGCAAAATTTTTTCAAGTTGTATTTTCGAAGTTATTCGAGAAAAACAGATTTTGCTAAGGTACCGTTTCCCCGGCAAAATGTTTTAACATTGAAAATATTTTTTTTGAGGCATCTGTATAGGCCCGATTTTCGTAGATTATAAAGCTAAATTTTTTCAAAAATCTCAAAATCTTTTTTTTTAAATCGCAAAAATGTGAAAAATGTGGTCGATTTTCGCCCAGTTTCGGCGAGAAAAAAATCATATCTCGTAAACAAAACGTGAAATCGGGTCGATTTAAAAACACCTCGAGTTATGACATTGGTCTACTTTAAAAAAAATATTTGAGGTAAATAACACAAAAGGATAATTCTGTAGCTTAACCTTTATGAAGTAAAGTTTGCGCGGAGCGTGTGAGTGAGCGCTGAGCGCAGTAGTGTACTAGTACGTACCAGTCGTATCAACGCTAATGGTCTGAAAGACAAATGTTTGTTTATAGTTATATTTTGAGTTATAATAAAATGTTATTTTCTTATTATAAATAAATCGGGTAGGTACCTAATGAAAGTGTTTTTAAAAGCAAAACAAAAATATATTTTTAATTTATTGATACTTCTGTAAAATTCTTAAATCAAGTAAAATTAGATTAAATGAGTTTATGTTTGTATTAAGTTTTGTTAATGTGATTTTTTAATAATTATTTATTTATGACTTTTTAATGGTTAGGTGTCAAATCTAACGTAAAACAACTAAGTTAAATAAACACCATTAGTATTACCCACACGAAGAACAAGATATCATTTATTTATTAACCCTATTTTGGTTAATAACGCGTTTCTATACTTATGCAAAAGGCCGGGCTTTGCCTTGCAATTGCACGTGAGCATCGAAAAAACTATTTCGGCGCATCTGTTTCTATTGTTTTGTCTATATTTCCTGACCATTGCCTGCACCGTGGGATTTCATAATACACGGCACTTTTTTGTATAGGCAAACGAATAAACGAATCTTGAGCGAATGTTGAATAGAGGAGAGTTTGTAGTTTGAGCCTCCATACTTAGGAGTAGATACAGAAAAGCATTTGCACTAATTGGTTAGAATTTTTAAGATAAATTACACTCAAAACGTGTAAAAAGGAAATAAATAGGTACCTATGTTAATGTTAAAGATGTTGCTGTATATTCGTGGGTTGCTATTATTTCAATTTCGAGATTTAAAATTACTCGATAGGGCATGTCTCATGTTTTTCTTAGTACGCTACGATTCCAAATTAATTTTTACAACGGTCTCTAAATGAGAATGTGAAGATGATGCCTAGATAAACATTGTTATCGCACATATTATTATTCAAATGATGATGAAGTCAGCGCGAGACTGCATTTGATTTTGATTTGAATTTTTTATTAGGTATTTTTTTGTAGAAATTCTAAGATGTTTTAGTTATAGTATATACATAGGTATATTTAATAATAATAAAAAATGTTTACGAATAAATTTTGGTTTAGGTAATTAATTAAATTCATTTTCAATGTACCAGAAGGTCGTGAAAGGCACGAGATCTGTGAATTTTTAAAAAAAAGGCGTTTAGTTTGGAACCAAGTACATAGAAAGATACTTTTGATGAGTTGTAAATGAATACCAATAGCAAAATTTGTTCAACTTATAGTTTTTGAGATATTTTCAAGATTTTGCTAGGCTAATGTTTTGGGATTTCCCATATCTCGAAAACTGTTTGTCGCAGAAGTTTGAAAAAAATACCAGTTATAGGCCTTAATTTGTTCAAGTTTGTTCAAATATGAGTATTTCGATTCATCGACAAATGTCGATATAATTAATTGTTTTTTATAAAACTGGGAAAAAACTTTTTTCTCCTAAACTAGTGCATTTAAAAACAATTAAATATACCTATGATATACCTTTTTAAGGTGTACAAATCTGGATTAACAAACTTTACGCGATATGAAGATATAAAGAGATTTTCATTCAAATTTCAAGCTTCTTGTCAAATTTTCCACTTTGGCGATCGAATACGCAGCTCCTTCTGAATGGAAAACAATAAACTATAGTGAACAAATTTGTTCATTTTGTTAAAAAACATCCCTGAAAGTTTCAGCTTTAAATCTCAGATGGATTAAAAGTTTTTCAAAGACAATAAAGTGCCAGAAACTCTCCTATAAACCGACTAAATTACGGAGGCTACGAAAAAGCGGTCGCGCCATACTTGCGGGTGTTCTATATATCGGTTATTAGGCTGCTAATTTGAGTAGAATCTCAACAGAACTCAAATTAGCAGCCTAATAACCGATATATATAGTACAGTCAAGCAGAAAAATATTAATGTAGCCAAAATCTGAAATGTTTTAAGTATAAGTTACATTATCTAGTGTGAAATTATTACTTTAGCTATTTTCGACTAAATTCGTTTTTAGCAATACCTAATTGCTACCAGATTTTTAGATCAGTACTAAAAAGAATCATAGTTCAACCTATCTAATAGTATTATGGATGAATGCGTTGAACGAGTACTTTTGTAAAATTAAGTACATTAAGTAAAATTATTAAAATAATAATCAATATTTATAATTTGACATTTTCGCATTCATTATGTTTTGCTAAGAAATATTTAAGTATCACACGTCACTTCACGGCGTCCAACACGAGATTTCCACATTTCTGTTTTCAAAGTTTGTTAATCCAAATTTGTACACCTTAAAAAGGTATATTTGTTTTTTATTTGTTTTCAAATGTACTGCTTTAGGTTTTTCCAGTTTTGAAAAAGAATTAATTATATCAATATTTGTTGATGAATCGAAATACGTATGTTTGAACAAATTTAAATAAATTACGGCCTATAACTGGTATTTTTTTCAAACTTTTGCGACAAACCGTTTTCGAGATATGGGAAATCCCACAACGTCTTAGATTAGTTATTCGCCAATTCACGCACTTACTAGTACCTACATCAATAAACCTAGTTCAGATTAGTGTTGAAAATGACAAGTACTTACTACCTACTTAGCTACATATACCTCCTAAAGTCTGTCTATCCTAAGGTTGCCAACTTTTTTTGCATAGAATATAGTATTGTTAAGATTATTACTTGTAAAAATATAGTAGATGGAGAAAAAGTAAAAAAAATATTACGGTTGCCGTTTTATATGGAGGATATTAAAGAAGTTGCATTTTTTATACTAACATTTTCATAATTTATGTAACAACCATAAACACAAGTGTTTAAACACAAAAATTATTACGCAATTACCTACTTATGTGCATATAAGTAATACAATTTATACAGTGTGTTCAGGTTCCAAGTATAAACAATTATGGAAAGAATCTACACGTAGGTAATTTTATAGTTACATATCATAATAACTAAACCTATTCCAATTATTCTCGAGTTAACTATGGTCAAAAGATCTATTGTTTAGAATAATTAAAGATCGTTTCACATATTTTTGTTATAACCAATGAACAAAATACATAAAAGCAAAAATCGGAGACCGTGGCGCTGCCAGAACGATGGACACGCGCGCTTTGCTGTTTGTTACCCATACCAAGTTTTACAATCCATACAGTTGTTAAACGCCTTTGATGACATGACGGCCGACGCCGCGGGATAAATTTGATGATTATATAATACATAATTTATTTACAAGTACCTATGTGCCTAATTACATGTACTTGTGTTGCACTGCCAGATGTTACGTGTCACTTTATTTTTGGGTTTTTTTCAGTTTTCTATCTTTTTTAATTATGTAATGTATTTGCATTTGGATAAACAATCTTAATCATAAAAATTTGACCCCTACCTACCTACCCTTCGCGAGATCCCCTGCGTTGCTCTGCGCAAGTACATTCGTTTAACAACTGTATGGATTGTAAAACTGTGCCAAAATTCGATGCGCGAGCGGCACACGTCCTTCCTCGACAGCGCACTGCGCGGTACTAACGAAGGCAGCTCCCGTAGCGCGCTGGTATTATAATCTTTTTTTGGTAATAACAAAAGTAATAATTATTATATACGATTTTGGTGCCGTCAGTCACTGGAATATGTAATTTGCTAATGATTTACATTAATTTTGCTCAGAAACGATGTATAATAAAAGAGATATTTCAAAAATTCCCCTAAAAAGGACATGTTTTCAGAAAATAAAAGTATCGAGCCAAACTCAATAATTTCTGAAATCCTGCCGTCATCCACTTAATGAAGGTCCATAAAAGCATATATCTGAATTTGACATTCATTGAGATTGTAGAGACGTCACTATTTCAGTTCAAATATTGAGAAATTCTGGGAGCCCCCTCTTAATGATTTCAACATTTTTACATTGAAAGTAAAACAAATCAAGGTTTTACAACACTCCTATAATTATTTTAATTCTTATTTCATGGTATCATGGCTCAGTGCATCATGCTGCAGTTATCTCAGTACAGGCATGTTAAACATGCAGCCCCGCATGCGGACCTTTGCACGTTTGCCTGCAGCCAGATCCAGTTTTAAAATCATCCTTATGATGCGGCCCACAAGTGTGTCTCAAAAATATTTCAATTCAAAAAGTAACACTTTACCCATGCAATGAGTTTTTATTTTCTTTAAAGTTAGATTTTGTGACTCACTGATTCTACGGTCAATATGGCATTTGGCCCCACCAATGATTTTGAGCACAGAATAAATTTACTCCTAGTGGAGATTTTGAGTTTGACATGGCTGTCATAGAGTAACAATTAACTCGTCAGCGCCCGGAAAACAAAACACAATAGATTTTCTATTGTTATCCGGATGCCGGAGATCACTCGGGCATTGATGAATTAAGATTAATTCAGTAGAAAAACTATTAAGCTTCTTCTAAAAATTAAAGAGTGTCTAAAATAGATAATGAGTATTATATTTAAAGGGATTTTAATTCTTTACGCGGTTAGTATACTGACGCATTCGCATGCAGAATCTTTGCTAAACCATTGGGGTTTCATAAAGATTCCGCATGCAAATGCGTCGGTATACTAACCGCGTTAGTTAGTCATATGACCAAACACTAGATAGACATGTAAGCACCTTTCAAATTACAGTTACCTTGTTGAGAGTAGTCATGCCACCAGGAGTCCTAGCTCCCCTGGCACCCCTGCCGCGCTGACCACGAGCGCGGCCTCGCTGGTACGGCGGCTTCTGCACTCGAGTCGTGTCCACCAAATGGAATGTACTCTCATCCTCTTCGTGGAAGTACGCATACGACGACCCAGCGCCAAATTGAGAAGCATATTTATCTATAACATTTTAATTATGTTTTACATCACGTAAGTCCATGTCGAAAATGTCAGGAGTTCATTAACGAAACGTCACCATAACCTCAAAGTTTAAAGTTCTGATTAACATAACCAATTCATATTAAAAGAATTGAACCACTTACTTTGGTACTTCTTATCCTGAACCATAGTCCAATCGCTGATTTTACCCAAGCGATCGCCTTTGCTAAAGGGTTGATAGGGCATGTCCCGAAATTGCTCCGGCATTTCTGCAGGGCCCCATCCTGTTGGATTATCTTGTATTATGGGGGCTATAAATCGTATCGGCTCTTCAGCCGGTAGTATATGTTCTGACATCCTGAATCCCTAATAATTAGTGATAAATCCTATAATTTAACACTAAAATCTACATCACATGCCACAAGACACTTTCAAACACAGACTAACATAATTAATTACTTAGAGATAGAGTAGAGTAGCGCAGGCAAGGGTCAGCACAGATTAAAATTTACTTCATTTTATTTTATAAGGGCTTGACACACGAGCGATTTTTCGACGTTTTTTCGTGCAATTTTTATAAGGGAGATTATACACGAGCAATTTTTTTTACCGCCGAAGACGTTATAAAGTATATTTCTTGTGAAACGTCACATGACTTCTCAGCTGTGTGTTCGCACACGCACGGACGATGATGACGTTGCACGGGAAAACATCTTGCCTGGCCATAATTTTCCCGTGGAACGTCGTCGGAACATATAATCTGACTTTCCACGGGAAAAGCTACCTTATGGCCTTACATTGCTGATGGTTGTCACGTTGGTTCTTACTAAAGCAGCAATGTAACTGAGATGTCTGTCAGTTGGTTGATTGAACTTGAAAAGGACAGAAATCGCAGTTACATTGCTGCTTTAGTTAGAACCAATGTGACAACTATTTTAAGACGGAAATATACTATTGTGTTGTGTCTTGTCGCGACAAGGTACATATCGGTTTCATACATTTAGGCTGGTATTATAGAATCAAACTCAGACTCAAATCTCTGCTTGAGTACAGTTAGAAAGGGATGGCGCTATAGGTATGCGATGAATAGCACCATCCCTTTCTAACTGTACTCAAGCAGCAAGCAGTGCTTGAGTCTCGTTCTGTAATACGAGCCTTAGTATGGTTAGAAATACATTATTGTGTTGTGTCGACACGACACACTGTAACAATGTGTTTCTAACACCCAATTGCACTAAACTTAAGAATCGCCTAAGTCTTGTCTTAACTACAACTCGACCAAGTTAAGTAGGCGAATGACAGCTACATGACCGCGTAGTATTTGGTCGTGTTGTAGTTAGGAACAGACTTAGGCGATCCTTAAGTTAAGTGCAATCGGGTGTAACCATACTAAATGTATGAAACCCTTAGAGCATCGCCGCGCCGGCTTCCTACGGAACGAAGCCGCGATGCTCTAAGATGAAACCGATACGTACCGTGTCGCGACACGACACAACACAACACAATAATTTCCGTCTTTACTTAAAACAGCAATGCAAGTTATGAGAACAGTACGAGGCATATAACTTGAAATCGGGTGGAGATTGCGCGAAACGCGTATTTTGGGTATGCGTAGCGGTGAGAGGCGCGGGCGGCGGGAGAGGGGCGCGCGCTATTGGTCGCTCACAAGAGAACATGCGCGAACTTATCCCCACTCCGTCGAAAAAATTTCAAGATACGTGCCTAGTACTATACACACTATTGTGTTATGTTGTGTCGACACGACGCACTGTAGTAATGTGTTTCTAGCCATACTAAATCTATGAAACCGATACGCTTCTGTCGCGATATGACACAACACGACACAATAATATATTTCCATTCCGCCTTATCCATTGTGCAGGACGACGTTTACAGTTTCCACACCATAACAATAACACCATTCACATCACAGTTCTGCAAACTTCCTGCAATAAGGCTTACTTGATGATTAGCGTATAGTTGGCAGCCTCACCATGGAATTAGAAGGTTTTGACTAGGTCAAAAAATTGTTAGTAAATAGTTATAAATAGTGAACTATAGCATATAAATAGTGATATTATGGTTCAAAAGATATTTGAGTATCTTGGTGAGGCTGCTATCTTGACGTCAAGCTAGCAGACACCTTAAGAAATACAGTTCGTATCAATGTGATTTATATGCCAAAAAATTGTTAGGAAATAGTGAATCGTATACGCAAAATTTCAATAATATTGCTTCAGTACAAGCCGAGATATTACGATCTCAAAGTGGGCTGCTAACTTGACGTTTCTGGCAATGGCGATTCCAGAGAAACGGGTACAAGTTATAAACAAATAAATATATCAAAAAATTGTTAGTGAAATTGTGATTCTTACGATATAAATAAAAAAAGAATTCTTCATTGCTATTTTCTAAAAATCGAATGTTAACTTCTACATAGTACTCTGAATATAGGCTGTCGATCAATATTGAACTTTGCTCCACAGTAATAAGGTTTAAAGTTGATTGCAATCATGAGGTGAGTACTATCAAGCAAAAAAGTGAAATTTAAATTTTTTGACTGTGTCAATAGTCATCTTGGTTCAAGGCTATTGATTTGGTATTAAACAAATATTTTTCTACCCACTTTTTTATTTTTTAGAGTATTGACACAATCAAAAAATTTTAGATTAAATCTCATCAAAAAAAATTTGGTCGTTTAATACTCTACTCAGTTCATTTATTTAGTTTAGGAAAAGCTACAAATATTTTACTACCAATTAGGTACCTTACGTTAAAACTATAACTTAAAGGGAGGAGTCTAATCAAAATACCCTAACCTGTAATTTTTTGAAAATGAATATTTTGTATTTTTTTTTAGTAACTGAAACTTTAACGTTAGGGTGTGTCCCCACCCACTCAGGTTTGCGAACCTCCGCGCTCCGCGCTTCGCGAACCTCGGAGCGCGCTCCATATTTGGGATCCGATGCGAACACGCGAACACGGAGCGCGGAGCGCCAGTGTGACCAGCCTACCTATTGTCTAATTTTCAAAATCTATCGCAATCGCTTTCATTTGACAGATGGATATGACACATTGCTGCATTTCTTTGGTAAGTTTTTATTTGTGCCAAAAAGAAGCATCAATGTATCACATCCTTAAAGCGATTGCGATAGATTTTGAAATTAGACAATTAGCCCCCAGATTCAGTATTTTAATACTTTTTCAGTATATTTTATCGACTTTACCGAACATCAGTATTTTTGTAGGTATATTAGCGGAAGTAAGTATTTTCGGTATATTTTGGTTATAAAGTTATGGTAACTACGGTGTTAAGTCCCCGTAAACATTGATGTTCAAGGAATTTCCCGGATTAAGTCTATATTTCATTCAGAAGCAAAGATCAGTAGAGTCTGTTTTGAAAAAGAACAAACTTGGGATTTATGCTTGATTACCGTTTTTGAAATGTTGATGGTACTGTTACGTTTTAGTGCGACTGTATTAACAAGATAAATATTAATTCAAGATAGTCGCACTATAATTACGTATAAGGCGACGGCTACACACACAGTATTTACTGTGGTCCAGTGTGGTAAATACTGAAAATTCCAATTCCAACGATGGAATGAAAACGCACGCCTACAGGCTCAGTATTTACCACATGGTAATGTTGCCAGATCGTGCCTATTATTACAATTTTAGTAATAAATCTAAACTAATAATAAATAAATAAATCTAAAAGATAGCAGCCAAATTTTTTTATGTTTGGGGCCCGATTTCGATGAAACTCGGTTTTGGGTACTATTTCGACAACAAAACAGCAACGCAAAGTTAAAAATATAAAAAATCTAAGGTGGCGGCCAACTTTTTTGTTTGTGGGCCGATTTAGATGAAACTCGGTTTTAGGTACTATTTTGACAACAAAACAGCAACGCAATGTTAAAAATATAAAAAATCCAAGATGGCGACCAACTTTTTTGTTTGTGGGCCGATTTAGATGAAACTCTGTTTTGGGTACTAATTTCGACAACAAAACAGCAAAGTAATGTTAAAAATATAAAAAAATCCAAGATGGCGGCCAACTTTTTTGTTTGTGGGCCAATTTAAATGAAACTCGGTTTCGGGTACTATTTTGACAACAAAACAGCAACGCAAGGTTAAAAATAAAAAAATCCCAAGATGCTGCCAACTTTTTTGTTTGTGGGCCGATTCAGATAAAACTCGGTTTTGGGTACTATTTCGACAACCAAACAGCAACGCAATGTTAAAAATATAAAAAAATCCAAGATGGCGGCTATCTTTTTTGTTTATGGGCCGATTTAGATAAAACTCGGTTTTGGGTACTATTTTGACAATAAAACAGCAACACAATGTTTAAAATATAAAAAACCCAAGATGGCGGCCAACTTTTTTGTTTGTGGGCCGATTTAGATGAAACTCGGTTTTCGGTACTATTTTGACAACAAAACAGCAACGCAATGTTAGAAATAGTACGGAGTTTCATCTAAATCCGCCAGATGGCGCTTTGTAGTAAACATAGTCTCTACGTTAAATATTGCCGAATAATTTTAAATCACAATTCTAACATTTGGAATCAAGTTAAATCAATAATTTGTCTAGTGATTCACCAGTGATATCGTTTGTAGAACTATACCTATAGTTTAAAAGTGTGTATTTGTGCTCAAAAAATATTCAGTGCCTTTTTAATCAGTGGATTATTAAAAACTGCTTAATATAGTCTGAGCATTATCCTCAGAAAAGTGATAAAACTGCGCTTTAATTTGCGTAATAAATCTCATCTCCAGTGTTAAAACTAAATATTATCATCAGTGATATTATCAGTGTTGAGGTAGTACAATAATTATTATTTTCGTCTTGACCTCATACTCAAACCAACTCATACATCAAGTTGCAGTGCTGCATACTGAATTCAGCTGTGAGTGGCCCGAAGATCGATACTCGCTTATAAAGACTTTTTCTCCCAAATTTTTTTTAGAGACATTTTATTTATTTTTAAAGATATATTTTTTTATTTGTATTGAAGATATTTTTGGACATTACTTTTCAATTAATTTTGATTTACTAAAACATCTTCATTCACCAAAACCGTAGTAAGGTATAAGATTATTGAGAGTAATTGTATAAGAATAAAAAATGTCGACTAAAGGATCATCTGAGTGCGCGAGATGTCCTAATATCATGGATGGAGCAATATTCATGCAATGTAAACATTGCAAAGACAATTATCATTTGCAGTGCACTGCATATTTACTCGCAGATTAGAATGCGATGACAGCTGATACTAAAAACGCCTGAATTTGTGATTTCTGCCTCATTCGCGAGCCCAAAAAGGGTAATAACACGATTACACCAACGAGAGCTAAATTACCCACTGCCTCCAATGATAGCTTCGTTACCCAGCGCTTGAAGTCAAGTTTTCCTGCGCCAACGAGTTGTTCCTGCCCTTCGGCCAATGATTTAAGGGACATTATTAGAGAGGAGATTTACAATGCTTTTGAGGATGTTATTAATCCAAAAATTGTTGCCTTGCAAAATATGATAGTTGGCTTTGAATCATCTCTCTCGGCATTCAGCCAGGATCTGGATAGCATAA
Organism: Agriphila geniculea; assembly: GCA_943789525.1. Taxonomy (NCBI): domain Eukaryota; kingdom Metazoa; phylum Arthropoda; class Insecta; order Lepidoptera; family Crambidae; genus Agriphila; species Agriphila geniculea. The sequence continues at coordinate 19,780,567 of OX038874.1, forward strand.
AAACGCAACACGCCGCCCAGTTGGCCACTTTGAATGATGTCCGCAAGGAAAATGAGTCGCTACGTTCAGCTAATCAAAACCTTTCTTCTAGACTGGCACAGCTTGAGTTACAGACACGTTCAACAAATATTGAAATACAATGCGTCCCAGAAAACAAGCAGAAAAATTTGGTTAATACAGTTCTGCAGCTTTCTAAGGTTATAAAGTGTCCTATCAATCAACGAAGGCAACATTCATTTTAGCGCTAGACTTGCTAAAATGGACAATAAAAGTCCCCGCCCACGCTCAAACTTTACTTAAGACATTAATGCCTATTATGAGTAACTGTTGATTTTAAATAGTTTTTGCCTAAAAAAAGGTACCTAACTAAGATTTAAAAAATTAGGACTCGTTAATCTTTAAGTCACTAAATAATTGTACCGGAGACAAACCTAGAGGTCCTTTTAAAGTCTGAATAATTGTGGAATACTCTAAAAAAACCTTCATTGATTGTAATTCAACAGATTTTGTAATTTACTTGTTCCACTTTATATAAAAAGGTAAAATTAATAACAGTGTTTCATTGTTGGACACGGGGTGTTTCTTCCACCTAGGTGTACACAATGAAACAATTCCCATTTTCTTTTAAAAGTCTTGTTATTGGTTATGTATCTATTAATAATTGTGATGATAAATGAATAAAACCTGTTTTGAAAATCAGTATTTTTTTCGGTATATTTTCCATGTGCAACTTGGTATGTTTCAGTATTTTTTTGAGGTGCTTCGTTATTTTCGTAAAATTCAATCTGGCCACACTGCGGAGCGCGGTTCGCGGAGCGCGGTTCGCGGAGCGCCGCAGGGTTGCGTTCCGAACCTACGCTCCGGGTGCAACCAAACGCTCTAACGGCGGCGGCGTTCCAAACATTAGAGCTTAATTTTAATTTTTAAAATGATCGTAGTAGATCCTCAAAAAACGGATTTTATTTGATTCAAAATAAAGGAAAGTTTCAATTATTCCTATTCCAAATGGAAAACGAAGACTTTATACTGTTAATGACATTTAAAGTTCTTGGTCGTTTCGAACATTAGAGTGAGTTAAAAAACCGGCCAAGTGCGAGTCGGACTCGCGCACGAAGTGTTCCGTACCAAAAAACGGCAAAAAAAACATGTTTGTTGCATGGGAGCCCCCCTTAAATATTAATTTTATTCTGTTTTTGTATTTGTTGTTATGGCGGCAACAGAAATATTTCATCTGTGAAAATTTCAACTGTCTAGCTATCATGATTCATGAGATACAGCCTGGTGACAGACAGACAGACAGACGGACACACATTTTTATCAACGCCATCTATCGAGCCTACAGTTTTTTGTCATTTTGAAAAGCCCTCATTGCGAAGACAAGGTTCTAAATAAATTGAAAATTTTTGACACTTTGTATAACCTGATGTGCTACTGACTGTACATAGGCATGATTATCTATTCAAAGTTTTACTCCTTCTTAGCCACTCATTATTAATTACACAATAATAGTACTGTGGAGACAAAGGTACTTAATAATTAAGTTTATATGAATAAAGCTGATTTGATCATGGGAACGGAGCGCGGAGCGTGGTTCGCGGAGCGCGGAGCGCGGATGTCCGCTCCGCGCTCCGCGCGTCCACATTGCGCCCCGCGAACCTGCAACAGAGGTTCGCGGAGCGCGAGGTTCGCAAACCTAAGTGGGGACACACCCTTAGGTGTGTATTGTGCTTATTTGGTGAGATTTATAATGAAATTAGTAATCAGTAGGTAGGTAAGTAGGTAGGAAGTAGATGATATAAGTAGAAAATATTTCTAGTTTTTCCCGAATAAATAACTAAATAAATGAACTGAGAGTAGTATTACCACAGCCGAGAGATAGTCTTCATACAGTCGGCCAACGGAAGCGTCTAGACAGAGCAATCGTGCGGGGTGGTGCGGTATAGAAGGGGGGTGGGAGGGCCCGAGAGCCCATACTTTGGCAATGTATGCATCTCGGGCCCTATCCCGTCAGGGCTTACGCTTCTGATTGGGTTATATTATATTATATTGAAAGTAGTGTTTGCAATTTTTTGATGTTGGTGTCATGAAAAAGTGTTTTTGGCACGATTTTGATATTAGATTTGGAATTCAAAATGGCAGCCGCACATTGATGTATTTGTTGATATTTGTGTATTTTTGTTTGATTATTGGGCCGATTTCGATATAACGGCAAGAAAACAGCAACGCAATGTTAAAAAAAAAAATTTCAAGATGGCGGCCAACTTTATTGTTTGCGGGCCGATTTCGATGAAACTCGGTAAAACAGCAACGCAATGTTAAAAACGAAAAAAATTCAAGATGGCGGCCAACTTTTTTGTTTGCGGGTCGATTTCGATGAAACTCGGTTTTTGGCAGTATTTTGACAAGAAAACAGCTACCGCAAACAGATCTTGTATAATAATTACAGTTATTTAACAACCAAAATATTTGTTGCAATTATACTTATAATTCTTAACTTGATTTATTACGAATAATAAGTAGCCTTCATGATTAAAATGTGTTGTTTCCTGTTGATTTATTTAAGTTAAATCGTAATCGATTATATTTAATATTTAGAATACTCAAAACAATGTTAAAATTTTAATACAATTTAAGATGTAAGTAGTGTAATTTATAGATCAATTTTCATACAGGCAATTGTATAAATAAATTCTTGTTAATGAAAGACTGATGATTTCCGTCGTAGGCATACGAACGGAAATAATACAATTTATTTGAATAAAATGGCGATCGTAATTACTGTTGACTAAAAATTATTGAATATGTATAAATAAAACTTAAAAAACTAAAAGAATAATTTATACAATGAAAGTAATTGTAATGTTTGTCACTAGATTTAATATTATAATAAAAGCAAGTGTTTTGACGCTAGTGTAGCAGGTTGATCGAGAAAGTAGGTCACCACAGGGGGGGCTGGGGTTTTTCCCGCGTAAAAAGTGCACGTTATAGGAAAACGATAGAACGTGAGTCAGTCTGGCTTTGGAAATTGTTGGATCAACTTAAAAGATGAGTATTATGTAGTGCTTGATTTATGATCTTATACTGTTGGTTCTGTAGATTCAATTAAAGTGTGAAAAGAATTATTGTATAATTTAGTAAGTTGGAAAATGTAGAATCGTGTTTGGAAAATGTAGAATCGTACTTGGAAAATGCAGAATAGTACTTTAAACATACTTACACTTTAACGTTTTCTTTCACTAGTATTATTTAGAACCATCTTATTGTGTATTATTGATTTTCAAGTAATTAGTAATTGAAGAAGTTATTTGTGGTTAATGCTTTTCTTACGTTTGGATTGTTGAAACCTTTCTTATCGTGTTATGGTTAACAAATAAAAATTAATTGAAGGATTCTAATTGTGTGTATGTTTATTGAATGAATAAATAAGAATTGATCGATACTTTGCAGTTAATTATTTATTAATGCCTTATTCTAATCCATATATCTTAACACTTGCTTTTTTACATTTTTAACATTGCGTTGCTGTTTTCTTGCCAAAATACTAACAATAACCGAGTTTCATCGAAATCGGTCCGCAAACAAAAAAGTTGGCCGCCATTTTGAATTTTTTACATTTTTTACATTGAGTTGCTGTTTTCTTGTCAAAATACTACCAAAAACTGAGTTTTATCGAAATCGGCCCGCAAACAAAAAAATTACCGCCATCTTGAATTTTTATTTTTTTTAACATTGCGTTGCTGTTTTTTTGCCAAAATACTAGGTACCAAAAACCGAGTTTCATCGAAATCGGTCCGCAAACAAAAAAGTTGGCCGCCATCTTGAATTTTTTACATTTTTAACATTGCGTTGCTGTTTTCTTGCCAAAATACTACGAAAAACCGAGTTTCATCGAAATCGGCCCGCAAACAAAAAAGTTGGCCGCCATCTTGAATTTTTTTCATTTTTAACATTGCGTTGCTGTTTTCTTACCAAAATACTACGAAAAACCGAGTTTTATCGAAATCGGCCCGCAAACAAAAAAGTTGGCCGCCACCTAAAAATTTTTTCATTTTTAACATTGCGTTGCTGTTTTCTTGCCTAAATACTACCAAAAACCGAGTTTCATCGAAATCAGCCCGCAAACAAAAAAGTTGGCCGCCATCTAGAATTTTTTTTACATTTTAACATTGCGTTGCTGTTTTCTTGTCAAAATACTACCAAAAAATGAGTTTCATCGAAATCGGCCCGCAAACAAAAAAGTTGGCCACCATCTTGAATTTTGATTTTTTTAACATTGCGTTGCTGTTTTCTTGCCAAAATACTACCAAAAACCGAGTTTCATCGAAATCGGTCCGCAAACAAAAAAGTTGGCTGCCATCTTGAACTTTTTACATTTTTAACATTGCGTTGCTGTTTTCTTGCCAAAATACTACGAAAAACCGAGTTTCATCGAAATCGGCCCGCAAACAAAAAAGTTGGCCACCATCTTGTATTTTTTTTATTTTTAACATTGCGTTGCTGTTTTCTTGCCAAAATACTACGAAAAGCCGAGTTTCATCGAAATCGGCCCGCATACAAAAAAGTTGGCCGCCATCTTGAATTTTTTACATTTTTAATATTGCGTTGCTGTTTTCTTACCAAAATACTACGCAAAACCGAGTTTCATCGAAATCGGTCCTCAAACAAAAAAGTTGGCCGCCATCTTGAATTTTTCTTTTTTTTAAACATTGCGTTGCTGTTTTCTTGTCAAAATATTACCAAAAACCGAGTTTCATCGAAATCGGTTCGCAAACAAAAAAGTTGGCCGCCACCTTGAATTTTCTTCATTCTTAGGGTTCCGTACCCAAAGGGTAAATACGGGACCCTATTCTGTCCGTCTGTCTGTCTGTCTGTCTGTCACCAGGCTGTATCTCATGAACCGTGATAGCTAGAAAGTTGAAATTTTCACAGATGATGTATTTCTGTTGCCGCTATAACAACAAATACTAAAAACAGAATAAAATTAACATTTAAGGGGGGCTCCCATACAACAAACGTAATTTTTTTTGCTGTTTTTTTGCTCGATATTTATAACAACAACAGGTAGACAGTTGAAATTTTCACAGATGATGTATTTTTGTTGCCGCTATAACAACAAATACTAAAAACAGAATAAAATTAATATTTAAGGGGGGCTCTCATACAACAAACGTTTTTTTTGCCGTTTTTTGGTACGTAACCCTTCGTGCGCGAGTCCGACTCGCACTTGGCCGGTTTTTAACATTGCGTTGCTGTTTTCTTGCCAAAATACTACCAAAAACCGAGTTTCATCGAAATCGGCCCGCAAACAAAAAAGTTGGCCGCCATCCTGAATTTTTTTTACATTTTAACATTGCGTTGCTGTTTTTTTGTCAAAATACTACCGAAAACCCAGTTTCATCGAAATCGGTCCGCAAACAAAAAAGTTGGCCGCCATCTTGAATTTTTTTTACATTTTAACATTGCGTTGCTGTTTTCTTGTCAAAATACTACCAAAAACCGAGTTTCATCGAAATTGGTCCGCAAACAAAAAAGTTGGCCGCCATCTTGAATTTTTATTTTTTTTAAACATTGCGTTGCTGTTTTCTTGCCAAAATACGACCAAAAACCGAGTTTCATCGAAATCGGTCCGCAAACAAAAAAGTTGGCCGCCATCTTGAATTTTTATTTTTTTTAACATTGCGTTGCTGTTTTCTTGTCAAAATACTACCAAAAACTGAGTTTCATCGAAATTGGCCCGCAAATAAAAAAGTTGGTCGCCATCTTGAATTTTTTTTACATTTTAACATTGCGTTGCTGTTTTCTTGTCAAAATACTACCAAAAACCGAGTTTCATCGAAATTGGTCCGCAAACAAAAAAGTTGGCCGCCATCTTGAATTTTTTTTTTTTTAACATTGCGTTGCTGTTTTCTTGTCAAAATACTTCCAAAAACCGAGTTTCATCGAAATCAGTCCGCAAACAAAAAAGTTGGCCGCCATCTTGAATTTTTATTTTTTTTTAACATTGCGTTGCTGTTTTCTTGTCAAAATACTACCAAAAACCGAGTTTCATCGAAATCGGCCCGCAAACAAAAAAGTTGGTCGCCATCTTGAATTTTTTTACATTTTAACATTGCGTTGCTGTTTTCTTGTCAAAATACTACCAGAAACCGAGTTTTATCGAAATCGGTCCGCAAACAAAAAAGTTGGCCGCCATCTTGAATTTTTTACATTTTTAACATTGCGTTGCTGTTTTCTTGTCAAAATACTACCAAAAACCGAGTTTCATCGAAATCGGCCCGCAAACAAAAAAGTTGGCCGCCATCTTGAATTTTTTAATATTTTCACATTGCGTTACCTTGCGTTGTTATTTTTGTGTCAAAATGGTACCAAAAACCGAGTTTCATCGATATCGGCCCATAAACAAAAAAGTTGTCAGCCGCCATCTTGGAACTTATTTTTTCATTATTATTTCCTAATTGAGTACTAATTTAAGATTTATTTTATACTTATTTAGCACTAAATTAGTAATGATTTACAATTAAAATTATGATTATCATACATCCTTTCCATATCCTTTCCATAATTCCTATAATTCCTCGTACTTATGATGCAAGAAGAAGAAAAAAAGAGAAAATACTAAGAAAAACTTTTTCTTTTCCTTATTTTAAGAGCATTAAAAGAAGGAAAAGAGACAAATTTGAAAAAAATATTCTTACCTTCTAGAAAAAAATGACAATAAATAATTCAAAGAATAAAACAAGAATTTTGAAGTGTCTATCTTATTTTTCCTATATATTTTTAAAATTCGAAAAGGCAAATTACATCGTGCCAACCCTTACACTTTTAGTCGTTGCGTCAACTGTCTAGACGAACGGCGGCTTTTGCGCCAACACAAAGGGCGATGTCCGACTGTAAGAAGAATACTCTCTAGGCTGTGGTATTACCGATGATTAGAGTAGTAGTATTAATTATTATTAGAGTAGTATCACAATCAAATTTTTTTTTATGAGATTTAATAAAAAATAAATTAAAAAAAGTAAGTAGAAAAATATTTGTTTACTTATACCAAATCAATAGCCTTGAACCGAGGATATGACTATTGACACAATCAAAAAATATAAATTTCACTTTTTTTGCTTGATAGTACTCACCTTATGATTGCAATCAAGTTTAAACCTTATTACCGTGGAGCAAAGTTCAATATTGATCGACAGCCTATATTCAGAGTACTATGTAGAAGTTAACATTCGAATTTTAGAAAATAGCAATGAAGAATTCTTTTTTTATTTATATCGTAAGAATCACAATTTCACTAACAATTTTTTGATATATTTATTTGTTTATAACTTGTACCCGTTTCTCTGGAATCGCCATTGCCAGAAACGTCAAGTTAGCAGCCCACTTTGAGATCGTAATATCTCGGCTTGTACTGAAGCAATATTATTGAAATTTTGCGTATACGATTCACTATTTCCTAACAATTTTTTGGCATATAAATCACATTGATACGAACTGTATTTCTTAAGGTGTCTGCTAGCTTGACGTCAAGATAGCAGCCTCACCAAGATACTCAAATATCTTTTGAACCATAATATCACTATTTATATGCTATAGTTCACTATTTATCAAGTCCCAAGCCAAGGGCTGTCCCAGTGTTGGGAAATGTTGGATGCACAATTATGGTGCTGTCAAGCTAAAATTTATTGTATTTTGGGTCGAATTATTGTACGTTCTAGGCAATAGTTTTTAAATATTTAGGCCGCTAATATGCGATTGATTTTCATAGTACAATAGAACTGAACTAAAGTCGCCCCACTTATTTTGCGCTTGCTCTTTTCTTTCTCATAAATTCACGAGTGACGTGAAGTTGAAGCGGATCATTCAATACAATCGCAAACCTTCTAATACAAGTTCAAATTTTATTTTTAGAATAGGCAGGTAATGATTACATTTTTTATTTTTTTATTAAATACATTTAATTTTGATTTTTAAATAAAAATAAGATATTTTATATGATTCCACAAGGGAAGGCAAGATGTTTACTACCAATATCTTGATAGTTTACTGCCAATGCCAATGTCGGCAAGCAAGAAATGAAAGCGAATTACCAACTTTACGGCATTAATAGAGACAAAAGACAAGACAAGTGTGACGCTACAGAATAATAGTACCTAGGTGATGTGTTTCATTATTAATTTGAGTGTTACGTGCCATGATATTGTACCTATATTGTGTCAAATCGGAAAATATTGTACAAAAGCGTAAAATAATGAGAAAGCTATGTTTTATTGTACAATCTTATTTCGTATCGCGAATTATTGTAAAAATCCAATAATAATTGTACGTTTCCCAACACTGGGCTGTCCCAAAGAGTAATATACTATATGGGCTGTCCGGTGTCTTGTCCTGCATAACGGACTGTAATGGACAGATTAGTGTATCCGAACGAGTTGTTATGTCTTTCTATTCTGTCTCCTTTGCCAATTTTGACATTGGAGTTTTGGCGGGATTTTGTCGAGTTCAGTTCGGTGACTATTTTAATTATTCGCAAATTGATTCATAGTGGATATTGTGTCTTAAAATTTGTGCAGTTTTGTGGTACAAGTGTCTACGCAACTGAACAATATGTGGGATAATGGAAATAGGCGCGATCTTGGTTGTGTGAAGCTGAGACTTTTATTGTAGTGGTCGCTACCTCGGCAGAACTTACCGAGTAAACTGTCTTGATATACTTGCTGCCAAATGCTCCAAGCAGCATGATGCACTCGCATTTTAATGTAAACTGAAACAATGTACTAGAAATACTGAACTATTCAACACTTGACACTGGCAAAAATTACTTCCAAGAAGAAAGTAGATTGCCGAAACAAAAATAAGAAGAAGAAGAAGAATTTTGACATTGACAAATGACAGTTCTCCAAGAAGAAAATGTGTTTTGTTGCTAGATCGAAGCATTTTTTTTAGATCCACGTTTTAGACTTAAATAAAGTTAAATATTACACGAGCGATGGCTAATATAAATACTCAAAACATTTTAAGTATAGGTAATGTTTTAAATGACGCAACAAGACCTATGAAGGAACGCTTTAGAGCTTTATTCACATTGAGAAACTTGGGCGGCGAAACAGCAATTCAATGTATCAGCAAGTGCTTTAGTGATGAATCAGTGCTTTTAAAACATGAGCTAGCTTACTGTTTAGGTCAAATGCAGGATAAAAGAGCTATTCCAATTCTACGAGCCGTATTAGAAGATAAACAACAGGACCCTATAGTTCGCCATGAAGCAGGTTAGTTTTAGCGGCGATTTTTCATTTTCACTGATAACATTTCTGTGTTATCAATACTATCATAATGACTCATTTAACGTAATCATGTTATACCTTTAGATTGCAGCCACATTATAATAAATAAAAACTATAGCCAGGACACAAGGACACAGCACAAATTTTGAAATTGTATAGTTTTAGTCTTACCATGTTAATGACACACATCTGCCTCTGTGGTTCGCCCACCCGTATAAGATGCAGGGGTCCTGGGTTCGATTCCAAGAAGGGGGGTATATTTTGTACTTGTACTCTGTTTGGTTGGTGGTAGGGCATATTTCAAGTCCGCCTGGCTTGCTACCACCATCTTACCTAAGTCTGACCCCATAACAATTTAAAAATTAACATGTTCCGGCAGTTAGAGGTAAGATAGCCAGTTCCTCAGTGGAGAGGATTCTGGGTGTAGTGCGCTTCCACCTTCAGCCTTATTGTAACTTAATATCAGGTGAGGTGAAGGCCAAGCACTATCTCGTTGTGCATAAAAAATGAATAGGACCACTTCAATTTCTCTAGTGGGTTTTACTCTAATAAAGATTATTTTAAATCATTAGCATTAAATTATCAATTTCCCTCACACTTTTCAGGTGAAGCTCTTGGTGCAATTGGTTATCCTGATCTCAGGGAATTGTTGGAAAGGTACAAAAATGATCCCGCTATCGAAGTGGCAGAGACGTGCCAGATAGCTCTTGAAAGACTAAATTGGGTAGCTAAAGATGGTGCCAGTGAAAAATTATCTAAAAGTCCATACTTGTCTGTGGACCCAGCACCGCCCAGCAATGAGAATGATATAAATACATTGAAAGAGACAATGATGGACGAAACTAAACCTCTGTATGACAGATATAGAGCTATGTTCAGCCTAAGAAATATGGCAACTACAGAAAGTATAAATGTCTTGGGTGAAGGTAATTTTAACTTTCAAAAGATGTATCAGAATTATCATGTATGCTTGTCAATTATTTTTTCAACCCTTTTATTTAAAACTGCAAAAACCAGTTCTAATGCTAAATGGTCCAATGAATATTATATTACTAATTATTTTCTAGTAAATATTAATTTAGTAACACACAACTCAAACAAAAAACTTTTTGCTTATTTCCAATATAATAAGAATGAATAAGCTAAGTACTCAAGGGCGTCGCCAGCCCATGGCCCCAGGGAAGTTAATATTATGGAGGGAGAATTATTAGAAAAATATGAATTTTAGGTACACTCAAGAGCATATAAAGCTTTACACTTGTAGTGTGAGTCTTTGCCTCTATGGCGACGCCCTTGTAAGAACTGTCAATATGTGAAATATTTTAAATTTTTATCTAATTATATATTTTTTTAAAGTCTGTGAATTCTTACATTATCAGGTTTCAAAGCAAACAGTGCCCTCTTCCGTCATGAAGTTGCATTTATCTTCGGTCAGATGCAGGATGAAAGGAGTATACCCTTCTTGAAGATGGCTTTGGAGGACACAAAAGAACATGAGATGGTGCGACATGAAGCTGCCGAGGCCTTGGGCTCTATAGCCACTGATGAATGCATAGAAGTATTGCAAAGGTATGAAAAATCATATTCTTACTAATATTTATTTTATACAAACTTACTATAATATAGGCATATGTAATATAGGCAACAGCGTCGCTTTAACCAGTTAGCAACAAAATTCGTGTGCGCTCATATCGCCCCTGCACGAACTAAACGAATGTTGTGACGGCGCGGCGTGCAAGCAATTTGTACCTTAGGAGGTGGTTAAGTGACACCGTTGCCTATGGTACATATTTATAAAGTGTCATTGTGCTATCAACAACACTTCCGCTTTACCACTCCTAAGGTTAAAATCGCTTGCACGCCGCGTCGTCGCTTACATACGTTTAATTAATGCAGGGACGATACGCGTGTATACGAATTTTTCTGCAAAATGGTAAAGCATATGATGTGCTGATCTATGACTAATAGTGTCTTAGGGTTTCTATTGTCCATTACGAATTTAATAAATTTTGAGAGGGTTCTTTATAAAACAAGATTTTTGACATTTCAGATACCTTCATGACCCTAGACCAGTAGTCCGAGAGAGCTGTGAAGTCGCATTAGATATGTCAGAATATGAGAACAGCCCAGAATTCCAGTATGCCAACACATTATTAACTGTTAAGGCGTAGGTTTGAGTGCAAAGCACTATTCAACTTTTTTGTTTTTGATACAGGTATTTGTACATTTTTGAGATGATGGGCAAACTTGATTTATTATTTTGCAAGTATACCTATCTAGTATTTTACGTAAAATTCTTTGTATACTTTATATTGACGTCCATGTTTTTTTATTCAATGTTTGATTTGTTTCCAGACATAGCCCTGTCAATACTGATGATAATATTTCACTTAATGTATTTAATTTTGTAAATAAATTGTAAGTTATCGAAGAGTTACTTGTTACTTTGCTTGTATTTATTTTCCATATTTTAAGGGTGCTTCTTCAGATACACAGAGATGTGCAAAATACTTTATTAAAAGTATTTAAATATAAAATACAAATACTTGGCTATTTTTTGTATTTCAAATAAAATACAAAATAGTTTTCAAAAAAAGTATTTAAATACAAAATACAAAATACGTATTTTCAAAATACTTTTTTCAAATAAAATACCTTTTTTCGTATTTTATTTTTTATCATTGTTATTATTTTTATTAACAGTTACAAGTGTACTACCACACTAGGTACTACACAGTCCATAATAATTAATTAGAAGACGTTATCTTTATCTTTTGCAATAAACAAAAAACACAAAGTTTCAAAAAGCGTTATAAATGTTTATACAGTGCCTTTGGTCTTGAACTAACGATAATTTAAAGGCGTGAAATATACCTAATTTTATTGACACCCACCCACACCACCCACATGTTGGGGTCTATCCCCACTCCTGTTGGAATGGCCGCCATTTTAAATTTGACTTTTTTTTAGATGACCTTGCGGAAAAATATAAATTTCTCCGGATTTAGAAGTCCTAGAGTTATAACAAAAATACTGTTCGAAAGCCAATAATACCACCTATCAACTAAAAAAAATAATGTGTGAACTTTCAACTCAAATATGACATAAAAAATTACTGAAGTAAAATTTTATACGAAATTTGTGTACTTTTTTGAGTTTTTATTACATTTCTCAAAAACTAGGACATTTGCATTATTCAAATCTTAGAGCATAAATCTTAGAGCATACAGAACGGGAGTAGGCATATACAGGCACCCCCTTTCACCAAAGTACATGACCAATTTGGTCGTGTCAGTTTATAAAAACTAGTTGGTCGCGAACACTCGCCATTTTGAAAGACTACATATCGCCGAACGCAGCTCCGCGAAAATGGTGAATTGTGCGGTGATATTGTGCAAAAGGCGATCTGAAACTTCAAATTTTAATAAGGACGGGATTTCCTTTCTAACGTAAGTATAATTTTATTAACAAACTATAATATAATCACGAAGAAAACCCAGTTTGTTTAGTAAAGCTAACGACAGAGATTGCGATAGCAAAACGATACCAAACACCATGGTAGTAGTCTTAGTGCTGTGACAAAGCTTAAAGAAGACGAATGAACGAAGTCAAAGAGAATGAATGTGATCTGATCAGTACATACATTTTTCAATCATTAGTTTCTCTGATGTTGTCTTGATTTCAAAAACAAAAGTGATTTATTGCATTTTTAGATTTTAGGCACTAACAAATCACAATGCTATTTTTATATTAAGATAATTAATAGAAGAAACACTAGAAAAAATACGGGTGTCTATTTTTCTTTAGTGTTTTTTCTATTAAATTGAAACTTGTGCGATGGTATATTTATGTATGAATATCATCATTTATTTCACAGATTTCCGAATGATCGCATTTTAAAAAACGAATGGATAAAGTTTTGCAGAAAAAAATATAGTTGGGTGCCGAAAAGAACAAGCGTCATTTGTTCAGACCATTTTGATGATTCATGTTTTCAATCAGTTTTTAGTAGAAGAAAGTTGATTGAGGGCGCCAAACCAACGAAATTTAATTGTTTTTCTAGGGTAAGATGAATATTGAAACAATAACATTTATAAAATATATTTTTTGCACTTATGCTCTGAAATGTAATCATTCCATTTGAAAAAAGAATGCGGGGCGTTCCACATTTTCCTTGGGGGTCTAGTTCATCACATTATAAATTTGAAATTCAGCGCAGAAATGAATTTCAATACGTTCCAACTTCAAAACGGTAGAACTCATCAGCTAGCATTACTTTTTATAAAACTTTATGGTTGCATGGGCCCCCCTTAAATATTTATTTTATTCTGTTTTTAGTTAGTATTTGTTGTTATAGCGGCAACAGAAATACATAATCTGTGAAAATTTCAACTGTTTAGCCATCACGGTTCATGAGATACAGCCTGGTGACAGACAGACAGACAGTCAGGCAGCGGATTCTTAGAAATAGGGCCCCGTTACCCTTTGGGTACGAAACCCTAAAAACAGAAACAAATGTTTTCGCATAACCGAGCCTTAACACTCTTTATGTAGAATAAAATTTAAATAATGGTCACATTCATGATTCCCTCAAACTTTAATGATAAAGATTGTTCACCCACTGAATTTTCAAGCGCGTAAAATTTAAAAAAAGTTTTTTAAAGTTTTCTTTATCAATTTTAAATTAAAAAAAAACAGCCAAGTGCGTGTCGGGCCACGCGCAATAAGGTTCCGTAGTTACCTTATACTATCTATTTTTCGTCTGCAAAAAATAACTTGGTTTTTGACAGTGTTTGTATGAATGACAAAGTTATATGTGCGGTTTTGGAAAATGTACTATATATTAAATAACTGATTATATATCTCGTACAAACAAATTGTTGTTGAAAGTGTTAATTAAGATCTATAGATTATATTTTTTTTAGATTTTTGACTCTTTTATTTTAAAAGTTAGAGGGGGGGCACACATTTTACTACTTTGGCAGTGTATATTATCGTTCAAACGGTTGACTTAGAAAAAAAATTGTCTTAGGAACCTCAATGACATTTTTGAAGACCTATCTATAGACTTTTATATAGATGCTTTTTTTCAGTTTCAGTTCCATGTATGGGGAGCCCCCTTTAATCTTTTGTGTAAATATCCTAAGGCAGTTTACAGAATACATCTACTTATCAAGTTTCAACTGTGTAGTCCTAATACTTTCGGAGTAAAGTGGCTGTGACATACGGACGGACGGACGGACAGACAAACATAACGAATCTATTAGGGTTTAGTTTTTTGCCATTTAGGCTACGGAACCCTAACAAGCAATTTAAGGTTCAAAATTCATTGGAGATTTTTGACAGTTTTGTATAACTTGATGTGCTGCTGACTGTACATAGATACTTGTAAATAAATGATTACATTATTAATAACATTTATTTTCTTTTTTGACAACCTACACACCTTTACACTTGCATCTTGCGCCAACACTCACTATCGGAATTTCATTTCTGTACATTATTTTAGGATAAAAGGGCAGAACGATGTTTTAAGTATGTTATTATTTGTAAGCGTATTTTAGTGATTGTTGGTGCAAATCACAAAATCAAAATGAAGACATTAATTTTTTTTGGTCGTAATCATAATCACTCATCTTCAAATCAAAGCTTCTAATCATTCAATTTCATCGGTCTTTTTATGTCCCATCACTAACCTTAACGCAAGGGCAAACTTATTTATGTCGGTAAGTTTGGCGCTGCCGTCTACGTGATCTGTCAGAATTTGTACTAAGATGGTTAGTTCCGAATTTGACCACCTGCCAATATAACTTTGTGGTCATTCTGTTTTTGTGTGCGTGTGTAACAATATGACTTTAAGCTTCAAAAGTGTGCGTGAATATGAAGTTGTGTGCTGTGCGTGTGTACCTCGTCTCCCCCCAAAATCGGTGAACAAAATCTAGTGTAGGAGAGCGCTCTTGCTTACTCCCGTTCTGTATGCTCTAAGATTCAAATACACAGGGATATTATCTACAAAACGACTTCAAAATTTATTGCTCTACGTTGCATTTTTTGAGAGTTATTTTTGTTTGAATTATGACCCTTAAAATGGCGGCCATTCCAACAGGAGTGGGGATAGACCCCAACATGTGGGTGTTTGTGTCGATAAAATTAGGTATATTGTTATGAAAACAACTGCCTCCCTCATGCCTAATACATAACATAAGAAAACAAAGAGCATGACCGTGGCCGACACTAGATTATTTCATGAACTTTCTTCTAAAGTAAAGTAAAAAATACAGTTTCCAAAAAACAACGCAATTAGACAATGCAACCACCACTCTGTTCCCTTGACCTGTGGCCCGATTTTTAATAAAGTATGATACAGAAATGAAACTTGTTTCCAAATATAGATATTATCAATATCATTCGGGTTGTCTTTTTTCAACAGACTTCAAAAAAGGAGGAGGTTCTCAATTCTATTGTATTTTTTATAGTTGTTCGCGCGTATCTTCGATATTTATATACCGATTTTGGTGGTTCTTTTTTGTTTGATTGAGTTTTCTTGCGAGATGGTCCCA
This sequence comes from Agriphila geniculea, assembly GCA_943789525.1. Lineage (NCBI taxonomy): Eukaryota > Metazoa > Arthropoda > Insecta > Lepidoptera > Crambidae > Agriphila > Agriphila geniculea. Next base: position 19,796,408 of record OX038874.1, read on the forward strand.
ATTTTTATTATTTTTTTAAACGTTCCAGTACTTTTCAAATAATCCTAAAAATACTTGATTTTGCGTTAACTACCGTGACGAATTGGTTATTATGAACCGATTTTTTGTTGGAAAAGGGATACCCTAGGACACTTATGTCCTTTTAATTTAATTGACATTGGACCTTGGACTTCGAAGATATTCAAGGGAACTCTTCAAACTCAAATAGGATATGTATAGTGATTGTGATATTGGTAGATTTGTGACAATCCAAAACAAATCAAGTTATGGTCTGCGACGTTCTGGAATAGACTTGGACTACAAAACCACAACAACTCTTTAAAAACAAGCAGCGTAAATTAAGAAATTGAGTTATGGGCATTTTGAAAATAAATAAAATTAAAAATATTACATGCTTAGACACTTACCACAAAAAAGTTAAAAATAAAAAAGCTTCTTTAAAAAAGAAATACCTTCAAAAAACTAAAAATAAAAACAAAAACAGCTTCACATAGCTCTAAAAGGCAAGAAGTAATATTAAAATCACCAATACGCATATCTATTTTAATAAAAAATAACGTCTAATTAAGTCGGATGGGGATTTTAGAATAAAAAAAGTTTTCCTCCATCGAGCCCCAACCGACTTCAATAGACTTTTTTTATTAAAATTTATATGCGTATTTGTGATTACAATATTATTTCATGGTTTTTAGAGCTATTTTTAACGATTTTTGTTTTTATTTTTAGGTTTTTGAAGGAGGTTATAACTTTTTTTCACTGGGATACATTTTTTTGGTGCCATATTATAAGTCAACCCTAATGATAATAATATCTAGAGAAAGAAAATTTTAAATTTGTCGCGGGTTTGAGATGACACGACTCGTTGGCCAGACTTTATACTTGGAAACAAGTTTCGTTTCTGTACCATACTTTTTTTTAAATTGGGCCAAAAACGGCAGACTAATTTTTACAAACACTCTAACTTGGGAAAATATTAGTGTTAAAACTGGTCAAATAAATAAAATATGGTATAAAATAACTTCATATTAATTCACCGATTTTTAACACTAGCATTTGTTCAAAGAGTTCATCCTTAATATTATACGCAGATCGGCATACGTGGCCCACGTCTGCCTAGTGTAGAACTCTTTAGCGATTAGTCTGCTGAAATGCACCCATTAGAACCCATTGGTATAGATAGAAATTAAACGAAGTGTCATGACAAATTACCGAGCTCTGTAATTAGTTGTTTTGTTTTGTTTGACATTGACATGACATACTATACCACAGAATACATATACCAATACACAGAAAAAAGTAATTTGTATTTTAAAAATACTAAGTACCTCATAAAAAGTATTTCAAATAAAATACAAAATACATTTTGAAAAAAGTATTTTAAATACAAAATACAAATACGTATTTTGTATTTTAAATACATGTATTTCAAATAATTCACATCTCTGCAGATACATTATATTCATGGCAGCTCAAAACTAAAACATAGCCCATGGACACACCCCGATCACTCCATACAAGCGCCGCGTTTCAACTACCTATTACACAGACGCTACACAGTGACGTTTTTGCACACGCGCGACTGTGTGCGAGCTATTGAATGAGCACACGGATCGACACACGGAACTCGCGCGGTGGGGTGAGGTAATTGATTGTGGGGCGGGGTGGAGAGTTTCCTTTCTGTACGGTAGCACAGAATACATAATAGTACAAAGTAATGGTAGTACTTATATCTATTCTGTGCCATGGATTAGACTAGACACACACATTTGAAAGAGATGAGCTAATGTTCGCATAAAAGGAGGATAAGGAATTGACCTCCGTGGTCGAGTGGTTTGTACACCGGTTTTCAAGGTGTCGCCATCTGAGGTCTCGGGTGCGATTCCCGGCTGGGTCAATTTAAACTAACTTTTCTGTATTAGCTCAGGTCTGGGTGTTTGTAGTGCCACGTGTTGTCTCTGATTTCCCTAACACAAGTGCTTTAGCAACTTTGGAATCAGAGCAATATTTGTGATGTTGACATAAACTACTTATTTATTATATATTTATTATAAGGAATCGGTGCCCGCGCTGGCGGCGACGGCGGTTACATTTAACCTACATTTAAAGGAAATATCCTTATAGTCTAAGCGGTCATGGGATTTTTGGTAACGATCAAGGAAAAGGTTAGATTCATTTTCATGGGTTGTAGAATGGTCCCCTAATGTGAATGATCTCGGTCTGCCTGCTCTCAGTGGTTGCAACTTCGAATTATAGCGCTTACAAGAGGCTTCATTGTGACGAAAAAAAAACGATCAGAGAAATGGGTAGTTTTAGTACCTATTCAAAGTATGTCGTCTCTGTAGATGAAACAAGTTGGTCTGCCTGCTCATAGTGGTTGCATTTCTGAGCTATGACGTGCGCAAGTCACGTCATTGTTACGAAAAAAAAACGATAAGGGAAATGGTCAGTTTTAGTACCTATTCAAAGTATAGTATCTCCACGTGTGAAACAAGTTGGTCTGCCGGCTCTCAGTGGTTGTATTTAAGAACTATCATTGTGTACGCAAGACGCTTATTTGTAGAGAAAGCCTAAAAAAACTTTGAAAAACGGGACAAAAGGCGAATTTTTAAGTGCACGCCAGCCGCTTGCATATCTGTGACTGTATGAATCCCCTCCCCACCTTAAGGCATCTCTACACTCGCGCACGAAAAGCCCCAAACCTTCCGCGAAGCAGTGTGCGTAGTGTGGAACCGATTTGAATCGAATCCACACACCCGCGCGTGAGTATGGAGATGTTTTTATGCCTGTGCCACCGCGCACCCCCCATCCCCCCCTCCCCCACTTCCGGTTTTAGCGTCAATAGAGATGTTCGATCCGGGTGCCTTGTATCAATATTCCGGATCGCCATGGATCGTAATTCACTGTATTGATCCAGATTATAGAATCTGTATTGATAGGCATCGGCTACACGCTCGGTAAATAGTAAATACTGTGGCCCAGCGCCATAAAGTAAATTTTAACCATGGAAAGTAAAATATTGAACATTCCATACAAATTACTTTCCATGGTTAAAGTTTACTCTATGGCGATGGATCACAGTTAGTCTAAGCAGTCACGGGATTTTTGGTAACGATCAAGGAAAAGGTTAGATGCATTTTCATGGGTTATAGAGTGGTCCCCTAATGTGAATGATGTCGGTCTGCCTGCTCTCAGTAGTTACAACTTCGAGTTACAGCGATTATAAGAGGCTTCATTGTTATGAAAAAAAAACGATCAGAGAAATGGTCAGTTTTAGTACCTATTCAAAGTATGGCGTCTCCGTAACTGAAATGATGTGGTCTGCCGGCTCTCAGTGGTTGCATTTCAGAGCTATGACGCGCGCAAGTTATAACAAAATATTTTTTCGTGAAATTGTATTTTTAAAAATACTAATTGATAGAACTCTTTATTATGATGAAAAAAATGTCTTAAGCCATTTCAACTAAAATGAATAGATTGGTCGGAAAAAATACTTTATGTTTTTTTTGTATGGAGTGAGATATTCAATGTGCTCTTTTGGCCAATTCCTAATTGTTTCTGCCTCAAAACTACTTCTGCGTCACTATTTCAAACGTTTAAAATAATCATACACTATCAACGCGCGCCCAAAATTGTACATTCACACAGCTTGGATTTTTAAACAGTATGAAATTGTATTTTTTAGTAAAAACTTTTTTTGCCATTCTTTTATTTTCATCAATTTTAACACTAGAAAAGCCAACAAAACGTTCAGTTAAGGTCTATTATACAATTGTTTTTACCATAATTACAACGCAACTAAAATATAAAGCTAAAATGTTCTCAACAAAAAACCATAAATATCTGAGTTGTTATTGTTTCATTAATAGTTTTGACCTGACCAAATTCCTAACGAACTCTTAAGAGGTATTGCGGAAGAGATGGGGCCAATACTGGCTAAAGTTTTCAACGAAATACTACGCACGGTTATTATACCTAGACAATGGGCAGAGTCACACATAATACTCTTACATAAGAAAGGATCAAGGAAGGAAATAGGAAACTACAAGCCTATTTCACTGATTTCAAACACATACAAAGTCTTTGCAAAGGCATTACTAGATATAATATTTATTTTTATTTATTTATGGTATCTGGTAATCTTGATGAAAATCAACCAATCAAACAGGCTGGGCTCAGGAAAAACTACAATACAATATATCACATCACCATTAAACAACTCATCCAAAAACACAAAGAATATAATAAGCTAATTTACAAAGCTAATTTCAATACCATTATCTGATGTCCTTACATTTATTTTAATGAAACAAAGAAGACCTAAAATTTTAAGTGATTTGCTTAATAAAATAACTGTATCACCTTATTTAAAGAAAATTAACTTTTTAGTACCACACGTAACATGACTTAACTAATATTGAAGAATAGACTACCTAACCTAATACAATTAAAATTAAATAAAGATTACCAAAATTTACAGGGCTTAGCTTCTTAACTAGAGACATACAATAAGACCCAACGTATAATGTTAAATATGTATATGGATAATTAGAAAAACAATTTAATTTTCATACAAACAAAGTAACTTTGATGCGTTGATCGTTTCGCTCGCTAACAGCGACCGGAAAACCCCTTTTTTGGTTAACCCAATTGATAGGGAAACCCTAATAAAAAACTTACCAAATGATAGGGTTTCCCTTTCGATAGGGTTAGTCGACGTTATGCTTACCGTATTGATAGGGTTTTTGAAAACAAGTCTATGAAATACCCAATCAAAAACCCTTTTAACGGTAAGTGGTTCATGAAATACCCAATCAAAACCCCTTTAACGGTAAGCGGTTCTGGGGCCCTATTTTTGAATCGCTCGGCTGGCGTCGAGCGTTCGTTTCTACTGATTTTCGTTCGACATTTAACTCAACCTCCATACATTTGAGTCGCGATTCAAGAGCGATTCAACAATAGGCCCCCTGGTCCTTCGGCCCAGGTGGAACTAGGTATAAATTGCTTGAACTCGTTTTAAAACCCCTTCATAAAGCCTTCATAGGGTTTCCCCGATAGGGTTTTCGTATTCGGTAAGTGCTTACTTGGGTTACCCTTTCGATAGGGTTACCGTATTGATAGGGTTTTTGAAAACAAGTCCATGAAATACCCAATCAAAAACCCCTTTAACGGAAAGCGATTCCGGTCCTTGCTCGTAAGTTCGACGACTTCCAACCAACCTCCCAAACAAGTCGGGTTCCGAAAAGGCATTAGTACCATAGACCACATCCATTAAATCTGCTATTATGCTTGGCGTTCGTGGACTATGAGAAAGCCTTTGATTTGATTGAAACCTGGGCGGTGCTGCAGTCTCTCCAAAGTTTCCAAGTAGACTACAGGTATATCGAGGTGATGTGGTACGAAAATGCCACCATGTTGATCCGAGTACAGAACCAGAGCACAAATCGTATCCAACTGCAGCGAGATGTGGGACAGAGAGATACTATTTCCCCGAAACTATTCACAGCTGCGTTGGATATCTTTAAACTCTTAGCCTGGAAAGGACTCAGAATCAAGATGAATGGCCAGTACCTAACACACCTTCGTTTTGTCGATGATATAGTTCTTATGGCGAAAACCTTGGAAGACCTGAACACAGTGCTCGAAGATTTCCGTTAGTGCTTCCCAAAGAGTGGGTCTCAAGATGAACATTTATAAGACGAAAATCATATCGAATGCCCATGTTGTGCCCACTCCAGTTCATATTGGGAACACTAGGAGTTGTTGTCCATTACGTAGAAGTAACTAGGACAGGCAGTCTAGTTAGGTAAGTCTAACTGCGGGAAAGAGATCTCTCGTCGAATCAAACTCAGATTGGTAGCATTCGGGCAGCTTCGAAAACATCTTTCCGTCCGATTTACCTCAGTGTCTCAAGATGAAAGTCTATGACCAGTGTGTGTTGTCAGTGATGACTTCGGCAGTGAAACGTGGCCGCAAACTATGGGTCTCATAAGGAGGCTCAAGGTCACCCAGCGGGCAAAGGAGAGAATCATAATCGGCGTTTTTCTGCGTGATCCAATCAGAAATGAGGAAATCCGCAGGAAAACTAAAGTAATCAACATCGCTCGAAGGATTGCGCAGTTGAAGTGGCAGTAGGCTGGACACATAGCGAGAAGAACCGATGGCCGTTGGGGGGAAAGGTTCTGGAATGGCGACCGCGGACCGGACGACGCTCCGTGGGTAGACCCCCACGGTCCACCTTGACGGTGGACCGACGATTTGGTGAAGGTCGCGGGAAACCTCTGGATGCAAGCAGTGCAGGACCGTTCGTCGTGGAGATCCTTGGAGGTGGCCTATACCCAGCAGTGGGTGTGATGATACATCCAAGTGATCTGAACGGCATTTTAAGAGCTGTATGTACCAAAGTTCTCAGTTTCAGGATTTCCATACCATATAAAGGTTTTTAAAAATCATAATAAAATTTAGTTTCTATCGTTAATATTTTAAAAACTTCATTTATTTGAATATGATATTAATCATTAATCTGAATTAACCTTTTCTCTTTTTTTTCTTTTTCCTTGTATAATAATAATACTTTTTAGTTTGTAATAACCCGCCTGGGCCTTACTTAACATCCCGCTGCATTATGTTATTTTGGTTTTATTTGATTTATTATGGTAAAAAAGTCATCCATAGTAATAATAGTGACCGAAAGTTTTAATGGCTTTTATTGTATTTTAATTGATGAGAAAGTAATAAATAACGACAAAACAATCAGTTTTTACTTAAAAATTACGATTCGATACTGTTTTGAAATCCAATATGTATTAAACGGACAATTTTGGCGCGCGTTGGTTGATAGTGTAGGATTATTTAAATGTTTAAAATAACAATAAAATACTGACGCAGAAGTAGTTTTGAGGCAGAAACAATTAGGAATTGGCCAAAAGAGCACATTGAATATCTCATTCCATACAAAAAAAAAAACAAAGTATTTTTTTCCGACCAATCTATTCATTTTAGACAAAAATGGCTTAAGACATTTTTTTCATTATAATAAAGAGTTCTATCGATAAGTATTTTTAAAAATACAATTTGACGAAAAAAAATTTTTTTTGTAACTTGCGCGCGTCATAGCTCTGAAATGCAACCACTGAGAGCCGGCAGACCACATCATTTCAGCTACGGAGACGCCATACTTTGAATAGGTACTAAAACTGACCATTTCTCTGATCGTTTTTTTTTTCGTAACAATGAAGCCTCTTATAATCACTGTAACTCGAAGTTGCAACTACTGAGAGCAGGCAGACCGACATCATTCACATTAGGGGACCACTCTTTAACCCATAAAAATGTATCTAACCTTTTCCTTGATCGTTACCAAAAATCCCGTGACCGCTTAGACTAACTGTGATCCATCGCCATAGAGTAAATTTAAACCATGGAAAGTAATTTGTATGGAATGTTCAATATTTTACTTTCCATGGTTAAAATTTACTCTATGGCGTTGGGCCACAGTATTTACTATTTACCGAACGTGTAGCCGTGCCTATCAATCCAGATTCTATAATCTGGATCAATACAGTGAATTACGATCCATGGCGATCCGGAATATCGATATAAGGCACCCGGATTGAACATCTCTATTGACGCTAAAGCCGGAAGTGGGGGGAGATGGGGGGTGCGCGGTGGCACAGGCATACCTCTCCATACTCACGCGCGGGTGTGTGGATTCGATTCAAATCGGTTCCACACTACGCACACTGCTTCGCGGGAAGTTTGGGGCTTTTCGCGCGCGAGTGTAGAGATGCCTTAAGGTGGAGGAGGGGACTCATATAGTCACAGATACGCAAGCGGCCGGCGTGCACTTAAAAATTCGCCTATTGTCCCGTTTTTCAAAGTTTTTTTAGGCTTTCTCTACAAATAAGCGTATTGCATACACAATGATAGTTCTTAAATACAACCTTTGAGAGCCGGCAGACCAACTTGTTTCACACGTGGAGATACTATACTTTGAATAGGTACTAAAACTGACCATTTCCCTTATCGTTTTTTTTTCGTAACAATGACGTGACTTGCGCACGTCATAGCTCAGAAATGCAACCACTATGAGCAGGCAGACCAACTTGTTTCATCTACAGAGACGACATACTTTGAATAGGTACTAAAACTACCCATTTCTCTGATCGTTTTTTTTTCGTCACAATGAAGCCTCTTGTAAGCGCTATAATTCGAAGTTGCAACCACTGAGAGCAGGCAGACCGAGATCATTCACATTAGGGGACCACTCTACAACCCATGAATATGAATCTAACCTTTTCCTTGATCGTTACCAAAAATCCCGCGACCGCTCAGTCTATTACTAATATTATAAATGCGAAAGTCCGTTTGTTTGTTTGTTTGTTTGTTACGCCTTCACGTCCTAACTTCTGAACCGATCATCATGAAATTTTGCATACACGTTGTCAGGGGTACAGAGACGGACATATCCAGAAAAAAAATTATGTTCCCGAGGGATAGCAAAAAAAGTCGCGGGCGGAAGCTAGTAAGATAAATAAATGTCGAATAAAATCGTGATCCACTAGTAGGTAACTGTTAAAGGAATATTACATTCACAAACATGTACAAAGTTATAATGTAACTTAAGTATATAATAAAGTTATTGCAATAAAAATAGCAGTGTTTTATGACTGCACAGTTTCACAAATACTCGACGGTTTTATAGCTCTTCACGTTTTTTAGACCCGAAAAAGAATGGAGAATATTTAGATTATAAAATCAAAGTATTTCGAATCAGTTCAAATGAATAGATAATACTATCTTTTTATAAAAAATGGTTAATATCGCATTAAAAATATTGTTGTTAATTTTTAGTTTTAAAATATTTTCAGTGGTAAGTTTTATTGTTTCAAAGCGCTGCGGTGAATTTAATTTATTATTGTAATTATAATACACAATTTTAATAAAACTATACGTGGAGTTTTTAAGACCCAATAGTCTAGTATTTTTTGAAGGTATCATTACATCCCCTCGTAGTCATTTGCTAGAAGTTGCCACATTTGTTATCTACTTCTACGAATGGCTACGAGGGAATGTAGTGTTACCTTCTTTAAATACTAGACTATAGGCCCTAAAAATTCCACGTAAAGTTTTATTAAAATCCTTTAATATTAACAACTATTAAATAAAAACCTCTGGGTGCACCACTTTCGGTATGGTACAGTACGAGGCACGTATCTTGAAATCGGGTGGGGATTGCGCGAAACGCGAATTTTGGGTATGCGTAGCGGTTAGGGGTGCGGGCGGCGGGAGATGGGCGCGCGCTATTGGTCGCTCACAAGAGCACATGCGCGAACTTATCCCCACTCCGTCGAAAAAATTTCAAGATACGTGCCTCGTACTGTATGCACCTTAATTATCGTACTTTTGCACATATTATATAGTATCTGTTCTGTGGTATTATGTTTAGGTTCATCAGTGCCATACAGTGTTTCTTTCAGACGGGTTCAGGGGAGCGGAGCGGAGTTTTTCTCCGGAGAAGGCAGGGCTAGTGAAGTGAAACACTGTTGCCATATCAATACCTAAATTTTGTATTAATCTTTTTTATTTCTTTGTAAAAACGATAATGAACCTCGATTTCGATATTGGATGTGGACTGATACAGTCTGGTTTGACACGAGAATGCCTGTAGATAATGCGTGTGCGTGGACCCTTTCTGTACCTAAATATTATATTTTGTGGTCCCTCTTTCACAGTCTGTTAGCACTAAGTAACTTTCGGTAAGATTGAAAATTTGCACAGAATTTGTGAAACGGGCCCTATACAACGTGAAACCCCTCAAGTAGAATATGGTACATAGGGACAATCAAACTGAACAACTTTCACTATGTTGCCAACTCTGAGATCACGAATAAAATAATAAAAAGTACAAAAACTAACAACGAAAATATCAAAATGTATGAAACAGCTGATTTTTTTTCACCATATCAGAGTTTGGTCCCATACTAAAAGTTGTTTCTATTGATGGTCCCTACTACCATATTCGGACATTGGGTTTTTTTTTGTAACAGGTTGTATAACTTATCTATACGGTGAAATTTGTAGATGGCCGATCTTTTGGAAGATGAACGGTCGTCATTCTTCGGGTTCACTCATGAGGTGGACTTCAGCCCCTCTACGACTGAGTTGGTGCAGCAACTAGAAATGGCCATAGTGGACCACGTGGAGGGAGACCGGTCCGTCAAGAGATACTTCGATACATTCGACACTCCATTTGTAGATGAATGAGACTACCTAACTAAAATAATGCCGTGTATCCACATGCGAGCCTGGCTCGTGAGGCAGATTTGTGATGTAGAGGTGGAAACGTTTGCCTCGCGAGCCAACGTGATTGGGGTTGCCACCTTTTTTTGCATCAAATATGTAGTATTTTCAAGATTATTACGACTAAAAATATAGTAGATGGCGAAAAAGTCCAAAATATATAAGGTTGCCGATTTGTATGGAGGATTTTAAAGAAATTGTTTTTTCATACTTACTAAACATTTTCCTTAGAATACATTTTCATAATTTATTCATCAACCAAAAACACAAGAGTTTAAACACAAAAATTATTATGCAATTGCTTACGAGTATGTGCATATCACGTCACGTCACGACTTACCGCTCTCGCAAGGAGCCTCGCGATGTCGATACACGGTATTACACAGAATAAATACTTAATAGTACTACTAGGTATTACATCATTATCATATCATCAACATAATATAAGACGCATCACACCCACGACCCTTAGGCCTCCGCCAAGGACTCCACGACGATCGGCATACTTATTGTCTAACTAGCGGCCGCCCGCGACTTCGTCTGCGTGGAAAGTTTTTTGCTATCCCTCGGGAACATGTCCTTCTCTGTACCCCTGACAACGTGTATGCAAAATTTCATGATGATCGGTTCAGTAGTTAGGACGTGAAGGCGTAACAAACAAACAAACGGACTTTCGCATTTATAATATTAGTAAGGATTTCAAAATATATCGCAATCGCTTTCATTCTTTCATTTGACAGAACATTGATACCTACTTCCTTTTGGCACAAATAAAAACTTACCAAAGAAATGCAGCAATGTGTCACATCCATTTGCTACAGATTTAAAAAATTAGACGCTGCCCGCATCCAGCGGCCACAAGATTGTCGGTCCTCCTTCGAGGCAGGCGCGGTCGCAGCCCGAAGTTTTGGGGGGGGGTCACTAATAATAATACCATTTTTTTGTAATTTTTAACCGACTTCACAAAAAGGAGGAGGTTCTCAATTCGATTGTATACTTTTTTTTTATCGTTGTTCGCGCGTATCTTCTACATTTATGGACCGATTTTGATAATTCTTTTTTTGTTCGATTGAGTTTTCTTGCGAGATGGTCCCATTTAATTTTTATTTCAATCGGTTAAGTAGTTTTCAAGAAATCCTGAAAATACTATGATTTTGCATCAACTACCTTGACGACTATGTTATTAATAAATCGAATTAGATGTTTCTTTTTGTTGGGAAAGGGTACTTTTAGTGTAGTCTTTTTAACCGACTTCAAAAAAAAGAGGGTTCTCTCTCAGTTTGACCTGTATGAATGTATGTTTTTCCGCGAATATCTCACGTTTGACTGAGCCAATTTTTCTACGAAATAATATACCTACACTACCTAATAGAGAAGGTACTTACACTAAAAATGAAAAAATAAAAAATTGTTTTAAAAAACAAAAAACCGACTTCAAAAAACCTGCCTCTAAAAAGCAAGAAATAATATTCAAATCATTAGAGACCCATTATCATTGTTATAATAACAACACGTCTATTGAAGTCGGGTAGGGCTTTTAGAATAAAAAAAGGAAGTTGTACTCCAGCCCCACCCGACTTCAATAGACGTGTTGTTATTATAACAATGATAATGGGTCTCTAATGATTTGAATATTATTTCTTGCTTTTTAGAGGCAGGTTTTTTGAAGTCGGTTTTTTGTTTTTTTAGAAGCTTTTTCTATGTGACATGTACGATTTTGGGGGGGGGTCATGTCCCCTGTGACCCCCCCCCTGGGACCGCGCCTGCTTCGAGGGCCTACCCACGGAGCCTATTAAGTACTATGTTATTAGGTACCTATTGTTAATAATAAAACAATTTTTGCTAACCTAGAACCACTCTTTTTACTCTTACCTATTTACGAATAATGATGTACTTACTATTAAGAAATTGGAATATTTATCACAACTTTATTAGTTCTTATGAGTCAGAAACATTTGTGTATGATATTTTGTTACTCAAAATCCGAATCCACTTTAAGGGAGCTTGCCTCTTCAACACTGAAGAAGATATTCAACTTGCTTTTTTCAGATAAAAGTACATAAATAGGACCTACATATTTAATCTCAGAATTAAGGCTCGGTTGTGCGGAAACATTTGTCTCTGTCTTTACGTGTAAAGAGTATGGAAAATATCCTCATTTCTGCACTTTTTCGATGTTTTTCGTTGTTTTTTCATCATTATATTTAGCTCAATTATCTTTTTTGAAAAAAAGTTATTGGAGCAACTTCACAGTTCGTTAAAGTGTATTTTGATGTAGAATTCAATACGTTTCCGTTATTATTTACGTCAAAAATATGACCCGCGACAAGCGCTTTTGATGATATTCTGATTTTTCTTTCAATCATCCGTGAGGTTTATACGCAATTTAATACTTGTAGCTTCTAGATAATCTCCAAGAACCTTATATTCATAATCTCTTTAGCTTGTCATATGTTTTTTTGTGGCTACAACTTTTCGTTTTCTATATAAAAAACACAAACCATGTTTTCCCATCATTGACCCTTAACTGAGCTTATGATTTTTTTTTATAAACTATTGAAACAAAAAGCTCTCCTGTATTAGGTGCAACGTGTTAAAATACCCCTAATGCCGAATATGGTGGATACTTAGCATCAAACTGAACAACTTTTTCTATGGGACCAACTTTGAAATCGCGAAAAAAACCGCTATTTCATATAAAAAATTATAACGAAAAAAAAGAAAAACCGCCTTCCAAAAACCTAAAAATAAAAACTAAAAAGCAATAAATAATATTCAAATCACCAATACGCATATTCATTTTAATAAAAAACGTCTTTTGAAGTAGAGTGGGGCTGGAGGATAACTTTTTTTTAATTCTAAAAGCCCCACCCAAGGAGGTTTATAATAGGGAGTGAGTACTCTACAAAAATTTTCACCTATCGTTTAAAAGAAATTCAACTTTATTGCATTACTCATAGAGTTGAAATTCTATCGACGACATTGACTGAAGGCACTACGGTGTGAATGAGACAACACCAGGTGGAGGTCGGTGTCTCGTTCGCACAATTGCCATTACTAAACAATAATACCACGATAGTAGGACTAAAAATATGTACGTTACCAATCAAGTAGTGTATCAAAATTAAGGATTCGGAGTGGGAAGTCGAATATACTATTTCAGGGATGGCGAACCTTATTGTACCAACGTGCCATTTTTCTAAAGAAATCTTTAACGAGGTCCTAGACGTGACATCAAAAAATAATGTTGACTTTGTGATTATTGGGAAAATAAGTAATAATAATAAATACTATCAACTCAAAAGTCTTTATTTATTACAAAAAATAGGTACATTTTGCAGTGTTTTAATTATACACGTAATTTAAATTAATTACTTACTTCGTAATTTTTTCGTAGTGCATAATGAATTTTGTGATTGGTGACGTGCCCAAAATATTGTGTCGCGTGCCAATAATGGCACGCGTGCCATTGGTTTGCCATCCCTGTACTATTTAAATATTAATTTTAGAATGACACATAATAATTGTAATATAAAACAGAACTTTTTTGATTTAATTAGATATCTACAGTAATGCTAATCAGCAATCATCGGTGAGGTGGTAATAAATAGAAGTGTCAATCCTGGCAACTCCGATTTTGACCTTGAATTTCAATTTAAGAATTTCAATCTATAGGAAATGTTACTTTACAAAACTAGTGTGACCATAAATACTTCACCATTTCAGATTTCCAGAAAAACGAAATTGTTCTATTGAAATGGCTAGAGGTCGCAGGCGAGACGGTAAAATTAATAATAATAATCAAATTCATGTTTGTGCGCCTATTTCAATGAAACTCGGTTTCTGGTACTATTTCAACATGAAAATAACAACGCAATGTTGAAAATTTTAAAAATCCAAGATGGCGGCCTACTTTTTTGTTTTTGGGCCGATTTCGATGAAACTCGGTTTTTGGAACTATTTTGACAAGAAAATAACAACGCAATTTTTAAAAAACTAAAAATCCAAGATGGCGGCCAACTTTTTTATTTATGGGCCGATTTCGATGAAACTTGGTTTTTGGAACTATTTTGAGAGGAAAATAACAACGCAATTTTTAAAAAACTAAAAATCCAAGATGGTGGCCAACTTTTTTGTTTTTAGGCCGATTTCGATGAAACTCGGTTTTCGGTACTATTTTGTCAAGAAAATAACAACGCAATTTTTAAAATACTGAAAATCTAAGATGGCGGCCAACTTTTTTGTTTTAGGGTCGATTTTGATGAAACTCTGTTTTTGGTACGATTTTGACAAGAAAATAACAACGCGATGTTGAAAAATTACAAAATTCAAGATGGTGGCCAACTTTTTTGTTCTTGGGCCAACTTTTTTGTTCTTGGGCCAATTTCAAAAACAAATTAGCAGCCATTTTGATCTTTTTTTATTTTTCCATCAGTTTACATTGAGTTGTTTTTTCTTGTCAAAATAGTACCAAAAACCGAGTTTCATCGAAATCGGCCCAAAAAACAAAAAAGTTGGCCGCCGCCTAAGATTTTAAGTATTTTAAAAAATTGCGTTGTTATTATTTTGTCAAAATATTACCAAAAACCGAGTTTCATCGAAATCAGCCCAAAAACAAAAAAGTTGGCTGCCATCTTGGATTTTTAATTTTTTCAATATTGTGTTATTATTTTCTTGTCAAATTAGTCCTAAAACCGAGTTTCATTAAAATCAGCCCCAATCACAAATAAAAGAGTTGGCTGCCATATTTGTTTATATTTTTAACATTTCGTTGTTATTTTTTATCAAAATAGTAACAAAATCGAGTTTCATCAAAATCGGCCCACGAACAATATAGTTGGCCGCCATCTTGGTTTCTTTTTATATTTTTAACATTGTGTAGTCGTAAATCTCATGCACCCATTTTATTAACTTCACAAGTAAAGAAATTGGTGCAAGAATTTTAGACCTTAGACATATTTACCAAAATAACAGTTTTTAATGAAACAGCAAAGTAAATGAACAAGTATAATTATGGGAAAAAGCAACCGAATTTCAAAGGTCAATAAAGTGGAAAATCGTTTGCATCTTTTTTTGACTACAGATCACTAGACAATGTTTTCCTACTTTTACTTGTTTTTCCAACATTCATTTGTTTTTCCGAAGTTCACGCACATTGTATTTTTATAAAAAAATGGAATAAACTTTAAAGATGCGTAATTATTTACACTTGAATTTAAATTGAATTGAATAAACTAGATTTTGTATTGGTTGAACTACCATATTTAAAAAATAAAAACAAAAAAGCAATTTAATAAAAACGTGATAAATAAATTGTTCCAAATTTTTTTTAATAAATAATTATTTTCTGTTTTTTAGTTAACGAGCTAAATTAAAAATATACCACCGCCTATCAGAGTACTCGTCAAGACCATTCAAACGAGTCCAAACTCGATGGGGTTGAAAGGTTTTATTACAAAGTTCCTGTGGCCTTCTTCCGGCTTCCTTCATCAGACTCTTGGATACTATTACCCAACAGAGCACTCGTCAAGACGATTCAAACGAGCCTAAACTCGATGGGGTTGCATGATTTCAATATTGAGTTCCTATGGCATGGCCTCCAGACTTCATCATCCAACCCTGAACCTCATCTCCCGTCAGAGTACTTGTCAAGACAATTCTAACAAGCCCAAACACGATGGGGTTGTATAGTTTCATTCATCATAGAGTTCCTGTGGCGTTCTTCCGGCTCCATCATCAGATCAGCTTAATGACATTGTAATATTGCATTTCCTTCCATTTCTGACCTGTGTTCAAAGTTTCAAGTCTCTAGCTCATCGGGAATTCAGTATAAAATCGTTTGCAAAATTTGTGCTCAAACAAACAAAAGAGCAAACAACCTAATAAAAACGCGGTAAAAAGTGTTAATTATAAATAAAGAACTACCTAGGTATTTAAGTTTATATTAAACAGTTTAAAGTATTATGTATGTCTCCGGCCAACCATACGGTTTGGTCACCCTAATGAAGAAAAGGACACACATCTACTTGACCTCTCTGTCGGCTCGTTTTGGGGCGAAGCGCTCATTCCGGTTTATAGTACTATTTCCATGGCCCCACCCGACTTCATTCGACGTTTTTAGGGTTACAACAGGGACTGAAAAGGGGTCTTAAAAATTTGAAGTGAGGTGACTAGGGCGTGTGGGGTATCATATGAAAGAGCGCTGTTTGCACATTTTAAAACATTTTTTTCTTTTTTCTTAGGCCGCATAGTTTTCGACTTATGATGAAAAATGTAAAAAAAATACCGTTCCCCCCCCCTTATCTCCGAAGTTTGCAAAGAGAAAAATCTGAAATAATTCTATGTGATAGTAGTTTACGTAAAGATTACAGGAAAAATAAAACGTGGTCTCAATATAACACACTTTTTTAGAAATTCAAAAAACAAACAAGAATTCTTTAGTTTCACTACCCGTCAACAGATGGCGGTGACCTAAGAATGCTGACTTGCGAATTAAAATAGTTCCACTATCGGTCAAGAGATGGCGCAACCTAATACTACAGTAATAATTGGTGACTGGTTCTTATATAAATTACCTACTATTTGCCGTACGAATAAACGAAGAATAAGTTCCTACTTAGTAATATAAACAGTTTGCAATGTGGAGCGGCTGAAACGTTTTTCAGTCACCATAAGCAACTGTGGTTAAGATTTGTAAATTAACTGTCCGCCTGTTCGCCCTTCCACCTGTCTGCCGTTTATCCTACTTTTTTAAAGACTGTACTAAAGTAACATATCCAAATATATTTATGATTGTACGGAACCCTCGGTGCGCGAGTCCGACTCGCTCTTGACCGGTTTTTTTTTATTAAAATTGATATGCGTATTGTTGATTTGAATATTATTTATTGCTTTCTCAATCTCAATCACAATACATATCCTATTTGAGTTTGAGGAGTTCCCTTGGATATCTTCGAGGTCCAAGGTTTAATGTCAATGAAATTAAAGGAACTACACTTAAGGTATCCCTTATCCAACAAAAAAAGTCAGCTAACTCGTTTCATAAATAACAAAGTTGTCAAGGTAATTAATGCTAAATCATAGTATTTTCAGGATTACTTCAAAACTACTAAACTGATCTAAAAATAAAATAAAATGGTGGTCCCATTGGTGGTCGCAAGAAAACTCAATCAAACAAAAAAAGAATCATCAAAATCTATCCATAAATGACGAAGATATGCGCGAACAACGATAAAAAAAAACATACAATCGAATTGAGAACCTCCTCCTTGTTTTAAAGTCGGTTAAAAATATCAAAATGTAAGAAACAGCTGGTATTTTTTTCGCGATTTTAGGGTTGGTCCCATAGTAAAAGTTGTTCAGTTTGATGGTCCCTCCGTGGTCCCTCCATATCTCCATATTCGGCATTAGGAGTATTTTTGTAACACGTTGTATAAGGATTTGCATCCGAAGAAATTTTCTAACCTAGTTTAAAGCATTTTCTGAGGTACTTACTTACCTACTTTAATATTTTACTTTACGCTAGTCCGCAGACCAAACCGCTCACATTTTATAGAGTTACTAGCTGCCGCCCGCGACTTCGTCTGCGTGGAAAATTTTTTTGCTATCCCTCGGGAACAATATTTTTTTTCGGGATGAATGGTACCCTATGTCCTTCTCTGTACCCCTGACAACGTGTATGCAAAATTTCATGACGATCGGTTCAGTAGTTGAGACGTGAAGGCGTAACAAACAAACAAACAAACAAACAAACGGACTTTCGCATTTATAATATTAGTAAGGATAAGGATAAAAGTGTATAATTTCAGTAAATTACACGCATAATTATGAGTATTATGACTGACAATTGACTTTAATTTTCTGAGGTGTTCACCCGATTTAGGCAGGCTTACATGAAGGCGGACATATTTTTGAAATAACCAAATAAAAACTGGGATTAAAACCATTATGCGAAAACAAGGGATCCCGTTCTGTTCATATGTGCAAATGAAATGAAAGTAGGCATATGGGAACCTACCTATCGTAGGAAGGTAGGTAGGTACTTCAATCACTTCAATAATATTTGTTTAACACATATTTGCTTTTTATTTCGATCCCCGTTACGTTGCGTAAAGCCGAAATATTTACTCACCAAATTGGAAAACGAAACGTAAAGCCAATCGAATAGCAAACGAACAGCAATCGGTGCGACTATTTTATTTCTAATTCATGAATTCCTTTTTAAATGAGAATCTGAGAAAGCATCGATTTTATACTCTTTCGAATCGGGCCGTGGTGGCTGTGTAATCCGATCTTTTATTTATATGTGCGAGTTGGGAAGACACCTGCTTTGTGTTGGAGTTGGAAGCAACGAACGGCTGACACCGTGAGCGAAACTGATGAAATTGCCTACTAGGTAGGTTGAAGTAGACCAGAATCTCATGAAGCGGAAGTAAAATATTTTTTATTATAAACACGTGGTGGTTGCATACAGTCTATCAAGATTACTTTCTTTGTCATTAGTGTTATTGTATAAACAACACTTAGTTACTACTTTTGTAATGCAACAACATAATTTTACTTCCGTTTCATGAGACTCTGGTCTACCTCTATATTATCTTACTAGCTAGGTAGGTACCTAAGTTTTTTTATTAAATAGCGGACGATTTTAATATTGTTTGCAGATCAAGGTTTGCTGTTTACTGGCCAAATAATTAAACTGCTGATTATTTTTATGAACATTTTGATAAATGGCAGATCAAAAAATGCTTCCTTCCCCTATTTTTTTCTTATTGTGTTTTCATTTCTATTACAACTTTCAGCTCTAAGTCATCTAAATAAATGCTAGGCCCCCAGTTGTCAGATAATTACATTTCATCATCAAATCATTTGAAATAAATCGCCTCCGTGTGGTGTAGTGGTTCGTCGACCCGTGTAAGATAAGATGCAGTGGTCCCAGATTCGATTCCCAGAAATTGTACTTGGTTTGATCGGGTGGCGGTTAATAGCTATTTCAACCCTGCGTGGCTAGTTAGGTACCTACTATAATCTTTAACAATTTAACATTTATGTTCCAGCAGTGCAGTGGTAAGATTCTGTTCCTCAGTGGTTGAGGATTTCGGATGCAATGCGCTTCCACCATCGTTCGACCTTAGTTAGAGTGAGATGAAGGATAAACAAACCGATTTCTAAAAATTACCTTATGTTAACGTTACTCATCTGTGTGACATTCAGCCAAGATACGTATTATACAATGAGCTGAATACCACCGATTGCTGCAATGTAAAATGCAACATCCAGGTATTGGCGCAAAACCTTTGTAATCTTAGTATATTCACTAAATTGATCCCAGACTATATCGTACAATTGCCTTGGTCCCTACTAGTTACCACCATGGCATGGGCAACAGGGTTAAAATCTGCAGGGGCGATACGCGCGCTCACGTATTTTGTTAGCGCGCTGTTGCCCATAGTACCTACCCTACCTACCAGGGACTATTTGCGTTAATTTTTGACTGAAACTAAATCGCTGCGATTTTGTTTGTTTGTTGTAAGAAGCTAGGTAGTTGAAAAATATTAGCTTAAAAGAAAATCATATCTACGTACTAAAAACAAAAATTCTTTAGCTAAAGCTAAAATTAAAAGAAGGTGTGCGCTTCTATCCATACCAAGAGAAACTAAAATTAGACAAAAAAATTTTTTTATGTGATGTGACAACATCCTATCTGGAATCTGTCTGTATCTAGATCATAGACATAGAAAAATTTCGCTACGCTCAAGTAGACGGACAATGGTGCGAGTGAGAAACCGATTCTTACGGCTTATGCGATGTGCGAGAAAGAGTTAAAAGAAAATGACAGCAGAACCTAGTTTGACTTCATTTATCGTCTGTTATCATCTTGGTGAAAAGCGTCCACACGATTATTTTGTAATTTTGACCGCGATCTGATCGGTTTGGCTCATAAAGCTATATAAATCAATAATGGTGTCGTGTTCTGTACTGAATTGTAATGTTATTTACGACAAAAACCCAAATAAACACTCATTTCACAGGTAAATAAGATTGTACAAGTACCATTTTCATATTTCATATTTTAGTTGAATATATTCCCAAACACACTAAGTAATACACTAATATCATGCTATTAACTGCCTATTTTCTAAATAAAGGCTGATTTCTAAACATTATGTGTTAGATAAAAAGATATTATGTCCGTGAACTTGAGAAAATAAGGCGTAGAGATTGATCAAATATTATTATATTATCGATACTCATGTCGATGATTTCCAATATAGCCTTGTTTGTCTTTGTGAACACTGATAGTTTTATCTAAAGCAGCTTTTAACCGACAGTTTTCAAATGTTAAATTATAGATTAGGAGGCAATAACAAGTTTGGTAACGATCGCGTAAGTGGCTGAATTTGGGTTCACAGGATGGAGAGGCACTCTCTGATGCTAAATATGTCGGTCTGTTTGCGTGAAGTGGTTGCGTTCTTTTTATATGCAGCCTGAAAAATGTGTTATCGTTGTAATATATGGATATTGGTTAGTCTGTGTACGTCTCTATAATATGCTCTGTGCAATGTAGTCTGTGACTTGCCTATTGACATCTTGTAATAAAGTGTACGTTCGGAAAATAAATACATAATTATCTCAAGAATCATGGTTGTTTAACTGCTGCTATCTATATAAAACATAAGAATATTATATGGCGCAGCTAAGAAATTAAGAATTTACGCGGTCAAGAGAAATAAGTGAAGAAAAATGGAAATGTTAAAACCACCACCGCCATTAAAGTTACAAGGAAATATATCGGAAAGCTACAAAAGATTCAAACAAAGGTTCGAACTTTATATTAAAGCGACCAAGGCAGATGAAAGGTTAGAAAATGAAGGGAAAATAGCGTTACTTCTACATGTGATGGGAGAAGAATGTATCGAAATTTACAACAATTTTGAATTTGATCCGAAAACAGAAAATTCCTACGAAAATGTTATTCAAAAGTTTGATTCTTATTTCCTACCGGTCAAGAATGAAAGCATAAACAGAAATCTTTTCTTTTCTCGAAAAATAAGAGAAAACGAGTCGTTCGATGAATATGTAAATGTACTGCGGACAATGAGTTTGGATTGCAACTTTGGGACAATACGAGATAGTCTCATAAAAGATCAAATAATAAGAGGTATTAAAAGAAAAAACATTATAGAAAGACTGTTAAAAGAGCAAGATTTAGATTTAAATAAATGTATTGCGGTTTGTAAGTCCTATGAAACGGCAGAAAAGCAAATTAAAGATTTTGATTTAGAAGAAAATAGACAGCAGCAGCAGAATGTAAACTTAGTAAAAGGCAAGAAAGAAAATAGTGATAGAAGAATGACAGAAAGAGAAAAACAGCAGCCGAGTACGAGTTCAACACAATCAAGTCAGAAGAAATATGAGTATAAGAAAAATTGTCATCGTTGTGGTTATCAACACGGTTTCAAATGTCCAGCTTTTAACCAGAAATGTAAGAAGTGTGGAAAATATGGGCATTACTGCAAGATGTGCAGGAATAGAGTGAATTTAGTAGAAGAGTCTTCGAGCAGCGATGAAAGTTATGTTCTAGGATCTATAAAGGTAAACGGTTTAAAGAAAGAATATTGTGAAACAGTAGAAATTAACAGTAAATTAATTGATTTTAAATTAGATACTGGTTCAGACTGTGATGTGTTGCCTTTAAGTTTGGTTAAAAAATTAAATTTAGAAAGAAGAATTTGTAATTCAAAGAGTAACTTGTATAACTATGACGGGTCTAGAATAAATTGTGTTGGTACTTTGCAAATAAAAGGTAAATTGGTTAATAATAAAAAAGTTGAACTATGTTTTCATGTAGTCGACAGTTCACATTGTATACCAGTGTTAGGTTACAAGACAATATCAAGTTTAAATTTGTTAGAAAGAAAGTTTTTAAGAAAAATAGACAGTGAGAAAATACAAGGATATGAGAAATTAATAAAAGAAAATGAAGTTTTGTTTGATGATAAATTAGGAACATTAAAGGGTGTAGAATATAAAATTAAATTAAAGGAAGGCATAGAAGGGAAAATAGAACAATGTAGAGGTGTACCTATTTCATTAAGAAAAGAATTGTTAAAAGAGTTAGAAAAAATGGAAAAACATAATATTATAGAAAAAATTACAGAACCGACAGAATTTGTCAGTAATATAGTGATAGTTAAGAAACCAGATGGAAAAATTAGAGTTTGCTTAGATCCGAATAATTTGAATAAATGTATAATGAGAGAACATTTTAAATTACCAACGTTTGAAGAAATTTCTAGTAAAATGTCAGGATCAACTGTGTTTAGTAAACTAGATGCCTCAACAGCATTTTTTCATGTAAAGTTACATCCTGAAAGTGCTAAACTTTGTACTTTTACCACTCCCTTTGGTAGATATTGTTTTAAGCGTTTACCCTATGGTTTGACAAGTTCACCAGAAATTTTTCATAGACAGTATAAGGAAATCTTTCAGAACATAGAAGGATGTGAAATTTTTGTTGACGATATAGCTGTCTTTGGTAAAGATAAAAAAGAACATGATGATCGTTTAAAGAAAGTTTTAGAAGTAGCAAAACAGAATGGTGTTAAGTTTAATTTAAAGAAATGTGAGATAGGTAAAAGTGAAATTACATATTTAGGTCATATTTTGTCAAAGGAAGGAGTTAGGCCAGATCCAAGAAAAGTTGAGTCTATATTAAGTATGCCAAAGCCTAAGAACTCTAAAGAAGTACATCGTTTGTTAGGAATGATAACATATGTTGCAAAGTTTATACCATCTTTGTCTCAAGTGTGTACTCCTTTAAGAAATTTAATTAAAAAAGATGTAGAATGGTCTTGGACTGATGCACATGATAAGTCATTTGAAGAGTTGAAAAATATTTTAGTATCACAACCTGTATTACAGTTTTATGATGAAAATAAACCGATTAAGTTGTCAGTTGATGCCTCTAAAGATGCCTTAGGAGCAGTTCTTTTACAAAATAACTTACCAGTAGCGTATGCTTCAAAAGCTATGACAGATACACAAAAGAGGTATGCACAAATTGAAAAGGAACAATTAGCAATATTGTTTGGTTGCACTAGATATCATCAGTATATTTATGGTAAACAAGTTGAAGTACAAACAGATCATAAACCTTTAGAATCTATTTTTTTGAAACCTTTGTGTGATATTCAGTTAAGATTACAAAGAATGCGTTTACATTTGCAAAAATATGATATTATTGGGTAAAGATTTGTTATTAGCAGATACACTGTCAAGAAATTGTTTAGATTGTGATGATAATATTTTAGAACAGGAAATTGAAGCACATGTAGGTATGGTCATAAGTAGTTTGCCAGCAACGGAACAGAAAAAACAATTTTTTAAGATAGAGACAGAAAAAGATCAGGAATTACAACAATTAAAATATTTTATTTTGAACGGATGGCCTGATATTAGAGACATTCCGTGCAATTTAAAACCTTATTTTACATTCAGAGAATCATTGTATATTTGTGATAATTTGATTTTTAAGAATAACTGTATTGTTGTACCGAAAAGTTTAAGATCCGAAATGATAGAAAGAATTCATTATAATCACATGGGTATAGATAAATGTAAAGCAAGAGCTAGATCTTGTATGTTTTGGCCATTTATGTCAAGAGATGTTGAAAATAGAGTCAGAAATTGTAGTACATGTGATAGGTACAAGCGTAATAATTTAAAAGAACCAATGATGATTAGAGAATTTCCAAATAAACCTTGGAGTCATTTAGGATGTGATGTATTTCATTATAAGGATAATAATTACTTGATTGTTGTAGATTACTATAGTAAGTACTTAGATGTGGTAAAAATTAAGGATTTGAGACCAGAAACAACTATTGAAGCTTTGAAATCTGTTTTTTGTAGATTTGGTGTACCTGATTTGTTGTACAGTGATGGTGCCACTAATTTTACTAGTTACAAGTTTAAAGATTTTGCTAAAACTTGGGGTTTTGATCATAAAACAAGTAGTCCTCACTGTGCACAATCAAATGGGTTAGCAGAAAGGTATATTCAGTTAGTAAAGAATACATTTAAAAAAGCAGATCATGACGGTAAAGATAAATTTTTAGCATTGTTAGAATACAGAACAACACCTATTTCAGTAGAATTTGATTCAAAAAGTCCATCAGAATTGTTATTTGAAAGAAAAATTAAAGGTTTGTTACCAAATTTTGTATCACAGAAAAATAATAAGTGTAACTATCAGAAAACATTGATTATAATTCAAGAAAACAGAAATATTATTATGATAAAGGTTCTAAGAAAATGTCAAACTTAAATGAAGGTCAGAAAGTAGTGTTACTAGATTATAGAGATAAGAAACCTAATTGTTATGCTGAAGTTAAAAGCAAGAATGAAAGACCTAATTCATATAATATTGTTACTGAAAAGGGAAGAGAATTAGTTAGATTCAAAAAACAAAATTTTTTTAGTGTCACTACCAGTCAACAGATGGCGCTGTCCTAAGCATGCTAACCTAAGGGACAAAAATAGTTCCACTATCGGTCAAGAGATGGCGCAACCTAATATTACAATAATAAATTGGTGGCTGGTTCTAATATAATTACCTACTATTTGCCATACGAATAAACGAAGAATAAGTTCCTACTTAGTAATATAGTAATATAATAATAACGAGGAGCTCGGTGGCGCAGTGGTTTAGCGCCTGGCCCAGCGATTGCGGAGGTTAAGCAACGTTCGCAAGGGTCGGTCATGGGATGGGTGACCAAAAATTTATTATCTCGAGCTCCTCCGTGCTTCGGAAGGCACGTTAAGCCGTTGGTCCCGGCTGCATTTGCAGTCGTTAACACCCACCAATCCGCATTGGGCCCGCGTGGTGGGTTATGGCCCGTCCTCCTTATCCACCCAAAAGGAAGGCCTGTGCCCCAGCAGTGGGGACATTAAAAATGGCTGATGGACAGAAGGTTTTTGAAACAAAGTTATAACAAGGACAAAATGTTAATTAAGAAAGAAAGGGAAGATGATTATGTTTACGAAGAGAAGAATAAAAGTAATGATGAGAATATGATGAAGGATTACAGGGGTGAAGAGAATAAAGAAAGTGTGAATGAAAGAGTTACTGAAAACTTAAATACTAGTAATGATAATAGAAACTTTGTAAATCCTGAAAATGATTTAGTACAATGTAAGACTAGGTCGGGCAGGACAATTAAAAAGCCTTTGTATCTTTCTGATTATGTTTAATGATTAACTTCAATTTTATTTTAAGAAAAGGGAGATGTAATATATGGATATTGGTTAGTCTGTGTACGTCTCTATAATATGCTCTGTGCAATGTAGTCTGTGACTTGCCTATTGACATCTTGTAATAAAGTGTACGTTCGGAAAATAAATACATAATTATCTCAAGAATCATGGTTGTTTAACTGCTGCTATCTATATAAAACATAAGAATATTATAATCGTTACCAAAAAAAAACGATAACGTAAGTGGCTGAAAATAGTACAGCTAGTAAGTACTAGTTGTACTCACGTGTATTACGGAAGGACTGAACAAAATTCGGTTGCGTTATGGAGCCACGCCAGCTCAAAGATGCTTTATTGTTACCAAAAAAAAACTATAAGGTAAATGGCTGACAATAGTACAGCAAGTAAGTACTAGTTGTACTCACGTGAACTGTGTAAGGACTGAACAAAATCCGGTTGCGTTTCGTAGGTATAAGCGATTTAAGTTACAAGGATACAATTAACTTTTTGTTTGTTTGTAATGTATAAACTCAAAAAGTACTGATCCAATTTTGTTTTTTTTTTCACCTACATTATCAGCAAGTAACATAGGCTATAATTTATTTTCAAACATACAAGAGATCCCTACAAAAATGGGCAATAATCAAACCAACGGTATCAAAAAAATTCCAATCAATGTAACTATTTGGCGTGCGCTGCGAAAAATATTGATGATACATAAAAATAATGTAGTGTAGGTTTATAGTTAGACGTATATCCTCCTAAATTTTTTTTGTAGGTAATAATGAGAACTATAAACCTACACTACATTATTTTTATGTATCATTAATAGTTTTCGCAGCGCACGCCAAATAGTTACTTTGATTGGATTTTTTTTTGATACCATGGGTTTCATTTCTGCCCAATTTCGTAGGGATCTCTTATATTTTTGAAAATAAATTATAGCCTATGTTACTTGCTGATAATGTAGATTTCTATAGGTGAAAAAAAAATCAAAATCGGATCAGTACTTTTTGAGTTTATACATTACAAACAAACAAAAAGTTAATTGTATCCTTGTAACTTCAATCGCTTATACCTACGAAACGCAACCGAATTTTGTTCAGTCCTTACACAGTTCACGTGAGTACAACTAGTACTTACTTGCTGTACTATTGTCAGCCATTTACCTTATCGTTTTTTTTGGTAACAATAAAGCATCTTTGAATTGGCGTAGCTCCATAACGCAACCGAATTTTGTTCAGTCCTTCCGTAATACACGTGAGTACAACTAGTACTTACTAGCTGTACTATTTTCAGCCATTTTCATTATCGTTTTTTTTTGGTAACGATAACACATTTTTCAGCCTGCATATAAAAAGAACGCAACCACTTCACGCAAACAGACCGACATATTTAGCATCAGAGAGTGCCTCTCCATCCTGTGAACCCAGAGTCAGCCACTTACGCGATCGTTACCAAATATGTCATGGCCTCCCAGAACATTATGCCTACTTAAGTACTAATTTAACAATATTTCCAGGTTTCCTGTAAATCCAGTGATTAAGTTACTGGATAAATGTCATATATAGAATAGGCTGGGAGCCTCAAGGAGACTTTAAGAAATTATTTAAATAAAATCATAGACATAGAAAAATTTTCGCTGCGCTCAAGAAGACCAACAAAGCGTGGAAAAGAGAAGTTAACATCATACGGACACGGTCTATGTAAAAAAGAGACAAAGGATCAAGTGACATGTGCCAACATTTTTTACAGTAAGAGCCCCTAGCGTCCCGCTTAGCAAATGAGCAATCACAGTTTGTTTAAAATATTTTTTAATCTTAATTAGAATTTAAAATAAAGGTATCGTGGAGCCATGGTGTCTTGTACTCTAAGTAATTGTGATGTGACCAGAAGAAACAATCCAAGTAATCACACTTTTCAAAGGTAAATAAGATATTGCCACACATTTCTCTAAAACCAAATTTCGCTCCAATTATTCGTTTATCGAAAGAAAATAGTATGGAACATAGTTTATTAATTTCCTTTGCCATAATATAGTCATATTTTATGAATCTAAGTCATATTTTACGTATCTCATATAAAATGTATTGATTCGTTTTCGGATCACCTGTTTATTGACTTTGTTGTTCTTTGACATTCTATTTCTATGAATAAAATTGTTCAAAATCTTGTCTGTGTTTTATTTATTAGAGCATTAATACATTATGGTTATCGACAATCTAAAATGGACTCAGGGCATCTCTAAAGTTCACGCACACGTTTACAAATTTTCACACACTGGCTCATGTCACTTTTGGTGTCGCAGCCAAGCGAACTCTGTTCCTCTATTCCAGTGGAATATTAACTTTATGATCTAGATTTATAGCAAACTAGAAGTTTTTGTCGATATGAAAGGAGGTCAACTTAATTGATGCTTGAATATTTATATACCTTACTTAGTTATAGTACCTAGATCTCATAGAATATTATATTACAAGGATGTTATTAAATCTAAAACCGCGTCAGTTCGTGTAAAATTTTGCCAAGTTATTAATAAAGAGCCTTGTTGGCGACCAAGGGGTCAACACTTATTGCAAGAAGCCCGTATTTTCGATCGAGATTCGAGTATTTCTAGATAATGACGAGATAGTTGGGTATTAAAAAAATATAAGCTTATTTGTATCATAAGTATAACAGACAACAGTAGAAATCAGTAGTACAGATATACAGAGCTACTTCGTTCTTAGCTTTAAATACACGTATAGTTTGAAACTCGTTTAAAAGTTCTTTCTTATAAAACCATTCATTTTAATGAAGTAAGTAATTATTTCAATACTGACTTTTTCAATTACGGTTAAGTAGGAACTGTATACCTATTGTATGACTTTTCTTACAAAATAAGATTAAAACAAGAAGAGAAAATCTAATCGTGCTTTACACAAAAGACTTTTAATTTAGCGTGGGAAGTTTAAAAAGAAATATATCTTATGAAGGGCGAATATTCAATGAATAAGCAGTCGCGTTTTACTATCGATGCGATGCGATGCATCATTATGTAAACGCCACAACGTATTCGAATTCGAAACATCGTTAAAGTTATTAAGAGTAGACCCCCAGAGGCGGTATGCCATTTTTCACTCCCCCAATTTGTCGCCGTACTGTGGACTACTAAATTGTCAACGGCACGGTACATTTAGCACTTCGCTATTTTTAACGGGAGAAGATTTTGAACTGCACCGGTTTTTTAATGTAGGTACAGTTGAATCATTTTTATATCTGCTTTATAGTTAAAAATTCATAAAAAATTAATTCAGGTCTACTTACTTGGGTCCTTTATACCATTCCAACAAATATTTAGTTTACAGGGTGTTCGGTAAAAGCCTTATAAAGCTGAATATGGTAGAATGGGACCATCAAACTGAACAACTTTTACTATGGGACCCAACTCTAATATAGCGAAAAAAAAATCAGCTGTTTCATACAAAAAAATAATAACGAATATATCAAAATGTATGAAACAGCTGATTTTTTATCGCGATTTCAGAGTTGGTCCCATAGTAAAAGTTGTTCAGTTTGATCGTCCTTACCTACCATATTCGGCATTATAAGGCTATTACCAAACATCCTGTATAAGCAAGTCCTCTTCTTTGAATGGCCAACTTTATATTCGTTCGCTAACTTATAATTATAACTTAAAAATAAGGAATAAACTTTAAAATTGCGTGTTGTAAGTTTGTAAATTTCATACTTTAATTTTAATAAGAACTTTATACCTCGCATCTACTTTACATAGAAATATTTTAATGAAAAAATGTAGTTGGGTGGGTTTTATATTTTGTATTCCTATGCCTATCTCAAGATTACGAGAACCAAATCCGCTCTTCTTACAAATTAATCGGATTTCAGACTTCAAAGGAATTTTTGGTCGGACAGAAAAGGTTTTAGAAATAAAATATACTTTGTAGCTTTTCAATAGCTGTCACTTCCATTATCGTTCAGCGTGGTTGAGCGGCTTGATTTTGTGAAAATCTTAAACAAAAAACCTAAATAAATATAAACCTTTTGGGAATAAGGGCCTGTCCACATGACCACGTCACGACGTCGTCAACGTGGAACGGTGCGGTGTCACGAGTAGTCACGACACGGTGCATAGACATGACATACAAAAAAATTACGTTACCGTATCGTAAAAATCACAATGCCGCAGCATTTCACGTTGTACATTAATATGCTAAGGCATAGGTACTTATTTTTGCGATTTAATGTTGCTACCATTATAAATGGAACCGTAGATCTATCAATGTTATTGCTCGTGTCGTGATTTTACATCGATTTGCGGTTTTCCATTGATTTGAGCTCGAACGCCGACCACTAGCTCCCTACGCGACGTCAGACGCGTCGTTCCGCGGCAACTTTGCCGTACCGTGGATTAGCACGACGCGTCAACGCACCGTTCCACTTTGACGACGTCGTGACGTCATGTGGACAGGCCCTAAGACAAACAGGAAGGAAATTCTGCTGAGAAAATTTTAATCGTCGTTATTATGAGATCACAAAAAATAGGAAAGGAACTATTAAAATGTCAGTAAAATTGTTTGTATTTAAAAAATAAATTTTTATAAACAAATTAAGTAAAAAAACCTTATACTTTCTAAAGCACTTCGGATACCGAAGTTTAGTAATAACACAGAGAAATAGTTCACTTTGCTTGAAAGCTGAAGGAGATCTTAAGGGTGTAGTTCCAATAACGGTGCGCTTGTCTCCTTTGAGCTGCAACACAATATAATAAAACGATTCTACTTAGATGTTCCACGAGAAGAAATGGAAAACCAATAAAAACCATTTGAGTATTACTTACTTAAGATGCTCGCTTTGTTGCGTGGAAATACTTACTATAAATTTAATAGCATAAACATCAACATAATGTCATGTTAGTTGACAAACAATTTAATCAATAATATTTATTTTCAACACACTTGCTCGTAAAGTGAGCCCTAATACATCGCATTTAGGGCCATAAACCGAACTATAACAAACGCGTGCAATAATATATAAAACACTAGTTGGTTATAGAATTATCCCTACAAAGTTAAATAGGTACCTTACTGCAAGTTCTATGCGAGTAAACAGAGCATTTTATATTTAACCGGGTAATACAGTTATTTTTTTAGTAACAACAAAGAGGTTTTATGCCGCTGAAAATTCATTTGCATTTTTGGAATAAATAAATGTGTAGGTCCTTAATTAAGTCAAACAAATAATTATTATTATCAAATTATTTCTTATTTACAATATTTTATTAAAAAATATTAAAATATTAGCATTTTATCACTTAAATTTATAATTTTGAAGTAGGCTGTATGCTCACTAACCCCTTTGTTCGCAAAATATTCTTGCATTGGGCGTGTGAAAAACACAAAAAAAACCTGCGCGCCTTTTGTTACCAAATTACTTTGTTTTTTCCTCGCAAATGTGTTGAAAAACGTCGTATGAAACTCGTGAGCTCTTACTTATTGCACACTCGGCTGAGTTACGCCCTCGCCTGCGGCTCGGGCTGCAACCCACAGCCTTGTGTGCAATAAGTAACCTAAGCTAACTTGTATCATAATGTACTATTGTTGAATTGTATTTGATTTCTTGCCAAGCTGTTGATGTAGCCGATGTCTAAATCGGTCCAATTTTAGAGGAGAAAACATGAGACTGATTACAAAACGTTGATTTTGTCTACTTTGTATGGGATTTTTTTTAAATCTCTCGACTGACCGTGGTGTTTTTTTTAAGTACGATAGAGATCAGACTTTCCTGACTGTACTCTGAACACACACCAAACACACATTTCTTATAAATTATAGAGCTCTAACAACTGCAGTGCGATTACAAAAAACCGGTCAAGTGCATGTCGGGCCACGCGCTACGGCGTGGCCCGACACGCACTTGACCGGTTTTTTGTAATACCATACCATACCATATTTAATACCACCTATCATTTTTCGTCTGCAAAAATAACTTTGTTTTTCACAGTGTTGGTATGAATGACAAAGTTATATTTGCGGTTTTGGAAAATGTGCTATATCTCGAAAACCAATTACTATATCTCGTTTAAACCAATTTTCGTTGAAAGTGTTTATTAAGATCTACAGCATTTATTTTTTTTAGATTTATCACTCTTATTTTAAAAGTTAAAAGGGGGGGGGGGGGGGGGGGCACACATTTTACCACTTTGGTGGTGTATATCTTTCAAACGGTTGACTTTGAGAAACAGTTGTCTTAGAAACCTCAATGTCATTTTTAAAGACCTATCTATAAACACCTAACATGTGTTGGTTTGAAGAAAAAATTTTTTTTCAGTTTCATTTCCATGTATGGGGAGCCCCCCCTTAATCTTTTATTTTTTTATTTTTGTATTAAATTCGTTAAGTGGTTAACAGAATAGATCTACCTACTAAGTTTCAGCGGTGTAGTCTTAATACTTTCGGAATCAAGTGGCTGTGACATACGGACAGGCAGACAGACAGACATGACGAATCTGTAAGGGTTCCGTTTTTGCCATTTAGGCTACGGAACCCTAAAAACCTACCTAAATCACTAATAAAACTGTTAACTAAGTTCCAAAATTAGGTCATACCAAATTCCACGTAAGCAATAACCGTTCAAACTATCTCAGTTTATGAATATCAGGTATGCAAAAGCTTTTGCTCAAAAGAGGCAATATAATATCACTTATTAATTAAATATCAAAATTTAGTAGTTTAATTCCGCGTACCTATCTCTATATATCCCATTATAGGGGGACATTAACCCACTAAGAGGTTAATAGGATAGGTAATAGGTACCTTTGTAAAACCAAATGGAGCAATAATATACAATACGACCGTTATAGAGTTAGTTTTAAAACTTAATTCTGAAAAGAAAATTCAATGTCTAAAAACAAAGTAGGTGCTAAAACAACATTCAGCAATAAATATATTTTAGGAAATGTTATTAATCAGGTAATAATTTATACAATTAAATGAAATAAAGGTACTTTTATGCAAAACCTAACTATTAATTAATAGCTGGAAATAGATAAAATTATAATTTTCAAACATATTATTATCAATATGCAGCCCCGAATAATATTTAAGTACCTATCCATAAAACGGGATTTCCGCGTTTCACCGTCCACTAGAAAACCCGTAGCTCTTCGAAAGGATCCCAATAATTTCTATAATTAAGCCTTTAACGACGGTAATCCTATTAAAAGACATAATAACACTTATGTATTCTGTAGATAGCATAGAGATATGTAGTCCTATCTCTGTAATTAAATAGGTGGGGCCTTTAATATGGCGGGGTCTGTCTTTACAAGAACATTAGGCTGTAACCCTTTTGTATTAAGACTTAAAATAATGGCGGTAAGGCCATCCAAGTGTAAATAATATCGGCCAAGAATTTCTCATTCTATCTTTATGAAATGGATTCTCTTACATACAATGTTAAAGGAATATATTAATTTATTATGTATACTAAAATTCAAAACAATTGTCGGGTACCTAAGCCCTAAGTTGCATAAGAAAAAAAGGATGCAGGTATTTTCAATATTTATGACATAATTTGATAAAACAAAAAATATACAGGGTTATTTTTAAAACACCAACAACCTCGCAGGAGTAGATTACTAACATCATTAACAACAACATTTTGTTCTACTATTTTTCCGAAAACCAACAAAAAAAATACTCTCTGTACAAATGTCCCGAACAGCTGATCGAGTTTTGTATGAAAAGTCGATATTTTTTGTCTATTTTCGATAAAGTCGTAGAACAAATGTTGTTGTTTATGATGTGAGTAATCTACTCTAACGTGGTTGTTGGTGTTTTACATTATAACCCTGTACAAGGCAGGCTTTTACACTACCTCTTTTACTAACCGACATACTATGCTTGGGCTTTACTGAATACTGCGTCTTAAAAAACGTATACTTCTTCAATATCGTGTTAGAAAAATGTTTTTTGGTACCATCACAATAAGTTCAAGGCAATATTAACGACTCACTATGATAACATAAATCTACCTACTTACTGGTATTTATTAAATAATTAATATTACTAACGCTTCAAAAAAGTGTCAGTCACAAAAAGAATCTATTACATTTTCCGCTATTTCAATTTCTGAAGCTAACAACCAGGTTTACAGGCATAAAAGCTGAAAGGAATTGTGTCACGGCGGAAAAATCCCACGAAGAAAATTGAACAAAGAGGAAAGGTGTTTAACTTATTACGATTTTAATGAAGACGTTAATGGCTTGTTAAATGAGTGCTGATAAAATTGCGACTCCAGTTTGGATGGTTGTTGGGAATAGACCTCTTAATACTCGTATATCTTTATTAACCTATGTAGATAAAATAAATGAAATTGTTTTTTACATTGTAGGAGCTTTAGGTATCATTCACACAGCTCGTCACGTCTCAGTCACGCACGTCTCAGTCACGTCAACGGTTACGGCGGTAATTTCAATACAAGTTTTGACTTGCTGGTGACTGAGGCGTCAAGTGACTGTCAAAACTTGTAAACAGGGTAATTTTGTGACCCCTTTACAAAATAAAATACAATATGTTTGGTTAGCGATGTCGGAGCTTTTAAAAGCAGATAATATGATCTATTTTATCGACAAAACCCCCCCACATGTAGGGGTCTATCCCCTATCCTGTTGGAATGACCGGCATTTTAAATTTGAGTTTTTATTTTAGATGGCCGTGCCGAAAAATATTAATTACTGCGGATTTAAAAGTCCTACAGTTAAAAAAAAACTTTGTGAAAGCTTATAATATCACCTATCAAGTTAGAAAATTACAAAATAATTATGTCACTAAAATAAATTTTAATCCGTTATTAGTGTGCTCTTTTTAGTTTTTCTCACAGTTCTCAAAAACTAGGACGTTAATGTTGAATTTTTTTGCATTTTTAAAACACAGGAATATTATCTACAAAACAGCATCAAAATCATTGCTCTGAGTTGCATATTTCGAGAATTATTGTTGTTTGAATATGACCCTTACAAGCACTAAAAGTTAATTTTTTAATATGGTCAAAATTCAAAACTCGTAAGTACTTGCTTTTATGGTTCGATCACATTTATTTTCAGATAAAATTATCAACTTAATTTAAAAACTGATAAAAATATTTTAAAGTTAAAAGAAAAGGTTAAAAAAGTTAAAGGTAAAGTAAAGTTAAAGGTAAAAAAGTTTTAAGTAAGTTTTTGAGATCTGTGAGAAAAACTAAAATAAAGCACACTAATTTCGGATTAAAATTTATTTTAGCAATTTTTTTATTATGTATTCAAGTAAAAAGTTTACATGATTAATTTTTAACTTTAGCTTTCGAAAAGTATTTTTTTTTATATTTGTAGAACTTTTAAATCCAGAGAAATTAATATTTTTCGGCAGGGCCATCTAAAATAAAAAGTCAAATTTAAAATGCCGGTCATTCTATCAGGAGAGGGGATAAAACTTGGACGAATGATAAAATAGACCCCAACATTATCTGCCATTAAAAGCTCCGACATCGCTAACCACACATATTGTATAAGTTCAAGGAAAAACAAAAAAAATAGATGAGATAAATATGTTTGATTTCAATTTGTATGGGGAAAAGCTAAGGAAAAAAATGCTAAAAAAATATTTTTTTTTACTTCTTAGATTTATTGTACTGCTGTTATAGAATGACAACATTTGAAAAGGGGTCCAAAAATTACCCTGTATAAATAAGACTGACCGTTCACGTGACTGGGACGTGATTGAGCTGTGTGAATAATCCATAGACATAGAAAAATTTTCGCTGCGCTCAAGAAGACCAACAAAGCGTGGAAAAGAGAAGTTCACATCATACGGACACAGTCTATGTAAAAAAGAGACAAAGGAGCAAGTGACATGTGCTAACATTTTTTACAGTAAGAGCCCCTAGCGTCCCGCCTAGCAAATGAGCAATCACAGTTTGTTTAAAATATTTGTTAATCTTAATTAGAATTTAAAATAAAGGTATTGTGGAGCCATGGTGTCTTGTGTTTTAAGTAATTGTGATGTGACAAAAAGAAACAATCCAAGTAGTCACACTTTTCACAGGTAAATAAGATATTGCCACACATTTCTTTAAAACCAAATTTCGCTACATTTATTCATTTATCGCCGAAGAAAACAGTATGGAACATAGTTTATTAATTTCCTTTGCCATATATAGTCATATTTTATGAATCTAAGTCATATTTTATGTATCCCATATAAAATGTATGCATTCGTTTTCGGATCACCTGTTTATTGACTTTGTTGTTCTTTGACATTCTATTTCTATGGAATAATCCAATATTAATCTCGATAAGAAAAAGTAATACTAGGGTTATTTGTAAAACACCAACAACCTCGCAGGAGTAGATTACTAACATCATAAACAACAACATTTGTTCTACGACTTTTCCGAAAACAGACAAAAAAAACCGGTCAAGAGCGAGTCAGACTCGCGCACCGAGGGTTCCGTACAATCATAAAATATATTTGGATATGTTACTTTAGTACAGTCTTTAAAAAAGTAGGATAAACGGCAGATAGGTGGAAGGACGAACAGGCGGACAGTTAATTTACAAATCTTAACCTCAGCTGCTTATGGTGACTGAAAAACGTTTCAGCCACTCCACATTGCAAACTGTTTATATTACTAAGTAGGAACTTATTCTTCGTTTATTCGTACGGCAAATAGTAGGTAATTATATTAGAACCAGCCACCAATTTATTATTGTAGTATTAGGTTGCGCCATTTCTTGACCGATAGTGGTTTTTTTTTTTCTTAGGTTAGCATTCTTAGGACAGCGCCATGTTGACTGGTAGTGAAACTAAAGAATTTTTGTTTGTTTTTTGAATTTCTAAAAAAAGTGTGTTGTTTTGAGAGATCGTTTTATTTTTCCTGTAATTTTTAAATAAATTACTATCACATAGAATTATTTCAGATTTTTCTCTTTGCAAACTTCGGAGATAAGGGGGGGGGGGGAACGGTATTTTTTTTACATTTTTTATCATAAGTCGAAAACTATGCGACCTAAGAAAAAAGGAAAAAATGTTTTAAAATGTGGAAACAGCGCTCTAGACTAGTCACCTCACTTCAAATTTTTAAGTCCCCTTTTCAGTCCATGTTGTAAAAACATCTTTTTTTTTATTTCTTTCTTATTTGCAAAATAGTTGGGCAAATGTCATCTTTAACTATTCCAAATTTCAAGTTGATACCATTAGTAGTTCTCGAGATATCCAGCTGTGACAGACAGACAGACAGACAGACTGAGTCACACCATAAGGGTTCCTTTTTTACCATTTTGGTACGGAACCCTAAAAACAACTTTCCATACAAATGTCCGAACAACTGATCGAGTTTAGCATTAAAAGTCATTTTATTTTGTCCTTTTTCGGGAAAGTGTAGAACAAATGTAGTTGTTTATGATAGGAATCTATTCCTGCAAGGTTGTTGGTGTTTTACAAATAACCCTGTATAAACTGTGGTAAGAATAAAGAACATTTAAACTTCGTTTCGTTTTCATTTATTGTTTCAGACTTGTTCAGAGCTGTTTTTTTAGTTTGCACTGCTGGACCACAGGCCTTGTTTATGGAATGAATAAGGAATGTGGCCCAAACATCCAAATCAACCAAAGTGATTGGTCAACCATCCCATTATGCATTACTAACCCAATAGTTACTCAACACTGCAATCACCGACTTTTTTTGATTTGTATTCTGAATATTTGTTTTTCAACATAGTAAAAAAAACACACCTCAACTTTTTCAATTAACAAAGCTAATTCGATGGTATGTAAATTGTTCGTTAGTACACCCATGTGAAAATAAAAGCGAATTTAGACTCAAATGTTTGGCTTCCTTTGCCATATATTCCATTGTCGACTTTATTGCTGGGATCCAAGACTTTATTGTTATCTTGCCAATCTTTATCTTATGTCACCCCAGTAGCCACAAACCTATGATTCACTTAATATTAGCTTTAAAGTTTCTAGCTCACTTTTGAGTGGTAGAGACACTTTTGTCTACATGCATTCCATCGACGAACAGTTATGCCACAGTATGTGCATAGAATAAGTGTAACCTGTTTTAATTTTTTTAATTTTTTGCATTCACAATCACAATGCTGTTTATTAATCATCAGCTTGTGATGATTCGTTTTTAGGGTTCCGTACCTCAAAAGGAAAAAACGGAACCCTTATAGGATCACTTTGTTGTCCGTCTGTCTGTCTGTCCGTCCGTCTGTCTGTCAAGACCCTTTATCTCGGAAACGCGTGGAGGTATCGAGTTGAAATTCAAACCATATACTAAGGTCTACGGTCCCTTGAAGCTGTAAAAAAATCAAACTTCTAAGTTAACGTAAAAAAAAGATACTGCCGTTTAGGGCGCAAAAAACGCATTTTCGATACTCTCAAAGGAATCAAAATTCATAGGGTACTTCCCGTTGACCCAGAACTATGAAATTTGGCAGGTAATAGCGTCTTATACTACACTTACAGGAATAAATCTGAAAACTGTATATTTGTAATTAAATCATAAAAAATAATGGTCATTAAAATACGTAATTATTAATCATCTTGGTGAAACAACGGTATGCGCGGTCATAGTTTGAACTTCTAATTACTTTTGTGATAATCGCGCCACTTATTCTTTTTAAAATATCAATATTTATTATTATTAATTATTCAGATCCTTTCAAATATTGTTATAGTTAATTACTTTTAAAAATAAAATTAAAAAGTAATAAATTTGACTCTAAATATTTTTGCAACATGGCGGTATGTCACGCTCAAGAAGCTTATACCCCCAATGGAGGTTGCACGGCTAGTGTCTTAGTGAAAATAGAAAAAATGTCCTTGAATGACGTTACGGCTTATTGCTATCTCTTTCTTTAGTGTGACAATACGTGTTCGATGTTCGTCGTTCGTTCGTTCGTGAGAAACGAAAACGTATTGTAACACTAAAAAAAGAGATAGCAATAAGCCGTAACGTCCCTCAAGGACATTTTTTCTATCTTCACTATGACACTAGCCGTGCAATCTCCATTGGGGTTATAAGCTTCTTGGTCACGCTGCATGACAGGGGGTCAAAGAGTAAAACAATCAACGGAGTGCATTCCAGCCATTGACCTGCATATTTAAAAAAAATCTTTTTCATGTCAGTGATTCCAGCAGACCAATAGCTATCACCACAGAGTAGGTATATAACAATCAGCGCGTTTTTCACAATATGACGTGACTCGAACGGGATGGAAACAGACTTTCGGAGCAAGGGTCCTTTTGGAATACACCCATTTTATTTTGCATATATATACATTGCGATAGATAACAGCATTTCACAGAACATTATACAGTGTACTATTGATATACAGCGCCATCTGTTGACAATTAGCAGTACTTGTATTTTATACAGGTGCGGTGGGTTTGTAATTATTTTATTTTTTCTCAAATATGCTTGGAAATTCTAACATTATTTTGACAACCTTCTTCGTGCTAAATCGGAGTTTACGGACAGACCTAAATCGCGCTGTCAATATTTGTATGAGATGAGAACCCATTACTAACGTGTAATAATGGATTTTCATACAAAAATTGCCGGCCTCTGTCCGGCAATGATTGATTGATTGATTGATTTATACTTTATTGTACACACAAAAGAACAAACAGAAGATCACAGACACAAAGGAGACATACAATTGGCGGCCTTATCACTAAAAAGCGATTTCTTCCAGGCAACCTTAGGATGGACAGGAATAGAAAAATAAAATACGATTAGGTAGTTAAAAAAATAAAAAAATAAAAATGTGCGTACTAAGAACATTACTTAAATAAAATTACTAAAACGTTAATAATATACATATTAAATATTAATAAATAAGCAGACCTACATATATAACAATGCAATGTTTCTATTAAAACTCATTACACACGTGTAATTCAGAATTGGAGCGAACTTTTCAATGAAACACAAATATATGTATCAAATGTCGCCTTGATAAGCGAGCACATTCCAAAAAAAATTTTTTTTCGTATTCGGTATACTGGTATCACGTGAAAGGCCTTGATGAGCACATTCCAAAAAATTGAAAAAAAAAAAATGAAAAAAAATATGTTTTGGTGCAATATGGGTATCAAATGAAAGGCCTTGATGAGCGCATTCCAAAAAGATGAAAAAAAATAAAAACGAAAAAAAAATTTTTTTTTCAGTATGGGTATCAAATGAAAGGCCTTGATGAGCATATTCCAAAAAACTGCCAAAAAAAATTAAAAGCGAAAGAATTTTTTTTTTTCAAAATTTTTTTTTGTAGTATGGGTATCAATTGAAAGGCCTTGATGAGTACTTTCCAAAAAACTGGAAAAAAAATAAAAACTGGAAATAAATGAAAAAAAACCGGAAAACAATTGTTTTTCAACATGGGTATCAAATGAAAGGCCTTTATGTGCACATTTCACTTTACATTTTCTTTTTTCAATTACTGTAAGTCATTTAAAATAAAAATAAAAAGCTTAAAACTTTTAAAACTAAAAAGTTTAAAGTTTAAAAGTACTACACAAGCCTTGGCCGCAAGTAGGCATTGATGGACTCACATCGTATGTTCTTCAATGCCTGTCTTGAGTGCCGCTGCAGTAATGTACTATTCCATTTCAAACCTTCGCCCGTGGTCAATTCTTTGTCGTAATCCCTGGAAGGGTTATTTTCTACGTGGCGACAAAGGATTTCAAATGGTTATCTATATATAGCAGTCAATTCTAAATGTGTTTGCGCGAATCACTCAAAAACTGCTGAACGGATTTTAATGGTATTTTTTTACAGTTTGGTAGCTTGGAGTTCAACTTATAATCTAAGCAATTTTTCACACAATTCCGGTAGGTAGAACCTGAGATAAAGCTTGAACTCTCCGTAGTACAGTTTTCACATAAAAAACTAATAACTACCAACCACTTTTTTTCAAAATATATCCTTTGTACCGACACAACTTTTCTATAGCTTTATTTTATGTATTATTTTATGTATGATAGATGTAGGTCTGTACGGAACCCTCGGTGGGCGAGCCCGACTCGCACTTGTCCGGTTTTTTATTTTAGTGTAAGTATTATTTAAAACAATCCTTGACCAAAACAGTGATAACTTCGTGCCACAAAACGTCAAAGTATCGTCTCTCGTTATGTACCGAAGTAGGTATACCGAGGTTCCTAAGGCCTTTGTCTCCTATTTTATGCTATACGCAACGTATCACGTCAGCGTAAACATTTCTATACAATTCATACGACGACGTCAGCGTTTGAAGAGACCACTACTGTACATTTCTTTAGTAAGAAGCATTCTGACGCTGACAAGGAGCGTGTCATATCAGTGCAGTTTCAACCGGTTTGTACGAAGCCAGAATACTGTTATTGACCTTATACTGTGACTATGCTGTTATGTGAACTGCATGCTTATGCTAGCCGCCTGTGTCGAATGCTGATATGAGGCTTCCACACTGTGACGATATCATTATGATATGTTGCTGCTGCAAATTGGTACCGATACTGAAATGGCAAGTACACTTTTATATTATGATTAAAATAATCTTTAAGTATTAAGGCTGCGCAGTCTGCACACTAGCGCCGCCATTAGAAAAAAAAATCATAGTGCTTAAATAAAGACAAATTTGTAAATTATCTCTCTGGAGTGCACTCCGAACAAGCTTTGTGGTACTTTTTATCACTTAAGCTATATTTT
The DNA here is from genome assembly GCA_943789525.1 of Agriphila geniculea. Lineage (NCBI taxonomy): Eukaryota > Metazoa > Arthropoda > Insecta > Lepidoptera > Crambidae > Agriphila > Agriphila geniculea. The sequence continues at coordinate 19,837,699 of OX038874.1, forward strand.
CTAGCCTGTCGTTTAGTTTAATTGACTTTTATTGTTAAAAGTGGCCACTTTTCGCAATAAAAGTCCATATAACTAAACAACAGGCTAGAAAATATTGCTTAAGTGATGAAAAGTACCGTAAAGCTTGTCGGAGTGCACTCCAGAGAGATAATTCATAATTTCTTTTTTATTTAAGCACTATGATTTTATTTCCAATGGCAGCGCTAGTGTGCAGACTGCACGCTCTTAAAGTTCGTTCAGTTAACTGACAGAGGTTCCCAAACTTTTTTTTCTCATAGACCACTTTAAATATTTTCCTGGATACGGTGGACCCCCTGCAGCTACTACATTACTACCTTATTTCCAAAACTCGAAAAAAGTATATATTTTATATACCTATGGAAATCTGCGTTGTTGTGGCTGATTTTCAATCGACTACGGGTTAACAGTTTTCGAAAAAAAGGTGAGATTTTATTGCTTTGATTAAGCTGTGAGTGGATGTCATTAAGCTAAGTTTCAAGGTCAGTCAAAAAAATAAATGAGTTGTAAGTATTTATTAAAATACAAAAATTACACTTTTAATTATTATTGTTAAAATAGTTTTAATATAATCAAAAAACATTAAGACTAATAATATTTGTTATTGTTATAACAGTTGCAAACTTAGCAATATAATCGCAATTTAACATTAATTATATCATTTCTACAAATTGTAATCACAAAAAGTTATAATTTTAATGGCAGGGATGTACTTGTGAATTGACAGCAAATTATCAATATTTGCCTTTATTTATAGGAGAAGTGAAGTCAAGGCACCAAATAAATGTTTATGGACCCCCGTTTACGAATTGTGGACCCCCATTTTTTTTCCACGCAAACGTAGACCCCTGTCAAGCTCCCGTGGTCCCCTGGGGGTCCACCTGGACCACTTTGGGAATCAATGAGTTAACACTATAAAAAAATCGAATCATTTTGTCTAATATTAATCCATTGTTTCGTAGCGGTGAAGGATTTCTTGCTGCCCCACCTACGGAATAAAGTTCAATTTGCTTTGACAGCGCAGTAAGATAACATGCATGTTGATGTTGATTCTAGTGAAAACGCGGGGTGTCACCTAAAAAAATATCGGAACCCACCATGCGAAGGTCAAATTTCGTCTTAACACTTTTTTCGGTTTTATAATTTACGAATGTTATTGGGAAACGGTTTTATTTTAGGTCGCCTACGCACATGCAGGCGATTGCCTAGCGCAGGGATGGCGAACCAATGGCACGCGACACAATATTTTGGGCATGTCACCGATCACAAAATTCATTATGCGCTACAAAAAAATTAAGGAATTAATTAATATAAATTACGCGTATAATTGAAACATTACAAAATGTACCTATTTTTGGAGTAAATAAAAAGTTTTGAGATGATAGTATTTGTTATTATAATAATCACAAAGTCAAAATTATTTGATGGCACGTTTATGACCTCATTAAACATTTCTTTAGAATAATGGCACGTTGATACTTATAGGTTCGCCATCCCTGGCCTAGCGTGTATCGTAGGCACACGAGGCTTACAGTCAAAGATCATGAGACTAAGTCTCCTATCCTAACAATCATCTTCCAGTGCGGTTATCGGTTATCCTAGAGTAAGCAGATGTATTTAGGCGCTAATCTAGGCACCTGTTGATGCTTAGTTGGAGCGGCCTAAGTCTTTGTTAGACGACGTCTTGTGCAAACGTTGCAACAGCTTTCGGTATTTTGTACACACATTAGTTAGCTAACTAATGTTATAGCATAAATTTGCTATAAACTAGAACAGCTGAGACGTACTTTAAATTAAACTGAGTAGGCTTGCTTAATTTTATATTTAGCTTTATATGTTTTGGATAAACTGTATTTAACTGAGCGAGCGCGAAGCGTCTCTATTTCAGCTTGGGCAAAAATGTTTTCGTATGTCCGGCTGTCCCGCCGTCCGTCTGTTCTCCTCTATAGGCCACTCAACCAATTCTCGTGAAATTTAGTTAGTAGTTCAATATTTTATATAGATTTTTTGTCGATTCAGTTTTTCGAAATTTTTCCAAATGGCGGAGATATGGGGAGAAATATAATATTTCAGTCATTTCGAAAAATGATCAAAAATGTCACAAACGTGAGGTCTATAGCCCACAGAGCCACAAGTATTAATTAAGTGATTTGAACTAGTATAGTTTCAGTAAGTCAGTAAGTAATTTCAGTTAATTAAAAAAATAGGACCATCCACAAAACAGTGTTTTAGGGCTCCGTACCCAGAAGGTAAAAACGGGACCCTATTACTAAGAATACGCTGTCTGTCTGTCGCTCTGTCACCAGGTTGTATCTCATGAACCGTGATAGCTAGACACAGACAGTTGAGATTTTCACAGATGATGTATTTCTGTTGCCGCTATAACAAATACAAAAAACACAATAAAATAAATATTTAAGGGGGGACTCCCATATAACAAACGTGATTTTTTTCCATTTTTTGCTCAATATTAATAACGACAATAGGTAGACGCTTGAAATACTCACAGAATATTTAGTTGAATATTCATTTTAAAAATAATTAGTTAAATTAAAATAAAAAAAAAATATTTTGGAGGGGGGATCCCATACAACAAACGTGATTTTTTTTCGGGAGCCCTTCGTGTGCGAGTCCAACTCGCACTTGGCCGGTTGTTTTTGTTCTGTGGTACACCCGTAGCGTCTGAAAATAAAATCAAACCAATATGTGCGTGGTGTCTTAAATGGATCTTCAAAAATGATATTGAGGTTCCTAAGACTATTTTGACTCAACGTCTGTTTGACAGATATATGGCCGAATACTCAAACGAATCTTAGAGTTAAGGCCACTTTAAATTTAAAAAAGTTGTCAGATTTGACAGCAACTCTATGAAACTGTCAGCTTCCTTAAAGTTAAGGAGACCTTAACTTAAGATTTTAGCTGAGAAGCCTTTGAGTATTCGGCCGATACACTGCCAAAGTGGTAAAATGTGGGGACACATCTCTAACTTTTAAAATAAGAAAGTGAAAAATCTAAAAAAAATATATGCTATAGATCTTAATGAACACTCAACGAAAATTGGTTTGAACGAGATAAAGTAATCAGCTTTCGAGATATAGTACATTTGCCAAAACCACAAATATAATTTTGTCATTCATACAAATACTGTGAAAAACGAAAGTTATTTTTGCAGACGAAAAATGATAGTGGTATAACTACGGAACCCTACTGTGCGTGGCCCGACACGCACTTGGCTGGTTTTTTATTTGCCTAAAATCTTCAGTCATTCATGAAATTGTATTAAAAGAGCCAAGGTCTGCTATAATGTACCTAATGGTTGACGAAAATCAGGTGATAATCTACTGTTTTTAGTTCACAGCTCTGTCTTAGTTAATTGTGAGCTTATCTTAATATGGTGGTCATTAACCAAGCAGGCTAATCTCTTGAGTAAGCTAGACCGTCGGCGTAGGTGACATGTGCCATTTTTCAAACATAGCTCTAACTTTATTTTTGAGCCTCATATTGACAAATTTTACACATACAAACATGGACATTTAAACTTAATAATTACAATAAACGACAAAGGTTATTTATCACTACAAAAAAATAAAATGGAAAATGCAAAAACATTAGCAGTAGGTATAGGTATAGTATAAACTATCGTGCCATGCTGCCCAAAACATGGCAATGGCAATGGCAACATGACTTAACTGTAACATACCTAAATGCATTTATGACCATATATTCGAACAACGCGTTTAATATCACGGGATGACTAGAATGTCATGGCATGTCGGGAAATCAAAAACCAAATCAATCCAAACAATTTTTTGGAGTGAAAACTTCTTTAGCGGCGTTGTACGCTTTTTGTATGGGGAAAAATGCTAAACTCGCGTCAGTAAGAATCACATGGCTTATTGAAAATGCGTAAGACGGATGTGACGGATGGAGAGTAGACAGCTGGCGGCAGAAGTATCCCCCTCTCTGTCTACGGGGCGCGTTGAAAATGGCGGCGCGTCATTTTAAGACGTAAACACTTGTGTCACCAGCATCAGCCGTGAAAATGGAAATAATAGCAGCGATCTCTTTGGTGAAATCATAGACTTATTTATACTCTGTGACTATAAGTTTCAATCGTAGAATGCGTGCATGTAGAAATTAAAAAGGCCACTGGCGCGAAATCTTTAGAATGTTTCTCTAATTACAAACTGATTAAATTGTGTGACTGTATAGTAATAGGAAAGAAATAATTTTAATCCTTTGCCGCTAATTTCAACATATCAAAAATGCACAACGTTAATATTCAAGTTATCACTTCTGCCGGCACTCCCGGAGTGTCAACCGATTTTTTTTTCAAACCAACACCAGACCACGTATAATAATAATGTAAAAAAGTTTTATTCAATAAATCCTTTTTTTTTCTTGCAGCTACTTCTCTATACGCATTATCTATCTATTGGTTAACCCGTCGTTGACCTGCCGGTTAGTGACTCTACAAAACCTGCGTAGACTTGGATGAATTCGTCCCAGTGCGTAGAGGATTTCAATCCCGATGGAACAAAATGTGTTATACAAGTGATAAACCGCGAATTTATTTGTAACGTTTTGCTGGTATTACTTACCTATGCAATATCTTTTATTACTATTACCCATAGAAAAATAAGTAGGTAACTACAACAAAACATTTATTTTTATATTTTACTATCCCATCCCATGTTTAACTATACAATTTGTTATTTTTGTTGATTCGTGTGAGTGTAAAGCTACTTATCCTAAAATCCTAATTTAACAATGAAGTGGTCTATATAATCATTGTCATATTTTTTTGGTTACACTTTCTGCTTCGTTTGTGCTGGATTTAAATGTAGTATTTCTGTTTGACATGGTATCTCTTTAATAACTCTTGTGTTATCTTAATTAGCGGTCATCAACTGTGGGCTAATCTGCCGACCTACTCCCTAAATGAGTCAGACCGTTGTGGCAGACCCCGCTAATATTTCAGCCAGACCCATTACGCTTGCTGGTTTAATCGCTGCTGATAGGTGGCGCTGTTTTGTGTTTTTTTAGTAATTTAGGGCATAACGACCGCCACGCTTGACGCCAAGCAAAACAGGAGCGGGCAGCGCGACGAGCGGATACTCTTTTCAACGACTCGCTCACCTTATAGCGGTTTTTCACAATTCGAGTGTACTCATGTATTGAGCCGGCCATACAAGCTAGGTTATACATGATGGTGATGCATGTAAGGTCAAAACCGTCATGCATAACCTAGCGTGTATGCGACAAAACTGTGCAGTTATCCATGCCCGTTCAAGCAGCCTTGCAGTTCGTTTATGCCTGTGGTTAAAACCGTCATTATCCTAGCGTGTGTGTCCTCTATTAGATAGAAACTAGCTGCCGCTCGCGACTTCGTCTTCATGGGCAGCTATTGTTCTATCCCTCGGGAACAGTACTTTTTCTGGATGACAGGTACTTTTCTGTACCCCTATTACAAAGTGTATGCAAAATTTAATCAAACAAACAAATGAACAAACGGCAGAAAATGGTGACTAAAAACTAAACAGCTTTCCAACTGTTTCTAAAAGATCAATTACCTTAGCCTGAAAGAAGCCAATATTACCTAAAACAAAGAACATAAATTGCCTCCTTCAAGTGCTCGACTTTGTATTCAATTGCGACCTCAAAAATGGCGGAGGAACAAATAAAACTGGCATCTAATGTGATTTAGGGGGCCCTATCAAGGGCCTAGATCGCCGGGTCAAACGCCACGATCCCCCCGATAAATAATATTTGTATCTTTTTACCTTCGAATAAATGCCTACGTGTTTATCCTACCTCCTTTTGTGCTTAAATTATTTTTCCTTTTTTCTAGAACATTAAGTGAAGAATAAATTCTGGCTTTGATGAAGTTTTGGATGAAATAAACGTCAGGCTATATAATAATAAATTGGTAGAAAACTTGGCAGGGACACGGATTTTAAGGTAGTCAAGTTGGCAGTCCGCTTCGCAGCGAGAAGTGACTGTTTTATAAATTTCCTCAAAACTAAATTATGGTTTGATAAAAAATAACTATAGATTTTGAGTGCCGGTCGGATTAAATAAAAGAGATAGGTACAAATCAAATCTAGTTTGTTTACGAAAATAGTTATTAAATTACTGTCAAACACGAAACAAAATCTTCTAAATCTAATATTAGATTTGATATCAAAACTATAAAACAATCAAAAGTAAACACAATAAAGCTACATTTAAAAAAACCGGTCAAGAGCGAGTCGGACTCGCGCACCGAGGGTTCCGTACCATCATATTTGCACCATTAAACCACACTGCAGAGTAGAATAATAAAATTAGTATTGCAGTTTTAGGTCAGCGCCATCTCTCGACCGATAGTGGAACTAATGTTAACTTTTTTAGAAATTTGATGATTCCTTAAAAAGTGTGCTATATTGAGACATCGTTTTATTTTTCCTGTAATCTTTATTTAAACTGTTATCCCATAGAATTATTTCAGATTTTTCTCTTTGCAAACTTCGGAGATAAGGGAGCGGGGGGGAAGTTATTTTTTTTACATTTTTCATCATAAGTCGAAAACTATGCGGCCTAAAAAAAAAAATTGACCAAAAACGTGCAAACGGAGCTCTTTTATATGATACCCCACATGCTCTAGTAGCCCCACTTCAAAATTTTAAGATTCCTTTTCAGTCCCTGTTGTAAAAAATATATATTGATTTTTTTATTTATTTCTTATTCGCAAAATAGTTGGGCAAATGTCATCTTAAACCATTCCAAATTTTAAGTTGATACCATTAGTAGTTCTCGAGATATCCAGCTGTCAGACAGACAGACAGACTGAGTCACACCATAAGGGTTCCTTTTTTACCATTTTGGTACGGAACCCTAAAAAGGTTTACTTTTAGGTAGTTCACAGAAATGCAGTTAGTGGAAATTGGACTATTAATTTTTTTTCGCTATCAACTACTGGGTAAAACTAATAATCTCTTTCACTATAGTAGGATAGACTCCATCTCCTCACTATCGAATGTATCTAACTTACAACGCGTTTAGATTTGCAAGTCATAGAACCAGTTAGCATAATCATAAATAACAATCACAAATCACAATATTACTAATAATAAAAATTGTTTTAAGTAGCTGTCGTATCCTCGTAGTCGGCGTAGCCTCGTAGACGGTACAGCCTTGTAACTTCGTAATAGGCGTAGTTTCGTAGCCTCGTAGTTAGCGTAGCTTCGTAGTTGGCGTAGGCTCGTAGTCGGTGTAGCTTTGTAGCCTCATAGTCGCCGTAGTCTCTTAAGCCCACCGGTAACGATCAATTGCGATTGTCAATTTTTCCGCAATTGACGCCCATTGACGGAAAAATTGATCGTTTACGCGTGCAATTGAAGCGATTGTCAATTGCTCTAACAATGGAATTGACGGAAAAATTGACAATCGCAATTGATCGTTACCGGCGGGCTTTAGACGTCTCTTCGTAGCAAGAGTACGTTATTCACCAATATTCTTGTTAATAAATGGACGCAAACATTTGAAATTCTCCTACAGAACAGTTAACGCAAACTTTGTACGGCTCAATCATTTTTTATATTCAGTTAGCGGGTTTGCGGTTCAAGTTCTGCGAGTGAAACAAATAAAACTGCCATACAGAGGGCTGTAACGGCCTACAAGTTTTTATATGAACACACATTGTAACTTATGTGCGTGCAACTTGTCTACTATTACTTTAGTTTGTTCTTCTAAGTTTTTAGAGTTCCGTTATATTTAATAGTAAAAAAGTTTTACCATTTATATGCAGTGTAGGTACAATGCTTTTTCTCTATCTTATTATTTGCAGACAGAATCCTAATGGACGTATCTGTAAAGAGATGTATCTGGCTGAAACCCATATAAATGGTTTCATGAAAATGGATTACAGATCTATAAATCCTTGACTTTTGCCTAGACATCGATCTGGATATCTTGCGTATATAAAATAGCCTCTTTTACATACTGGCAGATCATTAAAAAGATATTTTTTTAATTGTAAAATATGCAAAGATTCCCTTTTAGGTAATTTTAAAATCTAAGGAGATATAATTACTTTACGATCGCTTCTCAATTTTATTGATAAAAGTATGAATATTGAGGGCTCGAAAAACTCACATGACTTATTATTGTTAAATGAAATTATGTTAACACGGAACCCTCAGGTCGCAAGCTGGACGCCACACTTTTTTTATTTACAAGCTAAAGTTAGTCAGCTAAGAGAAGGGTCGACAGCATACTAACTTTACTTAGTACATAAGTTCAAGTGATCATAGAATTTAAGAAATTGATGGTTGCGACTAAGAGTGCGAGTTAGACATCGTCAACATCGTTAAACCAAAATCATTTGCAGATAGTAAATGCCCTTAAAATAAAACTGTATTTTTTCTTCAAAGAAGATTGAACTAAAACCCATAAAAGTTTCTTCCCTCACATTTTTGTGTTTCCCTTAAAAGGATGAAAATTATTTCAATGTCACGTTTACAGGTTTGACCCAAGATAACCAGTACTGTGTGTGCGAAAAACCACGAATTTTTCCGAGTCGATCTTCTTCCTAATTCATATTTTGTTTTAAGGGGGTAATAACTCCAACATAATTAAAGTCCCAGAGGATATCCTCAGCTTGATAGACTGTGATCAATGTTGGATTGCAACTGTTAATTATTATACTAGGGTCGCTGACTCTTAAGTTAGGCACTTGAAGAGTCAACGGACTATAAAGCAATTTAACGGGTTCGTAAGTAATTAACGAGACTTGTGTAATCCACTTTGTAATATAATATGTTCTACCCAATTCTCACGGTCTGTTGAATTGTGTGTGGGTCTTACAGGGTTATTTGTAAAACACCATCAATCTTGCAGGAGTAGATTACTACTAACATCATAAACAACAAAGTTTGTTCTACCACTTTTCCGAAAACAGACAAAAAAAATCGACTCCATACAAGTGTCCGATCAGCTGATCGAGTTTTATATGAAAAATCGACTTTGAAAAAGTCGTAGAACAGCCCCACTGATTATGTAACTTTGTTGCAATCTACTCTGATAGAAATTGCAGTTACATTGCTGCATTAGTTAAGAACCAATGTGACGACTATCTTACTTAAAGCAGCAATGTAACTGCGCTTTCAATCGATTTCAATCGAGAATTGTTAGCAACAGACTTACGTAATCAACGGGCGGATGTTATTGTATATGATGTTACTAATCTACTCCTGCGAGGTTTTTGGTGTTTTAAAATAACCCTGTTGATAACGTTATCTAGATAATTGCAGTACTTTTTAAATAAAAGAAAATGACAGAACTAGAAATTATTTTATACGTCAGTGAGTCAATTGGAGTTTCTAGAGCCCTTAAGATAAAATTAAGGCGAAACCTCGACAGCAAAGACGTATTTGCTATCTATAAGGCGAGTATGAATGTAACATTTTGTGAAGTACGAATTTTCTCGCAGCACCTGAGCAGTGTCGTACCATGCAGTAGATTTATGAGACAGCCTTGTCAGCTTTAAAGTGTAGCTAAAATGTGCTATTGTATTTTCAACTCAATGTTAGGTATGAGGAATATAATGAATTTGTTTTAAAAGTAAACTAGTAAATTAGCGGTAGACGATGTATTTCAGTATCACTAGAATACTTACGTTTTGACATGGTTTCTACATGGTTAATTCGTACAAGTTTCTACAGGGTTATTTGAAAACAGCAACAACCTTGCAGGAGTAGATTATACTAACATCAGAAATAACAACATTTAATTTTGTTCTACAATTTTTCCGAAAACAAACAAAAAAACATCGACTTTCCATACAAAAGTCCGAACAACTCATCGCGTTTTGTATGAAAAGTAGTTTTTTTGTCTGTTTTCGGAAGAGTCGTAGAATAATTAATGTTGTTGTTTATGATGTTAGTAATCTACTCCTGCGAGGTTGTTGGTGTTTTACAAATAACCCTGTATACACTTCAAACAAAGGTTTTGACAAGGTCTCCTCAGCTTATTTATTAATCACATGAAACCAAACAGTGTCAAGGATATAAATACTAAATAGGTGATAATAACAGGTTTCCATTATGAGCTTAGTAAAGAAACCCGTTTACACCTTATTGGTGTAAACTTTTTATAAAAAAACGGTTCCAAATTGTAACTTTTATTGATGTCAAAAGATGAATTATTAATTATGCATTACTATCTGATGCCGCGCAACACGGGAGCTAACCAGTGCCCCATGAGTTTAATTTTAAATATAACTTTTCAAAACTATAGAAACTATCAAAAGTAGGAATCTAATGAAGAGTTTTCAATAAAAGATACATCTTAAGAAAACTGATCTCTTCCTTTTTTATTTAATAATTAAAAGGAAGAGGCATCCTACTAATATTGTAAATGTGAAAGTTGTTGTAGTTTGGATGTTTGTTCCTCAATCACGCAAAAACGGCTGAACAGATTTCGATGAAATTTGACACACAGATAGTTTATAGCCTGGATTAAAACATAGAATACTTTTTATCCCAGTCAAAGGTTCCCTAAGGATTTTCCGAATGTCCACGCGGACGAAGTCACGGGCGGAAGCAAGTAGATATAAAATTTAATGTAATTCTGTCAACCTCTTTTCTGAGAAATGAACAGTTTTTTTTTGCCTAGAATCAATAAACCGATAGCCCAGTGTGGTAAAACCACAGAACAACGAAAAAATCTTTCCCATAAATTACGATTTTAAAAATAACGGTCTCATTTGCCCTTCAAACAAAAATGCGTCAACGTTTTTGTGCGACAAAAGTTTTTATTAAAATTCTTACTGTCGAGCACCCTGGGCGAAAAGTTGTTATTGTGCTGTTAATAACGAATTGTTGGCGATTTGTTATTGTTTACCTGCATAGCTAACGAAATATTTGATGTTTTAATAAATGGAATTTCGTAATAAAATAGACAAGAGTACGGCTGTAGGTAATGCTTTTATTTTCTATGTAAAAGTTGTAGGTATTGTTTTGTTTATACAAGCCTAGACAAACAAAAATTAATTTCTCTTTGTTTGTTTTTTGCCAATTTACGTTATTTAAACATATAGAGCTTACCATACATCACATTGACTCTACTTGTTTAGTGGTCAAACCTGTGAAAAACCTTTCTACAAATATTTTTATCAATGGATGTTACCGCCGTTGTTTTTGATTTCCGTAGCTCAAGTGGTTAGCTACTTACATTGGGATCTGAAGTAATGTTTAAGTATAATGTTGTAGACTGTATTATTTTTAAACTATGGTAAGGTTACTAAACTATTTCAGTCATACGGTATTTTTTCTTAGATTAAAATCACATGTTCAATGTGCAATTCAATTCAATGCGTTTAATACCTGTGATTCTACTGCGAAAGTTTAAAAGGATTTTTATGATGTCCGCTCCATTTTACCGAGAAATTCCACTGTAGGTACTCAACCTTTCACCGCAAATTCATTTTGCGCGCGTTAAAATTTTAACATACCGTTAAGATAGCGTTATAAATTTAACTTGGACCATTTAGAATAATTGCGACCCGGCAGAAAAATGACTCTTCAATTTCCTTAAGTTGGCCACAATGGTACCAAGTGTGTCTTAAGATCGGCCTAATGACTCAAAACTTTTCCGATAGGCAAAAAAAGGGGAACCCGAGACGGGCGGGTCGGTAAAGTAATTTGGTGGAGGCCTGTATACACGGTGAAAGGAAAAAGTTCCAGAGCTCGATCTGAATAATAATGTTCGTGATACGTGTTTTTACATATTGCAAGTTGCGACTGTTGACAGTATGGAAAGTCTGATAACGACATATTGTGGAGGCTTACTGCTCAGGATCAGCATGGAAGTGATTTATATATTTTATTTTATTTTACTTTATTAAGAAAACCAACAGCGTATTAACAAAATTACTTAACATTAGGTACATGTTAGTTAGTATAGCCAATAATAGGTTTCCCTCAAATTAACAGTAATACTTTATGTCGTTGTTAAGTAAAAGTAATATAACAGTTTTGTTACCAGAAAATTAAAACACTTAAACAAAATTTAAATCAATCAGATAAACAACATATTGTATTTGCCCTTTGCCTATTTGTCAGACATTATTATATGAAAAAAAAGAAAAATTAAATTATAATTCTTGTAGTGCCTTTACAACATCTTTTTTAAATGTGCGTTTAGTTTTTGAAAAAAGGTCGATGCTACGAAAATGTGCGTTATATGTACGGATAAGTCGTAAGATAACTGAATTTCGAAAATAGTTAGTGTGGCATTGTGGGACCTGTAAAAGGGGTGTATTGCGCGTACGACGTCTAGGAGTACGAAATAATATTTTAGATACAAGAAGCGGACAGTCAACCCTACTGTTTATAATATCGTGAAGCAGACCCATATCCAATACTGTACGCCTCTGCTCCAAAGATAGGAGACCGTGCTCCTTGCAACTATCATGATAATTATCAATTGCTTTGCGACAGCGAAAGTTAAGGTGCTTAACAAAAACTTTTTGAATTCGCTCCAACGGCTAATGTATGTTGCGTATTGGGGAGACCATATGGGGCTACAGTACTCTAGTATACTTCTTACATAAGCAAAATAAACGATTTTAATAACTGATACATTAGTGAATGGCTTACACACTCGAAGAACAAAACCCAAATTCCTATATGCTTTATTAATTGTATTTTCAACGTGATCCGAAAGTAACATTTTTTGGTCGAAATACACACCTAAGTCCCTCAAACTTTGTTTCCTGTGTACTCGGTCTCCGTTGAAATGATAAAAAAATCAATTTTAAAATGCCGTACGGTTTTTATTAAACGACATTTATTTTGCCGTGTGTTAATTAGATTAACTCGATCCATTTTGTCAATGGAACTGATGAATTGCCGCCACGAAAATATTTATTTGAGTTTATTCATCATGTTGTTTGATTGAATATTAACTTTTTGAGTTATTGATAAAAAATAAAACTGTTAATTACCTTTATTAAGATAAATCCGGAGTATGGTTTAATCCTAGTAGGTACTTTTCTAACAATGAGACTCCAGTTTAAACTCAAATTATAATAAAAGCACAGAATACATAATAGTACAAGTTTTAATTAAATACTCAGACCTATTAATGGTAGATTTTAGCAAAAATTATAATGCATTTAAGTACCCAAAGCGAAGAACAATAAAAGCCTTTTTACCTGTAACAAAATATCCTCTACCGAATACATCTCAACATTGTGCAAATCGTGCACAGAGCGGGCCATTCCACGCACACGTTCGTATCTATTTAGCCATCCTGTCCTCAGCGTTCTGCAATAAGATTTGCTCAAATGTATTCAATGGAGACGAGGTGGTATAGTTAAGTGCCGAACAATTGTCGCGGGAAAGAGGAAATGATTTTGCGGTGGGTCAGGGCCCTAGCAGACATGCTACTTTTAGCATCGGCGATTAGCGTTTTTGCGATTGCATGGATGCTGCATCGCGTTTTGGCGACTCTCTGCATTCAAAGTATCAAAAACACTGAGGGAAAAGGTGCAAAACTCAGTTATCAGAGTTTCGCTAATTTCTCAATAACCACTTGTTCGATTTAAACAAATAAACTGTCATATGGTAGGTAATATACTTAACAACAGATTTTATCAAGCAATAGTTTTTGTAGATACTATAGTTTATGAAATAATTAGATAAAATACGAATTTCAAATAAATATTTTTTTTGTTTTGTAGAATTGAAGCAGTAAATTGAAATAAACTACTATGTAATTAAAACTATGAAGATTTGCTGCAGAAAAAAAATATTGGTGAATAGCCCAGTCACTCTCCTCTATAGAATAATAAACTGGTTAAACATTTTTGTCTAGTAACTAGTTAAAAAAATTTTTTTTGTGTCGCGTGGTGAAATTTTCTCTTCCATTTTTTTTTCTTAAATCCTCTACAGAATTAAAAGTATGAAGATTTGCCTCAGAAAAAAATGACGGTAAATAGCCCAGTTATCCTATTATATAGAACAATAAACTTATCAAACATCTTTGTCCAGTAATTATGTTAAAAAAAAATTTTTTATTGCGTGGCGAATTTTCTTTATTTTTTTTCGAAAATCCTTTACAGAATTAAGACTATCAAAATTTGCCCCATAAAAAATAATAGTGAATAGTCCAGTTATTTTTCTTTATAGAATAATAAATTTGTTAAATATTTTTGTCTAGTAACTGTGTTACAAAATGTTTTGTGTTGCGTGGCGAAATTTTCTTTACAACTTTTTTTCGAAAATTCTCTACAGAATTTAAACTATGATGATTTGCCCTAGAAAAAAATCCTGGTGAATAGCTTAGTTATTGTACTATATATAAAAAATAACTTGTTACACATTTTTGTCTAGAAATTTTGTTTAAAAAAATGATTTCTATCGCGCAGTGAAAATTTCTCTAACATATCATTTTTCCATAAATCTTCTACAGAATTAAAACTATGAGGATTTTCTCCAGAAAAAAAATTACAGTAAATAGACTAGTTATTCCACTATATAGATTAATAAACTTATCAAACATTTCGGTCTAGTAACTCTGTTAAAAAAAAAATTGTGTCACATAACACGGTGGACCTGCAAAGTTATGTTTAAACGAGTTTGCAAGGCACAAAATATTTTTTAACACAGTTACTAGACAAAAATATTTGACAAATTTATTATTCTACATAATAAAATAACTGGGCTATTCACTATTATTTTTTTTCTGAGGCAAATCTTCATAGTTTTAATTCTGTAGAGGATTTTCGAACTAATGGTAGAAATAATTTCACCTCGTGAAAAAATAATCATTTTTTAACATAGTTACTAGACAAAAATGTTTAACATGTTTATTATTTTATATATATTGGAATAACTGGGCTATTCACCAGTTTTTTTTCCGAGGATAATTTTTTTAGTTTTAATTCTGTGGAGGATTTTCGAAAAAAATGGTAGAAAACATTTCGCCACGCGACCCAAAAAATTTTTTTAGCATAGTTACTAGATTAAAATGTTCAACAAGTTTATTACTTCATATAGTGGAATAATTGTGCTATGTATAAATATTTTTTTTCTGGGGCAAATCTTCATAGTTTTAATTTCATAGTACTTTATTTTAATTTACTGCTTCAATTCTACAAAACTAAAAAAGCCTTTGTTTGAAATTCATCTTTTTCAATTTTTGTAATAAACTTTAGTATTTACAAAAAACATTGTTAGATAAAATATGTTGTTACAGGTATTATCTACCATATGAAACGTTATTTGTTTTAATCGGACAAGCGGTTACTGAGAAATTATCCAAACCCTAATACCCAATTTCCGCATTTTTTCCCTCCCCTCCCTCCCCCCTCAACCACTTTATGATGCGACAACCGCTATATTCTTGTTCAAGAGATCATGCTGAAGACAATGATACCGGTTGTCGGTAGAGAACTCTTCGGTCCGACTGGAATCGTCATTAGACGACTTTCGTTAAAGCGGTTTCCATATTATTCGGACAGTGACCTCCCGCACTATATCAATGATAATTTTGTTGTCTTCCAGCTAAATTTCAAAACTAAAAAACAAACAGCAAGCCAATGATTGTGGCAATTTTACTTAGTGCTTTATACTATATGTACTTCTGTACTTTATTTTAATTTACTGCTTCAAATCTACAAAACTAAAAATGATTTTGTTTGAAATTCGACTTTTTTCTAATTATTTAATAATCTATAGTATTTACAAAAACCATTGCAAATAAAAATATGTTGTCAAAGATATTACCTACCCTAAGACACATTATTTGTTTAAATCGGTCAAGTGGTTGTTGAGAAAATTAACCAATTTCCGATACTCGACTGCCGCATCTCTTCCCTCCACCCCTCCCCCCTCCACCACTTTATAATGCGACAACCGCTGTATTCTTGTTCAGGAGATCATGCTGAAGACAATGATACTGGTTGTCGGTGGAGCACTCTCTTGTCCAACGGGAATCGTAAATAGACGACTTTCGTAAATGTGGCATCCCCTCTACTAGCCGCACTCGACTCGGTTAAACGCAGAGCCAGAAAACTCATAGGGGATAGTGCGTAGTATATTAAAAACCAAGCTTCACAGTCTTTCCCACCGCCGTGAAGTAGCTTGTCTGGCGGTGTTCTACAGACTATATTTCGGAGAGTGTGCTCTTGAGCTGCATGAGCTCATTCCGCCATCCCCGTTCTACCATCGGACATCCAGACGCACGGCGGGGTTTCACTCCTATTTGGTTGACATTCCATGCATGCGCACGAAGCGTTTTTCATCTTCCTTCTTAATGCGCACAGCCATGGAGTGGAATTCCCTGCCTGCGTCTGTATTCCCGAAAGCATATAACCCAGCGATATTTAAAGCCCGAGTGAATAGGCTTCTTCTGGGCAAGCTCGCTTCATCTTCGGCCTCTGGTTCTCGAATGTGGCCAAGAGTAAGCCCATTAAATGTAAAAAAAAGGTAAATTATATCAATTAAACTATAATATACTATATCATACAGTATTAACAAAAATAAATAAAATGACAAAAGCGATTTCAACAGGCAGCAACCATTATTTGATATGACGCATGAAGCTCATGCATGTTTCGGTATCCACGTAATATCTTTCAAAATGTTCCTTCTCATTGTATATTCAGTATATTTCAATAGAAATATAGGTACGACAACCGTTAAGTTTTCGTTCTGCCGCATTTGCAGAAAAGCGTAATTTCTATGCAAAGACTTCAATTGAAAAATGATCTGCATTACAAAGATAATGTATGTGTGGTAAGCAAAAAGGTGTCATTTATCATTGTTATTACGGCTATCTCTCTTTTCGTTTAGCCTAAGATAAAATCTTATTTTGCCAGCTGTCGACATGAAATTATCTACCTCTATTAGATCCTCAGCCTGACAGCTATTTAATAGTATTTACAGTAAAAAATATGTATTTATTTTAAAACTCAACCGCTTTTTTACAATAACTTGTGCAAAAAAATACTTCGGAGTTTAACAATCTCATCATTTTACAGAAAAAAATATAAGTAAGTATATTCAAAGTTATAAGTTATCTTTTCTAACATGTTAAAAAAGTAGGTAACATTTTAAAACCTTTAATATTAAATGCTTAATATTGGTTCAATTAATTGGAATGAAAGAAACATGAAAAAAACTCAACACGTAATGCTTTAATACATGATTAAAGTTTCATAAACAATTTAAGCTGTATGTACAATTAAATATACTGATATTAATATTTCCGACCGATATTGAGGCAATACAATTTTATTTCTGCAAATTAATTATTAATTTGAGAAAACTGGGCAGTTCATATCGAAACTACCAATTTTTAATTATGTAATCAGTATTCAATACAGTTTGGCGTAAGCCCAAACAAGTGTTCAATACGCAACTCATTCGAAATGATTTACTATATATGAATGCATTCATATTTTTCCGTCATTGAGTCGAACCAGTTTTCATTTTTCATTTTAAACTTTATTTTTACAAGTGGATTGTATCAAGTCCTCGAATTTAATATTAATTTAACCTTTCGCGCATTATTTGATTTTAGAAGTTTTTTTACTTATCGTTTGTTATTATAAACGGTTTATTTATAGGAAATTTGGAAAAAAACTTTTCAAAAACTATAGATTGACACCTAATTTGAAACGTGTGATTCGAACATAACACATTGTTGTGTAGCTGGAAATAACATACGATGTGGCAAAATTTTGGCTAGGAATCAACATTCTATTTATCAAACGAAAACCGTAGATTTCGGCTATAAGCAAATAGCCTAACTCTTTGACTATTTATAGGTTTTTAAATGTTTACAGATTTTTAAAAGTCAATTAAGGGATTTTAATTAAAGGACCTGTGACATTAGCATTTATCATGGCTTTTATTTTTAATGCATGCAATTGACGGTAAATTTGTACATTTTCCAGTTTCCGTTTTAAAGTTTAAAAATATTGTACTTTGTTAAAGAACTTAGTTCCATGACTTTCCTTGCAATCGCTTTTTTTTAAATTGAGAGACATCCATTAGTTGATGTCAGAACATAAAATGGAATGTCTGTCAGAACATAAAATGGAATGTCGAATCTCTTGAAAGAGTAATACCCAATGGAGAACAGAAATTAACGCTCGTCTTTCTCTCAGGCTGTAATTGAATTTACCAGACTGCAACCTGAATTGTTGGGCCACTAAAAGGCATTTTTATTTTTAACTGCTACATAGACTGCGACTTGACCTGTGTTCAATTATTCAAATGAATCGATGATTTCTAAAAGAGTATCAGTTGTCACACTAGTTAAAAATTTTGAAGTCGAAAGAGTGCCTCTTTAGTTCTAAACGAATATTTCTAAGTCCCACCAACTTTATGGAAAGTCATAGAATATGAATATAAGGTTCTTGGGAAAAATAAATGACATGAGGCCTTTTTACACAAAATGAAAGCAAACATACACATAATGTCGTCCCGTGACCACGACCCCTGCTCCCCTACTCAAATGGCCACTTTTCTATTCGTTCGCTAACTTAAAGCTTAAAAATAAGCAATTATACGATCAAGTCACACGTCGCAAGTTTATGTAAATCACAGAAATTATTGTATTGAATGGAAATGGCAAGCCTAAGACACGTAATTTTAGATTTTATAGCTTATTTTTTATTTTTAAGTTAGCGAACGAATAGAAAAGTGGCCATTTGAGTAGCCCACCTGGAAAGGTGTCGAAACATCAGGAAAAAACTTCCAAAAAAACCAACAAATCAAAACTAAGTAATTCTAAAATAACATATGAATTAACCAATATACGCGCTGTAATCCCTAAATAGTGTTTTATTTCTAATTCACATAATCTTTATATGATACCATTAAAAGATGTGTTGGATTACAATTAAAAAATCATCGATTCAAACAGCTAATTACTAAATTTATAGGTTTGCTTTAAATGAATACCAACTGTAGATAGCATATTACAAACACATTATGAATTTTAGTTAAGTGTTGACTAGGTAGTTAAAAAAAACACTTTAGTGTTAGGTAGAGCTACTATTTTTGTTGTTTTTGCACAGAATAAAGAGGTTTTACTTATACATTTTTTTTATTAGATTGAAAAAATTAACAATGCATTGACTTTAATCAAAAAGCATTTTATTCTGAATAACAATAACACTAAGAACAATGTTGTAAATAAGAGTCGTTTAGTAATTTCACTGCGTAGCTATAAAAGCTTCTTAGTTAATTCAGTTTATGAGATGACTCAATAAACAAAGCCTTAAAAACCATAACTTCTATTAAGCTCATATGTGAATCGGGTATCTAAGTTATGTGTCCTTACATAAAAACTTTTTTAATCTCATTTATATTCATAGGGTTGTATGCGGCTATTCTGAATAATGGTTCATCTGAAATCATGAGGGGTTCAGAAGAATCAAAATTTATGTCCAGATTATCTGAGTGGATCTCTTCTTCGGGACAATACTGCAGGTTATGGCCACTTGACACGAGGTGATTCACTTCTTAAGGCGATAAGTGCCCTCACAGTGGGGCCTTCATTATATTACATTTTTTGCTCGTTAAGTACATCATTGTATTGAAAATGCACAAGTATCGATTGAAGCTAAGTTTCTATAGATTATTTACAAACAATAACCTCTGTAAATATAGTTTTATAATTAGTGTTTGTAAATAAACTATAGAACCTTAGCTTTCATCAGTACGTGTAATATCAGGGCTCTGTCACTACTCGCGCGAGTCTGAACTGGTCGGCGTCCTCTGAGAGGACAAATTTCATACATCAGAAAAGATAAGACCTACGCGATAGAAAGAGAGGAAACTACTAATTGAATGTTTTGGAGTGAAGGGAGCGCTGTGCGACCATTGCGTCAGAGCAAGAGTTGCAATTTATTTAAACGATTTTGCGGAGTGCAACTTCTTTACGCTAGTACTATTATCTATTCTGTGGTAATATTCGATACATTATGTACTTAGCGAGCAATAAATGTATATAATGAGGACGCCACTGTGAGGGCACAAATAGCCTTAAGTTTTCTTTTAGGTTATTCATTGGGATGTGAAGTATAAATTTCATTTACCCTTGGATATACGATTATTGTTTCCAATTGTTCTAATTATCATAAAAGAGTGCCAGCTAAAACATGTTTGTTACGAGTCGGTGACACTTTCGAGGTCATTGACCTCGCGTGTCTTCTGTTAAATCTCCAAAGGGCATTAAAGGTTCCCACGATATTTACTTAAACCTGACTACATACTAACATAGTGTTTGTATAGTTAACATTGTGTCGTATCTTTGGAGATGGCATATTGAAATTGAAAGTAATATTGTTTTCTTTTAGAATCTTTTACTAGATAAAACATTTTTATGAGGCTTTAATATAAAATAACTGGGGTTATTAACTTTGAAATAACCTATAAACTTTTTCGTGTTGTGGCATTTATTTAGTTTATTATGTCGATATAGTTTCATAAACAGTTACTTACATTTAAAATGTTATGAAGACTGAGATTGAGCATGAACTATATTACAATGTTAACATAGGAATAAGCATTCCTACCTATACAAAAATATTCAGCCAATTTGATTTTTTCAGACATACCCCATTATTTTAGATATTGTAAACCCATCGTAGTAGGTAATAGAATAAAGTTTCAGAATTTTCGATTGCGTGAATAAATAAAAAGAAAATTAAAGTCACTTCGTCTTCAAAAATGTACCGAAGTAACAACAGAATGGAGATTATACCTTAGCAACCACCGGCCACAACCACAACACGTATTGACAAAAAGGTTTTGACATTTTGTGACGAAACTTTTTTTAATACCATGTTGTGGTTGTGCAGGTAGTGGATAAGGTAAAATCTCCATTCTCCTGTTACTTTGATTTTTTCACGCCCACGAAATTTCTGAAAGTTTTTTCTGTTAATAAGGGAGCTTATACCAATAAAAAATATTCAGGGATTTTTTTTCAGACATTCCCCATTATTGTAGGTACGTTCAATACATTAATGGTTGGTGCTAGAGGCATTATTTTAGCTAGCTGCCGCCGTCTCGTCATACCTTATCTGGCACCATCAATATTTTTATCAGTAGTTGAGGATTACGGATGAAGTGCGCTTACACCTGCCTTAAGTACTTACCCGTATTTGAAAAAATATGAATTGTTAGATAAAAAAACCCCACTCGTTTAGTGGCCCGTTGACTTCCCCTGCCAAAGAACCGAAGCATCGTATCTGTGGTAGTATTACAAATGTAATGTTGGAGAATACCTACGCCACTCCTTCTATTCTATTAAAAGCAAAGACCCTTGTCCCGTACCGTTGCGTTTCTTGGAAGCGGGAGAAATGCAGGAAATATTATTGTTCTTAGAATTAAAAAGGCTTTTTTCCACTACTACTATTACTATTTTTTTATTAACATTGAAAATGTTTTTTCGTTCGCTCCAGTAGGCCACCATTTTCGCTGAAAGTGCGACTCGCCCGTGATACCCTGAAGTTTAGGGCCACGAGGACGTATGAGAGTTCACAAGACGCGGAATTTGAAGGGCTTTAAGAAAATGTAAAAATTATTTGGGAAAAGTCAAAAACTTTTTGGAAATAGACAAAAATATCGTGTGTTTTCACAGAAAATTTTCGATATTTTTGCCATTTTTCATTACACTTTTTTCGATATTGGTGATGGTTGAGACTATAGAGGTGCCCTTAGTTTTGCGCGGCGCGAGGTGCGATATCATGCGGCGGGCGGCTCGCGTGCGGCCACGAGGACGTATGAGAATTCAAAAGACGCGGAATTCAAAGGGCTTTGAGATGATGTAAATATATTTTGGAAAAGTTGGTTTGGAAATAAAATTTTTTTTGGTTTCTCAGTAACGAATCCGTCACCACCGACGAAGAAAACGATTCTCCATCCCAGAAGCGCCCCACGTATGACTTTAACTGACGCCGTTTGTTGTGTGTCTAAAAAAAATTGGTTGCGTATTTGTGACAAATTGTACGGTGATGGGAAATAAAAACATATTACAAACATTTTCAATGCCCTTTCAAGTCGTGTAGAGCACGAGATCTGTGAATTTTTATTTTATCGGATCTTTTGTGGTCTAAAAGTTTGCCAACTGGGGTCCCCTACCCCTATTTTGAACAAAAAAAAAAACTTAAACGCAGTAAACGTACCTGAAATATCAACACTTTAGTCAAATTCTCAGGACAAGAAATTGTACACTTGGTTTAATTTTACGTCAAGAAAGAAACCTCATAGTTTCGCCATGTCCTCCTTTCTATGGCTAACGGTTTCGAGGGAATCGCTTGGTTTATCTTATCTAATTAAAAAACTTTAAAACTGCTTTTGCTTGTCTTGTCAATTTTCTGTAAATTAATTTCATAATAATAATATGTCTTCTGACTTCCATCCAACGACAATGAAAAAAAACCGGTCAAGAGCGAGTCGGACTCGCGCACCGAGGGTTCCGTACCATCATAAATATAAATATTTGGATATGTTACTGTAGAACAGTCTTTCAAAAGTAGGATAGGCGGGGGACAGGCAAAAAGGTGGATGGGCGACCAGGCGGACAGGTGGAAGGGCGAATAGGCGGACAGTTAATTTACAAATTTAATAGTAATAATTTAGCACTTAACCCCAAAAAAACTAAATGTGTAAAATTTTCATTGCCTAATGTTGAGCAGACAGAATTAAATATTAATTTGAATGACGATGAAGTCGAGTTTATTGCAAGTACAAAATTTCTAGGTATTACACTAGATTCTCGACTTCAATGGGATCCACATATCGAAGCCTTGTCAAGTAGACTTAGTTCAGCAGCATTCGCTGTTAAGAAAATAAGGCTTTTAACTGATATTGAAACGGCAAGGTTAGTATATTTTAGTTATTTTCATAGTGTAATGTCTTATGGACTGCTCTTGTGGGGCTCAGCTGCCAGTATTGAAAATATTTTTGTACTCCAAAAAAGAGCTGTTCGCGGCATATACAATCTTCGGCGGAGAGATACCTTGAGAGAACTGTTTAAAGAAATAAATATTTTAACTTTGGCAGGCCAATACATATATGAAAATTTAGTTTATGTAAGAAAACACTATGATTCATTTGCTAAGAACAGCAATAATCACCAGTTTAATACAAGAAATAAAGATAAACTTGCCGTTCCAAGATTTAGGCTTGCAAAAACTAGAGGTTCATTTATGGGGAAAGGCATAGCCTTTATTAATAAAGTTCCACAACAAGTAATTGATCTTCCTTTGCATGAATTTAAAAACCATGTTAAAAAAACGCTCATGGGTAAAGGTTATTATAAAGTAGACGATTATCTTATAGATCAAAATGCGTGGAAATGATGTAACACATAACTACTATAAGTACTTTGTTGCCAATATAATAAGTCTATGTTTGTTGCCAATAATCCTGTCACCCTGTTGTAATTATCTGGTAACGATATATTTAAGTTTGTAAATATCGTTACTTATTGCTATTAAAACTGATAAGTTTCTTGCGCCCGTTCTTCTTGTCAGTTAAAAAAGTCTTGAACGGGTGGTAGGAAAATATAGACGATTCAAAAGTACTTAATAATTAAGTTTATTTGAATAAAGCTATTTTTGACTTTGACTTTGACTTTGAATCTTAACCACAGCTGCTTGTGGTGACTGAAAAACGAGTGGCTGACACTCCACATTGCAAACTGTTTATATTCATTGATGTACTATGGGCAACAGCGTCGCTTAACCAGTTTGCAACAAAATTCGTGTGGGCGCGTATCACCCCTGCATGAACTAAACGTACGTGACAGCGGGCGTGGCGTGCAAGCGATTTTTTACCTTAGCAGTGGTTAAGCGACGCTGTTGCCCATGGAACATTTGACTTTCGCCTCCACTTCAGCTTCCGCTTCCTCGTCCACTTACACTTACCGTCACCGTAACCGTCAATCTTTTTATTTATCTATACATCGCCATCCCCTTATAATTTTTAATCGTCATCGTCAGCCTAAACACAAAATTTGAACACCCTACCTTTGAAACTAAGAGACTTCCATACAAACTTTCATCCCTTATTTCATCCCCTTAGGAGGTGAAATTTCCAAAATCCTTTCTTAGTGCTCACCTACACCATGAAAGGTATCTACCCTCCGGCGTCTTTAATTTCAGCCGTTAGAGCTCTAGGCATATCCCAACAATCAATCACCAATCAATCTCCATTCAATCACCAATCAATCAATCAATTTAGAGTTTTAGATGTATAGATTTTATTTATTTCTAGTGAACCGCTTTCGCTTCGCTTCGGTTCCTTCCTTTTTTTGCCAATTTCAAACCCGAAAAGAAAACAAATGCCTTCCAGTCATCACCTCCCTTGGTGCGAAAGTCTGTTTCCATCCCGTTCGAGTCCCGTCATCGGTGTGAGAAACGCGCTGATGGTTAAAATTTACTCTTAGGTGATCGATTAACGATTGGTCTGCTGGAATGCACTCTGTGCTTGTTTTACTCTTTGACCCCCTGTCACGCGGCGTGACATACCGCCATGTTGCGGAAATATTTAGAGCCAATTTTATTCCTTTTTAATTATTTTTAAAAGTAATTAACTGTAACAATATTTGAAAGGGTCTAATTAATTAAAAATAATAATTATTGATATTTTAAAAATAATTAGTGGCGCTATTATCACAAAAGTCAATAAGAAGTTAAACTATGACCGCGCACACCGTTGTTTCACTCGATGATAAAATTATGAATTTTAATGACTATATTTTTTATGATTTAATTACAAATGTACAGTTTTCAGATTTTTCCTGTAAGTGTAGTTTATGACGCTATTACTTGCCAAATTTCATAGTTCTAGGTCAACGGGAAGTACCCTATGAATTTTGATTCCTTTGAGAGTATCGAAAATGCGTTTTTTGCGCCCTAAACAGCAGTATCTTTTTTTCACGTTAATTTAGAAGTTTGATTTTTTTACAGCTTCAAGGGACCGTAGACCTTAGTATATAGTTTAAATTTCAACTCGATACCTCCACGCGTTCCCGAGATAAAGGGTCTTGACAGACAGACGGACGGACGGACGGACGGACAGACAGACGGACAACAAAGTGATCCTATAAGGGTTCCGTTTTTTCCTTTTGAGGTACGGAACCCTAAAAATGAACACGGCTTGCATTGATTTCCTATTCACATAAAAAAACATGTTGGTGTTTGCAATAAAAATATTCCCCTTTGTAAATGCTATCAAAGATTTACAAGACACAGCAAAAGGGGTACCGAATTGTTCTGTGAAAATCCGCCTCGATACAATAAAGTTCATGTTCACGCGGCGAGAATATTATACGGTCCCCGTCAGGGCCGCATCTAGGTCCATAGAGATGGGAGCCTGGAAAAAGAGGTTTTTCCCTGAGGATCCCTTTCCCCGAGGATCCCGATTTGTTTTGATCCCGATCATGAACTTAACCAATACTATGTTTAGCTTAATTCGGGATCCTCCGGGACAGGATACTCGGGGAATAGGATTCTCAGGGAATAATCCGAAAAAAGTGAAGTTTTGAACACATTTCAGTAAAGCAATTTTCACAAAATATAGGTAAAGTCTTTGTGTGTATTTTCATTTTTAATTAAAAACACTTCACATAGTTAGGAGATACATCGTGTGTCTTTACTAAAAACACACATAATAACTGAAAATTGTGAAGTGTTTTCATATTATTATTTAAACTAAAACTCTTTATTTTTTTACACATAAAACGTTTTTTTTAAATTCTTTAAAAAACGTAAAAAAACCTAACAAAAACAGTTTAAAAAATAATCGGCTCTAAAAATCAAGAAATAATATACTATATAAATCCAATATATTTTATACAGACGTGGTAGTATTGGGACTTTTCATTGATGATCCAATGGGCCCTATGACAGTTTACCTTGTCTGGTTAGTCCAGCACTGGTCTACACTTAAACTTCCTCGAACCCACTGAGTTTATTAGATTCCTTTTATCTTCAGCTAAGCTTTATTTATTTTATGCACACATCACTCAACGAGTGCGTTTTGAAAATTTCACCAGAGTAAACAAAGTCATTGCTAACGTCGTCGGCTAGATATTAATAATCAAATGAAATCATTGTTATAAAAGTAAGGCTTTCTGTTATAATTTATGATTACTATACGTTCCGCGATGGTGAAATACGCGGAGACAGCCCCGTATATGGCTGTCTCCGCGTATTTCACCATCGCGTCTCGTATTGCTTACGCATCCCGTACTTCGATAATTTCGACTAAATGCGGGCCCGAGGGCGCGAGGCCGCGAGGCTGCGAGCAGGGGGCTGACAGCTTTAGTTCCATCCCAAGAGTTTTGGCGCTAGCGTCGTGGTTTGGACTTGTATTTATTGGATTTATCTGTGCGTGTGTGTAGTGTCAGTGTGTGCGTGACTGTGACAGACATGACAGTTCTTCGGTCCAGTTGTTTTATTTCAAAGAAAAAACTTATTTTAATATTTTAATTCTATTTTTCTTTGAGTTGCTCGCTTCATTGGTTGTCTTGGTCCCCACAAATCCTGATTTAGTTGAACTCAGCAAAAACAAGTTACTAAAGAAACGCATTTGTGTATAGCTTTTGACGAAACTCAGTTTGAAGAAGTTGGCGATATAAATTCGTCAATACATTTTCCTTGTTTAATCAAATTACGCAAATGCAGAAATTGTATGGTGTTTCACTTACTACCGAAGGTAAGTTTCTATCTTAATAATAAAAAAGTTAAGTGTTCCTCTCCATGTTAACAATAGGTACCTACATACCTACTTTTCTCCTACATTGAGTCAAGGTACAGGGTAATGCATCTTAATAGTAATTTATATAAAATCAATAAACTTACAACAATAAATAGGTAATATATTTGCAAAAAATTTCAGTTGAAGATGTATTGTAAAGGTACATAGTTAAAACATAGTTATTACCGAACACTCAAACGCTTCCTACCTAAAATCTTTAGTTAAGGGAGGTCTCGCTGTCATCTCATGGTCAATGAGGCTGTCATTTCTATAGTGTTTCTGTCAGACCTTACAACTTATGTTACGACCAGACCATAACTTTAAGAATCTACTGGGTATTTGGTCGTTAATCTTAAAAGTTCTGTATTATAATATTTACATTTATTGTTTTTATTCCAGTGTACATGGTAGGAAAGGAGCATAACTACTGTCACCCAGGATCAAGTACAGGATATTAGTAGACATGGAGACTGTTGCGGGCATGCAAGGTTTGTTTGTGATTTCTTTTTTTAACAAAATTTCTGAATTCCCTTTTGGTGGTTCTCCGTCTTTAACATTTTTAAGCATAATCGTTTCATGAAATTTTTGCATTCAATCAACTAGCAAACTATTTGTAGGCTACTTATTTTAGAGTTTAATAATTAAATATGATATTATAGGTTAATGTTAAATGTTAATGATGTTATAAAGTTATAAGTAACTTCATACTTATTAAATATTAGAATTTTCGCATTTCACAATGCTATTTTTAAATTAAGATAAATAAATACTAGAAAAAATCTACTCACCCATAGCACCTTAGATGGGACTTGAACCCGCATCCTTGGGACTCCAATGCACTGACCAATGCGCTGACTTGCAGCGAAAAAGTAATAAGTACTAGAAAATTTCACCAATGCAACTAGTGACTCTGTAGCATAATAGGGAACATGCATAAATTTTTTTTTGTATCAAAATCAAAAGTATAATGCGTGAGATAATCAACTGTAATATTAAAACTTTTCTCTTGAGTTTTTTTCTTTTGATATAGTTACTTGAAGTTAGCACGCAGCAGCACCCGCCGAAAACGCTCTATACAAAAAGGTCAACATTTGTGACGTCACTCATGTCACGTTTCAGTGCATTAGTATGGAGTTAGCCAAGAATTTTCAAATATCTCCCTAAATATTGCGTTTAAGTACATATGTGTCATACAAAATATTATTTCTTATTTGATGTTCTATCCGACTGTTAAGTGCATTATATCCGAAAACGAAAAAAAAAATTCGTTGTTTTCCCTTGTGTGATAAAACTAAAGTAATACATTTTATTTTTTATTTTTCTGTTCCATCATGTTTTTATACGTGTCCGCAGCGATCAAGCTCAAATTTATCAAAATCGGTGACTTATGCATGTTCCCTATTGGTCAGTGCATTGGGCCAGAATCCCAAGGGAGTGGGTTCGAGCTCATCTGAGGTGCTACAGGTGAGGTGATTTTTTCTAGTATTTATTTATCATAACTTCATAGTTACTGTAAAGTACTTGATTTTTATTTCACTTTTAATTTTTTATTTGCAGGTAATGTTTTTTTCAATGAGCATCACCACCAGCATTACTATCATTAACTAGCGAAACACCAATGATTCCAAAACATCAGAGTGAGGTAAGCTAGTATTTTGGTGTTAATAAAGTACTTAATTATTAAGCTTATTTGAAATCTTATTTAATAATTAATTATGGAATGTCATATTAAAACAATGTTAGGTCTAACAATGATTTGAATTTAATCAAATACTCAGAGATTAATGTCGAAATATTTTTGTTTCAGATGATATTTCTTCTCAAGCACAGTATTTCCCATGCAATGTCTTATTAACTTAATGAGTGTACAATTTTAGATGGAGATGGAATTACTTTTATAAAAAAAACTGTTAATAAAACACATGGAATGCAAAAAATTGGATTAAACCATTATACAAGTGTAAAACATATACTTCAACTAAAATTAATAAATGATAATTGTAATTAACATTGGTTGTTTTATTTTATTTATAATTTAAATTAAAATTCATAATAAGTCCAAAGGGGGTCCTTTATTGATTGTCGATAATAGCACATCACTAAATAAAGAATATCGATATCGATAGTTCTTCGATTGGAAGCACTAGTGCTCTTGGGTTGGAAAGCGATCGCAGCGCCATAACTTCTGGACGTAGAACTAAGCTAAATTGACTGTCGTATCTGTAGCTTGCTACAAATTAGTAATCTGTGGCTGCGAGTCACCGCGAGTGGTATGTAGTGTATATATTAGTTTACTATAATTATATTATATTACTATTTGTAGTATTCTTACAGCATATTACTTCTTACGTCTTACGTCTTTTTTCGAAAGACGTTGATGAACCTTTGGTCCCCTATCCCCTATTGGTCCCTAATAGTTATGGCAGCCCTAGTTATATTATACAATGTGTAACAGAATTAATGGCTAAACCAGAATATGGTAGATAGGAACCATCAAACTGAACAACTTTTACTACGGGACCAAATCTGAAATCGTAAAAAAAATTTAATGTTTAATATATTTTCATATTTTTGTTATTAATTTTTGTATGAAACAGCTGTTATAGTATAACTAGGGCTGCAACAATCAGGGACCAATAGGGGTAAATAGTATATCTACAATTTCTGGTTTAGCCATGAAATCTATTATACGTTGTATATCATCGTTAAAACACAAAACAATAATGCTGAAATTTCATTTAAATGGAGTAGGTTTATGTTAGTTATATCTATGTAGCACTTTGACCAGTGTGACGCTTTACTTTACGCGATCTGTTGTTATCATCACGTTAAATGGACTGTAAAAAAAACTTATCAAGATTAACTTTTTCTAAATTCCCTAGTCTATTTAATGAGGGAAATCTCGCAGAAGGCAGTAAACATTTTAGAGTCTCGTTATTATTTATGTAGGTAACCTCATAAAACGTTCGAGCAGTATTTTACGAGGGGCTGATCCTTTGCTTACACCGTGGTATCAGCACGGGTGGGTTGTACTGAAGGCGCTTACGGTATTGGACAAAGTTCACTGTCAAATTTTTGTAGAAGTAAAATTAATCGAAAAAAGGAAAAAGGTGTCACTGTCTTCGATCGAACTAATACAGGGGGCCAATTACGAAAATAACGTACGCAATTGCGTAACGCAGTCACTTGGCCACGACAGTCGTCCGCATTTCGTTGGTTGTAGTTATAACAAACATTTTGAATTTGGCTATCGTAATCCATAGACTACAATAACGAACGATGTCGGATACGCTAGAGAGAAACTGTCAAACTCACGCAATCACTTCGCAATATCGCATACGAAAGTGATTTGTAATAGGAAACAATCAAAACGAAGCACGGACGCAGCTGCGTGTATCGCATTAAACTTTTCGTAATAGACCCCCATATGGCACCGACCGACTGACAAAACAAAAGCCATTCGAAATTTTGAAATTCGAATCCTCTCTTGAATATTTTTATTTGTGTACAAATTACTACCCATTCTTTCCAAAGTAGCGGTAACGGAGGTAGCCATTATAAAGATACAAGGAACAAAATATAATTTGAACAATATTTGTTGTTCGTCGTTTGTTTCTTGTTTAATTGTTGTACTGTGATATGAGCTCCACGCATTGACCTGCATATAAAAAAAAACCATGTCAGTGGCATAAGAATAATGAAACATAACGAAACAGTAAGAGGATTAAAACCTAAAAATTTTTTAGAAGTAGGTTCCTAGATTTTTGTTCAAAATTTAATTTAATTTCCATACTAAATGTTTGTTTACTTTATTTATACAAACTCACGAGTAGAAGTACTTACTCAGAAAAAGTGAATATTTTATTTTTGTATCTACTAACTAGAATAAAGTAATAATTTCAAACTAAAGAAAAACTCATATTTTAGCGATATTATCTTTAAACGTAAGCAATATTTAACAGTAAGCAACCCTGGCAACACGCCTGGACGACAACGGGGCGTAGCGACGTGAAGGGGGAAGTAGTTATATAAATGGCGGCATTTGGGACTCGGACAAAGAAGAGTCCGTTCTAGTCAGTTTTATTTATTCTTATGTCAGTGGCTCCACGGTATATTTTTCTAATTGTAATTATAGTTTTATTGTTTAGCTAGGACTATTAGGTGGATTACATCCGCCCAGCACACATACCTACCTACGTACCTATTGATGTCGTTTACGTAACAGGGCGAATATAACTACATATCCTTAAACAAGTGTTATTAAATTAATTTATCAAACAAGCAGGTAACTATGAAGCTAAAGTATGTATTATTACTACTGAAATGGGGATTTATGTAATTTGTCAGAACGCACAAGTGTTTCATGATCATTATAATGTTAGCGAACCTTGGCGTTGAGGCTTCCGGGCTTATCTTAATTATTTCAATCTCACTACGGATTTAGTTTATGCGCTACAAAAATGATATACAGAAAGTGCCAACAGCTCGAAAAGTACTTGATCTTTCAATTTGTATGACTACATCGATTGTGTAAAATTACAAATTGTTAGAGGCATTTTAAGTAAGTATATAAATGACTCTAGCAATCTGTAATTTTTCAATTGTTATAAGCGCAACTTTTTGAGTCGGCTTATTTAGCGCGCGGGCATTGAAGAAATGTAGGTAGCTTAAGGGGGCATAATAGGAAAACATGGTTTTCGCGGGCCTAATTTTTATATAGAAAACGTAAAGTTGTAGCCATAAAAAAAACATACGACAAGCTAAAGAGATTATCTAGTTGCTACAAGTATTAAATTGCGTATAAACCTCACAGATGATTGTAAAAAAAGTTAGATATATCATCAAAAGCGCTTATCGCGTGCCATATTTTTGGCGTAAATAATAGTGAAAACGTATTGAATTCTACATCAAAATACACTTTAACGTACTGTGCAGTTGCTCCAATAACTTTTTTTCAAGAGAGATAATTGTGCTAAATATAATGATGAAAAAACAACGTAAAACATGGTAAAAGTGCAGAAGTGAGGTTATTTTTCATACTCTTTACACGTAAAGAAAAAGACAGAGACAAATGATTTCGCATAACGGAGCCTTAATAACCGTTAAGCTACAATTCTTCATTGCCCGCGCGGCCGCATGCGTCCGGACAACAATAGAAAATCTATTGTGTCTCATTTTCCGGGCGTAGTGGCACCACTCTCTCTTCGTCGTCTCTTTTCGTTCAATATCTACAGGGAAATCAACCGGACTTCTTAGTTCGGTTAACCAGACAAACAACCGAACTACTGCTACTAAAGCTTCCGCGCTCATCAACATCGACCAGCAAGTCGTAACGTAGCCGAGAGGTATTTTCGTTTTAGCGAAGGATGTTTCTGAGCAGCAAAAAAGATAGAGATATTGAGAACACCCCCAATCATTATCTTTTATAACTTACAACGCTCCGACTGTAGTAATTAAGATATTTGCGCGTAAAATATATTCAAATACATTACTTATTTATTTATCAATCAAACGTGTTGAGGTGTTGACGTACATATGAGATTTTGTAGAGAGCAAACTTCGATTCGACTTAATCGAAATCCAATTTGTGATCATGTATCATCCTTACACTTGAGCGATTCCCGGGACCTCTAACCATTTCTTCGACACTCACCTGGAAATTTCCACAGTTTATTATGTACAAGTTTAACTTGATTTGCTCAAAACGTAACCTTCGTTAGATGTTCTGAGAACTGTTATTGAAGTAGAATTCCTAATGTTAGGGATTAAACTTTTCGAGGTAAGTATCTCTCAGATAATAAGCTTTATTCTTAATGTGGATTTTTTTTTTCAGAATAGTTAGTTATTCTGCGTTTATGTAAGCTCAGCTTTTCCAGTACTTTACAAAGGATCGTAGGTCTAAAATAATTGAGGGCGGGAGCAGGTGGTTTCCCAAACACTCACTTGGGAAACATAGCCCTTGATTGAACTGATCTCACTAAGCTTCAGTCGGACGATCATGTAATGAAACCCTTGGAATCACCAGTAATTTATATGTAGGTTAAGAAAGTTGGTACCTGAAAAAATTGTGACTAGAAAAATACTTAGATTGGATTGAAGTCTATCTAAAGCTAGTTAACAAAATATCTTAGATTTATTATCACGAAATTTCAGTAAGGTAGTTGTGGATTACGAATATCAACATAAAAATATCATCTTGTTTGACACGTTCTAGTAAAACTCGATGAGACAAACCAAAGATCTATTAAGTGTAGACGTACCCCGATAGTGAAAAACTTACTATCTTAATTTAAATTAATTGCATTGTATTACCTCATGGACTATCATGCCATCACTAACATATTTACATTATAATATTATACTCAACATGCACGCACTCACACTCACACACTACATTTTACTTTTGTTGCCTCATTGTTTTAATACTAGTTATTCATTGTTTTCATTTCTTATTTTTAAATCGTCACATCAGCATATTGGTTACTATGTTATGATTCACAAGTATCTGCTAATTTCTTAAGTATGTTTTTTTAATCCAAGGTGGGAGGCACTGGTGACCTGTATAACGGGTTTAAAAACACCAATCTCCGGCACCAGTCTCTTACACTAGGGGTTATTATTGCATTCATCGTATAAAAAGCCATTGTAACTATACCTGATTTGTATCATCTAACATTGATGTAATGTAATCTTTGTGTGAA
Source organism: Agriphila geniculea (assembly GCA_943789525.1). Classification (NCBI taxonomy): domain Eukaryota; kingdom Metazoa; phylum Arthropoda; class Insecta; order Lepidoptera; family Crambidae; genus Agriphila; species Agriphila geniculea. Next base: position 19,871,189 of record OX038874.1, read on the forward strand.
AGACGAATAAATAAATTATTATTATTATTAAGTTTAAACTGAGCTGCTTTTCATGCTAGAAAGATCTTAAGACAGTTTGGAAAATAAAGTTTCCAAGAAAATGGTACGGTACATATATTTTGAAAAAATAACTTGCATTTTTTACATTAGGGCAGCGTTATTTCTTTAACAAAAGGCATATTTCGGTGCTCGTCTCCGTAATCAAAAGGCAACCGAAACACTGGATAAAGGAGATAATTTGCATACACTTAACCTTTGAAATAGCTTGCCTCAGGAGTGGCTCACGTCTTCCCATCAGTGATTCATTGTTGCGGTTTCATAAATATTCCAATCGGAATTAACTTGAACTAAACACAAATGGAACATAAAAATCTTTTATTTTAGGGACGGTTTAGGGTTGGTTTAGTTAGACGTTGGTCGGGAATTTGATGTTAGAGAACCAGTGGAGGAAAAAGATTTTTTGTTTATACGGAATGTATCGAGCGACGTGTAAAAAAATATCATAGAAATAGAGTGAGATAATTATAGTTATACTGTCTGGTTTTTTATCACAAAAGTAGAGCTCCATAAAAGGACCGGTCAATATGGACTTAGCGCGGTCGGTCGTGGCACAATATAAAGAGAGTACAGTAGTTAAGCTTAACACTCGCGCGATCGAGCAACGCACACATAGACACCTCTCACCGATGCTGTATAACCGGAATTTCAAACGAGTTCGAGTACGTGACGCAGCGGTAAGAGCTGACTTTAGTCTGTGTGCGATGCTCGAGCGCGTACAGAAAGGACACTCTCCGCCCCGCCCTAGAATCAATTACCTCACCCCACCCTGCAAGTTCGTATGCCGAATCTTGTACTATTAGTTATTCTGTGGCCAAATCGTATGCTCGTTTAATCGTGTTTGTTAAATGTCAACTTATTTTGATATTCAAAGAAAAACGTCGTAACTTTATTTATAATTTTATACCAAAAAGTTCGAATTATGAATTGAACGCCGCTCATTCATACAGTATATACTGCACGATAGCCCTAAACTTCAGTTGCGCGTAAGGAAATTGTAAGTACTGAAGTCACTGACGTCCATTATACAAAGTACGCTGGATAGGCTAATGTCATGAAATGACAGCAATTTTTTGTGCCGATTTGAAAATCGCCATATTGGCGTTGATAGCAGTAGATTCTACTACGGCAGTAGTGAGTGTACTTGGAACTAATTAGTTCCAAATAATAATATAATTATTAATAATAATAAGTTAATTAGTCATAGTATAGAATCTATTGCTCTCAGCGCAATATGGCGATTTTCAAATCGGAAAAAAGGATTGGTGACGTTCGCCTGTCCAGCGTACTTGTATAATGGACGTCAGTGACTGAAGGACTTACAGTTTCCTTGGTTGCGCGTGTACAAAATCGTCATCTGACGTCATCTACTTAATTATAACGGCGCGGTTGTATGGAGTTTCCTGGGTGTGGCTTAACTTCTGTGCCTCTCTATTTTGGGGTCGTAGCCGCTGGTCGTAGCACGTAGTAGCTAGTGTAGCACCAGCCCAGCACGCACTACGAAAGCTACGTAGCGCTAGTGATGCTACGCACTGATTGCGAGCGCTACTGCAGGTGCTACGCAATTATTATGATTATCATCGTAAACATATGAAAACAGTATTTATTTGTAGGTAAATATGTACACTTAAAGATATTAATTATTATAGCGAGCTTGGCATTAATATTAATATCATTCCAATAATAATATTATATTGTGTTTACCTGTTAGACATACGCTAATGAGCGGAATATTTATGGAGGTTGTGATAACCGTAGCATCACTTTTTGTATGTTCTGATCAACATCTGATCTACATAGCAATAGTACCTTTAGTACCTATATTGTTGTAATGGTATTCAATGTAAAGTTCTTTAACATTCTTACATAACCTTAATTGTCGGAACAATAAGATCTTCTTATACATACAGCTATATATTTTTAAATTTCTACTCAGAATGTGTCCACATAACTTTGTAAGTAATATTTAGAAGTCCGCATTACGATTTAGGGATCCGTAGCGAAATTGAATCGTAACCATTTCATACTCCGCTCCCGTAAGCGGTGGGATTGTTAGTGAGGGAATGTTTTATTTGTAGAAGTGGAACAAAAGAATATTGTGTAAATAAGAATAACGGATCTTCTAAAAATGTGACAAATTCATAAGATTTTTTGTTTTAAATGTTGGAAATAAATATTTTTTTGAGTTTTGATGAACTGCACGAAAGCGTCGACGTGCGATATTTGCACAAAAACAAACTATATGATCTTTCCTTGGGTTTGCTGGAAAGATCTTGTATGGGATATAATTAAAGTGACAAATATTTTTTTTATTTAATCTCCATAGAAAGACTGTCTGGGAAATAATTGAAATTAAAAATCCAGTTTTATATTTAATCTCCATAGAAAGACTGAAATAATATCAGTAATAAGAACACACGAATCAGCTGAATTATTTTATAACTGACTACATTTATGTAACTCTGAAATTGAATACCCGTTATGGGTTTACTGTTGTTGTTATTAATATAATACTGCAATTCGACCTGCAAATTGTACACAGTTATTCTATATATAGTACAAATATATTCTATTCTATTCTAATATTTCATGAAATATTTTCTAAGAATTTGAAATTGCTAAGTATTTGTTTCACCGATGATAGCTAACGCGTGTAGGTATATAAATTAAATTCAAAAGTAAGGATTTCAAAAAAACTTTTATTCTAAATAATACATTGGATCAGAGGAAATTGTTATTTGTTTATTGATTGGTATCAATTTCATAATTATTGACTAAATAAAAATATATAAGTACTGGTATATTTGGATAAAACTTTAATGTCGTGATTTTCATTGAAAAACCGGCCAAGTGCGAGTCGGACTCGCGCACGAAGGGTTCCGTACCAAAAAACAGCAAAAAAATTACGTTTGTTGTATGGGAGCCCCCCTTAAATATTAATTTTATTATATTTTCAGTATTTGTTGTTATAGCGGCAACAAAAATACATCATCTGTGAAAATTTCAACTTTCTAGCTATCACGGTTCATGAGATACAGCCTAGTGACAGACAGACAGACAAACAGACGGACAGCAGAGTCTTAGTAATAGGGTCCCGTTTTTACCCTTTGGGTACGGAACTCTAAAAATGAGCTTTTATGATTTCTCTAGGATATTTTGATTGCGACGTTAAAGGTAACAAAACATTTATTTTTAAATCTCGTTCTCCAGAAGATTAGGAACTTCATCTGCTAGGAATATTTCAAGATCCACTAACTTTTAGAGGAGTGCTGAGAAATTGGATTGTCACTTACCGCAAAAGCACCTCCATTTCATTCCTTTAATATTTCTTAAGGCTTCACCGTGAGGACACATTTTATTTGTAAGAAGGAATATTATATCACAGTACCGAAATTCTGAGCGAAATGGTGATAGACTAATACACTTGTGTGTTGAAAAGAAAACCTTGGTATAAATTTTTGGATTGCAGTAGGGTGAAAAATTCAACTTCTTTTCTTTATTTTACTTTATTTATTCTTTTACAGTCATCAAGACGGTAGCAACGCGATTGCATCGCTACTGAAGTCGTAGTGTGTAAAGGCACTTAAATGTAATATTCTACCCCATAAAATAGTTGTTAGCAGATTAGTGATGATTGAGAATACATATTCCATTATAATGGAAATGAAAAAACACATATGGAACCCTTTTAGGATTCATTTAATTTAATTTATTAGGTCTACTAACATTTTTAAACCAATATAGGTACTTACATAAAATAGTGAATGGTGAAAAGTCCTAAATGAATTTTCTCATTTATTTTTCCTCGACCAAAACAAAGTACCTTACACAGAAGGAAAAATATTAAAAAAAGTCGGAGTTGTATTATATATAACGAAGGAAATTTTAAAATCTTGAAAGAGGAATAAACTTCATAAGCCATAAGATAAAACCCCATTGTAAATTTTAGCTAAGTTATCGTCGGAAACCAATTAAAAAAGGTTTTCTTTTATCAACAAAATTTTCCGTTTGCCATCGCTCATATTCTGATCTGAGTATGCAATAGAACTACTAGTAACGTATTCATTAAGTCTTGCAGACTTGATTTGATCTTTCTTTGAAGAGCAGTATCAAAGCAAATGTATTCTCGGAAAGTGCAGAAATAATATAAAACACGGAATAAAATTATATAAAGGAAAAGAAGGATCTGAAACTACTTATAATAATCAAATAATTCAGAAGTTGCAGAAGAAATCAGTATCGAGCAGGCATTCAATTAAAAACTCTTTCGTTTTTGGTAGTAGCACTAGGATTATATATTTTTAAATTTTTTGTTTAAGTTGAAAACAGTGTAATAGTAATTAAATATGATTTTCAAAATACCTCCTAACTCCTAAATGATGAATAACTGATTGAGGTAATATAGACAATAAATATTATTGAAATTTAGATATTACTAGTTAATGTTAAATTGTTATCATGATGCTTGTCGCCAATGCCTCTCCTTTTGCGTAAGGGACTAGTTATAAACACGCCCTTAGAGCGTACGCTAAATACAATAATGACGTCACAAAACTTATGTATTCGTGCGTAACGAGTTCGTGGCTGCAGTGGATGTTATTACATAAATTTCTATACAAGGATCACCTTGGCGCACGATCACGGTACGCACGTTGACCTATCGTCAGCTAAGGGTCGGTTCCTATATTCAAGAAAGATTCGTTTTAAAGTCCATAGTAAATATGTCAAAATTCTACCATCCGTAAGCAAAACGAATCGTTTCTCGAATATAGGAACAGGGGTGAAGTCAACAAGTGTATATAGCGTGGTTGTGCGCCACAGTGAGACAGTTTACCGCGACTGGACAGTCAAGCATTAACATTCATAGCAATGAAACTTAAAAAAATCACTCATTAAGTGTCGTTTAACACGCAGACACGCACTCCTAATGATTAGCCTAAAAAGGATCCTTCTCGGTCAACTTCCCGAGTAAAACTGAGGCGTGGCGTAACGAGGGGCGTCCTTTATTAGCTCGGCTTTGTTATTGAAAATTAGCATCACACAGATAATTAATCACCACCGATGACGCAACAGTTTAGATTGTTCAGGTTTGAATTTATTTCCCCCGCCCTTCCTGCAGTGAAATCCAGAAAGACATTTTCACGTTGGCACAAAGTAAACGAGGTTTAACCTTAACCATAGTCTAAGGGTGTGAACAGTATTTGCGATGTCATACAGGAGTGGGATTTGAGAAATTGATTCATTAAACGCCTAAAACGTTATACCCAGGAAACTTAATAATTTCCATAGCATTAGAAACAAACATTTTTCATCAATCACGAAGTAGCATTGGGTTTTATTTTAACCTTTTGTTATTCGATAAGGCCGAATGTGAAAGCACCCTAAAACATCCACAAACACTGCAGAACTGGCATTGATCATAATAATACAAACATACTTAATACTTAATTAAGAATTAGAAAAACTTATAAATAGTTGTATTAATATCTGTTGTTAGCTACTTCATTCTCTACGAATATCATAATTTGTTATTTATTTCTTTTTTAATGCTATAATACCGCTCGCTAAATTTTTTTTATTCATTATGAAGGTTCTATGAGCATAGTAACTTAGAATAATAACACCTAGAAGCCGTGTCCTCGTATGCAAAGTGAGGCAACTAATACTAAGCCAAAATGGATTAGTTTTCAGATTTATATCCTTCATAAGTAACTAAATTGTAACTAAAACCCAATTATATAGTTACAAATCTCTTAAAATGTAGGAAAATTTAAACTGTTTTGTACTTATTCGGCATGATTAGGTAATAATGGAGAATAAAAGTCTGAAAACGGAGCCATTTTAGTTGTTTTAGTTGCCTCACTTTGACAGTGTGCTTTGTAGAGAACTATCGTACTATTCTAGGTGTTATTATTCTAAGCATAGTAAGTCCAGGTCGATTTAGGTAGGCACTTACTTAAAATCGTAGAAATCCTAACTAAAGGAAGATTTGCAAGCAAATTAGTGGCCTTTTCATGATTCCCCGTGTTGACACAACCCAAACAAAGCTATTGTCAGCCAAACCATTTGAGTATAATACCTAACTCGGCGATAATACCATCGTTCTATAAGACCAAAACAGGAACGAGTAAAGATATAAAGTGTACAATGGTCGGGTTTTAACCGACTTATGAATGGGGACGAAATTATTACCTTTGATGGCCCTCGATTATGAGGAAAGAACCCTGTGAGGGAAAGTTTATTTAGCTGTTAACAAATTGGGATGATTTGTCTTTTTGATATTGCAGTGTGTTTGGTAAATAAGGAAAGTTAATGATAATGTAGTTTTTTGTTTATTCGATAATTGCAACACTGACTAGCTGTTATCCGATATAGCTTTTTGTTTGGATTTGGAAATTTTGAGGTTGTGTGAGTCAAAATTTATCCTGAAATATGAGAAAACATTAGTGAAAATGAAAAACACTAAATTCACTAGACTACCTAAAGAAATTATAAGGTTTTATGTATTTTGTTTTCTTATTATCAAACTACTTATAAAAATAATTGTTGATAATTATAGGATCTTTTCTATATTCAGACTTTTGATGTATTTGCAATTGTCATTTTCAGCAAAATGTAGATCGAGTCTCATATTCAAACATTTAAAAGCTTTTCTCGAAATATGATAATCCAAACTACAGCAGAGCTTTTAAAAAAGTTCCAATGCAATCAGATGCAACTGCTGCATATTCTTAAAAAGCAAAAGCCCGCCAGAGTTGTTTAAATTCATCTCGACCTATTTTTAAATCCTAAAGCCTCCTAAAAAAGTTTATATGCCGAGAAATAACAAATATACAAATTGTTACTGTGAAAATCTTTATGACAGATTGTGTTATGATAGGTATGAACATAGAAATAGAATGTCAAAGAACAACAATGTCAATAAACAGGTGATCCGAAAACGAATGCATACATTTTATATGAGATAGGTAAAATATGACTTAGATTCATAAAATATGACTATATCTGGCAAAGGAAATTAATAAACTATGTTCCATACTGTTTTCTTTGTCGATAAACGAATAAATGTAGAGAAATTTGGTTTTAGAGAAATGTGTGGCAATATCTTATTTACCTGTGAAAAGTGTGAATACTTGGATTATTTATTTTTGTTACATCACAATTACTTAGAGCACAAGACACCATGGCTCCATGATACCTTTATTTTAAATTCTAATTAAGATTAACAAATATTTTAAACAAAATGTGATTGCTCATTTGCTAGGCGGGACGCTAGGGGCTCTTACTGTAAAAAATGTTGGCACATGTCACTTGATCATCTGTCTCTTTTTTACATAGACCGTATCCGTATGATGTTGACTTCTCTTTTCCACGCTTTGTTGGTCTTCTTGAGCGCAGCGAAAATTTTTCTATGTCTATGGGTATGAAAGTCCTATTTTAGTAAATTATAGTAAGTAGTTGAAAGACACAAGTTCTTTTGGCGTTGTAAGCAATTTCGATATAATAACTTTATTAAAACACACAGTTCATGCGGTTGATATGATAACGATTAAAGAATTTGCTAACCTTGCATAAAATAAAAGTACATTCACAGTAAAATGTGGAGAATAATATTTGTTCCGTTTAGAGCTTTCTTACTTTCAAGAGTATACAGGGTCACTGGAAATATGACGTATTCCTTCTAAGGGTTTATAGATGAGGTCAAAATAAATATTTTTTGTTACATAACTTTTTCTCCAAAAATAACAGTTTTTGAGTTAATTGAAATTAAGTACATTTTTACCAAAAGTTTTCAGACATAAAAATTTAAAATAAAAGGTAACTACTCATTCGATTCCGGTTTTTTTTAATATTCCGGTTTTTATAAAACAATCTGAGTGTTGATAAAGAGTAAAAAAAATTCATAAAGTACAGGGGGCCTACCATGAGTTGATGCAAACTGTTTGCGTAACCGTAAACTATCGGATATACTGCTCACAGTCAGTGCGAGTGAAAGAGACAAAACGATAGTTTACGGTAACGTAAACAGTTTGCTTCAACTCATGGTAGGGCCACAGGTGTCTACAAAAAATTCAATCCTTGAATGCATTTAATTTTTTATTTTTTAGATTTTTAGAAATAGCATCAAATATCTTTGAAAAAATCCTAGTAACTAAGCGTGCAAAATATTTTAAAAACATCACCATCTATTCAGCTTTCAGTTGAGGTATAAAACTTAATAACTTATATAAAAAATGAGAAATTAAGACTTAAGAGTCCGCTTGCAAAATTTTTACGTGCGTTCGCTGCCCCCCACCCACTTATTTTACTCGCAACTGTCTCGCTTCCGCACTCTATCGCGCGGCCGAGCGCTTTGTGTCCATCGTTCTGGCAGCGCCCCGGTTTCCGATTAGTGCAAAATTTTCAACTGATTTATAAAATATATTTTATATGATTTTTATGTATCTCTTCGCCTGCAAACAAGGCTTGATCTGTTCTGAGAACACTCATTATAATTATAAAGGTAAGTATAAAAGTAAGTAATATAACTATAGATAAGTATTTATATTTTTGTGGCAAGCTTACATAGTTTAATAAGAAAGAAAGAAAATCAAAGAAAATGCTTTTTACTATTTCATTCAGTATATTCACATATTATTAGTTAGGTACTAAGAAGAAAGAAAGAAAGAAAGAAAAACTATTTATTGACCGTAAAACATTATAGACAGTAAGGTAATTAAAAATAAAAGTTATAAAGCAAAAAAAAAGAGAACAATGTACCTACACGAACTTAGAACTAATTTGTGTGGGGCCAACTAGGCCCCAACCTCAGCAATGCTACAGTGGCATACCGGAGCATACCACTGCAACGCTAGTATTCTGGAGGAGCCTACTTGGTGACGACAACCGACAGACAAACAAAAAAAAAAACAATTCTACTTCCTATAAAATACAGAAAAGACAATTTCAACGAAATAATACCTACATTATAATAATACCAACGCGATAATGCGATATCAGTGGCTGAGTTCTGGTCCTCAAAATTCAGCACTGTTTCTCTTCTGGTGACTGAAATACAATACTTTTCGGTATTCCTTAAGAATTCGCTGTGAAAGGTAACCATATTATATGAATGAAAACAGGACAAGTATTTTTTTTTATTTACTTTGACATCATACGTAAGGATAGGTAGGCCTTTATAGCGCGGACAGCAAGGGCTGCAATGATAACTAAGCTTGAAGGCCGAGAGCGTAGGTAAGCTTAGCTCGAGGCCATCATACATAACGTGGCCAGCAGTGCAGTCATTGTGGACCAAGGCTTGTATAGTGCTTTACTCAAAAATGCGAGTACTACCTACTATACTAGTAGGTACTTATTATAATAACCTAATTTAAAAAAATACAAAAATGCAAATATCTCGGGAACGGTGCATCGGAGCCAAAAAATAAGGTTTTCTTCGACCCCCTATGGTACCCCGGAAGTAGATAAGAAGTATTTATTGAAAGGTCAAAAAACGGTCAAGTGCGAGTTTTTTATACAGGGTCATTTTTAACACCATCCAAATTTTTTCTAGGCATTAGGTATCATTAAAACTCTTCAATTTTGAAAAAAATAGGTAGGTAATTTTTTGCAAAAAAATATTTTGTCCGAGTGAGTTATGACAACAGCATGGTTACTAGTCAAATACTATCGTCCTATGTTTTGAATGAGAGGCAACAAGGAGAGGTTCGCGGGGCGGTGGTGCCGAGAGCTGTACGGCAACTGACGAACAACCTATTAACTTTTTACAGTTGAAGAATCACTATGTGGCAATAATAAACAGATTTGACTTAGTGAATTGTTGTTTATTTGTAGTTAAACTAAATATTAGCAAGTGTTTAAGAAGTATTTGAATATGCGAAAAGATCACCAGTTGTCAAGATAGAAAAATCTATCAACAAGTAGTTTGCCATGGTTACTACCATAGATATACAATAGAGAACTAAAGAGCTATCTATAGTATATAGTCTCTTTACACCCTCCGAACTTTTAAGAATTTTTAAATTCTCTTTAAGCCAATCTTTCCACTTAGTTCTTCTAACTCAAGACGTTGATGTCAATCTGTTGAGTAGAGTTTGAGTAATAGTTTGCTTTTACAACTTTTACATCTTTGGAAATAAATGTTTTGCGTTTGGACGGAACGAAGACCCTGTAGGCTTTGCTGGTATCAGAGTATCCAACAAACAGTCCTGGTATAGCTTTCGAGCCAAATTTATGACCTCTGGGCCCTTTATTCAGTATGAACGTTTTGGATCCAAAAGGATGGAGATGAGAAACACAGGGCTTTCTTAACACCCATTTCTCGAATGGTGTTTTGTTTTCAATAGCACTGTTCACACTTCTATTGGACAGGTAGTTTGCTGTGCAGATTGCTTCTGCCCATAATTGCATTGGTGCATTTGCGTCAATCAGCATAGCTCTGGCTTTCTCCAATAATGTTCGATTCTTCCGTTCAGCGATACCATTTTGGTGTGGGGTATAAGGTGCGGTCAGTCTTCGCGCAATTCCGTGTTCTCTTAGATAGGCTTGGAATTTCCCGTTGATGTATTCCGTACCATTGTCCGTTTGCAAATGTTTGATTTTGTTGCCCGTAAAGTTTTCCATTTCTTGTTTATACTCTTTGAACTTATCAAGGACTTCTGATTTGTTCTTCAAAAAATAGACCCGTCCGTACCTACTGTAATCGTCAATAAAAGTTACAAAGTATTTGTTTTTTCCCTGAGATGGTGTACTAATTGGACCACATACGTCACTGTGTACAATCTCTAGACGTTCAGTAGTTCTGGGTGTAGTTCGTTTAGGAGGGCTTGGCACTCGAGTTAGTTTTGATTGAATGCAGGTTTCGCAATCTGACAAAGTCTCATTTTTATTAAAGTTTAATCCAATTAACGTCTCATTGTTGAGAGCTGTGTGGAGGTCTTTGTCGTTCATATGTCCAAGCTTCCTGTGCCAGTCTTGTATTGTGTTTGTAGAACTTGTTGCAGACGTTGCTGTAAAGCTTCTTTCAATGTTTGGCGATCTAACGTAGTAGAGGCCATTTGATTTTTCTGCTGTCATCAGCAATTTTCCTGTTTTATTGCGTATGACTGCTTTGTCTTTATCAAACTTCACTGTGGCACCGTGATTGGTCATACTAGACACTGAGAGTAGGTTAACAGAGAGTGCGGGTACAAATAGTGAGTCTTCTAGATGTATTCTTTGTAGTTTGTTTTTCAAATTCAAAGTAACTCTGCCTTCTCCTTTGATATCAGCAGAATGATCTTCTGATGCAAAGTTGAGTTTTCTTGACACTGACTTCATGTCTTTGAAGTATTCACGTTGATGTGTCATATGAGATGTGCAACCGCTATCAAGTACCCAATCGTTTTGATTATTCCTGTTCAAGGTAAGAAGACACTCTTCAGCATAGTTAGTTGTTGGAGTGAGAGATTTGTTGGACTTCCTCTCTTTGTTTTTCTTCCAGCAGTTTGAGCATATTTTGTGTGTCTTTTTCTGAAATATATTTCTTCCAGTTTTCTTGCAGACCTTACAAAAAGTATAGAGTGCGTTTTCTTCTTGGGTTTGCTGACCAGGATCGTACTGTTCATCATTGTGATGTCGAGCTTCACTCTCTTCTATAATTTTAATTTTAAGTTCTTCTGGTTTCGGCAGGATGTCGCGTGACTCTATGGCAACACGAAAATTTTCGTATTCTGAGGATAGGCTATATAACATCATTATCGTCAACAGATCCTCGTTTATGTTTACATCCATATCCGCCAGTTTGTCAACTGTGTCTATCAACTTGTTTAAGTGTGCACGCACATCGTTTCCTTCTAGTTTTGTAAGAATTAGTTGCTTGAGAAGGGATGCTTTACGTGCGGGACCTTTGCTTGCATAAATTTCTTTAAGTTTATCCCAAAGAGCCTTTGCAGAAGTGCACTTTTTAATTTCCTTTAGCTGTGAGGGGGCGATTATAAGGATTAGCTCTGATTTCGCCTGTCTGTCACCCTCAACGGCTTCGGCACTCGCGTTTGGGGCTAGAGGAATAGTGACATACTTCCATAAATTGTTTTTCACTAATATTGCTTCTGCTTGGATTGCCCATGTGTCGTAGTTATCTTTTTCAAGTGGATCTATGTGGTATGTCCTCGGCATGTTTGTAATAGCACAAAGAACGTTTCACTTGATTCGCTTGATTTTTGTTTGTATACGCTCTGCTACCATATTAACATTTTACAGTTGAAGAATCACTATGTAGCAATAATAAACAGATTTGACTTAGTGAATTGTTGTTTATTTGTAGTTAAACTAAATATTAACAAGTGTTTAAGAAGTATTTGAATATGCGAAAAGATCACCAGTTGTCAAGATAGAAAAATCTATCAACAAGTAGTTTGCCATGGTTACTACCATAGATATACAATAGAGAACTAAAGAGCTATCTATAGTATATAGTCTCTTTACACAACCCGACTGTCTCGTTCTCGCAGACGTGCGGAACATGAGAGAGAAAATCGCGCGCGTAGGTAATCATCTGCTAAGCACGGTGTTTTGTGTCAGCAAATGTAGTTTTATTTTGGATAACTTTGTATAGCCTTAACTTAATATTTTAGTACTGGGCGATATTAAAAGAAAAAACACGTGTTTCATATTTTTTTTCAAAGAGTATAATATATAAATTTGGATGATGTTAAAAAAATGACCCTGTATTTTTCTAAACTAATTTTACATAAAAGTACAAAAACATCACCTGTGTAAAGGGGTTTCTCCCCTCAATGTACTAACAACACCTGCGCAGATAAAGAATGGGATTGAAAATGGCGGCTCACCGCGCTTACCTTACCACAACAAGTGTGACTGAGAGAGCGATAGGTGTGGCGTTTAGTGTGCGAGCGAGAAGTGAATATAAACGACGCCATTTTTAATCAAAGTCAAAGTCAAAAGTCAAAAATAGCTTTAATCAAATAATTATTAAGTATATATTTTCCTACCACCCGTTCAAGACTTTTTAACTGACAAGAAGAACGGGCGCAAGAAACTTATCAGCTTTAATAACAATAAGTGATGATATTTACAAACTTAAGTATAGGTACATCGTTACCAGATAATTACAATAGGGTGACAGGATTATTGGCAACAAACATAGACTTATTATATTACTATCATTGGCAACAAAGTACTTATAGTAGTTATGTGTTACATCATTTCCACGCATTTTGATCTTTAAGATAATCGTCTACTATAAAATAACCTTTACCCATGAGCGTTTTTTAGGGTTCCGTAGCCTAAATGGCAAAAAACGGAACCCTTATAGATTCGTCATGTCTGTCTGTCTGTCTGTCTGTCTGTCTGTCTGTCCGTATGTCACAGCCACTTTATTCCGAAAGTATTAAGACTACACAGTTGAAACTTGATAGGTAGATGTATTCTGTTAACCGCTTAACGAATTTAATACAAAAATAAGAAAAATAAAAGATTAAGGGGGGCTCCCCATACGTGGAACTGAAACTGAAAAAAATTTTTTTCTTCAAACCAACACGTGTTGGGTGTCTATAGATAGGTCTTTAAAAATGACATTGAGGTTCCTAAGACAACTTTTTCTCAAAGTCAACCGTTTGAAAGATATTCACCGCCAAAGTGGTAAAATGTGTGTCCCCCCCCCTTTAACTTTTGAAATAAGAGAGTGAAAAATCTAAAAAAAAATATATGCTGTAGATCTTAATAAACACTTTCAACCAAAATTGGTTTGAACGAGATATAGTAATTAGTTTTCGAGATATAGCACATTTTCCAAAACCGCAAATATAACTTTGTCATTCATACCAACACTGTGAAAAACAAAGTTATTTTTGCAGACGAAAAATGATAGGTGGTATTAAATATGGTATATGGTATAAGGTAACTACGGAACCCTATGGCGCGTGGCCCGACACGCACTTGGCCGGTTTTTTTTAACATGGTTTTTAAATTCATGCAAAGGAAGATCAATTACTTGTCGTGGAACTTTATTAGTAAAGGATATGCCCTTCCCCATAAATGAACCTCTAGTTTTTGCAAGCCTAAATCTTGGAACGGCAAGTTTATCTTTATTTCTTGTATTAAACTGGTGATTATTGCTGTTCTTAGCAAATGAATCATAGTGTTTTCTTACATAAACTAAATTTTCATATATGTATTGGCCTGCCAATGTTAAAATATTTATTTCTTTAAATAGTTCTCTCAAGGTATCTCCCCGCCGAAGATTGTATATGCCGCGAACAGCTCTTTTTTGGAGTACAAAAATATTTTCAATACTGGCAGCTGAGCCCCACAATAGCAGTCCATAAGACATTACACTATGATAATAACTAAAATATACTAACCTTGCCGTTTCAATATCAGTTAAAAGCCTTATTTTCTTAACAGCGAATGCCGCTGAACTAAGTCTACTTGACAAGGCTTCGATATGTGGATCCCATTGCAGTCGAGAATCTAGTGCAATACCTAGAAATTTTGTACTTTCAATAAACTCGACTTCATCGTCATTCAAATTAATATTTAATTCTGTCTGCTCAACATTAGGCAATGAAAATTTTACACATTTAGTTTTTTTGGGGTTAAGTGCTAAATTATTACTATTAAACCAGTATGAAACTTTAGAGAGGGCACTATTTACTTCGTCCGAACAGTTATTACCTCTGTTAACTTTGAAAACTATAGAAGTATCATCCGCAAATAGTACTGTCTCACATAAATTATTCGCGTAGTTGGGAAGGTCATTTATATAAATTAGAAACAGCAATGGGCCCAATATTGATCCCTGCGGCACACCCATATTGATGAGGGCTCTAGTAGATTCAGTTCAATCCCATTCTTTATCTGCGCGGATTGTATAATGTTCTATTTTTCACCTATGTTTGAAAGAAAACTCAAAGGAAATTGCTGGTGGCTAAAACTACTACTACGACAATAATGAAATCCCATACAACTTTGTAGCGTCACCATTGAAAGACCGCGGCAACCTCGACTTTGCTCAAAGAAGGTTGTCAAAATATGACAATATTATAAGCGTTTTAAGTAAATAAATATTATTGTAGGTAGTTAAGTTAGATATTAATTTTCAGGTACCCCTTGCAAAATGCGGTCACCCTTTACAGCAAATCCTTAAGGATCTTGAGCGGAACGACGCTCACAACGCGTTCTGGTCACTGCAAAAATGCCACAACGCGAAATCCGTGTCATGGCTCTTATAAAATTGTTTAAAAAAACAAAAACCGACTTCAAAAAACCTACCTCTAAAGAGCAAGAAATAATTTTCGTAATAATAAAAACACGTCTATTGAAGTCAGGTGGGGCTGGAGTACAAATTCCTTTTTTTATTCTAAAAGCCCCACCCGACTTCAATAGACGTGTATTTATTATTACGAAAATTATTTCTTGCTCTTTAGAGGTAGGTTTTTTGAAGTCGGTTTTTGTTTTTTTAAACAATTTTTTATTTTTTTATTATTAGTGTAGGTACCTTTTGTATAGTGTAGGTATATAATTTAGGTAGAAAAATCGGCTCAGCCAAACGTGAGTTAATCGCGGAGAAACATACATACATGCGGGTCAAACTGATAACCTCCTTTTTTAAGTCGGTTAAAGAACTACACTTAATATATCCCTTTTCCAACAAAAAAATATTTATCTTATTCAGTTCATAAACAAAGAAGTTATGCGACTGATCATCGAGGTAGTTCACACAAAAACATACTATTTTTGTACTTTTTTCAAGATTACTTGAAAAGTACTGAACCGATTACAAAATTTTAAAAAATGGGACCAACTTGGGCGTTTACCTAATGTAATAACGTTTGAATCATTTCAATCGGTTTAGCCGTCTTCGAGTAATCGGTGTACATACAAAAAACAAAAAAAAAACAAAAAAAACGGGTCGAATTGAGTACCTCCCTCCTTTTGAAGTCGGTAAAAAGCGCACAGAATGCGTTGTGGTAATCATAAAAATACCACAAAGCGAAATTCGCGTCGTGGTCAACATACCAAACGACCACATCGCGTTGTGGAAACGAAAAAAGCCATATATAACAGAAATTTTTGCTAAATGTAAGCGTATCTGGTTTTGATTCCATTGTTATCTGAGGTAGGTACAGTAAGTAAGTTGTTTATATGCAAAACGTCAGCATTGAGGAGCCATACAAATTGCGTTCTACAGCACTACTGAGCTAAAAATTAAAAAAAATAGCAAGTACTTTACACATTTGCTGCTAAACGATGCATTAATTTTCTAAAGTATTCAACTGGTACTTAGCGAGTTCCAGAGTGGCTCCTCAAACCTGATGTTTAGACTGAGGAGCCACCTTTGCATTGATACCTCTCGTGATATATTATGATGCTAACTTCAGGATTTGTGCTACAAAATAATCTACTTTGCTGCTAAATAATGGTGTGACGTGGCTCCTCAAACCTAATAATGGACATATACGTACATCTTCGGATGTACCTCTTCCAGTGGGGGGCGATCAAACCTACTTTCTCCCGAGCTCCCGACTGGCAAAAAATTGACATTCGTGGTGTATTTAATTCACGCAAATCGGAAACCGTGGCGCTGCCAGAACGATGAACACGCGCGCTTTGCTGTTTGTTACCCATACCACAGTTATACAATCTTTATCATAGAAATTTGAGGAAAACCGCCCTAGCCCTCGCGAAATCCCCTCCGTTGCTCTGCGCAAGTACATACGTTAAACAACTGTATAGATAGATTGCAAAGCAATGCTCGTACTGATAAAAAATTCGATGCGCGAGCGACACACGTCCTACCTCGACGGCGCACTGCGCAGTACTAACGAAGGCGGCGCCCGCAGCGCGCTGGCATTTAATCTCTTTTTTGGTAATAACAATAGTAATAATTAATATATACGATTTTTGTGCCGTCAGTCACTGGAACACGTAATTTGCTTTTGATTTACATAAATTTTGCTCAGAAACGATGTATAATTAAAGGGATATTTCAAAAATTCCCCTAAAAAGGACATGTTTTCAGAATAAAAAACTATCGAGCCAAACTCAATAATTTCTGAAATCCTGCCGTCATCCACTAAATGAAGGTCCATAAAAGCATATATCTGAATTTGACATTCATTGAGATTGTACAGACGTCACTATTTGAGTTCAAATATTGCCAATTTCCGGGAGCCTCCTCTTAACTAAATAGCTGTCCCATTTCATGTAGCAAAAATTTCCTACTTCAAGCGCTTCGGAGGTAGCCGTATTATCCTACTTATTCCATAAATGTGAAAGTTTGCTTGTTTGGATGATTGTTAATCAATCATGCAAAACGGCTGAACGGATTTGAAATTTGGCACACAGATAGTTTATAAGCCGGATTAAAACATAGGAGGATACTATTATCTTGGTTAATGGTTCCCTAGGGATTTTCTCGAATGTAAATGCGAATGAAGTCGCGGGCGGAAGCTAGTTTGCCACAAATGGTCGTGCTTACTAAAAATACTTTCGTCCGAGTGAGTTTGAAACAGGATTATTTTCAGCCGATAAGTCATAGGGAACCTTTAACCAAGATAATAGTTTTATGTTTTAATCCGGTTTATAAACCACAAATAAAAGATGAATAGATGGTGATATTTTTAAAATATTATGCACGCTTAGTTACTTGGATTTATTTAAAGATTGAATTGTTGCTGTTTCTAAAAAATCTGAATAAAAAAAAATGAATTTAAGGATTATTTTTTTATAAACACCTGTACTTTTTGCATTTTTTTTTTATTCATTATCAACACTAGTTATCTTTTATTTTATAAAGTTTTGTGTCTGAAAACGTTCTTTTGGTAAAAAAATAGGTACTTAATTTCAATTAACTCAAAAACTATTAATTTTTTGAGAAAAAGTTATATTACAAAAAATATTTGTTTTGACCTCATCTATAACCCTTTAGCAGGAATACGTCATATTTCCAGTGACCCTGTATAATGTCACTAGTTGAAGTACGCTCTACGTGCATTAGTTCGATTAAATTTCGTTGTATAAGTATCCTCGGACTAATATCGTTAGAAACTTTATAGACTTTCAAAAACTTCGCATAGTTTGTAATTTTGGAAAAGTAATTTCATTTCCATTTGATCTGCGAAAGTCATTTTCAACTTCGAATATTGTTTGAGAGAAAATAAACGTTTATTCAATTGTATAATGATACTCCTGAGCTTATATCTTCGAAAAGCTAAGAATGAAAAATGTACTTGGTTCAATCGGCGTCACAGGAATGAGAACACCTTACTAGATAATATTTTGTTATATCATCTTCATCAAAATAATGGCTTGGTATTATTGTGACAAATGTAAAAGTGTAATTAAAAATGCATATAAATTGATACAAATTATATTGGTCTCATCCATCACAACCTGTATAGCTTTAAATTAATAAGAAAAATATTTCGCTTTAACTTCTCTCCTGACTGAAGCAGACCCTTTAAAACATGAAATACAAACTATTTTGAACTCAGCCTAATTTATTTCGATGTCACGGAACAAAATACGTTTCGGTCTGTTGAAGTGGAATTGAGAGGCATCCGCGAGCGGTGACAGGGTAAATCATTAATTTGTTTCACTCGAAACACTGCGAAATCTAATTTAAATACAAACAATGCCATTCATCCTTCCAAACGGCGAGTGAGTGCTGAGCAAATATTTACTGCACAGAAAATGTATTCTTGTGACTAATTGACCGGGCGAGCGCGAAGCGTCTCCGTTTCAACTTTGGCAAAAATGTTTTCGTATGTCGTATGTCTGTCCATCTGTTCTACAGGGGAGGTATTACAACCTCTTAAAACTTGCCAGGTTTAGGAATTGTTATAGTAACAAGTCTTTCTCGCTGTATAATAGCAAATAAAAGAGACGCATTTAGAAAACTGGCAAGTTTTACGAGGTTGTAATACGGGGCTGGTCGGATTTCTCAACTGATTCTCGTGAAATTTTGTGAGCAGGTTAGATAATTAAGTATTTATTTAGTTTTTTTTTGTCAATTCAGTTTTTCATTCGGGAAAAAAAACCATTTTTCAGCCATTTCGAAAAATGTACAAAATGACACATATGTAGGTACATACAGCTCACAGAGCCATTAGTTAATTTATGAATAAAGACCGAGAGTAATGAGTGGATTTGTTTGTACCAAACGTTGCATGTAGGTAGTATACTGCTTTGAAAATTGCTTTTGTGATGAGCCAAATAGGTCAGAGCCATAGTCTTATGATGACATTGGATTTCAACCTAAGGTTAACCGAAACTCGACTGGAGCTGACCATCTTAGACTATGACATATCATTCATAACACAAACTATGCCCCTACTAGGGTTTGAATCCAGTATAGCTTTAGAGCAAGGCTGGCCAAACCCAGGCTCGCGGGCCATTAAGTAGCCCGCCAAGGCATTTGAATTTGCCCGCCAGATATCGGCCGGCCGGCCGGTGCATCGTAGCACTGCGCGCCGGCCAGCCCCGCTTAAAAGTTGTGGCCCGGCGCCACCATAGTCTAAAAAATGTTGCCCACCTGGCAAATTTATTGGCCATCTTTGCTTTAGAGCATGGTTTAGCTCAAGAAGCTGTACCTTATCTTATTCGTTGGCTGTACCACTGCTCTAAGCAGTTGTCGTATACGATATTCTGTCGTAAACTACAGCATAGAAATGTATTACTATAATATTTCGATGTTCTACAGATGACATATTTTTAACGTATGGAAAAAATGTGCTACCAATTCACTTTTGTCTTCGATTTTCAGTGATTTCAGGATTCATAAAAAGTGCCTTTCGAACACCCAATTCAATATAGACCCGTCAAAATATGGCGGTCATTCCAAATGGTGTTTTAGCATATCTGTGTGGTACAACGCCGGTGTAAAAAAAGAAAATAAATTGTTTTTTTCTCACTCACGTCAGCTCCGGGCGAGTTAATATAAATATCCCCAATTTGGTAGCCAATGGTTTAACATCAATTCACTTTTTTCGGGCCACGCATGTGAAGGTTTGCCCTAATATACTTACCTAAATATGAGTGCGCTATTATTTTTATTATGACTGAATAGAACCAGCTAAAGGTTGTCCACCCCACTACGCTAGAACTCTTATTAAACGTATATACTTTTAACCATTTTGTTGCGAACTGAAGGAAATTGAAGCGTCATTTTCTGCTGAAACGCAGTTATTCTAAATGGTCCAAGTTAAATCTATAAACCTCTCTTTATCGGTATGTTAAAATTTCAGTTTATTTTTAATTTGTGGTGAAAGGAGAAAGTGGAATTTCTTGGTAAATTGAAGCGGCCATCCGAAAAATTACGATATGACTGTAATAGTTTAGTGTCCTCACCATAAATTAAAAATGACTCTTTGGGTCTTTTAAATAATAAAAACAATACATACATTACTCAGATACCAGTAGCTAAGCACTTTAGCTACGGAAATCTAAAATAACGGCGGTAACACAAACATCCCCATCCATATAGAAAAGCTTTTTACAGGTTTGACCACTGACCAAGTAGAGTTCGTCAATGTGACGTGTGTTTGTAACTACCATAGACACAGAAAATTTTTCGCTCTATGGTAACTACATACTTAATGCAATAATTACCATTAGAAACTTATTAAAAGCTTGTTTTTATCTTTTGCATCTTACCTAGACGTATATCTGGATATTTTAATAAGAATTAGATAGTTATCATCAATTAAGTAATTATTTATTACAAGTAAAAAATAATAAACACTTAAATACAGATGATTATTATTCTAATCCTAACTAAATGTAAAAGTATAAATGCGAAAGTGAGTTTGTTTTCAGGTCTTAACAACTTAACCGATCTTGATAAAATTTTGCAAACACTTTATCAGAGTAACATAACCTTTTATCCAGAAAAAGGTACCTACTGTTCCAGAGGGATAGAAGAATAATTATCCACGCAGACGAAGTCGCGTATGGCTACTAGTTAAATAAAATGGGAACCAAATTATTCTTCAGAATGGCGTCATTATTCGAAAAATAATATGTTTGTTATCGATATCACAATTCAGACACCCACTGAGCTGGAGCGATATAAAAACTGTAATAGGACATGTGTAAGGAAGCGAAGTAACATAATGTATATTTTACGCCGTTTGTCCACCAACGCCGATTCAGAGCTGGCACGAGAACGAGATGACGGGCGCCCGCCGCCGCCTTGGATGAATTAACCATCCAAGGCCGCCGCCCATATTATAAGGACTTACATTTATTATGACAGCATGTCCACTAAAAACACGTCGCCACACGGACACTCCATCAACCACGCCATTATAAACAGACTAGCGGCCCGCCCCGGCTTCGCACGGGTGCAGTGCAATGTAGTTACTAATGTAAAACTGTGCTAGTGTGGTGTCAGTGTGAAGTTATTTGATTATACTACAGGATATTTACATATATACGATGTACGCAAGGGGTGTTAAAATATAATTGAAGTGTGTGTGTGTCTGTCTGAAGCCACCTAGCTCCCAAACTTAAAGATCGATTTTATTGCGATTTTTATGTATAGTTTAAGAGAAGCGTACAGACGGCGGGAAGCGACTTTGTTTTATACTATGTTTAGCTTTTGCCCGTGGCTCCGCTCGCGTGGGAGTCGGTAATCGTTGTAAGTCTTCCCCTTAGATTATTTATATGTCCAGATAGAGTCTTACGCTTTTGACGTACTAAACAAAACAGGCCAACTTTTTGAGGTTGGTGTGCATTTTTAGCATCATTGCGCCCAAGAGTATTGTAATAAAAACTATGGCCGGGTCACACTACTGACAATGTGTGCGTGTTTTGGTCACCCAAATGTTGGGTGCACTGACCTGCATATATTTACACTGGACAGGCTTATGTCAAACTGTTTTTGTGCCTATTTGATTTCCGCCATTTTGGCGCTGTAGGACGTAGCGTGAGCATAGTGTGATGAAAACTACAGTAATAACGGTGAACTACTTTTACTTTCTTCACAGGAACACACCATGATATTATTAACTAGGTTATAGCAACAATACGTTAGCAGTTTTCCCTAACAATACTTCTCTTCTTGACGGTTGGAAAGTGACTGAGCCCGCAACTGACTTTCGTTGACCGTTCTGCCGCCTATCCCCACCGCTTACCTTCCCATTTCACTGCAAATGGCGGGAAACGGCGGAGCCAAGCGTCGGTGTTGCCAAGCTATTAAACTAAAATACTACTATTATTCTTTCAATTCTGATTCGAAATCATAACAATAAAATGGATTAATTACTATCAAACTACAAAACGTCACATTCGTCCATCCTGACCTCGTGCATGTCCTCGTGCACGATCAACTCAATACTATAATAATAACGTCACATTCGGCCGGTTGTATGTTAACTTATATCGCATTATATTAAATAAATTTAATTGGTTTAACTTTTTGTTATAATTTAATTGCGGATTAATTAATGCTAAAAAGAGAGAATCTACTGAATCTACCACCATTTCACAAAATGGGAGGCCACTCCAAGAAAGAAATGGTGAACGAAAACTTGGAGAGGGTTGTCGACCTCCGTCTTTTATATTTGATAATTTATTTACAAGAGGAACTAACTGTTGTATCTTATCGCACCTAGTATGATCATCAGATCAAAAAGCTTTGAAATTTTTAAAAGCCAATAATATTGTGACACAAATATTAACTAAAACATCTTCAAAAATATTACCATTTTTTCCACAATAAAAAATCTAATAATTTATGCAAGTACAACATTTCTCATTAGTTCTTTCTACTAAATTATGAATTTTATTATAATACTTAACAAGAGATAAGTACAAAAAGTAAATATAACAGTCGAAGTCACGCCGCCAGAGTACCACGAAAGGGTAAACAAATTAAATCACAAATTGTAAACTTTTGACAGATGATTGACTGAAGACCCGACGCACGTGCTGTGACTACCTAACTGAAATTATCAATGATGTCAACTCATTAAACTCACATAAGTCCTACAGTTTCTTACGGTATACAATTTCAATTTGCTAGACCTACTAGGTATGCAAAATGCAAGGTAATCGTATAATGATTAAAGTTGTGTTGCAACAATCATTATATGTATTACTTTTATTTATTTCACAATTCATAGCATGAGCTAGATACTTATTATATTTAATTTAGCTTAACTAGAACTACCAACTTTAACAGGTTCTGAATAAGATTTAAATATAACGTCACGGAACGATATTTATTTAACAAAACCGATTATGAAGCATGTATACGTGAACTTAATGAAATTGATTGGGGACAATACGCAGAACTTGACTGTGATAGTTTCTTGCACAAATTTTATGATTTATTATGGCTTGTTATTGATAAAAATACTCCTAAGTCATTGAGAAAACCACAGCAATACCCCTACTGGTTTTCTAAATCCTTAATAAAAGTATTTAAAGAAAAAGACAAATACCATAACAAACATTTGCGATATAACAATCCACGTGATTTTGATAGTTATTCCGTACTAAGAGATAGGGCAAAGGAAGGACTGGATAAATGTTTTAGAGCATTTATTTCTAGATTAGAGGATAATTTGCATCGTGATGTTAAGTATTTCTGGCGGTACACTAAATCAAAAAATGAAAGCAATACGTACCCTAAAATGATGCACTATAACGATGACCACGCCGATAATGGATACGGTATAGCAAATTTATTTGCTAGGTATTTTGCATCAGTTTACAATCCCAATAAAAATAATAACTATGTCCCACAAGGCCGAACAACAAACACCTCGCTTGCAAGCATTAATATCACCCCAAATGAAATTGAAAAGTCATTAAAAGCACTTGATCGTAACAAGGGTGCCGGCCCTGATGGTGTCCCCCCATTATTTATAAGTAAATGTGCCGAAGGATTAATTGCACCCCTTAGCATTGTATTTAATAAGTCACTCGAGTCTGGACACTTCCCTGAACTATGGAAGATCTCAAAGATAGTGCCAATACACAAATCAGGAAGTAAGAATGATGTCTCTAACTATCGACCTATCAGTATCTTGAGTTGTTTTGCAAAGATATTTGAGTCTCTAGTTTACCATTACCTATACCATTATTTCAAATCAGTCTTAAGTTCAAAACAACACGGGTTTGTCTCGTCTAGATCTACGGCAACAAATTTACTGACATACACGCATGATATTAGTAACATTTTTGATAGAAAGGGACAAATGGATGCAATCTATACCGACTTTGCTAAGGCATTCGACAGGGTAGATCATCGTGTGTTGTGTGCTAAGGCAGAATATCTGGGTATACATGGAGCTCTGCTTCGATGGCTAGAGTCATATTTAATGAACCGGAGTCAATTAGTAGCTGTGCAAGGTTACGACTCTTTGCCTTTTGAGGCGGAATCAGGAATCCCCCAAGGATCTAACCTAGGTCCTTTGTTATTTAATGTTTTTATAAACGACTTACTTGACATTTTTGATAGCAACTGTCTAGCGTATGCAGATGATTTAAAAATATACCGTGAGATAAATACGCAACAAGATTGTGTAGCTTTGCAGTCAGATATTGATAGACTTTACAGATGGTGTATTGATAATAATATGTCCTTGAATATTAAAAAGTGTCAGTGTATCTCTTTCACTAAAAAGACTAAACTGGTCCATTTCCCGTATAAAATAAATAATTTAGAATTAGATCGTGTTACAACCGTGAGGGACTTAGGAGTGATACTCGATACCAAACTTTCATTCAGGTCACACTATGATGCAATAGTCTTAAAGGCTAAGAAAGCATTAGGATTTATATTTAGAATCACGCGACCATTTAAAAAACCATCCAGCTTACTAACTCTCTATACTTCTCTGGTAAGAAGTATAGTTGAATACTGTAGTATAATATGGTGCCCTCATTATGGTATACATATAAAAAGACTAGAATCCATTCAAAAGAGATTTATTAGCAGATTATGTGGGAAATTTAGATTAAAGCAGACACTGGTTACATATGAAAATAGAATAAATACATTTAAATTAGATACATTAGAAAAAAGACGTAAAATTGCAGACTTACTTACATTATATAAAATTTTACATTCTCAATTAGATACAACAATCCTGGACCAGCTTTCACTTAGGCCACCTAAAAAATCTACTCGGAGACAGCATTTGTTCTCGACAAATTCCTCCTCAAATAATGTTTCACGGTTCAGTCCGATACCCCGAATGTGCACCCTGTACAATGATCTTCATAAGGATTTAGATATTTTTCATTACAGTTTATCTAAATTTAAAAATAAAATAATGTCTTTGCTAACTAGCCCTTAATATCTTAAAAATATATATTATATAATTACATTTTAACCATGTGTGTAGTCAAATGTTGTGCATGGATGTAATAGATATACAAATTTAACATGTTATTAGATATAAGCTCATTTCTTTTTTGTTAAGTTATAATTTGTATATTGTTTCTGTGCCAAATAAATAAAAATAAAATAAGTACTTGATAAATCAATGCATAGGAATTCTGGTCAGTATCTATGTTCAACCAGATAATTGCAGCTGAAACCTTATTAGCCGTCGCAGCCTGTCGTCATCGTGTCAAAAAAACCTAAGATCAACCAATAACGGAACCGTCGTTTCTACCATCCAGCCTCGCGTCGCACACCGCGCCACCATCACCTTAGCTAAGTATACCGCATGGGCATCTTGTCAGATGCAATATGTTTCTGAAATATATAAAACAATCGACAGTAACCATGCTTAAATCATAGGACAAACGTCTACAAAATAAAACATCAGGGTCAAAAGGAAAAATATTATAATCTACTCATGAAAACTGTTTCATTATGAGATGAGAAAAACTTATTATGTGAAATACAAATTCACATTTATAACAAACAATATATAGTTGCATTGTTATTAAAATATTATCATGATAATTTATTTATTTTATTCCACAATTTGTGGTTCTCTTGCATTTTATTATGTAATGTGCTCAGTTAAAGTAATTGTTAATGTCGATACTCGCAGGGCTACCGTTTGCCACTATGTGGACACGGCCTGTCAAGACATATTCAGGGCTACCGTTTGCCACAGTGTGAACACGGCCTGCCAAAACATATATTCAAGCCAAAGCTATCAACCAAGGACACACATGGCCCATGTTATTTGTTGCGACACACTTGGCCACGTAACCAGTATATTGGATACACACGGCCCATAGACGCGACACACTTGGCCGCTTACTGAGTACCACACTTAAGGACACACTTGGCCCATAGACGCAATATACCTAGTCGCCTAAACACTGCACTTGAGGGCAAATGGTTCATATAATAGTAGCTTACACACTGCTTACCTAACATTTTTAAGACTTTATTTTCTCAAACAAATATAATGTATTCAAATTAACCATAATTACATTAGCATCGGATTGCAAAATTATAAACTAAGAGATAACCAAGTAAAAGAAGAAGAAGAAGTTGTGTCTTAAAGAAGAACGCAGACTTCATAAAGTCTACTTATTGTTTGACAGATCTTCGTACATGTGTAATTGAGTACTGATTATTTGTGTATCCCAATATATTTACTTAAGGGCCTGTGCACTAATCTAAACAACAACTTAAATAATCGTTGCAGATGACGATTCGAGTATGAAATTAGTAAAATTGCATAATGTAGTCACATAAGCAAGTAATATAAGTATATGACAACCTAGCCTTGTAAACCGCTGGCGCTTCTAGCCAAATTGTACTTGGTTTATCTTTTTTTTTTTCGTTTGACATTTATTTTTAATTGGAATTGAATTGCAATTTATTAAGTAATTATTTATTAATGTACCTAATGTAGAATGTATGGAAAAAATAAATTGTATTGTATTTTATTGCAAACCGCAGGCGCATCTAGCCAAATCTCAGGCGCATCTAGCCCAAATCTCAGGCGCATCTAGCCCAAATCTCAGGCGCATCTAGCCAAATCTAGGCGCATCTAGCCAAATCTCAGGCGCATCTAGCCAAATCTCAGGCGCATCTAGCCAAATCTCAGGCGCATCTAGCCAAATCTCAGGCGCATCTAGCCAAATCTCAGGCGCATCTAGCCAAATCTCAGGCGCATCTAGCCAAATCTCAGGCGCATCTAGCCAAATCTCAGGCGCATCTAGCCAAATCTCAGGCGCATCTAGCCAAATCTCAGGCGCATCTAGCCAAATCTCAGGCGCATCTAGCCAAATCTCAGGCGCATCTAGCCAAATTTTAGGCGTCTCTAGCCAAATCTCAGGCGCATCTAGCCAAATAAAAGGCGCATCTAGCCAAATAAAAGGCGCATCTAGCCTTGTAAACTGATGGCGCTTCTAGCCAAACTGGATTTGCATCTAAATACAATACAAACCAATCATTTATTTCCCAGAAAATGGAAGTATACATTGATGACATTATAATATAACAAAATCTGCATATTCTGACTTTGTTAGGTGTGGAAATCTGTCAGTAGCTAGGTGATTATAAAATTTTAATTCGATACTTAACATTAATCATCAATTATTACAACTAATTTTCATTACCCATCATTTCAGTAAATAATTTCAAATCCCAATAAAATAAATGTCAAACTTTAATGTCAAATATGATAAAATGACATTAATAATAATAATTGCCTGCCAATGTTAATTTAATTTACAGTAATAAAATATTAATTGCATCTAGCCAAACCGAAGGCACATCTTCTCAAACCGTAGGCGCATCTAGCCAAACTGAAGGCACATCTAGCCATACTCAAGGCGCATATAGCCTTATAAGCCGCAGGCACATCTAGCCTAACCGCAGGCTCATCTTACCATATAAAATGAAGGCGCATCTAACCTTATAAAATGACTGCGCATCTGAACTTATAAAATGAAGGCGCATTTATACTTATAATAAAATGTAGGCACATCTAAACGTATAAATAACAAGAAGGCGCATCTAATCTTATAAAATAAAGTCGCATCAAACCTTATAAAATGAAGGCGCATCTAACCTTATAAAATGAAGGCGCATCTAACTTTATAAAATGAAAGCGCATCTAACCTTATAAAATGAAGGCGCATCTAACACTATAAAATAAAGGCGCATCTAACCTTATAAAATGAAGGCACGTCTAACCTTAAAAAAAAACTTTCCCCGTATAAATTCTCAAACCTCTTCATCATTCTAGTATAAAAACAAACAAAAGTTAGAGGTACCTTAATTAGGTCGAAGGCGCGTTTAGCCTTGTCCTAGTCTTACAAACTGAATGTGCATCTAGCCTCGAAAGTCAATGGTATAATAAATTATCATTAATATAAATATCTAGTATAATTACTTAGGGTTGGGTGAAATATTTAGAATAGTTTCATTTTAGTAATTTTCACTGCATCATCCCTATGTACATAGAAAACCAAAAGTTAACCCTAATTGTAAGCCAAAGCCGCATTTAGCTTTGTAAACCGTAGACGCCTAAGGGCGTAGGCCTTGTAAACCAAAGGTGCGTCTATCCTTGTAAACCGAAAGCGCGTCTAGCCTAGTCTCAAAAGTATTAGTAGAAATACCTAAGAGCCGGCTCACTTCAAATAAAATTTTAAAGTAGCAAAATATTTTCTACCAACTACGATTAATTTTAAAAGCGTTATATTTCTTACAAAACTAAGAAATTACGCCAAATAAGTGTACTTCAAAGTAAACTTACTTCATTCATTTAGGAACACAAAAATGAAATCAAAATTATAATCGTAAACATACCACATATCGAAACCATGTACACCAGATAATTATCTTTCGTATTATTTTATTCATAAAGATAAGTATGTACAGTTTTTAACTGTAAGATCACTTCTGTAAAATCACGTTAATTAATGAAATTTACAATTCTTTATGAACGGCCTCTTAATAGAATAAGAATTAACTTCTTGAACTAAAATAGGAAAACATGGTTTGTGGGGTCATATTTTATTCATGAAAGAGGATTGTGATAAATAAAATGATGATAAAACGCCGAAGAACATCGAAAATGTGCAGAAGTGAGGTTATTTTCCATACTCTTTCCACGTAAAGTAAAAGACAGACAAATGTGTTCGTAAAACCTAGCCTTAAGCTACGACTATAGCGTCATGGTACTACTAAAACCCTTTTGAAGGTCAACGTAACCTGGTACCAATTCTACAGTAAGTATCACGTTATCCGTCTTATTCTCCGTATCCGTACATCCCCAGGGTACAGTGTCAAGGTCGACTACTAACGACAATTAGAATGCACTTAGAATGGTATGAAATATAAAAAAATAAACTTAATAACCTCTGCGGAACACATTGTCCAAGATAAAAGTTCCTACTTTCATAATTCATTATGTAATGCATTTCCAGAGTTTAAATCACGAAAGTTACAGTTGGGCAGTAAAGATAAAAAAAACATTCATTTCATGACCTCTCTTTATACAATCATGAAAATTACAATTCCAATATCAACGCACTATTTTCATCATGGTGACGACTGAGTGTAGTTTTGTGTGCAGTGTATGCACGGCCGAAGAGTCGCCTCGGCCACGTGCAATGATTGTGAAGTGTTTATGCACTGTCGAAGAGTTGCCTCGACCACGTGCAATGTTTGTGAATATGGTGTGAATGCACGGCCGAAGAGTCGCCTCGGCCACGTGCAATGATTGTGAAGTGTTTATGCACTGTCGAAGAGTTGCCTCGACAACGTGCAATGTTTGTGAATAATGGTGTGTACGCACGGCCGAAGAGTCGCCTCGGCCACGTGCAATGATTGTGAAGTGTATATGCACTGTCGAAGAGTTGCCTCGACCACGTGCAATATTTCTGAATAATGGTGTGTATGCACGGCCGAAGAGTCGCCTCGGCCACATGCAATGACTGTGAAGTGTTTATGCACTATCGAAGAGTTGCCTCGACCACGTGCAATGTTTGTGAATAATGGTGTGTATGCACGGCCGAAGAGTAGCCTCGGCCACGTGCAATGAAAAATAGCCATAAATCTCTCGAGTGTATTAAAACTTGAAACTACCCAACTTAATTTCGTAATTTTAGCTCGGTTTAAAACGTTAGAAAAGTAAGAAATTCGTGAGCGTACATACTTTGGTTCCTCCACTGCTGATTTGTGATGAAAACTACAGTAATAACGGTGAACTACTTTTACTTTCTTCACAGGAACACACCATGATATTATTAACTAGGTTATAGCAACAATACGTTAGCAGTTTTCCCTAACAATACTTCTCTTCTTGACGGTTGGAAAGTGACTGAGCCCGCAACTGACTTTCGTTGACCGTTCTGCCGCCTATCCCCACCGCTTACCTTCCCATTTCACTGCAAATGGCGGGAAACGGCGGAGCCAAGCGTCGGTGTTGCCAAGCTATTAAACTAAAATACTACTATTATTCTTTCAATTCTGATTCGAAATCATAACAATAAAATTGATTAATTACTATCAAACTACAAAACGTCACAATAGCGTGCGCGACATGGTACTAAAGTTTGAAGTCTGGAGAGACCATCACGGCAACCATTTTCATATTGTACGTCAAAATTAGTTCTTTAGACGCACGCTAGTGGCGTTTCAAATAGGCACAAAAACTTAGCTGTCAAATCATACAGACAGCCAGTCCAGTTAAATAAAAAAAAATTTTTTCATGTCAGTGGTTGGGTGATATTTTTTTAGACGCTTTCGTTGCTTCGACTGGCTATCTTGACATATAAATAATCTTAGGTCTTCCCTTGGAAACCAATGATCTGCATGAAAAGAAGCTTGTGTTAAGTATTCCAGACTATAATCTATCCCTGTGCCAAATTTCGTCTAAATCCGTTCACCCGTTCAGACGTGATTGAGTAACAAAATGAATAACATCCAAACATCAAAAATTTCACATTAGCATAGCAATAGCTGCATCCCGCGGTTTTACCTGCGCAATCTGTTGATTCTGTAACCAAACTCGCATCTCACTTCGAACCTCACTTCACTTCGCGTGAATTGTTATTATAAATTTGCTAACTAAATGAGCAATTTTACCGATTACAATAAATTTAGGTAACTATCTAAAATATTTTGTGATGAAAAAAAATCTTATCATTATCTTATTTATGATTTAAAGTTCCCGTCCCGTGCAGTGAAGTGAGATTCGAAGTGGGGTTCGAGTTTGGTTACAGAACCGACGCCCTACTGTTCACGATTTGTATTAGGTAGGTAAGATAGGTAGGTACTTAATAAAATTTCTTAGCAGTAATATAACAAAATAAGTAACGGGTGGCGCAAAAGTAAAGACCCTATTTGGTTCAGCTATAACATTTTTTCTAAATTAGAAAACTAGATTTAGGTTTTTTTAAATGTATATTTGTGCCATTAAATTTCGTACCATTAGGATTTAAAGATGATGTCTTTTAAATGGTGACCTCCAGAGTTGATACACATTTGAGCCCTATTTATGACATTTTGCATAACTTGCCGTAACACTTCCTGCGATATGTTCGTTATTTCTTGACGAATGTTTTCTTTTAGAGCTGCGAGAGTCTGTGGCTTGTTCACATACACCCGAGATTTCAAAAAACCCCAAAGAAAGAAGTCTGGACTGGTCAGTCCTGCCGGACGGTGGGGAAATCGTCGACGAAATTCACGTTGTGTTCTTATCACTGATGAATTATTCCGTAAGAACATTGACACAATTATTCCACGTTCTTGGGGAGTAAAACGGTCCATGTTTATTTTCAGTGTATTTTATATTTGTTCACTACACAATTTTCAACAACAGAATGACAGAAAATGTCATATAAAAAAAATAAAAGTATTTTCTTTAGTGCCAGTACTTTTGCGCCACCCGTTATAATAATATTATGTAACATTTAATACTCATACTTAATAGTTTGGTAGGTATCTTCTTTTAAATAAAAATCTATGTATGTTTATTTGTTCCTGGTTTCTGGCTAAAATAACGTGACATTGCAAATTATGTCGGGTGCAACTTATGTTGTGCATTATTATCCGGCTCTCAATTTCAACACTTTACACCACATTCCTTGTCACGTTAGATATCTGATATTTGCTAGATTTTGCCACGTTTTATAAGTAGACTAATATTTCGTAAAATAGGTAGTGAAAATCAGGATAAAATCTTATACAACATGAAATGTCAGCTCGTGCGGTGACATAATTACAATCTCAGGGGAGGTGACAACCTGACAACTGACATTTATTTTTCTTAATCTTACAAATGCACTAAGAAGTTTTGATTCCGATATCGAAGTCAACCACCCTAAAAATAGCTTTCTACCCCTATTCAACCCTGTTAGGGGATACATTTCAAGAAAATACGAAACACGTATTCAATTAATTTTGTTAAAGAATGTCTATGCCAAATTTCAAGTCAATCGGGCCAAGGAATCGCTTTCTCCCATACAAACTTTGCCACCCTGTTTTACCCTCTTAGGGGTTGAATTTCGCAAAATCCCGTCTTAGTGAGCACTTTTACCCTAAAAGGAACCCCCATGCAAAAATTGAGACTCCTAGCACTTGTAGTTTCTGAGATTTCGTGATGAGTCAGTGAGTGATTTACTCTTTTATATATATAGATGACGTCAGGTGACGTTTTTATACACGCGCAACTGTGTGTGTAGGGCTACCGTGCAGTTTGCACTGTATGAGTTTCGACGCATTGCTGTAAATATCAAAATAAGTTGACAGTTGCCAAACACGACTAAAAAGTTACGACGCATTGCTTTGAATATCAAAATAAGTTGCCAGTTGACAAAGCTGACTAAACGAGCATACGATTCGGCATACGAACTCGCGGGGTGGGGTGAGGTAATTGATTCTGGGACGGGGCGGAGAGTCATAAGGTAGTACAATAGTACTTACCTTTTTTTTTGCCGGAGAAAATGCATTTACGCATCCTCCCCGCAGGTGAACAGGGGTTCGACGGTAGTACTTACCTATATCTATTCTGTACCGTCACTAAAACTTCCCATTCGGCGTTCCGTTCCCGTCCCGTTGACGTCCGGATCATCCACGTCGCCGTCGTGAAGAACGGCGTTACCGCATGGTAAAGCCATTTGTCTTGTTTGAATTTATTTATTTATTAGCATACAGTATACTGTATACCAATATTTGCTTCGCAGTTCGCGACACTCAACTATTAAACAGGGGGCTTACCATCAGCAAATAACAAACCATCCTTGAGCCGTTCAGTTCAAAAGCAGGACTTAAACAGGACTGATTAAGGCCTGCTTATGAACTAACCTTTGAGGTCATAGTACGAAAAAGTGAGGCAGTTCAATATAAGTCCTGCTATAAGAGCTCATAGTAAGGCCCCAGTTCAGTGTCGCTAAAATGCTATATCACCACGCGATATAATAGCTTTTCGGAGGTCATGCTACGGTGGCTGGCACATAATTTTTATTTATATTATATTGAAGCGACAACACAATCCTCTAAGACACAATCACTCTGGTCGATATATTCAATAATAACCAATCAATTTGGTGTTTCGAATATCGTAAATGATACTACATATAAATAAAAGCCCTTATAAAATCGGAAATGATTTATAAATGTTGGAATTGGAGTTCATTCCTGTTGAAATGAGTACCCATTGATTTTTCGGGAAAATACACGCACATATATTTACGTACATAAATGAAACCATTTTGATTGACCTCAGAATCCGAAAATAATTACTTAAGTAAGTAAGAATCCGAAAATCAGACAAAAATGTTGAGACACGAGATGATCAGTTCATCGTTCATTGAACCATTTTATTTATTCAAAGTTATACAGTCAAAAAGAGTTCTATAATACAAAAGAGCTACCACCAGTATCTATCTAGTCGTACAGTAATTCTCAGAAGTAACTAAGCACTTCAATACTTTGTCACACCAACTTCATTCCGAATTACAAACGCGTAATGACCAATCTACAACGTGCAAAATAGGAAAAAGGTTTCATCGGACCATCAAACTAAACAACTTTTACTATGGCATCATCTCTGAAATAAAAACATCAGCTGTTTCATACATTTTGATATTTTCATTGTTGATTTTTGTATGAAACAGCTGATTATTTTTGCAATTTTAGAGGTAGTAAAAGTTGTTCAGTTTGATGGTCCGAAGAAACGGTTTTCCCATTTTTGGGTCATTCATTAACACGTTGTATAAGTCAATTGGGGCCATCCATAAATTAGGTCACACGTTAAGGAGGAGGGAGGGGGACGACGAAGTGTAACATTGTGTGACAAAGGGGTGGGAGGGGTCCTAAATTTCGTGACGTAACATTTCAAAATCATTTAAATTGAAATATAACAAATTTCTGAACTGCTTTTTTAATTCAACAATTATTTCTCGATGTAAAATTGTAAAATATGTGACGTCACACTAGGGGGTGTGGGGGCGGTTCCACAAATGTGACCAGCTTTGACAAGGACGGGGGAGGGGGTTAAAAATCATGAAATTCGTGTGACGTAATTTACCAACCTATAGGTAATATAATATTGTAATCGTAGTATGTTCACGCAATAACTAGGTGATTGCCGCGACATTACTTCTGCTAAGTCAAATCTATTAGGCAAATATCGTAATTTAAGACTGATGCTATAAATAAGATATGGATTGGAACATTAACGCCCAACCACAACCATAAATCTACAAGACCTTTAATAAATTTCAACGGCAGCCATTATCAAAATGAGTGCGTTGTTCAAATCTACCGCGGAATTTATTTATCACCTCTCGAGACAGGTAGTAAACACGAAAAGCAAAGATTTACACAATTTTACACAGCAAAAGAGACATTATCCTATTGTAATACGAACGGTTTTATGAAGAAAAGAGTTATGGTGGAAGTTTGGTGCAGAGGGCCTATTACAAAAAAAGAATAGCAATAATCGGACGATCTTCGTCCCACTCCGTGACGTTATTAACTCTTGCATAGTGGAAGGGTCCCCCCAGACCTACCGGTTTCCGTTCTTTGCTTTGCTGTTCGGCAATGGACCGCCGGCCAAGAGGCTCATTTTCAATATATCGCATATTTTCAATCTAAGTACATTTCACATATAAGAATGTTCTTGTGAGCTTTGTTCCTTAAACGATCGTTATGAAAACACAAAAAATAGTTCAGATAGGTAATGATGACACCCACAACCCTGTTCACAATTTATATAAAGATGCGATCGATTTATTTTTAGCAATCGGAGACCATGTTCAGGGTGGCATATCTCCCAGAGGCTTCCTACTTCGCAACCCAGACGATGATATTTGATAACACCAAGCTAATGGCTATCTTGCCAATTTGGTCTGGTCCAAATATGCGATAGATTGAAAATTACCCTGGTTGGCCGGCGGTCTAAACAGCAAGTAGAACAGCAAAGCAAAGAAACGAAACTGTAAAAATATCTCTGGGTAGGTCTGTAAAAATCGAGTAAATCGATCAACGAATATCGTCCAAATATCGCGATTCTTTTTTTGGGCCTATTGCCCATTGTCGTCCACTGGTGGATATCGGGAAATAAAGTACTATCTCCGCAAATGAACCTTTTTTTTCTGTTTTAAAATCTGCAATCAGTGTTTTCCAGTACGAGCAAATGAGTTCCAGTCATTGATCGGTGTAGAGTGTGTCCCTCAGCAGGGACATCTCTTCCTTAATTTCTCCTTACAGGATATATTTCCTTTTGAGGCGCTTGGTATAG
This sequence comes from Agriphila geniculea, assembly GCA_943789525.1. Taxonomy (NCBI): domain Eukaryota; kingdom Metazoa; phylum Arthropoda; class Insecta; order Lepidoptera; family Crambidae; genus Agriphila; species Agriphila geniculea. The sequence continues at coordinate 19,906,933 of OX038874.1, forward strand.
CTTCAAGTTAAAAGCTGTTAATGCTAGAACATTTGGGTGTCTATCCACAGTCCCCCAGTATCTCTACCCCGGTATCTCTGGCTTGCATTGGTAAATCTCTTCCATAACTGTATTCATTTTCAGGTGTTCATGTATTTCAGAGTTAGGGATGTACCATGGCATTTCTCTGATGGTTCGGATTATATTTTGAGCTCTTTGGAGGCATGCGATGTTCGAATTGCTGGCACTTCCCCAGAGTTGGAATGAACTTGGCGGCCATGTTTTTAATCTCGAAAACTAAAAACCTTACCTATCTTATTGAAAAAAAAAATCAATTATTAATATATCAAATTACCTATTAGAATTTTATTATTACATGTAATTTTTTTATTGCGGATGACGTCAAAGTGGATATTAATGTGACAAGGTTCTATCGTATTACCAATTTGCGGGGATTATATGGACGGTTTATTCCGGTGTATTATCGAGATGAAATATATAGAAAAAAAAACTTTTTTTCTCAATATCCCCCAGAGGTGGACAAAGGTGGGGGACAACGGAAAAAGACCTTTTTCTGTAATAGGCCCTCAGAGTAAAAAGACATTTGTCAACGACTTCACCCGCTTGAACGTGTGGCTTTATTCTCACCATTTCAGAAATTATTCGCTATTTTGTAGTCGTAATTTTGCGAAAATTGTGGCCTTTCTTAAATTACTCAAACAATTCACTTAGACGAGTGGACTTCCCCACTTTTTTGACAGAATTTCTGTTTTTTTTTTTACTGTTTTAGTTCTTGTTGCATGTATTTTAAAGTGTATTTTTTTGGATAAGAATGCAACATTATTTTGTCAGGAATAAAAATCTAGAAACCACACGGTGTAAAAATATTAGTGACAGAAGACGCGAGACTTGATATAACTTGGTATTTTTATCAAAACTAATTTTGTTATTCGATTCAGGGTAAATGATTATAAATAAAGTAATCACCTACCAAGGCTCGCATTTTAAGTAGGAATTAAGGCACATGTTTATTCTTCTTTAGATACCCAGATGTATCTATGAAAATTAGTAAACAAAATAGTCGCCAACTGAATTTTTTCTGAAAGCTTTAAGAAAAAACACTTTTAAATCTATTTACCTTTCAATAAAAAACCGGCCAAGTGCGTGTCAGGCCACGCGCCGTAGGGTTCCGTAGTTACCTTATACTATACCATATTTAATACCACATGTCATTTTTCGTCTGCAAAAATAACTTTGTTTTTCACAGTGTTGGTATGAATGACAAAGTTATATTTGCGGTTTTTGAAAATGTGCTATATCTCAAAAACTAATTACTATATCTCGTTCAAACCAATTTTGGTTGAAAGTTTTTATTAAGATCTACAGCATATATTTTTTTTAGATTTTTCACTCTCTTATTTCAAAAGTTAAAGGGGGGGGGGGGGGGGACACACATTTTACCACTTTGGCAGTGTATATCTTTCAAACGGTTGACTTTGAGAAAAAGTTGTCTTAGAAACCTCAATGTAATTTTTAAAGACCTATCTATAGACACGTGTTGGTTTGAAGAAAAAAATTTTTTTCAGTTTCCGTTCCATGTATGGGGAGCCCCCCCTTAATCTTTTATTTTTCTTATTTTTGTATTAAATTCGTTAAGCGGTTAACGGAATACATCTACGTACCAAATTTAAACTGTGTAATCTTAATACTTCCGGAATAAAGTGGCTGTGACATACGGACAGACAGACAGACAGACAGACAGACAGACGGACAGACAGACAGACAGACATGACGAATCTATAAGGGTTCCGTTTTTTGCCATTTAGGCTACGGAACCCTAAAAAGATACAGTACCTACCTAAATTATTTATTCCGTTTGGGAACTAAGATGCTAAAATAACACACAGATATTCACACTTTATTTGATACACTTATGAAATTCCTCTGTTTTTTGTCGCGAATTAAAAAACGGATAGAGTGAACTTACTACCCTTAAAGTATTACTTACGTAGGCCTTATTATTTCAGATTTACCCTAATTTGCCTGTGATTTGGCCTATTTACATCAAAGATTATTATTTATAACTCTAAGTAAGTGCTAGAGGTGACACAATCAAGGTCAGACATAGTCTTTGCCATAAAAATATTGTAATAATGCGATGTCTACTTTTTCGTATTTTTTTAGTCTGTATCTCTGTTAGTACTGCGCAGATAAAATCTAACCATTATTATTTTTTCTTTATACTTGAAATGTATTTATCTGATGGCAATATGCTCGATAAAGTGACGTATTTTCATTAATAATGCCTATCTGTTATATTCTAGTAAAAAATAAAGATTCTTTTAGAGCTCTCGCAGACTACAGACTTTCTGTCGGCCGATAGTGGGCTGATAGTTGGTTTTAATATGGAGAGTCGGCCGATACCAAATCGTTGTTGTAATGTGCGCACTTGCATACTTTTTCATACTGATTAAAGGCCCGACCCAACTATCGGCTGATAGAAAGTCTGTAGTTTGCGGGCATGCTTAAGGCCAAGACACACAGCGGGCGTGGCGTGACGGGACGGGACGGCGACGCGACGCTGAGCAGTTGTAATGTACTAGAGATACTATGGACGATGTCACACAGGCCGGCATGGCGCGACGTGTCGCGTCCCGTCGCGCCACGCCGCCGTCGCGCTGAGCGTGAATACAGATCGAAAGCGCAGCGGGGCGGAACGTAGGCGTGATCACGCCCGCATTGTGAACTCTACCGTCGCGCCGGCCGTCCCGTCACGCCGCGCCCCGTCGCGCCCCGTCGCGCCACGCCCGCTGTGTGGCTTGAGCTTTAAAGTGAGTTTATGTTGTTTTAAACTAAATATCTTCTATGTAAACAGACTTTTTGTTAATTTCTGTTTGCTGTGTACTTAGAGCAATGCTCGTAAGACTGTGTATAGCACAGAAAAAAATATAAAGGCTGGTTTACATTATCTTAGTCTTTAGTAGAGTGCTTTAGGAGAGTGCTTTATTGGAAACATGTAAACGGTCGTCTTATGACTAAAGAGAGTAACGTTCTAGTAGCCTTTCTACTCGCTTTCCAGTAGCACCCCCTGCGCGCCCACTCACCCCCCGCGTGATATTTTACTCGCACTCGCACTGGAAGCATGTAAATCGACATTTTAGTAGCGTCTTTAGTAGAGTGCATTTGCGGGTGAACGCGTGACGTGTAATTGAATTAAATAATAGGTTTTAGGTATGGCGAAAATGACACTCTACTGGAAGCGTGTAAACGGTCACTGGAAAGGCACCAAAACTACTAAAGCACTCGCATTCGAATCTACTCGCACGCTACTAAGCACTCTACTAAATACTAAGATAATGTAAACCAGCCTTAAATAAGTATAGAAAGGAAGTGGTTGTTATCATCTTTACCAAATAATATTTCCTGTCTCTTACCTCAAATTACCCAACTATTTTTGACATGTCACTTGAATGAGGGACAGAAATCTACCTGTAAACGTTTGTAATCCAGAGAATTCCATTTCGTCGCTAATCGGTTGCGGTTTCATTTAATGCCCTAAACTTTCGAACCCATTGTGCGCTTCCTAATTTTGGAGAGCGTCCGTTCCGATAAGCTTTTTGGGGTTACATTTTAAGAGAATTGTATGGATCAAAGCTTGATATACAATAGTTGGATTGCTGGATCTATTTATATGAGTTTGGCCTTAATTTTATTTTACAGGATGAATTTTTGAACGTGGCTTAGAATGTCAAACTGAACAACTTTGTCTATGGGACCAACTTATGACTTAATCAGAGCAAAAAAAAACAGCCATTCCAGAAACATCAATATCGACTCGACCAAAATGTATGGAACAGTATCGTTGGTACGATCCGGCCTGCTTTCGCGGGCCGGATTGTTGGCGCTTGCGGGCCGGATCTGGCCCGCGGGCCGTAGTTTGGAGACCCCTGGTCTAAACCACACCACAAAATTCGTCGACTGTTTTCGATTTCAACAATGTTCAAAAAAGTTGTAAAAATAATGGAATCTGAAAATAAAACAACTTATTATAGCGACCAAGTTTTATTTAAATCTTACTGTTTTTTGTCATCAGCGTACTGTCCTTTGGCGTAGCGTACTTGTACTATTATGTAATCTGTAGTAGCGTGTCTTCTTCTTTCAAAATATCTCAACCAGCCTGCCTAGCATGACCGATTTATATCGCGTGATATAGCATTTTATCGACACTCAACTGTCAAATTCCTTTGTCTTTTTGACAGTTAACACGTTCACTGTCCGCTGAGCCACATATGGTTCAGGAAACGTGCGCTTGAAAAGCACTAATACGTTCCTGACCCATATGTGCGTCAGGGCACATATAGAATTTCTACAGTGAATATTTCTACCGGACGTGAAGGGACTGTACTGTTTTTTGCACTGGACGTGCAGGTACGATCATAAACTAAACCCCTGAACCACATGTGGTTCATGAACGTGCAGGAGCATAAATGACATAACCTATTTGACAACATATCTATAATCTATTATCTATGGAAACTATTCCACAGATAATCAAATGTGCACAAGTTCGTAAATATCGTGAAAATACATAAATAATAAATAAATAAAATAAATACTTATGAAAAACTCAGAAATATAAAAAAATATTCCCTGAACCACATGTGGTTCATGAACGTGCAGGAGCAAAAATGTCTCTCTACGCTCATGAACCATATGTGTTTCAGGGAAATAAAGCCTACTTTTAGTTATTTTTTTTTAAATTATATTATTACTAGGGCTACCCTATGACTATAAAAAACAAATTATTCAAAAAACCCTATTGGACGTGTCGGTGAATTTTGCATTTTTGTATGGGACAGGGAACGTGTTAAACGTGATAAAACGCTATATCACGCGATATAAATCGGTCATGCTAGGCAGGCAGATGTCTTCATATAATTCACGTCATCATAATTAAATGAAGTTTTTGTTAACGCTTACAGCTTCCTGGTTCAGTTAAAACCTCCACTAAATATTTTACACTACGAAAAATATTATTCGAACTCAACCAAAAACTTTATTTCATCCAACTGTAATCGTTACATTCCAATATTATTTTCACTCCGAAAACCGTTCGAGAATCCTTTGTCATTCAGATGATTGAAATAAAAAAGCGGACAAGAAAAAAAACGTTTTCTCCAATGAGACCCTCAGATTTTCGATATCCGAATCTATAAAAACTTTCGACCCGTACTTTCTGCTTACTCATAGCATTTTAATCAATCAATCTCCTTCATTTTTCAATTAAACACAGGAAAATATGGCTGAAATTCCATCGCCTGGGAGAGGCACGTCAATGATATCAAAAGTGGAATAAACAATCTTTTGTTTCATAATTAATTAAGAAGTAATTAAAGAACCTATGAAAATATCTGTCCTTTTGAATGCTTCTTTTTGACGGAAGAATTATCTTTTTAATTAATTTTCTTAAGTATATTTTGTAATAAAATATATACTTTGTAAGGTAAGAGGAAGGAATAACTTTTGGAAGTGAATTCCACAAACGGACAACAGTACGCTCAGGAAGAGAAGAAAAAAAAAACGATTTATAGAAAGGTGAGAAAATCATAGTTGTAACGAATATAATTGCAGTTTAATAGCTCTGTACAACAAATAGTCACGAAACATTTTATTTATTTATTTAATTCTTAATGCACAATTGTACAATGGCGGACTTAATGCCTTAGGTATTCTCTACCGGTCAACTTTAGGGTGATGTGGAGAATTTGTGTGATAGGGTGCACAACCAAGGTAAATAAGAAATCTATATATATAAAAGAGTAAATCACTCACTGACTCATCACGAAATCTCAGAAACTACAAGTGCTAGGAGTCTCAAATTTTGCATGGGGGTTCCTTTTAGGGTGTAAGTGCTCACTAAGACGGGATTTTGCTAAATTCAACCCCTAAGGGGGTAAAACAGGGTGGCAAAGTTTGTATGGGAGAAAGCGATTCCTTGGCCCGATCGACTTGAAATTTGGCATAGACATTCTTTCATAATATTAATTGAATACGTGTTTCGTATTTTCTTGAAATGTATCCCCTAACAGGGTTGAAAAGGGGTAGAAAGCTATTTTTAGGGTGGTTGACTTCGATATCGGAATCAAAACTTCTTAGTGCATTTGTACGATTAAGAAAAATAAACGTCAGTTGTCAGGTTGTCACCTCCTCTGAGAGTATAATTATTGTGTTCGTTGGTTCACCACGGAGCAAGCAAAAAGTTGTCATCGCACGAACTGACGTTTTATGTTGTATAAGATTTTATCCCTATTTTCACTACTTTACGAAATATTAGTCAAATAAAACGTGGCAAAATCTGGCAAATATCTGACAAGGAATGTGGTATATAGAGAAGTGTTTCGATGGAGAGCCTGATAATAATGCACAACATTAGTTGCACCGAGTTGCACCCGGCATAAATCTTTGCCCGGCATGCGTGGCAATGTCACGTTTTTTTAGCCAGGAATCTTTTTAGTAGTAAGCAGATATCATAATCAGATGTGGATGAATAATTTAGGAGTGCAAAGGAAACAAATAAACATACATCCATTTTTATTTATAAAGAAGATAACTATAAGCGAAGATATTAGAATTTTTAACTATATGGTATTAAATGTAACAATATTATTATACTTATTTTGTTAAATTACTTACCGCTAAGAAATTTTATTAAGTACCTACCTACCTAATACAGAATCGTTAACAGGGCGTCGATTCTGTAACCAAACTCGAACCCCACTTCGAATCTCACTGCACGGGAATTTCAACTCATAATTCAGATAATGATAATTTTTTTTTCTATCACAAAAGATTTTAGATAGCTACGCAGGCTACCAAAATTTTTTGCAATCAGTCAAATAGCTCATTTAGTAAACAAATGTCTAATAACAAATTCACGCGAAGTAAAGTGAGATGCGAGTTTGGTTACAGAATCGACAGACTGCGCGGGTAAAACCGCGGGGTGCAGCTATTACCTATATAATCACAAAATTGTATAAATGTGAAAGTTTTGATGTTTGGATGTTGTTCATGATTTGTTACCTACTCAATCATATCATACTCAATCACGTCTGAACGGATTTAGGAGAAATTTGGCACAGATTTAGATTAAAGTCTGGAATACTTAACACAGGCTTCTTTTCATCCCGATCGTTGGTTTCCAAGGGAAGACTTACAACGATTACCGACTCCCACGCGGGCGGAGCCACAGGCAAAAGCTATACCTACATAGTATAAAACAAAGTCGCTTCCCTCCGTCTATACGCTTCTCTTAAACTATGCATAAAAACCGCATTAAAATCGATCCATAAGTTTGGGAGCTAGGTTGCCTCAGATAGACAGACACACACACGTCAATTATATTATAACACCCCTTGCGTATGTACGTGGTATAGGTATATGTCGTCCTCCTAGGTATATTATGTATCCTGTAGTATAATAATGTAATAACTTTACACTGACACCACATTAGCACAGTTTTACATTTAGTACCTAACTACATTGCACCCGTGCGAAGCCGGGGCGGGCCGCTAGTAATATGATATAACTACATCTTAAACATCTAAACTAAACTAACAAACAAACATCTTAAACTAAACTCGTCATATGAACCCCTTGTTGAATAATCTAATCTTTAGCCGGTGTCCCTTCAACCGTCTCGGGTGCCGTGATCTCAGAATACCTCTACGAGATTTATGTTACCCTGGTACCTGAAGCTCGAAACCTAAATCCATACATTAACTTAGAAAGCTCTACGTGAAAATTACGTACATTCTTGTCCCTAGTGTTAATTAATTAGTCTTTGATCAAATGACTTCACTTGAAGTTGCTTGTGGTTTTTACCGACTTCAAAAGGAGGGAGGTACTCAATTAGACCCGTTTTTTTTTGTTTTTTGTATGTACACCGATTACTCGAAGACGGCTGAATTGATTAAAATGATTATTATTATTATTTGATTGTTAGGGGCTATGCAGCTCAGATAAAGCTGTAGTCACTGCGACCTAAAAGATCTGTTGTAACTCGCCACCTATTTAATAACTCTTTAAGCCCAGCGGCTTCCAAGAAGTCTAGTATCTTCCTGGTTTTCACAGTTTTAATTTCCTCCGGGTCGATTACGAATTTGATTAGGTAAACTCCCAAGTTGGTCTCAATTTTTAAAATTTTGAAATCAGTTCAGTACTTTTCAAGTAATCTTGAAAAAAGTACGAAAATAGTATGATTTTGTGTGAACTACCTCGAGGATCAGTTGTATAACTTCTTTGTTTATGAACTGAATAAGATAATTATTTTTTTGTTGGAAAAGGGATATCTTAAGTGTAGTTCTTTAACCGAATTAAAAAAAGGAGGTTCACAGTTTGAACCGCATGTATGTTTGTTTCTCCGCGATTAACTCACGTTTGGCTGAGCCGATTTTTCTACCTAAATAATATACCTACACTACCTAATACAAAAGGTACCTAAACAAAAAATAAAAAAAATAAAAAATTGTTTAAAAAACAAAAAACCGACTTCAAAAACCTACCACTAAAAGCAAGAAATAATATTCGTAATAATAAAAACCCGACTATTGAAGTCGGGTGGGGCTTTTAGAATAAAAAAAGGAATTTGTACTCCAGCCCCACCCGACTTCAATAAACGTGTTTTTATTATTACGAATATTATTTCTTGCTTTTTAGTGGTAGGTTTTTTGAAGTCGGTTTTTTTATTATAAAATTGTCTGACTGATTTTAACTTTTAAATATTAGCATTGATAATTATTGTTTATTAATTAATTTTCGTTATTTTAATTATATAGAAACCAATTTTATGGAGAATATAAAAACGGTAGCAAATTTTGTACAAAAATGTTGTTTATTGATCTCTATAAACAGTAAAATACACGCTTTTGCATTGTGTAATATTATTTGTGGCTGACAGCATTTTATTAAACAACATGAGGGAGATTACATGCTCAGTCTGGCATCAGTCTATTCCATCATTCTGGTACAAATTTTGGATCATCAGTCTGGAAAAAAGTCAAAGTCTATGCAGACTGATGGAATGGACTGATGCCAGCCTGATCATGTAATCTCCCTCTTAACGTCGCAACGAAGGATGAAAAAAGGAACACAATTTTAATCCTCTTTTCCAGAAAACTAAATAAACTATTTAATTTAACCGAAATACCACAAGTAAGAAACATATCAAGTTTGCAAAACAGACAAATTGATACGCAGAAAAGAGGATTGATAAAAACTAAAAAGGAAGGGATTTGTACACAAACGATCGGCCACCGGGCATGACCCGAATCCGTAACGAACTTCCTTGCTCAATCAGTAAGCCTTTTAGCCCTGTGTTTTCACACCATCTACATGATATGACTCCTGAATACTCTGAGGATTTATGGACATAAAATTATAATAGCTATAACATTTATTCATTAGATATAAAAGAGAGCGAGATAGCGATAGAGAATATTAGCCCGTCAAGAAGTGTATGATTTTAAACAAGCTGCAACTTGTGACCTAAAAAATAATGTTTACAAACAATAAAAATAAATTATGTTTGTAAACTACGTGGCATTGCAAATTGCAAAGCATATGGGTGGGTGCGAATAGAATAATTTTCTACTAAAAGACATAAAGAATATAAGCTGTAAGTATTGAATTATGGCATCGATTATGAAAACTGGAATCAATAAAACGTAATTTTGTTGTAATTTGTAGAGCTAAAAAAAATCTACAATAATTTTGTCTCAATATAAGAAGAAGAATAAAGGAGTCATTGCGCATAAACCTCCAATCTTAGAAATGGACAACTTAGTGTCAATAAACATTTTATTGCGCATAGCTACGATATTTTATTAGTGTAACGAATAAAAATATGCTCATATCCAGGTAGAAGTTTGTCCGACCGTAGGTTTTAGTATCACGTAAAGAAATGGATTATTTCGTTGTGTCATACGAGGACGATAAAAATTATGGGATCTCAACTTGATAGTAAAGTTACTGTAGTGAGTTAGTATGGCGGGACGTAAGTCCCTTTCGTGAAACCAGGGGGGCTACTCAAATGGCCACTTTTCTATTCGTTCGCTAACTTAAAAATTTAAAATAAGCCATATAATCTAAAATTACGTGTCGTAGGCTTGTCATTTCCATACAATACAACAATGTCTGTGATGTACATAAACTTGCGACGTGTGACTTGATCGTCTAATTACTTATTTTTAAGCTCTAAGTTAGCGAACGAATAGAAAAGTGGCCATTTGAGTAGGGGGGCTGAACCACTACCCAAAAGTAAGGTTAAGTTGTTGTTTTGTTTTATTAATTTAGTTAATAGAAATACTTATACATCATGTATCAAAAAACCCTGTCAGATCCTGAAACAGGTGATAGTGTTGCTGAAACTGAAAAACATTCAAAATTCAAAAAATTCAAAATTCATATTCATTTATTCAGCCTAGGCTGTTACAAGCACTTGTGAATAGAAGCTACGCTATCGGTTCGCAAACCCGAAGTGGGAGACCTTGTAACGAGAATTTCTTTCTGCTTTCATTCTCCATGGAACATGGTCGAAAAACGAAAAATATTTTTCATACTCATGTGATGAAACTACAGTAATGGCGATGAACTACTTTTACTTTCTTCACAGGAACACACCATGCAACTAGGTTATAGCAACAATACGTTAGCAGTTTTTCCTAACTACTTCTCTTCTCGACGGTTGGAAAGGGACTGCCCCCGCCACTGACTTTCGTTGACCGTTCCGCCGCATATCCCCACCGCTTACCTCCCCATTTAGGGTTACCATCTGACCGGATAAATCCGGTCTAGACCGGATTTTAAGGGTCCAGACCGGACTCCGCCCGGATTTTATTCGAGACCGGATTTTTAATCGTGCTTGGTTAAAATCATTACACCATCATTGATTGTAATGATTTTGTTTAAAGTTTAGACTCTAAACCATCATCGCCGCAAAGCTCGAAGCGTGCGGCGCGCTACGCACGTTGTGACTAGGCTCTACGAAAGAGTGATTTCCTTAAAGATGCTCATAATTTTCTTATAAGAAACCATCCACTTGTGTGAAGTTTAATTTTACAAAAAAATCTGTTAAAAAGGCTGTTGCCAGCAGATAATAAATATATAAGTTGTGCCTAATGTCAAATAAATGGCCTACATTATTTTTAATTTGGGTCTAAGACCGGATTTTTGTCCAAAAATCAGGATTTTAAACCTCTTGCAACCGGATTTCTGAATTTTGGTCCTGGTAACCCTATCCCCATTCCACTACAACTGGCGGGAAAATATGGCGGGAAACGGTAGAGCCAAGCGACGGTGTTGCCAAGCTATTAAACTAAAATACTGCTATTATCCTTTCAATTTTGATTCGAAATCATAACAATAAAATGGATTAATTACTATCAAACGACGAAACGTCACACTCACATACAAAATGGGTCAAACATTGGTCAGCCGAAAAAAAAAAATTCGTTTTTCGACCTATGTTCCTTGGAGAATGTTATTCAGTTTAAGAAACGCTATCACTTGTTTCTGGATCTGACAGGTTGTTTGATACATGATGTATTATTATACTAGAGGCCGCCCACGACTTCGTGTGCGTAGACTATTATTTTTCTGTCCCACGGGAAAAGTACTTTTTATCTGGATAAAAGCCTAGCCTAGATTTTACCCTATGTCCTTTTGTGTATCCCTGACAACGTATACTGTATAAAAAATTGTTTATAAAGTACAAATTCCTTTTTCACTCCTCTTGCTCAAAAAGTCCGTCATTGTAACGTACAAGAGGCGAGATAAAATAGCATAATAACCCCTAGGGAAATAAAGTTTTTTCTTTTTTAATGTTTGTCTATTACCAAATGAGCCTACTAAAACGAAAAAGTTTTTATTCATAGATAGAATAATCACGAATAAAGACTCGCTCGACTTAATACTGTTTCTCATTTTTATTTTTGAAAATGGAACTAAAAGCGGCGATCTCTTCGGTGAAATCATAGACTTATTTATACCTACTCTGTGACTTTAAGTAGAATGCGTGCATTGTGTTTCTTAGCTGCTACAGTATGGCGCGAAATCTTTAGAATTTTTCTTAAATTGCAAACTGATTGAATTGGCTTTGATAAATTTTGGACATGACTGGAAATCTCAAAACCATTTCGAGGAATAAGCTTTCGGTACAGTGTCTACTAATTAAATTTAAAAATAAGTCTATATTTTTAAAGATATTTATAATTTTCAATAAAAAGCTTTAACCTTCAAATGACCTTCATATGACGTCATCACATACAGATCTCCCAGCCATAATAAAAAAAAGAAAAAAGTGCAAAGACAATTTTGACAATGAACTTGGCATTAGGGATGGTGGAAGGTGGAAGTGAAAAAATATCGATATAGGTAATATTTCTCAGAAAAAAAGGGGATGAAATGGGATGATGACTAAGTAATGGATTCGAATTTTAAGGTATTGTAAAACATAAAAAATAGCAAAATAAACCCCTACGCGAAATTTTGGCTCGATTTGACGAATTTTACGATGATTTTTAAGACTCAAAGTTGGAAAAAATCAAAATGCTCCAGTGACAAAATAGTGTCGACTATTAGAATCCATACGTAATTACCAAAAAAATGTTTTGGAAAAAATATTGTAAAAACATCTATCGATATATCAGAGTATTAAATATCGCCCGAAAAATATCGATGAACTTATCTCGTAATTTTTTCCACATCCCTACTATTAAATGTTTGTAAATAGAAATAAAGTATGCACATATTTTCACAATGTTTATTATGTTATCCTGCAAATTTATCAGTCCACAAGCAATCGTTACAATTTCATCCATGTAGCCTACATCCAAAATAGACACAATACATACAATACATTTCGCAATTTGGGTAGATTGGGCGTGTCAGTTTTTACAAAGTTTTTCAGCAGAGTTTCCACTGGTAATCATTTTTATTATAATTTTACCACCTCAAAAATTATTGCGGCAAATTAAGAAGGTAGGCTAGAACCGTCACAACTGGATTAAATGAATAAAATAGAAGAAATATTAACTATAACTTATTTGTTTACAAACAACCATAAAGTCATTATGACAGTTAATGACACTTGGCCTTTCTTTTTCTATAAGTAGATGGCAAAGGTTTTCTTCTTAAACTTTCATGCCACCAATGACGTCATTCCGGTTGACCATATCCGCTCGACAAATATATTTATAAAAAAATAAATACGGGACCAAATGTTAAAATATTCAAATTAGTTTCTTAAATTGGCCTAATCTGTAGTAAAAAAATATAAAAAAAAATACCTTTTATTTTTTAACCAAAGCCAATTGTGTGACTGTAATAATTTTAATCTTTTGCCGTCAAGCATAAATCATACTGTATGAAAAGTTTATGAAGTGGAGGATAGAAAAACGAGTGGATTCGTTCACGGAAGTATAAACTAGGTATTTATTATATTATTTTATTTTCTCGCACTCGTAGTGAAAAGTAGAGTGTAACACACGACGCTAAAACCCATTGTAACTCGGTTTCTATTTATTCCCTCGCTAAAGCTCGGGAATAAAACTACCTCGTATGCAATGGGTCATTTTAGCGTCTTGTATAACAATCTACTATTTTTTTATTCTAAAAGCCGCACCCGACTTCAAAAGACGTGTTTTTATTATTACGAATATTATTTCTTGCTTTTTAGAGGTAGGTTTTTTGTTTTTATAAACAATTTTTTGTTTTTTTATTTTTAGTGTAGGTACCTTTTGTATTAGGTAGTGTAGGTATATTATTTATGTAGAAAAATCGGCTCAGCCAAACGTGAGTTAATCGCGGAGAAACATATATACATGCGGGTCAAACTGAGAACCTCCCTTTTTTAAGTCGGTTAAAGAACTACACTTAAGATATCCCTTTTCCAACAAAAAAATAATTATCTTATTCAGTTCATAAACAAAGAAGTTATACGACTGATCATCGAGGTAGTTCACACAAAATCACACTATTTTCGTTTAAGATTACTTGAAAAGTACTGAACCGATTTCAAAATTTAAAAAAATGGGACCAACCTGGAAGTTTACCTAATGTAAGTAATCGGTGTACATACAAATAAATAAAAAAAAAAATATACGCGACGAATAGATAACCTCCTCCTTTTCAAATTTTTGAAGTCGGTTAAAAAATCATGATGATTGGTTGATCGATTTTTTTTCAAGGAATAACAAACAGCACATTGAAGTTATATTATAAAGCCAGTGCGAATGCGTAACAAACACAATAAATTCATTTTTTTTATAAAGACGTAAAAGCGTACCTAACAAAAACAACAAATTCACTTTCGCACAGCTAACAATAGCAATCTAATGGATCCTCCACACACACCGGCCTGACCTGCGGGATCGTACGGAGAAGCGCGGCCCTCCGACCAAACCTCAACGTGTGTAGGGGGAGGCGCGCCACGGCCTCCTCAGAACTGGAGATCCATTACTGTGGCAATATCTTCATCATCATTTCAGCGGCACATCACCCACTGCTGGGTTAGGTCTTCCTAAAATGAAGAGTGAGGAGGTGATGTCAGAATTTCCTAATGGGTAGTATTTTACTAAATATATAGCCTATTGAATACTAAGTGGGCGACGGACTGAGGGCGACTACAAATACTGAAAATGGGTGACTTTAATATACAAATTGAGTAACAATCAGATCATTCTATGGTCTGAGGAGTAACAGTTATTCAGAACGGGCAATACTTTAATTATTAAGCGACCAAATTCCTATGTGGACGACAAATTTAGGGCACACAGAATATTTAAAATTTGGCATATATTTTATTTAAAAAAGGCGACTATTAACCTAATCGAGTTGACGAAAATACCATGTTGGGCAGCTTAAATCAGTTAAATAGTTTTTGTCACTCATTTAGAATTTTCACTGTTACCTCAAATTATTTATCTCCCACATCATGTAGTTTGTTGCTCTTTTATGTATTTTTTGCTATCCACAGTCGCCAACAAAATAACCGCTGCCGCCGGGTTTAGTGTTTAAGTATTCCATTAGCAGTTGCCTTTATTATTTCCAGTCACCCAATTAAAAATATTTCTTTCCTAATGGAGTAAAGTTAAACATTTTGACCATCTGATTCATCTTAATGAAGAACTCGCTAAAACATTGACCTGATTTCACAATATAATACCTCACTTTGACTCCGAGCCGAGTCATAAAAACTAAAATCGTATCGTTTGTCGCCCGCTAACATCAAACTGTAAGCCAAACTTTTTACGGCATAAAGAAGAAATCGTTTCTGAGCGCCGAAGCGATCAATCGGGGAGATAGATCCGTTTAAAACGGCGTCTTTTAATTTTACTGTAACCATTTGACCCCAGTTCTCCCGATCGTTAAAAGTATCATTAAAACTTCTTCTGATTTTCATAATATCCTTCTGGAAAAAGGCATTGAAGTTTTTATTCCGTCGATGAGCCTTGGTAAGCTCAGTGTACTAGTCTTACGAGATTTTGAAGATAGACTTTGATTTCGAATTAATCTGGTAATATTATTACGAGATCATACTAATATTATAGGTAGGCATTAAGATTTTTTAATTTTTGCAGTGGAATGCATTGACATGATAGTGAATATAAAACGATGTGCGCGGGAGAGGCACCAATTTGGCAGATTTGGCGCAATAATCACAAAATGAATTCGTAGTAAATAACTATAACGATTAAAGAGAAATGCTTCTATACGATTGTGAATTGATGATAGACATATTATTTAAAGCAATTTTGACTTGAATACTTAACGTTGTTTCTAAGTAATGTCAATCTTAAGAATTTTTAAAATGTATTTTGCGAAATTAAAATGTATCGAGCCAAAATCACTGAATCGTGTTTCTGGTTTTATACGTGTCTGGAGAAAGATATAAAGAAACATATATCTTAATTTCAGATCTCAAGATTCCACCTAAAGCATACATCAAAATAGACCTATGGCATACATATAAAAGTGTAAGTTTTTTGACATATCTTCTTAATCCAATTACTAAAAACAGGATGGAAAAACTATAAAATTGAATAAGTTTAATTTAGATGGAAGATAGATATGTATAATTAGCTTAAACTAAAGGAGACATATTGCTATATAAGTAAGATCGTTGTTTTTATGTCCGAATTAGTAGAAAATAATAATATGTCAAACTTGTAAATGCTGACTTCCCGTTCTCGGCTGTAATGTAATGTACTATTACGTATTCCGATGTAATTTCAAAACCAAATTGTACTAGAATAAGCACTTTCGATGTGTTTGTTTCAATAAAAACCAATTTACTACGTACATATTTTGTATGAGAATCCATCCAAATAGTATTAGAAAGGTTTTTGTTATACTTACGAAAACTAATCAAATCAGAGAGTTCTTCGACATAGTAAACAATACAGCAACTTAAGTCCCAGACTTTCTCATTAACGTGGGATTACCAACTTATTATCTTTCACATTGAATTGGAAAATATATTTTTCACAAGTTTTATCAAAGTAGATAAATCGCGAAAATTTTCTTACAGAATTCATATAAATAAACTTTTCTTTTGAGCACAAAATTATCTCGAGATCAACCCTAAAACTGACGACGATAATAAAACACAATTAATTGATAAACTCTAAATTTTCGTTGGAACTGGACCAAAGATAAACGTGCTGACTTTGAATTTCTGAAACTTCATTAAAATGAAGATAAATAGTGTTTTATTATTAACGAGTAGGTACTTAAAAGTTTAGTTTTAACGGAATTTCAACTTGATGGGTAAGAATATGGCTGCCAATTTTCGAATAGCTTTCTTTAATTAAGTGAAATCACTTTTCGATATTGGGTAAGATTCCTGAATTGCGAGTGTGCGACTGCATATAATGTTGGAATAGTACATTATGAGACAAGTTAGCTTATGTTGGTCATTGCACACAAGGCTGTGGGTTGCAGCCCGAGCCGCAGGCGAGGGCGTAACTCAGCCGAGTGTGCAATGAGTAAAAGCTCACGAGTTTCATACGACGTTTTTCAACACATTTGCGAGGAAAATACAAAGTTATTTACCACACAGCAACAAATACGACAAAAACAAAATATATGACAATTATGGGAAAAGGCGCGTAAGTTTTTTTTTGTTTTTTTCACACGCCCAATTCAAGAATATTTTGCGAACAAAGGGATGAGTGAGCGTACAGCCTACTTCAAAACTATAATTTTAAGTGATAAAATGCAAATATTTTAATATTTTATAACAAAATATTATGAATTGTGAATAATTTTATAATAATAAATATTTGTTTGACGTAATTAAAGACTTACACATTTATTTATTTCAAAAATGAATATGAACTTTCAGCGGCATAAAACCCCTTTGTTGTTACTAAAAAAAATAACTGTATAACCCAGTTAAATTGGGAATGCTCTGTTTACTCGCATAGAACTTGCAGTAAGGTACTAATTTAACTTTGTAGGGATAATTCTATAACAACCTAGTGTTTTATATATTATTGCACGCGTTTGTTATAGCTCGGTTTATGGCCCTAAAAGCGATGTATTAGGCCTCACTTTACGAGCAAGTGTGTTGAAAACAAACTTACTTACTTACTTCGCTGGCTCAGCGATCCGAAGTGGATTTTGGCCTCCGACATCAAAGTACGCCATTTCACCAGGTCTTGTGCCAATTCTTACCATACGGGTACATTTAGGTTTTAGATCCTTGGAGACGTCATCTCTCCAACGACATCTTGGACGTCTCACGGGACGGCGTCCATTCTCCAGATATGCTGTTTTGGTTGCTCGATCCTCTATCCCATTCTCTCCACGTGTCCTAGCCAGCGAAGTTACAAATAAGACTAAACTAGTTCTTCTATTATATCTAGCGGTTGAACCTCGGCTTCTAGTTTCCATTTTCTCCTTTAGTTATTTCCGGAATTTTTCGGAATATCTTCCGTTCTGCCACCAAAAACCGGTTTTCTTCCTACAACGTGTCCAAGTTCTTAAAGATAACAAACTATTATTATCTAGGTAATTTTAATATTTGAAGGGTTTTAACGTAGTATTTTTATATTTGAAGGCTACATTATATTATAAAGTCTAGAAAATATATATCATAAATTCGTTTCATTTCTCTACAAAACAAATATATACTTACTTTTATAAAATAAGAAATAATAGTTCTAACAGTTGAGAAAAATACCTTGTATTTTATCGTGACGTTCCCTTGTCACAATAAAATGAGGTGGCAAAACCTTTAAGCCTTTCCAAATGGCCATTCTTTCGAAATGTTTAGCCGGCCTCTTCAGATAGATGTCAAGACAATTTATTTTGAGAGAAATTCTAAGACAGACAAGTATCTTTCCATCACAGTTAATAGGCGTTGTTAATTAGTAATAGCTCGTACTAATGGATTCCAAATTTAGTAAAATCTGATATTTCGTTTTCAATTAATTAAAAGTACTTCGGCTTTTTAAGGATTCTGTAGAGTTTGTGATTCGTAAAAGGATAAAGTAAAATATTGATACCGAAGTTACCTTTGAAAGAATTTATAATTAAAACTTTGGTGTTGACTATTGAAAGAGGATAAAATATGACCCTTTTGTTGTTTTAATTTTTCGTTTGACTAATCTGTATTTTGGTATTTATATTGGGTGTCAATTTTACCTTTTGATCATGACGCTTTCTACCATGCCATGTTACATTATTATAATTCTATGTGAGAGAAAATAAAAGAAAGTGTTAGGATTTGACTAGTTAAAGTAGTAAAACACATTACACTGGCCATTTCCGGTCATGATTACGAACACTAAATTGGGCTTTGCACGCCACCTGGCGGTGGCGTGGCATAAAGTGTAGTCTGTGGTTAAGTCGGGCCAATTCCGGTCATGATTACGGACATTTTGCACGCCACCTAGCGGTGGCGTGGTATAGGAAGTATTGTCTTTAGTGAAGTCGTATCCAACAGTCAGTCTTGCTTCGTGCGTCGTCAAGTGTAGTTCACTCTAAGCTATCCGCGTGTGTAGAGACTCTGCAAAGTATAATTTTAATTGTGAAAGTAAAACAGTGTCATAATTAAAATCAAGTTATAACGGCCACAGAGTTTTATTCCTATCTTCCCTTCTGAACTGAACCCTATTAGTTCAGAAGCGGGATAGAAACGGGGAATATTTTTTAATATTCCGACACGTCCACAAGTGGTTTCGTAAAAGAGAAAAAAAAAACGTACAAAAGGAGCGAGTAAGTATTGGAAAAGATAAGGTGAGTTTTTTTTTCCTCTTATTCTTTTGCTTTATGGATGCATGAGAAATGACTTTTTACACTTGATTTTTCAATACCGGATAGTTGATATAAACTTACGTTCCATATTAGAGTTGTAAGTGAACAGAATTATTCGATAAATCATTATTTCTGTATATACTTAGAAGGAAAAGAAAATTTTATGTCGTATTGCAAATGAAATTTAAGATTTTATGGACATTGATTAAAGGAGTACTTTTGACTATTAAGATAGAACTGACTACTTATTTTTGTCTCTTTTCAACCTTTTTTTCTTTTAAATATAAGTATATACAGTGCTGATTTATAGTTGTCTTTATCTCTAACTGTATTCTGGGCTCAGTATTATTCCTCTTATTAACCGATTTCGGTCGGGTACAGAGAAACAGTTTTATAAGGAAAAATAAGTTCTTAAAGAAGTAAGAGTAGAATGTGTTCACATATTATTGAGTAATCCAAGACAATTAAGTGCAGTAATAGTGACATCTAGGTTTAAATTCCAATAGAGGCAAATAATTTTGCACTGAGCACGATAATTTCCTTATTAAGAAAATGTTAATTTTTATGTAGATTAAAATCTATCCGTTGTTAAGTCAAGCATTACTCAATAATAATTGGGACTCGATGATTGGTTTCAGTTATTCATGTATGTATGTATTACTTAAATGTTGAAATAAAACACTTTCACCAAAGATATTTTATTAGAGGTTAGATTTTTTTACAATTGCTTACAATTCTTTATTTAAATGTAACAAAGCAATGGTACAACGGGTTAAGACTACAAGTAACTGAAAGGTAACTAATATACATAAATATTGTCTTCAGAGTTAACTTATCATGTCGCCTGATGATGAGTCGCCTGGAACACCACCACGAAGGAGGGATCGTACGCGACAGAGTCGGCAAAGGCACAAAAGGGCCAGACGCTCCGGGTCTTCTGGTGCTCGTTCGTCATCGTCAGACCGTTGCCTACGGTCAAGGCCCTCACGTAGGAGGCAGCGTTCAAGATCTTCGAGACACGATCGTCGCAGTGAGTGCAGATCCAAGCGGACGCGGAGGTCATTAGGCCCCTCGCGCATTCGCTCCGCTTCAAAGAGCTGCAGTTCAACAGAGGAGCGGCGCCGCCGAAGTCCTTCGAGGCTACGTGGCAGCGTGATGAAGCGAAGGAGTCGTCACCACACTTCCCAAGAACAAGGTCGAAAACGCAGTCGCAGAAAAACAGTAAGTGTTGATTCATATGATTCCAGTTGCAGTAGAGATAGAGATAAGGACCGTAACAACAAATATAAGTCCACGTCTAGTCAGAAAAATAACGCTTTGACTGCGTCTGATGTATTAGAGTTGATAAAATCGCTACCAGCTACATCTCAACCTTTAAACCATTTTTCAATGAATACTAATGCTGTACCCGAATTCGACCCCGCTAATAAGGAACAGAACATAGAATCCTGGATCACTAAAGTAGAAGAATGCTCTATTTTGTATAAATGGTCAGAAACACAGATGATTCATTATGCATTGCCCAAATTAGTAGGTGTTGCAAAGGTGTGGTATCAAGGGTTAACGTCCTTGAACTTTTCTTGGTCACAATGGAAAGAAAAGTTATTAAAAACATTTCCAACAGTACAAAATTACGCTCAATTATTACATGAAATGTTAGAAAGAAAAGCAAAGCATAATGAATCACTGGAAACTTATTTTTATCATAAGATTAATTTACTAAACCGATGTGACATTACTGGCAAACGTGCCGTAGACTGTATAATTTATGGGTTAGAAGATAGAGGGATGCGTTTAGGTGCTCAAGCTGTACCAAACCAACCTTAATTAGCGTGTTTTTTAATACACAGACAGCAGTTTGAAACTGTACCTGATGCATTTTTTTTTTCTTTCCTTTTATTTCTTTCTTACATTCTAGTATTTGTGTACATTATTATCAACAGTTACTAACTTAAATTCTAACTATCAAATTTTATGCCTACCTAAAAATATTGCTAATTGAATGAAATTTAGCATTAAAACTTTGCTTGTGTTCAAAACAAATCTTAAGAAAAAAAAAGGGAGCTAACAATTTTTCTTCGCTTTAAACAAATTATAATCCTGTTAAATTTTGTGGATTAGTTGTTCCTAGGTAATATAAGGTTTTAAAAATAGCTGGGTCAATGCCATCTTGCGGAGAGGCTTCAAAGCTATTCATAATACGGCATAAGTCTAGTATTTTTCTGCGTGCTTGTGATACGTGTGAAAGAATTACACCCAACATTTGTTAGATGGCGCTGTAATTTTTTATAATTTAATAAAACCCTTCTGAGTAATAAAATTGAAATAATTTAATCACTCGTGCTTTACAAGCTGCAGGGGATAAAAAATAATACATTATTAATACTACAGTAATTTACAAGTAAAGGGTTGCCTGGAAAATTAAAGTAAGACATTATCTTCTACAAACTGCTCAGACATGTTTCAAGTCATTCTCCTTGTTCTATTCAAAGCTGTTCTCTTCTAGAAGATGTGAAACTGCATTGTTAATTCCCAGTAACATAGCCATCATTAGTGACCCTTAAAACTTGAAATCTGAAAACATTAAAAGATAAGATTTTAAACTTACCTCAATATGTCATTTATTGGAATTAATTGACATAAATCTAGGCATTTTCTAGTATTATAGTAGTATACTATATATAGTGATAAGGAATAGATAAGTTTGAACAGTTTCCATTCGTTAATCAAATAACAGAGATAGAAACTAAAAGAAGGGTAGGAATCTTGACGAACGATAAAACTCCAATTTCATCAGAAATACAATATTATTGGGGCCTTTGTGGGAAATTTTACTATTTATTATTACTACTGAATTAGTACAACAATTCAGCACAAAAATTTGTGTTGTAAACCTCTTAGATTTTGAATGAGAGCAAAAAAGCAGATTTTTACATGTAAAAATTTCTCAAAACTAAACTAATTTAAGAATGTAAATAACTTTTGTGTTTAATATCATATTCACAAAACTATTGTTAATTTGATAAATTCAGTATGTCTATATTATAGTTTAATATAAATTACATCATAGAATAAAGGAAATAATACTTTTTGAGGAGTAGGAAAAAAACATCAAAAGATGAAAATTTTTACTTCAGGTAAGCATTTGGCAATGTTAAAGAATACAAAATGAGCTGTTGATTTATTTACCTATATTGTCATTATATTGTGGGAGGTGAGAAATCGTTCTACTCCTGATTGCTTACTTGGAAGACCAACGGTCTCCATAATGAGATGATCACTTTGTCACTAGCATAAGTCCAATAGAAAATGCGTTGATTATTGAAGATAAAATGATTCTTCACGCTGAAAATTAACTAACAATAACAGCTGGCGATCACAACTAATAAAAGAATACACAAGTTAATCCATTCATTACATTAAAATGATAACAGCTGTTATCAGCTTTTTAAATTGTTGCGTTCCGCATTAAGCGGCTATCACACGGCCATGCGGGCGTCGGTCGGATCTCGTCAGTCCTGAACTGTGCTTGACTGATTGATCGATGTCGTTGCATTTTACGTCGCAGCCCGTGACTGTGGTTAAACTAACGATAAAACCATTGAAATAATACACGAAATGCCTGAAAATATAGTTGTAGGCTTTGATTCACTAAAATAAACTACGACAGTTTATATAACGGGGGATAGCGTGGACGGGACGTCCATTTCACTCTATGGTGACGTACAATGCAAGGAGTATCATATCACTACTCATCGTGAAATAAATGGTTAAGTATATTACTCACTGTATACAAGATTCTGGTCGAAAGTAATACGTAAGTTAAGCGGCGCAGAAGGTAGAAAATAGTATTGATAGCCAGTTGGTTCATGTAATTCACACAGGCGGTACGTCGCGGCAATGGTCTGATATAATAATTACGCGCTGGATGACGACCATGACGAGACAGATGTCATCTTCTGTGTACGATGGATTGAACTGTTGGGCCGCGCGCTGCGCTGGCTTGTGCAGGGACCGGCGCACCTATTATTTGAGGTTGCCGACAAGCGTGCCATTTTCCACGGTATGTTTTTCTTGTCTGGTTTGCGTCATGCTCTCTCATGCGTCTGCGGACAAGCCATGGGGGCGCGCCTTTATTTTGTCACCGTCTTAATGTAATATTCACTAAGAGGAGCTAATAGGAGATAGGAGCTGGTTTAGATTCGAGCACGTGCATGTGTTTGCTGTGTGCCGCGTAGATATGTGCATGGCCGCACGTGTTAGCACGACCGAAGTGCCGTCTCGATCGGCGTTACATAGCTCATATATTAGTGCTAAGAATTGACGGTGTAGTGACGCCTTATTGAGCTCTCAAAATGAGTTCAAAAGTCCCCTTGGTTAATGTGAGAATAGCCTAAATTGGGTTATCTGTGGATTATGATAAATACATAAGGTGTCAGCCAATCAGGAAAGTCGGGAAAAATACCGGTATTAACACCCTAATTTTTAGAATAACACCCGTTTTTGGGGTAAATTCTCAATGCACGATACCTTAAATTAATGAACTGACTTAGTAAAAATTAATTATTTTAACAGAAATACAGATTATTAACAACCAAAACAAGTAATAGAATGAAGTAGAAGACTAGTAATGCGTGAACGGGGGATAAGAATATAGGAATGTTGAAATAAATCTAGGAAACATATTATGATTTTTATAGGATATTTAGAATTTATAAGCTGCTGTCTTTAAAATAAGATTATACTAACTCAATGTGTTAGTTATTTAATTATATACGCTGTTTAATTATTTAATTAGGTTTTCCCAAGTGTTATAAATGGATTTATCATGTCACCAATACGTCAAAAGGGTAAGAAAATCAGCGGATCTACCTTGGAATAAATAAGCGTATAATCTAAATATACTCAAAGTTGCTACATTGATAAGATGGACAAATAGAGACATAATTGAAAAAAATATGTATTTAAGCTCATAATGAGGAGTTTTGAGTGCACATGGCCATGTCAAAATCACCTCTCTCGCTCTAATTAGATTCTCGGGAGCAAGTAAAGGTTACAGTCACCACTTTGCCAGCTTATATATTACTTATATATTACCTTATAAGGTTTAAATATATAATAAAACGCAAATTTTGGCGACGAGACCATATTTGGTCAACTACCAGTTCTTGAGGGTATAAAAGACGAGATCCAGAGCTTCTCGAGACAGTCCAACGAAGATTAGAGTGAGCGTCGAAGCTCTGCCCAGTATACCAGCGAAAATCAGTAGAATTCCAGTCTTCAAAGTAGATTTTATTTTGAAAGTTAATAGTGCTAGTTTTTCGTGTAAAGTTTACGTAATCGTACATTTGCGTGAATAAACTAGGCGCGTTGTAATTCTTCTAAGATAGCCAGCGATCTTGGTGAGTAAACGGGTCTCAATCCTTTAGAAGTTGTGTTTATAGGCTCTTCCGAGAGATTTTTCTAGGGGAAACCTTGCAATGGTTGGCATGAGTCTTGGGCCCTGCTCATTGCTAATGATTGCGGGGGGTTAAAGTAAAGTACTCATTTAATTATTGTTGGCCCTCCACGAAGTCTGGAGAATTTCTGGTCAACCCTTGTTATTTTGGACACTAGAGTGCATAGGCCGGACATGAATTCTAATTATGAACTCATGCTTGGCGTGTGTGTGCTGTGTTCAAGGTATCATGAATGGGGAGAGGCTTGTTTACTGCACCAATGATAGGTAGGGATATAGGTTTGTCTTTGCTCGGGCAAAAGCTTGAGGACGCCGCCTCTGAGCTTGCAAAGACACGCGCCGGTAGAGAATCGTCAATGGTCAGAGTAAGTGCAGTGCTGTGGTTTGTGATTCCCAGAGAAAAGTGTGGTTTTAAGTGTTGTGGTGTGCGTTGGCCCACGAGGAATCCATCGCACCGTGTAAGATGGAGCTTAAAGGTGAGGGCAGTCTACTTATGAAGACTGAAGAGTAACCAGATTGTCAAGTAAGTGAGCATGTTCATTAAAAACCTTCTCATTGTGCTAGGAGAAAATTGTGTTTTCTTTCAGGGGCACCATTTTAGTATGTTTGTGAATGTTAGACGACCTAGGGTCAAAAGTATTCTGTGTTGCGCTAGGTACCATTCACTAACAAGAAATCTTTAAAACATCTAGACGTTAAAATTGAACCTAAATTGCTTGTACTGTTCTGTTATGCGGTTAGGTATTGTGCGTTTAAATAAATACTTATTATGTTCACATTTTTTTTGTAAGCTCTAGCTATGCTGTGTGCCAAAAAAATATCTAAATATCTTAGTTCTATATCCGGGAGAATAATTGCAAAATTCCCATTATTTACTTCATGAATTGAAATTTTGCCATATAAAATCAGTGAAATTTCAAAACTTAAAATTGGATTTTACTCAAAAATATGTGAACAAAATATCATTGTTTCCATGTGGTCAAAATCTAGGTCTCATACAGGTCCTAAAACAAGTCCTAGACTTGTCTATGTTGACCATTTAAGGTCACTAATCTCACATAGTGATTACCTGTATGCGTCATAGTTTTGTACATTTTATGTGTGATTTAGACAATGTTTTTCTCAGAGGTTTACCTTGCTATTTTAAATACCTAAATGTCCAACTGACAATGAGAATTGCCAAGGGAACCTTGAGAATGACAAAATCTATTATGTGTATATATGTGCAATTCCTTGCTACTGCTCGGATGAAATAAAGCAAAGCCTGTTATCTAAGCCCAAAGGGATAGCTAGGGCCAAAGTCATAGTCTAGTCTAGACTTTGACCAATAAATCTAGATGAGGCTAAATTTTCATCCAAACAATGGCTTATTGCCTATAATGTATGAACTACTATACCATTGATATGTATGTACTTTATGCATATATACATACACTATACTCCTACACATGACTATCAAATTCTGTGTAGTTTGAAATGGTTGTGAATTCAATTCAGCGGCATTTCAAACGAGGTAAAAAAGGGTAAAGCCAAGCGCCTATAGATTTGACAGAAAATTGCCAGGTCTAAGGGTAGCGTTTCAACAGATGTTCACAACCCAACGAGTTTTACTTTAGGGTTCCTTTGAAGTAACTTCGAGTCACATTACGACGGACGCTCGCATTTATCAAGTTATCCATCAGGATGAATTTGAAAGGTGCTCTGAGGGTCCGGGTAACCACCAGACTTGTTTGAGTGGTTCCTAGTACCATGATTAGTAGGGGTTTGTTGGGATGTGATGTTATGTCTGAACTCCTTAAACCATGTTAGGCAGACCTGCCAACAGAGGATCTGTGAGTTCTGACATATTCATATCCTGACGGAACCACTATTAATGATGAGACTTGATCGGATGTCCTTTGGTTTCCTGAATTCAGTTACTTCAGTCTAAAACTTTGTTCTTGTGGTATCAGTGGTTGTGGATGAATATCCATTCGACTGTTGATATACAAGGCAAGGTGCATCCTTTTCCTGTGTCCAAACACTTGTGAAGGTCTGATGAACCGAAACCTAAACTTGACAGATGGCGGAAGCAATATTAAACTGGTGACTTGGCTAGGTAAAGTTCATAATTGGTAAAACACCTACTATACAGACATACATTATTACTTGTCTAATTTATGACCCTACCATCTCACAAAAATACCTAATTCAACCATTATATCTTTTATTAGTGCATTCAATATTACTTTGAATTGTACCATTCAACTCAGCTTTGTGCTGCCTCCATGTCGTTGCAAGAACTTTGAAACATGCATGGACATTTCATACAGAACACAAACTCTACAAGCTGTAATGTGTTATTGACATATTACTGTAATCCATATCTATATCTTACCCTTGACTAAGTGACGCAGAGGTTATACGGGCCGCGAATACACATTAGTAATGGTTTGGTCCTAAACCACCAGCCAGAGAACATGTTGACGGTAGGCTTCCGTCTCAGCTGACCTTAGTGGGTTACCTATACACTCCACAATCCTGATAAACATGCAGGTTGATTTGATCACCTTATTGTATCAGGGAACATCACCTATTGCCACTCCGATGGAGTGGCACCATCAACTCTTGTATCTACTTGGTATAGGCTCTACGGAGCTATCTTAGTAGTTACTTAATTCATGGCCATGCATGTGGCATTGTGACGCAATGACATGGATAGTACCAGGAACGGTTAAACTTAACTATTATGGTAAAATTAGTGTACCTTCCTATCATTTCATGTCGATTGTTGAGTAGCGCCACCGTTGCGCAGTACTTACCTTCCGGGAAAGCATCTTGTTATGCTGGTTGGCGATTGGCACCTGGGAATGAGGGGTTTATGGAGGAAGCATTCCCCCGGGGTCATTGACCTCGGTCCTATTAGTCTATCTTGATCCTTAAGTACCATTCCCTATTCTTACTCTAAATCACAAATATATTTACATTATGTTAGGTATTATTAATTATATTTTATTATGCTTTTTACTTCTAAGACATTAGTGATAAGGCTTTAGTTGTAAATAGAATTAGCACATGAGCACTTGATATGTAACCATCGGAACTTAGTCCAGACATACCAAAAGAGCCTGGATACTACTCTCAAATCTCAGCGTAGGTCCTTTTAAATTAGACGATCAAAATTTGGCCAATACTATGTCTTCATGAAATTTCAGTTATTTACAGCTGTAATGGATTGAAGATTATGTTACCAGGACTGATTAAGTCCTGGTTAGTTAACGTCACTCCAGCTAACCAGTTTAGCCAAGCGGGATGTTGAGGTACAAAAATGGTGCCGCTCGCTGAGATTTTAGATTTTCTGTGAGCAGGCCCTATTGACATTGTACTTTGTCAACTAAGCCTCGATACTAGTCCGTTCCCATAAAGGGGGGTCGTTACAAAATGTTGCCGTGACCAGCGGATGTTTGGTTTTAAAAATGTCTGGACAGAGTTTGATGGTTCAAAGTGCAGTTAATTGCAAAGCGAAAATGTCTGTGTACCTAGCGAAGTTATAAAAGCATGAGGGCGATGTTGCAAAAAGAAAATATAAACTTGCTTTAACCATTTAATCATTTATTAGTTCTATTTAGCTTGGCAATTAGGTTATATTCTTGCAGTTGCTGTGCGAAATTCCAATTGTAGTTGCTGTGCGTAATAGGTTGCTCAAGCGATAATCATAAACCCCACAAAAAGAACAGTACACGCAAACTGAAACAATCACAATAAGCGTTAAAAGCATGAACAAACAAACATGAGTTAGCATAAAAAAAAAATCATTACTACAAACTAACAAAAGTGTAATGGTACCTGGTTATTAACTCATCACATGTTATTTCATATTCTTTCGTTTTCCATATACTTTCATGCCTTATGTGTTTTTCCAGGATTTTGATTTTGTTACGTAAATTTTATGTTGAAATTATTTTCACATTTTGACAGATATTACTTTGACGAACTAGTGCGGACTAGTGCCGTAATCGCATTACCGTTAACTCACCGAAACGATTATCGATTTTTAACGATTCAACTGAACTTAACAGAATTTTACTAAAATAGTTATTTTACAATCTTTAGTGATGGAAAAATCGATAAGATTACTGATAAATTCATTAGTTAATTTTAAAACGTTTAAAATAGCTAAATAGTTAAAAATTACAGTAGTATGCTGGGGGCGAAAAATTCATAGAAATGTTAATTTTCTTGTATTCTGTTGCGTTATTCTAATATTTTCTGACATTTGGAGTTGAGAAATACAAATAGAAAATCGTCAATTATTAAATCGTTCAAAAGTAAAATCGATTTGTTCATAGTGATCAGATGGTGTAATTATCGATTTTTCTTTCACATCTCTAACTTTGACACGTATCTTGAAATGTCAAGACAAAATGTTGCCAGTGGGAGGTTTTGAAAATAGTACAAAATATCAGAATTTAGAAAGCGTATTTCGTAAGAATTTATTTTCATTCAGTTTTGAATGATAAAGACTAGGTTACATGTTGTAGTTATGTTGACTCAGTAAGGAAAGAATAAAATTGCCTAAACGTCGTTTCCATAAGAAAAAATATCGATAGATTTATCAGGTAAAATAGGAAAAACTTGCTGAAACCTAGCAAACAATAGGGTTTTGGTTACGTTATATGCTAATCAATTATTTATAGGGCCCGTAGGAATATTACCTTAATGCCATTGTTTGCCTATTCGTTCTGTATATTCGTAAAGTTTCGGACCTTTTTGATTAAGATGGTAACATTTAAGATCCTTTTTTTAATAGGCAAAGACATGATGATCATACGGCGTTTTTATTTATTGTTACGATTTAGGGAAGTCGGACTTGGGAAATTACTTGCGTAAGTAACTAATACGGGTTTATGTCGCATTTTGTGGGAAAAATCGCGTAGAAGACTCGAAGTCCGTGGGGGCGCCCAGCGGGGGGATTATGTGATGTTCTAATCAGACCAGTGATACTCTGATAAGATGACGACTTATGGACACTATTTTGAATTATATATGTTTAGCTATAGAAAGTAATAAATGCGCGCTCATTTTATTTCAATAGATTGAGGAAAACCATTTTATTGCCATAGATTTACCACCAACCCTTATAATGACGTAATTTTGTACTATAGAAAAACCGGCCAAGTGCGGGTCGGGCTCGCGCGCGAGGGGTTCCGTACAAAGGGAATCACGTTTGTTGTGTTGGGGCCCCCCCTTGAGTATTTGGTTTGTTCTGCTTTTGAGGATTTCGGCTTTCTGGCTGTCGCGGTTCGTGGGATGCGGCCTGGTGACGGACAGACGGACGGACGGACGGACAGACGGACAGACGGTCAGACGGATAGCGAGGTCTTGGTGGTAGGGTCCCGGTTTTGCTCTTTGGGTACGGAACCCTGAAAATAGTGACTTTATGGCTCAGTGATTAACTGAATGTGTTACGGGTTCGATTCCTGTGCGAAGTTAATATGGGTAGATTTTCTCTTTTAAAGTATTAAAAGACGTCACAGTTATTGATATTATGAAAAAAAAAAAAATGTATGACACAATGGCTTAGTGGTTGATTCGCGGGTCCGGTACTGTCAGGGTTTTAACTGGTACGGATTAGTTTTCTTTTATTTAGTAATATTCTGTTGAGGTTATTATTGCTAGAAACGTCTTAGTATTAAATTTAGTGTGGGAAAAATATTTTTTTTTTCAAATGCAATTATCTCAGAAACGGTGCGTCGTAGCGAAAAAGTAAGCAAATTTTGACCCCCTTTTAGATACCCCGTAGTAGGCTAGGAGTACCTCATAAGCTGTCGAAAAACGGTCAAGCGCGAACTTTTATTTTTTTTTCTATACTAAATTTTACGAAATTTTACTAAAGTTTATTTTACGTGGCAAATTGTGGCAGAATGGAGTTATTAGGGTATTATAATGTCCAGATAAGAACAACGTTGTCCTATAGACAAATTTTTACTGCATAATAAGACAATATTTGATCACATTTTAGTTAACTAATCGTAACATACTAAAATTTTAAATAGACATTTAGTATTGTCTATGTCACATATCACATAACACAGGTTAGTCGATTGATTTGCGTAATAGGTACAGTTAACAGCGTGTCAGACATGCAATAGGTACAGTCAGCAACAGGTCTTATTGGTTTCATGATTTTACCAGTTAGTTTATTTAATGTTCAAGTAGTTTAATAAAGATTTAATACGTATATAAGAATGTTATATGGAAGTATTTTAATTTACGGTTAGTACATTCAACGGCCTCAGGATCGGTTTTGTGGAGTGAGCAGTTCAGAGATTCTGTTGGTTGTCCCGCTGTGTTGTCGTGTGTACATAATAACATATTTTTATCATCTGTATTAGTTGATTTGGGTAAAACAAATTAGAAGCTATTAAAGTAATCTGGTTTTCAACATAACTAATTTTTAGTTCTTGTTTAAAAGGGTGTCCTTGGGTTTTGAAATGAATTAACGTCGGTAGTACTATGTAGTTTGGGATTTTATCCATTAGGCGACGTAATAACGAAGGCGAAATAAACGTAGAGTAAATTGAATCCACACTTTTATCCTGCGCTGTTAACTGTACTGGGTGCGCTTTCATAACGGCAGTTTTATGTAAATAACCACACGATAACTTTTGATAATGATAAAAATTTTATCTATGGCTTAGCGGTTGGCATACTGGGATACATACACTAGTCTGTGTCAGATGTCAAGTTAAAATTGACAGTAACAGCTGGTAGTTATTCGCGTGCGCTGTTTACATTTTTATACTGAAATCTGTTGATAGTTAAACATAAATGACTGTTTGTCTAGTGGTAGGTAAATAGTGAATTCGGTTAGTGAATCAATAATAAATCCAAGTGAAATAATAGACAAAAATGTATAGGTAATTCAGTGAATGTGTTTGGTTTAAAGACAGGACATACATTAGGAAGAGTAAGTAGGTATCTGTTCTGTTTTATCTAGTCCTTAAATAATACGCATATGAGTGGTTACAAAATTACGACATTTAAAGGAAATTTTCTAACTGAAAGTTTATTCATGAATATTTCGAAACATATTAACTCGACAAATAAGTTTGGCACTTTCAAATCCATTATACCATAATACCATAATATTTAACCCCTAAAAAACCAAAATCATTTATAACTGTGGAAGTCGAGTTTCAATTCGCGATGTTTTTAACGCGTAGTGTAGGTCAATGACCTAGGTACTTACCTGAACATGAGAAAAAGCTTCTTTTAAAAGCGGTCATTCATACCACCCGGGCGTGATTGACAAAAGGTAATTGGTCGATTCATTGACCGTAGGAAATAACTGATGTTATAGGTATGTAGTAATAGGTATTTTTATTATTATGTAACGTATATATTTTGGCATTACATTAGTCCGGATCACGGCTCACTTACATAGTTGTGAGTTATTGTATAAGCAATCAGCAACAATTGTGTGATATCTGCCTAAGTCTGCCCTGTTAAATTAAAGTATGTATTTAAAATTGGTGGATTACTTAAAGGTCACTCTTAAAACTCTTAAGGCAGGTAGGTATATGTTTATCAATGCAACATCTTATTACTATAGCGATTCTAAAATTCACTAGTGAATAGAAACTTATTCAATATTGAACTAGCGCCCGTTCATGGCTCCGTCTGCGTGAAATGTGTATTAAATTTTATCCCTCGGGAATGGTAATGTATTTTTTTTATACCTTTCTTAAATTCCGAATAATTGCGTTATTTAACCGAGATTTTATGATCAAATAAGTGAGTTCAACTGTAAAAAGTATACAACAAACAGACCAATTTACTGGCTTTGGTACATAAATACGTGAAGACGCAAAGATACCACGTACCCCTGTGTATACCTTTTGTACCCCTTAGGGTACTTTATATTAGTGTTTATGATTATGTGAATATCTCATTGTGGTTGTGTTGGAGTAAATTTATTTATAGTGTCCTAAGGACATGCAACTTAAATTTCTAGTACAAAATAAAATACTGAGTGATAGTGATATGTGAAATTTTAATCTGTGATATGTGTTACTGTGGATAGTGCCAGTGTAAAGTGATTAAATTGTTAGTGCTAGTGTTAAGTGTATTGTGAAATAAGGTGAAAAGTGTTTACAATAGAATATTATCCTGAAGACTGGAAAGGACCAACAGTTTTCGAAAACCATTGGAGACAAAGAAGAATTGCTACGTGCTTTGTTCAGGAGTTTATATTTGATTCAATTATTTAAATTATTGTGCTATGATTGTTCAAATAATAAATGGTTTACGTATGTCTAATACCTATGGATTTTTCTTTCGTTATTGTTATTCCCAGTATGATTTTATTACGTCTTGGTTTATTTATTAATGACTCGCGACTGGCGTTTTTCCGAGGAAAGGTTTTATAATCTGTTAGATTAACACACGGGTTTCTTTTTGTAAATATGACATTGCGTTTCTTGTATGAGGGTGTGACCAGCGCGAATCGTGTTTTGCTGGTATGAACCCTTAAGGGTCATGATATAAGCTATCATTATAAAGAATAAATCGTGGAAATATTATTTAACGATGTTACACTTAAGTGATTTTACCATGGAATTGATACATTATCGTATTGAAATAAACAATTTTGGTTAAAATGTTTTTTTGGGGTTTGTGCTTAATTAGTTTTTTAATTAAGTATGTACTTATAAACATGTGTTACTAGTTATTGTTAGTAGAATCTAATCTGACCAAGTAAAATATGGATTTTACTAGTACAATGTGGGTTGTCAGCTATGGGTTTTGATGAATGTTGCAAGGTTTTGCCGCTGGGGGGCGCTGTAACAAAATACTTATATTTATTTTCATGACTGGTTTAATCAACTTGGTACGGCTTTAGAATAAAATGTTTTGATATTTTATGTAATTATTTTAACCTCAATAAGTTCTAGTTTTTTTTCTCTTACATTCTTTATCAAATTAGCATACACATAGCATTAGCACTAGATTCAGCAAAATGGTTTAGATATTGCCTATTAAATAGTCTACGCAGTTAGTTCGCCCAGATTTACATAGGTGGCGTTAGTTGTTCATAGACCCTAACTATTCAAATTTTTTTCTCTTATGTAGGATCAAAAACTTTAGCGACATAAATTAAGGGTAATGAACACGGTTTGGTGGGATTATAAGAACCCAATATGTGATGTAGGTATTTGAATGTGTGAGGGTGAATTAGTTAAAACATTTAGTTCATTGGAAGTTGGATAGATGGCGCTAGTAGGATGTTTACCGCATGTAGGTATTTGAATGTGTGAGGGTGAATTAATTAAAACATTTAGTTCATTGAAAGTTGGATAGATGGCGCTAGTAGGATGTTTACCGCATGTAGGTATTTGAATGTGTGAGGGTGAATTAATTAAAACATTTAGTTCATTGGAAGTTAGATAGATGGCGCTAGTAGTATGTTTACCGCGCTAATAAATTTACATTTTCGGGTTTTATGGTTTTATTTAATTTTAATTTTGCTAAATAAATTCACCTGAATATTAGTACTTAATAAAAGATGATTTTAGTTTTGTTCTCATTTAATAAATTGAGACGATGCATTTAATTACAACATCAAGTACTAGATGGCGCGGTTAACTTAAAAATAGTAACACGTCTCTTTTATTTTGTATAGATACGATTAAAATTTTATTTTCGGTTCCGAAAATTTGATAATAATTTTGCGATTCCTGTTGTAATTTCGGTGCAAACGCTTGTTGCTGTTTAGTTGAACGTCCGACTATTATTATTAGGGTTTGATAAACTTGATGAGCTACATTCCTACTCGACTAGAATATTACACTTAGAGGTCCTTGACTCCTTCGCCATTTATTATTAATAAAACACAAGTTTTATGAGTGCGGTATTGTCAGTTTAACGTATGTATACACATTGTTCCAGAGAGTGCATTAACGGATTTCGGAGTGCTATAAAGGGAGTGAAAGTGAACTTGTGACTTATCCAAAGTGCATTGTGATGGTATTATAATAAACTACAAGTGAGGAATTTAGTGGAAAAGTGAACTTTTATTTTTTCTTTAACTTCAGTGGTGTGAAAAATTTTTTTTCAAGTGACATTTTTTTTTAATTTTAGTATTAAGGTGAACTATTATTTTTCTTTAACTTCAAGTGACAATTTTATTTTAGTATTAAGGTGAACTTTTATTTTTTCTTTAACTTCAAATGACAATTTTTTTTTAGTATTAAGGTGAACTATTATTTTCCTTTAACTTCAAGTGACAATTTTATTTTAGTATTAAGGTGAATTTTTATCTTTCTTTAACTTAAATTGTTTGACAATTTTTCAAGTGACAATTTTTTTTTCAATTTTAATATTAAGGTGAAAAGTGAACCTTAAGAATATTAGTGATTGCCATACGCTAATGAGTGTACTTAAGTGTGAGTGATAAAATTAAAAGTGAAGGTAAACCGATAAATCGTCAAGATGCCTAGACCAAGCAAACAACCTAAAGCAGCTGCAGTAAGGAGGTCCAGTATGGTGACTCGAGGGGCCGCTATAGCAGACCCCCCTCCAGGACCTAGAAAGGTCACTTCAGTGCAGTATATGTCACGAATGGTACAAAGGGCTGTTAATGCCATCAATAATAAGATATCTGAATTAGAGAACAGAATTTCTACTGCACCTACACCTGTTGAACCATCAGATGCATCTGTGCAAGGAAGTGACAGTAATGTACCAGCTCTAGTACAACCTGGTCCCGCTACTGTGTATTATCCAGTGCCCCAATTACCTACAGAAAAGCCAAGATTCCCGTCAAAATACAAGCACCCTGTGACCTTCATTGAAGATTTAACAGCTTACCTGAAGAAGTATCCTGGAACGTCAGATATAGTGGATTTGATTTTGGAATCGCTTGACGGGAATGTGCGCGAGTGGGCCAGGATATATAGAAATAGATGGACGCAGTTTGAAGATTTTAAAAAGGATTTTCTGGACAATTTTTGGGGAGAAGCAGAACAAGGAGAATTAAGGAGGAAAATTGTGCAAAACACTTGGGATGGGTCACAATCTATGTTAAACCATTTCATATCGCTATGTGGTCAAGCAAAGATGCTAACGTACCCTATCCAAGAACAACAGCTAGTAAGTGACATCATGGGACATTTCCCCAGAAACATCCAGTACGCCTGGAATGCTTCCAATAATACCACCATTCTACAAGCTACAGAATTCTTACGAAAATTGGACAATGTAAACAGGCGAACAGATCTTAAACAAAAGAATAACACCCGAACAGAAGTAGTTCAGAAGCCTGCCGCTGCCGAGCAACACCAACCGGACAACAGGAACAAGTTCAACCGGAAGAGGCAATTCAATGACCGACCCACCCGTCAAGTTACATCTAATAAGATAACAAAAACTAATGTTGTAAATATTGTAAATGATTCTAACAATTCTACTAATGAACCCACAAATAATTTAAACGAGTAGGAGTTGATGTAATACGGCCCGTTACATCGACTTTAGAAGGGGCTGATTTAACTCCAGTTTCGTTAAAAATCATGCTTGATCTCGGGTGGAGGCCTGGACAGACATTAGGAACGCGCAATGAAGGGATACTGAAGCCCAT
Organism: Agriphila geniculea; assembly: GCA_943789525.1. Classification (NCBI taxonomy): domain Eukaryota; kingdom Metazoa; phylum Arthropoda; class Insecta; order Lepidoptera; family Crambidae; genus Agriphila; species Agriphila geniculea. The sequence continues at coordinate 19,943,307 of OX038874.1, forward strand.
AGTTATCAAAGGTCAATGCAATAAGGCAGGGTTAGGGTCAGGTATAAAAGAAACCAACTTGACTGACTTTGAGTTGCAGGTCGTAGAGACTCTAAAAGCCCAATCGGAGTTAGATAACAGGTCAATGATTCAAACTGAGGTAGTCTCATCACTATTCGAAGAGGAAGATAATATTTCTGCGGATAAACTCGAAATGGTCAAATCTGAAGTTGAGGTAGAAATATTTAATCATCGTGTTATATGTCTTATAGATACTGGTAGTGACATCACGTGTATATCCGAATCGTTTTGGGAAACCCTAAAATCACAGTTTGGAAATAAGTTAAACATGCTACCCGTTAAACCGATACAGATTCGCGGAGCCGTAGGGCAAAAGAGTGCTAAAATACAACAGATGGTCTTATTACCTGTAAAGTTTGGTGAGATTGAATTAGAGATCCGATTTTTGATAGTACCTAAATTAGTTCATTCCGTGATATTAGGGTTTGACTGGCTTGTAGCAAATAAAACTAATATCAGGTTACAAACTCCTCCAGTAGGATTAATAATTAGTCACAAAGGCCAGAGAGTGTTAATACCTTTCATAGAGTATGTATTTGAGGGTCAGGTGTCAGAGATTGCAAAGGTAGACGATGAATTTGACTTTGAAAAATACTTACAGGAAATCAAAACAGGTATACCTCTTAAAGGGACACAGATTAATAAATTGAGACAGGTGCTAAGAAAGCATAGTGACGTCTTTACTAAAAGATTAGGTCGTGCTAATTGTTACGAGCACGTAATAAAAATGAACGAGCATAGTCCAGTTATAAGACGTTCTTATCCCGTTCCATATGCGTATAGACAACGGATGGAGGAGAAACTAGCAGAAATGGTTGATATGGGAATAATATCTAGAGGTTCTACTCCATATTGTAGTCCATTAACTTTCACCTTAAAGCCTGACGGTTCAATTAGGGTTCTTTTAGACGCACGAGAAATTAACAAACATATGATAGCAGAGGCTGAAGCACCCCCGATGCAAATAGATGTTTTAAATTCATTTCACGGGGTTAATTACATCAGTATAATAGACCTTAATAATGCGTACTTCCAAATTAAGATCTCTGAGGAAAGTAGGAAGTATACGGGATTCACATTTAATGGAAAATCATACATGTATAATGTGCTCCCGCAAGGGCTAAAGACGTCTGTTGGGTCGTTTTCGCGTTTCATCGATCAGATACTGGGGCCTGAAGTTAGTCATTTTACAAGTAAATACCTTGATGACATTGCAATCCTAACGCAAGGAAGCTTAGAACAACACCTAGAACATATTGACATCATATTAAACAAATTAAAGTCAGCAGGTCTTACTTGTAATATTGAGAAATGTAGGTTCATTTGTAAGGAAGTAAAAATGCTAGGTCACATTATTTCTACAGAAGGAATTAGGACAGACCCAGAGAAAGTAGAATCAATAAAGAATTTTCCAATTCCTAAGAAGATAAAACATTTGAGAGCATTTTTAGGACTTTGTAATTACTATAGGCGTTTCATTCCTGATTACAATAGTACTATTCAACCTTTATGTCAATTGTTAAAGAAGAGTAAAGGTTGGACCTGGACTTCAGAAGCTCAGGCGGCCTTTGAGGAACTGAAAAGCAAGTTTTTAAATACAATAATGTTGCATCATCCGGATATGTCTAAGCCTTACTATCTGCAGACCGATAGTTCCGGAGTAGGCTTAGCTGGGGTTCTATTTCAGTACGATAATAAAGGCGAAATGAAAATTTTGGGGTACTGTAGTAGGGCTTTAAGAGGCGCAGAACTAAGATGGACGGTTACGGAACAGGAATTTTGGGCAATTATATATTGTTTGAGGAAATTTGAGACATATCTGAGAGGCGCCAAATTAATAATTAGGACAGACCATAAAGCATTGACGTTTGTTAGGACTTGGAAATTATATAACAGCCGAATAATAAGATGGATCCTTTTCCTTGAACAGTTCGACTATACTATTGAGCACATAAAAGGTAAAGATAACGTCGCGGTTGATGTTCTGTCTAGGTTTCCGCCCGATTCAGCATTAATACAGGAGGATCGAGTATATTGTCCTGAGATTAATTATATGGAGACCACTAAAAACAAAATTCTAATAACTGATTTGAAAAACATAGCTAATTTTCAAGCTAACGATAGTGAGATTCAGTTTATTATGAGTGTTGTAAATAAGACTAATAATAATCCCGTTGGTAAACTAGGTAAAATAGCACAACGATGTTATATTAAAGATAGAGTAGTATATTTTAAGATTGATTCTAATAACCATGTGGTCTATTTGCCTACTTACTTGAGAGAGGAAGTAATACTCCAAGTTCACAAAGAGATGGGTCATCAAGGGGCGTATAAGGTTCTTAAATATCTCAAGGATAGATTTTATTGGCTTGGAATGAATAAAACTGTGAAAACCTTATTGAGAACTTGTCACATTTGCCAGGTCTCTAAAAGTGATAACATAAAGTATGTAGGCGAATGTAAATCTATTGTAACAGAACAAGTAGGAGACATTGTAATGGCTGATTTATACGGACCTTTACCTAAAGGCAGATTTGGAGCGGCATACATTCTTGTAATCCAGGATTCGTTTAGTAAGTTTGTTAAATTGTATAGTTTAGCTAAAGCTACTTCACGAGCAGTAATTTCTAAATTAAAACAGTTCGCTAAGATTATAAAGCCAAAAGTTGTTATGACAGATAATGGTAGTCAATTCTCTTCTGATGGCTGGAAACGAGCTTTAAAGGATATCGATATTAAACCAATATACACAACCGTTAGAAACCCTCGTCCTAACACCACAGAAAGGGTAAATAAAGAGTTAGGACGACTATTTAGAACATATTGTCATAAAAATCATAAAGGGTGGGCAACGATATTAGATAATATAGAACAGTTGTACAATAATACTTTCCATGAAAGTACCGGTTTTACTCCTAACGAAATATTATGTGGCTCGTGTAACAGCATGTCATTTGACAATTGTCTGCCACAACTAAACAAAACTAAAGACATAAATGATGTCAGGGCAAAAGCAAGGCAAAATTTGAAAGATAATAGTGTTAAACGACAAAGTAGGTTCAATAGGACTCATCGCTTGATAGAGTTTCAGATTGGTGATTATGTAAAGGTTCGTAAAGTTAATAAGTCAGAGGCGCAGAAAAAGCTTACAAAGAAATTTCAATTACTTTACGAAGGTCCATATGTAGTAAGTGCCGTGCCATTTGCTAATGTATATACGTTAATGGACCCTAAGACTAAGCAGGTTAGGGGCAATTTCAATGCCATTCATTTAAATAAATATTACGTGTAAATAATTGATTACAAGTTATCTGTCATAGGTTAAGGATGATTGATTATTATGAACGAATCATTAAAACAAATATAGGATAAGGTTAGGATTTGTCTCTTGTTATTATTTTAGATTATAGGGTTAGTATCATTTGTTCTTTATTCATTATCTTCCTTATTTTTTATTATTAATATTAGTCGTATAATTGATCTAATTAGTTTTATTCATTCTATTTGTGGGTTCAATACTGTAAATAATATGCTGCTTCATTTTATTCATTCTATTTGTGGGTTCAATACTGTAAATACTATGTTGGTTAAGTTCGTTTCAAATTGTTTTAGAGTTCTGATGGTTGAGTCAGTTAAATTTATAAATTTCACTAACTAGATTGGTATTGTTAGGTTTTGTAATCGTGAGGTGATCACGATAGTAAAGTTTATTTGTGTCTTAGGATACTATCATAACTAAACTCGTAAATATCGGTGTAATGATTACTTGCTTAACTATGTCGTGATTTGAATGGCATAAGTTCTTGATAATATTTACCGTTGATTTTGTGATAAGGGCAAGTCAAATATGTCGACCTTAAAATTGATTGCCAGTAATTGTATAATTCCTATTATTAACAATCACGACTGATTAGTTCTAATTCTTATTCTATGAAGATTTGACAATATTGTTTGTGGATTATTCTGCTGCAATTGTGGATTATAGTACAAATACTATCATGTAATTATTGCAAACTTATTTATCTGACATAAGTTTTAAATTATTGCTGGAAAAAATGTAATTGTTAATCAAACATTATTAGCTTAACTAGTTAATATATTAGTTATAAGTAATGAAAATAGCTTGGGGAATCGCTGGGTCAGGGAAATGACTCGAGGACGACTGTCAGAACACTTGACAGCATGAATAACTTCAATAATACACACACTACACTCAAATCAATGACCTCAATCGCTCTATTATCTTAATATCGTTCTAAATTAATTAACAAGTAAGCTATCAAGCGCTACAAGACAGTCTTCCTCGGTGGGGAGTAGGGAGGTCATTTCAGGGGGTAGGGGGCTACTCACACCCTGCGAAACAAATAATAATATTGAAAAAAAAAAACTATTTTATTTTCCCAATCTGTCTCCAAAAAATTTAATTTTAACGGCAATTAATGTGTTTTGTATTGCTTAGGTTAATTATTATTCCGTTGAACTCAAATAATATTTAAGGGGGCGGATGTACCAAACCAACCTTAATTGCGTGTTTTTTAATACACAGACAGCAGTTTGAAACTGTACCTGATGCATTTTTTTTTTCTTTCCTTTTATTTCTTTCTTACATTCTAGTATTTGTGTACATTATTATCAACAGTTACTAACTTAAATTCTAACTATCAAATTTTATGCCTACCTAAAAATATTGCTAATTGAATGAAATTTAGCATTAAAACTTTGCTTGTGTTCAAAACAAATCTTAAGAAAAAAAAAGGGAGCTAACAATTTTTCTTCGCTTTAAACAAATTATAATCCTGTTAAATTTTGTGGATTAGTTGTTCCTAGGTAATATAAGGTTTTAAAAATAGCTGGGTCAATGCCATCTTGCGGAGAGGCTTCAAAGCTATTCATAATACGGCATAAGTCTAGTATTTTTCTGCGTGCTTGTGATACGTGTGAAAGAATTACACCCAACATTTGTTAGATGGCGCTGTAATTTTTTATAATTTAATAAAACCCTTCTGAGTAATAAAATTGAAATAATTTAATCACTCGTGCTTTACAAGCTGCAGGGGATAAAAAATAATACATTATTAATACTACAGTAATTTACAAGTAAAGGGTTGCCTGGAAAATTAAAGTAAGACATTATCTTCTACAAACTGCTCAGACATGTTTCAAGTCATTCTCCTTGTTCTATTCAAAGCTGTTCTCTTCTAGAAGATGTGAAACTGCATTGTTAATTCCCAGTAACATAGCCATCATTAGTGACCCTTAAAACTTGAAATCTGAAAACATTAAAAGATAAGATTTTAAACTTACCTCAATATGTCATTTATTGGAATTAATTGACATAAATCTAGGCATTTTCTAGTATTATAGTAGTATACTATATATAGTGATAAGGAATAGATAAGTTTGAACAGTTTCCATTCGTTAATCAAATAACAGAGATAGAAACTAAAAGAAGGGTAGGAATCTTGACGAACGATAAAACTCCAATTTCATCAGAAATACAATATTATTGGGGCCTTTGTGGGAAATTTTACTATTTATTATTACTACTGAATTAGTACAACAATTCAGCACAAAAATTTGTGTTGTAAACCTCTTAGATTTTGAATGAGAGCAAAAAAGCAGATTTTTACATGTAAAAATTTCTCAAAACTAAACTAATTTAAGAATGTAAATAACTTTTGTGTTTAATATCATATTCACAAAACTATTGTTAATTTGATAAATTCAGTATGTCTATATTATAGTTTAATATAAATTACATCATAGAATAAAGGAAATAATACTTTTTGAGGAGTAGGAAAAAAACATCAAAAGATGAAAATTTTTACTTCAGGTAAGCATTTGGCAATGTTAAAGAATACAAAATGAGCTGTTGATTTATTTACCTATATTGTCATTATATTGTGGGAGGTGAGAAATCGTTCTACTCCTGATTGCTTACTTGGAAGACCAACGGTCTCCATAATGAGATGATCACTTTGTCACTAGCATAAGTCCAATAGAAAATGCGTTGATTATTGAAGATAAAATGATTCTTCACGCTGAAAATTAACTAACAATAACAGCTGGCGATCACAACTAATAAAAGAATACACAAGTTAATCCATTCATTACATTAAAATGATAACAGCTGTTATCAGCTTTTTAAATTGTTGCGTTCCGCATTAAGCGGCTATCACACGGCCATGCGGGCGTCGGTCGGATCTCGTCAGTCCTGAACTGTGCTTGACTGATTGATCGATGTCGTTGCATTTTACGTCGCAGCCCGTGACTGTGGTTAAACTAACGATAAAACCATTGAAATAATACACGAAATGCCTGAAAATATAGTTGTAGGCTTTGATTCACTAAAATAAACTACGACAGTTTATATAACGGGGGATAGCGTGGACGGGACGTCCATTTCACTCTATGGTGACGTACAATGCAAGGAGTATCATATCACTACTCATCGTGAAATAAATGGTTAAGTATATTACTCACTGTATACAAGATTCTGGTCGAAAGTAATACGTAAGTTAAGCGGCGCAGAAGGTAGAAAATAGTATTGATAGCCAGTTGGTTCATGTAATTCACACAGGCGGTACGTCGCGGCAATGGTCTGATATAATAATTACGCGCTGGATGACGACCATGACGAGACAGATGTCATCTTCTGTGTACGATGGATTGAACTGTTGGGCCGCGCGCTGCGCTGGCTTGTGCAGGGACCGGCGCACCTATTATTTGAGGTTGCCGACAAGCGTGCCATTTTCCACGGTATGTTTTTCTTGTCTGGTTTGCGTCATGCTCTCTCATGCGTCTGCGGACAAGCCATGGGGGCACGCCTTTATTTTGTCACCGTCTTAATGTAATATTCACTAAGAGGAGCTAATAGGAGATAGGAGCTGGTTTAGATTCGAGCACGTGCATGTGTTTGCTGTGTGCCGCGTAGATATGTGCATGGCCGCACGTGTTAGCACGACCGAAGTGCCGTCTCGATCGGCGTTACATAGCTCATATATTAGTGCTAAGAATTGACGGTGTAGTGACGCCTTATTGAGCTCTCAAAATGAGTTCAAAAGTCCCCTTGGTTAATGTGAGAATAGCCTAAATTGGGTTATCTGTGGATTATGATAAATACATAAGGTGTCAGCCAATCAGGAAAGTCGGGAAAAATACCGGTATTAACACCCTAATTTTTAGAATAACACCCGTTTTTGGGGTAAATTCTCAATGCACGATACCTTAAATTAATGAACTGACTTAGTAAAAATTAATTATTTTAACAGAAATACAGATTATTAACAACCAAAACAAGTAATAGAATGAAGTAGAAGACTAGTAATGCGTGAACGGGGGATAAGAATATAGGAATGTTGAAATAAATCTAGGAAACATATTATGATTTTTATAGGATATTTAGAATTTATAAGCTGCTGTCTTTAAAATAAGATTATACTAACTCAATGTGTTAGTTATTTAATTATATACGCTGTTTAATTATTTAATTAGGTTTTCCCAAGTGTTATAAATGGATTTATCATGTCACCAATACGTCAAAAGGGTAAGAAAATCAGCGGATCTACCTTGGAATAAATAAGCGTATAATCTAAATATACTCAAAGTTGCTACATTGATAAGATGGACAAATAGAGACATAATTGAAAAAAATATGTATTTAAGCTCATAATGAGGAGTTTTGAGTGCACATGGCCATGTCAAAATCACCTCTCTCGCTCTAATTAGATTCTCGGGAGCAAGTAAAGGTTACAGTCACCACTTTGCCAGCTTATATATTACTTATATATTACCTTATAAGGTTTAAATATATAATAAAACGCAAATTTTGGCGACGAGACCATATTTGGTCAACTACCAGTTCTTGAGGGTATAAAAGACGAGATCCAGAGCTTCTCGAGACAGTCCAACGAAGATTAGAGTGAGCGTCGAAGCTCTGCCCAGTATACCAGCGAAAATCAGTAGAATTCCAGTCTTCAAAGTAGATTTTATTTTGAAAGTTAATAGTGCTAGTTTTTCGTGTAAAGTTTACGTAATCGTACATTTGCGTGAATAAACTAGGCGCGTTGTAATTCTTCTAAGATAGCCAGCGATCTTGGTGAGTAAACGGGTCTCAATCCTTTAGAAGTTGTGTTTATAGGCTCTTCCGAGAGATTTTTCTAGGGGAAACCTTGCAATGGTTGGCATGAGTCTTGGGCCCTGCTCATTGCTAATGATTGCGGGGGGTTAAAGTAAAGTACTCATTTAATTATTGTTGGCCCTCCACGAAGTCTGGAGAATTTCTGGTCAACCCTTGTTATTTTGGACACTAGAGTGCATAGGCCGGACATGAATTCTAATTATGAACTCATGCTTGGCGTGTGTGTGCTGTGTTCAAGGTATCATGAATGGGGAGAGGCTTGTTTACTGCACCAATGATAGGTAGGGATATAGGTTTGTCTTTGCTCGGGCAAAAGCTTGAGGACGCCGCCTCTGAGCTTGCAAAGACACGCGCCGGTAGAGAATCGTCAATGGTCAGAGTAAGTGCAGTGCTGTGGTTTGTGATTCCCAGAGAAAAGTGTGGTTTTAAGTGTTGTGGTGTGCGTTGGCCCACGAGGAATCCATCGCACCGTGTAAGATGGAGCTTAAAGGTGAGGGCAGTCTACTTATGAAGACTGAAGAGTAACCAGATTGTCAAGTAAGTGAGCATGTTCATTAAAAACCTTCTCATTGTGCTAGGAGAAAATTGTGTTTTCTTTCAGGGGCACCATTTTAGTATGTTTGTGAATGTTAGACGACCTAGGGTCAAAAGTATTCTGTGTTGCGCTAGGTACCATTCACTAACAAGAAATCTTTAAAACATCTAGACGTTAAAATTGAACCTAAATTGCTTGTACTGTTCTGTTATGCGGTTAGGTATTGTGCGTTTAAATAAATACTTATTATGTTCACATTTTTTTTGTAAGCTCTAGCTATGCTGTGTGCCAAAAAAATATCTAAATATCTTAGTTCTATATCCGGGAGAATAATTGCAAAATTCCCATTATTTACTTCATGAATTGAAATTTTGCCATATAAAATCAGTGAAATTTCAAAACTTAAAATTGGATTTTACTCAAAAATATGTGAACAAAATATCATTGTTTCCATGTGGTCAAAATCTAGGTCTCATACAGGTCCTAAAACAAGTCCTAGACTTGTCTATGTTGACCATTTAAGGTCACTAATCTCACATAGTGATTACCTGTATGCGTCATAGTTTTGTACATTTTATGTGTGATTTAGACAATGTTTTTCTCAGAGGTTTACCTTGCTATTTTAAATACCTAAATGTCCAACTGACAATGAGAATTGCCAAGGGAACCTTGAGAATGACAAAATCTATTATGTGTATATATGTGCAATTCCTTGCTACTGCTCGGATGAAATAAAGCAAAGCCTGATTATCTAAGCCCAAAGGGATAGCTAGGGCCAAAGTCATAGTCTAGTCTAGACTTTGACCAATAAATCTAGATGAGGCTAAATTTTCATCCAAACAATGGCTTATTGCCTATAATGTATGAACTACTATACCATTGATATGTATGTACTTTATGCATATATACATACACTATACTCCTACACATGACTATCAAATTCTGTGTAGTTTGAAATGGTTGTGAATTCAATTCAGCGGCATTTCAAACGAGGTAAAAAAGGGTAAAGCCAAGCGCCTATAGATTTGACAGAAAATTGCCAGGTCTAAGGGTAGCGTTTCAACAGATGTTCACAACCCAACGAGTTTTACTTTAGGGTTCCTTTGAAGTAACTTCGAGTCACATTACGACGGACGCTCGCATTTATCAAGTTATCCATCAGGATGAATTTGAAAGGTGCTCTGAGGGTCCGGGTAACCACCAGACTTGTTTGAGTGGTTCCTAGTACCATGATTAGTAGGGGTTTGTTGGGATGTGATGTTATGTCTGAACTCCTTAAACCATGTTAGGCAGACCTGCCAACAGAGGATCTGTGAGTTCTGACATATTCATATCCTGACGGAACCACTATTAATGATGAGACTTGATCGGATGTCCTTTGGTTTCCTGAATTCAGTTACTTCAGTCTAAAACTTTGTTCTTGTGGTATCAGTGGTTGTGGATGAATATCCATTCGACTGTTGATATACAAGGCAAGGTGCATCCTTTTCCTGTGTCCAAACACTTGTGAAGGTCTGATGAACCGAAACCTAAACTTGACAGATGGCGGAAGCAATATTAAACTGGTGACTTGGCTAGGTAAAGTTCATAATTGGTAAAACACCTACTATACAGACATACATTATTACTTGTCTAATTTATGACCCTACCATCTCACAAAAATACCTAATTCAACCATTATATCTTTTATTAGTGCATTCAATATTACTTTGAATTGTACCATTCAACTCAGCTTTGTGCTGCCTCCATGTCGTTGCAAGAACTTTGAAACATGCATGGACATTTCATACAGAACACAAACTCTACAAGCTGTAATGTGTTATTGACATATTACTGTAATCCATATCTATATCTTACCCTTGACTAAGTGACGCAGAGGTTATACGGGCCGCGAATACACATTAGTAATGGTTTGGTCCTAAACCACCAGCCAGAGAACATGTTGACGGTAGGCTTCCGTCTCAGCTGACCTTAGTGGGTTACCTATACACTCCACAATCCTGATAAACATGCAGGTTGATTTGATCACCTTATTGTATCAGGGAACATCACCTATTGCCACTCCGATGGAGTGGCACCATCAACTCTTGTATCTACTTGGTATAGGCTCTACGGAGCTATCTTAGTAGTTACTTAATTCATGGCCATGCATGTGGCATTGTGACGCAATGACATGGATAGTACCAGGAACGGTTAAACTTAACTATTATGGTTAAATTAGTGTACCTTCCTATCATTTCATGTCGATTGTTGAGTAGCGCCACCGTTGCGCAGTACTTACCTTCCGGGAAAGCATCTTGTTATGCTGGTTGGCGATTGGCACCTGGGAATGAGGGGTTTATGGAGGAAGCATTCCCCCGGGGTCATTGACCTCGGTCCTATTAGTCTATCTTGATCCTTAAGTACCATTCCCTATTCTTACTCTAAATCACAAATATATTTACATTATGTTAGGTATTATTAATTATATTTTATTATGCTTTTTACTTCTAAGACATTAGTGATAAGGCTTTAGTTGTAAATAGAATTAGCACATGAGCACTTGATATGTAACCATCGGAACTTAGTCCAGACATACCAAAAGAGCCTGGATACTACTCTCAAATCTCAGCGTAGGTCCTTTTAAATTAGACGATCAAAATTTGGCCAATACTATGTCTTCATGAAATTTCAGTTATTTACAGCTGTAATGGATTGAAGATTATGTTACCAGGACTGATTAAGTCCTGGTTAGTTAACGTCACTCCAGCTAACCAGTTTAGCCAAGCGGGATGTTGAGGTACAAAAATGGTGCCGCTCGCTGAGATTTTAGATTTTCTGTGAGCAGGCCCTATTGACATTGTACTTTGTCAACTAAGCCTCGATACTAGTCCGTTCCCATAAAGGGGGGTCGTTACAAAGCTGCAAACTACTCGCAGCCAGAGGACTTATTGACTTACCTCAAATCAATTAAAATCGAAGAATCGAAAGATAGACGTTTGCCATACATTAGAAAACGTCCTAATAATTTTAGTGAGCCTAATAAGCCTTCTGCAATTAGATGCTTCAACTGTAATGAGGTAGGACATCCTAGTTTTAAGTGTTCAAAACCTTTATTAACCTGCGGTGTGTGTAAAAAACTTGGCCACCAAAGCATTAATTGCAGAAGACTTAATAGGAATAATAATGATAACAATAAACCAAATGAGACTGAAAAGGCCGTCATGGAAGTTAAGTTGATAGGGCAGTCTGATGAAAAGTTCGTTCTTCCAATATATGTAAATGGTATATTAAAAAAATGCTATGTTGATTTCGGAAGTCAATGCACGTTAATTAGGTATACGGATTTTAAGGATTTACATTTAGAATTTGAGGAAATTGATGTGCCTACCTTAAAGGGATTTGGTAATTCGCACATTAAACCACTAGGTAAATCAACTATCACATTAAAGGTTCAATCTGTGACGGCAACTGTAGATGTTTTGGTTGTACCAGACGAATTATTGAGATATGCAGTGTTATTAGGACACACGTTTACAGAACAGGCTGGGACTATTGTTGTTAAAACTGATACGCAACTTATTTTTCAAAAACAACCAACATTAAACAATGATGAAGTAAGTCATGATAAATTAAACCTAACTATTAGTGTAGATACGATTGTTACATCTATGAATGCTATACCTATAGAGACTAGTACTAAATTTAATGGTCAAATATACGTAAATGAGAGTTTTAGGAATCTGGGGTCTGATAGATATATAATTCTTCCTGGTATCTATACTGTTACAGATGGTAAAGGCTGTGTGTTTGCAATGAATTTAACAGAAAACCCAATTAAACTCTCTAAAGGGTCTTTATTAACTCGAAGTTTTGTTTTTAATCAAATTCACGAATCCGTACTTGAAGTCAATCGTTTAGAACATGCTAACATCGATGAAACTCTAGCACAAAATTTAAATATAGATGAAAGCTTAAGCGCAAGTGATCGAGTTAAACTAGAATCTTTACTTCAAAAGTATAAAGATTGTTTTTCATTTAATCTCGCAGATTTAGGTCTAACTAATTTGAGTGAAATGCATATCAGTTTGAACGACAATACCCCAGTTGTGTATCGACCATATAGGTTAGCATTTTCAGAGAGGCAAAAGGTTAGGGACATATCAAAGAGATGTTAGATTGTGGAATTATTACTGAATCAACATCCTCATATGCTAGCCCCATCATATTAGTACATAAAAAAACAGGTGATCAGCGGCTCTGCGTTGATTACAGAGCTTTAAACTCTAAGACCGTAAAGGAACACTATCCTTTGCCTCGTGTAGAAGATCAAATTGATCAGTTAGGTGGTTACGAATTCTTCATCACGTTAGATTTGGCTTCGGGGTATTACCAAATCCCTATCGCCCCAACCTCTCAGGATAAGACAGCTTTTGTGACACCCGATGGTCAGTATCAATTTACCAGAATGCCGTTTGGCCTGGCTAATGCACCATCGGTTTTTCAAAAAACAGTCAATAAGATACTTAAAGATGTTAGGAATCGGGAAGCATTTGCTTTTATGGATGACATTATCATACCCGCACATAGCATAGAACAAGGTTTAGAAAGATTAGAAAAGGTTCTGATTTTAATAAAAGAAGCTGGGTTGACGTTGAAGATTTCTAAATGTAATTTTTTTCGGACATCAATTGAATATCTAGGTTTTGAAATAAGTAAAGAGGGAGTTAGACCGGGAATGAGAAAAACGGAAGCTGTGGAAAAATTTCAGTGCCCTTCTAATCAACATGAAGTGCGTCAGTTTTTAGGTTTAGCTAGTTTTTTTCGTCGATTTGTGAAAAACTTTGCTGTAATCGCAAGTCCCTTGACTAAATTGCTACAAAAAAATGTAAAATGGGAATGGGGATCAACTCAAAACCAGGCTTTTTGTTCATTAAAATCAGAACTAACTAAACGTCCGATATTGGCATTATACGATCCTAGTGCTAAAACCGAAATACACACCGATGCTTCCAAAACCGGCATAGCCGGTATTCTTATGCAGAGAGATGATCTAGGTAGGTTACGTGCTATCTCATACTACAGCAGGCAGACGACCAACGAAGAACAGAGATATCACTCGTTCGAACTCGAAGCGTTGGCAGTCGTTGCCTCACTAAATCGTTTCCGGGTATATGTTTTAGGGATTAAATTCATCATAGTAACTGATTGCAGTGCTTTACGCACTACTTTTTCAAAAAGAGATATGATTCCTCGTATTGGTAGGTGGTGGTTACAACTCCAAGAGTATGATTGTCAAATTGTGTATAGACCTGGCGATAAAATGAGCCATGTTGATGCCCTTAGCCGAAATGCTATACCAATATCGTCAGAACCTGAGCCTGTTTTCGAAATACTGGGAATAGAAACAGAGGATTGGTTAGGTACAATCCAAAACACAGATGATGAAATATTAAAAATCAAAGGTGTTTTAGAGGATGCAGAAACTCCAAAAATAGTTGACATAAGTCAGAATTACAAATTGAAAAATGGTAAAGTCTATAGGGTTGTTGATAGTCAATTGAAGTGGGTTGTTCCTAAAGGTGTTAGGTGGCAGCTATTGAAACGTAACCATGACGAACTTGGTCATTTTGGAGTGGAAAAGACCCTAGATAAGTTAAAGTCTCTTTATTGGTTCCCCAAAATGAACAAGTTCGTAAAAAAATATGTACAATCCTGTTTAGAGTGTTCATACCATAAAGTGCCACCTGGGAAAAAACAAGGGATGCTCCATCCTATCCCTAAACTAGATCAACCTTTTCATACCATACATCTTGATCATTTAGGGCCTTTTGTAAAGAGCAAGTCCAAAAATTCTTATTTATTGGTAGTTATTGATGCATACACTAAATACGTAACACTATACCCGGTCAAGAATACGAAATCTAAGTCATCGATTAAAGTTTTGAATAACTACTTTAGTTTGTTTGGGGTACCAAAGCGTATCATAAGCGATAGAGGAACTTCCTTCACTAGTAAACTGTTTAAAGAATTTATAAATAATTTGGGGATAAGGCATGTTTTGAACTCGGTAGCAACTCCTCGAGCCAATGGCCAGGTGGAGCGGTATAACCGCACCATCTTGGCATCCTTGGCAGTAAAAAATCATAATTGTAAGGAAAATGAATGGGATAAACATATAGAGGAAATACAATTAGGGCTCAACACTACTATAAACAAGGGAACAGGTAAAACTCCAGCTGAAGTTCTCTTTGGTATAAGGCTGCAAAGTAAAGGGGATGGTATAGTTGCGTCGTTATTAGATAGAGAGGAAAGTAGCAAAACGCCAATAGAAGATATTAGGAAAGGGGTAAATCTTAAAATTGATGAGGAACAACAAAAACAAAAGGAAAGGTATGATAGAACTAGACAAATTGCAAGGAAGTACAAGGTAGGGGATTTAGTTAGGGTAGAGAGAGATATTGGAAGTAACGATGGTAAGTCTAAAAAGTTACTCCCAAAGTTAAATGGTCCATACAGAGTTATCAAAGTATTAGATAATGATCGGTATGTAGTTGAGGATACACCGTTAACGCGAAAACAAAATAGGAAGTATGAGGGAGTCATTGCGATAGATAAATTACATCCTTGGTTAACATTCACCAGGGATTATTCTTTTGATTCTGAGGATGATTCAGAGAAAGAAGGGGAAAAGATTAGTTTTAGTGATGTTGATAATGATAATTCAGGAAATGTTAGTTGTAGTGACGATAGTGTAGGTGATAACAATTAATTGTCAATATTACAGATGCTTTATCAGTATTCTCCAACTGAATGGTATAGTTTGTAGCATATTGCAGTTTTTTTATTCTTTTGTTAGTAATTATAATTTTCTTTTTCTATAATGACTTGATAACAGTTAGGTACATTTGTTAAATTGAGATATATATTGAGAAATAAAGTTAAAAATATTAAAATATAAAATGTTGAATATGAATAAGAAGTCGTGTACATAAGTGAATGTGTGAAGTTGTGTAATGAATATGATGTTGTGTAAGTGTAAATGATTGAATGAAAAATATGAAGTTGTGTAAATGATTGAAGTAAATGATTTGAATATTTTAAGTGATGAATTACACAAAGGAGCCTTTGGCAATATGGAGTGTAATTCTATGATTAAAGCAGTAAAATAATTAATAAATGTGATTTGATGATGAATTGATTCTGGTACAAGGAGGCTGAATAGCCATTGAATATGCCTTAATACGCAATGAGGCTATCGTAGCCATTGAATGCGTCAATAGTTATAAATAGCACAAGGAGGCTGTAAAGCCAAGGAATGTGCTCTTAAATTAATTTTAAGTATATGTAATGATTTGAGTTTTGTCAGAATCAGAAACTTGATTATTTAAATAGGCCAGTTATTGATTAATTTATTATTTATAATTGGTTCTGTTCGTTGTATATTTGTCTCAAATAATCTATTTTATTATTCAGATGGCCGAACTAAAAAAATATATAACTAATATTGTTAACAATTTGTATATGTACTTAGCTATAAAATCGATAGAGGGAATAATGCTTATGAACATTGTAATTTCCACGAGGACGTGAAAGACAGGAAGGCCGACTGTTAGGATTTGACTAGTTAAAGTAGTAAAACACATTACACTGGCCATTTCCGGTCATGATTACGAACACTAAATTGGGCTTTGCACGCCACCTCGCGGGGGCGTGGCATAAAGTGTAGTCTGTGGTTAAGTCGGGCCAATTCCGGTCATGATTACGGACATTTTGCACGCCACCTAGCGGTGGCGTGGTATAGGAAGTATTGTCTTTAGTGAAGTCGTATCCAACAGTCAGTCTTGCTTCGTGCGTCGTCAAGTGTAGTTCACTCTAAGCTATCCGCGTGTGTAGAGACTCTGCAAAGTATAATTTTAATTGTGAAAGTAAAACAGTGTCATAATTAAAATCAAGTTATAACGGCCACAGAGTTTTATTCCTATCTTCCCTTCTGAACTGAACCCTATTAAAAGGATGGCAATGTGAGATATTTATTAATTTATTTCAATATCGTGGTTATGACTAAGTTATTGATTCTAAATTTATCACATGTCTTAGATTTATTAGCTTTAACATTACATTAAATATTGTAATTTTATTACACTATTATTACCGTCATAAAAGGAGTAATACTTAACTACATTACCAGATAGTTCAGAGCACCGATCCGACAGAGTGCCGTGTCCGACAGTTGAACAACGTCTGAGCTATCGACACCTGCGCAATCCGTTTTTATATACGTGCGCAAACAAGCTCGGTGGCGTGATGTGGCGTGAGGGCGCGTGGGGAGGCGCACGTGCACACAGTTGTTTTACGAGTCGTTTAGTGACTTTTATTTATAAATTACATTGAATAAACTAATTATTTGTAACAATTATATTAATTTTTATTTTTTATTTTCGTTTATTTGGGATAACAACAACCATAAATTTACACTTATTTACTTAGGTCTAATTACTACGGCTAAGGTCAATAATAGTTACCCTCAGTTTTAATAGGTAAGTTGCCGAAAAGCATGAATATAATAAAGTAGAAAAACAAAAATAATGTAGGTAGAAAAACAAAAGCGCGAAACAACCGCAATGAATATTCTCGACTTGTGTCGGTTGAACGGCAAGAAGCGGCTCTGAGGTAGGGGGCGACATCATCGTCCGTTGTCCTTGCGTTGCGTTATGGTAAGTAGCTGTCTATCCAGCTCGCTATCTGCCGCTCCACCAACAACGCTTCCAGTCTTACAAATTGGATACAATACTAAATGGTAGACTTTAAAGTAATTTTACTAAGTATCCTAATAAAGCTAAAAATATAAGTACTAAATTACTAGTGTATGACGAAAAATATCAAAATCTATATTGATACTCAATGTAAAATTACTTTCCCCTGTAGTCTTTACTTGTTTTGTTTTAATTTACAATAAAAAAAAATCCAATATTTAAAACATAAAACTCCAAAAACTCATAATATGAAAATTCAAAATTTAAAATTCTAAAGTTTAAAGGTATAACAGGTTTAAAACGCTCATTAATATAAAAATGTAAATAAATGCTATGTTAATATTTGTATAATTAAACCCTATTTGATGATGTATATATTTAAAATAATAAATTATATGTAAATAATAACTGTGTTTAATTTATGATCACTGATCACGTGTTGATAACAGTATTTTATTTATATTGGTCTTAAAGGACTTCTTACTACAGACAAAAGGATCAACTGTTTGAAATTTAGTATTGTATTCGCGTACTAATCTAGTAACTACTGAATTTTTAGCATACAACGTTAAATGTCCAGGTACGTATAGCATTGGAGTATGCCTCGTCCGATATCTTGGTGTATTAAATTGTATTTTAGCTAATAACTCTGGGCTATCGATATTTCCCCGTAGTATATCAAAAAGAAGACCCATGTCCATCATTATGCGTCTATCCTGCAGGGTAAGTAAGCCAAATAAGCGGCAGGTTTCCTCGTAGTCTAATGCGGGTTTGTGAAATATGTAATTTAACCGTGTTAAGAATTTATTTTGTATTTTTTCCAACCGGTTTATATGTGTTGCGTAATAAGGGGACCAAATTTGACAAGCATAATCTAAAATACTTCTAACATAAGCACAGTAAACTATCTTAAAAATTAAAATGTTTTTGAATGGCTGACATGTACGCATCACAAACCCAAGGTTTTTATAGGACTTTTTAGCGATATACTCAATGTGACTTGTCATAGCCATTTTAGTATCTAATATGACACCTAGGTCACGCACCTCGTTCACCCTTTCTATTTGAGTTCCATTAAAATTATATTTGTAATAGATTGGATTTATCTTACGTGTGAAACTGATACAATTACATTTTCCTATATTTATTGATATTTTATTCTTTACATAGTAATTATAAAGCGTATTTAAATCATATTGTAATTTTTCAGTGTCAGAAATAGAATTAATTTTAATGAAAACCTTTTTATCGTCCGCGTAACATAGATGTTGAGAGTTTGTAAAACAAGTATATATATCGAAAATGTAGGCATTGTATAACAGAGGGCCGAGGTACGATCCCTGCGGTACACCAGAGGGAATATTGATGTAATCAGACCGAAATCCTCCTAATATAACCGCTTGAGACCGGTTTTCCAGGTAAGAGGAAATCCATCTAAGTAAATCGCCGTGTATGCCAAGCAATTGAAGTTTATGCAGTAGTATATTGTGGTCTACACGATCGAAAGCTTTTTCGAAGTCCGTGTAGACCACATCAACCTGGCCACCTGCTTCGATATTGTTAAGAACAAAATCAGTAAAAAGTGTAAGGTTAGAAACAGTTGATCGCTTCTGTACAAATCCGTGTTGTGAGTCAGGTATGCCTCTCGAAATAATACGATAAAGATGGTAATATGCAACTAATTCTAGAAGTTTTCCAAGCGTATTCAGGATGGATATCGGACGATAGTTTCGAATATCCATTTTCGATCCCTTTTTATGTATCGGAATTATATGTGCTCTTTTCCAAATAGTTGGAAAAGTGCATTCTCTAAATGATCTTCTAAACAAAGCTGTAATAGGAATTACAAGGCTATCGGCGCATGACTTAAAAAATAAAGGTGGTATCGAATCGCATCCAGCACCTTTTGAACTATCTAGTGACTGTAACAGCTTAAGAACATAATCCTCTGTGACCTGTATCGAAGATAAACCTTCACTATACGTGCTAATAGATACTGATGGTAAAGTGGAATAGTTTTGGTTAAGGTCGGGTCTAACAAACACACTTTCAAAAAACTTATTAAATGCTGAGCAAATATCTTTTGCTTCTGTATATGCATCATTATTAAGGCGAAATTGATGGGGATAGTTGGACCCTCCTCTTTTAGCCTTCACGTAGGCCCAAAAGTATTTAGGACTTTTTCTTATATAGTGTGCAACATTCTTTTGGTACCGTTTAAAACATTCCTCTTGTACCCTATGTTGACGAGATCTCAAACAACTGAAATCGTCATAATCTCTTGGATTGTTGTATCTTTTCCATTTTCCATGTGCTTTTGTTTTCTCTTTTATTATTTTAATTAAAGCGAGACTGTACCAGACCGGATAGCAATTATTTTTCGTTTTTATCGGAACATATAAGGTGAAACATTCATGTAACTTTTTATAAAACTTATCTACTGCAAGATTAACATTTTCAGCCTCCAAAACTTCACTCCAGTTAATATTTTTCAGATAGTCATTAATTTGCTTGTAATCACATTTTCGGAAATTATATCTAGGTTTTGAAGTTTCCTTAAAAGGTTTTATAAATAAATCATTAATGTTAATGTCCAATGGAGGGTGAAATTTGTCTTCTTTCGTTAATGGTTGTGATTGAGAAATATCACATGGAAGATTGGAAAAGCACAGGTCAAGAGTGTTACCGCAACTGTTGGTAATGCGATTGTGTTGATTAAGACCTAAGTATATAAGTTCATCAACTAAGCACTGTGCTGCTATCTGTATTTCTGTTCTGCTAATGTGTTTTAAAACGTATCCATCTCCCTCCCAGGCTAAGCATGGCAAATTGAAATCTCCAATAAGAAGAAAATTAGCTTGAGGGCTTATTTCAAAAAAATTATTAAAGGAGTCTAGAATTTCAGATGTTTTTTGAGCTAGCAACAGTTCATCGGGCGGATTATAAACTAATATTATGTGAAGGTCAAAAGGGGAGTGCAACTTTTGGGATGAAACAGTGACACAGATCGACTCAACCGAATTACAAGACCAATTGTCATTAATAAATGCTCCGAGTTCATGACGGATACATACCATGACGCCACCACCGGACTGCTTACCTGTGGACACGAGATCGCGATCGGATCTAAATACACTGTATCTACTGTCGCAGAGTTCCGAGTCATTAATGTCATTTTGTAACCACGTTTCGCTTACCAGAATTATATCGTAATCATGCAACAGTATGCTATTGAAAAGCGATAAGCATTTAGTACGAAGTCCCCGTACGTTTTGGTAAATAATTTTTAAGCTTGAACTAGGATTAACCATTTTGAAAAGCAATAAAGTAAACTGTGATAATCAGTGACCAAACATACAATATTGTGTGAAAATTTTAACATTTTTATAAGAATGAGTGCTATATTAATAATGAAATTCAACAAAAGTAAGATTAGCTCAAACGTGTATTTATTTGTGTAATTACAAGGGAAAAGAGTATTTACTGGAGTTATTATACATAAATTTATTTGTATACGATAATTTATTTTTTTAAATGATAATGTGTTAAGCATACATATACATATAAAATATAATATACTCGCACTTGACTTTACAAACCTCTGCATTAAAAAAGAATTATAAGACAGTACATTAGTACAGCTGAGAATTAAATAATTTTTTTCAAATCCTCGGAGTTTTTGATGAAAATAGATGGCGAGGTGTCGTTTTTTCTTACAAAAATCTTGCCATCTCGAATCCAAGTATATCGATAGTTTTTTGCTTTAGTGATTTCACGAGTGCTCCTGTGTAACAGTTTATTAGCTGGTGTCAGATGTTCGTTAACATAGATTCTGGCGCCTGCGTCGCCGCCGCCAGGTATATTGATGTCAGCTGTAGTCAAACCCTTCTTAGCGCGGATTCCAGATAAAATGGTGTCTCGGAGTAGTCGTGATTTGACCTTCACAATAATAAGTTTTGGACGACCGGCAATTTTAACACGTGGCTGAATTCTCACCGCCTGAATTATTTCTTGAGGTGATATTTGTACACCAATAAACTGTCCGATAGCAACCATATAATTGGATAAGTTTTCATTTGTACGCTCCGGTATTCCGGATATTTCTAAATTATCTGCACGTTCGCGTTGCTGTAATGTGTTAACTTCATTCTGTAAGTTTGTGATTTGTTGTTTCATATTTTGACACTCCTGTGTACTGTTTTTAGACTCTTTTTTTAAATTGTTGACTTGATCACGAAGCTCTTCCTGTTTGTTTCCTTGAAAGTTCAATGTTTCTATTACATCATTCAGATCGGTTTGCAGTTGATTTTGCTTTACATTCATTGAGCTGATGTCAGATTTAATGCACTCCAAGTCTTTTTTTATAACAATGTTGATGTCTTCTTGTACCGATGAGATTTTACTACTGAGATCAGCGCTCAAGAGACTCAATTTCGAAGTAATATTAGTCATAAAGACTTCTAATTTCTGTGCTAGTTCGGTCTCATCATCTCGGCCCTTTCGTTTAATCCGCCGTAGATTCAAAATAGGAGCGTTGTCATCTATTGATGGTATATCAGGATTGGAAGAACAATCAGATTCCATTTTGTGCTAAAAATAATTTCACACGCGCACACACACTAAGCGATTGACAGATCGCGGACACAAGGAGCGATGCGAAAATAAGATGGTGACACGTCTGCTTACGGCAGCGATCACGGACGAATTAATTGTAATAAAAATCTACTATTTGCATTGTTTTTTTTATCTGTTTACTAAGAAAAGACGTGCATTCTCCCACACGGCCATTCTGACGAGCAGCCACTTGGCTCGCGAACAAAACAATTTACACTTTATTTTTCACAAATCACGAATCATTAAAATCTTTATGCGAAACTACCTTATGTTTAGTAACTATATTTCCAATTTGTGGAATAGCAATAAAGCACCAAATTGAATTGAAACTTCCAGTATAAGAAATGTAACGTTTCGTCAACGGATGAATAATTAAATTCACTGCCTTAATTTATCAGTCTACTCGCTTCAAGTAATATCAATTTGCATTTATTTAAATATTCTAATATTGCATTATTTTTATTGAATTTATTGGATTAAAATTGTTTTGACTACTGAATCTACCACCAGTTCGTAAAGGTGGCCTCTCGAGAAAGAACTGGCGAAAGAAAACTCTGAGAGGTTATGCCGACCTCCAATATCAATGTTAAATAGATCAAATCAAACAATATTATCTAAAAAAAATTTCAAACATAAATAAAAACATAGTTGATTAACTCTCAATTAACAAACATGGATATTTGTTATCTGAAAAATAAATCATTATTATCGAATCACACAACATCATCATCATCAAATCGCCAAATTACATGACTCTAACGCTAAATAATATATAGGTAGCAACTAATCATGGTCAAATTACCTGACCGTAAAGCTAAATAACATAGCAACTAACTATGGTCAAATCACATGACCGTAAAGCTAAATCACCTAGCAACTAACTATGGTCAAATCACATGACCGTAGAGCTAATTCACATAGCTTCTAATTATGGTCAAATCACATGACTGTCAAGCTAAATCACATAGCTTCTAATTATGGTCAAATCACATGACCCAATTCACTTTTATCACAGTGAAACCTTCAATGGGAGATAACCCTTTTTTATATAAAAAAAAACTACATAACAATAATCTCCATCGGTAAACAAAACAACAAATTTTAAAAACCTTAAATGTATAGTAAGTACTTATTACAAATCACTCGTATTTATAATAAGAATCTTTGTAATCGTAGATGTTACATTGTACTGGTGCAGACCAGTGTCCGAGACACGCAAACGCCTACAATTCAGGATCATCAGAGCCCCAGGTGTACGTCATCTGGATAATCATGGACATCAATCAGCAGACACTGTAACAATTGAACATTTTAAGTCTTCTAAAAACATAAACTTTTTATTTTTCAAATAGTGTGTGTGTGTAGGGGTGTGTTGTTGTATGTGAGTAAGTGCATGTGTCGTGTGGGTATTATAATATAAAATAGTAACAGAGCTTTGGTCAGACTACTACCACGAGAGCATGGAGAACTTTCGATCCAATGTTCTATATTGCTCAGATAGTAGTAATTGCTTCGGTAAAAATAAGACACGAAGGCACGGCAAACTTGCAATATTATTCATTACTCGTAAATTATATAGTACTACCTCGGTAATAACATAAGCCACATGAGCACGGCGAACTTAAAAATATTATTTATTTCTTACTTAGTAGTACCTAGGTAAAAAAACCATTATAAAGTCCATATGGTACGGCATTCATTAGAATCTCGCGACCTCGGTAAAAATCGCCTCAATAGCACGCACGGCCAACTGGTAATATTCTTTATTGCTCAGTATACAGTGAACGTCTGGCCAGGAGTCAGTGTATAAAGAGAAATAAGATAACCAGGTTAATGAGATCAGTCTGTCTCCAACGATTTTGTCACCTCGCCTTCTATTACAGGGGAGTGACCTAAAATTATCACGAACCACAGTTCGCAACACATCCTACATATCCGATTATTATTATACGTTATAGTTTATTCATAAAAATAAATATCATAGTGGTATTTGAAGAGTGACGAAACATCAATATAGTTAAAAACACTACTGCCACGAATGGGCATCATTCTCAAAACATTACAACATCTAAAACTCGTAGAAGTAAGTGAAGACTAAGTTTGAGTAATTCGCAAACTAAAACATTCAACTCGGGAGAGGGAACACCTGCATCTTTGTGTCAAATAATGACAAAACGGGTTGAGAAAAGATATTCAAGAATACCATTACCAATTTCATTTTATATTGATGTAATTATCACCTTTTTTGTACAACATAAAAACAACTAGTATTAACTTTAAGTTTATCTTGTTTACGAAAAACTAAAACATCAACGTGAAACTTAAATTAATTACGAAATCTTTAAGTATCATCATATCACTTAGAAAATCATACTCACTTTTCTTTTTAATTAGAATCACAACCTATTTGGTAAGATCTGCTGCCACAATAGTACGGTAAAGTACAAATGCACAGTAAAAGTACAGCTAAGCACAGCAAAATATTCAAATCTTAATTATTTACTACTATGTATAATGAGGAGCGATTACGAATGTTGCGTTTTTTTTTTCACTTTAGTCTACCCACACTCTGTATTAACACCAGAAACAAAATTTAGGAAATGCATGTAATAAATTGAGGGAATGAATCGAATTTCTATTCAAAACTCATGTCTGTATCATAATAATAATTCATAATTTAAATTAACTTTCTCTTGAATATTAAAAATAAATATAGGAAGACCGTTGTTACAAGTTCTTGTAATTTTCAACTGTATATTGTATGTACACAGTCCTCTGCAACAATGCTTTATTGCAGAAATTCTATTGAAAAACATCCCTATTAAAATAGTTTGTATCCACCAGGGATCAAAAAAAATAAAGTATGGCATCAAACAACAATGAACTAAAATAAATTATTTAAAAGATCTAGTAAAATCTAGGGTTTGTAAGTGATCCTACCCTTGTTTGGATCTATTTAAGCACAGGATAATGCACCACAGCAGTCCCGATAAGAATAATTGCTGCACAAGAAGAGAACCTTTGTTTCCAAAGACCAAAAGAGTACCTGTTTTGCCGAGGAAAACTATTTCAATTAAAATTGCCTATAAAAAGATTTTTCTTACTTAATCTACATAATGTTTAAGGCACAATTGACATCTGCAATAACTGCATGCACAAAAATTGTTTGAATGTTCAATCTATAGGTAACAACAACGTCAAGTTATCTCTGTTGTAAATGAATAATAAATATCAGTTGGTTATTTGTCAGATGTTTCATTTATTTTATTATAGGTTCTGTACACACGATTTTAACCAAAAAAGAAAGATTTATTCCCACTAGTTCTACTGGGCGGTACTACCAATGAAGTAATAAGACTTTTTCTCATTAGTGCTATGATTTGATACGAAGAATAAAATTGTAAACTGTAAAGGGCACAGCTTAATTCACATTAAAATATCTCTCAGCATATAAAATCATCTTTGAAACTTAAATAATTCACTGAAGTTACAGTTTGGCTTTAGCACTTACTGTGTTACATTTTCAATTTACAATGCTACTAGGTTGTGATGTCACAATATGTACATAATATCATAAAATTGTCCTTTCACTGATCAAAAAGGAAGGGAAAGGTCTCATTGGCTTATTTACTATATTTTAAGACCAAATTCAAGCTGAGCATTTTTTCTACGAAAAGCTAAAATTCTTTCTGATATCAGTAATGTTATGATTAATGCTACGTTTTGAATCTCACTATTAAATACCATACTTCGAACATCAGCCAGCAGATATTTCATATAAGTAATCCGTAGTCACAGTTGCAAAATAAAGCGCGCATGGCGGAACTTGACAGACTGATCGCACCCAACCGCGTCTGCCAAGCAACGCTCGGTCCGGCCAGGCGTCGGATGGGTGACCGTTAAGTGGCACTACAACTGAGCGCTTCCGTGCTTCGGAGGGCACGCCTAATCGTCGGTCCCGGCTGTTGTCATCTGATAACAGTTGTTAAGCCAAGTTAGAGGCCTTACGGGCGGCTTGACAAACTCTAACACCAGAGGTGGCCACCAATCCTCATTCGATAAGAAGAAGTTGCAAAATCATGGCCACTTGGTGGTACACTCGCACACTCGTGCAAGGCACATGGAAAATTATATATTCTAGTCTAGACAATTCACACCAATCATTTAGTTCCAGTTCCAAACTAAGCAAAGCTTGTACTGTGGATACCAAGTAACGGGTAAAAATATAGAAAGATTTAACAAGAATTAAAAATCTGTGACTAACTACTATACGCATAACAAAATTATGTATACCAGGATTCGAACCCGGGATCTTTGTATTAATCAACCTCCACTAATTTTACGAAACATATAGCACTCTTTACGCAGCATTTGCGTTATCATTTTCTACGCCAAATTCTACTTGATTTTTTTTATAATATCACAAGGAACGTCATTCTTTTTGACTTTGAAAATTATAGTTGTGGATTGACCATACATACATAAACTCGCGCCTGTTTCCCATGGGGGTAGGCAGAGACTATGGATCGCCACCTGCTACGATCCTTGCACACTTGGATTGACCAAATGATAATAATTTAGTAAAATCTACGGGTATCTTACAAAAATGTAAAATCAATGGGTACTTATCAGCAATTAGTCGATCAAACGGGAACTGTCGCACTTTTTCATGCTTCATTCCACTGTTCAGATATTTGCAACCAACCAGGATTGATGACTCAGATCCACAATTGGTTACGCGACTTGATCTTCAACACAAAGTCGACAACGTGGCGGATTCTATAGCAAGCATTTTGATATTCCTGAAACATAAAAATTCGAAGGCAGAGTATATGTAATCCAACTAGGTTAGATCCCACTTCTGATGTGAGAGAAAATAAAAGAAAGGATGGCAATGTGAGATATTTATTAATTTATTTCAATATCGTGGTTATGACTAAGTTATTGATTCTAAATTTATCACATGTCTTAGATTTATTAGCTTTAACATTACATTAAATATTGTAATTTTATTACACTATTATTACCGTCATAAAAGGAGTAATACTTAACTACATTACCAGATAGTTCAGAGCACCGATCCGACAGAGTGCCGTGTCCGACAGTTGAACAACGTCTGAGCTATCGACACCTGCGCAAGCCGTTTTTATATACGTGCGCAAACAAGCTCGGTGGCGTGATGTGGCGTGAGGGCGCGTGGGGAGGCGCACGTGCACACAGTTGTTTTACGAGTCGTTTAGTGACTTTTATTTATAAATTACATTGAATAAACTAATTATTTGTAACAATTATATTAATTGTAATAAAAAACATACCATAAACGGTATCGATATATTTTCGTCTGATATTTTCTGTAAAAGAATGCTCGGTTTAAAAGCTACGATCATTATAGGGTTATGTTAAAGAGAAAAGTCACGTTTTGGGAGCGATTTCGTAAATATAAATGTTTGCATAGTATGTGCCAGTACCTAAGTATTATTGTAAGTAAGTACCTATCTATTTTTAAAATCATATTATAAAAGCGTTGTCGGCTCCTTTCTTGGGCAGTTGTCTGAAAACTACGTTAAGAATTTAGAGAGCTTAATAGTGAACTTTCTACTTTCATTAGTGAGTAATCTTGTTATATTTTCATAATTTGAAACTAATTTTGTAGCCTAGTTTGAAATAATCGTGCTTAGTAGTTTTATTTCTTACTCTTTGGTTATTTATGTACCTATTCGTGTTTTGATGTTTTATCTATTAACCAAACTAGATTTAGAACTCAATAATGGGGAATGTCTGAAAAGAATCAAATAGGGACCATGCATCAATTTTGTTTTGTATCAAAATCAAAAGTATAATGCGTGAGAATATCAACTGTAATATTAAAACTTTTCTCTTGCGTTTTTTTCTGGTGATATAGTTACTTGAAGTTAGCACGCATCAGCACCCGCCAAAAACGCTCTATACAAAACGGTCAACATTTGTGACGTCACTTATGCCACGTTTCAGGCGCATTATTATGGAATTAGCCAAAAATTTTTAAAATATCTCCCTTATTGCGTATATAAGAATGTGTCATACAAAATATTATTTCTTATTCAATATTCTTGGATGGACATGGCATATAATATAATTAGAGGTTTGAATAAGCAGAGAAAAACATCGAGCAAAACAATACTAAATGAAGAAGGAAAAATATTGATTGACAGTGAAGATATAGCTAACAGATGGAAAAGATACATAGAGAACCTATATAAAGGTGATGGACTGAATGAAGAAGATATAGAAGACGAAAATAATCTAGAAGAAGATTGTCGTGGCCCAGATATCCTAAGAGATGAATTCGATAAAGCTGTAAAAAGTATAAAAAATAATAAAGCTGCAGGAGAAGACAATATTTTTATAGAATTAATCAAATCAGCAGATCCATTAGTATTAAATGAAATTTACGAACTCACAAACTTAATGTACACAACTGGAAAAATACCAAGAGACTTCCAAATAAGCAAAACTATGGCGATACCAAAGAAAACAAATACTTTAAAATGTGAAGAACACCGAACACTAAGCATAGTTTCACAAGCATCAAAGATTATTCTTAAAATTATTCAAAACCGACTTAGACCTAAATCTGAAGAGTGTCTGGGAGACGACCAGTATGGATTCAGAGAGAAGAAAGGCACGAGAGAAACAATACTAGCGCTAAGACTTATAATAGATAGAAGATTGGATTTAAACATGGACACCAGCGTGGCATTTATAGACCTAAAAAAGGCGTTTGACAAGGTAAACTGGAAGAAAATGATGAAAGGACTAAAAGAGGTGGGAGTAGATTATAGAGACAGAAAGATAATATATGAACTGTATAAACACCAAGAAACCATAATACAAATAGGAGAAGTGAAGAAAAAAGCTAAAATACAACAAGGTGTGAGACAAGAATGTTCCTTATCTCCACTCATCTTCAATATATTCATAGAGGGTGCCACGAAAGAAATATCTGATAAAAGCAAAGGAATAACAATTAATGGACAGAAAATAACCAGCATTAGATTTGCAGATGATATTGCAGCAGTAGCAGAAAATGAAAAAGAACTAGAAATTTTACATAACACAATGCATACAATTTTTCAAAAATTCGATCTCAAAATTAGTATTAATGAAACCAAAATTTTAACAGTTTCCAAAATTCTAAAACACAACTCTCAAATCATTAAATTAAACAACATTCCACTAGAAAAAGTGAATAACTTTAAATATTTAGGCAGTATAATAACAAATGATGCTAAATGCGCTTTGGACATCAAAACTAGAATAGCAATAGCAAAACAAGCCTTCCACAGGAAAGGATGTATATTCAAGGCAAAAATCGCTAAAAACATAAGAAAACGGTGCATCAAAACTTTCGTATGGAGTATAGCCCTCTATGGATGTGAAACTTGGACAAAGACACAAAAAGATAGAGAAAGATTAGAAGCATTCGAGATGTGGTGTTGGAGAAGGATGGAGTAGATAAGCTGGACTGAGATGGTTACGAATGAGGAAGTATTGAAAAGGGTAAATGAAAAACGCCAAATATTGAAAATCATAGAGAACAGAAGAGGTAGAATGATCGGTCACTTGATAAGACACGACAAATTTATTACAAACATCGTAAACGGAAAAATAGAAGAAAAGAGAGGAAGAGGAAGACCAAGAAGAGCCTACATGGAACAGATAAAAGAGAAGGTGAACGTCGTGTCTTATCAAGAAACCAAAGAATTGGCTTTGGACCGAGACGAGTGGAGGAAGCTGCACAGACAAGAGCGCGGCTCTTAAGTTAAGAAGAGATTCAATATTCTATCCGACTGTTAAGTGTATTAATTATAAAGAAAAAAATATCGTTATTTTCCCCTGTGTGATAAAACTAAAATAATACATTTTTTATTTTATTTTTCTGTTTAATCATGTTTTCATACGTGTTCACAGCGATCAAGCTCAAATTTATCAAAATTGGTGACTTATGCATGATCCCTATTGGCTGAATATTTTTACAGGTATGAATAAGCTCCCTTATTAATAGAAAGAAGTTACAGAATTTTGGGATGCGTGGAAAAATTTACAGAAATAACAGCAGAATGTAGATCATCTCACCAAGTCATATAAAAAAAGTCTACTGACAAATGACAATTCAAAATTTTTAGTTATCTTTTTACGAATAGACCATTCTGCTGTTAAGTACTTCTGTACGTTTGCGAATACGAAGTACTTAACTTTAATTTTATTTAAATTCAACGAAACCAAAAATCTGAAACTTTTTTCTATTAAGGGAGATTATTTCTACCTTTAAAAAATATTCAGCCGCCTTGTCGGGAGCCACAGAGCGTCGTCCGGTGCGCGGTGTTTTCGAGAGAACCTTTCCGCCCCAAGCTCCAACGGACATCGGTTCTTCTCGCAACGTGTCCAGCCCACTGCCGCTATAGCTGAGCAATCCTTCGAGCGGTTACTTTAGTTCTCCTGCGGATCTCCTCATTTCTGATTCGATTACGAAGGGAAACTCCGAGCATGGCTCTCTCCATTGCACGCTGTATGACCTTGAATCTTCCGTTCCGGAATAAAATTTTAGCAGTAGCATATAATGTGTGCTTTTCCAAGCGTTTTAGTGTTACACTAACCAGTGGTAATTAAAAGCTACTTTGAGTAAAATAGAGTTTACCGCCGGTGATGAACTACCACTTAGAGTTTGTTTAACTTGCCACAATATAGTGGAAGCGTCGTTGTTTTAAGTGCATTAAACTGATTAGGGTATATAAGCCAAAGTATAAGCAACCTGTTACAACACAGAAGCAATAACACTTAATTTTAATTAAAGCGTTTGTTACAAGCGTAACCTTTTTTAGAGTTCTTTGTTTTTTAATTTAAAATTTTCAATTATATTATGAACATTATCAAATGCCAGCATTTCTCTTAACTTATTGTCTTATTCGTCCTTTACAGAAATAAAATGCACTTTATGATCACAAAGCAGTGACTGTTTTTAACGAGCATTTTGATAGTTGCAAATAATTATATTTCATATAATTTAATAATGTGCTCTGATTTTTGCTGCTCACCTACGAGTAAGTCTCTGATATGTTTATGTGTAACGAGGCGTTAATCCATTAAAAAAGCTACTTAGCTATTTCCACATTAATTGCATTTAAAAATGCTGCAACGAGTTTCTGTGATGTCAGTACATCCTGCAGAAATCTAAAGGAATTAAAAGTGAGCTCGGAATTTTGAGTCAAACTTCCATTTAGTCGACGCATGGATTGAGTTAGACTGACTTTGATCAAAGCCAGACTGAGCCAAATAAAGTTTAGCCGAATACACTGTTGGTAAACGTTGAAAACTCAAAACCTGATCGTGTTCGGAAAACCGTGTTTGCTCAGGATTTACCTTTAAACTTTATCCGCAAAAATTGTACAAAATACTTTTGAACGCTTGGTAGGTATTAAATTTCAGTTTACCTGACAGATAATTTTACAACATAACAATGTATGTTTCATTTTTATTAAATCTAAATGATATAATATAAGAAGTTTTTCTTTTTATCCGGTACCTGTGAATCAGGCTCAGACTCGTGTTTGACAAAACTTATTGACCGAGCGAGCTCGAAGCGCGAGTGAAGCGTCTCTGCTTCAGCTTGGGCAAAAATAATTTAATTACTAATTCAATTTAATTTAATTACTAATTAATTTTGTATATTCTTATCTAATAATTTTATTAATTTTGTATGACCCTGCGTTGGTTGAATAAATAAATTTTATTATTATTATTATTATATTATTATAAAAATTATTTCGTATGTCCTTCCAGCTATTCTAGCAAGTCTGTTTGTTTTAATATAAAAAATATATTACAGCAGTTTCGGAAAATGATAAAAAATGTAACAAAACTTATTTATTAGCGCTGCAAAGTAAATTTTTATTTTTATTTTTAGAAGACTCAAAAGTTCATCAATCAGAACATTTCTGGCCAATATTCAAATTTTGAAAATAAATAAGGTACCTACGTGACTTTGTGACAGAACCTAGCACAGAGGAAATAATCACTACGTTTTATTTGCACAGTATAGATAGGTACTTTTGAAATAACTAATATCTATTCTGTGTCATTTAAACATACAATTAGAGCTACTTTTTAACGCGAGGTCTTAAAGCTAACGGAGTCACTAGTATAATACTTTTTGTGGTTATGGACATCCTTACTAATGTCATAAATGCGAAAGTCCGTTTGTTTGTTTGTTTGTTTGTTTGTTTGTTACGCCTTCACGTCTTAACTACTGAACCGATCATCATGAAATTTTGCATACACGTTCTTAGGAGCACTGAAAAGGACATAGGATACCTTTCATCCCGAAAAAAATTATTGTTCCCGAGGGATAGTAAAAAATCTTTCCACGCAGACGAAGTCGCGGGCGGCCGCTAGTAATATTATAAATCCGAAAGTCCGTTTGTTTGTTTATTTGTTTGTTTGTTAGTTACGCCTTCACGTCTTAAATACTGAACCGATCATCATGAAATTTTACATGCACGTTGCCAGTGGTACCGAGAAGGACATATGGTATCTTTCATCCCGAAAAAAAGTATTGTTCCCGATGGATAGCATAAAACTTTCCACGCAGACGAAGTCGCGGGCGGCCGCTAGTTCCCCATAAAACCGGCCAAGCCAAGTGCGAGTCGGACTCGCGCACGAAGGGTTCCATACTAAAAACGGCAAAAAAAATCACGTTTGTTGTATGGGAGCCCCACTCAAATGTTTATTTTATTCTGTTTTTAGTATTTGTTGTTATAGCGTATCAAATCATTTTTTCTATAAACGAAAAAGTTTGTAACTTTTTTAGTTAACAGACAGCTATAAAGTTGTTGAATAAAACAAGTCATGAGTGGGCTTAAGTGACATCCAATAGAAAGTTAAAGCAATAGGTTAGTATCGGATTTGAAATTCAATGTTGCCAAAGCGCTCGGCTCATTCCTCGTAAGCCAGCGTCACAGTACATATAAAGCTTAAATCAGTATATCAACTTCCTTTGTAGGGTTTCGTACCCAAAGGGTAAAAAGGGGACTCTATTACTAAGACTCCACTGTCCGTCTGTCTGTCTGTATATCATGAACCATGAACCGTGATAGCTAGTCAGTTGAAACTTTCACAAATGATGTAATTCTGTAGCCGCTATTACAAAAATATTAAAAATATAATGAAATCAATATTTAAATGGGGCTCCCATACAACAAACGTGTTTTTTTGCCGTTTTTTGGTAAATACGGAACCCTTCGTGCGCGAGTCCGACCTGCACTTGGCCGGTTTTTTCGTTACGCTGCGCCCGCGCCGTCACCGTCACGTTGTCGCTCGTCAGAGTGCAAGGGTTCACATTCTCAAGTCCTTTATCCACCGCCGCCATTACTGTGCCGTCACAGAGAAAAGGATGATGGCACCGAAGTAGCGTTACGTACTCATTACTACGGCCGCTTGTCCACTGCGCGAATTCTTGATCTCATAGGCTAGGTCTCCTGCGCTAACTTTCTAACAAAATATGTTAAAAAAACAAGTTATCAAAACTTGTTACTAGCTTATGCTTATGTATAACCTTAAGTTTTTGTTTAAAAATTGAGTTCCATTCGGTTTTTTTATTTTTATCTCTGTGATCTTCCAACGTAAAATCCCAAAGCGCCGGTTTTTCTCTAATTAGTTGTATAAAAAACAAAAGTATTTTCTTCATTCCACTCCATCTCAAACCAAAGAGAATTTTCAGACACAATCTCGGAACGATAATGACGTCTTCATGTAGTGAGCACTAACACAAAATGCATCCTTCCCCTCCCTGCAGGCGAACGCGGGAGATGTTATCCGTTCGTCTCGGCAAACATGTTTTGGGTTTTTGCAAACATAACTGTTAGGCCACGCCCTTATTCGGTTAGCAAAACATGTTATTATGTTTGCAAAAATGAAAACACGGCGCAAGTTTGTGGCGCCATTTTGTCGGGTTCGGTTTGTTGACTGTTTTAATTATTCGCAAATTGATTCATAGTGGATATTGTATCTTAAAATTGGTGCAGTTTAGTGGTACAAGTGTCTACGCAACTGAACAATATGTGGGATAATTGAAATAAGCGCGATCTTGGTTATGTGAAGCTGAGACTTTATTGAAGTGGTGGCTACCTCAGCTGACCTTACCGAGTAAATTGTCTTGATATACTTGGTACCAAATGCTCCAAGCAGCATTGGAATGCGATGTACCCGCATTTTAATGTAAACTGAAACAATCTACAACTGAACTATTCAACACTTGACACTGGCAAAAATTACTTCTAAGAGGAAAGTAGATTGCCAAAACAAAAATAAGTAGAAGAAGAATAATAATAATCTCCTTCTGACGGACACGATACAGCACTCGTGACTGGCTTGCCGCCGGGCTATTTATTTTTACCCGACTGCAAGAGGGTTATGTTTTTCGCGCGTATCTTGTATGTAAGTTTGTATGTAATATTCTTTATTACATATACAGATTTCCATGATTATCATATCGTTAGATTTGTCTCGTCAGCCCAAGTGTTCTTAAGAAGGTGGCGTTAAAAAAAAACTAACATGGCGGCTCTACGGTGCTATTATACATAGTGAAAACAATTTTTTTTTTAGAATATTGTACTATGGGTGTCAAATTAAAGGGCTTATTATAAGGATTTCAAAAAGGTATAACATATAAATAATAACTAAAAAGAAATAAATAAAAAATAAATTTAAAAAATTAAAAACCCGCCTGCATAAAAGACAAGTCAACTGAAAAGATGGCTTAAGTGACATCCAATAGAAAGTTGAAGCAATAGGTTAGTATCGGATTTGAAATTCAATGTTGCCAAAGCGCTCGGCTCATTCCTCGTAAGCCAGCGTCACAGTACATATAAAGCTTAAATCAGTATATCAACTTCCTTTGTAGGGTTTCGTACCCAAAGGGTAAAAAGGGGACTCTATTACTAAGACTCCACTGTCCGTCTGTCTGTCTGTATATCATGAACCATGAACCGTGATAGCTAGTCAGTTGAAACTTTCACAAATGATGTAATTCTGTAGCCGCTATTACAAAAATATGCGTGGCGTTAAAAAAAAACTAACATGGCGGCTCTACGGTGCTATTATACATAGTGAAAACAAATTTTTTTTTAGAATATTGTACTATGGGTGTCAAATTAAAGGGCTTATTATAAGGATTTCAAAAAGGTATAACATATAAATAATAACTAAAAAGAAATAAATAAAAAATAAATTTAAAAAATTAAAAACCCGCCTGCATAAAAGACAAGTCAACTGAAAAGATGGAAATAAGATTAAATATTAAAGGCAACATTATAACATGCAGTCGGAGGCATATAACTCAAATCATTCATAATGTCACTTTCTTTATGCATGCCTCCGACTGCATGTTATAATGTTGCCTTTAATATTTAATCTTGTTTCCATCTTTTCAGGTGACTTGTCTTTTATGCAGGCGGGTTTTTTATGAACTACGGAGTAGTGCTAGGCTTTCACCTCACCTGATGTTAAGTGACGATAAGGCCGAAGGTGGAAGTGCACTACACCCGGAATCCTTATCTCTGAGGAACTGGCTATCTTATACCTCTAACTGCCGGAACACAACAAATTTTAAATTGTTGTTATGGCGCCATACTTAGGTAAGATGGTGGTAGCTAGCCAGGCGGACTTGAAATAAGCCCTACCACCAATCAAACCGAGTACAAATTGTACCCCCGCTGGGAATCGAACCCATTGCATTTGCATGTAGTTGCGTTACTGTTTTAGCTATATTTATTCTGTACCAGCGTCCTCAGCAAATATGATTACAACGATGCTGGTAAGATCCAACTCGCTCTTTGTCCGTTTATATCTGACAGATGAGGAAAATTTAATAAAAGCTTCGATCATACATTACAAGAATAATAATTAAGTCCCGAAATTGAGAATGAAAATTAATATATTTGTTTATAAATCAAAGTACTTACATGAAATAATCGCAAACACAGATTCTATCACTAGTAACGCACTTAGCGGTCCATTAAACAGTCTTTTTGCTATACACATTTTAATCACTTTTTTCACTAGTTTCACGCGATTGAAGCTGTCCGTAACAGTCTCCCCCCGGTGCAGCACTCGCGGCACCTTCTTCTTCAGTAGGGAGGACAGCCAATCTCGCTGTCGGGCGACGAAAAACTCCTCCTCTTGTCTTGACATCAGCGTTGCGAATCTCGCCGTCTGGTCCCGGATACACCGCCGTCACGACGCCTCGCGGCCACACATTGCGAGGCAGGCTGGAGTCGACGATGATGACGACGTCACCGGGCTTAAGTGAGCGGCCCGTGACGTCACGCGCACCCCCGCGCGGAATGAGCTCGGGCAGGTACTCGCGCACCCAGCGGCGCCAGTACTCGTCGGCCAGCGCCTGCGCAGCACGCCATGCCTTGCGCGAAGCTGGCTCGCACGGCCCAGTGAGTGGCAGGCCGCGCGAACCCCCCAGCAGAAAGTGATTTGGGGTGAGCGCCTCTGGATCTTCTTCGCTGACTGGTACGTGGGTTAGCGTGCGAGCGTTTATGGTGTGCTCTACCTCCGCCAACAGCGTAGCTAGTACCTCTTCTCGCGGCGACTTCTTGTTCAGTGTGACTCGTAGCGCGCTTTTGACCGAGCGCACGAGCCTCTCCCACGCGCCTCCCTGATGTGGCGCGCCCGGAGCGATGTAGCGCCACTCCATACGCTCTGTTAGTGCGTAATCACGTAGCGCCGGTTCCCATTCTTCTACCGCACGACGCAACTCTGCGTCGGCGCCTCTGAAGTTTGTTGCATTATCTGAGTACATTACGCGCGGCCACCCGCGGCGCGCGCCCATTCTTCTTAGAGCCATGATTGCCGAGTCTGTGGATAGCGACGCCACCAATTCTATATGTATCGCTCTCGTCGTGAGACACGTAAATAGTGCGCCCCACCGTTTTTCGTGCCGCCGTCCCACCGTCACCGTTAGAGGTCCAAAATAGTCGGCCCCGCAGTATGTGAAGGCCCTCGTGAATGGCTGTAATCTTGCCTTAGGTAAATCTCCGTGCACTGGAACCACAGGACGTGCCTTTCGTACGCGACAAAACACGCATTTGCTAGCGACTGTACGTATCGTCGGTCTCAGTCGTAGTATCCAGTATTTGGCTCTGACGTATAGTTGTAAAACAGCGGTTGTTATCGGGTAGTTATCCAAAGCCGCCGGTAATAACGTTTAGACAGCGGCTGGCAACCGGCTGCTTATCCGACTCAATACTAAAAGGTCTTACAAATTTTACAGTTCCTAAGTCGAAATTGTTAAAATAAACGAGCCGTTATATACAAATAGGTATTTTTACTAAATTAATTATCTACTTTGTCATAGTTTAAAACATAAAATGTTAAATATTATGAATTAGGTATTTTGCAATATCCCTTAATAAGACATAATTAGCTACCTATTATTTATACGATACATAATTAGTACCTATTTAATCTGTAGGTATGAAACTCCGCTTCGCCACTATTATTATTATTGTACAATCGTAATGAGAAGGTAAGCTCGCATAGCTTGGCCTTTCGCAATGTTTCACATGTGTACCTACAACGTCCGTTTTGTGTTTCGTGTTTTTGGAATTATGTTATCAGCCCGAGTAAGATTAAACATCTAATTTAAAAGTTAAGTATTTCAAAATAACATCGACGCAACTAAGAAATAGGAAAGAGCGCTTACCTGAATAATTAAAGCTGAAGTAACGTATAAAGTAAGTAGGTAGTATGTAGATAAACAAAAATTATCACTTAGGACATTAAACGGATTGAATAAAACATAATGACTTGTTTTCAATCGTAGACAGCCGCTGTTTATGGGTGATCACCGTAGTCAGCGAAAACAGCGGCTGGTAACCGGCTGGCTGACTAAGATAACTACCGCCTTCACATCTATACTCTGACGTCATTCACAACGCGCTCATTGTGTGCGTGGTGGGCGCGACGGTGCTCACGATATAGTAGCAACCGCGCATACGGGTGCCTGCCGTCCAGTACTACGGGGTGAGTAGCGGGGGCAGACACACCCGCTGCCCCTATTCGTCCCCTGGCACGCAGCACACCTTGTTCGTCCAAATACGGATCTAGCTTTCGTAGCCGGCTTCCCGCTCTGAGGTTTCGCTTTGCGGTGATGCGTTCTATCTCTTCAGCGAAACATTATTCAATATAAGTAATGTAACTTTTATAACATATTTGCTCGTAAAGGGTCTCTTATTACACCAATTTCAATATCGTATTGTATCTCATTACGAACTTGTGCGGTAATGTAAAGTAAAACGCACGGTTTCCTTGATAAGCCGTGCGTTTTACTTTACATTACCGCACGGTTTATCAAGATACTACGTCTAAAACGAACGGTACTTTTTTAAATCTTAGCAAAGAGTTTTTATGTCAGAAAAGAGGTCAACATTTTATGGATAAAATTGACTTTGGGAGATAAAATGTAATAAATAAACATTTAATTATTCAATTTAATTAATGTTGACAATAAATTACAACCATTTATCTGTAACAAAAACACAAAAATATTAATTTACTTTATTAGTAAAACTGGCTGTTTTTATGCCTTTGCCTTAAAAAAACGCTGATGCGCGCGCATTGCTAATTTAATTTTTTTTTGCTGTATTGTTTTTATTTGAAAATGTCGTCAAGTACTGATGAATTTATTAATTCAACACCGCCAGAAGTCTCAGAGGCAGCGAAAAAGGCTACTCTAAGCCTCTTGCCCGAAAAATTGACCGATAAGATACTTACAAGCGTATCAAAATTTAATCATATGGAAAACAAGCAAAGGTGCAAAGTCCGAGTTTTATTTATTTCCTCGCAAATATGTTATAAAACGTCGTATGACATACGTGCGCTTTGATAATTACAGCCTCTGCTTTCTTGTAGCCCTCGCCTACGGCTCGGGCTAGCAATATCGCCTCGGCTGTAATTTTCAACGTACCGCACTTATATCATAATGTACTATTACATGTCAGTCTTTAAATGTTCTTGCAACAGATTGTTAGATTACAAAATGCCTGCTTTGAGAACAGTGGCACAGAATACGTAAGTAATATTTATTATACATTGGTCGTCGATCTTGACGTCGGTTAGTGATTTTTGTTTTTTTTTTTAAGTTTTATTCGACCATTCAAGGAAATACCAAGCAATGGCTCCCATTGAACAATTTATGCGCGTCGTCCTTAATATAATTACGATACGAATGCTTTAATACTTATTCATGTCTGTCAGTTAAGGTTCGGTTATGCGGAAACATTTGTCTCTGTCTTTTACTTTACGATGTTTTTCGTTGTTCTTTCATCATTACCTTTAGCACAATTATCTTTCTTGAAAAAAAGTTATTGGAGCAACTACATAAAACGTTAAAGTGTATTTCGATGTAGAATTCAGTACGTTTCCGCTATTATTTACCCCAAAAATATGACCCCCGACAAGAGCTTTTGATGGTATTCTGATTTGTTTACAATCATCTGTGCGGTTTATACTAACACTTGTAGCTACTAGATAATCTCTTTAGTTTGTCGTATGATTTTTTTGTGGCTACAACTTTACGTTTTTTTATAAAAATATGGCCCGCGCAATAGTAGTTTATGAAACTGATGCATAATGAGGAGTATTAAAACATGAGTGTGTGTTTAAAAACCGAGCCGTAGTTATACCTAGTTATGTGCAGTTTCATACACTACTTTATCTACTCTCATACAATTTGTGATTGAACCGACTAAACCTACAAAATAAAAGATCAATGATAAAAAGAGTAACTATTTTCTCGGTAGGTCGGCAGTACTTACCTAGGTTAAGTAAGACGTTTTTCCGTCGCCCCATCTAAAATATCGGGTGGAGTCAAATTTTCATACACTACACTCACTACTATGATATTTTAAGCAAAAGTAAAAATTAAAATCTAAAAATGGCGCGTATTCTATTAGAAAAAAATAATGAAATAAGTGCATTTTAGCAGACTAATCGTTACGCTAAGTTATCGATCACCATAGAGTACGTTTTAATCGTGGAAAGTATATGGGAATATCATTGGGTTTTTTTAATATCGCGGCACTGCCTTCTTCTTGGATTTGCCCTGTATCGTAATGAGAAAAAAGTTATTTTATAACATTGTTTAGTATAGCGAAGGTATGTTATAATAGTAGTTTATGAAACTGATGCATAATGAGGGGTATTAAAACATGAGTGTGTGTTTAAAAACCGAGCCGCAGGCGAGGTTTTTAATAGTATCACACGAGTGTTTTAATACCTAGTTATGTACAGTTTCATACACAACTTTATCTACTCTCATACAATTTGTGATTGAACCTACAAAATAAAATATCAATAATAAAAAGAGTAAGTAGTTTCTCGACTTTGATATAGGTAGGTTACTTACCTATGTAAAGTAAGACGTTTTTCCGTCGCAGCATCTAAAATATCGGGGAGTCTTTCTTTACACTCACTACTATCAGACATTTTTAAGCAAAAGTAAAAATTAAAATTAAAACATGGCGCGTATTCTATTAGAAAAAAATAATGAAATGAGTGAATTCCAGCAGACTAATCGTTACGCTAAGCCATCGATCACCATAGAGTCCATTTTGATCATGGAAAGTATATGGGAATATCATTGTTTTTTTTTGAATATCGCGGCACTGCCTCCTTCTTGGATTTGCCCTGTATCGTAATGAAAAAAAAAGTTATTTTATAGCACACTTTAGTATAGCGAAGGTATGTTATAAAATAACTTTTTAATTTTTTTTCGGTATTGCGTGTATAAAGTATGCCAATATAAATTCGTTTTGAAATTCATAATTCGAATTTTATGATATGAGAGTAGATAAAATAACTTTATCTACTCTCATATCGTAAAATTCGAATTATGAATTTCAAAACGAATTTATATTGACTTGCCTACTTATACACGCAATGCCGAAAAAAAATTAAAATAGTAGTTTATGAAACTGATGCATAATGAAGGGTATTAAAACATGAGTGTGTGTTTATTTTCATTCATAATTCGAATTTTACGATATGAGAGTAGATAAACCATGTTTTCGTATCATGGACCCTTAATAAATAAATGGGACTAACTTCATTGCGCTGTTATTTAAAAGCGGCATTACATTTCTCCATGAATAAGCAAACCCTGACGTGCAAATGGCCATTTCATTTTCCGTCAGCAATGTCTCAAATTAGGACGAATAAGAAGCTTTTATTTTTTACCGTCAGTTGCTGAAGAATTTAATAATGCCATTTGAGATGCTAAAATGACGTTTCCAGAGTTACTGTATAATACGCAAAGAGGAATGTAAAGTGTTGTATAGATTGGTGTGAATATTTTGGGGTCCGAATTTGATGTATTCGGTACCGACCGTAATTTATAAGACGTGTAACAGATTTGATGGCTAAACCAGAATATGGTAGAAAAAAAAAATTAAAAAATATTAAAAACACGACTACCCTGCCAAAAAATGAACTAAATAGTTAAATAACAAGACCATTTTGTGGAACAATTTTTAATCAAAGACGTCCCCCGACTGCAAAGACACTTGTTATTTAACTATTTAGTTCGTTTTTTGGCAGGGCAGTCGTGTTTTTAATATTTTTTAAATTTATTTATTTTTATTTCACACATTTTAGTGACATATTATATAGCTTTGAAATATGCTCGTTAAGGCCTTTCATTTTGATATGCCCATATTGTAATAATTGAAGAAAAAAAAATTTTTTTTTCACATTTGAAAATGGCGTCGTACAGTTGCCATAGTGACTTTTTCCAAAAAAATATAGCCAGTGTCACTCGCAATGATGTAAGGATTCTAACGATACATCCAAAATCCGTTAAACCATTTAGAAGTTATGGTGGAATAAAGAAACTCACATACCCACAAACATACATGAACCCTGAACATAAATACACTCCTTTTTGGGCAGTCGTGTAAAAAAGACCATTAAACTGAACAACTTTTAATATGGAAACAACTCTGAAATCGCGAAAAAAGGTGTTTCATACATTTTCATGTTTTCGTTATAAATTTTTATATGAAACAACTGATTATTTTTCGCAATTTCGGAGTTAGTCCCATTGTAAAAGTTGTTCAGATTGATGGTTGGTCTCTCTAATTCTTGTTTAGTTTGGACATTAATTCTGTAACACGTTGTATAGAGGTATTGTAACGAAAAGCTTTTGATTGAATCTTTCTGTTTGTTGTAATTCAGTACCCTTTAGCACGAACATCTATCAAGAAAAAAACAAGCTTAAAATTACTCAATAAAGTAATTTTATCTATGGGAAATTTAATTTCGCTTTTCAGCGGTAAATGGCGCCGTACTTCCCCATACGGGATTGCTATAAAATCGTTTTTTTTAAGGCGCTTTTTTATCAATAGATGCATGTTTGTGCTACATCACAACTACATTATAGGTCGTTGTTGTAAGTGTATTACACAGACTTAATATTTTGTTATTCAAATACCTACTAAACTAGTAATTTTTGAATCAAACGTAAACAAAAAGAATAGCCGCAAAAACAAAATTATCAGATCAGAAGTAAATAAATGAAGTTTATACGGCTTCCTCAAAATCTGCCATTAGTGGAAACAAGCCTTTATAGACGTTGTCAGTCGCTTTCAGAACTTTAAGGTCTTTATGAATCCATTCGACACTGACGCTTAGAATTTAAGTTTAAGAACTTAAATCTTTATTGCATATTTGTCGGGTAAGTAAGAAATAAATAAATTTTGGTTTGTTAAATAAAAAAAAATACAGTTTTCACGCTTTGTTCTATAATAGGGTCGAGTGTTCAACGTTGAAACAGTCGGACACAATGAAACATATTTTCGAAACACGACGTTGCTAGGTAGTGCAGTATACCTAGTCTAGACAACCTCATACACAACCCGCTCCACCCCAGTTAGCGAGCTCGCCGCTTTTGAAACGACATGTCTACGGAGCTATTTTGGATTTTTTAACAAAAATGTAAGATCTTTTTTCAGTTTTATTTGATTTCTCAGTTAAATACTAGAGTGAATTCCGTTTTTCTCAGTTTTACATTGCTTTGTACATGTATCATAGATTCGCGTGGACTAGATTACCTTATAAATTGTTGCTTTTGGTATGCCATTCTTTGATATTATTTTAAAATACCCCAGGTGTCCAACAATGACACAGCTCAAGGGTGGACACAATGAAACAATGTTTCCACTA
The DNA here is from genome assembly GCA_943789525.1 of Agriphila geniculea. NCBI lineage: Eukaryota > Metazoa > Arthropoda > Insecta > Lepidoptera > Crambidae > Agriphila > Agriphila geniculea. Next base: position 19,986,655 of record OX038874.1, read on the forward strand.
ATACTACCTAATATTTGAGATTTTCAGACTCAATAATCTTTAAGTATGTATAATTTTACTTAACACATTAATGCATATTATGAGTAACTGTTGATTTTAAGTCGTTTTTGCCTATAAAAGGAACCTAACTACGATTTAAAAAAAATTGAGACTCGTTAATCTTTAAGTCCCTAAATAATTGTACCTGAGACAAACCAAGAGGTACTTTTAAAGCCTAAATATTTGTGGACTGCTCTGAAAAAACCTTTATTGATTGCAATCCAACAGATTTTAAAATCTACTTATTCCACTAAATATAAAAAAGTCAAAATTAATAACAGTGTTTCATTATTAGACACAGGATGTTTCATTGTGTACACCTAGGAGGACACAATGAAACAATTCCCATTTTCTTTTAAAAGTCTTCTTATTGGTTATATATTTATTTATTAATGAAACTATAAATGCCATATTATATTTAATTAAGTAGACTCCGTTCCTGTAAAAAACGGAATTCATATCTACAAAAATGAGAGAAATATGAGACTCAGAACTTTTGGTGTTTCATTGTACCACACTGCACCCTACTTAAAACCTCACGACAGCATATTCACGACGCGGAATTTGGCCCTCGAAAAAACATTTTTCGTTTAGTTGGAACATATTTTTTATTTTTTCTACTTTTAAATTTTCTCAAAAACTACTCAACCGATTTTCAAAATTTAAGCGTTGTACGACAGATTTTTGCGTTTTGCATATTTTGACACCTCTTTCATAGATATATTTCAAAATTTGATTGATCTACTAAGATCTACGGCCATGTCGCACTTTTGGCTGAACATCGGACACATAAACTGGTGATCACATAAACATTATTTGATTGAATCTGGGGTTACTTGGCGCAAGTAAAAACGAAATATATGTAGCTTACTTCCGCAAAAAATACATGCAAGATGCAGCACACCACAAAATATCAGTGACCAATACCTGCATTTAGCCAGACAGCAACGCACCTTGCACTTTCACCAATTAGGCTACTCTACACCTGTTTCGCCCCAACCCGGAGCATCCTCAGGAGTTAGATCGTGCGTAAACCGACACCGAACGACACCGATAATATAATCGATGTCGGTTAACGCACGATCTAACTCCTGAGGATGCTCCGGGTTGGGGCGAAACAGGTGTAGAGTAGCCTAGCTATTTTGTGTGTGCATGTGCATTTTTTGCGGGCGGGCGGGCGGTGCATCTTGCACGTATTGTTTGCGGAAGTAAGTATACATATATTTTGTTTTTTCAAAATGCACATAAAAATTTTCAATGTTAAAAATAGACTCGTAAATACACCTTGTTAAATTCAAAATAGATCATAAATTAATTAGGAACTTTGATACCGTAGCGACTGCGTAACCAGTGAACAGGGGCATCGATTTGTTTGTTTGTATTTATTAGAGAAGTTATAAAATAGGTCTATTTTATTAATTTTCCTCTCATTGCGAGCGGAAGGCTGCTTATTTTTGTTGCCGTGGCAGCAAGGGTTCTTACGCTTTAAATCCATTACAAGAGTTGGTAATAAATTTATTGCAAATCAAGAACAAATATTTCAAAAAACAAACTCTGCAAACTATTTTTAACATAAGACAAAAGGGAACAGATTAATTTAGTTTTAAATTAAGTTAAAACACAGACAAGTGCAAAAGTACGTCAGTACTATTTTGATTCTGTGACAAAAGTACAGTCATGGCACAGAATTAATAGGTCATGGCACAGGAATAATAAACTAAGAAGGTTTTTGTATACCCTGTGATATGGGTGCACAAATGAAAAGAAAAAAACGAAGTAATAAAAAAAAAATATTTAAATAAAATGTTGAAGATGTTTCAAACATTAAGAAAATTCGTCATAAAAGGCTTAGCTATGTCGGTCTCACGCAAAAACACCTATAATATTTTTTTATGCCAAAACCTTGACTTTTCTCATCCATTTTCTGTAAAGAGCTTATGTGAAACATCATACAATAAACCTTTTGTAAACAAAAACAAATAAAGTGCGTCACAATAATGTTTATTCGATTTGAACGAAAGAATTTTGAGAGTTCTTTATGTGAAAATCTTCAATGGAAATTAAGTGCGTGGGAAGTACATAATAATGCGAGCCTTTTCTTAAATACGTTTTTGAATAAAGTTATTTGACGCAAACTCGACTTAAAGGATTTTTTATGAATAAGACTACACGGAGACTTATTTAAGGTTGTGAAAAATAAAGTAAAAGACACAAATACGTCAAGGATATAAAAAAAGTATAAAACGTGTTAAAAAAAAATCCCTAATGCCGAATATGGTAGATAGGGACCATCAAACTGAACAACTTTTACTATGGGACCAACTCTGAAATCTCGGAAAAAACAATGTGCTGTTTCATACAAAAAATAATAACGTAAATATCAAAATGTACCATATTCGGATCCCTATCTACCATATTCGGATCCCTATCTACCAGTGGCGAGGGGTGAAAGTATGGTAAAGGTAAGCCGTACTACAAAAATGTTATGATCTGCATAGTGGATTGGTGGAGTGGGAATTCTAAAAGGTAAGCCGGTGGGAATCGGCTTCTATGGACCCGTCGCCACTGCTATCTACCATATTCGGATTTAGGGGTTTTTTTGTAACACGTTGCATATGTACATTGGCCTTGATTATCTTTAAACTTAGGTATGATTGAAGACGCAGGGGTCCCGGGTTCGATTCCCAGGGGGGTAATTTGTACTCGGTTTCGGTAGGTTTTGTTTGAATGCTCAGTACCCTAGCACGAACGTCCATCGAGAAAAAAAACGCACGTGAAAGTACTCGATAGAGTAATTATCTATGGAAAATTTCATTTCGCTATTCGGCGGTAGATAGCGCTATACAAATTTTCCATACAAAATTACTCTACCGAATGTTTTTACGTGCGTTATTTTTTTTTGATAGCTGTTTGTGCTAAGGGTACTGATCATTTTGGTGCTGACTGTACCTGAAGTAAATAACAGGAATTCCTTTCATCACTTTTACCTTTAGCTATTTTAAATTAAAGGGCTTCTTTGAGCAAATTTAATAGGACACGATAATAATTATTTGTTGCCTTTTAACAAAATAACTTTTGAGATTTTATTTCAATGAAAATGGAGCTAATTAAAACAGTCGAAATTTGTAAGTTAAGAATAGTAATGTCTAGAATTGTTTAGACTTCAACATAAGTGTGTTAATTTAATACTAATTTTTATGTTAATTATTTATTTTCTTTACATTTCATGTTTTTGTACAGTCGCCACTGGTCACAGATATTATTCTGCTCTCTTTTAAATTCTAATAGGTATTTAAATTAGTGATTAATGTGCACAGTTTGTAAAAAATTTGAGAACAATGATTTAAAATTTACTCCCATTTCGATCCCATTCATTTTATTTCAAGATATACCATTCGTACAATTCAAAACCTAATAAATATAGATATATTATGTTCAGTTCAAATACAAAATACATCAACAATATCCCCCTGGCCCGTATATAAATTATTAATGTACTTTTCTCATACAGGAGTTTCTTACATTATCTTAGAACACGTGTGTTTCCTGTTCGCTCCCCTTGACATATCGTCTTAATTATAAATGCTTTTGCCATGTACAGTTGTCTGCTGATAGCTATAGGACGTCCTTTGTATTTAATTTTATCTCTACATTGTTTTAAACGTCATATTTAATTTAATTAAATGCCAAGACTTCGAAACGACAGTTAATCTTCTTCCAATAATAATCAATTTTGAATATTGTTAATTAGGGATGAAATATTAAAAACATTTCTGCCTGAAGAAATTGAACAAAGGAATTTAAAATTTTATACGTTTGCGTTTATTAAAATAGTACCCTTTTTAACCGACGTCAAAAACTTACGTATTTAGCCTATAAAAACAAAACATTCTAGACAGCACTACAGCGCCGCTCTGTTTGTCTTTTACTTCTTTTGTTACGCTAGGGTCGCTAGGAGCTGTTTCCACACTGCCTAGGCCGAATTGCCATTTACACATTCGATTTTCGCCGTGCGGCAAAAGTTACCGGCGGCTTTAGTCACCCATGTAAATACCACATTATGAAGATAATGTGCGTGTACGGTACACCGCGGTTTGTTCCGAGTGGCTCTTCTATTTCATATCTTTTGTTATCACTACATAATATAAAACAAAGTCCCTCGCCGCGTCTGTCTGTCTGTTTACGATAAACTCAAAAACTGTACTGAACGGATTTTCATGCGGCTTTCACTAAATGATAGAGTAATTTTTGAGGAAGGTTTAAGTGTATAATAAATTCAGGTTTTTTGTAAATTGGTAGAAATATAAATAACTATTGAAGAAGTCGGCAAAAGCCAAAAATTAAGCCGATTGGGAGCTTGCATCGAAAACGCTGCATAAACCTATTGAGCTATAACAAAAGAATGTATGATGGAATTGTTATTCTTTTATAGGTCTACAAAAAAGTCTGTGATGGCATATATCTATCTTTTAAGAATAGCTTACTATACCCATTATATCTTCTAAAAAAGACCATATGCAATGCGGTAATTTGGAAAGCTATTTAGAAGGATACAGTATTAATCCTTATCAATTTAAATAAGTTAATAATTACTTTAAGCATTTTATGACATTAATTTTAACCTTTACATTACACCATACCATTAAACGAATATTTTAGGAGGTATCGTAAAAAATTAACGCGTGCGAAATCAAGCGCGTTTCTCGCGACTCTATATCGGGACGGAAACACACTTTTGGAGCGAATTGGTGACGACTGTAAGGTATTTGTTTTCTTTTTGGGTGTTATTGGAAGGTCGGCTTTGGCAAAATAAAGGAAGAGACCGAAGCAAAGCGAGGGCGGGTTACTAGTATATAAATATAAAGATCCATTCTCAAGTTTAATGATGTGAGTGATCCTCCCATACTAGATGCGGGTATACCTAATTGTAAAGGCAGAATGCCTTTGAGGTATACCATTTGGCATAGTTTTGTAAAACTAGCCTCCGCGCGGGTCGGGCATAACCATATGAAGATAAAATAAAAGTTATCTGCTCCCTTAAATCCATACTATTAATAATACAAATGCGAAAGTAACTCTGTCTGTCTGTTATGTTTTCACGCTTAGACCGCCGGACTTATTTAGAATAGAATAGAATATTATTTATTACTAGCGGCCGCCCGCGACTTCGTCTGCGTGGAAAGGTTTTTTGCTATCCCTCGGGAACAGTACTTTTTTCGGGATGAAAGGTACCCTATGTCCTTTTTTGTACCCCTGACAACGTGTATGCAAAATTTCATGATGATCGGTTCAGTAGTTAGGGCGTGAAGGCGTAACAAACAAACAAACAAACAAACGGACTTTCGCATTTATAATATTAACTAGCTGTCGCCCGCGACTTCGTCTGCGTGGAAAGTTTTTTTTGCTATCCCTCGGGAACAATACTTTTTTCGGGATGAATGGTACCCTATGTCCTTCTCTGTACCCCTGACAACGTGTATGCAAAATTTCATGACGATCGGTTCAGTAGTTGAGACGTGAAGGCGTAACAAACAAACAAACAAACAAACAAACGGACTTTCGCATTTATAATATTAGTAAGGATTAACTAGCTGTCGCCCGCGACTTCGTCTGCGTGGAAAGTTTTTTTTGCTATCCCTCGGGAACAATACTTTTTTCGGGATGAATGGTACCCTATGTCCTTCTCTGTACCCCTGACAACGTGTATGCAAAATTTCATGACGATCGGTTCAGTAGTTGAGACGTGAAGGCGTAACAAACAAACAAACAAACAAACAAACGGACTTTCGCATTTATAATATTAGTAAGGAAGTAAGGATTGGCAACACACAGCACATATACAATAGGCGCAATAATAATAATAATAATAAAAATAAAAACAATGAAATACTTATACCTAATAAACTACGTGCTATGTGATGCCAATACTGACCTCAGCTCAGTATAAGTAGCAATGTCTACTACACTGGTATTCTGCCGAGACCAGTCGTGACATCACGGAAACAGAGACGAAAACAATACTAACATTAACATTACAAAACTAACCAAGATATTGAAACAAGGAAACAGAATAAAAATAAAATCCAAGCATAAAGCGGCTAGCAGTGGGGACAGCACAGCATTCCTTTGCCCTACAGAAAACTAGGTATGCAAGTAAAAAATTTAAAATCAGGAAGCACTTCATAAGCCATAAAAGCATTCCTCCTGTTAAAACACATATAGGTAACACAATTACAAGAAGCTATGGCTTAAACAAAAAGCCGACTTCAAAAACAGCACAACGCCAAGGTAAGTATTTACAGTTATGTTATGTAATTAAACAGTTATGTAGTTATTTTATCTGTAGTGCTAACAAGTAACACTTATAGTGTTTAACAAATGTGCCACGGGTTTTTACGGATGGGTGGCGGCAGATTGTTCCAACACTTGGAAGCCAAATACTTAAAGGAACCTTGAAAAGCGGCATTTTGTCGTTTGGTACGGATATAGATGGGACCTTGAGGAAGGACATAGGCTTTTCATCCTACTACACTACTGGGCACGGGTCTCCGCCCGCACGATATAACATGTCCACGCGAGCGAAGCTGCGGGCGGAAAGTTAGTGCGTGTATAAAACACATTTTATTTTGTCCTATCCGTTTTGCGACGGGGCCAACCTGATAAGAAAGCATGCAAGTCAAATGCAATGTATCCCGGGTGGATCTTATCGGACGTTACTGCTGTAAAAGACTTTTGAACACTATATTTTAAAAGATACTTAGTTTTTATCTAGGCGTAATGTATGAAGATGGAATTCGTACATTGTGGTTTAGCATATGCGGCCCCTTAAAAACCTTTGATTGATGTGAAATTTATACGGGTATGCATTACAATGCCGACAATTCATCTATATATATAAAAGCGTAAATCACTCACTGACTCATCACGAAATCTCAGAAACTACAAGTGCTAGGAGTCTCAAATTTTGCATGGACGTCCCTTTTAGGGTGTAGGTGCTCACTAAGACGGGATTTTGCGAAATTCAATCCCTAAGAGGGTGAAACAGGGTGGCAAAGTTTGTATGGGAGAACGCGATTCCTTGGCCCGATTGACTTGAAATTTGGCATAGACATTTTTTTACAAAATTAATTGAACACGTGTTTCGTATTTTTTTGAAATGTATTCCTTAACAGGATTGAAAAGGGGTAGAAAGCTATTTTTAGGGTGGTTGACTGATATCGGAATCAAAACTTCTTAGTGCATTTGAATGATTAAGAAAAATAAATGTCAGTTGTCACTGCACGGGCTGACGTTTAATCTCAATTTTCCCGATTTTCAAGACAAGCTTTGATTCTTATAATGTTGTATAAGATTTTATCCCTATTTTCACTACTTTACGAAATATTAGTCAAATAAAACGGCAACATCTGGCAAATATCAGATAACGTGACAAGGAATGTGGTATTTAGAGAAGTGTTTCGATGGAGAGCCTGATAATAATGCACAGCATTAGTTGCACCCGGCATAAATCTTTGCCCGGCCTTAGATTATATATCTAATTGCCCGGCATGCGTTGCAATGTCACGTTTTTTTTAGCCTGAAACCTTTTCAGTAGTAAGCAGAACAATTCACCAAACATTCACCAAAGTTTCATCATAATCGGATGTGGATGAATGGTTTAGGAGTGCAAAGGAAACAAATACACATACATCGATTTTTATTTATAAAGAAGATAACTATTAAGCAAAGATATTAGAATTTTTAACTATAAGGTAAGTATTAAATGTAACATAATATTATTATACTTATTTTGTTAAATTACCGCTAATAAATTTTATTAAGTACCTACCTAATACATAATCGTTAACAGGGCGTCGATTCTGTAACCAAACTCGAACCCCACTTCGAATCTCACTTCACTACACGGGAATTTTAAATCATAAATAAGATAATGATAAGAAAATTTTTTTATCACAAAAGATTTTAGATAGCTAGGCAGGCTACCTAATTTTTTTTTAATCAGTAAAATAGCTCATTTAGTAAACAAATGTCTAATAACAAATTCACGCGAAGTGAAGTGAGATGCGAGTTTGGTTACAGAATCGACTGACTGCGCGGGTAAAACCGCGGGGTGCAGCTATTACCTATATAATCACAAAATTGTATAAATGTGAAAGTTTTGATGTTTGGATATTGTTCTGTTAGGTACCTACTCAATCATATCATAGTCAATCACGTCTGAACGGGTGAATGGATTTAGGAGAAATTTGGCACAGATATAGATTAAGTCTGGAATACTTAACACAGGCTTCTTTTCATCCCGATCATTGGTTTCCAAGGGAAGACTTACAACGATTACCGACTGCCACGCGGGCGGAGCCACGGGCAAAAGCTATACATAGTATAAAACAAAGTCGCTTCCCGCCGTCTATACGCTTCTCTTAAACTATGCATAAAAACCTTATTAAAATCGATCCATAAGTTTGGGAGCTAGGTTGGTTGCCTCAGACAGACAGACACACACACACACGTCAATTATATTATAACACCCCTTGCGTACGTCGTATAGGTATATGTATCCTTTCTGGCGCTTCGTCGGCCGCTGCCGCGGCACGCTCGCTTCGCTCGCTCGGTTCGCGCGCTGGGTTCATGTCAACCTAACATGCTCGTCGCTACGCTCCTCGCACCTATTTCGTGACGTGACCTACGGTCTACGGTTTCTAAGTCCCAGTAGACTAGTTTAGACTAATTTTCGGCAGCTAAATTTACTATAAAGCATTTCAGGCGAAGCCCAAAGACACCTCCACAGCCAATTCGGTATTAAGTAGTTCGGGGTATAGAACTTAGGTATATTAACCTTCGGTATTTTAAGCTTCGGGATTTAGTATTTTAGGTAAAATGTCCTTTCGTGATTTTAAACGTACGGCCAAACAACCATTCGGCCTTTTAATTTTCGGGATTTCGTCCATAGGTATTGTAAAATTCGGTCTTTTCTACTTCGGCATTGTAACACATACCCAATTTATACTCAGCGGTCTGTTTTATGGTTTTACCTATATTTCAACGAAATTGAATATAGTTACTGAAACTATTGTCGGTTAAAACGTCACATACTGAACTGTAAACTAGATTTGGTTTGAACTGGTGCACACTATAGAAAGTTAGTTTGAAACTTTTGAATTGGCCGTCCGAGTCTCCTTTCATTTACAATTTAAGTCTCTTAACTTTACTTAATCTTTAAACATGATGTGAGTGAAAATGGGTTTTATTTAAGAACGGCTTAGGCTGCGTTCAAACGATAACGTACGACTCGCACTCAACCCGAACTCAACACAAACTCAACTCAACCGGAGCCCACTCCTTGAAATACAGCGCTTACAATAATTTTGAGTTTTATAACACATTAATAAGCTCCGTTATATTTTGTCGATGTTCGCCCTCAACCCGAACTCAACTCAAACTCAACCCGAACACAACCCAAACTCAACCCGAACTCACCTCAAACTCACCTGAACATTACACAAGAGCTTATTAATGTGTCACAAGACTCAAAATTGTAAGCGATGGATGTATTTCAAGGTGGGCTGCGGTTGAGGTGAGTTTGAGTTGAGTTCGGGTTGAGGTCAGGTCGTGTGTTATCGTTAGAACGCAGCCTTAATCTCTGGTACCTAATTACTTATTTATATATTTAGATTGCATTTGATTTTGGCGTCTAAAGCGTGTTGTTTTATCTAATTATAAAGTCAGTCACTCAAGTTACTCTGATTAGGGACCATGGTTTAGTTTGCCAACAATTTTTTCAAACAAATCTAGCTTTACCATTGACGCAGTACCCCGTTATAAGAAAAAAGTAATGCCAGATAAAAGTGGCTCACCAAAATGTATCCCCGAGTGAATGCTGCGTGTGCACAATTTGTTACTCAGTGCTTTCATGTCAAGGGGAATACGAGATGGGCTGCAACCCCACATCCCGCACGAATGGAGCTGAACACTGATTTTGTACAAAGTAGGTTGAATTTTTGTACACATGGGTAATAGGAAAACGAGCGCAAATTGGTAATACGATGGAAGTATCATGGAACCTTGTCACATTAACATTCACGTTGATGTCAACCGCAACAAAAACTGACATGTAACTATAAAATTCTAATAGGTAATTTAATATATTAATTATTGAGTTATTATTTTCAATAAGAGAGCGTCTAGGTAGGTATTATAAAAAAAACTACAATTGTATTTCGTTTTTGAGAATAAAAAATGGCCGCCAGGTCCGTTTTCAATTTGCGTGGATAATTTGAGCATTACAATTGAGTCAATTAACCCTGTGTGTTAACTGGTATAAAAATATATTTATACATAACGCAAACTGTAAAAAAAATATAATTTTATTACAAGGGTTTGAGTCAAATCGCTTTAAGTTAAAAATATAATGAAAAACTAATTTCAAAAATGTATTACTTCGCAGTGTTACAAACTTAGTAATGTAAAAAAACAGTATTTTTCTTACGTGAAAAACAACCTGAAAAAAAAACATAAAAAAACGTGTTTTTTTTATGGAACATGTTTTTTTTTTCAAGAGTAAGTACAATAATCAAAATGATTAAGGAAGTTTCTGTTAAAGATTAATACTTATGAGTTCATAATTGTAGTTATTTGTTAATTTTTGAACCCATATTACTTTTTTGGTTCATTAGTCCCAAGTTTTCAACAGTAGGCAGCACTTAAATATGCGCACGGTAAAATCTTCATTCGGTTTATGTTTTTATGAAGTATCTATGAAGTTAGAATGAAAAACAGTGTCTCCAGATTGGGAGTTTTTCCCCATTGTGTGATATTTTAATTATTGGGGGAAAAAGAAAATCTGTTCTTCATACAAAATGTCTCTCTATATTAATAACGACAACAGGTCAGTTGAAATTTTAACAGATGATGTATTTTTGTTGCCCCTATAACAACAAATACTAAAAACAGAATAAAATTAATATTTAAGGGTGGCTCCCATACAACAAACGTATTTTTTTTGCCGTTTTTGGTACAGAACCCTTCGTGCGCGAGTCCGACTCGCACTTGGCCTATTTTTTCATGTTATTTTCAACTTTGGGAAAAAACAAAATTGTTTTTTTTCCATGTTATATCACCACACAGACACCGTCTCTAAACTCAAGACTGTCTCCGCCTATAAATAACTATGTCTAAAATACACCTCTGCAAATTGAGGTGCTTCGTCCGTAACAACCTTTCAAAGCTCGTAACACTAAAAGGCAAGCATATGCGCGCACAATGTTTTATGATTTCATAAAGCTTTCTATGTATACCGGTGACCCTAACGAACTTTACAAAGAGCTGTCAGGGGTGCCAATAGAGATTATTGTTTATTATTAAACGAATAGACAATGCAACTACGCTGGCTTTGAAGTCTATTCAATATCTCTGACCTCTCTCTGTCTCTCACGCTTGCCAAGGTGGTTAGTTAATACAGACATTGAAAAAAGCAGGAATTGTAGTGCAAAATTTAAGTATGCACTTTGACTTACAACCTTATTACAGCTGTGTACTAAAAGTGTCTAATATTTCGTCAAACATCGGGTTGGGGAATTGGGATGTTGACAACTTTTTTCATTTTATATTACATAAATTACCTCTCAAAAAAAGAAACATTGGTAAAATAATTATTTCGCTAGCTTGAAAACTGCCCGAGATATCACAGTGTGAAATGCACACAAATGGACTCGCCGAAAAACGCTCCATACTAACGGCTACTGAATTATGACGTCACGCCTCAGTAGTTTGTATGCAACGCGTAGGAAATTTGTTCGGCAGCTATATCAAATATTATGTTTATCAAAATGGTTTCTTAGACAAATTTGCTATACATATTACGAACTAATTAAAGGTATCATTTATTTTAATACATTTTATACTTTTTAAATGGACTTGTCCACCCAACTTTGAAGGGTCATAAAACAAATAATATGCAATATATAAAACCAAGAGGTATACAAGCTACTCTAAAAGTTTAATATGTTGATTTTAATTAGTATTTCGTTATTTTATTCATTAGTCAACATCCCAATTATATACGTACTATGGACCGTCGGCCAACCAGGGTCATTTTCGATCTATCGCATATTAACACCAGACCAAATTCACAAGATAGCCATTAGCTTGGTGTTATCAAATATCATCATCTGGGTTGCGAAGTAGGAAGCTTCTGAGAGATATCCAACCCTGAACATGGTCACCCATCGCTAAAAAATATCGATGGCATATTTATATAAATGGCGAACAGGGTCGTGGGTGGCATCATTACCTGAACTATTTTTTGTGTTTTCATATAGATCGAATAAGGAACAAGGATCACAAGAGCATATTTGTGAAATGTACTGACCTGGCCTGACCTCCTAGACGCTTCCTGAAAGCGACGCAAGACTGTGGTTTTATATACGCCTGGGACTGGCCTCAACACCTGAATGTAATTACATGCCAATATGTAGTCGATTATTTTTTGGAAAAAAAGTGTCTATGTTTCTACCCTGTCCGCGCGCATGCTTCCTGAAAACGAACCAAGCCGATGTCCAACATGTTTGTAATTATGCCACCTACGACCCTGTTCAACATTTATATCAATATTCGATCGATTATTTTTTGCGATTGGTGATCATTGTATGGGAGGCCATATGGCCTCCTATATGTTCAGGGTGGCATATCTTCCAGAAGCTTCTTACTTCGCAACCCAGACAATAATATTTGATAACACCAAACTAATGGCTATCCTATCAATGTGGTCTGTTCCCAATATGCGATAGATTGAAAATGAGCTCCTTGGCCGACGGTCCACTATAAAAGCTATGGACTGTAAAATATTTTTTTTATGTATTTAGATTTTAGTTCGTTGATCAGATTGTTATCATTTGATTTTGATAACAAGTTGATAACTTTACTAGTTGGAGTGCCAAGAACACCGAATTGGCGTAAGTACCTGCTCTAAGCATCTTTTTAATCCTACCAAAATACTTATACATTCTTTATACATCATCCAAAACCAAAATCAATTTCACTTTCGTATGCCTTTATCTCTTCTTGACCCTTCATGACAGGTAGACGTATGTTAATAAAATCGGTCAAGAGCGAGTCGGACTCGCGCACCGAGGGTTCCGTACCATCATAATTGCACCATCAAACCACACTGCAGAGTAGAATAATAAAATTAGTATTGCAGTTTTAGGTCAGCGCCATCTCTTGACCGATCGTGGAACTATGGTTAACTTTTTTAAAAATTTGATAAATTCTAATAATCTTTCCTGTAATATTTATTTATACTGCTATCACATAGAATTATTTTCAGATTTTTCTCTTTGCAAACTTCGGATATAGGGGGGGGGGGATTATTATTTTTTACATTTTTCATCATAAGTCGAAAACGATGCAGCTTAAAACAAAAAGAAAAAATTACTGAAAAAGTGCAAATAGTGCTCTTTCATATGATACCCCACATGCCCTAGTAGCCCCACTTAAATTTTTTAAGCCCCTTTTTCAGTCCCTGTTGTAAAAATATATATTTATTATTTATTTATTTATTTTTTGCAAAATAGTTGGGCCATTAATTCCAAATTTCAAGTTGATACCATTGTAGTTCTCGAGATATCCAGCTGTGACAGACAGACAAACTGAGTCACACCATAAGGGTTCCTTTTTACCATTTTGGTACGGAACCCTAAAAATGCATCCAATTACAGCAGCAACCCTAAAACTTCGGGGGTGATTTTTAATTATTAATTGTTCACGTAACGCAAGCCCGACGATGAAAGAGCAACGACCGTTTCGAAGTCGGTGCCACTTAAAATTTCAAGTTACCTACGTTAAATAAGGGACTTTGTTATTTTTGGCAAGTTTTTGAAAGCTCATTCCAATCAAGCTTTGTGATTATTTAGGGGGGTTGGGTAACGTTGTTTTGGAGCTTTAGTAATAAGTATGTGAAATAGTATTTTGTGATAGGAAGGAGAGATAGGAGAGATTTGTTATTGATTTGGTTATGAAATAACACTTTAGTGATATATTTTTATTCTGTACGTAGTATTTTGTAGGCACTAACGTAAAATGTACGTGCATCCATATTCCATTGTCGCAAAAACACAGTAGGCATGTCCAAATTAAAAATGTGCTAAAACATAGCATTCAGTTGCTTGTAACAGAGAAAAGCACTTTATTTAAAATTTCTAGTGAATACTACTAATACTCCAGGTTTTAGGTAGTTTTGCTTAATGTTGTACTTAATGGTTAAAGGTATTATAAATAACAATAAAATAAATGATTGTACATTTTAAAATTAAATTGGTTGAAAATATGACATTTCACACAGCGCCATGTAGCCCCAAACTAAGCAAAGCTTGTTATCTGGGTGCTAAACAACTGATATACTACTTAAGTATATACTTATAAAATAATAATATATACTTTCTATCATAGACATAGAAAAATTTTCGCTGCGCTCAAGAAGACCAACAAAGCGTGGAAAAGAGAAGTTAACATCATACGGACACGGTCTATATAAAAAAGAGACAAAGGATTAATTGACATGTGCCAACATTTTTTACAGTAAGAGCCCCTAGCGTCCCGCCTAGCAAATGAGCAATCACAGTTTGTTTAAAATATTTGTTAATCTTAATTAGAATTTAAAATAAAGGTATCGTGGAGCCATGGTGTCTTGTGCTGTAAGTAACTGTGATGTGACAAAAATAATCCAAGTAATCACACTTTTCACAGGTAAATAAGATATTGTCACACATTTCTCTAAAACCAAATTTCTCTACATTGATTCGTTTATCGACGAAGAAAACAGTATGGAACATAGTTTATTAATTTCCTTTGACATATTATAGTCATATTTTATGAATCTAAGTCATATTTTACGTATCTCATATAAAATGTATGCATTCGTTTTCGGATCACCTGTTTATTGACATTGTTGTTCTTTGACATTCTATTTCTATGCTTTCTATACATAGTATCAGTCAGATCCGTCACAGAAATCAAAATACATCATTTCACTTTCTGTCCGGTCGGGAATCAAACCCGGGATCTCTTGCGTGGTAGACCGGCATGTTGACCACTGCACCACTCAGGTTATCGCCTTTCGCCTTTTATTTATATGTATGTCTTTGCTATTTAAAATTAAATTACATTATGCTTATTGTTACCGTACTAATTAATTTGAAAATGTTGGATTTTGTGAAACATGGGATTGAAACTTTATCCCAAACATAATGGAAAATTAATCAGTAAACAAGGGAACATTTTTAGGATGTTTTCCTTAAACTGGATTAAAGCTCGGCGAATTTGCATAGTCCACTTGTACTTTATTATAATCCTGGGTTTGTACTTACACAAAAAACAAATCAACCTGTCTCTTGAATATTTTAATTTTGAAAACCCCCGAACTGTATTCGTGAAAACTGTACTTTACATATCAAAAGAAAACAGGACAAACATAAAAATACATAGTATGGTTCTGATACCAACAGGTGGAAAGATATAATTTAACTAGCGGCCCGCCCCGGCTTCGCACGGGTGCAGTGCAATGTAGTTACTAATGTAAAACTGTGCTAATGTGGTGTCAGTGTGAAGTTATTTGATAATACTACAGGATATCTACATTTATACGACGTACGCAAGGGGTGTTAAAATATAATTGAAGTGTGTGTGTGTCTATCTGTCTGAGGACTCTGAGGCAACCTAGCTCCCAAACTTAAAGATCGATTTTATTGCGATTTTTATGTATAGTTTAAGAGAAGCGTACAGACGGCGGGAAGCGACTTTGTTTTATCCTATGTTTAGCTTTTGCCCGTGGCTCCGCCCGCGTGGGAGTCGGTAATCGTTGTAAGTCTTCCCTTGGAAACCAATGATCGGCATGAAAAGAAGCCTGTGTTAAGTATTCCAGACTATAATCTATCCCTGTGCCAAATTTCGTCTACATCCGTTCACCCGTTCAGACGTGATTGAGTAACAAAATGAACAACATCCAAACATCAAAACTTTCACATTCTTACAATTTTGTGATATATAGGTAATAGCTGCACCCCACGGTTTTACCTGCGCAATCTGTTGATTCTGTAACCAAACGCGCATCTCACTACACTTCACTTCGCGTGAATTAGTTACTTATTAGAAATTAGCTAACTTAATGAGCAATTTTACCGATTACAAAAATTTTTGGTAGCTATCTAAAATATTTTGTGGTGAAAAAAAAACTTATCATTATCTTATTTATGATTTAAAGTTCCCGTCCCGTGCAGTGAATTGAGATTCGAAGTGGGGTTCGAGTTTGGTTACAGAACCGAGACGCCCTACTGTTCACGATTTTGTATTAGGTAGGTAGGTAGGTACTTAATAAAATTTCTTAGCAGTAATATAACAAAATAAGTATAATAATATTATGTAACATTTAATACTCATACTTAATAGTTTGGTAGGTATCTTCTTTTTAAATAAAAATCTATGTATGTTTATTATTTTGTTTCCTATGCACTCCTAAACCATTCACATCCGATTATGATGAAACTTTGGTACGCTTATAATCTTTTTATAATAAATATTTGTTGAATTTCTGCTTATGACTGAAAAGGTTCCTGGCTAAAATAACGTGACATTGCAAATTATGTCGGGTGCAACTAATGTTATGCATTATTATCCGGCTCTCAATTTCAACACTTTACACCACATTCCTTGTCACGTTAGATATCTGATATTTGCCAGATTTTTCCACATTTTATAAGTAGACTAATACTTCGTAAAATAGTGAAAATCAGGATAAAATCTTATACAACATGAAATGTCAGCTCGTGTGGTGACATAATTACAGTCTCAGGGGAGGTGACAACCTGACAACTGACATTTATTTTTCTTAATCATTCAAATGCACTAAGAAGTTTTGATTCCGATATCGAAATCGATCACCCTAAAAATAGCTTTCTACCCCTTTTCAACCCTGTTAGGGGATACATTTCAAAAAAATGCGAAACACGTGTTCAATTAATTTTGTGAAAAAATGTCTATGCCAAATTTCAAGTCAATCGGGCCAAGGAATCGCATTCTCCCATACAAACTTGGCCACCCTGTTTCACCCCCTTAGGGATTGAATTTCGCAAAATCCCGTCTTAGTGAGCACCTACACCCTAAAAGGAACCCCCATGCAAAATTTGAGACTCCTAGCACTTGTAGTTTCTGAGATTTCGTGATGAGTCAGTGAGTGATTTACTCTTTTATATATATAGATTGTATGTAACCTAATGACCTTTACAAAGAGTTTGCGCGAGTGTGTACGCTTTTTGTTATACAGTGCTCACTAGAAATCCGTTGAGTCAATAACGAATGCAATATTACCAGCAGTGTAAATAAAATCGCATGTCAACTCACGCGTTAAATCGCGTCATTTGAACTTGTTCATCGCCTGATGGTCACGCGAAGGGCTCGATACGCTCACCGCACAGCAACTAGTTCACAATGGGGAATGTCCGAAAAAAATCAAATTGGCTGAATATTTTTTTATAGGTAGGAATAAGCTCCCTTAGTAATAGAAAAAAGTTTCAGAATTTTGGGTTGTGTAAATAAAAAATTAAAAAAAACTGGCTTATCAAAAAAATTCTACATCATTTTCAAACCTGCCTACAAAATTTCACGAGAATCGGTTGAGAAATACGACCTGTAGAGGGGAACATGCAGAGCTGCCCCCTACTCAAATGGCCAATTTTCTATTCGTTTGAACGCTACGCTGACTTTTAAAGCTTAAATATGAGCAATAGATGATTAAATCACATATCGCAAACTTATGTAAATCACAGACTTCGATGTATTGTATGGAATTGTCAAGCTTACTGCACGTAATTTTATAGTTTACTGCTTATTTGAAAGTTTTAATAGTAAGCGTAGCGTTCAAACGAATATAATGTTGGCCATTTGAGTAGGGGGGCTGGAAAGTCGGACTGAAATATGTTTATTAACATATCTCTGCCATTTTAAACATTTCGAAAAACTGATTTGACAAAAAAAATGTGTATAATTTTCGAACCTGCTCACAAAATTTCACGAGATTTGGTTGAGAACAGACAGCCAGACAAACGAAAGAATTTTTGCCCAAGCTGAAGCAGAGGCGCTTCGCTCGCACTTCGTGCTCGCTCGGTCAATTATTATTATTATTATTATTATTATTATGAAATGCCTAGGGAATGTAAGAAGATTCGTCTCTTTATATAAATAATTATTTTTACTAAAGCAAGAGTTTGAAAAGGAAATGAAATGCATGGTTAGCCCCCGAAGTAATGTTTTTTTTAAATGAGCCAGAAGCTTGTTTGTGAATAGTTAAAATAGAAACTTCGAACGGATTTTCATATTCGTGTCCAATGCACTGCTGGTGCCCGTTTCAGAGACCGCAATGCCACCAAAAAATGCAAATGCATTTTTGCTGCACCGTAACAAAAATAAACTTTTTAAAGGCAAATAATTTAACGAACTGCACGTGCACATACGTACTGGGTTTGTGTCATACAAAACTAGTGCAAGTATTCTAGTGCAGCTTGTAAAACAGATTGCATAGTATTAAAATGGAGGAACAAAAAAGTAGAAGAGCCTCTCGGAACAGATTGCGGGTATTCGCGCACGCACACATAGACTTTACATGCAAGCAATTTCAATAAAAATCAGATTCTACCATAATAACTACCATAGCCAGCTGTCTTCTAGCTCAAGGTTGCCTGGAAGAGATTGCTACTTAGCAATATAAGGCCACCTTTTGTCTGTTTTTTGTGTCTTTGGAATTTTTCCTGTCTTGTGTGAAATAAAATTCTAATTATTATTATTAATGGAGGTAGCGGCCTCGCTTCGGTGTAAACTACAGACTTTGTACATAAAGATTAATCTTTAAAATGTTTTTTGTTACTACCTTTAAAAGAAAAAATAAATATATATTAATGCTTATTTTATAAAATAAACCTATAAGTATTCCAAATGTCAGGATCTTAGGATTCGCTTTTTCTTTTTCGCTCGCACCGCGCATTTTTCATACTTTTTGATATTTATATCCGTCGATCGTAACTTTTAAAGGAAATCTTCGTTTAAAATAATTTAAAGAGGAATTTACAAGTAAATATTACTTTGGATAAGGATTATATCATGATACAAAATGTCAAAGAATTCTACTCTACCTATAGCTCAGTAAAAGGGTTCGGGCACTTTGGTCCTTATGACCAACAGACTTGAATCGTATATCGATGGATAGGTCTTTTCAAGAGGAAAAAAAGTTATTATGGGGTTACATTTGGATTTGTTGTCCGATTCGAGATATCGGCTTAAAAAGTAACGTGTTTTCAGTATCTCACCAATGAAAGTCACTTAACGGTGGCGGGTCCATAGAATATCAGGACAACATTTCAGGACAAGCGCCATACCTATTCGAGAATATACCTTTCTAACGATATACTATTTATATCTATTGGGTCCAGGACCAGAGTTGATACATTTGTGCCATACCCCTTTAGGCAAAAACCTAGGACTAATTTCGGTGGAAGGTTTTTTGTTTTTAAAGTGTTCTTTAAGTCCCCCTGAAGAAATTTTTTTGGTTAGTATATTTTTTGCAATTTAATTATTTTCCCATTATTTTTTTCCGGTAAAAATTTACTCTAAGCGCAGATTCGAATTCAGTTTGATATTATCAAGAGTTCGATATTTGACATTCAAACTATTCTCCTTTGGAAAAAATATCACAGAAAATATGTTGTAAGTATAGAAAACTATTTTCAAACAAAACAACATGATTGAACATTTTTTGCTACAAGATGTACAGAGAATAAGATAATGTGACATGTTTTATACATAATAGCTATGTATGATTTGTGACAAAGCAAAAATACCGTCTGAATATTTCTTTACGATGGCCTGTCTTGAAAGTCAGCAGAGGAAACATTGTTGTGAATGACGTACAATGCATACTAACAAAGCATAGTAAAATAATAACCCTTGACATTCACAGCAATGTACGATAGATAAGGGTTGTTCTCGTTTTCCTTATAATTTCGGGGTAAGCGATCTGATTTAGGCTGATTCAGTACATCAGTCAACAGAAGCTTTATTGCCTCATATGTATACAATGTCTTTCGCCTTTGATTCGTCTGCTAAAAGGCAATACCTTTTCTTTTATTAATAATGTAGACGCTGTTCGTAAAGTGCAATTCAGAGATCGATTGGTAATGGATTTTATTTTCTGATGTAATCAGAGATGTTACAAGGAACTTTTGCTTTACCTTGAGAGATTCTGATTGCTTTTACTAAGCAAAGAATTTTCAGACTTATGGAGAATCTACACGAGTTGGTTTCGCCTGCAGCGCTTTGCCTCACGTGGAAATTAAAAGTTACTTTCCCTGTTTTTCCTGTGTATCTTTGGCACTTGTCTTTTGTCATATCACGCAGCATTACTACTAAGTATAAAATAAAGTCGCTTCCCGCTGTCTGTCCCTATGTATTCTTAGATCTTTAAAACTACGCAACGGATTTGATGCGGTTTTTTTTAAATAGATAGAGTGATTCAAGAGGAAGGTTTATATGTATAATACATGGTGTCGAATTGCACACAACACCGAAGCGAAGCGAGGGCGGGTAGTTAGTAACCAATATACTTAAGAGCATCTGACGATTGTTCCCGACTAATCATTATATGAGAGCTGTTTAATAAGTACATGATGACTAAGTTATTTTTTTCATAATGTATTTTTGTTTCTTAAAAAGAAACTCCTTAATCTCCTTATGAAGCTGCTACATTTTTTTCAAAGGCAATAATAGATTATACTTTTGGAAATAAGAAACTCAAGCGACTTCTAACTTTTCTTAATGACCTCGTCGACCCTCTTGGCTGCATTTATGTATGACATCAAAACTCATCGAATTACGATACGAATTATTGCCTTACCCTTCCTATTCTCTAGATTTAGGCAAACATGAATGAATGTCTTGGCGGACAAAGATTTTCATTCAGCCAAAAGGTGATGCATGAAATGGGTCGCATTTCAGTTATCACATTTTTCGGGCGATGAAAAAAAATGGTTGAAGAGGTAGAAACTTCGTTGGTCTGATTACGCAAGGCTACAAAAATATCATCTAGAGAAACAAAACAAAATATGCCTAAAAATGTGTTTCTTCTTTCCTAAGTCATGGACTTATCAAACCACCCCCGAACATGTAGAATTATGTTTTCCATATTTCGTTTTTCTTGGACTGTCTAGAACACAATTTACTACCTACCTACGTTTAATATTTCCCTAGAGCTTAAATTGACTACTAGTTTACATAAAACGACTTTTAGTAAAGGTTATTTTGATGTTTGAGATGTTAAAAAATTAACTAAGTTTCTTGAAATTTGGTTTAAGGAGCCTACAGCGCGCGCGTTCGCCATCGTAGCGCCACCAATATATTTAATGTTATAACTTATTAAAATCAGACATTATTGAAAGAATATTATTGTGGGAGCATTGTAAGTTCAAATAAAAGACAATTAAAATAAAACCGGTCAAGAGCGAGTCGGACTCGCGCATCGAGGGTTCCGTACTGTTCCGTACCGTCATATTTGCACCTTTAGACCACACTGCAGAGTAGAATAATAAAATTAGTATTGCAGTTTTAGGTCACCGCCATCTCTTGACCGATACTGGAACTAATGCTACTTTTTAGAAATTTGATGATTTCTAAAAAAGTGTGCTATATTGAGACATCGTTTTATTTTTCCTGTACACTGAGAGAAATCGGGTTAGTAATTTGAACAAGTTCGACTTGTTAAGTGGTTTTCTGTTTGAAATAACATTATTTTTGTTAATGGAAACAAACGCAATGTTAACATTACTAGTCGATTTTGTACAAAGAACAAGATTAAACTTGTTAACGGGTATTTAGTTGAAACAACCAAAAAGTTGTTTAAAACAACCTGCTTCATGTTGATTTAACAAAATCGACTTGTAGCTTCAACTAAAACTTGAACTTGTAACAGATACAACTTGGTATCACGTTAAATCAACATGCTTGTTTGTTGTTATTACAGTATAACTTGTTGAAACTACATGGTGTATCATTGTTAAATGTTATCTTGTTGAAACAACGATACAGCGGTTGAAATAACATTGCTTCGTGTAAAATTGACATTGCCGATTTAGTAAAATCAACAGTATATGGTCAACAATTTGTACTTGTTGAAATAACAACATAAAATACAAACTTGTAGCAGTAACAAGTTAGCGTCTCGTTAAATTAACAAGGATTGTTTGGTTGTTATAACAATATAATTAGTTAAAACCACATTATGTACTTTGTTAAGTGGTATCTTGTAGAAACAATGTTACAACGGTTGAAATAACATGACGTCATTTAAATCTGACATTCCTGATTTAGTAAAATCAACAGTATATTGTCAACAATTTGTACTTGTTGAAATAACAACATACAGCACAAACTTGTAGCAGTAACAAGTTGGCGTCTTGTTAAGTTAACAAGGACTGTTTTGTTGTTATAACAATATAATTTGTTGAAACTACACTGTGTAATTTGTTAAATGGTGTCTTGTTGAAACAATGTTACAGCAGTTGAAATAACATGGCGTCATTTAAAATTGACATTGCCAATTTAGTAAAATCAACAAGATATGGTCAACAATTTGCACTTGTAGAAGTAACAACATAAAACACAAACTTGTGGCAGTAACAAGTTGGCGTCTTGTTAAATCTACAAGGTCTGTTTGGTTGTTATAAAAATATAATTTGTTAAAAGTACACTGTGTAACTTGTTAAATGGTATCTTGTTCAAACAACGTTACAGCGGTTAAAATAACATGGCGTCATTTAAAATTGACATTGCCGATTTAGTAAAATCAACAATATTTGGTCAACAATTTGTACTTGTTGAAGTAATAACATAAAACACAAACTTGAAGCAGTAACAAGTTGGCGTCTTGTTAAATCTGCAAGGACTGTTTGGTTGTTATAACAATATAATTTGTTAAAACTACACTGTGTACCTTGTTAAATGATATGTAGTAGAGACAACGTACCACACGGTTGAAATAATGAGACGTCATTTTAAATTGTTATTCCCGAAATTGTTAAATTAACATTGGTCTCAATATGTACTTGTTGAAGTTACAGCATATTATAAGAACATTGCTCATTTCGATTTTATACATTTCCACTATATATAGGTATATAGGACCTACAAGATTACTGACTGGTATTCATGGGTTCATTGTCCGTTGGATCGGTCTGTCTCCATGGACAGAAACAGGACTATTGTTACCAAAACCTAATATCGTGCTGGTGAATTGATCCAAGCGCCAGGCAGTGCTCCTCAGAAAGACATGTTCAGCAAAATTTGCTGATATGTAATCTTCACTTGGCTCATGAAGTGACCGCCTAGGTGGCATGTTGATTCAAAGATCATTGTCCCAATCGTTAATAGGCGAACAGTTTTAATAGCGAGGAATGAACACCTTAAAACGACTCTCGCTCGCTGGTTAAATCAAGGGTCAGATGCAGAAGGCGGTAATCCTGGACGCAGCGCATCGCAGGAGGTTCCTCTATCTGTTTTGGGGGCTTGGGGAGCAGAGCTCCCCTCATTAAAAAGCGACCCAACAAGACTTCGATTGCATGATGTAGGTAGAAGGACTGTCATAGAGTAATTAATGGCAATAAATAACGGGGAGCTCGCATTAATATTATTATTAAACGAACTATCATACTTTTATTGGCATATTTATAATATCAAAACAGTGGCCGTAGACCAGCTCATCGGTGGTCATTAACTGATAAAAGTGGTCGCTAACCGACGTTTAGGGTAGGTATGTTTTCACTTTTTGGTATTTTCTGATAAATTCATAGAGAAATGTTGTGTTTGTTTTGAATCAAAACTAGACTATATTCAGAATCAATTAACATTAACACATACTATGTTGCGTGTAGATATTATTTTTTCTCCTCATCTGAACTGAAGTGGGCAACTTCGTTAACCGGCGCATTGACTAGGTAGGTACAGGTACCTTACCTACCTACAAAAAGCATGATTTTTGTTAAATTTTATCACTCCGCAGGCTGTATCTCATGAACCGTAATAGATAGACTGTTAAACTTTGTTAGAGTGTGTATCTCTGTTGCCACTATGACAGCAAATAAAAAAAAATAAAGGGAGAGAATACAAGAAACGTGATTTTTTATGGTTCATAGTATTCAATCTTGTACGATGGTACGGAACCCTCTCGGTGCGCGAGTCCGACTCGCACTTGGCCGGTTTCTTTGAACTTGTCTTGACGCGCTGCTGCGTGTAGGTATAAATTACAGAGGAGGCGGCAGCAGGCAAAAAACTGCAATTATTTTGTAATGAAGGTCATTTGTAATAACCTCGATATTTTTTAGTACCTACCTACCTAATGTCTGAAATTTCCAAAAACTACACTTACCTACCTACGCTATGCGCATGCGCCATCATAGGTACCTACCTTAATACCTACTCATTCATCTTTTCGATTTCATACTAACTAAGTCAGAATGGTTCCTTATTTTCTACATAGGTAGTTAATACCTACCTACTTATAGAAAAATAAAAAATATTCAATTTCCAATTTCGATTATAGGTACCAATCCAGTTAAAAACTGTGTAGGTAGGTAGGTACCTATTGCAAATAAACCCATTATGACTTACACGGTCGCTTTTTATTCAAACGCAATGTTGAGGTAATATCTTGATAACATCCATCCGTAGGTACCTACGTACGGTCGAGTTCAATAATATCTGTGCATTTTTGGACTATGTCGCATTAAGTTTTTTGACATCGTCTTTGACTTTCTGTACAAATTGTCACAATAATTAGGTAGGTAATTACTAGGTACGACAAAGTTCAAAAGTGCAAAGATATTAGAGAACTGGACACAAAAAACTGGACACACGTGTGTCCAGTTGGTGAAACTCAAAATTAGCATTTCGTCATCTGGACACGCCCAGTCTTTTTTTGCAAAAAGGGTACAGTTGAGTTAATAAGCGATTTTATGAAAAAAGCTGCCTCACTTTTTTTTTTGAAAAACCTTATTAGCTTAAAATGTTGAAATAAAACAAATATGTAACAATTAAATAATATTATAATATTAGGGTGTGTATCATACCACCGTTGTTTCTGATTTCCATAACACAAGTGCTATAGCTACTTACTTTGGAGCAATGTATCTGATGTTGTCAAATATTTATTATTTTTTATATCAATAATATTTAAAATATTACTAGGTCTATTCTTAGTCTAATAAACCGCCCCGAGTAGTCCCCGGTGCAAATGTGCCCATAACGCTGGCCGCGTTGCCGCGTTGGATGGCAATGGATTTTTTATTTATTTATATTAATATGTAGACAATTATACCTACAGCCAAATACTCAAATTAGTTAAGACCACCTTAAAATCAAAATAGGTACTTGTCAGAGACTCTATAACTGACAGCTTCCTTAAAGAGAAGGAGACTTTAACTTAATTTATTCGGCCGTTAGCTAATGCTACTTTTTTATCACCTATAGGTACTTTTATTACAATCTAAATTTATCGAATAATTTAAAATAATTAGATACTTCGGATATCACTGAAAAATCATATAAGAACATACATAATCAGATTTTGCTCTACTCACAGTGGAAGACTTATATTACAATTAGTATATTTTACATTATATTTTATAAATTGTGGTTTAATTATGAATGAAATTTATTGCTTTTTCAGCATATTATGTAAATTAATATTTTTGAAAGCTATTTTTAATAATACTATTTTTTGAATTGCCTTTTATACTACCAATACATTTGTCAGTTTACAATTCTGCTTCTTGTCTAATACTTAATAAATGATTTGAATACGAGTGAAATTAAAAATAAATTGCTATGTCGTTTAAATAACCTAATACATAAAGTGCAATTATATCTGGTGACTGGTTATATGCTTGCAAAAATTAATATGTTGCTTCATTTAATCAAAATTGAACAAATAATTCAGTACTATAGAAATATTTATTTTAAAATTCGATCAAATAATTAATAATTCTTATGCTATAGACGAATTGTCAGTGTCAAACAAATATTTAAGTTCACCCGAAAATTGTAAAAACTATATACCTAGAGAAAATAATCAACTTAACATAATTACTCAAAACATTTGTAGTATATCAGCCAATTTAACAGATTTCCAAGCTTTATTACATAATATAAACATTACTCAGGATGTAATTGTACTAACAGAATGCTGGTTTAAGTGCAATCCCCTTATTCCACAGCTGGACGGCTACGACTAACATTCCACAAGTGAGATTTTGAACCAAAACGATGGTGTTGTGGTATTTTTTATTTAACCATTTATTTCAGGCATCAATGGCCCATACAATAAATACCTTATAGACTAACATACATACATAATAAAAACAATCTTATAAATTACACTTTATCACGTATTGGCGGCGACGTGTTGCGCAACGTAGTGTCCGGTAGCCGGCCGCGGAATCGTCGGAACAGGACACCCTTCGGCCAAAAATCTTCATTCATGAAGGTCTTCAGATGTTCGGTTGGTGCCCTCACCACAAATGAGTTGAAGTTCACATTGTGGCGAGCTTCCAACCGTTGGACCCTCAGAGTATATTTGGACTTGATACGGATGTACTCCACGAGATCTTCTGGTTTAGTGGAGTAATGCAGGCGGGACACGTACACCAGCGTCGTCGGAATAGCCGGGCGCAGCAGGTGATTGTGTCCAGTCGGGGCGGTGCCACATAGGTTACGGCGGGCGGGTTTCTTCTTCTTCTCCACCTTTTTAAAACCGTCCTCGTCACACCCATCATCCTGTCTCCGTGGTTCTGAATCCTTAGTGACAGGGCCGAGAACATTTTCTCCCTCCTTTGTAGGCCGCTTGAGTTGTGATGTAGCGGGTCGATTCGTAGCGGTGACCGCAGAATATGCACGTTGAGGGGTTGACGTACATAAGCGTGACGTATCCGCCGGGGCGGAGGAGCGGGCGGCGGGGCGCGGTGCATCGCGCACTGTGGCGGCAGCGATCGGTGACGCATCCGTATGCGCCGACTCGAAACTGCCGATGGATGCATTTTGCGCCCCGCGACGAGTGTTCACGTTGTTGGAGGCATCGGGTGACCTACTTGCCACAGCGGTGTTGCTTAACAACACGACTTGGGCTCGCAACTCACTTATGGTGTTATCTGATGCCTCTAATTTACACATAACTTCGGCCAAGCTTGTTTTCAGGGAGGTGATGTCCTTCAACAGCCTGGTGACGTCGACGTGGTCGAATGTGACGGGGGGCAGCTTGTGCAGCTCCTTAGCCACGAATGACGGCACGTCGTCTGGGTCGGTCCCCTTTAAACAGGTGATGATGTCCTGGAGACTCTTCGCACCTCCATCCCTTCGTCGAGATGGCATCTCATCGGCTTTACCGATGCTTCGGAACAGCAGCGCCTTTCCACTGCAAATCTCATCTTCTTTGAAGTTCGACTTGCAGATCTGGACGATGCTGACCTCATCCATGGTGTCGATGGCGTTCTGGATGAAAGCCAAGACTTCATTCACTATGAGTTGCTGGGAGCTCATAGTGACAAAACGCGCAGCGGCTAATGCCGCGCGAAGCGTGAATAAATAATTCGCACTAATGCAATTGAGCGCGTCCGTTTCCGAGCGCGCACCGCACTGCACTCAATATGTGGTATATATTAATAAACATCTCCCAAACATAAAAGTAATGGAACCAACCTTCGTTGATGCTACTTGTTTGGCTGTACAGGTTGGTACTGATATATGTAATTTAGCTATATACAGATCTCCTTCCTTTAGAGATGCTTCAAATTTTCTGTCCTCTCTTGATCGTGTCTTAACGATGTACTTTCACTTTGGAACTATTGTTATTGTCGGCGGTATTAATATAGATATATCTGAGAACAATTCTGACACCAGAACGTCGGACTATTTAAACCTTGCAGCTATACATGGACTTCTCCCAGCCCACAACTATCCAACTAGGGGTAAATCGTCACTGGATCACGTCATATTAAAAACAAGACTCAACGCTACAACAGTAGTCTTGGAAACTACAGTAACCGATCATCAGGCTGTGATCCTCTCACTGAGTAAAATTGATAAACCCAATTTGCATAAGATAAAATAAAAAATTGATTATACTAAACTCACTGAATTGATGGAAAATATTGATTTTGAACCAATTTTCAACTACTCTAACGCAAATGATGCACTGAAATACTTTATGACCTCGATCAACAGAGTGATCACAATCTGCACTTCCCAACATACGGTGCCACATCGTCTCAGAACCATTAAGCCTTGGATTACTCCAGGAATACTGAGATGTATAAGGAATCGTGATCGCATGCACAAAAAGCTAAAACAAACACCTAATAACGAAATTCTAAAAACAACCTATAAGCGATATCGTAACTACTGTGGTAATCTACTGAAGAGTTTGAAGAGGGAGTATGAAAGAGAAAAGATACGGAATGCTGGATGTAATAACAAAAAGCTTTGGGAGGCTATTGCAGAGGTTACGTGTTCAAAGAAAACCAACAACTCAGCTGCTGAACTTATCAAAACTACTCCACAGACCTCTATAAATGAAATAAACGAGTATTTTGTAAGTGTTGGTAAAGTATTGGCTAAGGAGTTTAAAAATATAAAACCCAGTGTCAAAAGTAATAAAGACCATATTTGCAACTCTCTTGTCCTTCTGAAAACGGATGAGGCTGAAGTCATCAGAATCATTATTTCTCTGCGAACAGACTCTGCAGTTGGCATTGATGGAATTTCAACAAGGTTTCTTAAGCAGTATGCTTACCTAATAGCTAAGCCGCTTGCACACATTTTTAATTTGTGTATTGCTACTGGTGAATTTCCAGAACTATTTAAAGTAGCACTCGTCCATCATGTGTACAAGGCTGGGGAGAAAGACCGTGTCAGTAATTACCGCCCAATTTCTGTTCTGACTTCCTTATCTAAAATATTAGAAAAGATCATGAACGGCAGCTTAAAGAATCACCTTGAATCGAATAACCTTCTTCATGGTGACCAATATGGTTTCCGTGAGAAAAGGTCTACCAGTGACGCCGTTCATGACCTGACTAATCAATTGGTCGAGTCTTTGGACAAAGGGAAGAAAGTTATTGCTACCTTCCTTGACCTAGCAAAAGCATTTGACACGGTCTCGATCCCCAAGCTTTTGGACAAACTGGAATCGCTTGGAGTAAGCGGAAACCAATTAAAGCTGTTCCAGAGCTATCTGCAGAATAGAACACAATGTGTTAAAATTGGTGACCTCATTAGTAATAAACTACCTATTGAGTATGGCGTTCCTCAAGGTAGTGTCCTGGGACCAACATTATTTCTAGCATATGTTAATGATATGTGTAAAATCAATTTACAAAACACGAATTTAATCGCTTTTGCCGATGATACCGTGCTCGTGACTGTGGCTGAAACTTGAAGCGACGTATTTCAATTTGCTCAAACTAGCTTTGACAGAGTTTCAGAATGGCTAAGAGACAACACTCTTACATAGACATTCTCATGCACATGATGACAGCGCTAATCAACAATGTGTCTGTCTTAAGCTCTCTAGGTCCACGTGTATTAAATACCTAGGTATCACCCTAGATGAGAGGTTGTCGTTTTCTCCCCACATTGATATTATGACATCCAGAATTCGCAAACTCATATATATTTTTAAAAACCTTCGCCACGTTGCGGATGACAAGGTCATAAGGATGGTATACTTTGCCCTTTGCCAGTCTATCTTAAGCTACTGTATCTTGGTATGGGGTGGTACGTCGAAAACAAATATGCTGAAATTGGAGCGTGCACAGCGAGCAGTGCTAAAGGTGATAAAATTTAAACCCTTTCGTTACCCTACTTCAGACCTATATACAATCTGTGAGGTTTTGACGGTTCGACAACTGTTTATTCTGCAGATAATATTAAAACAACACTCCTCTAGTGGTAACCTACACCCACAACAAAGTGACAAGCGAAGACCACTAGTGGCTATACAAACAGCAAGTAAGACCAGCTTTGGCAAAGGCTTCTACTACTTTCTTGGTGCATTTCTGTACAACAAAATCAATAAAATATTATCGATACACAAATTAAATAAATATCACTGCAAACAAACAGTTACTAAATGGCTGCTTAGATTAAATTATGACGAAACAGAAAGTTTACTACTTATAACTAAATAAAATTAATAACAAATATTGTAAACTAAAACTGTGATATCTAAAACTAAAACTCAACAAAATAGAAAGATTATTACTTAAAACTAAATAAAACTAAAACCAGATATTATAAACTAAAACTAAGACTATATACAACTAAAAATAAACAGCAAAATATAGGGGCTAAATTACTTTATCTATATAAAAATTAAAAATAAATCTATATCTAATAATCATATAAAGCAAATGATGGTGATATAATAGGTATACAATTTACGTTCGAAATTGTGTATTTATAAACTTATTAACGTTTTCAGTGTAATTTATCTTAAAAATTCTAATCTAAAAGTGCAAATGGAAGGTTGCTGGTACTTATGACACGGGTTTTCCCAGTATAATGTACCAGCTGTTATATTTACTGTAACTAGAATAAGTAGGATAAATAAGATTGTACTACAAATTTTGTAAAAAGGTGGAAAATAAACATTATTTATTATTATTATTTATTTACATAATTGAAATCAACAAAATGTTATTTTCTAGGTTAAACGCAATGACTTTCTTAGCCTTAAAAGATACACTCCACTCCTATACAAACTTGCAAAACTTGCTAAATCTCGTTGAAGTAAAGTTTGTACGAGAGTGGAGTTGAAACGTTTAACCTTAAGTAGCTATAGGTGACATAAAATAAAATATCAAAATAATCATCAATAGAGCATACTTATGCAATAGACCATGTTTATGGTAGAATGTATCGTGGACTTTTAAAATAACTCTTTATGACAATTTATTGTAACACTACATTCTGACAAATAAATGATTTGTATTTGTATGAAATAACCATACTAAAATGGGTAATTATACGAACAATAATCACTCATCATTGAACTACAAAAATAATAAAAAAAATATCAAATATATGATACAGCTGTTTCTTTTAGCCATTTTAGGGTTGGTCCCATAGAAAAAGTTGTTCAGTTTGATGGTTCCCCTATCTACCATATTCGGCTTTATTTGGCTATTACCAAACATCTTGTTCAAAAAATTATCATCAATATAGTGAGCATACTTACGATATAACAATTCTAAAATAAGTCATTTTACAAACAATATTTATTCTACAACAATATTAGATACTTTGGAAATAGAGTATCAGATGGCCTACTCAAATGGCCAATTTTCTATTCGTTCGCTAACTTATAGTTTAAAAATAAGCAATTAGACAGTCAAGTCACACTTTGCAAGTTTATGTAAATCACAAATATTGATGTATTGTATAGAATTGACAAGCCTACGAAACGTAATTTTAGAGGTTTATGGCTTATTTTTAATTTTTAAGTTAGCGAACGAATAGATAATTGGCCATTTGAGTAGGGGGCCAGTTATAGTTAAGTATCTCAATCATTTTACAAAGACGTTAAAACAAAGACGATAGAGTTCAATAAAATCAGCAGTAAAACATATAATATTATTATAAGACATGACAATATACAGTGTGCATAGTGATAGCCATATAAAGCCGAATATGGTAGATAGGAACCATCAAACTGCAGCAGTGGGAGAGTGGGACGTTTCGGGGCCGATAATGGTGAAACATAAAATAATCACATTTATGTTTTCGCGAACTTAGTGAAAAGAAGACCAGATTTAGAAAAAAGGAAGGTCTAGAAGCAAATCGTATTACTTTTTGATAACCGATGTTGTCTTATTTATTTGACCCTGCTGAATCCAAAAATGCCGGTTGCCAACCCCTCCCCCCCCCCTTTTCCCCCTCCAAAGTGTCTCTCGCCGT
Source organism: Agriphila geniculea (assembly GCA_943789525.1). Taxonomy (NCBI): domain Eukaryota; kingdom Metazoa; phylum Arthropoda; class Insecta; order Lepidoptera; family Crambidae; genus Agriphila; species Agriphila geniculea. The sequence goes on from OX038874.1 coordinate 20,018,728, forward strand.
GGTTTTTTCATTTTACAGAAAAACTATTTACAAATGGGAGCAAATTATCAGAAAAGAAGTTAATCTATCTAGGAAGCGTCGACGTAGGTATAGTATGGGCACAGCTTCATCCGTGGTATCGGTATGGAGGTAGGTGGCCACTAGTAGGAAGGCCAAATGGAAGATAATCCTCCAGGCTGGGTGGTATTAGCAGGCGTCCGTCACTCGCTCTAGGCCACGATTTATATACCTACTTCTCGGCGTATCGTCCACGATACAACTGGCAGAGGGCCGCGCGCCTGCCCGCTTGAGTGCTCGCACCGCACGTTTCCCGCGGTTACTCGTCATTTTTTCATAATATAGTAAATAGTGTAGGAAATGAAGCGATCTTTTGTATGGAGAACCCAATATTAAATCCTCAGTCGATAAAACTTTGCAGGGATGTAACATAGTATGAACCAAAACCTATGTACAAATATCCGTAAAACAAAAAAACTATTTAGATTATTTAAAAAATATGTTTCATTTCTGATACTTTTTCATTAAAAATAGCAAATACTTATTATATGCTGATGACTTAAAAAAATATCGTATTTTGTGGTGGGTATAGCGATCTGAATCTCCTCCATTCACTCCCTGGATAACCGTCATCAGATTACAGCACAGTACTTCCCTGGCAGGAAACCAAGGCTTCAAAGTTACCCCGTTTGTATGAAAATAGCACCTGATATCCCTAGACAAAGTTGATGTGTGTATTTTAAATAGCTAATGAAATAATGAAGAAAATGTATAATACAAATTATAGACGATATCGTTTTAATTGTAACATCATTAACGACTTTATTAACACGCTGACCACTGACATTCACGAATGAAAGTATATAATACGACGTAATTTCCACTTTAGATCTCGAGCGTATCGGCCCTTACCACCTTTTTCAGTACAGTACATCGCCGGTCCAACAATGAATTTACGGAAAGAAAGGCGTAAAAGCTTATACTGTTCCTTTTTGTTTTGGAAAATAGTGTAAAGATGTTCACTAATTTTTTGTTTCATGTTTCATAGAGTAATGCATACTACATAACTTAGTCGTAGAAAATTTTCCGTTCAATAAATTTTTTAATTTCATTTATTTTGTTGAAATATTAATAAAAAAATCTGAAAAAAATAGGTGTGATAGATTTATACTCTGAGAAGCCAAATAACATTAAAAAGGGCGTAACCAGCGATACCGCGTTCTTGCCCGGAGCCAGCGATATAATGGGCCAGCCACCATCTTTGTTACGTCACACGACTGTAGCTTCGTTGTTTATTACTTGATTGTAATGATTTAAGATTTACTAAAAAGCTTATAAAAGTAACATTATGTTGTATAATAAGCTAAATTTCCACAATCCCGACGGTTACCAAGATATTTTTTTTTGTCAAAACGTCGTTTGTTTATTATTTCATATGATATTAGCTTTACATGAACGTACGGTCAAAATCAAATAATGCATTACATTTCCTTTCATTCAACACCTTATTAAAGTAAGTAAATCGGTTCAGTAGTTATCTAGAAATACCGCTAAATAAAATTGACCGGCCGCTATCTTTGCTACGTCAAAGCTCCCTTCCCCATACCCCTAGGAAGTGGCAATCGCACTTTTTGTATTCAGAAAAACTTACCAAACAAGTACATAGGTACCTACTAGTAGTCTGTATGGCGGAGCTGAGTCGAACGAAAATCGTTTTTAGCAAAATTTTATACAAATCAATAAATCATGGGCCTGTACTACAATGTCGAAGGCTGTATTTAAAAAAACTACTTATCGTGTCGTTATAAATTTAGCATTGATGTCTCGAAAATTTAATGAAAATAATTTCTTCATAGATAATTTTCTCCCATCTGTAGTAGTTTTTCTGTAAAATGAAAAAAAACCACGACGAGGGACACTTCGGAGGGGTGAAGGGGGAAAGGGGAGGGGAGGGGTTGGCAACCGGCATTTTTGGATTCAGCGGGGTCGAGTTAATAAGAAAACATCGGTTACCAAAAAGTAATACAATTTGCTTCAAGACCTTCACTTTTTGAAAATCTGGTCTTCACTAAGTTGGCGAAAACATAAATATGATTTAATTTATGTTTCACTATGTCACAATGACGAAATAACAAGTGATAGGTACTAATTTTGAGTTTCACTAACTGGACACACGCGTGTCCAGTCTCTTGTGTCCAGTTGGTGAATAACCCATTTGAACTAGTCTATCTAGTTAGGTACCTGGGGTTCAAGTCTGCCAATGATATCGTCAAAATCGTTTTTCAATGGTGTTTGAATGGTAGGCATTACTTTTTCACACAGTTCCTTAAACCCAAAATCGAGACACAACCTACCTACCTATGCGAACGAAACACTTGTAGGTTACCTACCACAATTTTTTAATTCTTTGTACAGTGTGTACCGATTGCTGTCTGCGCTTCACGTTGTTGCTAGAGTCTGTCTAAAAAGTCAGTTTACATGGGTAATTTCAAGAGTAATAAAGTTTGAAATCATTTGCACCCCCCCCCCTGCTATCGTTGTTCCGGAATTGACGCCAGCTGATCTGGCAACCCTAGCTGCGGGGGCCAAGATTTTGGCAGACTCTGTTAATATCGATGATTGTAGGTACAGTCAGCAAAGTTATGACCTTAACAGTTTGAAAATAAATCGCTTGAAAGGATGGAACTAAAAGTACGTCTTTACCTGCATCCATTGTTTTTATACAAAAGATGCTTTTGTGATTTTTGGGTAAATGCAAGACAATACAGACTACTCAATCAAGAACTGAACCTTAAGGTGTTCAGAGGCCGTATTACGAGCTCTTAAAACCTGCCAGGTTTATAAATTGCTGTAGTGACATCTCTTTCTCGCTGTATAGCAAATAAAAGAGATAGATAGATAGCCAGTCAGAAAACTGACTGGAAATAAGAGGTCATAATATAGCCCCAGGTCATAGCTTTGCTGACAGTACCTACCTACCTTAAGAAATATAATGACCGCGTCTGCCACCATGCATGGCAGCGCTGCGTTGGAGAATGTTACTGGGTTTGTTAAATCACTTGAAACTTTATGATCATGTAGCCAAAGCATGTACCTAACTAGCTAAATGTCTAGCAATACACGTGTTTTTGTTTCATTTAAATCAAGCGAGTATAGTTTCGAAGTTTTAAGGGCTTGAAGGAAATGCCAAGCGCACTGAAATATGTGCTTTAGTACGTACGACGTAAGGTTCACCTGTATGACCAATGACGTCATAGGTCACACAAAATAACAGTAATTTCTAGACCATATAACTTTTCTGTTTTAAGAGAATCGCAAAAAATTTTTCACAGTTGTTCATATGGTCCCATAAGCTTTTGGATTACCTATGTGCATTGCAGTAACTTTCTCCATGTGTATGAGTTAATGTAATTTTTTTTACTAAGCTTCGAAGAGTAGGTAGATACCTACCTACCTACTCAGGTAGGCAGGCAGATGTAACCCCAAAATATTATTCTTTGTGTACCTACCTACCTAGAAGTCAGCCAGCCAGCGAGCTACTGCAGACCAAACCGTCGGCCGATAGTTGGTTTTGTATGAAGAATCGGCCGATACCAAATCGTTCTAGTGTGCGCACTTGCATACACCTTCATACTGATTGAGAGCCCGACTAAACTGTCGGCCGATAGAAAGTCTGTAGTCTGCGGGCCTCTTTGGTAGGTAGGTAGGTACCTACCTACAGGCCGTTTATTTTTAAAAGCTAATTTTGACTCATCTCTTTCCTTCAACGCCATCAAGTGAGGCAAATAATTTTTTAAATGTCACTTTGAAAAGCCTTCATTGACAGCGCTTTAAAAATGTAAAAAACGGGTTTGCTTAATCATTTGATCATGTCTGCCATTTTAAACTGATGACCACAATCATCGTCTAAACGAAGGAAATCGAAGAGGCAGGCAGTTGATATATAACTACATGTGATTTATCAAATGCAGTTTTTTTTTAACTAGGTAGGCTAGGTACATATCTATGCTGCGCATGAAATTTGGTTAGGTATTCTCTGGGGCACTCATTAAAAACTCGGGATAAAAAGTATCCTATGGTCTAATTCAGGTTTTAAACTATCCGTGTGCCAAATTTCATCCAAATTCGTGCAGCCGTTGAGGCGTTTAAGCGGAACAAACATTCTACTTTCAATAGGTACCTAGGTAATGTAGGTATAGGTATTATTTAGTAATATTTCATATGGGTACCTACCACTATATACATACATACACAAGGTGTTTGGTAAAAGCCTTATAAAACCGAATATGGTAATAGGGACCATCAAACTGAACAACTTTACTATGGGACCTTAGAATAATAACACCTAGAACGATAATTCCCTACAAAGCGCACTGTCAAAAGTGAGGCAACTAAAACAGCGAAAATGGCGCCGTTTTCAGATTTTTATTGTCCATTATTTCATAATCATATACTTATAATAAGTACAAAACAGTTTCAATTCCCCTACCTTCATTAAATTAGTTACTATATTACCTATTGGATTTTAGTTACGATTAGGTACCTAACTTAGGTATGAAGGATATAAATCCGAAAACTGAGCCATTTTGGCTCAGTATTAGTTGCCTCACTTTACATACGAGGACACGGCTTCTAGGTGTTATTATTCTAAGTACCTATGGGAGATGGGACCAACGGACCAACTCTGAAATCGCGAAAAAAAATCTGCTGTACAAAAATTAATAACGAAAATATCAAAATGTATGAAACAGCTGATTTTTTTCGCGATTTCAGAGTTGGTCCCATACCTAGTAAAAGTTATTCAGATTGATGGTCCCTATCTACCTAGGTACCATATTCGACTTTATAAGGCTTTTACCAAACACCTTGTACCTACCTACCTGCTTGTACCTAGAAACGTATACCAAATTCATATAGATAGGTAGGTATAGGGCTGCCATCTCTAAGACCTGCCGCCCAGGACCGGAAGCGTAAAAACCCCGGACTTTGGAGCCTTGACCCCGGACATTTGATTTTTTTATATTCACTTTTAGCTTGGTTATAAAACACATTTTACCCAATACTTGACTGAAAAAAAATGGAATTTTAAGCTCTTTTTTTGCATAAAATAGTGTGTTTTACTAGTTATGATGGTAGAGCTGGGGTGTCCAATCCAACACAATTTTGTGGAGGGCTATGGTCCAGTTATAGTAGTTTTGTAACCGTAGCGTTCCAAAATAAATGACCAATTAGCCAGGGGCGGCTCGTAATTAAAAAAAGGCCGCGCAGCGCGATTTTTAGTTAGTCTCATCCACTAATCTTGTAATCTTGCTTGTTTATTATATATTATATGAATATACTTAGTACTTTTTTGAGCGGAGTTTGATCCAAAACCCGGATTTTATTTAAAGTCCGTGTTTTACCCGAACTACAATCAGAACCCCGCCCGGACGCTCCCCGGACGCCCTCCAAACTAGGACAAATCCGGGGAAACCCGCACCCTGATTATCTAAAAAGAAACTATTTAGCGATCGGTTTCATTCCACATACATTGCTACTTTTCTTTGGTATGTTTTTTTTAATCCAAAAAGAAGTGCAACCGGTCGCTAGGTGGTTTCTAATTAGATAATCAGCCCGCCGGACGGAAGGCAGCCCTAGGTAGGTAGTACCTACCTACCTACCAGTCTACCACCATGAAAAACGGACGAATAACAATAATCTTGTGTGAATTAAAAAAAGTTCTGCTTAGCGACAAAAATGTGTGCTATTTTTTTTCTGTAGGTATTTTATGAGACATACCTAGGTAAATCGAATGGACGCAACTAGAATCATGATCATATGATTTAGTTGGTAGGTAGGTAGGTATACTAGTAGTACTTTTGATTTGACTGAACCAAATCGATTCGTATCGATCTGAACCATCATCTCTTAGCTCGGTACCATTTGGTACCATCATCTAGTGATCAACTAGTGATATGAAACATGACCGATTCTAGAGATGTGTAAGTAGGTAGGTACCATAGACATAGAAAAATTTCGCTAAAGGTAGGTACTTACCTACCTACTGTCTGCATTACACGACCGCGTAAGCTTCATACAACCGCGCGAATCGGTTGCACTCGTTGCACTACTACAAGCACGCGGGGCATGTGTGCGTGTCCACTGGCCGCTTATCGCGTACGCGTTAAAACCTGTTTTGACAACTGCAGCCAGTGGACAATCATAGGGCATCATTTGTTTTGTTAGTTGCAAGTTTGAATTTTACGTTCTTAAGAAGCTTTGTCTCTGGTCCTGTTTACACATGTGCTGTGTGTGACAGTAGATAAGTACCTATTACCCGGCAAAATTTAGCATGACACATGACACTATGGCGTGGCGCTGCGCTGGTGGTTGAGATCCATGAATATTGCCAGTTCGAAGCCTGGAAACCCATTTTTAAGAGATTATGAGCATCTTTTAATCAGGGTTTGGGTTAAGTATGAAGGGAAATCAACTTAGTTAATGAAACTTACGTCGGTCGTAAGTACTCGTACATTAGGCCAAATTGAGTAGGTACCTAATGCTTAAATGCCATATTACCTACACAGTACGAAAAGTCATGGAATATGGCATTGCTTCATATCATGAGCTCAAACCAAATAAAAAAACTGGTCAAGTGCGAGTCGGACTCGCGCACGAAGGGTCCCGTACCAAAAAACGGCAAAAAAATCACGTTTATTGTATAGGAGCCCCCCTTAAATATTTATTTTATTCTGTTTTTAGTATTTGTTGTTATAGCAGCAACAAAAATACATCATCTGTGAAAATTTCAACCATCTACCTGTTGTCGTTATTAATATAAAGCAAAAAACGGCAAAAAAAATCACGATTGTTGTATGGGAACCCCCCTTAAATATTTATTTTATTATATTTTTAGTATTTGTTGTTATAGCGGCAACAGAAATACATTATCTGTAAAAATTTCAACTGTCTAGCTATCACGGTTCATGAGATACAGCCTGGTGACAGACAAACAGACAGACAGACGGACACCGGAGTCTTAGTAATAGGGTCCTGTTTTTACCCTTTGGGTACGGAACCCTAAAAAAGAAGACGGAGTCTTCTGCACAAAGCGGTGAGGCCTGTAAAACTACGCCTTGGCTGTGTCACAGAATAACTAATAGTACAAGTACAGAAGCAGCATTCCGCAAAGTCATTTAAATAAATAGCGACTTTTGCTCCAACACAATAAAGTGCAATTCAGTTCGCGCAGCGCTCCTAGTAGTTACCTCTCTTTCTATCGCGTGCTCTTACCTTTTCTGACGACGCAACGTTAGGGTCGTCTTCGTTTAAATGACCTGCGTAGAATATATCATAATGTGAAAAACCGGCCAAGTGCGTGTCGGGCCACGCGCCATAGGGTTCCGTAGTTACCTTATACCATACCATATTTAATACCACCTATAATTTTTCGTCTGTAAAAATAACTTTGTTTTTCACAGTGTTGGTATGAATGACAAAGTTATATTTGCGGTTTTGGAAAATGTGCTATATCTCAAAAACTAATTACTATATCTCGTTCAAATCAATTTTGGTTGAAAGTGTTTATTAAGATCTACAGCATATATTTTTTTTTGATTTTTCACTCTCTTATTTCAAAAGTTAAAGGGGGGGGGACACACATTTTACCACTTTGGCGGTGAATATCTTTCAAACGGTTGACTTTGAGAAAAAGTTGTCTTAGAAACCTTAATGTCATTTTTAAAGACCTATCTATAGACACCCAACACGTGTTGGTTTGAAGAAAAAAAAAATTTTTAAGTTTCAGTTCCATGTATGGGGAGCCCCCCCCTTAATCTTTTATTTTTCTTATTTTTGTATTAAATTCGTTAAGCGGTTAACAGCCTACATCTACCTACCAAGTTTCAACTGTGTAGTCTTAATACTTTCGGAATAAAGTGGCTGTGACATACGGACAGACAGACAGACAGACAGACAGACAGACAGACAGACAGACAGACAGACAGACAGACAGACAGACAGACAGACATGACGAATCTTTAAGGGTTCCGTTTTTTGCCATTTAGGCTACGGAACCCTAAAAACGACAATTGTTTATTGGTTTTTTGATTTTGACATTCGTACACGGCATAGTCTGGCGATTCGACATTATTACTATTATAAAGAGACAATATCTACGCAGGCGGTAAGATGCCGCGCGACTGCACAGGCGGGCGTGTGGCAGCCCGCTGCTCACTTGTGCATCCGTAGGCACGGCTAGCGGTAGGTGATTATCGCGTGACCTTGAGCGAGTGAAGGAGGCCTGGCTGTGTACATACACAGTTCACGCACACACGTGTAACGAAACTACGCCTTGGCTTTCCAATCTTTCCATATAAAACCCTGCCGCCCGGCCCCAGCCCGCCCCCTTGTACGCACACATGTACCTACCATCAAAGACCGGCCTCACTTCATTGTTCGCAACGCTCCATCTCTTTTTTATTTGATCTGAGATCATGAGTAAGTGAGTGAGTACCTACTAATTAGAGTACCTTCTGTACGGAGTAATGCCATGTAATATGGCATTACGATTCCGACAGGTATATTAACTTTATGGGCATTACTTCATAGAGTACCTACTGTTTTGCGCATGTCTAACTGATTCATTTATCAAGTTGGCCACCCAGCTCCATGAAGGTCACCTGACAAACAATCAACAAGTTAGACATGATAGACTAAGAGGTGACGGTATTTTTGGTATAGATAGAGGAAAAGGTTAGATTCATTTTTATGGGTTGAAATTTAACGATCAGAGAAATGGTCAGTTTTAGTACCTATTTGAAGTATGGCGTCTCCACAGCTGAAACGATGTGGTCTGCCGGCTTTCCGTGATTGCATTCAGAGCTATGACGCCGCAAGTTGCGACTAAACTATTTTTCTTCAAATTATATATTTTTTAAATACTAATCGATAGAATTTTTTATTCTTATGAAGAAATGTCTTAAACTATTTTTGTCTAAAACGAATAGATTTACTGGAAAAAATATTAAATGTTTTTTTTTGTATGAAGTGAGTCATTCAATGTGCTCTTACAGCTTATTCCTATTTTTTTCCGCCTCAAAACTACTTCTGCGTCAATATTTTACACGTTTACAATAATCCTATACTTACTATCAACGCACGCCCAAAATTGACCATTCAATACATATGGGACTTTCAAACAGTATAAAATCATAATTTTTAAGTATAAACTGATTGTTTTTAACTGATTGTTTTACTTTCTCATCAATTTTAACACTAGCCAACAAAACTTTTGGTCACTATTATTACTATAGATAAGTTTTTTTACCAAATAAATACAATGCAACCGAAATAACAAGGTGTAGCGGGATAAGGCCCAGGCGGGTTATTACAAACTGGAATAGTACGAGTATCATTATTTTACAATGCTTTAGGAAAAAAAGTTAACAATTAGATCTAAGATTAATAAAATATTCTAAATAATGAAGTTTTTGAAATTATAACGATGAAAACTAATATTCATAATGATTTTTAAAAATCTTCATTTTGAGCTTTACTAAAAAAATGTCAAATAAGGCCCGTGCCTCTTTTAAGTAATTTATCAAAAAAGTAAAGATTTCAAAGATATATTAATTGATATAAAAATTGTATTTATGAACATCGATAGAAACAAGCAGAAACTAAAATCATCAATATTTTATTGTGTGACAAAATAGCCCAGATATCGAATGTTTAGATGTGTGTGTTTGTGTATTTGTGTAAACAGTAATTGTAATTAAAAATATTGTTATTCATGCTATTGAATTACCTACTGACAGGTTCTTTGATTTCTGTGGTGGACGGATAATTAGAAGCACCAGTTAATTTTCATAAAAACGAGGTAGCTTTGAAGCATTGGTTCTCCGCCAGGGATTTATCAAGCTGTGATCCGAAGATGGCTATCCAGGGAATAAATGGAGTAGATCCAGATCGCAATACACACACAACTGATCTATCAGGATTCTAAGAGCTGTTTCGGTATGTTTAAAAAATAGCATTAAAAAAGTATGGAAATTATAAAACTAAGAACTCTGATACTTACAGCTCTTAAAATGCTCTGAGGGCGACTTGCACGAAACTTTCTTAAATCTCGATTTTGTTAAAGTTAGATTTAGCACTAAATTCGGCTTAACTTAAATCCCACCAGGGTTGTCTTGCACATCCTAAATTACATTCGACTTAACTAAACCAAGATTTAGCTCATCATTCACTCGCCGTTCATAGAAAACAAAAGAACAGATGGTTCTAAAAAAGGTCAAGCAAGCAAATGGTTTGACAAATCATAAAAAAACGTAGGTATAAATAATGGGGGTCCGAGTGTCGACCTTTGTTATTTGTTTTATAGTTAAAATTGCGGGCGAATTTTAGTAGGTATTTGGGAAATTACGAATAATTTTACTAGGGAGGAGTGGCTGCACTGTGTTTACTTACCTAACCGGAATCTTTTCAAGAATTCGTCATCTTGTAACATGTTAAATATAGGTATCACCTCCAATAAATAAAGACAGTTCGGGAGATTGTAATAAAAGAAGAAAATATTTTTTAGGGTTCCGTACCCAAAGGGTAAAAACGGGACCCTATTACTAAGACTCCGCTGTCCGTCTGTCTGTCTGTCTGTCTGTCACCAGGCTGTATCTCATGAACCGTGATAGCTAGAAAGTTGAAATTTTCACAGATGATGTATTTCTATTGCCGCTATAACAACAAATACTAAAAACAGAACAAAATTAATATTTAAGGGGGGCTCCCATACAACAAACGTGATTTTTTTGCCGTTTTTTGCTCGATATTAATAACGACAACAGGTAGACAGTTGAAATTTTCACAGATGATGTATTTTTATTGCCGCTATAACAACAAATACTAAAAACAGAATAAAATTAATATTTAAGGGGGGCTCCCATACAACAAACGTATTTTTTTTTACCGTTTTTTGGTACGGAACCCTTCGTGCGCGAGTCCGACTCGCACTTGGCCGGTTTTTTTTACATGACGTCGTATAGTCGCCATATTATTTTTTTCTAAAAAAAATATAGCCAGTGTCACTTGGGATGCTGTAAGGATTCTAACGATACCCCATTTATCCAAATCAGTTCTCAAGAAACTCACATACACACAAACATACATGAACCCTGAACACATTATACACTCTTTTTGCTTTTAGTCCAGGCAAAATAAAATTTTGATCACATTAAATCCTACAGTTCATTTTCGTTTTTCTAAATAAGGATTAGGGTTATTATAACATCGTACTATGGCTGCTTTTCCTCTCCACCATAAGCGTTATGAGATATAGGTAAAAAATACCTAACTTCTGGAAAGTAATGTTCATAAAATTCTACAGTGGAGATTTATGATGCGTTTGCTTATTTACATACTTAATATTTAATTAAAAAATAATCACTGATTTTATGTTTAAGGTTAAGGAGATAGGGTGCGTTACAATCATATTTTTGGAGAAAGTATCGTAATGTATCTTAATAAATCGTACACAAGGTGATTTTTTTATAATATGTTTTTAAGCTTAATCCAGGAGCATCTTTAAGTTTTCACTCCAGTAACTTTAATATATCTAGTGATTTTTATGTTTTTACGTGATTTTTGCCATTTATTTTAGCCAACGAAAAATCCTACACCAAATATTTTATCTCGTCTTCGTTTCTACCCTTGCAATAAACCCTCATAAAAAAAATCACCAGCTTTTATGAGTAGCATCCGAAGTTTTAGCCATTAATAGCTGTAGTTGAATTGCGCATCAATCGGACGGAGTCAAGTGACAGATCGAAAATATCATTTCGTCCCCAATACATAATAGTTTTATCGCTTGGCGGGTTTCTTAAGTTTTATTGTCTGCCACTCCTACCACTTGATCGTTTTTCACACTAAATTGGTTGCAACTTTTCGCATTAGTTGCGAGAAGTTCGGGTTAGTAGATAAGTTAAGGTCCGCTAAGAAACAGCGGCAAAAATACGACGATCGAGTATCACTAGTATGAGCTCGCGCAGACCGGTGCAAGTTTGAGTTGTTGCAAACTGTTTACGTTACAGTAAACTATCGTTTTCTCTCTTTCACTCGTATTGACTGTGAGCAGTATATCCGACAGTTTACTGTAACGTAAACAGTTTGCATCAACTCATGGTACGGCCACAGGTATTCTCGAAACCGTAGTGATTAACCGGGGCCTCATTACGCACCAACGGACGTGTATGTAGTTGTCTCATTTACACCCGCTCCCTCACCGACTGGGGTCGGTTCGCCTGTTTGGTGCTCTCTTTCATTCCTAGGGTGAAATGCCCTAAATTCGGCCACGTCAGCAATTTTAGAGATTTTCACAGATGATGTATTTCTGTTGCCGCTATAACAATAAATACTAAAAACAGAATAAAATAAATATTTGAGGGGGCTCCCATACAACAAACGTGAGTTTCTTGCCGTTCCCGCTCGATATTAATAACGACAACAGGTAGACAATTGAAATGTTCACAAATGATGTATTTCTGTTGCCGCTTTAACAACAAATACTGAAAACAGAATAAAATAAATATTTAAGGGGGGCTCCTATACAACAAACGTGTTTTTGCTGTTTTCTGGTACGGAAACCTTCGTGCGCGAGTCCGACTCGCACTTGGCCGGTTTTTTGAATCCTGATTTTGAACAAGCTTTTATTAATTAACTAATAAAAATATATGAAAAAATATCACTTCAAATCATTCTTTGGTTAAGGTTTTATCACATAAATGCCAATGGATTGAGAAATCAGTAAGTATTTAAATAGTAAAAGGATTTAAAAATTTATTTCCCAGAACTTGCTCGTAACTAGAATTTGACACCAAAATGGTACAATGCGTGGCACAACAACGTAGGTCACTGGTCAGATCGTTACTGAGTGCAAACCATATGACTGCTTACTGCCATTTTTACAATTCTTAATCTATACATATAATAAATCTGTAGAAAAGTTGAGTCTGTACAAAGGAAATATTTTGAAAAAAAGTGATTGGAGTGTTTCATAATTACCAGTAGAACCCATTTATAACATTTTTTTTAATTTTTGTGTGTTTGTCCGTATGTTGGTGCGCTAAAAATGTAAAAAGCGCTATCTTAATACTAAATAATGTTTACATACAAATATATGGTGTATCTTGCAAAATAATGAAATCTTTATTTCATCGCAATTGGTTCACTGAATCAAAAGTTAAACTAATTTAAAATTTACGATGAATTTTTGTTGTAATAATCTTCGGGAATTATACTGTTAGAAAAACCGACCAGCTGGTGTATCCACATCTGGCAAAGAATAATGGTCAATGGCTAAAAGTAAACAAAAACGTGTGGAGTTTTGGGTCTATTGTAATTTCTCAGAAACAAAATGCACATGCATGCAGTAAAATCAAAGCTCGCTTTCTATTATATTATTTTTAAACACACACACTAACATATATAATTTAAAAAATAATTTTGATTATATTTATATAACTTAACTAATTAGTTGTTCATATTCATACATAGTATGTAAGTGTTACGATGGAGCGGGGCTGTCTGTCACAAGTATTGTAATACTCACTAGGCAGTCCCAACCTGCTGCTTTGAAAACCAATGTTTTGTGAACAAAATAAACATTTTTGATTTTTTTTTTATTTTCTACTATCTTCCGCCCGCGACTTCGTTCGCAAGGACATTCGAGAAAATCCTTCGGGAACCTTTAACCAGGATAAAAGTATTCTATGTTTTAACGTCCTGCCTCGCTAGGCAGCGCGCTTGGTGTGAACGTACCTCGCGAATGGTAGGCCTCGGGTGAGCGTGAGTGCGATGTCGAGCGCGAGGCCTGCCACAACGCAAGCGGCAAACGCCCTGCCTTGCGAGGTTCGTCTACACCAAGCGTACTGCGTAGCGAAGCAGGACGTTAAAACATAGAATTCTTTCATCCTGGTTAAAGGTTCCCTAAGGATTTTCCCGAACGTCTCCTCTACAAGTCGCATTTCTCAACCGATTCTCGTGAAATTTTGTAACCAGATTTAAAAAATATATATAATTTTATCGTCAAGCTAGTTTTTGATTTCTTAAAAATGGCCGAGATATGTAAAAAAAAACGTATTTCTGCCCTGTTTTTCGGCGCGGTTTGTTCTCCTCTACAGATCTCATTTCTCAACCGATTCTCGTGAAATTTTGTGAGCAGGTTTGAAAATTATATAGGCTTTTTTGTCAGGCCAGTTTTTTGAAATATTGGATACAGTTCGAAAAACTGAACCTAAAAAAATAAATAATTCACACATTTCGAAAATACAAAATTAGAAGCGCCATCTAGCTGCGAATATACCAAATACTTAATATACCAAACAGCATGAACCCCACTATATGCTTGAAAACCTCGTGGCGAGAGGGCGAGATCTATATTTTTTTAACAATTTACTTTTCAATGCAAGGTCTACACTACAGCTCACTTAGCCACTAGTTTATCTTAAATTACATAACTAATGTGAGGTAATTTCAATAAAAGGTTTTTAAATTACTTTGTTAGGTACCTTGTCTTACCCTTACCCCTACTGCCCTAAAAACGGCTTACCTCAATTACTTGTTTTTAGGGTACCTCAAAAGGAAAAACAGATACCTACCCTTATCTTAGGATCACTTCGTTGTCATGGTCAATTACTTCCTTAAAAGGCCAGGTCCCTATTTCACAGACGTGACAATTGTAAGTGACAATGACAATTTGCTGTCCATGGCGTCAGCTAATTTGAATTTAGAAAATATACTGACCAAACTACATAACGCACAGATACCACAACGAAAATAAAATTGTCATTGTAATTTACAATTGTCCTGTATGTAAAATAGGGGCCAGGTATTGGGCAAGTCACCCTACTCAGTACTCGCGTCGAGTCCGAGAAGTCCGTGTTGCACTTGATGGGTATTTCATCTAAAAATAATTTCGAAAATTCGTTTTTTTTTCCTATAGATTATGTCAACGAAAGATGAGATTGAAATGGTGGCGCCACATTCCCTGTTTAATTAACGTTTAGAGGTTAAGTCATTGGAAATTGACCTTTACATAAGGCGCAAAATTAGTTCCATTTCCAATCGAGTCTCATCTTTCGTTGACCAAACTCAACGTAAATAAACCTTTTTTTTTTGTTTATTTACTATAGGTAATTATATCTTGTCGCGAAAATGGTGCCACTTTGAGTAACCCTGATTTTGTTCCGATAGATCATCGAAACAATTTTTTGATCACTTATACAAATGTTGAAAAGTTACCGAAATAATCGTAATATTCGTAACCTTTTGTACCGGCTCGCGTCACTGTGCGCCACCCACCGCCGCGCGCCGATTACCTACCTTACACGAGTCCGTCCTTCCGTGCACTACCGCGTTGATATTTATTTTCGTACATTTCTAGAAATCCTTTGGGAATAATTGGGGGATTACTTAATTTTTAAAAGTAAATACTTATTTAATATTTAACTTTTACGACTGTAGAATTAATGCTTCCTATATAAAAATTAATAAAACGCAATAAAAAAAACTATAATAGTCACTTGAGTGAAAACTTTTGCTATTAGTGTAGTAATTATAGGGAATCTTATGCTACAAAATCACTTATTTTATAATATTTGTTTCTGAGTTAGGATTTTTTATTTTTTATTGGCCTTTATGAAAAAATCCTCTGAAATGTAAGTGGTGATTTTGTAAGGTTTAGTTTCTAATGGTTTTAAGAAATTCATTAAGAAAATTCCCTTCATGTACGATTTAATCTCGATGTTATAAAATAAAAACAGTCTTTAAACCGCCTTTGTAAAAAAAACAACCTAGATATTTTGGGGAAAACTTGAAATTTATCATTGACAAGTTTATTTTAATCAAGTTTTCAAAAATCACCTCTGAAGGATATAATGTGATTTTCTCGAACAAAGTATTTTTCATTTCCCGGATACTCATGACACGCCGCGCGCCGTCGCGTCATCGTCGCTCGTAGGTACAGAGTGCCTGCCATTCGTGCTCGCTCACCACTCTATATTACGCTCCGTCTTGCTGATATTTTCGTAAATTTCGAGAAATCCTCTACTTAGAATTGAGGGATTACTTAATTTTAAGATGTTATTAATTATTACACTATAGATTACTGAACTTTTACGACTGTAGAATTTATGCTTCATATTTAAAAATGAATAAAACGCATTTAAAAAAAAACTATATTAGTCACCTGAGTGAAAATTTTGTTGTTAGTATAGTTAATTATAAGAAACTTTATACTGCAAAATCACTGATTTTTTAATATTTGTTTCTGAGTTATGATTTTTTTTTATTTATTAGCCTTTTTTGCAAATTCCTCTGAAATGTAAGTGGTGATTTTTGAGGTTTCATTTCTAATGGTTTTAAGAAATTCATAAAGGAAATTCCCTTTGTGTACGATTTATTCTCGATGTTTTAAGACAAAAACAATATTTAAACCACCGTTGTAAAAAAATCACCCCAGATATTTTGGGGAAAACTTGAAATTTATCATTGACAAACTTATTTTAATCATGTTTCCAAAAATCACCTCTGTAGGATTTATTGTGATTTTTTCGAACAAAGTATTTTTCCTTGCCCGGAGTATTTGGGCAGTCATGTAAAAATCGATCGAAACTAAAAATCGTGACCTCTCAGTCTATACAACTTATTGAAAGTACATGTCGTAATGTTAAAATGTATCCGTACGGCGCTGCTATTGTGACGTCACCGATATTTCCACCAATCAAATCGTCAGATCACGCGAATCGCGTGATTTTATTGGTGGAAATGTCGTTGGTTAGCGGTTACGTACGATTCTTTCTGTCATTTGTTTGTGTCTGTTGTGTGTGTCGAATAATCTGCCGGTTTTATTGTGATTTTCCTCGTTAAGATCCTTGTGATGCATATTTCTCTTCGGTTATGTTATTTCCTTTCTTCGAACAAAGTAGTACGTAAACGAAACGAATCTTTTCGGAAGTGCTAATGCTAGTTGGGTCTGGTTCGTTGCACTGCAAAAGTTAAACTCGCTAGAAGTTGTTTCCCAGGAACGATAACTTTCTGGGTGGATTTAAGCAAAGAAAAGCTTTTGAAGAAACGAGTGGATTGGTAAATTTTGAAGACCACCTGTCCAGTTTCACATGGAGGACGGAGACAAAGAAGAGAACTTTAATAGAATAGCGACCCAACCCAAGTATCTTGATCTGGTGACATAGGTACAGCTTTTTTTTAATAATTACCTGACAAGAGTGCGGCTCTTATGTTGATGAAAGAATACTTTGTTACTAAATGCATTACACAAGTTTAGTTTTCTTTTACTAAATAGGTAATGTCTTGTTACAGAAGATTTTGATTGTATATGAAAGTGTTATAATTTAAAAATAAGTTTTTTTTACAGTTTATAACATCATGAACGAACACAATTAATTTCAAAATCAAAATGAGATGACCAGGGCCTTCTTATACTGAGAGATCAGGTAAGTCATATGGAATCGAAGAATAGTAAGTAAACTCTATGTGGAATAATGTTAATATCTTAATTATCTTAATATGAAAATAGCATTGTAAATGCCTAAAATCTAAAAATTCAATAGTGGTACCTAATGCAAAACATTACCTACTGCACTTATGAAGTCACAGTAGCTAGTATTTTTGATATGTATACATAATTGCTATTACTTACAGGTACCTACTGAAATTACTTAAAAGTTCCATTGATGGGAAAGCGATGTTAAATTGTGGCCATAAAAATCAAGGCTTACTTGAACAGACACTGAGAAGTTGTATAGCCAGACGTTTAGAAGGGATCTTCTAGCGGAGGAAATCGAGGAGTTAAGCAGTAACTAGTTCTGCAAACGAGGAGACACCGTTAACATCAATTCATAATGAAGAAATTCATGGTAGACAACTAGGTATTGTTATTAATCTTTTAGCCTTGTCTTGAAACCATAATATTTTTTCTGAATATTGCATTTCCTCTTGGCATCTTTTTTAATTTTACAAGCCTCTAGTGTTTCTAACTTTTAATTCTATTTAATTTTCATATTGTCGCACTGCACTGCAAAATTTCTGTGGCGCGCTCAATGTGGACAGTATCCTCCATGGGAGAGTCCACGACATCATGGGTTTTTTGTAATTAACATCTTTCATTACAGCTGTTGCAAGATTTTAATCACATGTACAAGAACAACAAGGACTTCTTTTATTCAAATATTATCATCTACCAAAAAAGCATTGTCAGATTGGCTAAATCCGAGTTAAGAGACAAGCACGGTTAAAAGACAGTTGAAGGACAAGGACGTCAAACAAGCGATACAGAACTGTATTGATTCCATTAAGTGGTAAGTCTTCATATTTATTTATGGTTCTCACTTCTGAGATCGTCGGGATTTATGGTCACACATGTACAAGTAAGGTGAAAATTGTAAAGTTCAATTGCTGCCCTACTGCATTGCAGCTGTTCGCAATGTATGTCCGTTATATCTTAATATACTCATCAACTTTGTCTAGGGATATAGGTGTTATTTTCATACAAACGAGGTTACTTTGAAGCCTTGGTTTTCTGCCAAGGATGTACCATGCTGTGATCTGATGATAGCCATCCAGGGATGAATGGATGAGATTCACTTCTCTATACACACCCAACTGATCATTCTAAAAGATTAATAGGTCAGATTTCTCAGTTTCAGGATTTCCATACATTTTCATGCTATTTTCGCTGTTTTTTTAACACATTTTTATGAAGGTAAGGTACAGATGCCGGCATATACAGTGCCTTTGGGCTTGAACTAGCGATAATTTAAAGGCGTGTAATACACCTAATTTTATCGACAAAAACACCCATGTTGGGGTCTATCCCCACTCCTGTTGGAATGGCCGCCATTTTAAATTTGACTTTTTATTTTAGATGACCCTGCAGAAAAATATTAATTTCTCCGGATTTAGAAGTCCTACAGTTATAACAAAAATATTGTTTGAAAGCTAATAACATCACCTAGTAATTAAAAAATAAAATGTTTAAATTTTTGATTTAAATACGTCATAAAAAATTACTGAAATAAAATTTTATACGAAATTTGTGCGATTTTTTTGAGTTTTTATTACATTTCTCAAAAACTAGGACATTAATGTCCATTTTTTTTGCACTATTCAAATACACAGGAATATTATCTACAAAACGGTTTTCAAATATATTGCTCTATGTTGCATATTTTGAGAGTTATTTTTGTTTGAACTATGACCCTTACGTCACCAAAAAATGATTATTTTCGAAAATGGACATAATTACAAGCATTTTGAACATATTTTAAATTAGGTTGATAATATTATCTGAATACTAATTTCATCAAATGATAAAATCTAGTTTTTAGGAATTTTGATTTTTTTTTTATTTTCGAAAATAACCATTTATACTTGTAAGGGTCATATTCAAACATCAATAGCTCTCGAAATATGCAACATAGAGCAATAAATTTTTAAGTCGTTCTGTAGATAATATCCCTGTGTATTTGAATAATGTAAAAAAAATGAACATTAATGTCCTAGTTTTTGAGAGATGTAATAAAAAGTCAAAAAAATCGCACAAATTTCGGATAAAATTTTATTTCAGTAATTTTTTATGACGTATTTATACCAAAAATTTAAACACTTCATTCTTTAAATTGATAGATGATATTATTAGCTTTTGAACAGTATTTTTGTTATAACTGTAAGACTTCTAAATCCGGAGAAATTAATATTTTTCTGCAGGGTCATCTAAAATAAAAAGTCAAATTTAAAATGGCGGCCATTCCAACAGGAGTGGGGATAGACCCCAACATGTGGGTGTTTTTATCGATAAAATTAGGTGTATTACACGCCTTTAAATTATCGCCAGTTCAAGATCAAAGGCACTGTATATTGGCAAGAAAAAGAAAGAGACAAAAGATGCGCAGTAGCCATAAACACTAAGTTTATGGCTACTGCGCATCTTTTGTCTCTTTCATTCTCTTGCCAATATACAGTGCCTTTGATCTTGAACTAGCGATAATTTAAAGGCGTATAATACACCTAATTTTTTTTTACTCTGCGCGAAAGTGGCAGTTTACTCTGCGCGAAAGTGGCGCCGCGGTGAATTATATTTAATATTATAATTCTAATACAAAATTTTAAAAATGTTTATCGTGGAGATTTTAGGGCCCACAGTCTAGTATTTTTAGACGGTATCGTTACATTCCCTCGTAGTCACTGCTAAAAGTAAATAGCAACACTGCTAAAAGTGGCTGTTTTTGACACATTTGCTATCTACTTCTACGAATGACTACGAGGGCATGTAGTGATATCTTCTAAAAATACTAGACTATGGGCCCTAAAATCTCCATGATAACATTATTAAAATGTTTTTCTATTTATAACTTATTAAATAAAAACCTCTGAGGGCGCCACTTTCGGTCATACAACCGCCTTAAGTTGCTTTCTCATTTGTCCGCAAAGTTTGCGAACGATTTTATACTAGCTTCCTGATGAGCTAGACTTGAAACTTTAAACATAGGTCAGAACTTGAAAGCAATGCAATATTATGGTGTCATTGAGCTGATCTGATGATGATGGATCCAAAAGAAGGCCACAGGAACTCTATGATAAAACCATACAACCCCATCGTGTTTGGGCTCGTTAGAATCGTCTTGACGAGTACTCTAATGGGAGATGAGGTCCAGGGTCTGATGATGAAGCTGGAAGGCCATGCCATAGGAACTCAATATTGAAACCGTGCAACCCCATCGCGTTGGGCTCATTTGAATCGCCTTGACGAGTACTTTGTTGGGAAATAGTTTCCAGGGTCTGGTGATGGAGCCGGAAGAAGGACACAGGAACTCCTAATTAAAACCACGCTACCCCATCGAGATTGGGCTCGTTTGAATCGTCTTGACGAGTACTTTGTTGGGAAATAGTGTCTAGGGTCTGATGATGGAGCTGGAAGAAGGCCAATAGAACTCGGTAATAAAACCATGCAACCACATCAAGTTTGGGCTCGTTTGAATCATCTTGACAAGCAATTTAATGGGAAATAGTGTCCTAGGATCTGATGATGGAGCCGGACGAAGGCCATAGGAACTCTATAATAAAACCATGCAACCCCATCGAGTTTGGGCTCGTTTGAATCGTTTTGACGAGCACTTTGTTGGGAAATAGTTTCCAGGGTCTGATGATGGAGCCGGAAGAAGGCCACTGGGACTCTGTAATAAAACCACGCAACCCCGTCGAGTTTGGGCTCGTTTGAATCGTCTTGACGAGTGCCCCGATAGGAGATGGTATTTTCTTAGTCTTTGCTCGTTAACTAAAAAAGCAGAAAATAATAATTTACTGAAAAAAATATTTTTAATAACACGTTTTTAAAACGGACTAGTTAAAACAGACTAAAAAGTAAAAATAAATTCTTTTGTAAATATTATTTTATAACCCTATAGCTACAGAAATTTTAAACCTCAAAACGTGGGGCGCATGCTAAAAACAGTATGGATGACAAATTTTACAAAATGCGCCCCACGTTTTTAGGTGTAAAATTTTTGTAGGTTTTAAATATTTACATTAGAATTTATTTTTTACTTTTTAGTCTGTTTTTACTAATCCGTTTTAAAAAAGTGTTTTTAAAAATATATTTTTTAAACATGTACATACACTCACGCCTGTTTCTCATGGGGGCAAGGCTTCAAATACGATAGCCATCCAGGGATGAATGGATGAGATTCACTTCTCTATACACACCCAACTGATCATTCTAAAAGATTAATAGGTCAGATTTCTCAGTTTCAGGATTTCCATACATTTTCATGCTATTTTCGCTGTTTTTTTAACACATTTTTATGAAGGTAAGGTACAGATGCCGGCATATACAGTGCCTTTGGGCTTGAACTAGCGATAATTTAAAGGCGTGTAATACACCTAATTTTATCGACAAAAACACCCACATGTTGGGGTCTATCCCCACTCCTGTTGGAATGGCCGCCATTTTAAATTTGACTTTTTATTTTAGATGACCCTGCAGAAAAATATTAATTTCTCCGGATTTAGAAGTCCTACAGTTATAACAAAAATATTGTTTGAAAGCTAATAATATCACCTAGTAATTTAAAAATAAAATGTTTAAATTTTTGATTTAAATACGTCATAAAAAATTACTGAAATAAAATTTTATACGAAATTTGTGCAATTTTTTTGAGTTTTTATTACATTTCTCAAAAACTAGGACATTAATGTCCATTTTTTTGCACTATTCAAATACACAGGAATATTATCTACAAAACGGTTTTAAAATATATTGCTCTATGTTGCATATTTTGAGAGTTATTTTTGTTTGAACTATGACCCTTACGTCACCAAAAAATGATTATTTTCGAAAATGGACATAATTACAAGCATTTTGAACATATTTTAAATTAGGTTGATAATATTATCTGAATACTAATTTCATCAAATGATAAAATCTATTTTTTAGGAATTTTGATTTTTTTTTATTTTCGAAAATAACCATTTAGTACTTGTAAGGGTCATATTCAAACATCAATAGCTCTCGAAATATGCAACATAGAGCAATAAATTTTTAAGTCGTTCTGTAGATAATATCCCTGTGTATTTGAATAATGTAAAAAAAATGAACATTAATGTCCTAGTTTTTGAGAGATGTAATAAAAAGTCAAAAAAATCGCACAAATTTCGGATAAAATTTTATTACAGTAATTTTTTATGACGTATTTATACCAAATATTTAAACATTTTATTCTTTAAATTGATAGATGATATTATTAGCTTTTGAACAGTATTTTTGTTATAACTGTAAGACTTCTAAATCCGGAGAAATTAATATTTTTCTGCAGGGTCATCTAAAATAAAAAGTCAAATTTAAAATGGCGGCCATTCCAACAGGAGTGGGGATAGACCCCAACATGTGGGTGTTTTTATCGATAAAATTAGGTGTATTACACGCCTTTAAATTATCGCTAGTTCAAGATCAAAGGCACTGTATATTGGCAAGAAAAAGAAAGAGACAAAAGATGCGCAGTAGCCATAAACACTAAGTTTATGGCTACTGCGCATCTTTTGTCTCTTTCATTCTCTTGCCAATATATATGCCGGGCAGTTTACTCTGCGCGAAAGTGGCGCCGCGGTGAATTATATTTAATATTATAATTCTAATACAAAATTTTAAAAATGTTTATCGTGGAGATTTTAGGGCCCACAGTCTAGTATTTTTAGACGGTATCGTTACATTCCCTCGTAGTCACTGCTAAAAGTAAATAGCAACACTGCTAAAAGTGGCTGTTTTTGACACATTTGCTATCTACTTCTACGAATGACTACGAGGGCATGTAGTGATATCTTCTAAAAATACTAGACTATGGGCCCTAAAATCTCCATGATAACATTATTAAAATGTTTTTCTATTTATAACTTATTAAATAAAAACCTCTGAGGGCGCCACTTTCGGTCATACAACCGCCTTAAGTTGCTTTCTCATTTGTCCGCAAAGTTTGCGAACGATTTTATACTAGCTTCCTGATGAGCAGGACTTGAAACTTTAAACATAGGTCAGAACTTGAAAGCAATGCAATATTATGGTGTCATTGAGCTGATCTGATGATGATGGATCCAAAAGAAGGCCACAGGAACTCTATGATAAAACCATACAACCCCATCGTGTTTGGGCTCGTTAGAATCGTCTTGACGAGTACTCTAATGGGAGATGAGGTCCAGGGTCTGATGATGAAGCTGAAAGGCCATGCCATAAGAACTCAATATTGAAACCGTGCAACCCCATCAAATTTGGGCTTGTTTGAATCGTCTTGATGAGTTCTTTGTTGGGAAATAGTTTCCAGGGTCTGATGATGGAGCCGGAAGAAGGACACAGGAACTCTTTAATAAAACCGCGCTACCCCATCGAGATTGGGCTCGTTTGAATCATCTTGACGAGTACTTTGTTGGGAAATAGTGTCCAGGGTCTGATGATAGAGCCCAAAGAAGGCCATTGGAACTCTGTAATAAAACCATACAACCCCATCGAGTTTGGGCTCGTTTGAATCATCTTGACGAGTACTTTAATGGGAAATATTGTCCGAGGATCTGATGATGGAGCCGGAAGAAGACCACTGGGACTCTGTAATAAAACCATGCAACCCCATCGAGTTTGGGCTCGTTTGAATCGTCTTGACGAGTGCTCCGATAGGAGATGGTATATTTTTAGTCTTAGCTCGTCAACTAAAAAGCAGAAAATAATAATTTACTGAAAAAAAAAGCTTTTTAAAAAACACGTTTTTAAAACAGACTAAATATAAAAAAAAATCGGACTAAAAACATTAAAACAGACTAGTAAAAACAGACTAAACATTACAAAATAAATTCTTCTATACCTAAAAACGTGGGGCGCATGCTAAAGACAATATGGATGATAAATTTTACAAAATGCGCCCCACGTTTTAAGGTTTAAAATTTCTGTAGGTAAGTACTTATAGGGTTATAAATATTTTTAGAAGAATTTATTTTTACTTTTTAGTCTGTTGTTACTAGTCTGTTTTAATGTTTTTAGTCCGATTTTTTTATAATAACCCCTATTTAGTCCGCGTAGGTTTTTCTGGGACGCCCTTGTGCAATCGTTCCTCCCACATTCGCACAATATATATCTCTTTCGTGATTCGCCTTTCATTCATCCTCTCTAAGTGACCAAACCACCGGAGCTTTCTTTCTCAATTCTTATCACTATATCATCTTTCAGACCACACCTTTCACGAATCACAACATTGCTCACTCTATCACTCAATTTTACTCCGCATATTTACCTCAACGATCGCATCTCTACCGCATTTATTCTGCTTTCATTCTTCTTCTGCCATACCCAAGATTCACTTCCATACATCAGTGGCCATTCGCGCCTTTGCAGAAACTTCCTTACTTTTTCCGTCCCTTGTGAACAAACTCCCCAAGTATACAAACTCACGAACTTGTTCCACTTTTTCGCCACCTAGCATTACCGATAGTCAGTCATTTCTTTATCTCTCTCAAACACCATCACTTTCGTCTTAATTACATTTACTTTCATTCCTTTTCTCACAAAATCATCATTCATAACAGACATCATTTCCTGCAACTCTTGCGCAGAAAGACGCAAGTATAATTTGGTCGTCAGCGTAGATGAGGCACTTGATTTGAGTCCCATTCATCATAACTCCACAGTAACGTTCTTTCAGACCTTTCATACAACTGTCCAAAAACAGATAAAAATTTTAAACATGTCCTTCAATCTTTTAGAATGCTGGTCAAATTAGTTGGGGGTGTATAGCGATCTGGGTCCCTATTTTTGAATCGCTCGGCTGGCGTCGATCGCTCGTTTCTACTGATTTTCGTTCGACAAATCAACTCAAATGTATGAGATGTCGAACGAAAATTAGTGGAAACGAGCGCTCGACGCAAGTCGAGCGATTCCAAAATAGGGCCCCTGAATCTCCTCCATTCACTCCCTAGATAGCCATCATCAGATCATAGCACAATACATTCCTGGCAGGAAACCAAGGCTTCAAAATTACCTTTCCACCTGTATCCCCAGACAAAGTTGATGTGTGTATAATATATTTTTTGGATGTAGCCACCAGGATATTTAATAACAAACAACCAAACCGATTTCCATCCAGAAGTTCATCAATTTTTTTTTTGCTTATCTGTTTTTTTTTTCTATTTCAGATAGTAAACCAGAGTCAGAAACTAATGCTGCGTTGTTACAGCAGTATTATGAGTATGCACATGTTATTGTTATGTTATCCATTTTATAAAAACACACTTTTGTGAGATTTTGATTTAATTTTTCGAATGTGCTGAAAGTGTCTCAGTGCGGTTTTGTGTAACTAGTTAAGAGAAGTAAAAGTGGAAACAGAAAGTGTTGTAATTTTTTTTAAATAAATAAATTAGATCTCAATATATTTGTTTTTCTTCACAATTATATTTAAGTACTACTATATATTATATGTAACTACTCATTTGCAACACCAACGATATAACTAATAATGAGAAAACTGGAGTGCGTTTAATTAAAATTTGAAAATATATATAGGTACCTACCGTTGCATTTTGTTGGTGTTGTCCAAAAGAGTGTATTATGGAGATTCTATAAAAAATATTATCAAACAGTAGTTAATGGGGCGGATTGCACTATCAATTTTATGGCGTGATACACGTATATTATCAAAACAATTTGAAATGTTGTGATAGACCAGTATCACAATAATGTTGACAGTGTCTTCCACCCCAATAATAATAATTCATCTTGTTTTCTCTACATATAAGATCCGTATTTGTTTGTTTGCAATAATTGCAACAATTATTGTTTTGATATTGTGTTTGTACTGCTTACAGTTAAGTATTTTGTCTTAGTGTTGTTACATAACTTGCTTGTTTCATTCATAGTTGGCTTATTTCGAGAGCTTGCTTCTGTTTTTTGTACCTACATCTCTAGTCATTTATGTTTTGTTTTTGTATCCTCCTTCTGGTGAACAAAACGTAAAAAAATATTCAGGTTGATTTTTCATCACTAGCCACATTTTGTATACATATTATTATTATTATTTACAGTTAACTTGTTGCTTTATCTTTCTGTTATTACATGACTTCCTTGTTTCAATAACAATTTGCTTGTTGTGAGATCTTGTTTAATCAGCATTTTGTACTGTTATTTTCTCCACAGGTAGATTTTTTTGTTTAGCTGCCAAATTTTGTATACTTGCTCAGTCCATCAATCTGAACAATTTTCACGTGAGCAACTCTGAAATCACGTTGAGAAATCGGCTGTTTCATACATTTTGGTCAAGTAATGAACTTTTGTATAAAACACCTGTTTTTTTCGTGATTTTAGAGTTATTCCCCATAACAAAAGTTGTTCAGATTATTGGTCTAAGCAAGTATACAAAATTTGGCAAGTAATAAAAAAACTACCTGTGGAGAAAATAACAATACAAAATGCAGATTCAACAAGATCTCACAACAAGCAAATTGTTAACGAAACAAGCACGTCATGTAATAACAAAAAGATAAAGCAACAAGTTAACTGTAAATAGAACAAGCACATAATGCAGATTCAACCAGTAAACATAGCAAGCAACATGTTGATAGAACAAGCATGTAATGGTAACAACAACAAGAAAACTTAACGTAGATTCAACCTGACGTAATGTCAAAATAACATGATAAGTGGGTTGTTGAATCAACGTGGCAAGCAGGTCAAACCTATATGCTTGAACATGTAAGAGCAACAAGATAAATTAACAAGCTAACTGCTGAATCAATAAGCTTTTCATGTTATAAAAACAAGAAAATTTAATGCAGATTCAACCTGACGTAATGTCAAAATAACATGATAAGTAGGTAGTTGAATCAACGTGGCAAGCAGGTCAAAATTATAAGCTTCAACATGTTAGAGCAACAAGATAAATTAACAAGCTAACTGCTGAATCAACAAGCTTGTCATGTTACAACAACTAGAAAATTTAACGTAGATTCAACCTGACGTAATGTCAAAATAACATGATAAGTAGGTTGTTGAATCAACGTGGCAAGCAGGTTAAAACTATATGCTTCAACATGTAAGAGCAACAAGATATATTAACAAGCTAACTGCTGAATCAACAAGCTTT
This sequence comes from Agriphila geniculea, assembly GCA_943789525.1. Classification (NCBI taxonomy): domain Eukaryota; kingdom Metazoa; phylum Arthropoda; class Insecta; order Lepidoptera; family Crambidae; genus Agriphila; species Agriphila geniculea. The sequence continues at coordinate 20,046,381 of OX038874.1, forward strand.
TCATGTTACAACAACAAGAAAACTTAACGTAGATTCAGCCTGATGTAATGTCAAAATAACATGATAAATAGCTTGTTGAATCACGTGTCAATCAGGTCAAAACTATAAGCTTTAACATGTTAGAGCAACAAGATAAATTAACAAGCTAACTGCTGAATCAACAAGCTTGTCATGTTACAACAACTAGAAAATTTAACGTAGATTCAGCCTGATGTAATGTCAAAATAACATGATAAATAGCTTGTTGAATCACGTGTCAATCAGGTCAAAACTATAAGCTTTAACATGTTAGAGCAACAAGATAAATTAACAAGCTAACTGCTGAATCAACAAGCTTGTCATGTTACAACAACTAGAAAATTTAACGTAGATTCAACCTGATTTAATGTAAAAATAACATGATAAGTTGCTTGTTAAATCAACGTGGTCGATTTAACAAGTTTAAACTTGTAGCTTTAACCAAAGAGCAGATTGGCGCTATTTTAACCAGAAATAATGTTGCTGGCAACATGAAAACTTGTTGTTTTTTTTCTCAGTGTAATCTTTATATAAACTGCTATCACATAGAATTATTTCAGATTTGTCTCTTGTCAAACTTTGGAGATATTTTATTACATTTTTCATCATAAGCCGAAAACTATGCGACCTAATAAAAAAAATAATGATTAAAAACGTGCAAACGGCGCTCTTTCATATAAAGACCCGACATGCCCTAGTAGCCCCACTTCAAATTTTTAAGACTCCTTTTCAGTCCCTGTTGTAAAAAATATATTGATTTTTTTATTTAATTTTAATTTTCTTTATAAGACACATAACAGAATACAGTCATGAAAGCAAATGATTACAAATTGTACAATGTCCAAGTACTAGACTGAACTCCAACAACATGCATCCTTTAATAATCAATATTATACTGTGATTGAGAAAGAAACATAGGTACTTAAAATACTTAGGTACTAAGTTAGCAAAACTCTAATATAGTACTTAATAAGCATAAATCGTTATTGAATCGTATCAGTTTAACTAAAACATATTGTAGGATCAATATTAACATTAAACAAACTACAGTACAATAGAGATAAAATTACTAATATAGGTAATGTGCAATATAAAAAGTAAGTAAATATTTATTTCTTATTTGCAAAATAGTTGGGCAAATGTCATCTTAAACCATTCCAAATTTCAAGTTAATACCATTAGTAGTTCTCGAGATATCCAGCTGTGACAGACAGACTGTGTCACACCATAAGGGTTCCTTTTTTACCATTTTGGAACGGAACCCTAACAAACTCGTAAAGAGGTCTAATGTGAGTCGCATTTAACACGTTCGCGCTTCGAGCAACAAAAGCTTCGTTTGTCACGAAGGGAGAAGCCTTAGCGATTATTACTCTATTCAAATTATTCTGGCATTTTTTGTCTGTAGAAGCCTGTCTTACTCTAAGCGTTCGCGCGAGCAACGTCATAATACGTCATAAAAGTTGTGACTGATAACGAGCAACGTCTTGATACGTCGCTTTATTCTTATTTATAACTTTAAAAGTAAAAGGATGCATAAGTTGGCAATACTAAATTCTTATAGCGACACATTTACGCTACAAAATATTAAAATCCTAAATCTCAAACATTATACTGGAACGAGTTATCACACTTCCTAGTTGCGCTAACTACAATCGGCAAAAATGTTCAACTATACCCCCCTCGCTTCCTCACAACGTCTCTAGACGGCCCTTTTTGTATGCGCCGCCATACATTTGGTAAGCCTGCGCGCTGTAGCGAAGCTTTAGTGTGCTCTATGAGAGGTGTGTTCTATGACTAATAATATCAACGCCCAACCCAAACCATTGAACCTAGAGACTTCAAATTTTGTACATAGATATTTTATAGAGTGTAGGAAACTACTAAGAAAGGATTTTTGGAAATTTTGCCCCTGAAATGGGGGTTTAAAATTTGTATGGGAAAAAATAAATAAATAGAGATTCCGACTTGAAACTTCGTAAGAGTACTTCTAAAAACAAATAAGCAAATACGTATTTCGTTGTGATACAAAACTCAACCCCTTGGGATATAGATGGGGTAAATGAACCGAAAAAATTTATATGGATGTCGTTATTGAAGTTTTATGTGGTATTAATTGCAATAATGGCCTTTATTTTGAAGTCTAACACGGTGGAGATGATTCAAACTCTATAGTGGAGAAATGGGGGTTCAAATTTTATGTGGAAAAATTACATTTTGAAACTTCGTGGGAGTACTTCTAAAAACAAATTAACACGTATTTCAAGGAATTCCGAAACTCAACCCCTTAGGGGATGAACCGAAAAAACGATATAGATGTCGTTAATGAGGTTTTTTAGGATATTGATTGCATTTGTTTGAAAATTCAACACGGTGGACATGATCCGATCCCTAATGGGCCCAAAACGGGGGTCCAGATTTTGTTTGGAATTATAATATGAAAACGGGAATGCAAACTTGAACGGGTACGGGAACGATAATGTGGCGGAAAAGGGGATGAACAGGAACGGAATATGGATTAGATATTCTACTAATATCATAAAGTATATGAAAGTTTGGAAGTTTAGATGTTTGTTACTCAAACACGCAAAAACGGCTGAAGTTGCAGGAGAAAGCTAGTTTTCAAATAAAGGCAGAAGTTGATAAATTGTAAATATTTTCATTCATCAAATCGGCATCAGCATCATTCAACAATCACCATTATTTGAAGTTGATGATGATGAATGATGCTAAATTGCTGATGCTGATTAGGTGAATGAATCTATTTATAATTTATCAACTTGAGCCTTAAATATAAAAAAATAGTTTCATTTGTCAAATGAGCATTAGCAAATTAGCGTCATTCATCACCATATAGTGATGATGAATTATGCTGATGCTGATCATTATCATAATATTATATAATATGATCATCATATAATGCTGATGATGATAAAAAAAATGTTTTATTTTTATTTCATTTGATCCACCTTAACGAAAATTTAGATCCACCTTTCACGTGGGTGGGAGGACACCCTACCCACTGCCACTTCGGTTGATCAGTTTTTCGAGCGATGTTGGTAATTTTTGTTCTCATATGGATCTTTTCATTTGTGATCACGTAAGGAAATTCCGAGCTAAAGGTGTCCCAGCGTGTAATGGATAGTTAACTCCATTGCACGCTGGAACACGTTTCACCACGTTTCACCACCGTGAGTCATCCATTACTAACAAATACATGTCTTGAGTCACCGAGGTAAGTTGGAACATAAAGGTTTTCCGAAGCCTGACTAAATGAATGCTGCCTATCCAAGCTGTATTTATTCGATTAAAAATCTCTTTTGGAATACTAATCTTGTACTGTTCTTCCACTTGGTCAAACTGGATAGTCAAACTAATTTGTCCAACAGGAATAAATTGTCCAGATGGATCCACCACCGAGTTGTTAAGATCATCCACAATTCTGTACTGTGCTCAAGAGCTCCAAAGCAGTTTTGGAGCTGAAGCGTTGAATTTGCCGTTCTTTGTATATTCTATACATACTGACGTACTGATATTCTAAGGCGGAACGTCACTAGACGTCACGTTGTTAACTATTTAATTGATGTCGAATACTCTTCTGCGGCAGAACGTCTATGAACGCGACGTGATAAGACGTTGTTCACGATTTTATGTGATAACGAATACTCTTCTGCGGTGGAACGTCTATGGACGTCGACGTGATAAGACGTTGTTCAAGATCATATCTGATGCCGAATGATTTGCTGCGGTGGAACGTCTATGGACGTCGACGTGATGAGACGTTGTTCAGTATCATATCTGATGCCGAATGCTTTGCTGCGGCGGAACGTCTATGGACGTCGACGTGATAAGACGTTGCGCGTTGTGGCATACCAAAATTATCTAATTTGTGACGTAAACGTGATTGAACGTTTGCATGTTTGTATGAAGAAATCCTGTGTCATAGCACGTAATTCGGGCGGGGTACCCTGCGCGCGCGAACGTGTTAAAATTTAATTTTGATTTACTAATAATATCACATGAGTAGGTAAATTACTCATGTGATAGTATCACCTTCGCTTGTAACGCACGGGGCGCGGCGCATTCGTATCCGACACATCTGCGAAACCTTGCCGAAGCGAATCGATTTCGCAGATGGTTCGCATACGAACGCGTTAGTGTGCTCGGCGACAGTGTAACTAAACAAAATATCTTTACGCTCCAGTAACGATTATGTACGGTCACGAGCAATAAAATGTACACACTTTAGAACTATGTCACATTCAATCAATATATCTCAGTGTGATAATGTTATACTTACCTAGGTTATTCAAAACGTAATGGGACAAAGTTCTATGGTGTGTACATCTTATTGCTCGTGACGTACGACCAAACTTAAAAACAACCTTTTTGTTTCAAATATTTAGGTCATACGTTACCGCAAAACGGTATTAATATCCAAGCTTAAACTCTCTGGAGCTGCGCTTTTGCGTTTCCCTCTAATTCGAGGTGCTCTCAAGAGATTTCTCCCATACTGAGACAGGGAATGCTAAAATAACATTCAGATGAGGTTACTTTTTAGGGCTCCGTACCGAAATGGTGAAAAAGGAACCCTTATGGTGTGACTCAGTCTGTCTGTCTGTCTGTCACAGCTGGATATCTCGGAGCTACTAATGGTATCAACTTGAAATTTGGAATAGTTTAAGATGACATTTGCCCAACTATTTTGCAAATAAAAAATAAATAAATATTTTTTTTACAACAGGGACTGAAAAGGGGTCTTAAAAATTTGAAGTGAGGTGTTTATCCTTTTTTCTGAGGCCGCATAGTTTTCGACTTATGATGAAAAATGTAAAAAAATACCGTTCCCCCCCCCCTTATCTTCGAAGTTTGCAAAGAGAAAAATCTGAAATAATTCTATGTGATAGTAGTTTATGTAAAGATTACAGGAAAAATAAAACGATGTCTCAATATAACAAACTTTTTTAGAAATTCAAAAAACAAACAAAAATACTTTAGTTTCACTACCAGTCAACAGATGGCGCTGTCCTAATACTACAATAATAAATTGGTGGCTGGTTCTAATATAATTACCTACTATTTGCCGTACGAATAAACGAAGAATAAGTTCCTACTTAGTAATATAAACAGTTTGCAATGTGGAGTGGCTGAAACGTTTTTCAGTCACCATAAGCAGCTGTGGTTAAGATTTGTAAATTAAATGTCCGCCTGTTCGCCCTTCCACCTGTCTGCCGTTTATCCTACTTTTTTAAAGACTGTACTAAAGTAACATGTCCAAATATATTTATGATTGTACGGAACCCTCGGTGCGCGAGTCCGACTCGCTCTTGACCGGTTTTTTTATTAGATGAAACGATTGTTTTCCTATTTTTGAACGAAGTCTTGGGGTTAGACAGTACCTGCATTGCACAGATATCATGTGGAAATTGGGTATATTGAATGTATGATAACGCTTTTTTCACATAATTTATTTAGTGATTTAACATTCAATTTATTCCCTTTATTTATTGCATGACATACTCTTACGACCTTATTCATAAACGCCTAATAATTCATATTTAGCTATTGCACGGTTAAATATATATTTTATTTTTATCATTTTTCAAGAGTAAAAGAAAGAAAACACTTTATAAGCCTCATAAAACATTGCTTGTTTTTATGAGTAAGGCAGTTAGTTTTTTAACTGAGTTAAAAAAAAGTTATAGTTATAAAAAAGAATGGGGAAGGCAGCTGTCAAAATGGCGCTGCGTACGCTTGTTCCGCGAGAGTTACGAAAACAAAGAACTTTTACTTAAAAAAAAACGTTTTTTAGCTTTAAAATGATTAAATTCTGTGTAATAAAAGGCTTTAATAATGTTGGCACTTTCAAATTTCCGAAAAATCTGGATATAAAAATAATTTAGATTGTATAATAATGTATATATATGCATTTGCATTGTAGAATAGTATTTTATATCCATTTTGGGTCAATGGGTCTTTTTCGGTAAAAAATACCACTAAATGCCTATTTTCCCATAGATTTGTTCTGAATGTCTACTGTCTTAGGAACAAGCGTACGCAGCGACATCTACAATTAGCTTTGCGTTGCCAACCCCATTATAAGCGCTATCGCACACAGGCAACTTACACCCGATTGCACTAAACTTAAGGACCGCCTAAGTCTGTTCCTAACTACAACACGACCAAATTAAACGGTGTCAAACTTAGCGGTCATGTAGCTGTCATTCGCCTACTTAACTTGGTCGAGTTGTAGTTAAGAAAAGACTTAGGCGATTCTTAAGTTTACTGCAATTTGGTGTTAGTCTCCCAGCAACTGTTTTGTCTCTCAAATCAAGTCCACGGGTTTATATGGAAGCGCGCACACGAAGCGACACGGTCGTCTGCAACTTTTCATACAAATCACGTGAGAGACAAAAAAGTTGCGGAGACAAAAGTTGCCCGTGTGCGATAGCGCTTAATTACAATTCGATTTGACAAAAGACAGTAACAAACTGCGGTAACTTCAGAGCGCTTGCACAGTACCTACCTAATTTATTTAATTAAGATTCTGTTATACCACATTCATGCAATAAATACATTTCTATTTCTATTTCTTCTTGCGGCACAAAACGACGTATTTTAATCTGTAAAATTTTCTCTTTGCCATACATTCTCGAGTGAAGTTGCAGCGGATCACTGTCTATTATCAATTTAATCGCATTGTACAGTTTAACATCTAAACTATTGTTTAAATACTTAATGGAATAGTTTCAATAGAGCCTCTAATCGCGTTTAAATTTATCTAAAACAATTGGTCTTTGAAGGAGGGTCAACACTGCGCGTGATACCCATTGAAACGTTTTATAATGTGAGTCAATGAAACCTCACTTATTGTTATAGGAACAAAGGGAAATAACTGGGCCCTTCAGGCCCGCTTATAAACTACTCTCTGGGTTTAGTTTCTGAGAACAGTTCGGTCTCATTGTTTAGACTAGGACGCTGAATTTGTGACGTTAAATTATCATAAAACTAATACTTAACACGAATATGTGTTTAATATTTATTAAATAATTATTTTCCTCAATACTTTCCCTTCAGAGGTCGTAACCGAAGAAGTCACATTTGGCTTAAAAAAGCGCATTTTAAAACTAATAAAAAGAGAGAAAAGTATTAATTCTATTTTCTAATGAGTAGTCATAGTACTGTAGCCCCCGCACATCTAAACCACCAAAAAGGTGACCGTGTGTCTAAGGCCCGTATTTATAAACCGCTCTCAATACCGATCTCAAGATCGATCTTAGCTGATACGCTCTCAAGATGTGAGCAGCATTTTAAGTTGGATATTAATTAATAGTCAGATATCAAGAGCGTATCAAATGAGATCGATCTCAGCTCTTAAGATCAAACTTAAGAGCAGGATCTTAAGTTCACGGTGGTTTTTATACAGTAAAATGACACTTTTGAATTAAGATTGAATGATTAACGTTTCGTTTAAGCTGTGTTAGTGTTAGTTAGCTCAAATTACAAAAAATCAAAGTTTTATAATTGTACTCTCATAAATTAGTGCAAAACATTTTAGACAAGTGGTAAAATTAAATATTTATTTATATTAAATAAAACACTTTTGAACGGATACTAGCGCGGTTTTATTGAATGTACTTTGGTATTTAGTTGGTATTTGGTTTGATTTTTGGTTTTTCCCGACGTTTCGGCACCTTTGCAGCTGCCGTAGTCCCCCGTGACCACGGCAGCTGCAAAGGTGCCGAAACGTCGGGAAAAACCAAAAATCAAACCAAATACCAACTAAATACCAAAGTACATTCAATAAAACCGCGCTAGTATCCGTTCAAAAGTGTTTTATTTCATGTCTAGTGAGCGCGTAAGCTTGAGAAGTGATTATTTATATTACTTTATTTACACATAAATAAAATATCACTTTATATTACTACGTCAGTTCAAGAAGACTGAAGTCTTGGATTATGTATTTCGTGGCTGTATGATGCAAATGTGCCTTTGCCTTTTCTGTTTCATGATTAAAGAAACGGAAAAAAATGGCGGGATATTGTAATTGTTATTATGACTGATACATTTCGTAATTTATGTAATACTAGCGGCCGCCCGCGACTTCGTCTGCGTGGAAAGTTTTTATGATATCCCTCGGGAACAATATTTTTTTTTCGGGATGAAAGGTAGCCTATGTCCTTCTCTGTACCCTTGATAACGTGTATGCAAAATTTCATGATGATCGGTTCAGTAGTTAAGACGTGAAGGCGTAACAAACAAACAAACAAATAAACAAACGGACTTTCGCATTTATAATATTAGTAAGGATCGTAATGAATATCATCATAATGATTAACTCCGTTTATTATATTTTGAAACTATATAATTTAATCCACGTACATAGGAACAAAAACATACGTAGCAGTTCAAAATAAAATAACTATCCCGCGCGCACACGCTCTCAAGTCACGGTTTTGCAGCACTTGGCGGACAGGCTTTCAATCATCATCTCAAGAGTTATCTCAAGTGCAGAGTGTTGTTTATTAATATGAGTGATCTCAGTTGATACCACGAACCTAAACCTGTACTTAAGTATGATCTATTAATTAGAACAGCATCTCGAGTATGATCTCAAGATAGCTCTCAACGTTGAGAGCGGTTTATAAATACGGGCCAGTGTTATTGTTATAGATTTTGCAATATTGTATACTAAAACCGAAGTCTTAAAGATTGTTACCCGCCGTAACCATAGACAGTGATAAATCTAAAATCTCCATTCATGTTAGTTATTTACTTTCGAGGTTACCGCATTGTTTCACTATTATCATGGTAAACAGATCTGTTCAATTACTACACATATCAGTAAGACTATGCAAAGTCGCCATACACAAATTTAAGACCAGATGTAGTCCGGCCATTTTGATAATAATTTACATTTTAGAGTTACCGGTTCAAATTTATACTAAAGATAATAGGCCCTCTGAACAAACCATAGACCAATTTTAAGACTGTTTCTGTGGCCGGTTTAGATTTTAAGACCCATTTGGTCCATAAATAAAAAATGCTAAAATTAAATAAAACGCATTTACTTAACTTTCTACTACAAAAACTTGAAGATTACATGGGCATTTCTCAAAATAATCGTACCGTAAGTTGCATGTAAAACGCAGTTACGCACACGTTTTGTTACGAACATGTACAAAATGTTACGTTCATGTTGACATAGAGGTCGTTTCGTAATAAAACATCAAAGGCATATGCCCAGCTACGGCCCAACTTTAAAATACCGCAGAAAAACTTTTAATAAAGTTGTAAAATCATTATTTTTTTAAATATGAATAATGCAATTGGATTGATTCTGTAATAAACTCGCCATCACCAAAATCATCTTAAGAACAATTCAAAGATTTTTGTTAATTATCACCACACAGTGACGTTGCCATTAGAGTCTGGGGGTCTATTACGAAAAGTTTAATGCGATACACGCAGCTGCGTCCGTGCTTCGTTTTGATTGTTTCCTATTACAAACCACTTTCGTATGCGATATTGCGAAGTAATTGCGTGAGTTTGACTGTTTTTCTCTAGTGTATCCGACATTGTTCCTTTAGTAGTCTATGAACTACGGTAGCCAAATTCAGAATATTTGTTATAACCACAACCAGCGAACTGCGGACGATTATCGTGGCCAAGTGACTGCGTTACGCAGTTGCGTACGTTATTTTCGTAATAGGCCCCCAGGTCAACGAAAGATGAGATTGGAAAAAAGCAGCAAATTCAATGGCAACTCTGATTAAAGTCGGAAATATAGTTTTGATACTTATTATTTATTATATAACAAGAATCAAAACTATATAACATATTATTTATTATAGTGTCTTTGAAATTGTACTAGCAATAATTTGAAGGCGTGAAATACACCTAATTTTAACAACAAAAAATCCGGAGAAATTAATATTTTTTGGGACATTCATCTAAAATTGAAGTAAAATTTAAAATGCCGGCCAGCGATTTCAACAGAAGAGAAGATAGACCTCAACATGTGGGTGTTTTTGTTGATGAAATTAGGTGTATTTCACGCTTTCAAATAATCGCTACAAGCAAGACCAAAGAACAAGTATCAAAACTATATTTCCGACCATAATCAGAGTTGCCATGCGTTGTATTTTTGAATTTGCCGCCTTTTTCTAGTCTCATCTTTCGTTGACCAGACTCTAGGTACGGAAAAATCTCGTAAACAATCGATTAGATATAAAAATCGATACGAACAAAACATATTATTAACTAACAACCGCCCGCGGTTTTACCCGCGTGGTTCCCGTTCCCGTAGGAATATCGGGATAAAAAATATTCTATATTTTAATCTAGGCCACCTACTATATCGATACCTTTGGGTAGAAAGGTCGTATAAGGGATCCCTTGTTTTCGCATAATGGTTTTATACCTAATTTGATTTGGCATAACGGATTTGGCATATTTTTTTTGTCATAATAATACTTTGGCATAATTGTTTTTAGCATACTATTTATATTAGCATAATTATCATTTAGACTAATTTGTTTTCGCATAATGTTATTAGGCATATTGTCTATTCGCCTAATATTATTTAGACATAAAAATAAAAAACAATAAGAATAAATATTTTTACTCACTTATTTATTTTCATGCAAAAGGGGTAGGTATTGTATTAAAGTTCATAAAAATCATAACACATACGACCTAAATATCGACTCATATCATAAAACACCTATTTTTAAAATACCGAAAATCCTAAATGTCGATATCAAATAGACCGAAACCCGAAAGATCGATTATTTAATGACTGATAGTTCAAAACCCTGAAAGTTAAAATGCCGATAGTTAAAAATCCCGAAAGTCTGTTTAGGTCTATTAGGTGGAGGAAGAGGTAATGTTCCATTGCAGCGGCCGGCGAAGTGCCAGAGCCAGTGCTAGATACCGGCGACCTGCTGGCTTGTAACCCTCAATTAACCTTCGGATTTTTAAGCTTCGGGATTTTGTATTTTAGGTAAAATTTTCTTTCGTGATTTTAAACGTCGTGGTTTCTTTGTTTTTTAAAAATATGCGTTAATCGTTACATCTTATCAAAACTACGAAAATAAAACATTTGGCTTTTACGTTGATAATTTACCTTTCGCAAGACGTTATGACCAAAAATTTCTGGGTCGTATAAACATTTTTTTGCGAATTTGGGTATTTCGTATATACAGATCGATAGAGAAAAAATTCTGAGAAAAATGGTATATGTAACTCAATTTGGCCAAAATGGTTTATACGACCTTTCTACCCAAAGGTATCGATATGTGTGTCAAATTTCAAGCAAATCCATTCAGTAGTTTTTGCGTGATTAAGAAACAAACACCCAAACATCTAAACATCCAAACCCACAAACTTTCACATTTATAATATTAGTAGGATTACTAACATTATTTGTAACTGCCATTCCTGTTTGACCGAGTATAACTTTAAAAGAATATAGTTTTTATTAAAACTTGTATTAGGATAAAATATTTTTCGATCATAACAGTATTGAAGAAGAATAAAATCGATTTAGTAATCGATTTCAATTTTTGAATGCTCTAAGATTCCAATAGAAAGTGGCAGCACTATGTACTGTCAGTTTGACAGTATAATGACAGTACGACTTCAACAACATTTGATTGTCGTTTGTTTGTGTTTTATAGTTTTGTTTTGGATTGGCAGTGTTTTGCAGTGTGTTTTTTCTCGTGCATTCTTTACCTTTGACCCATTTTACTCTATTGGACTCCGAGTCTTTGATCCTATCCCGAACTTTGGAGTTAGGCCCAGCTTTTTGGTTACATATCATAATAACTAATTTTATCACAACTATTTTCGAAATAACTACGGCCAAAAGACCTATTGTTTAGAATAACTATAGATCGTTTCACATCTTTTTATTATAACTAATGAACGAAACGCATAATGTACGATTCACCTACGGTTAATTCAACTACAATCAACTCACCTAAAGTTGACTGAACTAACGAAAGATTTACCTACTGTTGATTTGGGGTTAGTAAGGGGTAAAAATTAAAATAAATTATCTTAATCACAATAAGTTTAATTTTAAAAAATCTCTTCGCCTGAAATGCTTTATACCAAATTTAGCTGCTGGAATTCAAACAACTTGCAATGTCGTCTGATGTCATGCTTCCACTCTGTAACTTCACTAGAAATTACTCTGTGGAGTTCCACAGAGTAATTTCTCATTCATCAGACCACATCTCTCTGCTAGGTAGTTACCTAGCAGAGAGAGGTAGTTACCTAGCAGAGAGATGTGGTCTGATGACCAAAGCTCCTGTAAGGCTGGAAGCCTAGTCGGTTCACGGACGGCTCCAAAATGGGTCATGACGTAGGTTGACGTGGCGTGAGACCAAGAGTCAACCTTAGCGTTAATCTTGGTAAGTACGCCAAAATATTCCAGACAGAGGTCTATGCCATTATAGAATGTGCAGAAACTAACCGCCAACGAAACTACACAAATCAGATCATCTATATCTTTTCAAATAGCCAAGCGGCACCTAACGCCATAAATTCGAACGTAATACGATCGAAACTGGTAAAAGACTGCGTAGACAAACTGGATGAACTGGGATATATGAATAAAATTATTCTGAAATGGGTCCCTGGTCATTCAGGCATCATCGGTAATGAAAAATCCGACGATCTTGCTAGAACTGGAGCGCGAGGTCAACAAATTGTTCCAGAACCTTTCTGCGGCATCTCAAAGAACCAGGCTATGCAACTCCTTAAAGACAATCTCTTAGACGAGTCGAGAAAATTCTGGCTAAAACAGCCAGGACTGAGACACGCCAAATCCTTGGTAGAAGGCTACTCGCAAAGACGGACGAATGAGCTTACACAGCTCAGTAGATCGAACGTCAGCGCGACTGTTAGAGCCTTAACTGGATACTCCAAACTAAACAGACACCTATTTCATATGAAATTGAGTGATACTGACATCTGCAGATACTGTAATGAGGAGCAGGCAACGACCAAGCACCTCTTATGTGATTGTAGACTCCTAATCCACAGGCGTAGTATCCATCTGGGACGACACGTAATCGACCCGGAGGAAATAAAAACTCTTAAAACCAGGAAGATACCAGACTTCTTGGAAGCCGCTGGGCTCAAAGAGTTACTATAATTAGGTGGCAAGTTACAATAGATCTTTTAGGTCGCAGTGACTATAGCTTTATCTTGAGCTGCATAGCCCCTAACACTCAAATAATAATAATAATACTTCCTGTGATCCTAACTTCATTGATTTTGCCAAGAAGTATTTACAAACATTCAGACAAGTTTGTATTCTAGCAAAGTCCAAGTACTTTGCAAATAAAATAAAATTAGCTGATAGTAAAATTAAAGCTACATAGAATATCCTTACTTTAATAATATTATAAATGCGAAAGTCCGTTTGTTTGTTTGTTACGCTTTCACGTCTTAACTACTGAACCGATCAACATGAAATTTTGCATACACGTTGTCAGGGGTACAGAGAAGGACATAGGCTACCTTTCATCCCGAAAAAAAGTTATGGTCCCGAGGGATAGCAAAAACCTTTCCACGCAGACGAAGTCGCAGGCGGTTGCTAGTTATTCATAAAGAAACGGGCAAACTTTGCAAGTACCGTATGTTGCTTGCGGAAGAAGTAAATTTTAGTTAAAGTTTAGTTACTTTTGATTGGTATCTACCTAAAACTAAATTGTGAAAAATTTCATTATATTCCTTTCATTTTTTTTACAGAACGAAATTATGTATTTTTGATTATTTTTTGCTTAAATGAAGGAAGACTACTTGATTATATGTTGTAAAATTGATATCTTATTGTTTTTCATAAAATGTTACTCTATTAAAATATAGTTGATTTAAATAAAAACAGACCTTTTTGTCAACATGAACGTAACATTTTATATTATGGGCAACAGCGTCGCTTAACCAGTTTGAAACAAAATTCGTGTGCGCGCGTATTGCCCCCGCACGAATAAAATTAAAGCTACAGTATGTGACAGCGGGCGCGGCGTGCAAGCGACTTTAACCTTAAGCGGGGAATTTACTTATAGACATGTCCGCAGGCACGCCCGCGGGGATGTCCGAGCGGGCCACTTTATAAGTGCAAGACCGTCTGCCACGACGACACACACAACAGGCTTAGAAAAAACCTCTTGTAAGGTTGCCCGCTCGGACATGCCCGGGGGCGTGCCTGCGGACATGTCTGTAAGTGAATTCCCGCTTTAGCAGTAACTGCTAAGGTTAAAGCGGTTAAGTGGTTAAGCGACGCTGTTGCCCATGGTACATGTTCGTAACAAAACGTGTGCGTAACTGCGTTTTACATGCACGTTACGGTACAATTATTTTGAGAAATACCCATGTAATCTTCAAGTTTTTGTAGTAGAAAGTTAAGTAAATGGGTTTTATTTAATTTTTGCATTTTTTGTTTATGGACCAAATGGGTCTTAAAATCTAAACCGGCCACAGAAACAGTCTTAAAATTGGTCTATGGTTTGTTCAAAAGGCCTATTATCTTTAGTGTAAATTTGAACCGGTAACTCTAAAATGTAAATTATTATCAAAATGGCCGGACTACATCTGGTCTTAAATTTGTGTATGGCGACTTTCCATAGTCTTACTGATATGTGTAGTAATTGAACAGATCTGTTTACCATGACAATAGTAAAACAATGCGGTAACCTCGAAAGTAAATAACTAACATAAATTTAGATTTTAGATTTATCACTGTCTATGGTTGCGGCGGGTTACGATCTTTAAGACTTTGGTTTTAGTATACAATATTGCAATATCTATAACAATAACACTAAGACAAGCGGTAACCTTTTTGGTGATTTAGATGTCCGGGGGCTACAGTACTATCATTTTTTTGATTGAAATCTAGTATCAACGAAAGGTTAAAGCAGTAAAATAACATAAATTGCTCTGTTGATTGCTGATTAAAATCTGTTGTACAGGCGTTTTCAATCTGTTGGTTTTAATGATACTCGTAATGGACCATTTAACAATATTTACAGTCACTTTTGTATTTTAACTAAAGATTGAAAATGAATATGAAAAGAATCATTGATACGTTATAATCTTATTTCAAGTTACATCATATTTTATGTGTACTTAATAATTAAGTTTATTTGAATAAAGCTTATTTGACTTTGAATTTGACTTTGACTTTGTAGTTATCAAATGAAAAAGCATTCTGTAATTTCATAAATTACACAATATGAGTAGTTAATTTTCTCTACGACTCTCGTAGGTTTATCGGTTGGGATTGGAATTCACGTAACTGAATTATCCAGTACCTACCTACGTAAGGCCTGGACACACCGGCTGCGTAGACTAGCGCGTGGTCACGCGCGCGTAGACACGCGCGTAGTTACGCACGTACGTCTACGCGGCACGCAACGCAACCTGTCTCTTGCGTACCCAGCCGCTGCGGCAGCCATCTTTGCGACTCTAGTGCGCGATGTCAGACGAAGATTGAGTAATTGGACGAATTTTTTCGCACTAATTCAATTTGTTTTTCTTTAATATCGTTATTCATTATTTAAAAACAAAATAAAACACCACTTACTACCGGTAGTGCCGGTACTATTTGTAAACAAATACAACTGAATGCGTAGTCAGGCGCGTGGTTACGCGCGTAGTGACGCGCAGCAAAGATACGTGCGTGTTCGAATTTGTTCGGTGTGACGTCCAATAGGGAATGCCATTGACTACAACGTCATCAATGCGTTCCGCTCTGCGTACGCAGCTTGTTTGTCTCATGGAAGCTGCAATGCGTAGGGTTACGCATCGGTCTACGTGCACGCGTACGTTACGCAAGCGGTGTGCCATGTCTCATAAAGTTTCAGGCATTACAACGTCATGGTACGTCTACGTGCACGCTTACGCATACGCTTACGCATCCGGTGTGTATCGCTCTAAGTTAATTTTGGCTAATACATGTATTTATTTGCCAATCTATGTTAATGCTTGTAAATCAAGTTATTGGCTCTGACTTTGTGACAATTTTGAGCATTTTTTGAAATGGATGAAATATGATTTTCTCCATATATCCGCAATTCTGAAAAATTTCGAAAAAGTGGATCGATAATTTTTTTTTAAATGAACCTGCTCACAAAACATGAGAATCGGTTGAGAAATGCGATCTATAGAGGAGAACCGACGGACAGCCTGTCAGCGGGACAGCCGGACATATGAAAGCATTTTTGCCCAAACCGAAACGGAGACGCTTCGCTCGCGCTTCAATAATGAGAGGGCAAAGCCGTATGCGACCCATAAATTTGCTTAGCGCCATTTACGCCCGCCGCCGTTCAGTATTTTTTTTAGGTAAGATGGTGGTAGCTGGCCAGGCGAACTTGAAATAAGCCCTTCCACCAACCAAACCGAGTTCGGCTTCTGTCTAATTTCTGGTAATTATTCCGCTTAATCTAAACAGGTTATTAGGTTAACCTAGGGCTGCCATCTCTAAAACCTGCCGCCCCGGACCAGAAGTGTAAAAACCCCGGACTTTGGAGCCTTGACCCCGGACATTTGATTTTTTTATATTCACTTTAGCTTGGTTAAAAAATACATTTTACCCAATACTTGACTGGAAAAAAATGGAATTTTAAGCCATTTTTCGCATTAAATAGTGTGTTTTACTAGTTATGATGTAGAGCCGGGGTATCCAACACAATTTGGTGCAGGGCCAGGTTCCAGTTTTAGTAGTTTTGTAACCGTGGCGTTCCAAAATAAATGACCAAATAGCCAGGGACGGCCCGTAATAAAAAAAATGGCCGCGCAGAGCTATTTTTGTCAGTTTCATCCACTAATTTTGCTTATTTATAGTAAAAAAAATGGGCCGCGCAGCACGATTTTTAGTCAGTTTCATCCTGTAACCTTGTGTTGTGATTTGTGTTCTTGCCTGTTTATAGAAAAAACGGCCGCGCAGCGCGATTTTTGTTCGGTTTCATCCACTAATCTTGTAATCTTGCTTGTCTATAGTAAAAAAATCGGCTGCGCAGCGCGATTTTTTGACAGTTTCATCCAGTAACCTGTGTTGTGATTTGTGATCTTGCTTGTTTACAGAAAAAACGGCCGCGCAGCACGATTTTTAGTCAGTTTCATCCACTAATCTTGAAATCATACTTGTTAGTAAAAAAAGTGGGCCGCGTGGCGTGATTTTTTGCGGGTTGCGCGGTGCGCCACGCGTAGTGAATTGAGGCGCCCGGTAGCACGTGCGCTGAATATAGTACTTTTTTGAACGGAGTTTGATCCAAAAACCCGGATTTTAATTTAAGTCCGGGATTTACCCAGACTACAATCAGAACCCCGCCCGGACGCTCCCCGGACGACCTCCAAACTAGGACAAATCCGGCGAAACCCGGACGGATGGCAGCCCTAGGTTAACCTGAGCAGTGCCGGATTAAGACTACTTGGTGCCCTAAGCAATCCACTAAGTTACCATCTACGTAAGGGAGGATATGCACAAAATTTCTGATTTTTTTGAAAAATACCAGTCTATAGTTAAAAAAGACGGCCGCGCAGCTCGAGTTTTGTCAGTTTTATCGACTAATCTTGTACTCTTGTCTTGCTCAGTGATTCTTGCCTGCCTATTATCAAAAAAATGCCGCGCAGCGCGACTTTTTTTGGCAGTTTCATCCACTAATTTTGTAGTAAATCGATTTACATGGCCACACAAATGAACTTAAAGTAAAACATTCATCATTCATTTATTTTTTATTTCTTACAAAAAAATATCGTTTTTTTCGGTGCCGATTATGGTGCCCCCCAGACGTGATGCCCTAAGCAATTGCTTAATTTGTTTAAGGGTTAATCCAGCACTGAACCTAAGTGGTGGTTGACAAAAAAGAACAACAGAGACAATAAAAATAAAGATATGCTTACACGTATCATGCGAACCATTTTGAGGACAAACGTCTAAAATCTAAATAATAAGAAATCTTATTTTGTACGATGTTTCGCGGTCCGACGGTCAGTGACCGGGCTCTAGGATTCACAAGGGAAAAATATTTCTATGATGAATATTATAAGCGTCTGTTCTGGGAGTTGTGGATGTTATGTTGAGTATTATAGTAAGGCTTTGTTAAATTGATGAATTAGTAATACGCAAGTGTAGGTTTATAAAATGCGAATTATTAATTAAAGTCTTTGTTTGTACAACGTGTAACAAAATAAATGGAAAAGCCAAATATGGTAGATAGTAATGCATACAACCCCGGAAAATTATAATAAACCCTAAAACCCATTTTTAAATTTTTTGATAAACTGCATAGTGACCCTAGACCGAAATTGTGTTTTGCTTTTGTCCATTAATTGCATCGATTATCGAAAAATAGGGAGTCAATTTGCGTCTAGGGTTGTCACTTTTGTTACATATTGCCATCTTTGAAAACTACTTAATTCGATTGATCATCATGAAAAATTCAGTGGTCTACTCTAGAAAAATATTTTTTATAGTTCAAACACAATACGTGTATTCTATGACAAACGACTTGGCTGAAGATATTATTGCCGTGACTGGATTAAATTAGCATACCGAAAAGCGAAACTATTTCCCCAGGTATCTGGGCTCGGACATGCTGCAGTCTAACTATGTCAAGGTGGGAATTTCGCGAGTACCTACCTATACCCAAAATGCATGCTTTCTTTACAAACGTGATTCAGTTTTGCGGACGATGATAATCCTACTTCGTGACACTATAAGGGTTTACTCACGAAGATCAAGTAAACTGAACGATGAATTGCGTCCGATTTATCGCGATTCTTTTTATGCAATAGTCCTGCTGTTTTTTCACATGAAGCATTTTTAAGTTTTTCGTATTTATTCTTCTTATTACTCTCGATAACTTACATAGTTATATTATTACTGAACTATAACTCTACTAGCGGTCGTTTACGGCTATGTTCTAGGTCCCTATACGAATTTACACCCCTTAGTTGACTTCCTTCGTTATTCACTTCAGCGACAAGAGGTAACCTTATTATCTTTCATGGTGCAATCTGTCCCTGAAATTACTTTTTCATGTATAATATTCTATTTGAGTTCAACTTCACAGTATTATCGCCTGTAAAGGAAAAACAAAATAATATACCAAACTCAATGGCATTTTAACATTGTGTGTTACGGCGTGTAAGTCGTTTCGCCATTCACGCCTACACTTGCTCGGGTGAATGTCTGTAATGGTTGGTCATTAAGTCGTCTCGTGAATGGTAGGACTAATGTGCGAATTGAAACAAAGACAAAATGGTAGCGCGTATTCTCAAGGAGTGAGAAAGGCTTCAGGCTTGAAGAAATAAATAGGAAGGAACATGTTTGGTAAGGTCCTTACTCCTTACGCAAAACTATTAAAATAAAGTGAAGGACTATTTTATTTTTTGGGATCACAAGGCGATGCGCAATTAAATTATTTAATTTTAGTAGATAGGTTTACTTTTTTGTAAAGCTGTTTGTGTTTAAGACTGTATATTCCCATTTCAAACGAAATTAGCATTTATACAAAGAAGAAATCTAAAGAATGAAAGCCATCATTATTAATGTAAACTTTAGTTTTAGGAAGCAAAATTCATAAATTAGTGCCGTATGGAGAGAAAAAGATATTATCAGGTTTTTTGAAACGAAGACAATCTGTTCAAGTGGAATTTAAAATTTGCTTATCCGAGTAATTTTCGCGAAAGTTTCAGCTGTAACAAATAAGCATAGGCCTAATATTTATTTTTTCACTTATTTTATGTATTGTTAAAGAGTGTTATATCGAGAAAAAATTACAAAAATGCAAATCGGTACACATTAACATGTTTTCATTTGGTACTCATTCGAAGATTCTAAAGCCTTATAGGAATAATGGTATCTTATAGGTATTTGTCTAATGTATTGCGTGTTTTGTATGTATATCTATTATTATTTTCAAAGTTTGCCTTCATAACGGCTCGCGCAGAGTTGTTTCGATCATTTGTATTGAAATAAAAAAAATGGAATGTGATCCGAATATACAGTCTTATTGGATTATGCTATGGCTCTGCATTTTTCGGGTGTTTAATTTTAAGAGGTTTCAAATAACTAAGTAAAACTGATTTTATCAGGTCTCGTATTAAAACTGTAAAATCAGTAAAATTTTGGTTTCTCTCCCATAGTGATAGTTAAATAAAAGATCAGTAGTTCACAAAACTCGGTGAGGAGCTCGGTGGCGCAGTGGTTTAGCGCCTGGCCCAGCGATTGCGGAGGTTAAGCAACGTTCGCAAGGGTCGGTCATGGGATGGGTGACCAAAAATTTATTATCTCGAGCTCCTCCGTGCTTCGGAAGGCACGTTAAGTCGTTGGTCCCGGCTGCATTTGCAGTCGTTAACATCCACCAATCCGCATTGGGCCCGCGTGGTGGGTTATGGCCCGTCCTCCTTATCCACCTATAAGGAAGGCCTGTGCCCCAGCAGTGGGGACATTAAAATGGCTGATGGACAGTTCACAAAACATTTTTTTTATGCTTTACGGGATAGTGCTTGGCCTTCATCTCACTTGATGTTAAGTGACGATAAGGCCGAAGATGGAAGCGCACTACACTCAGAATCCTCATCACTGAGGAACTAGCTATCTTACCTCTAACTGCCGGAACACAACAATTTTTAAATCTTTGTTATGGTGTCAGACTTAGGTAAGATGGTGGTAGCTAGCCAGGCGGACTTGAAATAAGCCCTACCACCAACCAAACCGAGTACAAATTGTACCCCCGCTGGGAATCAAACCCGGGACCCCTGCGTCTTACACGGATGGGCAAACCACTTTCCGGTTCATTTCACGGTGTAAATACGGTAGAAATATTCCAATTTGTCGTAATAATGCGAAAGCAATTCAACAAAGACATAAAGTTGCAAATAATGGAACGGTTTATTTCACCCACAGGGATTTTGCTTTATTATATACTTAATTTAGATCTCACGCACTCAATTTTGGGACTTAATTTTCATTCATTGTGTAATGAAACAGTGTGATGCTTATCTTTCCTTTGCTCATGCTCGTTTTCTAGTTTTATATCCTTGCAATAAAAACACTTTCACACAATCTTATGACCACAACAGCATAAGAGAAATAGTACAGTAAATAAACTTTTTTACTTTTTAGGCATTCCGTCCGACTTCATTTAAGAGCAGGCTTAGCGCGAATAAGAATCTCTAAATTTTATTTAAGTTTTAAATAACTCAAATGCTATAAAAAAATACAGTCTCCAGTAATTACTGGAGACTGTATTTTTTTATCTATATACAATTGTATATAGAGAATCGAATGGCAGCAAAATATCTTGGGCCAATATTTTTAAGAAGCATAGCTTCACAAATATTGCTTGACTGAACTATTTTTATCTATCTTGCTTGCACTTCCATACGCGCAAACAATTAACATTGACGAACAACTCAGCTTGACGATCATTGTCACCCTTGGTTTAAACAGAATGAACAGTGACTTGACCATCAGCCATCAGGTAACGAGGATAGGCCATAACCCACCACGCGGGACCAATGCGGATTGGTGGGTGTTAACGACTGCAAATGCAGCCGAGACAAAAGGCTTAACGTGTCTTCCGAGGCACAGAGGAGCTCGAGATAATACATTTTTGGTCACCCATCCCATGACCGACCCTTGCGAAAGTTGCTTAGCCTCCGCAAACGCCGCGCCAGGCGCTAAACCACAGCGCCATCGAGCTCCTCAACTGATTGTAACTACCGCCAACTAATCATAATTCTTACCAAATGCACCTACTGCTCAAATTTCGTTATAATACCGAGCTTGTTTGTATAAAACAGCTATTGGCATTTTACGAGGTACATACGCACCACTGCCAAATGGGCTCATGAAAAAGAGATCCGCCCAATACGAGGGGTATGTAAATGATTTTTTTTATTCATACGGAACCGTGGCAATGATTCAATGACTTTCGTATTTGGGAATTGAACATCATGTTTTGTAGGAATAACTGATTGAATGAGCCCAGCGATTTGATTTTCAGAAAAAGTGTGACTAGGACAGCATTTCCTGTGTGATCTTTTTATTGTTTGCCATAAATACAATAAAATAAAGAGAAGGTGAATATTTCACCATGTTGAATTTAATTTTATCTGAAAATATGATACGGATAAAATGTGTTTCTTCTACACAAAAGAATATGTCACTTGCGATAGCGAAATTCAACCATAGCTACTTTAGTCTCGTCTCTTGCGCAATCAATTTCAGCCAAAGATGAAAACTTTTCTTACTTTTGATTAAATGTGATGACGTTGCGTAAATTCAAAGTAACTTTTATGTTGACGGCGATATTTCCTACAACTCTTTTTTAGGGTTCCGTATCCAAAGGGTAAAAACGGGACCCTATTACTAAGACTCAGCTGTCCGTCTGTCTGTCTGTCTGTCACCAGGCTGTATCTCATGAACCGTGATAGCTAGAAAGTTGAAATTTTCACAGATGATGTATTTCTGTTGCCGCTATAACAACAAATACTGAAAACAGAATTAAATTAATATATAAGGGGGGCTCCCATACAACAAACATGTTTTTTTTTTCGTTTTTTGCTCGATATTAATAACGACAACAGGTAGACAGTTGAAATTTTCACAGATGATGTATTTTTGTTGCCGCTATGAAAACAAATACTAAAAATATATTAAAATTAATATTTAAGGGGGCTCCCATACAACAAACGTATTTTTTTTTGCCGTTTTTTGCTACGGAACCCTTCGTGGGCGAGTCCGACTAGCACTTGGCCGGTTTTTTTGTTTTTTAACTCTTACATAGTTTCAAACAAAAATCTGTTATTGTAAATATTTGCTGTCATCAAGCATTTAGAACTTTCGAACGAACTTTTCCAATATGGCGCAGACAATATGCCAGAACAATTTTAATAATCCGCCAATGTCAGGACGCGTTTGCATTTTATTCCTAGCTCTCGTCCATTTTAACGCGGGAATGACAGACATTTTTACTCTTGTTAATATTTTCGTTCGTTGAAAATTGATGATTGGAATAGCCGTCGACTGATTTTTTCATTCAAGAATTAATTAAGTGGAAATCAGAAATAAAAAACGTTTCATAGCATTTTACTATATAACTTGGACTTTGCTGAGTGTATTTCTAAAACTGATATACTTAATGGGCGGTAATAGGAAAACATGGTTTGCGCGGGCCATATCTTTATACAAAAAACGTAAACTTGTAGCCACCAAAAAAATCACACAACAAGCTAAAGAGTTTATCTAGTTGCTACAAACATTAAATTGCGTATAAACTTCACAGATGATTGTGAAAAAAAATCAGAATATCATCAAAAGCGCTTGTCGCGGGCCATATTTTTGGCGTAAATAATAGCGTAAACGTATTGAATTCTACATCAAAATACACTTTAACGTACTGTGCAGTTGTTGTGCTCCAATAATATTTTTTCAAGAAAGATAATTGTGCTAAAAAGTGCAGAAGTGAGGTTATTTTCCATACTCTTTACACGTAAAGAAAAAGACAGAGACAAATGATTTCGCATAACGGAGCCTTAAACGAATTATTAAACTCTAAGACAACTGTTAGAGTAGTGATTTCCCCTTTTAGGGTTTCGTAGTCTTGGAACTCACGTGGAGCTTTCCATATCTTAGTTCAATTTGTGTTTAATTTAGAACAAAATATTTATGCCCCACCAAGCCCCACTGGTGCCCTTGTTTGCTTCTTTCAGACAAATTAGCTTTATGAAAGATTCGCTTTACGGTAAATTCGCTTTAAAACAGCAATTGTACAGTCGATGTTTTTACTTCTATATTTTCACTTTTTATTGATACTTATATTCACCAGTGGGTGGGGCAAAGTGGAATAATTCATATTCATCATTTGTACCATTTACATTTGTATACAAAAAAAGCATATTAAAATTTAATCTAACAGTATTACGTATCACACTCAGTGTGAATAACGACAAGAATAGGTACTTAATTATTTAGCTGAAATTTTCTCCTTATTTAATGTATCAAATTGCCTCCAACAAAGCTTTCAGCCATTATATCAAATTTAATATATTTTATCTTTTAAACCACGGCTGGCTCTAGCGGAAAATACGTTGTAAGGAACATTTTTTATTTCTTTACTTTTGATCTACGTAAATTAATATTAGTAATAAAGACCTCAAGATACCTACTTAGAAATATATCGCATGAAAATGACAGCGTAATTTTGGAAATCACGCTTTTCTCTCCCATATTATTCCGTTTCATGTTTATAAGTTATTCCTTGGATTTTATAAAAATATGGATTTTATAACCTTGGCAAGAGTGTAGTTCGATATGTTGAAAGATTGGCCTATTTTAAAATGAATTCTCTTTCGGATTGAAGACGCATGCACGACCTCGCACTTCTCTTTAGATTAGCGAATGGCATCCTTGACGTACCTGATTTACTAGAGTCACTCTCTTTCACTGTTCCCTCAAAGCTCCCACGGGCATCAAGATTTTATGGGGTTCTAGTTTATCAGGGTTGTAGGTCTAACCTTGGCCGAAATGCGCCTTTAAGGGGCGGTAATAGGAAAACATGGTTTGCGCGGGCCATATCTTTATATAGAAAACGTAAACTTGTAGCCACCAAAAAAATCATACGACAAGCTAAAGAGTTTACCTAGTTGCTACAAACATTAAATTTCGTATAAACCTCACAGATAATTGTAAAAAAAAATCTGAATACCATCAAAAGCGCTTGTCGCGGGCCATATTTTTGGCGTAAATGATAGCGTAAACGTATTGAATTCTACATCAAAATACACTTTAACGTACTGTGCAGTTGCTCCAATAACTTTTTTTACAAGAAAGATAATTTTGCTAAAGATAATGATGAAAAAACAACGAAAAACATCGAAAAAGTGCAGAAGTGAGGTTATTTTCCATACTCTTTACACGTAAAGAAAAAGACAGAGACAAATGATTTTGCGTAACGGAGCCTTAAATCGATTCGTAAGGGAGTTCAATAGCCTAGCTAAATCCAAAAACTTGGATCTATTCAATGGTGGCATTCGCAGCTATAAAAAATCTATCTTCTCTTAACTTTTAGAAGCCGTTTTATTTATTTTTTGACATTTAATTTAATTTTATTTTTAATTTACTTTTTAATTTATTTTTTAATATATTTTGTAATTTTATTTTTATCAAGTCAAATTTTCTTTGTATTTTAATTAATATTCATTTCTTATTTTGATCAACTATAATATTTTTTTTATAAAATTGCATGCAGTCTTCACCTATAATTGTAATGACATCTACCTGGTTTTTTTTGTTGTAAATTTGTACCATAGTGCTAGTAATGATGTTTATTATGTTGGTGTTCAAATAAATAAAAAAAAAAAAAAAAAAAGTAAGAGAGTCCGCAATAATAGTACAGTAGCCCGTAGAACATTTAAATCATCAAAGAGGTTACCGTTTTCCGTTGTGATATAGTTATTTATTACAAAATTATAGATACTTTAACCCAAGTTTTACAGATCACAACCCGCCGTAACCTATATTTGTATATCTCCAAAATTTATATTTTTTTATTTTTCGAGGTTTACCACATAGTTTAGCTATGGTCGTGTTCTACACCTTGGTTTGTTTGCCATAGATAAAAGTAAGTCTAAAAAAAGTAGCCATACACAGATTTAAGACCTGATGAAAATGATTGGACTTTATCCGGTCTTAAATCTGTGAATGATCACTTTCCATAGTCTTACTATTACCAGTGGCAATCAAACAAAGCTGTAGTACACGACAATAGCTAAACCATGTGGTAAACCTCGAAAAATAAAAAAAATATATCATTTTTGGAAATATACAAATATAAGTTACGGCGGGTTGCGATCTGTAAAACTTGGGTTAAAGTATCTATAATTACTTAATAAATAACTATATCACAACGGCAAACGGTAACCTTTTTGGTAATTTAAATGTTCTACGGGCTACTGTACTATAACTGTCATTTATAAAACTAGAAGTTTGTCAGCTTATAAAAAAAATACAAATAATTCTGCTTAGAATTGTTAAAGGCATAGGCATAAGTAGCTAACAGGCAAGAGCTTATTTGTAATACAGTAAATAATAAGATGTTATTCCATTTAACATCCAACTAAAATACATTTTTTATTATAAAAAATTGCACCAAAATTACAATAAGCTTTAATTAAATTAATAGATCTCTAAACAGTTCAAAACATCAGTCAAATGTTTTAGAAAAAATGTTTATCTCCGATATCGCTCATCCCTCCGAGCATTGCGTACGAAAACCTTTTTTATTATCAGAAAAACAAATGCCATTTTCGCCAGGACATTGCGGCCATATCTTGTTGAGGTACGCCTCATCTTATTGCAAATCTTGGAGCAAACTTTAATCAGATGCGTGTGAAAAATAGACGCCATTTGTAAATGTCCCCGCGGAATGGAGGCCCCAGTGGGGTTTTTGCGGGCCGTTTTTGGAACACGAACGGTCCGACCGAAGTACGAAATACAAGGGCAGATTTGGTCGAGCACAGATCTAAATGGAAAACCTAGTATATTTTTACTGTCTCTTAAATTAATGAAGGCTTTTCGAAATGACTAAAAAATGTAGGCTCGATAGATGGCATTGATAAAAAGGCAACTGTCAACTTTAAAAAACGAAGGAAAAATAAAATTTTCAAGCCAATTTTGACAGTTTACTTGTCCATCAACGCCATCTAGTGACTAGTGAGGCAAATAGTTACTTTTTTAAAAATGTCACTTTAAAAATCTCTCATCCAACTGCGATTTTGTCCACGTGGCGTTTAGAATTGAATAATCCTACGGGAACAAATAACTAGGATAAAAAGCTATTATATCAATTCTGTGCCAATAATGTTACTCCTGGTTTTGCAATATCTAGGTATATACCAAGTTTCATCTATTTAAGCCCGCTTAACTATTTTTGCGTGATCAATTAACACACATACAAACTCACATTTATAATATTTTTATAGTATATGAAGAATTGGGATGTTGACAACTTTTTTATTTTATATTACATAAATTACCTCTCAAAAAAAGAAACATTGGTAAAATAATTATTTCGCTAGCTTGAAAACTGCCCGAGATATCACAGTGTGAAATGCACACAAATGGACTCGCCCAAAAACGCTCCATACTAACGGCTACTGAACTATGACGTCACGCCTCAGTAGTTTGTATGCAACGCGTAGGAAATTTGTTCGGCAGCCATATTAAATATTGTGTTTATCAAAATGGTTTCTTAGACAAATTTGCTATACATTTTACAAACTAATTAAAGGTATCATTTATTTTAATAAATTTTATACTTTTTAAATGGACTTGTCCACCCAACTTTGAAGGGTCATAAAACAAATAATATGCAATATATAAAACCAAGAGGTATACAAGCTACTCTAAAAGTTTAATATGTTTACGATTTTTATTAGTATTTCGTTATTTTATTTATTAGTCAACATCCCAATGGGATTAAACTTTGAATTCGTACAGGTTTTAGTGTTTTATTAGAACTTTTTTAAGAGTGAATCTCATTTCGTAGACATGACTTTTTCCACAGATTGAGTTTTTCACTATCAGCTCTCAATAACTACGTTTATTTTACTACGTTTTAGCGCAGCAATATCTAACAAAATCTGTGCGCTTCGATTTCACTCACATTTTATAGCAACGAGTTCTCATTGCGGTTCTTACAAACACATTTTGCAAGCGTACAAATCGTTCGACAAAATGAAAGTGCTGAATAATTTTTCTACATCTTGCTAGCGACCTTATATCCTTTTGCTGCCTTTCGCATTTTCCGGTTGAGCGTTTTTAGCGAACGCAGGAAGAAGCCTTTTACGTAATTTAATTTTGTGATATTTCGTTACGGAAACGCTGTATGTTGTATTTATTTTTAGCTTAAACGTTAATTTTGATTTCGATCAAATTAGTTGAATATAATTTCCATATATTTGTACCATTTGTTTTAGTAATGACATTGGGATAGGATTTAAAATTAATTGAAAGTCTTTACTTTAAATGTATGTGTAACTAAACTAAAGACTAAATAAACACAATACCTACCTATCCAAGGCTTCAACTTTTTATGTCTTCAGTATAGCTAAGGTTTTTTTAACCATCCGGTTATCCGGAGCTTCTTAAATTTTATTGAGTGATGAGTACTAACCTATATGATAAAATAAAATAGAGTTTTCCAGTCAACGGTGATTCTTTTTAACCGTTATTAAAGTTTTTATTAGATATCTCATCTTTAACCTACTTTATTCGATTATTATTCTTAATAGATCTTTCCATAAAGATTTTATGACTAAAATTTTACGAAATTATTTCTTAAAAGCAGTAAAAACCACTGTTTAAAATAAAACGTTCCCCGTTTTTAGCAACACTGTGTCAGTTTAAGATTGAGGTTCCAACTGCAGATACGTAGTGATTTATCGTCACTTTTTTCTTGTTATAATAAACAACAATAGCACTGTCATTTGCGTGATAAATTCATCCTGATACACAACTGTTCCCCACAGTTTGGGATGCCGTTGCAAATGGGAACGGGCTATTGAGAAACTAATGTAGGGCAATAGCCCTACATTAGTTTCCCAAAGTATGAAATTGCCGATTTTTTTCTCACATACAGAGGATCTCATATCTTCCATGACGTTAAAAAAAAATGAAAAAAAAAATGAAAAATTATTTATTTCAGTACCAATAAACTTTAACAACATGGTGATTGACTCCCTCTTTTAAAAATGCTTAAGTTACTTGTTATTATTTCGAATTTTATAATTCGTTTTATTTTCGTTCGTTCGTTAAGTTCGGTTTTATGATATCTAGTAGGCTGTTATGATTATTCATAAATTATGCAATAAAAAATATTTTGGTTCTTATTTTCCTGAACGTTAAAAAAAGTACCATAAAAGTGACTCCTTTTTCGTTAGCAGAAATAACCACTTAATTCGATGTAACTTAGCCGATACTATTTTTTTTAACTTAATACATATAGCAGTAGTTAGCTGAGTGTTTAAACAGTTGTGCATAAAAGTTTTAAAATATTAGCGCTCATGGTTGTTAAATAAATTAAGACAATGTTAATATGGAAAATGCAAATTCTTCAAAATTCTCCATACAAAACGGCAATTTCATATTTAAACCTCTAATATTAGCTGCTTATCTATAAAATTTTGCGTATTATCAAAATTGTTAAGATGCATTTTTATACTATCATTAGTTACTGAGTTATTTTATTTAAGGTTAGTTTATTATACAACCGCGAACTTGATGCTTTGTATCGCGATTGCAAATGTTACTATACAAATAAATAATAGGTCAAATGTATGGAGACTTACCGTAATGATCTCATAGCTACTTTTGAGGTAAGGTCGCATGGCTCATGAAGCAGCTGAGCTGACACATGCAACAGCCTATCTTCGAAATTAAATTTAATAAATAAGTATTATGCTATATAAAAATAGCTCTTACAGTTCAAACAGCAGTGTTGAATATCTAACGAAGTGATTTCAACGTCCGGAAAATCATTAAAAATAGCATCAACGTACCGGACGCTAGCTAACAGCTATTTCCGCAACAGAAAAATTAATGGAAAACAGTGTTTGACACAAAACCAACTTTATTACAACCCTCGGAACACGTTCAAATATTATATTGTTCCCTAAAAACTTATAAATTTGAGTCCTTGGTCGGTTTATGTATGTGGTAGGTATACGATGAGTTGTTTGACGTATATGCATTTTTGATGCTTATTTACGGGCATACAACATCATTCATAACTAAATTATTGATATAAATGTTCCAAAAATATTTTTTGGTTACAATAGTATCTACTTCTTATGATTTTTTTTTCTTATCATGACACTGGACCGACTCTTAATCTCTAGGAAGTTAATTGTTTAAACATGTTTACCGCAATTTTTGTTTCAAAATATGCCCAAATCCTCTAACAACAATGATAAGTAATATAATATAAATACAAGACAAAACATCAAAGGATAAACAGGCCAGATACAAATACAAACACAACAAACTGAAGGTTATTAAACAAACAACATTATCTTTCTAACAAACATCTGAAGGGCTCTGTTTTATTTTTACACCTAATGTGAATAACTGAAGCTATACAATCTTTGAATTGGCTTAAATTTTATTGTGAAAATATAAGTTTGTCCTCTAAACGTTCCTAAACCATTCTTGCGGTTGTAGTAATGAAATTCTGAAAATTCCGTCCGACGCATTAACAAAAATCTTTAATATTAATGAACATGTTTTGTTTGCCCGGATTTTCATGTTTTTTTGGGAAATTGTTTTACTTCCCATCAATTTGGCGAGCAAAATCGGATTACCTCATGAATCACGAATTCATGAGGAAGACAAACAATCCCGCAAAATTAATACCGAATTTATAATAGGTATATCTTTAAGGACATTTCTTAATATTTTATTTTATCTTAATGGTAATTAAAAAACATTTTGGTATTTTTTTTACTTAACGCAATTCTTGACAAAGAACATCAAAATTCACATAATACATTCCTTCTAATTATCCCTTTTTACGCTTTAAGTCACAGAAAATCGACAAGTCAGCCTAAAGTTAATTAAGGTCGGTAATATCCTGAATCATTCTTTAGACTTATTTTGCTAGACGTAAAAGTAGTCAGCTATGAAATATTAACTGCCGCAATACATTTTCCGCCGCACCGTCTCTTTAGAACTTATTTTCCCAGCAATGTTAAGAAATAATTAAAAACAGCTGCAGAAAAGATTTATCGTCTTCTTGTGATGTATTGTAAAAAAAGTTGCTACCTATAAAAACATTAGATATAAGATGTCCTGCCGTTTGAAAACTTGAAATGTAACAATAAAATTATGATAATAATTTAAAGTTTATTAACTTGTTTATCAACATATTTCAGGTAGCATTGACCGTATTAATTCAGTCTGTCCATGAGATGATTTTTTTAACTTACTAGCTGTGCTCGGGATACGTATGTTGCAATGCCACGTATACCTAGAGAATTAACATACACACATCAACTTTGTCTAAGGATACTGGTTTTATTTTCATACAAACGAGGTAACTTTGAAGCCTTGGTTTTCTGCCAGGGATGTACTGTGCTGTGATCTGATGATGGCTATCCAGGGAGCGAATGGAGGAGATTCAGATCGCTATACACATCCAACTGATCTGACCAGCATTCTAAAAGATAAAAGGACATGTTTAAAAAAACCGCGAATATAGCATGAAAATGTATGGATATCCTGAAACAGAGAACTCTGACCTATTAATCTTTTAGAATGCTGATCAGATCAGTTGGGTGTGTATAGCGATCTGAATCTCCTCCATTCACTCCCTGGATGGCCATCATCAGATTACAGCACGGTACATCCCTGGCAGAGAACCAAGGCTTCAAAGTTACTTCGTTTGTATAAAAATAACACCTGTATCCCTAGACAAAGTTGAAGAGTATATAGTCATTAATTTTAATTTCTATTATTTTTGGGTTCGACATATCACATTTCATTTCACAACATTTATTTATTTTTATTTATATAAAAAATACATTTCACCAGCGTTTCATTGAAACGCTGATGGAACCATGCAACCATAAAATCTACCCTTTTGAATAATTAACAATAAAAAAATACTGTATTTCAATACATTTTAATGTTATTACACTTTTAATATTATATTTTCACAAAAGTTATTAAGGAGAACAAAGAAATAATAAAAATATATAAAAGGGAAATATCACACTTGTGCTAACATAATAAACATACTTACAGAGAATTTGTTGAACCATGAATAAATTTTATGTTACGTTACGGTTTTTACTTTATTCAGTAAAAAATACAAAAAACATTATTTTTGAGGAGCTCGGTTCAGCTCGGCCCGGGCCCTGCGATTGGGAGGTTAAGCCACTTTTGCAAGGATCAGTCATATATAACTCGAGATAATAAATTTTTGATTAAATTTTTTTATTATCTTAAGGGGGGAGGAAGGGAGGAAGAAAGGACTTCAATTTACAATGTGCCGATGCACTAATTCAATTGAAGTTATGGATGGTTATGGTAACAAAATATGAAAAAATAGCACTGAAAACTCAAAGTCAAAATCATAGAAAAAACAATTATTTTTTTCCATTCCTCTGCCTAGTTAAATCCGATAAAATTTGAAAAAGAAAAAGCAAGAAAAAAGTTGATTCTTCGTTGTAAAGTCGACAGCATAATTAAACATTGTCAAAGTATTCTACATATTTATAATAGAAATTACGAGAGAATTGATTGCTATTATTTTTTATTTAGAAAAAGTTTGTCAAAAATATAATGTCAAGAAAAATATTGACCTAAAGTAGGTAAATAATAAAATACTTTTATGTGTACACACAATATTATTATACAGTATAAAAACTTAGTTTATGTAAAACTAATCACCTATAGATACTGGTATAGGAACTTAAAGGTTTTCTTTATTATGCAATTGTAAAGTATCGTATTAATTTCAACTTGATGCTCGACATTCATTAGGAAAAAGGTATATTGACCGACATACATACACACCGACAGACGGACAATTTTATTTTTATTATAAAACTGACGGCAAGATGAAAAGAGGCCTAAAAAAGAGACCGAAATTACTGGTGCTGGTTCGGTGCTGGTTTACGCACGATCTAACTCCTGAGGATGCTCCGGGTTGGGGCGAAAGACGTGTAGAGTAGTCTAATTGGTGAGGGAGGAAGGTGTAATTGCTGTCTGGCTAAATGCAGGTATTGAGCACTGATATTTTGTGGTGTGCATGTGCATTTTTTTGTGGGCGGACGGGCGGTGCATCTTGCATATATTGTTTGCGGAAGTAAGCTACATAATATTCCTTTTTCAAAATGGTTTGGAACTTCCGCCAAGTGATGCCTGATTCAATCAAATACTTAAAAATGGTTTTGTTTAGATAAATGACTAAGTAGGTACACTAAATACGACCTTAGCCACTTTAAGAAATGACTGATATTAAAAATCCACTGTTACTTTAAAATCGTAAATACAGTACTTGTTATGGTACATTAAGTATAAAAAGAGTTGCGAACATCCTATTCATATGTCATAACAGATTGAAAGAAATGCCGTAAGTAGCTTGTCATTTAAACTATAAATTATGTACTTAGTTTTAAATCGTTGACTGTTTAATTTCATTCGAAATCTTGCCTTTTTATATGAACTGTAACTGTACAATGCATAAAAAGGCTATCATACTAATCATTAGAACTTGCTGAATGTGTAGCAAATTATTTTAAAAGGCCACCAAATAGGGTATTTGACTGATTTTTTTTATTGACTAAACATGTTTATTGAAATATTATCAACACAATATAGGTATTTATTTTCAAATATCTTGCATATTTTCAGCGATATAGAGCATCAAACTTTCTAATAAGACAAAGAGAGCGCTATAAGCAAGTGACTTCACATGCTTGTACCGCCATACTCTCGCCATAGAAAATTTCGTTTTAGAAAGAGATAGTCACAATTAAGTAGCTCATAATTCGCTTGTTAAAATACAGATTGAATTTCTACTTTCACATTTGTTATTCAATAATGTTATATTTCTGAATGTCATAATTAAATATCTACATTTCAACAACAGTCAAATACTCTAATACCTACATTGCTAAAAATATCAATTCCCTTTGATATTAGATTTTGAGCGAAGCGAAGCGCAGAAAAAACAGAATATCAATTGTACCTTTACCTACTCTGTTTTTAATAAGTTAACCTAACTGTCTTAAGCAGTGTTCATATTTCATTTCCCAGGGACGTAAATGGCAGCGTTTGTCTGGCTCCCACTACAGGGACTGCTCCGCAGATCTTTGCTTCAGCTATTCAGTTCTTCGCAGCTGCCCAATGTCTCCTGCATGACAATACTCCACCAGATGATACTGTGTTAGGTAGGTACAATCACGGTGGTTGGAGCTCTGCCACTTTGCAAACAAAATGCTTTGCACGGTTATCGTCGATAGGTCGCGCGCGCGTCGCTCGTCGGTTACTAGGTCGTCGTTAGCGCGGTCCCACTATTTCCATTGCGAATCATTATTATTATTAATGGTGATTCTCAAACCATTTCTTGGATGGATGGATGAATGGATTCTCAATATAGTTTCACTATAAAGTGGGACTGTATTGAGAAAAAAGTGAAACCTTAGTGTATGGCCAGAGTGCCGAGCACGGGCGGGCACACACTTAGTATTACCATTGCAATGGGTAATGGGAATAGTGGAACCAACCCGTAAGCAATTTTGTCCTAAAGGCTAACAGAGCGCTGCCCTCCCAGACTGAACAGAACAAACTAAAAACTCTGTGTTTTAAACAGAAGGTCCTCTCTGGCCGCTGCTTTAGTATTAGCGCTGAAGAAGAAATTAGTATTTAAGTACTAGAAAAAGCACAGACCATACAACAAATACTAATCAAGTCTGTGAGAAAAAATCTCACCCGAGAAGCATCTGGTGGCAAGACGATTTTTTCTAGTACCTATGCATTCATTTAAGGATTTTTTATTTTCTAGATGGAGCCAAATATGATTTTATAATTGTGGGCGGAGGCTCAGCTGGATGTGTCTTGGCAACGCGTTTGAGTGAAGTTAAAAAGTTTAAAGTACTTCTTATAGAAGCCGGTTCTTATGCTCCTGTTGAAAGCACGGTTGGTAAAAATAATTTTGTTAATCTTATCATGGGTAAGGAGCATTCCCGTCATGCGGATTTTCCGATGCATGCGGATTCCTCCTATTTTATACAGACTTTGCCAGTCATATCAAAAGTATTAGGAGTAGAAGCGAAACAGCCGCTGGCATATCCACATGATAGGAAAATCATCTTAAGAGGTTAGAATCCTTTTCCTGTCAAACTGGAAAAGTACGTATAAAACAGAGGAAACTCGCATGCGGCGATAGCACAGGGTAAAAAAATCGTCAGTTGTTAATAATTCATGTGGAGATAGCACGTAAGGGCAACCTATTCAAATTCATATTAATAGGTACCTTTTATAAGTGAATATATTTAGGGAATTAATTAATTAGGTTGGACTGGAAATAATTAAAGGCGACTGTTAATGGGATACTTAAATACTAAACCGGGCAGCAATTTATTTTTTGGGCGACAAAATAACTAAACCGGCGGCGACAAACAGTGGATTACAAAAATACGTAAAACGGGCGACTACATGTGGGTGACAAATAATCTAAATAGGTTATTAAAATACTGAGTGGGCAACTATTATACCATGTAGGTAACTATATAACTAATTTAAGCTATCCAACATGGTATTTTAACACGTTTTTATTAGGTTGCTTTCTTGTTTGTTTGTTTTTTGCCATCTCGATTAGGATAATACTCACCTTTTACTATAAAAATAATGTATTTTACTATAAAATATATGCCAAATTTTAAATGTTTTGTGTGTCCTAAGGTTGTCACCCAAATAGTAATTTGGTCGCCCGTTCTGAATAACTAGTTACTCAATTTGTATTTTAAAGTCAGCCATTTTCAATATCTGTAGTCGCCCTCGCTCCGTCGCCTTCTTAGTATTTCAGTACGCTGTATTCAGTATTTTTGATACTCAAAATGGGAATTTATTGTTACCCGATTAAATACTCCCCATATATTTATACTATTGCCATATATTTTATTTGTATTTGAATGTATTGTGATAAAATAGATAGAGTATTGAAATAAATGTGTTATAGTTGGAGCTTTACTACAACAACATAATATTAATATTAAGTAATATTGTTTTGCAGATTCCAGGATTAGACAAAGGTATTTTTGGGTCAAGATATGATTGGCAGTACTATGCTGAAGACGATGGAGTCACGGCTCAAGGTATCGTAAATGGTAAAGTGTATTGGCCACGAGGTAAAATGTTGGGAGGTTGCAGTAATATAAATGCTATGATTTATATCAGAGGAAATTATTACGATTACAAGAGATGGTATGATGATGGCAATAAAGACTGGCACCCAAATACGGTCACAAAGTATTTCGAAAAAGCAGAATCACTACAAGACCAGAGCCTTTTAAAAGATCCGTTGATTGGCAACTATTATGGCCACGATGGACCATTAGCTATTAACACATTTAATAGCACTTACAGATATATATTGTCAGACGTACTAAAGTCATGGCAGGAAATAGGAATTAAAAATGAGAAAGATTTAAACTTCGCAAAGGTTATGGGATCAGGTATTTATAGAGCAACTGCTGCTAATGGAGTACGATTTAGCACTGATCATGCGTACTTAAATCCAGTGCGCAGTAGAGAAAATTTAGATGTTCTCACAGACACATTGGTAAATAAAGTCATTATAGATGAATCCACAAAAGTCGCTCAAGGTGTCGAAGTTGAGAGGAATGGTAACAAAATGACGTTCTATGCAAACCTAGAGGTAATTTTGAGTGCTGGAGCTATCAATACGCCACAAATTCTAATGTTATCAGGGGTCGGACCGAAAGAACATTTAGAATCAAAAAACATTGCATGTATAGTAGATTCTCCTGCCGTTGGACAGTATCTTCAAGACCATCTGAAAGTTCCCGTCACAATTTATGGTAAAAAACCAGGTCCTTTGAATCAAGCACAACAACAGTTTGATGCTATCAAGTATGTTTATGACAAAACAGGTTATTTAGCCCAGAGTAGTATTGCTGATATTCAGGCATTTTATTCACGGAATCTATTGGCTTTATATCCGGAATTTGAGAGTAATTTAATTATACACTGGATGAATTCCACAACAGCAGGACGAGGCTTTTCATCTAATTTTAAATTCAAGCCGAGTCTAGTACAGTCTGTCATTGAACAAAACAAAGAAAACGCACTTTACGTGTTTCTGGTCTCCTTACTGCACCCTTCTTCGTATGGTACTGTCACTTTAAGATCTTCCGATCCGAAAGATTATCCGCGCATATTTGCTAACTATTTTAAAGATACTAAAGACTTAGATGTGATAGTAGAAGGCATAAAGAAACAAGCAAACATTGTAAAAACTAAATATTTTAAAGGTATAGATGCTTATTTGGGTCGACTAGACTGGCCCGCTTGTAACGACTTGGAATTAGGTAGTGATAAATATTGGAGATGCATAGCTCTTAACACAGTTACTACTATATACCATCCAGTAGGAACAGCAAGAATGGGATCTGATATAAAGACGTCAGTTGTAAGCAGTGACTTAAAAGTGCATTCTGTTAAAAATTGTAGAGTAATTGACGCAAGTGTAATGCCTTCTCATGTGAGTGGAAATACCAATGGACCAGTAATAATGATCGCAGAGAGAGGTGCAGATCTCGTCACGAATAGTTACGGCATCAACTGAATTCATCGAAATAATAAAATCCTTTTAGTTAAATTTAAAATGAATGTTTGTAGCCGCAAGTATACGAGTATTTTGTGACTACCTTAACGCCTAATGCCTGCATTTTATTTAAAAATTAAAAGCCAATTTTGGAATGAAATACAATGTTTTATTTACCTATCCCATATGAATTTTTGAACACATTATTATGGGCAGAGATGTGCAAAATACTTTATTAAAAGTATATATAAATATAAAATACAAATACTTGGCAATTTTTTTATTTCAAATAATAATACAAAATGGTATTAAATACAAAATACGTATTTTCAAAATACTTTTTTCACATAAAATACCTTTTTTCGTATTTTTTTATTATTGTTATTTTTTTAACAGATACAAGTGTACCTACTACCTAGTACCTACACATTCCAATAATTGGAAGCGTCATTGGTTTTATCTTTTGCAATAAATAAACAACACAAAGTTTCTTCGGAATGCGTTAGAAATTTTTATACAACCTGTATATTTTGCCTCTTTCGCAAAAGGTCGCTTTCGCACAATGACTCTTTCGCAGAATGTCGCTTTCGCAAAATGTCGCGTTAGGGACTTAGAATAAAATTACGTGTTTTAATAAAAAAACTAAATAATATACTAGAAAAAATTCGACACGCACCAGATCAATTCTCGGACGGGAATTGAACCCGCAACCTTTGGATATCCGGTCCAATGCACCGCTGAGCTACCGAGTCACAAGTGATATCGCCGAATTTCTTCTAGTATATCCTGCTCTTACGCTGTAAGCAAGTGTTATTTCACCAATGTGAGGAATTCACTCACTTTCAAAAAATAAATACTTACTATAAAAAAGTTTTTTGGAAATCATAGTAGTTAACCTTATCCATATTTATGTGATTTTGGTACTTTGCAGACGTTTTTATTACGAAGAAAAGAAAAAAAAACACTAATGATTTTATTTAAAACTCATAATTGTATTCTAAGCCTCTATCGCGACATTTTGCGAAAGCGACTTTCAGCGAAAGAGTCATTGTGCGAAAGCGACCTTTTGCGAAAGAGGCATTATGAGAAAGCGACATTTTGCGACTGGTGACATTCTACGAAGTAGACGTTTTGCGAATAAGCTAACAAAATAAACATTATAAGTACTACATACGAAAATAAAGCATATACCTTACAGTCGTCACCAATTCGCTACAAAAATCTGTTTTTTTCCCGTCGTCCGTACGAGTCCCGTCCCGTCAGTCATCGGTGTGAAACGCTTTTGGATTTATTTTCGCAGGCGTTAATTTTTTGCGAAAACTCCTAAAATATTCAATGGTATGACGTAAAAGGTTAAAATAATGTGCATAAAATGCTAAAGTTTAATTATTATTATTGTCAAGAATGTCTATTATGATTGTCAAGAATATTTGGAAAATCGAGCATATGTTGTAAAAGTGTCTGATGATGTTAGTAGAAAAGCTGCTGTTGTCGATGGTACAGCGCAAGGATCTGTGCTTGGCCCATTGCACTACATTACTTATGATAATGATGCAGTGAATCTAGTCAAAAACTGCGAAATATTTCAATTCGCTGATGATACATGCCTCGTAGCAGCTAATAAGAACCCAGATACTGCCTTGTCTCATCTACAGACTGATTTAACTCTGTTATCTAAATGGTCCCATGATGCGGGTCTTGTGAACAATACAGAAAAAACAAAAATGATGTACTCATGCCCGAGTGCCCGAGTGCTCGAGCCAAAACAGAATAAAAAGTAACCCTAAGCTTATCGCTCATGATCACAAATGCCTTCACAAGGACCACCATAACTGCTCCTGTAGTGCGATTGAATTAGTTAACAACCAAAAATATCTTGGCTTAATAATCGATGACCGATTTAAGAGGACGGAACATGTTAGCTATGTGTGCGACAAATTACGAGCAATACTGGCCAAGTTCACTATAGTAAAGCACAAAATCCCCTACACCATACTCTTGAGTTTATATAAGGCGCTGGGTGACACTATAATACAGTATGGTCTTAGCAGCTATGGTAGAACATGCAAAACTCATCTTGATCCAATATATAGGTTACAATCGAACTCGATTCGAAGGCTGCTCGATACCTTATGTCAAAATGTTTCGTGCTTTGAAATTTTAGATTCGTTTACGGACGTAGTGGCGCTGTACTAATTTCCATACAAAATTATGAGATTCGAGTAATTTTACGCGCGTTATTTTTCTCGATAGCTGTTCGTGCTAAGGGTACAGAAATCCATCCGTGAGCTTGCGCTCGCGGCCGTTGGTGCGTTGATCGGACTGGGCAGGTAGAGAGAGAAAAAATAAATAAATTTAAAAAATATTAAAAACACGACTTCCCTGCCAAAAACGAACTAAAAAGTTTTAACTTTTTAGTTATTATTAGTTTAGTTATTATAATTTAGTTATTTATAACAAGTGTCTTTGCAGTCGGGGGAC
Organism: Agriphila geniculea; assembly: GCA_943789525.1. Lineage (NCBI taxonomy): Eukaryota > Metazoa > Arthropoda > Insecta > Lepidoptera > Crambidae > Agriphila > Agriphila geniculea. The sequence continues at coordinate 20,086,253 of OX038874.1, forward strand.
CGTTTTGTGGAACAATTTTTAATCAAAGAGGTCCCCCGACTGCAAAGACACTTGTTATTTAACGTTTTAGTTCGTTTTTGGCAGGGCAGTTGTGTTTTTAATATTTTTTAAATTTATTTATTTTTATTTCACACATTTTAGTGCCAAATTATATATTTTTGAAATGTGCTCATTAAGGCTCATTAAGGCCCCATATTGTAATATGAGAAGAATTTTTTTTTTTCACATTTGAAAATGTCGTCGTTCGTACGGTCGCCATAGTGAATTTTTTCAAAAAATATAGTCAGTGTCACTCGGAATGATGTAAGGATTCTAACGATACCATATACATCCAAATCCGTTGAGCCATTTAGAAGTTGTGCCGCGCCTCAAATTTAATTTCAAATTTAATTGATTTCCTTTCCTACTCCTACTCTGTTCATGCTGTCCGTTTGTGGAACGCACTTCCGGAGATCGGGAGGGTTCGTAGTTTGAAATCTTTCGGCGACCAAGTCAGAAGACATTTCCTTTCTTCTGTCTAGCATTCTTTTTAGTACTTATTTCCTTTCCTATTTCTATATTTGATTTCATTTATTCTATTTGTCCTTTCATTCTATGTATCTATATCCGTTATCCTCTCTTAGTTGCACCCACTCCTCCCCTTGCCAGCTCCTTCCTCTTATTCTATTAATACTCAAGGTTGCCTGGAAGAGATTGCTATTCAGCAATAAGGCCGCCTTTTGTGTGCTATTGTTCTGTTAATTGTGTTTTCCTGTTTAGTATTTGTTCTCTATTTGTATGCCATAATGTGTTTTATTATTATTATTAAAAAAATAAGTAACCTTAAATGTGACCTTAGCCACTTTAAGTAATGGCTGATATTAAAAATCAACTGTTACTTTAAAATCATAAATACTTGATAATTATCTATTAATTACCATTAGCTATTAACACATTTAATAACACTTACAAACGTATGTTATCAGACGTACTAGAGTCATGGCAGGAAATAAGAATAAAAAATGTGAAAGATTTAAAAAAAGCAAATGTTATACGATCAAATATTTCGAGAGCAATTGTTGCTAATTGAGTACGATTCAGCACCGACCATGCGTACTTAAATCCAATGCGCAGTAAAGAAAATTTAGATGTTCTCACAGACACATTGGTCAAAAAATTAATTTTAGATAAATCCACAAAAGTAGCTCAAGGTGTCGAAGTTGGGAGGAATGGTACCAAAATGACGTTCTATGCAAACCTAGTGGTAATTTTGAGTGCTGGAGCTATCAATACACCACAAATTCTAATGTTATCAGGGGTTGGACCGAAAAAATATTTAGAATCAAAAACATTTCATGTATTGGAGTTTCTCCTGCCGTTGGACAGTATCTTCAAGACCATCTGAAAGTTCCCGTCACAATTTATGGTAAAAAGCCAGGTCCTTTGAATCAAGCACAACAACAGTTCGAAGCTATCAAGTATGTTTATTACAAAACTGGTTATTTAGCCCAAAGTAGTAATTCAGATATTCTGGCATTTTATTCACGGAACACATCTGCTTTATATCCGGAATTTCAAAATTATTTATTTGTTTAATTATTTATACACTGGATGAATTCTACAACAGCAGGACGAGCGTTTTCATCTATTTTCAAATTCAAGCTGAGTCTAGTAAAGTCTCTTTGTGAACAAAACAAAGAAAACGCACTTTATATTTTTATAGTTACCTTACTGCACCCTTCTTCGGCAATATTACTTTAAGGTCTTCAGATCCAAAAGATTATCCGCGCATTTTTACTATCTACTTTAAAGATGCCAAAGACTTAGACGCGACAGTAGCAACAATACAGAAACAAAAAGACATTGTAAAAACTAAATATTTTAAAGGTTAGTAATCGTTAGTAGTCGTATTAATAGTAGTAGTAGTATTAATAGTCGTTAATTTTAACGACTAGACTGGCCCGCTTGTAACGACTTGGAATTAGGTAGTGATAAATATTGGAGTGAAAGTGCATTCTGTTAAAAAATGTAGGCTGATTGACGCAAGTGTAATGCCTTCACATGTGAGTGGAAATACCAATGGACCAGTAATAATGATCGCAGAGAGAGGTGCAGATCTTATCAAGAATAATTATGGCATCGACGGAATTCATCGAAATAATATGAAATAATAAAATCCATATCTTTTTTTAATGAATGTTTGTAAATATACGATTACTTTAAGACTGCTTAATGCCTACTGCCTAGAAGGGATTTGACCAAAACCGCACAACTATTTTTGTTCATTTTACACACCAAGGTATGTTGTTTTTGTAAAATTTCGGTATTTTCGACTTAGTTTTTTTATGTTTTAATGTTGCTTTTGTAAAAACTTAAGCACTTATAGAAAACAAAAATTCTTGAGCAGTAAATTATAGATATGCGAAAAACAAAAAAAATGTATGAAAATGCGAGTTGTATTGTTTTTGTAAAACACCCTTCTATTTAACTTATCTATATTGTAGGCATGTTATTTAAAAATGAAAAGCCAATTTTGGGATTTAATACAATGTTTTATTTACCTACCCAATCTGAGTTTTGGAACACATAATTATATCTTTTTATAATTTAGAAACTGTTCGTTATTTTGTTATACCATTAAATAATAAATATTAAGAGTCCAAAGGAAGCAATGCACATACGAGATATTTCAGGGAGGGTGGCTATACTTCGAGTATGGAATTAATGAATTTCACCCATGATTGATGAATTTCACCCATGATAAACAATAATTTATCGAATAAATCTTTTTTCATAAAAAACACGTTTTTAAAACGTACTAAAAAGTTTGAAATATTTTCTTCCGCAAAGATTTATAACTCTATACAGAAGTTGAGGAGCTCGGTGGCGCTGTGGTTTAGCACCTGGCCTTGCGGAGATTCATAGGCTCGGTCATGAGATGGGTGACCAAAAATGTATTATCTTGAGCTCCTCCGTGCTTCAGAAAGCACGTTAAGCCGTTGGTCCTGGCTGCATTTGGAGTCATTAACACTCACCAATCTATTGGGCCCGCGTGGTGGGTTATGTTATGGCCCACAAATATATTAGAATTTTTTAAATTGATGGCCCATCCTCCATAAAATCCAGTCATCCTTAAAGCCTGTGCCCCAGCAGCGGGGACATTAAAAATGGCTTATGTCGATGTGGGGCGCATGCGGATGATTTATCAAAATATAATTTTATAATATTATCATCAATGTCATTTGCATGCGCCCCACGTTTTTGGGTTTAAAACTTCTGTACAATGTAACGCAACACCTTACCCTGAGCTTATCTCTACGCTTTCTTATTAGAAATCAGAATACCTAATAAAAAATAATTTCTAAAATCGGTTTATAAATTGACAAGTTCTGAGGTAACAAACATAAAAAAAATAACTGAACTGAGAACCTCCTCCTTTTTTTGAAGTCGGTTAAAAATAGTGTTAAACTTGCAATTGTCTCTAAATACAAAGATAAGGTCATCAAAAATATGAAGCGGCTAATAATACAGCTGTTGTTTGTGTAAGCAGTACTGTAATACTCCGATTACAGTAAGTTGTAAAATAAACAATGATTCGGCGTTTTAAATAATCTAGAAAGAAAGAAAGAAAGAAAAGAAAGAAAGAAAATACATTTATTTTGACAACACACAACGATACACAACATTACAAAGACAATAAACTAAACACAAGCAAAGATAGACAGTAACATTGCGCATCGTCGCGTGATGCCAAAACTGTACTCGGCTCAGTATAAGCAGCAGGCTAGGCCTGCTGCACTAATATTCTGCCGAGCACAGCAATGACATCAGGGGCGATAAACGAAAAACACATTTATTAACACATAAAGTTTAACAAAAACAAATAAACCTTCCCATTGATGGGCGCAATTCAGAAAATAAAGTGCGTAATGTAGTAGTCTGTGGCATGTTGTACTATTTCTAATCTGTGAAAGTCAACCTACTCTTAGGTTTGACAAACTTTGACTTTGACAGTTTAACATTGTGATGGATGACAAGCAAAGTAGAACGAACGAAATCGAAAATATTTAATTACACATTTTACCTACACTCCAACGTTTTTTCAAATTTTAAAAATGGACTGGTATACGTCATCAGCCAAAAAACGTGGTGGCAGGCAAATAATGACAAACAAAAAGAAAACAAAAGTGTTTCACAAAACTAATATAAAATAAAAAATATAAAATAAAATAAAATAAAAAATCTGTCTTTGTAAAGTAACAAAAAATCGGACTTTCATTTCCAGATAAATAATCAGGTCTTTTTTTAACTTTTTATTGAAATAAGTAAGTATAGGTATTAAAATAAGAAGCCAAATATTTTATTTAAACTTTTATTTTTCACCATAGTCCTTTTTAATTATGTCTGCTGCCCTTTCCGCTATCATAATGGTGGGGCCATTAGTATTACCACTTGTGATTGATGGCATAACACTTGCATCAACTACTCTCAATCCTTTTACACCGTGGACTTTCAATGAGCTACTTACAACGGATATTTTTATATTAGAGCCCATTCGAGCAGTCCCAACTGGATGGTATATAGTAGTAGGTGTACTTATTGCTATACATTCCCAATAATCATCGCTACCTAAATCAAAACCATCACAGGGAGGCCAGCTGATTCTTCCTACATGACCTCCAATTGACTTAAAATACTTTGTGTTCACTATTTTTGCCAAAATCTTAATTCCTGCGACAGTAGCTTTTAAATCTCTGTTATCATAGAGATAATTTGAATGTATGGAGGGATAGTCTTTAGGATTGGACGTTTTTAATTTGATACTTCCCATAGAATTAGGGTGCAATAAATTAAGCAAAAATAGGAAAAGCATATTTTTTTTATTCAGTTCTACTATTGACTGTGTAACATTTGGCTTGAAATTAATAATGTTTTGAAAATATGATCGAATTTTTTGGCTGTTTTTATCAAAAGTGATCAAGTGAATTTGAAAATCGGGATATTTTGCCGTTTTAGATTGCGAATAGAAAGCCAAAGCATCATTTAATAATCCATTATGTGCTAAGTAACCGGTTTGATTATAGATATACTTAATAACATCAAAACTATTTTGCATTTCAGTAAATTCATTTGATTCACTACCGTATATTGTGATAGGAATTTTGAGGTGATCTTGAAGATATTGTCCAACAGCTGGTGAATCGACGAGACATGGAATGTTTACATCCTCTAAATGTGATTTTTCCCCGATACCTGATAGCATGAGGAGCTGCGGTGTATTGATTGCTCCAGCACTAAGAATCACCTCTAAGTTTGCATAAAAAAATACTCTAGCACCATTCCTTTCTACTTCAACTCCTTCGACATTTTTTGTAGCGTTGTTGAATGATATTTTTGTTACTAGACTTTCCGTAATCACATATAGGTTGTTTCTTCTTCGTACTGGATTTAAATAAGAATGATCAGTACTACCTCGTCGTCCGTTAGCAGCTGTTGCTTTTAGTATACCTGATCCCATGACTTTTGCTTCATTTAAATCTTTGACAGATTTTATTCCAATTGTATTGTAAGCGTCCAGAATATTTTGTGTTATAGCTGAAGTAGAACTGTTAAATATGTTAATTGCAAGAGGGCCATCGTGACCATAGAAATTACGAATAAACGGATCACGTAGTGAGTGCTGATCTTGAAGAGATTCCGCTTTTTTGAAATATTTTTCAACGATTTTCGGATGCCACTCTTTGTTACCATCGTCGAACCATTTCTGATAGTCGTAAGGACTTCCTCGTATGTAAATCATACCGTTAATGCTACTTGAACCGCCCAACATTTTCCCCCGAGGCCAATACGCCGAACCATTTATAAGAGCTTGATCAATCGCATCTTTGTTTTCAGTATAATATTTCCAATCATATTTAGTGAAATAAACACCCTGTGCCATGCCAGGTATCTGAAATTAAATGAACTGTGTTATTTTTTTACGTCAAAATGCACATATTCATTTGAGTCATGTCTTACATTACTTTCGATGGGTGGTTTGGGTCCGGCTTCTATCAACAATACTTTCCATTTCTTCACCTCAGTGAGTCGCCTCACCAGGACACATCCAGCTGAACCTCCACCGACTATGATAAAGTCGAAAGACATATTATCTGTAATTTAAAAAAAATCTTTGACTATGCAATAAAGTTGCTCAAAATTTTCAAAAAAATATCAGGTCTTTACCTATGAAATTGCTGATATTTTGTCACATACAGACAAAATAGAAACTTCTTTGATTTATATATCGAATTATGACCATGATAGTCAATTCTCAGTAAAAATACAGTCCTTTTTAGCTTTCATAGCATTAAAAAAAGATTTTGTAAGTGACTCTTTTTGTGAGCAATAAATGGTGACTGGAGAGTTGTAACTTAGCCAAAACTTACATATTTTTTTCGCATCGTAAATTGAATAAGTTGGTACTTATAGTGTTCAAACATTAGTACATAAAAGCTTTGTCATAAGTGCTTACGCTTGTTAAATGAACAAAGAAAATGCTAGTATGAAAAATGCAACTTCTTGAAAATTCTCCATACAAATCAGCAATATCATAGGTAAAGACCTATTATAACCATTTTTTGGTATTTAGAAGAATAATCCCATGAATACCTAGATATTAAAAAAAATTACAAGCAATATAAATCAATAGATTTATGTTTTTATACAAATCAAGCTTATAGTTTTAACAATGTTAAATAAAATAATTATCGGTAGAACCTCATTAATTATTATAATATGTAATAAAAAATGCAATGCTGATAAAAATATGAGTAACCTGTCTTTTTAAGTGACTTAACGTTAGAAAAAGACGAGGATCCCACAATGTTGTCCCATCCCACATCTCGTAATTGGGAATTTCTATGATACCTTTCACAACGTCATCTGGTATCGTATTGTCTTGTAGAAGACATTGAGCAGCAGTGAAGTACTGTATAGCCGCTGCGAACGTTTGAGGAGCTGTCCCCGTGGTCGGAGACAAACACAAAGTGCTATTGTCACTGAAAGTGAAATTAAAATTGATAGAGTTTTAGCCGAGTCTGACTAGTCGTATTGACTGCAATTTGTATGAAATCTTTTGGCTTAGTGTTACTAAATTGCATACAAAATTGCTTACTACAGCACTATTATGTATTCTGTGACTACAGTCACTATCGATTAAAGTAAACGTAACTGTGTAAAAGCATCACGAGCGTTTTTTTGAAAAAAATAAACAATGAGAGGTATAGGTATTATATTGACTTCATGAGCAGAGCATGACTTTTAAAATTTATTAAAAATAAAAAATAAACATTATTTTTTTCGGTTTGAGAATCCAATTAGTTAATTTTTTTAATTTTATCATTATTTTATTATACTAGGCTTTTTTTTATTCTTACTCAATGATTTAGATATATTTAAAACCATATACCTACTAACTGATAATGATAACTTAACTATAATGAGTCTTTTTTTTCTCGGATAAATAAAACGAATTGAATTATTGTCTAGGTAGGTAAGAACCAGAAGCACTATAACAGGTGTAACAAGACCTTCAACGAAGCCGAAGTCCACGTATTTCGCCCATCATCAGGATCATTTTTGTCTTTTGGACTATACCTGGGAAACCAATAGCTATGAAGTTATTGAAGGTCAATTTTTTTTATGAAATCTTATTTTATTTGTTATTGCATACTTTTTGTCCAATGAACTTACGAACGAAATACTTAAAATTTTGATAATGTTTATCAAAATTTTAAGTATTTCGTAACAAACAATAGCTTTAAAACGTCGTAAAAATGTATCTCATGAGCACGCACATAAACACTGCCTTTCAACTCGGCCGCACGCAGCTGTGTAGCATACACTCGCAGGCGCGGTCTGTTGTATGCGTTACATTGCGTGGTAAAGTATGCAATGCTTTTTTAACACCAAAAATCAAAATCGTTTCCCAGCAATACTTTTGAACAGAAATGGTCCTGGGCAGAATACGTAGACCTCAGCTTCGTTGAAGGTCTTGTTACACCCTGTATAAATAAATTGTAAGATATCAGCTTTACTACAACTACTGCTGGGTAAAAATTATAATGTTTTTACTTAAAAAGTTGTGGTAGATAATTAAACAACATGTCTTTCCATAATTCCCAGAGCAGCAGCCTTAAAGCATGCTGCTCTGGAAATAATGTACCTTCCCTAGGTACCTTAATTTGGTACCTTACAGTTGGAGGTAAAATTAAAAAAACAACTTACATCATTAAGCTAATGAATTTAATAGAAAAATTACTAGAAAAAATCGACTCATCCGTAGCAACTCAGACGGGACTCGAACCCGTACCCTTGGGCTTACAGCGAAAACGTAAAAAGTACTAGAAAATTTCGCCACTCCCACTGGCGACTCGGTAGCATAATTGGTCAGTGCATTGGGCCGGAATCCCAAGGGTACGGGTTCGAGTCCCGTCCGAGCTGCTAGGAGTGAGTCGATTTTTACTAGTATTTTTTAAAATTGCATTGTGAATGCCTATAATCTAAAATTTCAAAACTTACATCATTTTTATTGTTGAACTCCCTTTCGCTGCGTTGTTTTAATTACACACAACCAGTTAGAATAAATTTTAATATTATAATGATAGTAACGTTTAGTTCCTAATAAAAACACTTACTTTTTTATCAATTTCCTTGAGCGATAGATACACATTACTGAACAGAGACGTTCCGCCCATGACTTAATTAGTGTGTATGTAGTGTGTAACGCGATGCGAGGGCTTGTTTTTTAACCGACTTCAAAAAAAGGAGGAGGTTCTCAAGTCAACGGTAATTTTTTTATTTTTATTTTTTATGTATGTTTTACCATAACTTCGTCAGTTGTTATCCGATTTATACAATTATTTTTTTTATCTCAAAGAACATAGTTTGTGTATGGTCTCATAAAAAAATTACAGAGATCTGGCTGGTAGTTTTTTCATAATCCTGAAAAATGACAATTATTTAGCTTGCCATCACACGTGTTTTCACGGAGTTTCGGACATAACATTTTTGTTTATGTACCGAATTAGATGATTCTTTTTTGTTTGAAAGGGTATACTTCAAGAGGGGTCACATTTTAATTTCATTGATATTAGACCTTGAACTTCGAAGATACACAAGGGAACTCCTCATATTCAAATAGTACTTGTAAAGTAATTTGGATTTTGGTAGTTTTATGACAATCCAAAACAAACCAAACCATGTAGTAGGTATGAACCTCTATACTAAAAAAGTTGGGAGTTACAAGTCGTGATAAAGTTTGGCCACATGATAGAAACTGATCTGTAGGCTGTTTCTAACTAATATTGAGCTGGGCCAAGCTTATCTTAGCTTAGCTATCCTTACATACAGTTCCATACGGCGGCGGGTTGAATAGCGCACTTTTCCCGGCTTCATTCTAAAAACTATAACAATTCAGGTTTAGCTAATAGGTCAAATGTGGTATCATTTTCGGATAAATCAATAACGTAGAACTTATTTCTGAGTTAAAAAAAATCAATTTATTAAGCAGTTTCTGAAAAATTACACAAACCAACATTTTTAAACTTCATTTTTTTAGTTTAGGTATTGGCACTTGTTTCAGTATTTTCAAAAAAACTACTTTTAAGAAGCGTTTTTCAGGTTAATTTGTTATATGTTTTTGTTATGTTAACTATATTTTATACAATTTGCGCCTAACCCAAGTAGTTGAGGTCCATTGTTTGCGGAGAAACAGCTAGTCAAAAATATGCTCAAATTGTAGAAAATTCAATTAACTTTACAGAAATATAAACAAAAATCCTGAAAAATGTTTCTGAACGAAACGGAAACCTTTTTTATTTCGTGAAAAAATACATATTTTTGACTAGCTGTATGTCCGCAAACAATGGACTTAAACTATTTGGGTTAGACTCAAATTGTATAAAATATAGTTAGCATAACAAAAACATTTAACAAATTAACCTGAAAAACGCTTCTTAAAAGTAGTTTTTTTGAAAATACTGAAACAAGTGCCAATACCTAAACTAAAAAAATGAAGTTTAAAAATGTTTGTTATTGTGTAATTTTTCAGAAACTGCTTAATAAATTGTTTTTTTTTTAACTCAGAAATAAGTTCTACGTTATTGATTTATCCGAAAATGATACCACATTTGACCTATTAGCTAAACCTGAATTGTTATAGTTTTTAGAATGGAGCCGGGAAAAGTGCGCTATTCAACCCGCCGCCGTATGGAACTGTATGTAAGGATAGTTTGGCCCAGCTCAATATTAGTTAGAAACAGCCTACAGATCAGTTTCTATCATGTGGTCAAACTTTATCACGACTTGTAACTCCCAACTTTTTTTTGTATAGAGGTTCATACCTACTAATGGTCTGCGATGCAACGTTGCTACGGACGACGACGGACTAGACTTGGACTACAAAGACACAACGGAACTCCTCAAAAACAAACAGCGTAAATTTGGAAATTGAGTTGAGGGCATTTTACCATTGAAAATATTTTATACAGTTAAAAATTTTTTACATGCTTACATACCTACCACTAAAAAGTTGAAAATAAAAAACTTTTTTAACAAAAAAGAAAAACCTCCTTCAAATACCTGAAACAAAAACAGCTTCAAAATTAAATACCTCTAAAAAAGCGAGAAACTTCAAAAAACCTGAAACGAAAACAACTTCAAAATTAAATACCTCTAAAAAAGCGAGAAATAATTCTCGCTTTTTTAGAGTTATTTAATTTTGAAGCTGTTTTTGTTTCAGGTTTTTGAAAGAAGTTTTTCTTTTTTGTTAAAAAGTTTTTTAATGTTCTTTATTCTGTCTGTCTGCATTAATCGCATAACACTCCACTATCATTATTGTTACATTATACAATGTCTTTGGTGTTGTACTAGCGATAATTTAAAGGCGTGAAGTGAAATACACCAATTTCTATCGATAAAAACACCCACATGTTGGGGTCTATCCCCTCTCCCGTTGGAATGACCGCCATTTCAAATTTGACTTTTTGTTTTAGAGAACCCTGACGAAAAATATTAATTTCTCCGTATTAAGAAGCCTAACAGTTATAAAAAAATACTATTCGAAAGCTAATAATACCCCCTATCAAGAAAAAAACATTGTTAACATTAAACTTTTGAGAGCTTTTTCACATTCGAATTTGTAAGTTATCTAAGGGCACGGGAGTGCCCCCGCCAAGACGAGAAAGCGAAGCGCAAGGGCACTACCTACCTTTTCTCGAAGCGCTTCGTCGTTTTTTTGAACCCTCATATCTTGGGTTTGGAGTACACTAGATAAACAAAATTCTCGGAATGTGATGTCAGTAGTAGACTTATTAAATGTATAAAGTTACTTATTAACTGTATAGCTTTTATAATATAGATTTTATTGATATCTAAAATACCCTGATTTCGTCACTGACTCACTCATGATCATCAAAATTCAAAGGGTACTTCCAGAAGTCCTAGAAAGCTAAAATTTGGTATGTAATCTAGTATTAGGACACAAACAACAAAAAAAAAATATGAAATTGGACTTTAACCCCCCAACCGCTTAACCCTCATAACTTGGGTTTGGATTATACCAGAAGCACAAAATTCTCAGGATATGATGTCTGTAGTAGACTTAATTAACATATAAAGTTTCAATTGTATATCTCTTAAACTTTGGATTTTATTGATATCTAAATAACTTCGATTTCGTCAAAACTTACTGATATTCATCAAAATTTCTAGGGTACTTTCTAGAAAGCTGAAATTTGGTATGTAAGCTAGTATTAGTACACAAACTGTAAAAAAATCATAAAACTTGAAACTTTTACCCCCTAACTCTTTTAATTAGGGGATGGAAGTTCGTATGCGACTTCCGCAAATTATGATGCTGAAGGTCTGAAAAAATGAGACATATGAATCTGAAAAATCTTGAAATATTTAGTGATTATTTTTAAGCCTTAGTAAATTACTGTTAAAGTAATGGAAAAAACGTAGTCATAAAAAATATTGTGTTCATTTCAAAACTACTTCTTTCATGGCGTAAAACTCGCGCAGACTCTATTTTGTTCTTTGCACTGTCACATTCTGTGTTAAAGAGTAAAATAATATCACAGCATAAATGAATTAGTTCTACCACAGAATAAAATAAATAACAGTACAAGTACGCTGGTTGATGGTGATCGAATTTTACACGATTTTAGACCACAATTCTGACCCCACCTTGCTTTATCGGTTTATGAATTTACTTACAAAAAGAAGTGAAATTCCACCAAAATCATTTTCATGAATAATATTGCCAAGACCTCGCACTGTCAAAAAGTAATCAGACCTCATATAGAACCAAACTTCTAACTCTACGCGTCCTAACTCTGCAAGTCCTAACTTCAATAACTCTACACCTAAGTCAAAATATGTGGCTGCTATAGAAAATGCTAATATAAATAGAATGCTAATAGAAATAGCCAAAAAACAATTATGCCAAAGTATTATAATGATAAAAAATATGCCAAATCCGTTATGCCAAATCAAATCAGGTATAAAACTATTATGCGAAAAATGGGACCCCATTCTATATAGAATATGAAATTAAAAATCTTAAGTATAATGCTATCGCTCCATTTTCGTTCTTATTAATTTATTCTAACGTCTGTATGTATCCAACTAAGATCTCCTTAGGCTGAGTTGCACTATTTTGACTTAACAATAACTTTAACAGATACAACGATGACAGCGTCGCTGTCGTCTGTGACGTAACCTAGGTAACAATATGTAATAATGCCTTAGTTCCACTTTTGACCACTGGCTCAGATAAGTTTGTATCTGTTATAGTTAAGGTTAAGTCAAGGTTAAAATGGTGCAACTCAGCCTTAGTGTGAAACAATTATTGGTCTGAGTTGCCCAAATACAGTTTACATTTTTCTCTATAAATTTAAATGTTATTTCAAGTGCGCAGCTTTGACACTATCCAAAGATTTAAAACATTTATCATTATAATTCTGACGTAAGTACGTAATTCACATCTACAACTTGTGTAAATAAAAGTAAGGTAGGTATTTCTTTTTACTGAACACAGTAATTGCAAAACGAATTAATTCTTTCTTGATAACTAATTTTTATTATACGTAAGACCAGGTATTTTGCTACGTTTCAAATCAAACGTATAATTAAACAAAAATTACCTTATCCGAAACCTGTGATGGAGTTTTCAGAAAAAAATAGGCATATAATAATGAGAACGATTTAATAATAATAATATTTCTATCAAAAATTTATTTGTCACATTAATCACAAAAATTATAATTTTTAATCAAATCTGCTGCTCTTTCTGCAATCATGATAGTGGGCGCATTAGTATTTCCACTTGTGATTGATGGCATCACACTTGCATCAACAACCCTCAAATTTTCCACACCGTGAACTTTCAGTGTGCTACTCACAACTGATGTTTTTATATCAGAACCCATTCGAGCTGTCCCAACTGGGTGGTATATTGTAGTAGGAATACTTAAAGCTACACATTCAAAATAATCATCGCTTCCTATATCAAAGTCATCACATGGTGGCCAGTTGAATCTCCCCAGGTATCCACCGATCGACTTAAAATATTTCGTATTGACTAATTTTGTTATAGTTTTCATTCCATTAACACACGCTTTTAAATCTCTCTTATCATGAAAATAATTTGAATATATAGAAGGATAATCTTTAGGATTTGAACTTTTCAGGGTGATGTTACCCATAGAATAGGGATGCAATAACGTAAGAAAATATACGAACAGCGTTTTATTTTTATTTTGCTCTACTACTGGCAGCAAGGCACTAGTTTTGAAATTAAAATGTTTTCCAAAAACTTCTTGGATTTGTGGGTAGTTTTTTTCCAGGGTAAATAAGTATACTTCAAAATCCGGATAGTTTGCAAATTCCAACTGTGAGTAAAAAGCTAAGACGTCACTAAACATATCTTCTGCTAAAAAGCCCGTTCGATTATAAATATACTTTATTATCTCAAAACTCGTTTGTGCATCACTTACTTGGTTTGTTTCATTAACATTTATTATGATAGGAACTTTGAGGTGATCTTGAAGATATTGTCCAACTGCTGGAGAATCAACAAGACATGGAATATTTACATCCTCCAAATGTGATTTTGGTCCGATACCCGATAGCATGAGAAGATGTGGTGTATTGATGGCTCCAGCACTTACGATTACTTCTAAGTCTGCATAGAAGACTTCTTTAGTACCATTTCTTTCTACTTCGACACCTTCCGCAACCTTCGTAGATTCGTTTATCAATATTTTTTTAACAAAGCTTTCCGTTATCACATAAAGATTTTCTCTATTTCGAACCGGATTTAAATAAGTCCGATCAGTACTACTTCTGCGGCCGTCGGCAGCTGTCGCTCTTAAAATACCTGATCCCATGACTTCAGCTTCATTCAAATCTTTGACGTTTTTAATTCCAATTTCATCATATGCACCCAGTACATTTTTTGTTCTAACTGAAGAAGAACTATTGAACGTATTAATTGAAAGAGGGCCATTGCGGCCATAGAAATCACGAATGGATGGGTCTCGTAGCAAGTTTTGATCCTGAAGAGATTCCGCTTTCTTGAAATACTTTTCAACGGTTTCTGGATGCCACTCTTTGTTACCCTCGTCGTACCAATTCTTAAAGTCATTAGGATGTCCTCGTATGTAAATCATAGCATTGAGTCTACTAGAACCTCCAAGCATTTTGCCTCGAGGCCAATACACGGAGTCATTCTTTAGGGCTTGCCCGACGTTCTCATCATTTTTAGTGTAATACTTCCAATCATATTTTGTTAAATAAACATCAGTTTCAAATGCGGGTATCTGTAATATAATAAATTATATAGAATACAATCAACTTTACAGGGTCTTTGTTAATACACATAAAATCCCAAATATGGTAGATAGGGTGGCATGCATATTATCCCGGGAAATCGTTATAAATCTCAAAAATCACCACTGGCTTGTCTAAAAATTCTTGTTAGTTTCTTATTGTTACTTTCCATTATTTCCCTGAAAAGTAAAATCACTCCATATGGCGGTTTTTAGGTATTATTATAAATTTCCAGGAATCTATGCATAGTAGTTAGGACCCTTTCTACCATATTGGGACCATAGGGATTTTACCAAACACCCTGAGGTGCTAACTGCTAGGAAGGTGCCTTCCCAAAATTTTTATCTGAAACGTCCGGCACACCCTAGACAGTTCTCGGCGATGATGCAGAGGCTAGCTATGCTCAACTTAGAGTAATCCAAACTTTAGTGTCTCGTGGGTTGATTCTAATTTTGTTAAATTAAATAAATCTAGTTAATTCTAATTTGTGCAATGGAATATGTAGGAGGTTAAATAATTTAAAAAATCTTACATTGAGATAATTAATTTAATATCTAGAAAAAATACTAGAAGAAATCCATTCACCCGTAGCAGCTCAGACAGGATGAGCGAATTAGCGGGATCAGAGCTGCTACGGGTGAGTCGATTTTATGTAATATTCTTTCTAATCAATTAATTATCTTAATATAAAAATAGCATTGAGAATGATTAATCTAAAATGTCTATAATCTTACATTGCTTTCGATGGGCGGTTGGGGTCCAGCTTCTATCAACAACACATTCCATTCCTTCATTTCGGTAAGACGGTTAGCCAAGCCACACCCAGCTGATCCTCCTCCAATAATGATGAAGTCAAAAATAGTGTTATCTTTAAAAAAAATCAAAACGTCATCAGATAATAGTAATAGTTCAAAAAATGTAATGTATTGGCATAAAAATATAGGTACTACCATGGTAGTACCTATATTTTTTACCGACGCTACTAATAAATAATTAATACCTTTGACGACGTCATCTGGTATCGTCTTCTCTTGTAGAAGACATTGAGCAGCAGCGAAGTACTGTATGGCTGCTGCAAACGTTTGAGGAGCTGTCCCTGTGGTCGGAGACAGGCACGATGTGCTGTTGCCTCTGAAAGCAAATCATCACGATTCAAACTAAGGCAAGAATAAAAATAAATATAACTACCGAATATAATTAAAACATGGTCCTTTGTAAAATGGAAAAAAAATCGTTGTTACTGATGAACTTGTTTTAATATTCTCGATTCTTCTGATTTTATCATTATCTCTTTTCCATGGCAATTTAAACAAAAAAAAAAGTATTTATTCATCGTTTGAATCGTGAGTTTATAATTAAATCAATAGCGAAATGGAGGTTCAGATTTCCTAATTTAAAAATATTAATAATTTTTCAGCCACTTATGTTTTTATTTATATTACTATGAATTTAATAAATAAATAATAGATATAATTGAATAAAAGTAGGCAACATCAAATACTTACACCATTTTTATTTAGCACTCTTTGGAAGCAGACTTTTAGTTGCCCACAACTAGCTAAAATAAAAGTATATGATGTACTACAAAATGACGACGGCGACGGTAATAAATTATTTTATTAAATTAATTATGCATTGAAATTATTTTGTGTTTCTGTTGAACAAACAATATTCGTAGCCACCTTCAACTTTATCTGCGTAGACATTTATAATTCCATTACTCGGGGACAGTATTTTTTCTAGAAGAAAGGTACCCTATGTCTTTTCGTATACCCATTTTTATTTTTATATAGAAGGAGAAATGCATTTACTCATCCTGGAGGTGACAATGTATTTTATGTCGCAGTAAGATAGTTAAAGACGGGATAATTATATCCTTAGGCATATAGGTAGCTATGCATCGTAAGATAGTTATTTAAAAGCGGTTTATTACTATCTTACTGGATTGAACTAGTGAAATAGTTATGAGGAGTACCCTTCGCATTGCAGAATTTTGATTGTCCTAAAGTCGCTTGGCATAACTCGATTGGCATAATAATCACAAAATATAACATTTATTTAGCATAAATTTCGATACGCATAACCACTGAATTGCATAACTTTTAAAAAACATAATATTTCAAAGCATAATAGTAACAATTCCTAATTTCAATTGGCATATTGTCAGTAAGCATATTTTGAAAGGCATAATTTTGTTATGCATAATATATTAAACATTCAATAAAACCGCGCTAGTATCCGTTAAAAAGTATTTTATTTCATGTCTAGTGAACGCTAAGCTTGAGAAGTGAATATATTAAACATTTTTATATTATGCATAACAAAATGTTAATATTAATGTTTTAGAGTATAATATAAAAAAGCATACCTAATTTTTATACTAATTTATCAAGAAAAACTTTTAATGTGAGCACCATTGGTGGGTTAGGCTGGGTAACTGTTTAGAGTTTAGTTAGACCACTCTAATCTAAGCGGGTGGAGCTGGCATGCATGTAATGCTGGCATGCATGTTGCACGCTACATGCTTGCTTTGCTTGCATGCTGCGTGCTTTCTTGCATGCATGCTTGCTTGCTTGCATGCATGCTTATGATTGATTGCATGCATGCAGGCTTGCTTGGAGTCAGGGGGCCTGAGGCCCCCGCTATAAGGAAAAACTTTTAGTGCACTAGGTAGGTTAGGTTAGTGTTTTGACCACTTGCAGTTCCACTTGCACCATAATGCATCCTTGAATGCTGCATCCTTGTCTGCATGCTGCATGCTTGCCTGCATGCTACATGCTTGCCTGCGTTCTAAATCTAGCCTTTGATATTATGCGTTTTGAAATTGTACTATAAAATATTATACTAAATGATGATTATGCTATTTAATAGTATGCGTTTTATGTTTAGGACAAATAAAGTTGTGCGTTCCGAATTACTCTGAGTTTGAGTCCACTATGGAGGAAGTGTTAAAAATAACTTGTAGGAAGAATAAAAAAGTCGCGATTTGTGGAGATTTTAACGTCGACATCTTAGATCCTAAATTAGCCAAGCTATCGAGTAGGTTCATAAACCTATTTAAATCATTTAATTTACTACATACTTTTAATGAACCAACGCGAATCACTCCCACATCGGCAACCTGCTTAGATAATATTTTTTGTAACTGTAATGTTCTTGAAAAATCAATTTTGAATTGTATTAAATCCGACCACAGTGGACAATTAGCCTCTATTGAGCACCATCATGTTCCGCCTAAACGGGAAATAATGTGTAGACCAATAAAAAAACACTGTATTGAAAAATTCAGAACCAATGTCACAAGTAAAATTGAAACATTACCAGAACCAAATTTTAAAGCCAATAACTTATATAATCATTTATTTAGCGTAGTTCAAACCGAATTTAGTAAAACTTTTAAGCAAAAAGTCATCAAATGTAACGATAGTACGAAATTTAGTGACTGGGCCACACCCGGTATATATAAGAGCAGAAGGAAATTATACGAACTTTATGCAGAAAAAGCTACTTCCTGTGATCCTAACTTCATTGAATTTGTCAAGAAGTATTCACAAACATTCAGACAGGTTTGTATCCTATCAAAGTCCAAGTACTTTGCAAATAAAATAAAATTAGCTGATAATAAAATTAAGGCTACTTGGAATATTATCAATAAAGAAACGGGCAAATCAAAATCCAATATAAATTCCTTCTGTTTAAAATCTGGTAATCAAACTGTTGAGTCTGACAATGAGGTCGCCAAAGTTTTTGAAGATTTCTTTGCTAGGATACCAGCAGAAACTACCAGTACTCTTAGTGCTTGTCCCAACATCGCTGTCTCCCTCCTGGAGTCTAGTGTTGATAAGTGCAATGAAGCTTTTTCCTTTAAATATATAAATAGTGCAGATATCATTAAAGCTTTTAAAACAATTAATGTTAAAAAAACAGAAGATCTTTGGGGCATGTCAACAAGCATTATTAAATCAATTATTGATATACTAGCCCCTTACTTGGCTTTTATTTTTAACAAATGTATTGATGAAGGGATCTTTCCTGACTTAATGAAAAATAGTAAATTGATTCCTCTTTTTAAATCTGGGGATAAAAGTGACCCAGCTAACTTTAGGCCAATATCAATACTTCCAGCACTTAGTAAAATATTTGAAAAAATTATATATTCCCAATTATTAGATTACTTCACATACAATAATATACTTCATAAAAATCAGTTTGGATTTTCCAAGGGTAAAAATACTACTGATGCTGGAATTGCACTTCTCAAACATATTCTTGACGCTTGGGAAGAAAAGCAAGATGTAATTGGTATTTTCTGTGACCTTTCTAAGGCATTTGATTGCGTTGATCACCAAACACTATTAAAGAAGCTAGAACATTATGGTGTCTCTGATAAATCAGTTAGCCTTATGAAATCGTATTTGTTCAATAGAACTCAGAAAGTAGTGATAAATAAAACTGAATCTACTGGAGCCCCCATCAATATGGGTGTGCCGCAGGGATCAATATTGGGCCCATTGCTGTTTCTAATTTATATAAATGACCTTCCCAACTACGCGAATAATTTATGTGAGACAGTACTATTTGCGGATGATACTTCTTTAGTTTTCAAAGTAAACAGAGGTAATAACTGTTCGGACGAAGTAAATAGTGCCCTCTCTAAAGTTTCATACTGGTTTAATAGTAATAATTTAGCACTTAACCCCAAAAAAACTAAATGTGTAAAATTTTCATTGCCTAATGTTGAGCAGACAGAATTAAATATTAATTTGAATGACGATGAAGTCGAGTTTATTGAAAGTACAAAATTTCTAGGTATCACACTAGATTCTCGACTGCAATGGGATCCACATATTGAAGCCTTGTCAAGTAGACTTAGTTCAGCGGCATTCGCTGTTAAGAAAATAAGGCTTTTAACTGATATTGAAACGGCAAGGTTAGTATACTTTAGTTATTTTCATAGTGTAATGTCATATGGACTGCTATTGTGGGGCTCAGCTGCCAGTATTGAAAATATTTTTGTACTCCAAAAAAGAGCTGTTCGCGCCATATACAATCTACGGCGAAGAGATACCTTGAGAGAATTGTTCAAAGAAATAAATATTTTAACTTTGGCAGGCCAATACATTTATGAAAATTTAGTTTATGTAAGGAAACACTATGATTCATTTGCTAAGAACAGCAATATTCACCAGTTTAATACAAGAAATAAAGATAAACTTGCCGTTCCAAGATTTAGGCTTGCAAAAACTAGAGGTTCATTTAGGGGGAAAGGCATAGCATTTATTAATAAAGTTCCACAACAAGTAATTGATCTTCCTTTGCATGAATTCAAAAACCATGTTAAAAAAACGCTCATGGGTAAAGGTTATTATAAAGTAGACGATTATCTTAAAGATCAAAATGCGTGGAAATGATGTAACACATAACTACTATAAGTACTTTGTTGCCAATATAATAAGTCTATGTTTGTTGCCAATAATCCTGTCACCCTGTTGTAATTATCTGGTAACGATATATTTAAGTTTGTAAATATCGTTACTTATTGCTATTAAAACTGATAAGTTTCTTGCGCCCGTTCTTCTTGTCAGTTAAAAAAGTCTTGAACGGGTGGTAGGAAAATATAGACGATTCAAAAGTACTTAATAATTAAGTTTATTTGAATAAAGCTATTTTTGACTTTGACTTTGACTTTGATTAGGTAATCAGTTATGTGTTGAAATTTTCTTTGATTTGCACAACTGGTTACTTATTTTTACTTATGCGTTTGGCGTATCTAAGAGGTGTAGGTATGTCTGCCGTTAGTCTGCAGATTATACAGTGCCTTTGGTCTTGAACTAGCGATAATTTGAAGGCATGTAAAACACCTAATTTTATCGATAAAAACACCCACATGTTGGGGTCTATCCCCACTGCTGTTGGAATGGCCGCCATTTTAAATTTGACTTTTTATTTTAGATGACCCTGCAGAAAAATATTAATTGCTCCGGATTTAGAAGCCCTACAGTTATAACAAAAATACTATCCAAAAGCTAATAATATCACCTATCAATTTAAAAAATAAAATGTTTAAATTTTTGGTTTAAATACGTCATAAAAAATTACTGAAATAAAATTTTACACGAAATTTGTGCGATTTTTTGTACTTTTTATTACATTTCTCAAAAACTAGGACATTAATGTTCACTTTTTTTAGAAATATTATCTACAGAATGACTCAAAAATTTATTGCTCTATGTTGCATATTTCGAGAGCTATTGTTGTTTGAATATGACCCTTACAAGCACTAAATGGTTTTTTTCGAAAATAAAAAAATCTCAATTCCTAAAAACTAGATTTTATCATTTGATGAAATTATTATTCAGATAATATTATCAACTTAATTTAAAATATGTTCAAAATGCTTGTAATTATGTCCATTTTCGAAAATAATCATTTTTGGTTACGTAAGGGTCATAGTTCAAACAAAAATAACTCTCGAAATATGCAACATAGAGCAATAAATTTTAAAATCGTTTTGTAGATAATATTCCTGTGTATTTGAATAATGCAAAAAAAGTGGACATTAATGTCCTAGTTTTTGGGAAAAGTAATAAAAACTTAAAAAAATCGCACAAATTTTGTATAAAATTTTATTTTAGTAATTTTTTATGACGTATTTAAACAAAAAATTTACACATTTTAATTTTTAAATAACTAGGTAATATTATTAACTTTCGAACAATGTTTTTGTTATAACTGTAAGACTTCTAAATCCGGAGAAATTAATAAATAATAAAAAATATAATTAAAATAAATAAAATTGAAAAATAAAATAAAAATGGCATCGCTACAAAAAGTCGGCGTGGGCGAGGGCTGTAAGAGTCCCTGCCTGAGTCACCTGCGTTAACGTTAACGTTAAAGGTAATGTCCAACTATACTTTAGCTAGGGCGTTATGTAAATTTAGTACTGTCGGTCGTTTGTAAAGTCTTAGACACATCTGCGTAACGCCTAGATTAACGCTTTAAGCTATGCGTTAAGTAAGACGCAGGTGGAGGATTAAAACGTAATTGCAAAACAAATTCATTATGACCGATTCTTAATTAGATTTTTAGGGTTCCGTACCAAAATGGTAAAAAAGGAACCCTTATGGTGTGACTCAGTCTGTCTGTCTGTCTGTCACAGCTGTATATCTCGAGAACTACTAATGGTATCAACTTGAAATTTGGAACAGTTTAAGATAACATTTGCCCAACTATTTTGCAAATAAGAAATAGATAAAAAATAAATATCTTTTTTACAACAGGGACTGAAAGGGGGTCTTAAAAATTTGAAGTGGGGCTACTAGAGCATGTGGGGTATCATATGAAAGAACGCCGTTTGCACGTTTTTAATCATTTTTTATTTTTGTTTTAGGCCGCATAGTTTTCGACTTATGATGAAAAATGTGAAAAAAATACCGTTCCCCCCCTTATCTCCGAAGTTTGCAAAGAGAAAAATCTGAAATAATTCTATGTGGTAGCAGTTTATATAAAAATTACAGGAAAAATAAAACGATGTCTCAATATAGCCCACTTTTTTAGGAATTATCAAATTTCTAAAAAAGTTAACATTAGTTCTATCGGTCAAGCGATGGCGCTGACCTAAAACTGCAATACTAATTTTATTATTCTACTCTGCAGTGTGGTTTGATGGTGCAATTATGATGGTACGGAACTCTCGGTGCACGAGTCCGACTCGCTCTTGACCGGTTTTTTTTTACTATACTTAAGTCCAGTTTCACAGGTCGGACCCGGATATGTCTCAAATCCTTCATGATAGATAATTTAATAGAATTATAAACGAGAATATTATGTGCTATCCGAATCATGCTATCATTCATATAACAGGACATATACCCCTCTAATCTCGAATATCCCAGATTATTATTATAAACACTGACAACCACCACATGGTTGAAAAAATACAACTCTAGACGCAGATCACAACATACATATAGAACGCCGCTACTACTTACTTTGTGCGCAGATGGAGATATTGTTTTTTAATTGCAAATAGGATTAGGTACACAATTTTATTCTAGGATTGCCTCTATGCAAGTTTTTTCACACAACTAAAGTTTGCCAAGTGGTGTTTTTATTTTTTTTATTAGGGTTTTGTTTTCAGGGTTTACTTATATAATTATTTTTCGGGTTCTATGCATTGTACATTATGTACCAAATTATCACATATACTATTACAAACATCATGTAGATGAATATTATAATACTATAGTGTTTTATTTTTTATTACTTATTTCAGTATAAATAATTTACAGGTAGGTATAAAATAATGAACACGATTAAAATCTATAAACCATTTATTTGTCACATTAATCACAAAAATTATATTTTTTAATCAAATCTGCTGCTCTTTCTGCAATCATGATAGTGGGCGCATTAGTATTTCCACTTGTGATTGATGGCATCACACTTGCATCAATTACCCTCAAATATTCCACACCGTGAACTTTCAGTGTGCTACTCACAACTGATGTTTTTATATCAGAGCCCATTCGAGCTGTCCCGACTGGATGGTATATCGTAGTAGGAACACTTAAAGCCACACATTCCAAATAATCATCGCTGTCTATTTCAAGATCATCACATGGTGGCCAGTTGAATCTTCCCAGGTATCCACCAATCGACTTAAAATATTTCGTATTGACTAATTCTGTTATAGTTTTCATTCCATTAACACACGCTTTTAAATCTCTCTTATCATGGAAATAATTTGAATATATAGAAGGATAATCTTTAGGATTTGAACTTTTCAGGGTGATGTTACCCATAGAATAGGGATGCAATAACGTAAGAAAATATACGAACAGCGTATTATTTTTATTTTGCTCTATTATGGGCAGTAAGGCACTAGTTTTTAAATTAATTTGTTTTTCAATAACTTCTTTGATTTGTGGGTAGTTTTTTTCCAGGGTAAATAAGTATACTTCAAAATCCGGATAGTTTGCAAATTTTGACTGTGAGTAAAATGCTATGACGTCATTAAAAACATTTTCTGCTAAAAAGCCCGTTCGATTATAAATATACTTTATTATCTCAAAACTCGTTTGTGCATCACTTACTTGGTTTGTTTCATTAACATTTATTATGATAGGAACTTTGAGGTGATCTTGAAGATATTGTCCAACTGCTGGAGAATCAACAAGACATGGAATATTTACATCCTCCAAATGTGATTTTGGTCCGATACCCGATAGCATGAGAAGTTGTGGTGTATTGATAGCTCCAGCACTTACGATTACCTCTAAGTCTGCATAGAAGACTTCTTTAGTACCATTTCTTTCTACTTCGACACCTTCTGCAACCTTCGTAGATTCGTTTATCAATATTTTATTAACAAAGCTTTCCGTTATCACATAAAGATTTTCTCTATTTCGAATCGGATTTAAATAAGTCCGATCAGTACTACTTCTGCGGCCGTCGGCAGCTGTCGCTCTTAAAATACCTGATCCCATGACTTCAGCTTCATTCAAATCTTTGACGTTTTTAATTCCAATTTCGTCATATGCACCCAGTACATTTTTTGTTCTAACTGAAGAAGAACTATTGAACGTATTAATTGAAAGAGGGCCATTGCGGCCATAGTAATCACGAATGGATGGGTCTCGTAGCAAGTTTTGATCCTGAAGAGATTCCGCTTTCTTGAAATACTTTTCGACGGTTTCTGGATGCCACTCTTTGTTACCCTCGTCGTACCAATTCTTATAGTCATTAGGATTTCCTCGTATGTAAAACATAGCATTGAGTCTACTAGAACCTCCAAGCATTTTGCCTCGCGGCCAATACACGGAGTCATTCGTTAGGGCTTTCCCAACGTCTGGATCATTTTTAGTATAATACTTCCAATCATATTTTGTTAAGTAAGCATCAGTTTCAAATGCAGGTATCTGTAAAATAATAAAGCTATGTAGAATACAATATCAACTTTACGGTGTTTTTGATAATAAACATAGAATCCCTAATATGGTAAAAAGGGTACCATGCATGCAACCCCGGGAAATCGTCATAAAGCCCAAAAGCCACCATTGGCTTGACTGAACATTCTTGTTAGTTTCTTATTGTCACTTTCCATTTTTCCCTGAAAAATAAAAGCTCCCCAGAAGGCGGTTTTTAGGTATTTCAGGGGATGAATGGATGCAACTACTATAGTAGTTGCACTACTCTTTCTACCATATTTAGGACTATAATGATAATATCAAACATCCTGAGGTGCTAACTGCTAGGAAGGTGCCTTCCCATCTGAAACGTCCAGCGCACCCTGCACAGTTCTCGGCGATGCAGAGGCTAGCTATTCTCAACCGTGAGAAATCCAAACAAATTTTGTTTTTCGTGAGTCTAATTTTGTCAAATGAAATAAATTTAGTTTGTTCTAATTTGTGCAATGGAATCTGTAGGAGTTTAAATAATTTTCAAAATCTTACATTGGTTTCGATGGGCGGGTAGGATCCAGCTTCTATCAGCAACACATTCCATTCCTTCACCTCGCTAAGACGGTTAGCCAAGACACACCCAGCTGATCCTCCTCCAATGATGATGAAGTCAAAAATTGTGTTATCTTAAAAGAAATATCAAAACGTCATCAGATAATAGTAATAGTTTAACACAGCGGTTCCCGAATAGGGTTCCGCGGAACCTTGGGGTTCCGTGAGAGGCTCTCAGGGGTTCCGCGAAAATTCAAGAGTTTATAAATTCAAGATCCTACTTATCTTTTTGTTCTAACTAAATTAATATTTTATATCTTAAAAGTCCTTCTTTTAAAGTCAAACTATATCATAATATAAAAAATTAAAATGACGCTTAAATGTTCTAGTGTCAGAAACCGTTGCTCTGTAGATTTTATGAAAGCAGAATTGCAAAAGACATGTCTTGCAAAAATGACGCGGAATTAACGAGTGATCAAAAGTCTCTTTATCCCTTTACCTAAGTACCTAGTTATCCTTTTTTTTATTACACTCTTACTTTGCTGACCCGCCTGTTTGTTTTCATTGATTTTGAGTATTTTAATTACAAACATTCACATACATTCAACATGTCTGGGTAACTGGTAAATGAAGGATTTACTAGTTACCAGACTCTACAGTAGTTTTACTGCTAGTTTTAATGATTTCAACGTGCATTTAGAAAATAGACCCAAAATTTTTTTTCGGCTTGCGCTTCGCGCTCGCCGCGCACCCTTGTATTTGTCCTATTTTTAACCGACTTCAAAAAAGGAGGTTCTCAGTTCGTCGGAATCTTTTTTTTTATGTATGTTACTCGATTACTCAAAGACGGCTAGACCGATTTGAAAAATTCTTTTTTTGTTTGAAAGTATTTACTTCCAAGTTGGTTCTATTGTCATGAAATCAGGATCTGATGATGGGATCCTGGAGAAATCGAGGGGACTCTTTAAATATTATATGCACATCTAAAGCGATTTTAGTATTTTCTTAAGTAACTTGTGCATTTGCTTTTGAAAAGTACCATTTCGGTGAAGTGGGACTGATGATGAAGACCAGCATAGATGATCATCGGAACTATTCAATACTAAGTAGTTCACTGGTACGATACGATTACTTTAATATAGTTGCTAGGCTATTTATGCTCATGATAATTCGTATGGTGAAGTGGAGCTGATAGTGAAGTACCAGAAGAACTCCTCAACAATTAACGCCCCTGCGTCGGGAAAAGCAGTACTATGTAAAAGGTGATGAGCCGTTGACATAAGGCTATTGTAACTTAGATAATATCATCACCAAATATACTTACCACGAAAAAGTTTAAAATAAAAAAGTTTTTAATAAAAACAAAACCTCCTTCAAAAATAAATTAGTGGCTCTAAAAAGCAAGAAATAAAATATTGAAATCTGCATAATAACTAACTCGAAAGTTTGTATGCATATCTTATATTAAATAAACAACGTCTTATGAAGTCGGGTGGGGTTTAAACCCATGATTAAAGTTTAGATATATTAGTTTAGATAAAAAATATCGTCTGTCCCCCCCCCCACCCAACTTCAAAAGGCGTTGTTTAATATGAGATATGCATACAAAGTTTCGAGTTAGTTATTATGCAGATTTCAATATTTTATTTCTTGCTTTTTAGAGCCACTAATTTATTTTTGAAGGAGGTTTTGTTTTTATTAAAAACTTTTTCTGTTCCTAAAAGCGCCAACCCTAGTTAGTTTACTTCTTACTAGAGCTAGGGTTCCGCTGAAAAGGGTTCCGAAGCCAAAAAAATTCGGGAACCGCTGGTTTAACAAAATGTAATGTATTGGCATAAAAATATAGGTACTACCATGGTACTACCTTAGAGTAAGACGCGCTTCTGTAAACCGCGATGCTCTAAGGCAGCGGTTCCCGAATAGGGTTCCGCGGGACCTTGGGGTTCCGTGAGAGGCTCTCAGGGGTTCCGCGAAAATTCAAGAGTTTATAAATTCAAGATCCTACTTATCTTTTTGTTCTAACTAAATTAATATTTTATATCCTAAAAGTCCTTCTTTTAAAGTCAAACTATATCATAATATAAAAAATTAAAATGACGCTTAAATGTTCTAGTGTCAGAAACCGTTGCTCTGTAGATTTTATGAAAGCAGAATTGCAAAAGACATGTCTTGCAAAAATGACGCGGAATTAACGAGTGATCAAAAGTCTCTTTATCCCTTTACCCAAGTACCTAGTTATCCTTTTTTTATTACACTCTTACTTTGCTGACCCGCCCGTTTGTTTTCATTGATTTTGAGTATTTTAATTACAAACATTCACATACATTCAACATGTCTGGGTAACTGGTAAATGAAGGATTTACTAGTTACCAGACTCTACAGTAGTTTTACTGCTAGTTTTAATGATTTCAACGTGCATTTAGAAAATAGACCCAAAATTTTGACAAAAAAATATTAACTATTCAGTTACCGACGCTACTAATAAATTAATACCTTCGACGACGTCATCAGGTATCGTCTTCTCTTGTAGAAGACATTGAGCAGCAGCGAAGTACTGTATGGCTGCTGCAAACGTTTGAGGAGCTGTCCCCGTGGTCGGAGACAAACACGATGGGCTGTTGCCTCTGAAAGCAAATCATCACGATTCAAAGTAAGGCAAGATTAATGTTTTCTCACACAGACTCTCATGCCCAGCCCAGAGCACAAAGGAAAAAGAGTTTCTGTGCTTATGCTGTATGCGTAGCCTCTTCACGAAATAATTGGTTTATCCTAGGTTTGACGAACGCCTTGAACCACTTCTTCTTCTGCTTCTTCTTATCAGTGCAGGCGGTTTCCGCAACTCGACGTCTATTGCGCCTATTTTGCGTCAGAGGATGTTCGGCCGGATCACTCCAGCCAGCCCAGCTCAGCCAGGAACGCTCCAAGGGCTTTCACATTCGTGATCGCTTCCTGGACGCTGCCCGGCGAGCCGAGGTACCTCGCCCGGTAGGGGGCCACCCCTCTGCATTCCAGCAGAACGAGGGCGGCTGTTTCTTCTTCCTCCATGCATCCTCTGCATAGGGTCCTGTCCGTGACACCTAAGTTAAAAAGATGTTTGTTAAATTGTCCATGACCAGTAATAGCACCTGTTACCAGGCGAAGTTGCGGTCTGCACAGTTGTATCAGGGCCCTGGATAGACGAGCGTCCACGCGCGGCAGTGCGAGTTTCGCTTGTCTGCACGAGTCCAGCGAGCTCCAGTTCTGTTGGTGTAATTCTATGGTGCGTTCGCGGATCTTAATTGCAAACCAGCTTGTCGGGATAGGTGCGATCGGCTCTGGGCCAACAGGCGTCGAGCCAGATGCGCGTCTAGCCAGTTCTTCGGCTGCGTCGTTTCCCCGTGATCCACTGTGACCTTTGATCCATTGGATAGTGATAGTATTAAGTGCACCTACTGTATTTAAGGCGTGGTGACACTCAAGTACAAGGCTCGATGTGATGCGACTGCCCTGGAGAGCCTGTAGAACGGATTTGCTGTCAGAGAGAATTAAGATGTCGCGGTCTTTTACCTCCCTTGTTTCGATTGCTCGAGCCGCCATTGTTATGCCCACGCACTCGGCCTGAAAGACCGTGTTGTATGAGCTTAAGGGGGATGCAATTTGTATGTTGAGGTCCTCTGAGAAAACGCCCGACCCTGTGCCTGATGAGGTCTTAGAGCCGTCAGTGTAAATCAGGAGAGCCTTGTGTCTTTTCTTGGAGCTGATGTCGTCTGTCAGGGTGTATTCTGTATTTTTTGTCAAAAATGAAGGTTGCCTTAACTTTGTCACATACTGCTTCGATAAGAGGGGTGTTCAGCCAATCCTCCAGTAGTCCACTGAGATGTCTTACCCTCTCAAATTTTAGAGATCCCAGTTGTTTTAATCTTAACGCTGTTTTGGCTGCCTCCTGTTGAATGTGGAGATGCAGTGGTGTTATGTTCAGCATTACCTCTAGAGCAGCTGTAGGAGCTGTGCTCATGCATCCAGTGAGGGCGCAGCAGGCCTGACGTTGTAGTCCCTGTAGTTTTTTGGCTCCAGTGGTTTGGGCGGCTTTTGGCCACCATACTACAGATCCATAGCTTACCAGGGGTTTTATGATCGTGTTGTATAGCCAGAGGAATAGTTTGGGTGCTAGGCCCCAACGCTTACCAATCATCTTTCGGCACTGCCATAAAATGGCGGACTGCGTTTTGTACTCCAAGTGGCTGTTCCAAGTAAGTTTGCTGTCTAGGATTATGCCTAGGTACTTTACCTCGTTAGAGAGCTGTAGTGTAGCTCCAAACAGTTTCGGCAGTCGAAAATCGCCTACCAGGCGTTTGTTTGTAAACATTACCATTTCCGTCTTCGCGGGGTTGACAGTCAGGTCGTGTCTTTGACACCACGCCTCAACCTTCTTCAGGGCTGCTTGCATGATGTTACAGGTTATGCCAGCCTGGTTACCTATACTTAGTATAGGTAATGTCGTCCGCATATCCTATAGTGTAAAGATAGTTAGAGTTAAGATGGGAGATCAGGTCGTTTACCACCAGGTTCCACAGAAGTGGAGAGAGCACACCACCTTGGGGGCATCCTCTCGCCACCAGGGCCCTTCGGCTGACGTCCCCTGTCACCTGTACCATTCTGTTGCGTAGCATATTCACGATCCAGTCTACGAGTTGTTTATCGACACCGTGTCTCACTAGTGCTGCCTCAATACTGGTGAATGTAGTTTTGTCGAAGGCGCCCTCTATATCGATGAAGGTGCCTAAACAGATGAGTTTGTTTTGGATAGCCTCCTCTATCTTACCGACTAATTGATGAAGGGCTGATTCAGTGGATTTTCCAGCGCTGTAAGCATGCTGATGCCTTGAAACACGAATAAGTTTTTAATTTCTACCTTTGACTAGTGAATTTTTAGGCAAATCTAGAAGTTTCTAACTTTTCAGCCAAATGTAATAACAAAGTAATCTGTTTCGAAAAAGATCTTAGCGGCAACTAAGGAAAAGTCACAAAACGTCAATTGATACAAAAATGCAAGGAGAATTTTCTTACTTTCGAGGAATGTCTCTGTGAGATCGGTGCAAAAGACTATAAATCAGGGAAAAAGATTTCATAAAATGCCACTGTCATTAAAAAAAAAATCTAAATTGTGTATGTAAAAATCAAACGAATTGTTGTGTAACTCAAAATGCCACAACCTTGTCATTGAACAAAATAAAAGTAAAAACCATAAACATAATATTCCACTGGAATAGACGAACAGAGTTCGCTTGGCTGCAAAACCAAAAGTGACATGAGCCAGTGTGTGAAAATTGTAAACGTGTGCGTGAATTTTAGAGATGCCTTGAAGTCCATTTTAGGTTGTCGATAACCTTAATGTATTATTGCTCTAATAAATAAAACACAAACAAGATTTTGAACAATTTTATTTAAAAAAAATCTTAAAGTCTCCTTTAAAGGCTCCCAGTCTATTCTATTTATGACATTTATCCAGTAACTTAATCACTGGATTTACAGGAAACCTGGAAATATTGTTAAATTAGTACTTAAGTAGGTATAATTTACCATTTGAAAACTGTCGGTTAAAAGCAGCTTTAGATAAAACTATCAGTGTTCACAAAGACAAACAAAGTTATATTGGAAATCATCGACATGAGTATCGATATCAATAATTTTTGATCAATCTCTACGCCTTATTTTGTCAAGTTCACGGACATAATATCTTTTTATCTAACACATAATGTTTACAAATCAGCCTTTATTTAGAAAATAGGCGGTTAATAGCATGATATTAGTGTATTACTTAGTGTGTTTGGGAATATATTCAACTAAAATATGAAATATGAAAATGGTACTTGTACAATCTTATTTACCTGTGAAATGAGTGTTTATTTGGGTTTTTGTTGTAAATAACATTACAATTTAACACAGAACACGACACCATTATAGATTTATGTAGTTATATGAGCCAAATCGACCCGATCGCGATCAAAATCACATAATAATAGAACGGACGCTTTTCCCCAAGATGATAAAAGATGATAAATGAAGTCAAACTAGGTTCTGCTGTCATTTTCTTTTAACTCTTTCTCACACATCGCATAAGCCGTAAGAATCGGTTTCTCACTCGCACCATAGTCCGTCTACTTGAGCGTAGCGAAAAATTTTCTATGTCTATGGTAAAAACATAGATTTTTTTGAAAATCCATCAATTTTTTTTATCTATTTCTAACAATCTCGCAGATTTTGTTGTTCGGCCATTCTACGAACCCAATTTTATTTTTAATTGAAAATAAATTCTATGATTCGGTGTTTTTATTGAAGTAGGAATATGGTCAATTAAAGCTAATCTTAATTTAATCTAAAAATAGTTTTAGAGAACATCAAACACAAAATTAGCATTTATTTTTAAGATTTTTGACTGTCGACAGGTGTGACGCCATTGTTGACAGGTGTGACGCCATTGTCGACAGGAAAGACAATATTACAAAATGACGAAAATGAATACAAGTCTAGAAAAAATCTACCGTATAAATTTTAAAAAATAAGTGTCTTTTTACTTGCTAAAGCATAAATCTTATTAAATAACTAACGGTTACAAAATAAAAAATATAAAAACTATGTCTTTAGATAGGACTTCACTTCTGTAGATATTTTAATAAGCAATTTTAACCTTGCCTCATATTAATAAAAAATATATAAGAAATAAAACAATCATTATAAAAATAATATCATCACTCTCCGAAAATAACCCTTTTCCATGTTTCTTTTCACTCCATGAACCAGCGAGTTCTTTCTTTTTGGTCTATCAAATTATTCTCAGTAATACTATGATCATCATCAGAAGTGCTGCCCAGCCCAATCGAATACGTTTTGTTCTTTTCTTCACCCAGTTTGAAACCCAGCAGACTTTTCGATAATCGATTCGTTAGCCGGTACGGCCCCTGGGCATTAGACTAATCCTTTGTTTTACACAATAAATATAAATAAATGTCGACAATTTCACACAGCTCCATCTAGCCCCAAAATAAACGAAGCTTGTAATATAGGTGCTAGACAACTGATACACTACTTATATTGTTACTTTTTTAATTGTACTTATTATACACGCTGAAATTTTAATCATTTGGTTCCTGCCGTGGGGTGGTTCCACTCATGATTACAAACAACTTTTACTATGGGGCCAACTCTCCTGCTCGCAAAAAAAAAAACAGCTGTTCCATACAAAAGTGCAGTACCCACTCGACCTTAATGTATGGAACAGCTGATTTTTTTTTGCGAGCAGGAGAGTTGGCCCCATAGTAAAAGTTGCTTGTAATCATGAGTGGAACCACCACACGGCGGGAACCAAATTATTAAAATTTCAGCGTGTATGTAAGGTATATCCTATTGAAAAAGAATCATCTTTTTTTAGAAAGCAAGGTTTCACTGCACAATTAAAGGAAAAATTGGTATTCTTATTCGTCATTTTGAAATTATCTCTATAAATAATTGTTATCTTAAGAAAATAAAAATAAAAATAAAAATAACTACCGGATATAATTAAAACATGGCCCTTTGTAAAATGGAAAAAATAATCGTGGTTATTGATGAACTAGTTTTAATATTCTCAATATTCTGATCTCTTTTCCATGTCTATTTAAACAAAAAAAAGTATTTATTCATCGTTTGAATCGTAAGTTTGTAAATAAATCCATAGCAAACTGGAGGTTCAGATTTCCTAATTTATTAAAATATTAATATTTTTTAATTTCATATAAATAAATTTTCAAACATGAAATAACAAAATCGATCCAGCCACTTATGTTTTTATTTATATTACTATGAATTTAATAAATAAATAATAGACATAGTTGAATAAAAGTAGGCAACATCAAATACTTACACCATTTTTATTTAGCACTCTTTGGGAGCAGACTTTTAGTTGCCCACAACTAGCTGGAATAAAAGTATATGATGTACTGGACTGGAGTGTATTTCATGACTGCGACAGACAAAACTGCGCATAGCATGATCGCGACAGTTCGTTACTGCCGCTAACGCGATTGCGACATAAGACTACTGCCCATGTCGTCATAAGCCCGGTTTATACATCCATAAGTAAGTAAGTAGAAACCACGTGTGGACACCGTCCGGCAAGTTAGTAAGTAAGTAGCGACTTGCCGCTGGATAGGATCGGGTTCTATTTTTTTGAACAGGCAAGTAGCACGCAACCCCCTCCCGCTTCGTCTTCTGCTCCCCGCCAACTTACTTGCCGCCGTGTAAACGGCACAATTAGCAGGCAAGTAAGTTCATAAGTTGACATCTGTCGCAGCGGAATGATCTATTCCTCTCTGAAGTTTCTTATAACAAAAACTAATACCAAAGGTTTTTGTTTATTAACGTAATTAATTTTCTATTCAGAACGAATACCATCCATTAAAAAATCCTAAAATAAGTTAAATGAATAGATTTTGAAGTTCATTGTAATATTTCATAATTATTTAGGTAAGTATGAAAATTTAATGCGACAATAAAGTTTATGTAATTTTTTTTGTATTATTAGTAATATACAAGGTATTTAGAAATAGCCATATAAAGCCGAATATGATAGATAGGGTCTCTCAAACTGAATAACTTTTATTTTGAGAACAACTCTGAAATCGTGAAAAAAAATCTGCTATTTCATACAAAAAATAATAATAAGAATATCTAAATGTATGAAATAGTTGCATTTTTTTCGCGTTTTGAGAGTTGGTCTCATAGTAAAAGTTGTTCAGTTTGATGGTCCCTATCTACCATATTCGGCTTTATAAGGCTATTTCCAAATACTTTGTATACATAAATAATAATATATAAATAGTATATGTATTACTTTTTGGTATTATTAGATTTTGGTATAAGGAAAGAATAGATCTTGCAACAAATGGCCGTTATCTGTCAACAATTCGTGGATTAATCGGTAATTACGTAATTAAAGCTCCCCGAAAAAACATGAAATACAAAAATGTTGAAAGGGAGTTTAATTAATTTCTAGATATTTAAGTAGTTGCCTTGCAGACATTTCATTGACCACAGGCTAAACAAAATGCGCAATCGTATTATTGATCGTGTACGGGTTCGAAAAACTATCTGTTGCCTATGGCGTATTTTTGTTTTTAATTTACATCTCTGATTGTCCCAAAAGAAAATGATTTACAGGGTGGCAAGTGGCAATATCGTCATCATTCGACGCGGGCGGTCGACTTATGAACTTACTTACTTGCCGAAGTTAATCATCGTATGAACGCAACTTGTCATTTTCCTATTAAGTAAGTAAGTAGAGAGACAGTTGAACTTACTTACTTACTTATGGATGTGTAAATCGGCCTTAAGCTTAACTACTTAATGTACTCTCTCTATATTGTGACCACAGCCGTTAGACGAATTAATTCGTCCAAGCCACTGCCTTAAAATGTTTGTCGCAGAGTCGAGCCGTCGTCGCAATAAATGAGTTGTCGCAGTAGCGTTATATCGGAGTAGGATGCGCCGCAGTGGAGTACAGTCCGATATGCGCAGAGTAGTCTTCTGTCGCAATCGCGTTAAGCGGCAGTAACAAACTGTCGCGATCGTGTTATGCGCAGTTTTATCTGTCGCAGTCATGAAATACACTCACTGACAAAATGACGACGGCGACGGTAATAAATTATTTTATTAAATTAATTATGCATTGAGATTATTTTTTGTTTTTGTTGAACAAACAATTGTCGTAGCCACCTTCAACTTTATCTGCGTAAACAGACATTTATAATTCCATTACTCGGGGACAGTATTTTTTCTAGAAGAAAGGTACCCTATGTCTTTTCATATACCCATTTTTATTTTTATATAGAAGGAGAAATGCATTTACGCATTCTGGAGGTAAAAATGTATTTTATGTCGCAGTAAGATAGTTAAAGACGGGATAATTATATCCTTAGGGATATAGGTAGCTATGTGCCGTAAGATAGTTATTTGAAAGCGGTTTTATTACTATCTTACTGGATTAAACTAGTGAAATAGTTATGAGGAGTACCCTTCGCATCACATAATTTCGATAAAAAGCAAAAAGACTAAGAAGGCAAAATGACCAAAACGCAGAATGACTAACTTACAGAATGACTAAACAGCAAAATGTCTAAAATGCAGAATGACTAACTTGCAGAATGACTAAACAGCAAAATGTCTAAAATGCAGAATGACTAAAACGCAAAATGTCTAAAATGCCTACTTTGCCTTTGCCTATGCATTGTTATACATATACAATGCCTGATGGTCCACCGGTAATGTGTAAAATAAGCCCCCCTTGAGCCCCCTCGAGCTCCCCTCAAACCCCCCTCGAGCAACCTCGGAGCCCGGGCCCCCTCGAACCCCCCTCGAACCCTCACAAGCCCCCTCGAGCCCCCCTAGAGCCCCCTCGAGGTATCATACATTGCCGGTAACATATATATTGTGTACGTACAGGTACAATTTGCGACATGGACGTTTTGCAACTTAAACCTTTTTAATCCTTAGGCAAACTACTGTTTAGACATTCTGCGTTTTAGACAATTTGCTTAGTAGACATTATGCTCTTTAGACATGACATTTAGGCATTTTGCTTAGTAGACAATTTGATTTTTAGGCAGTGTGATCAGGAAGGTTTCGATTGTCCTAAAGTCACTTGGCATAACTCGATTGGCATAATAATCACAAAGCTTATTTAGCATACAATTAAAAAAAATAAAAATGAGGAATTGTAACAATACGAGTTGCAATTCCTAATTTCTTTTCGACCGCCTCTGTGGTTTGTTTAGTGGTTCGCCCACCCGTGTAAGACGCAGAGGTCCCGGGTTCGATTCCCAGGGGGGGGGGGGACAATTTGTACTCGGTTTGGTTGGTGGTAAGGCTTATTTCAAGTCCGCCTGGCTAGCTACCACCATCTTACCTAAGTCTGACGCCATAACAACAATTTAAAAATTGTTGTGTTCCGGCAGTTAGAGGTAAGATAGCCAGTATTTCGGGTGTAGTGCGATTCCACCTTCGGCCTTATCGTCATTTAACATTAGGTGAGATGAAGGCCAAGCACTATCCCGTTGTGTATAAAAAAAATTCAATTGGCATATTGTCAGTAAGCATATTTTGAAAGGCATAATTTTGTTATGCATACTTTACATAGCTATTAATGTTTTAAAGCATAATATAAAAGAGGCATATCTAATTTTAATACTAATTTATCAAGAAAAACTTTTAATGTGAGCACCACTGGTGGGTTAGGCTAGGTCATTGTTTAGACTGTTTAGAGTTTAGACCACTCTAAGCTAAGCGGGTGGAGCTTAATAATGCTTACATGCATGTTGCACGCTGCATGCTTGCTTTCTTGCATGCATGCTTGCTTGGTTGCATGCATGCTTATGATTGATTGCATTCAGACTTGCTTGGAGTCAGGGGGCCTGAGGCCCCCGCTATAAAGAAAAACTTTTAGTGCACTAGGTGGGTTAGGTTATATTAGCGTTTTGACCACTTGCAGCGTAGCGAGCGAAAGCTCCATAATGCATCCATGCAGACTTTACGTTGCATGCTTGCCTGCGTGCTGCATGTTTGCCTGCATGCTGCATGGTTGCCTGCATGCTGCATGTTTGCCTGCATTCTGCATGCTTACCTACATGCTAGATGGTTGCCTGTATGCATGCTTGCATTTGGGTGCTTGCTCGCATCCATGCTGCATGCTGGGTTTTTAATGATTACTTATTCATAAAATATTTATGAGTTTGAAAAAATATGCCTAAAGAAATTAGGTCTCTTATTACTATGCGTAATAAGTTTATGTCTTTGATGATTATGCTTTTAAGACAATATGCCAAATAAAAACTATGCGTTTTGAAATTTATGCTTTTAAAAATATGCCATTCAATATTAATGCTTAACAAAATCTAGCCTTATGATATGATATATATTATGCGTTTTGAAATTGTGCTATAAAAAATTATGCTAAATGATGAATATACCATTTAACAGTACCTATGCGTTTTATTTTTAGGACAAATAATGTTATGCGTTCCATTAGGTTATGAGTTATGTGTTGAAATTTTCTTTGATTTACACAACTGGTTACTTATTTTTACCCACGACGGAACGGAGGAGGTATATGCGTTTGGCGTACCTAAGAGGTGTAGGTATGTCTGCTGTTAGTCTGCAGTTTTTATACTCAAAGTAAGAATCGCATTAAAGAACTGAATTTCTAATACAGTGTTACAAAAAACTCCTAAATGCGAATATGGTAGATAGGGCCCATCAATTTAACAACTTTTACTATGGGAACAAGTCTGAAATCGCGAAGAAAAATAGCTGTTTCATACATTTTGAAATTTTCGTTACAATTTTTTGTATGAAACAGGTTTTTTTTTTCGCGATTTCAGAGTTGGTAGGTCCCATAGTAAACGTTGTTCTGTTTGATAGCCCCTATCATACGGTTTAAGGGGTTTTAGTGTAACACATTGTGTACAAAGGTTAAGGATAGTAACGAAAAGGATTATTTGAATGCATATGGGTTTCATTGGCCTAGCAATAACGTGTTTTATACACTAGCTATTATTGTCATCACTAGTGGATATAAGAGTGAGAAATACATTTTTGCTTATGCTACTGCTCCACCTGCGTTAACGTTAAAGTTAATGGTAATGTCCAACTATACTTTAGCTAGGGCGTTATGTAAATTTAGTACTGTCGTTTGTAAAGTCTTGGCCACATCTGCGTAACGCCTAGATTAACGCTTTAAGCTATGCGTTAAGTCACAGGTGGAGCCGTAGCATTAAAAAGAAATTGCAACACAAATTCTTAAACACCATTTCTTATTTCTTTTTTTTATTATACTTAAGGCCAGTTTCACAGGTCGGACCCGGATAATCCGGATATGTCTCAACAACTTCATGATCGATAATCAACGAGATTATTATGTGCTCTCCGAATCCTGCTATCATTCATATAACAAAACATTTAGTAATACCCCTCTAATCTCGAACATCCCGGATTATTATTATAAACACTGAAAACCACCACATGGCTGAAAGAGGAGATCGCTAATTGCTCATATATTTCAGCCCATTTTATGTACCTGAGGTACATGTATACCAAAATGAAGAGAAAAATTTGAGGATACCGAAAATAATGTTATTTTAGTACAATCTTTACTTAAAATTTAGAAATTAGTGTAAACTACCTAGGTACTTGTAACACAATTAAATTATATGGCAATACTGAATAATCGATTTCAGTTTAATAACGCAAAATGTACATTTATCTACTCTCATATCGTAAAATTCGAATTATAAATTTCAAAACGAATTTATATTGACATATTTTATACACGCAATACCGAAAAAAAAATTAAAAAGTTATTTTATAACATACCTTTGTTAACTAAAGTATGCTATAAAATAACTTTTTTTCTCATTACGATACAGGGCAAATCCAAAAAGATGGCAGTGCCGCGATATTAAAAAAAACAATGAAATTCTCACATACTTTCCATGATTAAAATGTACTCTATGGTGATCGATGACTTAGCGTAACGATTACTCTGCTGGAATGCAGTCATCTCATTATTATTTTTTTCTAATATTAAACGCGCCATTTTTTAGATTTTAATTTTGACTTTTGCTTAAAAATATCTGATAGTAGTGGGTGAGTCTTAGAGCATTTAACGGTGAGTAGATATTTTAGATGCGGCGACGGAAAAACGTAATACTTAACCAAGGTAAGTACGTAGAGTTTCTAAGTATTTGGTACAACCTACCTACCTAAAGCAAAGTCGAGAAACTACCTACTCTTTTTATCATTGATATTTTATTTTGTAGGTTTAATCACAATAATTGTATGAGAGTAGATAAAGTAGTGTATGAAACTGCACATAACTAGGTATTAAAACACTCGTGTGATACTATTAAAAACCTCGCCTACGGCTCGGTTTTTAAACACACACTCATGTTTTAATACCCCTCATTATGCATCAGTTTCATAAACTACTATTATATAAGTTAAACATGTTAATAAAAATCATTACACATCGAAATTTTTAACACAAAGGCAAAAAACATCTAACCTCTCAAATCAACGGTTTGAATTGAATTGTGTTTATGCCTGCAATTAACAAAACGTCAAAAGAACTGTCAAACTAAACGTCATGATAAGAAATGTCATTCCGGCTTCCGAGTTTAATAAAATCCAGTTATTTTATTTATTTATTATTATAAGTACAGCCACATGGCAAACATTAACACATCGATTACAACATAATTAAAATAATTTCTGATGCATGCCACAATAACGGCGTACATAGCATTCCCAATTGAATATTAGTCACAGAAACAAATAGATAATCAAAGCACTAAAATAATAATTGTAAGTCAGTAGGTAAATAACATTTTATAATAATTTCTAAAATCAAAATAAAACAGTAAATTTTTAAATTAGATTAAAATGCATTGAATAAATTTAATTGACTTATAATGAATCGATAAAATTAGATTGGATTGATTTAATATGAAATAAAATTAAAAATAAAAATAAAATGAAAATTGATTTGATAAATTTGATTGGAATATAATAAAATGCATTAAAATAAGTAAAGTAAAGTAAAAATAAGTAAAATAGGTATGAAATAAGTAAAGTATTATATGGCAAGACTATTTTCAAAAAACTGCTGTATTTTACGTTTAAAGGTGGTCAAGCTGTCTCCAAACATATCAAGATCTAAAATTTTATTACTCAACAAATTATAATCGTTACAAATTCGTGCCAAAGGCGACTGCCTACCCAGATTAGTTCTAGCATATGGTGCACTAAAAGTCGCAAGCTGGCGGTGCCTAGGATATCTATAGGGCACAGACAATGACATACGTGATAAAAAGTGACTGCATTGCATAAGCCCATTTACAATTTTATGAGCGAAAGACATATCCAACAAACGACGGCGATCGCGAAGGCTGACAAGTTTAAATTTGGATAGTCGTTGGGCGTATAGTTGTCTGTGGGAGAATCCAATACTGCAAGAAGCAAGGTGCCGAGTGAAAGCCCGCTGTATGCTTTCGACTCTCTGCGAATGAACGCTGTAGAAAGGGCTCCAAACACAAGAGGCAAAGTCGAGATGGCTACGTACTAACGCATTATACAGTAGGATCTTGGTGTTTAGATTAGTGAAGTATTTGGTGTTACGTTTGATGAAGCCTAGCATTTGAGCAGCTTTTGTAACTGTTTCATCTATATGTGAGTCAAACTTCAATTTACTATCAATAATAACGCCAAGATCTCTGATCGTATCTACTTGAGCAAGTTTTACGCCACCAATCTCGTAGCTCGTCTGCAGAGGTCTTCTCTTTCCCGAGTATTTAATGTGGTAACACTTTTCAATACAAAGCACCATGCAGTTGGCCACACACTAGTCTCCTATTCTATTAAGATCATCTTGAACAAGTTGACTATCACGAAGCAATTTCATTGTTCGATATATTTTCAAATCGTCAGCAAATAGTGAAATTCGACAATTTTTTATGCTAGCAGTTATGTCATTAATGAAAATCTGGAAAAGTAATGGACCCAAGTGTGAACCTTGGGGTACCCCTGACTCAGCAAAATACCCGTCAGAGTGGTAACCATCAACAACTACTGTTTGTGGTCTTTTTTGCAGGAACGATTTAAACCATTTAAGCAAAGGCCCCCCCTATTCCTAGAGCATCTAGTTTCCTAATAAGAAGACAGTGGTTGACCCTGTCAAAGCATTTTCGAGTATCAAAGAGCTGAATGATAGAATATAATCTGTGTAATAGATTCTTATATCAAGTGTATTTTTTTCATTATTTTTCTCGTCTCTAAATAACCAGAAAAAAAATTATTGGTATATTACTCAGGGTATTATAAGGTATTTTTTTCCGCAGAGTGTACCTCGGTACATCATTTGGACCATTTTTGGTGACATCCTTTATACAACTTTAGATGCAGATCACAAAATATAGAACTCCGCTACTACCTTTGTGCGCAGATGGAGGTATTGTTTTTTAACACGTTTTTATTAGGTTGCTTCCTCGTTTGTGTGTTTGTTTGTTTGTTTCTCCACAAAGTTTGCGAACGATTTTATACTAGCTTCCCGATGAGCTAGAGACTTGAAACTTTGAACATAGGTCGGAACTAAAAGGCAATGCAATATTATGGTGTCATTGAGCTGATCTGATGATAAAACCGTAAGAAGGCTACAGGAATACTATGATGAAACCATACAACCCCATCGTGTTTCGGCTCGTTAGAATCGTCTTGACAAGTACTCTAATGGGAGAAAGGCCATGCCATAGGAACTTAATATTGAAACGGTGCAACCCCATCAAATTTGGGCTCATTTGAATCGTCTTGATGAGTTCTTTGTTGGGAAAAAGTTTCCAGGGTCTGATGATGGAGCCGGAAGAAGGACACAGGACCTCTTAATTAAAACCCACTACCCCATGACTGACAGAAATGTCCTGATGATGGGCAGAATACGTAGACCTC
Organism: Agriphila geniculea; assembly: GCA_943789525.1. Lineage (NCBI taxonomy): Eukaryota > Metazoa > Arthropoda > Insecta > Lepidoptera > Crambidae > Agriphila > Agriphila geniculea. The sequence goes on from OX038874.1 coordinate 20,128,069, forward strand.
GGCTTCGTTGAAGGTCTTGTTACACCCGGTTTGTGTTTTCTTTTTTATTAGTTTTCTCAACGGAAATAACTACAGGTATGTATAAAATAATGAACACGATTAAAATCCATATAACATTTATTTGTCACATTAATCTCAAAAATAATCATTTTTAATCAAATCTGCTGCTCTTTCTGCAATCATGATAGTGGGCGCATTAGTATTTCCACTTGTGATTGATGGCATCACACTTGCATCAACCACCCTCAAATATTCCACACCATGAACTTTCAGTGTGCTACTCACAGCTGATGTTTTTATATCAGAGCCCATTCGAGCTGTCCCGACTGGATGGTATGACGTAGTAGGAGCACTTAAAGCTACACATTCCAAATAACCATCGCTGCCTATATCAAAGTCATCACAGGCTGGCCAGTTTAATCTTCCCAGGTGACCACCAATCGACTTAAAATATTTCGTATTGACTAATTCTGTTATAGTTTTCATTCCATTAACACACGCTTTTAAATCTCTTTTATCATGGAAATAATTCGAATATATAGAAGGATAATCTTTAGGATTTGAAGTTTTCAGGGTGATGTTACCCATAGAATAAGGATGCAATAACGAAAGAAAATATATGAACAACGTATACTTTTTATTTTGTTCTACTAGTGGCAGTAAGGCACTAGATTTTAAATTAAATTGAACTTGAATATAATCTTGAATCCGTGGTGAGTTTTTTTCATAGCTATAAAAGTAATATTGAAAATCCGGATAAGTAGCACGTTTTGATTGTGAGTTAAAAGCTAAAGCGTCACAGCACACCTCACAATTTTCTGCCAAAAAGCCGGTTTGATTGTAAATATACTTTATTATTTCAAAACTCATTTGTGCATCACTTACTTGGTTTGTTTCATTAACGTTTATTATGATAGGAACTTTGAGATGATCTTGAAGATATTGTCCAACTGCTGGAGAATCAACAAGACATGGAATATTTACATCCTCCAAATGTGATTTTGGTCCGATACCTGATAGCATGAGAAGTTGTGGTGTGTTGATGGCTCCAGCACTTAAGATTACTTCTCTGTCTGCATAGAAAACTTCTTTTGCACCATTTCTTTCTACTTCGACACCTTCGGCAACCTTTGTAGATTCGTTTATCAATATTTTTGTAACAAGACTTTCTGTTATGACATAAAGATTTTCTCTGTATCGAACCGGATTTAAATAAGTCCGATCAGTACTACTTCTGCGGCCGTCGGCAGCTGTCGCTCTTAAAATACCTGATCCCATGAGTTTAGCTTCATTCAAATCTTTGACATTTTTAATTCCAATCTCGTCATATGCACCCAGTACATTTTTTGTTCTAACTGAAGATGAACTATTAAATGTATTAATTGAAAGAGGGCCATTGCGGCCATAGAAATCACGGATGGATGGGTCACGTAGCAAGTTTTGATCCTGAAGAGATTCCGCTTTTTTGAAATAATTATCGACGACTTCTGGATGCCAATCTTTGTTGCCCTCGTCATACCAATTCTTAAAGTCATTAGGATGTCCTCGTATGTAAATCATAGCATTGATTCTACTAGAACCTCCAAGCATTTTACCTCGTGGCCAAAATACTAAGTCATCTTTAAGGGCTTGCCCGACATCGGGATCATTTTTAGTGAAATATTTCCAATCGTATTTCGACAAATAAGAATCACCTTCTAGCGCAGGTATCTGTAAGAATATAATATTATGTAGATTTTGAATCGTTAAATGTAGAGAGGAGACGTTAATCTTCATTGATATAATATGGAATTCTAATATAAAGTTTCAGGAAAGTAGTATAGTTAAATTAGCAAAAAGGTTGGAAGTAATTCGTGTAGTTGTAATTTTTTATGGAATCTTTAGAAGATATGAATATAAGTTTCCTCTGAGTTTGCACCATTCCTGCTATGTACGAAACATCGTTTAATGTTAGGTATTAAAATTAAAGTCCCAATATTTTATTAAATATAATACCTTCAGTAACAGTTTCTTTCCAAGTTTTGTTACAATTTTAATGACCTATCATAGCATATCTAGCTTGCTTAAATCAGATAAATACCTAAACCTAGATAATTGACAAAATCTAATCCTAGGAGGCGTCACCTTTGTGACGTCGTAGGTACTTGATCTACTACTTTCGCGTTGCGTATGCGTTACTGATCATCAAATCACATTTTGTTCCTCGCTAAAGTAGTGGAACAAGTACCTTCAACGTCACAAAGGTGGTGCTCCTAGGTTTAGATTTTGACAATTATCTCGGTAACTTTTTATCTGATTTAAGCAAGCTAGATATGCATTGATAGGTAATTAAAATTGTAACAAAACATGAAAAGAAACTGTTATTGTAGGTATTATATTTAATAAAATATTGGGACTTTAATTTTAATACCTAACATTAAACGATGTTCCGTACATTGCAAGAATGGTGCGAACTCGGAGAAAACTTATATTCATGTCTTCTAATGATTCCATAAAAAAATACAACTACACGAATTACTTCCAACCTTTTTGCAAATTTGACCTAATTTAACTACACTAAAAAAGTGGGTTCCTATCCTAGTAAAGGGTAATGAAGAGGCTGGCCCTTTGTCAGTTTGCAGTAACTGATCATTATTCAAAGTTTATTTTTAAATTTAAAAAATAATTTTTACTCGTTTCGTCTGGCAAAATCATGTTATTAACCAAGGGTTTTACTTGAAATAAGCTATGTCGTAACAACTGTAATTCAAGTTAGTACGAAATATAAACGCAACGATGAATACGATTTATTTGTTACTTAATTCTAATTTTGTCTCATGTTGTGACGATTGATTGAATCAATTTTAACACGGATAAAATCATAAATGGAGACTTGCCATTGTTCTTTTTGAATCAACCTAAGTATTTAATTCATACCATGAAATAAATAAGAATTTGGATAATTGAAAAATCTTACATTGGTTTCGATGGGAGCTTTGGATCCAGCTTCTACCAGCAACACATTCCATTCCTTCACCTCGCTAAGACGGTTAGCCAAGACACACCCAGCTGATCCTCCTCCAATGATGATGAAGTCAAAAACCGTGTTATCTTTAAAAAAAATCGCGACGTTAATAAATAGTTAAACAAAATGTATGTATGTAGGTACAGTACGAGGCAAATATCTTGAAATCGGGAGGAGATTGCGGGGAACGCGTATTTTGGGCATGCGTAGCGGTGAGGGGCGCGGGCGGCGGGAGAGGGGCGCGCGCTATTGGTCGCTCACAAGGGCACATGCGCAAACTTATCCCCACTCCGTCGAAAAAATTTCAAGATACATGCCTCGTACTGTACATATTTGATTTGCATACAAAAATCGGGCTAGAAATGAGTAGGTATGTAATGATTTGAATATTATTTCTTGCCTTAGATTAGAGCAACGCGGGCTTCCGTTTCGTACGGAAGCCCGTGTTGCTCTCACTATAAAGGTTTTTTTTATACTTACTTTCTAGTTCGTTCAAAAAAATACGTATTTATTCGTATGTTATTTTTTGTAAACGTACTTGAAAGTTATATGTTTTGCATTAAATAAACTCTGTAAGCATTATATAATGAGTCTATGATTATTTGTTTGCAAATAAGAACACTGGTTTAATCTTTACGGTGACTTAATGTAAAAAATTATGGTTAAAAATTTGGGTTTCTTAAAGTATACTTATGTATTTTTTTGAGAAACTGGTTTTATACTAAAAATTAATTCTACGTTATTGTTTTATCCGAGGTTGATACCAGATGACTTGGCTTAGTAGGTAGGGGCCATCCATAAATTACGTCACACGAATTTCATAATTTTTGACCCCCTCCCCTGTCCTTGTCACAGCTGGTCACTTTTGTAAGACCCCCCTCCTTAGTGTGACGTCACATATTTCACAATTTTACATCTAGAAATAATTTAGTTAATATTAATATTGTTTATCTAAGATATGCATTTAAATTAAGACAAACATAATAAATATATTAACGATAAAAAAATCTAAAATAATGGAAATTAGTTCGAAGTATCAATATAATTTTTCGTGACATACTCGTCCCACACAACAGAGGGTCAAGTCTGCTAATGCTTTCATAAAAATCGTAGTTCAATGGTGTTCTAATGGTAATGCTTTTTGACACAGTTCTTGTGCCTTAAACCCAAAATCAAGACACAATATGTTTCTGTTTTGGGTTTAAGAAACACGATGTGTTTCAGTTTTGAGTTTAAAAATCAAAAACTGTGTCAAAAAGCATTACCATTCCAACACCATTGAACTACGATTTTAACGAAAACATTAGCAGACTTGACCCCCATTATAAATAACGTCATTAACAAACGTTATGCAACATTCACCAACTTTTTCTCTTACATTATTTATGTTGCAAAATGTTAATTACGTTATAGATAAGATAAAGATAAAGATAATTTATTTGCATAAAATATGGTACATTGAGATCTTAATATCCTAAATATAGTTTCACATATTTTGCCAAATCTAATGGCGTGCAAATGTATGTTCTTTAGATTATTTCGTATAAAATTTTCTAGCAAAGACGGTAAAATATAATTAATATATAAAATTTCAAAAAGGTTTATAAATAAATTGAATTTAGGTATTTTAATATTGTCAAGTTTTATCATTTAAAAATTCATTGATAGTATAAAAACTTATAGAATGTTATCATGTTACACAATGTTATATAACTGCTGTGTGGGACCAACACAACAAGGAAACCATATAAATATTTTAAAAATCTACACTCCACTGCAAAGTTAGCGTTATCCGACTCTACTGGGACTGGGACCAAAAAATTATTTACCACTCTACTAATCCGCGATTTTCCGCGTGGAATGAGAATTCCGTATCCAAAGTTTCACCACCCACACCACAATCTTGGGGATGATTTAAAAAAGCCATTGTTCGACTCCGGATGTCAAACTCTCTATGTCAAAATCTCTATTCGAAATTTCATCAATCTGTTCAGTGGTTTAGGCGTGAAAGAGTAACAGACAGACAGAGTTACTTTCACATTTATGTATATTAGAACTAGCGACCCGCCCTCGCTTCTCTTCGGTGTAGTGTGGAGTTTGACACCATGTATTATACATATAAACAGATATAAACCTTCCTCTTGAATCACTCATCTATTAAAAAAAACCGCATCAAAATCCGTTGCGTAGTTTTAAAGGTTTAAGCATACATAGGGATATAGGGACAGGGAAAGCGACTTTGTTTTATACTATGTAGTGATATGGATAGCTTCTGCCCACGATTTCGTCCGCGTGAAAGTCAGAAAAAATAAACTGTAAACTACGCTAAAATAATCATACCCATTTCTTTATTTAGTTTTGTGATTTACATTTTTCCAAAATAATAGTTTATTAGTTATTCTGTATTCTGTGCTACAGATAAGAAACAAACTGACTGAACAGAAAATAATATAATAGAAAACGGGCTTTGATTTTACTATAGATTTAGTTACCATCAACGAAGTCATCTGGTACCGTATTTTCTTGTAGTAGACATTGAGCAGCAGCGAAGTACTGTATGGCTGCTGCGAATGATTGAGGAGCTGTCCCCGTGGTCGGAGACAGGCACGATGGGCTGTTGCCTCTGAAAGCAAATCATCACGATTTAAAGTTAGTCAAAATTCATGTTTTCCCACTCTGAATCTTATTTCGTTTATTTATAGTCAAAGACCGATATGTAGCCTCTTCGCAAAATGACTTATGAATTACAATAATTCCGCCTTTGACTGCGGCAAATTTTAGGCAAATCTTGAAGTTCCTAACTTTTCTGTTAAATGTCAAAAACAAAATAATCTGTTTCGGACTTCGCTTAGCATAATCTTAGGAGCAACCAACGCAAATTCACAAAACGTCGATTGATACAAGAATACAAGGAGTTTTTTTTTTACTTTCGCTATGTCTCTAAGTGAGAATAGTGCAAAAGATTATAAGTTTAATTATGTAAATGTATAAGATCAAACGAATTGTTGTGCAACTCAATATGCCACAACGCATCACCTTGTCAAAATAAATAGTGAAAATTATTGTCATTAAGCAAAATAAAAGTAGAAAAATAACTTTTTTAAAAAACTATCAATCTATTCTTCTAATATTGAAAGTGTAGAAACAATTCAACTAAGATATATGTTTTAAAATGACAGATTCTGTTGTTATACAACACATACAAGAATTGCTCGTTTAAAGGTATAAGATATATCTGTGTAATTAATATAATTATGAAAGCTAAAATCTCGAAATTTAAATATTTATAAAGATTACATTTACATTGAGACCTTATTTGATATTATAAAATAAATTGGTTTGTTGTCTAACCAACTGGACACACGTTCGCATTATACCCGAATTCATGACAAAGTCATAGAAAAGTACAGTCACGCAGAAAAATATTTTCCACTGCTAGGCACTGTATTTTTGTATGTCAATGAAAAAATATTCACCATTTGTAAATTTATAAAGAATAAGTAATTATATTTTTGACACCACAAAATAGAGAGACCACAGAAGTTAAAAAGAAAAAGTTTTTGGATTTTTTGATTTTAGGTATTCACAATGCTATTTTTATATTATGATAATTATTCAGCAGCTCAGACGAGACTAGGACGGGACGGGCTACGGATGAATCGATTTTGTTTAGTATTTTTTCTATTAAAATAATTATCTTAATATAAAAATAGCATTGTGAATGCCTAAAATCTAAAAATTCAAAAAATATATGGGTAGCTATGTCATCTTAATCGATTGTCTGACATCTGTAAAGGTGTTGCATTCGAATGTTGAAGGTAATTCTTCACATTGATGGAATAACGCTGTCTTACCTAGAGCGTGAACGTAAAAAGTACTAGAAAATTTCGCCGCTCCCACTAGCGACTCGGTAGCATACCTAATTGGTCAGTACATTGGGCCGGAGTGCCAAGGGTTCATGTCCCGTCTGAGCTGCTACGGGTGAGTCGATTTTATCTAGTATTTTTTCTATTAATTGATAGTCCCTATCTTTCTACCATATTCGGCTTTATAAGGTTACTAGCGGCCCGCCCCGGCTTCGCACGGGTGCAATGTAGTTACTAAATGTAAAACTGTGCTAATGTGGTGTCAGTGTAAAGTAATTAGATTATTATACTACAGGATACATATACCTAGGAGGACGACATATACCTATACGACGTACGCAAGGGGTGTTATAATATAATTGACGTGTGTGTGTGTCTGTCTGTCTGAGGCAACCAACCTAGCTCCCAAACTTATGGATCGATTTTAATGAGGTTTTTATGCATAGTTTAAGAGAAGCGTATAGACGGCGGGAAGCGACTTTGTTTTTATAATATGTATAGCTTTTGCCCGTGGCTCCGCCCGCGAGGCAGTCGGTAATCGTTGTAAGTCTTCCCTTGGAAACCAATGATCGGGATGAAAAGAAGCCTGTGTTAAGTATTCCAGACTTAATCTATATCTGTGCCAAATTTCTCCTAAATCCGTTCACCCGTTCAGACGTGATTGAGTATGATATGATTGAGTAGGTACCTAACAGAACAACATCTAAACATCAAAACTTTCACATTTATACAATTTTGTGATTATATAGGTAATAGCTGCACCCCGCGGTTTTGCCCGCGCAGTCTGTCGATTCTGTAACCAAACTCGCATCTCACTTCACTTCGCGTGAATTTGTTATTAGACATTTGTTTACTAAATGAGCTATTTTACTGATTGCAAAAAATTTAGGTAGCCTGCGTAGCTATCTAAAATCTTTTGTGATAAAAAAATTTTCTTATCATCATCTTATTTATGATTTAAAATTCCCGTGCAGTGAAGTGAGATTCAAAGTGGGGTTCGAGTTTGGTTACAGAATCGACGTCCTGTTAACGATTCTGTATTAGTTAGGTAGGTACTTAATAAAATTTATTAGCGGTAATTTAACAAAATAAGTATAATAATATTATGTTACATTTAATACTTACCTTATAGTTAAAAATTCTAATATCTTTGCTTAATAGTTATCTTCTTTATAAATAAAAATCGATGTATGTATATTTGTTTCCTTTGCACTCCTAAACCATTCATCCACATCCGATTATGATGAAACTTTGGTGAATGTTTGGTGAATTGTTCTGCTTACTACTGAAAAGGTTTCTGACTAAAAAACCGTGACATTGCAACGCATGCCGGGCAAAGATTTATTCCGGGTGCAACTAATGTTGTGCATTATTATCAGGCTCTCCCGAAACACTTCTCTAAATACCACATTCCTTGTCACGTTATCTGATATTTGCCAGATGTTGCCGTTTTATTTGACTAATATTTCGTAAAGTAGTTAAATAGGGATAAAATCTTATACAACATTATAAGAATCAAAGCTTGTCTTGAAAATCGGGAAAATTAGAGATTAAACGTCAGCCCGTGCAGTGACAACTGACATTTATTTTTCTTAATCATTCAAATGCACTAAGAAGTTTTGATTCCGATATCGAAGTCAACCACCCTAAAAATAGCTTTCTACCCCTTTTCAACCCTGTTAAGGGATACATTTCAAAAAAATTCGAAACACATGTTCAATTAATTTTGTAAAAGAATGTCTATGCCAAATTTCAAGTCAATCGGGCCAAGGAATCGCGTTCTCCCATACAAACTTTGCCACCCTGTTTCACCCTCTTAGGGATTGAATTTCGCAAAATCCCGTCTTAGTGAGCACCTACACCCTAAAAGGGACCCTCATGCAAAATTTGAGACTCCTAGCACTTGTAGTTTCTGAGATTTCGTGATGAGTCAGTGAGTGATTTACGCTTTTATATATATAGATTACCAGACACTGTTTTGTCTTATAATAGTATTCTATGTTTTACTATTGATTTTATTGAACTCTATATTATCTTAGTCTTAGTAAAATTATTGTGATACTTAATTACGACTGACACTCTATTTCCAAAGTATCAAATACTGCAGTATTTGCTGTTACAGAGTTATGTAGAATATGACTTAAAAAAAAACCGGCAAAGTGCGAGTCGGACTTGCGCACGAAGAGTTCCGTACCAAAAAACGGCAAAAAAATATGTTTGTTGTTTGGGAGCCCCCCATAAATACTAATTTTATTCTGTTTTTAGTAGGTATTTGTTGTTATAGCGGCAACAAAAATACATCATCTGTGAAAATTTCAACAGTCTACCTGTTGTCGTTATTAATATCGAGCAAAAAACGGAAAAAAAACACGTTTGTTGTATTTATTCTATCATTAGTATTTGTTGTTATAGCGGCAACAGAAATACATCATATGTGAAAATTTCAACTTTCTAGCTATCACGGTTCATGAGATACAGCCTGGTGACAGACATACAGACAGACGGACAGCGTAGTCTTAGTAATAGGGTCCCGTTTTTACCCTTTGGGTACGGAACCCTAAAAAAAGCTTTACTTATTCCACCTATAGCTACTCAAGGTTGAACGTTTCAACTCCACTCTCACAAAGAGATTCCACTCTCGTACTCAACGAGATTTAGCAAGTAAGCAAGTTTTGCAAGTTTGTATATGAGTGGAGTGTATCTTTCAAGGCTAAAAACGTCATTGCGTTTAACATTGACTCAAAAAAAAAAATTTGTTGAGATCAGTTATGTAAAAGAAGCTATGTACTTATGTCCTATGTCCTTATTTAATTTTTCTGTGATACTCGAAGCGATGATTTTATCTTATTAGCTATATGTAGATTATATTGAATATTTTCACGCTATTGTAATAAAACAAAGGTAATACATTAGCTAAGTATACTTGTCTTTATATTAATGAATCATCATCTTATTTAATTGTTACTTACATAAGTATTTGTTTTATTTCAAAATATTAAGCTAATAAGGGTTTCAGCAAAAAAGTGAAGCAGCTTTTTCATAAAATCACTTATTAACTTGACTGTACCCTTTTTTGCAAAAAAACGGGGTGTGTCCAGTTGACGAAAACACAAAAGTGATTTAATCTAAGTTTAACTATCTGGCCACGCGTCGAAATCTTGGCGTGTCCAAATGACGAAATAATAGATGATAATAATTTGGAAATTCACCAACTTGACACACGTGTGTCCTGTCTTGTGTGTCCAGTTGGTGAATAACCAATGTTGGGGTACATCGTCGCAACAAGTGAACACCTAACCTTGCAAAGAAAGGTGAAATTGACTCAAAGCAATTAGACAACTACTGCGCTCACTTTAAAGATGTCACACGCAGAGTCATATCATTTTATGCTACAAAATGATGCCACGAAATTTAATTTAATTATATTATAAATGGTCTTTTGTAAAATGGAAAATAAGAAAAAGCAAATCTTGGTAGGTATAACTGATGAACTAGTTTTACTTAATATTCATAATCATAATATATCTCGATTTCCCTGATTTATCCTGATAATTTTACATGACAATTAAAACAATGCGATATACGTTTGAATCATGAGTTGATAAAAAAAATCCATAGCAAAATGGAAGTTCAGTTTTCATTTAAAAGTTTTATATTTCTTTCTATATAAATCAATTTTTGAAACATTTAATCTGACAGAATCGATCCAGTCGGATATGTTTTTCAATCTATAAGAATAAAATATATCAAAAACTTACATCATTTTTATTCAGCACCCTTTTGCTGCAGACAATTACTTGTCTACAACTGGCTGGAATAAAACTATATGATAAACTGACGAAATGACTGCGAAGGTAACCAATTATTTTAATAAATTATATGTACTAGCTTTTGCCCGCAACTTCGTTCGCGTGATTAAGATAGTTGTGCAGTTATTTTGAAAGTCACCAATTACCAATATATCTAAATGTGCATTTATCAGTACTCATTTCACACATTAAATTTTTTCCATAAAAATCATGTATAAACTGGAACACTTCGTAGCACCCTGTATAACGGGAATTTTCCAAAACCCTTTCTTAGTGCTCACATACATTATAAAAGGAATCTACCCTCCAAAGATGGTGTCTCTACGTTCAGCAGTTAGGGTTCTTCACCTATCCTAAAAAGGAATCAGTCAGTCAATCAAAATAGAGTTTTATATGTATAGATTGAAATAGTTTGTTGTTTGTGTTGAGCTATCAATACTCGTGTATCTGCGTATACATGTATGGGCTATTTACATGGTTCGATTTTAGTCATCTGTGACGGTCGACTTTATGACTTTAGTTAGTCAAAGTCACCTAGCAAGTCGCTTGTAAATTTGAATCATAGGGGGGTTCCGAAGTTCAGAGAGAGGTTGTGTGGTTGTTTATAGGGTTCCGTAGCCTAAATGGCAAAAAAACGGAACCCTTATAGATTCGTAATGTCTGTCTGTCTGTCTGTCTGTCTGTCTGTCCGTGTGTCCGTCCGTATGTCACAGCCACTTTATTCCGAAAGTATTAATATTACACAATTGAAACTTGGTAGGTAGATGTATTCTGTTAACCGCTTAACGATTTTAAAACAAAAATAAAAAAGGGGACGCCCCATACATGGAACTGAAACTGAAAAAAAATATTTTTTCTTCAAACCAGTACAGTACCAGTACAACAGCGACGCGCCGTATTGTTCCTTGGACGAATCAACCACTGGACACGTAACGTAAGAAAATTGTATGAAATCACGATTCGCCACGAGCTCTAGCATCACACTGACAACGCGATATCGTTTACTGAGGCTATCGGTCACAGTAAGTGGCAGAGGGGTAAAGGCGAATATGGCTGTCATTTCGCGTCCAGTGGTTGATTCGTCCAAGTATTGTTCACATAGACAACGTTCTACGCCGCTAAACTATGGCCGTAATATAACGGCACCGTCATCCTAGGAAACTCTAGCTTTACTTACAGATGTTTAGGTAAGCCAAAGCCAATCACAAATTTCAATAATGAATTCTACCTTTAACGTGGATACGTTAAAGGTAGAAAAATAAATTATGACCCGTATCTAATTTTACAGGATTGTAAAATTAGATACGGGTCATAATTTATTTTACGAACAAAATATACGTGTATGGCGTATATTGGCGTTTTGTGAATGCTTGGCCTTCAGGAAACTATAAATAGGTACCTACCTATGAAAACAGTTGGGTAAACTATGTAATTGTTATGTGGTATTTTATTTCTTCCGAAATTGAAGACTTCGTTGGTGCTCTATCGCCTAACTTACATTACTATCGTAATCGCTTTGATTAAACAGATGGATGTTATACATTGCTACTTTTCTAAAGTTTTTTATTTGTTCTAAAACGAAGTAGCAACATCTGTCAAATCAAAGCTTCCATTATTTTTTTAGCCGACAGACGCGACGCCTAGATAGATCTAGTACTTTTTAGGGTTCTGTACCCAAAGGGTAAAAATGGGACCATATTACTAAAACTCCACTGTCCATCCATCTGTCTGTCACCAGGCTGTATCTCATGAACCGTGATATCAAGGCACTTGAAATTTTCACAGATGATGTATTTCTGTTGCCGCTATAACAGCAAATACTAAAAACAGAATAAAATAATACAGAACCCTTCGTGCGCGAGTCCGACTCGCACTTGGCTGGTTTTTACTTCCGCTACGTTACTTTTGAAATATTTATTATTAACTAGCAACTAGCTAACCCGCGACTTCGTCTACCTGGAAATTTTTTTGCTATCCCTCAGGAACAGTAGGTATTTTATTTTCTGTCTGTACCTCTGACAACGTGCAAAAATTCACGATGTTCGGTTAAGTAGTTAAGACGTGAAAGAACAAATAAACAACAAACAACTATCTCATTTATAATATTAGTAAGAAAATTAGTAATGCTCAAGCCACACAGATTTTATTATACCAATTTTTCGGCGTAATTAATATACATATTCATGCCAAATTAAAGCTTTAACAGTACTTAGAAAGGGTCTTTGAGCTACGCCGCGGATGGACAAATGGACAGATTGACATGGCGAAACTGTCCTTGTTGACTTGACAACGGAACCCTAAAAAAGGGAATGAGGAGATCCGCATTGTTCTAATAATAATCGTAGGGGGCGCCATTGATGCGTACAAACCAACATGATTAATATGGGTACGAGACGACCTCATAGTTTATTGCTGACTTATGTAAGGGTCATATATTTTGTGATTGATTCATTGCGTTGAATTGAAATCGAAACTTTTGGGCCACGATAATATTTACTTTTTGAAAGCTTCACATCATTATGTGATGGAAATTCACATCTGATTAAATTATTGCAAAAAGGAGTGTCATTTTACAAAAAAAAGCCGTGGGATTCAAAATTGGCCTGGTCTGGTTTACGAGGGCAGATTGATAAGTCTAAAAAAAAATTATTTTTGTATCTTAAAAAGAAACTCCTTAGGAATATTTACACTACATTTTTGTTCAAATTCGGCAAAAGATTATTACTTTTGGAAACAAAAAGCTCAAGCGTTTTCTAACTTTTCTTAATGACCCTGTTGACCCTCTCGGCAGCATTCATGACATCAAAACTCATCGAATGAAGATGCGAATCCTTCCTATTCTCTAGATTTAACCCACTGAGATTATTTCTCCTACCAAACATGAATAAATGTCTTGTCGGGCAAAGATTTTCATCAAGCCAAAAGGTAGTGTCTGAAATGGGCCCTCATTTTAGTTAGCACAGTTTTCAGGCGATGAAGGAAAAAAATAATGCGCTAAAGAGGTAGGAACTTCGTTGGACTGAATACCTACGCAGAGCTACAAAAAGATTAATTGTAGAGAAATAAAACAAAATTTGTCGAAAAAAGTGTTTCTTCTTCATGGACTTATCAAACCACGCTCATAAAATATTCTTAGTTGAAAGGAAAACATTGTAGCAGATTAGGGTTCCGTACCAAAATGGTAAAAAAGGAACCCTTATGGTGTGACTCAGTCTGTCTGTCTGTCTGTCACAGCTGAATATCTCGAGAACTACTAATGGTATTAAGATGATATTTGCCCAACTATTTTGCAATTAAGAAATAAAAAAAAAAAAAAAACTTTTTTACAACAGGGACTGAAAAGAGGTTTAAAAATTTGAAGTGGAGCTAGTAGGGCATGTAAGGTATCATATGAAAGAGCACCGTTTGCACGTTTTCAAGCATTTTTTCTTTGTTTTAGGCCGCATAGTTTTCGATTTATAATGAAAAAAAAAAAAATACCGTTCCCCCCCTTATCTCCGAAGTTTGCAAAGAGAAAAATCTGAAATAATTCTATGTGATAGCAGTTTATATAAAGATTACAGAAAAAATAAAACGATGTCTCAGTATAGCACACTTTTTTAGAAATTATCAAATTTCTAAAAAAGTTAACATTAGTTCCACTATCGGCCAAGAGATGGCGTTGACCTAAAACTGCAATACTAATTTTATTATTCTACTCTGCAGTGTGGTTTGATGGTGCAATTATGATGGTACGGAACCCTCGGTGCGCGAGTCCGTCTCGTTCTTGACCGGTTTTTTTTGTTTTAATCAAAGGTAGCAGTATATTTTTCTTGAGGAGCTCGATGGCGTAATAATAATAATAATAATTAACTTTTATTTCCGGACCAAAGTAATATATTACAAATAATTATACATTGAAAAGTAAATTATGGTATTAGGTATTATGACCACTGACGTCACTCTCGACTTTCATAGTTATCACAAAAATATTTACTCTAATAGCATTTGAACAAGATTTAGTAAATCTGTACAAATAAAGAACTGTTTTGAATTTTACAAACTATGTTCTATTTGTTTTTTTGTACCACACTCGTCACAATCCCTTGCTGACATCATTGTATTATTTTCGTAGTTAATCTTAATGGTAATAACATGGTAAATGATAACATGGTAAAAGGCCAATGACAGTAGAAGCAGTGACACGCACATATATTTCTTTGTTGGTGAGCCCATAAATCCATTGTAATAAAGTATAATTTCCCTTGGGTTGTTGGAAGCTTAAAATATGCAAAACCATCGAATTGACCACAGAATGCTTTGTGTTAATTCATGAGATCATTTCAGTTACAAGAGTGGGTTGAATTAACTGAAAATATCTAGAGCAAGTTACATGTGTAATATGAAAAGATTGATAAAATAAAAATTCGGATACTTTCGTTAAAAAGTAAATCTGTCTAATACTTACCCATATAAATCCTACTAATATTATAAACGTGAAAGTTTGTGGGTTTGGACGGATGGACTAAGTTTGTGGGTTTGGACGGACGGACCAAATTTCAACAAAATGAGAAAAAAAATCGCATTGGGTAACAGTAGGACTCGATGCGAATTAATCTCATCCAGTAACACTAGTTCGTGTATAGTGTGACACGTTCGGAACAGAAACACTGTTACTAGATGAGAATAAAAGAATAAATTTGCATCGAGTCACACTGTTACCCGATGCAATTTTTTTCAGAACGAGTCACTCTATACATGAGCCAGTGTTAATAGATGAGAATAAAAATTCGCATCGAGTCACACTGTTACTCGTTGCGAATTTTTTTCTCAACAAAACGCAGTGTGACTCGTTTCAGTGTGACTCGATGAGAATATAGGGTTAATATGCAACACCATTAAAGTGCGGAAAACAGTGAGTTGAATAGCCAAGGATTCAAGAATTTAAGTTAAAGACCTATATTGAAAGTAAATTTTACAAAAACGACGTTTATGGCGCTTCACCGGCCGCTGCCGCGGCACGCTCGCTCCGCTTGCTCGGCTCGCGCCTTTTTGGTCGCAAAATTTGACCTTACCTTATGAACTCTTTAAGACTTTTTCCATGTCGATGGGGGCTGTCCCCCCCGTACCCCCGCTTTTGTGTCTACCCCCTTTTATTGTAATTACCTACACTATTTTTCCAATTAAAGAACCTGTTTTCTTACTTTAACTGATCCTTGGTCCTTAATTCCCTAGGTAAAATGCAGATTACTACTTAGTTAAAGTGCGAAATGAAAAACAATTTCGCACTTTAACTGACTCGAAAAGTTTATCTGTAGATTAGCACTATAACTGATTTACGCACTTTAACGGTGACATATTTAATATAAATTGATGTGGGTAAGTATTAGTTTGTATTTGTTAGTGTACCTCGTTTTTATAAATATCATCACGCAAAAATTCACTACTTTACTTACCTATATCATTACTCAGACCAAATAAAAAAGTAAAGACGGAGTCTTCCGACAAAGCGGTGAAGCCAGAAAAACTACGCCTTGGCTGTGTACATACACAGTTTACGCACACATATGTAACGAAACTACGCCTTGGCTTTCGTTCGTCATTGGACGAACCCTGCCGCCCGGCCCCCGCCCGCCCTCTAGTACGCACACATGTACCATCAAAAACCGGCTTCACTTAGTTGTTCGCAACCACTGCGCAACGCTCCATCTTCCTTTTTTATTTGATCTGAGTATCATTACAAAATTACAGAGAAATGAAAAGAAAAAATTAAATAAAAATAAATAAAGACACCACAAAGAAAACATAAATCAGCACCGTTTGCCAAAATCGACCTTCTCATAGGAATAGGCAAGTAGCCCACATTTCAAAACATACATTATTTATGTCCTAACAAAAATCCCGTATCCTTTTACAAGCAAATAGCTAAATAATTTATAATTTCTCCGCCAAATTTATTGTAAGCGCCAACACCGAAAATCCCGGAATAAATTAGGCCTAAAGAACCTCGTGTTGACCCTTTACCGAACCGGCGGCTTCGTATTCACATAATCACAGAGATTAAATCAGTCTAGAAAACTTGAAGCCCGAAGGGATCAGGATACCTCAGCTAACGCTTCTCCCTGAAAAGGGTGAGGGTTTTAGCCCATTGAAAGCGTTAATTTCGAGATCTTCCAAGCATGAATTTTATATCGAATCCGTATTTAAATAGTTAAACACCTTATGGAACATTATAACGCAATCGATATAAAATCTGATGAAGGTGAGAAATACTTGGAATAGCTTTCATGCGGTGGCCGTGGCCACGGAGCGGGGCAAATTGCGGCGCGACGAGCGAATTTACAGTATCTGCTTGCTGCTTTATTTCTCGTGTGATGCCGTAAATTTTGAAACGGCTTGTGCGGTGAGTCAGTGAGCGGTGAGCGTATCGAGCGCGCTATGAAAAGAGAAGTCACTCGTTGCGCGTCAGGTGACCTTCAGTTAATTTTGAGCTCTCATGAAATGTGGCCGTTTCATTAAACGGTCGAGCACTTTGTGATGTGTCCAATTTTACGAAAAGGCCATGACCGGTGTCATGGCCATGGCACGGTTGCCATGGCTACTTTTTCAAAGTGTAGTGTTAGAGTGAGTTTCATCGGTTATTAACTATGGCGTTATGTTGGTACCCCGTAAATGTATTATTATTGCGATGGAATAAGGTTCAAAATTTAATAAATTTCCGGGGTACCAACATAACGCCATAGGTAATAACCGATGAAACGCACTCTACCTACGGTATATAAATATGGCGTTTGACAACAGCTACACGACATACCTAAAAAAACAAAGGAATTTCTTATTTTTTATTCAAGTTTCAGAATATCGTTAATTCATTTTTAGGGTTCCGTACCCAAAGGGTAAAAACGGGACCCTATTACTAAGACTCTGCTGTCCGTCTGTCTGTCTGTCTGTCTGTCACCAGGCTGTATCTCATGAACCGTGATAGCTAGAAAGTTGAAATTTTCACAGATGATGTATTTCTGTTGCCGCTATAACAAGAAATACTAAAAACAGAACAAAATTAATATTTAAGGGGGGCTCCCATACAACAAACGTGATTTTTTTGCCGTTTTTTGCTCGAAATTAATAACGTCGACAAGTAAATAGTTGAAATTTTCACAGATGATGTATTTTTGCTGTCGCTATAACAACAAATACTAAAAACAGAATAAAATTAATATTTAAGGGGGGCTCCCATACAACAAACGTGTTTTTTTTTTTTTGCAATTTTTTGGTATGGAGCCCTTCGTGCGCGAGTCCGTCTCGCACTTGGCCGGTTTTTTATAATAAAATAAACAGCAAAAAGGCTTTGGAACCAACTTTAACAAAATTGTGAACGATGTTATCATCAGCACGGACAAAAACTATTCGATCTAGTTTTCCATCTCAATAGGGTCCCTAAGTCACTGTTTGCGGGTCACAGCTCGAGAGCGCATGATTAATATCATGAACAGATGAAGGGACTAAAGGCCTCCCCGTCCACTAAAAACGTATCGCATCATACATATTACTTATGCAAGAATATTTTTCTTCGTATGAATTGCCTACTAACCAAGAGAGTGTTCCAACACCGGGACATCAACGTAACGTAATGTGCCATGAACAGACCGACAGACGTTGTCTATGGTATAGTTTCCGGAATGATTTTTCAATAATATATTTATACCGTTAATTTTTAGGGTTCCGTACCCAAAGGGTAAAAACGGGACCCTATTACTAAGACTCCGCTGTCCGTTTTTCTGTCTGTCTGTCACCAGGCTGTATGTGATAGCTAGACAGTTGAAATTTTTACAGAGGATTTATTTCTGTTGCCGCTTTAACAAAAAATACTAAAAATAGTATAAAATAAATATTTAGGGGGGTTCCCATACAACAAACGTGATTTTTTCCGTTTTTGGCACGTAACCCTTCGTGCGCGAGTCCGACTCGCACTTGGCCGGTTTTTTTAGTATACTTATCTAAAAATGAAAAGGGGATATCGGACACTTTACTAATAATATACGTATAATTAAAAGTTAAAAATTCAAAAGTCTCAAAATATCGAAAACAGTTTTGATTATCGAAAAACTCACAAAAATAGCAAAACGCATGCGTAGATGCATTCATTATTTGCATGATTTAAACGCGTGTAAGTCCTATTGATGTACTCTAAATCCACAATTTAGTAAAATTTTGGGACACAAACAAACTTCAGTTGTCATTCAAGTCAAGATCTTGAATAAATCAGCTAATCGGCTGTAGCGTTACTGACTCGCGTGAGACTCATACGGAAGCGTTTCTCTTACAGCCTGTATAAAGGTTGGCTTTGCTCTATGAATTTATTGAAACAACCATTAAACTTCAACTATAGCACTATGTTCTCAGCTGTCACCGACATATTCTACGTTTCCATTGCTTATGTAAATTAATTCCGGTCACAATTCGATTATAACTCTCTCTTGAGTTCAAATTTGTATTTGTATCTTCAGGCACACTGGACGCAGGCATATTGGCGATAGCAATGCTTATTAGCCTGGTAATACTGCTATTTTGGTGACACAGCTTAGCCATATCGCTGAATCTTAAATATTATTTCTTCTTCTTATCGTATAAGGATTAGTGGCCACCTTTGGTGTTACAGTTTATCAAGCCGCCTGTAACTTGGCTTAACGACTGTTATCAGATGACAACAGCCGGGACCAACAGTTTAACGTGCCCTCCGAAGCACGGAAGCGCTCAGTTAAAATGCCACTGCCAACGGTCACCCATCCGACACCTGGCCGGACCGAACGTTGCTTAACAAACGTGATCGAGAACGATCAATGAGCAAATTATTTTAAATTAAATATTATTTAGCCTTTTTAACACTTTACAAGGGCTCTCCGTCACCGTCCATGTTACCGCGACATTTATTTTAACTTTATTATTACAGCCATTTTATTGTCCCCACTGCTGGGGCTCAGGCCTTCCTTACGGGTGGATAAGGAGGATGGGCCATAACCCACCCGCGGGCCCAATGCGGATTGGTGAATGTTAACGACTGCAAACGCAGCCAAAACTAAAGTCTTAACGTGCCGTTCGAAGCAGGGAGGAGCTCGAGATATAGTTCTTGCAACTCACGAATGCACGTAGGCTATGAATGTAGTTAGGCGTGCACTTACACATTGTTTTTGTGTGCGTAATAGGAAAACGTGCAGACGCACACTAAAACAATGTATATGTGCACGCCTAACAACATTCATAGCCGACGCGCATTCGTGAATTGCAAGAACTATAGTAAAATTTTGGTCACCCATCCCATGATCAACCCTTGTGAAAGTTAAGTTAAGCCATTGGTTCTGGCTGCGTTTGCAGTCGTTAATAATTCACAAATCCACATTGGGCCCGCGGGTGGGTAATGGCCCATCCTTCTTATCCACCCGTAAGGAAGGCCTGTGCTTAGAAATTTATTTTATACTTATAAAATAATAATTATCTCCCGACTGACTGATCCATCATTGCACAGCACAAACTACGGTGGATCGGACTTAAGTTTGTGACGTAGGCTTCCGCTAAAAATGATTTAAATCTTTTTTCAAAGCAAGGATTTTGGAAACTTCCACATTAACTGACGAAGTCACGAGGGGCAGCTAGTGTAAATATCCTTTAACCTTTTAAAAGATATTTACACTTCTTGTAAATTCGACTTCGTGAGTTAATGTGGGAGTTTCCGAAATCCTTGCTTTGCAAAAGATTTAAATTATTTTTAGCGGAAGCCTACACGTCACAAACTTAAGTCCGATCCACCGTAATTTGTGCTGTGTGATGATGGATCAGTCAGTCGGGACATAATTATCCTTACTAATATTATAAATGAGAAAGTCCGTTTGTTTGTTTGTTTGTTTATTTGTTTGTTACGCCTTCACGTCTTAACTACTGAACCGATCATCATGAAATTTCGTATACACGTAGTCAGGGGTACAGGAAAGGACATAGGGTCTTTATAGAGGTTCATTCAGAAAAAAATTTTCGTTCCCAAGGGATAACAAAAAAACTGTCCACGCAGACGAAGTCGCGGGCGGCCGCTAGTTATTTTATAAGTATAAAATTTTCTAAGCACAGGCCTTCCTTACGGGTGGATAATGAGGATGGGCCATAACCCACCCGCGGGCCCAACGCGGATTGGTGAATATTAACGACTGCTAACGCAGCGAGAACCAATGGCTTAACGTGCCGTTCGAAGCACGGAGGAGGAAGAAAAGCTCAAAGGACTGGGATTGTTGAGTTTAAGCAACTTTCGCAAGGGTTTTACAAACGACGGTTTTACAAACAACGGTTTTACAAACAACGATTTCGCAACGTGGTTTTACGGCGATTACGGCGACAAATTTTAATGAATTAAATCACAACCACTCCGATCAATATTCTCAAGTTCCGTCTCGAGCGGAGGTAAAACCGAATAAATTTTAGGCGTTTAAAACCCGAGGGTAATCGCTAGGGAAATCTAATGCCTTCAAAAGTCGAATTTAATTCATTCACTTACAGCGGAGTGCAGGTGCCTTTCTTGGTGATATAACATTGCGTCGGGAAGGGTCTCTTATCAGAAAATACCGTATTTTTATTATTTTGAATATTTTTACCGTAGAGTTAACTCATGACAAATGTCTTCTGTCAATCTCTTCTTTCAACGAAATGTCAATTTACCCCCTTTCCTGGGTATCGAAACCGAGATCCCTGCGTCTTACACGGGTGGGCGAACCACCTATCGCATGCGCATAAAATGAAAAGTTTATTTGTTAAGCCCTTGAGCGCAGCGAAAATTTTTCTACAACAACAGGCATATAGATATAGCTATTTTCAGTTCATATTCATGAAAGAAATGAACCCTTATATTTTTTTCATTAAGTATGTATTAGATATGAAGTAAAACGACAGGCGGCCATTTCCAAACTGCTGCAGACACGTGGCGACGCAGCGCCACAGATTAACCCGTTCTATGCAACATCCCTCCCCCATTTGACAATAAAGTAAGAGAATCCATTAAGCAAAATTATACAATCTTAAAATAATTGCTTATAATCAACTCTAGGTATATTACGAAGTCTACTAGAACCTCTAGTATGACTCTCGGTCCCCTCCCCCACTGCTGGGGGGTTTGGTGCTTCTGTTTCTGTAGGGGCATCAGTTAGTACAAAGTCATCGAAGTCCTGGTGTTCATTAACAGGGTTTTTATAAGCATTGCCTTTACATAATGCAATTTGATTTTTGTGTTTTTTCTGAAGTATGGATGATGTATTGTCTCTAATATTATATGTTACTTTACCAATTTTTTGTACAACAGTTCCAACACACCAACGAAATGTTCTATTATTAAAATATTTCTTATAAATTACTGTATCGCCAACATTGTAAGCTTGTAACTCGGTATTACAGTGGGTTCACTTTCAATTCGCGTCGCCAATATTAGATATGAAGTAAAACGACAGGCGGCCATTTCCAAACTGCTTTATTGTCATAGACACGCGGCGACGCAGCGCCACAGATTAATCCGTTCTATGCAACAGTATGGTCATTTTATGATATTTTAGGGTGAATGATGGTGTTGAAACGAGAATTAATGTGGTTCATTCCTGAATTTTTGCATTCAGTTTATCTGTTTAATTCAGGTGGTTAACATTCGAAATATCCAAGAGAACTTTTGACCAGGATAAAATATTATTTATTTTATTATTCAATTTTAGATTTTTCACATTCATAATGCCATTTTTATTTTATTTTATGATGAATAATCCAGGTAATAAACAACTAGCGCCCGCCTGCAACTTCGTCTGCGTGGAAAGTTTTTTTCTATTCCTCGGGAACCATACCAAAACAAACAAACGGACTTTCGAATTTATAATATTAGTAAGGATTTGTGTGCCAAACACGCAAATCCGTTCAGCAGCTTTTGCGTGATGGAGTAACAAACTTACAAAATCCTTGCTTAATAATATTATTAGGACTTGGACGCATAAAATTGCAAATATTCGCCCATAAAAACTCCATTCATTCTTAATACAGCACCTGATAAATTCAATATAGACTTAAAACGCGTTGATAAACGCCTAAAGAGGCGATTCAACGAAAAGTGCTGTCCATTTTATCTCCTCTCGGAAAATTGGAAAATAAAACGATGCTTTTTCCCGAAGCATCGATAATGGTCATATTTGCTAAGTCCTTACTAATATTATAAATGCGAAAGTCCGTTTGTTTGTTTTACGCCTTTACGTATTAACTACTCAACCGATCATCATGAAATTTTGCATACACGTTGTCAGGGGTACAGAGAAGGACATAGGGGTACCTTTCATTCGGAAAAAGTGCTATTCCCGAGGAAAAAAACTTTCGACGTAGACAAAGACGCGGGCGGTCGCTAGTTGTTTACAAATGTCATCTGTCACAATGTCTAACTTTACAAGATGTGTCGTTAAGAATAGGTAGTATAATATTTTTTTTGTTGCTTAAAATTCTGCATACACGTTGTCGGGAGTACAAAAAAGGACATAGTGTACTTTTGATCCACAAAAAAATACTGTTCTCGAGGGTTAGAAAAAATACTTAGTATCCACGCAGAAGAAGTCGTGGGCAGCTGCTAGTAAATGAAAAAATGAACGAATGAATAAATTGATAAATGGATGAATGAAGGAGTAAATAATTCTGTTAGTAAATGCATGAATTAAAAATTAATTAGACTGAATTAATTATATGGTGAAATAAATACGATTTCTCTCGACGATACGAAAACTCAATATTTCCAAGCTAATTAATGAATGATATAATTTTAACATTAATTTATTACTAACGTGTTAACTGCAATTCGATACTTAGGCTAATTAATAAAATTATTACCAAGATCAAAATAAAGATATTCAAATGAAAATTAAACATTTGCATTCACAAACGTGATATTAATATAATTTTGCTTTGCTTCTCGTCGCATTTTTTTTATTCATCAATATTTCCTCACTCGTCTCATTTCTCAATTGTTCGTCTATTTCCTAATTCGTCCTCTTTTTAACTGATTATACCTATCCAACTAATCTCTTTTTCTTAATATAACGCCTAGTTGAACTCGACCTATTTTTCAGCATCAATAAATTTAATATGAATGATGAAGGCCTGTTTCCGTCGTAGAGAATATTAAAACGTGGTGGTAATCATACGGAAATCAGTACCCCTAGCACGAATATCTGTCAAGAAAAAAAAGCGCGGGTAAAAGTACTCAATAGAGTAAAGGTGCCAGTTGGAAGCGTGCGACACGCGACATGAAGCCGCGACGCGCGACGTGTCGCCGCCTCATGTCGCCGCGGTCGTGAATTCTAACCCGACCGCACATCGCAGTCCTATTTTTTTCCAAATATTATCTTTTATAACACTTTTCATATAGTTTTTATGAGATGCATCGTACAGTGCGGGATATTGGGCCACGAGATTGATCAGTTTATCTCCAGAATCGCAGTTCGTCATTTGTTTTTGCAAATTCAACTTTTCTTAGCTGCAACTTCAGCAGCAGTACTGATGTGCGGTCGGGCGACACGTCGCGACCTCACGTCGCGGCTTCATATCGCGCGCTTCGGAAGGTATTTCATAGAAACACATACAAACCAGTAGGCGACGCGACATGAGGCGGCGACATGTCGCGTATAGCGTGTCGCGTGCTTCCAACTTGCACCTTAATTGTCTATGAGAAATTTCATTTCGCTTTTCGGCCGTAGATGGCGCTGTACAAATTTTCCATACAAAATTACCTAATAGAGATTTTTACGAGACTTTTTTCTCGATAGATTTTCGTGTTACGGGTACAGATATTATTTCTGCGCTTATATTAAGCGGAAATGTTAGGCCCATATTTATAAACCGCTCTCAACGTTGAGAGCTATCTTGGGATCATACCTGAGATGATGTTTCTTTAAGAGCATCTCAATATTATCCTACTAATATTATAAATGTAAAAGTTTGTGGGTTTGGATGTTTGTTCCTCAATCACGCAAAAACTACTAAACGGATTTGATTGAAATTTAGCACACAGATAGTAGATAGCCTAGATTAAAACATAGAACACTTTATATCCCGATATTCTCACGGGAACAAGAACCACGCGGGTGAAACCGCGGGCGGCTGCTAGTCTATTATAAAGATGGCTTTCAACGTTGAGAGCGAAATATTTTAAAACAAAACAAACTACTTTTATAAGGGGGTTTTTTTTTTTCAGAAAATATACCGAATTGATATTTTTCTTCAATATTGAGCTCGTACGCCAACCTCGTACGAGCTCAATATTAGAGGTATATTTTCTGAAAAAACGCCTTAGAGGTATATTTTCTGAAAAAAAAACCCCTTATGAAAGTAGTTTGTTTTGTTTTAAAATATTTTTTAAAATAATAATATCAAGTTTGGGCTCCTCCACATAAGACACGGTTGAATTATTTTTCGTAAAAAATACCTGAAGTGATTTACATTGGGCCCAACAGTTCACACATACGTGGCGTTGTGCCGCATTCGACTCCTACGCTAGCCTATGCATTAAATGTTCGCTAAGCAATCAACATCCATACAATACCGACAGGTACCAAATAACTCATTTTATCTAACCACTACTTTCTTTAAAAAAACGGCAGAGTAAAAAGGTTAAGCGACAATATTCTAAGGAACATCTGTTAGGACAATTTGTCATAAATACAGTCATTATCCTACTTGATTATTTCGAGACAAAAAAGGGTTAACATTGAAAATAATATTTTGCCTTGAAAAGAAAAAATAACTCAAGTCTCGATTTCAACTAACCATCAAGCTAAAGACTGCCTAAGAGACAAAAAGTAGATCGTACAGGCTTAGAATAATAACACCTAGAAGCCGTGTCCTCGTATGCAAAGTGAGGCAACCAATACCAAGCCAGAATGGCTTAGTTTTCAAATTTATATCCTTCATACGTTAACTAATCGTAACTGAAACCCAATAATATAGTAACTAGTCTTATAAACGTGGGAAAATTAAGACTGTTTTGTACTTAATCGGTATGATTAGGTAATAATGTAGAATAACAATCGGAAAACGGAGCCATTTTGGCTGTTTTAGTTGCCTCACTTTTGACAGTGCGCTTTGTAGAGAACTATAGTTCCAGGTGTTATTATTCTAAGCATACAGGTATGAGAGTAAAATAAATGGACGCAGAAAAGAAGGCGATTCCAATGATTATGTATAATTATATTTCGGAAAAATGGTGGTTATCCCCTTTTGCCCGTCAGCCATCGATATTTTTAATTCTATTCCCCTCTCCTGTTGGAATGGCCGCCATTTGAAATTTGACTGTTTATTCTATATGGCCCAGCTAAAAAATAATATTTTTTCCTGATTTAGAAGTCTTACAGTTATTAGAAAAGCGAAAATACGAAAGCCAATACCATCTATCAAGTAAAAAATACTTAATGTAAACTTTCAACTTAAAAGTTTCAACTTTCAACTGAAACCCTAAGAAATTTGTGTGCTTTTTTTTAGTTTTTCTGAATCTCAAAAAGAAGGAACATTCAAAAAGAAGGTCTCCAGAGACCATTTCGCCTAAGTTTTTTTTAAATTTATATTTGTGTATTACTTTTTATAAAATGCTTAAGCTGTCTTTTTTTTCATTTCTTTTTTTTGTTTTTCTATGCCTTAAACAAACTATATCTCAAATAAAATAAACGGCATCCTTATAAATGTCATCGGTGGCCATGTTTCAAGATAAAACGGTTTCGCATTAGAAACTCGTATTTCTAATACAGACATGCGTGAAATTGGAATGCAGTCCGTTGAAAAGAAATTAAATATCTTCTAGGATGGGTTCTATCTATCTGACATTTCTCAAACGAAACGCCTTTTAATCAGAAACATATTAAAGAAACTTATTTATATATAAGGCGAGCTTATTTCATTCCATCCTTACCTACTAATATTTAAGTGCGAAAGTCAGTTTGTCAGTTTGTTTGTTTGTTACGCCTTCACCTCTTAACTACTCATCCGATTATCATGAAATTGAGTGTACAGAGAAGGACAAAGGGTATCTTTCATCCAGAAAAAGTACTGTTCGTGATCCCGAGGGATAGCAAAAAAAACTTTCCACGTAGACGAAGTCGCGGCCGTCACCTAGTATAACCTAATTACTCGAAGAAATTAAAAAAAACAGGGGTAGACTCGCTCTGCGCTTTAAAATAAATAACTTTTGCGTGTGTTAGATTAGATATGAAAGAGCATAATGAAAAGAAATAAAACTAAAAAAAGTGAAATTAAATGAATTTGTGTTTATTCAGTCGAATCGTCCATTTCTTTTACCCTACTATCCGTTCGGACGGCTTTTTTGACCATAACAGTCGCCATATTAACTTTTAAAAAAAAAAAAGCTTATGTCACTCGGAATGTTGTAAGGATTCTAACAATACCCCATACAGCGAAATCCGTTGAGCCATTTGGAAGTTATTGTGGAATAAAGAAACTCACATACCCACAAACATACATGAACCCTGAACACATATACACTCTTTTTGCTTTTGGCAGTCGTGTAAAAAATATAAAAATATAAAGCTTAATCTCAAATTTATTCAAAAACTATATAATTTACCAGCAAAATGAAAAGAGAGATCAGATCTAGCACTTTACTTATTAATATTACAAGTAACCAGAATAATCATAAAATTATAATATGAAATTTAAGAGCGGATGGCCTCTGAATACTAATTTATTCACACTCACATTATTTTATAATATTTCAAATCAATTATTCCAAATAACACAATAATCATGTACTTAACTTTTGAATCGTGTTGCCGACAACCTTTCCGCCACTCAAACTGACATAAGTTCCGCTCTAGTCAACGCATAGACATAGAAAAATTTTCGCTGCGCTCAAGAAGACCAACAAAGCGTGGAAAAGAGAAGTCAACATCATACGGACACAGTCTTTGTAAAAAAGAGACAAAGGATCAAGTGACATGTGCCAACATTTTTTACAGTAAGAGCCCCTAGCATCCCACCTAGCAAATGAGCAATCACAGTT
Organism: Agriphila geniculea; assembly: GCA_943789525.1. Taxonomy (NCBI): domain Eukaryota; kingdom Metazoa; phylum Arthropoda; class Insecta; order Lepidoptera; family Crambidae; genus Agriphila; species Agriphila geniculea. The sequence continues at coordinate 20,155,789 of OX038874.1, forward strand.
TGTTTAAAATATTTGTTAATCTTAATTAGAATATAAAATAAAGGTATCGTGGAGCCATGGTGTCTTGTGCTCTAAATAATTGTGATGTGAGAAAAAGAAACAATCCAAGTAATCACACTTTTCACAGGTAAATAAGATATTGCCACACATTTCTTTAAAACCAAATTTCGCTACATTTATTCGTTTATCGACGAAGAAAACAGTATGGAACATACTTTATTAATTTCTTTTGCCATATTATAGTCATATTTTATGAATCTAAGTCATATTTTACGTATCTCATATAAAATGTATGAATCGTTTTTCGGATCACCTGTTTATTGACATTGTTGTTCTTTGACATTCTATTTCTATGTTTCCGCCACTCAAACTGACATAAGTTCCGCTCTAGTCAACGTGTGTCCAAAAAGTGACCCACAAGTGCTGGGTTCTTTCTTTTATAGCAGTGACAAACAAGTAACGTCATCGAGCTGTCAATCGTTTTAACAATGATTTTTCACTTGAATCATAACCGAATCAACTTCCTAAATCAAGAAATCTCAATTTTCCTTAAACAACTAAAATTATAGTGCTTAAGTTATAAAAAAAAGACTAAAAAGATATAACACGCGCGATTTTCTCCGCTTGGAACATGCATAGGCCTGAAAACGTAGCAAACCTATAAGGTAGAGCTACTTTTACATTCATTGAAACATATTATCAAACCAAAACGACTTGGACCTCAACCCATCCAAATGCTGTCTGGTCATTTTAGTCGTAAGCTAAATTTATTTGCATTTGACTACACTCTCAAGGGCGTAGTTCTTCAAAAGCAGTCTAACGTACGTGACTGGGAGTTCTATTAGACTCTAAATTGATATTTGACTCTCAAGTAGATGCTATGGTGAAAAAGGCTTCTAAAGCACTCGAATTTGTCATGCGTTCTTCTAAGGAATTCTTCCACGCAATTCTTCATAAAGATATTACTTATACTGTTCTTTTGTCCGGAGTATCTTGGAGTACGCTAGTCAAGTCTGGAACCCGAGATATGATATTTATTATAACCGAATTGAGTCCCTTCAAAAAAAGTTCATACGGTTTCTGTGCTACAAAACTAAGGACCAAATATCACTCTAGCAACTACCATAACTTGTGTAGAAAGCATCACCTTCTTCCACTAAAACTCCGCCGCAATATTAGTGACTTAACACTTTTGTTACGGATAGCGTCGAGCTCCATAGATTATCCAGAGTTGCTTGCACTTTTATCACTAAGGAGCCCAGCGAAGCCATTGAGGAGTAACCAACTTTTGCATCTTCCTTCAGCGAGTACTAACTATAGGCAAAATACATGTGGCGAGCCAGTGACTTATTCATCAAACTATGTAAAAAAACCGGTCAAGAGCGAGTCGGACTCGCGCACCGAGGGTTCCGTACAATCATAAATATATTTGGATATGTTATTTTAGGACAGTCTTTAAAAAAGTAGGATAAACGGCAGACAGGTGGAAGGGCGAACAGGCGGACAGTTAATTTACAAATGCTGCTTATGGTGACTGAAAAACGTTTCAGCCACTCCACATTGCAAAATGTTTATATTACTAGTCCATCAGCCATTTCAATGTCCCCACTGCTGGGGCACAGGCCTTCCTTATGGGTGGATAAGGAGGACGGGCCATAACCCACCACGCGGGCCTAATGCGGATTGGTGGGTGTTAACGACTGCAAATGCAGCCGGGACCAACGGCTTAACGTGCCTTCCGAAGCACGGAGGAGCTCGAGATAGTAAATTTTTGGTCACCCATCCCATGACCGAACCTTGCGAACGTTGCTTAACCTCCGCAATCGCTGGTCCAGGCGCTAAACCACTGCGCCACCGAGCTCCTCGTTATTATTATATTACTATATTACTAAGTAGGAACTTATTCTTCGTTTATTCGTACGGCAAATAGTAGGTAATTATATTAGAACCAGCCACCAATTTATTATTGTAGTGTTAGGTTGCGCCATTTCTTGACCGATAGTGGAACTATTTTTGTCCCTTAGGTTAGCATGCTTAGGACAGCGCCATCTGTTGACTGGTAGTGACACTAAAAAAATTTTGTTTGTTTTTTGAATTTCTAAAAAAGTGGGTTATATTGAGACATCGTTTTATTTTTCCTGTAATCTTTACATAAACTACTATCACATAGAATTATTTCAGATTTTTCTCTCTGCAAACTTCGGAGATAAGGGGGGGGGAACGGTATTTTTTTTTACATTTTTCATCATAAGTCGAAAACTATGCGGCCTAAAAAAAAAGGAAAAATTGTTTCAAAATGTGCAAACAGCGCTCTTTCATATGATACCCCAAATGCCCTAGTCACCTCACTTAAAATTTTTAAGACCCCTTTTCAGTCCCTGTTGTAAAAAAAATATTAATTTTATTATTTCTTTCTTATTTGCAAAATAGTTGGGCAAATGTCATCTTAAACTATTCCAAATTTCAAGTTGATACCATTAGTAGTTCTCGAGATATCCAGCTGTGACAGACAGACAGACAGACAAACAGACAGACTGAGTCACACCATAAGGGTTCCTTTTTTACCATTTTGGTACGGAACCCTAAAAATTGATAATTTCTAAAGAAGTGTGCTATATTGAGACATCGTTTTATTTTTCATGTAATCTTTATATAAACTGCTGTCACACAGAATTATTTCAGATTTTTCTCATTGCAAACTTCGGAGATAAGGGGGGGGGGGGGGGAGGGGAACGGTCATTTTTTTTTACATTTTTCATCATAAGTCGAAAACTATGTAGCCTAAAAAAAACGAAAAATTGATTAAAAATGTGCAAACGGCGTTCTTTTATATGATACCCCACATGCCCTAGTAGCCCCACTTCAAATTTTTAAGACCCCTTTTCAGTCCCTGTTGTAAAAAATATATTTATTTTTTATTTCTTTCTTATTTGCAAATGTCATCTTAAACTATTCCAAATTTCAAGTTGATACCATTAGTAGTTCTCGAGATATCCAGCTGTGACTGACAGACAGACAGAAAGACAGACAGACAGACTGAGTCACACCATAAGGGTTTCTTTTTTACCATTTTGGTACGGAATCCTAAAAACCACTATGTTTGCTATTTGTGGAGTTCTGTAATTGGCTTCCTGGCACTATTTTTTTTTTAGTATTCTGTAACATAGCTGTTGAACTTCCATTAAATAAAAAAACATTATAATTTAGTATTGATTTCAGATCCCTTGGCGTGGGTTGAAAACCAGGAGCTTCTACTATGTATGCATATTATGATTATTCTCTTTAAGCAAATATTAAATAAATATTTTCAGTGCTATGTAAGCGTATGTTGTTTTATGCAATTGAATAGCTAGCAAAAGGGTATACCATTCAGCTAGTTATCTAATTTTTTTTAGCAAGATAATAGAATAATGTAAATAAATAAGATGCTGTATCCTTAATTTACCTTTGAATTCATTTACATTTTTTTACTAAGTATAAGCGTAACCGCTCACGGGCTACTTTATGTAGCTGCGATAATCGCGGCGTTAAACATGGCGATAATCACCCGCGAAATGACACGACAAAGGTTTTACTTAGCCAGCGACAAAAAAGCGCCGCGATTAACTCAGTGTTTATCGCAGCTACAAAAAGTCGCCCGGGGGCGTTTATGTATAGAACTTCGTATGTTCTATTCTCAGCGACAAAAAATCGCTCAGCGATTAATCGCCCGTCAGCGGGAACGCTAAATACATTTTCACCATTCACAATAATCAACAATATCTTTTATTTACCTCTATTTAAAATTTGAGACTTATTATCTGATTAATGTTCGAATTTAAAAGTCGTTCTCTTTAAAAGCCTTTTAAAAGCGTCGGCAGACCGTATATTCTATTAATGATTTCACTGATCTTGAATCGGTTTTAGAATCTTTGGGTTCTGAGTATGCACATCACATCATCATGGGTGATCTCAATACCAATCTCCTAGTTCCCAACTCCCCTCGGACCCAAAAACTCCTGGATATAATTAAGTCGGCCAGCCTCCATGCCCTATCTTTACAAGCTACTCACCATAACCTTGATGGTGATGATACATTGCTCGACTTAATTCTCACATCCAACCCTTCCCTCGTCCCATCACATGGCCAACACATAGCTCCTGGTTTTTCCCGTCACGACCTAATTTTCCTATCCTATGTCCTGAAACCCCCCAAACCTATCCCTAAGGTTATGCACAGGCGTTGTTTTGCGCGGATTGACCACGTCAAATTGCAGAATGATGCTTCGAAGATTGATTGGGACCCTTTGGTTGATGCAACTTCTGTTGATGATAAAGTCCAGCTGTTCAATGACACTGTATTAGCCATTTATAATGTCCATGCGCCCATCAGAAAGATTAGACTGAAGCGGCCACCAGCGCCTTGGATAACCAGAGGTATTCAAATGGCGATGAGGCGTCGGGACAGGGCTTTTCGCAAATTTAGGAGAAATCGTGTCGAAGAAAATTGGAATCTTTTCAAAGCCGCCAGAAACCGGTGTAATCAGATGATACGCAACGCTAAACGCCGCCATATTCACGACAACATCTCGTCCTCCTCTGCTAGCGATATCTGGAAATTCCTTGGAACTCTTGGTATCGGCAAATCGCGACATTTAGACTTACCTAACACTATTGGTCTTGAAGATCTTAATCTCCACTTCACTACCAATTCATCGAAACTCGACCATTCGACTTCTTCCCGTACTGTTGCTTTTATAGGTAGTCTAACGCGTCCCAATATAACCCCGTTCCGTTTTTCTCCAGTGACCGAAGAAGAGATCAAAAAGATTATCCTCTCCATAAAATCCAATGCTGTGGGCTGTGATGGCATAAGTCGCCGTATGATAGTTACATTATTGGACCACCTTTTACCTGCTATCACCCACATCATAAACTTTTCCCTTGATTCTGGTATTTTCCCTAACCTCTGGCGTAAAGCCTTTGTCCGTCCTCTCCCTAAAGTCTCTAATCCATCTCATCCTAACCAATTTCGTCCAATCTCCATCCTTCCCTTCATGTCCAAAGTGCTTGAGGCCTGCGTCCACAAGCAATTCTCCCACTTTGTATATCAAAATTCCCTCCTAAGTCCCTTTCAGTCTGGTTTCAGACCCGGACACAGCACCTCTTCTGCTCTCCTCAAGGTGACTGGTGATATTAGGGAAGCGGTTCAGGACGGTAAAGTAACCGGTTTGGTTCTTATCGACTTCTCCAACGCTTTCAATACTGTCAGTCACGACATCCTTCTTTCCATTCTGTCCCATCTTATGGTCTCTGATGAGGCACTGGAATGGTTCTCCACTTATCTTCGGGATCGCCAGCAGGCGGTGCAGTTCGATGAAACCACCTCATCGTGGCTTCATTTAGACACTGGCGTACCCCAGGGCGGCATACTTTCTCCACTTCTCTTTTCAATTTTTATTAATTTTATCACACACAAACTTCAGTGTTCGTATCATCTTTATGCTGATGACTTACAGATATATGCCCAGACACGTGTTGATGACCTTAATGATGCCATCAATGCGCTTAATAGGGATCTGCACCATATTAAGTGCTGGTCTGAGAGTTTTGGTGTTGCCGTCAATCCTGCCAAATGCCAAGCTATGTTGGTGGGTAGTCCCCGCATGATATCAAGAGTGGACTTGACTAACCTACATCCCATTGTTTTTGACGGAACTTTAATTCCTCTCAGCCCTAGTGTAAAAGATTTGGGATTACATATCGACTGTAGGTTGAACTGGCAAGTTCAAGTTTCAAATGTCTGTCAGAAGGTTACTGGAGTATTGCGTTATCTTTACCGCCTCAAGAATTTCTTGCCAACCTCTATCAAAGCAATGCTTATGCAGACCTTAATATTTCCTATTATCGACTATGGTGATGTGTGCTACCTCGACCTGAATGCAGATCTACTAAATAAGCTCGACCGTCTTCTAAATAACTGCATTCGATTCGTCTATAATCTACGTAAGTACGATCATGTGTCCGAACACCGATTACTGCTTAAATGGTTACCCATTAGGCAACGTAGAAGTATGCGGGCCTTGACCACTCTTTTTACTCTGTTAAGCTCTCCTAATGCTCCCCCTTACCTCACTTCACATTTCCAGTACCTGTGTACTACTCACGATAGAAACCTTCGTTCTTCTTCTAACCGTTTACTTAGCTGTCCCTCTCATCAATCTGATATTATTCATTCTTCTTTCTTCATTCACCCAATTCTTCTGTGGAACGCGCTTCCTTTAGACATCAGAATGTCCACCAGTCGGTATGCGTTTAAAACTAAGTTGCGCAAATTTCTTACTGAGCAAGCAGCTCGCTCATAGATCTCAGTAATCGTCTATAACGTTTAGTTGTATATATCATATTATATATATGTATATTTATTTTATTATATATATAAAGGTATTATAATTTGTATATATTATGTATTTATGTATGTAAGTATAGTATATCATATTTGTCATATATAATTATTCTGGTATATAATTTATTATGTTGTATATCTTAACATTTTTGTTTAATACTGGTTGTGCACCCTACCACATCACTATCTCCACATCACCCCAAGGTTGACTGGTAGAAAATGCCTAAGGCATTAAGTCCGCCTATGTACAATGTGCATGAAGAATTAAATAAATAAATAAATAAATAAATGATAATATCATTAAATGAAACAGATACTGGCCCCGTATCTGGTAATCATCATTATCTCGCACCGGTAGATTTTAATGAACCGTTTTCTTTTCACAGATGCATTGGGATTTCAGAATGACTTTTTAATAGGATGACGATTTTCGAAATGTGAATCTTTTTTGTATGATTGTTTTCGTTTTCAGCTCAGTTGTTTTTTAAAGATTAAACATGTAAATGTTTAATCTTATTTATGTTCTTTTATTTCAAGTTTCAGTAATTGTATCATGTGATTGTTTTATAAAGGAGGATGCCATAAAAAACCTAGAGTCGATCAAAATAATTTATGTGGTAAGGTAGACCTGATATTTTAGTATGTCCCAAATATGCAATTTGATTTCGCTTTTAAGAGTAGACAGCTGGCGGCTGAAGTATCCCCTTCTTTTTCTAAGGGGCGTGTTGAAAATGGCGGCGCATCATTTTAAGACCTAAACACTTGTGTCACCAGCAACGCGCTAATTTTGAAAATGGAACTAATAGCAGCGCTCTCTCAAACGTTTAAAAACAATCCTCAACTTAAAAAAAAGTTGTGAGAACGCGGGGATTTACATAGTAACTATCTACTATGTCATAGTGCATTTGTGTATAACATTGTAAGTAAGTAGTTTTGTTACCGTGCCGCTCAAACTCAGAAGCGCTCATGGCGGAGCTTGACAGCTGATCGTACTCGATCACGTTTGTTAAGCAACGTTCGGTCCGGCCAGGTGTCGGATGGGTGACCGTTAAGTGCCATAACAACTGAGTGGTTCCGTGCTTCGGAGGGCACGTTAAACCGTTGGTCCCGGCCGTTGCCATCTAATAACAGTCTTTAAGCCAAGTTACAGTCCTTACAGGCGGCTTGATAAACTCTCACACCAGATTAGTGTGTATTTAATTTATAAATGATGATTCTCTTTTAGAATAGTCACCAAAACGGCCATAGCGAATCTATACCAAGCTGCGTTAAATATCGGTTTGACGTGCCCTCCGAAGCACGGAAGCGTTTCACCGGCGGTCACCCATCCGACACCTTGCCGGACCGAGCGTTGCTTAACAAACGTGATGGAGCACGATCAGTCTATCAAGCTCTGCCTAGAGCGCTTCTGTGTCTGAGCGGCACTGTAACAAAACTACTTACATGTTTTACCTTATCATGGGCAGGTACCTTATCCATTATAGTTACAGGAAAACGTTCCTAGAAGACCATCCATAACTTTTTAAAATATTATGAATTGCATTCACAGATTTTGGAAAAAAATTACGGTTAGCTAAAAAAATGGTAAAACCCCAAAATATATTTTTTTATGCCAATCGATCCTATTTTGTGAGGGGATCAAAATACTCTATCTATGGGAACATTTAGCGCTATCGCACACAGGCAACTTAGTCTCCCAGCAACTGTTTTGTCTCTCACATCAAGTCCACGGGTTTATATGGAAGCGCGCACACGAAGCGACACGGTCGTCTGCAACTTTTCATACAAATCACGTGAGAGACAAAAAAGTTGCGGAGACAAAAGTTGCCCGTGTGCGATAGCGCTTAAGGTATGAGTACTAGAATAGATAGAAATCGCCAAAAACGTTTCCCATACATTTTGTACTGAAAAACGAGAAATCAACTCGAAATATTTTTTAATTGCCAAATGATCCTTTTTCTATTGTAATCAAAATGCTCTTTAAGGCCCACTGAAATTTGAGTACTTTTTAACACGTTAACAGGTTTTTATTTTTATTTTATTTTATTTTCTAAGAAAACCAACAGCGTTATACTAATATTACATTACTTATAAGACAATGTTAAAAATATGGCCAATAACAGGTTTTCCTTAAATTAACATAGTAGTATTTGTTGGTTAAAGTAAATCAACATATTTACTTACATATTTTTTTAAGTATTTAGTAAGTAGTTATAAGTATTTTTACTTACATATTTTTTATTTTTTTAACCTATTTAGCAATCGTCGAATGACAAAGTACCTACCTAGATGAATAATTTAAAGGCTATTATGACCATTAGAGTTAAATATATATATATTTAAATACATATACATACATTACGTAATATTTAATAAATATAAGTATTATTATAAAAATACCCAATATGTAATATATTTTATTGTAATAAGTTTTGCAGATAAAAGAAACAGAATATAAACCATTAGTTATACGTGTGTGAACTAACTTTACTTACTGGGAGGTATTTCATTACAATGTACTTACTAACATTCCTGCAACAGACTTTTACTTATTATGCCCTTGAAAAGTTTTTTTGAGTTTACGAAAATATCGATATTGTCGAATTTTTTGTTATATGTCGCGACAATTCGTGAAAGTACGGAGTTTCTGAAGGAATTACTATGACACCGTGGTACACACAACAGAGATTTGTTACGCGTACGGTACTTCGGTGTGCGAAACACAATCTTAGACACTAAGGTTGAGCAATCTATTTTACTATGCACAATATCATACAGCAAACTCATATCCATTAATAAACGTCTTTGGTCCAGTGGCAATAGTTTGTGTTCCGCACAACCTTCTTCATAATATTGGAAACTCTTACGGCAGCGATAGTTGAGATGGTTAATGAAGATCTTTTGAATTTTCTCGAGTTTATTCTTGTAAATAATATATTGTGGGGACCATATTGCGCAAGCGTACTCTAAGATGCTCCTTACGTAAGCTAAGTAAACTGTTTTGATTATTGAGATATTTCGAAAAGGCTTACAGACGCGCAGAACAAATCCTAGATTTTTATAAGCTTTACTTGATATATGGTCAATATGATCAGATAAGGTCATTTTTTGATCTAAGTGTACGCCTAAATCCTTTATCGTCTGAGTTCTGTTTATTTGTTCGCCGTTAAAGTTATATTTGTAAATAATGGGTTTTGTTTTGCGCGTAAAAGTTATGCATTCACATTTCCCAGTATTAATATTTATTTTATTTTTTTTGTAGTATCCCAATAAGTTATCCAGATCTCTTTGCATTGCAATACAATCGCTTTCGGTGTTAATTTTACGAAAAATTTTTTTATCGTCAGCGTACATCAGATAATTTGAACCTTCAAAGCAGGACCCTATATCATATAAATAGGTATTGTAGAACAATGGACCCAAATGGGATCCCTGGCGAACGCCGGTGGGTACAGATACGAAGTCGGAACGGTGTCCACCCATTACAACGGCCTGCGATCGATTTGACAGGTATGATTCCGTCCAACGAAGCAAATCACCATGGATCCCAAGAGTTTGTAGCTTGTTAAGCAGGATGACGTGATCAACACGATCAAAAGCTTTTTCGAAATCGGTGTAAATCACGACAACCTCCCACCCTGGTCCATATTTTCGAGAACAAAGTCAGTGAAACAAGCCAGATTAGTAGTGGTGGACCTGCCTCTAAGAAATCCATGCTGTTGTTCTGGGATCGACTGTGACAGTGTTGAATATATTCGGTCGTAAACAATCAGCTCAAGTATCTTTGACACTGTGTTTAAAATGGATATTCCCCTGTAATTTGTAATTTCCATTCGTGAGCCCTTTTTATGTATGGGAACTATGTGGGCCGATTTCCATTTCTGAGGAAAAACTCCTTCGCGTAGTGAGCGATTGAACAAGATTGTAAGTGGGACAGCTAGAGTTGTAGCACATTGAGACCAAAACAGGGGAGGCAAACCATCACTTCCAGCACCTTTATCCCTATCTAATCTTTTTAGCATTTTTTCTACTTCTGTTAAATTCGTTTGTAAATTAGAAACCACGTTGATGTTTAGTGGATTAGCTTGTACTGGAGTATAACTATTGGAATTGCAGGGAACTCCAAACACACTTTGAAAGAAAGTGCCAAAAGCATTGCAGATATCCCTCCCCTCTGTGTACTCAACACTATTCAGACGTAAGCACTTTGGATAAGCTGACCCCCCTCGCAATGCCTTTACAAATGTCCAAAACGATTTTGGATTGTTTTTTATATTAGTTTCACAGATGGCTGTGAATCTTTTAAAACATTCATTCTGAACACGTTGCTCTCTTGACCGCAGGCGTGAAAACTCGTCATAATCTAATCGATTTCCGAACTTTTTCCAATTCGAATGAGCTTTGAACTTTTCTTTAATTATGTTTATTAGGGCTGGCGTATACCATTTGGGGTACATTCTCCTACCAGTTCCATTGCTAAAAGGGACGTACAAATCTACGCCACAGTGAATAACCCTATACATAACATCTACAGCGTCATTCAGCGTGCCAGTGGAAAGAAGTGACTGCCAATCCTGTCCTGTGAAATATGCGTTCATATTCTGGTAATCTGCTCTTCTAAAATTTCGTTTTGGCGCTGTGACTTCTCGTAATGGAGTTATAGATAAGTCAGAAATTTTTAGGCTGAATGTTGGATGTGCGCGGTCTTCATTAAGGAGTGGGCTTGAACATTGAGTAATGCTAAGATGGTGATTAGAAAAAGCAAGATCCAACGTGTTACCAGCATGATTTTTCAAGTTAACATATTGACTAAAGCCAAGAAATGAAAGCTCTTCAATCAGCTGTGAGCTAGCTTCTTGGACCTCAATTGATCCTGTTTTTAAAATGCTATATCCGTTTGAATTCCACAAAATACAGGGTAAATTAAAATCACCAATCAACAAAAAAATATCGTTTGGACGGATTTCTAAAACATTTTTAAATTTTTGAGTGATTATATTTAAGTCACACGGAATTCGTCGGTAATCAGGAGGGATATAAACTAAGCAAATGTGTAAGTCGGCGGTAGCATTACATGAACGTGAAGGCACGGTAACCCACAATATTTCAACAGGTGCGCAGGCGCCAAGGTCACGGCTAGTTGCCCCGAGCGTGCGACGTGACATTATTAATACCCCGCCTCCGATAGTTTTACCGCTAGCAGTCAAATCCCGGTCGGCTCTAAACACGTCGTATCTGTCATCACACAGCTCCCGATCGAAAATGCCGTCACACAACCAAGACTCAGTAATTAATATCACATCATAGTCATTTCTCAAGATACTCTGCCGCAAGTCGAAACATTTAGTTCGAAGACCACGTACGTTTTGGTAGTACATAGAAATATTATTATTATTATTATTGCTACACATTATTGACACAAAAAAAAGATCAAAAAGTAATTACCAGTAACAACTGTATAAAGATTAAAGGTCAAAACACTCAAAAAATCTAATACGAAAATATAAATCAGTTGACTAATAAGTGTCTCAGATTGGTGAATCTTTCCTATTTCCAGTAATAAAACATGCATCCTAGTCTTTAAGTTTATACTACGAAATGATATTATGAACGCCATTAGAAGCAGAAAGTAAGGGACGATAAGAAATAGTAATTTACAGTTACTATTGTTTGCAATAGGCTGTTTAATCACAGACAAACAAAAGTAAGTTTTAATTTCACAATTTAGATAAAATAAAATATGAGTAGTCGATTTCATAACTATTTTTTTGTGCGGGTATTTTCTATGTGTCACCAACACTGTTACTTCTCCGCACAGTAAGCAAACGAAATCGTTCGACGATAAAGTGTTAAATTGTACATTCGACAATATTATGATTATTTGATTCATAATAAAATATGATGAGAATTCAATATGTAATCGAATATTTCTATACACATAGGTGAAAAAAATGTATAGTAAGTATAAAGTAAGTGTTAGAAAGATGTTCGCAAAAATAAATAATAATTTATAAGTATAAAATAGATGCGTTTTATTTATGTTTGTTATGAGTCTTATGATACCTGTAGTTGAAATACACAAATTAAGCACGTAATTGAAAAACAATTTATCGTAATAATGAAATATCCATACACACGTAAAATGAAATAAATATGGCAATAATTGACTGTTATTTGTTAGGCAAGCATTAAGACGAACAAAGGTGTTATTAGCAACTAAGTACTGCACTCGCACACGTACCGTGCGTATCGCATAATTCGCAGGTAGTTTACAAGTCGCTGCATTTATTAAACCAAGTTTGTGTGTTGTCAAAGAATAACTAATGAGTAGAACAAACCATAAGGGTCCGGCATATTCAACGATTGCTTTTACAATATTTTTATAAGACAGGTTAGATGGCTTTGCATGCATGAAGATAACAAGATTATTTATAACGTAATACGAATGTGTTACTAGACAATTTTTAAAATATCGCTGTCTTGTGTTACTTGCAATGCGGGAGATGTATCGTTCCTTCTTACGTAGATCCTTCCATTTTTTGTCCAGACATATTGATACAATTTTTGTTTCGCCGTCTCTCTGCATTTTCTTAATAAAAACTTGTTGTGCTGTGTAAGGTGCTCGTTTACATACACTGGCCGGGTGTCACCGTGTATACCAAGATCTTTGGACGTTATACGATTCTTTCGTGTACCGGAGATAATATTATCCTTTAACAATCTTGATTTCAATTTTACCACGATGTTTCTAGGACGCCCAGGTTGCTTTGTTTTTGGTGTGACGCGATTAATTTCCAGTATATCTTTAGGGGTGATTGCGACGTTGGCCTGATTTGCAATGGATATTATAATACCAGTCAGATTTTCGTCTTTGCTTTCAGTGACCCCCACAATCTCCAAGTTTAATAGTCGGTCACGTTGATTATTTACGTTCATTTCCAATTTTAACTGTTTGTTATCGTTTGTTAACTCGTTGATTTTAGATTCGAGAGACTCAATTTTATTGTTTGCTTGCGTTAACTCATCCATTTTCTTATTAAATTCATCGTATTGGTCATTGCTGAATTGCACCGATTTTTCCAAATCTTGAATTTTTTCCAGTGTTTCTTTATGTTTAAAGTCCAGCGATTGCACCGTCTAGGTTGCTTTCTCGTTTGTTTTTGTGGGTTAGTGTGTTCGTTTGTTTATCCATAAAGTTTGCGAATGATTTTATACTAGCTTCCCGATTCCCGACTTGAAACTTTGAACGTATGTCAGAACTGGAAGGCAATGCAATATTATATGGTGTCATTGAGCTGATCTGATGATTAAGCCGGAAGATGGCCACAGAAACTCTATGATGAAACTGTACAACCCCATCGTGTTTGGACTTGTTAGAATTTTCTTGACGAGTACTTTGTTGGGAAATAGTTTCCAGGGTCTGATGATGGAGCTGGAAGAAGGACACAGGAACTCTTTGATAAAACCACGCTACCCTATCGAGTTTGGGCTCATTTTAATCGTCTTGACGAGTACTTTGTTGGGAAATAGTTTTCAGGGTCTGATGATGGAACCGGAAGAAGGCCACTGGAACTCTATAATATAACCATGCAACCCCATTAAGTTTGGGCTCGTTTGAATCGTCTTGACGTGTACTTTGTTGGGAAATAGTTTCTAGGGTCTGATGATGGAGCTGGAAGAAGGACACAGGAACTCTTTGATAAAACCACGCTACCCCATCGAGTTTGGGCTCATTTTAATCGTCTTGACGAGTACTTTGTTGGGTAATAGTTTTCAGGGTCTGATGATGGAACCGGGAGAAGGCCACTGGAACTCTATAATAAAACCATACAACCCCATCTGGTTTGGGCTCGTTTGAATCGTCTTGACGTGTACTTTGTTGGGAAATAGTTTCCAGGGTCTGATGATGGAGCAGGAAGAAGGACACAGGAACTCTTTGATAAAACCACGCTACCCCATCGAGTTTGGGCTCATTTTAATTGTCTTGACGAGTACTTTGTTGGGAAATAGTTTCCAGGGTCTGATGATGGAGCCGGAAGAAAGCCTGCAACTCCATCGAGTTTGGGCTCGTTTGAATCGTCTTGATAAGTGCTCCGATAGGAGATGGTATATTTTTAGTCTTAGCTCGTTAACTAAATAGCAGAAAATAATAATTTAATAAAAAAAAACTTTTTTAAAAACACGTTTTCAAAACGGACTAAAAATTATAAAAATAGGACTAAAAATATTAAAACAGACTAGTAAAATAAAAAGAGACTAACAAGTTTAAAATAAATTATTCTGTAAATATTTATAACCATACTTACCTACCTACAGATATAACTAACTTAATATATGTATATGACTACCTACAGAAATTTTAAACCCAAAAACGTGGGGCGCATGCTAAAGACAATATGGATGATAAATTTTACAAAACGCGCATAAAGGTAACTATGTACAGGGTTATAAATATTTATCGAAGAATTTTTTTTTTATACTTTTTATTCTGTTTTTATTTTACTAGGCCGTTTTTAAGTCCAATTTTTATAATTTTTAGTCCGCTTTCCTTTATATTACTGTACTTACTGCTGATAATTCAATCCCTTTTGAAACTAACAATTATTTTCCATCATAGACCTAACTTACAAAGCCTGTCACCATTCATTCTAGGTAGCCATTGTTGTTGCCCAGTATAACCAGGTAAGCTACTTTTGGGCACAATAAACGATTGATCCATTGAAATGGGAGGGTATTATTTGGCTTACACAAAACGTGATGGCGGTTCGATTCGCAGGATCATTGACACTTTTCCAGAGAGCAACGAACATTACCCTGACACGGTATTCGAAAAAACTGGACAAGTGCGAGTCGGACTCGCCCACCTAGGCTTCCGTACAAAGAAGAATGACCACCTCCCATACAAGTGTTGACCTGCAAAATAGCTGTTTTTAAAAGTGGGTGTAAAATTATAATAAAATTTATTTGAATAGTTGCTATTGTCCTATCATTGTAGAGCACTATTATTTATTGAATTTTAATTTGGCAATCAGAAAGATATATAATGGTAAGTAAAATCAATTTGTATTAGTTGTAATTATATTGCTAATCTTTGTTATTAATTTTGTTTTTTTCTGCATCATTGCCGATTTAAATTTTAGTTAGCAATTTATAAATAAAAATAAAAATTCAATTTTATGAGTTATAATTGATTAAATCATTTTGACGTGTCAGAAATGGGCGTCTTTCTATGTAGGTACATACTATAAAGGCCTATTAAAACCTGAGCGGTATCCGCTACCGCCGTGGGTAGCCATAATACCCGAGCAATATCCCTCTGGGTAGTTGGTATGGCATTTTGTATGGTATCGTGTTTGGCGAAACTTTTACTACCCCCACGGACGCACTCCGCGCCGCCGCCCGCCCGCAGCGCTCGCATCGCGCTCCAGACCCCTAGCCAAAGTAACATTAGGAAATCTTCGTTATCGCTTCGCTTTCGAAACATGTATGGTATTGACATAAGGTTTCGTTAACTATCGAATTTTAAAACGTCAAATCCATACATTTTTACATACGATAGCGAAAATTTGTAAATGTAACATTGGCTACAGGCTCTGTACCGCTACCGACTCGGTAGCGGTAAAATTCCGCTATGGTTTGAACAGCGCGTTATCCGCTACCCACTGGGATATCGTTACCAGCACCGTTATATATAAGAGGATATTTGCAACTTAATATGAAATAAATTATTATTATTATTACCGGTAGCGGATACCGCTCTGATTTGATTAGGCCTTACATATTATAGTTCAGGAATGGAGTCTCGTAGTTTTGACTGAACTTTTCCTGAAATTTTATGATTTAATTACAAATGTTTTAGATTTTTTCATGTTCTTGTATTTTATTTATTTATTTATTTATTAAAAGTTTACATGCTGACTTAAAGCCCAAATCGCCAACAAGTTAAATATTACAAATTAAAAATAAATACATTACACATAATTTCATGCACATTACATAATTTTAAATTTGCAAAGATGTCAATATGGGGAAAATTGTTAAAATTGAATACCTATAAATTGTCCAGATATAGAAAGCAAGATGTGTCAAATTCTATCTTAAATGTCAATACTCTATAAAATGTCAAAATTTAGTCATATGAAATGTACAAATGTCAAAATTTAGTCATGAAAATATACAAATGTCAAAATTTAGTCATGAAAATATACAAATGTCAAATTTTGGTCATATGAAATTATACAAATGTCAAAATATTATAAATCCATGTCAACAATTTATCAGGTCATTATTGATTAAAAATTGAATTACTAATATATAATAAAGCTGTGTTACATAATTGTCCAAATCTGTCAGCAAATAGATCGGTCTCGGAATCGTGAGCGAGCATATCTCCGATCAGGCGTAGAGCACGAGTGGTAGGCGCGTGCGCAGCATACCTAGTTCGCGTGGAGGGCCGCTGCAGAAGGCGCGGCCTCCGCCGCGGTGCAACCGTCCCCTCCGCGTCCCAACCCAGGCGCTTGGGAACCAGTAGTCTCATCTTATGCAGGCCATACACCATCCATTCGATCGTCCAATCGGCATGATACTGCCGATTGGATCCAATCGAATTGACCGTGTGTGGTCGTGGATCGGAAGGACGATCGAACTGACGGAAAAGGATCATGCCGATTGGATCATGCCGATTGGATGGTGTGTGGCAGTGGGCGATCGATCGTATGATTTTCTTAACCGACTTCAAAAAAGGAGGTTCTTTTTTCAATTGTATATATTTATTATATCATTGTTGGCGCGTATCTTCGATATTTACAAACTATATTTGATGATTATTTTTTTCTATTTAACCGATTTCAAAAAAAGTAGGTGCTCAGTTTGACCTGTATCTGCGATTATCTCACGTTTGGCTGAACCGATTTTAATGCGGTTTTAAGAAAAGTATTTGGTGCATTTAGGAGAAGGTTTTAGTATTTTAACCGACTTCAAAAAAGGAGGTTCTCAGTTTGACCTGTATAATATGTATATTTGTCCACGATTATTTCGCGTTTGGCTGAACTGATTTCGATGCGGTTACCAGAAAAGTATTTGTTACATTAAGGAGAAGGTTTTGGTATTTTAACCAACAGCAAAAAAGAAGGAGGTTCTCAATTTGATTGTATATTTTTTATCGTTTTTCATGCGTATTTTCGATAATTATGGACCGATTTTGAAGATTATTTTTTGTTTGACAGAATTTTCTTGCGAGATGGTCCCATTCTTTGAGCAGTTTTCAATTGAAGTAATCCTGAAAATACTATGATTATGGGTGAACTACCTTGATGACAATTTATGAACCGAATTAAGTGATTTTTTGTTGGGAAATGGATAGACAGACAGAATTTGGAATTGAGTTATGGGAATTTTGAAAATATATAAAGTTAAAAAATATTACACGCCTAGTTACGCACGACGGCACGAACAACTCTTATTACGTACGGCATAAAGGCGGTCTCACGGTCAACATGTATAGTCTGACGTGCCGCTGACTGTACCATACCACAAAAATTTTTATATATTTATTATTTAAAATAAATAAGCTTTAAAAAAGAAAAACCTCCTTTAAAAACCTAAAAATAAAAACAAAAACAGCTTTAAAATTAAATAACAACGATAAAACAAATATATACAATCGAATTAAGAACCTCCTTCTTTTTTGAAGTCGGTTAAGAAAATCATACGATCGATCGTTACTGCCGATTGGACGATCGAATTGATGGTGTGTGGTGTGTATGGACGAACTGCAGATTGGATCCAATCGGCAGTATCATGCCGATTGGACGATCGAATGGATGGTGTATGGCCTACATTACTTAATATGGCTGGACTATCCATCTTATTGCGTATAATTGAGAGATAATGTATCAAGATCTGCATGACTCTTCGAAGTTGAAGAGTTTCCAATCCGACCATACCAGATACAAATAAGGACGGATACAGATAAGGGTAGTAACCATATTTGTTCCGGTATAACCAGCGTGCAAACTTCCGCTGTATTCTTTCTACCATAACAATATATTTATCTTCATATGGATCCCACACAATGGCACCGTATTCCAGTCTACTTCGTACATATGCGTTATAAAGTACCAAAGCAACTCTAAACAATGTTGTAGTAGGTATAGGACGATATTATTTGCCATATCATAGTTCTTGGTCAAAGGAAAGTACCCTATGAACTTTGATTCCTTTCAGAGTGTCAAAATATGCATTTACTAGCGGCCGCCCGCGACTTTGTCTGCGTGGAAAGGTTTTTTGGTCTCCCTCGGGAACAATACTTTTTTTCTGGATGAAAGGTACCCTATGTCCTTCTCTGTACCCCTGACAACGTGTTTGCAAAATTTCATGATGATCGGTTCAGTAGTTAAGACGTGAAGGCGTAACAAACAAACGAACGAACAAACAAACAAACGGACTTTCGCATTTATAATATTAAGTAAGGAAGTAAGGATTACGGCATAAACGGTCGTATCTTTTTATATTAACTTAGAAGTTAGATTTTTTCACAGCTTCAAGAGACTGTAGATATATGTATATGGTTTTAATTTTAATCCAATACCTCCATGCGTTCCCGAAATAAAGGGTTCACAGACAGACATGTGAAGACGAAGAACAAAGGGTCAATAAGGGTCCCGATTTTTACTTTTGAGGTACGTATCCCTAAAAAATAATATCATCTTAAACCAAGATTTGCGAAGAATTTTCTAGAGCTAAAGCATTACGAAGGATTTGCCTTGTCTTCCTCTAATTTTGAAAGTAAACCTGAAAATAAACACACGAAGCTAGAAGCGATTTAATGTCTTAAATTATTTTTTTCAAATGTACAAATATGTAATAGTGTGATATATAAATGTGTAATAGGTATTTCAATAAATGAAATACCTAAAAAATACAGTATTTTGATAAAAAAAAAACCATTCTCATTTAAAAGCGCGGTTTTTCAATTACACAATTTTCAGTAAAGTAATCCCACTGAAAAGGTACAGAAACATCGGAAAATACAATATCCATTATAATTTCACAAAAACTATCAGATCAAACATTTGAAAATAAAAAATACGCTTGTCTTTGTAAAAATTATTTGTTTTCAATATACAATTTCTAAACGAACGAACGAAAATACCAACGTGTGTGCGATGACAGCATATAATATTTTGGCTCTTGAACTATTTTCATAGTTTTAACCATCTAATCCCTGGTCTCTGAGGTACTTTATCGTTGGCGTCCACATAATCTGGTTTAAAGTAATAAAATAAACTTTAAACCAGATAATGTGGACCCCTCTGATAAAGTAAAACCTCCGATAAACCACCGGGAGAGAAGTCATAGAAGTCTAGTGTCCGAAGGGGAGGTCCGAAATTACCTCATCAGAAACCAGGCATTAAACAAATGCTTGTAAATATTAAAAACTCTCGTTTATTTGTGTTATTGACTGCGCTATCGTGAATACGATTTCTTATTATATTTTATTTGCAAACATCGAGTATATTTTCAAAGTCAAAGTCAAATATAAGCTTTATTCAAATAAATTTAATAATTAAGTACTTTTGAATCGTCTATATTTTCCTACCACCAGTTCCAGACTTTTTTAGCTGACAAGAAGAACGGGCGCAAGAAACTTATCAGCTGTAAGAGCCATAAGTAACGTTTTTTACAAACTTGAATATATCATTTTACATTGTAAATATACCTCGTTATTTTTACGTAAAACTATTTCAGATTCGACGTGAAATGCGATAAACAACAGTGTGGCTAGAAGTGTCAACACACTTTACCGCTCACACCTGAGAAATCTTGTTCGACAATCTCGCTGAGATTTTGCTGTGAAAATGTTCTTTGTTTCGATTCCTCAGTCGAGAGCAGGCTTATATGGAAAACTAGTTTCAGGTCGCTCACATGGGAATTCGAGAAATTACTTGGAAATCATTAAAAAGGTTATGAACTAATATCTGTGAGCCCATCGAAATCCGTTCAGTCGTTTTTGCATACAATCATTCACATTATCATAATAATTAGAATGATTAATAGCCCCATTTTAAAATTAAACCAGTCGGTAGTTGCCTAAACATTGACTCTGAAATAGACTTTTTGACCGAGTGAGCGCGAAGCGCGAGCGTGCCTCTCTGCTTCAGCTTGAGCAAAAATTCTTTCTGTCCTTCCTTCCGGCTGTCCTTCCGGCTTTCCGTTTGTTCTCCTCTACGCATTTCTCAACCAATTCTCGTGAAATTTTGTTTTTACTATCCTTCCGGGACAATACTTTTTTTGGGATGAAAGGTCCAATACCTTATGTCTTTTTCTGTACCCCTGACAACGTGTATGCAAAATTTTATAATGATCGGTTCGGTAGTTAATACGTGAAGGCGTAACAAACAAACAAAAGGAATTTTTAGTCGAGTCAGTTTTTCGAAATTTATCGAAAAAAAGAAATAATTCACACATTTCGAAAAATTTTCAAAATTTGAAGCGCCATCTAGATGCGAATATACAAACAGCACGTATCAACCCTACTATGTGCTTTGAAAACGTCGTGGCGAGGGCGACATCTATTTCTTATTTTTAGGGTTCCGTACCCAAGGGTAAAAACGGGACCTTATTACTAAGACTCCGCTGTCCGTCTGTCTGTCTGTCTGTCTGTCACTAGGCTGTATCTCATGAACCGTGATAGCCAGACAGTTGAAATTTTCACAGATGATGTACATATTTCTGTTGCCGCTATAACAATAAATAGGTACTAAAAACAGAATAAAATAAATATTTAAGGGTGGCTCCCATACAACAAACGTGTTTTTTTTTTTTTTTTTTTTTTTGCCGTTTTTTGGTACGGAACCCTTTGTGCGCGAGTCCGACTCGCACTTGGCCGTATTTTAAACAATTTATAATTTGAGTTACTTTTTAACGCGAGGTCTTCGATCGCGAGGTCTACAGCTCACGGAGCCACTAGCAGCAGTAGCTTATTAACAGACCCCAGATTTGCGGTAGCACGAATAAAATGACGTTTAATAGTCTCGCTCGCGCAGTGTTGACGTGCGGGTGTGTGTAATAAAGAAAAAATGGCATCAAGTACATTAAAGTGTCAAAGTTGTAATATCGTTATCAGTGAAGTGCTGTCTTACATCCAATATAAACATGATGTAATGGATAACGAAAGTTTGATCAAAGTGTGTGACTCGTCATTCTCTGATGAAGAAATCGAATTGGCAAAAGCGTTGCTTTTTGAATCATTGTCGGAAACATCAACACAACGGAAAGTATCTCGCCGAAAGGATGGTAAAAAGAAAAGGAATATTGAAGATATCATAAATCTATTTAAAGTAGAAGAACCAGACTCCATTCCAATTTTTGTGGCGAGGGACTTATTGAAATTACCCCCTATCTCAATAGATCATATAGATGCAGTTTCATTGTTAAAAGACGTTATAGGTCTGCGAAATGAACTAAACCACATTAAAGAAACATATGTGACCCTAGAGCAACTGCAAGGCTTAAGAACGGACCTACAGAAACAAACCATTTACCAAGATATCCAGCATGATCAAAACGTGAATATAAGAAAACGGGGAGGGTATTTGGAAAGCGGGCCGTTTGGTTTGTCTCCTGAAGTAAATAACCAAAATAGCGACTGTATTGAAATAACACCGGATGTACAAAATAATATCTGTAATGGCAACTTCAACTTAAGAAAAAGTGCATCTCACTCGCACATTGCGCGCGAAGGACAGGTTGGTCAGGCTGTCCTTGTCTCGCCGGGACGGATGGAAACGTGTGGAACAATGTCAAGGCCATTGTCGCGGTCGCGAATGCACCCAGTGTCTACTCCATTGACAACTATCACCAATGAACTCGAAACTTCCAGAAAAGAGCAAAATAGTGTGAAAAAAGTAGAAACTAAAACGATGGCGGAAGTTGTTAAGAACCTAGGTGCTTGGAATACGAATAAGCCAAGTGAGGAGTGGCATTTAGTTCAACGTAAGAGGTACAGAAATCGCTTTAATAGTGAAATTGGAAAAGCGAAAATGGAGTCGACTACAAGGTTTAAAGCGGCGGACATCCAAGTGCCCTTATTTATATCAAACGTGAGTAAGGAGTGTTCTGAACAAGACATAACAGAGTATATTCAAAGTAAAACCGAAAAGCCTATTTCGGTAGAAAGAATAAATATGAAGGAGGACCGCCCATATAATGCTTTTAAAGTGATTGTTTTGAAACAAAATGAACACTTGTTTTTGGATAATAACCTGTGGCCGGATGGCATCAGATTCAGGCGGTTTGTTAATGTAAGAAAGCGGATTTCTCATGCAGAAATACCGCAAGCCATGAGCGTAAACAATATCGCAAATGGATAGTGTCACAAATAGTACAATTATAACCTATAACTGTAAGAGTATTAAGAGAAGTATCTCCTGTGTTCGTGAACTGTGTGAAAAGGCGGCTGTCGTCGCGCTGCAGGAAACCTGGTTATTACCACATGACCTTTCGTTACTTGGTAACATTCATCAGGACTTTAGTTACACTGGGAAGTCAGCAGTGGACTTATCAACTGGTGTGCTGCGGGGCCGTCCTTACGGAGGTGTGGCGATTCTGTGGCGAAATGGTGTGTTTCGTGATGTGTCGGTAATAAAGTGCAAAAGTGATCGCATTGCGGCGATAAAAGTCGTGACGCATGAACAACAGGAAATACTATTTATGTGTGTTTACATGCCTACGGATCAACCTGACAATCTACCTGCTTTTACACAGTGTTTGGGGGAACTGAATGCTATAATAGAAGTGAGTAACACTGAATCTGTGTATATTTTAGGTGACTTTAATGCACATCCACAAGCTCTTTTTTGTAACGAAATGCTTAGTTTTTGTGATGAACAACTTTGGGTATGTGCTGACATTATGAAACTGGGGATCTCATCGGGTACTTACACATACATAAGTGAGACACACGGGTGCAAGAGGTGGTTAGACCATTGCCTCGTGAGCTCATCGGCTTTCCTTACAGTAGATAATGTACAAGTTCTTTATGATGTGTACTGGTCAGACCACTTCCCACTTATAATAGAATGTAATTTGGGCCTAATTAGAGGTAAAGTAAATATGTATAACAATCACATTAATGATATTCATTGGGGTACTAGAAATGTGGAACAAATTTCTAATTATCTTGAACATTGTAATCATAATTTAAAACTTATAGATTTTCCTTCAGTTTTTCATAACTGTGCTGATGTAATGTGTAGTAATTCAGAACATAATAAGCATATAGATAAATTGTATAGTGATATTGTTGATGTTCTGTGTGAAGCAGCAAAGAAGAGTTGCCAGAGTAGTGTAAAAGATAAGTGTAGGTTCAAGTGCATTAAAGGCTGGAACAAGCATGTATCAGAGGCACATAGTCAAGCTAGGTTACATTTTCAAATGTTTGTTTTGTATGGTCGACCTGAATCTGGTCCTGTTTATGACAGGATGAGCTTAAGTCGAAAAATATTTAAATCTAGACTTAAATGGTGTCAGCGTCAACAGGAACAGATTCAGTTTGATATTATGGCAACCCAGCATGCAAGTAAACAATTTGGAAAGTTCTGGAAAAGCACAAAAAAACTTAGTGGTAAGGCAAGTTTGCCAGTCAGCGTAGACGGTAAGAGTGAACCAAAAACTATTGCTAACATTTTTAAAGACTTTTTTACAGTGCAGAGTCCTTTACAAACGGAGGGGCAGACGCTTGATGCTGTGCCTATTGCTGAGTCTGATCATGTGAGGGAACCTATTAGAATCACAACTAAAGAAGTTAATAACGCTATTAAAAACATGAAGAGAGGAAAGTCTCCGGGACATGACGGACTCAGCATTGAGCACCTGCAACATGCTGGGTTGCATATAGGCAGAGTGTTGTCTTTGTTATTCACACTTTGTTTGCGACATAAATACTTACCTCCTGAACTTATGCGAACGGTAGTAGTTCCACTGGTTAAAAACTCTACCGGAGACATTGCTGATAAAACAAATTATAGGCCGATTTCACTTGCAACTGTATTTGCCAAGGTACTAGATAGAGTCCTAGATACACATCTTAGTTCACATGTACAGCTATCAGACTCACAATTTGGTTTCCGTGAAGGTGTGTCGACGGAGAGTGCTATATTATGTCTTAAATATACAGTGAATTATTATACAAAGAGGAATATTCCTGTCTACGCTTGTTTTTTAGACCTATCAAAGGCTTTTGACCTTGTGTCATATAATGTACTCTGGCAAAAACTTAGGGATAGTGGTACTTATGCCGAGGTGGTTGATCTATTGTCATACTGGTACAATAACCAAAAGAATGTTGTAAAATGGATGAACACTTGTTCTGATGAATATATTTTAAAATGTGGTGTAAGACAGGGCGGACTAACCTCCCCAAGGCTTTTCAGCCTTTATGTAAATCAGCTAATCGAGGAGCTCAGCAGCATGCATGTAGGATGTCGTGTGGATAATGTAAATGTTAATAATATCAGCTACGCTGATGACATGGTGCTGCTGAGCCCATCGATTAGTGGACTAAGGAAGATGATAAAGGTATGTGAAACATATGCTGTAAATCATGGTCTTATATACAATGAGAAAAAATCCGAATTTATGTTATTCAAAAGTTCAAACAAAGAACCAAAACAGGTCCCACCTATTTTTCTGAATGGGTCACCTTTAAAACGTGTAACACAATTTAAATATTTAGGTCATATTGTAAATGAAAATCTTAAAGACGATTTGGACGTTGAGCGTGAGCGCAGAGCATTGGCTGTCCGTGGGAATATGTTGATCCATAGATTTTCACGTTGTTCACTTAGTGTAAAGATCACGCTTTTTAGAGCATATTGTCAAAACTTCTACACGAGTGGTCTATGGGTCAACTTCACACGGGGGCCGTACAATGCGCTTAGAGTTCAATACAATAACATCTTTAGGGCGCTGGTGGGGCTGCCGCGCTATTGCAGCGCATCGGGCATGTTTGCGGATGCTGGTGTAGATGATTTTTATACCATCATGCGCAAAAAGACTGCCTCGGTGATGCTGCGGTTGCGCGGTAGCACCAACAGTATCCTAAGGATGATAGCAGAGAGGATGGACTCTGCGGTTCTCGGTAGGTTTACTGATTTGCATGTAATACGTTCAAATCAGTGAACCTATCGGTGGACAATCTTAGATACTTTTTCTTAATAATGTTTATCTACTAACATAACAATAAGTACATTAATTTGTAACTAACAAAAATGGACAAACTTTGGTCTGAAATAAAAGATTTTTATTTTATATTTATTTATTAATAGTGCGTGGACAACTTGATTATCTATTTGTGTAATTTATCGATAAAAAAAATATAATTATGTAACGTGATATATAGACTTACTGTCGGAAATAGTAGAAATTACCTATCTACATTAAGCAAAGTGAAAATCGTGAAATGTATAAATAATAAAATTCACTGCAGTTTTTCTTGATGCAAACATAGCAAAGTCAAAGTGAGTGAAGTAGAATGTCAAATTTTTAAGAAATACATCCTAATACAAAAAAAAAACCGGTCAAGAGCGAGTCGGACTCGCGCACCGAGGGTTCCGTACAATCATAAATATATTTGGATATGTTATTTTAGGACAGTCTTTAAAAAAGTAGGATAAACGGCAGACAGGTGGAAGGGCGAACAGGCGGACAGTTAATTTACAAATGCTGCTTATGGTGACTGAAAAACGTTTCAGCCACTCCACATTGCAAAATGTTTATATTACTAGTCCATCAGCCATTTTAATGTCCCCACTGCTGGGGCACAGGCCTTCCTTATGGGTGGATAAGGAGGACGGGCCATAACCCACCACGCGGGCCCAATGCGGGTCGGTGGGTGTTAACGACTGCAAATGCAGCTGGGACCAACGGCTTAACGTGCCTTCCGAAGCACGGAGGAGCTCGAGATAATAAATTTTTGGTCACCCATCCCATGACCGAACCTTGCGAAAGTTGCTTAACATCCGCAATCGCTGGTCCAGGCGCTAAACCACTGCGCCACCGAGCTCCTCGTTATTATTATATTACTATATAGTAATATATATAATTACTTAGTAAAGTATGAACTTATTCTTCGTTTATTCGTACGGCAAATAGTAGGTAATTATATTTGAACCAGCCACCAATTTATTATTGTAGTGTTAGGTTGCGCCATCTCTTGACCCATAGTGGAACTACTTTTTGCCCTTAGGTTAGCATGCTTAGGACAGCGCCATCTGTTGACTGGTAGTGAAACTAAAAAAAATATGTTTGTTTTTTGAATTTCTAAAAAAGTGTGTTATATTGAGACATTGTTTTATTTTTCCTGTAATCTTTACATAAACTACTATCACATAGAATTATTTCAGATTTTTCTCTTTGCAAACTTCGGAGATAAGGGGGGGGGGAACGGTATTTTTTTTTACATTTTTCATCATAAGTCGAAAACTATGCGGCCTAAGAAAAAAGAAAAAATTGTTTTAAAATGTGCAAACAGCGCTCTTTCATGTGATACCCCACATGCCCTAATCACCTCACTTAAAATTTTTAAGACCCCTTTTCATTCCCTGTTGTAAAAAAAATATTAATTTTATTATTTCTTTCTTATTTGCAAAATAGTTGGGCAAATGTCATCTAAAACTATTCCAAATTTCAAGTTGATACCATTAGTAGTTCTCGAGATATCCAGCTGTGACAGACAGACAGACAGACAGACTGAGTCACACCATAAGGGTTCCTTTTTTACCATTTTGGTACGGAACCCTAATAAACACAGACGCGATCAAAGAAGTTCCACTTCAAAAATATTTTCAAAACATCGATGTATAAAAATATTTACGATAATTTGGTAATCACTAGCAAGTTTGTATTCCTGCCACCGCAAATCCGGCCTTTACTTATTAATAACAAATTAAGTTTTTTTTAGATATTATTGTTTATAACTTATTTGTCAAGTTAATTGGAATTTATCCAGATACAGGCCCTCAATATTTAAATTTACCTTAATATTTAAATTTAAAAAGATTTAACGAGCAAAGTGTCAAAAATGCAACAAGTTCTTACTAAAATATTTTACATCGTAGTTTCTGGAAAGATGTTTGATAGAAAATAAAATCAGGTGACTAACTGCAAAAATTGCTATTTTATAGTATATCCCTCGTTCTATAAGTAAATAAAAATTGCACATGCTTTCAAACAGTCGTAAAAATGAAATAAAAATATTATAAATCACACTTACATCGGTAAGTATTTTCACAACATGAAGTCAGAAGGCGTTATTTCAGTTGGATTGGCTTTCTTGTTTACGGTAACATAAATATTTTATTTCGTGCAAGTCGGTACATGATACATGTACTATGTTGACTTTATGCAATAATATTTAAGGAAATGCTAGCAAAATCGAGTGCCCGCCAAATGGACTTGGTGGGCACTCGATTTTGCTACATGTCTTCTGTGACAGAATAAAGAAAAAAAAGTCCACCAAATATTAGGTCTTTACCTATGAAATTGGCGATATTTTGTCACATATAGAGAAAATTATAACTTTTTTGATTTAAAATATTTAACAACATCTTGATATTATATGAAATTGTGACCATGATAAAAATAAAGTCTTTACTGTAGCTTTCATAGCATTAAAGAAGATCTTGAAAGTGACTTTTTTGAGTGCAAAAAAAGGATGACCGGAGGGGTTGTAACTTAGCCTAAACTTATTTTTTTCGCTTATCGTAAATGGAATAAGTTAGCATAGTTTACTAATTATGTGCCATAGTCGCCATAGTCACCCATAGTGTTCAAATATTAGTACTTACATAAAAGTTGTTTTTTTGGTTGTTTGTTGTGAGTGATCACGGTTATTTTATTATGATTTTTTTATTTTATTAACTAGCGACCCG
Source organism: Agriphila geniculea (assembly GCA_943789525.1). Classification (NCBI taxonomy): domain Eukaryota; kingdom Metazoa; phylum Arthropoda; class Insecta; order Lepidoptera; family Crambidae; genus Agriphila; species Agriphila geniculea. The sequence continues at coordinate 20,184,106 of OX038874.1, forward strand.
CCCTAGCTTCGCTTCGATTTCTTCCTTTTTTTAATTTTATCCGTGATGGTGATCGATTAATTAGCGATTGGTCTGCTGGAATGCACCCCCTATGCCACACGGCGTACGTGGCACTATGTTGCGGAAATATTTAGAGCAAATTCATTCCTTTTTTATTTATTTTAAGAAGTAATTAACTATAACAACATTTAAAAGAATCTGATAAATTATTAATAATAAATATTGATATTAAAAAAACATTATTAGCGCGATTAACACAAATATAATATTTGTGATTAGCGCCATGGCGGATTCAAAGAACTTCAGCCAATATTATAGGTTCAAGACCAAAATTAATTTTTATTATAATAACTCGTTTGGTACTCGTTTGGTACTGTCACCATGCTGTATCTCATGAACCGTGATAGCTAGACAGTTGAAATTTTCACAGATGATGTATTTTGTTGCCGCTATGATAACAAATACTAAAAACAGAATAAAATAAATATTTGAATGGGGCTACCTACACAAAAAACGTGATTTTTTGCCATTTTTTGGTACGGAACCCTTCGTGCGCGAGTCCGACTCGCACTTGGCCGGTTTTTTGTAATAACATGCTTGTTCATATAGTAGAATTATTGTTAAACTTACCGATACTTTGACCAAGCGTGGCTAGACAATATTACTAAACATATATATTTTTTAATCGTTTGTCTATCGCAGGTCCTCAATACCATATCGGCATCTGCAGCTGTAGATAATAGTACCATAAAGTGTTTAGAGGATATGCATATGGTAAGGATAAGGTACGCATTTTTGTTACTTGTACCACTATTTTCAGATTTCCGTGCTACTCACACCGACATATTCGATTTTAACTGCCGTACAAATAAACGGAGAGTAAGTTTAACCAAAAATATTGCTTAGCAATGTTATAGTACAGTAGCCCGTAGAACATTTAAATCACCAAAAAGGTTACCGTTTGCCGTTGTGATATAGTTATTTATTACGAAATTATAGATACTTTAACCCAAGTTTTGCAGATCGCAACCCGCCGTAACCTATATTTGTATATCTCCAAAAATTATATTTTTTTATTTTTCCAGGTTTACCACATGGTTTAGCTATTGTCGTGTTCTACAGCTTTGTTTGATTGCTACTGATAATAGTAAGACTATGGAAAGTGATCATAAACAGATTTAAGACCAGATAAAATCCAACCATTTTCATCAGGTCTAAAATCTGTGTATGGCTATTTTTTATAGTCTTACTTTTATCTGTGGCAATCAAATCAAGCTGTAGAACACGACAATAGCTAAACTATAAAATAAAAATATCAATTTTGGAGATATACAAATATAGGTTACGGCGGGTTGCGATCTGTAAAACTTGGGTTAAAGTATCTATAATTTCGTAAGAATTAAATATATCACAACGGCAAACGGTAACCTTTTTGGTGATTTAAATGTTCTACGGGCTACTGTACTATTACTTCTTAGGTTTGAGGTCTCAAAGTGTCATATTTATAAACAAACTTTTTGGTTATTCTTAGTATAAAATAATTCTTTGTTTATTTATAGGGCAGGGGCAGTAAATGTTTTATTATTTTTGACAACTAACATTTGAGAAGGTTCTCTAGTTTTAGGAAAAATGTCAAATAATAAAGGTAAAGAGGGTGAAAATTACCACTTTACCTTTTTATATGAATTAAAAATTCGAAAAAAAACGAGAAATTGTTTCGAAAATAGAGGTATTGTATATATTTTTATGTATTTTTCAGTCCATCGACGTTGGCCTTAGTTGAAAAGATGCAGTCAATTGTAATGACTAATTCAGTAGGAGATCGACCTGTATCGAGGTATTTTGCCAAGTACGACACGCCGTTCTTTGAAAAGAAGAAAGTGGAACGACGTAATTTACATAATAGAATTTAAAGAAATAACGTTCTTTTTATTTCAAGACATTGGTCTATATTATACTTTATAAATTCGAAACGATTTTATTTAGACTATAATAATATCTTTTTAAATTTGAGATTTTTGCATTTACAATGCTATTTTTAAACAATACTAAATAATATACTAGAAAAAATACGACTCGCACCAGATCAATACTCAGACGGGAATCGAACCCGCGACCTTTGGATATCCGGTCCAATGCTCTGACCGCTGAGCTACCGAGTCACTAGTGACATCGTCGAATTTTTCCTAGTATATCCTAAACTCTTACGCTGTAAGCCAGCGTTATTTCACCAATGTGAGGAATTACCTCGACATTCAATTGAAATATCTTTCCAGATATTTTAACAATTGATTAAGATGAAATAGCTATATAATTTTTAAATTTGAGATTTTTGCATTTACAATGCTATTTTTAAACAATACTAAATAATATACTAGAAAAAATACGACTCGCACCAGATCAATACTCAGACGGGAATCGAACCCGCGACCTTTGGATATCCGGTCCAATGCTCTGACCGCTGAGCTACCGAGTCACTAGTGACATCGTCGAATTTTTCCTAGTATATCCTAAACTCTTACGCTGTAAGCCAGCGTTATTTCACCAATGTGAGGAATTACCTCGACATTCAATTGAAATATCTTTCCAGATATTTTAACAATTGATTAAGATGAAATAGCTATATAATTTTTAAATTTGAGATTTTTGCATTTACAATGCTATTTTTAAACAATACTAAATAATATACTAGAAAAAATACGACTCGCACCAGATCAATACTCAGACGGGAATCGAACCCGCGACTTTTGGATATCCGGTCCAATGCTCTGACCGCTGAGCTACCGAGTCACTAGTGACATCGTCGAATTTTTCCTAGTATATCCTAAACTCTTACGCTGTAAGCCAGCGTTATTTCACCAATGTGAGGAATTACCTCGACATTCAATTGAAATATCTTTCCAGATATTTTAACAATTGATTAAGATGAAATAGCTATATAATTTTTAAATTTGAGATTTTTGCATTTACAATGCTATTTTTAAACAATACTAAATAATATACTAGAAAAAATACGACTCGCACCAGATCAATACTCAGACGGGAATCGAACCCGCGACCTTTGGATATCCGGTCCAATGCTCTGACCGCTGAGCTACCGAGTCACTAGTGACATCGTCGAATTTTTCCTAGTATATCCAAAACTCTTACGCTGTAAGCCAGCGTTATTTCACCAATGTGAGGAATTACCTCGACATTCAATTGAAATATCTTTCCAGATATTTTAACAATTGATTAAGATGAAATAGCTATATTATTTTTAAATTTGAGATTTTTGCATTTACAATGCTATTTTTAAACAATACTAAATAATATACTAGAAAAAATACGACTCGCACCAGATCAATACTCAGACGGAAATCGAACCCGCGACCTTTGGATATCCGGTCCAATGCTCTGACCGCTGAGCTACCGAGTCACTAGTGACATCGTCGAATTTTTCCTAGTATATCCTAAACTCTTACGCTGTAAGCCAGCGTTATTTCACCAATGTGAGGAATTACCTCGACATTAAATTGAAATATCTTTCCAGATATTTTAACAATTGATTAAGATGAAATAGCTATATAATTTTTAAATTTGAGATTTTTACATTTACAATGCTATTTTTAAACAATACTAAATAATATACTAGAAAAAATACGACTCGCACCAGATCAATACTCAGACGGGAATCGAACCCGCGACCTTTGGATATCCGGTCCAATGCTCTGACCGCTGAGCTACCGAGTCACTAGTGACATCGTCGAATTTTTCCTAGTATATCCTAAACTCTTACGCTGTAAGCCAGCGTTATTTCACCAATGTGAGGAATTACCTCGACATTCAATTGAAATATCTTTCCAGATATTTTAACAATTGATTAAGATGAAATAGCTATATTATTTTTAAATTTGAGATTTTTGCATTTACAATGCTATTTTTAAACAATACTAAATAATATACTAGAAAAAATACGACTCGCACCAGATCAATACTCAGACGGGAATCGAACCCGCGACTTTTGGATATCCGGTCCAATGCTCTGACCGCTGAGCTACCGAGTCACTAGTGACATCGTCGAATTTTTCCTAGTATATCCTAAACTCTTACGCTGTAAGCCAGCGTTATTTCACCAATGTGAGGAATTACCTCGACATTCAATTGAAATATCTTTCCAGATATTTTAACAATTGATTAAGATGAAATAGCTATATAATTTTTAAATTTGAGATTTTTGCATTAACAATGCTATTTTTAAACAATACTAAATAATATACTAGAAAAAATACGACTCGCACCAGATCAATACTCAGACGGGAATCGAACCCGCGACCTTTGGATATCCGGTCCAATGCTCTGACCGCTGAGCTACCGAGTCACAAGTGACATCGTCGAATTTTTCCTAGTATATCCTAAACTCTTACGCTGTAAGCCAGCGTTATTTCACCAATGTGAGGAATTACCTCGACATTCAATTGAAATATCTTTCCAGATATTTTAACAATTGATTAAGATGAAATAGCTATATTATTTTTAAATTTGAGATTTTTGCATTTACAATGCTATTTTTAAACAATACTAAATAATATACTAGAAAAAATACGACTCGCACCAGATCAATACTCAGACGGGAATCGAACCCGTGACCTTTGGATATCCGGTCCAATGCTCTGACCGCTGAGCTACCGAGTCACTAGTGACATCGTCAAATTTTTCCTAGTATATCCTAAACTCTTACGCTGTAAGCCAGCGTTATTTCACCAATGTGAGGAATTACCTCGACATTAAATTGAAATATCTTTCCAGATATTTTAACAATTGATTAAGATGAAATAGCTATATAATTTTTAAATTTGAGATTTTTGCATTTACAATGCTATTTTTAAACAATACTAAATAATATACTAGAAAAAATACGACTCGCACCAGATCAATACTCAGACGGGAATCGAACCCGCGACCTTTGGATATCCGGTCCAATGCTCTGACCGCTGAGCTACCGAGTCACTAGTGACATCGTCGAATTTTTCCTAGTATATCCTAAACTCTTACGCTGTAAGCCAGCGTTATTTCACCAATGTGAGGAATTACCTCGACATTCAATTGAAATATCTTTCCAGATATTTTAACAATTGATTAAGATGAAATAGCTATATAATTTTTAAATTTGAGATTTTTGCATTAACAATGCTATTTTTAAACAATACTAAATAATATACTAGAAAAAATACGACTCGCACCAGATCAATACTCAGACGGGAATCGAACCCGCGACCTTTGGATATCCGGTCCAATGCTCTGACCGCTGAGCTACCGAGTCACTAGTGACATCGTCGAATTTTTCCTAGTATATCCTAAACTCTTACGCTGTAAGCCAGCGTTATTTCACCAATGTGAGGAATTACCTCGACATTCAATTGAAATATCTTTCCAGATATTTTAACAATTGATTAAGATGAAATAGCTATATTATTTTTAAATTTGAGATTTTTGCATTTACAATGCTATTTTTAAACAATACTAAATAATATACTAGAAAAAATACGACTCGCACCAGATCAATACTCAGACGGGAATCGAACCCGCGACCTTTGGATATCCGGTCCAATGCTCTGACCGCTGAGCTACCGAGTCACTAGTGACATCGTCGAATTTTTCCTAGTATATCCTAAACTCTTACGCTGTAAGCCAGCGTTATTTCACCAATGTGAGGAATTACCTCGACATTCAATTGAAATATCTTTCCAGATATTTTAACAATTGATTAAGATGAAATAGCTATATAATTTTTAAATTTGAGATTTTTGCATTAACAATGCTATTTTTAAACAATACTAAATAATATACTAGAAAAAATACGACTCGCACCAGATCAATACTCAGACGGGAATCGAACCCGCGACCTTTGGATATCCGGTCCAATGCTCTGACCGCTGAGCTACCGAGTCACTAGTGACATCGTCGAATTTTTCCTAGTATATCCTAAACTCTTACGCTGTAAGCCAGCGTTATTTCACCAATGTGAGGAATTACCTCGACATTCAATTGAAATATCTTTCCAGATATTTTAACAATTGATTAAGATGAAATAGCTATATTATTTTTAAATTTGAGATTTTTGCATTTACAATGCTATTTTTAAACAATACTAAATAATATACTAGAAAAAATACGACTCGCACCAGATCAATACTCAGACGGGAATCGAACCCGTGACCTTTGGATATCCGGTCCAATGCTCTGACCGCTGAGCTACCGAGTCACTAGTGACATCGTCAAATTTTTCCTAGTATATCCTAAACTCTTACGCTGTAAGCCAGCGTTATTTCACCAATGTGAGGAATTACCTCGACATTAAATTGAAATATCTTTCCAGATATTTTAACAATTGATTAAGATGAAATAGCTATATAATTTTTAAATTTGAGATTTTTGCATTTACAATGCTATTTTTAAACAATACTAAATAATATACTAGAAAAAATACGACTCGCACCAGATCAATACTCAGACGGGAATCGAACCCGCGACCTTTGGATATCCGGTCCAATGCTCTGACCGCTGAGCTACCGAGTCACTAGTGACATCGTCGAATTTTTCCTAGTATATCCTAAACTCTTACGCTGTAAGCCAGCGTTATTTCACCAATGTGAGGAATTACCTCGACATTCAATTGAAATATCTTTCCAGATATTTTAACAATTGATTAAGATGAAATAGCTATATAATTTTTAAATTTGAGATTTTTGCATTTACAATGCTATTTTAAAAACAATACTAAATAATATACTAGAAAAAATACGACTCGCACCAGATCAATACTCAGACGGGAATCGAACCCGCGACCTTTGGATATCCGGTCCAATGCTCTGACCGCTGAGCTACCGAGTCACTAGTGACATCGTCGAATTTTTCCTAGTATATCCTAAACTCTTACGCTGTAAGCCAGCGTTATTTCACCAATGTGAGGAATTACCTCGACATTCAATTGAAATATCTTTCCAGATATTTTAACAATTGATTAAGATGAAATAGCTATATTATTTTTAAATTTGAGATTTTTGCATTTACAATGCTATTTTTAAACAATACTAAATAATATACTAGAAAAAATACGACTCGCACCAGATCAATACTCAGACGGGAATCGAACCCGCGACTTTTGGATATCCGGTCCAATGCTCTGACCGCTGAGCTACCGAGTCACTAGTGACATCGTCGAATTTTTCCTAGTATATCCTAAACTCTTACGCTGTAAGCCAGCGTTATTTCACCAATGTGAGGAATTACCTCGACATTCAATTGAAATATCTTTCCAGATATTTTAACAATTGATTAAGATGAAATAGCTATATAATTTTTAAATTTGAGATTTTTGCATTAACAATGCTATTTTTAAACAATACTAAATAATATACTAGAAAAAATACGACTCGCACCAGATCAATACTCAGACGGGAATCGAACCCGCGACCTTTGGATATCCGGTCCAATGCTCTGACCGCTGAGCTACCGAGTCACTAGTGACATCGTCGAATTTTTCCTAGTATATCCTAAACTCTTACGCTGTAAGCCAGCGTTATTTCACCAATGTGAGGAATTACCTCGACATTCAATTGAAATATCTTTCCAGATATTTTAACAATTGATTAAGATGAAATAGCTATATTATTTTTAAATTTGAGATTTTTGCATTTACAATGCTATTTTTAAACAATACTAAATAATATACTAGAAAAAATACGACTCGCACCAGATCAATACTCAGACGGGAATCGAACCCGTGACCTTTGGATATCCGGTCCAATGCTCTGACCGCTGAGCTACCGAGTCACTAGTGACATCGTCAAATTTTTCCTAGTATATCCTAAACTCTTACGCTGTAAGCCAGCGTTATTTCACCAATGTGAGGAATTACCTCGACATTAAATTGAAATATCTTTCCAGATATTTTAACAATTGATTAAGATGAAATAGCTATATAATTTTTAAATTTGAGATTTTTGCATTTACAATGCTATTTTTAAACAATACTAAATAATATACTAGAAAAAATACGACTCGCACCAGATCAATACTCAGACGGGAATCGAACCCGCGACCTTTGGATATCCGGTCCAATGCTCTGACCGCTGAGCTACCGAGTCACTAGTGACATCGTCGAATTTTTCCTAGTATATCCTAAACTCTTACGCTGTAAGCCAGCGTTATTTCACCAATGTGAGGAATTACCTCGACATTCAATTGAAATATCTTTCCAGATATTTTAACAATTGATTAAGATGAAATAGCTATATAATTTTTAAATTTGAGATTTTTGCATTTACAATGCTATTTTAAAAACAATACTAAATAATATACTAGAAAAAATACGACTCGCACCAGATCAATACTCAGACGGGAATCGAACCCGCGACCTTTGGATATCCGGTCCAATGCTCTGACCGCTGAGCTACCGAGTCACTAGTGACATCGTCGAATTTTTCCTAGTATATCCTAAACTCTTACGCTGTAAGCCAGCGTTATTTCACCAATGTGAGGAATTAATTACCTCGACATTAAATTGAAATATCTTTCCAGATATTTTAACAATTGATTAAGATGAAATAGCTATATAATTTTTAAATTTGAGATTTTTGCATTTACAATGCTATTTTTAAACAATACTAAATAATATACTAGAAAAAATACGACTCGCACCAGATCAATACTCAGACGGGAATCGAACCCGCGACCTTTGGATATCCGGTCCAATGCTCTGACCGCTGAGCTACCGAGTCACTAGTGACATCGTCGAATTTTTCCTAGTATATCCTAAACTCTTACGCTGTAAGCCAGCGTTATTTCACCAATGTGAGGAATTACCTCGACATTCAATTGAAATATCTTTCCAGATATTTTAACAATTGATTAAGATGAAATAGCTATATAATTTTTAAATTTGAGATTTTTGCATTTACAATGCTATTTTTAAACAATACTAAATAATATACTAGAAAAAATACGACTCGCACCAGATCAATACTCAGACGGGAATCGAACCCTCACATTGGTGAAATAACGCTGGCTTACAGCGTAAGAGTTTAGGATATACTAGGAAAAATTCGACGATGTCACTAGTGACTCGGTAGCTCAGCGGTCAGAGCATTGGACCGGATATCCAAAGGTCGCGGGTTCGATTCCCGTCTGAGTATTGATCTGGTGCGAGTCGTATTTTTTCTAGTATATTATTTAGTATTGTTTAAAAATAGCATTGTAGATGCAAAAATCTCAAATTTAAAAATAATTTAGCTATTTCATCTTAATCAATTGTTAAAATATCTGGAAAGATATTTCAATTGAATGTCGAGGTAATTCCTCACATTGGTGAAATAACGCTGGCTTACAGCGTAAGAGTTTAGGATATACTAGGAAAAATTCGACGATGTCACTAGTGACTCGGTAGCTCAGCGGTCAGAGCATTGGACCGGATATCCAAAGGTCGCGGGTTCGATTCCCGTCTGAGTATTGATCTGGTGCGAGTCGTATTTTTTCTAGTATATTATTTAGTATTGTTTAAAAATAGCATTGTAAATGCAAAAATCTCAAATTTAAAAATTATATAGCTATTTCATCTTAATCAATTGTTAAAATATCTGGAAAGATATTTCAATTGAATGTCGAGGTAATTCCTCACATTGGTGAAATAACGCTGGCTTACAGCGTAAGAGTTTAGGATATACTAGGAAAAATTCGACGATGTCACTAGTGACTCGGTAGCTCAGCGGTCAGAGCATTGGACCGGATATCCAAAGGTCGCGGGTTCGATTTCCGTCTGAGTATTGATCTGGTGCGAGTCGTATTTTTTCTAGTATATTATTTAGTATTGTTTAAAAATAGCATTGTAAATGCAAAAATCTCAAATTTAAAAATAATATAGCTATTTCATCTTAATCAATTGTTAAAATATCTGGAAAGATATTTCAATTGAATGTCGAGGTAATTCCTCACATTGGTGAAATAACGCTGGCTTACAGCGTAAGAGTTTAGGATATACTAGGAAAAATTCGACGATGTCACTAGTGACTCGGTAGCTCAGCGGTCAGAGCATTGGACCGGATATCCAAAGGTCGCGGGTTCGATTCCCGTCTGAGTATTGATCTGGTGCGAGTCGTATTTTTTCTAGTATATTATTTAGTATTATAATAATATCGTGAAATTTTAACCATTTGTTTCCTGCAGTGGGGTGGTTCCACTTAAGTTTTACTATTGGCTCCGTGCACGCTTTTAGCGCCACCTAGCGTGTTGCAACTTTGTTGGCTCTGACCTGACCGTTTTGACGTTTTGATATGTAATGGCGGCATTGTGACAAAATGTAAAAAAATACTATGCATATTTTGTTATTAATGTAAATTTTAAAATTACTGTGATTTGGGTGGACAAAGTGTTGTGAAATCATTTTTGGTCATTTAAATTAAATATGGCAAAAAAAGTAAGATCTCTTCAAAAAGAGTGTTTTATTTTGGTTATATCAGGGTTTGTTTACTTCTTTTTTAGTTGTAGATTTTGTAAAACAAGAGGATAAAGCTACTTTAATAATTTTACTAAGTGATAATAAACATATATAATTATTCCTGTAACGCTAATAATAAATTAAATATCGTTTTCAAACAAATTACAGAGCCTTCATTATTTCTACTTTTTGCCACCATGAGCGCTGCGATAGATTATTATACCTTCGGACCCTCCCAATAGGGCCGACTCTGAAATAAAACAGCTGTTCCATATAAATGCACAATACCTACTCGACCTTAATGTATGGAACATCTATTTTTTTTGCGATATCCCATTTGGCCCGATAGTAAAAGTTGCTTGTAATCATAAGTGGAACCACCCTACTGCGGTAACCAAATGATTAAAATTTCAGCTCGTTTGTTGTGCCAAGACGGTACCTTGACCGAAAGTATCGTCACGGTGAATTTTATTTAATATTGTAATTATAATAGCTACACAACACACACGTAGAATTATTTTTAGAAGGTAAGTATCATGGTATATTCCATCGTAATCATAGTTAGAAATAGATAGCAAAACTGCTAAAAGTGGCCGTTTTTGACACATTTGTTATCTATTTCTACAAATGACTACAAGGGAATGTAATGATACCTTCTAAAAATATAAGACTGCGGGTCCTTAAAATTCGACGTAAAGTTTTATTAAGATTCTATTTACAAATTATTAAATTAAAACCACTGGTGGCGCCACTTTCAGTATGGGATGCACCTTAAGTCGCCGCTGGATTCGGGAACCATTGGACCGGGCCTATTGGCTCCGTGCACGCATTTAGCGCTACCTAGCGTGTTGCAACTTTGTTGGCTCTGACCTGACCGTTTTGACGTTTTGATATGTAATGGCGGCATTGTGACAAAATATTATACATATATGTACATATTGTGTTATTAATGTAAATTTCAAAATTACTGTGATTTGGGAGGACAAGGTGTTGCGAAATCATTTTTGGTCATGTAAATTAAATATGGCAAGTAAGATCTATTCAAAAAGAGTTTTTTATTTTGGTTATATTAGGGTTTGTTTACTTCTTTTTTAGTTGTAGATTTTGTAAAACAAGAGGATAAAGCTACTTTAATAATTTTATTAAATGATAATAAACATATATAATTGTTCTTGTATCGATAGTAATCAATTAAATATTATATTCAAATAGATTACAGAGCCTTCATTATTTCTACTTTTTGCCACCATGAGCGCTGCGATCGATTATTATACCTTCGCACCCAGCGACAACCCAGCTGCTGTCTGGAGGAAATTCTTGTCATTACCTATGTTCAGCTACATAAACTAATGGAAAAAAGAACATAATTTTCTGAGTGCCCGTTTATATTATTCGCCTATACGTTCGTACCATTGCATGTACGTAACGTATCGAGAGGTAAGTTTTTATTAATATTTTTTACGTTTTAGCTGTTGGGGCGGAAATTTGAAAATCACTTTGAATGAAAAACATTCTTATTTGAAAAACAATAAGCTTTATTTCATTATGATACTTCATCGTTTCATTTACAAACTAATAAAATCTACACGAGACACATGATGAATAATTTGTTTCTCAAGAAACAATACATCACATCGCCATCCGCGACTTTACTTTCCACTGAACACAAGCAATATTGCTTCTTATATTAATAAAAACAGGAGCTTATTTCCCTGGTATAAATTTCAAGAATTTATTTCGCATTTTATAAGAACTCGTTGTAAATCAAGGAGTCTTGGGTTGGAGAAAACACAGGCCTTCCCGAACGCCTCGATAAATATTAAAGGCAAGACAACTTGAATATAATTTGAGATAAAAAAGAACATTGGGGATAACCCAAAGACAGTATTACTGTAAAATTTCCAGCAACTGTATATCCGCATTTCAAAGAAATTAACGTTTTTCCAAAGAAATTATCCTAAAGAATGAAAGCATTACTATTGATGTAAACTTTAGTTTTAGGAAGCAAAATTCATAAATTAGTGCCGTATAGGGAGAAATACATAATAAATTATCAGGTATTTCAAAAGGATGCCAATCTGTTCAAGTGGAATTTCGCTTGGCAGAGTTATTTTTCACAAACGTTTCAGCTGTAACAAATAAGAATACGACTTATATTTTATTTACATCATACTGCTCGGTAACTAGGATTTACTAATATAGTATGAGGCTGTGTAAGTTGGCATTGTTGGCAAGTGCATTGTTTAGATAGAACGTTCCATTTTCAAATCATTTACAATTTAAGCATGGTGAATGCTTTAATTGTAAAGTACACTTTACAGTTCAAGCATTTAAAACTCATTAGTGAACCAATCTCTTTTCTTATATTATAAACTGGCGAAACTTTTTACTGAAAAAAAAAGAATGAAAATGGTGGCATTTCATTTCAGTTCAGCTAGGTATGCTTTCTTGGTCAAACAATTGGTCATACATTTCGATGGAGTAGGCATTGTACTATTGTATATTATTGTATAGTGATTTCGAGCTTGGTCCCATAATGAAAGTTGTTCAGTCAGTTTAATGGTCTGCCCCCGTATTATGACCTCTTATTTCCTGGCAGTTTTCTGACTGGTTATCAATCTAACTTTTATTAGCTATACCGCGAGAAAGAGATGTAACTATAGCAATTCATAAACCTGGCAAGTTTTAAGAGGTTGTAATACTTTCTTTGTTAGAAAGATTGCCAATGTCTTTAGATTTCACCCTGTATAATATACAGACATCGACTAGTTAATACTATTTAATTGTATAGACGGAAGCTGCAGCTTTGATTTGTTAAGCATCTTTCGATTACAGGGCTGAGAAAAAGATGTTGGGTTCAGGGGGTCTATTACGAAAATAACGTACGCAATTGCGAAACGCAGTCACTTGGCCACGATAATCGACCGCAGTTCGTTGGCTGTAGTTATAACAAACATTTTTAATTTGGCTATCGTAGTCCATAGACTACTAAACGAACGATATCGGATACGCTACAGCGAAACTGTCAAACTCACGCAATCACTTCGCAATATCGCATACGAAAGTGATTTGTAATAGGAAACAATCATGTGTCTATCGTATTAAACTTTTCGTAATAGACCCCCTGATCCGATTGGATTGAGATCTAGGAGTTAGGAACATACTTTTTTTTTAATAAAATTCGTTCTTTATGCTCTTTATGCTAATAATTATTGTGGATTGTATCAATTTGTATTGAATCATATGCAATTTTTCAAAAATCTTTGAATGCAGTTCCAATTATTTTTAAAATCAAAATGAAGTCTTCTTTCTGTAAAATTTCCTATCTTCAATATTTAAGGTACTTTCCCTTCACGTGGCAAAGTTTTGGGACACCTTGTATGTTGTTCCAGAATATAAACTAGAGCTTGTTCCAGAATATAACTAGACGGAGGGTCTAAGCCCCCTTAGTAAAAATTCGAGTGCATATACCACGGGGGCAAAAGACACCGGGGACGTAACCCACGAACCCCGAGTGTCGTACGAGTTCAAAGAAGTCCGCACACGGCGTCGTAGCGTAGGCGTATCGTATGAGATTTTATTGTCAATACGATAGTCGTAGCGTACTGGTTTAAAAAAAGCAAGCTTTGAAAATACTTTCTATATGTTAGGTGATAATTTCCGTTAACGTGAAGCTCTAATTTATATTCTGGAACAAATCTACGACTACGCTACGATTCGTGTGTAGAACTCTGCTCTTATCGTACTCGTTGCGTCTTGACGATACGCTTACGAGACGACTACGCTAACGAGACATGCGCGAAGGGCCATTTAGACCCGTAGGCACCCATTACATGGTAGGTTTTGCTGTCAGTTTAATCACAGTCACGCGCTGTAACTGACGATTAACCTACCGTGTAATGTAGTGACTGATGGTTGCATGATGTGATTTGTTCTTTCTATCTGACTGATCAGTCAACATCTTGGTCTTGCATGACCATGTAATGGCTGCCTTAGGTACCTCCAAAACCGCTGACCAAAGACATGACAACTGACTGAACAACGAGCGATTCAAAAATTTTGCTAAATCGAATGAAAATGAGTAGTAAAAATAAATAAATTAAAAAATATTAAAAACACGACTGCCCTGCAAAAAACGAACTAAAAAGTTAAATAACAAGTGTCATTGCAGTCGGGGTACCGTTTTATGGAACAATTTTTGATCAATGAGGTCCCCCGACTGCAATGACACTTGTTATTTAACTTTTTATTTAGTTTTTGGCAAGGCAGTCGTATTTTTAATATTTTTTTTTATTTCACACATTTTAGTGACATATTATATAGTTTTGGAATGTGCTCATAAAGGCCTTTCATTTGATGCCCATATTGTAATAATAGAAGAAAAACATTTTTTTTTCACATTTGAAAATGGCGTCGTACAGTCGCCATATTAATTTTTTCTTAAAAAAATATAGCCAGTGTCACTCGGGATGCTGTAAGAATTCTAACGATACCCCATTTATCCAAATCAGTTCAGGCATTTAGAAGTTATGGTGGAATAAAGAAACTCACATACCCATAAACATACATGAACCCTGAACACATATACACTCTTTTTGCTTTGGGCAGTCGTGTAAAAAGCGCTCGATGCCAGCCGAAAGATTCAAAAATAAGGCCCCAGAATAGTGTGGGTTAGAAACACTTAAGCGGGTCGCTAACGAGTTTTGGCAAGGTAAACACCTTACCCCTGTCAGCTAAAACTAAGGAGGTGAAATTGGAGGTTAAAATACCTATAAGGCGTTAGTTAAAGGAAGACTAGCACCTAAATGTTGACAAGAAAATACCTACACAAGATCAAAGCTAATTTACTTACGAAGATGGTTTTATAAGTTCATGACTTTGGAAAGAAGAAATATTTTTTTAGCATATTTAGTTTTATTGTAAGTGCTTAATTAAGTCAAACAAATATTTAATATTATCAAATTATTAATAATTCACAATATTTTGCTATAAAATGCTAAAATATTTGCATTTTATCAATTAATATTATAATTTTGAAGTAGTCTGTATGCTCCCTCACACACATTACGACAGAAACTTCTTACGAAGCTTTACGCTACAGTTTTACAGGCAATAATTTTAATAACTTTTAAAAACAAAATTCTCAGGCGACTCCTAACTCAATAACACCAAGATTTATTTAATCATCATCATAATATAGTACATTATGATACAAGTTAGCTTAGGTTGCTTATTGCACACAAGGCTGTGGGTTGCAGCCCGAGCCGCAGGCGAGGGCGTAACTCAGCCGAGTGTGCAATAAGTAAGAGCTCACGAGTTTCATACGACGTTTTTCAACACATTTGCGAGGATAAAACAAAGGAATTTACCACACAGCAACAAATACGACAAAAACAAAATAATAATCATGATGAGAAAAGGCGCGCAGGTTTTTTTTTGTTTTTTTTTTCACACGCCCAATGCAAGAATATTTTACGAACAAAGTTAAAAATATTTTAAGAACACACTTTGTTCGTAAAATATTCTTGCATTGGGCGTGTGAAAAAAAAAACAAAAAAAAACCTGCGCGCCTTTTCTCATCATGATTATTATTTTGTTTTTGTCGTATTTGTTGCTGTGTGGTAAATTCCTTTGTTTTATCCTCGCTAATGTGTTGAAAAACGTCGTATGAAACTCGTGAGCTCTTACTTATTGCACACTCGGCTGAGTTACGCCCTCGCCTGCGGCTCGGGCTGCAACCCACAGCCTTGTGTGCAATAAGCAACCTAAGCTAACTTGTATCATAATGTACTATATTATGATGATGATTAAATAAATCTTGGTGTTATTGAGTTAGGAGTCGCCTGAGAATTTTGTTTTTAAAAGTTATTAAAATTATTGCCTGTAAAACTGTAGCGTAAAGCTTCGTAAGAAGTTTCTGTCTAAAAAACAAACAAAAAATTTTATAAATATTTTTGAAATCTGAGTCATGGAATTATTGAACCGCCCTTGTAATATTTATTATCTTCTGCATAGCTGTCGTTGTCCCGGAAGTTTAAGTTAAGTGAAGCTTTGACAATACCATAGACATAGAAAAATTTTCGCTGCGCTCAAGAAGACCAACAAAGCGTGGAAAAGAGAAGTTAACATCATACGGACACGGTCTATGTAAAAAAGAGACAAGGGATCAAGTGACATGTGCCAACATTTTTTACAGTAAGAGCCCCTAGCGTCCCGCCTAGCAAATGAGCAATCACAATTTGTTTAAAATATTTGTTAATCTTAATTAGAATTTAAAATAAAGATATCGTGGAGCCATGGTGTCTTGTGCTCTAAGTAATTGTGATGTAACAAAAAGAAACAATTAATCACACTTTTCACAGGTAAATAAGATATTACCACACATTTCTCTAAAACCAAATTTCGCTACATTTATTCGTTTATCGGCGAAGAAAACAGTATGGAACATAATTTATTAATTTCCTTTGCCATATATAGTCATATTTTATGTATCTAAGTCATATTTTACGTATCTCATATAAAATGTATGCATTTATTTTCGGATCACCTGTTTATTGACATTGTTGTTCTTTGACATTCTATTTCTATGGACAATACTTAATTTAACAAGGCCCTATTTCCGAGTAATAAAACTTACAATCCGACAAAGTCAATAAATGACATATTTGTTCAGTTGTATGACAAGTGCTGTTCAATAAGCCTTACTTTAAAAGCAAAAAACCAACCTTTCTAAATCAATGGGGAAGGCAACTGTCAAAATGGCGCTGCGTACGCTTGTTCCACGAGAACTATGAAAGCAAAGGACTTTTACTTAAAAAAATCGTTTTCTTAGCTTTAAAATGATTAAATTCTGTGTAATAAAAAGGCTTTAAAAATGTTGGCACTTACAAATTTCCGGAAAATCTGGATATAGAAAAAATTAATAGATTCTGTAAGAATAAAAAGTCTTAATTTGGCTCTCAATTCTGGCATTTGCATAGTAGAATAGTCTTTTATATCCATTTTGGATCAAGGGGTCTTTTTTGGTAAATAAATACCGCAAAATAAATACCTATTTTCCCATACATTTTGTTCTGAACGTCTACTGTCTTAGGAACAAGCGTACACAGCGACATCTACAATTAGCTTTGCGTTGCCAACCCCATTGATTCTGCTATTTTAGCACCAACGAGAACAAAAGCTAAGGAAGATAAACATAGATCTTCAACGATTTTAACACAAGTAAAGATGAAAAACTACTGACAAACAATGCTGTACGCAATAACCCTCCCTCATACATATATCATTGTTTGACGAGAAAATACAACAAGGGGCTGAAATAAAGCTGTAGTGTACCTTGTTTTATATATCTATGTGTATTGTTACCTTGTTTCTGTGCACAATAAATATTCTATTCTATTCTAATCTATTCTATTCTATTCTATTCTATTCTATTCTATTCTATTCTATTCTATTCCATTCCATTCCATTCCATTCCATTCCATTCCATTCCATTCCATTCCATTCCATTCCATTCCATTCCATTCCATTCCATTCCATTCCATTCCATTCCATTCCATTCCATTCCATTCCATTCCATTCCATTCCATTCCATTCCATTCCATTCCATTCCATTCCATTCCATTCCATTCCATTCCATTCCATTCCATTCCATTCCATTCCATTCCATTCCATTCCATTCTATTCTATTCTATTCTATTCTATTCTATTCTATTGCATTTTGCACGTTTCACATCACAAGTTACATTTTATACCATTAAAATATTACCAGAGCTGGCATTTGCACTTAAAACTATATAAAGTGCTTCACAAACTTTTCATAGCACAACTTAAATTCCTCAAAATGCATGATTTGAAAGATAAATAACGATAAAAACTTATCAATATTAATTATCGAGCTAAACAAATACTTTTACTTTCCAAAAGTTTCTAGACTAATAATGCCTTTTCGCGGAGGAGTCTTTTGCAATAAAAAAAGGAATTATGTAAAATCTTAATTCAACATTCGATTCCCGAACCTTTTCACATCAAAAAGAGTTCCCAAAATTGCATCGCGTCACATGAGTAAAGAAAAATCGCGTCCCAGAAACCCGTAACACACACGCACCACAATCACTTAGACGCACATTATTAAGGGTATCGCTGGAGGAGACCGTTGTTATCTTAATAGCGCTGCTTAGTATTGTGGGCTGCCGACCGCGCTGACAACTTTCGAGGGTTACGGTGACACACTGCCAGATTGGCTGCGAAACACGTCAATATTATTTAAATTGCTGTTGTGGTTTTTTTTTAATTATTATGTTTATGATCAAAATTACGTTAACGCAATTCTTAATCAGATTTTAATTTATGCATACATACAGGCATTGAGAATTATGTTCCTTTTACGAATATATAGCGTTGGGTCGTTAGGTCATACTTATATCTATTCTGTGGTTAGGTATCACATTGATATTTATGATTTTTTTATAATAAGTCCCAAACAAGTAATGAATTTGCATTTGGAAAGTTGTTTAGGAATTTTTTTTGCTTGTATAGCGAAACCAATTCGACATGGGTTACCTCTATCTGGCAGAAACTTGATGCTCCGAAATTTATTTGGCAGAACACACTTGGCAGAATCCTCTTTAAACGAATATTTTTAAGGCATAAAAATTGTTTAATATAATTATTGTTTGGCAGAATGTTTACATGTCCGAATTTACAATGGCATACTATTCAGATGGCAGAATTTCATTAGGCATAAATACCTTTGGCAAAATTTTTATTCGCAGAATTACGTTTGGCATAACGTTTATTTAGTCGACAATTATTTGGTATAATTTTCACATGGTATACTACGAATATGGCAGAATTTCATTAAGAATAATGTCATCTCAAGCATATTGTAATCTCTAAAAAATGCATTTTAACTTCAAATTGAATCAAAAAATTGTCTTAAAAAGTCAAATTATGTTGAATTTTTGTAAATGTTGTGCTACAAAAGTCAACAACAGAACAAATCGCTGCAAAACCGATATGCATGCTGCTTGCTTGCATGCATGCATGCTTGTTTATGCTGCTTGCATGCTTGCCGGGGGGGTGCAGGGGGGCTGGCCCCCCTGCTCGGGGGGGTCGGGGGGCCTGAGGCCCCCCCGCTATAAAGGTAAACTCTTAATGCACCTACCAGTAGGTTAGGTTAGGATAGTGTTTTGACCACTCGCAGCGGAGCGAGCGAAGCGAGCGGAGCTCCACAATGCTTGCATGCTTGCTTGCATGCTGCATGTTTGCTTGCATGCTGCATGCTTGCTTGCATGCTGCATGCTTGCTTGCATGCTGCATGCTTGCTAGCATGCTGCATGCTTGCTTGCATGCTGCATGCTTACTTGCATGCTGCATGCTTGCTTACATGCTGCATGCTTGCTTGCTTGCTGCATGCTTGCTTGCTTGCTGCATGTTTATTTGTCTGCATGTAAGGATGCATGCAGCATGAAACATGTGTGTAAGTAATACAAAATTATTCTAGATATGAATTTTCTATTAAATATATGCCAAAAGATGATTCTGACTATAAACTGTCTGCGATATGATATTTTTGCCTTTTAATAACTATAGATTATGAAATGTATGCCAAAAGATGATTCTGACTATAAACTGTCTGCGATATGATGGTTCTGACTGTGAACTTTCTGCGATATGATGGGTCTACTATTTAATTATTATGGATATGAAATGTATGCCAAAAGATGATTCTGGCTTACAAAATTATGCGTTTTAAGTGTATGATAAATGAGTGTATGCCAAACAATTTTCTGCGACATGAAGTTTATGCCATTAGTTGTTATGCATAATAAAATTATGACATAAAAAGTTCTGCCATAAAAGGTAGACTCATTCGACATAGGTACGTAGAACTTTGAAACCACTTCGAAAGACTAAAATGAAATAAATGAATGCTGTGCTGATAACAGTCCCCTACACACTTTGATATTATTATTATTTTTTTTTTTTTTTTTTTTTAATTATAATGGGTTTGCTCTTGACCCTAGTCTAGCCCGAAAGTATAGACGGGGTCTACGATGGAGCGAGCTTGCCCAGAAGGTGCCTATTCACTCTGGCCTTGAAAAGAGTCAGGTTGTATGTGCTCGGAAACACAGACGCCGGCAGGGAATTCCATTCCTTGGCTGTGCGCATTATAAACGATGATGAGTAGCGCTTAGTACGCACAGGAGGTATATCAACCAAGAACGGATGGTAGCCTGCAGTGCGTCTGGATGTCCGATGGAAGAAAGGAGAAGGTGGAATGAGCTCATGCAGCTCTTGAGCACACTCGCCGAAGTACAATCTATAGAAGACCGATAGGCAAGCAACGTTACGGCGGTGAGCCAAGCTGTGAAGCTTAGCTGATACCAGTTTTCCGTCGCCTATTAATCTCTTGGCTCTGTGTTCCACCGAGTCTAGTGCAGCAAGTTGATATTTCGCCGAGCCGTCCCAAAGGTGGCTGCAGTACTCCATGCAAGATCGGACTTGAGCTTTATAAAGGGTTAAAAGCTGCCCAGGCGTAAAGTACCGCTTGACTTTATTTAGGACGCTCAGCTTCTTAGCTGCAGTTTGAGCCTTAGACTCGATAGAGGTGCCGAAGTTAAGGTTAGAAGATAACTCCATGCCAAGAAGCTGGAGAGTGTCGGTTGCTTGGATAGATGTACCTCGGAAAGTAGGAGTTAAGTTGAATGGACTCCTTTTTGCGGTAAACAGACACGCCTGCGTTTTAGAAGCGTTGAAGCTAACAAGATTTTCATCACCCCATTGGGAGACGAGACTTAGCGTCAGGTTCAATCGCTCAACCATGGCCTCTCTCATTATTTTCACCTCATCACCACCGGCTCCCGCGCTGGACAGATACCTCTCCATGACAGTACTGTCGTCTGCATAGCCAACAATGCCCGGTGTTAGCAGGTCATTGATGTGCAGCAGGAAAAGCGTCGCAGAGAGCACCGACCCGTGAGGAACTCCGGCATCAATCGCCATTATTTTTTAAGTCTTCCAATGTGATAACAATATTTTTGAGACCTCATAGAAATTTTATTATTTTATTATTATTTATTCATTTGCCAATAAACATGTTTGATTACATTGAAACATTAATGATTAAACCTAAATTAAGTTTATCTAGATACTAGGTTCTCATAAATAACTTAAAAAAGAGCAACTAACATAAAACTCATGGTTGCTTGGAAGAAAGGAATTTTAGTGATAAGGCCGCCAATTGTTCTTCTATTTGGTATTTTTTTTTATAAATTATCATGGTGTACAATAAAAGAATATTTCATCTTTATCTGTTAATAGTACATTATGATATAAGTGCGGTACGTTGAAAATTACAGCCGAGGCGATATTGCTGGCCCGAGCCGTAGGCGAGGGCTACAAGAAAGCAGAGGCTGTAATTATCAAAGCGCACGTATGTCATACGACGTTTTATAACATATTTTATCTCCCAAAGTTAATTTTATCCATAAAATGTTGACCTCTTTTTTGACATAAAAACTCTTTGCTACGATTTAAAAAAGTACCGTTCGTTTTAGACGAAGTATGATAAACCGTGCGGTAATGTAAAGTAAAACGCACGGTTTATCAAGGAAACCGTGCGTTTTACTTTACATTACCGCACAAGTTCGTAATGAGATACAATACGATATTGAAATTAATGTAATAAGAGACCCTTTACGAGCAAATATGTTATAAAATATTTTACCTACATTGCCAACATAATTTTGGCCGTAGTTTGACAACCACTAAGGCAGTATGCGTTCAGAACGGCATAAGTAAGCGAGCCACTAGTATTCTATTAGGTCCTCGTAACATCGGTTTGGCTTTTTGGTGGAATTCTCTGCTTCCACATAGTGGATGGACATACCCATCAAAGTGCTACCCGTTGACTATGAACACTAAATTAATTCATAGTGCACCTGTCGATATTATATACTGAAGAATTTAACTACTTATTATTTATTGAATGTTTAGATTTTAGGCATTCACAATGCTATTTTTATATTAAGATAGTTAATAAATTAGAAAAAATATTAGAAAAATCGACTCACCCTTAGCAATCCCGTCTGAGCTGCTACGGGTGAGTTGATTTTTTTCTAGTACTTATTTTTTCTAATTTATTAGTTACTAATTATTTATCACAAAAAAGTATTCTAGCACATTCATATTTCTATCTATGGTATAAGAACATTAACGGAATACTTCATTCCAAAGGCCTACTAAGTTCAAAAGTAAAGGGCAAATCAGTGAGTGCAAGTTAAATGCGATACACGCAGCTGCGTCCTTGCTTCGTTTTGATTGTTTCCTATTACAAATCACTTTCGTATGCGATATTGCGAAGTAATTGCGTGAGTTTGACAGTTTCTATCTAGCGTATCCGACATCGTTCGTTTAGTAGTCTATGGACTACGATAGCCAAACTCAAAATGTTTGTTATAACCCCAACTAAGGAACTGCGGATGACTTTCGTGGCCAAGTGACTGCGTTACGCAATTGCGTACGTTATTTTCGTAATAGGCCCCTTGGCCCTCTTCACCGTACTGACCCGGCAATGTAATTTTCCACGCCTCGTTAGAAAATGCCATGTTGAAAGAAAAAGGAGAAATAATAATATTTAAATCGCGTAGACACCAAGAGATCAACAATATCTACATTGCCATAATCTAGCTGAAATAAGTATCTCTCTATAATCTAGCTTAATCTAAACTGACATTTCACATTCCCTTTCTATGGCAAGGCAGAGAACCGGAATGTAACCAATAACAACTGTATGCACTCTGTTTTGTGTGAATAAAACGATTTGATTTGATTAAAACAATAAGTACAACACAAATTTAATCTAAATTGCGGTGAAAAGAGAACAGTATCTCGTCTCAGCAAACTTAATAAATTCCGATCAATTAAAAATAATCCGATCAATTATAAAGTTTCGTATTCTTGATTTGTGACACCAGGTGCGGACAAATTTTGTTCACTAAATAGTGAATAAAATTGCGATATAAACATCACATCTCCTTTGTCATATAAAAGCGCATTAGCTTAAAATTGTTTGATCACGTACAAGTTTGTACGTGTTTTATTCAGCTTTATAAAATACAGAATCTGAGCATGAAATATTTGAGAAACTGACCTCAACAAGAAACTTCAGCGATATAGGTGCTTCGTGCCAAGTTTTACACAGATTTTAATGCTTGCAATTTTTTTCCAAACTAAACGAGAGGTGCGAGTAAAAATATTTTCGACGTTTTAATGTTTTTTGTTTAAGTACTTTGCACTTATTACAAAACGCCATACATATCGAATTTACTATCAATATTAAACTTCTAATCGAAATTAAAGAATAAATAAACGAAGGTTCACCTCTATTTAGCTAAATTTAACTATAAGGTTCTAGTGCTGTTCAAAGATTTGGAAATGTTGTACTACAACAAAGATAATCTGAACAACGACAGGTATTAAACTAATTGATTTTATTGATTGTCAATTATTTCAACCCGAAATCGTGCGTCGTCAGAACTGGGACTCCATAAAGACCAGAGACCAGCCAAAGTCTATATACCGCATGTTTATCGTCGGTATTTATTAGCAATAAAACGGGTTAATTTGTTTGCGGTGCCCAGTAAATGGTTTACGATCGGTAACGTGATTACACCATAGCTTTAACGGTACCTTAGGGATAAGGAAGTGTTCCAAACCCCTTTGTTTGGTTCCGAATTAACCTGTAATGATGGGCTTAACCTAAAAAACTGGATCTGGTGGTGTTAGCTTACCCTTAATATTAATATGTTTGGACCATCCTTGTCCTTTTCAAACTGTGATAATCATCATCTGTGATAAAAGGATGGGGAAGGACGTAGATGAAATCATTCGATAAGTTTTGTGAAGTCTATAAATGCTTGCCCATCAGCCATTTTTTTTGATGTCCCCACTGCTGGGGCACAGGCCTTCCTTATGGGTGGATAAGGAGGACGGGCCATAACCCAACACGCGGGCCCAACGCGGATTGATGGTTATTAACGACTGCAAATGCAGCCGGGACCAACGGCTTAACGTGCCTTTCGAAGCACGGAGGAGTTTGCGATAGTAAATTTTTTGGTCACCCATCCCATGACCGACCCTTGCGAACGTTGCTTAACTTACGCAATCGCTGGGCCAGGCGCCAACTGCGCCACCGAGCTCCTCATATCCTATAAATGCTTGCTTAGGGTGAATTTGCTAATCGTGGGAATCTTCATCATCATCAGATTTTTAATTGGCTCTACTGTTAGGGAGTTATATTCTATATTGATGAATAAGGAGGACTTTAAACACTAAAAAGCCGTCTTAATGCGGATCGGTGGGACTGCATATGCAGCTAGAACTTGAAGGTACGGAGGAGCTCGAGATAATACACTTGTGGTCACCGATCTCATGACCGACACTAGCGAAAGTTACTTGACCGCAGCAAGCGCAGGTCGAATGCGCTAAGCTAAGCCACGGCGCCATCGAGCTCCTTAACACTTTAAAAAACACTATGCGATTAACCTGACAAAAAGAAGTGTGACGTCATCCTATGAAACTAACAGTAGTAACTAGTATAGTTAGTTTAAGTTTCAGATGATGTCACGCCGCATATTATATTACCTATCTTCGTTTCGTGCGATCTTTTTTTTATGCACTACGGGATGGTGCGTGCGCCTTCACCTCACCTGATGTTAAGTGACGATAAGGCCGAAGGTGGAAGCGCACTACACCCGGATTCCTCATCACTGAGAAACTGCCTATCTTACCTCTAACTGCCGGAACACAACAATTTTTAAATTATTGTTATGGCTTCAGACCTATGTAAGATGGTGGTAGCTAGCCATGGCGGACTTGAAATAAGCCCTACCACCAACCAAACCGAGTACAAATTGTAATTGGTGGGCGAACCACTAGACAACAGAGGCAGTTAATCTGCAATAAAAGGCCGTGTTTATCCATGTTGCAGTTTGCTTGCATAATTATAAAGTAGACGATTATCTTAAAGATCAAAATGCGTGGGAATGATGTAACACATAACTTGCTACTGTAAGTACTTTGTTGAAGTAATATAATAAGTCTATGTTGTTGCCAATAATCCTGTCACCCTGTTGTAATTATCTGGTAACGATATATTAAAGTTTGTAAATATCGTTACTTATGGCTGGTACAGCTGATAAGTTGCTTGCGCCCGTTCTTCTTGTCAGCTAAAAAGTTTTTAATAAAAACAAAACCTCCTTCAAAAACCTTGAAAATAATCTAACAAAAAACAGTTTCAAAAATAAATTAATGGCTCTAAAAAGCAAGAAATAAAATATTGAAATCTGCATAATAACTAACTCGAAAGTTTGTGTGCATATATTATATTAAACAACGCCTTTTGAAGTCGGGTGGGGGGGAATGAACGAATTTTTTTTTCATAACTAATATATTTAAACTTTAATCATAGGTTTAAACCCCACCCGACTTCATAAGACGTTGTTTAATATAAGATATGCATACAAACTTTCGAGTTAGTTATTATGCAGATTTCAATATTTTATTTCTTACTTTTTAGAGCCATTAATTTATTTTTGAAACTGTTTTTTGTTAGATTATTTTCAAGGTTTTTGAAGGAGGTTTAGTTTTTATTAAAAACTTTTTTATTTTAAACTTTTTTGTGGTAAGTATATTTGGTGATGATATTATCTAAGTTACAATAGCCTTCACCGGCTCATCACCTTTTACATAGTACTGCTTTTTATTGTTGAGGGGCGTTTATTGTTGAGGAGTTCTCCTGGTACTTCACTATCAGCTCCACTTCACCATGTGAATTATGATGAGCATAAATAGCCTAGCAACCATATTAAAGTAATAGTATTTTTATTTTTATTTTTTTTTTATTTATTTAAACTTTATCGCTAAGATTACAGCAAATGGCGGACTTAATGCCGCAAGGCATTCTCTAACAGTCAACCGGTAAGGGTGTTAGAACTATAAGGTAGGCAACAAAGCTAAAATCTATGTTCAAAAATGCAAATACATACCTATATTACTTATATAATTTAAGGATAAATATCAAACATTAATATATATATAAATAATTTTATATGTATTATATACATACATAAAATACATACATATATACATAAAAATATTAAATATATTACCGCGTGTCAGATTCAAAGGGGCTAACGTAAAGAGCTAAGGTAATGTTCTCGGACCAATCTCTTAAATGCAAACTTATTAGGGGCACTCCGTATAGCAAAGGGCAGGGCGTTCCAGAGTCGTATAGCCATAAGAGAGAACGATTGGGAGACGAAGCCGGAGGAATGTAAAGGAATATTCAAAGTAAGGTTGCTACTAGAGCGAAGATCACGTTGATGTGTGGAGCCCAGATATTGAAATCGAGATTTCAGGTATACTGGGGTAAGAGGATCGAACAAAATATTGAAAAGAGAACAGACAACTCTCAGGTTCCTACGCTCACGAATAGGAAGCCATTTGAGTTGTTTGCGATAATGTGAGATATGGTCGTATTTACGTAATCCATATATGAAGCGAATACAGTTATTGAGAAGTCGATCCAACTTATCTAGAAGATTTTCATTGAGATTAGTGCTACAGATGTCAGCATAGTCAATAATAGGTAAAACTAGAGCCTGTATCAGCGCAATTTTAGTGCTGGACGGGAGAAAATATTTAAGCCTATATAAAGACCTAAGTGCATTCGTTACTCTATGAGCGATGTGATCAATGTGCTTCTTCCAGGAGAGACTATCATCAACGAATAAGCCCAGGTCCTTCACATGTTGTGTATAAGCTATAGATTCTCCGTTATATTTAAGAGGATCAACACTGTTGAGATTCAAACGCGCCAGTTGTCGAGAGCTCCCAATAATAATAGCTTGGCATTTTCCCGCGTTAACTGATATGCCATAATTAGCTGACCATTCCGCTATCTTTTCTAGATCTCTGTTGAGTAAAGCGGTAACAACATTAAGATTTTGGATGTCATGTTGAGCATAGAGTTGCAGGTCGTCAGCGTATAAATTGTAAGAAGAAAATAAGTTAACTGTTAAAGAGTTGATAAATAACGCGAAGAGAAGAGGAGAGAGTATTCCGCCTTGCGGAACGCCAGCCGTCAGGTCGCACCAATCGGATAAAGTCCGATCAACACGTACGGCCTGCTGGCGACCGCGAAGATAAGAGGAGAACCACATCAGCGCAGTAGAAGAGAAACCAGAAAGAGTAAGCAAGGCTAGAAGGATATCATGATCAACTGCGTTGAAGGCGTTGGAGAAATCGATTAATACTAACACAGTCAGTCGAGACTCCTCGAAACCGTCACGGATATCTTCAATTACTTTAGTAAGCGCTGTTGTTGTACTGTGTCCAGATCTAAATCCAGACTGATAAGTGCTTAGGAGTCGGTTGGAAAGGACAAAATCTGAGAGCTGTTTGTGAGCAGCGGCCTCAAGGATCTTGGAAAGAAAGGGTAGGATTGAGATTGGTCTGTAGTGATTGAGGGAGTTAGGGTGAAGGTTTTTGGGTAGTGGGACAGCTAGGGCTTTACGCCATAAGGTAGGAAAAGTACCAGAGGAGAGGGAGTAATTAACTATATATGTCAAAATGGGAAGGAGGCAGTCAAGCAATAGAACAATCATGGTTCTACTGACATCATCGCACCCGACGGCGTTAGACTTAATCGAGTGGATGAGTTTGCGGACTTCCTCTTCGGTAAGAGGGGTGAGAGTGAATTGGGAAGAGGATGGACACGGAACAGACGGAAGGTTAGAAATAGTTGCGAGTTTAACACTAGTAGAGACAGGAGTGGCAGAAGAGAAATGCTTGTTAAGCTCGTTCAAAGTGAAGGTAGGTTTGTGGGAAAGTTGAGGTTTACCGACACCAAGTGAACGGAGAAACTTCCAGGTGTTAGCTGGAGTCGATTGTAAAACATTGTTATGAATGTATCGGCGTTTTGTTCTCCTTACCATTTGATTGCACCTATTTCTAGCGATCCTAAACAATTCCCAGTGGTGATCTGTTCTGCATCGTTTATAAGTACGAAAAGCTTTGTCTCGTCTCCTCATGGCCATACGCACACCAGGAGTAATCCAGGGTGCTGGAGGCCGTCTCAACTTGACACTCTTCAGAGGCGCATGAGTATCGTACAGTTTAAGGACAGCAGTGTTGAAGTGAGTCACCATATCGTCCACTGAGCTCGTATCAAGAACAGGAGACCAGTCAATTAAACAGGCATCGCTCTGCAGTTTCTCCACATCCGTACTGGTAGTATCGTACCAGTGAACTACTTAGTATTGAATAGTTCCGAAGATCATCTATGCTGGTCTTCATCATCAGTTCTACTTCACCGAAATGGTACTTTTCGAAAGCAAATGCTCAAGTTACTTAAGAAAATACTAAAATCGCTAAAGATGTGCCTTTAATATTTGAAGAGTTCCCTCAATTTTTCCAGGATCCCATCATCAGATCCTGATTTCATGACAATGGGACCAACTTGGAAGTATATACTTTCAAACAAAAAAAGATTTTTTCAAATCGGTCCAGCCGTCTTCGAGTAATCGAGTAACATACATAAAAAAAAAAGATTCCGACGAATTGAGAACCTCCTCCTTTTTTTGAAGTCGGTTAAAAAAGTCTGGAACGGGTGGTAGGAAAATATAGACGATTCAAAAGTACTTAATAATTAATGATTAAACGAACTTACCTGTAAGTGAAGTTCTATCATAATTATACGAAAGGATTGTATTATATTATTTTATTGTATTATATTATTGTATTATACGAACACATGTAGTACCGCTTGCATGTATCACCACTCAGCACGTTATTTTAAAGCAATAACCTAAAAAACCTAAAAAGATAAGGTTTTTGACTTAAAATTGACAGATATTTTGACATTTACGGTCCAAGTTCGCCCTGTCACTGCTACACGCCAACCACTTCATTTAGTTTAAAGTCCAAATCCTATGATATTTCCTCATTTTCTTCAGTGGGTAAACAGTTATTGTAATTTACAATAATTAGTAGGGAGGGTGGGATTCTAAACTAATATCTTCGGACGAATCCTTTCGTATAATTATGATAGAACTTCACTTACAGGTAAGTTCGTTTAATCATTAATTATAACTCAGATTCGTCCTCGATATTAGTATATTAACACATGTAGATGTTAAAAGCATTATAATAAGAAAATGGAAATATCATTTCTTGCGTACTAGTCTTTTTAAAAAAGAAAAGAATACCATTTAACATCATTCTGAACGTTTTACATGATTACATATACTAAAAACAGTACCTATAGATGGCTGGTACAATATATATATATATATATATATATATATATATATATATACACGCACATATATACATAATAGGTCTTTACCTATGAAATTGCCGATTTGTATGGAGATTTTTCAAGAAGTTGCATTTTTCATAATAGCATTTTCTTTGTTCATTTAACAACCATGAACACTCATGTAACAAAACTTTTATGTACTAATGTTTGAACACTATGCTAACTTATTTCCATTTAAGATAAGCGAAAAAATAAGTTTTGGTTAAGTTACAACCCCTTCGGTCACCCTTTTTTTTGCTCACAAAAAAAGAGTCACTTTCAAGATCTTCTTTTTAATGTCAGGAAAGCTAAAATATAGACTTTATTTTTACTGATAGTTAACTATCATGATCATAATTCGATGTAATATTCACGATTTTGTAAAAATTTTAAATTATAGAAGTTATTATTTTCTCTGTATGTGACAAAATATCGGCAATTTCATAGGTAATTCCTATTATAAAATATACAAGGTTGGTTTGGAAAACTCAGTTTGATTATCGGTAATAATATGTTTTAATATTTTGCAAATATAGCGAAGTCATTGACCATTTCGCCGTGTTACCTGGAACATCTATAGTAACATTTTTTGTTAGGGCTATAAAGGTATCGGCATACGTCGAGTACTAAAACTGGTTGGACACAACCCAAGTCTACTTCATTTCATCAAATGTTTCATTTCGGCAATCTATTACTTACATTACATATAGAATTTAATTTCTTTCTAAATAAGAAGTGATTATGAACTGTTCATTTAATATAAATATGTATGATCCAGTCTTGATTTTTCTTTTTTTTTGTATTGTTTGCATTATTTGTGCAATAGGTAAGGTAATCAAAGTTAAACTTTTAAGATAAAAATGATGAAAAAATAATAAAATTGGAAAATATGTAAAAAAATGTCTTAAGTAATCTAAGATATCCATTGTATTTGTACAATGAAGTCTACGCAAAGGCGTACTTAGTTAAATTCTTTACCAAACCTTGAGATTAGCTCAATTTTGGCCATTCAATAATGAACGCAATATTATGTAATACTGATAATTTTGTTATATAAATCTGTAAAAAAAAAATATTATGTCTATATTAGTATTTGTTAAATAATCGAACCGTTTTTGGTACCAAACTCTGTACTTCCTGATAGTATTAACAGACAGCAGCTTCAATAATAACATAAATAATATACCTGTAAAATAATACCACCTTGATAATGTTATGAAAACCAATTTATTTGTGCGATTAATTTCCGTCCCTGAAATTAAAAGTTATAGAATGTTAATACTTTATATTAGAATAAGATATACGAAGAAGTACCTTACATGTGAATAAGAGGTGCCAAACTGAGGCTCAAGATTGTGACGATTATGATGGCACAATCGTTACACCTTCGTTTAAAAAACTGGTGAAAAATTTTTAAAATAATAGGTATCTTAGTGTCAGAATAGTCTTTGTACAATACCACAGATAATATAATACTATACAATTCTAAACCAAATTAGAAAATAAATATTTTTGAAATCAAATGCTAGAAATAGAGAAAAAATCTACTGCATTTTATCTCCACAGCTTAATTCGACTTGCATTGCATTTGAATTTACTCAATCTCAATCTGGAAAAATAAAACCAAAACTGGTGATTAGTTTTTGAATTTATGAATTGAATAATTTCTATTTAGCATCAGAATAATAATATCCAGAATACTTAACACCCCGCACTGAATACAATAAGAAAAATTGCAATGAAAGCATATTGAACTGCATGTTCTAGATAATTGATATGCAAATATTTTGCAATTTGTGATTCCTGATGTGACCACTAGTGTAGGGTTACCAGATGAAAAAATCAAAAGTCCGGAGAAAAGGCCCGATTTCCCTTTAAAAATCCTGAGATTTGTAGCAGATTGAGAATAAGGTGTGGCGGGGGGGGTGACGACTAAAAGAGAGCTTGCTTATTTATCCCTTCTATTAGTACCTCCTTAATCAGTTCTTTGTCGATATTTATTATTTTTGTGCAATTTATTACCAAAGTTAGAGATATTATTTTTAGTTAAACTTTTTCTTGAAAAGATCTTTAAAATGCACTGTATTTTATTGAAAATTCTAAAAATCCTGAGATTTCCTGAGATTTGCAAAATCCGCCCGCAATCCTGAGAAGAGTCCAAAAATCCTGAGATCTCAGGAAAAATCCTGAGATATGGTAACCCTACACTAGTGTCTCCTAGTCTACCCCGTTGTTGAAAGGCCCAAAAGAAAATATGTCGTCTCTAATTAGACTTACGCGGAATTCTGTGTAAGTATCGATGACATTCAACTAAGTGATTTCTGCAGTTTTGTGAACGTTTGTCTTGTAAAGATCATAATTGCTAATACATCTATAATATAATGGAAAGTTGCGACGGTAGCTGTATATAAAAAAAACATTGTATATAAAAAGATGAACTTCATTTCTTTCAAAAATGTTCTGAGACCCTTATCAATAGTAAATAACAGGGAAATCCTGCTATTTAAAACACTTTATAGCCGGCGGCGGTAGTTTTGTAATAAAAATATGGGCACTAAAATGCCCAAAATTTATTATTTTAAATTCGTATATTTCTATCACTTTCCTTATCAATATTAAAACCTTAAAGGTGATGGGATGTCTAGACTGTGTTTTTCAAAACAATAAGTCACATTTTAATCGTGATAAAATTATTTTTAAGTAATTAGAGTACGTAATTTTTTATAAAAGCTAAATTAAATTTTAAACAGTTCTTAACTAAATCTGATATGACAACCTGTTGTTTTTTTACTCACATGTCACCTTCTGTTGAACCTTCAACAAATTGTAACAAAACTATTATTTGTATGTATTATAACTGTTATGCATTCTGCTCGACTGGAGATGATATACTATAGTATATATATAATAGAAAAATATAATAATAATCTAGGTGACCTGTGTAGCGCGGCTAAATGGTATATTCACACAGACGATTACCGGCGCAAACGATTAAGTGGACCTTTGCGCCTGTAGTCGGTGACCACTGCCTGTATTCGCTGAATACAGACAGATGTCACACCAGCACGCACCCTCACGAATACATTATCTTAACGGGTGTCCTTACCTCACGTATGATGATTGTAGGCATAAATTGATGATGCATCATCGGCAACTATTTGGATGGGCCGTAATGCCCGTCTGCGAGTCTGCTGTGACTGACGAAACAAATAGCTGATGGGGCTTCCTCGCCGCGTCTCGCTGTTCGCTTGCCGTCGGAGATGAAGCATGTGACATACCTGCCTACGTCTTTTGTTGTCGTTTTTAAGGCATATAAATATATAAATCAGTTTTGAAATTGTTTTATTGAGTACTGCGCCCGATTTACTTGCAGTTTTTTCGTTGATG
The DNA here is from genome assembly GCA_943789525.1 of Agriphila geniculea. Classification (NCBI taxonomy): domain Eukaryota; kingdom Metazoa; phylum Arthropoda; class Insecta; order Lepidoptera; family Crambidae; genus Agriphila; species Agriphila geniculea. The sequence goes on from OX038874.1 coordinate 20,217,333, forward strand.
GATATCGTTCACATCAGGCCTGTGGCCAATGCATCATTCATATTCGACTGAACTGTCGGTGGCTTTTTAAGTGAGCAGCCTCAGCTACACTAGAGTTGATCGTGTACGGTATAATTGAACGTCGTAATGCCCCACATTATGTAAAAAATTCGAAATACTGTCACAAAAAAGGTGTATATAGTTTTGTATTGGAAAGCTGCCTAAAACTTCACTGACACTTGTAGCTAATAATTTTCCCACATCAGAAACATTATTTTGTACACACTCACACAAATTAAATTTGAAAAGTGATAGAGATAATTAGTACAAGGCCATAGCTTAGGAAGAAATATACTAAATAGTTAGTGATGAACAAGTTCAACATGTTAGGTCTACCCGCCTGAAATACAAGGTTTCCTAGTTAAGGCAAATGATTAAATTTTTTACTGTATTCCAACAAACATAAATTGCATTTATGATTTACTAGCGGCCACCTTGGTTTTCACCCGTGTGGTTCCCGTTCCCGTGGGAATATCAGGATTAAAAGCATTCTATGTTTTAATCTAGGCTACGCTACTTACCATATGTGTGCCAAATTTCAACCAAATCCGTTCAGTAATTTTGGCGTGACTGAGGAAAAAACATCCAAACCCACAAACTTTCACATTTATATTATTAGTAGGATAATTGCACTGCAATTATGATTCATTTATAGATAAAAAATGTAAGGATTCTGTTATTCTATTTTTAGTTGAAATTTCTATCAGCATGCCAGCAGCTAGCTATTTCAGCAGCTAAGCTATTTCACATAATAGGTGTGTGAAGTATCAGGTATGAGCTATTTGCTGTATAACTCAATATCTGGTTCCATTAAGTTATTAAGTTTTAGCATTTATAGCTAACTCTGTCAGTTTTGTAAACTATAAATTTATCTTAGTCCCGATGGTACACTATAATACCGTTAAGATTAACAACACCAAGGATATCATGATGTCAAAATTCATACCTGATGAGCAACGCTGTTGTCAGGGCTGCTCTTGCAGCTCCAGCACAGCGGCCGCCTGCCTGGAAGGTGGATGGCGGCGATTCAGCGAACGACGGAGTCACCCGATTGATGCTCGGCAGCGGTTCCAACAACGTGGCAACCTTTGAGGGTAGTCTGCTTTTTTACAATGTCGCGTCGTCAACGGCACTTTGAGTTGCTGCAGTAGCGTTGTTTGACGTATCTATGCGGTGAAATAGTCCAGTATGACTATCTCGAGTGCAATTGATATTTAATTGTGTCTCAAACACAATGCTTTGACAGAAAGTACCCAGTATGGTAAATTCGCATCAGACAAATAAAAAAACTGACAGAAAGTACCCAGTATGGTAAGTTCGCATCAGATAAATAAAAAAACTGACAGAAAGTACCCAGTATGGTAAGTTCGCATCAGATAAATAGCAGACAATTATGCAGTTTAACCAAGTAAACGGCATTTAAAGTGTTCCTCCGTCTTGACTTCTTCTTCTTGTCCTCGTCCGTCTTGAAAACTTTTTTCTTTCTTCACGAAGTAAATGCTTAACTATAATTTAATTTTCACTGTAAAAATATAATTCTAAAGAAGTCTCACTTTAAGACTGTATACGTGCGTCCGTGGCGAAGCACGAAAAGCGAATGAAGTGGTTGGCGTGTAGCAGTGACAGGGCGAACTTGGACCGGAAATGTCAAAATATCTGTCAATTTTAAGTCAAAAACCTTCTCTTTTTAGGTTTTTTAGGTTATTGCTTTAAAATAACGTGCTGAGTGGTGATACATGCAAGCGGTACAACTGTGTTAATATACTAGTATCAAGGACGAATCTGAAGTATAATTAAGTTTTTTTGAATAAAGCTTATTTGACTTTGACTTTGACATTATAATGTGTTTTCTTTTTTATTAGTTTTCTCAACATAAATAATTACAGGTAGGGAAACAGTACTGAACAAGATTAAATCCATATAACATTTATTTGTCACATTAATCACTAAAAATATTATTTTAAATCAAATCTGCTATTATTACAAACATCATGTAGATAAATAAATAAAATAAATAAATTATATTTGTTTTCTTTTTTATGCATTTTCTCAACAGAAATAATTACAGGTAGGTATTAAATAATGAAAACGTTTAAATCCATCAAACATTTATTTGCTACAACAACACACCTATACAACTATTACAAATAGGGTTTCCGATTTCTTGACCTTTATTTTTTCTCGAGTTTCGAGAATTCTCGAGGCGAAATTCTCAAGTTTTCTCGAGTCTCGAGTCTTTTAATTGAAACTGTTGAAATCTGTTGAAATTTAATAAAGATACATTTTTTTTTTAAATCTAAGATACTTACTTCTATTTTACCACAATCAATATTTAGAATTTGGTACCGCTTATTTGGGCAGCGACAGAAACAAAACATAAAATCTTACATATTTTTAACTAATAAATAAAAACTTAGTAATTAACTAATAGGAACAATAGTCATAAAGACTAAAGTTGACTATTCTTAGACTAGACCACCCTAGAAGTAACGTTAACCTATTGAATAGTAAGAAAACTAATAGTTGCGTCAGTAAGGTGAAAAATACGGCGTTTTGTGAACCAGAGATTTTCTTTGATAGGATTGGTCCCTAGGACCCTAGGATGGATAGTGGAGCCATTTTAGGAACACAAGGATCAATCCTACCGAAGGAAATCGTTGGTTCACGTATAGCCGTATTCTTATTTTTTTTGGGTTGTACGACTGGGGCTATAACTTTTGTCTTAGAAAATATGCTTTCAAGAAAAAGAAAGAGTGAACACATAAATGAAAGAGCAAGGAGCGCGGGCGGTGTTAAGGCGCGTATAGCCATCCACTAGCGCTGCCAAAACATTTACTTTTATTACTTTTAAATCAAGTCAATATTTAAAAAACCGGCCAAGTGCGAGTCGGACTCGCGCACGAAAGTTTCCATATTATTTTATTTTATTATTAGTATTTGTTGCTATAGTGGCAACAGAAATTAATCGTATTTAAAAATTTCAACTATCTAGCTATCACAGTTCGTGAGAGATACAGTCTGGTGACTGACAGACAGACAGACGGACAGTGGAGTCTTAGTAATAGGGTCCCATTTTTACTCTTTGGGTACGGAACCCTAAAAAAAGAAACAACTATGCCCTCTTAGATTGTGTCTAATATTTTTTGAATAACTCTTTAATACTTTTCATTCTTTGTACTAGTTTTAAAAAGAAATCGATACGATAGTGGCCACTTTTGGTTCGAATGGATTAAAACTTACAGAAAGAATAAAGAGTAAAAATATTAGAGACAATTTAAGAAGGCATGGTTTTTTTTCTTTTTATAAATATTGACCTGGTTTACGTATAATAAAAATAAATGAATTTGCGGTGTAATTGGACGGCTATAAGCGCCTTATCGGTGAAAAATAGTCGCGCGTTGCATCTGCCACGATGCAAATTCGAAACTCGAGAATTCTCGAGCTCCGGGCATTTATTTCTAATGTAGCCAAATTTCTCGAGTTTTCTCGAGCTGGAGCAGAAACCCTAATCACAAATTATCATTTTTTATCATATCTGCTGCTCTTTCTGCAATCATGATAGTGGGTGCATTAGTATTTCCACTTGTGATTGATGGCATCACACTTGCATCAGCTACCCTCAAATTTTTCACACCGTGAATTTTCAGTGTGCCACTCACAACTGATGTTTTTATATCACAGCCCATTCTTGCTGTCCCGACTGGATGGTATGACGTAGTAGGAGCATTTAAAGCTACACATTCCAAATAATCATCGCTGCCTATATCTAGGTCATCACAGGCTGGCAAGTTTAATCTTCCCAGGTGACCACCAATCGACTTAAAATATTTCGTTTTGACTAATTTTGTTATAGTTTTCATCCCATTAACACACGCTTTTAAATCTCTTTTATCATGGAAATAATTTGAATATATAGAAGGATAATCTTTAGGATTTGAAGTTTTCAGGGTAATATTACCCATAGAATAAGGATGCAATAACGAAAGAAAATATATGAAAAACGTATACTTTTTATTTTGTTCTACTAGTGGCAGTAAGGCACTAGATTTTAAATTAAATTGAACTTGAATATAATCTTGGACCCGTGGTAAGTTTTTTTCATAGCTATAAAAGTAATATTGAAAATCTGGATAAGTAGCACGTTTTGATTGTGACTCAAAGGCTAGGGCGTCACAGCACACCTCACAATTTTGTGCCAAAAAGCCGGTTTGATTGTAAATATACTTAATTATGTCAAAACTCGTTTGTGCATCACTTACTTGGTTTGTTTCATTAACGTTTATTATGATAGGAACTTTGAGATGATCTTGAAGATATTGTCCAACTGCTGGAGAATCAACAAGACATGGAATATTTACATCCTCCAAATGTGATTTTGGTCCAATACCTGATAGCATGAGAAGTTGTGGTGTATTGATGGCTCCAGCACTTAAGATTACTTCTCTGTCTGCATAGAAAACTTCTTTTGTACCATTTCTTTCTACTTCGACACCTTCCGCAACCTTTGTAGATTCGTTTATCAATATTTTTGTAACAAGACTTTCTGTTATGACATAAAGATTTTCTCTGTATCGAACCGGATTTAAATAAGTCCTATCAGTACTACTTCTGCGGCCATTGGCAGCTGTAGCTCTTAAAATACCTGATCCCATGAGTTTGGCTTCATTCAAATCTTTGACATTTTTAATTCCAATTTCGTCATATGCACCCAGTATATTTTTTGTTCTAACTGAAGATGAACTATTGAATGTATTTATTGAAAGAGGGCCATTGCGGCCATAGAAATTACGGATGGATGGGTCACGTAGCAAGTTTTGATCCTGAAGAGATTCTGCTTTTTTGAAATACTTTTCGACGATTTTGGGATGCCACTCTTTGTTGCCCTCGTCGTACCAATTCTTAAAGTCATTAGGATGTCCTCGTATGTATATCATAGCATTCATTCTACTACAACCTCCAAGCATTTTACCTCTTGGCCAATATACTAAGTCATCTTTAAGGCCTTGCCCGACATCGGGATCATTTTTAGTGTAATAGTTCCAATCGTATTTCGTCAAATAAGTATCACCTTCTAGCGCAGGTAACTGTAAGAAAATTATATTATGTAGATTTTGAATGGTTAAATGTAGAGAGGAGACGTTAATCTTCATTGATATAATATGGAATTCTAACATGAAGTTGCAGAAAAAAGTGGGTTCCTATCCTACCCATAGCGGGTTAAGAGGTAATGAAGAGGCTGACCCTTGGTCAGTTTGCAGTAACTGAGCATTATTCAGATTTTATACTTTATATCTTAATTTAAAAAGTAATGTTATCTCGTTTCGTCTGGCAAAATCATGTTATTAACCAAGGGTTCTACTTGAAATAAGCTACCTAGTAACAACTGTAATTCAAGTTAGTCTTCTTCTTATCGATTGAGGATTAGTATGGCCACCTCTGGTGATAAAGTTTATCAAGCCGCCTGTAAGGCCTCTTGGCTTGACGACTGTTATCAGATTACAACAGCCGGAACTGACGGTCTAACGTGTCTTTCGAAGCACGGAAGTGCTCAGTTGTATTGCCACTTAACGGTCACCCATCCGATACCTGGCCGGACCGAGCGTAGCTTAACAAACGTGATCAAGTACGATCAGTCTGTCAAGTTCCGCTATGAGCGCTTCAAGTTAGTACGAAATATCAACGCAGCGACGAAGACGATTTATTAGTTACTTAGTTCTAATTTTGTCTCATGTTGTGACGATTGATTGAATGAATTTCACACAAATAAAATTATATATGGGGACTTACCATTGTTTTTTTTTAATCAATCTCAGTAATCAATTTGTGCCATGAAATACATAAATAAGAATTTAGATAATTGAAAAATCTTACATTGGTTTCGAACGGAGCTTGGGCTCCAGCTTCTAGCAGCAGCACATTCCGCTCCTTCTTCTCGCTAAGACGGTTAGCCAAGACACACCCAGCTGATCCTCCTCCAATGATGATGTAGTCAAAAATCGTGTTATCTTTAAAAAAAATCGCGATATTTATAAATTGTTAAACAAAATATAATGTACGTACATATTTGCTTTGCTTACAAAAATCGGACTAGAAAAGAGTATAATAATGATTTGAATATTATTTCTTGCTTTTTAAAGTCTCTGCCCACTTTATAGATTTTCTTTTTTTTTAAGATTTTTATTTTACTTTCTAGTTCGTTAAAAAAATAATTTTTCGCATTTCATTGTTTGTAAAGGTACTTGAAACTTATATATTTACAAATTTGCATTAAATAAGCTTTCTAAGCATTATTTTTTGTTTGCAAATAAGAACACCAGTTTAATATTTACGGTGACTTAGTGTAAAAAATGTACTTCTTTAAAGCTTAACTTCATGAAACATCTAGGTGACTCTACTTTGTAACAAAGATCAATCTTCCCGAAATTCGTTTAGCAATAGGCGTATTATTAGTTTTTTGTCGTGTACACACGCGACTATAACTGTATTGTTTACATTGACGTTTCTTTTTATCTAAGAAATGCATTGAATTTACAGACAAACATAATATAATATATTAACCATTTTGGTTTTATAAAGGTATTATTACAATTAGAATTTTGACAGCACCAACAGGATTACCAGTATAAGTTTATAGAGTCTGTCTAAAAAGTCAGTTTACATGAGAACTTATTAAATCCTTACTTTAATATTATAAATGCGAAAGTCCGTTTGTTTGTTTGTTACGCCTTCACGTCCTAACTACTGAACCGATCATCGTGAAATTTTGCATACACGTTGTCAGGGGTACAGAGAAGGACATAGGGTACCTTTCATCCCGAAAAAAGTATTGTTCCCGAGGGATAGCAAAAAAACCTTTCCACGCAGACGAAGTCGCGGGCGGCCGCTAGTTATTTATAAAAACTTATACTGGTAACCCTGTTGGTGCTGTCAAAATTCTAATAGTAAACATAGCTTTACTCAATTTTGTTTAGATGGGTATTGGTGGGGTGGTTGGGGATTTAGGTGGGTATTAAAATTACCTTTGAAATTTCCCATGTTAACTGACTTTTTAGACAGACTCTAAAAAAATTTAGTTTCTAAAATAATGGAAATTAGTATGAAGTATCAATATAATTTTTCATGACTTAAGGTGCTCCCCACAGCAGTTATATACGTCATAAAACAAATGTTATATGCAACATTCACTAACTTTTTTCTCTTATATTTTGTAGAAAAATGTTACATACTGTTATAGAATGTTATCATGTTACACAATGTTACTTATCTGTATATATAAAAGGCTAAGAGACTGACCGATCTATCAACGCACAGTTCACACTACTAGACGGATCGAGCTGAAATTTGGCACACTAACACCCATTTGCACTAAACTTAAGAATTGCCTAAGTCTTTTCCTAATTACTTAAGACATTCTTAGCAAAAAATTGGTTTGCACTAACCTTAGGACCTTCCTAAACGCACTTTAGGCTATTCTTAACTTACGGGCCCAATATCGAGCGCCCAAGGCTTAAGAAATTCCTATGTTATGAATTGTAAATCTGTGGTTATAGCCTGTGGCCGTCAATTGTGACAAAAACAGAAATATTTGCTGAAAAATTGAAGAATGGCGATGCCCAAGTAACGACGTAGTCTGTTAGTGCAAACAAAAATTTCAGCTCGGCATTTTTAGGCTGTTCCTAAGCTAAGAAATATCTTAACTAGGACACGCTTAACTTGAGTTTGGCTGTAATAGTCATAAAGACGTAGACGTCCGCTAAGAAAGGATTTTTGAAAATTTAACCCCTAAGGGGGTAACATAAGGAATGAAACTTTGTATGAAATCGGTCAAATTCGTAGTCAGAATATTCAAATTTTGAGTTTAAGAGCATTCATACGCTGCGGCCAACTACAAATTTCACTCACACAACTTTACGTTTACACGCACACAGCAATCATTGTTATCGCGACGAACGCCGACTTTGCGCTCTTTGTTCTGGCGGGGGAAGAAATAATCTTGATCATTTTTGGTACTCAAAAAATGAATGGTAAAATGAATAAACAAGTAATGCGATAGAATTTATTACATTTAGTTTTCGATTTAATTAATATCTTTATATTACTATTATGTAAAGTGTGCAGGGTAGGTATTTACGCCGGTGACCTATCTCACTTCAGAAACTTGTCTATTCGAATTTCAATTGTTCGAAAACAGTACGAAGACGTTTTAAATACCAGATGGTTTGATTCACAGAACATAGAGGTAGTTAGAAGTAGTATGAGCTCAATTTAGTATGAAAACCAGTGTAACCAAACTAACACATTAAAAATCGAAGCCAGGCCCCCCATTTAATAGTTACATGCTACGCACACATACTTTGTGAACACGTAATTGGATAAAAATTAAAAATGTATAATATCCAAAAAGTCATAAATCACAAAGCTTATTTATTTAGATTCAATCGTATTACCATAGCACTTGGTACCAAATTAAATAATATGTATATTTATAACGCTGCTACTCAGCTGCTAGATGGCGCAAGCAAATTTTAATAATGCGATTTACCACCTTATTTGTTATGACATAAAGTACTTTATGAAAATTTAACGAGATAAGGGAGGCCAGGTTGGTTGACATTTTTCACTTAACTTTTCCTAATAGTTTCAGATCAAATATTCGTTAAACTCTTTTTCATAATTCGGTGAAACCCTGACATTTCTTAGTGTTACTAGGCAACAAATATATGAAATTCAAAATTTAGAATTCCAAATAAAATAAATGTATCGGATATCGATTAATAAGTTCAAAATGAAAATTCTAATGTCGCATATTTATTTATGGAAAAGGTACACCCACAGTATATATATTTAACATTGTTGATATCAGTTATACAATAGAGCACAATACTTATTTATATACCTATTATAGGCGTTTACAACACTTAAAACATTAATTGTGTCAAGTACATGCTAAAATAAATTGAAAAAATAAATAATTAAAATGAAAAAAAAATTGAAAGCTATTAATTTACACTATTATTATTAATTATTAGATTCTAATAATTTAAAGATATTGGACTTAAATTTAGGCAATGAGTCGCTAAAAACATCGATATCATCAGAGATCTCTCTTTTGAGATTATTATACTGAGCACAACAGCGAAGCAAAGGGGCGTGTCGTCCAAGATTGGTGTTAAAAGTAGGTAGCGCAAAAGTTTTCTTTATTGGCTGTCGAGGAAGACGATATGGAACACTGATTACGATGTTGTTCACGAGCTCATTAGATTGCAAAGATCCATTGAGAAGTCTGTGCAGAAACGCTAGATCTTGGACAGTTCGCCGACATCACACGGGTGGCGGACGCCGCGTATAACTTATCGGTTATTGGTTTGAGAAAGCCTACAACGAGTTTGGAATTTTAAATCTTATGTGTATCTTAGGTGTATATCTAAAACAATATAATTAAAGTCTAAAATAGCTATTTCGCAGTATTTTGATACATGACATGAATTTATTTGATTTAAAATTTTAGCGTTTATAAATGAAAAACTGCCTAAACGTTCCAGAATTCATTTTTAAGGAACTTAGCATCAACATTCTTAGTAGGAAATTTCATTTTGTATTTTGAATCGGTCGTAGCATGAAAGTTGAATTAAATAACTTCTTCTGAGCTCGGATATAATCCGTTCGAGTTAAACTGAATGGTGATGCCCATTCAGTACCTACTAAAAATAGACTCTTACATCTTACTGGGTTATACTTGGAAGTCATTTTGGCTATGACTGTCATAGACCAAAAATATAGTGATTATTATATTTTATATTCTCTTTGATATGACAGTTGATTTCTCTGTGGTTGATTGATACATACTTATTTGGCATAAAAGGTAGGCTTATAATAACTGAATTGGTCATTTAAGTTTTTAAAAATTTATTATTTTTATACAGATTTTCTTGAATTCAGTTAAAGTCCTGATAAATTCTTAAAATATGATTTTACTCAGACTTTTGAAAATCATTTTTCTACACGCTAAACGTTTTAATAGGTATATTTTCGCTGTTGTTCTTTTTGCGCTTCCGGCGGCGAGTATTGTCAGTTTTTGCCGCGGGTTTGAGATGACATGACTCGTTGGCCAGACTCTAATACTTTTCAACTCTTCTTAGTCACAACTTTTCTCGGTCTCCCCTATTGAGTAACATCTCCGCTAGTCTATATTTTAATGTTCATGAAACTTCAAAAATATGTCAAATAGCGCATTGGAATATGGATCATAAGTGTATACCGCATAAAGGTGGATATTTATTGTCTTGAAATTTAAAATGAAAAACTCAATTGAATTTTTACATAAAATCAAAATAAATTAAATAAAGCTTCCCTCTGATATTTTATGCACCCGTTTGCTAAATGATATATTTGGATATTGTTTTTGATCTTTTATATAATGCAACTCGGCATTTTTATATGTTTTTTGAAGATGTTTTTGCTTGGCGTTCGCTCACACGACTGACGTAGCAAAATTCAGAAGTATGCGGAGCTACGCTCACTTGAGGTTACACGGGTCCCGCCTACTTGCGACTTCTACTGGGGGGGGGAAAAATTTTTCTTTGTTCTGTGGTTTGATTTACATAATTTTTTGGAACACAAACTGCTAAATTTTCCAGAAAAACATTAACTCAAATATCAAATCACTTATTTTTCTTTTGACAGATGTTTTTCTGTGAACCATAATTTTCTTTACTAGAATTTATTAAAGATCGAAGTAACCATTGATAGAATTTCATGATATTTAGTCGATTTAGAAAATTCGGGTGTAATTTTTAACCCTAATATTGGCTTGCATACTAGTTAGTAACAGAAACGAGTCGCTGAAAACGGCCACGTAGTCTTGAAGGTTAGGTTAGAAATGTTGTAAAAAAAGTTTTTTTTTCTAACATTAAAAAAAACATGAAAACACGTGTTTTTTCTAGAGCATGTTTTTTTTCAACAAATATCAAAAATATTAAGGAAGTGTCCATTGAAGATTAATACTTATGAGTTCATATTACAGTTTTCTGTTAATTTTTGAACCTTCATTACTTTTTTGGCTGAATAGTACCAAGTTTCAACAGTTGGCAGCATTTAAAGACGCGCACGGTGAAATCTTCAATTGGTTTATGTTTTTTGAAGTACCTATGAACTTAGTTAGAACGAAGAATACTGTCTCCAGATTAGGGTGTTTACCCCAGTGTGTAGTGAATTTTAATTATCGGGGAAAAAAGAAAATCTGTTCTTCATTTCTTTATTCCCCAAAATGTTACGTTTTGTAGGTAACATTTTGGGGAGTAAAAAAATCGCGTTAGGGTAAAATTCATAAAAATTTACCATTTTGGGGAAAAATAATATGAGACTTGGGGAAAAAAAAAAATTCATATCTAGAGAATTCAGAATTGTTAAATCATAATTATGGAAAACAAAAAAAAAAAGGAAAAAGATTTCGGTAAACTAAAATTCATGCAGAGAAATTTCAAATTTAAGATAGGTATTAATTATTTGTCAGATATAGTGTTGTATTTCAATAATATTGGAGACGTTTTCTGGATACTAAATTATCTAACAATAATAGTTAGAAATTCAAAAATTGCTTAATAATTATTCAGTCTAGACTGTCACAAGCACTTGTGAATATCATAGAAACTACGCCATCGGTTCGCAAACCCTAAGCGGGAGACCTTGTAATGAGAAGAACCGGCAAGAAACTCGTCAAGGGCTGCTTTTTTCTCCCTGTATATTTCATACAGAGTCGTCAACTTTGAAAAATAACCTCCACATTTAAAGTGAGGTTTGAGGTCACATGAAAAAGAGATTTTCCATCACAAGAAATTTTAGACACAGTGGATAGAAGGTACTGAAATTAATTACCTAATACATATCGGATAGGTAATTGTGAGAGTAAATAACTTTCAGCTACACTCGACGTCAGAAAAATCGCACCTCTTCGAAAATAAGTTTAGACTTGGCCACCTGCTATTTCTAGCAAATGTTTTATTGTGTAACTTTTGATGTCAATTGAAAGTACATTGAATGAGATTTCAATTAATAATTGTTAATGATTTAATTAACATAACAGCTACCATAATTAAACGCTTAAAGCGTTATAGCTTGCTCGGACGGGAATCGAACCCGCGACCTTTGGATATCGGGTCCAATGCTCTGACCACTGAGCTACCAGGGTTGATTCCCGTCCGAGAATTGATCTGGTGCGAGTCGTATTTTTTCTAGTATATTATTTAGTATTGTATAATAAATTATCGTTAGTGGTTAGATTAGCTAAAATGTACTTTATAAAAATCTAGCTTCAAAATTTTTTTTAAATAAAAATATAAAATGAACTTAACAATAATTTTTAAATTTGAGAATTTGGCGTTACAAAAAAAACCAACATGGCGGCTGTACGGTGTTTATTATACGTAGTGGAAAAAAAAATTTTTTTAGAATACTGCAATATGGGTGTCAAATTAAAGGGCTTATTATAAGGATTTCAAAAAGGTATATCATATAAATAATAACTAAAAATAAATAAATAAAAAAATAAATTTAAAAAATTAAAAACCCGCCTGCCTAAAAAGACAAGTCAACTGAAAAGATGGAAACAAGTTTAAATATTAAAGGCAACATTATAACATGCAGTCGGAGGCATGCATAAAGAAAGTGACATTATGAATGATTTGAGTTATATGCCTCCGACTGCATGTTATAATGTTGCCTTTAATATTTAAACTTGTTTCCATCTTTTCAGTTGACTTGTCTTTTTAGGCAGGCGGGTTTTTAATTTTTTTCTTCTAGTGTACTTAAAAGATAGATGGAGTTTATTATAGAATTATTTTTGTTAAGTTTCTGCTGATACTTTAACGTGTATCTCTCAAACTGATTGGTGAAACAATGTTAAGCTTATAAAAACTGCTCATAAATTCTAAAATGTTGTCTTCTAGTGTACTAGAAGAAGAAATTTCCAATTAAGTGATCTAAATAACTCATTTAAAATCTTAATAAATAATCGATAAATCTGGCAGCAAAAAACGGTGATTTCGAGTCCGACGCTCGTCTAGCACATGAATGCTCTTAAGGCCTGGGCACACCGGATGAGTAGACACGCGCGTGGTCACGCGCGCGTGTACACGCGCGTAGTTATGCACGTAACCCCCTGACACACCGGGTTACGCATACGTCTACGCGGCACGCAACGCAACCTGCCATTGTGTACCCAGCCGCTGCGGCAGCCATCTTTACGACTCTAGTGCACGATGTCAGACGAAGATTGAGTAAATGGACTAATTTTTTCGCACTTATTCAATTAGTTTTTCTTTAATATCGTTATTCATTATTTAAAAACAAAATAAAACACCACTTACTACCGGTAGTACCGGTACTATTTGTAAACAAATACAACTGAAAGCGTAGTTACGCGCGTAGTGACGCGCAGAAACGATACGTGCGTGTTCGGTGTGTCGTCCTAGGGTATGCCATTGACTACAACGTCATCAATGCGTTCCGCTCTGCGTAGGTACGCAGCCTGTTTGTCTCATGGGAGCTGCAATGCGTAGGGTTACGCATCGGTCTACGTGCACGCGTACGTTACGCAAGCGGTGTGCCATTTCTCATAAAATTTCAGGCATTACAACTTCATGGTACGTCTACGTGCACGCTTACGCATACGCTTACGCATCCGGTGTGTATCGCTTCTTAAGTTGATGATTGAAAACTAATATTTATTTATCTCAGTGCTTTTAAAAACTCTACCCCCGAAAGACTGAAAAGAGGATGAAGTTGAAAATAGAAAGACATTCATTTTCAAGTAAAACTCACAAAATTTTAATTAAGTTCATGATTGGAAACTAAAAACAAATAAGCAAACACATTTTTCGTAATTTTCTAAAAATCATCCTCATAAGGGGTTATCTGTATTTATAAAAGGCTAAGAGACTGGCTGATCTATCAACATACAGCTCAAACTACTGGACGGATCAAGCTTAAATTTTGCACACTAATAGTCTTTACAACACAGACGTCCGTTAAGAAAGGATTTTAGAAAATTTAACCCATAAAGGGGTTAAATAGGGGATGAAAGTTTGTATGAAAATCCGTTAGTTTTGTTGTCAGAATCTTCAAATTTTGAGTTTAAGCTGACGATTGAAAACTAATATTTATTTATATCAGTGCTTTTGATAATTCCACCCCCCAAAGGAGTGAAAAGAGGATGAAGTTGTAAATGGAAAGTCATTTATTTTCAAGTAAAACTCACAAAATTTTAATTAGGCTCATGATTGGAAACTAAAGACAAAAAGGCAAACACATTTTTCGTAATTTTCTGAAAATCATCCTCATAAAGGGTTGTCTGTATATAAAAGGTTAAGAGTGACTGATCTATCAACGCACAGCTCAAACTACTGGACGGATCGAGCTGAAATTTTACACATTACGAGATATTAGGACGTAAACGTCTGTTAAGAAAGAATTTCAGCAAATTCAATCCCTAAAGGGGTAAAATAGGGGATGAAAATTTGTATGAAAATCCGTCAGTTTCGTAGTCAGAATCTTCAAATTTTGTGTTTAAGCCGACGATTGAAAACTAATATTTATTTATCTCAGCGCTTTTGATAATTCCACCCCCAAAGGAGTAAAAAGTGAATAAAGTTGTAAATGGAAAGTCATTCATTTTCAAGTAAACCTCACTATCTTTTAATAAGGCTTATGATTGGAAACTAAAGACATAAGTATATACAAACACATTTTTCGTAAATTTCTGAAAATCAATTTCAAATATATCTTAACTAGTATCTGAATGTAATATCTGTATATTTCTTAACTAGCTTCCGCCCGCAACTTCATCCGTGCGCTACGTACGCATAAAGCGCACTGCCTCGCGAGGCTGGACGTTTGTCGCGTGCGGCGGACCTCGCACGAGCCTGCTCGCTTTGTGGGGACCCGACTAATAAAAACGGCTGATCAGATTGTGATGAAATTAAAACATAGAATACTATTCATCCTGGTTAATGGTTACATATGGTATTTCTCGAATATCCACGCGGACGTAGTCACGGGCGAAAGCTGGTAACCTTATATTATAACTGCTGTGTGGGACCAATACAACAAGAAAACCACATATTTTCAAAACCTACCCTCTTTAGGCTATTGCAAAGTTAGCGTTGTCCGACTCTACTGGGACCAAAAAAATATTTAGCGGTCACTCGCGATTTCGTCCGCGTGAATGAGAATTCCATATCCAAAGTTTCACCACCCATACCACACTCTTAGGGGATGATTTAAAAAAAGCCTTTGTCCTTCTCCGGATGTAAAACTATCTCGAGTTCGAGTTTTCATCAAAATCTGTGCAGTGGTTTAGGCGTGAAAGAGAACGAAACAGAAAAGCTGAACCACAGATTCTGCCCACGATTTCGTCCGCGTGAAAGTCAGAAAAAATATACCGTAAACTATGAAAAACGCTTAATTAATCATACCCATTTATTTATTTAGTTTAGTGATTTACAGTATTTGATTGAATCAGGCGTCACTTGGTGGAAGTCCCAAACCATTTTAAAAAAAAAATATATGTAGCTTACTTCCGCAAACAATCCATGTAAGATGCACCGCCCGCCCGCCCGCAAAAAAAATGCACGTGCACACCACAAAATATCAGTGCACAATACCTGCATTCAGCCAGACAGCAACACACCGTGCACCTTCACCAATTAGACTACTCTACACGTGTTTGGCCCCCACCCGGAGCATCCTCAGGAGTTAGATCGGCGTAAACCAACATCGAATTCACCAACAAGATTCGGTGTTGGTTTACGCACGATCCAACTTCTGAGGATGCCCCGGGTTTGTTCGAAACAGGTGTCATCATTATCATCATCATCATCATATCGGTCGGTCTAGACGTGACACCTCGTATATGCAAATTGACCAACTTTACAGGAGAGACAAAAAACGACTTCCATGCTTGAGTTTACTACAAATCTTTAATTATTTTACTCATTTAGTCATAAAATACTATTAAGTTTGTTAAGAATAATGAAAAAATATATATTTTTACATTTTAAATTATGAATTTGTATTTACGAGTAACACTACTATGTCTCTTAATATTAGGCATCACTTACGTGGAGTCACTAACACGAAATTATTAAAATACCACCTAATAAAACACCTCTTTTTCGCTTTAAATCTGTTTTATTATCTCTTTTATAAAAATGAATGAAATGAAAATGAGAGGGGTGAATGACAGATCAACGCCCAGCCCAAACCACTGAACTTAGAGACTTGAAATTTAGTACATACAGCGTAAGCATTCACTAAGAAAGGATTTTTGGCAATTCTACCCCTAAAGGGGTGAAATGGGGGATCAAAGTTTGTATGGATAAAAATAAAAAAAATTGTCATGTTGATTTGAAACTTCGTAGGAGTACGTTTGGAAACAAGCAAACACGTGTTTCGTAGTTTTCCAAAACTAAACCCCGTAAGGAATAAATGGGGAAAATGAACCGAAAAAATCGATATGGAAATCTTTATTGAGGTTTTATGGCATATTGATTGCAAAAATGGCATTTATTTTGAAACCCAACGCGGCAGATATGAAATCGAGGTTAAAATTTTGAATAGAAAAAAATATAAAATAGACATTTAGACTTGAAACTTCGTAGAAGTATTTCTATAATCAAATAAGCAAACGTATTTCGTTGTGAATCAACCTCTTAGGGGGTAAATGGGATAAAATCGATATGTATGTCGTTACTGAGGTTTTATGGGATGTTCATTGCGAAAATGGCATTTATTTTGAAGTCCAATACGGTGGACATGATTCAACTCTTAAAGGACCTTAAATAGGGCATATAAATTTTGTATGGAATATACGGGGACGGGGCTAGAACGGGGACAAACAAGTACGGAAAATGGATATCCCACAAATATTATAAGGGTGAAATTTGAATGTTTGGATGTTAGTAACTCAATCACGCAATAACGATGGAATGGCACACAGATAGTTTATAACCTAGAGTAAAACAGCATACTTTTTTGGATTTAAAATCTAAAACTTCTGAGGAAAATCTTTTTAGGTACGTACTTTTGCTTATATAGTAATACCTATTTATTATTAATATGGCACTTAAAATGTATTTATTACTTATTTAAAGTCTTTGATACATTACTTAACAAATTAATTACTTATTTGTTCTGCAATTCCTTGATGCTATTTTGAAAAACTGTGCAGTTCCGAGTTCTCACCAAGTATAAAATGACTCTGACAAAGCGTAGATACTAATGTACATACGGGGTCTCACTTTATACTAGATGTCACTAGGAAATTTTACGAGGTAACACCAGAAAAAATGTTATCAGCGTTTGTTACAAGATGTCACTACGGGTCATTTTTTCGGCGTTTCAAGACATAATTTGCAGTAGGCATTTACAAGTTCCCACCAGAAACATCGTGTGAATCTTTCTGCATCAAAATCAAAAATTACTCAAAATTGCAGTTACGAGGTGTCACGTCTAGACCGACGATATAAGCCGCACGACACCCACTGCTGGGTATAGGCCTCCCCTAAGGATCTCCACGACGATGTCCTGCGCTGCCCGCATCCAGTGGCTAAAACAGGTGTAGAGTAGTCTAATTAATGAAGGTGCAAGGTGTGTTGCTGTCTGGCTAAATGCAGATTTTGGACTGATATTTTGTGGTGGGCATGTGTATTTTTTTTCGGGCGGGTGGGCGGTGGTGCATCTTGCATGTATTGTTTGCAGAAATAAGCTACATTTTCTTTTTTCAAAAAAGATGTGATTTACAGTTTGCCAAATTAAATTATAATGTTAAAGTTATTATGTATTCTGTGCTACAGATAAGAAACAAACTGACTGAATAGAAAATAATATAATAGAAAGCGGGCTTTGATTTTACTATAGATTCAGTTACCATCAACGAAGTCATCTGGTATCGCATTTTCTTGTAGAAGACATTGAGCAGCAGCGAAGTACTGTATGGCTCCTGCGAACAATTGAGGAGCCGTCCCCGTGGTCGGAGACAGGCACGATGGGCTGTTGCCTCTGAAAGCAAATCATCACGATATAAAGCTCGTCATCATCAAGGTTAATGTTTTCCCACTCTGAATCTTATTCCGTATATTTGTTATATTCAAAGACCGATATGTAGTCTCTTCGCAAAATGACTTAAGAATTACAATTTCCGCCTTTGACTGAGGCAAATTTTAGGCAAATCTAGAACTTTTCTGTTAAATGTCAAAAACAAAATAATCTGTTTCGGACTTCGCTGAGCAGCAACCTTCTTAGGAGCAACCAACGCAAAGTCACAAAACGTCGATTGATACAAGAATACATTTTTTTTACTTTCGCTATGTGTCTAAGGCCCGTATTTATAAACCGCTCTCAATACCGATCTCAAGAGTGATCTCAGTTGATACCACGAACATAAACCTGTACTTAAGTATGATCTATTAATTAGAACAGCATCTCGAGTATGATCTCAAGATAACTCTCAAAGTTGAGAGCGGTTTATAAATACGGGCCTAAGTGAGGTCAGTGCAAAAGAATATAAGTTTGGAGAAAAAGGTGTCATAAAATGCCACTTTAATTAAGAAAGCTCTTCAAAATTGTGTAAATGCAAAATATCAAACGAATTATTGTGCAACTCAGTAGATGCCACAACGCATCATTTTGTCAAAATAAATAGTGAAAATTATTGTCATTAATGATTGAGTCGTGTGTGCGATGCGGATCGGTACAGACGCATGCTAAAATATATTTTTTTTGCATTTCGCGTAACGCGGCCAAGTGCTGCTGTTCGCAAGAACCATGAGTGATAAACTTGTGGCAAACGAACTCCTGGCGTTCCTTCAACAAAATTCACTCGGAAAATCTTAGGTTTTACCTTAAAGACGAAGAGTTTTAAAATTATATTTTACTTAACCTACTTCAATATAATAATATAAACGTGAAAGTTTGTGGGTTTGGATGTTTGGATGTTTGTTCCTCAATCACGCAAAAACTACTGAATGGATTTAGTTGAAATTTAGCACACAGATAGTAGATAGCCTAGATTAAAACATAAAATGATTTTTATCTTGATATTTTTACGGAAACGGGATCCACACGGGTGAAACCACGGGCGGCAGCTAGTTACTAATAAATTTATCAAATCATAATAATTTAAACAAAGGATTTGACTGACGGATTATTTTACTGTAATGCATAACTTAGAAATATTCCTACAAGATAAATAAAAATAATAATGATGGTGAAGAACAAATAAAAATGACAATGAAAAATAATTAAGGATTTTCCTGATAGGCAATAAAATAAACTGTAATGGTAAAAGCCCAAAAAATGGTCTCCCTTTTATGAAATCCTTACATTTACCAACTTTTATAGCTCAATGTAGTTTGTATGGGTTTTATATTTCTACTCTATGTATTCTACTCTTGTCTATTTTCTGCTTTACTTTGTTTCCTTCTGTCAATACAGAGAAAATTGTGTCTCGAAAATATATCTCTGCCCAACAGTCGCATTGTTTTAGCTTATTACCCTATGTTACAGTCCCTTTCCTTTATATTTCAAAATATAAAGGAAAGGGGCTGCAATCTAAGGTAATCTAAGAAATATAAAACCTATACAAACTACATGAAACTACAATCCACCACAATGTTGGTAAATGTTAAGATTTTCCAGTAAAACTTAAGATTTACCAAATACGGGCTTTTACAGTAATATATACAATGAACACCTAACCTTGCAAAGAAAGATTAAATTGACTCAAAGCAATTTGATAAATACTACGCTCAGTTTAAAGGTGTCACACCAGAGTCATTTCATTTTATGCTGCATAATGATTAAATTTTATTATAATTTATTTATATTATAACTAAGACGTGGTCCTTTGTAAAATGGAAAAAACGAAAAACAATATCGTGGTAGGTATTACAGATGAACTAGTTTTAATATTAATAATATTTATAATATATATTCTCGATTCTCCTAATTTTATCCTGATTTTACATGACAATTAAAACAGTACATATACGTTTATCCGTTTGAATCGTGAGTTGATAAAAAAATTCATAGCAAAATGTGAGTTCAGTTTTAATTCAATATATTAATTAATGTTTTTTTTCTTTCGCTATAAATCTATTTTTGAAACATCTAATCTAACAAAATCGATCCAGCCGGATATATTTTTAATGAAATATCAAAAACTTACATCATTTTTATTCAGCACCCTTTCGCTGCAGACAATTGCTTGTGTACAACTAGCTGGAATGAAACTATATGATACACTGAGAAAATGACTGCGACGGTAACCAAATTTATAAAATTATGTACCTATTGAATTCGTTTGTTGTTCGTGTTAAGCTATCAATTCTCGTGCATCTACGTATACATGTATGTACTATTTACATGGGTCGATTTTAGTCATCTGTGACGGTCGACTTTAGTTAATAGTCACCTAGCAAGTCGCTTGTAAAATTGAATCATAGGGTCTTCTGAAGTTCAGAGTGCGGTTGTTGTGGATGACTAAACTTTTCTTAGTGGATGTGTACACTACACTGTATAAAGTATCTAATAAATCTATGTACAAAATTTCAAGTCCCTAAGGTCAGTGGTTTGGGCTGTACGTTAATAATTTTTAGTTATATCCAGTAAACATATATCAGTCAGTAAGTCAGGACTTTGAATGAATGTATGCGATAATATCAATGATATAATTAAAAAAGTTCTTTTATATATATATCATTGGAAATTTCAATAATGAATTCTACCTAACGTATCATGTAAAATTAGATACGGGTCATAATTTATTTTACTCAAAAATGCTAGTAATAGTCATTCATAACTAGCCAAGCATGTAGTCCCATACAGGGGTTCCAATTCCAATGATCAAGGGGCCCTGTAGTCCCATACAAGGGTCACCTATCAGTTTTAACTAACCAAACATCAAGGGGCCTTGTAATCCAATACAAGGGTTATCCGTTTTTCATAACCAACCAAACCTGTACCTAATCCCATATAGGGGTTCCAACCATGAAGGGGTCCTGTAATCCCATACAAGGGTTACCCGTTATTCATAACTAACCAAACCTGTACCTAATCCCATTTAGGGGTTCCAACCATGAAGGGGCCCTGTAATCCAATACAAGGGTTACCAGTTATTCATAACTAACCAAACCCATAATCCCATATAGGGGTTCCAACCATGAAGGGGCCCTGTAATCCCATACAAGGGTTACCCGTTATTCATAACTAACCTATATTCCCATACAGGGGTTCCAACCATTAAAGGGCCCTGTAATCCCATAACAAGGTTACCAGTTATTCATAGATAATCATCATCTGTGAGAAAATAGACGTAGACGAAGTCATAAGATAATTTTGTGACGTGTAAATTCTTGTATAGGGCGAATATGCTAATCGTGGGAATCTTCATCATCATCAGATTTTTGTTGGCCCCTCTGCTAGGGCATACATAGGACTTCCTTATATAGATTGATAAAGAAAGATGGAATTTAAATACTAAGCCACAGAATAACTAATAGTACAAGTACAGAAGCAGCACTCCGCAAATTCATCTAAATAAATAGCGACTTTTGCTCGAACACAATAAAGTGCAATTTAGGTCGCGCAGCGCTCCTAGTAGTTTTCTCTCTTTCTATCGCGTGCTCTTACCTTTTCTGACGACGTCGTTTGATAAACAGTTGTCGTTTTTCACATTACAATTGTTTATCAAAGACTTCTATGTATAGAAGTCTTTGTTGTTTATTGGTTTTTTGATTTCGTCGTACACGGCATCGTAATGGCGATTCGAAATTGTTACTATTATAAAGAGACAATACCTACGCTGGCATGATGCCGCGCGACTACACTGGCGGGCGTGTGGCGGCCCGCTGCTCACTTGTGCCTCCGTAGGCACGGCTAGCGGTAGGTGCTTATCGCGCGACCTTGAGCGAGTGAAGGAGGCCTGACTAAGCCGTCTTAACGCGTATCGGTAGGACTGCATATGCAGCTGGAACTTGTGAGGTATGGTCTTTTTTATGCACTACGGGATGGTGCTTGGCCTTTACTTCACCTGATGTTAAGTGACGATAAGGCCGAAGCGCACTACACCCGGATTCCTCATCACTGAGGAACTGGCTATCTTACCTCTAACTGCCGGAACACAACAATTTTTAAATTGTTGTTATGGCTTTAGACCTATGTAAGATGGTGGTAGCTACCCATAGCGGACTTGAAATAAGCCCTACCACCAACCCAACCGAGTACAAATTATAATTGGTGGGCGAACCACTAGACAACAGAGGCAGTTAATCTGCAATAAAAGGCCGTGTTTATCCATGTTGCAGTTTGCTTGCATAATACAATAGATAAAGGTTAAAATTATTGTAATGAGTAAGGATTAACAAAGTTATATTAAAGTTCTAACATTGCAAGACCTAAATCTTGATTCGCTCCGAAACTTACTTATCGTCGTAGCAATAAAGCTATCAAACTGTGGTTATGCTGCTGATAAACGAGATACTATTATTGGCAGTAATAAAACAACTGGAACTACTCCGACTTCAAGTTTCGTAGAGATACGTCCAAATGGGTTTATTGTCATCTTACTGAATATTGTTTCGCAGTTTTGTGTGCATTGGTTTAATTAATTAAGAAAGAAAAGCTGCCATGCTGTTTTAGATTTATATAAGTAAAACATGATATCATTTTTAGGGTTCCGTAGCCTAAATGGAAAAAAACGGAACCCTTATAGATTCGTCATGTCTAAAGGCCGGATTTGCGGTGGCAGGAATACAAACTTGCTAGTGATTACCAAATTATCGTAAATGTTTTTATATATCGATGTTTTGAAAATATTTTTGAAGTGGAACTTCTTTGATCGCGTCTGTATTTATTTTTTGTATTTTACCAAGGAGGATGTATTTCATAAAAATTAGACATTCTACTTCACTCACTTGTCAAAGTGACAAGTGAGTGAAGTAGAATGTCTAATTCTACTTCACTCACTTGTCACTCACTATCTTGTGACTCACTATCTTTGCATCAAGAAAAACTGCAGTGAATTTTATTATTTATACATTTCACGATTTTTACTGTTCTTAATGTAGGTAGGTAATTTCTACTATTTTCAACAGTAAGAATATATATCAAAATTACAAAATTATAATTTTTTATCGATAAATTACACAAATAGATAATCAAGTGGTCCACGCACTATTAAACGTCATTTTATTCGTGCTACCGAAAATCCGGGGTCTGGTCATGTCTGTCTGTCTGTCCGTATGTCACAGCCACTTTATTCCGAAAGTATTAAGACTACACAGTTGAAACTTGGTAGGTAGATGTATTCTGTTAACTGCTTAACGAATTTAATACAAAAATAAGAAAAATAAAAGATTAAGGGGGGGCTCCCCATACATGGAAATGAAACTCAAAAAAATTTTTTTCTTCAAACCAACATTGAGGTTTCTAAGACAACTTTTTCTCAAAGTCAACCGTTTGAAAGATATACACCGCCAAAGTGGTAAAATGTGTGTAACTTTAACTTTTGAAATAAGAGAGTGAAAAATCTAAAAAAAATATATGCTATAGATCTTAATAAACACTTTCAAAGAAAATTAGTTTAAACGAGATATAGTAATTAGTTTTTGAGATATAGCACATTTTCCAAAGCCGCAAATATAACTTTGTCATTCATACCAACACTGTGAAAAACAAGGTTATTTTTGTAGACGACAAATGATAGGTGGTATTAAATATGGTATGGTATAAGGAAACTACGGAACCCTACGGCGCGTGGCCCGACACGCAATTGGCCGGTTTTTTTGTATGTAACAAAAAAAATTTATTCACTAGTTTACGTCGATGACCGTCGGATGTAAAAGTAGGTAGAGTGTTATTTCTTTACGTTCAACAAACAATGCATATTGCATATTATTATAATACAAAGCGAGCTGATCAGATGAGTTACATGTTTTATATATTTTTTTATATTGTTACATTTTTTCTAGCAAAACTAAAATCTGCTAAATAAATTCACGGTATGTGAGATTGACTTTAAGATCCATTTACAAATTTTGTAAATCACCACAGATCCTACAAGCGAAGTCGATTTCCAAAGGAAAATTGGATAGTTCGATAGTCGACTAACTGACCATGGCCAATCGATTTACTCGTGGAAATACAGAGTCGACTGTGAAACGCAGTCATGTAAGCAAATGCGAATGCCATTTGTCGAGCTCCGTACCTCAATTCGTACAAATGACTTTCGTTAGTATTTAGCGGACTACATTGTAAGTGCTAGGGCACAGGTGGCTACAGTGCTGCGGCCTGCGAGGTATTGTCATTATTATTTGTAATATTAACAAATAATATTATATTACAACTATAGACAAACTAGTTTCAATTCAGAACACAGGATCTGCTCGCCCTTGCGCGTGTCGTTTACTCTGCATATGATTGACAGAAAAAAGGAGTCTTTATTTAGGTGGGGCTAACCATCCACCCCACAATTCATATGATTATAATCCTATCCTATCTTATACAATTCATAATTTTAAAGATTATATCAACAATTTTGGGAACTGCTCTGCTCAACGCCTACGGAATATTAGCGTTATTGTATCTACGTAAAATTTTATCAGTACTTTTCGCTGATTCCACAGGAAATATTAATTAGTAAATATAATAATATCCTGATTGCTTTTACGCGATCGAGGGTCAATCGGCTTTATTAACACTGGAATGGTTGTGTTTAACGATCTTAATTAAGCTATCAGTCCGGCAATTAGCAAAATTGCCCTACGGAAACGTGTAAACAGCACAATCGGAATACACTGTACTTGTACTATTAGCTATTCTGTGACTGTGCGCTTATCGAGTGCCATTTTAAATTGAACACTTGTCATCACTTGTCATCACTTACATAATAGTGCCAATTTTCATTCTGGTTGATGAAAGGTCAGCTCAGCAGTTCTGACATGGGACATTATGCAGTTGTGATATCATAGTGACGATAATGCAGGATTCTTTTTATACGACCTCAGTGGTGCAGTGGTCAACATGCCGCTTACCACGCACGCAAGAGGTCCCGGGTTCGATTACCGGCCGGGCAGAAATTGAAATGATGAATTTTAATTTCTGTGACGGGTCAGGGTGTAACTATGTATAATAAGTATACATTTAAAAGTATATAAGTAGTATATCAGTTGTCTAGCACCCATATTACAAGCTAGTATTTATATGTCGCATTAGGGTCATGATTACGGACGCTTTAGTGTCATGAGTCCGTACTCATGACCACTCTGAAGTTGGACCGGAACGCAAGCGCCACCTAGTGGCGCTGTGCAGAGTCTAGGAGCTGTGGCGCGAGCGGACGGGGCGGACTCACTTTCGTTCCGGCAGTCGCTGCGTGCACAAGTCTTCTGGGAACTGTACTGTGATCGGTCGTTATAATTTAATCTATTTTGAAATAGTGTAATTGATAATCTTGCTCAACAGTAAACTTTATTATTTTAAATTCAGTTTTATTTCTGTCCGTAATACATGCCCTAAGTATGTCTGAACAAAATTCTGACACCCCTCCGGCGTTATCAGAAGTGGGATATGAGCGGACAGAAATATCTCGAAACGATAATCAATGGCGTGACTTATTTGAAAGACAACAATAATATGCAAGAGTTGATTAAAGTTTTATCGGCGTCAAGTTCGTCCAGTAATCGTAGTGCTTTAGTGTTACCAGAGTTCAACCCTGACAAGGCAGAGGTGGATGCAAGGTCATGGTGCGCGACCGCTGACGTTTGCTTCGCCGACAACCCACTGCAAGGAGGACAGTTTATTGTGGTGATAAGCAAGGCGCTCAAAAAATCGGCATCGGCATGGCTGGCGCAGGTGTCATATCCTGGCATGACCTGGTCGGAGTTTAAGGATTTATTCATCGCTAGGTTTGTCTGTACAGAGACAAATGCAGGTACCCTCATTAATTTTTCTAACGACAAACCGAAAGAAAGTGAATCATTGTCAGCTTATGCAAGTCGCCTTATTTCTTTGTTAATGACTCGCTGGAAGGATGCTACTAAAGAGCAGATCGCGGTATTGACAGTTCTAGCCCATATTGCTCAGTACGATTCTCGCTTGCAACGCCTTGCTTTTACAACAGAAATATCGTCACGACAGCAATTACAGAAAGAATTACAAGCTTTTACATTTCTTAAGCGTAAATCTGTAACTTCAAATGAGTCTAAAGCTGTTCACGACTATAAACGACCGAAACTTTCTGCATCCACTGTTCTAAAATGTTTCCACTGTGGCAAGATTGGCCACAGACAATCGGAATGTCGACAGAAGGAGAAGGACTTCAAGCCTCGTCTACCATCTGCATACACGTCTTCGCCGGCACCACAACAACCTACACTCAAATCAAGCTCGATCGTGTGCTTCAAGTGTGGAGAGAAAGGACACGTCGCTAGCAGTTGCACAAGCCGCGCCGGGACCTCCAGCAAAGTGCAGACCGAGCGCCGCGTTGACTTGTGTGTGGTCCAGCCTCAATCAGGAACACTTGAACATTGTGGTGAGTCGTTTTGCTTTCATTATGACTCTGGTGCTGAGTGTTCGTTAATTAAGGAAAGTGTAGCTACCAAATTTAGGGGAAAAAGATTTAATAATGTTGTTTCGCTAATAGGGATAGGACAAGGCAATATAAAATCAACTGAGCAAGTTTTATGTAGTGTGAATATAAACGGTAACTTGCTAGAGATCTTGTTACATGTTTTGCCTGATTTTTACATGCGCAGTGATATTATGATCGGCCGTGAAATTTTAGGTCAGAGTTTTTCTGTGAACATGACGTCTACTGAATTTTCTTTAGTGAAAGCTAGCATAGTTAATAATTGTGTTGTTACAAATACTCCTCCTAATCTTGAAAAAATTGAAACTGACTTACTTGGACAAGACAGATTGAAACTTTTAGAGATTTTAGAACATTTTTTATTTTTTTTCACAACTGGAATGCCAACTACATGTGTTACTACCGGTGAACTTGAAATAAGGCTTAAAGATCCAAATCGTACGGTACAGAGACGGCCTTATAGACTTTCTGCGGAAGAGCGCAAATCGATGCGTGACAGAATCGATGAGCTTTTACATGCAAACATTATTAGACCAAGTTGCTCTCCCTTTGCTAGCCCAGCTCTGCTGGTAAAAAAGGTTGATAATTCGTATAGGATGTGTATCGATTATAGAGAGCTGAATGATAATACTATTCCGGATAGATACCCCCTTCCCTTAATTCAGGATCAGATTTCTCGTCTGTACGGTGCTAATTATTTTACAAAGCTTGACTGTGCAAGTGGCTTTCATTTGATTCCTGTCAGTCCCGACTCTATTGAACGTACGGCCTTCATAACACCTGATGGCCAGTACGAATACCTTGCTATGCCTTTTGGGTTACGCAATGCCATTTCAGTTTTTCAAAGAGCCATTGTTAATGCCCTGGGTGATCTTGCGCATGATTATGTAATTGTGTATGTCGATGACATTTTAATTATGTCGAAAGATGTAGCGCAGGGACTTGAACGACTGAACACCGTTCTTGAAGTGCTTACCAAAGCTGGCTTCTCCCTTAACCTAAAAAAATGCTCCTTTCTCAAAACGAAGGTTGAGTTTCTGGGTTATGAGGTAGAAAAAGACGAAATCAGACCTAACAAGCGAAAAATAGAAGCACTAACTGCACTACCTCCTTCCGAATCTGTGACTCAGTTGAGGCAATTTATAGATTTGGCAACCTATTTTCGTCAATTCGTTCCGCAATTTTCTTGCCTCATGGCACCACTCTATAAATTAACTTCACTGAAGGGTACTTTCAGTTGGAAACCGGAGAATGAAGAGATACGTCAAAAAGTAATTTCTATTTTGACAAATGATCCCGTTCTAATGATTTTTGACCCTGAGCATCCGATAGAATTGCATACCGATGCAAGTTCTGAAGGATACGGGGCTATCCTTCTCCAGACGATTGACAAGAAGCGCCATGTTATAGCTTATTTCAGCAAGCGCACCTCTCCCACTGAGGCAAAGTACCACTCCTATGAATTGGAGACGCTTGCAGTAGTGAACGCCATCAAACACTTCCGACAATATTTACATGGTCGCAAATTTCGAGTCGTAACCGACTGTAATTCCCTTAAAGCCTCCCGCAATAAAACTGATTTGTCGCCAAGAGTTCACAGATGGTGGGCTTATCTACAATCCTTTGATTTTGATGTCGATTACAGACAAGGTAAACTCATGTCTCACGCAGATTTTTTCTCGCGTAATCCATTGCCCATGGAATTTAGTCAGAAACCCCCTACTAAACGAGTTGAACCAAAGCAAGTAAATTTCACTGAGCTTTCTACTAACTGGCTTCTGGCAGAGCAGCAGCGCGATACTGAGATTGCTAAAATTGTTGAGGACATAAATAATGGGACGGTGGATAGGGATATCGCAAATACTTATGTACTTCGCTCTGGAGTGTTGCACCGGAAGATACAACGGAATGGTAGAACAAAATGTCTCCCAATTGTCCCGCATGCTTTGAAGTGGTCCGTTATCAATAATATTCACGAGTCCATAGTTCATCTCGGATATGAGAAGACCCTTGAGAAAGTATACGATTATTATTGGTTCGAGAGCATGTCACGGTACGTTAAAAAGTTTGTGGACAATAGTGTGACATGCAAAGTTGCTAAATCACATTCCGGCAAGGTCCAAGCGGAGTTACACCCTATTCCAAAAGTGACATCACCATGGCATACAATCCATATTGATGCCACTGGAAAACTTAGCGGAAAGAACGATTGTAAAGAGTACGCGTTTGTTCTAATCGATGCTTTTACAAAATTCGTTTTACTCTATCACACTAAAAATATTGACACAAAAAGCAGTATTCAGGCTGTTAATAATAGCGTTGCCCTCTTTGGTGCTCCGTCACGTATAATCGGTGATCAAGGTAGGTGTTTCGCCAGCAAAGAGTTTCGCGAGTTTTGTGAAAGCAAGAATATTGAACTCCATTTAATTGCAACTGGTTCATCTCGCGCAAATGGGCAAGTTGAGCGAGTAATGGGTGTACTGAAGTCCATGCTTACCGCGGTAGAGACTAGCGACAAATCATGGCAGGACTCTTTAGGAGAAGTTCAATTAGCTCTTAATTGCACCGTTAACAGAGTTACTAAATTTTCGCCTCTTGAGTTAATGATAGGTAAAGTAGCTAGACCTTTATCCTTGATGGCTAGCGATGTAGAAGTAGAGATAGATTTAGAGGAAATTAGGGAAAAAGCTGCAGTAGATATAGAAAAATCTGCTCAGTATAATAAAAAAAGATTTGATAGTACTAAGGCAAAACTTAACAAGTTCTCTGTCTTAACTTTGTTCTGATTGAAAACGAGGAGCGCAACCAGACAAAGTTGGACCCTAAGTTCAGGGGGCCGTTTAAAGTCATAGAAATACTTGATAACGATCGTTATGTTTTAAAAGCCCTAAACTCAAAGCGTACTTATAAGTACGCTCATGATAGGTTAAGAAAGATGCCTGAGGGACAAGTACCTAATGACATCAGTGATTCGGAGTGTTCTGAAAATCTTGAGTCTTAATTGATTAATTTTAATGTGTCCTCTTAAGTCAATTTTGTTGTGTAAGATCACAGGGATGATCTTATGTGTGAGATCACAGGGATGATCTAATGTGTAAGAGCCACAGGGATGGTTCTAAGAAGTCACAGGGATGACTTAATTTATGAGCTACAGGGATAGCCGGACTAAAGTGGTACACAGTAAATTGATAATAAAATTGTTTGAAAAAAAAAAACAATTGGGTACCTGGCCCTCCAGGATATTTGGCTATATTTTTTTTTCTTTCTTCTGAATTTCCTGAAAAATTGATTATTATGTATTGGCTATTAGGATGACTAAGATGTAGGTGAGATGTGTGTGTGTGTGTGTGTGTGTGTGTGTGTTACAATAGTAGTGTAACATTGTATTTCCCTGTTTGATAGATTGAAATCATGTCATAATATAGAGACGGGTACCTAATTGCTTGTGTTAATGTCTAGGTGAAGACCATTCTTGTAATGATTGTTAAATCAAAGTTTAAAAATGACACCTTGAATAAAAAAAAACTTACAAACTAAGTGTTATTTAATTAAGTTTTGTTACAATATGTTTTGATTAAACTTAAAGACTAATTAAAGATCTTGATATAAACTTGAGCTTTCCTTTAATAAGTTAAGATGAAGCTGGGTCAGGAAAGACCGAACGTGAGTGATTCTGTGCGTGGATCTCCATTGTTTCAGATTAACACACGAGGACGCGTGACACGTAGGATGGCCGTGTCGCATTAGGGTCATGATTACGGACGCTTTAGTGTCATGAGTCCGTACTCATGACCACTCTGAAGTTGGACCGGAACGCAAGCGCCACCTAGTGGCACTGTGCAGAGTCTAGGAGCTGTGGCGTGAGCGGACGGGGCGGACTCACTTTCGTTCCGGCAGTCGCTGCGTGCACAAGTCTTCTGGGAACTGTACCGCGATCGGTCGTTATAATTTAATCTATTTTGAAATAGTGTAATTGATAATCTTGCTCAACAGTAAACTTTATTATTTTAAATTCAGTTTTATTTCTGTCCGTAATACACGCCCTAAGTATGTCTGAACAAAATTCTGACACCCCTCCGGCGTTATATATTTGTTTAGTTTGGGGCTAGATGGCCTTGTTTGAAATTGTCCAAGCATTTATTATTATTATTATTATTATACATTAAATATTATTACATACAACAGAAACGTGTATAATGGCTAAACTAGAGTATGGTAGATAGGAACTATCAAACTGAACAACTTTTACTATGGGACTAACTGAAATCGCGAAAAAAGTTAAGTTGTTTCATACAAAAATTAATAAAGAAAATATGAAAATGTATGAAACAGCTGATTTTTTTTCGTGATTTCAGAGTAGCTCCCGTAGCATATTATTTATTTCATTATTCATTATTTATTCTTATGCCCAAAGTAAGTAAAAGTTGTTCAGTTTGATGGTCCCTATCTACCATATTCTGGTTTAGCTATTAATTCTGTTACACGTTGTATATTTGTCGGCATTGGCACTCAAGGTTTTCCTTTAGAATTTTAGATTATTGTACAATGAAACAAGTTTTGTAAATGACCGTCTGTTGTCTAAAATGAAATGAATAAAAATTATAAAGTTGCTATACGCTTGCGAATTTTTTCAGCTTTTTAATAAAGTTTTGATGGCACGTAAAAAGGCCACCGTTCAATTAACGGCCCAGTCATTTCAATAACATTTATCTACACCCATGCTTTATATCCTCTGTAAAGGGTTCTGAAAAAGTTAGATTACTACCAATAACTACCAGTGTCATAGTAACCACAATATCGGCTCGACCAGTTACATTATGAATTCAGTACAACATTATAACACTCGTTCGCATGATAAAATGACGAGCGAAGTTAAAGTCAAAGTCAAATACAAGGTCAAAGTCAAATACCAGGTCAATTTCAAACACAAGGTCAAATATAAGGTCAAGGTCAATACAAGGTCAAGGTCAAAGTCAAAACCCTTTATAGAGGATACATATCATGGGTGTAGATAAATATTATGTCATGGGTGTTTGTAATCCATAATAGTATATTTATGAAACTGATGCATAATGAGGGGTATTAAAACATGAGTGTGTGTGGCGAGGTTTTTAATAGTATCACACGAATGTTTTAATACCTAGTTATGTACAGTTTCATACACTACTTTATCTACTCTCATGCAATTATTGTGATTGAACCTACAAAATAAAATATCAATGATAAAAAGAGTAAGCAGTTTCTCGACTTTGCTTTAGGTAGGTAGGTTGTACCAAATACTATAGAAACTCTCTCTACGTGTACTTACCTTGGTTAAGTATTACGTTTTTCCGTCGCCGTATCTAAAAAATCTACTCACTCACTACTTACTATCAGATATTTTTAAGCAAAAGTAAAAATGGCGCGTTTCTATTAGAAAAAATATTAATGATATGACTGCATTCCAGCAGAGTAATCGTTACGCTTAGTCATCGATCACCATAGAGTTCATTTTAATCATGGAAAGTATGTGAGAATTTCATTGTTTTTTTTTAATATCGCGGCACTGCCCTCTTTTTGGATTTGCCCTGTATCGTAATGAGAAAAAAAGTTATTTTATAACATTGCTTAGTATAGCGAAGGTATGTTATAAAATAACTTTTTAATTTTTTTTCGGTATTGCGTGTATAAAGTATGTCAATATAAATTCGATTTGAAATTCATAATTCGAATTTTACGATATGAGAGTAGATAAATATGTATTAAAATGTTGTTTATTTCCCAAATAAAAGTAAAAATAAAATAAAAAATGGGTGTGGATAAAGTCTTGTCTGCAGTACTAAATAATATACTAAAAAAAAATCGACTCGCACCAGATCAATTCTCGGACGGGAATCGAACCCGCTACCTTTGGATATCCGGTCCAATGCTCTGACCGCTGAGCTACCGAGACACTAGTGGCATCGTCGAATTTGTATGCAACCGTAAATAATAAGGTTAATTATGTGATACTATTATTATGACATATTAATATTAACCCACATTCGTTATAGTACAATTGTGTGTGTACATGTGTGCGTACTAGGGGGCGGGCGGGGGCCGGGCGGGGGCCGGGCGGCAGGGTTCGATATGGAACGCCCAATGACGAACGAAAGCCAAGGCGTAGTTTCGTTACATATGTGTGCGTAAACTGTGTATGTACACAGCCAAGGCGTAGTTTCGTTACATGTGTGTGCGTATACTGTGTATGTACACAGCCAAGGCGTAGTTTTACTGGCCTCACCGCTTTGTCGGAAGACTCCGTCTTTACTTTTTTATTTGGTCTGAGAAATAACTTTTGATCAGCGTCCACTACTATAAAGGTTTATTTTTTAGTTTTATCTTTTAGTCAAAGGCAAATACTTAAATGTTATTCGGTCTGTCATAATTTACTTAACTTCTTTGAAGTTAAGCGGCATAATGTTATTCCTTTTACTTAACGAATAAGTTAAAGGTTTTCGGCGCTCACTAATGAAATGACGTGGTGTATAATTTTATTTACGGTAATGAATAAGGAACATGTTGGGACGGGGTCTGGGTATACCTACTCGATAATAATTTACGACACCGTTTTCGCGTCCATGAAAAGTATTGTTTATTGGACTTTCTACTTACGTAAAAACTCGTGTTTCTCTGTCATCAATGAATCGCATATTGCAGAAGTAGTTCATTTAAAATTTACTTTAAGGAATAAGTGTAAAACGGACATAGAACAACATAGAATAAAACTTTGTGCCCTTTTTGCACAAACTGTATAGTTTGATGTTTGAGAGATTGTACCGTGTTCCGACCGAGTATGGAACGTTCCGTTTTTTCAAAGTTTGTTTTTATATATTATTAGGTCTTTACCTATGAAATTGCCGTTTTGTTTGAAAAAAGTTAAAGTATTTTTTTTCGAACTTATTTATTTCTTTTATTCAAAGTAATCACCCCTGCAATCAATGCATCTTTGCCAACGCTGTGGCAGTTTATGGATGCCCTTCTTGAAAAAATCAGCTGGACGGGAGACAACAAACTCTTCAAAGGCGTTTTGTACTGCCTCTCGGTAATTGAATTTTTTTCCCGCTAAAAAGTTGTCCAAATTTTGGAAAAAGTAATAGTCGGTAGGCGCAAGATCTGGTGAGTATGGCGGATGAGGGAGAGCTTCCAAACCCAACTCATGCAGCTTAGAGACGGTCTGTTGTGCAGTATGGGGTCGCGCGTTGTCGTGAAGTAGCAGTGGAGACGACCGATTGACCAAAGCTGGTTGCAGACGTGCGAGTTTCGCCATCATTGTGGTCAGTTCTTCAATGTACACATCTGCAGTAATGCTCTCGCCGTTTTGTATAAAGCTATGATGAATCACACCAGCACTAGACCACCAAACTGTGACCATCACCTTTCTAGGGGTCATTTTTCGTTTTGCGCATTGCTTTGGTACCGAACCAGGATCTACCCAACTTGCTGAGCGCTTTCGATTGTCAAAAAGAATCCATTTTTCGTCGCACGTAACAATTCGCTTCAAAATTCCTTCATTTCTGTGCCTGTTAAGCAGCGCAAGGCAAGTCTCGACGCGTATGTTGCGCTGGCGATCGTTAAGTTCGTGGGGCACCCATCTATCAAGCTTTTTTATCTTGCCAATCTGTCGCAAATGGACCAATATTGTTTTGATGCTAACATCAAAAGCTGCTGCCAGCTCAGCTGTAGATTGCGATTCATCTGCTTCCACAATCGCCTTTAATTCATCATTGTTGACCAAAGTTTCCGGACGACCACGAGGTTCATTTTTTAAGTCAAAATTCCCAGAACGGAACCGAGCAAACCAATAACGGGCTGTACGTTCGTTTGTACAGTTCTCTCCGTAAACATCGTTGATGTTACGTGTCGTTTGTGCCGCGTTGGTGCCACGACGGAACTCATATTCCATAATTACACGAAATTTCAAAGTATCCATTATGAGTAAAAATGTTGAAATGTAATGAAAATACAACGCTAATCAATAAACAAAAGACTGATTTTGTAAATAGAATGTCATATTTTTAAAACAAAATTAATTTGAATTTAGAATTCATAGGCAATCAAAACTTTTTTGTTTGAAAAAGTCTGTACTGCAATACGGCAATTTCATAGGTAAAGACCTATTATTTTTTTGGCTTATGGCCTTTCTGAAATTGTTTTTGAACCAAAAAGTTTCGATACTACAAATGAAATCTGTGCAAACATTAGAAATGCTAAAGCAACTCTGTATGTTCGGTAAACTATTGAACCAGTTTTGATTAATTTTAGTAATAGGATAGCGACTGCTCGCGACTTCGTCCACGTTCACTTTATTCTAGTTGGCATATCAAGATGAAACATACACCAGCAGGCCTATTACTTAAAAATAATTGCAATTATCGGACGCAATTTGTCGTTCAGTTTGTTACGGTGAGTAATAAAAGACCGTATTCCACAGTGTACTAATTGTTGTATTCCCAAAATCAAGAACCTGCGAGGCATAAGAATAAATAAAACTTTTATTCTTATGTGCGAGGGTTCTTTGTTACAAGGTTTAGTCAAATGGTTTATACTTCGCTGCTTGCGATTTAATTGTTATTTAAACATATTGTTTTGCCTTCTAATACCCTTGTTTTTTTTATTCATTTTATTTTGGTAAACAGACGGTCATTTACAAAACATGTTGTATTATACAGTATGGCTCCGTGCACGCTTTTAGCGCCACCTAGCGTGTTGCAACTTTGTTGGCTGCTCTGACCTGACCGTTTTGACGTTTTGATATGTAATGGCGGCATTGTGACAAAATATCAACAAATTTTTCATGTCAGTGAATACTTAGAATAATAACACCTAGAACAATAGTTCTCTACAAAGCGCACTGTCAAAAGTGAGGCAACTAAAACAGCCAAAATGGCTCCGTTTTCAGATTGTTAATCTACATTTTTACCTAATCATACTGATTAAGTACAAAACAGTTTCAATTTTCCCACATTTATAAGACTAGTTACTATATTATTGGGTTTCAGTTACGATTAGTTAACATATGAAGGATTTAAATTTGAATACTAAGCCATTCTGGCTTAGTATTAGTTGCCTCACTTTGCATACGAGGACACGGCTTCTAGGTGTTATTATTCTAAGAGTGAATACTATACATGTGTATTGTGCTATTAATGTGAATTTTAAAATTACTGCGATTTGGGTGGACAAAGTGTTGTGAAATCATTTTAAATATGGCAAGTAAGATCTATTCAAAATGAGTGTCTTATTTTGGTTTTATCAGGGTTTGTTTACTTCTTTTTTAGTTGTAGATTTTGTAAAACAAGAGGATAAAGCTACTTTAATAATTTTATTAAGTGATAATAAACATATGTAATTGTTCCTGTATCGCTTGTAATAAATTAAATATCGTTTTCAAACAGATTACAGAGCTTACATTATTTCTAATTTTTGCCACCATGATCGCTGCGATCGATAATTATACCTTCGCACCCAGCGAGCCAACAAATAGGTAATAATTATTTAGTGTAACTTATAAAGCCCTTATTAATTTTTTTTGTTGAATAAATATCTTCCATAAGGGGTGCAGTCATCGGCCAGTTAAAATTTTATTATAGATATAGATTGGGCCAGGAAACTGGCATTAATTATTACGGAAAATTCATAAGGGAAGCCAAATTTCGCACGTATGATGTCGCAAGCAGAAGTTAACTTATTTTTCAAAGGTGTTAAGTGCTCTCCTTTCCCACGGTAGTGTCATGGGAATTGTAAAAATATGCATACGTATGAGTTCCCCAACAACACCAAAGTAAAGATGCCGTTTGGTTACTCTTTTTCATATTTGTTGAATTTGCCACTTATTTATTTTTTCGTATGTTCGTTCAAGGAATGAGTCTTCGCTAAAGGTGAACTACCAATGTTAATTACGTTACACTTGAATTTTATTTATTCTGTGATGAATTATTGATGATTACATAAAACATATTGGTTGTCATTATTAAATTATAATGAGATAAATATTATAACCGTAGCATCGTAAATATGTATTTCGCAGCTGTTTAATTTCTGTAAAATTTTAATATCCCAAGTGCATCATTATATGCGGCTGGGCCATAGACTTATGATCTGGCCATATTATATAATTATAATGATCTGGACCCGCATTTAATCGCTACTGCTACTGCTATAACCTAAATATGTAGGTAGGTACCTAATCTATTTTTTTTTATTTCTACATTACATTGGATATTTTGTCGACACATGCTTTAAATCCTCTTTAAAGGGTTTTGAAACGGATTTACTGCCAACATTACAATATCCGAGCGAGAGGATGTCGCGCTCCGCCCACGCGTGACGAGTTAAATTATGAAATTCAGTATTTGATTGAATCAGGCGTCACTTGGCGGAAGTCCCATCCCAAACCATTTTGAAAAAAGAAATATATGTAGATTACTTCCGCAAACAATATATGCAAGATGCACCGCCCGCCCGCCCGCAAAAATATGCACATGCACACCACAAAATATCAGTGCACAATACCTGCATTTAGCAAGACAGCAACACACCTTGCACCTTCACCAATTAGGCTACTCTACACGTGTTTCGCCCCAACCCGGGGCATCTTCAGGAGTTAGATCGTGCGTAAACCAACACCGAATGATGAATTATGAAATTCAGTACAACATAACATTATAACACTCGTTCGGAAGATAAAATGACGAGGAGGCAGAGGAAATTCAAATCAAAGGCAAAGTCCAAACCCTTTATATTATAGAGAATAAATATATCATGGATGAATAATAATACCATGGGTATAAATATCATGGGTGTTTTTAATCCATATATTAAAACATTGTTTGTTTCCGAAATAAATAAAAATAAATAAAAAAAAAGGGTGTAGATAAAGTTTTGTATGCAAAGGACATGTTTGTAAAAACCGCGAAAATAGCATGAAAATGTATGGAAGTCCTGAAACTGAGAACACCCATTAATCTTTTAGAATGCTGATCAGATCACTTAGGTGTGTATAGCTGAATCTCCTCCATTCACTCCCTTGATGGCCGTCATCAGATTACAGCACGTGACATCCCTGGCAGAAAACCAAGGCTTCAAAATTACCTCGTTTGTATGAAAATAGTAGAGTATATCAGCAGCCGCCCGCGACATCGTATGGTATCGTGGACAGTTATTTTTTTGTCCCTCGGGAACAGTAATATTTTTATGGATGAAAGTACTACGCTAAGTCGTAGCTCGTGAAATCGTAACAAACCAACTCACTGAGTTCTTAGTAAGTGTAGTTTAACTTTTTCTCTTTGGCCGTGTACGAAACCGTAGGTTCGTAACCATAGCTTAAGCTAAGGTTTCCTAGGATGTCAGTGCCGTCATATTACGGCCGTAATTTAGCGGCGTAGAACGTTGTCTATGTAAACAATACGGCGCGGTTTCTGACGTTACGGTGTCGACGTACTGTTTACATAGACAACATTCAACGCCGCTATATTACGGCCGTAATATGACGGCACCGCTATCCTAGGAAACTCTAGCTTTAGGAGGAAGCAAAACGAAACTGCAAAAAAAATAGCTGTTTACCTACAGATAAAGATGTATGGTATACACAATTTATTTGTGCAAACTCCTCAGATCAGGCGTTTCACACTTTTAATTACTTTTCTATCTCATCTGGAAGTTGTTTATCATTAAAACTTGCAGCGGATAAACACCGATCGTGTTTTACAGTCTTAACCAAGAACTTCAGGTGAAGTTATATTGTTCCGTCTCAGAGACTCGGCTACAATGAAGTTAAGAGAAACTTTTCATTGTTTAACAAGCAATGGTTAATGTTTCGTTTGTTTTTAGTTTTTAAACGAACTAAGTCTATAGAAGTTTGGTATGAGCTTTACATAATCTTAAGAATGTTAATTTCTTTACAAGCAGTTAGCTGCGGTTTATGAGTTTACGCTTACTATACTCTATATCAACTGTAGTTGACATTTGTATGCCAATTTTTATTTTAGTATAGTTACCGCCAGACGCGTTGTACAAAATTGCTTACTACAGTCGTTACCGAGTATAGTAAACGAAACTGTAAAGTAACCGACATCGCTCGAAGGATTGCTCAGCTGAAGTGGCAGTGGGCTGGACACATAGCGAGAAGAACCGATGGCCGTTGGGGCGGAAAGGTTATTGAATGGCGACCGCGCACCGGACTCAGCTCCGTGGTTAGGCCCCCGACAAGGTGGACCGACGATTTGGTGCGCGGTCACGGTGCGCCGCTGGACGCAGGACCAATCGTTGTGGAGATCCTTGAGGGAGGTCTATACCCAGCAGTGGGTGTAGTGCGGTGGATATGTTGATGAAACGAAACTGTGCAAACTCATAATACAGGCACAGTACACTTGTACAATAGTACAAAATACAGAATACATAATAATGTTTTCTGTACATAATAATGTATTCTGTGGCAGTACTTTATTTTAGTTTATAATAAGTAATTTGAGTAGGTACTTAATACAAGTACGATTGGGGTGTTGTCCATCTATGTCTATAGGTATGTAAATGAAATGTTTTTATTATTTTTACTCAGGAATCAGTAGTTAGTCAATAGTTAAGACTAATTTATATTATTAATTGCATGTGAATATAATATATTATTAGAAGGATTTTAAAATCGCAAGTTTTACCCAAGTCATTACATTACATTACATTTACTCGTTTATAAGTACGAAGGTGAGTATTGCGTAGTTATCGGATTAAAATTGATCTTCTTTGTTCTGATTTGGCAACCATCCTTCTTTCTACTACTATTATAAATATGAAAGTTTGTGAGTTTTGATGTTTGTTACAAAACGGATGAACGGAACGAATTTAATTTTTACATAGATAATTTATAGCCTAGATTTTAAGAAATACTAATTTAATCCGGTTCCGAATGTCCACCCGGATGAAGTCGTGGATGGAAGCAAGAATTTTATAAATTAAAGCCTATTAGACATTAGACATTGTAGGGTTTTCAAAGAATTTATTATGCATACCTATCAGCAATTAATGTTTCATCTACGACCTTAAATTTTGAGTCCTTTGAGGTATTTTAAAACTAACATAAAACCAGGGGGCTAATTGTCTAATTTAAATATCGCAATAGCTTTCATTCGACAGATGGATGTGACACATTGCTGCATTTCTTTGGCAAATTTTTATTTGTGCCAAAAAGAAGCTTCAATGTGTTACATCCTGAAAGCGATTGCGATAGATTTTGAAATTAGACAATAGAAATCCTGGTCATTCTATTATAAAACTTACATGCAAAACTTAGGGCCTATTACAAAAAAGAATTACGATAGTCGGACGATGTTTTGAATCTTATAGGTACTTGAGTTAATAATGACACAGTGTGGGACGAAGATCGTACGCTTATCGCGATGTGTTTTTGTAATAGGCCCATCGGAAACAGAAGACTTTCAAATGAACCTGGTGAACTTGATGGATTGTTCTATAAGGATTGTTCATGAAGGATCGAATTCGGGGCGAAGTTTGAAGGTAAGTTCGGAAGTTTCTCTTGACTCGGTGGATGGCCGAACTAATTTGTTTGTTTAACACGAAATTAAGTGAGTCTAAGTATTTTGGATATTGGATACACGTCTAAGGAGTTCAACTTAATTGTAGTAGTGATATTCTGTAGATAAACTTGGCGTGTTGGTACCAATTATTACGCATGTTTATACCACACACGAGTCACTTTCTTCGCACGGATACGCGGCAAATAGCTTAACACAGATTTTGTCGGGATCATGCTTAAATCTTCCGGCTAACACAACACATGTACAGAATAAATAAAAGGAAATTTTCCACTCAGTCCGTAATAGAGATCACTGCTATTACTTGTTGTGTTAAATTGGACTCCAGTATCAGTTTCAGTTAGGCTTAAGTTGATTGGTATCGTAAATTACATAATTAGGTATTTGACAGTTTATTTCATTTCATTTCTAATAAAATAATCTTTGGAACATTTAACACAGATTAAATTTTTTTTTCGACAAAAATAGCATTAACATTACTTAGAATAATAACACCTAGAATTAGTTCTCTACAAAGCGCACTGTCAAAAGTGAGGCAACTAAAACAGCCAAAATGGCTCCGTTTTCAGATTGTTATTATACATTATTCCCTAATCATACCGATTAAGTACAAAACTGTTTCAATTTTCCCACATTTATAAGACTAGTTACTATATTATTGGGTTTCAGTTACGATTACTTAACGTATGAAGGATATTAATTTGAAAACTAAGCTATTCTGGCTTGGTATTAGTTGCCTCACTTTGCATACGAGGACACGGCTTCTAGGTGTTATTATTCTAAGTAACAGTACTACTGTATCGTGACGATATTCACGACAAGAATAATTTAAAGAGGAAGACGGTGGTAATAAAATGTATTTAATAAGAAAATAATAATTAAAAAAATAATTAGAAACTCTATACTCTACCCCGAGTAGATAGTATAAAAAAGCATTCTATAGCCTTAGCCAAGGCAAGCCTGTGCAAACTTACTTCCGGGCATTCTCGTGACTGGCTTGTGATAAGGCACGACTTCTATCGCCCTGGTTGCGGGATCGTGTTAAATTAGACATATAAAGTTTTGGCTTATCGTCTAGTGCATACGGGTATGCCACAGTTTGATGACCAATTTGGGCTAACTAGCACCTTACTAACGTACTAACTAGAATTGTTGTACAGATAGAAAATATGTATGTGTGTAGTCAACATACTTGGTAATATCTACGAGTATCATAGATACAACCGGCGGGCTGATTATCTAATCAGAAACCACCTAGCGACCGGTCTTATTTGATAGATGAATGTGATACATTGCTTCTTCTTTTTGGGGTGAAAAAAAATCATACCAAAGAAAAGTAGCAATATATGTATAATGAAACAGGTCGCTAAATAGTTTCTATTTAGATAATCAGCCTGCCGGTCGAGTTAACTCGACACCTGAAGCGCGATAGACCCCTCTCGTTTTCTCCTTTCCCCACACCACCGTTGTCAATTTTTTGAAAATTTTCGATAGATTACCGATATATTATCGCTAACAAACGTACTAACGCCACTGGCATGACGTCAGTGGAAGGTGGAGGAGAAGAACAAAACAAGAGGGGTCAATCGCGCTTCAGGTGCCGAGTTAACTCGACCGGCCTTTCTATTGTCTAATTTAAAAATCTATCGCAATCGCTTTCATTGAAGCTTCTTTTTGGCACAAATAAAGACTTACTAAAGCAATGCAGCAATGTGACACATCCATCTGTCAAACGAAAGCGATTGCGATAACTTTTTTGAATTAGACAATTAGCCCCCGGGTTATATAGCAAAGTGGAAAAAATTGCATAGGAGACAGAGAGGGAGACCTTTACCTTGTGTCGGACAATCAATTATTCTGTTAACCGACTTCAAAAAAGGAGGAAGTTATCAATTTTCACATTATTGTTACTCCGTCACACTAATTTACTACTTACGAGGCTCCACTGACACGCAAATTTCACACAGTCAATCTCATTTATAAAGAAACGGAGTTATTGTGCAATATTTGTGCTATTAATGAATACACAATGTTCGCTGCATGAATAATTTGTTATAAAGAATAACAAAAATGCTTATGCATTATTTTTTTAATCAAAACAAAAGTATAATGCGTGAGAAAATCAACTGTAATATTGAAAAAATCTTGAAGTTAGCACGCATCAGCTCCCGCCAAAAACGCTTTATACAGATATGTGACGTCACTTGTCACGTTTCAGGTGTGTTTCAGGCGCGTTTAATATGGAGTTAGCAAAGAATCTTCAATTATCTCCTTAAATTTTGCGTTTAAGTACATATTTATGTGTCATACAAAATATTATTTCTGATTCAATATTCTATCTGACTGTTAAGTGCATTATATCCGAAATTGAAAAAAAAAAATATCGTTATTTTCCACTGATTTCATCGTGTGATAAAACTAAAATAATATTTTTTTTGTTCCATCATGTTTTTACAAGTGTCCGCAGCGATCAAGTTCAAATTTATCAAAATCGGTGACATGCATATACCCTATTTAAGTGAGTATACTTAAACTAGGTATAATAATTGAGTTCATATGGATCATGACATCAATGCAGGTCACATTATTCATTTCTGTCACCACAATCTCTGATAATAAAAAAATCGAGTGAAGTCAACCTCTAAGCATCCCACCAGCCTAATTTTATCGCCCACGGTTGGGTGGCATGCTATATAGCACACTACCCCTCGTAAAAACAGAATAGGGCCGACCCTATTCGACCGCAAGGTCAACAACCTAAGGCAACGACGATCGCTTCCCATAACCATTACCGAAAAAAAAGAGACAACGTACGAGTGATTCATTTGCATAGGTTCCGTATATTTAATAATAATTTTAACTTGATTCCTGAAAAAGGTCTTGATGGATAGACCGGTAAGAGATCCGTTTTTTTTGACGGTACGGTAGGTACGAAACAAACAGGCTTTTCTTATTATTTAAAACTTGTAGATTTAACTTATTACTTAAACTTTAGACAAAACCATAAATTACAATTATAATTAAACGTTTAGTCTCAATATCAAAGCATAAACGGTAGGCCTAAGGTACACTTACATAAATTTAAATGCTTAAGCCTACCCAAGTTCGGTGTCTCCATTCAAAATAAGCGATTTGCATCGGACGTATGCAAACTATTATTTGATCCTACTCCAGTTTGGAGGCTGTTGTGCCCGAGAGACATTTTGCAGAACTTGCTTGATTAGGTTTCTGGAAACTGCCAATGAGTTCGCCCATATGCATAAATAACATTCTAAAAAAAGTGTGTAAGTAAAATAAATTCCAAACTGAAAAACCCTCCCACCGGGTGGATGGAAATCTAAAAGCTTCGGGAGTTAGAAGTAGAACCGCTTAAAAGGAATGCGTATATCCAGAAGTGGACTTTTTAGGCTTTCAAGAATGACGATGATGTTGAATTATTAATATTAGCCTCGAAACGTTATTTTTAATCTTATATCTAAGTATTTTACCTAACTGTTAATATTAAGCTATCGAGACCTTTTGTAGGTATTATTGAAATAAAAAGTGAAACGTTACTTTTTAGGGTTCCGTATCCAAAGGGTAAAAACGGGACCCTATTACTAAGACTCCGCTGTCCGTCTGTCTGTCTGTCTGTTTGTCACCAGGCTGTATCTCATGAACCGTAATAGCTAGAAAGTTGAAATTCACAGATGATGTATTTCTGTTGCCGCTATAACAACAAATTCTAAAAACAGAATAAAATAAATATTTAAGGGGGGCTCCCATACGACAAACGTGTTTTTTTTTTGCCGTTTTTAACTTTATATTAATAACGACAACAGGTAGACAGTTGAAATTTTCACAGATGATATATTTCTGTTGCTGCTATAATAACAAATACTAAAAACAGAATAAAATAAATATTTAAGGGGGGCTTCCATACAACAAACATGATTTTTTAGTACGGAACCCTTCGTGCGCGAGTCCGACTCGCACTTGGCCGGTTTTTTATTTTAACCCTATTTTAGCACCCTTGATTTTCTCTACTACAGATACTAACAAATTGTCCCATCAATCTAAGTAGCGAAAATAGTTTTTTCACATTTTCAATCGCGAAGCTCCATTCGATACCATTCAATTTAAT
The DNA here is from genome assembly GCA_943789525.1 of Agriphila geniculea. NCBI lineage: Eukaryota > Metazoa > Arthropoda > Insecta > Lepidoptera > Crambidae > Agriphila > Agriphila geniculea. The sequence continues at coordinate 20,261,701 of OX038874.1, forward strand.
ACCATAACATCCCTCAGTGCTATCCAGTAGCAATCTATAAGCAATATGCTCGGATTCAGCATGTAACGCGTTATCATCAACTAGAGTACCGTAATACCCATCCGAAATTGGGTAGGTCTATTGACCCCGCATCCAACCGCTTACATAAACAATGAGATCCCATTTATCAAATTCTATACGTACCGCCCTGCCTTTGACAAGGCTATTTTTAATGGCCTCCATATTTTGCTATTGTCTTCGATACTCTCCAACAATGTCAACAGACATGTGTACTACTATAATCACGATCACAGAAACAAAAGATGATATAAAGGTTTTATTCCTTTTTGTATGAGAATATTAATAATGCTCAGAAGCGGAAGTGAGGGTAGAGGACAATGAAATGTTATTTCGACAAATCGAAAGATAAATCAAACAGATCGTTTCGCACAACAAAGGAATCGATGGAAACTGTACGAAATTTCGCAACGGTGTCATTATCATTATTGGTTGCCAAATTTCTGTGGGAGGAATGGAAATACGGAACACTTAGGGCATACCAAGTTTTTCAATTAGCTTTATCTCTTTTCTGCACATAGAAACACTGTTCACAAGAGCAAGAAAACCACTCCGGCAAAATGCGTTAAAATGCGGAACCTAAGATCAATAAATAGTTTTAACATTATACCTACTTGCTTCAATATTGTGCAGGTAATGGTTGTCAAACATTATACTAATATAATATAAATAACATTCAAATTAACAACCCTAAGCTAATTTCCCAACAGAGTACCCTATAATCTAGTACTAGCTAACAAAATTCTAAAATTTGGACCATAAATGAAACTCATCTCAAAATAAACGCCCGCGACTTCGTCCACGTGGACATTGATCCAGGGCTTTTATTGCTTAACTCAAAATCTATCACGATCGCTGTACATCTATCACTGGGTCTCAAAGACAGTCTGTCACATAGCCTTGTAATGCCACAGCAATGGACGTAGCATTCGTGGGTAAATTGAAAGCGATTGGTAGATTTTGGCTCCATACGATACAATGGAAGTTTCTTTTCCTATTCTACCTCATTCAATATTCTTTTTTTTTATGCACAACGGTGCTTAACCTTCACCTCACCTGATGTTTAGTGACAATAAGGCTGAAGGTGGAAGCGCACTACACCCGAAATCCTGAACTGGCTATCTTACCTCTAACTGCCGGAACACAACAGTTTTTAAATTGTTGTAATGACAACTAAAATTAGCCTGGCCTGGCTTGAAATAAACCTTACCACCAACCAAACCGAGTACAAATTGTACCCCCCTGGGAATCAAACCCGGGACCCCTGCATCTTACATGGGTGGGTGAAGCACTAGACCAGACCAGAGGCGGTTGAAATTTCGTTAAATGAGCCACCCATAAGGTTGACAGACATAGACAAGACATAAGTATTTCTCCAAGATCTAATCTAATGTCTTTACCAAACTTAAAATTGTTTCGAGTATAGGTACTTTTCTGGTTAAAAGGTTTCCTTTTTACACGACTGCCTAAAAAGGAGTGTTTATGTGTTCAGGGTTCATGTATGTTTGTGGGTATGTGAGTTTATTTATTCCACCATAATTTCTAAATGGCTCAACGGATTTGGATGTATGGGGTACCTATCGTTAGAATCCTTACATCATTCCAAGTGACACGGGTTATATTTTTTTTTGAAAAAACTCAATATGGCGACTGTCGATGCCATTCTCAAATGCGAAAAAAACATTTTTTTTCGTCAATTTTTACAATATGGGTATCAAATGAAAGGACTTAATGAGTACATTTCAAAACTATATAATTTGTCACTAAAATGTGAGAAATAAAAATAAATAAATAAAAAAAAATTAAAAACACGAATGCCTTGCCAAAAACGAACTAAAATAGTAAATAACAAGTGTCATTGCAGTCGGGGGACCTATTCGATTATATTTGCTCCACAAAACGGTCCCACGACTGCAATGACACTTGTTATCATTTTAGTTCGTTTTTGGCAAGGTAGTCGTGTTTTTAATATTTTTTAATTAATTTATTTTTTTACCCCTGACAATTAATGTGTTAGCAAAACTTCATGATGATCGCGTCTAAGCGTATCAAACAAACTTTCGCATAACAATATTAATTAGAATTAAGTTGTTTTTATCACAAACAAAGGGACTTAATCCATTTGAATGAATGAATAATCACCTGCGGAACAATTCCACAACAAACCACCAGTTTCAAATCCTCTCATCAAAACTATGAACAAACAAAACTTTATTGTAATGTTATAGTGTTTGTGAAACTGTTTGACTGGTATTTGCACTATTAATAACAGCAACTCAGCGAACTAAAATCTATGGAACGAGCGTTGCGCTCAAAAAATGGCACCACACGAAAAGGACAACTAAAGCTAGGGTTTCCTAAGATGACGGTGCCGTCATATTACGGCCGTAATTTAGCGGCGTCGAACGTTGTCTATGAAAACAATATGGTGGCGGCAAAATATAATATGGTGCGCCATATTGTTTACATAGACAACGTTTTACACCGCTAAATTACGGCCGTCATATGACGGCACCGTCATCCTAAGAAACCCTAGCTTAAGTAGATGGAGCCAAAAATGCTGGCATTTAATTATGTAACACAAAGCGTCTGAGCACTGGTTGCTTATTAGCTACCATAATTTGAATACTCATAGATATTTTCTATGCTTAAACGAAAACATAATACGTTATTCTGCATATTTTTTACTGCCTTCTTTGCGTCTTCTACCCCATTTGACTACATAGGACGTCATTTCTAATAATCTTTCTCTTTCTCTCTTTTCTCTACAACAGAAACTGCAATTATTGTAAAGACACTAACTAACCTGGTCCGACTAAAGCTAAGCGGGATGTACTTTTTCGGTCTTGTGGTGCCATTTTTTAAGCAATATTTGTTTGCAATTCCACTTCCATTGATTTTAGTTTGCTGCAGCAACTGGATGATTTATTTACTGAATTGTGTTGTTATGTAAATGTGGAAAGTTGGGATCTTTCGCCACCATTTTCCGAAAAATGGACCCCTCCAGCCGTATTCGCAAATGCGATTCGCAACCAGTTGCGAATAACGTTCTCACTTTCGTCCTTTTCTACCAGAGCAGAGATGAGGCTTGAAAAATTGTCCATCAGCGATTTTTAAAGTCGCCTCTGCTGAGGCACGGGCCTTCCTTATTCCATAACCCACCACGCGGGCCCAATGCGTATTGGTGGGTAACGACTGCAAAATTGCAAATGCAGCCGGAATCAACGGCTTAACGTGCCTTCCGAAACGCGGAGGAACTTGAGATATTTAATTCTTGGTCACCCATCCCATGACTGACCCTTGCGAAAGTTGCTTAACCACCGCAATCGCTGGGCCAGGCGCTAAACCACTGTGCCATCAAGCTCGGAAATTTAAATAATCATTATTATCACACACTTTTTTCGCGCATCGCATCGCACATCTCTTCCGGTGGAATATTAGAGAACCAGAGTATTATCAATAGGCTTCTGTGAGAACTAAATCAATATTGGCTAGAAATTAATTCAAACAGAGCTTGATTAATCGATGTTCGATGTGTAGCATTCATTACGCAAATTTGACATTAGCACTAGTTTACAAGAAACGTTTTCGTTTAAGAATTTTCACGGTAATCGTTCGTTCTAGAATTCTACATCAGCTATTTTTAATGTCCCCACTTCTGGGGCACAGGCCTTCTCTATGGGTGGATAAGGAGGATGGGCCATAACCCACCACGCAGCAGGCCCAATGTGGATTGGTGGGTGTTAACGACTGCAAATGCAGTCGAAACCAACGGCTTAACGTGCCTTCCGAAGCACAGAGGAACTCGAGATAATACATTTTTGGTCACCCATCCCATGCCAACCCTTGCGAAAGTTGCTTAACCTCCGCAATTACAGGGCCAGGCGCTAAATCACTGCGCCACCGAGCTCCATAACGGTATATTTATTTGTAAATATCGTTCCATCTGATAAAGCTGTAAGTTTTTCGCGCATTTATCTTGTCAGCTAAAAGACGTCGTAATGGGTGGTAAGCTTAAATGAAATTAAAAGGGTGGTAAGGTAAAAAAAGAATTTGACGATTAAAGAACTTTTTTGAATCAGGAATATTTTCATTTTTTTTCATCTGCAATCTGCATGATTCATTTATTTATATCAACATCTACAAATTTTGTATTGTGTTTCAGTTTGTATTCAACGTTTACCCCTGTGAGGTTTTCGTAGTGCGGCATGTGTGTGTAAAACATGCATGTACCAAAGAGAATGTAAAAAACTAGCGTTTTAGCATGTACATGTAAAATGTATTGATTAATTCACTTCTCAAGCTTACGCGCTCACTAGACATGAAATAAAAGTCCAGTCCCCCGTGACCACGGCCAGCTGCAAAGTTGCCGAAACGTCGGGAAAACCAAAAATCAAACCAAATACCAACTAATTACCAAAGTGCTTTCAATAAAACCGCGCTAGTATCCGTTAAAAATTGTTTTTATTTCATGTATTGATTAAGTTTTTTTTAATAAATATCGTAAATATTAGGACAGTGCGTTATCGTAGAGCTTGAAAACACCTTAATGAAAATATTACATAGGTACGACATATATCTACAAGATATTTTTGACTGAACAGCTAACACCTTCTCATTAAAGAAATAAGAATAGAAATATGAAAAGATTTATAGGTAGGTACTTTAAACGCACAAATCTGTAGATTAACCTAAAAAGCGCTGAAATGATAATAAAACACAATTAATTGATAAACTCTCAACTTTCGTTCTAACTGGAACAAAGATAAACGTGCTCACTTTGAATTTCCGAACTTCATTAAAACGAGAGACCGACTTACATTATATAATGGATTAGGGATGACTCACGTTACACCGTGCTAGATCCGAGCCGAGTCTAGCTTGGTCGAAGCATTCGTCAACAATTATCCCATATAATTTGTATATGTTACGAGTTACGACTAATACCCGAAGTGCGGCTAGACCTAGTTTTAGCCGGCTAAAACTAGGTGTAGCCGATAGCTGTTGGCTAAAACTAGGTCAACCGATATGCTTTACTCCTGTAGGTCCCGAATAGAGGTTAGAAATTTAAGACGAGCGAGAAGCGCAGCGTAGCGTGAGCCTTAAATTTCGAGGTTATTTTTTTTTAACAGACAACAGAAATAATTTTCTTAATACCCCATGCTACACCTAGAATTAGCTGCGAGCAAATCTAAAAACTAGGCTAAAACTAGGTTTAGCCGCACTTCGGGTATTAGCCGTAACATATATATAGATTTGTTCAAGCTATACAGAGCTGCAACCGAGCAACGGATAGCGCTCGGAGACAAAAATGTATGGGATCGTTCTACGGCTGAGACTTGGCTCGGACCCGGCACGGTGTAGTTTGAGTCATCTCTTCGACGTGTTTAACTGAAATATCTCACAAAAAAACAACTGAAGGAGGTATAAACTTTGTGTCTGATCAAGTGATTAAGGTTGAATGTTATTTGTATGGGTAAGGAGCGAATTGATACACGTCTTTACGTTATCGGGGTTTATTGCACACTACTTTATGAGACAGCATTACCATGTATTTAAACGCATCAACATACCGCCCACCAAAAGGGCTTAAAGACCTTTTAACAAAGCTTAAATGTAAAAAGATCAGTTTACATAATGCAACTTCATACAAATAACACAGTAACAAATTACTATCAACATGCTATATGAAACATAATAACATGCTTGAGTTAAATAAATAAGATGATGGACTACAACATTAGTTTGATTAAAAACAAATTGAGTGTCACAAGATAGCTTAATAAGAACAAGCTGTAGTAAGTATATTTTTGTATGTGCTAAATACCTTGCAGTTACAAGAAAATTAATACAATATAAGTAAGTAATGCTTTGCTAGTAAAATTAATTGCAAATTCAATTTATATTTTTAAAGATTATTCAAGCGGACTGTATTTTTGATTTAATTGATAATTTAGATTCTGTGCTAGTTTACCAATAACAATATGAAAATTATCATGGAATGTGTTTTACAAATTTAAGAAAATATTTATTTAATATTGAATTGAGACTATCTTGGAGTAAATGACATAATTTAGTAATAGATTATTAGACTATTTCAAATTTTTACACTATAAACCTCAGTGCCAACTAAATTTTTACACTGTAAACCGATCAACACCTGAATGTTTTTGTATACAATGCGTCCTAAACCCTTTCGTTTTAATAACCACGATCTGCCTAATCTGGAACTTCTCCTGTCCTTGACTCAATTCGGTAGCTGCTAATCTGGTGAGATTTTCTGATTGCCACAGTGAAAAGTTTTTCTTTGAGCATCGGCTGCAGTCAATAATGTAAGTGGATTTTTAGCATTTAATGTGATAGGATGTTTCTGATCCAGTTCTATATTAGTTTTCGTGAGCCTTCCGCCCACCCTGGGGATCGCTTTTTCATTAAGGAACGGATTGGGATAGAGATCTTTTATTGACTTTCTGAATTTGACTCTTTTCTTTTCTTTCAGGTGTATCAAGTTGTCTTCTGCTAATGTCTGTGTTTGTGTGATTCTAATACAGAAAGTCAATGCTTTTTCTATTTCCGTGGTTGTGAGAGTAGAGTCTATGTTATTTTCACCAATCGACTTGTAATGTAAAAACCTCTTTGCGTAAGTGACTGTTTTCAATAATTCCGTAAAATTCTCAAAATTTCCATTTTTATCATACATTGTTTTCCTCTGTGGTTCATCTAGATTAAGGTAAGTATTTATAGTTTTCTTTTTCTCTAAATTTTTATTTTCAATTAATAGTTTTTCCATGTTGATTTCTTTCTGTTTCAGATATTCCGGTTGGTGCCACCAGATGCTGCAGTTCTTCAGCTCGTGAGATAGCATTGCTCGGGATGCAATATCAGTTGGATTTTGCTGTGAAGGTCCGACTAGAACCTCATCGTTTAGTGAAAAATTATTGATGTCTTCAAAGGATACGTCGAATACAGGTCTAACCTTGGTAGTTTCACTCTCCTTCTTGATTACTACGTGATGTGGTAGAAATACAGCTGGGTAATTGATCTCATTTTGTGGAAACTCTTCGATGTGTTGTAGTTCGATATATTCTTCCATTACTGTAGTGTATTCCTTCTTCAAATAATCAATTTTGTTAAAACGTCTTTCTAAATGTTGGAACCTCTTTAGAGCTCCTTCTTTCGTATTTCCTTCAGTTGATAACGATTTTTCGGTTTGGAATGGTAGTTTAATTATGTATCTTCCTTCCTGATTTCTTGTTGTTGTTTCTTTATAAATGTTTTCGCATATATCTTCTTCTTTTGTTAATTTCTCTTTTGTGTCAGTTTCGACTTCCCATAAGTTTTTCAACGTGTCATCTATGTCGAACTGATGATGCATTACCACGATTCTTTCATCTGAAGTTTCTGCCTGTATATTTCCAAACAGTATCCAGCCTAGGCTTGTATTTTGGGCACATGGAGAGCCAGGCGGACCTTTTAGAATCTCTGGTTTCAAGATTTGGGCATAAACTTCAACCCCTAACAGCATGTCTATTCGCCCTGGTGAATTAAAACTCGGATCGGCCAGGGAGATACCTTGTAAGTGCTGCCAAGTGGTTTGGGTACTCGGTATTGTCTTCGGTGGTAATTGTGATGTTAGTTGCGCTGACATAACATATGCTTTGATAGCAAGTTTGAACTTGCTATCACAAGTTGAATGAATCTCCAGTTGCGTTATATGTTTGACTGTAGTTTTCGTAGTACCAACTCCAGTGATAACTCCATTAAAAGATGACCTCTTCACCCTTAACAGTAGTGCTGCTCGTTCGCTTATGAAGTTGGCTTGAGAACCCTGATCAATCAGAGCTCGTAACGTAATCAATCGCCCACTGGTGTCTTTAACAGGAACTAATGCAGTTGCCAGTAAGGCTGTTGATTGCTGGGATGCAAAGTGTGTTGATATTGTAACTAGTTCTTCACTGCTGTTTTGATTCTCATTCTGATCTGCTGATTGGTCACCTTCATCTTGTTGAATTTGCTTGTGATGCATTCTTATTGTGTTAGACTGACCGTCGTTGTTGGTTTGGTGCAGCAAAGTATGATGACGACGGTTGCATTTGCGACAGGACATTTGATTACGACACCTTGATACGGAATGACCTGACATCAAACAGTTGAAACACAATTTATTCTTCATGATGAACTCGCTTCTCTCGCTTGGTTGAAGTTTGCAGAACTCTTTGCAGTGACATAAAGTGTGGTCGGCGTGGCACATATCACAGTCATACCTTTTCTCGTCTGATGAAGCATGAAATGTTTTCTCGTCTGATGAAGCATGAAATGTTTTCTCTTTAACTAATATTCTTTCTTTTACAGCAACAGGGTTCACCATTTCCAGTGTTCGAAACTTAATCTCCAGAAACCTCTTCAAATCACACCACGTGGGAAGTACTTCGGAGTCTTCATGGTAAGAATATTCTTCCCAAGCACGGTGAGTATCAATATCCAGTTTTTGTACAACATTATAGATGATTAGTTGATCCCACGACTCAATAGGTATATCTTGATTTTTCAGGTTATTCAAACACTGACTGGTTGTATCTGAAAGATTCTTCAAATGAGTAGCTGACACAGTAGTAATTTTCTTCTGATTAAATAATTTCGTAAGTGACGAGTTGACGATCAAACGTTTATTTCCGTATCGTTTTGCAAGTATGTTCCATGCTTCTGTATAATTATCTTCTGTAACGTTTATGTGTTTCAGTAATGACTCGCATTCGCCAACGACGCTAGACTTCAGGTATTGTAATTTCTGAACTTTGCTTAAAGACGTGTTGTTATGTACCAGTGATGTAAACATATCACGAAACGTAGGCCAGTCTTCATAATTACCATGGAAATTAGGCAGTCCAATCCGCGGTAATTTCACAAAGGATTCGTGTACTTGTGACGTATTCGTACTATTCGTAGACTGATTCGTATTCGTATCACTACTCGAAGATAATTTTGAAATCAACATGTCCTTTAAATCTGCTTGTAAACATGTATACAAATCTTCCATAATAAAATAATCTTCGTTTAGAAAATAAGGAATCTGTCCTCTCATTTCCTTTAGAGTACACTTCGTTAATTGCTGATGCGTAGCCTTAAACGTTTTCCAATAGTCTTCTATACACAGTGATTTTGTTTCTAAATAACCTCTCGTTAATCTTTGCTTGGAACATTTCTTTAAGTTTATTTGTGTTTTTTGTAATAGCACAAATGTATCTTCTAATAAACTAATTAACTGTTGTTGTTCACTGGTTAACACACTCATTGTTATTATTTGCTTATAAGTCCAAACCCAAACACAATACGATGTAATTCACGTAATAAAGCGACCTTGTAGATTGTTTATTAGTTTTTTGTCGCCGAAGTCCGATAACACGCACAAAAAACCGGCACAGGAATGCAGCCTATTGTTCTCGCTGGCTCGTCCTTTGTGTTGCAATACGGTTGCAACGTATTTCTCGATCCGGCATTTAAGGACCATATGATCAAGTGATTAAGGTTGAATGTTATTTGTATGGGTAAGGAGCGAATTGATACACGTCTTTACGTTATCGGGGTTTATTGCACACTACTTTATGAAACAGCATTACCATGTATTTAAACGCATCAACAGTGTCTAATCTACCTTGGCTATATTTTATGCTGACTTTAAAATCATAATTGCGCCAGCGAATGAAATGTAGTGGTAAAAAAATGGGTACGATCTATTAGTATATTGAACACAATTATTGAGAACAGAGTGAATAATGCTGAAATGCTGATTGCAAGGAGCTCGATGGCGCAGTGGCTAAGCTCACTCGGCTTTATAGAGTTTACTCGTGGTTGCCAAACATTTTTATCATCTCGAGCTGCACTGTACTTCGGAAGGCACGTAAAGTTCTAACCGTTGGTTCCGAATGCATTTGTCCACATTGTCCGCGTCAAAGAACAGAGGAACATATTTTTTTCGCGTATCCAATCATAAGAAAAGGCTTTGCCCCGCAGTGGGTAAAAATAGTTGATGTTAAACAATCATAATGCAAATGTTAACAATAAGGAATTAAAATAAAACTCATATATTGCGTCGCACTAATACATTTCACATCTAATTTTCATGTAAAAAATATTGCTTACTTTTTCATTTTCAGTTCAACTTACAATCGAAGTACATTTCACAACAAAAGTATTCATTCATACATTCAAGTTGGCCGTTTTTCAGATTTCGTTACATTTTATTTGTCTCCATACTTAAATATTGTATTTCCGTCAATTTACGAACACAAAGATAAAGCTTTGAAGTGCACAAAGTACCGCGCGATCCCCATCAGTTTAAGCAAAAAGCAAAAAATACTCGTCCTGCATTTACACGAACAAAGTTTAAAAAAATAAACTCACAAAGCGGAAGAATTTTTAGTAGACGGAATAGACTAGGTAATTTATTCTTTTGGTAAAACTGCAAGCAGATAAAATTAATTAAAACACAACAAAACTTAGGCAAGTTATGGAAAAAATGTGCTGAACTTCGGGATTCTTAGAAGTTTTCCTTGTAAACCGGCTAGTTTATTTTCTATTGGGTAGTTTATGGAAAAGAAATTGCACTGCGGGCAATATCAAAGTACCGTATATTGTGTAAGCGCACAGCAAATTCACACCACTGAGGAACTAGCAATCTTACCTCTCGCTACCCGCAGGCTGATTATCTAAATAGTAACTATTTAGCGACCGGTTTCATTCCACATACATTGCTATTTTTCTTTGGTATGTTTTTTTTAATCTAAAAAGAAGTAGCAATGGATCACGATCATCTATGAACTGCAACCAGTCGCTAGGTGGTTTTTAATTAGATAATCAGCCTGCGGAACCAACCATTTTTTATTAAATTATTGTTATGGCTTCAGCCATAGGTAAGGTAAAAAAAAACAAAATCGACTGACTTTTTATTAAATGTTTATTAGATGCAAACGCCTGAGACGTATTTTTAGCCATAGCCTCGAGGATTTTGGGAGAATCGAGATGAAAATAGTACCAAAAGTTGAGAAATTTATCGAAACACGTGTGAACGTTTGAATTTTGAAAATCGGCTGGTAACTTTTTTGGAATTTTGAAAAGTTTAAATAAAGTCGGGTTTTTGGTGCTCCGATGACCTCCATGATGCAGTGGGTTCGATTAGCGCACTTGCCTTGCTGTCACGGTAGTTAAGCAACTTTCTTAAGTGTGATGATATGAGATTGGTGATGACCCTCGGTCACCCACCACTCCATTTGTAGTCGTTAGCACCCACCAATTTAAATTAGGTAAGCGTGGTGGTTCATGGCTACATCCATCTATATGTTAGGAAGACCTGTTCTGTTCATGTAAGATAGTTATTTTTAAGTTAAGTTTACTTAATTTTTAATTCTTTATAATATATCTTTAGAAAACTAAGTATTTCTCAAACAAGATTTATAAAAAAGACGTTCAATCCGTCAGCTGCGCATAAATACTTAAGCCGGTCTTAGCCGACGCAGCTCAGATAGTTTAAAGTTTTGCAAAGCGCATACGAGTTTGGATTCAGCTTTTAGAAGTATAAAGAAAACGGTGACAAAACTCTAAAAACTTCACTGTTTGTTGTTGGGAGGTTGTTTAAGATTCGAATGTCTTCCGCAAGAAGTGTCCCAACTTCTTTCTGATTCTTCAGCAGCAATTTCTTCTGATTAAGACTTGTTACGAGTTTCTTGTTTAAATAAAATAACTACGTGCACAGTTTATTTCAAAGTTTATTGCAGTGAAAAGGATTATGCCGATTTTACTATACAAGCTAGGCCATGATGCGCTTTGATGAAATTACCAAAATACTATAGTAATTTTATAGTGATTGCGTGGGAAGAATATCACTAAAATATAATGTGGGAAAAAAGAGAAATCTCAATCTCAAGGAGCCGTTTGGGGTTACATTTTCCTATTATATGACATTTTGTTATCTAACTCTTTTTGACATGACATGAGTCTGTCACAAATATGTATGGTTAATGCGCATCATGGCCCAGAATGCGGCATGATCATTTCCCACATAACAAAGTTTTTTTTTCCGTATTTTCAATATTTTATACTTAACCATAATTTCTTACCTATCTTTTACGTATTTTTTTAATGTATTTGATATTTTTTTTGTGGATATGTGTGTGTGTGTGTGTGTGTGTGTTTGTGGTTAAATATCATATGGGTTACTTCATTTTTACCGATTTCTAAAGGAGGGAGGTACTCGATTCGACCAATATTTTTTTTTGTTTTTGTACGTACATCGATTACTATGGCGTTGGTGTACCGATTTTAATAGTTGTTTTTGTTCGATTAGGTATTCTTTTAATTTGGTCCCATATGAGTTTCATTGAGATCCGACGATAATATTCGGAGATATGGGGCCTTATGTCATGGGAGTCATGAATAATTAGAAATTGTCCAAACGCACCAGCGTTCTTTGAAACAATCCTGCAGATTTATAACAAAATTTGGTATTCCGTGAGAGATTGACATTAGAGATTTTAATGTCCCCACTACTGTCGGACATAGGCTTTCCTTTATAAGTGGATAGGTAGGAAAGCCCATCACCCACCACATGGGCCCAATGCGGATTGGTGGGTATTAACGACTGTAAATGCAGCCGGGACCAACGGCTTGACGTGCCTTCCGAAGCACGGAGGAGCTCGGTATAATACATTTTTGGTCGCCCATCCCATGACCGACCGTTGCGTAAGTTGCTTAGCCTCCGCAATAGTAGGGCCAGGCGCTAAACCACTGCACCGCCGAGCTTCTCTGAGAGATTAGGCCTTGGGAATGGTTATAGGCTACATTTCATGAGCATAGCTACAGGAAGGACCGACATAAAACCACGTGGGTAAAGCTACATGCGGAAATTACCGGTAATATCATAGTAAAATGGTTTTGGTCTTCACTTCAAGGACCTCAATGGCGCAATGGGTTATCTCCGCGTTCTGCGATTCAGCAAGGGCTGGTCATAGGATGGTTGAAAATTTACTATCTCGAGCTCCTTTGTGCTTCGAAAGACACGTTAAGCCGGTGGTACCGACTGCATCTGAAGTCATTAATACCCTCTAATCTACATTAAGCAGTGGCTGGTGATGGCAAGCGGCGCCGCATCGTATGCTCAGCAGACATCAGCAGGTTGTCAGCTGAAGAAGCCAGTACGGCGGCGCCGGCGTCAGCTGCTGAGCGCAATCCGCCCTCGGCTCCTGTCTCAAGGTCCAAGAGGGCTGTCTCTGCGAAGAGAAAGTAGGTGTTAAAAGTTGTATATTGTTTGTAACCTACCTGTTAGTTACTTATGCTGAACATTATAGTTATAACTCAATATTTTTCCATACTTACTTAGTGTTTGTCAGCTCCTTCTGTCTGTACCTATTGCTATTGTGTTGGACTTTTGTTTGTACCTATTTTCTTTTGTATGTAGTTAAAAAGTCTATAGTAGGTAGTTTCTTTTTCTTTTCGTTTTCGTCCGACCGTCCGACCTGCTTTTTTTCACATCTTTTATTTATTTTATTTCACGACTCACGTCACTAAAAAAACAAATGTCACACAATGCATGATATGACAGACCACTGAGACCATAGACAAAATGTACATTCCAGCAGGCTAATCGCTGAGTCATCGAAATACTTCTGTCTTTTTTTTCCTTTTCTTTGTTTTTTTTCTGTATTGTGCCTGTCATGTGATGCTTTGCCTAACAATAGTTTAATGCCAATAAGTATTGCTTTTCTCTGTGTTTAAAATGCTTTTTGTGCCTATTTCATGTTTGTGTTGTACCATAATTGTTGTTAACTTCTGTTTTTCTTTCTTCTTTACGTTTGCTTCTTTCAGACAACCTGTGGGTGCTGTATATAAGTATATTATTTTATATATTTGTTGTACTTAGTAATTTTAAGTATATTTAAGTAAGTTTATGAGTATATCTTTAGATAATAGTAACGACCTTTTTCTATCCTGTTCTTCTTCTGTAACTTCTAACTCGAGCTTTCAAAGCTTAAATCTCCCTCTAAACGAATTGCTGGATAATACGTTCCATGATGTCCCTAAAAATTTCAATGTTGTTCATATTAATTCACAAAGCATCCCTGCCCACTTCTCTGATATGACTGCAAACATATTCAGGCTATACTTGTCTCTGAGACTTTCCTTCATCCTTGTCTCTCTTCTATCTCTTACTCTTTACCCGGTTTCCAGTTAATCCGCAACGATCGTGTAAGTTCCTCACATGGAGGTGTGGCTATATATCTTCGCTCTCATATCCCTTATACTGTCCTTAGTCGCTCTCCATAGCCACCACCTTCCAATAGCGCCGAGCATCTCTTGCTTGAGGTATCCCTGTCCCATTCAAAAATTCTTTTAGGGGTTTTCTACAGCCCTTCGCTCGGAGTTGACTATTTTGAGTCATTCGAGCAACTCTTACAAAATTTCGTTCCTCTATATTCTCAAACCATAATTATGGGTGATTTCAATACCTGTCTAATTAAAGACGATATCCGTGCCAAGAAGTTATGTTCGTTAGTGAATTCTTCTAATTCAGATATTTTACCCTTGGAGGAAACCCATCACTTTCCCCATTGTACTCCCTCCCTTCTATATCTTATGATTGTCTCTTCACCTTCTCTAGCTGTTAAGCATGGTCAACTTTCTGCTGACGCATTCTCTTACCACGATCTGGTGTATCTGTCCTACCGCATTCGTCGTCCTAAACAAAAACCAACAGTGCAGCTTCAGCGTAGCTTTAATAGTATCGATCAAGACCGTTTACAAGAAGATGCTGCCAACATTGACTGGTCTGCAATTTTTTCATCCAATTCCGTGGACGAGCAAGTTGAGTATTTTAACAAATCTCTTACCGAGTTATTTGATGTGCACGCCCCTGTCCGTCCGGTGAAAATTAAACTTCTCCCGGCACCGTGGTTGACAGATGAGATACGGACGCTAATGACAAAGAAGAACAGTACTAAAGCTAAATTCAAACTCAGTTCTTCGGAAGGTAATGAGTCGCGATACCATCGCGCTAGAAATCGGTGTAACACTGTGATTAGGGACTCCATAAGACGCCATATACATAAATCCATTGAAGGTGAAGAAGATCCTGCGAAAGTTTGGAAGTATCTGAAAACTCTTGGTGTTGGCAAACCTCAGTCAAGCAGTTCCGATAATAATATCGATTTCAACCAACTAAACAGTCATTTCACCACGACGATTCCTATTGATGGCAATTTAAAAGCCAATACCTTGCAATATCTTTCGACCTTGCCAACTCAAGATTCTGCTCCTTTTATTCTTAATCAAGTTGCAGACTGTGATGTAAACTTTTCTTTCCTCTGCTGTTGGTGCCGATTCCATTAGCCGTAAAATGATCCTCCCCATCCTTGACATCCTTACTCCTATCATAACCCATATCCTTAATACTTCAATTACAACTGGTACCTTTCCTGATTCCTAGACGGCTGCGAATGTTATTCCTCTTCCCAAAAAATCAAAACCGTCCTTGTTTGCTGATTTCCGCCCAATTTCTATCCTTCCCTTCCTTTCCAAAGTCCTGGAAAAACTTATTTACAGACAGCTTACGGACTATCTCAATATTAACCATCTCCTTAATCCTCTTCAGTCTGGTTTCCGCAAAGGCCACAGCACCTCTACAGCGTTAATTAAGATAGCTGACGACATACGCCAGGGGATGGATGATCGACAACTCACACTACTGACATTATTAGATTTTAGTAATGCATTTAACTCTGTGGATTTTGACATCCTTCTTGGTGTTTTACGTTCTCTGAACATATCTCCAGCTGCAATTGATTGATTTCAAAGTTACCTGCTAGGGCGACGGCAGCGCATCCGCATTGGAGATTCTTTCTCCAGGTGGAGCGATATCTCTGCCGGCGTTCCTCAGGGTGGCGTCTTATCTCCACTCCTTTTTTCAATCTTCATAAATTCAATCTCAGATTCTATTTCAAGTTCCTATCACCTCTATGCGGATGATTTGCAAATATACACACAGGCACCTTCATCAGAACTGTCACGTGCAGTAGCTGTTACCAACTCGGATCTTGCACTAATCAGTAGCTGGAGTAAATCCTTTGGTTTAATTGTTAATCCAGCAAAGACTCAATGCATAATTATTGGCAATCCTCACTACGTTTCGAGGATCGATTTTGATGAGCTTCCTTTGGTTACCTTTGATGGCACTACAATCCCGTACTCGAAATCTGTTAAGAATCTTGGTATTGTCTTTGACCAGCATCTGTCATGGAGACCACTGATAGAGTCAGTAAGGAAAAAAGTATTTGTTGTATATGGGTCGCTCAACCGACTTCGAAATTTCTTGCCGACCAACACTAAAATCACTCTGGCGCAATCGCTACTGCTGTCTATTATCGACTACGCTGATGTCTGTTACACTGATCTTTCAGAGCAACTTCTTGACAAACTTGAACGACTACAGAATGTCTGTATCAGGTTCATTTTTAATCTTCGCAAATTTGACCATGTTTCTCACTTCCGTTCTAAATTGAACTGGCTTCCTATTCGCCGGCGCAGGGACTTACACACTCTTACGCTCCTTTACTCCATACTTTTCCTTCCAACCTCACCACCTTATCTTAAAGCCTGTTTCTCCTATCTCTCTTCTTCTTCGCAGTGTAGACTACGATCTTCTTCAAATCTCACCCTTAGTATTCCACTACACTCCACCGGTTTCTTTTCTTATTCCTTTACTGTCCATGCTGCTCGCTTGTGGAACTCTCTTCCAGAGGATATCAGGAAAGCTCAGACTCTTAATTCCTTCCGAGATAGAGTTAGAAGTTATTTCCTTTCCTCTTATTCTGTCTGACTATTTATTTAATTCTCCTTTAGTTTATTTGTATTTACCTATAGATATATTTACTTTCAAATGCATTATTCCTTTCTTAATATTTGCACCCCACTCCCCTTTTAATCCTATCTTTATTTATTTATTTTTCACCCAAGGGTTGCCTGGAAGAAATTGCTGCTTAGCAATAAGGCCGCCTCTTGTATGCTTTTTCTCTGTAACTTTCTTTCTTTCTGTAATTCTTTTTATGTGTGCAATAAAGTGTATTTTATTATTATTATTATTATTAAGCCTGTGTGGAGGGTCATGCCCCTATTTCTTTATTAACCGAATTTTCTTGTCGTAGAGCTCTTTCCTTTTCAGTTTCTTAGAGCGATATTCTTTAAGGCGGCCTCGCCTTTCGTGGGTCTCCCCAATTCCCCAGTTATATCTACTTATTTAATATACATACTAGATAAGATGATATAAAACTAAAGTAGTTTTCTACCTTTAGTTACACTAAAAATAAAACAATAAACCTACTTGTGGGAGAATGCACGTCTTTTCTTAGTAAATAAATAAAAAACATGCAAATAGTAGATTTTTATTACAATTAATATAATTGTTACAGATAATTAGTTTATTCAATGTAATTTATAAATAAAAGTCACTAAACGACTTGTAAAACAACTGTGTGCACGTGCGCCTCCCCACTGCGCCATCACACCACATCACGCCACCGAGCTTGTTTGCGCACGTGTATAAAAGCGGCTTGCGCAGGTGTCGATAGCTCAGACGTTGTTCAACTGTCGGACACGGCACTCTGTTGGATCGGTGCTCTGAACTATCTGGTAATGTAGTTAAGTATTACTCCTTTTATGACAGTAATAATAGTTTAATAAAATTACAATATTTAATGTAATGTTAAAGCTAATAAATCTAAGACATGTGATAAATTTAGAATCAATAACTTATTCGGTAACTTAGTCATAACCACGATATTGAAATAAATTAATAAATATCTCACATTGCCATCCTTTCTTTTATTTTCTCTCACATACTTAAAAAAAACCTAAAAACAAAAACAGCTTCAAAAATACCTCTTAAAATGAGATTTTTCTAATTTTAATTGTAAGATAATAATAACAAGTCATACCAATACAAATAACGATGCAAAAAATAATAATGTTATCAAGTCTATAATAATATTAAAAGTAGCGGAAGCATTGATGAAAAATCTTCTTCATTACTTACCTAGAGATACCTTTTTTACCAAAAGTCATCCTCCCTTCTTAATTGCTGTGCCCAACAGGGTCCAAAATTGTATCTTAATATTTACCTACCAGCTTTGTAACATTTTGGAAAGCAAATACATTGAAATTGAAATTGAAAAGCAAGAAATAATATTCAAATCATCAGTTACTCATATCAATATTATTAACTACAACACGTCTAAAAAATGGGTGTGGCTTTAAGAATTGAAAAAAAGAAGTTGTCCTCCAGCCCAACCCGACTTCAAATAGACGTCTTTTTTTTGAAGTCGGTTTATTTTTTTTTAATCTATTTTGTTTTTTAATGATCTTCATTAATCAAAATTGTAGGTACTCTTATCATAATAATATTATATAAACCTACGTTGGTAATGCTTAAAAATTTAGCGTCTCTTTAAAATGGGATGAGAGCCTGGAAATCTGTAATACATGTCCCTCGGGGATCCTAGTATGAACTCCAGTCTCTCACAAAGGTATTATTTTGTAAGCTAGCTTATTGTATAGTTACCTATTAAAATAACCTATGTGAAGAGTTAATTAAGAATATACATTTCTATTATTATTATTATAATTTAATACGCAAAATTAGTGAAATAATGTACTTAACTTAACATAGCTTATTAAACCTACTATGTTGCTATATTATATTCACCACCTTTTGGCTACAGTTAGCATTCGCTCAGTCAAAGGATCGACCAACTGCTTAAGTGAAATACCTCAAATACATTACAAAGTTGATCTCCCCAATCAAGCTACGGTTATGGCAAACTTCTACTATGATCTTAGACGCCATACTCATCATAAATAACTTGACATAATATTCATAGATGGGGTTCCAGTAATTTCGAAGATTTACATAACTTGGCCGGGGCGTGATTCCTGCGGGCGAGTTTCTAAACTTAGTTGTACCTAGTTCTGTTCTATCTTAATTATTACTTATCTATGTAGTTTGGTAATGTCTGGTTGAAAGCCGTTTCTGCACCAATTTGCTTAGTTAAAATTAAATCCACATCCATACTAATAAATATTATAAATGCAAAAGTCCTCTATTTGTTTCTTTGCTAAACCGATCATCATGAAAGTTTACATACATTTTGTCAGAGGTACAGAAAAGGACATTCATCCCGAAAAAAGTATTGTTCTCGAGGGATAGCAAAAAAAATTTCCACGCAGACGAAGTCGCGGGCGGCCGCTAGTTCTTATACAATTTTAGTTCCTACTTTCTGTTCAATTTAGTGCAAAAGCTAGCAATCTTGCCCAACAACCTTGCCAAGGGCATTATGTTCAAATGATATTGTTCAAAATTGTTTGTTTGATGTTGATTATACATAAGTGCCTAGTACCTACCTCTATTAGTACCTACTTTAGCGACTAAATAATTGATAGAGTAGGAACTTTGCTTAGTTTAAAAGCCTTTTTCTATTCAGTTAAAACATATTAAACCTTATTTTAACGTAAAAAAATGCATTTACTCTGAACTGTATTCAAAGAATTCTATTGCATTTATTTTTGCTTTGCAATTGGTCTAACTTTCTTATTTCTTAATTAATTTTCATTTATTTTAATTATTACTACTAATTTAGATAAGAATTTAAATTAATTCTTGCAACGGAGGCTATACTTAATTGCATGACGCTTTGGATTGTAAAAGATAAATTCTATGTTCGTCGGTCCTTTTGCGGTGCAAACTTTATTTCACAAAAGGTCTTCCATAAAGTTGTCTCATTTACGACAATCTATAAAGTCACGTCAGGCTTTGACATTTCCCAGAAAAAGACCATGAACTATGTATGGGTCTCGGTGTAAATCAATTTTTATGAGCGTTACAATATCACTAAAGTTATTATGAATTATATTCTGCTTAGGCTTCAAAATTCAGATAAGGGATATTCCAATTCTATTAATTTACAAATAGCAATTTGATTTCGTTAAATTGTAAAATATTTTAAGCAAAAATCAATACGTCACATTCGACCCAAGCTTATGAAAAAGTTTGGCCACGGATGCAAAATAATACTCACATAAATGTGTCCAGAATCAATCCGTGGATTCTAATCCACGGAGTCGCGAGGGGCTGTTAGTATTATTACATAATTTAGGGCAAAGACAAAATGATATACGATAACGTCTAAAGATTAATGCCAGCTACAAAACACCCTCTTAATACGCGCCATCATTCACAAGGAACCTCTCGTTATCTTGCTTCTCAATACAGTGAGCTGGCTGCCCAATTCAAACAACCGATGGCCAATCCTTGGCCAAACTAACAGCCAACATGTCCGGTCACGTACTAGGGTCCTAGAGAGCTCCTCAGATTGCCCCTTTATTACAGTACGCCAATACTAATTACTGTACACAATGGCCAGCTTCATCGTTATCTGTACGCGATAATAGAGCGTTATACTCTCGTAAACTGTGGAGAACCAATCGAATAAGTGATTTAGAAAAGCGATGTCGCTATGTAAGCCTAGCCGTATATTCCGAGAAATGTTTAATAGGAGAAATTCTGTGCATATATTTTGTATTAAATCTCGCACAATTAAATATTGCCATAACGACCATTTCCTTCTAATGAACGCCGAATCGTGGGAGACCCATCTGCAATAAATTTTGCACTTTTTTTTTTAATTTTTACAACCGGCCGGAGCCAGGGCCTCACCTGATGATATGAGAAGCTAAAAATGGAAGACTACTTCACCCGAAATTCTTAATCACAGAGATGCTGATTTAGAATAACACAGTTTAGTTAGAGATGTTACGAATTTCAATTTTTAGGTTACGAATGTGCGAATGCGAATGTTAAGACATCAAGTATTATAAAAACCTTATGAATTAATAAATTAATCATTTTTTTTACTTAAAAGAAAAAAATATTAATTTTAAATATATTAATATGACAGACATGTTAGTAGTCTAAGTTCAATAAAGGCACATAATTACATATAAGTACCTATTTTAAAACAGTTTTGTGGCCTTTTCACACATAAGGCAATTTCTGACGGGCTCGTATATAAGGGCAGCTGCATTAAATAACTGTTTATTCGGACAGAACGCTTGCTAATGGAGTGTTCAGATATTTATGAGCCAAATCTGTCAATTTGTCATATTTTAATTTAGTTTTTTTACCAGTCTGTGTTTTCTTTGAGAGAAGCACGCTTTTCTTTGCTTTAGATCTATAGCTAGGCTTTAATTTCTGTTCTGTATTAAGAGCTTATTAGATCATCCTGAATATCGGATCCGATATGAAGTCTGTCCTAAATTCAGAGAAGTGTAATTGCATTAAGGAAGGTAGTGTCCGATTTAGGATCCTAGTTAGGATAGAAATGGTCTCCGACGTAACGGATGCTAAATCGGAAGCAATTAGGACAGTTTAATCGCATTCAGGACGCTCGGCTCCGACACAGTAGTACCACAATATTTAGTTCGTACTACAGTCAGTCAACGCCTTTTATGTTGGCGAAAACAAAGCCGCCATTCGCCTAGACAGTTGGCGCAACGACTAAAATTGTAAGGGCTGTCACTATGTGATTTGCTTTTTTGAATTGCAAAAACAATAAAGATAAGTAATTGCGATGATGACTAATGAATAAAATAACGAAATACTAATAAAAATCGTAAACATATTAAATTTAAAATAGCAATATCTTGGAAAGTACTCATCCTAGCTAAGAAATGATAGGTCTTAGTGAGATCTTCATTTTAGATGAAAGCTATCAAATCTGTTTGTCATCTAAATTAATGAAGATCTCACTAAGACCTATCATTTCTTCAAGGTCACCATCAGTCTAGGATGAGTACTTTTACTTGTACTGACTGTATGAACTAAATACTCTTTAGGCTGTGGTAGCACAGTCTTTAATACTACACAGTCGTCCGACTCATGTACTCATGTCTCAAAACAATCTCAAACCACTTTGAGTACGTTTAATAACTGTATGATCGTAACACAGTCGCCCGACTCATGTACTTATGTCTCAAAACAATCTCAATCCACTTTGAGTATGACTGTATGATTGTAAAGCTGTGATATCGGATACGTTATTCAGGATGGTCTAATTGGCGACTGAATTTCTCGTCCTAAATCGGACTCTGAATTCCGGATCCGTTATTCAGGAAGGTGTAATAAGCTCTTTAGCAGCATACCAAACAACAGAGTGACCACATTAACAAGCAATTACAAACAACCCGCGAGAAATAAACGCTTCTTATTGGTCGAACACATTCGAATTTGCATGAAATTCGTATTGATTAATGCGAATGTCGATGCGAATGTTTATTACGATGCGAATGCGAATGCGAATATTCGTAACATCTCTAGTTTTAACTATTACTACTAGACTCGTAGGTATACCAAATGTGGGGAAGGCGATTATAAAAGTGAGCGAATTAGTGACTTGGTGGTTACTTTATTGAGGTTAGTAACACGTGAAATGTTAGCCAGGGCGAGCTGGGCGAGACACAATGGAAAATTCACTGCTAAGTGGAGCGTTCAAGCCTAGATTAGAAAAGGAAGTTAAAGGAAATAGAGTAAGTCAGAATCGTCTTTACTATACAAGTGAGCGAATTAGTGACTTGGTGGTTATTTTATACACGTGAAAGTTAGCCAGGGCGAGACACAATGGAAAATTCACTCCTAAGTGGAGCATTCAAGCCTAGATTAGAAAAGGACCGATAGTGGAACTAATGTAAACTTTTTTAGAAATTTGATAATTTCTAAAAAAGTGTGCTATATTGAGACATCGTTTTATTTTTCCTGTAATCTTTATATTAACTGCTATTACATAGAATTATTTCAGATTTTTCTCTTTTTCGGAGATAAGGGGGGGGGGGGGGGGGGGGGGGGGAAACGGTATTTTTATTTACATTTTTCATTATAAATCGAAAACTATGCGGCCTAAAACAAAAATAAATAATTAATAAAAAACGTGCAAACGGCGCTCTTTTATATGATTGATACCCCACATGCCTTAGTAGCTCCACTTAAAATTTTTAAGACTACTTTTCAGTCCCTGTTGTAAAATCATATTATTATTTTTATTCATTTCTTATTTGCAAAATAGTTGGGCAAATGTCATCTCAATCTATTAGAAATTTCAAGTTGATACCACTAGTAGTTCTTGAGATATCCAGCTGTGACAGACAGACAGACAGACTGAGTCACACCATAAGGGTTCCTTTTTTACCATTTTGGTACGGAACCCTAAAAACACAATGTTCGACTACTTATGCTCGAATTGCGTAAAAATCCGCGAGCGCGCTTGATTTTGCACTTTATGTAAATCGATTTTCAGTGTTTTCAGAAAACGCTCTGCTCTACTCGTGGTGTGCGAGACAATATTTGGATTAAAATAGTTAAAGATCTATTGTATACAAAACAATATCTCAGTTGCTAAGCCAATGATAATGTTTCACTTCATGTGGCTTGGGTAGATGTAACATTATGCGTAGGAACAATAGCTT
Source organism: Agriphila geniculea (assembly GCA_943789525.1). Lineage (NCBI taxonomy): Eukaryota > Metazoa > Arthropoda > Insecta > Lepidoptera > Crambidae > Agriphila > Agriphila geniculea. Next base: position 20,285,311 of record OX038874.1, read on the forward strand.
GTATCAGCAATCTATCAAAAGCCCGTCGGATGTGGCGAACAATAAGCACATAATAACACACATTGATTGAATGGTTTGCTCAAACCATGTTCCTACAAGTTATTCAGATTTCCCCATGTTTTGTCACCCATTTTTGAAGATAATGAAAAATGTATTTAAACTAAGAGCCAGACTCATAGCTTCTAGAGAAGTTCCAATAAATCTGTCGACGAAAGATTTTATTGAAATTCCGTTCCATTTATTGAATAAGGCGAAGATAAGTGCTGTTATTAATTTGTGAAACAGTACCTATATAAATTAACAATCTACACAAATCATTCTGCAAACTAAGTAGATCTAAGCATTGACACAACGTTTAATGCAACAGATAGAGCAAATCCATTTATAACATGACTCAAGAACATAGGTTTTTAGGGTTCCGTAGCCTAAATGGCAAAAAACGGAACCCTTATAGATTCGTCATGTCTGTCTGTCTGTCTGTCCGTATGTCACAGCCACTTTATTCCGAAAGTATTAAGACTACACAGTTGAAACTTGATAGGTAGATGTATTCTGCAGTGGCGAGGGGTGAAATTATGGCGAAGGTAAGCCGCTCTACAAAAATGATGAAAAATGTAGTGATCTGCATAGTGGATCAGTGGGGTGGGATTTCCAAAAGGTAAGCCGATGGGAATCGGCTTGTATGGACCCTTCGCCACTACTATTCTGTTAATCGCTTAACGAATTTAATACAAAAATAAGAAAAATAAAAGACTAAGGGAGGGCTCCCCATACATGGAACTGAAACTGAAAAAAAATTTTTTCTTCAAACCAACACGTGTTGGATGTCTATAGATAGGTCTTTAAAAATTACATTAAGGTTCCTAAGACAACTTTTTCTCAAAGTCAACCGTTTGAAAGATATACACCGCCAAAGTGGTAAAATGTGTGTCCCCCCCCTTTAACTTTTGAAATAAGAGAGTGAAAAATCTTAAAAAATATATGCTGTAGATCTTAATAAACACTTTCAACCAAAATTGGTTTGAACGAGGTATAGTAATTAGTTTTCGAGATATAAGACATTTTCCAAAACCGCAAATATAACTTTGTCATTCATACCAACACTGTGAAAAACAAAGTTATTTTTGCAGACGAAAAATGATAGGTGGTATTAAATATGGTATGGTATAAGATAACTACGGAACCCTACGGCGCGTGGCCCGACACGCACTTGGCCGGTTTTTTATGTCTTTTTTCACATTTCACATAGAGTATTATACGAGGAACTAATGGAAATATATGAGAGAAATTTGCTTAAGTAAATAACAAAAATGCCACCAATGAATTCCTTATAAATATTAATGGAGAAGGAAACCCGAAAGTTTTTACATTTTCGCATGAAAGGACGTAGTGGAACTGAAAAACAGTGTCCATCAAAACTTGTGATGTTTTTGTTGTTTATGAATGTAGACTTTGCTTCCTGAGTAAATGATTTTATCACCAAGAGTGAAGTAAGTAAGTACATGTTGTTGATACTTTGCTTTTTACAAAATATCACTTACTGCAGCCGCGCTTCGATCATGATCGAAGGGCCGGTGGTTTTCAAAAAACAGCAAGTTCGTTAAAACGGCCTAAGTGAGATTATGTGTAAAAAGAAAATAGTTATTGAAATAATGATGGCTGGTAGGATTAACCTATTAGCTACATTGGAAAGTATTATTCATATAAAAATGGCAAACGACATTCAACCGGCCTAATGATAGAGCACCCCCAGGAAACATCATTTTAACGTCTCTACAGAAATTTTTAAAATGGTGGATAGTCGAATTTGTACTCTGTGTAAATGAACTTATGAATGAATGAAGATTGAATTTAAGAAAAAGTTATCACAGTAGATCTTACTGAGAAATGTTGCCAACATTTATTGCTTCTAAAAGCACGATGGATTAATAATATAAATGATTAAATATTATGAGTCATACATAACACATCGTAAGGTACTTGTGATAGAGAATTAGAAACAACATTCAGACATGAGACAATCAATACTTAAGTTCATTTTCTAAATTGACCAGGCTAGGGATCAACGTCTTACTGTCAAATTCTAAAACAATATCAAAGTCAATATCAGTATCAGGAAAATTTCTTGTAGTTCAAACGAAGGTTAATGAGAAAATACGAGTTGAGGCTGTCTCACCGTCTGACCCGCTCGTCATTAAGGATTCACTTGTTCTAACAAAACTTTGCGTGTTTCACATTTTGTGAATGGGACTGAGACTGTGCACTGCCTTTGTTTGCTTGGCTGTGTTTCTTAATAAATATTGTCGAGATAAAACTGCTCTGGATAAAAGTGATGTGAGAGAAGGTGGTTACTATAAAATGTATGGTGCAAATATTTTTTTTATGGTTCAATTAATATTTTATTTTCTTACGTAGGATTTTGAATCCAAGTCAGTAAATTTACATTTACAACTCTCGGATATAGACTATTCCCGTTAATTGGTAATGCGTCTGGTGGCCATGATTTTAACCTCAAAAACGAAAAACAATTGTAATTTTTTTATATACCTAGACCCTATTTTATTGAAAAAAAAAAAATAATTCAATAATAAATTAATATATTAGATTACCTATTAGAATTTTCTTGTTTCATGACATTTCTAGTTGCGGATGTTAATGTGACAAGGTTCCAGCGCATTACCAATTGACGGGGATAATATGATGGACCATCGGCCAATTTGGGTCATTTTCGATCCATCGCATATTGGGACCAGATCAAATTGGAAAGATAGCAATTAGCTTGGTGTTATCCAATATCATCGTCTGGGTTGCGAAGTAGGAAGCTTCTGGGAAATATGCCACCCTGAACATGGCCACCTATCGCAAAAAAAATATTAATCGCATATTTATATAAATGGTGAACAGGGTCGTGGGCGGCATCATTACCTGAACTATTTTTTTGTGTTTTCATATCGATCGAATAAGGAACAATGATCACAAGAGCATATATGTAAAATGTACTTACCTGCCCTGACCTCCTAGACGCTTCCTGAAAGCGACGCAAGACTATGGTTTTTTATATACGACTAGGACCTGTCCCACCCCCTGAAAGTAATTACATGCCAATATATAGTCGATTATTATTTGGAAAAAAAATCTCTATGTTTCTACCCTGGCCGCGCGCATGCTTCCTAAAAACTAACCAAGCCGATGTCTAACATGTTTGTAATGATGCTATCTACTACGCTGTTCACCATTTATATCAATATGAGATCGATTATTTTTTGCGATCTGAGATCATTGTATGGGAGGCCATATGTTCAGGGTGGCATATCTCCCAGAAGCTTTCTACTTCGCAACGCAAAAGACAATATTTAATAACACCAAACTATCGATAGATCGAAAATGACCCTAGCTGGCCGACGGTCCATGAGCAATTATAGTTGAATAAAATTTTACTAATTGTTATGTGCATATTTATATCCGTTTACGAACTTTATTTCATTTGAGCTTTAAGCTGCAGCCCTAAGCTGGGTTTCCCTTTACAAAGAGGTATATCGATCAAACTTGGTATTTCACTTGATATTTACAGACAGTTTAGTTATTGTCTTGTATCATTTGCTACGATTTTAATGATGTTAGCTTTTTCGCTCTCATTTTGTTCTCTTTCATAATGCTATTTTTATTTAAAAAATATGCGACTAGCCAGTTAAATATTTTCTGCCTCTTCCATAATAGCTAGGACAAAAGAGACTTTTATACTTTTCTTCTGTCTGTCGAGTGTCAACTTCCAATTTTTAATATACAGTTTTCCTGAGAACTCTTTAGTTTCCAACGAGACTTAAAAGGCACCGTCCATTATAAAAAGACACCTGGTCTGCGGGGACTTTTGGCAGTTTGCCTGGAAACTGAACAGTACTGCGACGTTTTTTTTTTATTGTAGGTAGGTATTAATTTTGCCGTCACGACAGACAAAACATTTTCACGTTCGGAAAATTTTCAGCTTGGGTCACCACTCTTAGCTTCCGCCCAAGACTTCGCGCGCGTGGTCATTGAAAAAAACTTTAGGGAACCTTTAACCAGGATAAAAATGTTAAGTTTTAATCCAGGTGTGAGTCTAATTTCATCCAAATTCGTTCAGCCGTTTTTGCGTGATTGAGTAAAAACATAAAACATATACTTCCACATTTATAATTATTAGTAGGACTAGGACAGTCCATTTATCCTTGCTTGGTCTATTAAATAGGTAAACAGCTAATGATATCTTTCTTTATTCTTCTATGTGTGGCAACACACTTGTTGTATTTTATAAATAATTATTTCATTAAAGAGATGGATGAAAATAGTTTACCAAATAAGATAAATAGACAGTAGGATTAAATATTCTTCCTGTTCACCAAAAGCAAACGTTCTTGCGATTAAATGACTCAGATGTTTAGACTTATCAACACGCCCGTGGACAAGTGACAGTGTAAACGGGAAACAGCGTTTTTTAATGTTTTTTATGCTCACGGGAACTATTAGGCACTAGCCTGACCTCATCTGATGTTAAGTGCCGACAAGGCCGCAGGTGGAAGCGCACTACACGCGGAATTCTCATCACTGAGGAACTGGCTATCTTACTTCTAACTGTCGGAACACAATATTTTTTTAAATAGTTGTTATGGCGTCAGACTTAGACTTAGAAAAAACTCAAAATTCAAATTCATTTATTCAGTCTAGGCTGTTACAAGCACTTGTGAATGTCATAGAAGCTACGCGCCATTAGTTCGCAAACCCTAAACGGGAGACCTTGTAACGAGAAGAACCGGCAAGAAACTCGTCAAGGGCTGCTTTTTTCTCCCTGCATATTTCATACAGAGTCGTCAACATTGGAAAATGACCTCCACATTTAAAGTGAGGTCATTTTCCATCACAATATGGTAAGATGGTGGCAGCTAGCTAGGCGGACTTGAAATAAGCCCTACCACCAACTAAACTTTAAAGCAAGGGTGGCCAACCTTTTCGACACTTGGGCCAAAATTCGGAAGTAGAATTTTACCCCGGGCCGCACTACCAAATTTTATGTATAGTGCGCGCCAGATAAGTCCGACTTTTAAAAAATGTGCTCGGCTCCGCGGGCCACAAGGTAACAGACAGCGGGCCGCATGTGGCCCGCGGGCCGCGGGTTGGCCACCCTTGCTTTATAGCAAATCCGGGACCCCTGCGTCTTACACGGGTGGGCGAACTACTATCAGGGCTCTGTCACTCCGCGCGCGAGTACCTATGAAGTGCTCAGCGTCCTCTGAGAGGACAAATTTCGTGCGTCAGAAAAAATAAGACCTACGCGATAGAAAGAGATGCAACTATTAAGTGCATGTTTTGGAGCGAAGGGAGCGCTGTGCGATCTGAATTGCACTTTATTGTGTCGGAGCAAGAGTCGCAATTTATTTAAACGATTTTGCGGAGTGCAACTTCTGTACGCTAGTATTGTTATCTATTCTGTGCTAATAGCCCAGACCCCAGAGGCGGTTCACCATCGCGATCTTCCAACTCACCTGCCAGGCGTAGAGGTTATGGCAATGTGCTCCCACGGAAGAGGCATGTGTCTTGCAATGAACTATAAAGAACTGAAAGAATGAAGATAAGTTTTTATAAAGTCCTGTTAATCCAGCCGGTCCGGTCTTCTTATATCTACAGGCTTTTTTTTTAACAATCGAAAAATTTTGTCATGTAGCTTAGACCGTCACAATCACAATGAACAGCTTTGTCTATGTCATAGACTCTATGGGACCAACTTAATCAAAGCAAAAAACCAATCAGCTGTTCCATAGACAATGCCAATATCTACTCGACCAAAATGTATGGAACACAGCTAATTATTTTTCTGCTCTTATTAAGTTGGTTGGTAAGACAAAGTTGTTCAGTTTGAAGGTCTAAGCCACACCACAAAACTTGTCGACTGTTCTCAATTTCACCCTGTAGGATATTTATTTCATAGTTTTTTATCCGCCTGAAATTGGTCTTCCTGATACAGACTTGACCTGCAAAAAGTTAATGGATTTTAAAATTTTACGACTACCCTTAGGCGATTATAATAAAAATAAATGTGATACCTCTGAGGCCGTTAACATTCTACGCATCACCTCGAAATTGTCCTCTCAAGGCGAACTGTATTGACCCTTGCGGGTAGGAATAAATTTAGTAAGGATAGCCGAATAAGGAATAAGGATAGAAAAAGCTCTTAGCGTTCCGATGATTATTGTGTACATAATGAGTTTTATTGGTTGTATAGGTAAGTTTTATACAGTTGGTATAGGTAAGTTTTATACAGTGACTTAGCAAAAGACAACTAATGTCTTTCAAAAATCATTAGTCTTTCGTAAGGATCTCTTATACAACAAGTTAGTGATTTAAACAAGTAGGTAATTTCTATTGTGTGGGTATATCTAAATTAAACGCATTTTGAACGTATGCACAAAACAGACTGCTTTTGTTTTTTGGAAAATAAACAAAAAAATAAAAAATATTTCGCTAACATAAAATTATGTCAAAAGAAATATTTCTAATGTATATTAAATAAGTAAAATGTATAAAATCAGGTTGTTAATTTCGTAAAATTAATATTATTTTCCCCCTCGGTAGCATGACCACTGAAACATGAAATGATTTTGAGTTAAATTATAAAATCCGTAGTTTTACAAATAAATTTAAATGTCGATAAAATTGAATAGCCATATCATTTCATTTTTTGGTCATGCCCATTGGGCTGAAATGAGAATAGTTTAAAAAGTGTATATCACTGCTTCTCTTTGTGTTATTTTGGTCGAAATACTGCTTTGTATGTAAATAAAGTACTGTCATATTAAATTGGTCCACATTTTTGACACTTCAACAAAATTCAAAAGTAACCAGCTTCTAACGTCACACAATATTTATTTTTTTAAAGGCATAATTGCTTTGCTTATCACAAAAGCTTTACGATTTACTTTTAGTTGAAAGCATTTCTGTGTGAAAAAATCTCTTATGTGAGTATACCAAAATACCAGAAAAAATACGAGGTTTTAAATATACAACGACGATAGGTACGTAGCATAAATTACAAGGAACATTTTACTTTGCATCCATTGAACTGGAATAAGAATGGCATGTCAGTAAGCTTTGGGGAAGATATGCATATGGAACTAGCTTGGCGACAAGAAACTGTCAATGTGCAAATTGAAACTAATAAATCAGTCGTATTTTACGTTGAGATAAATCGCCAAGCAACACGTTGTCGCCCAGTCAACTTTCAGGAGTGGCAGGAGACAGACTGCGCTTGTTTGAAATCTTTCCCCAGAGTAAAAACTTATTTCTCAATTTTAAATTCGAAACTGTGTCAATATTTTATTTTGTTCCGAAAAATAATAATTCAAAAATGAGCATTCGCTGCCATGAGACTTGTTTACTCTCTGTACGTTAGTCCAGAAAAGAGAGCCGTCGATCAATCAAGCATATTTGAAATAAATTGTGTTAAGGCGATTCTCACACTGCCGCCGCGGGGCGCGGTTTGGCGTTTGACGCGCGCGGCGACGGCGCAGCGCGCCACCTATTAGGGCAGTTTTCGACGCGCCTCCGCGCCGGTCGGCGTCAAACGACGGCCCCGCGCTTACGTACAAAAACCGGCACGATACTATGGAGCTCAGTGTGTTGTACCCCGCGATTTCCGCGCCTACTGGCGCGCACCGCCGCGTGCCGCCGGCGGAACGCAGCGGTGCGCGCTCCCGCGCCTCGGCGCAGGCTCGGTGTGTTGGACCAAGCGGTTTCCTATACAAATTGATATACTTGCATACAAACTAAAACCACTAAATAAATGTTTTTCAAAACCCAAACTTTAGATCATTGAGCTATTAGCTACTAAAGAATTATGCCGATTTTACTATACAAGCTAGGCCATGATGCGCTTTGATGAAATTACTAAAATACTATAGTCATTTTATAGCGATTGCGTGGGAAGAATATTATTAAAATATAATGTGGGAATAAAGAGAAATCTCAATCTCAAGGAGCCGTTTGGGGTTACATTTTCCTATTATATGACATTTTGTTATCTACCCCTTTTTGACATGACATGAGTCTGTCACAGATTTGTATGGTTAATGCGCATCATGGCCCAGAATGCGGCATGATCCTTTGTTTTTAGATTGTTTTATTTGTCTTTTTCTCTACAAACTCGTACCACAAAAACTATAAGAATCTTAGTCTTTAACTACAATTATAATTATTATTAGGATGTATATTCTCTTAATGTGATAATTATTTTTCAGTCTACGAAAATTTTAAAAGTATGGTATCTAGTTTTTATATTAACTTATTACCGTTTTCTCTGGAAGATACCTGATTCTGTATTACCATTTAGTACCAATTATCAACACTCGCGCCGCTGCCTACTATAACAATAAAAATGGCGTCAAGTGTGGATATTGCACCGAAAATAAGTAAGAATATGGATGAATTAAATGAAGAAAACGTGCCAAATGTGCACAGATAATTGTTTTAAGGACATTTTTTTAGGTGCAGTTAAATAGTTTCTACGCAGCTCAATGCGGAAGTGTGAAAAAGCCGTGGATCAAAGAATGAGATTAAAACTGCTAAGGTGGCAATGGTTTCTGGTGTTGTGCGGAATCCTACTCAATATTATTGGTGTAAAAAATACAACGTAATGAGTGTAGTCAGTGAAGATTAAAAAAACATATTTCAGAAAACCCTAATTTTTGGGCAGTGCCCAAAGAACAATATTTTGATACATTACATATAAAAAAAAAGTTACATTCAAAAAGGCTTTAAAATTATTTTAACCAAAAAAAAATTGCTTAATGTTCTAGTAAGTCTAAAATATTTCAATTTTACAAACAAGAACCAAACCGTTTTGTACCGTACCTACTTATTTGATAGAAGTAGTACTTACCCATACATTCATAGAGCTTTGGGAATAACCCATACATTCCTTAAAACTAATAAAAAGAACACATGTTACTAGGTGCTACTTACTAGGTGCTTTAGAAGTTACTTAAACCTACCTTTTTTCATAATTATTAAAATTAAATTCATTTTCAATTAAGCACTGTTTCATTTTGTTAGTGTGGTCACTCTACAATAGAACTTTGATTCAAAACGGCTAAACGTGCTCCGCCGTATTGAACAACGTATCACATTGTCAATCTGGCGTATCGTTGACTCGCCGTATTACAATACGGCGCCGTTTTCTAAAACAGCTAGTTGCTATGTAATACGGCTAAATATACAATACGCCTGCGACATATCCACTGGATTAGCCACACCAATGCGTAATATAGGTATGTGATGCTCGACCGACTACAGAAATGCATGCATGCATCGCATCGACATTTTCTGAATTTGCGCTTTTTTATAGCTTGTTCGTTCCTCCGTCGAGTCACATTTTCCAAGTCAGACATGTATTCTTCTTATTTTCATGCGAACACTGTCCAAGTTAGCTTTTATTTTTAACGCCATAAATTTAAGAAAATATTGGCGTGTTAAGAGTGAAGTGAGCAATAAAATGTGTGCACAATATCTGCACAACTTTTGTTGACTACTGTTTTCTTTAGTCTACATACATAATAATATGTCGTATGTACAGTTTGAGAATAAGATGTTTTGATTCCAATGGAAGAAACAACTTTAGTCAAAAATACATTGGTCTAATATATTTCTTTTGATGGATAGAATGGTATAAAAAGTTGCTACTCTATTATACAAATTTACACGGAAAAACAAAGTAATTAAAGTCTATCATTAGTTTTAATTTGGGTTAGTGAAACCTAAACAAGGTGATATATCTTTTCAATTCATTATCGATGAAAATATTACTATGTTGAACCCTTGATAATTCTGCAAACTAATCATTATTAGGTAAATTAAATGTTCTGTCATTTGACACGAAATGTACACAGCGGTTCAGCGAGTAATGGCGCTTTTAATTTCCGTATTTGTAAAATGGTTTCGATGTCCAATATGTAGTACAAACAATTTACAAACTGCTAAAATGTTTACATTAATCTTAACTTTCAACACTATGCTAATTAAAATAACGTCAATACGGAAATCTTTTTTATGCACAACAGGATAGTGCAATTGTCCTTCACCTCACCTGATGTTAAGTGACGATAAGGCCGAAGGTGGAAGCGCACCGGAATCCTCAACACTGAAGAACTGGCTATATAACTGCCGGACCACAACAATTTTTAAATGGTTGTTATGGCGTCAGACAGTAATCTCAAGCAATTAAATAAAACTATCAAAAATATGTAAACATAGAAACTTTGTCAAATATTTGAACAACATGACAAAATACAATTGAAATATTTAAAAATAGTATTAAAATATTATCTTTGGATCTACTTTGATTAATAATTAAAACTGACATTGTACGTAAGTTTATCGTTTTATTCAACAAAAAAGTAAATTGAACAAATAAAGCGATTAATTGAAACTCAATTGATGTTTTTCCCAAATGAATTAACGTTGAATTCACGCGTGAACGATATGTATTTAAATCTGTGGGCTTGTTCAGTACAGACGGCGCATCGCGTTAAATAAGTCGAAAATTAAAAAAAATACAGATGCCCGTGAAAAACAGCTTCCATCGCAATTTTACGTTCTGAGTTTACAACAAAATGATGCTATAAAATTCTAAGAGATAGCACACCACCCGATTTAATGAAGCAATGCTTCGCGAAAAATAAAAAAAATATTCGCCCCTTGTAAATTTTCCGAGTTGAATATAACCAGGCTTTTGATAATCTACGTTTTGATGGGCTGAAAGTAATGAATAAAACAGTAGGCTTTATCGGCTCAGCGATAATTGAAGTCAACATAGTCAATCCCAGGTCAATTTGTGTGGAAGGCAGATACAAGCTACTCTCTGATTTGATTTATAATGAGGAATGACCTTTTCGGCCGAATTCTAAGCGATTTACTATGACAGAAATAAATTATGGATTTGAGATGTGCCAAAACAGTTGACTGTCGTATTGTTTAATTAATTTAGAAAGAAAATGTTGGTGAAAATCACATTTGAAATTAAACTCAGGCCACCAGAGGGCGATGATCCCTATTGTGTTCAATTGTTATCAATACTTTATAAAACATACAAAATATAATGTATCAGTTTTTTATCATTTAACGCAAAGTTAGGTATTATCTGCCTATGGTAAGTCTGTGAATTATTTTTTTGTGAGATAATTTTCAGTCGCGAATATTTCAAGCAAATTTGTACGCTCGCTAGGCGTTGCCAAAATATAATAGACGGGTCGGTTGTTTTATGAAATATACAGACATTCTCTTATGTCTTTAAGAAACCTCTGAGCCCAGGTTTTTTGTCTATTTTCATAGACTCTTGGGACGCCCAAGTTTTTCCGCTTCGGCAAATCGGTCCATTGAGATTTTATTATGGAGTTATCGTCCAATTTGTATTGCCTTTTTGTTTTCGTATCCCTTTTCTCGATATTTTTTGTGTTCATTTTGTAATGTATTCTCGATTGTTTTTATCAAATACTATTTGTGATGTTTTTGGAATAATTTTTTCGCCATATACAAGGTTATTTTTAGTTTATACAAAACCTCTCGTGGGGTTGATCAAACCATCAAACTGACCAACTTTCATTATGGGACCAACCTTGAAATCACGAAAAAAAAATCAGCTGTTCCATACAAAAGTACAATCCTAATCCATCGAAATGTATGAAACAGCTGATTTTTTTTCGCATTTTCAAGGTTGGTCCCATAATGAAAGTTGATCAGTTTGATGGTCTGATCAACCCCACGAGAGGTTTTGTATAAACTAAAATAACCTTGTACAGGTATTTCTTTAGACATTGTTTTGTTATCGATTCTATAATTTATAATTGATACTTATAAATGTAAAAGTAACACTGTCTGTAATACACACATAATAATAAATATAAGTATAATAAACATAAATAACATATAAAAATAAACATAAAGTAACACAACTTTTGACTGAACTGTTGAACCATTTTAGGAAGGACATAAAGGGGGTGAAACAGGAAAAACAAGTGCGTATGCGGATCTGAAACAAAGTCTACGTAGACGAGGTTGCGGGCGACAGCAAGTTTTTCATACAAACTAAAAAAAGATATGTGTTGCATCACTCTGTAACACCAAATGTAGCAAACTTCCTTATTTCCACTGAAAAAAAGAGTTTAATTGATATTAATTCACAATGTAATTACGTTTTTAGTATTGGTTCTCAGCTACGGTTTCCTATAAAATTTACAAACGAAAATAAACTGAGACACGAAAGATGGTGTTCAAAAGTGAAGGAAATTGCTTTCGTATCGAAACGGACGATTAAAAAGCAATAGAAAAATAATGGCGCTATAAATGGAAAAAATAAAACAATCCTCTAAAAATAAGCACCGTGATCCATAAAGGAGCGAAAGCGTGATATGCGTACGCAATTTTGAACCTTATGTCTTAAAAAACGGCGTTTTATTTGAGGTTAAAATGATTTCATTTCGATGAGAGTGTGCCATAGTAGAATATCTTAGAAGAATGTAAGGTTTTATCGTTTGGAACACGAATAGTGGCAGAAATCGTATGCCTATACCGGTATAGCTAAAAGGAATTATCATAGTGTAAAATAATTTAATAGAGTCTGTCTAAAAAGTCTGTTTACATGAGAAATTATTAAATTATTTATAAAAACTTACCCTGTTGGTGCTGTCAAAATTCTAATTGTAAACGTAGCTTTACTCAATTTTATTTAGGTGGGGTGGTTGGGGATTTAGGTGGGTAATAAAAAATACTGTATACAGACTTTTTAGACAGACTCTAGATACTCTTCGAAAAGCGTGCGATGCCGACGACGCGTCGCGGCAAGTGCAGCAACCACTGCGCGCTGTCTCGACGTCTCGTTGTCGTCAGCCTCGTCGCGACCATGCAATGCAGCGCATGTCCCTCAAGGCGAAGTAACGTTGAGGGAAGCCCCGTAGGCAGCGTGAGCAATGAGGCATCTGCCGCGCCTCCCGCGTACCCCCCACGATTGACCTGTCGCAAACGTCGATAGTAAACACTACTTATTAGTTTCTTTGCACTGTGGTATTGGACATTTTTCATTTTTAGTGGGTTCGATTCCTGGTTAAGGCAGGTGATTTTTCAAAAATCTTTGAATGCAGTTCATTTTATTTTTAAAATAAAATGAAGTCTTCTTTCAGTAAAATTTCCTACCTTTAATATTTAAAGTACTTTGCCTTCCTGTGGCAGAGTTTTAGGACCTCCCTGTATAATAAAAGAAATGGTATTGTCTTTAGTGTCTTAATCTACCGTGAGTTGATGCAAACTGTTTTCGCTACCGTAAACTATTGTTTTATCTCTTTCACTCGCATTGACTGTAAGCAGTATATCCGATAGTTTATGGTAGCGGAAACAGTATGCATCAACTCATGGTAGAGCAATAGGTTAGTACTTAGATTATAACATTATTATGTACTGTAAATATAGCGTTATTATTATCTGTGGGTACAAACACAGATAATATAATACTATACAAAGTACAATTTCTTGCACGTGTAGTAGTGACCTAAATAATAATAAAAAACGTGTTAAAAACGACTATAATGGCAAGTGTTCAGTTCGTGACAGGGTGATTCGTATAGCTTCAATGTTCTGATACAAGTAAATGCTCTGCTTACAATTTGAAAGGAAGCATTCTCTTCTATAATTGACTATGCCACCAATGTTTCAGTCACCCATAAACCCAAATTTGTGAGGCATCAAATTCGTTGAGCACCTATTTGGAGAACTTAAATCGCCCGTCATTTCTCGAGCATTACCTATTAAACTTGTATTTTTGGCAATGATCTAGCCAAAAATATCACGAGTAATAGTTAAGAGTTGTTACGTCATAAGTACACATTCATACACATGCACACGCAAAAAAGATTGACTTTTCTAATGCTGTTGTAAATTACTTTAAAGTGTATTGTAACGAAAGTAATTTTAATTATTAAAATTGAGCACCAGACACAGACTTACAACTTACAGTCGTTTTTTGTCTGAAAGCAACGCAACGGTTCTAAATTCTAGCATTAACAACTTACCGTGCATTTCCACTGAAAATACGATGAAACTCTAACCCGACACTCCAGATCACGACAGGCTGTAAATAAAGAATAAAACAGAAAGATATGCACCGGAAAATACGCTTTAAAGTTTTTACCTTAACGATTATATTTGCAAACGTGCTACATCACCTATAAATGAATTGAATGTTTCCATTTGGCAAGTCACCGTGTCTCGAGGATTTGATTTGCGTTCGAATCTTGTAAATTCTGTAGACTATACATATAATTAGTTGATACAGGCGTAGGTACGTTTTATATAAATTCCCTTTTTGAGATGCCAACATAACGATGTTGATATTAGTACACACATTTCTTGTCATCGCGCGAACACGCGATGGTCGCGGCGCTTACTCGCGCGATGATCGCGTAGAGGTAAAGCATCGTTTACACAAAGGCATTGCTGGCTGCCAGTCTCACTGGCTTGAAAAATTGATGGGTGCTCTGTTCTTGCCAGCGTTGCTGGCTTGGCTTGAAAAACTGTTTAGATAAGGCCAATACCAAGTCATCGCTATGACTGGCAGCCAGCGATGGCCTCGTGTAAACCTTGCTTAATCCTCATATACTGTCACTGGGTCTCTAAAGGTTAAGGGATCGTCCTAATAGAACGCGACTACGCGATCATCGCGCGAGTAAGCGCTGCGACCATCGCGTGTTCGCGCGATGACAAAAAATGTGTGTTCTAATACAACGCGAACGATCATCGCGTGAATTAACGACGCGACCATAGCATACCGATGACGCGACGCGATTATGGTACTACTGGTCCGGAGGCGAATAACGGTAAGTCAGTTAGAACACCTACTTGACATCAATATGTTTGTTCGCCGATTCATACGAACTTAGTTCGCGCGAATAGATTGCAAACATTTTACATACAACGTGTTACAAAAATACCCCTAAAGCATCCGCTTTAGGGGTATTCCATATATATCCATGGTAGATATAGACCATCAAACTGAACAACTTTTAATATGGCACCAACTCTGAAATCGTGAAAAAAAACAGCTGTTTCATGCATTTTAATATTTTCATTATTAATTTTTGCATGAAACAGCTGTTTTCTTTGCGATTTCAGAGTTGGTCTTGTAGTAAAAGTTATTCAGTTTGATGGTCCCTATCAACCATGTTCGGCATTAGGAGTATTTTGTAAAACGTTGTATATTGCGATCAAACGTTCTTTGATCGCGGATTCGTACGACTAAAATTCGCGCTAACTTGCTCACGTAGTCGAATTCTATTAGGACTATCCTTAGTACTCCGCTCTTGTATAATATATACAACTAGTTGTTCTATGAAGTAACTTTTGTTTCCTAATTTTCAAGTTTGAAAATGTTTCAGCTAGTTCAATCGTGACGAACAATATTTATGTAGCTCCGGTAATTTCTAACATATTATTATGTTTGTCAGTCAGTCCACGTCAAATAAAGGCTGCCAAAATATATTGTTTGAAAACACCAAAAATGATCAACGATTTTGTAATATTGAAATTCCGTTGTGCACACCTCGACAATTTCATTGAACATTCAATAGGTATGATCACATTTATTTGAACGGTACCTATTTTATTGTTCCAACAATTTTAATAATTTTTATACATTTTCTATAAATGTTTGATTCTAGCTTTACATATTTATAAAAAACTCCATTGTATTTAATTTGGAATGATTAATCACGACGTTAATCTAAAAAAGTATATTTTTATATAAATACTTATACCTAAGTTTAGTCAGATTGGAGCGATAGCGCAGTGGGTTAGCGTTTGGATGGGTGACCATGATCAAAGGTGTATTAGCGGGAGGCACGCTACATTTGCAGTCGGTAACACCCACTAATCTAAATTGGGCCCGCGTGGTAGGTTATGGTTCGTCCTTCTTATCCACACATAAGAAAGGCCTGACCCAGCAGTGACCAGCTATTTATTGTCCCTACTGCTGGGGCATAGGCTTGCCTTATAGGTGGATAAGGAGAATGGACCATAACCACAGAATAACTAATAATACAAGTCCATAACCCACCATGCGGGGCTAATTCGGATTGGTGGGTGACTGGGTGGGCTCCAGCAGTGGGAACATTAATTTAACTGCCCCCCTACTCAAATGGCCAACATTCTATTCGTTTGAACGCTACGCTTACTATTAAAACATTAAAATAAGCAGTAAACTATAAAATTACGTGCAGTAAGCTTGACAATTCCATACAATACATCGAAGTCTGTGATTTACATAAGTTTGCAACATATGATTTAATCATCTATTGCTTATATTTAAGCTTTAAGAGTAAGCGTAGAATTCAAGCAAATAGAAAATTGGCCATTTGAGTAGGGGGGCTGATGTGCTAAGTTAATGTTCGTTAATGGTAGCGTTAATTGAAATAGCCAACAAAAATACCGGTAACATAAGAGCAAAGCTTACAGAATTACTACTTAACTTAGTAATTTGTATTTTTTTTAGAGAGAACTTGACACAATAATAATAGACATTCCTATGGCAAACAAACTCAGTGCAAACCACTAAATTCGGTCGGATATCACTTTCGCCTCGCCAATAAGGCCGGTGTAAATTAAATTACTCCCCAAACACAATTTTCCTTCGGCACATGGGTAAACTTCCGCAAATACTTGTAAGGAAGAAGTATATTACGAATAGTGCCAAGTCTTGTGAATACTATAAAGAAATGTCATAGACAAAACTGTGAACGCAACATTTCGTCGTTCATGTTGCAAATTGTTCTATGTCAAAAATTACAAGTTTAAAGGAGAGTAAAACACAGCATACTGGAAAAAAAAAATTAAGACACCAAAATGTTTTTTAACTAATGTTTCCTAACCACTTTATTCTAATTAATGTAAATAATAAAATCTCCATCAATTATTTATTTTTGTTAGAAAATTGACATAGAACCTATTTACATTGAACAAATATGAACTGCATTGCATTGCAATATGAACGATGATTTGACAGAGTGGTTTTGGTTTTAAACATAAATGGTTGTTGGTTTTAAACATGATACTTGTGGTATAAGACAATATTACTTGCTAAATTTCATAGTTCTAGGACCTAGGTCATCGGGAAATACCTTCCCTAAAATGATTCCATTGAGAGTGTCGCAATATACGTTTTTTGCGGCATAAACGGCTTCTTTTTCTTGTCTGTCTTTTTTTTGTTAACTTATAAGTTTGATTTTTTTTACAGTTTCAAGAGACTGTAGACCTGAATATATGGTTTTAATTTCAACCCGATACCTGCACGCGTTCCAGAGATAAAGGGTCTTTATAGACAGACAGACATAGTGACGGACAACAAAGTGATCCTATAAAGGTTCCGTTTTTTTCCTTTTGAGGTACGGAACCCAAAAAGGAACAAAGGAAATTCTAAGAAAAATTACGGTTGATATAATAAGTACTTATTTGGAGATGTGTACACCAATGTTAACCACGTGATTGCAATAAAAAGATTTGATTTGATTTTATCACGGGTTGTTATCCAGATGATTTCGTTATTTTGTGGCTTCAGGGCAAATCAAAGTGGCGAGCTTCCAAGGGCGAGCTCAAGGAGGGAGCTCTAGTACTCATCAAGGACAAGTCAGCACCTCCTCTGCTGTGGCCTCTCGGCCGCATTCTGCGCGTCTTGCCTGGGCAGGATGGCGTTGCTAGAGTCGCCGACATCAGAACGAGGAAAGGCGTCATCAGGAGAGCCTTTAACACCATCTGCCCGCTACCAACCAGTGTTGAAGTTGATACTTCAAGGCGGGGACTATGTTCACGCAATGACAACACCAGCCCGGGCAAACCCGGGGCATGAGGTGGAGGAGGAGGGATCCCGACGGCAGACGGCGCGGCGCGACATTCACCGAGGGCTCGACATGACTTAGCAAATCACTCGCCTCACGACCGCTGTGGACTACATACGCGCGTACGCACTCTCATTGTCGGGCTAACTTGTATTTATTCTCATACATTTCTTTACAGTCCACAAGCCTTTTAATTACATCACAGTCACAAATTTACAATGATAAACAAACAACTTCTTGCGTTATATTGCGTAAATAATATTGGTATTCCCAGAATAAGAGAACAACATAACCTGTCGTTGATTATTTCAGAGTTTTTATTTATTTACACAACGGGATAGTGCTTGGCCTTCATCTCACCTGATGTTAAATGACGATAAGGCCGAAGGTGGAAGCGCACTACACCCGGAATACTGGCTATCTTACCTCTAACTGCCGGAACACAACAATTTTTAAATTGTTGTTATGGCGTCAGACTTAGGTAAGATGGTGGTAGCTAGCCAGGCGGACTTGAAATAAGCCCTACCACCAACCAAACCGAGTACAAATTGTACCCCCCCTGGGAATCGAACCCAAGACCTCTGCGTCTGACACGGGTGGGCGAACCAGTAGACCACAGAGGCGGTTTAATTTTATTATTATATTTACGATATTTTTACAAGTAACAAAGACTCAGAAGGTTTGTATACGTTAAAAACTAGGTTAATTAGGCTTATTTAAATAAACGGTGCCATTTTATGATACAGTATTATATTTTTTAAAATAAACAACTTCTTCAAAGGTTCTAATTCTCATACTTCAGATTAATGATTTAGTCGTAAGTTGCTAAAAGCTTTACTTGAACTAAGCCTTGAATTTTTCCCTCTTCATTTTCTCCTTACTAGTAAATAAGAAGAAAACAGGAATTAATTTATTTTGACTCACCTACTACGACGTCATTATGTTAACTCAAGGTTTTTCAAATAGTTTCATGAAGTTAAACTAGAAAGTTTTCAAGTTGTAATACAGTGGAATAGTTTAAGAACATTTTAAATAACTTATTTGCTATATTAAACCACATCTGTGATATTTTGTGGTGTACCAATTATTAGCACGAGCCCTAAACCACTACTGGTACTTATTGCATAAACTGGTACTAAAATCAAATCAAATCAAAAATTTCTTTATTTATATCAAACTGTACAAGGTTCTTAGAAAAATACAACTAATAGAAAAATACAACTAATAAAGCATCTTAGTATGGATAAGTGACAAGATTAGGCAATTAGTCTACAAACTGAACCTCTGAGTTGATTCAAGTACCCTCCGTATTAGTATAAAACAGGGGCCCTACCGCCCAAGTGTCGTCGACTTCGCCGTCGGCTTCATTTGACAGATGATTGTAATACATTACTTTTTGTCTTTGCTACGTTTTTATTTGTACCAAAAAGAAGTAGCAATGTATCTCATCCATCTGTCAAATGAAGCCGACGGCGAAGTCGACGACACTTGGGCGGTAGGGCCCCTGTTCCACGGTAGGGTAAATAATCCTCGTCCCCAGGTGTAGTATATGCGCGACAATCACATATTTTTCCTGATGTCAACATTAAACAACCTCAGCAAACAATGTTTTATTTTATAATGTCTACTAATGTCTTAATCTTAATGTATCCTAAATAAATGTTTAAACTTTGAGATTTTAGAATTCACATTTTTTTTGTTACAATATTAAGAATATACTAGGAAAAAATCGACACGTCACAAGATTACTCAGACGGGATTTAATAATGTTTATATTATATATGTATATATGTATATATATATATTTAATATTTTTATATATTATTGTAAAATGCATTATAATTATATTATGTTTATTAAGAATAAATTTTTAAATATATCTGACGTACATATTTTATTTATATTTAATTATTTTATATATTTATTTATTATATTAACTGTATATACTTTTCAGAAGATCCTCAGTGTTATTATAATTTAACCCCAATAAGTATTCACTTATTGCTTTTTTACACAGTATAGAGAGAGATTATGTATTTTTATGTTTTTAGAAACTCTGTTATATATAAACGGGCCTAAATATGGAAAGTGATTACGAGCAAATTTTGATTTAACATTCGGTAGTTCAAATACTATATCTTTTCTTCTCTTACTGATTATAAAGGAGCTCGGAAACTTGTGTTGGTACAGTATTAGATTTTTAATGTAAAGTTGACGGACGGTTAGTGTTTTTGTCTCCTGATACAGTAGATGTGTACAGTATTTGATAGGTTTAAAAGTCATAATTTTTAGGATAGCTCTTTGAGCTCTTTCTAATTTTAGCAAAATAGTTTTAGAGTGTAGCGACATTGATTGTATTAAGTGCTTACTTATTGATTACGTCATAGGGAGCGATCGCCTCGTAGCTGCCTGCGCGCAGCGAGCCAGTCTTCCCGTGGCCCGCGTCTCTTGTACTTGTTAACTAGTATTAATTAACTCATACCTATCTATCGTGTTTAAATAAATATATTCAGTTTATATTAATCTATCATTCAAGCACCCTTCTGATTACCGCACATATAGTGGAGTGACAACCCTATAGACCAAACTTATTTATAGACGGTAAAGTGGTGACCCAGTGAACATTTTTTTTTTTGCGTGTGCTTGAACTGAACTGAACTATCGTTTTTTTTTTGCTAGTGCGGCGCAAAGTGACTCGCTTACACGTGTTCCATTTTTTTACATCAAGGAACCGATTAACTCCCCTGAGTGCCGACGCAGGGTTAACGACACGATGTCAGATCCTCCAGAAGCGAATCCTACAGAAGCGAATCCTCCAGTTGTTCCTCCTGGAACGTCAGGTCAGCCAATCAACGAAATGCCACAGTTGTCGGTTGCAGCTAGAATACTGACTTTTTGGCGAGATCAGCCACGCGTCTGGTTCATCCAGACAGAAGCAATTTTATCACCTCAAAAATTGAGCGATGTACAGAAATATAACATGATAGTAACTAAATTGGAAAAAGAAATTATTTCGCAAGTAACTGACATTCTCATTAACCCTCCTGCAACTAACAAGTACAACTGCCTAAAGGCTAGATTGCTTGACATTTTTGAGGAATCCGAACATCGAAAAATTAAAAAACTTATCAGCGAAATGGATTTAGGTGAGCAAAAGCCTTCGCAATTACTTCGTCGCATGCGCGAGTTGGCTAGGGATAGAGTTCCAGATTCAACCTTACAAATACTGTGGCAGAGCCACCTTCCTACTTCAGTGCAAGCCGTGCTCGCAGTTACGGAAGTAAAAGAGCTAGACAGACTAGCCACAGTGGCGGACAAAATAATGGAAACAACAAGTGGAAGCATTTCTGAAGTTAAAACTCAACATAAAGGAGAAAATGTTTTAGAGAAAGTTACAGGAGAGATTGCAAAAATTAACTCACGGTTATCACGTTTGGAGACTTATAACTCAAGAAACCGCTACCAACGCTCAAGAGCAAGTCTCGCCCTAGAACGCCTAGAGATGATACTCCTAATGAACGGAAGTGGATATGCAGATACCACTATAAGTTTGGAGAAAAATCAAACAGATGCATCCAACCCTGCAACTGGAAGGCGACACCGGCCACCCCAGCACCGGAAAACTAACAAGAGTGCAGGCAGCGGCGGACTCCTGCACCCTCGCGGAAAACAACCGCCTCATAGTAAGAGACGTCGAGACAGGTCTTCGTTTCTTGATCGATACCGGCGCTAACGTATCGGTTTTACCAGTGAGGTTAGTACCAAAAAGTCAAAGTGCTAGTTCTTACGTATTATACGCGGCTAATGGTTCCATTATTAAAACTTTTGGCACAAAAACATTAACATTAAATTTAAAATTACGTCGACCTTATAAGTGGACATTCATTATTGCCGACGTTAAGCAACCTATTATTGGTGCCGATTTTTTAATTCAGCATAAGCTAATAATAGATTTAAGTAAGCGTAAGTTGATCGATCAAACTACGAATTTAAGTACTATAGCCGAAATCATAAGCTGGAATGACTCATCATTAGGGATGATAGATCAAAATCACCCTTATTCTAGCCAACTAAATAAATTTCCTGACATATTGAAACCGTCATGTTTTAGAGAAAACCCGCCTCATTCGATTTTCCATCACATCGAAACAAAGGGACCACCCGTCTACGCTAAAGCTCGACCCTTGCCACCCGATCGGTACAAAAAAGTTTTTGAGGAATTTAGGACTATGCAGGAACTTGGTATATATAGGCCATCTAAAGGCGCTTGGGCAAGCCCTTTACACGTCGTGCCTAAAAAGGACGGACAACTACGGCCGTGTAGCGATTATCGCGCACTTAACAAAATAACTAAGCCAGATAGATATCCGATTCCTCGCGTACAAGATTTCACACATATTACCGCGGATAAAAAGGTGTTTTCTAAAATAGATTTAAATAGAGCATATTTTAACGTTAGGGTCAGCCCTGAAGATATCGAAAAAACCGCTATCATTACGCCGTTTGGACTTTTTGAATTCCCACGAATGTCGTTTGGCCTGCGCAATGCAGCCCAAACATTCCAAAGGTTTATGAACCATTCGGTGTTACAAGGTTTAGAAATTAAAAATAGTGATGGTACAGTCAACAACATAAACGAACATTTTTTTTGCTACATTGACGATATTTTAGTAGCAAGTACAGACAATGACTCGCATAGTAAGCACTTAGAAGCTATTTTTAGCAGATTAAACGATTTTGGTATCACTATAAATCTTTCTAAGTGTCAGTTCGGTAAATCAAAGTTAGAATTTCTGGGTTTTGAAGTGTCGTCCGAGGGTATTAGGCCAGCTGAACAAAAAGTCAAGGACATAGTTAACTTTAAAAAGCCAGAAACAGTAGAGCAGCTCAGGCGTTTCTTAGGCATGATTAATTTTTATAGGTCACATATACCCAAAGCTGCACAACTACAAGCCAAATTAAATGAGCTTGTTCACAGCCCTAAGAAAAAAGATAAAACTCCAATCTTTTGGACAAAAGAGGCTGAGCAAGCGTTTTCGCAGTGCAAAACCACTTTGCTACAAGCTGCAACGCTTTGCCACCCTTTACCCAATGCACCCCTAGCATTAATGACGGACGCGTCGGACGACGGTGTTGGAGCAGTGTTACATATAAAAGTAGATGGAAAGTTAACACCTCTAGGCTATTTTTCAAAAAAATTGACGCCAGGTCAAAAAAAATATAGCACTTATGATAAGGAACTTTTAGCTATGTATCTTGCAGTGCAACATTTTAGGTCTAGAATAGAAGGACACCCTGTTACAATTTTTACAGACCATAAACCTTTAGTTTACGCATTTACAAAAAAGAGTAACGATAAGGAGTTACCACGCCGCATAAGGCACCTTATGTACATAAGCGAATATACGACTAATATTCAGTACGTAACAGGAAACGAAAATATTGTAGCCGATACTTTGTCCAGACTAGAAACAATAACATGCCCAACAAGCATCGATTATTCGGCACTCGCCGAGGCACAGGATGTAGATAAGGAATTAAAAGAATTATTGTTACCCACAAACCGTTCTCAGACCCGATTAAAAAAGATTTATTTTCCAGGTTGTGATAAACAGATATTTTGTGACGTATCCACTAACAATGTTAGGCCTTATTTACCAAAAATGTACCGGAAAAACGCTTTCGATATAGTACATAGCTTAAGTCATCCTGGAATACGAGCTAGTAAAAGATTAATATCACTTAGATATTTTTGGCCTCATATGAATAAAGACGTAGGTAATTGGGCCAAAACATGCATTCAATGTCAAAAAGTGAAAATAAATCGTCATACTATTTCTAAATTAGGTCATTTTGAACCATGCGGCAGACTAGATCACCTAAATTTGGACATAATAGGTCCTTTGCCAATAACACAGGATGGTTTCCGATATTGCGTTACTATGATAGATAGAGTGACCGGATGGGCAGAAGCCGTCCCTACAAAAGAAATACACGCGGAAACCGTAGCCAAAGCCGTTTATGAGACGTGGTTCTGTAGATTTGTCTGCCCGATAAGAATAACGACAGACCAGGGCAGACAATTTGAAAGCAATCTATTTACACAACTCATGAAAGTATTAGGCGTTGAAAAATTAAGAACTACACCCTACCATCCCCAAAGCAATGGAGCAATTGAAAGATGGCACCGTAGTTTGAAATCAGCCCTTATGGCACGATTGCTAGAGTCCAATTCATGGATTAACGAATTGCCAACAGTTTTATATGGTTTACGAGTAGCACCGCGGCACGAAACTAATGTAAGTGCATCAGAGTTTTTATATGGACAAACAATTAGATTACCAGGCGATTTTTATAATAATTCTAGATTATCGGATTGCAGTTCTCAAGATTACGTGAAAAACTTAAGAGATACTATACAGAAACTTAGGCCCAAGCCACAAGAGCACAGAGATTCTCGCACTTTATTTATGCATCGCGATTTAACAAATTGTACGCATGTATTCGTTAGGAATGACATGGTAAGGAGATCTTTACAACCGCCGTATCAAGGCCCATTTAGAGTTATTAAAAGATATAAAAAGTATTTTAGTATTGAAATATCAGGAAAAAGTGTTAATATTTCGATAGATCGACTCAAACCGGCCTACATTCTTAATGATCAGTGCATCCCAGCTTATGATAAGGATAATTCTGTTTGTCATGATAATGTCGTACCGGAAAGCAATGCTAAAGAAAAAAGTAGCGAACCGATTGTTACTTGTACCACTCGAAGTGGTAGGCTTATAAAGAAACCGATTCGATTCCAACTTTAGCACATATTCTGTTAAATGTATTTTTTGTTGTTTATTCTTTAGTAATAAGACAAGTATTATTTAGTATTCAATAAGACAAAGTGTAAAATTATGTAATTTTCTTTTTATATTTAAGTAAATAGGTACTCACTTCATTCATTTATATATAGATCATTAGTTTTGTTAAATATTGTGTAAACAAAGCTTATTTTGTACGCAGTACGTACTCAATGAGTACATTCCACACGCCATGCATAGCGTCATTTTCAGCTGAATAAGTCATTGTATGTTCCCCAAGCCGCCATAAGTACCTTAGTTCATTGTTTTATTTTGAACGTAACTTGATAAGTAGTTATAAGAGTTAGGGTTGACTCAAATAAACTTTTACAGACTTAGTTTCTTTTTAATTCATTTATTTTTGTATAATATCTAAGTAACTACACATTTTTTTTTCAAAAATTAGCAGGGGAAGTACTGTAGCGACATTGATTGTATTAAGTGCTTACTTATTGATTACGTCATAGGGAGCGATCGCCTCGTAGCTGCCTGCGCGCAGCGAGCCAGTCTTCCCGTGGCCCGCGTCCCTTGTACTTGTTAACTAGTATTAATTAACTCATACCTATCTATCGTGTTTAAATAAATATATTCAGTTTATATTAATCTATCATTCAAGCACCCTTCTGATTACCGCACATATAGTGGAGTGACAACCCTATAGACCAAACTTATTTATAGACGGTAAAAGAGCATCCCCCCCAGATTAAGATACAATAATTGATAATTGATTGGCAAAGTGAAGTGTATATAACTTTTATTAGTTTACTGTCGCAAATGTGTCTAATGTTTTTAAAAATATAAATTAGTTTTCGTACTCTGCCAGTTATGCTCTTAATATGATCTTCCCATCTTAAGTGGTGGTCCAACATTACACCAAGATAACTAAGGTACATCAGTATGCCATTACGTAAAGTCAACGGTATTGAAAACTATCGTAGAAATATACCACAGTATAATAATATGCAGTGTATAGGTACAACGCGTTATGAAATTAGGGACCATCAAACTTATCAACTTTTACTATGGGACCAATCCTAAAATCACGAACAAAAATCAGCTGTTCCATAAAAAAATTAATAACGAAAATATCAAAATGTATGAAACAGCTGATTTTCTTCAGAGTTGGTTCTATAGTAAAAGTTGTTCAGTTTAATGGTCCCTATCTACCATATTCGGCATTAGATGTTATTACCGACTTCAAAAGGAGGGAGGTACTCAATTCGACCCGTTTTTTTTTTTTTTTTTTTGTTTTTTGTATGTACACCGATTACTCGAAGACGGCTGATCCGATTGAAATAATTCAAACGTTATTAGATTAGGTAAACTTCCAAGTTGGTCCCATTTTTTCAAATTTTGAAATCGGTTCAGTACTTTTCAAGTAATCTTGAAAAAAGCACGAAAATAGTATGATTTTGTGTGAACTACCTCGATGATCAGTCGTATAACTTCTTTGTTTATGAACTGAATAATATAATTTTTTTTTTTTGAAAAGGGATATCTTAAGTGTAGTTTTTTAACCGACTTAAAAAAGGAGGTTCGTAGTTTGACCCGCATGTATGTATGTTTCTCCGCGATTAACTCACGTTTGGCTGAGCCAATTTTTCTACCCAAATACTATACCTACACTACCTAATACAAAAGGTACCTACACTAAAAATTAAAAAATGAAAATTGTTTAAAAAAACAAAAAACCGACTTCAAAAAACCTACCTCTAAAAAGCAAGAAATAATATTCGTAATAATAAAAACACGTCTATTGAAGTCGGGTAGGGCTTTTAGAATAAAAAAAAGGAATTTGTACTCCAGCCCCACCCGACTTCAATAGACGTGTTTTTATTATTACGAATATTATTTCTTGCTTTTTAGAGGTAGGTTTTTTGAAGTCGGTTTTTTGTTTTTTTAAACAATTTTCATTTTTTTGTAATATGTTTTTCAACACACTTGCTCGTAAAGTGAGCCCTAGTACATCGCTTTTAGGGCCATAAACCGAGCTATAACAAACGCGTGCAATAATATATAAAACACTAGTTTGTTTTAGAATTATCCCTACAAAGTTAAATTAGTACCTTACTGCAAGTTCTATGCGAGTAAACATAGCATTTCCAATTTAACCGGGTAATACAGTTATTTTTTTTTAGTAACAACTAAGAGGTTTTATGCCGCTGAAAATTCATATACATTTTTGGAATATATAAATGTGTAAGTCCTTAATAAAGTCAAACAAATATTTATTATTATTAAATTATTCGTCATTCACAATATTTTGTTATAAAATATTAAAATATTTGCATTTTCTCACTTAAAATTATAATTTTGAAGTAGGCTGTATGCTTACCTACCCCTTTGTTCGCAAAACTCGCTGCTTTATTAAAAGTAAGTAGGTACTTACTCGGCAGTGATACATGCTGTGCTTTGGGAGGCTTATTTGTTTGACCACTTCGAGGTGCGAAATAAAATAAAGTTGACATAATTGTTTATTTGTTTTTTGAGTGAGTCCTGTCCTCATTTTTATGTTTGTATTGTGTCATAATTCTGTTATTATTGTTTTCTGCTTGCCACGTTGCATAAATGTTATTTTTCAATGGCGGCCGATGATGTGTCCACCACGTGTCCACACGTATCCATTGTTCATGTTCTAAATTATAAGTTCGGTATAATAACTTATGTGTGGAGGTAAAATTGTTTTTACCACAAAAAAACAAGTCTGCTTTTTATTGTACTGTATCTGTCATGTCATTTCTTATATCACAGATCACTAAAATACTGGTTTCTTCTTGCTTGCTTGCGCTTGTTGACCACAGACTGCCTCAGACACAGACTATACAAATAATAACAACTACGTAGCAGCCACAGACTTTGCACTGCACTGTATTCTCCCATAAATGGGAAGGCAAGGGAATTATAATTTTAGGTTTTTTTTTGTATTTAGTGTTTTGATTGTTTTTCTTTTTGTAAAAATCAATGTTTTTCGGTCCTGATGTCATTACTGTGCTCGGCAGAATATCAGTGCAGCAGGCCTAGTCTGCCGCTTATACTGAGCTGAGTACAGTTTTGACATCACGCGACGATGCACAATGTTTGTTAATGTCCTTGTTTGTGTTTAGTTCTTCTTACTCTTTTTTTGTTTGTAATGTTGTGTGTCGTTGAGTGATTTTCAAAATAATTTTTTTTTTCTTTCTTTCTTCTTTCTTCTTTCAAAATATTCCTGCATTGGGCGTGTGAAAAAAACAAAAAAAACCTGCGCGCCTTTTCCCATAATTTTCATATTTTGTTTTTGTTATATTTGTTGCTATGTGGTAAATTATTTTATTTTTTCCTCGCAAATGTGTTGAAAAACGTCGTATGAAACTCGTGAGCTCTTGCTTATTGCACACTCGGCTGAGTTACGCCCTCGCCTGCGGCTCGGGCTACAACCCACAGCCTTGTGTGCAATTAGCAACCTAAGCTAACTTGTTTCATAATGTACTATTATACTAACTGCTCATATCAGTAAAACAGTATACTCGTACTCCAGTAAAAAGATAGAGCCACAGTTTTCGATAAAGAATACTTGACAAAACTTACAACTTAACTTACAACGAATAACATAAACATTACTGGCATAGCTATTTCATTGTCCGTTGCTCTTACGTCATATCAAACTCGGACTGAGAAAGAAAATATACGGCCATGAAAAACGATAACGTAAGCAGGTATATTATAAGATACAGAATAAACATAAACACAAAACAAGAATATCAGACTACAAGATTATCTTTGTACAAATAAAGAAGAGGCCAGATCACAAGAACCGCGTTTGGCAAAGCCCAAGAGTCAAGGGCGGCGTTTATAGGCAAATAATTTCTGAGAGTAGAAGCTTAACATTAAAATTTGGCATTCTGCCGAAAACTACTCTATACATCTCCATTCTATCCGTGTCAATAGTTCACGCCTCATAAGTCTTTTTTATTACAAGACTCCGCCAACTAAATAGCTCGATTGCAAGCCTGTTTTGTTTGTCTGTAGTATTTTCATAGTCAAAGAAATGTCTTCAACATGAACGTTTACATCATAACAAAACTGAGTATAAAATCAAAAACTAACCTTTAAAAAAAGTTGTCTTTATTTAAAAACAATAGCATTGAACATTGAGAAGAATAACGAAGTGCCTATATTTTCTTTTCTGGTTTCTATATGTTATGCTCCGAGAAATATTTGAAATCATACAGGTTTTATCAGATTAAAACGTAAAAAATCTGCAATGTCTACAAATACAATGAATGGATGAAAAGAAGGAAATAGCGTTTTCTTAATATTTTCTAATATCTTACACCGTTCTTAGAAACAGTTGCTACCGTTCTACTATTAATGATTGTGTCACTTGATAAAGAGTTATTTTTTATTGTTGGTAATTAAGTTTTTATTTTATTGTTTTCACAGACAGGGGCCCTTATACGTAAAAGATTTTACAATCTCATTAAATATTAACAGCTTTCATATAGTTATTCATGAATAAATGCTAAAACAAAATGCTTACGTATTGTTTAAGTAAAGCAAAATTATCCAATCAGCTTTAAATGTTTATGTAGTAAATTAAAGCGTAGAGAACGTCAGAGGGGTAATTAAAACTTAAAGAGTAGGTTAGGCGCCCTTTTGATCACAGACTTCACAATCATTATAAAATACTTAGTACATTCAAGTAATAACTTTGCGAACATAAGTTTAAGCATAATTTACAAAGCGAATAATTAAATAAAATTATCAAATAGGTATTACATTATAAAATGATAAGTACAATTTAAGTTGTAACTTTATGAAGTAAGTTAATAATTAATTAAAGAAAATTATCAAGTTTTAATTTTTACTTCAGTGGTAGGTATCCACTGCTATTTTGTTAAACATGTTAAGTGTTTTATAATTTATTAATTCAAAGGGGAATCTTATGGTTAAAAAAAATATTTTAAAGATTTACCAATATTAAAAGTTTTTTGAAAATTGTGTATCAGTGTTCATTTATTTCTACTTTCGGTGTCAGTCATGACATGAATCATGTCAACAGTGATGAAATAGTATTAAGTTAAATATTTTATAATATTCAGTAATTAAGAAAACTCTCTAACTTAAAAATCAATATAATTCAGCAAAGTTGAACACTAGAATCGTGATCGAATCAGAAATGAGGAGATCCGCAGGCGAACTAAAGTAACCGACATCGCTGTGGCAGTGGGCTGGACACATAGCGAGAAGAACCGATGGCCATTGGGGCGGAAAGGTTCATGAATGGCGACCGCGCACCGGACGACGCTCCATGGGTAGGCCCCCGACAAGGTGGACTGACGATCTGGTGAAGGTTGCCGGAAGCCACTGGATGTAGAAAGCGCAGGACCGATCGTCGAGGGAATCCTTGGGGGAGGCCTATACCTAGCAGTGGGTGTCGTGCGGCTGATACGATGATGATGAACACTAGAAATAACACATTGTTTTAAAAAAATGAATGTTCTTTTCTTACCATTTTAAAATCAAAGCCTCAACATTAAGCACAAACCCTCATATCTATAGACGAGTAGTAATAACTTGAGTACAACTTGCAATTTTCAAACGTTTCTAATATTAAATTCACATATAATTTACAGTAAAATTAATCTTAAATGTAGTTTTGGTGCATTTAAGATTAATTATATTATAAATTGCATGTAGATAAAATATTAGAAGCATTTGCAATTTTCAAGTTTTACTCAATTCATTACTTACTCGTCTATAGATACGACAGTAAGTCTCAAAGTTACATGCATGGAGTAGCTTCCTAAATGGCCCTTTGTTCTTGCTATTTACGCCCCTTTGTATGCCATGCTTCAGCACCAAATGTTGCATACTGCATTCCCATGCTTCGGACATTCCGCTGAAAATCCATGGAGTGCATGCAATATACTACTACATAAACCAGATGGTTAGACAAGCATTTCAGTGTTGGATTTACAGTGATAAGCTGGGCAATATAATGGTTAGTTTAAGGCACCTGTTCCCGTATTCTTTGGCTACGGAACCCTTTTTAGGGTTCCGTAGCCAAAATGGCAAAAAACGGAACCCTTATAGATTCGTCATGTCTGTCTGTCTGTCTGTCTGTCTGTCTGTCTGTCCGTATGTCACAGCCACTTTATTCCGAAAGTATTAAGACTACACAGTTGAAACTTGGTAGGTAGATGTATTCTGTTAACCGCTTAACGAATTTAATACAAAAATAAGAAAAATAAAAGATTAAGGGGGGGCTCCCCATACATGGAACTGAAACTGAAAAAAATTTTTTTCTTCAAACCAACACGTATTGAGTGTCTATAGATAGGTCTTTAAAAATGACATTGAGGTTCCTAAGACAACTTTTTCTCAAAGTCGACCGTTTGAAAGATATTCACCGCCAAAGTGGTAAAATGTGTGTCCCCCCCCTTTAACTTTTGAAATAAGAGAGTGAAAAATCTAAAAAAAATATATGCTGTAGACCTTAATAAAAACTTTCAACCAAAATTGGTTTGAACGAGATATAGTAATTAGTTTTCAAGATATAGCACATTTTCCAAAACCGCAAATATAACTTTGTCATTCATACCAACACTGTGAAAAACAAAGTTATTTTTGCAGACGAAATAAAATAGGTGGTATTAAATATGGTATGGTATAAGGTAACTACGGAACCCTATGGCGCGTGGCCCGACACGCACTTGGCCGGTTTTTTGGTTTACCGTTTTTGGGCGGAACTCTAGCTCAAGTAAGAAGTAAACTAACTGTAATATTGTTTTTTTACGTGAAATCACACAATACTGAGGCTTTTTGACTTGGTGTTCGTATCTTGTGTAAGTATAGTTCTTTTTAAGATAAAAATACTTATTTAGTTAGAACAAAAAGATATTTACTTAACTCTTGAATTTTCGCGGAACCACTGAGATCCTCTTACGGAACCCCATGGTTCCGCGAAACACCATTTGGGAACCGCTGGTTTAAGGAATCAGAATGCAATGCTAAGGTTATTAAATTACCAATTAGTCTGCTGGAGGCAGGCATTGCATTTATAAATAGGTACTTAATAACATTGTTTATTTTTTAGGGTTCCGTACCTCAAAAGGAAAAAAACGGAACCCTTATAGGATCACTTTGTTGTCCGTCTGTCTGTCTGTCCGTCCGTCTGTCTGTCAAGACCCTTTATCTCGGAAACGCGTGGAGGTATCGAATTGAAATTTAAACCATATACTAAGGTCTACGGGCCCTTGAAGCTGTAAAAAAATCAAACTTCTAAATTAACGTAAAAAAAAGATACTGCCGTTTAGGGCGCAAAAAACGCATTTTCGATACTCTCAAAGGAATCAAAATTCATAGGGTACTTACCGTTGACCTAGAACTATGAAATTTGGCAGGTAATAGCGTCTTATACTACACTTACAGGAATAAATCTGAAAACTGTATATTTGTAATTAAATCATATTAAAATATGGTCATTAAAATACGTAATTATTAATCATCTTGGTGAAACAACGGTATGCGCGGCATTGCGCGGTCATAGTTTAACTTTTAATTACTTTTGGATTAATCGCGCCACTAATTCTTTTAAAAATATCAATATTTATTATTATTAATTATTAAGATCCTTTCAAATATTGTTATAGTTAATTACTTTTAAAAATAAAATTAAAAAGTAATAAATTTGGCTCTAAATATTTTCGCAACATGGCGGTGTGTCACGCTGTATGACAGGGGGTCTTCTTCTTCTTATTTTTGTTTTGGCAATCTACTTTCTTCTTGGAAGTAATTTTTGCCAGTGTCAAGTGTTGAATAGTTCAGTGGTAGATTGTTTCAGTTTACATTAAAATGCGGGTGCATCGCATTCCAATGTTGCTTGGAGCATTTGGCACCAAGTATAATCAAGACAGTTTACTCGGTAAGGTCAGCCGAGGTAGCCACCACTACAATAAAAGTCTCGGCTTCACAATAACATTGCGATAGATAAAACCATTTCACAGAACATTATACAGTGTACTATCGATATACAGCGCCATCTGTTGACAATCAACAGTACTTGTATTTTATACAGGTGCGGTGGGTTTGTAATTATTTTATTTTTTCTCAAAAATGCTTGGAAATTCGAACATTATTTTGACAACCTTCTTCGTGCTAAATCAGAGTTTACGGGCAGACCTAAACCGCGCCGTCAATATTTGTATGAGAATCCATTACTAACGTGTTATAATGGATTTTCATAGAAAATTGCCGGCGTCTGTCCAGCAATGTTTCTATTAAAACTCATTACACACGTGTAATTCAGAAATGGAGCGAACTTTTCAATGAAACACAAATATAGGTATCAAATGTCGCCTTGATGAGCGAGCACATTCTAAAATATTTTTTTTAATATTCGGTATACTGGTATCACGTGAAAGGCCTTGATGAGCACATTCCAAAAAATTGAAAAAAAAAAACGAAAAAAAACTGTTTTGGTGCAATATGGGTATCAAATGAAAGGCCTTGATGAGCGCATTCCAGAAAGATAAAAAAAATTAAAAACGAAAAAAAAAATTTTTTTCAATACCTATGGGTATCAAATGAAAGTTTTTTGAAAAGTTTTTTGGAATATGCTCATCAAGGAGCATATTCCAAAAAACTAAAAAAAAAATATTTCAAAAGAAAGGTAATTTTTTTTGCAATATGGGTATCAAATAAAAGGCCTTGATGAGCACATTCCAAAAAAACTGAAAAAAAAAAACGAAAAAAAAATTTTTTTGCAATATGGGTATCAAATGAAAGGCCTTGATGAGCACTTTCCAAAAAACTGGAAAAAAATGAAAAACTGGAAATAAATGAAAAAAACCGGATTTTTTTTTCAACATGTGTATCAAATGAAAGGCCTTTATGTGCACATTCCACTTTCCATTTTCTTTTTTCAATTACTGTAAGTAATTTAAAATTAAAATAAAAAGCTTAAAACTTTTAAAACTAAAAAGTTTAAAGTTTAAAAGTACTACACAAGCCTTGGCCGCAACTAGGCATTGATGGACTCATAGACAAAATTTCGCTACGCTCAAGGATGGACTAACGTATGTTCTTCAATGCCTGTCTTGAGTGCCGCTGCAGTAATGTACTATTCCATTTCAAACTTCGCCCGTGGTCAATTCTTTGTCGTAATCCCTGGAAGGGTTATTTTCTACGTGGCGGCAAAGGATTTCAAATGGTTATCTATATATAGCAGTTTGCTGAACGGATTTTGATGGTATTTTTTTACAGTTTGGTAGCTTGGAGTCCAACTTATAAACTAAGCAATTTTTCACATAATTCCGGTAGGTAGAACCTGGGATAAAGCTCGAACTCTCCGTAGTACAGTTTTCATATAAAAAACTAATAACTACCAACCACTTTTTTTCAAAATATTTCCTTTGTATCGACACAACTTTTCTATAGCTTTATTTTATGTATAGATGTAGGTCTGTACGGAACCCTCGGTGGGCGAGCCCGACTCGCACTTGTCCGGTTTTTTTTTTATTTTCATTTTAACAAATACCTAAAATGCTCGTTCCATCCGTTCATACAGCCATGGGCGTAGCGAGAACCACAAAGTTTGTAGTCACCTGATACACGGTAATGTTTACTCTACCTGGGGGCCTATTAAGAAAATAACGTACGCACTTGCGTAACGCAGTCACTTGGCCACGATAATCGTCCGCCGTTCGTTGGTTGTAATTATAACCAACATTTTGAATTTGGCTATCGTAGTTTATGGACTACTAAACGAACGATGTCGGATACGCTAGAGAGAAACTGTCAAACTCACGCAATCTCTTCGCAATATCGCATACGAAAGTGATTTGTAATAGGAAACAAACACAACGAAGCACGGACGCAGCTGCGTGTATCGCATAAAACTTTTCGTAATAGACTCCCTGATATGATGCTAAGTAAACATAAGTACCATGGCGTTCCAATGGTTTCGTTCATTACGTTACCATAATTAAAGTTGCAACAGAGCAAGCGTTAAAGTTACTGCTACAAAGTGCTAAAATGTTCTGTCACGGAAATAAAACACAGAATCCGATCAAAAACCATGCATGAGACAATGCTTCTTAAGTTGTTGCATGATATACTCATACTACGGTGCGTGTTTGCTATGGCACTAATCAGTTTTTCTAAGATTGAGGATTCAATAGTCTAAAACCTCACCACGTATCCAGGGGAAGGAGGGATTAAAAAGTTGCAAATAAAATCTCGTGATCAAAGGATTTTTTTCTTATATACAACGGGATAATGCTTGGCCTTCATCTCACCTGATGTTAAATGACGATAAGGCCGAAGGTGGAAGCGCACTACACCCGGAATGGAAAGGAAGGAAAGGATGTTGCCCTATCGATTAGCCCTTATCGGCTTTTGCACATTGCGACTTGAGTGGCGCGATTTTTGAACGTGCGGATGCATCACTTATCACTACTAATCACTACACACGCGCTACACTCGCAAAAGAAAAGAGAGTGCATCGCGTTTGCATCGGCGTTATGTTTCATGTGCTCCGCACTAGAAATGCTTAGAATTACATAAAGAATAGTGTTGAAGCTCATCGCTTGATAAAAAAAAGTTCGTTAGCAGTAGATCCTCCACTTTGGACATTGCAGATTTTAAATAATGTAAAGGTAATTTTCGAATATTATTACAAATAGAATAATTTGGAGAAATCAATTTCTTAGGAAGAAATATTTTGACAAAGTGACATAGCAATGTTAGATTCTATTTTCTTTTTTTATTCTCAACTTTTCCAATATTATTCGCATTTTATAATGCTTTTATGGTAGTTTAAAAATGCCTGATATTTATTTCAAATGCAAATAATTTAATTTGGGAATAGAAATAGCTTTGTCCTACTTTAACAACCCCATCTCCACCGTATTAAAAGCTCATAGTATGAAGACCCTATAATGTAATATTCAGTAAGTTCCAAGATTTCATTTCGAAAACTTTCTTAACACTAAACCGACTAACTTTGGTACTTATTACCCAATTATTTGCCGAGTACATTTTCGCCATTTAGAGTGCTCATTATAGAGAACAAATTATCGTTTTCTTACTTCTAGCAACCAATTTGCTTACCTAGTAACGTTGTTTGTGTAAAACCATATAGAACCGACCTATAAACCGTAAAATATTCAGGCCCATTCTGTCTGTCTGAAGATTAATGATTGTGGGGGCAGCCATGAAGGTCTGTATAGGGAATAATCATGACAAAAACATCACAAAAGGCTGGAAAGATGAATAAGAAAATCTAAATTATCCTTCTAATCTTTCCATACAGTCAATAAATAAAAATTCTGTTTATTTGGTACTTGCACTTAGAACTGATACGGACGCGGGGTACGGGATTGGAAGGAAAACAACTTGGTTGTAGAGACGACGCTTTATTACTAAAAACACATCCACATACTCCGAATGTCGTGGTCTGCTCTTTTGTGTGGTGTAGTCTTCTTGCGAACGACGCGGCCATCCAGCGCTGTCACACGATGACATTCCCACTTCTCCTCTTCCGATGTCGCAGTCCGC
The DNA here is from genome assembly GCA_943789525.1 of Agriphila geniculea. Lineage (NCBI taxonomy): Eukaryota > Metazoa > Arthropoda > Insecta > Lepidoptera > Crambidae > Agriphila > Agriphila geniculea. Next base: position 20,321,594 of record OX038874.1, read on the forward strand.
CCTTCCAAGTAGCGTCACGTCCGAACGACGTAGCCTCTCGGCGCTGAACTCGACGACATCCTCTTCCACTACTCCGTGCTAGCACCAACTACTGCTAGACCTCACCTCCAAACTTCTCTTCATCACAACTTCTTCTTTTCTCTTCTACTAACTACTATACTTCTTCACTACCACTTTACAACTTCTTCAAAAAAAACCACCGTGACTTAACAGCTAGCGGCGAAATTGCTCTATGTCTCTTCTACGTAATGGGACATCCGCTATTTCCATTCGGATCAACTGAACCAACCAACTGGAAACTGAACAACTATTTTACTTCCCAACAGGACAACTATTTGGTTGATCGGTTGGTAAGGAAACGAAACAACTATTTTAGTTCTCAACAGCTCAACTACTTAGGTTCGTATCGTAAAAGGTATCGTAAAAAAAGTTTATTTTTTTCATATTTGGTGGGTTCGATTCCTGGATAAGGCAGGCGAAATTTCAAAAATCTTTGAATGCAGAGCCAATTTTTTTTAAAATCAAAATGAAGTCTTCTTTCAGTAGTATCCCTAACTTCAATATTTAAGGTTCTTTCGGAATGAAATAAGGGGGGACATCATGGCTGTTGAGAATAGGACACGAAAACTCACAAACACATTCTTTTCCGTAACAAGTTTATTGAAAACATTACAAACATTTGTTTTACAAAAAGGACGTCACAGAAATTTTGAATTTAGAAGGCAGACCAAAGAGAAATCCAAAAATGCTGGTCGGCAACAATGGCCGTAACAGAAAGAAAAAACTAATTATCGTGTAAACGTGGCTTTACACGATAATTAGTTGTGTTCCGCGTATTATATATATATATTTAGGCGTGCCTAAATATATGTTTACCGCTTAGAACTTTGTCGCTTTGATGTAGTCGTCATTTTGTAAATGATTTCTGTTCAAAAAAGTAATAAAAGTATTTACATATTTATTTATAGACGTGACTGTACGCTAATTCATGATTATAAAAAAAATATCGTTATTTGATATAATCAAATAACCACGATTACAGCTTGCCCCTAAAGAGTTGACAAAAATTAAGAACTCCACTTTCGTCAACATCACGAATAACTTTGCAACACTGACTTTATTTTTTACTGAAATAAATTGTTATTTAATTTTTACTCATTCTGGTCACGCTCTACGTATCTCGATAATAACAAGCGGTCATATATTGCCTGTCATATATTACCTTTGCATAAAATACATCTTTATATTATGAACTGGTTATAAACCACCTCTATGGTCTAATGACAACGCTGTGGATACAAAAAAGGCAATCACATCGATTTTTATTCATCGTACGTGCTTATCGTCGATAATGAGAATGGTAGCTGCACTGTTTTTATTGATTTTTTTATGACATTTTCATAAAATCTCATTTATATTTCATTATCTTGTAGGATTATTTAGCTGTCTGCTGTCTGCAGCTGTGCTACTGTGAATCAAGATCTTTTTCCAGGACCACACGGAGTTATCAATTTGAAATGAAAATAAAATAATAAGTCATTCATGACGCATATTCCAGCAGAATAAACGCCAAACCTATGGGATATTTGTCGTTGACAGGTAAAACCTCAGATAACCTAACAGTTACTTTGCTAGAATCATAAAATTCGGAGAAAGCCGAGGACCGAGGACCTATTACAAAAAAGGATAGCGATAATCGGATGATGTTCGTCGTTCAATTTACTCGATTTTGAACCTAACATGAGTTAATATAGTGTTACGTATTGCGCAGAATATCATTTAATTACTCGTTTTTTTATGTAATAGGCCCTTCGACTCTAACTCCCATCATTCAGACTCGCACTTCTCCGTTTCTTTGCTGTACCAGTACCATCAGCCATTTTTAATTGGGGACATGAACCCCAATTAAAAATTTATTTGGGGACTGTTGGGACACAGGCCTTCCTTATGGGTGGTTAAGGACGATGGGCCATAACCCACCACGCGGGCCCAATGTGGCTTGTTGGGCGTTAACGACTGCTAATGCAGCCAGGGCCAACGGCTTAACGTGTCTTCCGAAGCACGGAGGAACCCGACATAATAAATTTTTGGTCACCCATCCTTTGCGAAAGTTGCTTAACTTCCGCAATCTCTGGGCCACGCGCTGAACCACTGCGCCATCAAGCTCCTCTTTGCCTTTCTTTGCTGCTTATTCTAAAATTACATGGTTCAACCCAAATTGATTCACTTTTGTTGAAAAGTGCAGAAGTGTATGAAAATTCTGTTGCAATGACATTGAATTATTCACTCATCCAAATCGAAAGGCAAAAATTTTAAAAATATTAAAAACACGACTGCCCTACCAAAAACACACTAAAAAGTAAAATAAAGTGTCATTGCAGTTGGGGGATCGTTTTGTGGAACAATTTTTAATCAAAGAGGAGAGCAGGTAGGAGGAGGAGAGGAGGAGGAGGGCAGTCGTGTTTTTAATATTTTTTAAATTAATTTATTTTTATTTCACACATTTTAGTGACAAATTATATAGTTTTGGAATGTGCTCATTAAGGCCTCTCATTTGATGCCAAGAAAAAACATTTTTTTTCACATTTGAAAATGGCATCATACTGTCGCCACATTGACTTATTTAAAAAAAATATAGCCAGATCACTCGGAATGATGTAAGAATCCTAACGATACCCCATACATCCAAATCCGTTGAGCCATTTAGAAGTTATGGTGGAATAAAGAAACTCACATTCCCCACAAACATACATGAACACTGAACACCTATAGACTCCTTTTTGGGCAGTCGTGCCGTGTTTTTTCAGCATAAGGAAGATACTTCGTTATTTATAAAACAACGTTAACAAGACAGTCGAAACCACGTTTCGTCACGGCAAGATTCGCACTGACACCGACCCTTCCTTGCCTTGTAATTAAGAGGAAAGTGTAACCCAACCCCTACTACGTGCGGAAAGTTTTTACAAAAAACGACCTAACCATTTGTAACTTTCTTTTTTAATTGGAACAGTAGGAAAATATTTCATGATTTGTCCAGTGCCAGAAGGATTAAAAGGAGAGGAAAATGATTTTTTTGCGGTATCAATAAACTCGAAAGTCATAATTGCAGCAGCAGTGATTGCGTAGAGACGTTGACACCAATTTTACATGAGTTGTTTATTATTTACATTGTATGCTTTAATTCCAAAATAAGTAGCAAAAGTTAAGAAAAAATAAAAAAAATAGAAACAACAACAGTATCAGCAATACCCAGACATTATTTAATAAAAAAAAGTACGTTTGACCTCAGTATGGTGACACCATAAAAATATGTAGTCAGCCATTTGACTCCATTTATGAACAGTATTTAAAGGAATTTCGTAGTATTGGAAATTGCTCGATCTCATTGACAATTTCACTTTAGTCTGAAGCCCACTTTGGATTATTAATCATTGAATAGTTGTAAGGTTCGTTAAGTTTCACAATATTCCCACTATTTTGAGTTATTATTCTGTATAGTGCTGAAAAATCGAAACTTAAAGAGAGTGATAAACACATATAGTAGGGGTTTAAGACAACAGTATTTTAAGTAATTACAGCGAAACCGACGCCTTAGCTTCAGAATGAATAAAACAAACCAAAAACTAAGTTTGAGCTTTGTTCTCGAGCAAGACAGTACCTAAATATAGCCGCTAAGAAACAGCTGCAGTAAAAATTTACTTTTGGTTTATTTTTTCTTTTTTTTTTTCTCTGCAGATGACTCTATTGTATACAGACATTTTTCATTTTTTCTTCAGAGTATTAAATGAATAAATAATATTAGGCTTGTCTTAAGATTCTTTTGTACTTAATTGTTTTGTTTTTATCATGCATAAGTGTTTTAATTTTTGTCACAATTAAGTATATGGAGTTCTTTGTTTTAAAATTATTTATGATATTATTATTATGTTAAAATCAGATTTGTTTCCGTTTCTTACAAGTATAGCTGTTACACTAACGATAAGATATAACTTATATGCTGATACTACAGCCATGTTTTGTAATATTTTTGTTGTAAGAACACAATACATATTTACTATTGAACTTAATCTCGAGTGTAGTTAATATCTGCCTATTAGTAATGATGAAGATTAATTACTGTATAATTAAATTGATGGTAGCATTAGATTGCTGACTCAGCATAAAACCAGACAGATCGATATTGTTTGTACTCGTTACAAAGTTACAGACTACCGCTATACAGCTTATAGTATTCGATTTGTTTGAATTTGATTGCTAAGTCATTCGATTTGAGGTCTTGATCCGCATCAAAATCGGTTCATGAGTTTGAGAGCTACGTTTTATCTCAGACAAACAAACACACACACGTCAAACTTATAACACCTCTCTTTTTGCGTTGGGGGTGATAAGATCTTAAAGAAAAACTTTGCACATTTTACCCAATACCAATTTTCAGTTTATTGATATCATAATCGAAACCCTGTTTAAAATGCATCATTGCGTTGAATAAGTGTTGTAAGTTAAATTCAATTATGTATAAAGATAAAACCCTATAAATTATTGGTCCAGCAAATATCACAAAACTAAATATTCTATTGATTTGAATCGGCGAAGTACATTTTCATACTTTCATAAATATTATATTGCTTAAGATATCCAATTTTCGATATCAGAGATCTGTTGTTATGATAAACAATCATGTTCTATGTAATACCCAGCTACCAGAACGTTTATTTAGGCTTCCTAGGCTAAGTTCTGTGGTGCTTACGCTTAATAAAACCTTGATTTATAACTGACCGAGCTTTTGAATGCTCTTATTTGTTAAGTAAATAAAATTTGCCTGGGCACATAGCTTCACGGTTCACAGAGCTTCCTCATCACTGAGTCAAACTCTTTGTTACTCAGAGCAACCATATTTCCCTTGACGCAAGTGTAAGCAACAATATTGTTTTACGCTCTATGATTCTTGTGGAGAAATATTCATTAACAGTAGGGGGTAAGGTCGAGATTCGAATGAATCCTAGGAACACGTATGGGCTCGAGTATGTAATAAAACAAGAGGAGCTGTGACGAAAATACGGATGTGACTAAAGTCATTATTCTGATACTTAAAAGTGAAAGACATCTCATTTAGTTTAAGGACTTTCACTCATGATTACGGCGAGTGATTGAAAGTCTAGATTTTTTGAGCTGAAATATATCCAAGCGGGTAATTTCATAAAAATATGAGCAGTCTTTTTGTTTTAGTCGTCCCGTGACCACGACCCCTGGAAAGGTGTCAAAACGTCGGGAAAACCAAAAACTAACGAATCAAAGTCGGAAATATTTAAAGATGTTAAAAATTTAATAAGACCATAAATGGGCTACATCAATAATAATTAAAAGCTTACAGTTTTAAAACAAAGACTCTTGACATAAATAGAATAATTAAAAAAAATACTTTTTTTTTTAAATAAAAAACATGTTTTTAAAATGGACTAAAACGTGGTCCCAAGTATATACAACCCCTATCGGAGTAATTGTTAAGACGAATCAAACGAGCCCAAACTCGATGGGGTTGTATTGTTTTATTACAGAGTTCCTGTAGCCTTCTTCCGGCTCTATCATCAGATCAGCTCTATAAAACCTTAATATTGCGTTGTCTTTCAGTTCTTACATATGTTCAAAGTTTCAAGTCTCTAGCTTATCGTTAAGTTAGTATAAAATAGTTTGCAAAAATTGTAGACAAAAAACAAATACACGAGAAAGCAACCTAATAAAAACGTGTTGAAAAAGCATGTGCTAAGAAAAACATATTTCCACAGAATATCGCGCAATACTCTCGATAGATTAAAGGCTTACCAGTCACTGATATTCGAATATCACATGACATGTTCACAGCGCACCGCAAATGTAGTGCTATTTTAACCGACCCGAAACAGATCCAAGTCGGCTGGGATGTCGGAAGTAATTAAAACGAGAACTTGAAACGAAAAAATAAAAAAACATCTGGCGGTGCAATGGAGATGATTTGAAACTGTTTTGAGAAAAAAAACAACTGGTAACAAAAGAAGAGCGTTTAACAATGAGTTTTGTTTTTGTCAACACATTTAGTATGGCATTCATCACCTATTAAACCTGAAAGTCAGTGTTGTGGCACAAGTTGCAGTGACGTATACTCTGAGTGAGCACTTGAAATGTGCTTTGTTTCAGCTTAACATTGTTGTTGCTTATGAGCTTCATAACAAAGTATCCTCTTTCTCTTTTATGTTATAAAAATTCTACCATTTTTTTTATTATTTAGGAAATATTATCTTTAAAATCTTTTTAATGAGACATTGATACCAAAAACACTGACAAGATTATTTATTTATAAAAAATACATTGTTTTACCTTTAATAAAATGCTACTATCTTTCATTATTTAGGAGAGCTACATAAAGGATCTGTTGTACCAAAAACTTGTTCTGGGATTGTTATAGTTTAGTATAGAAAACGTAAAGTATTCGACACGAATAAAAAAAATATCCGACTTAGCTAAAAGGTTGGACTAGGCCCTATGAAAATCTCAGTAAGGAAAATAATAAGTTGAGAAATCTCTTGGCCTAATCTTGGCAAAATCTAAAAAAATGAATATCACTAAAAACGTGTCCTAAGATAAAAAAAAAAAATATTTTTGAACATTGTTGAATTTCAATTGATTGTACGGACAACAAAGAACGTACTGGATGTTTTTATTTTTCTTCTGTTTTGTGTAAGAAATTCAAAAATCTGAACGTGATTTTTTTACGAGAACAGAAGTACCTAGGTATTGTTATGAAAAACATGATATAAATAATATTCATTAGGTGTTTATTCTTATTAACGCCAAATTTGTGACAATTCAACATTGCTTTTAGCATGTTATCACATTTTTTTGTCACATTCATCTACAAGGTTATTTTCAATTCGAGCATTCAAATATTTGTACAGGTATATAATACATTTATTACATAGCGAAATAAAGTGAAACTTTAGAAGTTTAACGAGAATGTTCGTTGTGCTTGAACGAGTCGAGTTTCCACGAAACCTTGAAATTCCGGAAAGATCAAGAGGATTATAAATGTAGTTTGGATAATGGGATGTTTACGATTTTTTTAAAGATGGTTGACTTTATTTTTTTTTTGTTTAGGAAACACAAAAGCATTTGAATTTTTTTTTCTATGACAGCGTTTCAAAGGTAGTCCCAGGGTAGACCTTACCAACTGGTAGTGGTGCCTGCTCTCGATCGTCCCATCTGGTCAGCCCACCTGAGTGGTTAATCTTATGGGGAGATCGGGAGGAGGCTCTCTCCCTCTCCCCCCCGGGGAGAGGTTAGAACCCCCCGGATCCCCCGCTGAGCCTACTATTCAGGCTCGACGGGAGACCCGGGGGTGGCGAGAGACAGATCAGGAGTGGCTTCCTGTGCCTGACCGAGCCCAGTATACATGCATAAAAGCATGTATACGTAAAAAGCGTATTTACCTCACTCTAATAAAAAAAAAGGTAGATCTTACCGGATAAATCGTCTATCTGGTGATAGTCGCGGAATGCCGCTGAATGCAGGTAGAACCCAGCAATCAACCTCTTCGATATAATGAAACTATACAACGTGGTACAAATTAACCCTTAATGCCGAATTTACACACATCAACTTTATCTAGGGATACAGGTGCTATTTTCATACAAACGAGGTAAGTTTGAAGCCTTGGTTTCCTGCCAGGGATGTACTGTGCTGTGATCTGATGACGGCTATCCAGGGAGTGAATGAAGGAGATTCAGATCGCAATACACACCCAACTGATCTGACCAACATCCTAAAAACGTAATGGACATGTCTAAAAAAACCGCGAAAATAGCATGAAAATGTATGGATGGAAATCCTCAAACTGAGAACTCTGACCTATTGATCTTTTAGAATGTTGATCAGATCAGTTGGGTGTGTATAGCGATCTCGGGGGTCAGTTAGGGTTACAAAGGGGATCAAAAAAACCTTATTTTTTGGCTCCGACGCACCGTTTCTGAGATATTTGCATTTTTGTATTTTTTCGAAATTAGGTTATAAGTACCTACTATAGTAGGTATAGTAGGCAGTATTCGCATTTTTTGAGTAAAGTACTATACAAGCCTTGGTCCACAATGACTGCACTGCTGGCCACGTTATGATGGCCTCGAGCTAAGCTTAACTACGCTCTCGGCCTTCAAGCTTGGTCATCATTGCAGCCCTTGCTGTCCGCGCTATAAAGGCCTCGACCTCCGGTCTCGGCCTTTATTCTAGCTTGTCCATGCGCGGGCTGAAATGCTGACCGCGCTGTGACGGCCTGGACCTGCGCTAAGCTCCGCTCTCGGCCATCATCATCGCTGCCAGCAACGCAGTCATTATTGACCGCGGCAGTAATGTACTATTACTATGGGATCAACTCTGAAATTGCGAAAAAAAGCAGCTGTTTTCTACATTTTGCGATCCCACAGTAAAAGTTGTTCAGGTTGATGGTCTCTAACTACCATATTCGGCATTAGAGGTTTTTTTTTGTAACACGTTGTATGTTGTTTACAACCTGGAGACAACAATACGACAGTAAATTAAATGTCGTTTATCTAAAAAAAACGGGTTGCACTCCGGGAGTGCCGGCAAAAGTGAAAAATTTTTGCACGAATTGCCGTCTTACGAATTTACTCTGAATTTGAATTTACGGATACAGAACAGTATTGTACGAAAGTCTTATCCATAGCTTGACAGAAAATCTAGAGTTTTGAAATTTAATTAAAAAATTAGCGCGTTGCTATGGTGACACAAGTGTTTACATATTCTTACGAGAATTTTCGATCAGGGTCACGTGATCCTGACTGACTGCGCGAGTTCAAATTTTTTTCCCCATTACAAAAAAGCGTACAACGCCGCTAAAGAAGTTTACACTTCAAAAATCACAAATAATATCCACTAGTTTATTCACAGGAAATAATTTTCAGTTACCATTTTCAGTACAATCTATTTACATGCTATTTAGTTTTTGAGTTTTTTTTATTTCGATCCCAGGAATAATTTGATGGTTTTAAAATACTCCTATGAACTAGTGTTACCAATGTTTTCATTTTTTATCGTACTAACGGCCACCCGCGACCTCGTCTGCTGGAAAGTTTTTTCAACACACTCGTAAAGTGAGCCCTAATACATCGCTTTTAGGGCCATAAACCGAGCTATAACAAACGCGTGCAATAATATATAAAACGCTAGTTGGTATTGGTAATACAGTTATTTTTTTAGTAACAACAAAGAGGTTTTATGCCACAGAAAATTTATATAAATTTTTGGAATAAATAAGTGTTAGTCTTAATAGGGAGGGAATAAATAAATAAGAGAAGCGAATAAGTGTAAGTCCTTAATTAAGTCAAACTATAATTTATTATTATCAAATTATTCATAATTCACAATATTTTGTTATAAAATATTAAAATATTTGCATTTTATCAATTAAAATTATGATTTTGAAGTAGGCTGTATGCTCACTCACCCCTTTGTTCGCAAAATATTCTTGCATTGGACGAGTGAAAAAAAAACAAAAAAAAAAACTTGCGCGCCTTTCCCCATCATAATTATCATATTTTGTTTTTGTTGTATTTGTTGCTGTGTGGTAAATTACTTTGATTTTTCCTCACAAATGTGTTGAAAAACGTCGTATGAAACTCGTGAGATCTTGCTTATTGCACACTCGGCTGAGTTATGCCCTCGCATACGGCTCGAGCTGCAACCCACAGCCTCGTGTGCAATGAGCAATCTAAGCTAACTTGTCTCATAATGTACAATTTGCTATCCCTCGGGAACACTACTTTTTTCGGGATGAAAGGTAGGTACCCTATATCCTTCTCTGTACCCCTGCCAACGTGTTTGTGAAAGTTCATCATGATCGGTTTAGTAGTTAAGACGTGAAGGCGTAAAAAACAAACAGACTTTCAAATTTATAATTAGTAAGTAACGATTGTGGTCTCCAGATTGTATACGACTAATACGACGTGCTTCCCACTTTAACACCTGTCTAACTAGTTTTTTTTCTCGATTATTACATGTCAACTAAATAAATACATAAAGTGCAGAATAAGTTTGTAAGTATACCATGTAAGTATACTCAAAATGTGATAAAATCTTATGGGAGTCGATTAAATATCCGCAGTGAGGCGGGGCGCCAAATGTCGACACAGTTGGTATCAAAAGAGTGCGGACGTGTTTGGTGTGAAACCGCTTTTAAATAAAACATGTTTAGATTTCCGAGTCTTTTATGAGAAGTCACGAACCGAATGTAATAAATGTAATCGTTACTAATGCAATGATGTCAGTTACATACAGTCCATATTGTATGTAGGGGAAGAAAGAGTAGCAACTGTCACTGATCTTGGAGTTGGTGTTGTTATTATTTATTCATAATGCAACAATGTCAGTTACAGTTAGGGTTGCCACCCGTACTCTGGATTGGAGTAAATGTCCTCTATTTCGTGTAGGTGTAGCTACTTTATATTGAGGGCTCTTCAAAGTGATATTAAACAAATAAAAATAATTACTATTTGCCTTACTAGATGGCGTTGATGGAAAGAGAAGTGTCAAAGTTAGCTTTTAAAAATAAACGGCATTACCAAAGAGGAAAGTAAGCGCTCGCTGGCTGATATCTGCCCAAAGAGAAACATTTTAGAATTACATCTGCCTGTCTACCTGAGTACTCTTCGAAGCTTAGTAAAAAAAATACATTGACACTATTTTTTATCAACGCCATCTATTGAGCTTATAGCTTTTTGTCCTAAAATACTCTATTTATGTAACACTAGCGGCCGCCCGCGACTTCGTCTGCGTGGAAAGGTTTTTTGCTATCCCTCGGGAACAATACCTTTTTCGGGATGAAAGGTACCCTACGTCCTTCTCTGTACCCCTGACAATGTGTATGCAAAATTTCATGATAATCGGTTCAGTACTTAAGACGTGAAGGCGTAACAAACAAACAAACGGACTTTCGCATTTATAATATTAGTAAGGATTATAAAAAACAAATATTTGTTAAAGTTGCAAAAAGTAACACAGAATAATTATATTTTAAAGATAAATAAGTCTAAAATTAATAATGTACTCTTTTTATGTTGCGTTCTTTAATTTTGTTCTACCTAGGTGAAAAAATACTATGTCTGAAAAAAAGGTGGCAACCCTGAGTAAGTTACAGTTTGTATTGTGGATGTAGAGGAAAAAGAGCAGCAACTGCCTCTGAAATTTGGAGTTGACATTTTTCTTCCTACTTATCCAAATAAATAATATTATTATAAATGTCAAAATTTGTATGTTTGGGTTGGGTGTATATGATGTTTGAATGTTTGTTACTAAATCACAATTTTAAAAAATTATTGAACATTTAAAACAGTATACTCGTAAGTACTTTTTAAACGGGTCAAATAGGTTACTTTGGGATTTTTAGGGTTCCGTACCCAAAGGGTAAAAACGGGACCCTATTGCTAAGACTCCGCTGTCCGTCTGTCTGTCTGTCTGTCTGTCACCAGGCTGTATCTCATGAACCGTGATAGCTAGAAAGTTGAAACTTTCACAGATGATGTATTTCTGTTGCCGCTATAACAACAAATACTAAAAACAGAATTAAATTAATATTTAAGGGTGGCTCCCATACAACAAACGTGATTTTTTTTGCCGTTTTTTGCTCGATATTAATAACGACAACAGGTAGACAGTTGAAATTTTCACAGATGATGTATTTTTGTTGTCGCTACAACAAAAAATACTAAAATCACAATAAAATTATTATTTAAGGGGGGCTCCCATACAACAAACGTATTTTTTTTTGCCGTTTTTTGGTACGGAACCCTTCGTGCGCGAGTCCGACTCGCACTTGGCCGGTTTTTTAATGTCCATGCGGATAAAGTTGCGGGCAAAAGCTAGTTTTTACCTATGTTATGATAATGTTTATATGTATGTATCGTACGAAATGCTTACAACGGAGTCTGGTTTGGAGTACAAATAGTTCATAAGTGGCACAACCACTTTAATGTGATACAGTTCAAATTGGGGACTTGATCCCGTCAAATTGATGCCCACAAATCGTGAGAACGTGATGGCTCTTCTCCTCATATCAATCATGTTTAAGATCCTAATCCTAAATATTTTTATTTGAAGTCATAGAATAACTTCACAAAGTATATATTTTAAATTATCCTTTAAGTCAGCTTATTGGCTCCGTGCCATAAAGTTAATATTACCTATTAACTTTATGCTCCGTGCACGCTTTTAGCGCCACCTAGCGTGTTGCAACTTTGTTGGCTCTGACCTGACCGTTTTGACGTTTTGATATGTAATGGCGGCATTGTGACATAATATTATACATATACGTACATATTCACTTCTCAAGCTTACGCGCTCACTAGACATGAAATAAAACACTTTTTAACGGATACTAGCGCGGTTTTATTGAATGTACTTTGGTATTTAGTTGGTATTTGGTTTGATTTTTGGTTTTTCCCGACGTTTCGGCACCTTTGCAGCTGCCGTGGTCACGGGGGACTGAAGCTACCCGTGAGCCTACCCTCAAGCGATGAATTTTTTTATACGTTCAGAAATTAAAATTTAACAAAATTTTTAATTATTTTATGTTGATTTATAATTTAATTTTATGAATTATTTAATGCTAAAAAGAGAGAGAAATCTACTGAAAATACGTACATATTGTGTTATTAATGTAAATTTCAAAATTACTGTGATTTGGGTGGACAAAGTGTTGTGAAATCATTTTTGGTCATTTAAATTAAATACAACAGGCAAGTAAGATCTATTCAAAAAGAGTGTTTTATTTTGGTTATAATAGGGTTTGTTTACTTCTTTTTTAGTTGTAGATTTTGTAAAATAGGAGGATAAAGCTACTTTAATAATTTTATTAAGTGATAATAAACATATAGTTCCTGTATCATATCGTTTTCAAACAGATTACAGTGCCTTCATTATTTCTACATTTTGCCACCGCTGCGATCGATTATTATACCTTCACACCCAGCGAATAGTCAGCTGTATTCCATAGCTAGCGACCACCCGCGACTTCGTCTGCGTCGATAGTACCTATTTTGTCTATCCCTCGGTAACAGTTCCTTTTTTCGGGATGAAAGATACTCTATGTCCTCTTCTGCACCCCTGACAATTGGCTTTGGTTAAAAAATAAAAGGTATTTTTTTAATATTTTTTTTTCTACAGATTAGGCCAATTTAAGAAACTAATTTGAATATTTTAACATTTGGTCCCGTATTTATTTTTTTATAAATATATTTGTCGAGCGGATATGGTCAACCGGAATGACGTCATTAGTGGCATGAAAGTTTAAGGAGGAAAACCTTTGCCATCTACTTATAGAAAAAGAACGGCCAAGTGTCATTTACCTGTCATAATGACTTTATGGTTGTTTGTAAACAAATAAGTTATAGTTAATATTTCTTCTATTTTATTCATTTAATCCAGTTGTGACGGTTCTAACCTACCTTCTTAATTTGCCGCAATAATTTTTGAGGTGGTAAAATTATAATAAAAATGCTTACCAGTGGAAACTCAGCTGAAAAACTTTGTAAAAACTGACACGCCCAATTTACCCAAATTGCGAAATGTATTGTATGTATTGTGTCTATTTTGGATGTAGGCTACATGGATGAAATTGTAACGATTGCTTGTGGACTGATAAATTTGCAGGATAACATAATAAACATTTTGAAAATATGTGCATACTTTATTTCTATTTACAAACATTTACTAGTAGGGATGTGGAAAGAATTACGAGATAAGTTCATCGATATTTTTCGGGCGATATTAAATACTCGATATATCGATAGATGTTTTTACAATAATTTTTCCAAAACATTTTTTTGTAATTACGTATGGTTTCTAATAGTCGACACTATTTTGTCACTGGAGCATTTTGTTTTTTTCCAACTTTTGAGTCTTAAAAATCATCGTAAAATTCGTCAAATCGAGCCAAAATTTCGCGTAGGGGTTTATTTTGCTATTTTTTATGTTTTACAATACCTTAAAATTAGAATCCATTACTTAGTCATCATCCCATTTTATCCCATTTTTTTCTGAGAAATATTACCTACATCGATATTTTTTCACTTCCACCTTCCACCATCCCTAATGCCAAGTTCATTGTCAAAATTGTCTTTGCCCTTTTTTCTTTTTTTTATTATGGCTGGGGGATCTGTATGTGATGACGTCATATGAAGGTCATTTGAAGGTTAAAGCTTTTTATTGAATATTATAAATATCTTTAAAAATATAGACTTATTTTTAAATTTAATTAGTAGACACTGTACCGAAAGCTTATTCCTCGAAATGGTTTTGAGATTTCCAGTCGTGTTCAAAAAGTTATCAAAGCCAATTATGCAATAGGATGATCGGTTGATAGACTAAGAGCTAGCCCCGGAAATGGGTGGACAATTTACAAAGCGACGAAATCCCTCTTGTTAGTGTGCCATACTATCATTATTAACAGATCCGGGCACTGGGAGTGGGAGTGGGAGTGGTTGAGCAACAAAGGGACTGAAAAAGCGATTGAAGGCGTCACGTTGGAGTGAATAAAACACCAGTCTCACAGACACCAGATATAATTTCCAAACAAAGGATTTACGGCACAATTACTTATTGAGCTAAATTATGTACTATAATTGTTGAGAATTTTCATTGCTGACCGAAAAGTCAAGTCTCTAGACAGCGAACCCTCCATTTTGAAGTGTTCTCTTACGGGACAAAAATATTTTTTTTTACTAAATTTGAAAATGCAAATAATAAGTTTTTACTCTGGGGAAAGAGGTCGCACGGCACCGTTACAAAGGTATACAATTTACAGAGCTCTGGATTTGGTGTGATATAATAGTAAACCAATCATGTATTTAAATCGAATATAACATTGCCAGGCATTTTGACTGGTGGAAAAGTAGTGCAGGCGGCATCAAAGGTGCGAGAAAAAGTGGCAAAGTTTGATGCCGCCTGCCACTACTTTTCTACTAGTCAAAATTCCTGGCAATGTTATAATAATTCGATTTAGATATATGATTGACGATTATACCACACCAAATCCAGAGCTCTGTAAATTGCATACCTTCAATCGCTTTTTCAGGCCTTTTGTTGCTCAACGACTCCCACCCCCACCACGAAAAACCTGCCAGGTGCCCGGATCTGTTAATAACGATAGTATGGCAAACTAACTAGAGAGATTTCGTTGCTCTGTAAACTGACTTATTTCCGGGGCCAGCTTTTAGTATATGAGTAGTTAAGGCTCGGTTATGCAAAATCATTTGTCTTTGTCTTTTTCTTTACGTGTAAAGAGTATGCAAAATAACCTCACTTCTGCAATTTTTCGAAGTTTTTCGTTGTTTTTTCATCATTATCTTTGGCACAATTATCTTTCTCGAAGAAAAATTATTAGAGCAACTGCACAGTACGTTAAAGTATATTTTTGTGTAGAATTTAATCTGTTTCCGCTATTATTTACGCCAAAAATATGGCCCGCGACAAGCGCTTTTGATGATATTCAGATTTTTTTTAAAACCATCTGTGTGGTTTATACGCAAATTAATACTTGTAGCAACTAGATAATCTCTTTAGCTTGTCGTATGTTTTTTTTGTGCCTAGAACTTTACGTTTTCTATATAAAAATATGGCCCGCGCAAACCATGTTATCCTATTATGGACCCTTAAGAACGTGAAGGCGTAAAAAAACAAACAAACTGACTTTCGCGTTTATAATATTAGTAAAGATAAATTTTTAATATTTGCTGAAATTCCGAAATCGTATAAATATTTAATTGCCCAGACCTGCATTTAAAGTTAACTAATCATGAATCCAAAACATAACCATTAGAGCGGCATTAGCTAAATGCAGATCTCCCATTATAGACCGTACAGCTGGGAATGTGCACTAGAAATAGACTGCGAGTTTGCATCATGCTTGCTAAATTGTACCGAACGGTTGGTAAGTAAATGCTCATTTTGCTGTTAAATTTAGTAAAGCCCGATTTACACATCCATAAGTAAGTAAGTAAGTTCAACTGTCCTTCTACTTAACTACTTAATCGGAAAATGGACAGTTGCGTCCAAACCGCGCGCGTCGGATGACGACGACATTGCTCTCCTCTTTAGAAATAATGTTATTTACGTTGCGGCTAACCATGGATTGTATGGATGAATTTTTAGGTTATTTAAAGACGATTTCAAGGTATGTCACTCATAAATGGTTTTTTGCATATTTTTAAGTAGGTACTTAATGTTTTTTTAGGTTAGCTATAATTACGTTATAAGAGTTTAATTCGCGAATTGTTAACAGATGACGGCCATTTGTTGCAAGATCTACTCCTTTATACCAAAACAAAAACTTATATCAATGGTAGTAAACTTGTTTATTGTCGTATAAATTTTCTATTCCTAATTAATACCAAATTTTAGTTATTATTTATTTATTAATCTTAAGGAAGACCAACAACTAGTAACAAACAAATAGCACTCGTAATAACAGTACGCAGTCACTTACAGGTCCTCGCATATATATATATATATATATATATATATATAACAGGCTGATCTACAAAAAGCGATACAAGCTTATAAAACAAATAAGACGTTACTTACACTAAAACATACACAAAGTTAATTGTAATTACAAACAAATAAAAAATTTCAAGTACTAACTGCACAAACATTAACAATATTATTTTTAAATTAGGTGTTCCTAAGCTACAATTATAGTCTAAGCAAGCTTAAAAGCATAAAAATACAAAAACCGCTCATGTAGCCAACAAAAACTGAGACAATCACTCAAAAAAAATATTTAAATGAAGCTCAAAATCTATTCATTTAACTTGTTTTGGGATTTGTTTATGAATGGTATCCGGTCAGAATAGAAGATTAATTAGGTACGATAATAAACAAATAGGTACCATTGGCATTAGTTTTTGGTATTAGAACGGATTAGATCATTCCGCTGCTATAGATGTCAACTTATGAACTTACTTACTTGTCTGCGAACAGTGCCGTTTACACGGCAGCAAGTAAGTTGGCGGGGAGCGGGAGACGAAGCGGGAGGGGGGTGCGCGCTACTTGCCTGTCCAAAAAATAGAACCCGATCCTATCTTGCGGCAAGTTGCTACTTACTTACTTACTTGCCGGACGGTGTCCACACGCGGTTTCTACTTACTTATTTACTTATGGATGTGTAAACCGGGCTTAAGGTATTGATTTTCAAAATCACAAAATATATGTTTGCCTATTTATTTTTAGACGTGCTCCTACGAAGAATAAAGTTGTAATGTTTATTTTATATTCCTTTTCCATACAAAATTAGAACCTTACTTTCAACCCTTCAGGGGTTAAATCGTGTCCACCGTGTTGGATTTCAAAATAAATGTCATTTTCGCAATCGTCATCCTTCTGGGATGTCGTTATTGGGGTTTTCTGAACCCCAATAACGACATCCATATCTATTTTTAGGTATATTTACCCCATTTCACCCCCTTAAGGGTTGAAATTCCAACAAAACCGAAAAATATACGTTGCAGTTTCCAACCGTAAGCTTAAATAAAAGATTTAGTGATATTTACTTTAAAAATAAAGGATTTTCTAGACACAACTTTATCCCCATTTTCAACCCTTCAGGGGTAGAATTAACAAAAATCGCTTTGACACGTTTATATTAATTTTTAATCGTCAGCCTAAATACAAAATTTAAAGATCCTACCTTCAATGCTGAGGGACTTTCATACAAACTTTCATCCCTTATTTCACCCCCTTAGGGATAGAATTTCCAAAAATCCTTCTTTAGTGGATGCCTACATTATATAAACTATCTGTGTGCAAAATTCCAAGACTCTAGATCCAGCGGTTTGGGCTTTGCGTTGATAGATCAGTCAGTCAGTCAGTTTACGATTTCATATTAATATATGGAATCGTAAACTGACTGACTGACTGTCTTAATAGATAGCATTTACAATTTTACATTTTAACATACATTTAAATTGATAAATCCAAAATAAGCATTTACTTACATTAGTATAATATTTACTAGAATAATAATTGTTAAATTTTGCAACTCAATCCTAACTAATATTATAAATGCGAAAGTCCGTTTGTTTGTTTGTTACGCCTTCACGTCTTAACTACTGAACCGATCATCATGAAATTTTGTATACACATTGTCAGGGGTACAGAGAAGGACATAGAGTACTTTTCAGCCCGTAAAAATGAACTGTTCCCGAGGGATAGAGAAATAACTTTCCACGCAGACGAAGTCGCGGGTGGTTATTAGTAAGTTATAATGTGAAAAACAGGATTTTGAAAGTTTTAAATGAACCACCATTTTCAAGATTTGGATTGTGTCCAAAACCTCTCAAGGAAAATTTGTCAAACTGGAAAACTTGTCAAACTATAATTATTTAACACGAAGTTTTGATAATAGTGTTAGGTTTATTTGAACTGGAAATTGTGGTTTCAAGTAAATGTTTCTGGAACTTTTATTTTACAGTTTTCCTTCAACGGGAAGGCGAATTAACTATTATAAGAATTGTACTAAGTGGCTTTCCAAAGCCCGTATTTATAAACCGCTCTCAATGTTGAATCTATCTTGAGATTAAAGGACATGTCCCATCGCGCCTATGTCATTTGCCTCACCATTCTCAAAAAAACCGGACAAGTGCGAGTCGGGCTCGCCCACCGAGGGTTCCGTACAGACCTACATCTATACATAAAATAAAGCTATAGAAAAGTTGTGTCGGTACAAAGGAAATATTTTGAAAAAAAGTGGTTGGTAGTTATTAGTTTTTTATATGAAAACTGTACTACGGAGAGTTCAAGCTTTATCCCAGGTTCTACCTACCGGAATTATGTGAAAAATTGCTTAGTTTATAAGTTGGACTCCAAGCTACCAAACTGTAAAAAAATACCATCAAAATCCGTTCAGCAGACTGCTATATATAGATAACCATTTGAAATCCTTTGTCGCCACGTAGAAAATAACCCTTCCAGGGATTACGACAAAGAATTGACCACGGGCGAAGTTTGAAATGGAATAGTACATTACTGCAGCGGCACTCAAGACAGGCATTGAAGAACATACATTAGTCCATCAATGCCTAGTTGCGGCCAAGGCTTGTGTAGTACTTTTAAACTTTTAACTTTTTAGTTTTAAAAGTTTTAAGCTTTTTATTTTAATTTTAAAATACTTACAGTAATTGAAAAAAGAAAATGGAAAGTGGAATGTGCAGATAAAGGCCTTTCATTTGATACACATATTGAAAAAAAAATCCGGTTTTTTTCATTTATTTCCAGTTTTTCATTTTTTTTTTTTTTTCAGTTTTTTGGAAAGTGCTCATCAAGGCCTTTCATTTGATACCCATATTGCAAAAAATATTTTTTTTTTTTTTCAGTTTTTTTGGAATGTGTTCATCAAGGCCTTTCATTTGATAACCATATTGCAAAAAAAAATTACCTTTCTTTTTTAATTTTTTTTTAGTTTTTTGGAATATGCTCCTTGATGAGCATATTCCAAAGAACTTTTTAAAAAACTTTCATTTGATACCCATAGGTATTGAAAAAAAAATTTTTTTCGTTTTTATTTTTTTTTTATCTTTTTGGAATGCGCTCATCAAGGCCTTTCATTTGATACCCATATTGCACCAAAACAGTTTTTTTCCGTTTTTTTTTTTTTCAATTTTTTGGAATGTGCTCTTCAAGGCCTTTCACGTGATACCAGTATACCGAATATTAAAAAAAAAAAATTGGAATGTGCTCGCTCATCAAGGCGACATTTGATACCTATATTTGTGTTTAATTGAAAAGTTCGCTCCAATTCTGAATTACACGTGTGTAATGAGTTTTAATAGAAACATTGCTGGACAGACGCCGGCAATTTTGTATGAAAATCCATTATAACACGTTAGTAATGGATTCTCATACAAATATTGACGGCGCGGTTTAGGTCTGTCCGTAAACTCTCATTTAGCACGAAGAAGGTTGTCAAAATAATGTTCGAATTTCCATGCATTTTTGAGAAAAAATAAAATAATTACAAACCCACCGCACCTGTATAAAATACAAGTACTGTTGATTGTCAACAGATGGCGCTGTATATCAATAGTACACTGTATAATGTTCTGTGAATTGGTTTTATCTATCGCAATGTTATTAGAGAAAATGGGTGTATTCCAACAGGACCATTTGGTTGTGTGAAGCCGAGACTTTTATTGTAGTGGTGGCTACCTCGGCTGACCTTACCGAGTAAACTGTCTTGATTATACTTGGTGCCAAATGCTCCAAGCAACATTGGAATGCGATGCACCCGCATTTTAATGTAAACTGAAACGATCTACCACTGAACTATTCAACACTTGACACTGGCAAAAATTACTTCCAAGAAGAAAGTAGATTGCCAAAACAAAAATAAGAAGAAGAAGACCCCCTGTCATACAGCGTGACACACCGCCATGTTGCGAAAATATTTAGAGCCAAATTTATTACTTTTTAATTTTATTTTTAAAAGTAATTAACTAAAACAATATTTGAAAGGATTTGAATAATTAATAATAATAAATATTGATATTTTTAAAAGAATTAGTGGCGCGATTAATCCAAAAGTAATTAGAAGTTAAACTATGACCGCGCAATGCCGCGCATACCGTTGTTTCACCAAGATGATTAATAATTACGTATTTTAATGACCATATTTTATTATGATTTAATTACAAATATACAGTTTTCAGATTTATTCCTGTAAGTGTAGTATAAGACGCTATTACCTGCCAAATTTCATAGTTCTAGGTCAACGGGAAGTACCCTATGAATTTTGATTCCTTTGAGAGTATCGAAAATGCGTTTTTGCGCCCTAAACGGCAGTATCTTTTTTTTACGTTAATTTAGAAGTTTGATTTTTTTACAGCTTCAAGGACCCGTAGACCTTAGTATATGGTTTAAATTTCAATTCGATACCTCCACGCGTTTCCGAGATAAAGGGTCTTGACAGACAGACGGACGGACGGACAGACAGACAGACGGACAACAAAGTGATCCTATAAGGGTTCCGTTTTTTCCTTTTGAGGTACGCAACCCTAAAAATGAAAGTCTATTGCGTCTTAATCAAAATAGTATGTCAGAGTAGGTATTTTACTCTAGAATCAGATTAATAATTATTTTCTGCATTATAAAGTGGATTTTTTAAGTTAAATCACAAATTTTCTCATGATAGTACTATTTATTTACATTTTTTCACAAAATACTTCAGAAAACAACTTAATGTTTTCGTAATTGTTTTTCTAAATATAAAACAATTCTTCACTGATACTAAACCTAAATAAAATGTAATTAGCACTTTTTAATTATGAAAGTAATTAAATAAAATGAAACTGGGGCAACGCTGGGACATCTCCTTTGAGATCAGGTTGTTATACGAACTGTATCCCATGTATGATCTCAATATAGGTTTAGAGCAGTTTATAAATACGGGCCTAATCAATGGCTATAGATGATCGAAGGCTGTTTAGCTAAGTCTTTGGTTGAGGTCCTCTTCTACAGGTCGCATTTCTCAACCGATTCTGGTGAAATTTTGTGAGTAGGTTCGATAATTATATATAACTGTTTAGTCTAGCCAATTTTTCCAAATTTATAAAAAAAATATTCACCCATTTTGAAAAATTATCAAAATTAGGAGCACCATCTAGCTGCGAATACTCACGTACCTACTGTGTGTTTTGAAAACTTCATGGCGACATTTTATTTTATTTTATCGCGAGGTCTACAGCTCACGGTGGCTCCGTGAGCTGTAGACCTCGCTTTAGCTCGTTTTAAGGAAGCTGTCGGTATCATAGAGTTTCTGTTATCTCTGACAAGTTTTTGAATTTAAGGTGGCCTTTACTTTTAGTTTGATTTGAGTATATATGGCCTTAGTTTATGTAACAATACTGTTTGCTGCTTTTTGTTTTAGATTAAATTTCGTTTCAATTTTAATAAAGCGTCCAACTAAAAATAGCTGTATCTGAAAAACTATTATCATAAAACCTAGGTACCTATGTTATATTTTGTCTCGAGTTCCTTATGACGAGGTACTTATGCCGCTGTCGTTTCTGACTTTCGAAGCATATTTGACTGAATTTTTTCCGGTATAGCAAATAACTTATTCAGCATTTCGTTCTTCTCAGCAGTGCAAAAAAACTGCGCATAGTATTGTTTTCCAGTACTCACCTCCATAAGCGAGGGTGAAATTTCCTTTGTCAAATAAACATACGTGACGTCACGTAGCAACTTGCTAAATAAAACACAGATAAGACACTGAACACACATTCGAAATAACACATCTACTTTGATATTACAACAATATTTCTCTTCCGTACAATACCAACAGATACATTTTATCCTTTGCGTCCTTTTCTCGATCTATCCTTTATGATCAAACCCTCTTTAGGCCCACCAATAACTGGGAACCGTGATCCCGTTAAATTGTATATCTAATGGGAAATGGTGACAAGCTCTTTGCACTACAAGCATAGCTAAATTAAAAAGGTCTCCAAGTTTGCTCTTCCGCAAAATAAATATTAGTATAGAGTTGCTTCCAATTTCCTGTTCCTCTGTAGAGGTTTTGTACAACATGCTTTTTTTTTATATCCCAGAATTATAGGGTATTGATGAGATCACGAAATAGATTCGAATAGCATAGGATATATATTTCGCAAATATTTTTTTTCATTATTCATACAAAATAATTCAATAAAGTTAAGACTACCTAAGCAAACACCATGTAAAATATGGCAACGACACATTTCCGTACCTCTAAATATGAAATGAAAATCAGTAGTAGCGTAACCGCTCACAGGCGACTTTTAGTAGCTGCGATAATCGCGGCGTTAATCGCCTGTGAAATGACACGACAGAGGTTTTACTTAGCCAGCAACAAAAAAGCGCCGCGATTAACGCCGCGTTTATCGCATAGAAAAAGTAGCTCGTGGGCGTTTACGTATTGTGTCATATGTCATATCATATTACTGTTTAAAATAGTTAGTCTGGCTGTATGGTGTTGGATGCATTTGCATGTACCGTTTGTATTGTGTTCATCAATTAAGAAATAAACGGGCTTGGCAATAATGGCTACCATGTGAAAAAGCTTTGTGCATTTTTATTTAAATAACTTTGTGATAGTACATGGTGTCAGGTGAAAATTTTACCCTAAAAATTAGCTAAGTGCAAATATGGAGGGAATAAAACCGCCGACAGGCCTACAGTTGTCGGGTGATGGCGCAAATTTCGTCAGATTTGTGCAAAACTTCATGTTTTACATCCAGGCCGTGGGCTTAGAAAAAGCAGAGGAAATTAGAAAAATCGCTTTATTCCTGAACTGCGCGGGTGAGGACGCTATCGAGGTGTACAATACGTTCAATAAAACAGAGGTCAAAACGTTGGACGCAGTAATAGAAAAATTTAGAGAATATTCAGAACCGCGTAAAAGCCTAATTTGGTTGACGTATAACCTCCTCACATTAAAACAAGAGGATGGAGAGGTGTTTGATAATTTTCACACAAGAGCCTTAACACTTGCAAAGAAATGTACGCTGGGTGAGCTAGAGGAACGGTTGCTGACCATGGTTATTGTTATTGGTATTAAAGACCTATCAATAAAAGGGAGGTTACTTAGAGAGGCAGATTTAAAATTAAAAACAGCTATAGACATATGCAGAGCAGCCGAGGCTGGCAAAGTACAAATACACAAGTTACAGAATGAAAAAGGGGAAAGTCAAATAAATGCTATAAAAAAGAGAGCTGAGTTCAAAGGAAGCAGAAAAAATATAAAAGAAATAGACTGTACAAGATGCGGTAGAAAACATGAAATTAAAAACTGCCCTGCCTTTGACAGAAAATGTATTGTATGTGGAGTATATGGTCATTTTGCTAGTGTATGTAAAAATAAAAATAAGAGAAAAATATATAACAAGAAAAAGGAAATAAACATAGTAGAAGAAAACTCTGATAGCGGCAGTGATGATTTAATAATAAGCAGCATAAATAGTATGAATAGTATTAAAGAACAATGGCAACAAACTCTAAAAATAAATGGTCAAGAAATACAGTTTAAGTTAGATACCGGAGCGGACTGCAATACGTTACCATTGGATATATAAAAGAAAATAAAGAAAGAAGAAACTATAGTGAAAAGTAACACAATCCTGTTAGTATACAACAGAGAAAAAGTAAAATCAGGAAAGAAAAACTGAAGTTTACAGTTATAGATTTGCCAGTACAACCTGTGATTGGATTACCCGATTGCAATAACCTGGGATTGATCAAGAGGATAAGTATGACACAAGCGACTTCAGAAAAAGAAGACTTTATTAAGAAGAATAAAGATGTGTTTTCAGGTTTAGGAAGTATAGACAAATACAAGATTAAAGTAAAAGAGGATGCAGAGCCAGTAATAAAGCCGATAAGAAGAGTTCCACAAGCATTAAAGAATAGATTGAAAGAAACTTTAGATAACTATGAGAAGAGGAATATCATCGAGAAGGTAACGTCTACAACTGAGTGGTGTAATAATTTAGTAATCGTAGAAAAACCAGATGGTTCTCTTAGACTTTGTTTGGATCCGCAAGAACTTAATAAAAATATACTTCGTGAAAATTCTCAGATAGCTAGTCCGGAAGAAATCTACAATAGTTTATCAGGTAAAGATTTGTTTACTGTACTTGACATGAAAGATGGTTTTTTTCAAATTGAACTTGATGACCCTCAGAAATTGTGCACATTTGGTACTCCATTTGGGAGATATGCGTTTAAAAGGATGCCTTTTGGCATTTCTTCTGCACCTGAAGTGATGCAAAGAATAAATTGTAAAATTTTTGGGGACATACAAGGCGTTTATGTGTATTATGACGATATAATAATAGGAGCAAAAGATCCGAAAGAACATGATAAAATTCTTAATATGGTAATAAAGAGAGCAAAAGAGTATAATGTAAAATTTAATGCTAAAAAGTTACAGTATAAAAGTAATCATGTTAAATATGTAGGACTTATAATCTCGAAAAATGGAATAAAAGTAAATCCCGAACATGTGTCAGCTATATTAGAGCTAGAACCTCCAAAAAATGTAAAACAAACAAAAATCTAAAACAATTAGAACTCCTATTCTCAGTGACAAAAAATCGCTCAGCGATTAATCACCCGTCAGCGGGGACGCGTATGGTATTTGTCAATGAAAGCTTTAGCTTTAACGTAAGATAACGTTTACGTTATCTTACGTTTGTGATCATTGATAATATTAAAAAAGTATGTACAATATGCAAAAATTTGATTATTTTGACCTATAGAATATAACGATAGAGTTATGGGATATCAAAAACTATTGGTTGTATAAATGAGGTTGTAAAAGCAAATACATATTATTGGTCATCTCACCTGTGACCTGTCCCATCATGGGACTGGGTCAATGGGACTAGTGGGACAGACAGTACCATTCCTAAGATATTTGTTCTTTGACAGATGCAGTATCTACTTATGAAAATGCAGGAGAGCATACTGAATGTAATTTACCTACCTAAAACTCCCTTACATGCTATTTTAATTCAAATAAATTATAATAAAAAAAATACTTAAAATAATCGACTTTCAAACAGATAAAAACGTATAGAAGTATAGAAACATCAAGGAATTAAGTACTTAATAAAAAAATATATAAGCAGGTACAAGTGTCGATCTCTTAGTTATAAATATTTGGTAGGTAGATCTCCATAGAAAAAAATATAGGCTGGGCACCACTGTTTTATAGGCAGTTACAAAATAACAAAGTAAGTACAGTCGATTTCATCAATATGTTGGCTCTTTTGACTGTTTATTATGTCTTTATAAGCCACCATCCTGTCAAAAGTGCCAACATATTAATGAACTTGACTGTACATGTTGATATTCTTAAAAAGTTTGCCAAATATTATGTGTTAATTTCACTTGTATATTTTATAAATCGCCTTCTTTCTGAATGTTCAATATCTTAATCGTAAATTCTTTCGAAATTACGGTCAACAAATACTTTGAAAGAAAAAAAAAATACTTACGTATTTTCTAAGATAACTTTAGCACCTCATAAAATTGACTCTAAATAAAAGATAAGTATCGTATCTTAATAATTCGACACTTTCCAAGTGCTCTCAATCTCGGCAGCTGCTACTTAAAGCAAGTGTTTTTCCTGAAAATAAAACACATTTTCTTATCTTCACGTTCATACCGTACATTTTACACTTCAATATTTTCTTAGAAACTGATATATAATACTCCTGTTTACAGGTGCTTGATTTTTGACAAAACGTCTTATATTTTCATCTTGGTATTCTTTGCTGCTGTTGAAATACCTTTGAAGGACTTAAAGTACTTATGTCTTGCGTGTTTTGAATAGCTGCCGTTTTTTTTTCGTTAAAATAAATCATAAACCTAATGTTGTTATTGAATTTTTAGATATTTACAATGCTATTTTATATCAAGATTGTCCGTTGCGGACAAGAGAAAAGAAAGATTTGGATTTGAATAAAAGTATATTAAATTTCTACAATAATGTTTGGGTCACAAGGCAGAAAGAATATAAGAATGTTTTTTACCATTTTGAAAAATATTCGTTGGAACGCGAATTACGCGAAAGTTCTATACAAAAATTTACGTTTTAAAGAAGGAATTGCGAGAGGGGCGCACGACGTCCACAGATCATTGAATGGAGTGAAATTGACAGTTCAGCAGACTCATCGCTTTATCGATTAATTAAATTAATAGAAAAAATACTAGAAAAAATCAACTCAATATATCTATATTATCGAATTAAATATCTATTTCATCTTAATCGATTGTCTGGCATCTGTAAAGATGTTGCATTCGAATGTTGAAGGTAATTCTTTACATTGATGAAACAACGCTGGCTTACAGCGAAAAACTTAAAAAGTACTAGAACATTCCGCCGCTCCCACTAGCGAATCGGTAGCATAATCGGTCAGGTTTCGTATCCCGTCTGAGCTGCTACGGGTAAGTCGATTTTTTCTAATATTTTTTCTATTAAATTAATTATCTAGTATAGTGTCTTCATAAAGTCGTTTTCTCTTCCCTCTTTCATCAGAGGCTTGCCTCAAGTGCCATAGGGCATGTAATAGCTCATGCTCTATACTTCTCAAAGTATGGCATTGAGGCAAGGCGAATTTAAAGTTGAAGACGAAAAGGAAAGCGAAAGCGACAGGATGAAGACACACTCAATTGTATGCTTTACATTTAAACTATACACATCAACTTTGTCTAGGGATACAGGTGCTATTTTCATACAAACGAGGTAACTTTGAAGCCTTGGTTTTCTGCCAGGGATGTACTGTGCTGTAATCTGATGATGACCATCTAGGGAGTGAATGGAGGAGATTCAGATCGCTATACACACCCATCTGATCTGATCAGCATTTTAAAAGATTAATGGGTCAGATTTCTCAGTTTGAGGATTTCCATACATTTTCATGCTATTTTCGCGGTTTTTTTGAACATGTCCATTACGTTTTTAGAATGCTGGTCAGATCAGTTTGTGTAGAGCGATCTGAATCTCCTCCATTCACTCCCTGGATAGCCGTCATCAGATCACAGCACAGTACATCCCTGGCAGGAAACCAAGGCTTCAAAGTTACCTCGTTTGTATGAAAATAGCACCTGTATCCCTAGACAAAGTTGATGTGTGTACTTAAAATAAGGTTAAAGTGATTGAAAAGGGTTTATGCAGCACACTAGCGCTGCCAATGAAAAAAAAAACAGTGCTTAAATAAAGATGAAATTGTGAATTGTGTTCTTATAGTGCACAGAAGCTTTTTTGTACTTTTCATCTCTTATACAATATTTTCTTAATTGTAAAATTATACTAGAATTTATAAATGGTCACAGAATTATGATTTATAATAATTTGGTGACAAAGGCATATTAATACAAAATCTTTCATTTTCGTATCAAAAACATTACAGAAGAAATGAATAAGAAACAGAATAGATTGCTTTTATCTTAGTAGGTAAATGTTTGGAAACTGAAAATTATATTAATAGAACTAAGAGTAAATATAATAATATAAAGCAACTGAAATAAATATTAAATTGCTAGTTTTATTAAAGCGGCGTTTAGTTGTCAACACAACGTTGCCCTGCAAGTTGGTAGACTTTATTGCATTTGTTATATGACACGTTTTTGCTTGACCTAGCTTTTTATAAGCGGATTTTATTTAAACAACTTTTTCACGTCCATCCAGGTTGGATGCCAACATTATAGATGCAGGATCAGCTCCATGTATATTGCGGTAGAACCCAGCGGTCATTCTTCGGCTAAAATTAAGTGACTTATATTTGGGATTCCCTTCCGGAAGGTAAAGAGGGGTCGACCGAATTTCACGGATTTCTTTAGGATACATTTTTTTTATTAAATTGCTTGCTTAATTTTTAGGTTTAGAAATTTTGCGAATGCACAGGTAAAATAAGTATGTGTAACTGGAAATAAATCGATAAATAACGTTAACTAAA
Organism: Agriphila geniculea; assembly: GCA_943789525.1. Classification (NCBI taxonomy): domain Eukaryota; kingdom Metazoa; phylum Arthropoda; class Insecta; order Lepidoptera; family Crambidae; genus Agriphila; species Agriphila geniculea. The sequence goes on from OX038874.1 coordinate 20,350,123, forward strand.
CATATCAAATTAAATTGATAAATAAAGTCAACCATAATGTACTTAGATCTTTTCATACAGAACAATTTAAATTTTTCTTTGATGTATTAAATACATATTTTACGTAGCGTAGCGTTTGGATTCAATTTATATCTTATATCTTCAGTTTGCGAGTCACTTGATAACGAAATTGATCCAATTTGACCCTCTTTCTAAATGTTCGTAAATTTGAATTAGGTTTTTAACTTGGTTTTTCAGAGATTTCAAATTCTTTCAAACGAATTTGAAAATAATACCAACAATTTTGAATTTCGAGAAAATCTGGACTTTATGCTCTACACGTAATGAAAGCTATTTTCGCGTTCAACTGTTGTGCTGTTAATGTCCCAGGCCTTCCTTATTGGTGAATAAAGAGGCTGGGCCATAATCTACCACGCAGGCCCAATGCGGATTGGTGGGTGTTAACGACTGCAAATATAGCCGGTACCAACGGCTTAACGTGCCTTTTGAAGCACGGAGGAACTCGAGATAATACATTTTTGTTCACCCATCCCATGACCGACCCTTGAGAAAGTTGCTTAATCTCCGCAATCGCAGGACCAGGCGCTAAACCACCGCGCCACCGAGCTCCTCAGAACTAAATACCAATTTACAATCTTAAATATAAAATGGCAATTTTTCATTGGTAAAAAACTACTTTAGAACTTACCTTGAAAGTGATGTTGTCCATTTGTTGTTTCTTCCTGAAGCCTGTGATACGAAAAACTCTTGCTTCAGTTACATTTAGTGCTGACATTACACATTATAGATGCAGGAACTGTCCGGCATATTGTGGTGGACCCTTTGCGGCTACACTTGCGTCCAAATTTAATGATCTTTATTGCGACTCCGTTCCGGGGAGTCACATGGGCTGGACTTGGGAAATAAAAATATATAAAACATAATAGTTGTTAAGATAATAAATATTATAGAAAAAATCCTAGAAATAAATATTTTATCATGTTTTGATTTTACTACAGTCCGTACGAAATCACCAGTGACGAGTTTACAATAGATAAAAATAATTATTTTTTTAAAATGCTATGGGTGACGAGTTTACACATTTTTTTTATCGATTTTCTAATGACGAATTAACTGCAGTGACGAGTTTACAATAACCCATTGTTACGGGTGAGTCGATTTTTTCTAGTATTTTTTCTATAATATTTATTATCTTAATATAAAAATAAAAATTAAAATTCAATAATAATAGTTGTTTTTAAATATTATTAGATTCTAAGGTAATCTTTTCTTCAGGCCCATGTCCCAGCAGTGAGGACATATTAAAATGGCCGATGAGGATGATGAAGTGTTTGGGTAATATAAAGGTTTCATCCGTTGATTCACGTTTGTGATAGAATTTATTTGCCTTTTTTGCGTATATTTAGTTAAGCTTGTTTTAAGCAAAAAATACGTATACTTTTACATTTATTTAGTTAAGCTTTTTTACCGACTTCAAAAGGAGGGAGGTACTCAATTCGACCCGTTTTTTTTTTGTTTTTTTTTGTATATACACCGATTACTCGAAGACGGCTGAACCAATTGAAATGATGCAAACGTATTACATTAGGTAAACTTCCAAGTTGGTCTTATTTTTTAAAATTGTGAAATCAATTCAGTACTTTTCAAGTAATCTTGAAAAAAACACGAAAAAAGTATGATTTTGCGTGAACTACCTCGATGATCAGTCGTATAACTTCTTTGTTTATGAACTGAATAAGATAATTATTTTTTTGTTGGAAAAGGGATATCTTAAGTATAGTTCTTTAACCGACTTAAAAAAGGAGTTTCTCAGTTTGACCCGCATGTATGTATGTTTCTCCGCGATTAACTCACGTTTGGCTGAGCCGATTTTTCTAACTTAATAATAAATATACCTACACTACCTAATACAAAAGGTATCTACACTAAAAATAAAAAATTGTTTAAAAAAACAAAAAACCGACTTCAAAAAACCTACCACTATAAAGCAAGAAATAATATTCGTAATAATAAAAACACATCTATAGAAGTCGGGTGGGGCTTTTAGAATAAATAAAACCGGTCAAGAGCGAGTCAGACTCGCGCACCGAGGGTTCCGTACTATCATATTTGCACCATTAAACCACACTGCAGAGTAGAATAATAAAATTAGTATTGCAGTTTTGGGCCAGCGCCGTCTTTTGACCGATAGTGGAACTAATATGAACTTTTTTAGAAATTTGATAATTTCTAAAAAAGTGTGCTATATTGAGACATCGTTTTATTTTTCCTGTAATTTTTATATAAACTGCTATCACATAGAATTATTTCAGATTTTTCTCTTTGCAAATCTCGGAGATAAGGGGGGGGGACGGTATTTTTTTTTACATTTTTCATTATAAATCGAAAACTATGCGGCCTAAAACAAAAAAAATTTTATCAAAAACGTGCAAACAGCGCTCTTTCATATGATACCCCACATGCCCTAGTATCTCCACTTTAAATTTTTAAGACCCCTTTTCAGACCCTGTTGTAAAAAAGATATTCTTATTTGCAAAATAGTTGGCCCAATGTCATCTCAAACTATTCTAAATTGATGATACCATTAGTAGTTCTCGAGATATCCAGCTGTGACAGACAGACAGACTGAGTCACACCATAAGGGTTCCTTTTTTACCATTTTGGTACGGAACTCTAAAAAAGGGAATTTGTACTCCAGCCCCACCCGACTTTAATAGACGTGTTTTTATTATTACGAATATTATTTCTTGCTTTTTAGAGGTAGGTTTTTAAACAAAAAATTCGCGTATTTTTACTAGTTAAAGCATTATTACCTCGATATTTTAAAAAAATACCTCGATATTTATAATAAAAAAAACAAGCGCTAATGGCGGAACTTTATCGACTGATCGTACTCGATCACGTTTGTTAAGCAAAGCTCGGTCCGGCCAGGTGTCGGATGGGTGACCGTTAAAGTGGCATTACAACTGAGCGCTTCCGTGCTTCGGAGGGCACGTTAAATCGTCGGTCCCGGCTGTTGTCATCTGATAATAGTAGTTAAGCCAAATTAGAGGCCTTACAGGCGGCTTGACAAACTCTTACACCAGAGGTGGCCACTTTATCATCACTTGATAAGAAAGAAGTTAAAAAAGCAAAAAAGAGAACTAATTAAAAATGCATTTTTTGGGCTATTTGAAAAGCGTTTTCCCAGCCACGCTTTGTTCAACTAGGGGACGAAAAGTACCAAACTAATTAAATTGACATTTAGTTTGGTACTATTTTTAATATTATAAGAATGACCATCGAGTCCGTCCCTGGCTATGGGACAGGAATATTTACCTGGCCATAGAAACCCCAACCACGTACAATCACGTTATTGGACGTTTATTAGGTAACACATTGGAAGTTACGAGCGGGTCCGTTTTTCCGTTTAATTTTGCCTGTTGACCGTCACATCTATTCATACTGACCAGCAATGGTCAACCCTATCCAATCACGACATAGTGTACGCAATATCTGAATGTTACAGCTGAAATCGTTATTGCTGTACTCAAAATTTACCGATTCCCAGTTTTTACAGATTCAACATTAGTACAACGCTAGTTATTTTTACATTCTCTTTGATTAGTACCTAGGTTATCAATGCGTCTCTTTCTCACTGTATAGCAAAAAAAGCGGCCAAGTGCAAGTCGGACTCGTGCACAAAGGGTTCCGCACCAAAAAACAGCAAAAAAACACGTTTGTTGTATAGGAGCCCCACTCAAATATAAATTATTCTGTTTTTAGTATTTGTTGTTATAGCGGCAACAGAAATACATCATCTGTGAAAATTTCAACTGTGTAGCTATCACGGTTCAGAAGATACAGCCTGGTGACAGACAGACAGACGGACAGCAGAGTCTTAGTTATAGGGTCCCGTTTTTACCCTCTGGGTACGGAACCGTAATAAAAAAGACAATCATTGTAATACAGTAGCAGGAAGCCAATTTTAGACAATTTTAATGATAATACTAAAGCTAGACCAACATTTTTTAGGTAAACGAAACCTTAATGACAACGTAGCGGTTTTATTTTTAAGCGTAAATAGGTATCGAAATATCGGTAACATCGTTGAAGAACTCATTCTACCACATTGACGTAGGTAGGTAGAGTAAATTCAATAATACAAAAAAAATGTTTAGGTCTAATTTTCACTGAACCGAATGCTTTTCCACGTTCATCGACACATTTTTGCCAATGAGTGCCAAACACAGCGCAAATAATATCCATATTTATTTCTATCTACACTTATTCCGTATACAGTCGTATTCCTGTGATAAATCGATTGCAGCCTAATCTAAGGTTGTATTCTTGCCAACTCTGGACACAGCACTTATATCTCACGGCAGATATTTAAAACTTGTTTCCTGATTGAAATATTTTGGTTGTTTTTACTATAATAATTCACACGCAATTGGATTTCAATAAATAATTTACCTACGGTGCTGCAAGCGTCTAGGGCTGACACATTATTGTCTACTCTATAAGATATTTTGTGCTAGATGCTCGGCATGCATGCGATAAACTTGCTTGCCACACTCGCTGTATAAATTTACAACCTGATTGGTGCAGTGGTCAACATGCCGCCTACCACGCACGAGGTCCCGGGTTCGATTCCCGGCCGGGCAGAAATTGAAATGATGAATTTTAATTTCTGTGACGGGTCTGGGTGTTACTATGTATAATAAGTATATATTTAAAAAGTATTTAAGTAGTATATCCGTTGTCTAGCACCTAAGCTTTGCTTAGTTTGGGGCTAGATGGCGCTGTGTGAAATTGTCCAAGCGTTTATTATTTATTTATTTATATGAAAATATGGTCGTTAAAAGCAGGGCTGGAAAACCTGGTTAAAATTCGCAACGAGGTTTCGCGCAGCTTCATACCTTTTGAAAAGAGCGTTTTTATTTCGATTCTGCTCGTCGAAACCGGTATTATTTCTGGTTAAGCTTGTAGACCGTTTAGGTTTTGATTCCGCTCCCAAAACCTGGTTAATACCAAAATGATTTTGTTCGCTCCGCTCACTCGATGCAAAGCAACAAAACGAAAGACCAGGGCTGGAAACCGGTTTCTAATTAACCAGGTTAATTTCGATCTCAAACAGGTTTTTTCGTAAGTGGGATAAATCCCGCCCGTAGATAAAAAGAGACAAAATATATCGGTGCACTATTCACGCGCGTCGTAGAATTAACCAGGTTTATCCCAGAAGCAATATCGCTCGAGAATCTGTTCCGCTCCGAGTGAACACTTACGAAAAAACCTGTTTGAGACCGTTTTTTTTTTATATTTATTTTATTCATTTTATTCAACAAAACTTAGTACTACAATCCAAGGCGATAATACCAGCAACTTGATATGATAACTTATGTAGGTACCAGTGGCGAGGAGTGAAATTATACAAAAGGTAAGCCGTTCTACAAAAATATTATAATCCGCATAGTGGATCAATGGGGTAGGATTTCTAAAAGGTAAGCCGATGGGAGTCGGCTTGTATGGATCCTTCCCCACTGGTAGGTACCTATTTATTTATTTTTATAACAAATAATAAACAGTGCAGCCCTTGTGAATTCACTCAGAGTACATCCAAACAAATCTACTTCTTCAGCTACTTCATTAATAATCTTTGTAGCGCGAGTGAGTGGCGCCTCCTTCAACATATTAGTGCGCGCGCGCGGTATCGCTAGTAGTGGCGGGCGACGCCTTCTCTCCGCGTATCGGTCTGGCACACAAAAATAAACGGTAGGTACTAAATACATGAGCATTGCTTATCTTTCCTCTTAATAACTTAAAAATATATGACACCAATGCGAGGTCCCTCCTTACCCTAAGTTCGTTATACCCTACCATACCTAGCACAAATAAAGTAGGATATTTATGAGGAAAAAATGGGTATATTCCGTAAAGTTTTAAATATAAATATCTCACAAATTTATTTTGTATTCGCTCTAGCATAAAACTATACTTAGTTTCGTGTGGAGTCCATATAACGGCGTTACACTCAAGCTGGCTCCTAACTAAGGTGTTATACAATGCTATAATAGCTTTGATGTTCGTGAAACTGTAAGCTGTGCGCAGTATGAACCCTAAATTGCGATACGCCTTTTTACAGATGTTAATAATATGTTCACGAAATGTAAGTCCCGAGGTGAAGCGAACACCCAAATCTCTGACGTCATTCATCCTTGCCATAGCCACTCCATTAACTTTATAAGCATTCAAAACGGGGTGATGTGCGCGCGAAAAAGTTACCGTCATACACTTGGAGGTGTTGAACTGCAACTTATTCTCCTCGCCCCAGGCGGCCACTCTATCGATGTCTCTTTGTAGCTTTTCACAGTCTTTTGGTTCTTTTATTGTCAAATACAGCTTCAGGTCGTCTGCGAACAGCAAACATTTGGCGTCTTTTACAACCTTAGGCAGATCATTGTCCATCAGGATGAACTCAAAAGGACCGAGATTACTGCCTTGGCTTACGCCTGACCACGTATAATATGGCTCGGATATATGACCACCATACTCGACATATTGCCGTCGGTCTCGCATATTAACCTGATTAATTAGAAACCGGTTTCCAGCCCTGGTTAAAAGTGATAACTCATATTTTGATACAAGAGTTATTTTACCCAAAAATATCCTAGATTAAAAGAGTTAAAACTTTGTGCTTAGGTACTTATTTATTCACTTCAAGCACCACCCGTGCGATACTGAATAAATTAAAACAAAAAAAGTTTATGAAATTTTTCAACACCGTTTGGTACACTTTCTTTCAACATCTACATATTTAAATTAAAATTCCCTGTTGTCATGTTATTCAAAGTGGACTCCAGCCTAATGAAATATAAACAAAAATGTGACTTTTTTTGCGAACAAACTCGCAAGGATGACTTCGAGTTTAGGCAACAAAGGTTTTAACAGCTAAGCCTTATGTTTTAAATTCCCTTGCGCCTGTGGCTTTTGACTTGCCATAGTATACTGTACTGGTTTTCTTGTCCAATCCTTATGATGGATGACATTGATGTAATTTGCAGAGGGTCAAAAGGTTTTTCGTATATTATTACTTACTAGATTATGTATGCCGGTAGTTATTGCAATATGAAATGAACTGGAAAAAACCGGCCAAGTGTGAGTCGGACTGGCGCTTGGCCAGTTTTTATAATGCACAACGGGCTTGGCCTTCACCTCACCTGATGTTAAGTCATAATAAGGCCGAAGCGCACTACACCCGGAATCCTCATCACTGAGGAACTGGCTATCTTACCTTACATGTAACAGCCGGAACACAACAATTTTAAAATTGTTGTTATGGCGTCAGACTTAGGTAAGATGGCGGTAGCTAACCAGGCGGACTTGAAATAAGCCCTATCACCATCCAAACTGAGTACAAATTGTACCTCCCTGGGAATCGAACCCGGGACCCCTCTGCTACCTCCACTAGACCACCAGAGGCGGTTAGTGGAGAAGAGAAACATATTTTCTTTATATTTAAACTAATCAGCCTAACAAGAATGGATATTTGTACATCATTACATAAAATAATTGATATTATGGTTCCTAATATTCTTTTAAGTTCTCATGAGCACTTTTATTGTTGTAGGTAGTACCTACTAGTCATCATCATATCAGCCGCACACCCACTGCTGGGTATAGGCCTCCCCTAAGGATCTCCACAATGATCGGTCCTGTGCTGCCCGCATCCAGTGGCTTCCCGCGACCTTCACCAGATCGTCGGTCCACCTTGTCGGGGGCCTACCCACGGAGCGTCGTCCGGTGCGCGGTCGCCATTCCAGAACCTTTTCGCCCCAACGGCCATCAGTTCTTCTTGTTATGTGTCCTGCCCACTGCCACTTCAGCTGAGCAATCCTTCGAGCGATGTCGGTTACTTTAGTTCTCCTGCGGATCTACTCGTTTCTGATTCGATCACGCAGGGAAACGCCGAGCATGGCTCTCTCCATTGCACGCTGGGTGACCTTGAGCCTCCTTATGAGACCCATAGTTAGCGACCATGTTTTTACCTACTAGTGCAGCAAAAGAAATGACATGTTTTTGAATATGTCCCTGGAGCGTCTGACTAGAAGAAATTTATATTTTTCATGCTCATATTAATTATTTTCATATTAATTATATTCATATGCTTTTTTACCTTAAGTGTTATTGTTGTAGTTTGGACACAGAATACATAATAGTAGGTTTGGATACCTATTTAATAGATGTGGATTAAAAACAGAACCATATTATATTAAAATAATTTTAAGAATTGCATTTCACCCATTGACAAACTAATACTTTCTGTGTACTCTTTTCTCCTATCCTAAACAACAAAGAATTAATTATTATCTGTGAATCGCAAAACTATTCTACAGGGTGAAATCGAAGTAGAATTTTTTAATCTAATGATAACAATATCGCGGTTATATCATGATTAAAAGATTACCATTCTTAAATCAAAGTGATAAAAATTCAAGGTGAAATAAACATAAAACATCAAAAGAAGATAACTGATGCAAAAAAATATGAAAGTAAAGATTTTCTAATTAATTTAAATTAGCCAATGAGTTTTTCATGAGTTTTAGCATCAGTAATCTCTTACTTATAACTTCTTGTGATTTTTTAATGTTTATTTCATCTTTAATTTTATCACTTTGATTTAAAAATTTCTTGTCCTAAAGTTATCAATATGGAGGTGGGATTATTAGGTTAGATTGCCAATAACTTCGTTTTCACCCTGTATACAGTGTGTTACTAAAACATTTAATAACGAAAATATCAAAAGGTATAAAACCTTTTGATATTTTCGTTATTAAATGTTGTAGAAACAGTTGTTTTTTTTTCGCGATTTTAGATTTGATCCCGTAGTAACGTTGTTCACTTTGATGGTCTGTATCAACCATATTTGGCTTTAGGGGTCTTTTTGTAACACGTTGCATAAAAGTCAAAACTTAAATTGCAGCACCTAGATAAAGACAGTGTCTATTAAGTTGTTGAAAAGTTTCAGAAATAACTGAACATTTTAAACTTTGTTGCTTTAAACTTTATATCGATTGTTCTGTGCGTTACAATCATACTATAAGAACGCGATTATTGATGCTACATGGTACTAGAGAGCTTACCGGCCGTCGCATTGCGTCGCTTTTTTATGTTCACCGCGCTTTGATATCTCAATTATGGCTTATTGCAAGTTACGGTTTTATTTTCTTCTTCCATATTATTGTGGTTTTCAACTAATCAGATGGAAAAAATATCTGTATCAGTCCTTTTTTTACTGCCACAGTAACATTTCGGCACTAAACAAAATGTAGAAATAAACTTTCTATTTGTTTACGGAATAATGCTGATTAAAACTTGTATAACTTAAAGTTTTCAAATAATAACATTATAAAATTACACTCGTGTAAACAATACTGGCAGTGGGCTGGACACATAGCGAGAAGAACCGATGGCCGTTGGGGCGGAAGGCTGCGTTCAGACGATAACGCACGACCCGACCTCAACCCGAACTCAACTCAAACTCAAACTCAACTCGAACTCAACTCAACCGGAGCCCACTCCTTGAAATACAGCGCTTACAATTTTGAGTTTTATGACACATTAATAAGCTCCATTATATTTTGTCGACACAACTGCACACGCCCCGCGCTCAACCCGAACTAAACTCAAACTCAACCCGAACTTAACACGAACTCAACTCAAACTCAACCCGAACTCACCTCAAACTCACCTGAACATTACACAGGAGCTTATTAATGTGTCCAGTGGCTTCCCGCGACCTTCACCAGATCGTCGGTCCACCTTGTCGGGGGCCTACACACGGAGCGTCGTCTGGTGCGCGGTCGCCATTCAAAAACCTTTAGGCTGCGTTCAAACGATAACACACGACCCGACCTCAACCCGAACTCAACTCAAACTCACCTCAACCGCAGCCCACCTGAAATACATCCCTTGCAATTTTGAGTTAAGACTCAAAGCTCCTGTGGAGTGTCGCGGGAAACCACTGGATGTAGGCAGCGCAGGACTGATTATCGTGGAGATTCTTGAGGGAGGCCTATACCCAGCAGTGGGTGTCGTGCGGCTGATATTGACATGATGAAACAATACGGTGAAACCCACAAAAGGTAATAAATGAAAATCTCTTTTGTGCATTTACTTTTATTAAATCGATGTACCACATAAAAATTTATCTGTACAAGGATTATTTTTTATTCTTACAAATATTAACGTGATTTGGATAGGCAATTTAGTCAGTCGTTTAGATTTTTATTTTCGCTGCGTCCTGTAAATTTTTAGAACTAGAGCAATAAAAAAAATACGAATGGTGGAAATGTTTTCATCGACAGTTCTTTGTTGTCACTTTGATCAATCTGTCGAATAAAATTGGGTTAGGCTGAAAACACAATAACGCGTAGATTTCGAGAAATAAAAAAATCGCGATGTCAAGAGTGCTTAGTAAACATAAACTTCATGATAGGCCATAGAAAGTAAATCTCTAATCATTTGCCTGACTACTGCTAGTGTAAAAAAGTGTATTTTTTTTTCTACTAGTAGGTAGATACTAGTAGAAAATAAAAAACACTTTTTTACACTAGACACCCTGTATATGGAGATCCATATACAGGGTGTTTGGTAACCTTATAAAGCCGAATATGTTAGATAGGGACCTTCAAACTGATTTTTTTACAATAGAACCAACTCTAAAATCGAGAAAAAGAAATCAGCTGTTTCATACATTTCTATATTATCGTTATTATTTTTGGTATGAAACAGCTGAATTTTTTTCCCGATTTCAGAGTTGGTCCCGTAGTAAAAATCGTTTAGTTTGATGATCCCTATCTACCATATTCGGCTTTATAAGGCTATTACCAAATACCTTGTATTGACTATCGATATCAATTCATCAAAATTTAATAGTTTTTTTTATTACATTGCTCTAGTTCTTTAGGACATTACATGAATTAAATTAGTACCTATGTTAACTGAAATTAAACTATTACGCTAAATACCAACCAATCATAAATTATTTCACATAATATAATAATAATATGTTCAACTCTCATAAGTATTCTAACTGCGGATACATTTACTAATTCTTAACAATCATTTTCTTACAATTCTTAATTCGTTTCACATATTTTTTATAAACATAATAATAGTTCATAAACTTTACAACATAAACTACAATACAATATTTCAATTAATTGAAATCATTTTTGATACCACATATAATTGTCTATTTCCCCGTTGACGGGCGATTAATCGCTGAGCAATTTTTTGTCGCTGAGAATAAAACATACGGAGCTCTATACGTAAACGCCCACGAGCTACTTTTTGTAGCTGCGATAAACGCGGCGTTAATCGCGGCGATAATCGCGGCGCTTTTTGTCGCTGGCTAAAAAAAAAAGACAAAAAGTCGCCCGTAAGCGGTTACGCTAATAGATCCTTTAGCGTAACCGCTCACGGGCGACTTTTTGTAGCTGCGATAATCGCGGCATTAATCGTGGCGATAATCGCCCGAGAAATGACACCACAAAGGTTTTATTTAGCCAGCGACAAAAAAACGCCGCGATTAGCGCGGCGTTTATCGCAGCTACAAAAAGTAGCTCGTGGGCGATTACGTATACAACTCCGTATGTTCTATTCTCAGCGACAAAAATCGCTCAGCGATTAATCGCCCGTCCAGCGGGGACGCCTAGGTTTTTTTGGGCATTCTGTGTTCGCATTCATTGTCTGCGTTTGCCACATTGTATCTATGACCCTGTCCTGATAACGCGACTTCACGTGCGAGCTGTCACGCGTTTCGTTATAAATTTTTCGCTTAGGATCGCTGTAAGTAATATGTGCAATATTGACGCATTATAACCAAAATCGCTTGTAAACTCGCGCATAAAGTCACGCATAAACAAACAAACAGTGTTGAACAAGTAAACAGTTAAGGCACATACCTTTAAGGTATGTCTATACTGAGTCACTTTTTTTTTAAATATAGCAAGCGCATGCTCTTTCTTCTTAAAAAAAACCGGCAAATTTGTATGGCATAATGTTAAAAGAGAAAACACACGGTTTGAAGCCAGTATTGAATGTGTTTGAATGACGCAAGATAAATTGAAAGTTGATGCGTCTCGGTAAAGACAGACCAATATAGCGTTCGAAATACGAAGCATCGTGTGTTCGAGTAATGCGTTCAAGCGGTCTGAACATCTGCTCCATGCTTATGTATGTGTACAAGACTTTTCACTATTCTACAGAAAATCTTGTCTATCATAAGCCCCGAACTCTTACGAGGAACGTTCGATCACGGTACCTGGTAGATCTCTAAAGCATGCTAGACTATGAAGTCTAGCATGCTTTAGGATGATCAAATGATTGTATAGCATCATAATTTAAGTTTAATATTTGCTTAGCTTAGCTAATACATGATTCTTTGTTAATACTTCACTCATTGTAGTACCTTCTAACTACAAGAGTAACAGGTCAAAATAAAATTTAAAATTTAGGCTAAAATTTTAAATATTATAAGCACCATTATCACGGAAAATATCAGATTAAACTTGGATCAGCATAAAAATAACGTGAATTGCAAAATTTCATAACTTACTTTGTTTAGGTTCACATCCCCCCGTTTTCATGTAAGCGCTCCAGATTTTCAAAGGGTTATGAAACATCAAGCCTTTTCCAAAGTATTAAATTGTTCGGTAACTTTGCTTCTAAATATACCATATTATTATTCCTCAGATACGATCCAATCGTAATTAATTGTATTTACTCAGCTTGCCTCTGACAGCGTTCCGACTCGAAGCCTGTAATAGCTTAAATTAATACCAGTAACATAAGGAGTTTGTACCTCATACATGAGAATTGAATACGTTGATTAAGAATTGATTTATTACGTATCTAAATGTATGTTGAATCGCTCGAGGCTCACGTAACACAATAGGCCAATAAGCAAATATATTGATGGTTTGATTGAAGTGGTGTTCGATCAATGTTTCAATTTCTAAGCGCTTAATTATATTAGAAGCGAAATGTTTAGACAACTATTAATAGTTTGGAACAAAAGACGACGACTGAAACGAACTTTGCTTTGTTTCTACTAAATATACGTACAAAAACAAAATTCATACTTGCTTATTGAACTGAACGAAATAAAAGTACCTACGCAAAATAATTGAAACAAATTGGATGTGATGTGAATACAAATATTTCAACCTGGATGATTGCCGATGAAATCAACTTTTGATACTTTGTTCCAGAATATCAAAATATTATTAAAATAATTCCTTTTAATTAACAACATTGTATTTATGAAATACTTCTATTTTGGTATTCTGATGATAATAGGATGAAATGTTGAGTCGACACCATTAAAAAATCAACAGATTGTAGAGCGAATTGATGTAAATACTATTTTTAATACTACATTTCCATACAATGAATTAAACAATTAAAATTTGGATGCTTCAAAATTTATAATATTAACGGAGTAGTCAAATAAATTGAAAATGTTATGTTAGGATGTCCCACAATTTAATTAACAATAAAATAAATTATGAGCAACTCTAAAAACAGGTCGGGACGTGTGTTGTTATAAAACGTAATTTCGTTAGCAGTGTCATTCTCCTTTTACACAATATTATTTCGTCGCGGCTGAACTCACGAAAAAGTGTCACGCTCATTTCCGCGGCACACCCGACCTGTTCAAAATACTCATCATTTTGTTGGCAACAAACAACGGCCTACAACGGAAACATTTGGTCCTACGGCACGGATACACACCACATATTGTTCATTTCGCGCCGCCAGACAAAATGCACCTAACAATAACCATCTATTCCCATTAGCTCCACGGATAGGATTTGATAGTCCTATTAATAGAGCTATAATTTTGTATCCGCAGTTTGTAATCGGCGCAACTACTATAGGAAAGTTTCCAATTAATATCACAGTTTCCATATTTAAAAGTAGGACATTACAAACTCATCTAGTCTGAACTATTTACACTTCGCTACACAAACTAGAAACAGTAAGTCCTCGACACATCTGAACACTGGGCTTTGTCCTGTTGTCACCCAAAGTAGTACTGAGCGTTCGAATATCTATATAAACTCCTCGTGTTAGGGTCCGTTTCGTTTTGCACCTGCACTCTCGGTAGCGTCTTGACTGCTACTCCTCTTCCAAGCGTTCCGTGTGGCAATGTTCTAAGAGGCATTTCTATAGGAAATTCAGCAACCTGTCCGTACATATTTGTGCTGACGTGTGGGTAGGTATTAGGCACGGGTCGTCCGACATATCGATTTATCTTCGGACTGAGAGCGACGTTTGTGAAATGCATTTCTGGCTTGAGGCCCGAATCTACGGTATCGACGGGGCCAGAGAGGCTTGTGATATTGATATCGTTGTCTACTTCTGATATGCTGTCGTTGAAGCCATTAGGTATTTCGGTGGTAGCGGACACGTCGGGGCCCTTGGGCTGTTCGATGCCGCGTTTGCTTACGACACATCGGATGACGCCGATGACTATACACAAGAGGAGAGACACGGTGACTGCCGATATGATGTAAACATACATCATGTCAAACTGATCTGTGGACAAAAAGTCTTTACAGAGAGTGTAGCTTCAGATAATTCTTATGGATCGGTTGATTTTAAATTGGTGGATTTCTCGGAAAATAATAAAAGTCAAAACAAAACGATATTTAGTTTCAAAACAAATTACTTAATCAAATTATAAATAAGAAAGTAATTTTAGTGTGGTAAAAAGAAAATAATGACCTATTTTGGTTGACAAGTATCAAATCCAATGAGTTCAAGAACAAGAATCGTAAAACAAAGTTTCGTTATTACTATTTTATAAAAGCTATAATGAATAAGTGTCTTGTTATCGCGCAAACTTATATTTACAACGTAGTAATAAACATTTTATTTCAGATTGAGCCGTAACATTTTAAATAATCGTTCGAAGCAAAGTGCCTGCGACTATAACCGCTACGCCACGAGATACAGCGAACGACAATGTGACCAGCAAATTTTCTCTTCATTGCGCACTCGACTCACTCACCGCACAGCGATCATTCGCCATTCACTGCATCGCGTGACCTGCAGGCCTATTACACAAAATCAATTGCGATAAGCGGCTGATGTTCGTTCCATCCTTTTAACTACAAATAAGGTTCAATATCAAGTAAATTGAACGATGAATTGCGTCTGATTATCGCGATTCTTTTTATGTTAGCATGCTGACCGTAAAAATGTTTCATAAAAATATTTTGCGCTGCGGCTATTAATACCATTCCAGGTTAAAACTGCAACTGTTGGCTTCTGGCGTGAAGGGATTATACGAAAGCTGTACTTGACATGATGCCGAACATATTGTAAAAAATAAATAAATTTTAAAAATATTAAAATCACGACTGCCCACGACCGTTATGTGGAACAATTTTAAATCAAAGAGGTCCCCCGACTGCAAAAACACTTGTTATTTAACTTTTTAGTTGGTTTTTGGCAGGGCAGTCATGATTTTTAAATTTTTAAATTTATTTATTTTTATTTCACACATTTTAGTGACAAGTTATATAGTTTTGAAATGTGCTTATTACGGCCATTCAATTGATGCCCATATTGTAATAACTGAAGAAACTTTTTTTTACATTTGATAATGGCGTCGTTCAGTCGCCATAGTGGAATTAAAAAAAAATATATAGCCAGTGTCACTTGGAATCATGTAAGAATTCTAATGATACATTGGATGTATACATCCAAATCAGTAGAGTCATTTAAAAGTTATGGTGGAATAAAGAAACTCACATACCCACAAACATATATGAACACTGAACACACTGAACATATTCTTTTTGGGCAGTCGTGTAAAAAAATACACAGCGTTTTTCATACATAGCATAACTTACAATGTTGTTATCAAATTGAACAGCCAGTACAGTATAAAAATTAATCTTTAATATTTAAAGAGAAGTCTGAAGCCAACAGAACAAATAATTGGTAGAAGTATATGTAAAAAGCTGTCCAAGGAAACGATAAAATTGCTCAATAATTTGTCAAATTTATTATGTCAAACTAAGATCAAACAGTTAAATTTCTCTAACCATTCAATTAATTATCCACAAAGCAACTAACTAGTCGTATTTAAGCAAGAGTTACTGCGTTAATAGAATTGGCGAGCGAGCTCTTAAACAGAAGTACAGTTTCACATTAAATCGTTAGGAGTAAATGGACCTTGTAACTTATTCTTAACTTTTCTAAAGAAATTTATTTCGGTACAAAGAGAAATTTATTTAGTAATAAATATCCATTGTTAGAGCTTTATTGATTTATAGTAAAGTAATTTATTTGCAGCAAATTGGATTCGGACTAAATTAAAGATCGCTAAGAAGTTTTGTAATGTAATACGTAATGCTTTAGTTCATTCAAGATTCTGAGGACTTTTTATAATGATTTTCGAAACCGTTTACTAAATCATTAAAGTTGAATTGATATGCGTTCAAATTGTTAATTGAATTGCACTGAAAGATAAGAAATTTCTATAAAATGAGAGGAAAAACTTCCGACTGAAACCTAAAGAATAATTCCGTAGCAAGTTCGTAGCAGGCTTCTATGACATTCACAAGTGCTTGTAACAGCCTAGACTGAATAAATTATTTTGAATTTTGACATTTTCACCACAGAAATGTTAGATCACAGAAACGTTCACAGCACAGACATTCTTTCGCACAAATGATCGGACACACAAGCACACAAACATTATGTACCATAGTATGTTATCTCTATTTAAGTTTATTTTTGTTTAATGATGTCACGATAGGGCTTAGCAGAATACCAGAGCAGTGGATTTATCTGCTGCTTATACACTGTGGCTGATACAGGTACTTATTATTATACTGTGGCTTAAGCAAACTCATTATTATACTCTTGCTTAGGTCAGTTTTGGCACCACACAGCACTGCACAAAACGCACTAAATGTAGTTAATTGTTTCTACGCTTTTGTTTTCTTGGATCGCTGCCATTTTTTTATTTTATGTATGTGTTGTGTATTGCCAAATAAAATATTATTCTATTCTTCTAAGATTCTTATCTGTGATTCTATAGAATCGATTTTCAGTTCAAAGCTCAAACTTTTGAAATAAAACAATTTTTAACTGATACTAGCGTGGTTTTTTTTCAGTAGATTCTCTTTCTTTTTAGCTCTAAATAATTCATAAAATTAAATTATAAATCAACATAAAATAATTAAAAAATATTTTTTAAATTTTAATTTCTGAACGTCTAAAAAAATTCATCGCTTGAGGGTAGACTCACGGGTAGCTTCAGTCCCCCGTGACCACGGCAGCTGCAAAGTTGCCGAAACGTCGGGAAAACCAAAAATCAAACCAAATACCAACTAATTACCAACGTGCTTTCAATAAAACCGCGCTAGTATCCGTTAAAAATTGTTTAGTTTCATGTCTAGTGAGCGCGTAAACTTGAGAAGTGAATATGCTCAAACTTTTCATCGTACATTCGTAGAGTGCGTTTCTTCGGATATTTCCTTTGCCGTTATTTTGTTAGTTTGTTTTCCAAAAAAATATTTAATTGTACACCTTATTAGACCGCAATAAGATTACAATGAGAATATACTGCCAACATAACGGCAAATGAAGTATTTGATAAAACGCAACCTCAAAGACAACCTCAGCCAAATGTCAGAAATCTTTAACTCCAATCACTCATATTATGTTGTTAATTTCTTCATTCATATGTTGTTAATTTGTTTTTATTTCCGTTTACTTACCATCTTTTGCTAAATGATGCCTGGGTGGCGAAGCAGACGGCTGGTCTCTAACTATACTGGTGGCGTTTATGCTGGTAGACATCGAAGGTCTTTGAGGAGGGACGGCAGCAACGGCGGGGGCTGGTGGTACTGCTGACTCCACCCACCATCTGTCGCCGGAGTCATCTGCGAGAAGAGAACGGTTTTACAAACTGATAGCACAAAATAGAGAGACTCAGATGTTAAGCTTAATACTACGCGCGCTCGAGCAACACACATATATAGACAGCTCGCACCGACAATGACAATATCCCACCTTGAAATATATCGCTTAAGACTCTACACTCGCGCCGCGAACCATGGCCGCGAATCACGGGCGCGGTTTGCGCATGAAAACGGTGCGAAAAATATAGCCCTCCAGACTCACGCGTGAACCGCGGCCGCGAATCACGGCAACATTAGTTCGGCACACAAGTTCTTTAGAGGGCTCCACACTCGCGCCGCGAAAGCCCGCGAAGGCCGCGAACCGCGAGTGTGGAGGGTTTCGCGGCTTCGCGTATGGGCTTCGCGTTCGCGCTTCGCGGCGTTCCCCGTCCGATGACGGTTTTTGGTCCGCGTCAAAGAACTTGTGTGCCGAACTAAGGGTGCCGTGATTCGCGACCGCGGTTCACGCGCGAGTCTGGAGGGCTTTATTTTTCGCACCGTTTTCATGCGCGAACCGCGCCCGTGATTCGCGGCCGCGGTTCGCGCCCTAGTGTGGAGCCGGCTTTTGACGCGGACCAAAAAACCGCCACCGGACGGGGAACGCCGCGAAGCGCGAACGCGAAGCCCATACGCGAAGCCGCGAAACCCTCCGCACTCGGGGTTCACGGCCTTCGCGGGCTTTCGCGGCGCGAGTGTGGAGCCCTCTATACAATTTTGAGCTTTGACACATTAATAAAATAAGCTCCGTTATATTTTGTCGATGCAACTGCATAGGCACCACGCTCAACCCGAACTCAACTCAAACTCAACCAGAACTCATCCTGAACTTGACTCAAACTCAACCAGAATTCATCCCGAACTCAACTCAATCTCAACCGGTTATACAGTGTTGATCGGAGGTGTCTAGTGCCCGTATTTATAAACCGCTCTCATCGTTGTGAGCTATCTTGAGATCATACCTGAGATGCTGTTCCTATAAGAAGAGCATAAGTATGATTTCAAGACAGGTCTCAACGTTGCGAGCGGTTTATAAATACGCGCCTAAGCGTGCGAGTGCTATAATGCTAGCTTACAGTAAGAGGCATATAACTTGAAATCGGGTGGGGATTGCGCGAAACGCGTATTTTGGGTATGCGTAGCGGTGAGGGGTGCGGGCGGCGGGAGAGGGGCGTGCGCTATTGGTCGCTCACAAGAGCACGTGCGCGCACGTCCCCACTCCGTCGAAAAAATTTCAAGATACGTGCCTAGTACTGTAACTACTGTACTCTCTACATCATGTATCAAAAAACCCTGTCAGATACTGAAACAGGTGATAGTATTGCTAAAACTGAACAACATTTTCCAAGGACCAGACCAGAACAAAACAAATGTTCAGTTTCAGCTGTTGCTGAATACATGCATACATGCATAGTGTTCTATCACCTGTTTCAGGATTTGACAAGGTTTTTTGATACATTATGAATAGTGTGCTGATAGTGTGATGAAATAAAACACTTTTATAACGAATACCAGCGCGGGTAGTGAGCGCGTAAGATTGAGAAGTGAAATGATGTGTGATTTTAGTTGATATACAGCGGAAATTGAACTTGCTTAGTTGGGGTTGTAATACTTCGGTAGAAACATAGAGTTTATCGGTTTTGTATTAAGCTTTGTCCAGACTTGTATCATTTTGGCGTATCAGATCACCGTATCTTTAACATACTTCGCTAGTTTGGTTGGGCGTGCGTTGAAGTAATATCAACGCACGCCCAACCAAACTAGGGATGTATGGTAAAGATACGGTGATCTGATACGCCAAAATGATACAAGTCTGGACAAAGCTTTACATACTGACTAGAAAAATACTCGTCTTTGGTTATTGGAATTTAAGCTACAACGTACGTCCTTTCGTTATTTAGTTAGCTACCACCGAGTTTTAGTCAGTCGTTTCTTTTTTCTAGTACAAGAAAATTTGAAGTAGTCCATATAGTTCTACTGTTTAGTTTTATTAGTAGGACTAAACAGAGAAAATATCCGTTTCTTTCTACTGGTAACTAATTAATAAATCCGTTTTGTTCTAGCAGTAGAAATAAACAGACCAAAAATGTAAAAAATTGAATTTGAGAAAAATCTAAATCTTAAGAAGTGAAGAGCTCTAAATTGATGTAAGGAAAGATAAAACTTATTATGTCTTGTTTTAATAAGAATTACGTATTGGTGAGACCTGTGAGAGATTTATAGTATCAGTTTGAAAAGTATGGAGATCTTTCCGTTTTAATTAAACCGACTTCAAAAAGAAATGTAAGAGGTGCTCAATTCGTTTATATTTTTTATAGTCGACGGCATGTCATAAGAAAGTTTGACATCTCAATTTATTTTTCTAAATACCTAGTTTTAACGCTTCTAAATTCGCAACTTATTGTGTGGGAAAGAATGTGGTGAGCCGCTCAAATTCTCAATCTCGATTTCGATTATATAAAAGCTTAGATGAAATTAAAAGTATAAAAGCAATGTTTATGTAAAATAGTCATTCTAATTTTCTTATCTAGATTTAATCGAAGAATTGTAAAATAGCATCTAAGTTGAATGGATCTTCAGTATTCTGATTGTATTGTCGTAGAAATCTTGTTTGAATGCAAATTTTCTAGATTCGTTCAGTCAATCAGTTGTGATCGACGTTTTAAAACAGAATTAAATTGTTTGAATATAATATCGTAATTTAAAATGCTTTGGTCGGCCAAGTAACTTAACATTTTTTTTATAATGTACTTAGATTTGTATTATACTCTTAAGGTAAACCAATTATGCCTTTTATATTGTTTTAGTTATTTTTTTTGAACCAAAATCCTTACTTTAATATATGCGGTCAGCATCAGAAGTTAGCTAAATCATATATTATCATAACATATTAACTTAATTACACTTGTTCAGTATGTTCAGCTGCTCGATCAGCTGGAATTGAGGCTTAAGGTGGTACCCTGAGCGGAAGTGGCGCCGCGGTGAATTTCATTTAATATTATAATTCTAATACACAATTTTAATAATGTTTATCGTGGAGATTTTAGGGCCTACAGTCTAGTATTTTTAGACTTTATCGTTACATTCCCTAGTAGTCACTGCTAGAAGTAGATAGAAAAACTGCTAAAAGTGACCGTTTTTGACACATTTGCTATCTACTTCTACAAATGACTACGAGGGCATGTACTGATACCTTCTAAAAATACTAGACCATGGGCCTTAAAATCACCACGATAAACATTATTAAAATATTTTTCTATTAATAACTTATTAAATAAACACTCCTGAGGGCGCCACTTTCGGTCATACAACCGCCTTAATGTACGTAGGACGGCACATCAGCCCATCACAGCTAAATCATTACGAACTAATTACGTACTACCCTTACAAACGTAAAAGGAAAAATCAGTTTCTGTAATTGCCATGCAGCATTAATTACTAGGCTATCAAGATCTATAATTCCGTTATCTCTCAAGTTCCTGAAATAACTTGCCTAAGCCAAGATAATGAATTCGGGATTTACTTAATACCTTTATTTGCGTATACAGCAGAATTAAAATTATCTTCGCTAGGAAGTTTATTATCCCCTGTACTATACAAAGCGAGACACAAGCGAAGAAATTTACTTAATCCTGTCTTATCCTTTCTTAATTTGAACTCGTGCAATCTACAAGGATTTGTTTGGCTCTGTGTCGGTACTCTTCTTTGCTTTGTCAGTGTAAAAACGGATTATGGGATAAAATATCCTTGAGCGCGAGATGGTTCGTGACGACTCATATTCTAACTCTATTAGTGACGACACAGGGCGCCCACTCTCTCCGTCACGGATCTTCGTAAACGAATTCATGGAACGTTTCGTTTTCTGTACGAAGTTGAGGGTGTAAAGGTCGTTAGGTGGGCGAATGCGATGGCGCCCCGGAGAATGCGAGTTGATGGCGTTGATGAAGGAGTAGTCTTTTTTACAAATGTTAAATTTATTTGAATATGTTACTTATGTCAAGTACTCAAATCTTATACGAATTTTTCGAACGTCCCATAAGTTAGAAGAATATTACCTTTATTTTATTTTTTTTATGTAATTTTAAGTAATGGGATATAAGCAGAGCACTCCTGCTAATTTTAACATCAGAAATTTTGACGATATCCAAACATGAATATAAAGTGATATTACACTATAACCCGCCATTGAATGCTGCTCGGTCACTGCTACTTTTATCGCTAAAGGTTTGACGCAATAACGCGTTACTCGTTTTTACACTGTTATCGAACGCAGCTAGTTGCTTTAAAAGCTCAATTCTAACTCAAATGTATTCGATGCAGCCAAAATGCAGAATTACCGCAATCGGAACTGCTAATCATCCATCATTTAAAGTGCCGTACTTGATATGTCCGTAATAGTTTCATTTTGGATTCGAGTAGGTCCCTATTTTTGTCTTGACGGTTTCTTATAAGGAAATCCCACTGAGGATCGTGTGGATATTTTCCTCTCTTGCAGTCGACGTATTTTTTGTTTTACTTGTCTGAATCTATATAAGTAGTTATGATGAGATAACAGTCTGGTAGTGTGATTTATTATGAAATGAATGTGTTAACATTGATAAGACGTTATTATTTAGATCGTTGGTGAATCTGTTTATTTCCTATTTTGCTCCATTGTTGCTTTTGCAATTTGATTGCCTTGTGTATACTATAATAATATGAAAAATGTGAAAGTTTATATGTTTGAATGCTGAATTAATGATGAAATGAATGTTTATATGTTTGAATGCTGAATAAATGATGAAAATTCGGATGAATTTTGGTACACACAAGTTTATAACCTAGCCTAGATTAACCCATTATTTTTCGAATGTCCACGTGGATGAAGTCGCGGGTAGAAGCTAGTGATTCTATAAAATTCACGTATAATAAGTCCCAATCAACTTGTATAACAGGCTCCGATTCTTAGAAAATCTCATCTATTATAAAACAGGAAGATAGTGCTATACGGAACTTGTGCAAGTGCAACAGCCCATAAGTACAACAAACAATGTCTTACAAAGCTTTCCAAGATGTATAACAATAGTACTACAATGCGAATGAAAAAATGTAAAACAAAGAACTCTTATTATATTCGCTGTAACGTCGGCACGATCTCAATTAATTGTAAACAACAAAGAATGATTGTTTTAAAGATTTTATAATAAACGGTTGAAGAAATAAATGTGAAAAGAGGTCAAGATACAACCTACCAACAAGCGCTCTCAAACCCGGGGACATTTCATTTGTGTTGACAGTTCGCATCGATATTTCGAATTGAAGGTAGATATTGATTTTGTCAAACCTTCGTAATCAAAGGACGATCGTTTCGTTTGGAAGCAGAATCAAATGTGAGTGAAACATCAATATTATCTTTCAATTTGACACGTTTCTTTTATTGATGCTTTGATCAATCGTCCACTGTAGAATAATTCACATTCAAGAAAAGACTAAAGAGAGCACCTTACTCTACGCGATGTCAAACAGTTTTACATCAAATCGTAACATCACAATTTAAATTCCTTTACCAGTTTCATTATCTTCGTCTGTCAAACTTTACGAAAGGTTTCAACAGCAAGTTTCCAAGTTCCAGTTTGAAACGAGTTTCATCTTTGTTTTAAAATTCTTCTGATAAGCGATGTTTGAGAAAAATATTAATGCATTTTGAATTGAGTATTTCAAATTGACAGCTGCTATTTTTGTTAGAATTAAAAATAATACTGAATTTAGCCACTTTAGAAGTTTGGGCTTTTTTAAGAGTAGACTGAATAGGCTCTTTTTAGGTGATTTTGTAACATCATCACTTAAGACCACTTTGATTTGTATAAAAAGTGCTTTTAACAGCAATATATTTATCACTATCATCACATTACCATTTATTGGGTATGATCGTTTATAAATCGGGTGAGATGGTTTAGATAAATTCTATTTTGGTTACAAAATAGTTCATGCACCTTTTGAAAAGCTTCTAGGAATGCTATTTTGATGCAACTCAAATTAAGTACGGCTCATTAATAAATTCGTGGACCTTGTTTATTTATTCTCAAACCACATTTTAATTACAATCATGTTGGAGAGGATTTATATTTTAATCATAAAGCCGACCATATTTGTCTGTATAATAATATGTGTAGGCACAATATACTGCCAATTGCCAATCGTTTGATTGCTATTTCGGCCTGTCTGTCTGTTTTGACATGAAAACATAATATTCTAAAACTACTTATGTTACAGTTTATTTTCTCGTTTGTATGTTTGGCATTGAAGGAAGAAAACTAAACGAATACTAAAAATACTATTTTTAGTATTATGATATGATATATTACATTATAACGATACGTAATAACAAAGCTTTTTCTATAGTTGTGAGTCTAGTGTTAATGAATTAAAATTAATGCTTAAAGAAACTAAAAAAAAAAACTGGCCAAGTGCGAGTCGGACTCGCGCACGAAGGGTTCCGTACTTACCAAAAAACGACAAAAAAAACACGTTTGTTGTATGGGAGCCCCCCTCAAATATTAATTTTATTCTGTTTTTAGTATTTGTCATTATAGCGGCAACAGAAATACACCATCAGTGAAAATTTCAACTGTCTAGCCATCACGGTTCATGAGATACAGCCTGGTGACAGACAGACAGACAGACAGACAGACTGCGGAGTCTTAGTAATAGGGTTCCGTTTTTACCCTTTGGGTACGGAACCTTAAAAAACACTGTTACTGTTTCTTCCTTCAATGCCAAACATACAAAGGAGAAAGAAAACTGTAATATAAATAGTTTTAGAATATTTTGTTTTCATGTTTTGACATATAGGTATAATATAATAGATAGAGAGACATAGAATAATATAATAAGATAGAAAAGGGCTTTGGCCCTTATCATGATAATATTCATTTGTATCCTATTATTAGAAAATTAATATACCTCTCTCAATGAGTAAGCAGAAAATAACGAACAAATAATAGAAAATGAGTTTCGGTCTTATTACATAAGATTTTCAAATACCTATTTAACTTGGACACTGTTTAAATATTTTCAGCATATAAAGAATTATGATTATGATTAAATGAAATGTAGATAGCATTCTAATATTTTCAATCAAAATTGTCAAAAAAGTGACAACATCACATTTAAACATCCAAGTTAAACAGGTGTTTAAAAACTTTTGTAATAACACCGTCTTCCTTAAATGTAAGCAGTATTAAGCTTTGCAGAAGTTCCCAAAAGACACTTTGTACTTCGAATTTTGGAATAAACTACAATTAAATTCAAGTGCTGACACTTCTGCTAGTCTTAAAAAATAAACTTACCGACATCGTCGTGCTCAATGTCAGACACGTCATGGGCTACCTCGTCCTCTTCAGGGGCACTTTCGTATCTCTCCTTCAGGACTGTACGCGGCACTGCCAAAGAAAAACCATCTTTAACACCACCACCCAAACACCACTTTCAAAACACCAACACTCAAGTGTTCTTGGTTCTACTTAATACAGTGGCTCATTAAGACGAAGATTCTTAGGGAGGTTAATTTTAGATTTAGGGTGCTTCAGTTTAAGGGTATTTTTAAAGCTCAAGTGAGCACGCTTTATGACAAAGAAGCCATTTTGGTGCTACGTGGCTTGTTATTCAAAATACGTTTTAAATAGCAAGCACACTTGAATTTGTTTACTTTTATCGCTGAGCTAGGAATTTTTAAAGAGGTCCTTAAAAAATGAGCACCCTTATTAACGCTGAGCTTGATTTAAGTTTGAAATATATTTTTGTTTATATCTGCTGATGCGCTGATAACCGAAAGTTAAATTAACTACAGTTTTGTCCGCCCTGGGGGCTAATTGTTTAATTCAAAAAATCTATCGCAATCGCTTTCGTTTGACAGATGGATGTGACACATTGCTGCATTTCTTTGGTAAGTTTTTATTTGTCCCAAAAATAACCTTCAATGTGTTACATCCTGAAAGCGAATGCGATAGATTTTTAAATTAGACAATAGAAAGGCAGAGTCGATAAAAAATTTAAAACGTCTTGGATTACCGACTGTCGTAATCTGTATGACGTAGATGGTGTCCGTCAATTGAAATAATTTGCGGGCCATATTTTGTAATGAGTTGAGAAACCCAGATTTTTCTGGCTTCCTTCGCAAACAGAGTATCACTACATAGTATAAAACAAAATTGCTTCCCGCTGTCTTGATCTTTAAAACTACGCAACGGATTTTGATGCGGTTTTTTAATAGATAGAGTGATTTAAGAGAAAGATTTATATTATTACATGGTGTTTTGACACCACACTACACCGAAGCGAAGCAAGGCTCTTACTACATAAAGTTCAAAATGGTTACTGTGAACTTGTAAAAAAAGTTTCCGATATATAAATTTCACGCCCCTTGAACAAAACATAGATACAAACTAGATTTTTTAGCCATCAGCTTTGTTTAGAACACAATACGCTAACCCACAAAGGATCTGAAAACCCAATCTAACTTTGTTCACTGACTATTATATAGCTTGCTATGAAACCGCACGTCATTCAATCTAATTCCGGTTTTCATTTGCCATAAAACCGTTTCCATATTTTTGTACCCACTTATCCGGGGTGAAATTTAAAATCCGTTGGAATATGTATGAAGGTGTGGATATATTTCTATGAAATAAGAGGCACGTACCTGGAAAATATTATACAAGTGTAGTTTTATATTAAAAATAAAAATGTCTGGCGGATGGAAATGAACGTAAAGCAAAGGAACGTTTTGCCATTACCTGGGAAGAGTAATAATACTTTGTCAGGGTGAACAAAATCATAATTTCAGTTTAACAACAGTACTAATCACTCTGATTGTATTAAATCTCTTAACGAATTAAAATTAAATTATGATTAAGAGATACATTGAACTTTGTAAGATAACATAGGTTACTATTGTCCTCGAAATCCCCGTGGGAAACAAAATTCCACATGCTCTAGAAAACTGACCGTATTATTATATTGATGAGGTTTTATTTATATAAAAAAAACCGGCCAAGTGCGTGTCGGGCCACGCGCAGTAGGGTTCCGTAGGTACATTATACCATACCATATTTTAATACCGCTATCATTTTTCGTCTGAAAAAATAACTTTGTTTTTCACAGTGTTTGTATGAATGACAAAGTTTTATTTGCGGTTTTGGAAAATGTACTATATCTCGAAAACTAATTACTGTATCTCGTTCAAAACAATTTTCGTTGAAAGTGTTTATTAAGATCTATAGTTTTTATTTTTTTTAGATTTTTCACCCTCTTACTTTAAAAGTTAAAGGGGGGGGGGACACACATTTTACCACTTTGGCGGCATATATTTTTCAAACGGTTGACTTTAAAAAAAAATAGTCTTAGAAACCTCAATGTCATTTTTAAAGAGCTATCTATAGACACCCCACAAGTATTGGTTTGATGAAAAAAAATATTTTCAGTTTCAGTTCCATGTATGGGGAGCCCCCCCTTAATCTTTTATTTTTTTTATTTTTGTATAAAAATCGTAAAGCGGTTCACAGAATACACCTACCTACTAAGTTTCAACTATGTAGTCCTAATACTTTTGGAATAAAGTGGCTGTGACATACGGACGGACAGACAGACAGACAGACAGACAGACAGACAGACAGACAGACAGACAGACAGACAGACATGACGAATCTATAAGGGTTCCGTTTTTTGCCATTTTGGCTACGGAACCCTAAAAAGGAGTGTATATGTGTTCAGGGTTCATATATGTGTCTGGGTATGTGAGTTTCTTTATTCCACCATAACTTCTAAATGGCTCAACGGATTTGGATGTACGGGGTAATCCTTGCATCATTCCGAGTGACACAAGTTATATTTTTTTGGAAAAAAAAACCAATATGGCGACTTTACGACAACATTTTCAAATATGAAAAAAAATTTTTTTCTTCAATTATTACAATATGGGCATCAAATGAAAAGCCTCAATGAGCACATTTCAAAACTATATAATTTGTCACTAAAATGTTTGAAATAATAATAAATAGATTTAAAAAATATTAAAAACACGACTGCCCTGCCAAAATCGAACTAAAAAATTAAATAACAAGTGTCATTGCAGTCGGGAGACCTCTTTGATTAAAAATTGTTCCACAAAACGGTCCCCCGACTGCAATAACACTTGTTATTTAACTTTTTAGTTCGTTTTTGGCAGGGCAGTCGTATTTTTAATATTTTTTAAATTTTTACTTGATGTTGAGCTATTCCCGTGAAACTTATACCCACATAAAAAAGTGAAAAATTACAAATGAAATACGCCGCCGGGATCGCTTTTTTTCAAAAATAGTCCTAATTCACTTTTGTAATTTGGAGTTAATATTTATTTTTAAAAATGTGGCAGCCCAAGTTTTTGTTTTTTGATAGATACTAAAAATCAATTATTAGCACTTGGTCGGATTCGCAAAAGGTCGGATTCTCATTTCGCCGGGAGACAGTCCTAAAGAAAAAAATGTATTTCGCAGTGAACGTAAGAAATTATTTTCGCTAGCTCCTACTTAATAATCATTGATTGTCTTCAATATTATTAATTTTTAATAATGAAGTGGCCCACATTTTATTCTTACTAAAACTGTATTTCGCAGTGAATGTAAGATATTAATTTCTCTGGCTTAAGTAGGAGGCTAGAGAAATTAATATGTTACAATAGTAAATTATATACTGGAAAATAAACATGATTTCTAATTAACTTATAAGACTATCGTTGCTTTAGATTTAAAAAGTAAATAATTCGTTGAAAATTACTAGTAATACTGATTATCAACATTTCTTGATTTACTCAGATTCTTTTTTGCCAATAAAATCTCAATTACAAATTGTTGGTGGACACTCAAAGGATTCATAAAAACGGTTTGACATTTCAATTTCACGAAAGCGGAAATATTTTTTACCGCTCCTAATAAATTATGTTCGGTGTGGCGACACGGTCTAAAGAAAACAAAATAATAAAAAACAGGGGACAACTTTTTGAGTGATAGGCGGAGGATTCACCAATGGGAAGGAGGCGATAGAGACTCCTTCCATTTCATTAGATCTGAGAAAAAAAAGTCGCCAAGTGAGACTTTGCCTTTTTGGGGTTCCGCAAAAGGAACAGAACTTTATAATTCGTTAAAGCTATAATCTGTTAATCTTTTTAATTATTAAGTTAAGATCTTAGAGGAACGTGGCTTCCGTCCGGTACGGTAGCCGCGTTGCTCTAAGGTCAAGATTTTTAAAATTAAACTTTGATTTCAATTTCATAATAAATTACAATTTATAATAAATTACAAATAATAATTCACAATAACAAAAAAAAAATTGTATTTATTGCTAATTAGGATCAGTGACCAGTGTGACCTATTACATCGCCGTTTTGTATGGAGAATTTTAAATAAGTTGCATTTTACATACTTACTTTTTCTTAATCTATTTAAAAATCATGAACGCTACAAAAAAAAAGTTTTGGATAAGTTAATACAAGTAAAGTTGTCATTTCTGCTAACAAAAAGAGGAGTCAAAAAGGTATTTTTTATGTTCAGAAAACTATTATAAGTTTTTTTTTACTATTGTTAGTTGTTAATATTGGTTATTATTCGATAAATTATCAAGCAATTGATGAATATTTTAAATCATAGAAGTGAGTAGGTTCTCTATTTGTGAGATTAAAAACGCCAATTTCATAAGGACCAATACTTGTATAAAATATTGAGTATCGTCTCTTTAAGTAACTATATGAGAAAAATATACAGAATCTGATTGCCAAATATATAGACTAGAAAGAAGAAGCTCGCCGATCACAACAGTAATATCAGAGCAATAAAACGTACTGGCGAATTCCATAGTTACGGATCTCCAAATAGAAGAAGTCTTAATGAAATTCTGTCTCCGGGGCTTGCTTACCGAATCATTTAATATATAACTCGAGCAATATCTTGTATACGAAATTGAGATTCAATGTAATGTCAGTTTGCCATAAATATTAATGGCTCAGCTCAGGTTTTCAGAATCTTTTTTATGGTGAAATGTTTACAAATTATGGCTTGTTATTTTGTGAGACATTTTTTGTTATTGTGGACATAAATAATTCAAAACGATATTTAGTTTAAGTAAACCTAGGGCCTATTACAAAAAGAGTCACAAAAGTCAGAGGATGTTCGTTGATAGATTTAAGTACTTGATTTTGAACCTTAAGTATGACTTAATAATATTATGCAGTGGGACGAACATCGTCCGCTTATCGCAATGCTTTTTTTATAATAAATCCTCTGGAATCATATTTTTTTTGGTTTGATGAAGGAATTCAAATACGCACTTTCTTAGGACTGAGAAATGCTTTTGCATTATTTTAATATTGAATCTTTTATGTTGAAATGTTTTACTTTTTATCTTGAAAGAAGTGCTAGCAGTATTTAGGTAGGTAGATAAAAACAATTAGTAAATGGTCATGACCATAGACATAGAAAAATTTTCGCTGCGCTCAAGAAGACCAACAAAGCGTGGAAAAGAGAAGTTAACATCATACGGACACGGTCTATGTAAAAAAGAGACAAAGGATCAAGTGACATGTGCCAACATTTTTTACAGTAAGAGCCCCTAGCGTCCCGTCTAGCAAATGAGCAATCACAGTTTGTTTAAAATATTTGTTAATCTTAATTATAATTTAAAATAAAGGTATCGTGGAGCCATGGTGTCTTGTGTTCTAAGTAATTGTGATGCGACAAAAAGAAATAATCCAAGTAATCACACTTTTCACAGGTAAATAAGATATTGCCACACATTTCTTTAAAACCAAATTTCTCTACATTTATTCGTTTATCGACGAAGAAAACAGTATGGAACATAGTTTATTAATTTCCTCTGCCGTATATAGTCATATTTTATGAATCTAAGTCATATTTTACGTATCTCATATAAAATGTATGCATTCGTTTTCGGATCACCTGTTTATTGACATTGTTGTTCTTTGACATTCTATTTCTATGGTCATGACAATACATGCACACATTTATGAATATATAACTTATAAAGTATATATTTACCTACATCCCAGATATTTTGACAAAACAACGGCGAAGGATAAAAGAGTAACTTACCCCCCACTTTATTATATCATGTAGAAAGTTAATAAAACTTAATATATAACTCCACCCATAAAAATCAAGAGAGAGACGTAAAAAATATCTGACCTTGACAACAGCATAAAAGTTGTGTGTTCATTCATTTTATTGGACGAGAGTTGTCGAGACACTCTAGCAGGCTGTCAATCACGAACATAGAACGAAATAACATAGTTCTCAATAAACAAAATTACGACTTTTCTTTTACGATGCTGACTGAGGAGGGGCAAAAAAGTTTTCACTGACGTAAACAATTCTTGAGGTGGATTTTGTCGTATCGTTGACGTTTCATTAAAATCTTGTTTAGGTGTTTGGCAAATATTTTTGTGAGTCCACGGAATACGAATTGTGTTTTGTCACCAAACTCTATTAAATAGTCTTATAGCTGGTGAATACGTATTGAGTTTTGCGAAACACTATTGAATAATAATTGATAATAATGCTTTATTAAAACTTATACAAATAAAAAGGAAAAAAGTACTTTTATTTTGTCTTGTCTTTGAAAACCAACAGACATAAATAATAATTTATCATGGCTATTTACAAGCTTATAGAACTTGTACTAAGAAGAAGGTAGAATATTAAACAATGGCTTAAATGTGTTCGTTCAGAAATAATCAAAACTAATTTAAGTTATCATCATCTAATACCTATATAATGTTAAGGTCAACTCTCACCAATTAAGTTTCAAATCTAATTGACTATCTTTGAAAGTTATCATAATCATAGTATACTGTTGTATATTAAAAAAGATATTTTATCGAACGTGTTTGAAAGAAAAAAAAAGTTTTTTTTATTATTTTGCCATCGAAAGATCTAATTAAAAAAACTTAAAATGCAACAGAATCCTTACTAATATTATAAATGCGAAAGTCCGTTTGTTTGTTTGTTTATTTGTTTGTTTGTTTGTTACGCCTTCACGTCTTAACTACTCAACCGATCATCATGAAATTTTGCATACACGTTGTCAAGGGTACAGGGAAGGACATAGGGTACCTTTTATCCAGAAAAAACGCACAGTTCCCGAGGGATAGCAAAAAACTGTCCACGCAGACGAAGTCGCGGGCGGCCGCTAGAAGTTCGATAAAAACAAGTATGTATTTAATATGAAGGCTCTTCATTTTCAGTATAATAAGGTTTTCAGCAAAGTTTTGAGCAGGTATTCGGTATCAAATGTTTTCTAAAATGAGTGAAAGTATGTAGTTTATTAGTTGTTTAATTTTGAGAAATAATAAAAAAAGTATAATTCAAGTAGAAATAATTTAGATAAAATTATCTAAAAAATATAAATAATTACCAAAGTTAACTATTGCTTTATCCGTTCTAATTGTTTGTAAACCTAGTTACTTTAATGGCAATTTACTTCATCGAAGAAACCTATGAATACTTACCACAGGTGTAAACAACTTTGAGGTAAGTTCTGCTACCAATCCGGCAAGGCTTTCCGAACATGTTGCTGTCTGCGGACAGGACGCAGCGTCTCTTCCCGTGGCACTCCCTCATTGCTGTTTCAGTAGCATATGGCTCTAGGCAAGCTGTGGAACAAAATATTGTATGAGTTACGTGGTTTAAACCGAATTTACATGAAAATGCTGTCGCGAAACTTGGGGTCTATTACCAAAAGTATAATGCGATACACGAAGCTGCGTCCGTGCTTCGTTTTGATTGTTTCCTATTATAAATCACTTTCGTATGCGATATTGCGAAGTGATTGCGTGAGATTGACAGTTTCTCTAGCGTATCCAAAGAAATTGTAAGTACTTCGTTTACTTCGTTGTACGAAGTACTTACAATTTCCTTGAGCGTATCCGATATCGTTCGTTCAGTAGTCTATGGGCTACGATACCCCAATTCAAAATGTTTGTTATAACTACGTTATAACTACTATCGTGGCCAAGTGACTGCGTTACGCGTTTGCGTACGTTATTTTCGTAAAAGGCCCCCTGACTATCTTCGCAAAGGTATTTTTATCGTTTTGGAACACAGATATCCTACTTTCAACATACGCGATTTTAAAATCGTCGTACGAAAGCAGCGTTGCGGTCGCAAAAGTACGAAAAACACATGAAAATAGTTCGAAAATGCCGTCAAGACAACGTTACTTTCGTAAATGTTCCGGCCATCGCAGTGACGGTGCAACCAGACGCGCTACTACAGTGCGATCTATATAGTTCGCTACGATCAAATTTTTAAGCCGAGATAAAGCCGAGAGAAAATCCTAATTGGTAATTTGACGTTGATTCTTGTGTTATTTGTCTCTTATTACTTAGGAACTAAGAGCTAGGGAAGTTATGCCTTCAAACTATTTTTTTGTAAAATGTTTGAATGCTGCTTATAAAATCCTGACGCAGAGCAGAAAATCTTTCGAAGGCGTCATAATGGCGCTATTAAATTGATATGATTTTATTTTCAACGAATATATGAAATCACATTGTTCTGATTCCAAATAATGTAACTAAAGCATAAGCACTTTTGTTATGGAAATCAGAATGATCAAAGACAGAAAAACACTCATACACCCAAACCTAAGACAACGTAGAAAAGTTCGTTTTCTAAATTGAACAAATCAGGGTTCAAACCCAAGACCTCAGGGATGGTGGACTCTTTGTAATACGGCGTACAAGTTCGTATCTAATTTAATTTTAAATCATCATCATAAAATTGGCCACACAGCAATCTGGCTTCTACCACATTCTGCTAATGTTAGCGTAACAGTATGGCGTTTCAATAGTATTTCTTTTAGGCACTGCTGCTGCTTCCTATTACTAAAACACAAAGCTTAGCTTAGTTTTAACCGCCTCTGTGGTCTAGTGGTTCGCCCACCCATATAAGACGCAGGGGTCCCGGGTTCGATTCCCAGGGGGGTATAATTTGCACTCGGTTTGGTTGGTGGTAGGGCTTATTTCAAGTCCGCCTGGCTAGCTACCACCATCTTACCTAAGTCTGACGCCATAACAGCAATTTAAAAATTGTTGTGATCCAGCAGTTAGAGGTAAGATAGCCAGTTCCTCAGTGAGGAGGATTCCGGGTGTAGTGCGCTTCCATCTTCGGCCTTATCTTCACTTAATATCTCAGGTGAGATGAAGGCCAAGCACTACCCCGTTGTGCATAAATGAGAAAAAAAACCGGCCAAGTGCGAGTCGGACTTGCGCACTAAGGGTTCCGTACCAAAAAACGGCAAAATAAATCACGTTTGTTGTATGGGAGCCCCCCCTTAAATATTTATTTTATTCTGTTTTTAGTATTTGCTGTTATAGCGGCAACAGAAATACATCATCTGTGAAAATTTCAACTGTCTAGCTATCATGGTTCATGAGATACAGCCTGGTGACAGACAGACAGACGGACAGCGGAGTCTTAGTAATAGGGTCCCGTTTTTACCCTTTGGGTACGGAACCCTAAAAAAGGGTTGGCAAATAAAAGAGATGCGTTGATATCCATTCAGAAGTTTTAAGAGCTTAAAATACGGAGACAGATTAATTCAATATGATTTGCGCATTTTTCAGTAAATTTATTTTTGTTTATTTAATTATTTTTGCATCCTTTCACCTACTTTAAGATAGAAATAATGTATGATTATGATTATGTGCCTGCACAATAACAAAAGCAACATAGTATAATTTGTCTTTCATTTACTGTACGAACTAACGCTCGCTTGCCTCGCTTTCAGCGCTAATTTCGTTTTGATATGCAAAACTGCCCATCGAGATCTGTTTATTGAATAAATTTGATTTTCTCCCTCAATTTTAGTTTGTTGACGGCTATAATCATTAAGAGCAAAAAGGTTCCCCGGAAAGTTATTTGTCAACCGTCATCAATTATTTATTATTATATTTCCAACTGTCAAAATGTATCGGCCGTTTGTTAATGTTATTATAATATAATGCTACGGCTTCACCTGTATCTTAACGCGTAGCTTAAAGCGTTAATCTAGGTGTTACGCAGATGTGGCCAAGACTTTAACGTGTACTAATTTACAAACGACAGTACAAATTTACATAACGCCTTGGCTAAAGCGTAGTTGGACATTACCATTAAAGTTAACGTTAACGCAGGCGGAGCAGTAGCGTAAGAAGATATCTAAGCTATCAACCGCGTAAATACAAATCGAGTTAGAATGGATTGGTATTTTCAAACAAAAAATTTAAAAGGATACTTTTTTTAATTTGGACACAGGAAAACCTATAAAACAGATCATTAAAATTATGCTTTTACAATAGGACCAGAATTATATACGCTTATTAAATTATTAATCATGTAATTACGTTATTTATTTCGTAACACTTTATCATAGCCATTAATGACAAATTGTTATTTGAATTAAATATTAATAACAGCAAAAATATTATCCTACTAATTATAAAATTATTGTGATAGTTTGGATGTTTATTAGATGTTTGGATGTTAGGTACTCAATCATGCAAAAACGGCTGAACGGACTTTGATGAAATTTGGCACGCAGTTAGTTAAACGGATTTGGATGAAATTTGGCATACAGATAATATAAAGTCTGGATTAAACATATAAAATTTTTTTAGGTCAAAGGTTCCCTAGAATGGACTGCTGGATGGATTTTCCGAATGACCACCGCGGACGAAGTCGCGGGTGGAAGCAAGTTATATAAAAACCAATTATTCTTTCAAATAATCACAAATATTAACCACAATATCAAGTATATTGATATCCACATGAGGTGTAAAAATAATAGCAATTATAAGTAGGAACAAACTCTCTTAAAAAAAAGTTTCACAATTTTGGTTGCGTGAAAAAATTCTAAAAACATAAAAATAACTTCATCTTCGCAAAAGTATAGGAGTAGCAGCAGAATGGAGATGAATCCTTAGCCATCACCAGTCTCAACCACAATATGGTATTAAAAAAAAGTTTCGACACAAAATATCAAAACTTTCTTTTTTTGGAGTTTTTGGCGCCATTTTGTCGGGTTCGGCTTGGTGACTATTTTAATTATTAGCAAATTGATTCATAGTGGATATTGTGTCTTAAAATTGATGCAGTTTTGTGGTAAAAGTGTCTATGCAACTGAACAATATGTGGGATAATTGATATAGGCGCGATCTTGGTTGTGTGTAGCTGATACTTTTATTGTAGTTGTGGCTACCTCGGCTGACCTTACCGAGTAAACTGTCTTGATATACTTGGTGCCAAATGCTCCAAGCAGCATTGGAATGCGATGCACCCGCATTTTAATGCAAACTGAAACAATCTACCACTGAACTATTCAACACTTGACACTGGCAAAAATTACTCCCTAAAGAGGAGAGTAGATTGCCAATCTAAAATAAGAAGAAGAAGAAGAACTTTATTTTTTATACATGCTTGTTAGTACTTGGTAAGTATAGAAGTTAGTTTAAACGAAAGAAATATTTTAGAAACCAAAGAATTTTAGTTACGTTTGTGTTGTTTTCATAGTAAGTAGAATATGCTAAATTACTAAAAAAGACCTCTTTGATAATATTACTAAATTTAAATATCACTAAAAACAAAAAAATATGGTAGATATTTAAGAGGACAAAATTTCGTGTCCCTAAACGCTAGTGTCCTTATTTTATTCATACCGTTGATTTGTTGTCGCAATAATGCTTGAAGAAGCAACATAAATATGAAGTAAGCTCCCAAACACTGGAACTAGAGGGCCGTTATTAAGTTACCGTGTTTATTTCGGAAATTGGATAGAGTTTGGCCGACGCCAGAAATGATCATCGTCTTACGAAAATAGATGCGACAGCCGCTATTTTTGTTAAAGTACCTAGCGAAAATAAATATTGAGTAAAAAAAAGGAGATTGGTTGCTTTCTTCTGCGATTGTGGCGGTTTAGCAACTTGCGCTAAGGTCATAGCTTGGGTGGGTGACCAAATTATCACGATCTCCTTCAGAAGGAAGTCGTTTCATCGTACCAACAATTAATGATTTTGATGCAAATATACCTACATAATAATTGTAATCACATCGTAATAATAAAATATTGCTAAATTAAATAGTTATATTGTGTTATAACTTATGAATAACACAATAGTACATTATGAGACAAGTTAGCTTAGGTTGCTTATTGTATACGAGGCTTTGGGTTGCAGGCTTAACTCAGCCAAGTGTGCAATAATCAAAAGCTCACGAGTTTCATACGACGTTTTTCAACACATTTGCGAGGAAAAAACAAAGTAATTTAGCACACAGCAACAAATACGACAAAAACAAATAATGAAAATTATGGGAAAAGGCGCGCAGGTTTTTTTTTACACGCCCAATGCAAGAATATTTTGCGAACAAAGGGGTGAGTGTGCATACAGCCTACTGCAAAATTATAATTATTTTAAGTGATAAAATGCAAATATTTTAATATTTCATAACAAAATATTGTGAATTATGAATAATTTGAAAATAATAAATATTTGTTTGAATTAATTAAG
The DNA here is from genome assembly GCA_943789525.1 of Agriphila geniculea. NCBI lineage: Eukaryota > Metazoa > Arthropoda > Insecta > Lepidoptera > Crambidae > Agriphila > Agriphila geniculea. The sequence goes on from OX038874.1 coordinate 20,387,656, forward strand.
GGCTTATTATATTATACATTTATATTATACACACTTATTTATTCAAAAATGTATATATGAATTTTCAGCGACATAAAAACTCTTTGTTGTTACTAAAAAAAATAACTGTATTGGAAATGCTCTGTTTACTCGCATAGAACTTGCAGTAAGGTACCTACTAATTTAACTTTGTAGGGATAATTCTATAACCCACTAGTGTTTTATATATTATTGCACGGTGTTTGTTATAACTCGGTTTATGGCCCTAAAAGCGATGTAATAGGGCTCACTTTACGAGCAAGTGTGTTGAAAAAGTCAATACCTATTCACAAATGAACTCTCAAAATCTGTTCACATAATTCGCGCTATAATCCCCGCATAAAATCTCGTTCATATTTAAAATAATAATGCAAATAACTATACCAATGTTCATAACTAAGTACCCTCTGTCCTGTGGGTTTGTCGTACTAACAATGTATAATTTAAATGCAACACTTACTCTCCTCTTTCATCCCCCGGGGTTGCGGACACTGTATTGAGTCGTACTCGGTCCTGCCGTACTGCGCTGAGTATATCGCCACTCGGGAATGCGGGTTACAGCTCAGGTGAAGCACGTCGTTCTCACAACCAACTTTGCTACGGAACTCATCTGTGGAAGAAAGTGCGCGTTACAATGTGGCTCATGGTAGGGCCACTTGACTGGTAACGATATATTAAAGTTTGTAAATATCGTTACTTATGGCTGTTACAGCTGATAAGTTTCTTGCGCCCGTTCTTCTTGTCAGCTAAAAAAGTCTGGAACGGGTGGTAGGAAAATATAGACGATTCAAAAGTACTTAATAATTAAGTTTATTTGACTTTGACTTTGATATAATTGGACGTAGTTACGCGAAAAGCATCCAATCCACATCGAGTTGATTTTGAGATACAGGCCATTAAAGATTAAAAAGTATTAGAAGTGTCTCTAATCGAGCATTATTACACTATGTTTGTGTTGATTATAACGGAATTTTTTGCACTTCATAATGATATTAAGTTGTGTCCTACCTACCTACTGAAGTCGCTCTTGTACAGTAGACAGATCAATTTTGTTAGTTAAGTTGAAATTCGTTGTCCAAAAATGTATAATTTTTGAAATCAATTTGAATCAATTGTAAACAGTTAATAATAGTTAAATTCCAGTAATTTGAAATCTTTTTAGGTTTGAAAATTCTTTGAACTTTTTGATTTATTTTAGTCTTTGATATCTTTGAAATTCTTTGAATTCTTTGAATTTTCTTTGAAAGTTAAAATAATTATTTTTCGTTTATCAGTGTTATCTGTACTTATATTAAAAAAACATGTTTGAGTATAGTGCTGAAAGCGTGACTGAACAAATGACTATCGTAATAATTTGTTTGAATAAAATATGAAAGAGGTTGCGTGGTATAGATCTCCCCGGTATGCTATTGATTTGATTCTAGACCAGATAAAGAAGTAATACTACCTGTATTACTTATAGAAACGAGTCTCACTATATCAGATAAAAAGGATTGTATTCTATACACTACACTTAATCCCTTGCTATGTGCAAACTTTCATAGAATACAGAGAATAAACAAAAATTGTAAACCAAAGTTTCTGAAAATGTTTTCAAGATATATTGTCCTACAGTTTTGAAGACTCTAGGAGAACAAAACAAATATCTTGTATCGAGGGCAGTGTAATAAATCTATTCGCGATGAAATGAAACCTGAGCAAGTTTAGTATAAAGAAGTAATAAAAGTTGAATATCGAAGTGGAAAATCTATAAGAATAGAATTTATAAAACTTACAAAAAACTTAATCATAAACTAAAGCTTACGAGTACCTACTGTCTTAGTCAAACTGGTAATCGATAACCAAATAAATGTTTTTAAATTGGAGTTTTTTGCATTCACAATGCTATTTTTATACAATACTAAATATAATTTATCTGTATTTTTTCTAGTAGGTATATTATTTAGTATTGCATAAAAATAGCATTGTGAATGCAAAAATCTCAAATTTAAAAATTATATAGCTATTTCATCTTTATCAATTGTCAAAATATCTGGAAAGATATTTCAATTGAATGTCGAGGTAATTCCTCACATTGGTGAAATAACGCTGGCTTACAGCGTAAGAGCAGGATATACTAGAAGAAATTCGACGATGCCACTAGTGTCTCGGTAGCTTAGTGGTCAGAGCATTGGACCGGATATCCAAAGGTCGCGGGTTCGGTTCCCGTCCGAGATTTGATCTGGTGCAAGTCATATTTTTCCCTTGTTCCTCGGAGATAACCATGGCCAGATAACTGGTTATCTGTGAAGATTTTTTTTCCCCCAGAATATAACCAGTTATCTCTTAGGAATATATTTTCCTCGCAGATAACTGTTATAAAAAAAAGTTCGTCGATAACTAGTACCTATAATGGAAAAAAATTGATATAATTATGAGTTTATCGATAAAGAATGAATCTCTACAACATGTTACAAAATAACCCCTAATGTCGAACATGTTCCAATCATGAAATATTTAATTCTCACAGTTATCTGAGAGGAAAATATATTCTTCGGAGATAACCAGTTATCTCTTAAGAATAAATTTTCCTCACGGATAACTAATTATTTTGACAGTTATCTGCGAGGAAAATATATTCCTAAGAGATAACCGGTTATATGGGAAGAAAAAAATTCTTCACAGATAACCAGTTATCTGGCCATGGTTATCTCCGAGGAACAAGGGGTATTTTTTCTAGTATATTATTTATTATCAAATAATGTTATGAAATCTAAGTTAAGTAGTTGTGGTAGCGCTTGTCATACAAAAAATATGTAAAACATATTAAGGAAATGTTAATATAGACTTCATCGAATAATACTCAATTATAAAATTAATAATAAGTGGTTGTTGATAAATTATTGCTTTAACTATTTCCGGGATAATTCATTATTCATAATCTAACTATGCAGCTATTATGATGAATGACAATGAATAAACATTAAACAAAAATTAACTGTACCAGATTAAAATACCAATTACATATGAAATATTTGAACGAAGTGTTTATGTACTTACAAATAGCACAAATGGTCCGCCCACTGTAGTGCATATATTTACTCTTCACATCACGAGAAACTCTTGAAAATAAAACGCAGAGAAAGAGAGAAAATTTAAATAATAAAACAATGGAATATAAGCAAGCATCATCAACAGAACCTTCAGTAACTCAAATATTTTATGTTGATTTTCTGCAACCTTAATTTTACAGGACATTATGTCTAGTGTTTCTTCAGGAAACAACGTTTGCTTATTTTACATAATTTCAGCTTCTAAGGAGGAGAAGAAACATTCTGTGCACTCGGTAGACATTTTTCTTATAACATGCTAAAGTTTTTAAACTTTTTAGATTTTATGCATTCACAATGCCTTTTTTATATTAAGATAATTAATATAATTGAAAAATATTACAAAAAATCGACTCACCCGTAGCCCGTAGTCCCGTCTGAGCTGCTACGGGTGAGTCCTTTTTTTCTAATATTTTTCAATTATATTAATAATGTTAATGCTAAAGTTAATAAGAAATATAAAAAATACACTTACAGAATTTATAACACGTTTTAATTTGAAGTGGAATTAGAATTGGGTCCGTGTTGTGAGTTAAAGCCCATATTCCCTAAAAAGCTTATGCCCTAGTAGCGGCAACATTAAAAAACCGGCCAAGTGCGAGTCAGACTCGCGCACGAAGGGCTCCGTACCAAAAAACGACAATAAATCACCTTTTTTGTATGGGAGCCTCACTTATATATTTATTTTATTCTGTTTTTAGTATTTGTTGTTATAGCGGCAACAGAAATACATCATCTGTACAAATTTTAACAGTCTAGCTATTCATGAGATACAGCCTGGTGACAGACAGACAGACAGAAGAACGGACAGAGGAGTCTTAGGCTGCGTTCAAACGATAACGCACGCATAGGAGAGCTCTGTGACTCCCCGACTAGAAGCGCTCGGCATCCTCTGAGAGGACAAAATTTCATGCGTCATAGAAGACAAGACCTACGCGGTAAAAAGAAAAGCAACTAATAAGTGAATGTTTTGGAGCGAAGGGAGAGCTGTGCGGCCTGAATTGCACTTTATTGTGTCGAAGCAAGAGTTGCAATTTATTTAAACGATTTTGCGGAGTGCAACTTCTGTACGCTAGTACTATTATCTATTCTGTGGTCTTAGTAATAGGGTCCCGTTTTATCCTTTGGCTACGGAACATTATGTTGATGAATGTCAAAGGAATTTTAATACTCACATGGACGGCATTTATAGGCAACTTCGACGAATCTTCTGGATCCCGGACAAGGATCTACTCCAAAAGCTTTTGGACTCGTATGAAACTTGCACTGGCGCTTCTTTTGACAAGCCTCGACCACTGTCTGCAGCAGCGAATACTGTACACAAAAGTAAGCAAGTTATATCATAGAGTCTGGTCAACGAAATATGGGACTCGGTCGGAAAAGGAACTAATTTTACGCCTTATTTAAGGGGTCAGTTTCCAATAACTAAACCGCCTCTGTGGTGTTGTGGTTCGCTCACCCGTTTAAACGCAGGCGTCCCGGGTTCGATTCCCAGAGGGGGTACAATTTGTACTCGGTTTGGTTGGTGGTAGGGCTTATTTCAAATTCGCCTGGCTAGCTATCACCATCTTACCTAAGTCTGTCAAAAATTTATGTGTTCCGGCAGTTAAAGGTAAGATAGCCAGGTGATCAGGATTTCAGGTGTAGTGCGCTTACACCTTCGGCCTTATCGTCACTTAACATCAGGTGAGGTGAAGGCCAAGCACTACCCAATTATACATAAAAAAAACCTCTAAACGTTAATTTAATAGGGAAAGTGGCTCCACCATTTCCAGTTGACCAGATCCTAGCAGTCCACTGCCTCTCGTATGGGATAATGATGGTGACTATTTTCTTTAGGTACTTCCACGTTAACGCATACCTATATTGTAAGTACCTATATCTAATGAACTAACCAAGCGTGAAAACGTAAAATGCGGCAGAATCTATTAAACTCGTATCTAAATGAAATCTGCCTTTATTTTTTTAGTGAAAATATCGATGCTATGTTTTGCCTAGTTATTTTAAATCCGACAAATCACAGAGATAAGCAACGCATAAAATTGTTGGCACACACACATATGCATCTCTAAACTCATTTTTCGTGTTTACCAAGATTATAGGGGTGACATAAAGATCGACTGTCGATCGTAAAACGAGCTTATTGCCTAAACATATCAGAAAATGAGTCGTAAAACAGCAACCCTGGTAACACAGCTATAAATATGGCAACGGCAACGGTTGCACAGAGGGCTGGATTTCATTAATGTTATTGCCGGCGACTAATACTGGGACCGATACAGATAGGATTGTTTCGGCTTTATTATTGGCAGCTTTATTCATTTCAGCCATTTGAGAATTTATATAGGTCACTGTTACATATCTACATACAGAGAAGCATCTGGTGGCCAGTCGATTTTTTCTTGTTTATTATTTAAAACTTATACTTATAAAGAACCTTACCTGCAGCGCACTTGGCCACGTGTATGACGTATCTGCGACTATTTCCATGCCTCTAGTTGATACTCAGCCAGCTCAGACGTAACTTTATTGCGCCATTTGAATGTTAGAGTCTGAAGGAGTGATGAGCGCACCTTCAGCTTTATCGTAACTTAACATGAGGTGTGATGACCACAAATCCATTGTGGATAAAAAATAACTTAACCTGTAGTTTACAAGGCCATGTGCACGGCGTATCTCTGCCTACTTCCGCTGCCTCAGGTTGATACTCCGCCAGCTCAGACGCGTAGGAGCCTTGCGACGCAGATGCCCCGTACTGCGCCACTTGGATGCTCATGGTGGTCCCTCGAAGTCAGATGAATGCAACTTCAGCCTTATCATAACTTAACACGAGGTGTGGAGCACAGTCTCGTTGTGGATAAAAAATTACCTATCCTGTAGCGCACTAGGCCACATGCACGACGCATCTCCGACTACTTCCACCGCCACAGGTTGATACTCAACCAGCTCAGACGCGTAGAAGCCTTGCGACGCAGACGTCCCGTACTGCGCCACTATAATGCTGATGGTGGTATCTCAAGGACAGATGAGTGCTTCTTCAGCCTTATTGTAACTTAACATGGGGTGTAATGAGCATAGCCGTGTTGTAGATAAAAAGAAATTGAACCTGCAGCGTACTAGGCCACGTGCACGACGTATCTCCGACTACTTTCACTGCCACAGGTTGATACTCCGCTAGCTCAGACGCGCAGGAGCCTTGCGACGCAGATGCCCCGTACTGCGCCGCTTGGATGCTCATGGTGGTCCCCCGAAGTCAGATGAGCACAGCCGCGTTGTGGATAAAAAATAACCTAACCTGTAGCGTACTAGGCCACGTGCACGACGTATCTCCGACTACTTCCACCGCCACAGGTTGATACTCCGCCAGCTCAGACGCGCAGGAGCCTTGTGATGCAGACGCCCCGTACTGTGCCACTTGGATGCTGATGGTGGTCCCTCGAGGGCAGATGAGTGTCACCATATCTTCGTCACACGCAGCCTTCTGGTGCGTTCTTAGGGTGCCGAGAAGGAGTTCTGGGAAAGAAAAGATTTTATTTAATAAATGTGTATATTGTTCTAAAATTTTATGTAGAAGAGATTGGGAGTTTAAGTACTTATGTTTTTAATAAGGCAATGAAAAATCATTAGAATAGGAATACATAATTGTTGAAGGTTTTTAAGGTTTTATTGAACCTTAGTAACAAATAATATCTTAATAGGGCTCTACACTCGCGCCGCGAACCGCGGCCGCGAATCACGGGCGCGGTTTGCGCATGAAAACGGTGCGAAAAATATAGCCCTCCAGACTCGCGCGTGAACCGCGGCCGCGAATCACGGCAACATTAGTTCGGCACACAAGTTCTTTAACGCGGACCAAAAAACCGCCACCGGACGGGGAACGCCGCGAAGCCCATACGCGAAGCCGCGAAACCCTCCACACTCGCGGTTCGCGGCCTTCGCGGGCTTTCGCGGCGCGAGTGTGGAGCCCTCTTTACGAGTATGTCGCGACTCGACTTAACAAAATCAATTTTGAGGTAAAGAAAAAAAATCAAATGTAATTTTTTTTTAATTACCTACAGCTTTCCTTCTTATCTTTTTCTAATAGGCATCTTAAAATTAAAATATTTTTCATTAATAAACCCATAACTTTTCATGTAACCCGAAATAAAATTTACCTGCCGTTTTTGTGCAATCCAGTTCAATCAAACAGAGTTAATCAAACTGAATCGTCTTGTAACTATAATGTACAAATTATTATATTCTTCAACTTAAGTTATTCAGATAGACTTATAAAGATCCACTTTAGTTAAGTTATTCTTAATACGCTATTAAGTAAAGCTAGCCGACAAGGTCAAGTTTAATGAAAAACGAATACCATCCATCATAAGCTTCAGAATTTTATTAAAAAAGTAATAGTTATTGTAGGTACATTTTTGGGTAAAATATACTTTTGTTTCTAATTCAGTGGAGAATGTCCGAAAAATATCAAATTATTTGAATTTTTTTTAATAAGTAGGAATAAGCTCCCTTAGTAATAAAAAATTTTTCAGAATTTTCGATTGCGTAAACGAATTAAAAAAAATTTAAGTCTCTTCGACTTAAAAAATGTACGATAGTATCAGCTGAATGGAAATAATACCTTTGCCACTACCTGCCACAACCACAACATGGTATTAAAAAAAAGTTTCAACACAAATGTCTTTTTTTTTACACGACTGCCCAAAAAGGAGGGTTCATGTATGTTCGTGGGTATGTGAATTTCTTTATTCCACCATATCTTCTAAATGGCTCAACGGATTTGGTTGTATGGGGTATCGTTAGAATCCTTACATCATTTCGAGTGACACTGGCTATAATTTTTTTGAAGAAAGTCTATATGGCGACAAGTGTCATTGCAGTCGAGGGACCTCTTTAATTAAAATTTATTCCACAAAACGGTCCCCCGACTGCAATGACACTTGTTATTTGACATTTTAGTTCGTTTTTGCAGGGCAGTCGTGTTTTTAATATTTTTTAAATTTATTTATTTTTGTTTCACACATTTTAGTGACAAATTATACAGTTTTGAAATGTGCTCATTAAGGCTTTTCATTTGATGCCCGTATTGTAATAATTGAAGAAAAAAATATTTTTTTCACACTTGAAAATGGCTTCTTATAGTCGCCATATTGGCAAGGCAGTCGTGTTTTTAATATTTTTTGAATTTATTTATTTTAATATTTGTTGTGGTTGTGGCAGGTGGTGGCATAGGTATAATCTCCATTCTGCTGTTACTTTCGTACATTTGTAATTGATTTGTAAAGTCAAAGAGACTCTAATTTTTATATTTGTTTTTGTGTAATCGAAAATTCTAAAACTTTTTTCTTTTACTAAGGGAGCTTTTTCCTACCTATAAAAATTTTCAGCCAATTTGTTTTTTTTTTCGGACATTTCCCATTGAACGGAAGTTGTGGGATGCGATTTCATAAACTGACCTATAGAAACCAAAGAAATACTTAAGGAAATTCATCCATTCCAGTTTAGGTACCAACGTTAGAAATTCGAATTCCCATAAATTAACTAAATTAATAGACCATTGAAACAAACATTGTTAAAAACTATCCGATAATAGTAATGTTGTAAATTCTGAAATAGAATTGTTATCCGATACAAGGGTTTAAGTTTCAAACACATTAGAGTTTAGAAATCGCGGGGGTTAAACAGATTCGGGCCAAATAGTTTTCAATTCAGAGTAACATTTTGGATATTGTTTCACTAGGCCATTGTAACTTTGATTCCCGAAGGATATGTCTATGTTTGATTGTGCTATATCTGTTATAACTATTTTATGCGTTACATTGTTAAAGGGTTATTAATTTTGTATTACTGTTTGTCATTGTCATTTTTAATTTTCCCACTGCTGGGACTTTCTTTAAGGGTCGTTGAAGATGGGCAGTAAACCACCACGCGGGGCCAGTGCGGATTATTAGGTGTTAACGAAGGCAAATGCAGCCGGCTCGGGATAGTAAATATTGGTGACCCATCCCATGATCGACCCATGCGAAAGTGTTTTAATTACTGCAATCGCAGATTGACTGCACTAACCCGGCACCATCAAGTTCCTCCTCCTTCAGATTTATAAACTTTCAATAAAATAAATTTCATCAAAATACAATTATTGCCACTCAACTAAATGCACTGATGAAAAAAATTGATACTAATATTTTTGTTGAGATAGGAAATTATTTTAACTCCGAAGAATGATCGTTAAATAAAAAAAATGCCTTGTGGTACTAGGAAGCGATGTTCCCAAGCGTAGGATGATATATCAATTGAATACATCCTTTAATACCTACATCGTAATATGTTAAAAGCATTAGAATATTCTACCGCAGTATGCAATAAAATATGAATAAATAAATATTATTAAACGTCGCATACATTGTTCCGAACCCAAGCTAAGTGGCTAAAGCATTTATGTTAATAGAAATCAGAAACAGTGGCGGTATTGGTCTAAAAAGTAGCCGAACACTTTAGTACCATGTCGCATTAATCATTATGTTATTTAACGACTTACTGAACAAGCATTATGTTATGGTTATTGGTGTGATAAAGTAATAAAAAGTAATCAAACTCGAAAACCATGGACGAGGGATTTTTGGCATTATCGTAAAAGTAAACATAATAATTATAAATACTAAATAAATAAATTGTAATGTAGCCGTTGTTTCGTTTTTAGCCTTGCACGTTTTGTTAGTTCCCTATTGCTCTGAACTAATCTTCAAAATCCATAAGTCTTAAAAATAAGCAATTAAGCAACTTTTATAGCCGTCTTAAGCATTTAATAACAATCTCGTATCTTCATCGTAAGTATAAAATAATAGCTTAATAACCGTTATAAAAGTGTATCAATAAACATATGTTTGTATTAAAATCTTTATAACTGAACTCGACCACACACTCATGTGTTGTTAATAAAAGATGCCAGACAAAAATATACAAGATGGCTGCTTCATCGCTAGGGATAATCTGAGAATATCTCGAGTAATAAACATTAAGTCGACAGCGTACAGATAGGTTTTCTCATATGAAACTTTTTTTGGTAAGCTTTTTTGTGGTAAACATAAATGTATTTTGTAATCTGTCGAAAATAATCTGTATTCTTAATAGTTCGGACAACGTTAGAAGTATATAGCCATTTCCAGTCTATGAGGACCGGACGGATAGCCTTGGAGAGATTCAATAGTCCGAGTATGTCCTTAGCGACGCGCTGGACATAATTATCTTCGCTCTTCCGGGACTGGGTGGCTATCCCTTGCCCTACCATCGCCTCTCCTACCTTTTCGCTTTTTGTAAACCTCCGCGAGCACTATTGGGTCTCTAGATCCCAAGGAGGTGTAACCAAAAATAAAACACTTTGCAAAATTAATAAAGCCTTAGCTTATTTCAAGCCTGCCTGACTAGCCAATACCACCATCTTACCTAAAGTTAACGCCATAACAACAGTTTAAAAATTGCTTTATTCCGGAAGTTCGAGGTAAGAGAACCAGTTCTTCCGCGATGAGGATTCCGGGTGTAGTGCGCTTCCACCTTCGGCCTTATCGTCACTTAACATCAGGTGAGGTAAAGGCCAAGCACTATCCCGTTGTGCATAAAAAAATCGGGTTGCACTCCGGGAGTGCCGGCAGAAGTGAAAACTTGAATATTAACGTTGTGCATTTTTGATATTTTGGAATGGTTAGGGAGTAATTTTGTACGAATTGCCGTCTTACGAATTCACTCTGCATTTGAATTTACGAATATAGAACAGTATTGTACGAAAGTCTTATCCATAGCTTGACAGAAAATCTAGTTTTGACATTGAATTAATATATTAGCGCGTTTGCTATGGTGACACAAGTGTTTACGTCTTGAAATGACGCGCCGCCATTTTCGCCGCGCTCCGTAGAAAGAGAGGGAGATACTTCCGCCGCCGGCTGTCTACTCTCCATCCGTCACATCCGTCTTACGAATTTTCGATCAGGGTCACGTGATCCTGACTGACTGACAAGAGTTTAACATTTTTTCCCCTTTACAAAAGACTTCTTTAGCGGCGTTGTACAACGCCTTCACTTAAAAAAAAAACTATTTATCCGCAAGCTTTCTATTTTTTGAATTACCGACGTACCTACACAGAAATAATATGACTCGCTTATTTCTTCACATACTTTTTGTATAGAGTACTATGTGCTGATCGATCATTTATGATGGAAGAGAAAAGTATTCGATATCACACTAAGCCCAAAGCGATTCAGCTCTTAGCTTCTTAACATCGATACTATACGTCTAAGTTACTTTTATGACAAGCGATAGTTCATAACATGATTTCAGGTTTTTCCATGTTTACTACCTATACTATAAGGACCTCATGTAGCTGACATGATGATGATTAGGTAAATGTCCTTACTAAACTGACAACATATTTCGTGCTTGACAAATATCTAAGCAAAAATACTTTGACTCATAATCATTTTAGTATGTGAACATTCAATAACATACTTCTATTCTAAATTAGTTAAGATGTCTATATCAATAAGATTGAATCATAATATATGACATTGAGGAGCTCCATGGCACAGTGGTTTAACGCCTGGCCCAGCGATTGCGAAGGTTAAGCAACTTTCGCAAGGGTTGTTCATGAGATGGGTGACCGGTGATTAAAAATGTATTATCTCTAGCTCCTCCATGCTTCGGAAGGCAAGTTAAGCTGTTGGTCCCGGCTGCATTTGCAGTCGTTAACACCCACCAACTGCATGGGGCCCGCGTGGTGGGTTATGGCCCATCGTCTTTATTCACCCATAAGGAAGGCCTGCGCCCCAGCAGTAGGGACGTTAAAAATGGCTGAAGGTCATATGACGTTGTTCTGCGTGGTACGTTTTATTTCAGTATGCAATATACACACTGGTCTTTATAACAAAATAGAAGTAAGTATTAATTTCTATTCAAAGCAGTTATGTTTTTACAAGTTTATTAGCACTTTGGAAACTGTGGGCACTCAAAACTTCCGAGTTATGAATTTATGAATCTTTAATGACTTCCGGATCCGATACTCCTCTTAGAAGTAACGCATTGTAAGAAAATTTTCAATAATATTTTTTATATTTCATCGCTTCATTCTTCAGATATAACTAAACAGGTAGTCCCTTATAGGTGCTAGGCAACTTCGCACAATATTTAAAGTAATTTATTTGACTTTTTAAACGTCAAATTCATATGTCATGTTTCGCGCCATGTCAGCTTACTCATTCCTTATTTGTGCGAGGCAACAAGCACACGTCGTGCCCTTTAAAATGCCGAAACGCAGTGCGGAAGAAAAGATTGAGCGTTATAACAGGAAAATTAGGAAATTACAAGAAGAAACGGATCGTAAAAAGAAAAGAGTTCATCGAATTATAATGTCCGATGATGAGGATGATAACAACAACCGTAAGTACTGTTTTTACATTCCATATTTTAAGTGAACAGTGTTCGATAAAAAACATCGTCAAAACCGACCTGTATGGATTGACTGCGAGTCAATAAATACAACTAAGATACATCGGGGTTGACTGCGAGTCTTCAACGATGATATCATATGTAGGAAAAGTCAAAGGATTTATCCTACGTCGGTCTGTAGGAATTAACTGCGAGTTAATGACTACACTTAATAAACATCGGGGTTAACCGCGAGTTTCCAACGATGGCAAAAGAGTCTCATCAATTTTTTATTTTTTATTCTACCTACCCACAAAAAAAAAAAAAAAAAGTACCAATTTAATAAATTACGTTTTTTATTGTAGATCCAGAAGAGTTATTGAACCCTTCACTTAATCAAGAATTCAACCAAACGGATGAGATTTTACAAAGCGAGAATACGCCTTTAACTGAGGAAAAATTGTCTGAAGATACTAGCTCTGCAGACCAGGTACTGCCAAGTGCCCCTGACTTAGACCCAGAGCTACTATTGGCACTTGGAGAGGCTGTCTCGGATACCCCAGAATTTGGGGAAAAAATATTAGACAGCCAAGCCAAGATATGGCTACCTATTTTAAAGAAGGGTATCTCTAAGGAGCCCAAAGAAAAGCTCTTAAAAGAGTACATAGTGCCAGATAATTGCCGACTTTTACAGGCACCAAAATTAAATGCTGAAATAGCCGCTGCTCTTCCAGACATGGTAAGAAATAGGGACAAGAATACCCTCACCGTCCAGCAACAACAACTTGGTGCTGGCATAACAGCTGTAAATAGGGCAATGGATTTGCTACTGTTAAATGGTGACAGATTACAGGCCATAAAGCATCTCAGTAATGGTTGCCGATTACTGTCAGACCTGCATTTCATTTTTACTCAAAGCAGAACTAAGCTTATCACACCAAGCTTAGATAAGACCTGTCTCAACGTCATACACGACACGGAAAGAGACAGCACTTTGTTTGGAGAAAAGTTATCAGAAAATATCAAAGCCGCAAAAACCATTGAAAGACAAGGGCTTCAAATTAAGAAGAATTTACCATCAAAAGCTCCAGCTACGAATACACAACAGACAGGCTCTCGTCCTAACTACCAGGGAAACTGGCAACCTCCTCGCTACCTGTCGAACAGGGGGGGGCGGGGAGGGAACCGTCGCCCGGCACCAGCGCCGGCCCCAGCGGCCCCGCGCCGCAGTTACCCAACTACGAGCACGAAAAATGTTCAACAGAACAAGCCTCGTGCCCCAACGCATCAGTAGACCAGGTACATGCGGGTCGCATTAAACACTTTTATAATTGTTGGCTAAATATAACTAAGAACAGAACTGTGCTTAGTTGGATAAAAGATGGTTTACAAATTCCTTTTTGCAAAGAAGTTAGACAGTCAATAAAACCTAACAATAATTTTTCACATACTGAAAAACAAGAAATGACCCTTGCCATTAAAAAGCTATTAGAATTAGGAGCAATTTCTCCTTGTAAACCAACTAGTGGTCAGTTTTTATCAAAGATTTTCCTTATTCCAAAATCAAACGGGAGTAAACGTTTTATATTAAACCTGAAACCTTTAAATAAATTTATTTTAAAAGAACATTTTAAAATGGAAGACTACCGTACGGCCTCAAAACTAATTCCTCAAAATGGTTATTTAGCGACAATAGATTTGAAAGAAGCATATCTTTTAATACCTGTCAATTTTGAACATCGAAAATACCTTCGATTCGAATTCGAAACAAAACCAGGTCAAAAAACCACTTATGAATTCACAGCGATGCCGTACGGTTTGTCGGTAGCACCCCGAGTTTTCACAAAAGTGATGAAAGAGGTCATCTCTTTTTTGAGAAGTCGTGGTTTTAAATCAGTAGTGTACTTGGACGATATTTTATGTATTGGAGATTCTTATATAGATTGCCTAAACAACATTAATGAAACATTGAAATTGTTACAATGCCTAGGATTTGTTATTAATTTAGAAAAAAGCACTTTGCAACCAAGATGTGTTTGCAAATTTTTAGGTTTCGAGTTTAACACTGTCAACCTAACTATGTCTTTACCCTCTGACAAGCGTCACAGTATAGCACAGCTTATAAATAAGTATTCTACTTTACCAAATTGCACCATTCGTGACTTTGCTCAGCTGATCGGCGTCCTAGTTTCCGCTTGTCCAGCCACAAAATACGGTTGGGTATATACAAAAATTTTAGAAAGACTAAAATTTCTTTCATTGTTGAAACATAACAATAATTACGATACTAAGATAAATCTTACTAAGGAGATTTTACAAGATCTCCTTTGGTGGAAAAATAACATATTTTCCACTTACAATCATATGAGACATTCTAGTTTTGATTTTGAAATATATACAGACGCCTCCAGAACCGGTTGGGGTGCGGTATGTAAAAACCACCGCACTCACGGGATGTGGAGCGCCGTAGAACGTGAAAGACATATAAATTATTTAGAGTTGTTAGCAATATTCCTAGGTTTAAAAAGCTTTGTCCAAAACAAGAACAACTGTGCTGTACTGTTACGGGTCGACAATACCACCGCTGTAAGCTATGTAAACCGAATGGGAGGAATTCAATTCCCCCATTTGAATGAATTATCTCGACTCATATGGCAGTGGTGCGAGAAGCGAAATATATGGATTTTTGCATCATACGTTAACACGAAAGATAACTACGCTGATTTTGATTCAAGAATCATAAACCCTGACACAGAGTGGGAGTTGTCAGAGAAAGCCTATGAAATTATTAAAACTCAATTTGGGGAACCCCAAATCGATCTATTCGCTTCTCGCACCAACACCAAATGTCCAAGATTTATATCCTGGAGACAAGACCCCGACGCTATTGCTGTAGATGCATTTACCATTAATTGGCAAAGTCTTTACTTCTATGCATTTCCACCATTTTCACTAATTTTGAAGTGCCTTAGAAAGATTATAGACGACGAAGCTTGTGGTATCTTCGTTTTTCCGTACTGGCCTGCGCAGCCATGGTACCCCCTAATAACAAAACTTATATGTTCGGATATACTTTATTTTGACGGTCATACATATCCACTTCGATCTCTTTTCAGAGACCAGCATCCCCTCGGCTCGAAGCTTACCCTGGCATCCGCGAAGCTCTGCGGCAGGCCTTCATCCACCGAGGGACTCCTCCCGAAGCCCTCAACCTAATGCTGGCTTCGCTGTCTGACAACACCATGAGACAATACAATGTCACATTTAAGCTTTGGTGGCGGTACTGCTCCGAGAAAGATATGAACTGGCTCGAACCCACAAAACCATTGGTACTATCATTTTTGAGTAATCAGTTTATGGCTGGATGTTCCTATAGTAGCTTGAACAGTCATCGTTCAGCTTTATCATTACTACTAGGTAATATTGGTTCAGATGAACAAGTAAAGCGGCTACTTAAGGGAGCCTACAGATTAAAGCCCTCAACACCCAGGTACTCCAGTACATGGGACCCTCAACTTGTCCTCAATTTTGTTTCACAATGGTATCCTAATACCGAACTAAATTTAGAAAAGATCACAAAAAAGTTAGTAACCCTTCTGGCTATTTGTACCGCTCACAGAGTTCAAACTCTCTCTCTCATAAAATTAGAAAACATTACCTTTAACGATTATGGCGCCAAAATTATTATTACCGATTTAATAAAAACATCGGCCCCAAACCACGAACAACCCCTTCTTAAATTACCATTTTTCGTGGAAAATAATCGTATATGCCCTGCCACAGTTCTCAGAGACTATATTTTTGTTACAAAAAATAAGAGAACTGATAGTACGGGTCAGTTAATGCTGACATATAAAGCACCACACAAAGCAGCAACAACACAATCCATAAGTCGCTGGATAAAGAAAGTGCTGTCAGACAGCGGCGTCAACACTACCCTATTTAGTGCACACAGCACGCGACACGCCGCCACATCGGCGGCGCACGCGCGTGGTGTTTCCATAGAAACCATCCGCAAAACAGCTGGCTGGACTAGCTCGTCTGATACTTTTACAAAGTTCTATAATCGTAACGTTATTGAAGAGGAAAACTTTGCCAAGTCTATTTTATCATAATAAGAGAATATTGATTTAGTAATAATAACTACTTGTAATAATTTATTACCTACAACAGGAGGTTTATTTATTTTTATTTTGGTATACAATAAGGTATTGTATTTTTGTTTCTAGCCGTTGATTTGTCTAAATAATATCTATCGCAATCAACTTAGTGTTTTATTTACAAAAAACTTTCTGTGTATACTCTAAACTTCTACCTGTTTAGTTATATCTGAAGAATGAAGCGATGAAATATAATAAGTGATCAAACGAACTTCTCAAGTGAAGTTCGATCATTATTATATGAATCGCTTCATTCGAAGATATAATTTCCCTCCCTTCCCATAAGTAAGTATACAAACAAGCATGGTTCACACCATGCTGTTTTTATTTTACCCAAAACAAGAAAGTTTTTTCTTTTTCTGCCTCTATCTCTAAAGAATGAGTAAGCTGACATGGCGCGAAACATGACATATGAATTTGACGTTTAAAAAGTCAAATAAATTACTTTAAATATTGTGCGAAGTTGCCTAGCACCTATAAGGGACTACCTGTTTAGTTATATCTTCGAATGAAGCGATTCATATAATAATGATCGAACTTCACTTGAGAAGTTCGTTTGATCACTTATTTTCCGTTAATCAGTGATGAAGGAAGTATAAATTTAAGCATGCTCGATTTTGACTATTTTATTGTAAAAAATTACGAATCCATAGTGTTTTAGAATATCACGACACAGATTAAGAGATATGAGAGATATTACTTTCTTATTTCTTTACAGTAGACCATAAATATTTTTATTTTCTTTATGAATAACAGCCTTTTGGTGTTCATTTTCAGGTTTCCGAACATAGAAGGACAACCACGAAGCACAGTCATTTTTTTGTATAAATTTAGGTAAAACATCAATTAGACATACCTAATTGAGTATTTATATGCTCGTGGAGTTCGCTTTTGCTTCACTTGGCTTATCCCATAATAAACTCACTTTCGTATTTTAGCACAATAGCTTTCACTTCTAGCAAAAAATACGCCAAGCCGTTTCAATAAGGTGTAGTGTATTATCATATCGTATCAGAAAACATAATTTGAAATAAGGCAAAAATGTGTGCATAGCCTAAAAAAGAGATTTATTAAAAACCTGGTTTTCTCTTCTCAGAGCTATAAAACAAATCTTAGCTAAAAAACAAACAAGTGCTAAAAAAATAAATCAAATTATCTAAATAAAAGATTCACGTTTTGTTTCAAATTTTAGTATCCGTACCGCTAAAGAGTGGAACTCCTTGCCTGAGTCTGCTTCCCGATAGGCACAATCTGGGGTCCTTCAAGTCGCGAGTGAAAAGGTATCTTCTAGGGCCTAGAAGATACCTTTTCACTCGTGACTAGGTAAGCGCGTTTCATTTTAGATCGCATCATCTCTTACTGGCGTGATAGTCGTCAAGCGCTTGTCTATATATCATAAGAAAACAATAATAGAATTCAATACCATCATTTTATTACCCAATCAGTATTGAAGTGTGATACTACTTTTGTTGTATAACACAACAAGCAACCGAAAATCTTTCTGTTTCTTATTCACTAACATTCCTTCTCCACTGTTTAAAATACGTTGCCAAAATGCTAACTAAAAGAGGACAGGCAAAGTTCTAAAAATATTTTCAAGATGGATTTCACAAAAAAAATCTCGACACGTACCAACTTCATCACGTCGGTCGTGTGCATTTAACGCATGGGTATACCCATTGAGCTGTCATGTCAGGTTATTATTAGATGTACCTTTAAAGAATACAAAGCTGGTACTCCACTTGAAACCATAAAAAAGTCTCCTTCTTATAAATAAGATGGATGCTAGTGATTATTATTATTATTCTAACAATATTATATATAATTATATTTGTTCATGCCTAGCTCCGTTAATAATGGGGTATTTATTTACATTGGTGACTAAAGCCGCACAACTTGCACTGCACAGCGAAAATCGACCGTGTCCAATGGCAATTCAGCCTAAGCCGCAGCGTAGATGACTGAAAAAAATATCTGATTCGGTGGCCAAAACTGGAACTACGTTATTTTATTACATATTGTTACCTAGGTTACGCCATAGACGACAGCGACGCCATCACCAGTAATTCAATTTTGGAAGCAACTTACTAGGTGACTTCAGTCGACCGTCACAGGTGACTAAAATCTACCTATGTAAATAGCCCATAATGATCTATGTTTGAGCTTTAGTTTATAAGCAACACCATAGCAGAGTATGTTTCTCAGACCATCACAATTTGTGTATTACCTCGATTATTAGTCGTGTGTGCGATGCGGCTTGGTGCAGACACATGCAAAAATATATTTTTTGCTTTTCGCGTAACGCGGCCAATTGCCGCCGATCGCAAGAACCATGAGTGATAAACTTGTGGCAAACAAACTCCTGACGTTCCTGCAACAAAAACTGGACGTTATGGATGAGGTGAGCGCTCTGCAAATTTGCAAGACCAACTTCAGCGAGGGAGACGTGGCCGCGGCAAAGAAACTGCTTTACGAGTCTCTCGGCAAGAGCGACCAGGTGGTGGCCCGGAGGCGTGATGGAACACAGAAGAGCTTGCAGGAGAACATCACCCTGTTCAAGGAAACCAACGCCGATGACGTGCTGCCGACGTTTGTGACGAGAGACCTCAACAAGCTGCCTCCCGTTACCTTCGATCACGTCGATGTGACCTGCCTCCTGAAGGACATCGTGTCCCTCAAGGCGAGTTTGGCCGAAGTGATGCAAAAATTTCAGGCATCCGAAAATATGGTGAGTGAATTGCGTAAAGAAGTTGACGATTTACGTGAATCACTCGCCATAAGTAGGTCAAATGTCAACAGGCAACGTGGGGCCTGCCTCGATACATCAATGACGTCGAGTTGCAAGTCAGCAGTTTTGACGCCGTCTCCGCCACGGCCCGATCAAGCCCGAGCGCCGCCGCCGCTACCGCCGGCCGCGAGCTCCGAACCCACGAGCTGCGCGCCCCCCGCCCGCGCCCCGCCGCTGCTGCCCACTACTCTGGTGGCGCTGCCACCGCGCGCACCTGTGACGCGTGCGCCCGCCAGCTGTCAGCGCGACTTTGCTGCTACTAACTCAAGTTCGCGGACGCAGCAGCAATCTCTCGTCGATAGGAAAGCCCCTTCGCTGAATGCCGTCGTACCGGGCCAAGATAAAGACGGTTTCCACGAGGTACGGAACAAAAGGCGACGTCGTCAGCGAGAGAGCAAGAACCACCATGGCACTGCACCGACAGGGCCCAACTTCCTGCTGCGAGCTGCCATACCGACCACGGATGTGTACCTGTCCCGCCTGCACCATAACACCATTGCGCAGGACGTGATCGAGTACATAAAGAAGAAATCCAACTTTTGTTTGAGAGTTCAGCCACTGGAATCGCGTCATAATACCAATTTTAAGGCGTTTGTGGTACGCATCCCGACAGCAAGGCTGGACCTCTTCATCAAGGAGGACTTCTGGCCGCAGGACGTCGTTTACAGGCGTTTCAGAGGGACGCTGCCTTGTGCCACCGATCCAACACACAAAGTGTTAAATTGTTTTTTTTACTAACATATTTTTGAGTTATTTACTAACAACATTGTTTTATTAATTATATATGTTTAGTTTTTAAGGTATACATCTATGGGCCATCGTTGCCTGAATATTAATAAATAAATATAAAAATATAGTATGTGAAAGTGATACATGTAACAAATATGCATTAAATCAATAAAAAAATATCTTGTGAAAAGATCACATGTCATATTTAGGTAGTCTTTAAGCAGAGCTTTGAGAAATTTTTCATACATATAAATGGAATATTTTACAATTTCAATGTTGCGCGTCACTTCATTGAATAAATTTAATTCGGCAACATCAAAGAATTGGGCATATCAACCATATTTTGTTATTTGTTATTCAATTTATTACAAAATAAAATAAAAACACTGTATAATTACGTGTGAGTAATGTATTTATTTATTTATTTATTTATTTATACATTTAGTACACACAATGTTAAAAGAAAAAGTAGTGGACAGAAGAAAAGTCAAGGACAAGGGCACAGCTTATTTCATATTGAAATCTCTTCCAGCAGGCCCGGAACAGGAAAAGACATTTAAAAGGGCAGTATGTGTGTAACTCTAAGAATATAATAATATAATACATCTATTTATCACATCCAATATAATATAAGCATAAAATAAACTTACACATTTACTTAACTAAAATAAATATTAATAAATACGTATAATCAAAATAAGGGAGGAAAGTTGTAAATAAGAAATAAGGTAGAGCCAAGTAGAGGAAGATAGATAGTGCTCTTTCAGTTGTTTTTTAAATAATGAAATGGTGCTACAATCTCTGATTTGGGCCGGCAGCGAATTCCACAGACGGACATGTATTTTGGATTGCCTTGATTCATAGATCTAAGAAAAAGGTAGGTTTAAAGAATTTGCTGCTCTTATTCTTTTATTATATTATTGTACCTACTGGTAAATTTATGTCATACAATTTCTGTGATAGATAAAACGTATCGTGGATTTTCATCGATAGTTGTATCTCCTTGTATAGCCTGAGTTTACAGTGGACTAACACCTTAAGTATGAGTTAAATATAGACAGAAAATCCATATTTCATACTCTGTAACACGTACGCGGAGCATGTCTTTCACATTTGTTATGAAAAATGTAAATTTAAATTCAGTGAGATGCGAAGTAGAGGTTATGACCTTTTTCCTATAATTTGCATTTAATACAAAGCAATAAAAGTTTCACTGAAAAACTATTTTAAGCGAAATTCATATTTGCACTTCAAAGGTTATTTCAAAAATAATTCCATCATTTAAGCATCAACATGCCTTTAAGATTAAAGATACGAAAATTTTATGTAAGTTACCTACAAATAATGTAATTGTATTTATATTGTATTTTAATGACTGATCATTTACCTTAAGCACCACCTAAAGACATTTAGTTACTCTTTAGAAAAGAACTACTTAATTTACATTTTATTTTCTGTGAGAGGATATTAATGTATTGATTCAGTCCATCGTATTATCTAAAAAAACATCTAAAAAAACTTCATAAAAAGAGTTCCGCCCTTAGTACACCGACGAATTCGCATGCAGCAGCGAATCATCGAAAAATCTGTCAGTTTCATAGATTTTGCACGTGCATGTCTCACTATACCACGAGATGACATAGTTGCGTCCTTTTTCAGTACAGATTCGCAAGTAGCTGCGAAATGGTGATTACGCCCCGTCGCATTCGTATGCGGCAGTGAATCGCTTGCGGTAGCGAAACATCGGCGGAATGACAGAAATACCAATAGCGAAATATCGGTGTGACGACCATTTTGCAGATACTCGCGAAACTGTAAAAGGACGCAACTGTATCATTTCGCTGAAAGTAGAGACAAAGCATAATTATGAAGGGTTAGGGGAAAGAAGGATCAGATACAGGGAGAAAAATTTCTCTCCTTTTCTACATTATGTCCTCGACAATGATCTTTCTAGCTAGTTTCGATACAAAATTTGTTGGACGCTAGTGTCACCAATGGCTCTTTTTGCCTTTTTCTGAATATGTCAAGTAATGGCAAGTTTATTTTTACACGACTGCCCAAAAGGAGTGTATATGTGTTTAGGGTTCATGTATGTTTCTGGGTATGTGAGTTTCTTTATTCCACCATAACTTTTAAATGGCTCAACGGATTTGGGTGTATGGGGTACCGCTATAATTCTTACATCATTCCGAGTGACACTGGCTATATTTTTTTGAATAAAGTCAATATGGCGACTGTACGACGCCATTTTTAAATGTGAAAAAAATTTTTCTCTGATTATTACAACAAGGGCATCAAATGAAAATTTTTTCTCTGATTATTACAACATGGGCATCAAATGAAAGGCCTTAATGAGCACATTATAATAATATTTAATTTGTCACTAAAATGTGTAAAATAAAAATAAATAAATTAAAAAAATATTAAAAACACGACTGTCTTGCCAAAACGAACTAAAAAGTTACTTAACAAGTGTCATCGCAGTCGGGGGACCTCTTAGATTAAAAATTGTTCCACAAAACGGTCCTCCGACTGTAATGATACTTGTTATTTAACTTTTTAGTTCGATTTGGCAGGGCAGTCGTGTTTTTAATATTTTTTTAATTTATTTTTCTGACAGATGGCGTTACTAACTCTATTTGAACTAAACTAATTATGATCCATATGCGAAACACTACCATACAACTGGCAGATTTTTCGTTGTATCGCTGCTGCATGCAAATGCATCGGTGTACTCTATCGACATAATTATGAAAAAAAGAAATGATTGATAATTTCGAAAATCTAATTAAAAAATTTGTTAAAAGAGGAATTTTCCGCTCGCAAAATGTGAACTTGCTATGAATACAAACCGGCATTCTCAGACACGATTCTAAAATTATACGTGCTAGTAAGTACGCATCCCAAGGATACTTAGAACATCTGCCGTACCGTCTTTGGGCTGTTAAGAGACCAAACAAGGACTCATTAAGGGTGCGGGCTATAAATAAACAGTATACAGTTGTATTTCATGACGAAGGGGCGTAATGGAGCGCACGTGGCGAGCTGACTGATGCCTTTGACAAGATCGCAAAAGGTGGGATGCAACGAGTGTTGAAAGATATTGTCGAATTCTATGGTTGAAATAAAGGACTTAATTTTTTTGTTTGTTGAATATTATGCATTTTCTATCATCATAATGCTACGGCTCCACCTACGTTAACATTAACGTAAATGGAAATGTCTAAGTACGGGCATTATAAATATTTAGTACTATCGTTTGTAAATTAACGCCGTTAAGTCTTGGCTCTGCGTAACGCCTAGATTAACGCTTTAAGCTACGTGTTAAGACGCAGGTGGAGCTATAGCATAATAGGATTTTAACTGCTAATATGTACTACTACTACTACTACTACTACTAAGTATGTTAACATCCTAATTATACTACGTTAACTAACTATGTTAACTAAAGTTAATAGTGAGCTTTTCTACAAGTGTCATTTCTCAATAATATGATAATAATGTCGCGATGAATTGTTTTTCATTACTTTACTGAAAGGACAACTAGTTATTCTATGGAGAATAAGAGATTAGGGCTGATTTACAAATAATAGAATATAATCAATCACATTTTACCAACAATCTGTCAAAAGCCCGTAAACAATTTATTCTCGCGGATTACCTTTATCAACACAAACCCAAGTTGCGCATGTAGTTAATAATTAATCTCAATATCTGTTTCTAGGAAATTGCTCCTAAGGCGGTGTTCTCACAGCTACGCGCTCCGTGACGTCACGGAAAACTTGTGATGTTACGGAAGGTATACAGGATACCAATTTTACCAAATAAAAAAAGCTAATGAGTTTTTCATCATAAGTATAACCGAAATGACAACATTTTTAGACGATGTTTGACGATCGATTTATTTAATTTTGGACCTTATTCTGTCAAGATTAGCCAATATTATCAGAGTTTGACTTTCTACACAATTGAATCCTGATAATCCAATAAAATTAGACATTGATCGTTGTTGCATCAAATCAGGTATTTTTGGTTTTTGGATATATTGTACCTGGAAAGTCTTTCATTTTCAAAGTTAGGATGGCCAAATTTTGAAAAGCTGTGTCTCCGAAATTATCGGTCATATCAAAACCGTTTTACCTTCAAATTGTTGAAAATTTTACCTACTTTAAAACTTTTTTACATAATCTTGATGACAAACCAGCTCTTCTTCAAAATCAACAAAGACTGAAAAAGGGTAACTTTTTTTTGAGAATGACGCGTTCATCTGTCTAGGTCGAAAACTTGGATTTAAAATTGCCTCCACAGTACCAACAATATATACAAAAACCAAAAATACCTGATATGATGCAACCATTACCCCCTTTTCATGTCTAATTTGACTGTATTATAAAAATCGGGCGTCAGGAGACGTGACGGAACCCTATGTTTTGATGTTATCCTTCGAAATTAGCGTGATCGTCCCCATAGCTACAGTCACATTCGTAAAAACGACAAAAAACTTCGCTTTCGATAGATATCTTTATTAAATACTAGCGGCCGCCCGCGACTTCGTCTGCGTGGAAAGATTTTTTGCTATCCCACGGGAACCATACATTTTTTCGGGATGATAAGTACCCTATGTCCTTCTCTGTACCCCTAAGAACGTGTGTGCAAAATTTCATGATGATCGGTTCAGTAGTTAAGACGTGAAGGCGTAACAAACAAATAAACAAACAAACAAACAAACGGACTTTCGCATTTATAATATTAGTAAGGATTTTAAAGCACATCACCGTGTGCATATCGCCCAACGGCCCAAGATTGCCGACCATACAGTTATGAATTACTACTCGAGGGCTTTACTTTCATTATGATATAGAATTGATTGCTCACAAATGAGTTTCGGTAGAAATACTGTTACATCTCTCCGACGAAATGAAATAATGTGTACTTTCCTAACAGTTTTTCACTAATTATTTTGATCCATAGATCTGAATCGATCGATATCATCATCATCATCAGCCATTTTAATGTCCCCACTGCTGGGGCACAGGCCTTCCTTATGGGTGGATAAGGAGGACGGGCCATTAACCCACCACGCGGGCCCAATGCGGATTGGTGGGTGTTAACGACTGCAAATGCAGCCGGGACCAACGGCTTAACGTGCCTTCCGAAGCACGGAGGAGCTCGAGATAATAAATTTTTGGTCACCCATCCCATGACCGACCCTTGCGAACGTTGCTTAACCTCCGCAATCGCTGGGCCAGGCGCTAAACCACTGCGCCACCGAGCTCCCTGATCGATCAATATACTTAGAGATAATTCTGCTGTATTTTATAATTAACTTTTAAATTCATTTTAAATTCTTGTTTCATACCATTTATTCATATTTTCGTCTCAATGAAGCACTTAAGAACAAAGGATTTTAAAAAGGAAGCTTTTTTCAATACAACACCTACAAAACTTCAACTGCAGCTCTAGCTTTCATCTAGAAAACGTACTCCAAAACTACCCATTTTGTGTGTTTTTTTTTCACCCGCTTGAAACTTCATCCGAGTGGTTGAAACTTCGTGCACTCTGAATAGTTCTGACACATTAACTGAAATGCAGACCAAAATAGTGCTAGTGGCTATTTAGACCATAACATACATTGTTGACTAGGTGACTGCTCATATAATTTTTAAATCATGACAATAGAATTGTTCTAAAATTTTGATTTCATGTCAATTTTTAACTTTTGTTTCAGTGGAATTTGAACGCCTTCTTTGCACACAAGCCTTAAAGGCTCTCTTAGGTAAGACATAAAAAAAAATAAGTACGGCACGTACTAACTGTAATAAAGAAGTATAGATAAGTTTTTTCTCTTTATTTTTATTACGTTGGCCTTCGTTTTTCTATATATTTTTTTGTATTGCCTATATCAATTTTTATTATTGCCTTGCCTATATAACTATTTATCTCTCTGACAGTCAGTTGCAAATGATGTATCGCCATCTTTTTCTTCTTTTAAAAGAAGTAAAGGACGGTGATACCTTTAATGACGCATTAACTGACTGTATATCTTACAAAGTTATGTAAGTACATCCGTAAGTTACACCTAACCAACATAAATTTTACTTGAGATTTCTGAGGAAATTTGTAAAACTGCAGTCTGCAGCGAAGTAAAATGTCTTTGTCTGAAACTTCGACAGTTTGGTAGAACTCTCAAATGTGGAAGACTAATAAATGTTACTTATGGCCCATTTGGACGACACACACACTGGACCGCATCAAACAGAATAGTTGTTTGCCAAATTGTTAGGCGATATTTACGGATTGGATAATTTATGCCACCAAATTCTTTAACACCCCTCGTATCTATAGATAGTCCGATCAACGGGGCTTATGCGACCCGAATAATTTTCCCGTCAATGAAATTTGGCATGTGATGACGTTAGGTAATACAGATTACAGATGCACAATAAGCCAATAATTTTTTATACGAGAAGTTAGGTATTTTTACCTAAACATAAAAATCGCTTATATCTCTCTGTGAATATTTCCTCGGGCTGAAACACTTTCTGTTTACGTATTTATCTATTTGTTAGAATAAGTATGTAAAGGAATCCAATCTTTTTTCGACTTCAGAAATACCCCAAATTTAACTTTTAAATTTTTTCAATATATCTTCTATTGAAAAAATTGTCTGTTGATTATTCTTTTTTAATATGTTTTTATATCTTTAAATACATAGCTTAGTGCAGTAAGCCAATAAATTTTCTTCTTTAATCATATTTTTTTATTTTTTGAACTTAAGTGGTTATTTACGTAATGTGTAAAAATACTCGGGCCATTTTTATACTTTCATTAGATCAATTATTTTATATTAAAACAGATTTATCAATAATCCAAGAAATTTTCGAACGCGCATATATTTTTTATGATAATCGCCGATTTAGGATAGAGCGTAAGGGTTGACCTTTACTTGACTACTTGGAGCTGCTTAGCCACGCACTTTTGGAGTAGTGTAAGCGAGTTCGATTGGTGGCCACCGTTATTAAAAATGATGTTTCAAGAGTTTAAAGGTAGTGGTAGATATTTCTGAATAAAACAATTAATAAGTGTGTTTATAAGTACATATCGGATATCTAGATAGATAGATCACTCTCTAATTACGTCGTTATTGCATATTTTAGCCTTTTTTCCCAATCGTGCATATTTTGTTTAGTAGCGGGAGCTACGTATAGGGAGCTAGTTAAGCTAGCCTCTATTTAAATCAATAGAAATACTGGAAACAATGATTGAATGCCATTCCTCATTCCTTAGCCGAATGGTTGCATAAAAAATTAGACGCTATTTTGCGTAAAAAACCCGAGCCTTGAAGAAAACGAAGAACATTAATGCCTCCATCAACGCCACAGGTCGTACTTCGTACCCTGCGTAAAAGGTATCTCCAAATTTTAAATTTGGCCATTGACATCAGTTGATGTAGAGAGGTCGTTTTCGGCGTTCAAATTGATACTGGGTGATAAACGTTTTTTAGAGTTCCGTACCCAAACGGTAAAAACGGGACCCTATTACTAAGACTCCGCTGTCCGTCTGTCTGTCTGTATGTCTGTCGCCAGGCTGTATCTCATGTATTCGCAATAGCTAGACAGTTGAAATTTTCACAGATATTGTATTTCTATTGCCGCTATAACAACAAATACTAAAAACAGAATAAAATTAATATTTAATAATAATAATAATAATAATAATAATCTTTATTGCAGACAAACGTCCATATCACAAGAAAAACATACATACAGTCAAATACAAAAATAACAAATTTAAGGGGGGCTCCCATACAATAAACGTGATTTTTTGGCGTTTTTTGCTCTATATTAATAACGACAACAGGTAGACAGTTGAAATTTTCACAGATGACATATTTCTACTGCCACTATAACGACATATACTAAAAATAGAATAAAATAAATATTTAAGGAGGGCTCACATACAACAAATATGATTTTTTTGCCGTTTTTTGGTACGAAACCCTTCGTGCGCGAGTCCGACTCGCATTTGGCCGGTTTTTACTATTTTGCATTGTGCATATTTTGGCCATATTAACAGTTTTTAGTGCGTATTTTGGACTTTTTAGTGCATTATTTACATGCATATTATTTTGGCACTTTGTTAGTGCATACTTTGTCCGATGTCTAGTCTATTCAAAAAGATGAGTGTATTGTGTTCACGGTTCATGTATGTTTGTATGTATGTACAACAGATTTGGATGTGTGGGGTATCGTTAGAATCCTTACATTACGCTAACTAAGTGAACATGGCCTTTTTTGAAAAACCCCCTGATGCCAAATATAGTAGATAGGGACCATCAAACTGAACAACTTTTACTATGGGACCAACTCTGAAATTGAGAAGAAAATCAGCTGTTTCATACAAAAAATAATGACGAATAAAATCTTCATATAAACAATATTAACGAAATTGTCAAAATGTATCTAAGGCAGCCATTACAAATGCTCATGCAAGCATCAGTCAAATTCCATCAGTCATGTCAGTCACGGCTGTGACTGACGATTAACCTACCATGTAATGGGATGACTGATGGTTGCATGAAGTTGATTTCTTCTTTCCATCAGTCAGTAAGTCAAACGTAATTCATGACTGATGGAATTTGACTGACGCGTGCATGAGCGTGTAATGGCTGCCTAACAGCTGTTTTTTTTTTGTGGTTTCAGAGTTGGTCCCATAGTAAAAGTTGTTCAGTTTGATGGTCCCTATCTATCAAATTCAGCATTAGGGTTTATTTTTTGATATCCCATTACTCTCGTATTCCGGAAAGTAGTGACACTCAACTCAATGTATGGCGAGGTCAAAATTTTGTCATTAGATGAATTCACATTTCACATGGCAATATTTAGGCAGTTCAGGTAAAACTGAGCTGATTTAACTCAGTAGCCATCTCCTTTAAACATGAAGGAAGCCGACAAGCGTGAGAGAGCCAGGGTGCCCTTCGCATCGCATAATTTCGATTGTCCTAAAGTCACTTGGCATAACTCGATTGGCATAATAATCACAAAGCATACTATTTATTTAGCATAAATTTCGATACGCATAACCATCGAATTGCATAACTTTTAAAAAGCATAATATTTCAAAGCATAATAGTTACAATTCCTAATTTCAATTGGCATATTTTCAGTAAGCATATTTTGAAAGGCATAATTTTGTTATGCCTAATATACATAACTACTAATGTTTTATAGCATTATATACAGAAAAAAACATAGCTAATTTGAATACTAATTTATTAAAAAAAACTTTAAATGTGACCACCATTGGTGGGTTAGGTTAGGTCAGTGTTTAGAGTTTAGACCACTCTAAGCTAAGTGGGTGGAGCTTAATAATGCTTGCATGCATGTTACACGCCGCATGCTTGCTTGCATGCTGTGTGCTTTCTTTTATGCATGCTTGCTTGCTTGCTTGCATGCATGCATGCTTGCTTGCGGATGCTTGCTTGCAAAATGCTTGCCGGGGGGTGCAGGGGGGCTGGCCCCCCTGCTCGGGGGGGTCGGGGGGCCTGAGGCCCCCCGTTATAAAGAAAAAACTTTTTTATGCACTAGGTAGGTTAGGTTAGGTTAGTGTTTTGACCAATTGCAGCGGAGCGAGCGAAGCGAGCGGAGCTCTTTAGTGCTTGCATGCATGCTGCATGCTTGCCTGCATGCTGCATGCTTTCCTGCATGCTGCATGCTTGCCTGCATGCTGCAAGCTTGCCTGCATGCTGCATGCCTGCTTGCGTGTTGGGTGCTTGCTGGGTTTTTGCTTGCAGAGTGCTAGCCGGGAGGTGCAGGGAGCAGAATTACTCATATTTTTAATGATCACTTATTCATAAATATTTATGAGTTTGATAAAATATGCCTAAAGAAATTAGGTTTCGTATTACAATGCGTAATAAGATTATGTCTTTTAATGCATATGCTTTTTAGACAATATGCCAATTAAAAAATATGCGTTTTGATATTTATGCTTTTTGAACATATGCCATTTAATATTTATGCTTAACAAAATTCAGCCTTATGATATTATGCGTTTTGAAATTGTGCTATAAAATATTATGCTAAATGATAATTATGCCATTTAACAGTATGCGTTTTATGTTTAGGACAAACAAAGTTATGCGTTCCATTAGGTAGAGAGCCATGCTCGGGGTTTCCTTGCGTGATCGAATCAGAAACGTGGAGATCCGCAGCAGAACTAAAGTAACCGACATCGCTCAAAGGATTGCTCAGCTGAAGTGGCAATGGGCAGGACACATAGCGAGAAGAACTGATGGCCGTTGGGGCGGAAAGGTTCTGGAATGGCGACCGTGACAAGGTGGACCGACGATCTGGTGAAGGTTGCGGGAAGCCACTGGGTGCGGGCAGCGCAGGACCACTCGTCGTGGAGATCCTTAGGGGAGGCCTATACCCAGCAGTGAGTGTCGGTCGTGCAGCTGATATGATGATGATGTTCTCATACTTTACTTTTGCAGCAGCATCAGTAGTCGCTGCTAGTTCTCCGGGTTTGATCATTTTACCTTCTAAAATTTGTTCAGCTCCAGGAATTGCTTTGCACACTGTTTCAAATATCTCCAGTGCCTGTAGTTGTTTCCGTTTAGGTGCACTATTTGCACCTTTGAGGCTTCCGCTACAGCTTTATTGGACCGTCAGCCAACTAGGGTCATTGGCAAGATAGCCATTAGTTTGATATTATCAAATATTGTCGTTTGCGTTGCGAAGTAGGAAACTTCTGGGAGATATGCCACTCTGAACTAACATAATGGCCTCCCATACAATGATCTCAGATTGCAAAAAATAATCGATCTCATATTGATATAAATCGTGAACAGGGTCGTAGGTGGCATTATTACAAACATGTTAGACATCGGCTTGGTTAGTTTTCAGGAAGCATGCGCGCGGCTGGGATAGAAACATAGAGAATTTTTTTCACAAAATTATCGACTAGGGTAGGTGCACCAGTGAATGAACCCTTAAGGCGATTCGAAACTTTAAAAATTACGAATACCTATTTTTGGATGAATTTGCTATGATAATGGCACTACATACTATTCAGAATTTATTAATGTTCAATATAATATCTTCAGTATATCTGAAATGCTTATAGTTATTTAGATAATCAGAATTTTACACAAAAGTAGCCCAAATCACCAGTGAATGAACGGCAAAATCCAGTTAACGAACGGTTGAAATCCAATAAATGAACTACTAGTTTCATATGGTGGATGTAAACAGAAATCGTTAATTTATGTCTGTACACGATATTTTATAGCATAACAAACTGGTAAAAAATATAAAATTTCAAAAGAAACCTAAATTCTAAATGGCGCACGATACCCAACCCACTGCTGGGCATAGGCCTCTCCCGAAGCTTGCCTATTTTCCTTCCTGGAATCCTCCGGATGCTCCTGGGGCTCTGTATGACCTGTATCCTCATTTCACGTCTCTGTTTCATGAGTTGAAGAGTCAGGTCGAAGAGTTTATTTAATTTAGGACAGCCAATATTAAAAAAATACACCTAAGTATTTGGGTACGTATCAGAATGTCTAAAGTTAGAATGTCTAAACTTAAAATGGCAAAGTTCAAAATGTCAAAAATTTGAATGTCTAACGATTAAAATGTAAAACGTTCAAAATGTCAAAAACGAAAATGTCAAACGGTCAGATAGTCCTAAATTAAAATGTCTAAGTTCAAATGATCAAAACTTAAAATGTCTAATATTCAAATTACCAATTCATAATAAATTCCAATTACATTTTTTCATACAAAACTGTAAATCGCAATAATTTTTGTTTGGTTTGGTATTTTGGATTTTTTATTTAGTTAAATATTACTAGATAAATAATGTCTTTCTTTATCCAATTAATAACACCACAAAAAAAGTTAATTATGGTTAAATTGCGAATCATTTTGGTGTTATGTTAATACTTTGTATGGGAAGCTCACGGTTCGCCGGAGTAACGGATACTAGCGCGGTTTTCTTGCGGTTTTATTAAAAGTAGTTTGATAATTAGTTAGTATTTGGTTTGATTTTGGATTTTCTTGACGTTTCAGCATAGCCATAGTCTAGGGGGACTTTGAAAGTTGTTGTGTTCCGGCAGTAAGAGGTAAGCCAGTACCTCAGTGGTGAGGATTAAATATGTTCCAATCGCAAATCATTTTGGTATTACCTACCACAGATAATTATGTATTACGTTTGTATGGAAAGCTAAACAGTGAGCTTTCCATTCCATCCGGAGTCTTTTTTCATGGGGGGAACGCTTATTCTCCTGCTTTAATGTTTGGTGATAAGTGTAGCAGTCTACCAACATTAAAGTTGACAAAGTGTGATTTGAATAAGTTAAGAAATAATAACAACTTGATTACGACAACGTCAGCGCGTGCACAACACGGGCGCGGTGCATTGGTCGAGCGGCGTGCTCTCCGCGTTTCGTGGTGGCTTAGTCTTGACTGGTGATCTCGGCGAGTGCATCCAATTGATATATTGCAATGAATCAAAGAAATGCACACAAAAAACTGGAGGACAATAGGCGCACGTTAAGGTGGGTACTCACTTAGGTTCGCGAACCTGCAGCAAAAATAGTTATTTGTTATATAAGAGAGCAAAGTCATTTTTTGCTGCGAGTGCTGACTTTTAAATCACGAACTAGCGAAGTAGTCTAGAATTGAATCACGAGCGTAGCGAGTGATTCTAATATAGACTACTGAGCACAGTGAGTGATTTAAAGGCACGAGACATCAAAAAATTTGCTCTCGTGTTAAACATACAACTTTTCACCTCTACCAGCGAGAAAAGGTGTTAGAAATTAAAAAAGCACTTTGCCTCACGCTCGCAGCAAAAGTCGATTTTGCTGCGAGTTTTTACGCGCCAAAAGCACCCTTTTCGTGCTGGAGAGGTGAAAAAAATATTATCCTGTGCTGAAAATAGTTCGCCATAGTGTGTACGTATGCGAACTTGATTCGCACAGGTACATACTATAGCAAAAGTGAAAATAAAAGGGAACAAAATTTTCTGTCACCTAAGTTTAGATGTGTCACTAATCTGCAATACCCTAATAATAATATCTATCTCCAAGAAATAATTAGTTATCATATTTACCAAAACTGTCTCTAAAGTATAAATCATCGGATTAATGTAAATATGTATCTTAAATTACAGTTTGATCACTTTTTTCTATAGCCTGAATATACCTAAGATCTATGCTCTAAAAAGTAAGTTACGGGCAAGGAATAATACACCTACCTAAAATAATAAACCTGTCACTATAAATCTAATCATCTAACTATTAGCATCGATTAATTCGTTCAATTATCGAAATTATAGATCTGTTACCTAATTAATAGAAAAATTCCTAATAGGGGCGGAGTTTTTATAACGGAGTTTTTAAAACCATTTTGATATTGTTTGGTGATTCAATTTTCAGTGACACTTTTATTATTTTGATAATTGATATTATTTCCAAGTAATTTTTAATTAATATTTACGTAATCGTTTTAACATTATTTGGTGATTCGATTTAAGTGAGAGATCTACTATTTTAGGAACAAATATTATTAACTAGGTCACTGAAAACGCATTTATTAGGTAATTGATAAAATCATGCCCTTAAAATAATAGAAAATAAATATGATAAAGAGGTAAGAAAATCATCATTTATATTTACATCATAATATAAAAGCTTTACATCTAAGTACCTAAATAATCACATTAAGTATATTATAATAGTAAAAAAAAAATGTTTTTACACAATAGTGTAATAATGTTACATCTTAAGTAAATAATCACAAATTTCGAAAACGTAATTATACCCTCCTCCATGTTACAATTGAAAAATTGTAACGCAATTACTAGAAACTACAAAGAATTGCTCACAAAATTTTGCAAGGCGATAAACGAAAAACAAGTGCGTGTCGGGCCACGCGCCATAGGGTTCCGTAGTTACCTTATACCATACCATATTTAATACCACCTATCATTTTTCGTCTGCAAAAACAACTTTGTTTTTCACAGTGTTGGTATGAATGACAAAGTTATATTTGCGGTTTTGGAAAATGTGCTATATCTCGAAAACTAATTACTATATCTCGTTCAAACTGGGTCTCGTTCAATTTTGGTTGAAAGTGTTTATTAAGATCTACAGCATATATTTTTTTTAGATTTTTCACTCTCTTATTTCAAAAGTTAAAGGGGGGGGGACACACATTTTACCACTTTGGCGGTGAATATCTTTCAAACGGTCGACTTTGAGAAAAAGTTGTCTTAGGAACCTCGATGTCATTTTTAAAGACCTATCTATAGACACCCAACACGTGTTGGTTTGAAGAAAAAAAATTTTTTCAGTTTCAGTTCCATGTATGGGGAGCCCCCCCTTAATCTTTTATTTTTCTTATTTTTGTATTAAATTCGTTAAGCGGTTAACAGAATACATCTACCTACCAAGTTTCAACTGTGTAGTCTTAATACTTTCGGAATAAAGTGGCTGTGACATACGGACAGACAGACAGACAGACAGACAGACAGACAGACAGACAGACAGACAGACAGACAGACATGACGAATCTATAAGGGTTCCGTTTTTTGCCATTTTGGCTACGGAACCCTAAAAAGGTAAATTGTTGTTTTCAAATCATTGTAAACCTTTGACTAATGGACCATTGATATTTTAACTAGTTTGATGTTTGAACCGTTTGACATTTTGAATTTTGCTATTATGAATTTATACATAATGATTTTTGACATTTTAAACCATTTGCATTTTGATTTTTGACATTTTGAACTTTGCCATTTTAACTTTAGACATTTTAACTTTAGACATTCTGATACGTACCCAAGTATTTACCACCATGTTGCTTTGATAGTTCACATCAGCTATGTTATTCTAATTGTTTTAGAAGTGGTCTAAAATTAAAAACAAAAAATAATTAATGTAAATATTAAGAAATATATAGTTTATTTACTAGTTTTTAATAATCAGTAAATGAACTAGGCATTTACTAAAGAAGAATCTTAAAATTTTAAAAACTAATGAATGAAAACCCTAGTTCGAAGACTGGTCCAAAGATTGACAATGATTTACTATAGCTATCCCCTATATATGAACAAACTCCTTTAAAAGTAATATACAAAATAAACCTTAACCAAAAAATCAAAGATTTCTATGCAAAAAATACGTTAGATCCTATGAATGAACACCTGGTTCATTAACTAGATATTTCTCAATTTTTTGATCCAGTACTCGAACACCCCTATATTTAGTTTGTCCATCAGCCATTTTTTGATGTCCCCACTGCTGGGGCACAGGCCTTCCTTATGGGTGGATAAGGAGGACGGGCCATAACCCACCACGCGGGCCCAATGCGGATTGGTGGGTATTAACGACTGCAAATGCAGCCGGTAGCAACGGCTTAACGTGCCTTCCGAAGCACGGAGGAGATCGCGATAGTAAATTTTTGGTCACCCATCCCATGACCGACCCTTGCGAACGTTGCTTAACTTACGCAATCGCTAGGCCAGGCGCTAAACCACTGCGCCACCGAGCTCCTCATATTTAGTTTAAAATAATGAAATTCTTTACAATCTGCATTCTATTAGACGAAATAATCATTATTACATCTAAGAAACTAATTTTCTTTTTAGAAATGATATATCATCTTAAAAGCTATTAATTATCAAAATATGTTGTCGCACCATAGTCCTTAGTACAGGTCCATAGAAAAAGGAACACTACACAACGTGTCTACTATGAGCAATCGCCATTTAGAAACTACGGAACACACATAGACGTCAAGTATAATACTATAATGTGTATTATTAGGCTTCGTATAAGGTAAGTATATTTAATAACCGTTTTATTTCTAGGTAAAACGATACTATTCATTTGGCTTGGCCGGTTTTTCTTTGAATCAGCTGTATATTAAATGTCTCAAAAATGGATTCCTCATCCGTGATTTATCATGATATGATACCACACTCGAGGTGGTAGGTATATTGAAGGAGATATGATTTTTGAAGTGAAAACTTCTTTAGCGGCGTTGTACGCTTTTTGTAATGGGGAATGCTAAACTCGCGTCAGTAAGAATCACGTGACCCTGATCGAAAATTCGTAAGACGGATGTGACGGATGGAGAGTAGACAGCCGGTGGCGGAAGTATCCCCCTCTCTTTCTACGGGGCGCGGTGAAAATGGCGGCGCGTCATTTCAAGACGTAAACACTTGTGTCACCATAGCAACGTGCTAATTTTTTAATTCAATGTCAAAACTCTAGATTTTCTGTCAAGCTATGGATAAGACTTTCGTACAATACTGTTCTGTATTCGTAAATTAAAATGCAGAGTAAATTCGTAAGACGGCAATTCGTGCAAAATTATTCTCTAACCATTCCAAAATATAAAAAAGCACAACGTTAATATTCGAGTTTTCACTTCTGCCGGCACTCCCGGAGTGCAACCCGATTTTTTTTTCTGAAGTGCGGTGGCGGCGTGAAACTATGAAACCCCTTTACCTGCCAAGGGGGGGCAGATGGCTACTGAATTAAATCAGCTCAGTTTTACCTGAACTGCCTAAATATTGCCATGTGAAATGTGAATTCATCTAATGACAAAATTTTGACCTCGCCATACATTGAGTTGAGTGTCACTACTTTCCGGAATACGAGAGTAATGGGATATCAAAAAATAAACCCTAATGTACGATTCAAACAGACCGGCCGGAATCGGGCCGCGCCGGAACGGATGCGTACGTATGCGTCGGCAGCCGAACGCAGCCGTCGGCATGCGTACGGATCCGTCAGTACGTTCTTATAGGAGGAGCACATTGCAGTCTGTAAGTCAGTGTCTGCTTGCCCGCGTTGACGTCATTTTAATATTATACGAGTAAAATGGTAGATAAAATAATTTAATGAAAGAAAGAAAAAGAAAAATGAGAAATTGGGTTGATAAAGGTTCGATGCCTTTTTTAAAGTGTTGTAATGCCAAATTTAAAAAAACCGGCCAAGTGCGAGTCGGACTCACGCACGAAGGGTTCCGTACCAAAAAACGGCAAAAAAATCACGTTTGTTGTATGGGCCCCCCTTAAATATTAATTTTATTCTGTTTTTAGTATTTGTTGTTATATATTTGTTGTTGTTATATTGGCAATAGAAATACATCATCTGTGAAAAATTTCAACTTTCTAGCTATCACGGTTCATGAGATACAGCCTGGTGACAGACAGACAGACAGACAGACGGACAGCGGAGTCTTAGTAATAGGGTCCCGTTTTTACCCTTTGGGTACGGAACCCTAAAAAAAACCGGCCAAGTGCGTGTCGGGCCACGCGCAGTAGGGTTCCGTAGGTACATTATACCATACCATATTTTAATACCGCTATCATTTTTCGTCTGAAAAAATAACTTTGTTTTTCACAGTGTTTGTATGAATGACAAAGTTATATTTGCGGTTTTGGAAAATGTACTATATCTCGAAAACTAATTACTGTATCTCGTTCAAAACAATTTTCGTTGAAAGTGTTTATTAAGATCTATAGTTTATATTTTTTTTAGATTTTTCACCCTCTTATTTTAAAAGTTAAAGGGGGGGGACACACATTTTACCACTTTGGCGGCATATATTTTTCAAACGGTTGACTTTAAAAAAAAATAGTCTTAGGAACCTCAATGTCATTTTTGAAGACCTATCTATAGACACCCCACAAGTATTGGTTTGATGAAAAAAAATATTTTCAGTTTCAGTTCCATGTATGGGGAGCCCCCCCTTAATCTTTTATTTTTTTTATTTTTGTATAAAAATCGTAAAGCGGTTCACAAAATACACTTACCTACTAAGTTTCAACTATGTAGTCCTAATACTTTTGGAATAAAGTGGCTGTGACATACGGACGGACAGACAGACAGACAGACAGACAGACAGACAGACAGACAGACATGACGAATCTATAAGGGTTCCGTTTTTTGCCATTTTGGCTACGGAACCCTAAAAAGTAACAGAGTTGTACGATTTTGCCATGACAATCTATATCTACTACTACTATACATATAATAAATCTGAAGAATAGTTGTGTCTGTAGAAAGGAAAATATTTTGCAAAAAGTGGTATGTTTACAAATCGAATCCATTTTAACATTTTCTTTCTCTTTATCTGTTTGTTTGTCTGCTTATACGCTAATAACGTCAAAAATACTCAATCGTGTTGACGTTTACATAAAAAAAATGTATTTTGGAGTAACATTTAATCTTTATTTCATCGCAATCAGTTTACTCCAACAAAAGATATAGGAATTTTAAGTTTAAAAGAAGAGTTTACCATAGCTATATGGATGGCATTGGTATGGTATTGCGAGTCACATACGAACGTACGAGAGGGCGGACCGTCAGACTAACAGCTGCTAAAATGAGACATACTAATACTACTGAACTGATGATGATGACATTTCAATAGATGGTGTGACATGTATTATAAATCACGTTGTGTTGTTGGGCATTAAAGGTGTATTTGACAAAAAATATAAAGTTTAGTTGTTAGATGCTGTACTCTATATCTGCGTTTTAATGTCAAAATGCCAATCACTGTGAGGGTGCCAATATAAGTAAAGCTTACCCTATTAATCACGTTGTGTTGTTGGGCATTAAAGGTGTATTTGACAAAAAATATAAAGTTTAGTT
The DNA here is from genome assembly GCA_943789525.1 of Agriphila geniculea. Classification (NCBI taxonomy): domain Eukaryota; kingdom Metazoa; phylum Arthropoda; class Insecta; order Lepidoptera; family Crambidae; genus Agriphila; species Agriphila geniculea. Next base: position 20,426,530 of record OX038874.1, read on the forward strand.
GTTAGATGCTGTACTCTATATCTGCGTTTAAATGTCAAAGTGCCAATCACTGTGAGGGTGCCAATATAAGTTAAGCTTACCCTATTACGAAAAAAATAGTACCTACATCAAGCGAAGCGATTTAGTCTAACCTCAGAATAGATATAAGTAATATGTGTTTAAGAGTTGACAGAACAAGTTTCTAAGAAAAGTCACAAGGAAAGTCACGAGAAAATAACTATTTTTGCCTTACACTTTTCTCGCTGGTAGAGGTGAGAAGTTGTATGTTTCGCATGAGAGTAAATGAAATAACTTTGTTAATGTGTTGCACAAATAAAAATTAAATAGGTTAAGTAATTTAAATACCTCTACGTTTGTCCCTTAAAAAATCAGCTACAAATATAAAAAATAAACAGGTACGCGACAAAGTATGCACTAACAAAGTGCCAAAATATGCATGCAAATAATGCACTAAAAAGGCCAAAATATGCACTAAAAACTGTTAATATGTCCAAAATATGCACAATGCAAAATAAAAAAGAACGTTTATCACACAGTATCAATTTGAACGCCGAAAACGACCTCTGTATATCAACTGATGTCATTGGCCAAATTTAAAATTTGGGCGACATTTCTGGAGATACCTTTCACGCAGGGTACGAAGTACGACCTGTGGCGTTCTACTCTAAACTACTACGCGCACTACTCTAAAAGTGCGTGGCCAAGCAGCTCCAAGTAGTCAAGTAAAGGTCAACTCTTACGCTCTATCCTAAATCGGCGATTATCATAAAAAATATATGCGCGTTCGAAAATTTCTTGGATTATTGATAAATCTGTTTTAACATAAAATAATTTATCTAATAAAAGTATAAAAATGGACCGAGTATTTTTACACATTACGTAAATAACCACTTAAGTTCAAAAAATAAAAAAAATATGATTAAAGAAGAAAATTTATTGGCTTACTGAACAAAGCTATGTATTTAAGGATATAAAAACATTTTAAAAAAGAATAATCAACAGACAATTTTTTCAATAGAAGATATATTGAAAAAAGTTAAAAGTTAAATTTGGGGTATTTCTGAAGTCGAAAAAAGATTGGATTCCTTTACATACTTATTCTAACAAGTACATAAGTACGTACACAGAAAGTGTTTCAGCCCGAGGAAATATTCACAGAGAGATATAAGCGATTTTTATGTTTAGGTAAAAATACCTAACTTCTCGTAAAAAAAAATATTGGCTTATTGTGCATCTGTAATCTGTATTACCTTACGTCATCACATGCCAAATTTCATTGACGGGAGAATTATTCGGTAGTCTCCATACAACAAATATGCTCATTAATTGGACTAAGACGAGTAAGTAATGACTAGAGTAAAACTTGCAATTTTCAAATTTTTACAGTATAAATTAGTGTTAGATGCACCAAAAGTGCACTTAAACTGCGTTTAAGATTTAATTATACTATAAATTGCATGTGAATTTAACATTAGAAGCATTTGAAAATTGCAAGTTTTTCTCAAGTCATATAACTTACTCATCTATATAAGTGCTTTTTTAGTATACATATACGAAACCTGAATACTGTTTGTTCTCAGAATCAGTAATAGAATCGATTGCAATATTTTTTTATCATGTTATATTTTGACTAAATAATATTTACAAAACCATAATCATTATCTCACGCTCCACTAAAATGTCTCGCGCGCACAACACAAAAAGCTTGTAACTTCGTGAATTTTTAAGGTATTATTATTATTTTTTTATAATGATTCTGAAAAGAAAAATATGTGACCCGTGTTTCGGCTTTCGTATATACAAAAAATAATGTTGATACGAGGGTAAAACTATAACTACCTATAAACGTACGGTATCCTATTGTACTTTAAAATATTTTTTGTATATGAGCAGGCCTCCTTCACTCGCTCAAGGTCGCGCGATAAGCACCTACCGCTAGCCGTGCCTTCGAAGGCACAAATGAGCAGAGGGCCGCCACACGACCGCCTGTGTAGTCGCGCAGCATCTTACTGCCTGCGTAGGTATTGTCTCTTTATAATAGTAACAATGTCGAATCAACATTACTATGCCACATACGGATGTCAAAATCAAAAAATCATTAAACAATGTCGTTTTTCACATTATGATATATGCTACGCAGTTCATTTAAAAGAAGAAAACCCTAACGTTGCGTCGTCACAAAAGGTAAGAGCACGCGATAGAAAGAGAGGCAACTACTCGGTGAATATAACTGTAGGCCATTAGCGCTGCGCGACCTGAAATGCACTTTATTGTTTTGATGCAAAAGTCGCTATTTATTTAAATGAGTTTGCGGAGTGCTGCTTCTGTAGGTACTTGTACAGTTATTCTGTGATATAAGCTTGTGATGTTGATGTTTGTTTCTCACACGCAATAACAGCTGATACTTTTTATCCCAGTAAAAGGTTCATTAGGGATTTTTGGACTGTCTACGCGTGCTAAGCCGCGGCGGACGGAAGCTTATTATTCAAAAACAATTAAATTTTTAATTTATTAATTAAGTGTTTCGTCTTATTCGTTCAAATTCAATTCATAATAGGTACGGAAGACACAGCGCTTTTTAACTAACACTGTTATTTTTTTACAAAAACATAATGCTTCTTTATTTTTATTTACTGTAGTACATAAAAGTTTCTTCAAAAGAAATCAAAGAAATACGAGTCAAGAGAACAAAGTACAAGCATGTTAGCGATTGTTGACTTTAGAAACATTTTATCATTCAATTTTATTTTTGTTGTGACACATTTTTTTAAGCCAATTTATGTGAACGACAAATATTTTGTATCTCAATCAAAATCAAAGTCTTAATGTATTTCTGTTTCTTTACAAACATTCTAATCTCTTAAAAAGAGTATCGTATGAAAGGAATTATTACGCTTTGCGTGAACAGATTTCTAATGTTTTTTTACATTATTCAATAAAAATAAGCTGAATTATATAAACGTGGGTATTTTTATTACGGCAATAAAAATATTCACATTTAATACGTACATTATTATTATCTCTTGCTACGTTATTGTTCTCTATAATGACAACTCGAACCAGAATAACAAAGTTATCTAATATTACAATATTCTAACGTTATTTTTGAGAGCACAATTTATAGAAACATTTTTAAAAATTCTCAAAATGCTCGCAAAACCAACGTTTGAAACAAACGTAATTGAATGTAGACGTTTTCGAGTATCGTTTGCAATATGCCGCGGGAAAGGTACAAGGAACTCTTCAGTAAAATAGAACTAAGAAAAATTTCACTCGTGACTCGACTGAAATAAAAGCCGACCGAAGGATCTTAACAAGGCACTTCGAAGAAAATACGAATCAAAGGACTCAAACAAAAGTGGATTGGGGAAAACTGGGAAACTGCATTGATTGATTGCTACTTCCGCACCCCCATCTTGTTCTTGAAACAGTCCGTGACTTTGCGGGTTTCAGCTGGATCGAGGAAACCGTATTCTATCGTAAGTCGAATTCACCAGAAGTGCTGAAAGTTGCCACTTACTGAAAAAGTGCTAAGTAAAAGTAACTTTGTGCTCTTTTGTTATCTATAACTGCAGCCTGCAGCGAACTTAAGTTATTCAAGTTAATAATTTATACATTAAATATTTAGCTTTATTTGCGTCATCTGTAGGTTTGTTCTTGAAACTTTTTTTGAAATCATTTATTTTTGTAACCTAGTTTTGTTGCTAGTACAGTGCTATTGTAGTACTAGCATTATTAACAGTTTATTGGACGGGAATATGTACCTTAATAGAAAACGTCGGTCATTTGTTTTTTTTACATAAATGATGCTCATTTTTCTCCTCAGGTTTTGAGTAGGTTATACGAGTTTCATCGTGGATGGCAAAAACCTCTTTTTACTTTTGCGAAAATATTAAGTCATGTTCTCGTTTTCTTACATCAAAAGGAGTATGACGACCAAATTATGCCATGATGCCTACATTCATGTACGTCTCACGTGCCAATTTAGGCACAAAAAGTAATTTTGAGCTCAGAATAATATTCTTCGTTATTACTTTTTATTTATTTTATAAAACTGTTATAGACACATAACATGAAAGAAAATATTTACACTCTGACCCTTCTTTGAATGTTTTTGGTCCACTGAATTTCTATGATGATTGACGTTTTTTCAATGGAATGGCTCAGCAATGTGGGGATAGGAGAAGATAACATTACATTCACATTATACATATAGTTAATTAATGCATTTCAGTTAGCGCCATTATTTACTTTTTAAATAGCATTTAATTTTTTTTTACCTCAGTGCACATTTCCAACAAGAACATATAAAACTCCATCTTCAGGTACCTAAATAGAGACCAGAAAGTAGAACAAACTTCTGTGTTAGACAGTAGGCCAACAAATAATTTCAGGGACTTTTAGGAACGAACAAACTTACGCGTATCTGTTATAGACAGAAAGGTATGTCTTTACAAATACGATTATAATTTTGTTATCTAGGGGCGAAGGGCGCGGAGTGATCATCGAAATGAAATCGTTGTATGGTACGGTGAGAGTGTCAAGCGTGCAATGAAGAGAAAAGTTTTTGCGTTCACCCCTTTGCAAGGTCAGCCAATTTTATTTTTGCCAATAATTGTATAGTTTTTAGGGTTCCGTACCCAAAGGGTAAAAACGGGACCCTATTACTAAGACTCCGCTGTCCGTCTGTCTGTCTGTCACCAGGCTGTATCTCATGAACCGTGATAGCTAGAAAGTTGAAATTTTCACAGATGATGTATTTCTGTTGCCGCTATAACAACAAATACTAAAAACAGAAAAAAACGAATATTTAAGGGGGGCTCCCATACAACAAACGTGATTTTTTTGCTGTTTTTTTTTTAATTAATTAATGCATAAAAGTCAAATTGGTTCGAAAAATATATATAAAGAAAGTGTGAAGCTGGGCTAAACTACCGACTGTGCGATGTTCTTAGTGCTGAGTAGTGTAGGAGTTGTTAAAAAAGTAGGAATTTACTAGCAACCCTTATAGGGTATTCCTTAGCAAAAATCATACAGATTTTAAACGTTATATCAAATTTGAATAAAGAGGAACAGACAAAGATTAAACTTCAGATTTGACGAGTAATTAATTCTCAAGATCCTCAAATTCAAGTTGAGGAAAAAATGGAGGGAAACGAAAGCCAGAAGATATTGTAGTAGGTATCCATCTGCAACAAAAAGTGTTTTCTTTTCAAACGTTCGTCGTTTTTAATGGAAAGGAATTGGATACGCCTTATAAAAACAAGTACCTACCCTCTTTTTTGTGTATACTCTTTAAATTGCCGTAATTGCTTTTTATTATGTTCATCTTTTATTAGCGGAAAATTACATTGTAACATATTTTAAGCTGTTTCTTTTTTAGAAAATTCACTTCTTGGAGACTTTATAAAATGAGTACCTTCATATTTTTTATTTTGTTTTAGGGACAAGTTAATTTAATGAACTTTTTAAAGATATATACAACAACCAAACTTAACTGAATTGTCATGAAAATGCAAAATTATCCAAAGTAATAATGTCCTGCTGAGAATGATTTCACCATGACAATTTGATGACGATTTGGTACCCACATGTATTATTTTGGATTGAATCAAAAGTACATACCTAGTTTAGTGAAATATACAGAGTGATAATGAATGAACCAAAAATGGGGAAATTGTTTCTTCTGACTATCATACTGAACAACTTTTACTATGAGACCAACTCTGAAATCACGAAAAAAAAACCCCGCTGTTTCATACATTTTGATATTTTCGTTATTACTTTTTGTATGAAACAGTTGAGTTTTTTCGCGATTTCAGAGTTGGTCCCATAGTAAAAGTTGTTCGGTTTGATAGTCCGAAAAAACGAATTTCCCATTTTTGATTCATTCATTAATTAACGCGTTGTAGGTTTACTTACCAGATTAAATTATGTGTAAAATAAACATAAAAATAGGAACAACATGCTTAATGCCTATCACTTTAAAAGAGATCTAAAAAGATTCAAAGCTATTAAATATCTTTAACAAAGATATATTATTCAAATCGTACTAATCCAAACAAAACACCCAACATCAAAAAGTAATAGATATCAACATACACCGTTATATTTTTCTAAACAACAATTTCCTTTTGATGTCGTTTCAAAAACACAATATTATTTATATTCGAGGAATCACTCAAAGAGATTTAACGAGATGGACTGGAAAAAAAGTTTGACAGTCCCGTAAAGAGGTTTTACGATGGACGAAAAAAAGTTTGACATTCACGCGAGGGATGAATTGACGTTAATGTGCATGGAATGCATGGTCCATGTGTGGCATTCTTTACGGTTTAGTCGTTTAGTCTATGGTCGGCAGCGAAGACTGATTGATGTTGTTGTAAAATTAAATGGAGGGCGAAGTATATTTGTCATTCTGAGTATAAGTTAAGTTTCGAGGAACTGGTTGTGGCGTTATGTTTTGTGGCTGTTCTTCAATACATCAGTGTGTAGATAATTTTTATCATACAATACTAAATAATATACTGGAAAATATTCGATTCGCACCAAATCAATTCTCGGACGGGAATCGGACCCGCAACCTTTGGATATCCGGTCCAATGCTCTGACCGCTGAGCTACCGAGACACTAGTGGCATCGTCGAATTTCTTCTAGTATATTCTGCTCTTACGCTGTAAGCCAGCGTTATTTCACCAATGTGAGGAAATACCTCGACATTCAATTGAAATATCTTTCCAGATAAATAGCTATATAATTTTTAAATTTGAGATTTTTGCATTCACAATGCTATTTTTATACAATACTAAATAATATACTAGAAAAAATTCGACTCGCACCAGGACGACGACGAGTAGCTTTTGAATAACTTACGATTGAGCATACGCATACGGGCGTAAAACTATCCTTTTTTTATACTTTCACAGTGATAATTAAATAAAAAAAGTGTAAATATTTGGAACAAAATTATAATTTTAAGTCACTACTATTTTCAATATTACGAGTAATTTAAAACATTTTTTTTAAGATTACAACGTGTAGGCATATTTTTAACCGACTTCCAAAAAGGAGGAGGTTCGTCTGTATGTAATTTTTTTATATTGTATGTCCATTTACTCATAGACGGCTGAACTGATTGAAATGATTCAAACGTTATTACATCAGGTTTGTTCCCATGTTGGTCCCATTTTTTGAAATTTTGAAATCGTTTCAGTAGTTTTCAGGAAGTTCTGAAAATACTGTCGTTTTCGTTACCATTTTATTAACTTCTACGGATAAAAATACTTTAGGCATGATACTTTTACAATTTCATTGGCATTGGATCTTGGATTTTGAAGATACACAAGGGAACTTCTCAAAATCCAATAGGTACTGTATAGTGGTTGAAATATTGCTAGGGTTACGACAATCTCAAACAAGTTAGGTACCTAACTATGAACGTTTTAGACTAGACTTGTTTGTTTTTGAGACCGATATTTTTTAAGGCGTGCCGCGCCTTTGGTGGGTCTATCCATAATTTATCGAGGTACCTAGATAACATACCTACTAGATAAAATAATATAAAAAAACTAAAGTAATTATCTAACTAATACAGAAGGTAAGTACTTACACTAAAAAGAAAAAAAAGAAAAACAAAATGTTTAAAAAACAAAATACCGACTTAAAAAAAACCTGAAAATAAACACAAATACAGTTTAAATACCTCTAAAAAACAGAAAAAAATATTCAAATCACTAGATACGCATATCATTGTTATAAAACACGTCTAATGAGTGGGTGGGGCTTTTAGAATAAAAAAAGTTGTCCTCCAGACCCAACACACCAACCACCTCGCAGACCTCTGCGATTCACCACCAGTGATCCACCTGGATTACTAACTCATGAACGTTCATTTACGACTTCCAGACAAACGTACGAAGAGCTGATTGAGTTTTGTATGAAAAGTCGTTTTTTTTTGTATTTTTTGAAAAGTCGTAGAACAAACGTTGTTGTTTATTATTATTGTAATCCACTCCTGCGAGGTTGTTGGTGTTTTACAAATAACCCTAAGACTCGCTCGTAACTAGTTAAGTACATAATCCAATAGTATTTCGACAATAATTCTGTTGACCGTATTAGTAAAATGTTTAGTAAAAAGGCCCATTTTAGAGTGTTACAGTTGGAACACATAAAGAATACAGCTGCTAACATCTTTACTGCTAGATGGGCCATTACAGTTTTATGTGTTATATGCCCGCCTCAGAATGTTAATGGCACCATTCAAACGATTGTTTACAAATTCCGGTGGTCCTACTTTTTCGTTTCAGATTTATGTTCGAATATATACATATTTTGATTTCGAATATCTTTTATTAATTTATATTCTAAAGAACCCGTTTGGCAGATTTCTGATAGTATCATTTGACTTAATAGATAAGTTAATTTTACTGTTTGATTTTTAATTAATTGTGTCTAATAGTAGACTATGACTAACACATTATTATTGTGGGTAACGCAGTTCTTTGGAATTTGAACAGATCTAAATTAAAAAATCTTGCATTATAAACAAGCATAGTTCATGCAAACGATTTGCGTAACAAAATATATCATCCAATAATGTTCAATCTGTTTATTTGGTGTATTTTTGTCTTTCCGTGATCTCCAAGGGAAAGTATCGACAAAAGAAAAAAGATTACAGTGTCAAGAAAGCATCAAAACATGATCTCGAGGTAATCCAATGAACACATAATATGCATAAATTGAATGTTCAAAATATGAGAAAAGGGCGGAAGATTCCTTCATATTCAATTCACATCAGGGGACATGAGTACGCTCATTGAAATTTCACACCTATTACCGAGGGATAAGACTCACGACGTTATCTGTGTAGACTAGTCTCGAACTACTCCAAATGTAGTCTTTTGTAAGCATTGTGCTGTGAACCGTGAAATATATTTACTTGCTTTCAATAATCCGAGTATTAAAATGGCCGTGTCACTTTGATTCGAAAATATTTTCTTTGCGATATTGTCACTTTAGTAACAAATCTATTCAGGCATTTAGAAGTTCTGGTGGAATAAAGTTACTCACACACATACAAACATACATTAATCCTGACATAACACACTCTTCTGTTTTTAACCGACTTCAAAAATTTGAAAAGGGAGGTTATCTATTCGTCGCGTATATTTTTTTATATGTATGTACACCGATTACTCGAAGACGGCTAAACCGATTGAAATGATTCAAACGCTACATTAGTTTTCTTTCCAAGTTGGTCCCATTTTTTGAAATTTTGAAGTCGATTCAGTACTTTTCAAGTAATCTTGAAAATACTGTCGTTTTCGTTTCCATTTTGTACGAGTTCAGACGGATGTTCAACCATTACTTTTTTGTTTATGAACTGATTTAAATGTTTTTTTTTGTTTGAAAGAAGACACCTTAATGATGATACCATATTAATTTCATTATCAATTAATCGATTTGGGCATTATTTCTTGCTTTTTATAGAGCCGTTTTTTAAGGTTTTTGAAGGAGGTCTTACTTTTTTTAGATTTTTTTTGGCACTCGTGTAAAAATAGTAACATGACGTGATAATGTCGTCCCATCTCAGTTCTTAGTTAGAGGCAATTGTTTGTCTTGTATTAAATATGACTTGACGTTACTTTTAGTTTTTTTATTACGTTTTTATCATATCAAAAAAAACCATCCGAGGCTCATCAAGTCATTTCATGATAGAAAAAGTAAATTTTCTCATTAATTACCTAACTGCAACTCAATGTAACTAATTTTTGATTAAAAGCAAATCAGCCTAAATACAGCCAGGTTTTTGTAGAAAAATGAAAAAGCTCTGATTCTATTTTATAAAATACATTATTTGATTTACGAGTATAATACGGCAATGGGGAATATTTGGAAAAACAAAGTAACTTTTAATTTTTGAAAATTTTCCTTCCATCCAAAGTGTTGTATCTTTTTTAGGGTTCCGTACCCAAAGGGTAAAAACGGGACCCTATTACTAAGACTCCGCTGTCCGTCTGTCTGTCTGTCTGTCACCAGGCTGTATCTCATGAACCGTGATAGCTAGAAAGTTGAAATTTTCACAGATGATGTATTTCTGTTGCCGCTATAACAACAAATACTAAAAAAGTTTTTAATAAAAACAAAACCTCCTTCAAAAACCTTGTAAATAATCTAACAAAAAACAGTTTCAAAAATAAATTAATGGCTTTTTAGAGCCATTAATTTATTTTTGGCTCTAAAAAGCAAGAAATAAAATATTGAAATCTGCATAATAACTAACTCGAAAGTTTGTATGCATATCTTATATTAAACAACGCCTTTTGAAGTCGGGTGGGGGGGACGAACGATAGTTTTTATCTAACTAATATATCTAAACTTTAATCATGGGTTTAAACCCCACCCGACTTCAAAGGACGTTGTTTAATATAAGATATGCATACAAACTTTCGAGTTAGTTATTATGCAGATTTCAATATTTTATTTCTTGCTTTTTAGAGCCATTAATTTATTTTTGAAACTGTTTTTTGTTAGATTATTTACAAGGTTTTTGAAGGAGGTTTTGTTTTTATTAAAAACTTTTTATTTTAAACTTTTTTGTGGTAAGTATATTTGGTGATGATATTATCTAAGATACAATAGCCTTTTGTCAACGGCTCATCACCTTTTACATAGTACTGCTTTTCCCGACGCAGGGGCGTTTATTGTTGAGGAGTTCTCCTGGTACTTCACTATCAGCTCTTCTTCACCATATGAATTATGATGAGCATAAATAGCCTAGCAACCATATTAAAGAAATCGTATCGTACCAGTGAACTACTTAGTATTGAATAGTTCCGATGATCATCTATGCTGGTCTTCATCATCAGTTCTACTTCACCGAAATGGTATTTTTTGAAAGCAAATGCACAAGTTACTTAAGAAAATGCTGAAATCGCTATAGATGTGCCTATAATATTTGAAGAGTTCCCTCGATTTCTCCAGGATCCCATCATCAGATCCTGATTTCATGACAATGGGACCAACTTGGAAGTATGTACTTTCAAACAAAAAAAGAATTTTTCAAATCGGTCCAGCCGTCTTCGAGTAATCGAGTAACATACATAAAAAAAAAAAAAAAAAAACGATTCCGACGAATTGAGAACCTCCTCCTTTTTTTGAAGTCGGTTAAAAACAGAATAAAATTAATATTTAAGGGGGGCTCCCATACAACAAACGTGTTTTTTTGTCGCTTTTTGCTCGATATTAATAACGACAACAGGTAAGACAGTTGAAATTTTTACAGATGATGTATTTCTGATACCGCTAAAATAATAAATACTAAAATTAGAATAAAATAAATATTTAAGGGGGGCTCCCATACAACAATCGTGATTTTTTTGCCGTTTTTTGGTACGGAACCCTTCGTGCGCGAGTCCGACTCGCACTTGGCCGGTTTTTTTTTAATAATAAGGGAGCTTATTCTTAACCATAAAAGATACTTACTGCATAACAGCTTCCAGACTGAATGTAGATATTTTATAACTGACTCTATACAAAATAACATGCCATTAACAAGTTTGTGTGGACAGTGGACAGAGTGAGCTTTGTTTATTCCAGTGTCAGCAACAAGTTACGTTGTTAGCGCAAATTTCAACAGCGACATTACATTCAGTCAGAGAGAACAAAAGCTGACCAAGTCCTTTATTTAACGTCAGTTCATTAGTACTTACTTAGTTATCACCCGCGACTTTGTTTGCGTGGACATTCGAAAAATCCCAAGAGAACTTTGACCTGGACAAAATATTTTATTTTTTAATCCAGGTTGCAAACTATCTGTGTACTAAACTTCATCCAAATCCACCGTTCAGCCTTTATTGCGTGATTGGGTAATGTGGTATTATGCGTCTAAAGGTAACAAATATCCAAACTTTCACATACTGCCGTACAAATCAAAGAATAAGTTTATGCTTAGAATAACCAAAAAGTTTGTTTAGGAATATGATGCTTTGAGACATACGTAAGGAGTAATATTGCTAAGCAGCATTTTTAGTTAAAATAGGTATAAACTTATTCTTCATTTATTTGTACGGCAGTTATAATATTAGTAAGATTAGTAGGGAGAAGGTTAATTAAATTCTGTAGAAAACCGTTAGAAAAAAGTTATAGCTCTTATTAATTTGATCTCGAAAGCGTAAATTAAACGAAGTAAATAAAATATGTTTTGTGTACAGTGTAGATACAAAGAATCTCAAAAGTCAACTACGCCCACTACGTAAAAAGAATGGCGAATGAAAAAAAAAATATGGTAAGTAATTTTATTTTATTTAGCATCTTATTCCAGCGCTAATAATTCACGAAACGGAACGTCAACCAATTATCGAGATTTGATTTACCAAAGTAGACTCTCAGGTAAAGTCATCATGACAGATGCATTGTTAAACAAAATAACTGTTCTCTGCACTTTGATATTTTTGAGTAAAAATTGAGAAAATATAATTTCAATATTTGAAGAAATTACAGTTTTTTAGGAAAATAATTTGAGCGACTCAAAAATCTATATTTTAAAAACGATTTGTTGAAGGGCTTAGAAATATAAAAAATGTTAATAAAGTTGTAAAAATTTAGGACGTATGTATAACACCGTAAAACTTTTTTATTGTTATTATTTTAATAAAAGTTCCATGAACTTTAGAAAAAGCAGTTCCCAAACCTTGTCCATCAGCCATTTTAATGTCCCCACTGCTGGGGCACAGGCCCTCGTTATGGGTGGACAAGGACGACGGGCCATAACCCACCACGCGGGCCCAATGCGGATTGGTGGGTGTTAAAGACTGCAAATGCAGCCGGGACCAACGGTTTAACGTGCCTTCCGAAGCATGGAGGAGCTCGAGATAATAAATTTTTGATCACCCATCCCATGACTGACCATTGCGAAAGTTACTTAACATCCGCAATCGCTGGGCCAGGTGCTAAACCACTGCGCCACTGAGCTCCTCTTCCAAACCTCCCAAACCTTACTCGTCAGAAAATGACACCACAGATTAGTATAGCAGCTCAAGACATGTTTTCTGGCGTATCAGGGGCCAACAGACGTGGTAAATCCACATAAGCCGTATCTAAACTAAAGATTATAGTCATTAGCTTCCTAATAGCCTCAGACGAGCTTTTCTTTAGTAATAGTAAAAAAATATTTTATCATCAAACTAGATTTTATCCATTTTATCTACTGCCGCCCTAATAATTGGGTTTACTATTGAATATCACTTTTCGTCGTGAAACGAGATTTTGTCGTACATACGGATTTGCCTGGGAGATAAATCCTGCCATTTAACATCCGGGATATCTTGATATCGCACCGACTCTGCGACACGGAATACGCTTTTGCCTTACCTGGCTTAATTGACGTTGTATTCCGCTATCGATTATTGAACCAGAACTGAATACTTTGTTAAGGATTCGTAGTAAAACAAGGAACCCTTATGAGATCGTTCAGTCCACAGAACAAATATATAATTGGTTCAGTCCGTCCGTCTGTCTCAATCTGTCAAACATAAATATCGTAGCGTCTAAAGTTTTTTTTTAATTTTGAACTAAGTTTGATAAAATTTAATATAGAGATCTATAACATAAAAAAATATTATTTATTTTTACCAGTTTCACTTCTACTTAACCGTTACAATTTTCAGAAATCCTTTCCTCACAAAAAGTTCTAATAACCGTTCCATTCAGTGGTTTGAGCTTTTCGATAGTGAATTAGTGAGTCAAGACATACACACTATTTTTAAGGTTCCGTAGCCTAATGGCTAAAAACGGAACCCTTATAGATTCGCCATGTCTGTCTGTCTGACTGTCCGTCCGTATGTCACAGCCACTTTATTACGAAACTATTAGGATTGCACAGTTGAAACTTGGTAGTTAAATGTATTCTGTGAACCACGTACGAACAACTAAAATTAATTTAAACGAGATATATTTAGTAGTTTTAGGGATATGTATTTTTCAAAACTGCAAATATAACTTTGTCATTTATACAAAATCTAAGAAAAACAAATTTATTTTTGCAGATGAAAAATGATAGTGGTATTAAATAAGATATAGGATATGGTATCTACGGAACCCTACTACCCGTGGCCCGACACGCACTTGGCTGGTTTTTTAATATTAGGTTACTTTAGATAGGACACGATAGGATATACACATAGATAGGATCGGACACGTTATTCGAAACGAAAGATCTATAGAACGACTCGTTGTCCAGGGGCAGGTAGAGGGCAAGTGATCACGCGGTCGATCACCTACGCGTTGGACAGACCTCATTAAAGCTGCGACACAAACCTCTATAGTCCAGAGTTCCCGAGACGCCGAAAACCGCAACAAGTGGAAGCGCATTGCAGGGGCTGCTTTAACCAATGAAAATGCAGCGTCATCAACCACGACCACTCTGTCAAGAGTGAACGAATAAGGAGAAGAGACTTTAGATAATCTCTAATCTTACTAGTTTGCATAATTTCATCATACTCGTAATGAAAATACATAATGAAAAGACGCAATATTTTATAGGACCTTGTTTAAATTCAAATGAAAGCCTAATGGCAGGCTCATTCAGTTGAAAAAACAGCTATGTGCGGAATAGCAAATGGTGAAATTGTTAGCAATTTTGTCCGTAAAAAGGCCTTTTTTCAGAATATAAATTCTTAATAAGGAAGTCTTGAGACGTGTTTTACCAAGATTGACAGTTTAAAATAACTATTAGCCACGAGCAAAGTAATAAATTACTGAACCGAACTGAACTGAAACTTGTTGAGTTCAAGCTGTTTGCCTAATAGACCGGGCGGCCACCGCATGGTTACCTACCCCATCGAGTTACTGAAAATTACCACCTTCCACGAAAAGTAGACCTTAAATAGGTAAGAAAAATGTTGGTCTGCCGGGGCTCAACCTGGAGGAACCTTGGCGGTGCAAAGCTGTGCTACCTACTTTTGACCATCATTTTACCTCATGTGGTTACTGAACAAAACCTTTTCGTTGCTTTTAGTCTCTATTAGTAGAGTCAAAATAATTATGTCTGCCGAGCGAATTCTTGGAGGGTTCCGCAGTCCAACCATTTTTAGGGGCCGCATGGGGGTGCTATTTTACCTCATCGAGTTACTGGATGAAACCAAGTTCTCCTGGTAGCTAAAATGGTCCCCTTTAAATATTAATTGGTCTGCCAGTTCGCAACCTGGCAGTTTTTGCAGTCCAACCAAATAACTACATAGCATAAAACAAAATAGCTTCCCGCTGTTTGTCCCTATGTATGCTTAGATCTTTAAAACTACGCAACGGATTTTAATGCGGTTTTTTTTAATAGATAGAGTGATTCAAGAGAAAGATTTATATGTATAATACTTGCATAATATAGAAGAGAAACACTGATAATTTTAAAGGTTTCTAATGTGTGTCGTAAATAAACACTTTTTTTTCGCTTACATTGCAAACGCTGGCTGAATCCTACGAGATAGATCAAAAAATGTACTACAGTATTATTTACCTTAAAAAGGTCCACATAAAACTTCTTGGTGGTATATGTCTATCTCTTAGGGATAACCCACAATAACCAGTTTTATCCTTTCTTTTTATGAGAAACTAGCTGACCCGACAGACGTTGTCCTGTCTTAGTTATGAATATTGAATTCGAGTTGGTATAATTAATGAAAAGTTGGGTTCAGAGATATTATAGGTCCCGTTTCCGTTACCGTTCCCCTTTCCCTTTCCCGTCCCGTTCCCGTTTACTTTATAACCCAACAGCTTTATAACCAAGTATATATCACTTGTTATGTTAGTAACGTGTATGTTAGTCTATCAAAACTTACCAATTTAATATTAGGTGTGGTGGCTCTGAACTAACCATGATGAGCACTAAGAAATTAAGTTTTCTTAGATCTGGGGTGAAGCAATCGAAAATCATGGCGAAGCACTTGCAGTGTCGCTTGATATTTCGAAAGCCTTTGACCGGGTCTGGCACGCTAGTTTGCTGAGCAAGCTTCCAGCGTATGGTTTACCTGCTGACTTTTGCAGTTGGATTTCGGATTTCTTGAGCGAACGGTCGATAAGAGTGGCTATTGACGGCTGCTCCTCTGACCTCATGGCTATAGAAGCTGGAGTTCCTCAAGGATCCGTTCTTTCCGCAACGTTTTTTTTGCACATCACCGATCTGCTCATGCCCGGAATTGTTGGGTATGCAGACGACAGCACGGTTGCGGAGAGGTATTTGTCCAATGCAAAGGCCAGCAAGGAAGAAATTGGTTCCTTGAGAGAGGCCATGGTGGAGCGGACGAATACGACTTTGAGTCTTGTCTCCCAATGGGGCGACAACAATTTAGTCACTTTTAACGCCACCAAAACACAGGCATGTCTATTCACTGCAAAGAAGAGTCCTCTGAACTTGACTCCTACTTTCCGAGGTGTAACTATACCTGTCACCGACAATCTCGATCTCCTTGGCATAAAGATGACTTCCGACATAGTAGAACCAAATAAGTAAGTCATCTTACTCATTATACGCACGATCGCGGTTTGTATGTGAGCGCGCCCGTACGTATGCGTCGTCGCACGCACACACTGACAAAATTTAAAGGTGATAAAGGTGCAACAGTCACGGCTGCGCCGTACGTAATCCCGCCCGCGCTCACGCACGCTTCACGCCGCTGTGCTGCCGCTCCTCATAATTTGAACGTGTAACTAGTTAACTACCTACAGTACATATTACAAAGATACTCGTATTCTTGCAAAAAAGATTTGTAAGAATGAGGATATATCTTACATTAAATTTAAATAATAAGGCATTTCGTACTTGTCGAAACAGACGAATTTTTTTTTATATCAATTTTGTTTTTTTTTAATCGCAAATTCTTACAGGAAAAGGTACTTTTAATGCCTATTATTTGAGGTTATGGATAGTATTCAATTTCCAAATTTAAAGATTATTATTTTGATAAGTGTAGGTAAATGAAAAAGTAAAAACAGTTAATTGTGTAAAAAATAAAATTTCATAATCATTTTATTTTATTTGAATAAATACATTATTTAGTAAAGACACGTTTTAATTAATCCTATTTCGACCGTAAGTTTTCAAATCACATAACATGACGTAGGCAATGAAAGCATTGTAGTGTAGTCAATTCCTGACAATAATTAAGTTAATGTAAACTGTAATTTGACAGATAGATGTGATACATTGCTACTTTTCTTCAGTAAGTTTTTATTGGTGTCAAAACGAAAGTGCCAATGTATCACATACATCTGTCAAATAACAATTAACATTAAATTCATCATGTTAGTCGATGCGCTGGTCTACGTACAAAAATTATTAAAAAGACTTTGTATTATCGATCTCTGATGCTTACCCTACAAGGAAAACAATATTTTGTATAGAGATTGACTATGCATTATATGATGGCTGAATAAACTAGCGATGTGACAGCCCTACGTGTTTAAACTGTATCGCTCGCTCGAGGCTCGAGTTGGCCTACTTATTTGGTTCTACTATGCTTCCGATCTCAACTTTGGTGACACAATCGAGTCGAAGGCTCAAACTGCGGCCAAAAAACTAGGCATCTTGAACAAGGTTAAGCGATATTTCACGCCGGGACAGCTTCTAACTCTTTACAAAGCGCAAGTCCGGTCGTGCATGGAATATTGCTGCCACCTGTGGGATGGGTCCGCAAAGTACCAGCACTCGACTCGGTTGAACGCAGAGCCAGAAAACTCATAGGGGATAGTGCGCTATTAAAAACCAAGCTTCACACGGTCAAACTTCTTCACGGCAGTGGGAAAGATCCCACCGCCGTGAAGTGGCTTGTCTGGCGGTGTTCTACAGACTATATTTCGGAGAGTGTGCTCTTGAGCTGCATGAGCTCATTCCGCCATCCCCGTTCTACCATCGGACATCCAGACGCACGGCGGGGTTTCACCCCTATTTGGTTGACATTCCATGCATGCGCACGAAGCGTTTTTCATCTTCCTTCTTAATGCGCACAGCCAAGGAGTGGAATTCCCTGCCTGCGTCTGTATTCCCGAAAGAATATAACCCAGCGACATTTAAGGCACGAGTGAATAGGCTTCTTCTGGGCAAGCTCGCTTCATCTTCGGCCTCTTCTTAGCCTTATGGTTCTCGAATGTGGCCAAGAGTAAGCCCATTTAATGTAAAAAAAAAGATCCTTTTTGTAAGAAATAATAAATTAATTTTTCAACACACTTGCTCGTAAAGTGAGCCCTAATACATCGCTTTCAGGGCCATAAATGTCGGTGTCCGATTTACCTCAGTGTCTCAAGACAAAAGTTTAGGAACAGTGCGTGTTGCTAGTGATGACTTACAGCAGCGAAACGTGGTCGCTAACTATTGGTCCCATAAGGAGGCTCAAGGTCACCCAGCGTGCAATGGAAAGAGCCATGCTCGGCGTTTCCCTGCGTGATTGAATCAGAAATGAGGAGATCCGCAGGCAAACTAAAGTAACCGACATCGCTCGGAGGATTGCTCAGTTAAAGTGGCAGTGGGCTGGACACATAGCGAGAAGAACCGATGGTCTTTGGGGCGGAAAGGTTCTTGAATGGCGACCGCGCACCGGACGACGCTCCGTGGGTAGACCCCCCATTAAGGTGGACGGACGATCTGGTAAAGGTCGCGGGAAGCCACTGGATGCGGGCAGCGCAGGACCGATCGTCGTGGAGATCCTTGGGGGAGGCCTAGCGGCTGATATGATGATGATGATATAAATATTGCCGGCGTTTGACCGTTAATGTTTTTATTTAAACTCATTTCATTACACACGTGTAATTCAAAATTGGAGCAAACTTTTCAATGAAACACAAATATGGGTGTCCAATAAAAAGCCTTGATGAGCGAGCACATTACAAAAAACTTAAAAAAAAATATTAGATATTTAACTAGCTATCACGGTTCATGAGATACAGCCTGGTGAGAGACAGACAGACAGACAGACCGCGGAGTCTTAGTAATAGGGTCCCGTTTTTACCCTTTGGGCACGGAACACTAAAAACTAAAAAAATAATAATATGGGAATCAAATGAAAGGCCTTGATGAGCACATTCCAAAAAATTTAACAAAAAATTAATTTGCCAACTAAACCACAGCTTTCCACAGGATAAAATGTTTGTCGCAGAGTCGAGCCGTTGCATTAACGACTTGTCGCAGTAGCGTTATATCGGAGTAGGGTGCGCCGCAGTGTATATCAGTCGCTATGAGAATATGCGCAGAAGTCTTCTATCGCAATCACGTTAGCGGCAGTAATAAACTGTCGCGATCGTGTTATGCGCAGTTTTGTCTGTCGCAGTCATGTCACAGTCATGAAATACACTCCTGACGGAGCAATGTTCAAAGTATGCGGAGCTACGCATACTTGATATCACATGGGTACCGCCAACATGCAACTTCTACTGGGGGTAAAAAAACTGTACTGGGCGTTGCTCTGTAAGAGTTTTTCTTGCCTTGAAAATAGCTTTTCACCTGTGCACTGCTAAAAAAATGCTAAAAAAACAAAAACACATTTAATGGTATGGGCGCCATTTGCTTTTCGCAGTATCAGTGCTGCAAACGCCATAAAAAACTGTTCGGATATGTTCAGAAACCAAGAAATAAGAGTTTTTTTTAATTCATAGTTATGAATGTAACCACGTAATGTCGAAGTACCCCCATTTTACGGTAAGTAGTAAGTACATAATGAATAGTTTTTCGCATATAATAAACTAATTGTATTTCATATTTCAGTTTGAAAATAATAGGTAAACAGAAAGCAACCAAATAAATCAAAAATAAAATTTCGTCTATAGACAGAACATTTAATTTTCAAACTATATTAAACTAGCGACTCGCCCCGGCTTTGCAGGGGTACAATGCTGATACTAAGGCCATATTAATCTATATCACATTCATGCACAATGTATTTAAGGTACTTAATTGGATAAGGATTAATGCTGTATTGCTTAAAATCGCTTCGTAAATAAGCCATTATTTCTCATAAAAAGAAAGGATAAAACTGGTTATTGTGGGTTATCCCTAAGAGATAGACATATACCACCAAGAAGTTTTATGTGGACCTTTTTAAGGTAAATAATACTGTAGTACATTTTTTGATCTATCTTGTAGGATTCAGCCAGCGTTTGCAATGTAAGCGAAAAAAAAGTGTTTATTTACGACACACATTAGAAACCTTTAAAATTATCAGTGTTTCTCTGCTATATTATGCAAGTATTATACATATAAATCTTTCTCTTGAATCACTCTATCTATTAAAAAAAACCGCATTAAAATCCGTTGCGTAGTTTTAAAGATCTAAGCATACATAGGGACAAACAGCGGGAAGCTATTTTGTTTTATGCTATGTAGTTATTTGGTTGGACTGCAAAAACTGCCAGGTTGCGAACTGGCAGACCAATTAATATTTAAAGGGGACCATTTTAGCTACCAGGAGAACTTGGTTTCATCCAGTAACTCGATGAGGTAAAATAGCACCCCCATGCGGCCCCTAAAAATGGTTGGACTGCGGAACCCTCCAAGAATTCGCTCGGCAGACATAATTATTTTGACTCTACTAATAGAGACTAAAAGCAACGAAAAGGTTTTGTTCAGTAACCACATGAGGTAAAATGATGGTCAAAAGTAGGTAGCACAGCTTTGCACCGCCAAGGTTCCTCCAGGTTGAGCCCCGGCAGACCAACATTTTTCTTACCTATTTAAGGTCTACTTTTCGTGGAAGGTGGTAATTTTCAGTAACTCGATGGGGTAGGTAACCATGCGGTGGCCGCCCGGTCTATAACCGGGAACTTGGTTTTGTTTGTGAAGTTTAAAGTACCGAGGCTCAATAATGGCAAATGTGGAGCTTGATCATGAATATGTTATTCATGAAACAAAAGATATATTTTACACGACTTACCTTTATTTTTTATTTAAATTTCTATAATATCCTTCGTAAAATATTCAAAACTAGCGTCGCTCGCATCTTCGTTGCGTCTGCGTTGACAGTTATTTTTCCATCCCTCGGTACCAATAAGTACTTTTTCCATCCCATCTATTCGAAAAGGACGACTTAGTTCGCCTTGGAAAATCGAAAGCAAATATTGTTTGAATAAAGACTGGCTGGTACGACGACGGCCCCATAGTCACATGAGCTGATTAAAAAAAAGAAATCAAATTAAAAACGCGCGAACTATGGCCCGCGTTTTCGTCAATTTTCACGGATTGTTAGAAATTCATGGTTTTGTTTTGAAAAATGAGTTCTTCAAGTGACATTGAAAGTATAAAATTAACTCCTGAAAGTACCTATTAGAATTAGAAATGATCAACTGACGCAAAAAATGTGATGAATAATCTATTACCTGCAAAATCGCGGGAGAAATATGAAATCCTTTGTTAATTTTATTGAATGGAGAAATGCAATGCTATCTTAATTGCGAAAATGTCTCAAATGTATACCTATATAAGTTTTTAGTAGTTTTATTATTAGATACTATATAATTTCAATTTAGTTGTTACTCTATGTTCTATTAAATAATAATATTAAAATAAAATATGAGGCGCCTTTTATTTTCTCATAGAGGGTGATGAAAAGTAGAGTGTATCACTCGGGCGCAAAATATATTTTTGGCTCGGGCGACGTACTTTCAATCCCTCGCTATGTTCAGGATTCTACTCTACTCTAGAACCCCTCACTCGCTCTGGATTTAAAAAACGCCCTCGCCGTAAAAAAAATATTTTGCTTATTTGTGATACAATCTACTATTTCTGGATGTAAAGATATCCTTTTTTGTACCTCTGACGACGTGTATGCAAAATTTAATGATGAGCGGTTGAGTAGTTACAGCATTAAGGCGTAACACAAAACTCATATTCGCATTTATAATATTAGATAGGATATGAAAGGGCCCGAAAAACTCAAACAAGTAATAATAACTTTCAACAAATAGGTATAGGTAGGTGGTGTGCCAATATATGGGTTAATAGCATTAGTATATTAGGTTGCAGCGCTCATGGCGGAACTTGACAGACTGATCGTACTCGATCACGTTTGTTAAGCAACGCTCGGTCCGGTCAGGTGTCGGATGGATGACCGTTAAAGTGGTATTACAACTGAGCGCTTCCGTGCTTCGGAGGGCACGTTTAGCCATTGGTCCCGGCTGTTGTCATCTGATAACAGTCGTTAAGCCAAGTTAGAAGCTTTACAGGTGGCTTGATAAACTCTAACACCAGAGGTGGCCACTAATACTCATTCAATAAGAAAAAAATAGTACTTGTAAGTAAAATTATGATCGATTAAACCAAACAGATTATTCAATATTCATACTACAAGCTCTGCATAGTTAAAATTTAATTAGTTCCGGTTGACTCGCATCAAGTATTTCATCGCAAACCAAGCAAAACTCGTGTTAAGCATTATTTAATAACGGAGAATACTATTTACGGACCTCACTATTACTAAATTTTAGTTATCTAATAACCTAGTAATAATAGTATCAATAATATGGTTTTCTGTTACGTTATTTTTAACATGTTCCGGAACCGGAAAATGTTCCGGCCCTTATTATATCATAGTGGTTATTCTTACCTCGTTATTTTATTATGAAGTAAACAAATTGATTTGACTAAATATATGAGCACATCGAAAGATTTGTATTACTTTGAAAAAAAAGCATTATATTTCTATTCCATAAATATGAATTTTTGATAATATTAAATTTCAGTAAAAAGTTTTAAAAAAATAGTTTTGCAATGAGTATAGGTTCAATTTCTGCGAATTGCTATTAACCACTGTAATATTGTGTTTTATAGACTACAATAATATTGTTTGTGACTGTTACGTACTCAATAAATTTTCGTATAAATTATTTCACTCTTTTGGGGGAAAATGTTATGAATTTAGATAGGTAAATGGATAAAAAATACTACATTGATTGAAATTGTAATAACATACTATTAGCTACACTCATGCTATAATTGCATAATATCAGCACAGCTGTGCACCTTTGGAAAGTTTATAGTAGCCATTCGTTTCAAACGATTATAACGAATAACGTGCAATTCTAAGAGTGCAATGGAAAGCGTTCTAAAACGATTCAATCGAATAAGGGTTACTAACATTGCAACGTACAGTCAACAACGTTATTGTACACTTTGGTGTATTGACTAACTTTGTCACTAAACATAAAAAACCATCATGACTTTAAATCATAATTTTCTACTTTTCTTTACGCATAACGGGATAGTGCTTGGTCTTCACCTCACCTGATGTTAAGTGACGATAAGGCCGAAAGTGGAAGCGCACTACACCCGGAATCCTCATCACTGAGCAACTGGCTATTTTGCCTCTAGACGGAACAAAACAATTTTTAAATTGCTATTGCTACTAAAGGAATGACCCCACTGCTTGGGCACAGGCTTTTGTTATCGGTGGAGAAGGAGACTGTTGCAAAGCCCAACACGCGGGCTCAATGTGGATTGGTTCCTCCTTTTTTAACAACGTCTAACATTTTTATTTTTATTTTTTCTATATATTGATTGGTGGGTGTTAACCACTATAAATGCTGCCGGGACTAACGGCATAACGTTCTCTTCCAACGCACGGATAAGCTAAATAGATAATAAATTTTTGGTCACCCATCCCATGACTAACCCTTGCGAAAGTTTCTTGACTGCCGCAATCGAGATCCTCATTTGTCAGTCAGCGATTTGAGCAGGTTTATTTCGTTCGTTTGAAGTAATTCGTTTGTTCGTATCGATTTATGGGTTTTTGGTTTATATATGTCGTAGGATAATCCCCATACAGCCATTTTTGGTCACAGATTTTCAACAGATGTAACAAGTCGCTACAGTTTCGTAACTGATACGACACAATGCGACTATTTGCGACTGTGTGGGGTTTTGTTTAAAGGTGTTGTAACAGTTCAGTAACAATGTTACGGAAACTAGTTTCAGTAACTTTGTGTTGTCGCTGTGTCGACATAATTCACAATGATCTGTGTCCATACATTATATACACTTTGTGATCAGTTTGCAACTAGAGTACAAAGTTGTAACAATGTGTGGTAACGGGATGGTAACGTTACAACACTTTGTGTTGTAACGTTACGACAATGTTCCAGAATACCAGATAACCTAACTTATACAAATGAGCGTCACCAAATCCAGTCATTCTCAAATATGCCTTTGTTTTCTGCCCCCTAGCATGCCTACCGAAACACGATTTTGGTCTGGCAACCCTGACCGATACACTTGTCAAATAAACCAGCTGACATTTTAATTAAATTAAATTGTTTAAACTTAGTAATTTCTATAATAAGTAGTGCTTAAATTATTCTTTACTGTATAAATAGTCACGAAAAGTGTTATAAGTACAATCGGTGTGGTATTATTTGAAAAACAAGTGATCTCAAATTCGTAACGGCGCCGGCGGAGCGGCATCCAAATGTCACTGGAGAAGATATAAAAGGCGATTAAACTTCGTAGAAGAAACGACAATTTGTGATCTGCTGCATATTAAACCGGGGGAGTACATTTATTCCTTAATTTTAGTGATTAATAGGTACCCATAGGTATAGGTTATATAGGAAAATATGAAGACAAAACTTTGTGACTGAATTGAATTTGCATAACCCTACCTAAAACCACAGTGGCGGATTGTTTTCCAATTTAGACTAATACATTGACCATTCCACTTGTACAAAACTCACTAATAGTGAGTAACGTCACAACTCAAAACAATCTGGCACAGTTATAACCTCTCTTTACTTGACAAAAGTGGAAGTAAAGTTGAAGGTGGCTACTACTGTCACAGACATTCAATATACTGTTACACTTTACAAGCATTATATTTGTACATCAACACATCAGATCTACTTCACTTTTATACAATAATTTTGGGGAACCATTCTGCTTTTTTTCTTACAATATTACTTAGTTATATACAATATTGTTCAGGTATTAATTAATTTCCATTCTAGACTATCAGTCACTCAGTTTTAACTTCATTTAACTTCATTTAAGTATAGTTAGGTACCTACATTTGTTTACTAAATTCATAGGTATTGACTGACATACATAAAAAGAAAAAGGTTTACCTTGCTTTTATAGTCAAAGTTGATACCTAGTAATAGATATATATTTGCTACCATTGCACATCAAATCTATTATAAATGATAAACATATACCTATTTTAATTTACTGACCTCACTTTGCTTAACTTATTTTTTAATATATTTTTTTTGTATTTCTTTTTTTGTGACATAGGAATCACACTGACAACTTGTAATAAAATTTGATTATTGATCACTTATTGTATACTTGCAGTGATAGCGGATTGCAAGTTCCGTCTAGCTCAATAACAACATGATGACCCGTAAGGCAACCGCAAAGGATGTGGAGATCAAACTCAAACATGCACTAGAGGATTTGAAGGCAGCCAAAGAGCTTAATGACACCCTATTGCTGGAACGTGAAGACAGTGAACGCGAGATTCTTAAGACCATATCCCGGAACACTGTCCTCAAAAATGAGCTTGCCGAAGTTCATACAAAGTATTCTGAGATTGTAGATAAATACAACCAGATGCAAGTTTATATAGAAAAATTTAGAGAATGTAGTGACACTCATGAACAGGCATTGAGTCGCATTACCGACCTTGAAATTAGTTTGTCTCTTGCTCAAAAGACCATTTTAGAGTTAGAAAAAGAAAATAAAACCTTTGTAGAAGAGAAGCATTCTCAAAGCCTGTTTAGCGAGTTACAGCAATGTGATTCTGCAATATATTATGATAATTCAACCTTGGCATGTAATAACTATAATGACAAATCTGTTGTCATTAGAAATAATTGTCAACTTAATAGTGGAAAGAAAATCAAAAAATACATCCGCTTAAATAGATATATTAAGAAAACTCAAAGGTTGATAAAAAGGCAAAATTATTATAGCCAATTTTCAAAGCTGAGGAAAGAGCGTAAGCAATTATTAGGGCAATTAGATGTAATTAATAGGGCATCATGTAATAACAGTAAAGAATGTGAAAAGGTAAATAATCAATTAAGTGAAAAAATTGACAATTTGGAACTTTCACTAAGGGAAATGTACAATAATTTAAGTAATTTTTCTCGCAAACAGCTAAATTACCAAATGCTGGCTGCAAATGACATGATTGACATGTGTAATTATAATTCAGACCGTTTCGAATCCCTTGGCAAAAAACAGAATTGTAGCTGTTTGAACCACAATACTATTATAAGACAATGTCATGAAGTTCAGGATGTCCCAGAGCATTTACCTACCTACTCAGTGAGTGAGCCTGAAGTTTCTGATAATAACCCAACTAACCTAATTACCCACTTAATATGTGAACCACCAGAGGTCTCATACACTTGCAATTCAATCAAAACTAATCCTTGTTCTGAAAATAACTGTTGCGAAACAATTATGTTTAGCGATGAGATGGGTAAGGATCTAGGCCAATTAATTCAGAAACACTCCAAGGAAAATATAATTAATTATTGTATGCCTGGGTCAACTATGGATGACATGATGAAAATTATTGTTAAAAAATCATTTAATGAAAACACTAATTTGATAATTTTAATAGGAAATAGGGGTAATGTGAACAAAAACCAATTGTTAGATTATTGTAATTCCTTATGCTCTCTAAAAGTGAGAAAAGTGATTTTGTTCACATTCCCATATAGCAAAAGTATGCCACAAATAGAAAATAATTTTAGGTATCAGTTGAACTTAACATTGAATACAGTGGCATTTCATAATAGTGAACAGCTGCACATAATTGACATCAATATTTTATTCAATAGTTTTTACTTGACAAAAGATAAATTCTATCTGCCTAGTTCTTTTAAGAGACAAATAGCATTATCGCTATCTTTTTATTTTAAACATTTAGCCAATAATCTGGCTAGTAAAACAACTGCTTTTATTGAGCAGTCAACTTTTGACATTTGTTATTCAACTTTGGAATCTGTTCCAAATAAAAATAACATTTTACTTGATTCAAGTAATAATAATTGTTTACATTTAAATTACCGTTTAAGACAATAGAGGCGTCCTCTAGCCCTGACTTAACAATAGAAAAGCCTAACTGTTTAAGAATTGTACACCAGAATATGCAAGGCTTTTCTGGCAAAGATTTAGAAATAAGCTTATTCTTAAATTCTGAAGATATTGATGTGTTATGTGTTACTGAGCATTGGTTGAAAAAGCACGAATTACTTTTAAGTTTGGATAATTACAAAGTTGCTAGCTCGTTTAATAGGAAATCTGCTATAAGAGGGGGGTCACTTATTATTCTACATGATAGTTTACAATATAAAGAACGCAAAGATGTAGTATCCCTCTCAATTGGCTTTGGTTAAAAAATAAAAGGTATTTTTTTATATTTTTTTACTACAGATTAGGCCAATTTAAGAAACTAATTTGAATATTTTAACATTTGGTCCCGTATTTATTTTTTTATAAATATATTTGTCGAGCGGATATGGTCAACCGGAATGACGTCATTAGTGGCATGAAAGTTTAAGAAAAAAACCTTTGCCATCTACTTATAGAAAAAGAAAGGCCAAGTGTCATTAACTGTCATAATGACTTTATGGTTGTTTGTAAACAAATAAGTTATAGTTAATATTTCTTCTATTTTATTCATTTAATCCAGTTGTAACGATTCTGGCCTACCTTCTTAATTTGCCGCAATAATTTTTGAGGTGGTAAAATTATAATAAAAATGCTTACCAGTGGAAACTCTGCTGAAAAACTTTGTAAAAACTGACACGCCCAATCTACCCAAATTGCGAAATTTATTGTATGTATTGTGTCTATTTTGGATGTAGGCTACATGGATGAAATTGTAACGATTGCTTGTGGACTGATAAATTTGCAGGATAACATAATAAACATTATGAAAATATGTGCATACTTTATTTCTATTTACAAACATTTAATAGTAGGGATGTGGAAAAAATTACGAGATAAGTTCATCGATATTTTTCGGCGATATTAAATACTCTGATATATCGATAGATGTTTTTACAATAATTTTTCCAAAACATTTTTTTGGTAATTACGTATTGATTCTAATAGTCGACACTATTTTGTCACTGGATCATTTTGATTTTTTCCAACTTTGAGTCTTAAAAATCATCGTAAAATTCGTCAAATCGAGCCAAAATTTCGCGTAGGGGTTTATTTTGCTATTTTTTATGTTTTACAATACCTTAAAATTAGAATCCATTACTTAGTCATCGTCCCATTTCATCCCATTTTTTTCTGAGAAATATTACCTATATCGATATTTTTTCACTTCCACCTTCCACCATCCCTAATGCCAAGTTCATTGTCAAAATTGTCTTTGCACTTTTTTCTTTTTTTTGTTATGGCTGGGAGATCTGTATGTGATGACGTCATATGAAGGTCATTTGAAGGTTAAAGCTTTTTATTGAATATTATAAATATCTTTAAAAATATAGACTTATTTTTAAATTTAATTAGTAGACACTGTACCGAAAGCTTATTCCTCGAAATGGTTTTGAGATTTCCAGTCATGTTCAAAAAGTTAGCAAAGCCAATTGAACGAACCATTTAGCTGTCTTGTGTAGAACTTGATCAAATAATTATAGTATGCGTATACAGACCCCCCACCGCAAATTACTCTGAGTTTGAGTCCACTATGGAGGAAGTCTTAAAAATGACCTGTAGGAAGAATAAAAAAGTCGCGATTTGCGGAGATTTTAATGTCGACATCTTAGACCCTAAATTAGCCAAACTGTCGAGTAGGTTCATAAACTTATTTAAATCATTTAATTTGCTACATATTTTTAATGAACCAACGCGTATCACACCCACATCGGCAACCTGCTTAGATAATATTTTCTGTAACTGTAATGTCATTGAAAAATCAATTTTAAATTGTATTAAATCCGACCATAGTGGACAATTAGCCTCCATTGAGCACCATCATGTTCCACCTAAACGGGAAATAATGTGTAGGCCAATAAAAAAACACTGTATTGAAAAATTCAGAATCAATGTCACAAGTAAAATTGAAACATTACCAGAACCAAATTTTGAAGCCAATAACCTATATAATCATTTATTTAGCATAGTTCAAACTGAATTTAGTGAAACTTTTAAACAAAAAGTGTTCAAATGTAATGATAGTACGAAATTTAGTGACTGGGCCACACCCGGTATATATAAGAGCAGAAGGAAATTATACGAACTTTATGCAGAGAAAGCTACTTCTTGTGATCCAAACTTCATTGAATTTGTCAAGAAGTATTCACAAACATTCAGAGAAGTTTGTATCTTAGCAAAGTCCAAGTACTTTTCAAATAAAATTAAATTAGCTGACAATAAAATTAAGGCTACTTGGAATATTATCAATAAAGAAACGGGCAAATCAAAATCCAATATAAATTCCTTCTGTTTAAAAACTGGTGATCAAACTTTTGAATCTGACAATGAGGTCGCTAAAGTTTTTGAAGATTTCTTTGCTAGAATACCTGCAGAAACTACCAGTACTCTTAGTGCTTGTCCCAACATCGCTGTCTCCCTTCTGGAGTCTAGTGTTGATAAGTGCAATGAAAGTTTTTCCTTTAAATATATAAATAGTGCAGATATCATTAAAGCTTTTAAAACAATTAATGTTAAAAAAACAGAAGATCTTTGGGGCATGTCAACAAGCATTATTAAATCAATAATTGATATACTAGCCCCTTACTTGGCTTTTATTTTTAACAAATGTATTGACGAAGGGGTCTTTCCTGATCTAATGAAAAATAGTAAATTGATTCCTCTTTTTAAATCTGGGGATAAAAGTGACCCAGCTAACTTTAGGCCAATATCTATACTACCAGCACTTAGTAAAATATTTGAAAAAATTATATATTCCCAATTATTAGATTACTTCACATACAATAATATACTTCATAAAAATCAGTTTGGATTTTCCAAGGGTAAAAGTACTACTGATGCTGGAATTGCACTTCTCAAACATATTCTTGACGCTTGGGAAGAAAAGCAAGATGTAATTGGCATTTTCTGTGACCTTTCTAAGGCATTCGATTGTGTTGATCATCAAACACTATTAAAGAAGCTAGAACATTATGGTGTCTCTGATAAATCAGTTAGTCTTATGAAATCGTATTTGTACAATAGAACTCAGAAAGTAGTGATTAATAGAACTGAATCTACCGGAGCCCCCATCAATATGGGTGTGCCACAGGGATCAATATTGGGCCCATTGTTGTTTCTAATTTATATAAATGACCTTCCCAACTACGCGAATAATTTATGTGAGACAGTACTATTTGCGGATGATACTTTTTTAGTTTTTAAAGTAAACAGAGGTAATAACTGTTCGGACGAAGTAAATAGTGCCCTCTCTAAAGTTTCATACTGGTTTAATAGTAATAATTTAGCACTTAACCCCAAAAAAACTAAATGTGTTAAATTCTCATTACCTAATGTTGAGCAGACAAAATTAAATATTAATTTGAATGACGATGAAGTCGAGTTTATTGAGAGTACAAAATTTCTAGGTATCACACTAGATTCTCGACTGCAATGGGATCCACATATTGAGGCCTTGTCAAGTAGACTTAGTTCAGCGGCATTTGCTGTTAAGAAAATAAGGCTTTTAACTGATATTGAAACGGCAAGGTTAGTATACTTTAGTTATTTTCATAGTGTAATGTCATATGGACTGCTATTGTGGGGCTCAGCTGCCAGTATTGAAAATATTTTTGTACTCCAAAAAAGAGCTGTTCGCGCCATATACAATCTACGGCGAAGAGATACCTTGAGAGAATTGTTCAAAGAAATAAATATTTTAACTTTGGCAGGCCAATACATTTATGAAAATTTAGTTTATGTAAGGAAACACTATGATTCATTTGCTAAGAACAGCAATATTCACCAGTTTAATACAAGAAATAAAGATAAACTTGCCGTTCCAAGATTTAGGCTTGCAAAAACTAGAGGTTCATTTATGGGGAAAGGCATAGCCTTTATTAATAAAGTTCCACAACAAGTGATTGATCTTCCTTTGCATGAATTTAAAAACCATGTTAAAAAAACGCTCATGGGTAAAGGTTATTATAAAGTAGACGATTATTTTAAAGATCAAAATGCGTGGAAATGATGTAACACATAACTTGCTACTATAAGTACTTTGTTGAAGTAATATAACAATAAGTCTATGTTGTTGCCAATAATCCTGTCACCCTGTTGTAATTATTTGGTAACGATATATTAAAGTTTGTAAATATCGTTACTTATGGCTGTTACAGCTGATAAGTTTCTTGCGCCCGTTCTTCTTGTCAGCTAAAAAAGTCTGGAACGGGTGGTAGGAAAATATAGACGATTCAAAAGTACTTAATAATTAAGTTTATTTGAATAAAGCTTATTTTGACTTTGACTTTGACTTTGATATAATATAGCGATTTATCACGTGTAAATGTCAAAAGACAATGTATTTCGATAGTTGAATGTTGATAAAACGCTATATCACGCTAAAAATAGCGTGACATGATGACATGATGATGATGACAAAAAAACATGATAAAAATCATGTTTCGATGGACATGCTACTGGGGCGAGGCTAAAGTTTGATCATGCCGATCAAACCAACTATAGGTATTGACTTATTAGCATAACAACATTAGGGTTAGTTGTAAAATGAGAAGCTATAAGAAAAAGGTATAATATTTATTTCAGTATAAATAAACAGCCCCTTTCCTAATAAAATAAGTTATGCAATCTGTTCAGTTTAATAGGTACGAGTACATCTCACGAGTTGAAATAGCCAATATTCCACTTTTATAAGTAGCATAATTTATTTTTCTTTGTTCTGACTGCGACCGCCTGTTCCAGAAATGTTGGATTTTTTTTGACCCTGCAACAAATATCGAAACTTTGAGAAACGCTGGAAGCAAAAAAATTGAGAAACCATTTTTGAATTCCCGTTACTTTGTGACGACTTTACGTAACCATGTCGACACATTATAGTTACTTTGTGACTAGTTGTGACGAGAATATTTTCACCTAACAAAAATGCTTTTCTTTAATATTTATCAATTTTACTGTGTAAATTTGATAAATATTGCTAAAATATATATTTTTTTGTTTTGATATTAACTATTATGAATAATTAAAAGCATTTGAGCACTCGGTGTGTACAAATAAATAATGTTTACTTACCACCAAAATACTAAAATTGTGATAATATTGTGGCGCGTTAGTAAATTTCATTCTATTTGATGAAATTATACAGTCAAATTTTTTTCCCATTACGATTTGAGCATTAATAAAAACAATATTGAACAAAATCTGTTTATAAATATTACTTGCCTGAAAAAAAAGATGGCGCTACCTTTTATTTTAATTAATAGTTCATGTCACCATATTTGTCACTTCACGAGTCAAAGGAATTGCTGAACGAATGAATGAATGAATTCCTGATAGAAGTGAGCACAAATACGTCGCGATGTGACTACGCGGCGACAGCGCAGTGCGACTAAAAGTTACTGTTACCAAATGTTACAAATCGTCCCCACTTTTCGAAACGGCGACGGAACAACGGTCGACACGGCTACTCATTGTGACGTAACAAAGTTACTGAAAAAATATGTTTCGACACAAATGTGTGCACTCTAAGTCGTAACCGCTACCAGAATGGCTGTATGGGTCGTATAAACCGGATCTTTACAAAAATCCTAGGACGATTGTAAAGAACCGGATAATTGAAATCTAAGATGAATTTTCACAATCGTCCGAGTAATTTTTAGGATCTTTGTAAAAATCCTAGTATGTTTAGGAAAATCGTGAACTTGAATGCTGATTGGATAATCTAAGAGACGGTTTATAACAACTTCAGTATGATTGGTCAGAACATATTGCTGTTGGGTTTTGGGGTTATTTCGTAATTTTGCCGAATTAAATTCTTCAATTGAAGTTTTAAGAGCATTAATTACTTAACTCGATAGTCCATTTAGGTTTTGCACAACAATATTGACAAGTGCTATAGAACTTGCTTAGCTCTGTATA
The DNA here is from genome assembly GCA_943789525.1 of Agriphila geniculea. Classification (NCBI taxonomy): domain Eukaryota; kingdom Metazoa; phylum Arthropoda; class Insecta; order Lepidoptera; family Crambidae; genus Agriphila; species Agriphila geniculea. Next base: position 20,459,591 of record OX038874.1, read on the forward strand.
GAAATGTTATTTTTAAGATATTACCTCTAAATTTTCTGCACTGATCGAGCCTGGCACTTGTATAACATCCAATTCACTCACTTCAATGTCTCTTGATTAATGTGAGCACTCAGATTTTTTAAAATAAAAAAACGTAAAATTCATACAAAACACTAGAGAAATATTTGACAATAATCAGAACAATAACAAATAGCCAATCAGAGCATCCGTCGGTCAATAACGATGACGTCAGCCAATCAGCGCGCGCAAAAAGATGGTGATTCGCGATTAACCTAAGATACGCCGGATTTTTGTAAAAATCAAAAATGTTACTCGGATGATTGCAAAAATATGTCTTAGATTATAATCATCCGGTATTTTACAATCATACTAGGATTTTTGTAAAAATCCTGTTTGTACAATTATCCTACGACATATATATTTATATACCTTTTCTTTTTGCACACTATTGTATGTTACGTATTGTACTAAACGTGTGTATTTGTATTAAACGTGTAGTAAAGTGTAATAATAAAAAGGCTTGCGTTGGCAGGCTTAAAAGGTTTACTGAAGCCACATGATATTTTATGTAGCGAGCAAAAGTGTTCATTAAATATTTACATACCTATGGATAAACTTTTCATTGTTTGATTTATTTAAACATTCTTTGATGTACGCTTAAAATATGGCAATTACAAGGGTATTAAGATCAAATGGTTTTAGAAAACCTTTACAAACTTTATATTTGAGAGATAAAGCTGAATATTATTTCATACAAAGATACTAAGTTGTTTATTTAGGTCTTTTGGTTCTCCTTTGTAACGGATTACCATTTGATTGAATTTCAGTTTAATTTGACAGTGTCGAACATTTATTTTTAATTTATACAAAAAATATTTCATTTCAGAAGGTTTTGCAAGTGAACTCAGTAATCTAGCTATTTCTTTCGAAGTAAAAAAAAACTAAACAAGTACTTTTCTTTAATGCATATTTTTTGTTTATTGATGAAATAACGTGAATCGGCTCGATTAGAAGATTATTGAACGAGTACGACGAATTCTCGTTACTACAAACTCCGTGGGTAGGCCCCCGACAAGGTGGACCGACGATCTGGTGAAGGAGATCCTTGGGGGAGGCCTATACCCAGCAGTGGGTGTTGTGCGGCTGATATGATGATATGATATAATAATCAGCCGCACAGCACCCACTGCTGGGTATAAGCCTGCCCCAAGGATCTCTCCGTCGATCGGTCCTGCGCTGTCCGCACCCAGCGGCGCACCGCGACCTTCACCGAATTGTCGGTCCACCTCGTAATCAGGTAACACAAAATGATGATGATGATGACATGTTCATCATATTAGCAGCACGACACCCACTGCTGGGTATGACATGTTACGTGGCACAAAATCCCCTAATTTTCTGTTTGCTAAAGCATGTGGAACAAAGCTGATAATTGACTAGGCAACCAAATTCACCTCAGTTTGCTTGGCACACATGTAAACAACGTTTTAACATACTGCGTACAGTTGTTTGCGAAGCTTTTGATTATACAAATTCGAAAATTCGAAATACTTTTGTATTTGAACATAAAACATAATAAAAGCTCCTTTATAAATTGGTTTTATAATTGAAAGTAACGTTATATGAAGCTCGTCAATTTGACAAGACTTAAAAAGATTATATTTGTGGTGTAATCTTCCAAAAGCAATAAAATCGTAAATGTAAACCTAATATCATTATATTGGCTATATTGAAGTTTCGATTTTATATCAATCTGCAACCAACATTCAAGGAAGCGTGCATTCGACAGTTTGATATAGGTTGACACGGTTTCTTTCACGGTATAAAAAATATTTTTTCATTCGCGATTCCTTTGTTGCCATAAAGCTGGTTCGCGATAAATGGCTACAAAGACCTAACTGGGTAAGGGGAAAAGCCTTTTATACAAAAACTAGTTACATATACCTACCACTGCATCTGCTATAAAAATAAACTAGTGATCGAGTAGGAAATGTTTTAAAAAAACAAGAATGCTTTGGAGCTTGTACAAATCTAACCACCATATAACTCATTTTAAAATTTATCTTTTTTTTTTGTTGTGCCGTTTTGATACGGAACCCTTTGTGCGCGGTCCGGCTCGCGCTTGACGGGTTTTATGTTATAACAATAGTTACAGCTTATAATACGGTGATTACAGTAAAAGAAAAGGTTATCGTATTTTATGTAATACAGAAATCTACATTACAAAGATTTTCTTTGAAAGTCGAATTGACATGTTGATATTATTGCTGGAAAACAATTAGTAATGCATTATTAGTTTAACGTCATATTTTAATACTTAAAGAGGAGTTTTATTTGTACTGATAGATAAATACATTTGTAAAATTTGCAAATAGAAAGCAACGCCATCTAGCGGCAGGGATTGAAGTTAAAAATGTAGCTGGATTGCTGGTTTCTAAACGCGCGGTTGGGAGGTAATTTCAATCGCTAATTAAACGTATTTTACGCTCAATTTGGTGTTGTAAAGTATCTTATACAAACCGCGGAATGTTTCAACAACTGAAATAGCCTAATACAAGTCATTACTTTGTGTAATTGCGTAGATTTGATTGTTGGTTTTCATATAAATAGCGCCATCTAGCGTGGAGTAGATCAAAAGTTAAAATCTAACTGGACTGGTTTCTCAACGCGCGGTTGGGACGTCATTTCAATCATTAATTAAACTTATTTTTCACGCAATTTTGGTGTTGTAAAGAATCTTATACAAACCGCGGGATGTTTCAACAACTGAATTAGCCTAATACAAGTCATTACATTGTGTATATGCGTAGATTTGAATCTTGGTTTTACATGGCGGGAAAACGGGGCGCGAAATTACGCCCTCTGGTGGCAAGTGGAAGATAATTGTTTTGTTAGGGTTGGCGATGGTTATTATGTTGATTATTATTATAAATGCTACATTTATTAAATTGGAAATTAACTACTAGAAAATTTAAAATAAAGACTAAAAAATGATTTGAAAAAAAGTTTAACTTTCTAATGACTATGTTTATTGTGATGAAATTAATGGAAAGGATGGTTCATATTCATACTAACAAAAAAGTGTAGTATTCGTTAATTAAAATGCTCATGTTTCAAATAAGAATGGGAAGATACTATTATAACATCAATTTACATGACTTACAAAGGAGACGGTTGAAAAACGGTACTTGGCGGCCATCTTTTGCGAAAGTTGTATCGCCTGAGAGCTTATTTAATGGGCTAACATTACCAATTTTTAAATTTTATTCCCGATTAATTTAAAACCATAGAACAATTAAATGTAAAGAGAGCTAAATACGTTAGGACTGCACCGTTGGAATGGGTGTATCATTTATTTGTGGCATTGCACGTGAATTATTATTTTTATAAGGGAGTTCTTGCGGGTGTATTCGAGGCCTGAGACTATGTACAATTAATGATATACTGTTTTAAAGGTATTTTAATACACAACGTACTGGAACGGATGTCCCAAGCGGAATCACGCGGCGTCTTCAACGCATGGTTGAACCGCGCACGTCAGTGGAGAGGTTAAAAATATTGTACTTTCCATGATCTACTCTATGGCGATCGATGGCCTGGCGATTGACCTGTTGGAGCCCACCCATGTGTGCATTTCGTCGTACTCCTGTGTGTTGCCAACTTGATTATTTTATTTTATTTTTAATTAATAAATAATTATTTCAAAAGAACGGGAGTACTTTATATTCTAGTTTTTGTCAAATAATCCACAATAATATATACAATAAGCCGTAGAAGTTTCGTAGCAGATGGATTTGATGGGCCTTTGGGAAAACCATCCATGTCCTTTTATAACCTAAGATAACTAATTAAGAAAGAAAATTTCAATAGGGCAGCGATTCAATCTTAATAATTGATTAGTTGTTAAACGAATTGGGTGATAATTATTTGATTAATAGAAAGTCATTGATAAAATGACAAGAAAATATTCATATGATGATGATCGCCAACCCTGAGTTATGGAAAACGCTAGAATAAGTTCGGCTAGGTGGACTTCTTCGAGAAAATTCGGCCTTGAGGCATATAAATAGGCTGGAATTTGGTGGAAGGGTGTAACCGACGACCTAACTACAATGAATCTAGATGATCACGGCCTATGCAAGAGACTAAAACCTAAGTGGAAACCTAATAACCTACAGGACAGGAGGACAATCAAAATCCGCTTACTACTTACCGTTGATTATAACTAAACTATTGAACCTAAATTTTACTGGATTAAATAACCTCCAAAATACAATTTACTAAGTTTGCTATATCCAACCTTAACTAACCTACAAAGAACCTTACTAACAAGCTTTGTGTGATCTGAGAGGGCCTGTGAAAGTCTAATGGAGGAACCCTGGATGTGATAATTAGTGAACCCAAATTCTTTTGAAAGTGTGATTAGTATTGATTTTCATTTTCCAATAGAAATATTCGCTTTCATTACTAGGTCTTAATTATTCCTGCTATTACATTTATTTCTAAAAGAAAATACCACTAAATGAAAGATATTGCTCTATTAAAATAACCAGAGAAATAAAAATTAAGTCTGTATTTTTCTTAAGTGAGTTTACTTTACTTTCATATTAATTCTTAATATTTGTCATACTACCAAGGGAAATCCCATAGTTCTTTAGTGTCAAAAAATGGGAATACTATAAATAAAAAGGAAAGCGTTCCCAATTACGTTCCGTAGATGAAGTAAGTATGAGCGAAATAAACCTACGTTGATAGGAAATGATCAAAGTGAATTTATGAGTTAAATGGAGTATTGTTATAAGGTAAAAGAGGGTATGTTCAACCATAATAGACTGCAAGGTAAAAAGAGGTAAGTCGGGTTATAGAGAAAAGTTAAATTTGAGCAATTCTCTTCCGCTGCCAAGTGTCAAATTATATGCCATGTATGACGTTATTTCAAATAATGTAAATTATCTATTGTCAACTTAGTTCATTAAAATAAGAGAGATTATTTCAGGTAAGTTAAGAAGTTTTAGTCGCCTGAGATCAAAGTATAATAAAATTTTCAGCGCTATTAAATAAGAATTCTTTTACTTTCTGAAGTTATTGTACAAGTAATGAATATGCAATTGTGGTTTTGCCAGCTAAGGTATGGGCCCGCTCCCCGCCCGATACAATGAGTCTCGTCTCCGTACTTGGTCAACTCCCTTCTGGCCAGCCATATTCTTTCATGACAAATTTAATTAATGAATATTTTTAAGTTATAGTACTTAGTCTTTGTCAGTCAGTTTTAATAAAAGAGGGCAAGCAGAGTGCTTTCAAGCGAACTACCAGTTTCTCACAATGAAGAATTCTCCTTCAATTGCGATGGCTGAATTACGAATTTAAATTTAGAATAATTAAATAATTAGTTCTAGTATGACTGTTTAACATTATAACAGATGGACACAACATTACTATCCATATACTTAGGACACTGATAGTTCTCAAATTCTGAAGGAAAGACAATTCTAAACAAGGTAAAATTCTATGACGGGATTTCCATACTTCAATCTCAACTAAATTATAAATATACAACCATAAACTGAATTGACTTCAGGTCATTTACTAAAGGTTAAAGCAGTATTTCGATTTAATATTGAGTAGACTTGGCAATATTTGTTCTCAATTGTAAACTAGATTCTATTTCTAACATCTTTCAATTGAGTTGGCTGGTGGAACATAGTTTAAATATTTGAACTCAGATAAAAGATATGTTGTCATTATTATTTGCGAATTTTATATATTCACTAAATAATATGATACTTTCATAGTTGGAAGATACTTTTCAAAGTATTATTTCTCGGTTAATCATAAACATCATTCTGTTAATTTGAAAGGTTTACTCAAAGCATTGATCTAGTGACCTAGAAGTTGTGAATCGACCTTAACTTACTAGAGACACGAGCTTATTCCATACACTCAGATCTTATTTCAGCACTCCTCTCAAAATTACCAAAATAGTTTATTCTATCTATAAACAATCGGTTCAACCATAGCTCCCTTCGGCCAATCCAATTCAAAGATAAATAATCTATTCTTTATTTATGATTCTACTCCATCTATTAAATCATTATTCAATATTAACTGTAAAGGATATCTAAATTAAATTAAGAGTAAATTAATTTGTGGGTACTTACTGAAGCTTGCAAAGTCTACACAATTTAGCACACTGTAGTAATCATTCACAACACTGATTCTATGGAAGATTGATACTATCCTATTGGATTATAACCAGTAATTCCACATAAACTTTCGTCCATTATATTGTACACTTCCGCATTCACCATGTTCCATTCCTAAGTCATCCTACCTCTTCACCGCCTATATAAATTCGAATGTTCCACTTGGTGACCCACGGCGGCCATTTTGTCGACCCGATTCTCAACACCGCCTACCTAAATTTCGAATCACTACCTATTGACCTCGGCGGCCATCTTGACGACGCCTACCTATTTGCGGCCTACCTAAATCCGATACACTACGAAGTGATCTACCTCTCCATCGTCTACCTAAAAGCTCCTAGATTGTCTACCGTTCCTGCTGTTACCTTGCTGACAACACGACCTTCTTGAGGATGTCTAACCTTTTACCAGCATCCAAGTTTCCCTCCCGCCTTGAGATGCTAACCTAAGCTACTGTTCCTACGCGCCTAACAATGAATTTATAAACCTAATGAATTTACCTGCCTACCAACGACTAAATTCCGATTTCCTATGCAATATTTGGGATGCTTACCATCATCCCCGACGCCCCGATCCTGTACAGCGTGAGCAAGCATGACTCCCCTAAACTCCCCTAACAGCTTGGCCGTGCTCAGCGCTGGTGGGACGGGACAGCGCTGAGTCCTGACAAAAGAGGATTAACATTACCAAGCCATATCCTCCACGTTCAAACGGGATTACATCCACACACCGTTCGGACCGTTGGTTGATGAGCGAGTTGGCTAGCTTGGTAACCTTAAGTGACTAAACTAGGTATCTTTCAACAGAAACCCGCATTGCACGCCACAGAGCAATGCTATTTTACCTACCCCTTTGAGGATTGACCGAACGCCCAATAAAGACACAAAACTAAAGAGAAATCTACCCCCCCTTTATTTCCCCCTGATTGCTTAAACAAATTTCGAACAACCTTAAACCATGAAAATTCTTGAAACTATTGGGAAATTTACTTTACTTCATGAAAATTCGCAAGCAAAATCTACATACTTTAATTTCAAGCTTACTTATACCATATAAGCCCTAATTAAAGCATATAAGCAAAAGACTCGCACCCGGTTGCGGACCTATACGTCAAAACCTCAATTAAAAACACTATCTTCCTGACTTCTTGATGTTTCTTGCGTTAAAATAAAATACTACTTGATTGAAGTTTCTTACAGAGAGGGTATCGACGGCTTCTTCTGAGTTCCACTTGATGCTTCGCTGAGATCGGAGAAAGTAAAGAGAGCGATTTCCCCCCAACTTCGCCTTTTATAATCCCCCAGAATCATTCACTCTCTGCAGGAAACTCACCCCACACGATCTAAGCATCTTTTTTTTCTACCTTCATTTCCCTACTTTACATAAATTATTCCTAAAATTTTCCCTTCTCCTTCAAAAATGGGGAGAATTCAATTTTGTCTTACTCAACTTATAAATATAATATTTAAGTTACTAATCTTACAAAATGAACCCCTATACTAAACAATAATTTCAACGTACAATTCAACTAACCAATAACCTCCTATGTTCAAGATTCTCTATACTCAAGCGCACAATGCCACTCAATTTGTAACCAAATTAAAATTAATCTGTTACCTAAATATTTCTCTATACTGACATTTCAGCTACATTTGATTTAAGTAATTCATACAATTGTATGAAACAACGTTTCAATCATAAATAAATCAACAAGTTTTCCCCCTTACATCATTTCTAACAAAACTAACAACTTTGAATAATATTCAGCATATTTATCCAGAATCATATAAAATTATTGTACTATAATCATAGAACTCTGATTAATACGAATTTTATATTCACAACAAATTGAACCTCCCATATGCTACAATTTGAATCCAACCTTTTTCAATCTTTTTATCTCGCCTTCCCCAAAATATCATAACCTCTAGAATCAATTTGCTAAAATACGTATTACAACATTTTCCATTAAGTATTCGGTCCAATTAAACCTAAAATTTCCGATCAAATTAGCATCACAATGTTGGTACTTTAAAAACCCTAACTGGCAACACCCATCGGACTACTTTTACATTTTTTTAAATGCCTACCCTCATTTGAGTTATAAACCTGCAGCATAAAATCTTGCTTTCGAAGAAACTTCATATCAATCTTTCTTCGTACTTTAGCTAAAACACATCACGTGGTGTGACACTACTGACAACTTACAGAAATAATTAACACCGAATTCAATCCTTTTTTAAGTAATCTTCTAAAATAAATTATTATAATAATATTCGAGAGGCTCTAATAAAATTTGATAAATAAACAATAATAAATATAAATAAATTTTAAGCCTATTAGCGTCGTTACCTATACAGAGACTAATATTTGAATTTTAGCGCCGTGAAAGATTAAAGAACTTCCTTCATTATTGCTAACTCAAAACCTGAACTACTCTTTATTATAATAACTTGTTCGATAGTTAAATAATATTATGCTCAGTATGAAACAAAATTCGAAAAATATTTGAGATAAAATAGCATGTTCAGTTTTGAACCGTTACAGCTCGACCCCAAAATCCTGCACAGGTGACAAGACTACGTATTGGATCCGGAGTAGGATTTTCCTTCTCAATTCTCAAATATTTATTCCGCCTCTACTCTTAATCCTCAATTTTTACTCATACAACCCTTTTGTATAATAAAAAAAAAAAAAAAACCCTTCCCCTTAATAACCCTAACCATTATTATTTCTCCAAGATCAAAGAATTGTTGGGTGAAACCTAATGTAAATGAGATTTAGATTGTAGAGTGTATTTAAACCAAGACAATATTGAAAAGTTATCAAGCGAGTTTTAAGTTTTATGTGACTTTTGCCAATTCCGTCTTATGCATATTCAACACCAGAGTCGTACAAGATCACAGTAAGGTGTGGGTTGTGAATCCACAACTTCTAGCAAGTCTACATGCGACAAATAAGTCTTTTTCTAACCTTATGAAAAAGTTTGCGTATGACGCTACATATTTGTGCATTGAACCCTTCCACAATCAAGTATTACTCCTTTCTTGCCAACAGGGCCTACTCCGTCGGTTCGAAGTGAGCCTATACAATGACCCTATATTTCCAAAAGCTTACTTAAGACTCTAGAACAACCCTAATATCGCCTTGGAGAGTGTGCAGTTGTCGAGTTCATATTCATAGCTCTTAGCTTCTTGTGTAGTATGAATTTCAGACAGTTGTTCACACCAGGACAATTTACAAACGTCAATAGTGTTTGTTTTCTCTCTTTTTTTTTTTTCTCTAACCTAACACCAAAAGTCCTACTGTACAAAATTCAAGTTTGTCAACCCTAAACGCCGGTCCGGCCGCAAGCACAAACCAAACGCTAGAGCAGTGTGGTGGTCCTATCTCTTGGAAAAATAATAAGTCTGCATTCAGGTTTCACATATGTTATAATCCAAAGCCCTCCATATAGAATCTATATTTTAATTCCAATTCCTAATCCACATTAACTCTCATTCTATGCAATCTTTTAAATTAACATCCCATTCATACTCATAAACTAGATTAGATTCTCATCCTATTCATCTGTTCTCTTCATGCAGCATTTACTGTCTTCATTCACTAGCCTACATTCACGCCACCTAAGATTATATCATAGCTACACCCTGAATGCAAATATAAATAACTAAATTGGGTAGAGATTAATCATACAATGTTAGGATTCAATACGCCGATTGTCACCAAACATAATTATATGCAAAATTTACAATAAAGTATTATCTCAAATTCGTTACGAAAAATTAATCTTATGTTACGCACTTTCTACACTACGCGACACACTATAATAATACACGCCTCACACGTTAAACGAAAGTGAATTTTACACGATATGTTAAAGTTAAACAACCCTTTTATATATGAAATTATTTCAAGTTAACTGACTCATTATCAATTTAAGTTAACGGTGTACTTAATTGTATATGCCTTTTCTATTTCATAAAGCTGCTTAAACACAGTCGGATATTCTACCGATTACCTAGATCTACATCAACTTAACGTCTACCTAGACCTATATCTATACAGAAAAATTTCCCCCCGGAAAGAAAAGCCACCGACACACCCCTCTATCTGACCTTACAATTTCAACCAACTCGAACAACGAAATATGTTTTAATTAACTTGGACAATTAACTAATTTTTGTCCAACCCGTAACGTACCAAGTGAATAACACAACATCTCCATCAGAGAATTATAATTTTTTTTTTTTTTTTTAATTAGACTTTGACCTTTCTCCTTTTTTTTTTCATCAGACTAACAATCGAGTTGTTAAAATTTTGTAAGCTCAGACAGGCTTTTCCCTTGCCCAACAGACTCTATACAAAGTTACCCCTTTTACCATTTATTAGTCAACTTAAGAAAAAAACAATTGATATTTGATACTTATACAAGATACTATCTATTATTTACAAAGCTTATTTATAATACCTAGACAAATGTATAGTGTTAAACCTTCCTCGTTCCTTGCCAGACTTAGGGTCTACAAGTAAATACACATTCTTAAACGGATTAGCGCCAACCACATACGGACCCTCATACAATGGTTCGAACTTTTTCGTAATTTTTAATTTAGCAACAGACTTATTTAATTTCCTTATCTTAACCAAATCACCTATTTGATATTGAATGATACGATATTTCTCATTAAATTTGTTCTGTCGTAATTGCCCTGCCTTCCTTAAATTCTCACGAGCTTTCTCCCTAATTTCGTCTACAGGTAGAGATACCACACCATTCGGCAAATTGTCATCAAAAGATAGTCTCGTAGGTTCACTATATAAAATCTCGCAAGGAGTAAAACCCGTACTTTCATGGTAAGTGTTATTATATAGAACTTCTAATTTGGGCAATATATCAACCCAACCTTTATGATTTGTCCTACAATAAGTTCGGAATAATCGTCCTAACTCCTTATTTACTCTTTCCGTAGTATTAGGCCTAGGATTTCTAACTGTGGTATAAATAACTCTCACCCCTTCTTCTTTCATAACTTCCTTCCACATCCTACTAGCAAATTGCGACCCATTATCCGTCATTATAGCTCTGGGTTTGATTATGCGAAAGAATTTTCTCACCTTAGTTAGTACCGAAATTGCAGTTGCTTTTCTAAGATCATAAAATTTCACAAACTTACTAAAAGAGTCTTGCACAACCAAAATATAATTCATACCGAACTTCCCCGACGGAAGTGGACCATACAAATCTGCCATAACGATATCTTCTACATTCTCAGTTATGATTGAGCGACAAGGACCTACATACTTAGCTGTATCGCTCTTAGTTATCTGACAATCGTGACACCCCTTTAATAGACGTTTGACCTGTTTAGTTAATCCTTTCCAAAAAAATCTATCCTTAATGTACTTAATGATTTTGTAAGCCCCTTGATGTCCCATTTCGAAATGTACCTGCCAAATAACTTCCTCTCTAATTGATTCCGGTAAGAATAACACCTTTCTACTTCCCTCGCCAGGTAAATAATATAATATTCCATCACCTAATACACACCTTTTAGAAATTTGACTTACTCTACCATTTATTCCAACCCCACTGATTAAAATTCTAATTATTTCTCCTATCTCCACATCTTCCCGTTGTAGTCTAGCTAAATCCTTTAATTTTTCAAGTAACTCTTTATTAATTCCTCTCTCAGTGTAAAATATTCTAGGCGAATTAGTTTTATCCTCCTGTAATAAATCCCCTTCTGGTTGATATCTTGATAACACATCAGCTACTACATTATCTCTACCTTTTACATGTTGAACTACATATTGAAACTGTTCTAAATAATTTATCCATCTAGTTATTCGCGCATTGTATAATTTACTATTCTTTACAAATGTTAATGCTTTATGGTCCGTTCGTATTATTACTTTAGCCCCTCTTAAATAAGTCTCAAATTTTTCCAAACAACAAATTATCGAATAGAGTTCTTGTTCAGTAACTGTCCAATTTAGTTGTGCTCCTCTTAGTAATTTACTATGAAACCCTAAAATTTTTATCTCCCCTTGATTATCCTTTTGATACAAAAACCCCGCTAGCCCTATTCCCGAACTATCTGTCTGTAAATAATACGGCTTAGTAAAATCTGGATGATTCAATTCGACAGTGTTAATAAAGAGTGACTTTATTTTATCAAAGGCTTCCTGCTCCGATTCTCTCCTTATAGATCCGGGACCAATCCTTTACACTTCCAGTTAAACATTCTCGTATTAAATCTAGTTCATTGCCCGATGTTCCTAACTTCTTCAAATAGGTCTCTAAATCTTCTATAAAATCAACCGGATGAATCGACGATTCTCCGAATTTTGGTCTATCTAAGTTTATGTTCTTGACATTACACATCACGTACTTATGAATATCTGCGCCCGGACTAGTTTCTTTAATTACATTCCCACGCACCTCATCACAATCCATTCCTTCATTATTCAATGACGTTACCTCAACTATTGGCGATTCCTTTTCCCCCCCGGTAGTTTCCTGGATAGTTCGCTGCGTTTTCTTAACTTCCCCACTCAGAACATTTACTCTTCTAGTAAGCACCCCTATGGTACGACGCAACATACGCTGTATGGTCACCAATTCCCGTGAACGTGTCGACTTCGGTCGCCTTATAGTTCTAACTATCGGATGGGGTTCATCAAGCACTCTAGAATCTCTAACTTCCACCTCTTCCGGTTGAACAGGCCGATTAGAGTCACTATTGATTTCTTCTATGTTTCCTAATTCGTCATCTGGCTCATATCGTTTGGGCACTCGTCGAACACGAGATGGTTTTCCCATTTTGATATTTAATCTCTACAATAGCTTTTGAAACTCTCCTTGTTTTTTTTTTTTTTTTTTGTTGTAAGGTCAGATCTTCAAATAATTAAAATATAGTACCCGTACTAATTTGGTTTTAAAAAATCCACCGCTTTGGATTCCACAAAACCACGCTCCCTAATATTCGACTAATGTAAATGTTGAAACTAATCATTTCGAATTAAATATCTAATTCTCAGAAAAACGTCAATCACATTCCTTGCTACCATTACTATTCTACATGATTTAAATATTTTAAACTTTCCTTTTATCATTAAATTCCAACACATTATACCTCCCTAGCCAACTTCCTCAACGTTGTTTCCACAACTAAAACGTCTTAGTACTAGTTCTACAACGACCCCCAGTTAGATAATTTTCGAAAGTCACGACGATTAGTTACAAAATTAATTTACCTCGGATAAATATTTCAAAATGATAATCTATAAATGACTAACTCAAATCTTAAACGATCATGATCCCTTCAATAGCACAATCTCAAAGGTAGGTTACTAAGTTAAACTAAAATCTAATCACCACATACTAAGTTTTCTAGTTTCAATTTAAAAGTTTATTAAAATATTTCACGACCCCATCATTTTATGCTGCTAATATCCCTCTAACTTCACTATTACTATTCAGAAATTAGCGATAACACACAAACTCTAAAACTATTTATTACATTATACGCTAATATTTTTTTTTTTTTTTTTGTAAGTTGAATCTAGAATTATCTTACAACACTCACTAACCCTAAATTCATCCACGACTTCAGTATTACTAAACGTTACTGCCGTTCCTATTATCTAACGCATCAATCGTATAATATTAAGTTAACCACAAACGTGATAAAGGCAACGACAGAATTCATCTCTCAACCTGCCAATGACAAAACGTCATTCCTTCTTAAATGATTAGAGTTAATCGTTTATCGTATACCTATAAAGTAATTATGGACAAAACTTTCTGCATGTCCTTATCATTTTCACTGTTAATTAACGCTGAAAACTTACAAAATATAATTTAACCTTATTGGCATAAACAAAAACTTATTATATATGTCATTAAAATCAAGGAATAGGAATCTGTCAAGTTGACGTTTCGTTCGGAAATCGATAACATGTAATTTCTTTGGCCGCGTTCCTGACCTTATTCACATTCAGCCATTTACGTAACAACACACTATTACTAAAAGTTACACAGACAATGTTACGCACACGTGCGTATACATTTAATAAAATTACTACAAATCTCGTGTCCTATCAACCACAATTTTGAACAATTAATTCGATTTTACGAATGATAAAAAATAAATAAAAGAGTGCACACGTGTGACCATACATTTTTTTTCTTTAAGAATCATAGCTTTGACACAACAAAGCACCTATGATTTCGCTATAGCCGTAAATTCAATTGACAGTCTACCTATCACCGTCATCCTACTTCGCAATCATCAAATTAACAAGACTAGAATTTTATAATCGTACATATCCTATGATCTGCTTTATTTCTTAGGTATAAACAAAAGAAGAACAAAAGTTTTTTTTTTTTATTTTTTTTTTATAACGTGTCTTTAAAAATAACGTTGAAGTTTCTTATTTTACTTTCCCTCAAGGTCAATAGTTGGGAAGTATTGATCCCAAAGTGACTTATGCTATTATTTTGTCAAATCTCTTTGACACCGCACGACAATATTAATGCGTATTGACATATGATTGATAAAAAACCGCCAGGCACTCGTTGTCCTTAGTTATACCTTTAAAATCGTATATGTGGTTACCTATAAAAATGACCTTTTTTTTTTCTAACTTAATCATATCAGTGAATAAAATCCAAGTCAGAATTCAATTTTTAAATCGGTCTCGGTCCATGGCCGAAAAGTGGATTCGGTCGGACCTTGATGCGGACCTTTGAACAGAGTAAAATAAATTTGACTCGAGTAGATAAACCGGAACTGGGAAAATAATTATATCGATTATCGATAGTGTATATCAATAAAACTATCGCGATACGATTTGCTTAACTACGCAATTTACCTTAAACGAGACTATACTGTATGAACAAGTAATAATTTAACTGCATAATTGTATCATTGTAACCAAACGTAGTGTGTAAAATGACTATAGAACCAAATGCAATACAGTTAACCTAAGTGTCGATAATTTACGTAAATATCGATAAAGTATCAGAGACGTCGATAGTCTTGGCAGCACTATAATGACAATGAAAACATTAAATGTATCGAAAATACTTTACAAGATTTGTCCTAAAACAGTGGTTATTTGTATATTTGTTTTCAGAGATATTTAACTAAGATCTTACAAATGATTCGCAAAACGAAAGTTTCAAGGACCAGCCAAAGTGACAAGTTAAACGCCATAACTCGTACCAGAATGATAACTTAACAACCATTGGAAAAGAAAATCAGTGTTTCAACATATCAAACCTTTATACCCACTTCACCGCAACAAAATGTGACTGTCACAATCTCACTTGTTAACAGTCACTCACTCCCAAACCACACAAAACCTGAAGATTCGCAATAATAATATGAAATCCTGGTCACGGTATCAACGAAAATGTAACCGACGACCTAACTACAATGAATCTAGATGATCACGGCCTATGCAAGAGACTAAAACCTAAGTGGAAACCTAATAACCTACAGGACAGGAGGACAATCAAAATCCGCTTACTACTTACCGTTGATTATAACTAAACTATTGAACCTAAATTTTACTGGATTAAATAACCTCCAAAATACAATTTACTAAGTTTGCTATATCCAACCTTAACTAACCTACAAAGAACCTTACTAACAAGCTTTGTGTGATCTGAGAGGGCCTGTGAAAGTCTAATGGAGGAACCCTGGATGTGATAATTAGTGAACCCAAATTCTTTTGAAAGTGTGATTAGTATTGATTTTCATTTTCCAATAGAAATATTCGCTTTCATTACTAGGTCTTAATTATTCCTGCTATTACATTTATTTCTAAAAGAAAATACCACTAAATGAAAGATATTGCTCTATTAAAATAACCAGAGAAATAAAAATTAAGTCTGTATTTTTCTTAAGTGAGTTTACTTTACTTTCATATTAATTCTTAATATTTGTCATACTACCAAGGGAAATCCCATAGTTCTTTAGTGTCAAAAAATGGGAATACTATAAATAAAAAGGAAAGCGTTCCCAATTACGTTCCGTAGATGAAGTAAGTATGAGCGAAATAAACCTACGTTGATAGGAAATGATCAAAGTGAATTTATGAGTTAAATGGAGTATTGTTATAAGGTAAAAGAGGGTATGTTCAACCATAATAGACTGCAAGGTAAAAAGAGGTAAGTCGGGTTATAGAGAAAAGTTAAATTTGAGCAATTCTCTTCCGCTGCCAAGTGTCAAATTATATGCCATGTATGACGTTATTTCAAATAATGTAAATTATCTATTGTCAACTTAGTTCATTAAAATAAGAGAGATTATTTCAGGTAAGTTAAGAAGTTTTAGTCGCCTGAGATCAAAGTATAATAAAATTTTCAGCGCTATTAAATAAGAATTCTTTTACTTTCTGAAGTTATTGTACAAGTAATGAATATGCAATTGTGGTTTTGCCAGCTAAGGTATGGGCCCGCTCCCCGCCCGATACAATGAGTCTCGTCTCCGTACTTGGTCAACTCCCTTCTGGCCAGCCATATTCTTTCATGACAAATTTAATTAATGAATATTTTTAAGTTATAGTACTTAGTCTTTGTCAGTCAGTTTTAATAAAAGAGGGCAAGCAGAGTGCTTTCAAGCGAACTACCAGTTTCTCACAATGAAGAATTCTCCTTCAATTGCGATGGCTGAATTACGAATTTAAATTTAGAATAATTAAATAATTAGTTCTAGTATGACTGTTTAACATTATAACAGATGGACACAACATTACTATCCATATACTTAGGACACTGATAGTTCTCAAATTCTGAAGGAAAGACAATTCTAAACAAGGTAAAATTCTATGACGGGATTTCCATACTTCAATCTCAACTAAATTATAAATATACAACCATAAACTGAATTGACTTCAGGTCATTTACTAAAGGTTAAAGCAGTATTTCGATTTAATATTGAGTAGACTTGGCAATATTTGTTCTCAATTGTAAACTAGATTCTATTTCTAACATCTTTCAATTGAGTTGGCTGGTGGAACATAGTTTAAATATTTGAACTCAGATAAAAGATATGTTGTCATTATTATTTGCGAATTTTATATATTCACTAAATAATATGATACTTTCATAGTTGGAAGATACTTTTCAAAGTATTATTTCTCGGTTAATCATAAACATCATTCTGTTAATTTGAAAGGTTTACTCAAAGCATTGATCTAGTGACCTAGAAGTTGTGAATCGACCTTAACTTACTAGAGACACGAGCTTATTCCATACACTCAGATCTTATTTCAGCACTCCTCTCAAAATTACCAAAATAGTTTATTCTATCTATAAACAATCGGTTCAACCATAGCTCCCTTCGGCCAATCCAATTCAAAGATAAATAATCTATTCTTTATTTATGATTCTACTCCATCTATTAAATCATTATTCAATATTAACTGTAAAGGATATCTAAATTAAATTAAGAGTAAATTAATTTGTGGGTACTTACTGAAGCTTGCAAAGTCTACACAATTTAGCACACTGTAGTAATCATTCACAACACTGATTCTATGGAAGATTGATACTATCCTATTGGATTATAACCAGTAATTCCACATAAACTTTCGTCCATTATATTGTACACTTCCGCATTCACCATGTTCCATTCCTAAGTCATCCTACCTCTTCACCGCCTATATAAATTCGAATGTTCCACTTGGTGACCCACGGCGGCCATTTTGTCGACCCGATTCTCAACACCGCCTACCTAAATTTCGAATCACTACCTATTGACCTCGGCGGCCATCTTGACGACGCCTACCTATTTGCGGCCTACCTAAATCCGATACACTACGAAGTGATCTACCTCTCCATCGTCTACCTAAAAGCTCCTAGATTGTCTACCGTTCCTGCTGTTACCTTGCTGACAACACGACCTTCTTGAGGATGTCTAACCTTTTACCAGCATCCAAGTTTCCCTCCCGCCTTGAGATGCTAACCTAAGCTACTGTTCCTACGCGCCTAACAATGAATTTATAAACCTAATGAATTTACCTGCCTACCAACGACTAAATTCCGATTTCCTATGCAATATTTGGGATGCTTACCATCATCCCCGACGCCCCGATCCTGTACAGCGTGAGCAAGCATGACTCCCCTAAACTCCCCTAACAGCTTGGCCGTGCTCAGCGCTGGTGGGACGGGACAGCGCTGAGTCCTGACAAAAGAGGATTAACATTACCAAGCCATATCCTCCACGTTCAAACGGGATTACATCCACACACCGTTCGGACCGTTGGTTGATGAGCGAGTTGGCTAGCTTGATAACCTTAAGTGACTAAACTAGGTATCTTTCAACAGAAACCCGCATTGCACGCCACAGAGCAATGCTATTTTACCTACCCCTTTGAGGATTGACCGAACGCCCAATAAAGACACAAAACTAAAGAGAAATCTACCCCCCCTTTATTTCCCCCTGATTGCTTAAACAAATTTCGAACAACCTTAAACCATGAAAATTCTTGAAACTATTGGGAAATTTACTTTACTTCATGAAAATTCGCAAGCAAAATCTACATACTTTAATTTCAAGCTTACTTATACCATATAAGCCCTAATTAAAGCATATAAGCAAAAGACTCGCACCCGGTTGCGGACCTATACGTCAAAACCTCAATTAAAAACACTATCTTCCTGACTTCTTGATGTTTCTTGCGTTAAAATAAAATACTACTTGATTGAAGTTTCTTACAGAGAGGGTATCGACGGCTTCTTCTGAGTTCCACTTGATGCTTCGCTGAGATCGGAGAAAGTAAAGAGAGCGATTTCCCCCCAACTTCGCCTTTTATAATCCCCCAGAATCATTCACTCTCTGCAGGAAACTCACCCCACACGATCTAAGCATCTTTTTTTTCTACCTTCATTTCCCTACTTTACATAAATTATTCCTAAAATTTTCCCTTCTCCTTCAAAAATGGGGAGAATTCAATTTTGTCTTACTCAACTTATAAATATAATATTTAAGTTACTAATCTTACAAAATGAACCCCTATACTAAACAATAATTTCAACGTACAATTCAACTAACCAATAACCTCCTATGTTCAAGATTCTCTATACTCAAGCGCACAATGCCACTCAATTTGTAACCAAATTAAAATTAATCTGTTACCTAAATATTTCTCTATACTGACATTTCAGCTACATTTGATTTAAGTAATTCATACAATTGTATGAAACAACGTTTCAATCATAAATAAATCAACAAGTTTTCCCCCTTACATCATTTCTAACAAAACTAACAACTTTGAATAATATTCAGCATATTTATCCAGAATCATATAAAATTATTGTACTATAATCATAGAACTCTGATTAATACGAATTTTATATTCACAACAAATTGAACCTCCCATATGCTACAATTTGAATCCAACCTTTTTCAATCTTTTTATCTCGCCTTCCCCAAAATATCATAACCTCTAGAATCAATTTGCTAAAATACGTATTACAACATTTTCCATTAAGTATTCGGTCCAATTAAACCTAAAATTTCCGATCAAATTAGCATCACAATGTTGGTACTTTAAAAACCCTAACTGGCAACACCCATCGGACTACTTTTACATTTTTTTAAATGCCTACCCTCATTTGAGTTATAAACCTGCAGCATAAAATCTTGCTTTCGAAGAAACTTCATATCAATCTTTCTTCGTACTTTAGCTAAAACACATCACGTGGTGTGACACTACTGACAACTTACAGAAATAATTAACACCGAATTCAATCCTTTTTTAAGTAATCTTCTAAAATAAATTATTATAATAATATTCGAGAGGCTCTAATAAAATTTGATAAATAAACAATAATAAATATAAATAAATTTTAAGCCTATTAGCGTCGTTACCTATACAGAGACTAATATTTGAATTTTAGCGCCGTGAAAGATTAAAGAACTTCCTTCATTATTGCTAACTCAAAACCTGAACTACTCTTTATTATAATAACTTGTTCGATAGTTAAATAATATTATGCTCAGTATGAAACAAAATTCGAAAAATATTTGAGATAAAATAGCATGTTCAGTTTTGAACCGTTACAAGGGGGAGTTTTTTGGAAAAATCGGAAGAGAGTGGTTACTCTGCGCGTCGGGCCGGAAAAGTACCTAGGGGATCACCATGTCCAATTTTATAAAGTCAATAGTGTCTTTTTTAATTTCGATGGGTAGTAAAATCGGAAGTGCGGGCCGATTTTTTTTTAGGATGGAAAGTCAATCTGACAGAGGGTTTGGCGCGATCATATCTGGCTGTCCTGGGTTTTTGCGTTTTTTTTTTTTGTAGAGAAGCCATGAACTGACTCGTGAGGGCGCTGGGCTATGCACGGGGTGGGGAACGTCTGGGTGATTGTGGCGAATCGTCACATTTGACTGGGGAAACCGCTGTCAGGATGGCTCACCAAAATTTGCTAGAAGTTGAGTTCGTGGTTTCTGAAGAAGCTTTCGCCGGTTGCTTTTTCGAAACCAGCTCATAAAATCGCGATGTGAGTGTTGTGAAAGTGTGTTGTGCTACTAGTGTTTAGTGCTCTGTTTAAGGAATCTTTGCCTGGGAGTATTATTTAAATGTACTTGTAGCGTAAGTGCATTTTAAGGTAAGTTGCATGATTTTTATATTCACCTTGATCAAGGTTCTACGACCAAATCTATGTTTTTTTTTTCTTTCTAGGTATTTCACAACCAAGTTTGTGCGTATGTTTTTAGGCATTCTAAGTCCAAATCTGTATTTAAATTCTCTAGGTGTTACATCGCTAGTGTTTTGTTTGACTATCTAGGACCAAAATTAAGACCTAACCTTCAATTACTTCTAATTACCTACTTATATTGTCTGGGAAATTTAAAATAAAATAGACTTAGTACCTATCTATCTGACTAATTAAATTCAAGTACTCAAACTAATAGAGAAACTATAAAATATGTTATATATGTTGGCTGTGCGATTAATTATTTAGGCCCTACATTTTTCCTTGGATGTTGATTGATTTTCAGTGAAACTTAAGTTACTATAATAGATAGATAGATATAAACATCCTGAAATAATGTCATTTTGAATAGAATTCTATTCAATTTTCCTTGATTTTAAGTTTTGTAATATTGATGCTCGCATTGATATAAGTAAACTTCATTTGTATTTTCCCTGGCTTTGGTATGAATGAAATAAAGTTATTCTTACATAATAATTTTGCTTTGGACAGGTACTTACCAAAACTAAACTTTAGTTGTGGATTTATACTTGTTTGAGAATAAAATACCTATTATTTCATTCTTGCAAAGTCCCATTTATAAATTTTAATTATTCCATTTTTTTTATATTGTATTTATGTATTTCATAACACATTTCTATTCACATTACTACACAAACACAACATCTAACACCCTAGTGTAGTTTTGAATGGAATAGAGTTAGCTTACATGCTGATCTATGAAGTTCAAGATGAGGTAACTAAGGTTGTGAGTTTAGCGTGGCTGAACTTCCAAAGTTTATAATGTTACAAGGCTGAGATTTGGTAGCGTTCCAGCAGAGGATTATAACCTTGAGTTCTTTAATTTAGGTTTCCCCTGAGGTAAACGCCGGCTACGCTATGACTGAAATCCTTGCATTGACCAGGATAATCAAATGTGTATTAATCTTTGGTGAATGTTGAGTGTTTTGGTTAATTCATCCGGTCTACTGGGCATTAACTACGGTTTATCTCCAGTGGGTCCGGTGAGTTTAGCACCTTGACTGGCGGTGGCTTGTGGAATATGATTAGATGGCGTGACACCATGGTCTCGTCGGGGTAGGCTGACCAGCCACCGATATTCTCATTGGTGATACGACATTTTCATATCCTCACTGGGTAACCTTCAGCCAAGAAGCTTGTCTTGGATTTGTTCCCCTGATGGGACTATCCAAGTTTTGTGATACCTCTTGTTCAAGTCTTGTTCTTGAAATACTAGTAGTTTGGACTAACTCCATTAGCTGTTAGTATGGCAAGGCAAGACAAGTCCCTGGTGTTATAAATATTTATAGCCCTCTGATTGGACTGCATTCTATATTTTAAAGCCGTTATAAAAACTTAATAATGGAAGTTTGGCTGGTATTGACAGGTTCTGAGTAAATGACTACTAAGTAAAAATGTATGTTTCATTTTACTCAAAACAGTTTTCTATACCTACTTCCTAACTTATTGAGTACCTAATTTAACTATTTAGTTAATTACCTAAACGCTTTATATTTTTCCACTCATACTGTTTTGTGTAGTTGCTGGTACTGTGTAACATACATGGACCTCCATACATTCACAAACTGTACATAGTGGCGGGTGTTACACCAGTCACTCTAATCCATGTCTAAATACTTTCCCCTGATTAGATAGATGCTTGAAGTCTGCGTCCCTTTGAATACGTTAGTAATGGATGTCATTGTTCTTAGCAATGCTGGACATGCTCCACAGAAAGCGTTACTATTGGACCCTTACTCCAGCTCTTCTAATGGGAATTTTACACTTCACATCTTCCTCAAGGTCAAAGATGGTCGATTCGTCCGCCTAATTGTACCTAAGGAAATTTCACTTGTACCTACTGCTTGCGGTATGGTACCATCACCAACTCATGTAGCCATTTGGTATGGAATCTGTATGATCCATCCAAATTGTTACCAAAATCATGGTCCTTGTATGTACACGGGGAGCAATGGCATTGAACAGTGTCTTCGGATTGAGTGCGCTTACATCTGAATTAACCTTGTTAAATTAGTGTACTAATACCTTCTGACCATCTTCATGCCGTTGTTGAAACACCTCAGTTGTGTGCTAAATATCGGGACTTGCGCTTCGTTGCGCCGGTGTGGATTGGAATGGAGCAGGGGCGCTATTACAGTATAAATCCTCTGACCTATAGAGATATATATTGTAATAGCATGGAGGATGAGCTCCACATTATTTTTAAATAAGATTCTACTAAACTATATAGTTTCCTTAAACATTGTTCCATATCCTTATTTATTAACTTTACATAAAACTCACTATACCATATACTATACTATATTATTTATCTATGTACTTTCCTAATTGTAAATATAAAATGTTAGTTGTAAAGGTGTTATTAAAAAATTGTTATTTTAATATTCTAGCTATAGGTAGAGTTCAATGACAGTGCATTTGCTAAAATACATTTTGACTTAAACTCAAACATACCAAATAGGGGGCTGGGTTCTGCGATGATTTACACAACGTATTCGGGTCCTAATTACACTAGATGATCACTATTATGGCTAAACCCTTCATGAATTTATAAACCGCTATAGTTTATAAATGCATGGAGATAATTATTAAGTACAACTCTATAGCTGGGTCATTGAACTTTGACAATGAACAGATGATAATGGGATGTCTTTATTTCCAGATACCTTGAGTCAGCTGATTTCTTTGTTATTATAGTTGCAATGATTTAGTTAAGTCTGATATGTCATGTCAGTGGGTTTGGTACAAGCTTCGTAACAGTCCCCAAACTATCGGATATCCGACTATTCGAAACCGTTAACGAAGCCTATATAAACGTTTCTATTATTATAATTTCGGGTAGCAGAAGTCTAAAATAACTAAAATAATCCGAAACTATCGGAAAATACCAAATTATTACATGATTAGTTTTATTTCCGACAGCCATCCAAACTTTGAATCATTTTTTCGCTGTCTTTTTAAACGTAAAAATGGTCTGAAAATCTTCTTACTAAAACGACTCGCTTTTACGAAATCAAGAAACATGTATTCTCGTAGTAATTTCTCACGTTTGATCACGACACGTCGAAGTGTTTCACGAAAATATACGTCGCACCTGCCGCCCGCCCTTCGCGTGGGCGGATTACCAACCAGAATCATTATTATGAATAGTTGTCTTGAAATAAATGATTTTGTCTTTGAACTAAAATATTTATTCTTTTGTTTGTTGACTCCAAAAATCCTTTCTAAATTTCGCAACTAATAGGTACCTAATACAAAGCTGTTTACCTTCAATTTGTTTCAAAACCTAACGTAATGGTTGCAAAATTAAAAATAATTCAGGAAATCTTCTATTTCTCATTAGTTTGCTACTTAAGTAATATTCCACTACGTAATTTTATTAAGTAGATTTCTATTAATTCACTTTTTATTCAGATGTAAAATTTTCCTGTGTGAGATAATAGCAAAAGAATTATGTATTAGTAAATACTCTTTCAAGTTAAATAATATTAGAATTGAATATATTTTGTGATACTAATTTAAGTTTACGCTCGTGTTATTAAACATATGTATTTATTATTCGGTTTATTTATAGATCGAATTCAATAATAATTCACGTTATACAGTATCTTTTCGTTAATTAACAGTTCCATCGCTTCTTAATTAGCGTTTGAAAATACATCAGATGCTTCACCAAGCTTCACTGTGCTATATTTGATTTTATGATCGAAGTATATTTGAGACGCAACAAAATAAAATGCTTTGATAAATTATTACTTATAAAAGTCACTTATTTAATTGGTTTACATTTTATTAATATAAATTGGTAATTACATAGATTTCTTTGTCACTTTGATATATGACAAACCTTACTTATATTTATTTATTGCTATAGATTTATTCAACATGTTAATTAAAAAACGGGAAAATTGTTTAGTAATATGTAAAAATAAAAATCTTCCCGTAACCAGTCATTATAACCATTTGACTGATACAATATTGAATTGTTCCATATTCAACCAATGACGTCTCATCTCATCTCATCCAATATTCATCCCAAATTGAGTTGCTAACTCATCCCCATAAATATATAATTTTGAATAATAAGTTACAAAATCCTAGGTTTAATTTATAGGTAACTTAGAATATTATTATTACCTATAAAAGCTAATTTAACGTAGATTGAAAATCACGATTAACTTTGGAAGGAAAGGTTACTTTTTAACCGTAATCATAATAGTTTGTGATTTTAGGATCCCATTTCTTGCATACATATACGCCGGAGAATCAATTTAACAAGTCTATGATAATCAGACCTAAAACAACACTGTACAATTCAAATATTAACAAAATGTAATTTAAATGTACTAAAAATAAACATGAGCAGTACCTTTTGTAAAGAGCCTGATATTTCGGCAACATTAATGAGTACATGTCTATAAAAGCTTTGAAGTTTACTTTGATTAAAATTGGAAAAATGAAGTATTATTTATACAAAACGAAGCCATTAGTTCAAGGTTGAAACGTAAAGGTATGAAACGAATAACATCAAAGAAAATTATTTCACACCTATTTTTTCTGAATTAATTTATACTAGCGTCCGACCACGTTTTCATCCGCGTGAGCCAAAGGTAACCTTTGACCAGGATAAAAAGTATCGTATATTATGTTAATCTAGACCCCGTCCAGCCGTTTAGGCATGAAGAGATAACACACACACAAACTTTCGCATTTATAATAATTCTAGATTAAAATAATCATTCTCAAATTATTATCATACTTTTAGCTTTTAGTTAAGTTTAAAAAATAACTATGGAGTACCTTTATCATGAATTATACTGTTAAAGACAACTAAGAAGCTTATTCATTCTAACAAATGAACGCAACTAATGTGTATGTGAACACATAAATGCATTTATCCAAACTCATACCGTTCCATTAACCCCTCTACCCTAATTACTAACAAAAACAACACAGACAAAAGGCCATTTTGGACTTTAATAGATACAAAAACGATTGGATTAAAATTTCATTCGAATATCAGCACAGATAACACGCCCCGGTCGTTCAGGTTAAAATGGTGATATCTGCTTGCCTTGAATCGGTACTAATTTAAATAGCTGACAAGCTTTATGATATGCCACCGGTCATATTATGTGCTCGTATGCTTAGCAGTTAATGGCGAGATGCACGATGCACACGGAATATAGAGATACTAAGGCTAAGATAATCTGGAAAGCTGTATGGTGAATTTCTCATGTGTATTAGCACAGAATATATAATAGCAATAACGTAGTATTAATATAAATTATTATTGAAGAAAGCAAGTGACATCAACGATTAAATTGGTAGTTCTATCATTTGGGACAGGCTACCACTTTGTGATAACAAACTAAGGTTTTGAAAAAGCGAGATGTTTAAAGTAAATGCTACTTATAAATGATTTATACAAAAGTACCTAATTAAATTGTATAAAAAATGTACTGTAATTGTATTTACAGAATGATAGTATGCCCCCACAATATTGACTTTCGTGTCGATTATTTTATCGTGGATGTACTTTTACTAGGACGTACACGACGATAAAATATATACGTTAAAGTCACGTTAAATGTTATATTGCTGAAGTAAGAAACTAAAAAATGTTTTTTTTAGACAAAAGTCCTTTATTTAATAAAGTTCTTAGGTCCAAAATATCTTTAGTTTTGGCAGGTTTGATAATAAACTCCTTGAAATCGGCTCTCGACGACAGAAACTTTTACTCAGCCCACGCTCTCTAATTCAGGGATAGTTCATAATCCATTATTAAACTGAAACTTGAGACATTGCAAAACCTTTTGGCATAAGAAACCAAATAGATATTTTTTAGAATAGTTAATCTTTGAGAAATTGCTCGATAAAACTTATCTGAAACTTGGCCTTACTATAACCGCCAAATTACATACCTAGTGTGGCAATAGCAATGAGACAATATTGGGTCACGCTAACTATTACCGTGATTGGGGAGACCCCATCGCTCGTTAAAATTTATATGAAACTTGGTCTCACTGTAATCGCCAACTTACATACCAAGTGTGGCAATAGCATAGTGTGGCGATATGTATTAAAGTTTGGAAATATCGTTACTTATGGCTGTTACAGCTGATAAGTTTCTTGCGCCCGTTCTTCTTGTCAGCTAAAAAAGTCTGGAACGGGTGGTAGGAAAATATAGACGATTCAAAAGTACTTAATAATTAAGTTTATTTGAATAAAGCTTATTTGACTTTG
This sequence comes from Agriphila geniculea, assembly GCA_943789525.1. NCBI lineage: Eukaryota > Metazoa > Arthropoda > Insecta > Lepidoptera > Crambidae > Agriphila > Agriphila geniculea. The sequence goes on from OX038874.1 coordinate 20,486,798, forward strand.
ACTTGATTTTGACTTTAAAAAGCAATGAGACAACACAGGCACGGTAATAATATCTATTACCGTGATTGGGGAGACCCCATCGCTCGTTAAATTTCACTCACCAAGATTATCTGCTCTGTGTAACGGGATCAACACAGCGCACAGGACACAAAGCAAGCTCGCCCTCCTACCCATCTTGCCGGATCTCACACTACACCCCTTCTCGGTCCAGTTGACACAGCAAGCATCGTGCTGAAATCACTCTTCCGCACAGCGCCGCCCGTTAACACGCGTAAGTGTTCGCTACCTGAAAAAGGAAACGGATGGTTAAAATTCGACCTTAAAATCAACAGTACAAGTTCCTGTTTCAATTTCTAATGATAAGCTCTAATTTCTGGTTTATTTTAAAAATGGAACAGATTTTCTACGATATTAAAATGCTCCTTCTAGTAAATAGCTAATTGGATCTTTACCGAAACCTGTGAAACAGACCTTTAGTATGATCTTATGACGATACGAAACAATGTTAAGGGTCTATGATAGGAAAACATGGTTTGCGGGGTCATGTTTTTATATAGAAAACGTAAAGTTATAGCCACAAAAAAAAACATACGACTAGCTAAATAGATTCTCTAGCAGCTACAAGTATTAAATAGCATATAAACCTTACAGAAAATTGTAAAAAAATCAGAATATCATCAAAAGCGCTTGCGTAGGGTCATATTTTTGGCGTAAATAATAGCGGAAACGTATTGAATTCTACATCAAAATACACTTTAACGTACTGTGAAGTAGCTCCAATAACTTTTTTCAAGAAAAATAATTGTGCTAAAGATAATAATGATACAACAACGAAAAACATCAAAAAAGTGCAGAAGTGAGGCTATTTTCCATACTACTTATACTTTACACATAAAGAAAAAGACAGAGATAAATGTTTCCACATAACCGAGCCTTAACACGAATTTATTATTTTCTTTGGTTTTTCTCAAATTGAAATGAAGATTATATTGTTCCTAATTCTTACACTAAATAAAATACTATCTCTTTTCGCTATTTTTTATAAACATACATACAAGGTCATTTTGTATGCACCATCCAAATGAGGATGTGTTCAGTCCATGAAACTGAACAACGTTCCCTAAGGAACATATTATGGCCAAATATGTAAATTATAAAAATTTACTTTCCGTACAAATCAAAGAGATCACGTGATCAATTTAGTATGGTATGACAAAAATTTTGTGGCGAAATTCGACACATGTTTCTCAGAGAAAGTTGTTTAGTTTCATGGACTGGACACATCCTTGAAATTCGGATGGTAAGTTCTGAATGACCCGATATAATAATTATAATATATCTATCACATTAACGTTTAAACCACAAGCATCTCCCTCCTGTCGCTAACAGTTGTAGATAGCGGTCAACCGCGTTGGTTTCGAATGTTCTCTCCAATGTACGAAATGTACGAAATAACCGCAAGATTGGGATCGGAGCAGCCCTTAGTAGCCTCAACAAGCGCTACGGATTAAGGGCTTAGGCGGTGGTCACATGGAAACAAACATTTGGGGTCGTTAAGAGGCACTTTTATTTATTTATTTTCTAGTTCTGTAACGTGGCTATGCGACTTCTTTCCCCAGAGTAAAAACTTATTCCTTAATTTTAAATTTGAAACTATGTCAAATTTTTATTTTGGCCCGAAAAATTTTAATTCAAAAATTTTGCGTTCGTTTTCTTTTGAAGTTTTTTTTTTACTCTTTGTACGTCAGTCTAGAAAAAAGAATTGTCAAGCGAAGTAATGTGATTAATTAATTGTGAAAAATTACATAAATAAACAGTATTTCTACAGTTCTATCAGTTTGTGGTGTTGCAGAATTTCAACGTTCAAATTAATGTGATTAACGAAATAATATTAAATAATGTAATGTGTGGCTAAAACCATGTAACAAAGAACCTTCGCAGGTAGGTAAGCAAGTGGCTTATGTGTACGTAGGGCCTTCAACCCATTATACAATAGGACGGACTGTTTTATAAAAATATTTGTAATTTTTAGGTTCTTTATTTTGGGAAATATATTGGATTACACTGTGGAGCCCTGTCGTTTTATTGCTCCACGTGACAGTTCTCTGTAGACAAAACTATCCATCTGCTGTGCCCCAGCACATAGTGTTTGAAGTACTTACTTACATAACTGGACGTCCTTCTTTATGTGCTACATTTCGATAATCTATAAATTGCTAATGCATGACTCCAACTCTAGCAAATACAAGATGTGTTTAGTTTGTAAGAAAGGAGATCGAAAAATTCATTTCTTCGTACCACTTTTTTGAAAAACATTTATGATTACGACAGAAAGGTTTATTGAGTTGAAAAAAATAATAATTATGTGAACCAAATTTTTGATTAATTTTAATTTATTTTATTACATGGCATACTATCCCCGCCAACGTCTCCCGCAACTAAAAAATAGATAAAAGAAGAAAATACTAATAGGCAATAAAATATGTATATTAAAAGATAGGGTCTAGGTATATTAAAAAAAATACATTTTTCTTTTCTTTTTAAGGTTAAAAAAATGGCCGCCAGGTGCATTACCAATTGGTGGGGATAGTACAGGCTGAATAATATTCATTTTTAATTATTTAAAAAATCCACGAAAAGCGGACGTACTTTATTCGGTACATTTTAGTTTGTCCGCAACCCGATTCCAAGCCGATATGTCTACCCTTAAGAAGACCCATGGAAAGAGGGCTCGCGGCTAAAACATAAACAAGGAAAGTCCACACAACTCCTTTTAAGCCACACTACTTAGCCTTCGGGAAAACAGCCGTTAGCAAGGGATATTTGGACAACGATTTTCTTGATTTCTTTCCCATATGAAAAAAAGTATTCATTGCAGAAACATCCAATCTTCTTGATTTCTTTTTCTTAAAAAATGTGGCTGTTATTTATTTTTAGGGTTCCATACCTCAAATGGAAAAAACTAAACCCATATATAGGATCACTTTGTTGTCTGTCTGTCTGTCAAGACCCTTTCTCAGGAATGCGTGGTGGTATCGAATTGAAATTAAAACCATATCCTCAAGTCTACAGTCCCTTGAAGCTGTAAAAAAATCAAACTTCTAAGTTTAAGTGAAAAAAATATACGGCCGTTTATGACGTAAAAAACTCATATTTCATAACTCTCAAGGGAATCAAAATTAATACGGTACTTCCCGTTGACCTAAAACTATGAAATTTGGCAAGTAATATCGTCTTATACTACAAATACAGGGAAAAATATGAAAATTATTCTTTTGTTATTAAATCATAAACTGTCTGTATGCCCGTCCGTCGGTGTGTCAAAACCTTTATCTCAGGAACGCGTTGAGGTATCGAGTTGAAATTAAAGCTATAAACTCAAATCTATGGTCCCTTGAACAATAATAAGGTATATATGCAAATGTACTATAGAAAAAAAAAAATCAGCTGTTCCATAGAAATTGACAATAACTACTCGACCAAAATGTATGGAAACACAGATTTTCTTTTTTGCTCTTTTTAAGTTGGTCCCATAGACAACGGTCCAACTGACGGTCTAAGCCACACCATAGGATGGGCAGAATGGTACAGGGTTCCAATTATTAAGCTTGTAGTGTCGTTTGAAAGGTCTCATCAAGACAAACAACTTCTGGTATGTGCAATTAAAATGACACTTGTTATTTAACTTTTTAATACGTTTTTAGCAGGGCAGTCGAGATTTACTAATTTTTTATATCAATAAAATTAACCAATTATTAACTACCAATTGTTATAACGACACTGAAATTATCGAAGGACGCGTGTTTGATACCCGCCCGAACGAACAGAAACTAGTTGTATAACGTAATATCCTTTCTACTTCGACGTTGTTTTTCGATGGCCCAATGACTTTGTCCTAGTTTAAATTCAATCTAAGATACGCTTCAATTTGGCACACGTTCTTCATGTGAACATTCTATGAGGATATCACGATCAACGCTTCTGCCAACTACTTTTTATACCTAAATAAAAAAAAAACTTGTTCTTTTGTTTTTGATAATACTCGCCACGGAAAATGCTAAGGAAACAACAATTTTCTTGGAAAACTAGGCTGTTGTTTTTTTTTTAACTTTTAATGACGTTGTAAAATTTCCTTTTGGTAGAGTGCCCATGATTCCTTGTAATAGAAGTATTCTCGTTTTCCTGTTCGTTGGTCGATGACGAGTGCCAACGTAGGTATCCTTAAGTCTTGGACACACTGGACTGTGACTACTGGATAAAATAGGGGAGAGACACAGACCATACAATAATACTACGTACCTACAGAAGAGAATTTTTTTTTTGCTATGAAAGAATTAGAAACAGAAAAGAAGACAAAAGTTCCCTTCCGGGCATAAGGACCTTTCGAATATCCACGTGGATTAAGTAGTGCACAAAAGCTTACTAATACATAAAATTAACAATACTTTTGAGATCACAATTGAAGGGTTTTTTACAAAACCTCCATAACTGAATTGCTACAAATATTTCAGCAGATACAAAAAACCGGTCAAGAGCGAGTCGGACTCGCGCACCGAGGGTTCCGTACAATCATAAATGTATTTGGATATGCTACTTTAATACAGTCTTTAAAAAAGTAGGATAAACGGCGGACAGGTGGAAAGGCGAACAGGCGGACAGTTAATTTACAAATGTTAACCACAGCTGCTTATGGTGACTGAAAAACGTTTCAGCCACTCCACATTGCAAACTGTTTATATTACTAAGTAGGAACTTATTCTTCGTTTATTCGTACGGCAAATAGTAGGTAATTATATAAGAACCAGCCACCACTTATTATTGTAGTATTAGGTCAGTGCCATCTCTTGACCGATAGTGGAAACATTTTTTTTCTTATGTCAGCATTCTTAGGTCAGCGCCATCTGTTAACTGGTAGCGGCTCTAATGATTTTTTGTTTGTTTTTGGAATTTCTAAAAAAGTGTGTTAATTTTTATCTTAATATAAACTATTATCACATAGAGTTATTTCAGATTTTTCTCTTAGGAAACTTCGGAGATAAGGGGGGAAAGTTATTTTTTTTTACATTTTTATCATAAATCGAAAACTATGCGGCCTAAAAAAAAGAAAATAATCTTTTAAAATGTGCAAACAGCGCTCTTTCATATAATTCCCCACATGCCCTAGTCACCCCACTTCAAATTTTTATGACCACTTTTCAGTCCCTGCTGTAACAAAAATATTATTTTTTTATTTCTATCTTATTTGCAAAATAGTTGGGCAAATGTCATCTTAAACTATTCCAAATTTCAAGTTGATACCATTAGTAGTTTTCTAGATATACAGCTGTGACAGACAGACTGAGTCACACCATAAGGGTTCCTTTTTACCATTTTGGCACGGAACCCTAAAAACCATCGCGTCTTACGGTTTAATTGTATCATTACAAATATTTGCATAGCTGTTTTTGTAGGTATAGAGAATAGAAATTATAACCGAGAACATTATTATCTATTACCAATATTCCAGAAAAAGTGAAAATGTAAGTTAAAGTTATGCAGTTTTTTGTAAAATTTGATAAGTTATGCTGTTTTTGTGTAGAAAATCACAAGATCATGATCAATCTTCCAAATTTAATATTACCCAAGTCTTATTAACCGACTTCAAAAAAAAGGAGGAGGTTCTCAATTCGTCGGAATCTTTTTTTTTTTTTTTTTTTTATGTATGTTACTCGATTACTCGAAGACGGCTGGACCGATTTGAAAAATTCTTTTTTTGATTGAATGTATATACTTCCAAGTTGGTCCCATTGTCATGAAATCAGGATCTGATGATGGGATCTTGGAGAAATCGAGGGAACTCTTCAAATATTATAGGTACATCTATAGCGATTTTAGTATTTTCTTAAGTAACTTGTGCATTTGCTTTCGAAAAGTACCATTTCGGTGAAGTAGAACTGATGATGAAGACCAGAATAGATGATCATCGGAACTATTCAATACTAAGTAGTTCACTGGTACGATACGATTACTTTAATATGGTTGCTAGGCTATTTATGCTCATCATAATTCATATGGTGAAGAAGAGCTGATAGTGAAGTACCAGGAGAACTCCTCAACAATAAACGCCCCTGCGTCGGGAAAAACAGTACTATGTTAAAGGTGATGAGCCGTTGACATAAGGCTATTGTAACTTAGATAATATCATCACCAAATATACTTACCACAAAAAAGTTTAAAATAAAAAAGTTTTTAATAAAAACAAAACCTCCTTCAAAAACCTTGAAAATAATCTAACAAAAAACAGTTTCAAAAATAAATTAATGGCTCTAAAAAGCAAGAAATAAAATATTGAAATCTGTATAATAACTAACTCGAAAGTTTGTATGCATATCTTATATGAAACAACGTCTTATGAAGTCGGGTGGGGTTTAAACCCAAGATTAAAGTTTAGATATATTAGTTTAGATAAAAAATATCGTTCGTCCCCCCCCCACCCGACTTCAAAAGGCGTTGTTTCATATAAGATATGCATACAAACTTTCGAGTTAGTTATTATACAGATTTCAATATTTTATTTCTTGCTTTTTAGAGCCATTAATTTATTTTTGAAACTGTTTTTTGTTAGATTATTTTCAAGGTTTTTGAAGGAGGTTTTGTTTTTTTTCTTCGTTGTCAATTTCCACATCATCTGTATCTTTCTCTTCTGCTGCTCCAATTATATTATTAAAAAAAAATAAGTTATCTGTAGGCCTAGCATGACCGACAAAACACGATATATATCGCGTGATACAGGTTTTTATCGACACTCGCTGTCAAAATTCATTGTATTTTGACAGTTAAACGTGATAAATTGCTATATAATATCGCGTTTTAGTGGTCGTGTTAGGGGGGCAGAGATAGGTATTTTGACAGTTTGTAAAATCATTAACTTTAGTGGGATTAAGTAAATACATAACACTAAAATCTCTGTTGGAAATAATGTTTTAATAGTACATTATGATATGAGTGCGGTACGTTGAAAATTACAGCCGAGGCGATATTGCTACCCCGAGCCGTAGGCGAGAGCTACAAGAAAGCAGAGGCTGTAATTATCAAAGCGCACGTATGTCATACGACGTTTTATAACATATTTGCGAGGAAATAAATAAAACTCAGACGTTGCACCTTTGCTTGTTTTCCATATGATTAAATTTTGATACGCTTGTAATCTTATCTTATCGGTAAATTTTTCAGGCAAGAGGGTTAGAGTAGCCTTTTCGCTGCCTCTGAGACTTCTGGCGGTGTTGAATTAATAAATTCATCAGTACTTGACGACATTTTGAAATAAAAACAATACAGCAAAAAAAAAGCAATGCGCGCGCATCAGCGCTTTTTTTAAGGCAAAGGCATATAAACAGCCAGTATTACTAATAAAGTAAATTGATATTTTTTTGTTTTTGTTACAGATAAATGGTTGTAATTTATTGTCAACATTAATTAAATTGAATAATTAAATGTTTATTTATTATATTTTATCTCCCAAAGTTAATTTTATCACTAAAATGTTGACCTCTTTTCTGACATAAAAACTCTTTGCTAAGATTTAAAAAAGTACCGTTCGTTTTAGACGAAGTATCTTGATAAACCGTGCGGTAATGTAAAGTAAAACGCACGGTTTATCAAGGAAACCGTGCGTTTTACTTTACATTACCGCACAAGTTCGTAATGAGATACAATACGATATTGAAATTGGTGTAATAAGAGACCCTTTACGAGCAAATATGTTATAAAATAACTTTTTACCTTTTTATTACATTTTCCTTCTCTTCAATTCTCTTCAAAAACTACGTAAGTACGTGTACTTACATTATTGTTTTAAAGTAAGGGAGTGTTCCAACAAATATGGTATAAAATTGATTGAGGAACAGTACCTAATAAATACATTTTTTTATGTTGTGAAAAAATTTGCAAAAGTACCAAAACTTCGGCACTTGATTTCAAGTTGAATACGTAATTTTTGTAAAAAAATATTTTAGTAGCATGTAGCATTTTTTCTAAAGAATATTTTGATACCATATACAAGAAATGACAGTACAGATAGTACATAGTTTATGTAAAAAACCCTTCAATTTTGGTGTTACGTATTAAAACAAGTGGGTCAATTTGAGTTGCGTCTAAGCCATGAATTTCAGTAGTTTACACCAAATTTAAACTTTCTCAAGACAGTTCTGCCAAATGTCTGCCTGTTAACTGCTTAAGTTTGAATCAGTTCCCTGAATGTGGTTTATTGTTAACTGCATTTAAGTTTTACGAGTTTAATGTTTTTTTAATGATGTGGCTATGAAAGGAGGCGAGATATTTGAATAAAAAGTGATAATTTAGTGTAGTAATAAGAAAATTTAACTTAATTTTAAGAAAAAAAAATGTTTATAAAAAAATTGAATAATTATATCAAAATAATGCAAATATCGTTATACACATATTTATTTAAAAATGCGATAAACTATAAATTGTTTCATCTAAGTATGTACTTTAGTATTATTATTTAAAAAAAACATAATTTTTGGCTGAATTACTCTTTCAATCATTTTTTTGCAAACAATTGCACTGGATTAAAATGCCTATATCGTTAAAAATTATAACATTACAAAAAAATACTTTATTTTATTTTAAACGTAATTTTTACAGTGGTAAATTAATGTTATTTAACGGTAAACAAATATTTTTAGGCGCATTTAACGGTATTTTAACTATAAAATAACGTTATTTAACGTAACATCAATAATTATATTAACATTAATAATAACGGTAATTACGTCAAAAAACGTGAATTTAAAAATAACGTTTTCAATCCAAGGCAAATTGCAAACACGAATACACATACACTATAATAGTACTCATTACATCGGCAGTTGACTGATCATTCAAGTTTATCACCGAATGAAATATATGAAACAAAGATATAAATCCCAACGCCCGGTAATTCACTATTTATGTATAGGCCAAAAAGGCTTTCCCGATAAAGTAGTCAACCAATTAACCGTTTGACAAATATACTGCCAGACATGAAAATTGGACACGCTCATTATTATGATTTATAGCCTTGGTGGCGTACAAAAGATTATAACAGGTGGCTTCACTCACCAGTGTAAAAGATATTTTTTTAGAATTTTCTTTCTTTTTAACCGCCGCGCCGTTTGAGGGTTCGCCTTATCTTTTATCTGATTGACAAAAAAGGTCTTGTATCGTCCCTTTTTTCTTTTTTAGAGTTTGTGGTGTTCTGTTAATCGTAATGAGTACAGTTTCAGGCCTTTGTAAGTTATTTTAAGAAAGAGATACGCTTATCTCTGAGCGGTAGGAAGTGGTTATTTAAAAAAATAAAAAGAAACTTTTGGATTGGGAAAACAGTTTAAGCACTGCATAGTTTATAAACTAATATGTCGTCTAAACACGTAAAATCTAATTATTTATTTCCAAAAAGCTCGACTCGTATTATGTAAACTTTCATCACAAATGTGTTGTGGACTCCGCGTATACTGTACACAACGTGTTAGAAAAAAAACCCTAATGCCGAAAATAGGCATATAAATGGATAATTGAACAACTTTTACTATGGGACCAACCCTGAAATCGCAGAAAAAACAGCTGTTTCATACATTTTGCCATTTCAGAGTTAGTCCCATATAGAGATGGGCAAAGGACCGGGTTTAAACCCGAGCAATGGGTTTAAACCCAATAAATACCCACATTGTATCTTATAGAAACTTTACAGTTTTTTTTATTTCTATTGATATATTAAATGTGACGTTGCTGTGGAAACAGTTTTTTGTTAAATCAATATACAAAAATATTCAAAGCCCGAAACGTCTCTTATTTCTAAAGATTTTATTAAGTTCAACATAATGGTCTATGGGCGTTAACTTGGTTTAAACCCAGAATAGGGTCAAAATCGGGTCCTTTGCCCATCTCTAGTCCCATAGCAAGATTTGTTCAGTTTGATGGTCCCTATCTGCCGTATTCGGCTGTAGGGGGTTTTTGCAATACGTTGTATAAATACATAGTTAAATAAAAAAACAGGTATTTAATTTATAACCATTCCTGCCTGCCTAGCATGACCGATTTATATCGCGTGATATAGCATTTTATCGACACTCAACTGTCAAAATCCTTTGTCTTTTTGCCAGTTAAACGTGATAAAACGCTATATCACGCGATATAAATCGGTCATGCTAGGCAGGCTTATACCCTTACCTCAACCTTACATTGGTTTCTTTTGGAATTCAAACCACAACTGTAGATTCAGGGTTAATAGCTAGACCAAATTATTAATATGTAAAGTTTCAGAAAGTAGATAAGTAACATATTACAATTTTAGGAATGATCTTGTATTTCAAAATTGACATTTTAATCTTAGTTTCATTATAATTCATATTTTTTTTCGCTCTTTAGTATGTAAAGCTCAACATTTTTACTTGTCCTCGTTTTTTGCTTCATACTCAAACTTCCGCTCACATTAACAATAAATCTCGTAGTTCTATTCTTCATTTGTTTTTCCATTTCTAATGTAATGTTACCCGTAGCACAAACATCTATCTAGAGAAAAAATAAAACCGGTCAAGAGCGAGTCGGACTCGCGCACCGAGGGTTCCGTACAATCATAAATATTAGTACAGTCTTTAAAAAAGTAGGATAAACGGCAGACAGGTGGAAGGGCGAACAGGCGGACAGTTAATTTACAAATCTTAACCACAGCTGCTTATGGTGACTGAAAAACGTTTCAGCCACTCCACATTGCAAACTGTTTATATTACTAAGTAGGAACTTATTCTTCGTTTATTCGTACGGCAAATAGTAGGTAATTATATTAGAACCAGCCACCAATTTATTATTGTAGTATTAGGTTGCGCCATCTCTTGATCGATAGTGGACCTATTTTTTTTCTTAGGTTAGCATTCTTAGGACAGCGCCATCTGTTGACTGGTAGTGAAACTAAAGAATTTTTGTTTGTTTTTTGAATTTCTAAAAAAGTGTGTTGTACTACATTGTTTTATTTTTCCTGTAATTTTTACATAAACTACTATCACATATAATTATTCCAGGTTTTTCTCTTTGCAAACTTCGGAGATAAGGGTGAGGGGGGGGGGGGTGGTATTTTTTTACATTTTTCATCATAAGTCGAAAACTATGCGGCCTAAGAAAAAAAAATGTTCCACAAGCCCTAGTCACCTCACTTAAAATTTCTAAGACCCCTTTTCAGTCCCTGTTGTAAAATAAAAATTATGTTTTTTATTTCTTTCTTATTTGCAAAATAGTTGGGGCAAATGTCATGTTTAACTGTTCTAAATTTCAAGTTCTCGAGATATCCAGTTGTGACAGACAGACAGACAGACAGACTGAGTCACACCATAAGGGTTCCTTTTTTACTATTTTGGTACGGAACCCTAAAAACGCGCGTAAAACTATTCGATAGAGCAATTATCTATGAAAAATTTCATTTTGCTTTTCCGCGGTAGATGACGCTGTACAAATTTCCTATGTAAAATTACTCTATCGAATATTTTAGGCGGTTTATTTTTTTCGATAGCTGTTCGTGCTAAGGGTACAGTACATTCCGTTAATAACAATTACTGTTTGGCGTAGTAATCGACATGCTTATCTTGGCGTCTCAGTGTCTCTTATCTCTTAATGCTATGGTTATGGCGCGACGCTTTCACTTTGCCGGCTCTGAAATTTTCTGTAGCTTTGATCTTTAGTTTGATGCTCCTTATAAGTGTGTTTAATTGTCATAAGTGTATATACTTCTTTAAGTAATTGATATCAAAGTGTGCTAATTTGCGGTAGAGAAAAACCAGCCAAGTGCGAGTCGGACCCGCGTACAAAGGGTTCCGTCAAAAAAATCACGTTTGTTGTATGGGAGACCCCCTTAAATATTAATTTTATTCTGTTTTTAGTATTTGGCAACAGAAATACATCGTCTGTGAAAATTTCAACTGTTTAGCTATCACGGTTCATGAGATACAGCCTGGTGACAGACAGACGGACAGTAGAGTCTTAGTAAAAAGGTCCCATCTTTAACCTTTTTAGGGTTCCGTAACCCTAAAAACTTTGTTTGTGAGGGTAATTGAGAGAAGCCTGCTTATAAAAGTAGGTGAGAGTAGTTTTCGAAAACACTTATAACAAAAAGTATTTTATCTACTCTCATATCGTAAAATTCGAATTATGAATTTCAAAACGAATTTATATTGGCATACTTTATACACGCAATACCGAAAAAAAATTAAAAAGTTATTTTATAACATACCTTCGCTATACTAAAGTATGCTATAAAATAACTTTTTTTCTCATTACGATACAGGGCCAATCCAAGAAGAGCAGGTGCCGCGATATTAAAAAAAAAACAATGATATTCCCATATACTTTCCATGATTAAAATGTACTCTATGGTGATCGATGACTTAGCGTAACGATTCGTCTGCTGGAATTCACTCATATCATTATTTTTTTTCTAATAGAATACGCGCCATTTTTTATTTTAATTTTTATTTCGCTTAAAAATTTCTGATAGTAGGTAGTGAGTGTGAAAAAAGACTCCCCGATATTTTAGATGCGGCGACGGAAAAACGTCTTACTTTACCTAGGTAAGTAACCTACCTACCTACCTAAATCAAAGTCGAGAAACTACTTACTCTTTTTACTATTGATATTTTATTTTGTAGGTTCAATCACAAATTGTATGAGAGTAGATAAAGTAGTGTATGAAACTGTACATAACTAGGTATTAAAACACTCGTGTGATACTATTAAAAACCTCGCCTACGGCTCGGTTTTTAAACACACACTCATGTTTTAATACCCCTCATTATGCATCAGTTTCATAAACTACTATTATACTACTACTTAACAGTCACGTGAACATTACTGAACCGCGTTAGCTTCTTTTAAAAAATATATGAGGGTTCCGTTTTTTGCCATTTAGGCTGCGGAACCCTAAAAATAATTTATTTCATGTCTAGTGAGCGCGTAAGCTTGAGAAGTGAATTTTTGTACTTTTAGATTTTAGGCATTCACAATGCAATTTTTATATTAAAATTATTTATTTATTAGAAAAAATGCTAGAAATATTCGACTCACCCATTGCACCTCAGATGGGATCCCTTCTGAGTCGATTTTTTCTAGTATTTTTTCTTATAAATAAATTACGTGTACATGTTTGTGTGTGTGTACATTTTTCCACTTTTCTTAAAAACTACAAGCTTTTATCACAATATCAAATAATATTACTTTTCTCTTATAAATTTAAGTTTTAAATAATAAATAAAAATTCAAAAGCGCAATTTAACATAAAATAAAACAATTTTTAATGGATACTAGCGCGGTTTTATTAAAAGTACTTTGGTAACTAGTACTTTGGCAATTAGTAATTAGAAACCAACTAATTACCAAAGTATTTTCAATAAAACCGCGCTAGTATCCGTTAAAAATTGTTTTATTTCATCTCTAGTGAGCGCGTAAGCTTGAGAAGTGAATATAGGTATAGCGCAATTTAAATTAATTTAATTTAAGGTTATTTTGATTTGACATGCAACAAAACCCAGCTTGATACTTTCAAGATTATGAAATACCATAATAAAAGCCACTTTTTCTAAGTTAAATTATGTGAACACTTAACTGACGTATCAAAGGATCAAGCTCAACTTAGCATTAAGTATAACTTGAATCGCGTGTTTCAGCCATCAGTATAAATTATCTGAAAGTGTTGCCACAAATGTAACGAGAAAATGGCGTGATTTATAACGAGAAATAACGATAAATCTTGTTTAGTAAGACTTACGATTGTAATTATCGATATTAAGGATCTAAACCCTTTTATTTTCCTGTTGTAATTATATTAAGAACAGGAAAGATAAGAATTAATTTTGATGAATGCGATCTTATCGTAATTGTTAATTACAGCTAACTGTTGTACGAAGAAAAAAATATGAAGTTCCACAGATACTCGTGTGAAGTTTAATATAAATATGGTTATTATATGTTTCTCCTCAAAATCAGTTTCAACAAATATAAAGATAAATAATTGACTCAGTAGCTTAATAATCAAGCACTTGCGCATCCAAATGGTAACTTTCAAACTACTATTAAGTATTCAAATTGAGATGGTTATAATATTATGGTTGTAATTGGTTAAACTTAACAAATATATAATTATTTTATGACAGTACTACCTTCTTAATTGGACCTAAATAACATAGATAGGTAGTACTTACCTACTCTTTTTCCAATTTTGGTACTACAAGATAAAATACTTTTGGTTATAGGATGATTAGTAGGTATTACAAAAGAAGATTTAGAAAAAGGAATATGACTCAAAATGTATCTTAACAAAAAATAAAAATAAAAAAAATACCGATTAACAAGCACAAGCAAATATATTATAAAAGTTTAAAATGATAGATTAATAACTGACTTAGTAAGTCAGTAATTAAGCACTTGCGCATCCAAATGGTAACTTGCAAACCACTATTAAGAATTCAAGTTGAGAGGGTTATAGTAGGATGGTTAAGTATACCTTAACGAATTAATAATTATTTTACGACATTACTACCTTCTTAATTAGACCTAAATAAAATAGGTAGTAGTTACCTACTCTTCTCCAATTTTGGTACTACAAGATATAAAGCTTTTGGTTACAGGATGATTAGTATTTTGGTATCATCTAGCAAAAGGAATATGTTTCAAAATTTTACCAAAAATAAAAATAATCTTAACCTGAAATATATTTTTTTTTACCGATCAACCATCACTAGCACACTAAACTAAACACGCTATAAAAGGAATCAATGATTTATAATCAAACTAGCAACCGCCCGCGACTTCGTCTGCGTGACAGTTTTTTTCCATCCCTCGGTAATTACAGTTCTTTTTTTTCGGGATGAAAGGTATGTCCTTTTCTGTATCTCAGACGTTGTCGGCATGCAAAATTTCATGATGATCGGTTGAGTAGTTAAGACGTGAAGGTGTAACAATCAAACAAACAAATAAGCAAACTAACTTACTTTCACATTTATAATATCAGTTAGGATAAAACTTATTTATCAATAAAAGATAAACTTAATCATACCCGAACTTAAATGAAATGTAAATCCAACTTACTTCCACAAAAATCCATTAATCCTTTATTCACACAAACAAAACTCCAACGTCTAGGTGTTAAGCACACCGCACTACGAATCTGTATGATCACAAGCACTCCGAGCACGTAATGACTGAAAGTTTGAGCGTACAAGCACACGAGACGCGCGTAGCGTACTGCGGCGGGCGGGCGACTGAGAGATGAGTCGCTCAGACATTCTGCCCTACAGATCCGCCTAACTGCGCAGCACCTACCATGGGAATGGCTGTGGACGTGTAAACAAAACCTGATTTATGGATAAGCATGTTAATGGTGTTATGTTCGCGGTTTGATGAGGGAAGTGTGGATTAGATATTACAATATAGTAAGACATGATGTCTTCCTTGTAACTCTACAATTTTAAGTATCCGTATGTAATTTTTAGATAAAAAAATAACGACACAAATTTAAAAATTAATTAATAATGGTTATCCTTGAAATACTGACCCTTTTAAAACTATCTTGGAAAATGGATTATTACTCAATTCATCGCGAATTGAGATTCATCACTCATCTTGAATTATTTTCAATGCCTCAACATTTTTTTAACTTATCTCTTGACTTTAACCTAATTCTCAATCTAATATAGATCTCAGACAAATGACATTACTCTGATCTCTACAAAAAATCCAAAGAATACACTGGAATTGCAGTAAAACACTTTACCACAGGTTTTTCATTACTCATGCTATTTATCTATCTAGATCTAGATAATACACAATCTAACATAGATATCTTAGCCAAAGGACATCACTCGCATCTCAAAGAAAATCCAAAGAGGCAATTGCATTAAAACACTTTATCATTCGTTTTTTAAGTAACGATGGTGCAATAGCAATTTATAACTCTCACATCTTAATCTCTTAACCGAGTCTTAAGACGAGTTAGGGAGGAGACGAGACGAGATGAGACGAGAAACTCGCAAATCGTCGTTCTCATGGTAGCTGACGTGCGGTCGATCGCTCCTCGGTGACAATGCCTCCTTTGCGTGATTAATTTAAATGACTATCCCAAATGCCCCATTTACATAATCTTGTAGACGTGTGATCACAGAGTGAGTAAACGTTTAGAGAAAAACGACTGCAATCTAAATAAAGATTTACGAAAATATTTTTGTGGATTTTTGGTAGGTACTGCACTAAAAATGACAAAACTTTATTTTTAGGGTTCCGTAAATCAAAAAGAAAAAACGTAACCCCTTTAGAATCCCTTTGTCTGTCTGTTTGTCAAGACCATTTATCTCGGCAACACTTAGAGGTATCATATTGAAATTAAAACCATATACTCAAGTCTACGTTCCCTTCAATCTGTAAAAAAAACAATTTTTAAGTTTACGTAAAAAACATACGGGCGTTTATGCCGCAAAAAACGCATATTTCGATACTCTCAAGGGAATCAAGACTCATAGGGTACTTCCCGTTGACCTAGAACTATGAAATTTGGCAAGTAATATCGCCTTATACTACAAGTACAGAGAAAATTCTTGAAATTATATGTATATTTGTTATTAAATCATAACAAATATAGTTTTTATTAAGGTACGTACTTGTACGAAACCCTCGATGTTTGTCCCTTGTCTGGTTTTAGGGTTCCGTACCAAAATGGTAAAAAAGGAACCCTTATGGTGTGACTCAGTCTGTCTGTCTGTCTGTCTGTCACAGCTGGATATCTCGAGAACTACTAATGGTATCAACTTGAAATTTGGAATAGTTTAGGATGACATTTGCCCAACTATTTTGCATATAAGAAAGAAATAAAAAATATATATATTTTTTTTTTACAACAGGGACTGGAAAGGGGTCTTAAAAATTTGAAGTGAGGTGACTAGAGCGTGTGGGGTATCATTTTTTTTTCTTAGGCCGCATAGTTTTCGACTTATGATGAAAAATGTAAAAAAAAAAATACCGTTCCCCCCCCCCCCCCTTATCTCCGAAGTTTGCAAAGAGAAAAATCTGAAATAATTCTATGTGATAGTAGTTTACGTAAATATTACAGGAAAAATAAAACGATGTCTCAATATAACACACTTTTTTTAGAAATTAAAAAAACAAATAAAAATTCTATAGTTTCACTACCACTCAACAGATGGCGGCGACCTAATAATGCTTAATATAATTACTGTTGGTGTTGCAAACTTATGTTCTGGCAAATAAAATTATGATTTGATTTTGCTGACTACAGTAATAATTGGTGGCTGGTTCTTATATCATTACCTACTATTTGCCGTACGAATAAACGAAGAATAAGTTCCTACTTAGTAATATAAACAGTTTGCAATGTGGAGCGGCTGAAACGTTTTTCAATCACCATGAGCAACTGTGGTTAAGATTTGTAAATTAACTGTCCGCCTGTTCGCCCTTCCACCTGTCTGCCGTTTATCCCACTTTTTTAAAGATTATACTAAAGTAACAAATCCAAATATATTTATGATTGTACGGAACCCTCGGTGCGCGAGTCCGACTCGCTCTTGACCGGTTTTATTATTATTAACATTGACAAAATATAAGGTTCAACAGTTCTTTGATTACATCATTACTAACACATATGATGCCAATTTACAGTTAACATCGGTGCCGCGAGCATTTCGACCGTGCAATGAAGAGGGAATTTGCTTACTGCGCCATCGATCGCTTTGTTCCGTGAATGGTCATCTTGAGTGACTGCATAGCAAATATATTACGTATACATTGAATTAAATTGCTATACTCTGACTGCTCTCAACTGCTTGAGTAAATAACAATAATACCAGCTCCAGCTTGTCATGATTGTCACCAGTTTTATAAACCTCGAAAGGCGCACCGGACCCACGGAGCGGCGACCGCGCACCGGATGACGCTCCGTGGGTAGGCCCCCGACAAGGTGGACCGACGATCTGGTAAAGGTCGCGGGAAGCCACTGGATGCGGGCAGCGCAGGACCGATCGTCGTGGAGATCCTTAGGGGAGGCATATACCCAGCAGTGGGTGTCGTGCGGCTGATATGATGATGATGATCATGAACCTACTCACTATTTTAATATTGCTTGATTGAGGATCTTGATGGTGCAGTGGGTTAGAGGGTCAGTGCTATTGCAGCAGTCAAGCTAGTTTCGCAAAGGTTAGTCATGGGATGCGTGACCAAAAATGTATTATCTCGAGCTCCTCCGTGCTTCCCGGCTGCAGTTGCAGACGTTAACACCCATCAATCCACATTGGGCTCGCGTGGTGGATTATGGCCTGTTGTACTTATATACTAATAAGGAAGGTCTGTGCCCCAGCAGTGGGGACATTAAAAATGGCTGATATGCAATCACATTGACAGGGATTTATACTATCAATGTTAAGCTATCAATCATACAAAATTATTTTCAACCTTATACAAAATTTTGAGGTTCTGAAGCTCACCTTACAGTTGAAATCTATTTTGCAGATGAAAATGTGTACCGAGCAGTTCACTCTGTAGTGACCCAGTTTCTTAAGAAATCTAAAACATTTCCTTAAACTCTGAACCTCGCGGAAACAGGAGTTGAAAACTAAAACTAGGTACCTACTACTGCTACAATTTTTACTATTTTATTTTTCAAAGTTTAAAAGATAAAGAATTCTCGTTCTAAATAATTGTGTTGTTTAAAATATTTTATGGCAAAGTTAAACCTATGACTGCAGGCAGATATCGAAAGGGTTTTGGAAGAAAAATCGTATTAGGTTAATTAACCTAAGTGATAAGAAAAGAAAAGTAATATGAACTTATAAAATTTGGCCCATTCCCTTTATAAACCACTTTTATTCCCCACTGGTTAATCTCGGTCCAAGGGATATCGAGAAAAAGTATGGAAAAATTAACTTTTTTTCCTGATATTTCCCAATGGGGGACCACGATTAGGCCTAAAATTTGACGTAATATAAATTATGTTTGTTATTGAAACCCGCATGTTTCGTAACAAGCGTGTACGGTTCACTGACATGCTAACAATTTTCAGATTTACATGCAAAGTAAAACGCTGTGCAAGCAAGAATGCACAGAACTGCTACACGATTTTCCTGTTCACACAATCCGGATTCCAGTCTTTGCAGTGTTTTAAACGGAAAAACAATTGCAGCTTTTAGAGTTCCATGCCCAAAGGGTAAAAAATGGGACCCTATTACTAAGGCCGCTATTACATTGTCATATATGCATCATTTATATATGATTTCATATCTGTCAAATTCTATGATCATAGTTAAAAGATGCTGTCCTTCATTTTTACTTATTACACTTATGATCCACCTATGATCATATAAACGTCATAAATCAATATGGATAACGATTTAGCCGTGTTTTCCGTTGCTATGAGTGCTTTTTTTTTCTCGTAAAGAGTAATTATGATTTTTGTTATTTCAATATTCTAGTCAAAATTCTTACACTTGGAAGTCGCCATTTTTTAAGTTAGGCGCATAGAGGAAAGAATCACTACTGGGGCGACGGATATGATCCTACTTGTATGCTCGCTGTCAAATAGGATCCCATAACTATGATCATGGACAATATGAATCACATGTAGTTATTAAACCGTCCTATTTTCTTCATATAAAAATGACTCATACATATATGTTCATATTTCTATGATACTCTAATAGCACTCTAAGACGAAAAAGATAAATGAAAATTTCTGTATCAATAGAAAATTTTAAATCGGTCAAATTGTAACACTATTTATCGAAAATGTTTTTTTTACTAACTTTTTAGACCAATGCTTATGTGTGTGAAGTTTTACTAAAATCGGTTCATCATTCAGGAAAAATAAGGACTTGACATTTTGTATGAAATGCCGTAACACAGCTCCATAGCTGTTTTACGGCATTTCATACAAAATGTCAAGTCCTTATTGTCAAGTTCTCAAGATACAGCAACTAAATAATAAAATAAATAAATGCTTGGACAAACCTCAATTTCACACAGTGCCATCTAGCCCCAAACTAAGCAAAGCTTGTAATTATAATATGGGTGCGTTACGGCTAATACCCGAAGTGCAGCTACACTTAGTTTTAGCCGGATAAAACTTGGTATACCCGGTAGCCGTTGGTTAAACCTAGGCTTAACCGTAAAACCGTAGTAAAGCAGATGCTTTACTCCAATAATAACAATGTGTAATACAAAATAATTTCTAAACATTTTAAGAAAACAATATAGATTTTATTAGTAAGTATTGTTTGACAGAATTTGGCAGTAAATATTTTATTAACAATTTCGTCACATATTGAACAAAATGAAATTCTGCCTTATCACGATCTATTTGGATCAGCAGTAAAAAATAGCGCAATCATGGTTCATATAAAATCGTATCAACTCAACGTAGGCGCAAATAATGTCAAGAAAGGTTGATCCTTATTTTCCTCATGATTAAGTATATAAAAATAACTCGTCTGGGATCATTTAGTGATCTTTAACGTTTAATAGATTATCTGTTTAACTTAACAAAATCCTTATTCTATAGGTATACGGATTTTGCTTTTGGGTTTTGGAGATCTTACAAGATCATGATAAGGCCACAAAGTTTAGACTTCATCTAGCTTTCTGCCAGTTTTGTGTACTTAATTTGCTTTCTGATTGTAAGCTGAGAACCCATTACAAATAAAACCGGTCAAGAGCGTGTCGGACTCGCGCACCGAGGGTTCCGTACCATCATAATTGCCCCATCAAACCACACTGCAGAGTAGAATAATAAAGTTAGTATTGCAGTTTTAGGTCAGTGCCATCTCTTGACCGATAGTGGGACTAATGTTAACTTTTTTAGAAATTTGATAATTTCTGAAAAAGTGTGCTATAATGAGACATCGTTTTATTTTTCCTGTAATCTTTACTTGATATTGAACTTTATTTGTGAGTTAATAGTGCCACGGAGTGGGACGAACGTACGCTTATCGCGATGCTTTTTTGTAATAGGCCATCTGTATTATGTAATAAACTAAATTTCACCCGCTGACTTCAGCTGCGTAAAATTTTACTTCCCGGCCCGGGAGAATCAACAAAGTATCCTTTCTTAGCGGATATCTATACGTCATATATTTTTATTTTTTTTATCTATTTATAAGGGGTGCTAGTAGACACAGAGTGCCTACTACAGAATAGTATCGCGATAAGTGTACGATGTTCGTCCCGCTCCGTGGCACTAACAACAAATATCGTCCAACTGTCGTGATTCTTTTTTTTAACCGACTTAAAAAATTTGAAAAGGAGGAGGTTATCTATTCGTCGCGTATATTTTTTTTATTTGTATGTATGTACACCGATTACTCGAAGACGGCTGAACCGATTGAAATGATTCAAACGCTGTAACATTAGGTTTCTTCCTAAATTGGTCCCATTTGTTGAAATTTTGATATCAGTTCAGTAGTTTTCAAGTAATAAATACTGTCGTTTTCGTTACCATTTTATACGAATTCAGACGGATGTTCAACCATGACTTTTTTGTTAATGAACCGATTTAGATGATTCTTTTTTTGTTTGAAAGAAGACACCTTACGAATGATAGCATATTAATTTTATTGGTAATAGACTTTGGATTATGAAGATACGCAAGGGAACTCCTCAAAACCAAATAGGAACTATACAGTGATTGAAATATTGGTAGGTTTATGACAATCAAAAACAAGTACCTACCTATCTATTCTCAAGGACATTGTCAAGGAAAAGTTGAACTGCGCAGGCCCAACGGAACTGCTGTGGAAATTGAGTTACTAGGGGTATACCATTGAAAAATGTGAAACATTAAAACGTTTTATTTTATAAAATCATCGTTTGTATATCTACCACAAAAAAGGTTAAAATAAAAAAGCTTTTAAAAAAAGCAAGACCTCCTTCAAAAACGCCAAAAAACACCTCTATAAAAAGCAAGAAATAATGTTCAAATTGATTAATTAAAACACGTCTATTGAAGTCAGGTGGGCCTGTTAGAATATAAACAATACAACAAGTCAAAAAAATACTTCCAGCTCTACCCGACTTCAATAGACGTGTTTTAATTAATCGATTTGAACATTATTTCTTGCCTTTTATAGAGGTGTTTTTTGGCGTTTTTGAAGGAGGTCTTGCTTTTTTTAAAAATATTTTTTGTAATAGGCCTACAGTTTATCAGTGGTTGAGGATTCCGGATGAGTGCGCTTCCACCTTCAGCCTCATCAGGTGAAATGAAGATAACGCACTCATCCGTTTGTGAATAAAAAAGTCACAAATATCTCTTCGTCATATTTTTCTCAAATAAAACATTTGTTACTAGGCAGCGGCCATTTGTTACAATACCGTAGGGCTTCGGAAATATTTCTATACGACTAGGAAATTAACTTTCCTTCAATCTGACGGCAGGAAATTTATTTCACTCATATGTCTACTTACTGAGTTTTCATTACTGGTTACCTCTATTTCTTACTAAATTAATGTTTATATATTGTGTTATTTGGAATTATAGAAATTTTAATGGAAAAATAGTTGATTGAAAAACTTATTTAGTTAACTATTTTGTAGATTTGTGTTGATTAGTTTGTGTACAAAAGTTTATAAAGCCGGTTAAGGCAAATAACAGGTTTCTAAGTATTGCCATATATCAGTTTACGCTTAGGTACTATACTCTGTAGTTGACATTTGTATGTCAAAAAAAAAAAACTTTGTTCTGTGCTAGTTACCAAACCAACAGAGGCACGGTAAAGAAATGTATCAGTATTCTAACTCAGTACAAACGGTCGAAATGCGAGCCATACTTAAGCGCCTCGAGTTCGGTCTGCACTTGGTATACAGTCGCCAATGCGTCGCAGTGACGAACAAACGGTGGTTTTGTATTTGTGACCAGTGAGCGTGATAGTTGTAATTACAAAAGTAAATTGCACCTATAGTCTCACAAGTGATTAAAATTAGGTTAAGTGTAATAGTATTTACACCTTTACCGCCACCATACAAACATATTTTTTACAATTCATGCATTAAAAACTAAAAATTAATGAACAATAAGAAAAACATTTGTAGAAAATTTCAGATTTCATATACAATATCAAAAATAGACGAGAACTTTCTTTGCGGAAAATAAAAATTATAAAATAATTTTTAAGCGTAAATCACCGGTGACTTACGCGGCGGCCAATAAAGCGAATTAAAAATTAGATATATTTTTTTTCTATTTGCATAAGCAATAATGATAATAAGGTAATAATACCAAACCATCAAACCATATTATAAATTGTATATGTCAAAATATAATTTGAAAGCAAAATGATAACCTTTTGATTTATTAGGCAACCTAACACAGTATCACCGTTATTTCTAAAATATAACATACAATTACAAAATTAGAAACAAACTCAAGTAGGTAGAGATAGGTATTGTTATCTTAAATCTACCTTCTTGAGTTTGTTTTTAGTTTTGTTCATACAGAAGCGGGCAGCCCTATCGTATGTTGACGTACCGCGCGGCTCTAGGTACGTATTTCAAGGACAGGGACGAGTTAGAATACTGATACATTTCTTTACCGTGACAGAGGCGCTGTGCCAAATTGTAAACAATAATGGCTTACTTCAGTCGCTATCGAGTATAGTAAATGTAACTGTATAAACTCATAATACACAGGCACAGATTAGATCAAGGGTGGCCAACCCGCGGCCCGAGGGCCACATGCGGCGCGCCGTCTGTTACCTTGTGGCCCGCCGAGCCGAGCACATTTTTCTAAAGTCGGACTTATCTGGCGCGCACTTACGGGTGTAACAAGACCTTCAACGAAGCCGAAGTCCACGTATTTCATAAAAAAAAATATGAAATCTTATTTTATTCATTATTTTCTACTTTTTGTCCAATAAAACATTATCAAAATTTTAGGTATTTCGTAACAAACAATAGTTTCAAAACGTCGTCACTCGATGTATCTCATGAGCACGCACCTAAACGCTGTCTTTCAACTCGGCCGCACGTAGCTGTGTAGCATTTACTCGCAGACGCGGTCTGTTGTACGCGTTACCATGCGTTACATTGCGTGGTAAAGTATGCAATGCTTTTTTAACACCAAAAATCTAAATCTTTTCCAGCAATAATTTTGAACAAAAATGGTCCCGATGATGGGTAGAATACGTAGACCTCGGTTTCGTTGAAGGACTTGTTACACTCGTATACATAAAATTTGGTAGTGACGCCCGGGGTAAAATTCTACTTCCGAATTTTGGTCCAGGTGTCGAAACGGTTGGCCACCCTTGGATTAGATGGTACTTATTTGTGTGTCATTACACTCATCCTACTAATATTATAAATGTGAGAGTTTGTGAGTTTGGATGTTTAGATGTTTGGATGTTTGTTCCTCAATCACGCAAATACTGCTGAACGGCTTGAAATTTGGCACACAGTAAATAGCCTAGATTAAAACATAGAATACTTTTTATCTCGATATTCCCACGGGAACGCGAACCACGCGGGTGAAACCGCGGGCGGCCGCTTACAGATAATTCCACCCCATTATGCAAAGAACACCACTTCCCATACAAGTGTTGACCTGTCCAATCATATCATCGTTCACTGCTGGACTGAACATAGGCCTCACCGAGTGCACGCCACCAAGCACGATCCGCGGAGGAACAGCCACCTTGCGAAGATCCTCGCTCCACCTTATCTGAGGGCGTCCCAGACTACGTTTGCCGATACGCGTACTCCACTCAAGAACTCGTCTGCCCCAGCGGCCATCGGTTCTACGGCTAATATGGCCGGCCCACTGCCACTTCAGCTTACTAATACAGTGGGATATGTCAATCATCTTAGTTCTCTAGCGGATCACCTTATTCTGGACCCGATCTCAAAAAGAGAGACCTGAGGGGTCAAGTCTGCTAATGTTTTCGTCAAAATTGTAGTTCAATGGTGTTCTAATGGTAATGCTTTTTGACACAGTTCTCGTTTCTCAAACCCAAAATCATGACACAGTATGTTTCCGTTTTGGGTTTAAGAAACATAATGTGTTTTAGTTTTGAGTCTAAGAAACCAGAACTGTGACAAAAAGCATACCATTCAAACACCATTGAACTACGATTTTGAGGAAAACATTAGCAGACTTGACCCCCACGTCCAATAGCTTTTTTTAAAACGGATGTATGATGATAATAAAATTATATTTGAATAGTTGCTATTACCGTAAAACAGTATTTATTGAGTTCTAATTTGGTAATCAGAAAAATGTTGTATAATGGTAAAATCAATATGTTGTAGTTGTAATTGTTGCTATTATATTTCTCTATTTCTATACTAACGATTTTATTTAGGTTAGCAATTTAAAATAATAATAATAAATGCAATTTTAGATTGATACATTACTTTTCTATACACGATAATTGATAAAATCAACATTAGCAGGTCAAGATTTCCTAAAAAAATATCAAAAGCCAAAAGTACAGTCGAACGAATAATGCAAAGTAAATGTAATCAACCAAACATGACCTCAAAAGGCATCAATTCTCAAGAAACCAGTGGGTTTCTGAAACCGATCCGATTATGCGGGAGGGTCAGCAATGAAAGCTGTCGGAGTGGAAACAGATAAGCTGTATCTATCGACCACGCTAATATTTCAACCGTACCTCTTTACAAATCAGAAATAAACATGATATCGCTGGAACAGATGATTGGAGTTTAGTACTGGCAATTTGAAACAGGTGTGTGGCACGGGCGTCCGTAATTGCTTTATTTGAAGTTCTCAAGCTATTCGGGTTGAATTTAACCTTTAACGTGACGCAGCGTCATTTCTATTACACTTTTAATAATAAACACAACTAAGTACTTACTTGTCTATTGTCTTTATTAGGTACCTATATTTTTTTATTGACCATTAGTACTAACAAAACGTTCCTACTGAGAGAAAATCTGCTAGCATACCACCCTATCATGACCGACCACCGAAACGCGATATGATATACAGGGTGCATTTGTAATCACTCTCCAAATTTTAAGGATGTGTTCAGTCCATTAAACTGAACAACTTTCTCCATGAAACATGTGTGGAAATATGGCAAAAAATTTTGATCATCTCATACTTAACTGATCACGTAATCTCTTTGATTTGTATGAAAAGTATTTTTTTTTACATATTTGCCCCTATGTTTCTTAGAGAAAGTTGTACAGTTTCATGGACTGAACACATTCTTAAAATTTGGAGAGTGGTTTCAAATGCACCCTGTCTAGCGATATAGGTTTTGACAGTTGAGTGCCAAAAAATCGCTACCTATAGATATTACGCAATATTCTAATTCTATCGTAATTCGGTGGACATGTAGCATGTCTACCGGGCTAGTCTCTAAAGGGTCAGTATTCATTTTCTTAAGGGCCAATATTCACTTACGGTGAATAATTAAAGAACTGATATATTAAAATATTTTTTTTGCGTGTTTAAGCACTGGCACAAAATATTTGTAGGAGTCGAATTTTATATTTTAGTATACTTAGGTACAAATTATACAGCTCTTTATAAAATGTCATCGGAAAATCCGCGGACCAACATATACCACTATACCATATAATAGGGAACATGCATAAGTCACCGATTTTGATAAATTTGAGCTTGATCGCTGCGGACACGTATAAAAACATGATGGAACAGAAAAATAAAAAATAAAATGTATTACTTTAGTTTTATCACACAAGGGAAAATAACGAATTTTTTTTTCGTTTTCGGATATAATGCACTTTACAGTCGGATAGAACATCAAATAAGAAATAATATTTTGTATGACACATGTGTACTTAAACGCAATATTTAGGGAGATATTTGAAAATTCTTGGCTAACTCCATACTAATGCACTGAAACGTGACATGAGTGACGTCACAAATGTTGACCTTTTTGTATAGAGCGTTTTCGGCGGGTGCTGCTGCGTGCTAACTTCAAGTAACTATATCACGAGAAAAAAACACAAGAGAAAAGTTTTAATATTACAGTTGATTTTCTCACGCATTATACTTTTGATACAAAAAAAAATTGATGCATGTTCCCTATTTGGTAATTGGCGGAATACCATAGGTTACGGAATACAATTTATTTCTGCTTTGTAATTAATTTAAATAAAGCAAAAACTAAAATTTCTGGTTACATTACTCGCTATTATACCGTATAAGTTTATACTACAAATATGCCAGGAAGTTTTTATGGACTTTCATAAATCAAACTTTACCGGCTAAATGGGAACTGCATTGCACATTTGACTTTATCGTTCCAAGCGCGTGTGAGTAAAATATGCAATGAGTCTGTACCTATACTCACAGAACAATGAAAAAAATGTCCCTACCAATTTTGGTATTTCTGTATCTTTATAGTACAAATATATTATTTTTGTGTATAGTGTACGTACAATGCCACCTACATCCACAATGGAACTACAATGTACAACAATTTTACATTTTTGTCGCAGGCCACAATGAGTCGCATTTTGCGCAAAACATTTTTCATTCGCAATTAGCTGTCACAACATGGTGACCGAAAATAAGATCAGTAATAATTTTAATTTTTTAAACTGTCCCATTGAGTGGTTTTCTAAATGACTGCATTTTATTGTGCAGCATTGTGCAAATGTTTTGCGTCATTCAATGCTATGGATCAACTTTTAGTGGTTTCGCGAAATGGTGTGAAATGAAACGGAAAAATGTAAATCTTAGTTTGAAATTCGTTTATTGCTCTGCATGCTTATTCAAAGCTGAATTTATATTACAAAATAATTTCAGAAATGGTTGTAAAATGAATTTACAAATTGGAAACAATTTTAAATATTAATGCAAGCGAATAAAAAACATTGTGGAAACAAAATATTTCTAAGCAAATAAAAGATTTTGGCAAGACTTTAACCATTTGGAAATGTTTTTCTATGCTAATGTTAGGAGTTTTAGCTTATTTTAACTCATTTTCATTTGACAGCCATGACTGTCAAATGAAAATGATATCCTAGTAATGAGCGTTTGACGCCGCCTTTCAAAAACAGCCATGGATGTCGAGTGAAAATGAGCAAAAAGAACGCTCGAAGCCTTTCAAAAATAAGGCCCCAACTTAGATTATTTATATGTCAAGATAGACAGTCAAAGCTACGACAGCGTCGAAAAAAAATATCACCCAACAGTTGGGTGACCAAAACACGCACACATTGTCAGTAGTGTGACCCGGCCATAGTTTTTATTATAATACTCTTTGGACGCGATGATGCTAAAAATGCACAACACCTTAAAAAAGTTGGCCTGTTTTGTTTAATACGTCAAAAGCCTAAGACTCTATCTAGACATATAAATAATCTAAGGGCCCCAAATATTTTACTTATACGTCTTGAAGGGCGGTCATATCTTGTATTTTGAAAGTATAGAAGAAACCTACTTACTTTTACTTTATTAGTTAAATGTAAATTATTGCAATTGCAACTTACGTGACATATTAACGCATATACACTTTTAAACTTCCGCGATGCGTTTTATTACATTAAGAGCACAGGTATTAAACGCGTTTAAACTAAACATAGGTGCTTAACATCTACCTTTTCCCGACGTTTCGACCGAGTTTCCGTTGTGACCACGGCTGATGCAACTCTAACCGCCTCTGTGGTCTAGTGGTTCGCCCACCCGTGTTAGACGCAGGGGTCCCGGGTTCGATTCCCAGGGGGGGTACAATTTGTACTCGGTTTGGTTGGTGGTAGGGCTTATTTCAAGTCCGCCTGGCTAGCTACCACCATCTTACCTAAGTCTGACGCCATAACAACAATTTAAAAAAATTGTTGTGTTCCGGCAGTTAGAGGTAAGGTAGCCAGTATTCCGTGTGTAGTGCGCTTCCACCTTCGGCCTTATCGTCATTTAACATCAGGTGAGATGAAGGCCAAGCAATACCCCGTTGTGTAAAAAAAAAAAGAAAAAAAAAACTCGGTTGAAACGTCGGGAAAAGCTAGGTGTTAAACACCTATGTTTAGGTTAAACGCGTTTAAATACCTGTGTTATATAACGCATATTGATAAGTACCTAAAAGTATTCTACTAGGTAGTATTCATATGGTTGTAACCATACGAATTTTTATGACTCACAAACTTTTGGTTAGTTGCTTGCTTTAAACGAAAATTAATGCTAATGAATAGATATTATTTGAATATCCATTCTTATATAGGAGCTTCTGCAATGGCGTAAATAAATTAAACATCCTTGACTCCAAAAAAAAAACGCATTAGCAAACAAACATTTACCCTTATCAGGAATTGAATCTGGAATCTTTGGCACAGTTTTCTTTTTTTTTGTCTAAAATGTTTCAATCTGTAACGCGTTTGTCAAAAAGTTGCTATGTCGAGGTACTAAAGTGTATAGTGGCTTTCGTTGCCGACTGTACATAAATATTTTTGAAGTGAAGACTTCTTTAGCGGCATTGTACACTTTTTTGTAATGGGGAAAAATGTTAAACTCGCGTCAGTCAGGGTCACGTGACCCTGATCGAAAAATCGTAAGACGGATGTAGCGTAGACAGCCGGCGGCGGAAGTATCTCCCTCTCTTTCTACAGCGTGGCGAAAATGGCGGCGCGTCGTTTTGACGTTCGGCGGGTTGATTTTTCTGAGAGATAAACTTTTTAATGTAATATAAATTGTCATGATGTTTGTGTACGATAGCGCAATAAATAAATATTATATTCTACCTCATAAATTATAGTACTTTTATACTCATAATTAAAGCAATTCGTGCAAAACTATTCCCTAACCATTCCAAAACATCAAAAATGCACAACGTTAATATTAAAGTTTTCACTTCTGCCGGCACTCCCGGAGTGCAACCCGCTTTTTTTATTTTACATTTCTATACGGAATGAAACGAGCATTCGGTGAGCGAGAAAGGGTTAAAGATTACCACCATATTGTTAAGTCGACTCAACAGAGACCAAAATAAAAATAACAATAAAAATTGTTCAGTTCGTAAAATTTTAGAACCTCGTAAAATATTCGCGGTTTATATTTGAATGCGAGTTTAATTTTGAATATTGAAAGCCGTGGCTCTCACTTTTTATATCCGCAGCGTTAAAATTTAAATTCACAGATATGAAAAGGGTATGTACCTCAGTACTGATTTATTAATCACTCTATATTTGAATGTCATCGGGATGTATTCTATTGGAAAATATAATCTGTAGTGTTTGAAATATTTATAAAAATTTGGTTTTGGAATTAATTCAATACTTTCCATGTTTGTGATCGAAACGAAGCTGAAAATAAATATTTAATTGTGATAATAAACATTCATAATTTTGGTTTTTGTTAGCTTTTCATTAAAATATTTTTTTTTGCATATTTGTATCTTTTCAGGTGTATTTAGTTTTAATGTTTTGTGGAATTATAACACAAAACCAAGGAGTTCGCCTGCACAAAATTTTTCAATTCCTCGACGGATTTAAATCTGACTATAAACTCCAAGGTTTTCTCCATATAGGTGTAGACTATGCCGTCTTTCTCAAACTTCCGAAACCTCATGCTAAATACCTAGTGTACGAACTATACGAGGCGAAGAATATTCCAGATAAAGGGAAATACACTCCGAGACTCCTTGCCATTTCGAAGGTGCCAGTAGAATACATCAAGGAACAAATCATGATTTTCAGAGATGAACTCTATAAAGCGAAGTATGTGAACAACAATACTGTACCCGGTACCAGTGTTAAGACCATGAGAGAGTGGCAAATCGATAAAGCCCTGAATTTTCACACGGATGGTCGGACGTTTGCCGAAAAAGCGCCTGTTCTCAGATCAGTTCTGTGAAACGTCCGCAATGATACATTAAAATATTTGTCACTAAGTAATTGTTTTTTTTTAATTGCACAAATATGTAGCTGGGTTGGGTGGAAATGTTATAATACGTTTTTAAAGATATTTTGAACTTTGAATCACAATACAACACTTTTTTAGGTATTATTCTAAAACCTATTTCTCTGAGTTGTCATGGAATGGTTAATTTCTATCGTATTATTTTAATTTTGATTTGGTATCTAATATTATCGTCCCATAAAATATTGTTATTTTTCTTTGGATATAATTGATATAATATTGAAACTGAAAACTATAATGCTGCTAGTATAGGTTCTATAGTTTAGAAAAATACCTCTATCAAAATATCAAAGTTGATTTTGCGTGTGAAAAAAATCTGCAATTTTACTAGTGTAAAGACTTTCTACTGTGCCAAATGCTACTATAAAAATATGTTATTTATATAAAGTAACGGAGACATGTCAGACCAATTCACTACTGCTGATCATGATGTAAAAATAGAACGAAGCTTCTTGAATTTTCTCACGTATAGTCGAACCGGTAAAGTTTACTCAATAACTTAGTATACCCAAGTCTTACAAAGCGAGTCCTAGATTCTATTCAGATAAGTTTTACCAACAAAAGACATTTCCATGATCGAAACCTTGATAAATAATGCTCAATATTCAGAGTTGTGGCGCAGTGTGTTTGTATCATCCATCATGTGGACGATTGCCACCACAACGTTTGCTATTTTTATGCATAAGAATACTTCAAGAAAAGTACAGAAAGTTCTGTTAAAGTTGTAACCAAATTTGGTTTTGCTCGTAAAAAGAATTTATCGGCAATGTGGCTTGTAAAAACCTTTATATTCGCTGTCATCCCGATCTTGAATTCTTTATTCTACCTATATAAGTTAATCAATTCGGAATTGATTACCAATGGGATGCTATGAATTGTATATCCGCAAAGTACTTATAAAAATTGACAGCCATTTTAATGTCCCCACTGCTGGGACACAAGGCCTTCCTTATGTGTGGATAAGGAGGATGGGCCATAACCCAGGACGCGGGCCTAATGTGGATTGGTGGGTGCTGCAAATGCAGCCGAGAACAACGGCTAAAAATACCTTCTGAAGTACGGAGGAGCTCAAGATAACAAATTTTTTGTCACCCATCCCATGACCGACCCTTGCGAAAGCTGTTTAAAATCCACAATCGCTGGGCTTATAAAAATTATAAATAGCAAATGTATACTTAGGTATTTTTAGTCTTTAGATCCATAGTAGATCTATAGTGGCAAAAATAGTAATTTCTGGCAGCATAAGTTTCCGTTGATGGATTTTTGCTGTTGGCTTCAGCGGTTAATGGATGACGAAAACTTTGGGGCTTCGACTGAATGATACATTAGAATAGGTTGTTGTTAGGTATTTCCGTTCTGTTTCAAGGACCGTGGACATAATATTATAGAATTTTAGTTAATAATGTAAAATCTATTGGAAACCAAAGTTAGCGTGCTAGATACAGACCTACTGTCTGATAGCAGGACTCTGCCCGATATTTTAGATACAACGACGGAAAGGAAATTGAGCAAGGTAATATGGTATTTTTTAACCTTGACATTTTATTTTTTTGTTTCAATCCTAAATTGTATGAGAGTAGATAAAGTAGTGTATCGAACTAGGCACATAACTATGTATTAAAACACTCGTGTGATACTATTAAAAACACACTCATGTTTTAATACCCCTCATTATGCGTCAGTTTCATAAACTACTATTCATCAATTTATTAGTAAAACTATAAATATTCAGTTTTATTTATTTCATTATTAATAAATTTTGTCAACTCAAATATCTGCCCTTATAAAAATATATTATAAAAGTTATGCATTCATTTGACGCTTTCTATCTGGAAAGGTGTTTTATTCCAATGAATAGATCTAATTTGCAACACTCAGTGAGAAATTTAATTCAATGGGTGTTTTTCTGCATGATAAGGCGAAGTAGACAAATGGAAGCCTCTGAAAATATTTTTCTTTGCCTTTTGTTTTTGATGAGTTCCCTCATATATTTAAGATTTCCGCATTTTGGCCAGGCAAAGAAGAATTTGCGTAAAATGAATGGCAGTAATTTTCTCCCTCTGATTTATGATGCTAAGTTTAGTTGGCTTGTTATTTCTATCCCCTTTTATAAAACCATCCTACTTAATACACGATTTAAAAATATTAATGTTTAAACATAATTGTTGAAATAAAGAAGTTGACTGCTGTTGCTGTTTAATTTTGAGTTTGAAAAGCAACACGTTCAATCGTCGTGTTTGAACACGACGATTGAACGTGTTGCTTTTACGACGAACTAGTTCTTTGCCCATGGACATTCACAGTTTTACCAACTTAAGGTAAGTGTACCTCAGTGAACTTACCTTATTTATGACCAAAATACCGGTAAGTGCCGGCTTTATCATTCACATAACAATTATGTTTGACGAATGTTAGTGTTTACAGGACAAAAAGCACGAAACCTGATTTTTATAAGCTAAATATTTTATAAGCATTATTATACTTTATTTTTATAAGGGACAGGTACACAGCTTAGTAACTATAAATTCTTTAATTTCAAAATAAAATTTTAAAGGCCAATTCCGACTATCAAACAAATTACAAGTTTGATTTGAAACAACGACGAGTGATTTTTATTTATTTAACGAATTAGAATATTAAGTGAAGAAATAAATAAAACTAAGATAATGCTCTGAGATCGGCTCGTTTAAATTGCATCTTTACCATTCTAATTCGTTGAAGGTCAAACTGCATAGTCAGACAATAGTTTACAATCGGATTAATATTAGACAACATCACAAACATTATTGCTCTGATTCCAAAGTAAATAGCTATAGCACTTGTGTTATGTAAATCAGAGACAACGGTGGAACTGCAAACACCCAGAACTGAGTCAATATTAGTACATTATGATATAAGTGCGGTAAGATGAAAATTACAGCCGAGGCGATATTGCTAGCCCGAGCCGTAGGCGAGGGTTACAAGAAAGCAGAGGCTGTAATTATCAAAGCGCACGTATGTCATACGACGTTTTATAACATATTTGCGAGGAAATAAATAAAACTCGGACTTTGCACCTTTGCTTGTCTTCCATATCAAATGATGAAATTTTGATACGCTTGTAAGGATCTATCGGTAGAGGCTTAGAGTAGCCTTTTTCGCTGCCTCGGAGACTTCTGGCGGTGTCGAATTAAGAAATTCATCACTACTTGACGACATTTTCAAATAAAAACAATAAAGCAAAAAAAGCGCGTGGAATAATTTTTACTTGTTTAAATTAGCTATGCTCATCAGCGCTTTTTTTAAGGCAAAGGCATAAAAAACAGCCAGTATTACTAATAAAGTAAATTAATATTTTAGTGTTTTTGTTACAGATAAATAATTGTAATTTATTGTTAAAATTAATTAAATTAAATAATTAAATGTTTATTTATTATATTTTATCTCCCAAAGTTAATTTTATTCATAAAATGTTGACCTCTTTTCTGACATAAAAACTCTTTGCTAAGATTTAAAAAAGTACCGTTCGTTTTAGACGAAGCATCAAACCGTGCGGTAATGTAAAGTAAAACGCACGGTTTATCAAGGAAACCGTGCGTTTTACTTTACATTACCGCACAAGTTCGTAATGAGATGCAATACGATATTGAAATTGGTGTAATAAGAGACCCTTTACGAGCAAATATGTTATAAAGAATATTTATTTATTTATTTATTAAACTTTATTGCACAACAATACACAAAGTAAGGTACAAAGGCGGACTTAATGCTAAGAACATTCTATACTAGTCAACCATCAATAAAAAGACATTCATGAATTTGCTGTACATAGTTACAAAGGAGTTACAGAACCTTAAAAAATACCAAAATAATACATAATATATATTTATATAAATGAATGAACCTCAATATATAAATACATATATAATAAATATATAATAAAAATAACAAGTAATAAGTAAGACAATGAGCATTCACATTTCCAATAGAAAAGCATGAGCGTTTCTTTTAAATGAGAATTAGCTGGGAGATCTCCTGATAGTTTCAGGGAGATTATTCCAGAGGCGGGTAGCTTGCAGCGTAAAAGAATCAGACATATAGCCAGAGCGAAAGAGAGGAGTGGAGAGATTGGCAGAGCGAAGGGGACGATCGTGAGTATCACAATTTCAGTATCTCTATACTGAAATTTGCATTTCAAGTATTCTGGAGGGATTGTTGAGGATGGAATAGAGTGAGCAGAGCAGCCTTAGCTGTCTGCGTAGACGGATAGGGAGTCATTAAAGCTGAGACTGGTACGAAGAAACATGATCAAATTTACGAAGGCAAAATATGAAACGAATGGCATTATTAATAAGCCGGTCCAACTTATTAAGAAGATCCTCATTCAGGTCAGGGTAGCAGATATCAGCATAATCAATGAGTGGAAGAATTAAGGCAGTTACTAGAGTGATTTTTGTGCGAATGGGATGAAAGTTCCTAAATCGGTTCGTTAGGTATCGGTCGTTCGTAGAATATTTCGTTTTCTAAATTAACCCAGCCGGGTATTGAACACAGGACCTCAGATATGGCGACAACTTGAAAACCGGCGTACAAACCACACGACCACGGAGGTCGTCTATATAAATCTATCAAATATCTAATAAGTATCTAGTAATATTCTCATTTACCTAAACGGGTATTTTCTTATTATTCTGTTCAGTGGCTTGTGTAAGTCGGTCTACTCTGATTTAACATTAGTCCGAGCTGGAAATAATCATACCCACTGAAATACTGATTAAAATTATTATTTTAGTCGTAACTTTGTTACAAATTTTAAGGATATTTTGAAATATGAAACGTTGATGTGGTCATATTTAACGGAAGCGAAAAATTAATTTAATGTTAATATAATTTTACTGTAGCTCTGCCGATCATCATGCAATTCTTGTATTATCAATTTTCTTGAAAAACTAATTGTAAAGAGAGTCCATAATTGTATTAGTATCGTATGTATGTATATATTAGTCCATTTAGTATTGTATGTATATCGAGTCTCTTGTAAACAACTCCGAATGACATTCAGCACACACACACACACACACACACACACACACACACACACACACACACACACACACTCACACACACACACACACACACACACACACACACACACACACACACACACACACACACACACAAATTTTCATTTGCACTCTATAAGAATGTTTGTTTCACATAATAGTAACCTTGTAGATTCAGTAAATTTATTTTGTGTTTAACTGTTACATTTCTTTAAGTTCGAGGCGGGCGCTAATAGCTGCGACACAGTCTATGACTAATGTGGTTATTAACGTTTTATCTGATTTTGTTAAAATTTTTAGACACAAATAAATTATTTTTGATTTATTTTTTGATTTATTTTTTGCTTACGTATTTTAGTAATTAATATAAAGCAACGGCCAACTTCATAAAGTGCATAAGTGTAATAATACCCACATTAAATTTTGTAAAATTAATATGGCCTTTGTCACACCGTGGAACGCTAATGTAAACGAACGCTGTGCACGATAATTTTGTGAGTTTTAACTTTGTCAAAATATAGACGAAATGAATCAAGTTTTTTTTGAAAAACTTTCCCAAAAACATGACATTACGCGCTAACCTCATTTGTTATAGACATTTTTATACCTAACCACCTATCAACTTTTGTAAAGTTACAAGCGTGTAAATACTGAAAATAATATCACGTATTTTTAAAATGCTAGAGCCTGGGTATTTTTTACCTACCCAAACAAAAGACCTCTTGCGCGACCGATTGTCATCAAAAGCCGTTTTTATACTCGTCAGCCATCCATTTCAAACAATCAAAAACCCAAGTAAAGCGAAACGCTTTGCAAAACTGCAGTTAGTCAAAGTAAAAAACATAAAAGCTATGGAGCCAAACTTTTTTATATGAAAACCAGACAAATGTGAGTCGGACTCGCACAGAAAAGGTTCAATCCAGTCAGAGTTACTATACCCTCGAAAAAACAGAACAATATAATATAGAGTGGAGGCAGCTAATACTCAAATATGTATTTTAGATAGATACTCGTACGTTGGAGTGTGTACTGAAGGTCTAAGTGTGATGAACTTTTATCACAGAATAGATATAAGTACTACCTTACAGAAAGGACACTCTCCGCCCCGCCCAAGAATCAATTACCTCATCCCACCCCGCGATTTCGTATGCCGAATCGTATGCTCGTTTAGTTGTGTTTGTCAACGTCAACTTATTTTGATATTCAAAGCAATGCGTCGTAACCAAATGAATATAAGATTCTTGGTCGTAACTTTATTTACCAAAAAGTTCGAATTAGCGTCACCGCTCACGGGTGACTTTTTGTAGCTGCGATAATCGCGGCGATAATCGCCCGCGAAATGACATGACAAAGGTTTTACTTAGCAGCGACAAAAAAGCGTCGCGCTTATCGCGGCGATTAACGCCGCGTTTATCGCAGCTACAAAAAGTAGCTCGTGGGCGTTTACGTATAGAACTCCGTATGTTCTATTCTCAGCGACAAAAAATCGCTCAGCGATTAATCGCCCGTCAGCGGGGACGCTTATGAATTGAACCCCTCGCTCATACAGTACAAACTGCACGGTAGCCCTAGAATACACACACAGTGGCGCGTGTACAAAAACGTCATCTGACGTCATCTGTTTATAATGGCGCAGTTGTATGGAGTGTCCGGGGTGTGCTTTAGCGATGGGCGATTATTACTAAAAGTAATCGAATTAGTCGATTGTTCAGTTTAGTCGATAAAAGTCGAAAACAATCGAAGTCAGTCGATTGGAGTTTCTTGTACATGCTTATTTTTAAGCTTTCAGTTAGCACAAAAACGAATAGAAAGTTGCACGTTTGAAAAGATGAGAGCGGAACCCGTGAAAACAAGTAGGTATTCGGTGTAAAAGCAAACCTTTTAGTTCGGAATGACCTGTTTCTGCGACGTTTTTCACTGGGGACACATAATCAGTGTAGCCGACTTGTCCATTAGCGGATTTTCACATTCTGCTAATAAGCAGACGTAATTTCTTGTGTATGCGCAAAGGGTAATTTTCACTGGAAAAACAAATTATACACAAATGTTTTGTGATTATATATGGAAAAATGATAACCTATGTAACTTGAAGTAGAACAAATAAGAGAGAACAGCTCTTGTAGCATGACCACTGAATACGATATACACGCTGAAATTTTAATCATTTGGTTCCTGCCGTGTGGTGGTTCCACTCATGATTACAAGCAACTTTTACTATGGGGCCAACTCTCCTGCTCGCAAAAAAAAACAGCTGTTCCATACATTAAGGTCGAGTAGGTACTGCACTTTTGTATGGAACAGCTGATTTTTTTTGCGAGCAGGAAACTTGGTCCCATAGTAAAAGTTGCTTATAATCATGAGTGGAACCACCACACGGCGGGAACCAAATGATTATAATTTCAGCGTGTATATCACGTGATGTAGCGTTTAATCGACACTCAACTGTCAAAATCTTTTGACAGTTAAAAGCGACAAATCGCTATATCACATCGCGTGGGGAACTGGGGATGAGAATAGATTGGATTTGATAAATAAATAAAAAAAAAAATTTTTTTGGAATCCCCAAATGTAAGTGAATTTATTTTTTAAAGTTATAGCATCACAATATTATAATTGCGAAAATACTTAATGTTTATCTGTTTCGACTTCCTTCTAGTCCGATCATCATGAAATTTTGCACACACGTTGTCAGAGGTACAGAGAAGGACATAGGGAACTTTTCATAACGGAAAAAAGGCCTCTTCCCGAAAGATGTAGAAATAACTATCCACGAAGATGAAGTCGCGGGCAGCCTAAATTATAAGAATTAAATATTAATATAATGATACAATTATTTAATTACATTAATAAATGTAAGCCTACGTTTACATACCTAGATACAGTGCGAGCGAATTTATTTTTACCTGCTGTTTCTATTTATGAAGGAGGCAAACACGCATGCACAAACACACACAAACATACACACACACACGCACACACGCACACATTCACACACACCTATCATGAGACAATATCATAAATTATTTCGTTGTTTTCCTTACTTTTCTCTTATAAATCCGTTAAACTTAATATTTGTTTAAAATATTTTTTTGTAACCATTTATATATTTAGTTTACAAAGTGTTGTTTCCGTAATTGGCTTGTGTACTGTATAAATTATGCCTGCATAAATGGTCTGTAAATGCTGTGGTAACAATGTTCAATAAATAAAATAAAAATAAAGATACAAAATGTATGATTACACGATACGAGCTTAGAGCAACGCGGCTTCCATGACGGAAGCCGCGTTGCTCCAAGGATACGAATCTTGTTTCCCGTTTCCAGATGCTTCCTTCTCCCACCCGCCCTAGGCAGGTTTGTATCACTAAGATGCTTGAGCTGCCTAGAAGCAACACCAACTTCTAGCTTTGGAACAAACTCCCATCAAACATCCAGAATTGCCAGAACATAATCACTTTCAAATCCAAAGTCAAAGCTCACTTTCTATCACTTCTTGATCCACGAGATAGTTAACACTACCAGTTTTATATATTTATACTATAGGTATATATTATGTATATGTATGCATTTATTTCTATTTATTTATGTTATGTTTAAACTATAAAGTATATATTTGACGGCGCGTTTATGTTGTTTTACGCATTTTTTGTAATTTCATGTTGTTTTTATTTGCTAATCAATAATAATTACAATTTAAAACAATAAAACAATGGTAAAACATTGTTAAGTCATAAAATCAAGTTAAATTATCAAAGAGGGGACTAACGTCCGTGCGGGCTTGCGAGTGACGTCAGCGCCCGAACTAGTTTTGCTTGTTGTAGTGCCGTGGCGTGAGTGGGGTAGTAGTGGGGCGACCGGCCTTTATAAGCGGGCGGCGCTCGTATTGGGACACATTCGATCGTGAGCCGTGGCGCTGTACGTACGCTCGCAATTCTGCATACCTCTTACGCTTTCTCCAACGCCCATGGATATGGCTGAACTAAATGGTCAGCTCGGCACTACGTCATCAGGAGTGGGGATGGACCAGGAAGCGGAAAACATACTATGGGAGCGCCAGTCCTACAAAACCGATGGAGAAATCTCTTGAAGTCCCAGCATCGTGACGTGATGGGTTCGGTGATGACCAAACTTATTATTCCAGAATTTAGTCTTCAGGGGGCGGATGCGCGAGCGTGGTGTGATGCAGTGGACATATGTTTAGGAGAGAACCCTTCAAGCGGAAGCCAGTTGGTTATGCTCCTTAGTAAGGCTCCCTGAGGTTAAAAAGCTGCATGGTTGGTGCACAGCAGCCGTTCCAAGGTTGCATTGTATGATTGATGCCACCGAAGCTCCTGCTGCTACCTTGTACAGGGTTTTTTCGGGCTGCCCGAGTGGTGAAGTGAAGGGGACATGAGTACACCTAGACACGCTGGTCCACGCTCTATTTTGCTCATTAACAAAAGAGACGTTTTTCAGAGAAGAGAAATATTATGTTTCAGCTTCACTTTAAGGGATAGGAAAATTAAGCCTACGATGCAATACTCAAATTATTTTGATTGT
The DNA here is from genome assembly GCA_943789525.1 of Agriphila geniculea. Lineage (NCBI taxonomy): Eukaryota > Metazoa > Arthropoda > Insecta > Lepidoptera > Crambidae > Agriphila > Agriphila geniculea. Next base: position 20,527,291 of record OX038874.1, read on the forward strand.
TACTTTTTAGAATTGTTCAGCTGAATTATTATTTTATGAGGTCCCCAATTCTTCATTGGTATTCATAACATTATAATAGGGCAAGATTTAATTATGTTGGGATTTTTCAATGTGAGTTTAGCGAAAAAAATTAATGATTTTAGTAATATCAATGATACCGATGTTCCCTCAGAGCCTATAACAGAATTAGAAACAAAATACTTGAAAATTATTGTTGACAGGTAAGTTATAATACCCACAGTTGTACCATGCTTAAAAACAAAGTTGTCATTATTCAATACGATTCTTAGCATCAAAAGATCAACCATTTTGAACTATTTGGCCAACAAACAAATATTTTGTCTTATAAAAACGAGCTACAACTCATTGTCTACGAATAATCTTATAGTCCAGTAAAATTGTCGCCTGAAAGCACGGGGTACCTTGTGTCAAATCTGGTAGTTCTGATTTTTTTGCAGACTTGTTTACGATGTTGGCCGAATAAATAATCCAAGTTTGTGACCTCGAGAGCCGAACGCAACTATGTCAAAAATCGAAAAAACCACGTAAATTTTGGATTTTGGCGATTATAAACCTGAAGAACTTCATATTTTTATTTTCAGTAATTATAAATCATGCAGCGGAATGATTGATTGCTCGGCGATATTTAGAATTGGTTAGTGGAATCATTTCTATCAAAAGTTTTTCTGATAAGTTGCATAATAAAAAGTAAATTGCGAATTTATAAAACAAAACTATACTGCCATTATTTAATTACTCACAAATTTTTTCACCCGTATGAAAACAAGAGACACTTAATTTTTCTAAAGTTTTATTTTGACCATTTTTGTTCCATCCCAAAAATTTGTTTGAAAACTGATTCATTCTAGGAGAGCGTAAGTGCAGTAAACAGGAATTCTGGCGGACATACCTTCTTGGCCCACATGAATTGGAAAATATACTTTGCCATCACCCTATCAACCTAATCTATGGACGCTAATGACGTTTTTTGTTTATGTTTTGTTTTAAGTTGTACTTTTTCTTTTATTCTCACTATTTTTGCCTGGAACTATTTTTACCGCTAATTTGATTTTGTAGTTCCTGTCTGCAAAAATTTTAATACTGTGACGAAATGCTCAAACCATAGAAATAGAATGTCAAAGAACAACTAAGTCAATAAACAGGTGATCCGAAAACGAATCAATACATTTTATATGAGATACGTAAAATATGACTTAGATTAATAAAATATGACTATATTATGGCAAAGGAAGTTAATAAACTATGTTCCATACTGTTTTCTTTGTCGATAAACGAATAAATGTAGCGAAATTTGGTTTTACAGAAGTGTGTGGCAATATCTTATTTACCTTTGGAAAGTGTGATTACTTGGATTGTTTATTTTTGTCACATCACAATTACTTAGAGCAGAAGACACCGTAGCTCCACGATACCTTTATTTTAAATTCTAATTTAGATTAAAAAATATTTTAAACAAACTGTGATTGCTCATTTGCTAGGCGGGACGCTAGGGGCTCTTACTGTAAAAAATGTTGGCACATGTCACTTGATCCTTTGTCTCTTTTTTTACATAGACCGTGTCCGTATGATGTTAACTTCTCTTTTCCACGCTTTGTTGGTCTTCTTGGGCGCAGCGAAAATTTTTCTATGTCTATGGCTCAAACAAACTTTTTTTTTGTGTGCCAAAGACTACACCTATACGGTGGGGTGCTGCTTTTTGTATTTTATTAAACTGATTCAAACGTTATCAACACCGATTCTTTTTAAGCAGAAGAGCTTCAGCAGCATCATGAAGTCCACTTTGGGAGGTTTGCGACTGTCTGCCATTGGATCCTTCATAAACCTTGATATTATATTTAAAATAAAGTTAAAATTAACTAAAATACTAGTAATTGAACTTAAAACATTTTCGATATAATATGGTCCTACACGGAAAGATTACAGGAGAAGGAATTGATTGGGCTAACCTGGTTCGATCGTTGCTCCCGCGTGCTGGCTGTGGTGGACGCGCGTCTCACTTCTTCTTAGAATCTCCGACGTTGATTATTATTTGGGTAATCACAATAGTCTTCGGATAACTCGCGGTGATCACCTTGTAGGTATTCAAACTTGACCGCAATAATGAGGAGCACGAAAACTCGACTCAATGCTCTGGCACGCCGGCAGGCTGGATCGGAAGTGTCTAAATATGGCCGACGCGACCAGATATTGGTTTACCCCCATAGGATCATGGATAAAAATGATATGAGGGTAGATTTTGGGTTTAGGGATGTAGCATCGTTACAAGTGTGAAGCGAGTCTAAAGTGATGTGAAAATAACAATCTATGATTCACCTAAATCTACCGGGTACGTTGTAAAAACACACTTTTTTTTTCTGAAACATGAACTTTAATACGGAGAAGGTAAAGTTTAGAATGTACCTAAATAGCATTTGCAAACTGGATCATTTTACAGATAGACCATCATCTGTGTTGGCTTTAAAAGTTTTCGCCGTTTTGAGCTTATTGCATTCTATGTTTTTTTTAGCTGAACAAAACGAATTTTTCTAAATACAAAAATTTTATAACATTACTGTTGGAAAACCTCTTTTGATTTTATACAGTTTTTATACTTACTTATCCAAACTGACTGCAAACTGAAGTTCTTTAATTTGAAATAAAAATGTCACTTGTTCACCGTCCACTGCCTTTGTTTCGTTAATTACATAATCCTCAGCATACATCACTTAGTTTTCTTTACAAAAAAAAACATAAACAAAAAAAAAAAACTTTTAATTCCTCTTTGACATTCATTGTTATTAATTTAGAAAAAGTGGCTGGATACATTTTTCTGATCACAAAAATACTAATACCTAAATGTACTTTGCTAACCATTTAGATGAAATGTGTGGATCCTAGTCGAATAGTGGAACCTATAAGAACGTGAGTTCAAAAATTAAAAATTTTTAGAACTTACATACCCACAGTACTATTATTGTTTATTATTGTTACTTATTTATTTACGGTGCAATGTCTTTTGGCCTTCGATGGTCATAGATTTCTGGATGTGCCGATGACGGCAAAAGTAAGTATTCGTATGAAGTATTCGTTATTAATGGAGGAAATATGCTACTCAATGTAGTGATCCACCTAGTGAAATATGCTACGCAATGTAGTGATCACTTTGTCCCCAGTGAAATATGCTACTTAATGTAGTGATCGCTGTGTGACAAGTCTGTGTGACAATTGGTACTATTGTGTGTTCTGTGGAAAAAGGAAATATGCTACTCAATGTAGTGATCCACCTAGTGAAATATGCTACGCAATGTAGTGATCACTTTGTCCCCAGTGAAATATGCTACTTAATGTAGTGATCGCTGTGTGACAAGTCTGTGTGACAATTGGTACTATTGTGTGTTCTGTGGAAAAAGGAAATATGCTACTTAATGTAGTGATCCACCCAGTGAAATATGCTACGCAATGTAGTGATCACTTTGTCACCCAGTGAAATATGCTACTTAATGTGGTGATCGCTGTGTGACAATTCTGTGTGACAAGTTTGTGTAACAAAAGTCTGTGTGACAAGTCTGTGTGACAAAAGTCTGTGTGACCAAAGTCTGTGTGACAATCGGTACTACTATGTATTCTGAGTAAATGGCTGATGGTCATGTATTCTTTGCAGTCGGACTGTGTGACCATCCATCTGTGTGTCGATCCATCTGTGTGTCGATCCGTCTGTGTGAAGATTCGTCTGTGTGACGATCTGCCTGTGTGAAATTGTTGTAATCAATAAGATAATTAATTGTTCTTTTTTTAGGGGCCAGAATGGCCGAGCTCGAATATACAACTCAGCATATTTTGTTATTTTAGGACAAGTTTGATAACGAGACACACGAGGACGTGTGAAGGCGCAGGACGGCCGTGACGGCGCGTTTATGTTGTTTTACGCATTTTTTGTAATTTCATGTTGTTTTTATTTGCTAATTAATAATAATTACAATTTAAAACAATAAAACAATGGTAAAACATTGTTAGGTCATAAAATCAAGTTAAATTATCAAAGAGGGGACTAACGTCCGTGCGGGCTTGCGAGTGACGTCAGCGCCCGAACTAGTTTTGCTTGTTGTAGCGCCGTGGCGTGAGTGGGGTAGTAGTGGGGCGATCGGCCTTTATAAGCGGGCGGCGCTCGTATTGGGACACATTCGATCGTGAGCCGTGGCGCTGTACGTACGCTCGCAATTCTGCATACCTCTTACGCTTTCTCCAACGCCCATGGATATGGCTGAACTAAATGGTCAGCTCGGCACTCCGTCATATTTATAAGTATGACGGAGTCAGGGGGGGAGCGGGGTGTCGTCAGGATAAGATTATTCATCGCCGAGCATGAAATAATAGTCTCTTTACAATGCACAACCTCTATTCTTACAATCAACATCAAGTTAGCACAAAATAATGGATGATCAAACAGATTCACACGGATTCAAGTCGGTAAACGCGGCAAGTTCGACACAGCGAGGCGAATTCAATTCCACGACCGTTCACTACGGCTGCCGGTAACAGAATCTTTTTCAGACTACCCACAAAAAGTGCTCTTCACATTTTCTCGCCTTAGGGAACGTCAAGACTGTCAACAGTCAAACTGACAAACATCAAATCTGTCAACTGTCCACGTCATACTGTCAACTGTCAAACTATTTCACAGACAAAGTCATCGCTTGCTGCACAGATTATACACTCGCTGTGTCGACCTTACCCAAGTGAGCCACTTGACGTTTCCGACTTGACAGTTACGACTACACTCAATAGATGGCGCTAGGAGTTCCAATAATCTTGGGCAGCACGGCGCTCGCGCTCCGACAAGTATATGTATATCTTTAAATTGATATAAGTTTTATTTAGGATTTTACTTATCTCCATCTTAGTATGCACTTTCTATTACCCGTTTACTTAAAAATCTCAAACAATGCTGGGTTGGCTGGAAGAGATTTCTTTTAGAGATAAGTCCACCTTTGTAAACATCTTTTATATTTACCTGTGTAATTATGTTACAAGTGCAATAAAGAATATATATACGAATATAGCAAATCAAACATGCATATAGGTTTCACGTGTGTCTATTATTTCTGCGAACTAACCATTTCTCTGAACAAAGTAATGGGTATACGATGCTTTTTATCCATTCCTGCCATTTTTGTTTCATCTTTGCAAGGATTTTACAGCTCTTTGTAAATTTCCTCTGTGTTTATTTCTAGGAACTATCGTTCTTTCATTACCATTTATAAGGATTATTTTAATGGGTCTGTTACACTGAAAAGATATTAACTTGTTGGATTTTCTGTAGAAAAAGAAATTATAATCGCTCTGTTTTACTCTGTACTCGTTTTTATTATTTCTTTGAAATTTCTTTTGATACATTATTCAGTTTACAGTGAACACAATGAACAATTATTTACAAAAAGAAAATATATTTGTTTTAATTGGCTAACAATACTTTCTATCATGTTTTTGCTTTTCTTATTATTACAAACGTAAAATTTAATTCCAAAGTAAGCAAAATTTTTAAGGTGACTAAATCAAGGACAAGTGCGGAAATCAGTTAGAGTGCACCTTAACTAGTTAATCTGCAGATTCACTGGTGGAATCAGTTAAGCTTCGTACAGACTGAGGCGAGCGAATCGCAAGCGTCGCTTTTTTTGACAGATTTTGATCGCGTAACTCAAAGCAATAGCCATAGCCATAGCCATAGCCATTGCCATAGCCTTTGACAATGGCTATGGCTATGGCTATCGCTTTGAGTTACGTGGTCGCACTCGCGAATTTCGCGCGGAATTCGCCTCAGTCTGTACGAAGCTTTAAAGTGCGAAAAATAGTTTCATTTCGTACTTTAACTAGGTAATCTTCAGATTTCCTAGCTAATCAGCAGATTAACGACCAAGGATCTTCAGTTAAAGTACGAAAATAGGTTCTTTAATTGAAAAAAATGTGTAATCACGTAAAAGCCAAGCCCGCCATGGAAAAAGTCTTAAAGAGTTCATAAGGTTAGGTTAGGTTAGTATTGCGACCAAAAACACGTGAGCCGAGCGAACGTGCCGCAAACGACGTTTTTTACACGACTGCCCAAAAAGGAGTGTATATGTGTTCAGGGTTCATGTATGTTTGTGGGTAAGTGAGTTTCTTTATTCCACCATAACTTCTAAATGTCTTAACGGATTTAGATGTATGAGGTATCGTTAGAATCCTTACATTGTTCCGAGTGACACTGGCCATAATTTTTTTGAGAAATGTCAATATGGCGACTGTACGACGCCACTTATAAATGTAAAAAAAATCATTTTTTCTTCTATTATTACAATATGGGCATCAAATGAAAGGCCCTTGTGAGCACATTTAAAAACTATTTAATTTGTCAATGAAATGTGTAAAATAAAAATAATAAATTTAAAAATTATTAAAAACACGACTGCCCTGCCAAAAAACGAACTAAAAAGTTAAATAACAAGTGTCTTTGCAGTCAGGGGACCTCTTTGATTAAAAATTGTTCCACAAAATGGTCCCCCGACTGCAATGACACTTGTTATTTAACTTTTTAGTTCGTTTTTTGGCTGGGCAGTCGTGTTTTTAATATTTTTTAAATTTATTATTTTTTTATAAAAAATACTTTCAATCGGGAGGCACGGCAGTGCCCCCACCAAAGTCGAGCGCGATTAGGTCTTTAACTTAAATTTCCTGAAGCCTTGGCTATTTTATTTACTGTTTTCCGCACCTTTACGGTTTAGTATCCGTTAATGTGTATTATTATTTTATTTTATTTTATTTTCATGGAAGATTTACAGACAAATAACATCTTTTAATAGAACTTATAAGTAAATACTATGCGATTAACAAATCTTCACAATTGAGTGTACAATAGTGTTTTTTACCATAAGGGCGTAGTGGTGTTATTTAGATTTTAGAAAAATTATTTAAAACAGAGAGTTGCTAAGCTTATTATATTTATCTAATATGTTGAAGTTTTAAACAGTAAAGATGGAAAGTAGATAAGAAGCATGCATGTGAAACTTAATTTTAAACTATAACTTATTTATTTTTACTTATTAATTAAGATCCTTAAAAAAATTAGTGCATACAAGATTTATGATATTAACTAGTTAAAGTGCGGAAATCTGCTACTTTAAGAAAAAAATTGCACTTTAACTGACTTGATCAGTTTATGTGCACATTAACTAGTTAATTCGCACATTAACGGATTCCGAGCTTTAGCGGTAACACCAGCATTAAATTTTGCATTACACATTGTCAGGGGTACAGAAAATGAACATACACATCAAAAAAAGTTTGCGATCACTTTGAAAAATCAAAATATTTTTTAGTAGGTACGATATAATATAACATAAATTATTATTGTTTTTCTATAAAAAGGTCAATTACGAAAGGTTTTTTTTTATTAAAACACTTTTTCTTAATAAAGTTACATTATAAAAAATCTAGGTATCTGCTTTTGCAGGCGGTGACTAGTAACATAAATGACTGAATAACAAAAGCTGATTCTCAGCACACAAAAATAACCTTAACTTTAAGGATTCGAAACCAGCAGGCTGATTATCTAATTAAAAACTACCTAGCGACCGGTTGCAGTTCACAGATGAATGTGATACATTGCTACTTTTCTTTGGTATGTTTTTTTTACCCCAAAAAGAAGTAGCAATGTATCACATTCATCTGTCAAATGAGACCGGTCACTAGGTGGTTTTTAATTAGATAATCAGCCTGCGGGATTTTCAATTCAAGTGGAAGGTTCACTGCCAATATGACAAGCGGTCGTTAATGTATTCAAACAAGTACAAGGAAAAACATGAGTTCATTATTCTTTATTCAAAAGAAGTAGAGAATATCTGAAACAAGCAACCTGTCCTACCTTTTTACTACATACAACCGATACAGAGAGGATATTGCTTCTCAGATCAGTGGCTATAAAACAAAATGAAGCTTATCTAAATAACAGATGTTTCTTATTGGCTAGTAAGAGAATACAGAATGTCATGTATTTTGAGCTTGGCTATTGTATAATAATCCAGTGCTGAAAAATGTATACTGGAATCCATCGAATAGTGTTTATTTATACGTATGACTGTTTGTTTCTCAATAAATATTGCGTCTCAGATCAGTGGCTATAAAACAAAATGAAGCTTATCTAAATAACAGATCTTTTTATTGACTAGTAAGACAATACAGAATGTCATGTATTTTGAGTTTGGCTATAGTATAATGCAGTGCTGAAAAATGTACTTATACTGGAAGCCATTGAATAGTGTTTATAAGTATGACCGTTTGTTTCTCAATAACTATTGCGTCTCAGATCAGTGGCTATAAAACAAAATGAAACTTATCTAAATAATAGATGTTTCTTATTGGCTAGTAAGAGAATACAGAATGTCATGTATTTTGAGCTTGGCTTTAGTATAATAATCCAGTGCTGAAAAATTAATACTGGAAGGCATTGAATAGTTTTTATACGTATGATCGTTTGTTTCTCATTAAATGGAAAACAAGAGTTTTGCACATCATAAAACCGTTTCAATACAGTTGCTCGAAAATGTGTGCTTTCGATGACTTGGTCACCATAATTTATAATCTGTTTAGTTCGTAACTAAAACAATAATGTTTAAGAAAAAGCAAATACCTACCTACCTACTTGTAAAATATACTTAGATGCAACATTTATTTGAATTCACGGTTTCATTGAAACAAGAACACTTTCGAGTGATTCGCATTCCAGCACAAAACGAGATAGCATTGCTTAATAATCAATAGATGATCCAAAGCATAAAAAGTCTTACTATAGTTATTTGAATTCTAATACAAACCCATCTTCCTTTATGTAGAAAATCGTAATTGAACGAACACTCAGTACTACATGTGCAATCTTCTGAGAAAACATAATTCTATACTTAAAGAACAGAAATAGTATAGTCACGGACGAACTTATTCACTACTTCTAACCTTCTCACTCCCCACCCTCATTTAATAAAGTTTTCTTAGTACTTTGGATCATGTCGCACCAATAATTGCGTTTCTATACACGGTTGCAATTTAACAGCATGACTTTTAATTAGTGTCACAAAGCACTAAAGTATTCACCCACTTTTTAGATCGACTACACTTTGATTAAAAGTAATTTATAAACAAACTGTACACTCGTTATAATCCAAAAGGTACATATAAACATTCATGTCACAAAATCTCACATCAAATGGGAAAATTGAAGGGGCTTTTACACGTTGAAGATATTGGAAGTCGTTGCATACAAGACGAACACTTTGTCATACAAAATCCGTCAAACGAATGATTCCCAATTTGCAATTTATGCCAATCTCGTGTCGCTTATAAAAAGAAGACCAATTTATCTTGAGGTAAAAGGAAAATATAAAACGTGTTGTCACCAAAGCTCGATGCGATTTATGTTTAGGTATGGGTATTGTATTGGTATTGGTATTGGTAATGGGCTCTTTTCTCCGCATTTAGACTTCCATTTGGTCCGTTATGCGTGAACACAGCATCGGTAGGGTTAGTCAAGCCATCTCAGCTCCTTCCAGAAGCACAGAAGCCTCCTGGGGCGTTCACAGACCTCACGTCTTTAAGGATTTCTGCCCGGTGTGCGGCCAAACCCACGCACTCCAGGATCACGTGGGCGGCTGTTTCCTCTGCTTCCAGGCATCCTCTACATAGGGGACTATCTGTCGCATTCATGATGAATAGTTGTCGGTTTAAAGCTAGGTGACCTGTAAGTGTACCTACAACTATTCGGAGGTCTGGACGATTAAGGCTGAACAGTCTACAGGTCAACCGCGGCGAGACTGCGGTCATCGCCAATTTGAACTGTCTACAGCTTATTATATAGATCTACCCAACGAGTATTATGTGCAGCACGAGTACGTTCTTACCCATGAGCGCAGTTGGCTGAACGGGAGTGGCAGGATGGGTATGGGTCCTGCCACTATTGTGGAAGATCCCATTCTAGCCAGCTCATCAGCGGCATCGTTCCCTTGTGATCCGCTATGTCCTTTAATCCATTGTAGGATTACTTTGTTGTTGGATGCTAAGCGATCCAAAACTCGGTGGCATTCGTAGACGATACTGGAGTTGATCGTGTTGGCCTCCAGTGCTGTTAGGACGGCCATACTGTCGGTCAGTATGCGGATGTTTAGTTCCTTCATACCTCTAGACAGGGCCGTGGTAGATATGGGTATGTATGTACACTATTCCCCTTTATAATTTTTAATGTTCATTGTATTATTAACTTAAGAAAAGCAAATAACTAATTAAATCTCACACTACGTGCAACCATCAAAGGCATTGAAAATGTAATTTAGAAATAAAGCACACGATAAAATTTGACTTATTAACGTACTGACGATAAAGTGAACGGAGCGCAGGCTGATCTCGCGCGTAAAGCTTTGTCCAGACTTGTATCATTTAATTTTTGGCGTATCAGATCACCGTATCTTTACCTTACATCGCTAGTTTGGTTGGGCGTGCGTTGAAGTAATATCAACGCACGCCCAACCAAACTAGCGATGTATGGTAAAGATACGGTGATCTGATACGCCAAAATGATACAAGTCTGGACAAAGCTTAAGGGACCCGCTATAAGCCTACAGTTTCGTCCGCCTGCCTCTTAAGATAGCTCAAACTGTAACTTAATTCAATTTCAAGATCTAATTTTTAACGTTTCTTGAATAGCGAGCTCAAAAAAAATTGGGAAATTCTCGATAATTTCGTTTTTAATTTTGACAAATTTTGGAAAATCTCAATAGGTTATGTGGCAGATGCACATTTTGATATAAAATCCCATCTATGTAACTCTCATATCTGCGTAACCACAGGCAAATGTCACAATTTCATAAATCGGGGCACTATAACTTGATCACGAAAACAAACATTTTCAGTGTTAAAATTACTTTCTTCATTTTGTATCATGCCAAAAAAAAATCTATCAAATGAGACATTTTTGGCATTTTGTAGCAAATTATTTAAGTTGCTGATTGTAAGGGGAAATATGAGTATGTTAGGCGTGGTGGAGCACGTGGTTTGTATAGTATACAAACTTAGCATTTCAAGTGCAACTGTATGTACGATTCATACCAACCGGCGCCGGCGCGGGTCGGGCCGCGTTGCATCGGATGCGCGCGTACGCATCGGCAGCCGATTATATTTTAACCGCCTCTGTGGTCTAGTGGTTCACCCACCCTTGTAAGACGCAGGGGTCCCGGGTTTGATTCCCAGGAGGGGAGTACATTTGGACTCAGTTTGGTTGTTGTTGTACTCGGTTTAGTTGGTGATAGGGCTCATTTTAAGTCCGCCTGGCTAGCTACCACCATCTTACCAAAGCCTGACGCCATAACAACAATTTAAAAAAAAAAGTTGTGTTCCGGCATTTGGAGATAAGATAGCAAGTTCCTCAGTGATGAGCATTTCGGGTGTAGTGCGCTTCCACCTTCGGCCTCACCGTCACTTGACATGAGGTGAGGTGAAAGCTAAGCACTATCCCGTTCTGCATAAAAAAAAATCCGTATTATTGGCACGTGCATGCATCCTTCCGCACGCTCTTCTAGGAGCACGTCGCACGTGTCACCGAGCACCTGTCGCGCAGTCCGGGCGGAGTTGGTCGGCTGCCGAAGGCGTGTGTGCGGATTGGTGCGGAGCCGGTCGGGTTCCAAGCTGCGTAAACTCCAACCGAATACAGAACTTAACACCTATATAGGTACTACTACCATAAGGACGCTTAAATTTCCTTCAGTAGATTGGAAAATGGGCTCCGGTGCGGCCTGACTCACGCGTGTTGGTGTGAGTCGTGCATTAAAATCTGTGACCACGAGTGATACATTTTATTGTGAGACCAGTCTAATGTTTTGTAAAATTATATCCCATAAACCACCGCTGGTATGAACGTTATACTAGCGTATCTTACCCTATAAACATAGAATTTGGAGTGTAAAAAGAAACAGCTTTTTAACAATAATTGTCCCTACTAATTGAATTAAGAAGGAAGCACAACGGATACCAAGCCAAGACAAATTGTCTCTGTTCACGCCGTACGCCAGTAAATTGTTGAAGTGGCAATAAATTCGTGTTTGTTTCCCCCAAGGCGACTTGAAAGGAATTTAATCAGATATAATAGGACGAAGTTACAAAGGTAGTGGGTAAGTATCCCTACTTTATTATGAACTGGCTGACGACTGCGACTTTTACTGCGAGGACAGATATTTATATACCTCTTAAGAACAACAGTTTCTTCTGAATGAAAGCCTACCCTACGTATTATAAGTACCCCTGACAACGTGTATGCAAAATTTCATGATGATCGGTTTAGTAGCGTAACAAACAAACTTATTTTCGAATTTTCGATCTACATACCTACTTCCTTGGAATGTTGAAGAAATTTCAAAGGTAATAAAAATAATTAATCTTTTTGCAAATAAGAAATAAATAAAAAAATAAAAATCTTATTTACAACAGGGACTGAAAATGGGTGTTAAACATTTAAAGTGGGGCTACTAGGGCATGTGGGGTATCATATGAAAAAGCACCATTTGCACGTTTTTAAACATTTTTCCTTTTTAAGGCCACATAGTTTTCAACTTATGACGAAAAATGAAAAAAATACCGTTCTCCCTCTTATCTCCGAAGTTTGCAAAGAGAAAAACCTAAAATAATTCTATGTGATAGCAATTTATATAAAAAATACAGGAAAAATAAAACGATGTCTCAATATAGCACACTTTTTTAGAAATTATCAAATTTCTAAAAAAGTAAACATTAGTTCCATTATTTGTCAAGAGATGGCGCTGACCTAAAACTGCAATACTAATTTTATTATTCTACTCTGCAGTGTGGTTTGATGGTGCAATTATGATGGTACGGAACCCTCGGTGCGCGAATCCGACTCGCTTGACCGGTTTTATTTTACAAGGTTATCACAGAAAAACGCCCACCAAAAATAAACAATTACAACATTTCTGTGTCATCACACCAGTGAACTGAAGGAATAAAAAAACCGGCCAAGTGTGTGTCGGGCCACGCGCAGCAGAGTTCCGTAGTTACCATATACCATACCTTATTTTATACCACTATCATTTTTTATCTGCAAAAATAACTTTGTTTTATATAAGTAGTGTTTGTATAAATGACAAAGTCATATTTGCGGTTCTGGAAAATCCTTACTAATATACAAATGTGAAAGTCCGTTTGTTTGTTTATTTGTTTGTTTGTTTGTTACGCCTTCACGTCTTAACTACTTAACCGATCATCATAAAATTTTGCATACACGTTGTCAGGGGTACAGAGAAGGACATAGGGTACTTTTCATCCCGAAAAAAAGTATTGTTCCCGAGGGATAGCAAAAAATTCACGAGGATGAAGTCGCGGGCGGCAGCTAGTGTGCTATATTTCTAAAAAGTATTTATTAGGATCTACAGATTTTTTTGATATTTCACGCTCTTATTTTAAAAGTTAGAGAGGGGAGGGAGCCCATTTTACCACTTTGGCAGTGTATATCTTTCAGACGGTTGACGTTGAGAAAAAATAGTTTTGGGAACCTAAATGTCATTTTTAAAGAACTATCTATAGTACACGTATAGGTTTGATGAAAATATTTTTTTCAGTTTATTTTTGTGTAAAAATAGTAAAGTGGTTTACAGAATACATTTACCTACCACTTTCCAACTGTGTAATCCTAATAGTTTTGGAATAAAGTGGCTGTGACATACGGACAGACAGACAGACATGACGAATCTATAAGGATTCCGTTTTTTGCCATTAGGCTACGGAACCCTAAAAAGTTCGGACGATGTTCATAATTCAATTTACTTGATTTTCAACCTTATAGTTAGTTACCGTACTTACTAGCAGCTACCCGCAAATTCGTAGGCGAGGACAGTATTTCTTTTATCCCTCGGCAACAACAATATTTTTGGATAAAAGGTACAGTACGAGGCATATTTCTTGAAATCGGTTGGGGATTGCGCGGAACACGTATTTTGGGCATGCGTAGCGGTGAGGGGCGCGGGCGGCGGGAGAGAAGCGCGTGCTATTGGTCGCTCGTAAGAGCACATGCGCGAATATATCCCCACTCCGTCTAAAAAATTTCAAGATATATGCCTCGTATTCTGTTCACCTGATGCAAAATTTCACGATGGTCGGTTGAGAAGTTAAAGACGTGAAATCGGAACAAACAAACAATAAACTGTCTTACTTTTGCCTATTAGCACACCCCGAGCACTCCATACAAGCGCGCCATTATAAACAGATGACGTCAGATGACATTGATGTTGACGCGCAACTGTGTAAGTCTAAAGTGCGCTGTACACATTGGCCCAATGCGTTGGCCGAGCGCGTTGGGCCAACGTGTAAAGACCTACTCGGCGGTATGTTGGGAGTTGGCGCCAACGTGCAAAGTGCGTTGTACACATTGGCCCAACGCGTTGGCCCAGCGCGTTGGGCCAACGTGTAAAGACCTACTAATGATTAGGTATACTTACACAGTTACACAGTTGCGCGTCTACAACAACGTCATCTGACGTCATCTGTTTGTAATGGCGCGTTTGTATGTGTGGCGTTCAATACATAATTCGAACTTTTTGGTAAATAAAGTTACAACGCATTGCTTTGAATATTAAAATACCTAGACAACTGACAAACACGACTAAAAAGTTACGACGCATTGCTTTGAATATCAAAATAAGTTGATGTTGACAAACACGACTAAATGAGTATACAATTCGGCACACGAACTCGTGGGGTGGGGTGAGGTAATTGATTGTGGGGCGGAGCGGAGAGTTTCTGTACTATCGTCGCAAGAGCACATGCGCGAACTTATCCCCAATCCGTCGAAAAAATTTCAAGCTACGTGCCTAGTACTGTACGAGGCATGTATCTTGAATTTTTTTCGACGGAGTGAGAATAAACTCGCGCATGTGCTACTTGTGTGCGACCAATAGCGTGCGCCCCTCTCCCGCCGCCCGCGCCCCTCACCGCTACACATGCCCAAAATACGCATTCCGCGCAATCCCCACCCGATTTCAAGATATATGCCTCGTACTGTACTTATATCTATTCTGTACTATTAGATACGCAATGGGTTGAACTTCGTCCGAATATCGCGATTCCAGTTTTAGGGCTCCGTACCTCAAAAGGTTAAAACGGAACCCTTATAGGATTACTCTTTGTCTGTCTATCCGTCTGTCTGTCAAGCAAGACTCAAGTTTATTTATCTCAAGAACGCATGGAGGTATCATCATCATCATCATCATCAGTCATAAAATACACTCGATCCCTTGAAGCTGTAAAAAAATCAAAGTTCTAAGTTAAGGTGGTACCCTGAGCGAAAGTGGCGCCGCGGTGAATTTTATTTAATATTATAATTCTAATACACAATTTTAATAATGTTTATCGTGAAGATTTTAGGGCCCACAGTCTAGTATTTTTAGACGGTATCGTTACATTCCCTAGTAGTCACTGCTAGAAGTAGATAGAAAAACTGCTAAAAGTGGCCGTTTTTTGACACATTTGCTATCTACTTCTACGAATGACTACGAAGGCATGTAGTGATACCTTCTAAAAATACTAGACCATGGGCCCTAAAATCTCCACGATAAAAATTATTAAAATCTTTATCTATTAATAACTTATTAAATAAAAACCTCTGAGGGCGCCACTTTCGGTCATACAACCGCCTTAACGTAAAAAAATACAGCCGTTTATGCAAAAGAAAACGCGAAACTCCCAAGGTAATCAAAATTTATAGGGATTTATATGTTATATTCCGTTGACCTAGAACTATGAAAGGCAAATAATATCGTCTTTACCATCACTCGTAAATCATATAAAATATAGTCTTTATTTAAGTACTTACTGTACGGAATCCTCGGTGGGCGAGACTCGCACTTGTCCGGGTTTTTTTTTATATTAAGTCCTTTGATGTCCTGGGAATGTGAATGTTAATATAATCATGTAATAACAGATCACTAGTTGATAATACCACCTGATACGGCCGTTTGTTTAGCACTATTATTTACTCTGTGGTTAAGCTACTTCGAGCTACGAAAGGCACGTTAACTTAATACGCGTGCTAAACTATTGTTTAATTTTGTTCTGAGGTGGGGTCCTGGTTTGCCCATTACACAATTTATTGTCTACATCTATTCTGTTGTTTTTGTAATTGTATTTTGATTTTTTTTATATTTAAACATGATTATTTAGTTATAATTTTGAAAGTATCGGTCAGTAAGTCAGTCATATCATTGTTATGATATGATAGATATGTTTATCTCACTAATATTATAAATGTGAAAGATTGTGTTTGGATGTTTGTTGACCAATCAGAAAAAAACGGATGAATAGTTTTAGTATACCTAAGTTCAAAACCTGGATCGTGGATTAACATCTATTTTATCTCGATTGTAAATTCCCGCAGATAATTTCTTTACGTTACGTGGACGAAATCGGCTAAGGCTAGTTATTTTATGAGTAAACAAAACAAATAACGTCTTAAATTATATCCTTAAACTAATTACATTAATTATCACAGAACGATAAAGTTAACGACATAAATCTTACAAGTCATAAAACCAGGATATTCCAAAGAGAAGGCAAAGTGATCAATTGACAGCTAATGTGGCTGCGTTACTTCCTATTAATTTTATTGGGGGCGATAAAATAATAATAATTCAGGCCGATGGCATGCCCAGAAATAATATCTTTGAGCGTTAAACAAAGGGAAAGTTATGGCTTCCCATTCTTTTAGCAATATTGGGGAATTTTGCGAGGTGCGGCTGGCAATAAGCATTAGCTCGTGATCAGAATTTCTTCGGCGAGGAATTAAATTATCCACAATTCCATTTTTAATCAAGTGAAGTAGCGATTGAGGTCTGTATTTGAGGCCCATAATATCTGTAACGGTCTCCCTTTAATATCATTATTCTTTCCCCAAAGAAAGATTTTTTGAATTAAAATTACATTTTTACAGGTAATTTGATCTGATATTTGATTTTTGGTAATTATTCCATTTTTCTTTTTGTTGGGACTGGAATTATTGGAATAATTTGTATAATACAAACGTCTACCTGTTGAAATAAAATTAACTTTCAAAATGGATAGCTTATATAAACCATCCCATTGACTGGACTGCGAGTCTAAAAGGCCATATTATATAATTACTAGCTTTTGCCCGCGACTTCGTCCGCGTGGACATTCGGAAAATTGCTATGGAACCTTTGACCGAGATAAAAAGTATCCATGTTTTACCACAGGCTATAACTATCTGCCAAATATTAAAATTTCACATTTTATTATTAATTCCCGTTCCCGTTCTCGTTCTCATTTCTATTCCCGTTCCCGTATTATTTCTCCATAAATAATTTGAACCCCTATTTCAGTCCTTTAGGTGTTAAGTAATGTCCAACGTGTCGTATTGGACCCTAAAATGAATACACTTTTCGCAATAAATCCTTACTAATATTATAAATGCGAAAGTCCGTTTGTTTGTTTGTTTATTGTTTGTTTGTTTGTTACGCCTTCACGTCTTAACTACTGAACCGATCATCATGAAATTTTACACACACGTTGTCAGGGGTACAGAAAAGGACATAGGGTACCTTTCAGCCCGAAAAAGGAACTGTTCCCGAGGGATAGACAAAATGCTATCCACGCAGACGAAGTCGCGGGCGGAAGCTAGTATCCCATAAAACCTCAATATCGCCATCACAGATTACATAATACTATAGTATCGACATCCATATCGATTTGTTTGCTTATTTGTTTTTAGAAGTACTCATACGAAGTTTCAAGTCGAAATGTCTATTGAATATTATTTTTCCATCCAAAATATGAATCCCATTTCTCCCCTTTATTTACCCACTAATCCCTAAGGGCTTGAGAGTTAGTGGTTAAATAAACTTAAACATTTTCGTAAAATCACGAAATACGTGTTTTTGCTTAGTTTTTAAAAGTACTCTTACGAAGTTTCAAGTCAAAATGTCTTTTAATAAAAAAAACCTTACAAAATAAGCCCCATTTCACCCCTTTAGAGGTTGAATCATGGCTACCGTGTTGGGCTTCAAAATAAATACCGTTTTCGTAATGAACATCCCATGGAAACTTAATAACGACATCCATATCGATTTATGAAAAAAAAGTATTTAATTTAAAATAATGTTTGCATGCTATTGTTAATGGTCGAATAGGCAGAACTTTTAAAGACCTCCAGTGAACCCTAATCAAATGCAAATAAATGATATTCTATTCTATTCTGTTCTATGGGTTTAGATACCCCATTTACCCCTAAGTGGTTAGTTATCGGAAAATCTCAAAATACGTGCTTTTAAAAGTTGTTAGTTTTTAAAAGAACTCATGCCAAGTTTCAAATGCGAAATTTAGTATTATTTTTCATACAAAACATGAACCTCATTTTACCCTTTTAGGGGTTGAAACATAGCCACTATGTTGGACATACAAAATTAAATCCGTTTTCGCAATCAACATCCCATAAAACCTCAGTAACGACACCCATATCGAGTGTGGCCTTTTACCCCTTAAGGGGTTAATTTTCAGAAATTTACGAAATACATGTTTGTTCATTTGTTTATAAAAGTACTCCTACGAAGTTTCAAGTCGTAATGTCTATTTTATATTTTTTTCCATACAAAGTTTGAACCCCACTTGAGGGGTCAAGTGGGGTTCAAACTTTGGGGTTGAATAATGTCTACCACTTAAAAATAAATGCCATTTTCGTAATCAACATCCCATAAAACCTCGATAACGACACGTATATCGATGTTGGGCTTTTTTTTTACCCCATTTACACCCTAAAGGGTTGAGTTACGGAAAACCACGAAACACGTGTTTGCTTATTTGTTTTTAAAAGTACCCCTACGAAGTTTCAAGTTGAAATATCTATTTAATATTTTACCCCTATTTCAACCCTTTAGGGCTAGAATTTCCAGAAATCCCTTCTTAGTGGGTGTTTACACTGTATAAAATATCTGTGTACAAAATTTCAAGTCTCTAGGTTCAGTGGTTTGGGCTGGGCAATAGTCTGTCAGTCACCCCTTCACTTTTATATAAGAGATAAAGTTTTAACACCCATTCATCAAATTATTTTATATCTGGATTCTACCATAGTGGTTATCTAAATTGCATTCCTCTTGCATTTTTTCGTGTAGGTAGATGAAATGACAGATAATTAATAATGAAGTTTCATTGAAGATTTCTTTTGTGTTTTTTGTAATAGAATAGAACAAACTTTCAAGTAGAGCTACAGTCTTCTTTTTGACTTTTAGGCAGTGTGATCAGGAAGATCTATTTTAGTGATATTTTATACTGAAAGAAAAAAAAGGTACCTATCAAAAAATCTATTAATGAAAAGTCAAATTAACATTTACTCGAACATTTTTATTACGCTTTGATGTGAATACACATACAAACAGTCGCTAACAGGGTATGAGCGTGATAGCAGGGTGAGTGATCAAAAGATATAAGGGTGTCCAATATTTCATAATGCCAATATCTGGACATTTACCCAACCAAACGACACCTAACGCCGGTTATTGGAACCCCAGGTGCCGCTAAATATTAGGGGATCCTTTGATACATTATCCAGGTCTACCCGATTACAGATTATGTGTGTAATATTTAATGTTTTTGTTAATTTGATGTAAGTATTGACAATTCTTTACCTTCGTCGTCGAGTGGCTAAACTGGTTTTTGTGGCGGGGAGCCGACAAGCATGACCAAAAGTATGATAATTACTTATGTTTGAAGTTTCAAAGGTACGGATTAGGGCACAGCAGGGCTTAGTTAATTCTGTAAAATCTACACTTGAGAATTTCATAAATTTCAATTCGCCATTAATATCAATTCAACACCCACATCACATTGATAAATAGTTTATAGCCGCCTCTTCACACCAGACGTCGATCGGTTTACCGAAAAGCCGCTTTTCAACCCACTGAAATTTACTCACATTATTTAAATAAAGTTAACAAAGAAGCCAGACAACCCCTATTTAATCTCACTCTACATATTAAACAGGAGCCCGATAAAGCCTGTGCAAATTCCCAAAATAAGTTCCAGCAATCAAGCGTACGTGCATATTCCATCAGAGAAATATTCCCAAACGGCCTACCGAAAATTCCTCGTGTAAACGAAAGCTCTCAAAACTGCAGTCTCGATAAAGACCGTTTTAATTATAAACGCGCGTAAAAAATACGGTGAGGGGTGACTAAATTTATCACAAAATCTGATGCTAAACGTGGCATAGTCTTTTTCTTGACAAAATGGAAAGAAATAATTAGGAGGGGAGTCGGAGCGAAGCCACTTCGGCTGTAATAAAACACTCTGGGTTGACTGACGAGGTTCGGCTCGACAGCCATATATAATCTGGACAGCTAGGGAATTTTTAAGTTGGCGCTAATAACGTGCAGCACCTGCGACATGGATTTAAGCGGTCGGATCGTTAAAAGTTACTGAACAACTCTGTTAATTTTTCGTTGAACTTTTTGATCCTGTTTCGTTTCATTTTTTTGTATTTGTTTTGCGTATTTTGATCTTGTGTCTTATTATCTTAATGGAGATCAATTTTTGCAACGATAACTTAACTTTGGGGAGAATTCCCAGAGAAGTAGGTTATGAAATTGTATATTATGTTACTGTAAAAGCACGTATATTGGCAAAACTTAGGTTTATTAGAAAATACTTGGATTTACCAACAGAGTTGGTAAATGTAAGGATTTTATAATAGGGTGAAAATTTTTGAAGATTTTCCATTAGAATTTGGCATATGCTATGTTTTACCAATGACGGTTGGTAAGTAAATGTTGGATTTTATTAAATAAAATAGTGACTTACCTTACTAAGTCATTTATTTCATATTAGATACCCATCAGTAAAATCCTGAAATAATGTTTAATTATCGTTTTGATTTATTCTTCACTAACATTACTATTTTTATTTATCTTAGGAGTATTTCAAGTCATACATTGCATTAAAATTATCAATCAGTCAAATCTTTTGTATAAATTATCATGATTTGGGTAATTTATTAGTAATAAGTAAAATATAATTTTAAACACCTTCACAATAAACATTGAAACCCCTTTTCAGCATTTGCCACGTCTTTGGGGTAAAACCTAAGATTTGCCTAGTGGTGGTGAAAGTTCGAATTGAACGATGATCAAAGAACGGCTCGAATGTTTGCCATTAAGTGTTGGTAAATCTTAGGTTTTACTAGAAAATCTTGGGATTTACAAAGTACGGGGTTTTACAGTAACATACAAGGTATTTGGTAAAAGCCTTATAAAGCCGAATATCTGATAGGGATCATCAAACTGAACAACTTTTACTATGGGACCAACTCTGAAATCGCAAAAAAATATGCTGTTTTTGATATTTTCGTTATAAATTTTTGTATGAAACAGCTGATTTTTTTTGCGTTTTCACAGTTGGTCCCATAGTAAAAGTTGTTAAGTTTGATGGTCCCTATCTACCATATTCGGCTTTATTATAAGGCTATTATCAAACAACCTGTATATACGTGAAATGAAAAACGTATGTCCGTGATATCCATTGCAGCTTTTGGTTTGCTTTTATTTTTTACGAAGGATTCTGGCCTAAAAAATATATCTATAAATAAAAATTACTGTTTTTATGTGTCCTCTGTGCATTCAAAAATAATTTGTTTGGCCATAGATACTTGGCATTGCAACGCATGCCGGGTACAGCTAGTTAGCAATACTTTCTAAAACAAGACAAGCAAGTCTGAAATTGAAACAGCACGATGCAAGATAAGGACTTGTATAACGAACTTCTTTGTGTTTCACACGAAGTTCTTTAAAACTAATAGCTCGAGCTCGTTAATTTGCTAGCTTTTAAGTAAAAAGCACCATTGCAATTTCGCAATCCTTATCTGTCTGGTGCACCGTTTAAGAATTTAGAAAAGTTTAGACTGAAGGACTATTTTGAATGATTTTTTTAAATGTGGCGAAAGACAGTCTTAAATAATAGTCTAGTCTAAAATTTTGAGTGTCACTCGCCACATTGAAAGAGTTCATTCAAGTATTCTGTGAACAGATGATATTTTGAAGAAACGAATTTCTTCATAATATTACACCTACTATCCCCGTCAATTGGTAATGCGCCTGGCGGCCATGATTTTAACCTCAAAAACGAAAAATAATTGTAATTTTTTTTTTATAGGTACCTAGACCCTATCTTATTGAAAATAATAATTCAATAATTAATATATTAGATTACCTATTAAAATTTCTTTGTTTCATGACATTTTTAGTTGCGGGTCACGTCAACGTGGATGTTAATGTGACACGGTTCCAGCGCATTACCAATTGACGGGGATAATAATAGTTTATTCAGATAAGGCCAATTTTCAAGCAATCATAAAGCTAAGTATTCCATACGCAAATCTTGTCGTTAAACATAAAACGTAGTGATTATTTCCTCTGTGGTTAAACATGACGTGCAACATCGCGCAAAGTTACAAGCCAGCAATAGGTTTATTTTAGTGAATAAAAAAAGAAAAAGCGCTTGCCTAAGTGCTTTCACTTTTATAAGTAAAAGTCCTTGTGTAATGAAAATGACAATCATAATGCACACATTCAATTAGCGTCGTTTTTCTTGAAAATGAAAAAGGGACCTCAGTGTTGGTAAAGAATACCTAATTTGGCAACACCTGACTCAGGATTTTTACAACAGTATATTATATTAGTTTTTTTTTTAATTGTGATTTTACCCTCTTAAGTTGGTAATTTTATTTATCATAAAAATCATAGTTATAATGATTGTTTTAATTTCTTATTTACTACTTATTTTAATTTCTGATCCCAACCTTTATTCTTGTTTCAAGATCACACATTATTTTTTTACGAACTGTATGTATTATACAATAATGTGTATAAAAGTAACACTTCCTAGAGCTATTGTCTTCACAACATAAGCATTAAAAGTGTATTAGCTAATGGACTGTTCATAAGATAAGGAAGCTGCTTTGGTTTCGAAATAAGCGGAATTTTACTCTTCTTTAGCAGTTCGAATATATTTCTTACCTGCAAAGACTGCGCTTGAAATAAGGTATAACATATTATCTACTGAAAAAGCTTGACTGCTATTTATACTTGGCCTTCTATTACTCCGTTTGAAAAAAATAGTTTGTTATGGTCAATTTCATAGGAGAACACTCTCTTATATGTAACTCTGCTTACAATTTCCATTGCAACTTGTATTCAATTAAATCAATGATTTAAACATTAAAATAAATATGAATGAAAATGGCACGGCGATGACGTATAGCTGATTGTCAGCTATGCTTATTATTCTGTAATGAACAAAAAATCTGCGAGGGTTTAATTCGTGAAACCTAAAAGTAGTTACTGGGGGTCTATTACGAAAAGTTTAATGCGATACACGCAGCTGCGTCCGTGCTTCGTTTTGTTTGTTTCCTATTACAAATCACTTTCGTATGCGATATTGCGAAGAGATTGCGTGAGTTTGACAGTTTCTCTCTAGCGTATCCGACATCGTTCGTTTAGTAGTCCATAAACTACGATAGCCAAATTCAAAATGTTTGTTATAACTACAACCAACGAACTGCGGACGATTATCGTGGCCAAGTGACTGCGTTACGCAATTGCGTACGTTATTTTCGTAATAGGCCCCCAGAAATATGTTTATTAGACTCACTTATATAAAAAAGAGAATGTTCTTTACATACATTTCCATAGAACATTTATCACAAGGATTGCTTGTTTTTATTTGGTATTTTATTACCACAAAAGAATTTTGTACACTGTTCAACTAATGTTTAACTTAGACACTGTTTAAAGTGATGCTGATGCTGTCTCTTTTTTGACAATATTGTTTGAAAGTGATGGCATGTAAATGGCGTCTAAATTAAACTGTGTTTTATAATCTTTAGTGGTAGGCTGTAGTAGTTTTAAAATAAAACACGTATGTACAATATGCCCCCTCCCTAAGCCAATCTTGACAAGGCTTGTCTGCTCTTGTTTTTCTTGTGTTTTGCCTAAACAAAGGAATGTTATCGGTATTAAGTATCATTGACGTTGATGGAGGTAGTATAGGAATGTTATGGTATATCTATTACAGATAATATCATTTTACTATAATATTATGTAAGATTCTGAAAGAACTGTATGTTTTTCTGGCTGAACATGAGCTTGCTTGTTTATTCGAAGCTCGACGTTGTATTATTAAAAATATAAACAAAGGCCATCCGCTTTGCGTTTTGAAAATCTGTACCATTTTGCTATTTAGGTAGATAGTAATAATAATTAATTACCGCATATCTTGTCTGAATTTCACAAAACTCGACGTGTTTACTGACGATTTTAAGAAAATTAATTAAATATTTATTTAAATCAGTAAATTTTTACAGATAACTAGTTATCTGGCCATGGTTATCTCAGAGAAATGAGGGAAAAGTTCAATACAGAGTAGTGGCTCTATAGAGCTGTAACCCTCGCGTTTGTGTCATTTTTAGGGTTCCGTAGCCAAAATGGCAAAAAACGGAACCCTTATAGATTCGTCATGTCTGTCTGTCTGTCTGTCTGTCTGTCTGTCTGTCTGTCTGTCTGTCTGTCTGTCCGTCCGTATGTCACAGCCACTTTATTCCAAAAGTATTAGGACTACATAGTTGAAACTTAGTACGTAGGTGTATTCTGTGAACCGCTTTACGATTTTTAGACAAAAATAAAAAAAATAAAAGATTAAGGGGGGGCTCCCCATACATGGAACTGAAACTGAAAATATTTTTTTTCATCAAACTAATACTTGTGGGGTGTCTATAGATAGGTCTTTAAAAATGACATTGAGGTTCCTAAGACTATTTTTTTTTAAAGTCAACCGTTTGAAAGGTATATGCCATTTCTAAAATGTGTGTCCCCCCCCTTTAACTTTTAAAGTAAGAGGGTGAAAAATCTAAAAAAAATATCAACTATAGATCTTAATAAACACTTTCAACGAAAATTGTTTTGAACGAGATACAGTAATTAGTTTTCGAGATATAGTACATTTTCAAAAACCGCAAATATAACTTTGTCATTCATACAAACACTGTGAAAAACAAAGTTATTTTTTCAGACGAAAAATGATAGCGGTATTAAAATATGGTATGGTATAATGTACCTACGGAACCCTACTGCGCGTGGCCCGACACGCACTTGGCCGGTTTTTCGAAATGGCTGAAATATGTTTTTTCCCATATCTCCTCCAAACATTTCAAAAAACTAAATTGACGAAAAATACGTGTAATTTAAGAACCTACTCACAAAATTTCACGAGAATCGGTTGAGAAATGCGGCCTGTAGAGCCTAAGCTGAAACGAAGACGCTTCGCTTCGCTTGGTCAATTATCTTTATTTAAAACTAGTGACCACCCGCAACTTTGTCTGCGTGGTCAGTTATTTCTATATTCCTCGGGAACAGTACTTTTTTCGGGATGAAATGTCCTATGTCCTTCTTTGTATGTCTGATAAGGTGTATGCAAAAATTCATGATGATTGGTTCAGTAGTTAAGACGTGAAGGCGTAACAAACAAACTAACAAACAAACGGACTTTAGCATTTATAATATTAGTAAGGATAATGAGCTCTGAGCGTCAACAAGGAATAATAAAATCATAAAATGAGTATGAATTCTTCGGGCTTATTAATTATTTTAAAACATACATAATCAAAAGATTTAAAGATACACTCTCGAAAAACTTAAGCAATGAAAATGGTAAAGAAATTCAAAATCTCAGTAAAACTAAAGTACACTGTTTATTTAAAACTATGAAAATATTGTAAGCAAACCTATTGCAATATTTTAAGCAAATCTACTACAATACAATAAAATCCATTTTGTACGTTTTCAGCTTCGGTTTTCAGACAAAGAGGGGGACTCGGAAATACGGTGCATTCTGAATATTAAATCGTATCTTGGAACTTGATCACGTATCGTTTTAAAGAAGATAAAGGATAATAGTAGGTACCATTTTCTACTTTTCTAATCCAATTGATAACGACATTTATCAAATAGGAGAGGTATCGAAGATCTAGTGGTTTGAAATATTGGACATGTTTGATATTTAAGTATGATAGTGGAGTTTTTGGCGGGATTTTGTCGAGTTCAGTTCGGTGACTATTTTAATTATTCGCAAATTGATTCATAGTGGATATTGTGTCTTAAAATTGGTGCAGTTTTGTGGTACAAGTGTCTACGCAACTGAACAATATGTGGGATAATGGAAATAGGCGTGATCTTGGTTGAGTGAAGCTGAGACTTTTATTGTAGTGGTCGCTCCCTCGGCAAAACTTACCGAGTAAACTGTCTTGATATACTAGCTGCCAAATGCTCCAAGCAGCATTGGAATGTGATGCACCCGCACTTTAATGTAAACTGAAACAATCTACTAGAAAATCTAGAAATACTGAACTATTCAAAACATGACACTGGCAAAAATTACTTCCAAGAGGAAAGTAGATTGCCATAACAAAAATAAGAAGAAGAAGTGTTAGATATTAATATTACTGTTTACGCAGGTAGATGTGAATCGCTGTCTTCTATGCAATAAACTAGTCTACCACGAGCCTGTGTGTTTGATTGACGTTGCACTGGCGACGAGTCGGTCAGCGAACTAAACTAACGCGTGTGATATTTTTTATTGCCGGTTTCGATATTGTCGTGTATTTTAAAATGCCTATCGGTAAATTAGAACCATTTGATTTAAATTCTAAGCAATGGCATCCGTATGTCCGGCGTGTTAGACAATACATTTTGTTAAACGAAGTCAAGGTCGAACTTCATGTGCCTTTGTTAATAACGGTGGTTGGTGAGGCTACTTATTCGTTAATGTGCGACTTGTGCTCGCCCGCCCATCCAGAATCAAAATCGTTTGATGATCTCGTGAAACTGGTTGCGGATCACTTGGAACCACAAAGATCAGAGATAGCCGAAAGGCACGTGTTCAGATTACGAAGACAGAAGATTGGCGAAACGTTGACAGAATATTTGCAAAACTTGAAACATCTCGCCACGACTTGCAATTTCGGTGCCACATTGGAGGAAAACCTACGCGATCAGTTCGTGTCTGCCCAACTAGCAAAAAGATCGTTTAAGCAATTACTCTCACGACTATGGATCGTGTTAGGTTTAGCTATTTATAACACTAGTTTTTAGCGTTTTTGCTTTTTCTAACGATAACGTTAACTCTATTTTCTGAATATGCGTTATTCATTTTACTGGCAATAATTGATTACTGGCAACACTAGAGCTATTTAAGCAGAGAGCTACGGTAGATTCGGGTATTCTTGTTCCAACCGTCGACGAAGTAATTTGAAAAGTGCAACTACCGTGTAAAATGTACGACAGTGTCCAAGTCATGTGAAAGTAAAGGATGTTAAAGGTATTTATGCGTTTTTATTTTATTATAAGTGTTCTTTAGAAGAATAACCCTACAATTCAGAAGTGGTACCAATATTGAACGCAGTTAAACAAAATTGACATTGCACGTGGCCGAGGCAACTCTTCGGTCGTGCTTTAACATACTTTACACTCATTTCATGGCACGTGGCCGAGGCAACTCTTCGGTCGTGCTTACATATTATACATTCATTGCACGTGGCCGAGGCAACTCTTCGGTCGTGCTTTCATACTACACATTCATTGCATGTGGCCGAGGCAACTCTTCGGTCGTGCTTACTCACTTCACACTCATTGCACTTGGTCGAGGCTACACTTCGACAGTGCATATACACTTCGCACTCATGCACGTGGCCGAGGCAACTCTTCGGCCGTGCTTTAACATACTTTACACTCATTTCATGGCACGTGGCCGAGGCAACTCTTCGGTCGTGCTTTCATACTACACATTCATTGCACGTGGCCGAGGCAACTCTTCGGTCGTGCTTACTCACTTCACACTCATTGCACTTGGTCGAGGCTACACTTCGACAGTGCATATACACTTCGCACTCATGCACGTGGCTTGCTCAAACGCTGCTTGCTAATGCTTGGTCAGGGCCACTCCCTGATAGCATTGGTGAGTAAGGTTATGAAAACGCTGCTCGCTAATCCTTGATCGGGGCTACTCCCCGATAGAATTGGCGGGTAGGGTAATAAAGGCACTGCTCGCTGGTACTTGGTCAGGGCCACTCCCCGATAGTATTGTCATGTAGTGCGATAAATGATTTGATCCATTTTGCTGCATTTAATCGTGAAACCCGTATTGTTTTGTGAACTGTACACACATAATTTTCCAGTTTCAGTAAAATGAAATTTTCTCCATTCTTGAAGTTAAAGTCATAAATTCCCAACTATTCCAGTAAATTTAGTGTTACAGATAAAACAAAGCTAAATTGATACGTACTTGTGGCTTAATTATTCTAAAATTTGCATTCTTTTCTGTTTAATACTCATTGGAACGAGACTGACTACACACAAGCTGCGGCAGCGTGCCGAAAAATCCTACTTCGAGATGCGAGAGAGAAGATGAAGGAGAAGAAACGAGATCGAGGATGGAATGCTGAGGTACCCCCTTCAAAGCGATTAAAGGTCAGAAGTTACATTTCACTTTACTGTTTTATCAGTTATGAGATTGTAAGTAGGGTACTTAATACTTATCTACAAATTTTTCATAATGTTGATAATACATTTAAAGGGAATGGTTCGGTTTGAACGGGCGCTTTCTATAAACATTAAATATATATGTATATTTGGTTCTCATTAGTCATACTTGTCAAAATTGATATATTTCAGTCTTATGAGTAATAGAAGTCGATTTAAATGTTTTTTTTTTCCAAAATTAATTAATTACACTTTAAACTTGCTTAATAATTACTTACTGTTCACACTTTTGAGGTTTTATGTTGTTACCTACATAATAAATAATAATGAAAAGTTATTTTTATTATGCATACTCTACGGAAGATAGTGTGGGCACGTACTGGTATTATGTTGTGCCTTGTTTTGAATAAGTTCTCATCTCTAAGATTGCTATACACTTTTTGCTAAGACAACTAAAACTACTTTTCAAATGATTCCTTTTTATATTTACTTTCCGGCGAAGAGACTCCCCTTGATATTTAATTGTATTTTTCTGTAAAAATACATTTTACAGAACTTTTTCGCCAAAAGCCTTAATCGAACCATTCTCTTCCCTAAAGTGCTTCATGGTTACTGAATTTGAATTTCTCTCTAAACTGAGTATAATTACTTTATTAAAAAATGGTGACATATTTTGATTTATGTTAAGCCAGGGCAACTCTCTGGTGAAATGATATATGGTCGGTAACTATTCTCTTATACTAACTAACTCCTGATACCGATTTTAGTTTTGCCACAAACACTTCTAAAAGTACGTATGTACATATATAAATATCATAGATATGTATACAGGGAGATGCTAGGGTTGATTGCTTGTGCATAACGCTTGATCAGGACAGACTTTCTGGTAGCGTGGTGCGCCAGTTACTGGATGAGTCTTGGGCACAGCCACGACCGTGACCAAGGTTTATTCCTTACCCTTGGTAGCACTCGACACGCACGTTACACACACTGTGAGCCAGTTCATGCCGACTGATGATAGCGCTTGATCAAAGTTTCTCTGAAGTATATTACCTATGTTGAACTTAGAGTTTTTATATTTTCTCCATCGCTGTAATTGGTCCAAAGTTAAGGTCCTATAACGCTATTAGCTCACTAATTTGAGAAGTCAGTTCCAAGTTACAAACAAATTTAATGTCCTAAAAAGGAATTGTAGATATCTTAAGGGCAAGTAGACAAATTCCAGCTGTTGTCTTAGCTAAAACTAATAGGTCCTTCAAGATATTGTCAAGATACACTCCAAGGGCTAATTAAGTAAGATTGAGCAAAGCATTTAAGAACATGTTAAAAAGAGTTACTGTGAAGATAAACTTTAACCCTATTAAAAATGTGGTTTTGCTGGACTCTAAACATTGACTTCAAGAATATCTTGTAGGTTGACTTTCAGATCAAGAAAGACTTAAAGATATGTACCATACCTAATTAAAACCTTCAATGTTGAATTACAGGTAGTCTTTTAAATCTTAGTGAAGTAAAATTAAAAACTTATTTTGCTTTATAGTGCTTTAAGTAATATAATTTTATGAAAATGGTGACTAAGAAACTTATAATATCTAAAAAGGTTTTCTTATGTCGTTGAATGCATTGGAAATTTAAAACGCATGATTGTTTCTCGCGTAAGGTCTATAGATAGTGCTATAAAACAGACGGGCTTTTGAAAAGCTAAAAGAAAAACCAACGATAAAATTTTGTATAATAATATTGCAATGTTTTTGCATAAATTGCAAAGTGCTACATTTTCTACAAACATACAAATTATGTAGTTAGAATATCTATAAATATGTTCAATCTACTCCCATTTTGATGAAGTTTTGTCAGAAAATGTAGATTTAAGACAATATTAATTTTATAAGGCTACTAGGCTAGTAGTGCTAGTTAAGAGATATTATACTTAGCTTACTCTAACAACCGTATTGGCAAAGTACTATATAATTCATTTCATTAAGTAGTTTTAAAAGATACTTGTCAAGTTTAAGTGAGCTTAAAAATGATCAAAAAAAATGGTGTAGGTATACTTAATTCAAACTAGTTTTCAGAACACTTCAACAAGTGGGGCGGTAGTTTAAAACTATTCAGTATTAAGGCAAGAAAAGACTTCAGGAAGTCTTTTTTGATTTAGCAAAATCCAACTTTAGATAAAGTACAGATATGTAAGATTTAATAACTAATCATAATTGCTACTTCTTGGGAGTGGTAGATAAAACACCATATTTGTGTCACATTATGTAAATATAAATAAGTATTTTATATAAAATAATTTACCACATCTTGGATATGTTGAATATTTTAGACGAGCATACAATTTATTTATTTATTTATATATACATAATTATACGGGATAGACCCAATTACATAATTATGTGGTAGGTACTACAAACATAACTCAAGTTGGTTAACAAGAGATTTCGAATCGTCCACAAATACATCAGTCAGGGTAGGTAACCAGGAGCGCGTAGAGTGCCTCATGCATGCGAAAGAGCGGCGACTGCCTACGCTATACAAGTTAATCATGATCAGTGATTGATAACAAATCACAAGTTGAATTGCGGAGGACTTGATTTCCTAGTCGCTGGCTGCCAGGTTTTGGCGCCGTATCTATTGCTTACGCACTAGCTGTTAGGTTAGATTTAAAATAAAAACTTTATTCTCATAAGGAAGTTAACATTGTCACTTACATGAGAACAATATAATAAATAACAGAACTAAAACAGTTGAAAAGCAAAGCAGATCAGGTAGATACAGTAATTATTGTCCGCTGATATACAAACAAATGCAGAGCCTTCCGAATTACTCCTTTAAGAAAAAGAATAATAAAAATAAGAAAAATTTATTCTGTAAGTAACATGGTACACATACATAAAGATCTTAAAATAGGTAATATCCGCTACATGTTACACCAATGTCAGGCAAGCGGAATGTATGAGGTCTCCTATAAAACTAAATTATCATTAAATCCATTTAAGTAGGTACATTGATATATTAATCATTTCAAGTCTAATTCTAAGTTACAATGTATAGGTACATTGTCAAATGGGACTTTAATGTCATGAGATAAAATAATAAATATAACTGAGTCAATAATTAACGTGAATTCAAATTATTATGCATATTTACGTTCTACATTCAAAGTATTCCCTAATTGAATAGAAACACTTATATGATAACCACTTTTTAGCCTTTTCATAAATAAACCATTACCATCAGTAATTCTCGTTTAGCTTTCGGTAATATGATTTTAAGCTAATGATGACATCGTTTTTGCGACTTAAGTTAAGGTTCGGTTATAAGGAAACATTTGTCTTATTCCTTTACGTGTAAAAAGTATGGAAAATAACCTCACTTCTGCACGTTTTCGATGTTTTTCGATGTTTTTCATCATTATATTTAGAAAAATTACTTCTCATAAAAAAAAAGTTTTTGGAGCAACTTCACAGTACATTAAAGTGTATTTTGATGTAGAATTCAATATGCCAAAAATATGATCCGCGACGTTATACTATTATATATTATGTGCCACGACAAGCCCTTTGATGATATTCGGTTTTTTACAATCATCTATGAGGTTTATACGCAATTTAATACTTGTAGCTGCTAGATAACCTCTTTGACTTGTCATGTTTTTTTTTGTGGCTACAAACCATGTTTTCCTATCATGGACACTTAACTGGGATCTACAGTCAGGAACTTTAATCTTAGTCGGATATCTACGCGAGTACATACTAATAGACAGTGCAAACAAATGAGGACTTTATTTAACCTCCAAGATACAAGACAAGTCGGCGTTAATATAAGTTTTTAAATAATGGTCTACAACTGTAAAGTGGTCTTGCTTGATCTTATATTCCACATTATAGACATTAGTATTTTCATGTTCGATAAATGTTCCACACTATTGTAATTATACTGATACAGTCAGTTATAATGATTTAATCTTAAATGATTTTATATTTAGTAATTAGTCATTCGGTGGCTCATCACAAATCATCACACATACACATAGAGATGGTTGTTAGTAAGTGGTAGCAAACGAGTTCCTTTAATAACGGATCACAGAGTCGCGTGGTAAATTTACCTGTTATTGATAATATAATTAGGCCTAGCTATGGTAGGAAGGTATCGGGTGTTGACAGTAACTAGGCAATACTAAGACCATTGCTAGGTTCCGTAGTTGAATTAACTAAGTGTTAACTGGATCTTGACACTAAATAGATTAACTCTTTTCCCCTTAGCAAAATTAATATATAAATGTATGTCCACAGTTCTGTTTACTTTAGCATTGCCGATTTTAATGGGGAAAGATTGGTTTGCTATAGGGTTATAATAGTAGGGCTTGCACTTAGTTAAGTTTGCATTTTATAATATAGGTATATTTATGTATATAGTATTTTTATAAAAGATGACAACGGTTGCATCTACTCTAAAACAGTTTTAACGAAGAGTTTCTGATTACGATATTCTTGCAAACGTTTTGATTGGAAATGTTCTTCAAGATATTTCGCTTTCATAGTCTTATGATAATACTTGGAAGAGGTTTCTGTCGCTTTTGTGTTTAATTTCAGAACACTTATTTGCTTCTGGACGGTGCTGACCGATTGCTTTTGAATGGCGCTGACGAATGGCTTCTAGATGGCACTGACCGATGGCTTTTGGATAGTGCTGACGGCTGGTTTCTGGATGGTGCGGACGGATGGCGCGAACGGGTGGCTTCTAGATGGCACTGACCGATGGCTTTTGGATAGTGCTGACGGCTGGTTTCTGGATGGTGCGGACGGATGGCGCGAACGGGTGGCTTCTGGATGGCACCACAGATAACTCCTTGATGTCACTGACAGATGGTTTTTCGATG
Organism: Agriphila geniculea; assembly: GCA_943789525.1. Lineage (NCBI taxonomy): Eukaryota > Metazoa > Arthropoda > Insecta > Lepidoptera > Crambidae > Agriphila > Agriphila geniculea. The sequence continues at coordinate 20,560,780 of OX038874.1, forward strand.
GATGATGATGGTAATTATGAGGATTCCGAGCGGGTAATTTTTAAAAATAATGTAAATTATAATGACAAGCCTCATACATTGGAATCAGTGAGTTGAATCATAATTACGTAATGTATCGGTAATTGTATAATTGCAAATGGTTTTTCTTCAATTATTAATATTATACATATATGACAAGAGTATTAGGTTTAAGAAAACTTTCGTGCAAATAAGCCCTAACTAATATTTTTGTTTTGAAGTTTGAATATGCAAATAGAAGTGATTAGCTAATATGGAATGAGTGTGAATGAGATTTAAGACTGATATACCCTCATGAGAGCCAAGGTGGTTCCATTCCGGTAATATGAGTTGATCTACATTCATAGATTAAAGCTCATGTACCTTCAGGAGCAAATGATCTTGGTGGTACATGAGTAGGACTTTGAACGATTGATAGAAGAATGAGATTTAATACTGATATACCCTCATGTGAGCCAAGGTGGTTCCATTCCGGTGATATGAGTTGATCTACATTCATAGATTAAAGCTCATGTACCTTCAGGAGCAAATGATCTTGGTGGTACATGAGTAGAATTTTGAACGATTGATAGAAGAATGAGATTTAATACTGATATACCCTCATGTGAGCCAAGGTGGTTCCATTCCGGTGATATGAGTTGATCTACATTCATAGATTAAAGCTCATGTACCTTCAGGAGCAAATGATCTTGGTGGTACATGAGTAGAATTTTGAACGATTGATAGAAGAATGAGATTTAATACTGATATACCCTCATGTGAGCCAAGGTGGTTCCATTCCGGTGATATGAGTTGATCTACATTCATAGATTAAAGCTCATGTACCTTCATGAGCAAATGATCTTGGTGGTACATGAGTAGGACATTGAACGATTGATAGAAGAATGAGATTTAAGACTGATATACCCTCATGTGAGCCAAGGTGGTTCCATTCCGGTGATATGAGTTGATCTACATTCATAGATTAAAGCTCATGTACCTTCATGAGCAAATGATCTTGGTGGTACATGAGTAGGACTCATATATAAAATTGAGAGACTTAGACATAAAATAAGTTAGTTACACCAATGTAAATCTAAATTGAAACTAAATATGTGGGCCTAGTAATGTCTAAAAATGTATTTATTCGTCTCGAGGTTGGAACAAGCAGGCCGATTGTTAGGTATGAAATCCTGGTCGCGTGCATGGGGACATGCACGAGGTCAGGATGGACGATTGTTAGGTTTAGCTATTTATAACACTAGTTTTTAGCGTTTTTGCTTTTTCTAACGATAACGTTAACTCTATTTTCTGAATATGCGTTATTCATTTTACTGGCAATAATTGATTACTGGCAACACTAGAGCTATTTAAGCAGAGAGCTACGGTAGATTCGGGTATTCTTGTTCCAACCGTCGACGAAGTAATTTGAAAAGTGCAACTACCGTGTAAAATGTACGACAGTGTCCAAGTCATGTGAAAGTAAAGGATGTTAAAGGTATTTATGCGTTTTTATTTTATTATAAGTGTTCTTTAGAAGAATAACCCTACAATCGTAAAACACTCGTATGAAAGATCCTATCATTTCAAAAAGCAGTATAAAAGCAGCTTTCTAGATCTTTCAGCATTCAATGCTTTTTGGCTCTATTAATATGTCTAGTAAACGTGGACTCGACGAATTCATATCGCATTTACTCAACAATTGTATAAAGATATCTCTCAATCGCATTCAGACAACCTTTAGTCTTATGATAGGTCTTTAAAAGCAACCAAATTGCTAATTTGTCGTAAAACTAGCTTTTATAGCACCGTCTTTCGTCACCTAATTTTTACAGCAATATTGTGGAGTAAAAGCTGTTCATTCAACAAAATAGCTTTTCAGTTACTATTACAGTATTTAATGTCATATCACAGCTTTTGGCAAGGCTTTAATTCGACTTTACTATTAAAGTTGAGAAAACGCTATCAAATGATCTACTACAGGTCCAAAGGTGCACAGAGATAATTTTGGAAGCCATCATGCAGCATAATAGTGGTATGAAAGTTAAATAAAATCTTTTACAGCAGTGTGGAAAATGGACAATAATCGGTGGAAAAAAACTTAAAAGAAGTGAGGGTTCCGACGGAAAGTTAATAAGATGTTGAAACAATTGAAACAATCAACATCAACCAACGGATGAAGAACAAATACTTAATATTAGTGCGGATTCAGTAGGAAATATTACGCTACTACAGATTGTTTGTAAACCGTATGATAGATTGACGATTTAACATTGCGCTAAGGAACCCTAAACTAACTGCAATGGCGCTCTTAGAAGTCGTAAAATGGAAACATCATGTCTATTTTTCGGCTAAGAGCTGAGTGAATGCTTTGTGATGATAATTGAAATGCTATTAATGGCGAATTTATTTTATCTATTATATTAATATTATTTGCGATCCATTATTTACTAGAAATCTTGTGGCCCATGAAAATATTAAATACAAATGTAAGGATTATAGACGAAAAAATTAATTCCGCATATGAAAGTAAGACTTATGAGCTAACTTTAATAGCTTACCTTTATTGTCATTATGGCTGTATAATCGTAAAGGTATACTTAGCATGGCCATAATATTGCAACATACATTTATTTTTATTTCCTTCGTTTACGCAAACACAACAGTGACAACACGCACTGTCTATGAGTGCTACTTGGTTGCATTCACACGATCAAAGTGTCGAGTGATTGTAACCGCACTCCTATTATTACCACTAATAAGTCGAATGAAAGAGGTTCTACTGACTATTATAGCACCAGTAGCACTTGAGTTGCGATTACTCTACATTCTTTCAATTAAAACGCAATTCAGACGATAATCTTACGATATTTACAGCATTTAAAGCAGAGAGAAGTGCGCCCAAATCGCGTTGAGAGAACGTTCACAGATCGTTTACTCAACATTTTGTAAATCCATCTCACTACTAATAGCTGAAATAGAAACGTGCTGCTGATTTTTTTACGACATATTTTGCTAGTTGGGTGGGCTCGCAAGCGAGGCTATGAGATCGCGTATTTTTGCTGAAAAGTCGATCACATACAAAGAGGCTGTGGAATTAGCGCTCGCGCTGGAGGCGGCTGAGCGACACGCGGAGGTGAGCGGCGCCACGGGGGTGGCGGCTGCGGCCAGCACGGGCGCGAGCGGCGACGGCGAGGGCCTGCACCAGGCGACCACGAGCGCGCGGCGGCGCGGCGGCGGTGGGGCGGCTGGCTGGGCCGGCTCGGGCTCGGCGCGCCCGCAGCAGCGCGGCGGCGGCGGCGCGGGCGGCGTAGCGGTGCGATGTTGGCGGTGCGGCAAGGGGCACAGGCCCGATAGATGCCGTTTCGCTAAATACAACTGTGACGAGTGCAACCAGCGTGGTCACTTGAAAGTTATGTGCAGTGAGATTCGCGGCGGCGGAAGCCGATCGTACGGGCATAATTATGTGAGTGAACGTGATTTTTACAATATCGGTTTGGTGGCTAAAGGTAACAAACCATATTTAATTTTTGTGAAAATCGATGGCCTGTATGTGGAATGCGAGATAGACACGGGAAGTAGAATTTCAGCAGAAACGGCGGACGTCCACTGCTGGGCCGGGAATGGATTCGAGCTTTAAACATTAAACAAATCAGTTTTAATGAAATTGTAGAGGATAATTTTGTTTCTCGCTTGGCAGTGGAGTTTCCTGAGGTCTTCAAAGACAAATTGGGTACTTGTAAACAGAAAATTACTTTACAACTTAGTGACCATGAGCCGGTGTACGTGCGCGCGCGGCCCGTGCCGCTGGCGCTGCGCGCGCGCGTGGCCCGCGAGCTCGAGCGGCTCGAGGCCGGAGGTGGAGCACTCACAGTATGGAACCCCTATTGTCCCAGTCGTGAAGGCGAACGGTGATATACGAATATGCGGTGATTATAAAATTACAATTAATCCGAAATTAAAAAGAGATTTTTACCCACTCCCACGCATTGAAGAGTTGTTTGCAGCCTTAAGCGGGGGAGAAGAGTATTCGAAAATTGATCTTACTCATGCGTACGAACAATGTCTCCTTAGCGAGGAGTCCCAGCCGTGTACAGCCATAACCACACACCTTGGCACGTTCGTATATCGCCGTACCCCTTACGGATTATCTTGTATTCCGGAAAAATTTCAAAGATTAATGGAAGAGACATTGCGAGGGGTCTCTGGTTGTGTGGTATATTTGGATGACGTCTGTTGCACAGGGCCCTCGCGAGCGGAACATTTAAGCAACTTAAGGGCCGTTCTCACTAGACTGAGAGACATGGGATTTACAGTAAAGTTAAATAAATGTTCATTTTTGAAAAGCAATGTTAAATATTTAGGTTTCATTATCGACAAATTAGGCTTACATCCGGATCCGATGAAAGTAAAAGCTATATCTGATGCACCACGACCGGAAAATTTAACGCAGTTAAAAAGTTTTTTAGGATTGCTTAACTACTACGGTAAATTTATACCGAACCTAAGTATAATGTTGGAACCTTTACACGCATTGTTAAAAAAAGATAGGAAATGGACGTGGGGCGCCGATTGTGAAAAGGCATTTGTAGAATGTAAACGCGTATTGTTAAGTGAGCGCATACTGGCGCATTATTCGGAGGGCCGCCCTCTGGTGCTCTCTGTGGACAGCAGCGCGTACGGCATAGGAGCTGTGTTGGCTCACCGTTTCCCAAATGGTACAGAGAAACCCGTAAGTTGTGTTTCTCGAACTTTGAACTCAGCAGAGAGAAATTATAGTCAACTAGACAAAGAGGCATTGGCTATATTTTTTGGTATAACCCGTCACCATCAGTATTTATTTGGTAGGCGTTTTGTTTTGCGCACTGACCATCAGCCGTTAACGTACATTTTTGGCAAAAAGGGAGGGATATGATGGTATTGATGGTAATAGCTTTATTTAATAATCAATTGTACTGCACATTTAAACAATATTGATTTATATTATAGCCACCTGCCACATTAACTATGGAATTTATGTATCAAAAAACACTATGTCATAAGTATTATATTGCGGTAGTCATTCTACGGGGTAAAAAGGTGGCTAAGAATAGCTTATTTCCACAATTTAAATAAATTATTGACAGCAAGTTACGTGTCTGGTAGTCAATTTCTAAGGTTGCTTAATCTCCAAGCAAAAGAAAAACGATATAGGATCCCTACTTTTGGCTCAAAAATAGTACATCTTATAAATTTATAAGAAGCTTCAAACAACGACCTAATATAAATGCCTCGGATATGCCATGTTTAGTTAGATAACCAAATATAATTACATCTTTCTTTTAATATTAAACATTATTGGAGATAACTTAAGAAAACTTGGCAGGGGCCAAGGATTCCACATTAGAAATATTTTCCTGGCAAACCGATAAACTCGATGGCAATATGCCAAATCCTATGTCTTGCATCTGTTGGATGATTAGGATGATTTAGCAATCCTCTGATCACTAGATTGACACTAATATCTAGATACTTGCGGCTGCCGTCGACTTCATCTGCGTGTACCTTAAGGAAACTTTGACCAGGATAAAAAGTATATTTGTTAATCCAAGTTATAATATGTCTACCAATAAAATTTCATCCAAATACAAACACACAAACACAAACTTTCGCGGTTTATAATAATAGTAGGAAGTAGGATAGGTCATTTAAGAAGACGCCATGAACTGTTATTTCTATTCATGACTTACCTCTTATAGGTCGAATCAAATTTCGGTCCATATCTGACAATGAAATAACTGCGATACTGTGATATTACTAACTATACTGTAGTCTAATATTTTTTAGAAGCATACGCTAAAACCTTTGATCTAGAATATCCTCCATGTCCGGTCAGAGTAAAAAAAATGGCACCTCGAAATAACACTCCACTTTCAAACTGCCCGTTTATTTTGTACAAAGTATTTCTCAGTAAGTAAGTTGTAAGTTTTATTATTCTCTTCGTATTAAGTTGAATTTTGACTTAGAGCAAAACGCTTCCGTTCCGTACGGCAGCCCACGTTGAAGCCCGCGTTGCTCTAAGAATTTGGAAAGAATAGTTTTGTACCCAGATAAATATATAAATGTGGGGATTCGAATTTTTAATTTTCGAGTAGTTTTAGGGTTCCGTACCAAAATGGTAAAAAAGGAACTCTTATGGTGTGACTCAGTCTGTCAGTCTGTCTGTCACAGCTGGATATCTCGAGGCCTACTAATGGTATCAACTTGAAATTTAGAATAGTCTGAGATGACATTTGCCCAACTATTTTGCAAATAAGAAATAAATAAAAAAATAAGTATCTTTTTTACAACAGGGACTGAAAAGGGGTCTTAAAAATTTGAAGTGGAGCTACTAGGGCAGGGATGGCGAACCAACGGCACGCGTGCCATTGATGGCACGGGACACAATGTTTTGGGCACGTCACCGGTCACAAAATTCATTACGCGACGATTTTATGGCAAGTCTAAGACCTCATTAAACATTAACAATTAGAAAAATGGCACGTTGATACAAAAAGGTTCGCCATCCCTGTACTAGGGCATGTGGGATATCATATGAAAGAGCGCTGTTTGCACGTTTTTAATCATTTTTTGTTTTTGTTTAAGGACGCATAGTTTTTGATTCATAATGAAAAAAATGTAAAAAAAATATCGTTCCCCTCCCCCCTTATCTCCGAAGTTTGCAAAGAGAAAAATCTGAAATAATTCTATGTGATAGCAGTTTATATAAAGATTACAAGAAAAATAAAACAATGTCTCAATATAGCACACTTTTTAGAAATTATCAAATTTACGGAACCCTCGGTGCGCGAGTCCGACTCGCTCTTGACCGCTTTTTTTTTATTTTGTCAGTAATCGGTGCCATATTTGCGTGCTGTCATTCGTGAAGTTATCTATGAAATCCTTGATCGAAGAGGCGTAACATTTTGAATTTTAGAGGGAGGTTATTTTAAATTACATTGTATAATAACTTCAATATGATGAAAAACAGTTCTAGGTCATCTAGGTTAACGAAATCGCGGAAAACGACAGCTTAATGAAAAAGCAAGAAATTAAACACCCACACATAGATAAAGAAAACACTTTAATTTTGACTAAGACGAAAAGCTTTAATTTAACAAAATTATACAAAACCAACTTTATTAGAGCAATAATTTAGAGGGTGAATTCATGAGACGAGATTTTGCTTGATATTTTTTTATCTTTTCAGCAGTTATAACGGGCGTTGACATAAATAATACGAAAAGAGATCTTGAAAAATGGAAAAAAGCAATAATAAAAATAAATCCATATAAATTCATCAAGTAACGCAGTTTTGACATCATAATAGGCTATTTGACTAATTTTGGAAAACCATTTAAAATTATTCCTTATTACGTAATAAGCGCACTACATTAATATTTCATGAAAAATCAATGTATTTCATTAAAAAAATCAATGTTATAGTTTAAAATTCTAAAACCGCGCCAAAAACGCTATGGCGCTGGACACGTGACTTGTTGACGTCACTAGCCTGTAAACATTGTAATATCCTTAGCCATTTGACAGCCATCAATCGCGGATCCTTAGTCTATGGTCGTGTCAAACGCCTGAAGCCTTAGAGTAAGACGGGCTTCTAAAGAAAGAGAAGCCATACGAAGCGTTCCCCTCTGCCGAAGTACAAGCCCAAATGGGCATACGCATTAGTAAAACCAGTTGCGCCCGGATTTCTTTCTAGACCGAGTCCAGTCGCGCATGTGAACGCTGCTGTGTTTAAAATGTCGAATTTATGAGTTTTTTGCTGTTAAAAGAGGTCTTGAACATCAAGTATACAAAAAGACGGTGTTACATTTCACATAAAAGTAAATTTTTATCGTATTATTGCTATTTGTTTACATTTAAACATTAAATTCGTATATTTTATTCTTGATTAGTTGTCAAATTTGTTCAGTGACATCGGGTCTGCTAGTCCATGGCTCGTCCGTACAAATTTCAGATCTGTCGCTAGATAAATCCGAGTTCTCGCCGATGGGCAACTTAGTGATGTTACCGTTAAATAATGTTTGTCGATAAAGTGTTGGTCAATCTGGCCCTGATTATGCGTCAAATACATTTGCGAGATGTTTGCATGATTTGCTTTGCACTGATGTGAGCGCGACGCGACAGATATCGTGAAATAAATTTCGAAATAGTAGATTATACAACAAGTGAATAAAAAGGGAATTTAGTTCGAGGTATACAAAGAACCGAGATGAAATTTTTTTTCACGAGTTGTGTTGTGTACTCTACTTTTTACCATTGACTGCGAGAAAGCAAATAGGTACCTAACAGTACTTTATACTTAGTATTTATAGTTGACCATCAGCCATTTTTAATGTCCCCACTACTGGGGCACAGGCCTTCCTTATAGGTGGGAAGATGGGCGATAACCTACCACGCGGGCCCAATGCGGATTGATGGGTGTTAACGACTGCAAATGCAGCCGGGACCAACGGCTTAACGTGCCTTCCGAGGCACGGAGGAGCTCGAGATAATACATTTTTGGTCACCCATCCCATGACCGACCCATGCGTGAAATTAGAAGTTTTCCAATGACATAAAACAACCACGCTAAGAGAGATGGATGGTAGGTACCCCCCCTTGGTAGGTAAGGAGGGGTGGCATTCAAAGTTTCGCGCCACCGCACTTCAGAAAAAAATCATATCTCCTTCAATATACCTACCACCTCGAATGAGGTATCATATTATGATAAATCAGGGATGATGAAGCCATTTTTGAGACATTGAATGTACAGTTTCTTAAAAAAATAATGATATATTTTACTATATTGACGACATTATCAAAATCAGTTTGCTATTTTTTTATTCAACAGTCGGTCGGTATCTTTCAAAATTCAAATTGTTGGGTGTGCAGATATCAGTTCTGTCATGGAGCGATGTTCAGTGTCAGCAGCCTGAGCCCAACTTCCCTGGGTATACATTAATCCCAACCCAATCACCTACACTCTCAAGATTTTTGTATAAAGCTCGAGCGTATAAAAATGACCTCTTTGTTGTTATTCACCCCATCGTAAAATGATTGAGTTTGTAACCTTTATTCCTTTTTCCGTATCGATATTGCTGCATAGACAGTTGAGCCCAGCCCTTTATGTCAATAACGTGTCATATTTTGATGTGTGACTCATCCGTACACAAATTTTTGCTGTTTTGTTTTATTTTTTATGTGTGAGCGTCGTCATTACAGTGTTGTTTTTGTATGTGGGTATGCGGAACTGCACTTGTGTGCATTTCCCTCCCCCCGCAAAAAATGCCAGAATAATTTGAATAGAGTAATAATCGCTAAGGCTTCTCCCTTTGTGACGAAACAAAGCCTTTGTTGCTCGAAGCCTGAAGCCATATTTATTTACAGGCAAGTGACGTCATCAGTAATTTTAGAGCGTTTTCGCCACAGAAAAAAAACCAAAAATTAATGCATTTTTCTAGGTGAAATTAATCAATTAATAGACTTAATTTAGTCTATATAATAGTTGAATATGTTTTTTTACGCCATTATCTGTTAGGATGACCACAATTTGAAGTATATTTTCAATGTTGTCAAATACCCTATTCAATTTATCGACTCAGTACCTCATCAGTTAGTTACCTTGTTTGTAGCATTCGTCTGCCCTGCAAAAAGAACTGGGAAAGAATGAAACAATTTGTTGTTTTTAACACGTTTTTATTAGGTCGCTTTCTCGTTTATTTATATTTGTTTGTTTCTTTGTTTGTCCACAAATTTTGCAAACGATTTTAATCTAGGTTCCAGACGAGCTAAAGAGTTTTAAAAGTTTAAACATAGACCAGAACTGGTACACAATGCAATATTATGGTGTCATTAAGCTGATCTGATGATGGATCCGGAAAAAGACTACAGGATCACTGTAATAAGACCATGCAGCCCCATCGAGATGAGGCTCGTTAGATTCGTCTTGACGAGCACTCTGTTGGTAAATAGTGTCCAGGGTCTGATCTTGGCACTGAAAGAAGGTCACAGGATCTCTGTAATAAATCATGCAACCCCATCGAGTTTGGACTCATTTGATTCGTCTTGATAGGTACTCTGATGGGAGATGGTGTCCAGGGTCTGATGATGAGAAAAATTTTAACACGGATAAGACGAAAAAAAAAGAAAATATTAATTTACCGAAAAAAAAAATTAAAAACACGTTTCTAAAAAGAAATTGAAATATAAAAATTGGACTAAATAATACCTAGACGGAATAAAAAGTAAAAAATAATTTCTCCCGTAAAGATTTATAACCACAAATAGAAGTTTGAAACCCAAAAATGTGGGGCGCTTGTAAAATACAGTGATAGATGATAAATCTTAAAAGAAATAGTAAATTTTAAAACATGTAAAATTTAGCTTTATGCAGCATTGTGAACGCGAAAGCCTCAATCTAATGTAATAACTCCATTTATTAGTTAAGCTCTAATAAGAGCTTAACAGTTACTTTGTGAGAATTTGGCTTGAGGTCCACAATAATACTATGACACACGCGTTACCTACATTCATTATGTATACAATTTGTTTAACGCTCCCAATTTATTCATATAAAATACCGTAAAATTCATTCTTTACAACTCCAAGTTCTACTTAGTTTCTATGCTACTTGGTATTCACTGGTCTGGCCATGTTTCTTGTGAAATATTAAATTTTCTATGTACTGAACTGGAGTGCAGGGTAAAGTGTAAGATTTATGTTATGAGAAGCAATGTGTTTTCGCAAATTTTATACATGAATTTGTATCATTAACATAGTTTTTTGTTCTAATATAATCTTTTCAATTTAAATTCACATTGAAAAATTGGTTTTACAACCAAAATTTTTCGGTATGACCGAAAGTGGCGCCCTCAGAGGATTTTATTTAATAAGTTATTTATTGAAAAAGATTTGAATAATGTTTTACGTGGAGTTTTTAAGGCCCTGCCCTCGTAGTCATTCGTAGAAGTAGATAGCAAATATGTCAAAAACGGCTACTTTTAGCAGTTTTGCTATCTACTTCTAGCAGTGACTACGAGGCAAGCAATGTAACGATACCGTCTAAAAATACTAGACTGTGGGCCCTAAAAATTCCACGTTAAATATTATTAAAATTGTGTATTAGAATAGGGAACATGCATCAATTTTTTTTGTATCAAAATCAAAAGTATAATGCGTGAGAAAATCAACTGTAATATTAAAACTTTTCTCTTGTGTTTTTTTCTCGTGATATAGTTACTTGAAGTTAGCACGCAGCAGCACCCGCCGAAAACGCTCTATACAAAAAGGTCAACATTTGTGACGTCACTCATGTCACGTTTCAGTGCATTAGTATGGAGTTAGCCAAGAATTTTCAAATATCTCCATAAATATTGCGTTTAAGTACATGTGTCATACAAAATATTATTTCTTATTTGATGTTCTATCCGACGGTTATGTGCATTATATCCGAAAACGAAAAAAAAACGTTATTTTTCCCTTGTGTGATAACTAAAGTAATACATTTTATTTTTTATTTTTCTGTTCCATCATGTTTTTATATGTGTCCGCAGCGATCCAGCTCAAATTTATCAAAATCGGTGACTTATGCATGTTCCCTATTATAATCTTAATATATAAAATCGTAAACTGAATGACTGACTGATCTATCAACGCACAGCCCAAACCGCTGGACCTAGAGACTTGAAATTTTGCACACAGATACCTCATACAGTGTAGGCATCCACTAAGGAAGGATTTTTGAAAATTCTTTCCCTAAGGGGGTGAAATAAGGGATGAAAGTTTGTATGAAAGTCCCTCAGTTTTGAAGCTAGGATTTTCAAATTTTGTGTTTAGGCTGACGATTGAAAATTAATAAATACGGGTCTCAGCGTTTTTCAAAATTCTACCCCCGAAGGGGTGAAAAGGGGTATGAAGTTGTGTATGGAAAAAATCCTTTATTTGCGAAGTCAAAATTGCTAAATATATAATTTAGGCTTATGGATGGAAATCTAACGCAACGTATATTGTTATTGTTAGTATTTCAACCCCTACGGGGATGAAATGGGGGTGAAAAGGGGTAAATAAACCTAAAAATAGATATGGATGTCGTTATTGGGGTTTTCTGGGATGACGATTGCAAAAATGACATTTATTTTGAAGTCCAACACGGTGGACATGATTTGACCCCTCAAGGGGCGAAAATGGGGTTCGAATTTTGTATAGAAAAATAAAGTTAAATGGACATTACAACTTTAAACTTCGTAGGAGCACGTCTAAAAATAAATAAGCAAACATATATTTTGTGATTTTGAAAATAAACCCCTTAGGGGGTAAATGGGGTGAGTAAACCTAAAAATAGATACGGATATCGTTATTGGGGTTTTCTGGGATGACGATTGCAAAAATGACATTTATTTTGAAGTCCAAGACGGTGGACATGATTTAATCCTCAAGGGGTGAAAATGGGGTTCAAATTTTGTATGGAAAAAAATATTAAATGGCCATTACAACTTTAAACTTAGTAGGAGCATGTCTAAAAATAAATAAGCAAACATATATTTTGTGATTTTGAAAATCAACCCCTTAGGGGGTAAATGGGGTGAGTAAACATAAAAATCGATGTGGTGGTCGGTTCGTTGAGGGTTTTATGGGATGGTGATTACGAAAATGAGATTTATTTTGAAGTCCAACACGGTGGACATGATTTAACATGTGAAAATGAGGTTCAAATGTATGGAAATAGAATATAAAATAGACATTACAACTTTAAAATTCGTAGGAGCATGTCTAAAAATAAATAGGCAAACACACATTTTGTTATTTTGAAAATCATCCCTTAGGGTGTAAATGGGGTAAGTAAACATGAAAATCGATGTGGATGTCGTTCTTGAGGTTTCATGGGATGGTGATTGCGAAAATGACATTTATTTTGAAGTCCAACACGGTGGACATGACACATCATGGACCTGTACCTGGACATGCACATCCAGGTAACGGGAATGAGAACAGGCACGGGCACGGGAACAGGAACGGGAACAGGACGAGAACGGAACGGGAACGGAACGGGCCGGAACGGAAACGGAACGGGAAGGGAACGGGATTGAAACGGGAACGGAATAGGAACGGGAACGGAACGGGAACGGAACGAGAATGGAACGGGAAAGAGAAAGGGACAGGAACGGGACGGGAACGGTACCGGGAAAAGGAACGGAAGGAGTACGGGACGGGAACGGGATGCGAACGAGAACGAAACGGGAATGGAAAGGGACGGAACGGAATGGGAATGGAATGGGAACGAAACGGGAATGATACAGGAACGGAACGGGAACGAAAACGGGACGGGAACGGTAAAGGAACGGCACGGGAACGGAGGGGAAAGGATCGGGAACGGAACGGGAACGATACGGGAACGGGAACGGGAATGGGATGGGGCGGGAACGGGAACGGGAACGGGAACGGGAACGGGAACGGGAACCGGACGGGCACGGGAACCGGACGGGAACGGGGACGGGACGGGAACGGGACGGGGACGGGAACAGGAACCGGAAACGTAAAAATGACTGGTCAGATCCTGGTTGAAGGTTCTCTAAGGATTTTCTCTAACATCCACGCGGACGAAGTCGCGGGCAAAAGCTAGTATTAAATAAAATTCACCACGGCGCCACTTTCGCTCAGGGTGCCACCTTAATAGACGACACGGCCATAATACAAAGTTGTCTATAAAGACAAAAAAAAATGAAAAAACAAATGACCAATGCACATATCCAAAGTACTTGTTGTATGGTCTGTGACTTATCCGATCTCATAATTAGTAACATGTTCAGAGTGAAATCTAAGTTATTGGCAATATTTTAAACTGAATTTAGATTCTGTAGCAGTGGTATTGATAAATGTCGCCTGGAAAATCGACCTTGTTAAATCGAATTAGATATCTAATTTAAATGTTTTAAGTGATTCGATTTTAGAAGCGATTGTCGATAAAAGCTCTATTTGATTTAAGTCGCCTAGCAAATTCGACCGTAAAATCGACCCGTGTAAATGCTCCCATCCTAAGTTCGATTTTCCGGGCAAAGTTATCATATCAATATCGAGGTTAGATTATTAATATAAAATATTGCCAATGACGTCGATACACTCTATATCTCTTCCATCGCCTTTATGGACCCTTAAGACTGTATATCCGCATTTCAAAGAAATTTGCGTTTTTTCAAAGAAGTTATCTAAAGAATGAAAGCATTACATTTTAAGTAAACTTTGGTTTTAGGAAGCAAAATTCTTAAATTATCAGGTATTTTATTTTAAAACTGAGACAATCTGTTCAAGTGGAATTTCAAATTTGCTTGTCAGAGGTATTTTCCACAAAAGTTTCAGCTGTAACAAATAAGAATACGACTCATATATTTTTTTTAATTATTGTTTGTATTGTAAAGGAGTGCACTATAGAGAGAAATTTTAAAAACATGTTTTTATAACAGAGAAAATAAAATATTAAAAATCGCTCAAATCGGTACACACGATGACATGTTTTTTAGTGGTATTTAAAGATTCTAAAGTATTTTTTAGGAATAATGAGGTATTTATCTAATGTATTGCGTATTTTGTGTTTCCATATATCCATTTAATAATTTCATAGGAATTTTCAAAGTTCGCCCTCATTACGGCTCACGCATCAGAGTTGATTTAATCACTTGTATTGAAAATTTAAAAATGGAACGTGATTATTTGGTGTTATTTGGTCAGCCTTTTTAGGGTTCCATAATCAAGTCAACAAGAAACCCTTCTAGTTTTACCTTATCTGTCTGTCTAGTCTAGACAGACAAACGGACAAGGTTAAACTAGACTGACTTGTCTGGACAGACTGACAGACGTCGGTCTGTCCGTCTGCGGCATAGCTCAGAGGCCCTTAGTAGTAGAAAGTTGTAATTTGGCATGAATGTGTACCTATATATATCACGCCAAAAATGTGGTAGAATAAAACCTTGAAAAAACATTTTTTTCAGGATACCTCTTCTACATTGTAAAGTGGGGAAAAAAAAATTCTCGTCAATCTCATAGTGCGAGGTGACGTTGAATAGGTCTTTTAAAAAATTTGTAGGTTTGTAAGATCAAGAAATATTAAGCTCTACCAGATAAACGGTGGCTTTTGGAAACGTGAAGAAATTCAGAAAGTACTTAATATAATGATATTAAAAGAAAAACCATTACTTTTTAATTATTGCTAACTCTAGCTTCTAATGTTTATATTTAAGTAGTTATGGAAGAGCGGAGTCACCTGACACAGGCATTTTTTGCTTAAAAGATGGCTCCGGTACATAAAATGTAAACAAAATGTTATTGAAATAAATAATAATATTAAATTAAAAAAAATATTACTATTATAGGTAGGCTTTACAAGTAAGCGGTAATAGTCGAATTACAAAAAATATTTATATTGGAAAAGTTTTCGAGAACAAATTTCAATGAATAGTACTTATGTATTAATACTTAGTTGTAGTCGGTAGTTGGGAAAAACAGGGAGTAAATATAAGTTTAGAGCCATTAATGGTATGGTATAAAGTAACTACGAACCATATACTGCGCGTGGTCCGACACGCACTTGGCCAGTTTTTATTCTCTAGATATATAGTAGTTTGACATTACATATACCAATAATCACACCTTGTAAATTTAGTTAAAGACTGTTGTTGGTTGTTGAGGGCTAACATAAAAGTTTGGTGATTTATAGAATGACCGCTAATCCTGAAAATGACCAAGGGCAAACATGGGTGAACTCGGAGAGTAAAAGTAAAAATTAACTTTTTACAAAACAAATAATGTTATTTGTAAGTTGTGTATTAAAAGTGGTTTTTGTACCTACTTAAACTTTGGCTAAAATATTTGAACGAGTTAAGACTTAAACGAATAAATTAATAATTGGTTAGACCGCTTTCACATTATAGGCGTTTTAGTCACGCGTGTAAGATAAATGCATAACATACTTACTGAAAATCGGTTTTCTATCTTTCAATTCTGGTTGTAACGTTAACTTTATAATAATCTCATTTTATACATTCCTGGTCTGGTGATTAAACAGTTTACAAATCAACCTCTTGTTTTGTTTTTTTTGCAGTGTAACATATCTGTTGACATGCAATGATATGAATCAACACAGCATTCGAAGCTTTCTCTTTTAAAATACACACCCACACAGACCTTTTGAAGTTTAACATATTTTGTGTACTCAATTATTTGCATTTAAAAATGTGATTGCTTGAATTTTTATAGTTAAAATATAATTTCAGGATTAAAAAAATACTTGCATAGAAAGTAAGTAGCTACATTCCCATTTTTTCGTACCAAATTTTCGTATTTACATTAATTTATAAACAAACAATAGGTGCTATTTTATTTATGCAAAGAAATATCTCTTGGCTCGCTAAGACAAAATAAAATATACTTCTAAGCGAAAAACCACGATGATGGTATCTATTAGTGCCTTCTAAATTTATTATAAATATAGGTTTGGATTTCGAAAAATACAAAAAGCACTATAATATTGACCAATCATGACAAATGTAACACACAGGATACTTGCAAATTGCTTAAGATCCAGGAGACAATGAAAAAAACCACAACCCATCCGCGTTACAAACAATAATGACAGTTCTGAGAAAAGATCACCGTATTTGATACGCAATTAACAATTCACAAATGACAACGCCGTGAAATACGCCACGCATACGTCGCGACTAAAACGCCTATAAGTGAAAGGGCTCTTATGGCATGTAAAGTGAGATAATTGGTACATTTTATTATTATTTTCTAAATTCATAATTTGAAGGCTGGATTTTGAACATTGATTTTTAGAACATTCAAATAAAAGTTATGCGACCAACTCACGATGCCAGCACAAACGTTGTTAAAAAGTTAATCTCTAGAGGTTTGCAGCTTTAGTTCTGGACTTTAACTATTCGACAACTCCAAAGCGTTCATACACTTTACAGAATATGGCTGTTACTACGCTTTTATTAAGTTAGAAGTTACATCATCTATATTAACTTTTGCCGTATTACCTACCTAGGTTTTTCTCTTTCTGGCATTTAGTAGTAAGTAATAAAACATTAATGAAAATACGACACGTCCTCATATTCGAAAACAAACGCTTTTTATCCTTTACACATTCGCAGCCATACAGCAAAGAGGTAACTACGTTGATTTTTTGAACAGTGCCACAGAATACATAATAGTACAAGTACTTACAGTGCAAAAAAATTGTGCTATGGCTTAGACTGTCAAACTGAACAACTTTGTCTATGGGACTAACTTAATCAAAGCAAAAAAATCCGGCCAAGTGCGTGTCGGGCCACGCGCCATAGGGTTCCGTAGTTACCTTATACCATACCATATTTAATACCACCTATAATTTTTCGCCTGTAAAAATAACTTTGTTTTTCACAGTGTTGGTATGAATGACAAAGTTATATTTGCGGTTTTAGAAAATGTGCTATATCTCAAAAACTAATTACTATATCTCGTTCAAACCAATTTTGGTTGAAATTTTTTATTAAGGTCTACAGCATATATTTTTTTTAGATTTTTCACTCTCTTATTTCAAAAGTTGAAGGGGGGGGGGACACACATTTTACCACTTTGGCGGTAAATATCTTTCAAACGGTTGACTTTGAGAAAAAGTTGTCTTAAAAACCTTAATGTCATTTTTAAAGACCTATCTATAGACACCCAACACGTGTTGGTTTAAACAAAAAAATTTTTTTCAGTTTCAGTTCCATGTATGGAGAGCCCCCCTTAATCTTTTATTTTTCTTATTTTTGTATTAAATTCGTTAAGCGGTTAACAGATTACATATACCTACCAAGTTTCAACTGTGTAGTCTTAATACTTTCGGAATAAAGTGGCTGTGACATACGGACAGACAGACAGACAGACAAACAGACAGACAGACAGACAGACAGACATGACGAATCTATAAGGGTTCCGTTTTTTGCCATTTAGGCTACGGAACCCTAAAAATCAGCTTTTCCATACATTTTGGTCGAGTAGATATTGACGTTTTCTATGGAACAGCTGATGTTTTTTTTGCTCTGATTAAGTTGGTCCCATCGACAAAGTTGTTCAGTTTGACGGTCTAAGCGACACCAAAAAATTTGTGCACTGTTCAAAAAATCATCCTGTAGATATTAAAATTACTCTTGATCGAAGTAAAAACTACTTGATCCGCGTCTCTATACTTCGTCATCAGTAAATTCCTATCTAATAAATAATGACAATTATTGTACATACTTGGTTATTATTTTTTGATAAAATATCCAGTCGATTTTTTTTAGTAAGTATATTATATCAATCAAGCAGATGTAAAGTGCAAAAATAATTACATATATTCAATTCAAATATTAATTTTTATTTCTACGCATAATATTTTACTTTTACAAACGTCCATTTGAAGTCGTGTGGGGTCGTAGGACATTTTTTTATTAAAAAAATACTTGGCGTTGTTTCGTTTTATTAATATTCTCATTAATTCAATTCTTAGGGCTCTATGCGTCTTCATAAAACGTTTGAAAAATTAGATAATTGACTTTGCTAACAATAACTTGTTGAAATTTTTTAGTACCTATTTACTTTTTACTTTTTTGCTGTAGATCAGCGTTATTTCATGAGTTTTTTTTCATTCAGTCATCTTTGCCATTGGGTTTATAAAAATAGCATTAAAATATATAAATAATTATTTTGAAAAACGAAATATATGTAGCTTACTTCCGCAAACAATATATGCAAGATGCACCGCCCGCCCGCACGCAAAAATATGCACATGCACACCACAAAATATCAGTGCACAATACCTGCATTTAGAAAGACAGCAACACACCTTGCACCTTCACCAATTAGGCTACTCTACATGGTTTGGGACTTCCGCCAAGTGACGCCTGATTCAATCAAATATAAATAATTAACTTAATTAACACGTAATATAAAAAGAAATTGTCACTAAACGAAAACTTTTTTCGTCAGACTATTTTTTACGTAATACCACCTTATTAAAACTGAAATAACAGTGAGTTATTACGTGTCCAGTGAAAAACTCAACTTATTTTTACTAAGATTGCCAGGACAAAATAATACTTGCCACAGAGCAAAAGATTAATTGTTGATAGGACAGCATCAATCAGACTCCAGCACCATCTCTCGGGAGACGGTGACAACTCAATTAATACGGGATCTTATTTCTATCAACACTTCACTTTTCATACTTTAAAATATGGGAGATTTAACTAGATGTTTTCATTTTAATAGATATTATTTATATTGGGTTATTTGTTAAACACTAACAACCTCGCAGGAGTAGATTACTAACAGCATAAATAAACGTATACGACTAAAGTCGTATACGACTTTTCCGAAAACAAACAAAAAAAAATTACTTTTAATACTAACAGCATAAAAACAAATGTGTTTATGTATCTGCTACGCAGTAGTATGAGTCGAAATCTTGCAGGTCATGTTTGATTTTTTATCATTGTATCATAGTATTTCAATAATAAATAAAATAAAATAAATCAATAAAGTCAATACAAACATTTATTATGCTTATACCACACATTTTCACAATGCTGAAAGTAAAAACTTCTGTTTTATTAACAAACGTTTCATAACATTCACATATACTCACATACATAATGTGAAATAACTTTTTTCTGCCAGTCGGTACATAAAAAAACAATACATATTTTGAAAAGTGAGATTAAATTCTTCAATTTAAAACTAGTTTGGTTTCTGTACGCGAACTTTCATCAAGCAGGGGCCCAATCGCACTAATTCTGAACGATAAAACCAAAACCGTTACGTTGTCATTGAGGTTATATTTACCTAAAAATCTTTGGTTTAGCTTAAGAATTTTCATTTAAATTGTCCGAGATTGTCATTCTAGGCTCCTTAGGCACAGCTTTGTACAATTTTAACATAATTAAAGCGAGTATTTTTCTGTAAACAAAACTCAAGCGGTAACGATTTGGTTTTGGTTTTATCGTTGTAAATTAGCGCGATTAGGCCCCAGGTCAAATATGCGCAATGACCTTTACTCCTTTTTTCGTTAGCAGAAAATGACCACTTAATTCGTTGTAACTTAGCCGATACTTATTTTATTTACTTGACACATATCGCATTAGTTAGCTGAGTGTTGTGAACATTTTTGCATAAAAGATTTAAGACATTAGCGTTCATCGTTGTTAAATAAACTAAGACAATGTTAGTATGGAAAATGCAATTCTATAAAATTCTCCATACAAAACGGCAATTTCATACTTAAACCCCTAGCAATAATCTAGTATATAAACGTGCATTAACCATATCTAACAAATTCAATTAAAATTTAGGTACTTTTTTTATTAACTTCATTCAAACTTCTACACCAAACATTTTTCAATTTAAAAATCACAATCTGTATTCCACTAACCTCAAATACTTGAATCTAGCTCTTAAAAACAGCTACTCTACTATTAAAGCCGAGAAAAACTCAATTACTAGAGTTTTATCTCAACACGCTTTACTTATCCGTACTTAGCTGAAAAAACAAGGAGCGCTAATGTTTGAGTAACCGACTTTGTAAAACATTTAAATAAAGGTCGTCACACATTATAATACAGCAGAAAGTTATTTTCATGAAAGCTTAACTTTTAATTTAGTACTTAATACGTTTTACTTTTTCATACTTTTTAATTTTCTCATAAAAACTGACAGTATTTTTAAATAATGTTTTTATACTTAAAAATTGGCAAATAAACTACTAATCCTTTATATTTTCCCTATCCTTACTAATATAGTAAGTTTATTTGTTTGTTACGCCTTCACGTCTTAACTTCTCTACCGATAATCATGAAATTTTGCATATACGTTGTCAGGGGTACGGAGAAGGACATAGGGTTTCCTTTCATCCCGAAAAAAAGGACTGTTCCCGAGGGGTAGAGAAATAAATGACCACGCAGACGAAGTCGCGGGCGGTCGCTAGTAACTAATAAACTTGAATTTAGTAATTTTATACATTTTAGTACTCCACAGTGTAATAGGATCAGAACTACTATTCCGTTAGATTAGAACATTTTAACAAATGCTATAACTGAATTTGCTGCGAGTTTCCGAAAGTGTCTGTGGCGCCGCCAACTTCGAGAGCGGCATCGAAGTGAACTACGAGATTAGATATTCGTGTTGAATGGAACGGAGCGACATTTCATCTGTCAGCCCGAATAAGATATCCCTATGGAATTCAAATGTCAAATGTAAAGTAACGCGAAAATTTTATTTTCTGTCCAACAAAGTTTCCATTCTGAGTAGGTAAATCTACAATGCTTGAATTTATCAAACATCGGTTTCGAATTAGAGAGTTAAGTAATAAAAAAATATAATCACTCATTCATTTAATACTTCATGCGACTTTTGAGTCATTTACTAAATTGAAACAGAATTATAAATATGTTTCTAAATTACTATTCAAAAGCAATCTAAGTAATTTATATGTCAGAGTTACAATAATATGGATAGTTCAGCGTTAATTACAAGTAACATAGTCAACAAGAAAAATTATAGTCTTATTTTATGAACAAAAAATACATTTTTCTTACGTTACGTGTTCATACATCGAAGTAAATATATCACTTTTAAAAGCAAAATAATTGTCTATGGTTCTCATGATGCCATATTGTTTGCATACTAAGACTCTCTTAATTAAATGGACTCTAGGTGTGGTCACTCCCTAAGACAGCATAGCAACTAGCAAACGCCGAACTGTAGGTGAGCTAACGACCTCTCTATAACAATTAATCTTGTGAAACACAGGAGGTTTCCATTTATCAATCTTAAGCACCTCCACTGCTGGGTCAGATAACGAGTAAGGTCTTTATTTGTGAAGAAAGCCTTCATTGTCAGTCAATACGTTGCAAGATTTAATTTTTTTATCATCACACTATACAATGGGATTAAATTGACAATAGAGATTGATCCGCTGGAACTTCACTCGAGAATGTATGGAAAAGAGAAAATTTTACAGATTAAAGGTCATTTTGTATCACAAGTGCTCTGAAGTTAGTCACATCAGCTGTACATTGTCAATTTAATCGCATTATACATGAGTAAGTACATAAATTCCAAAAATTAAGGACTTAAGTTGAATAGGATACCATTTTTTCTTTGTTTTGTATGTTAACCGCTAGATAATGAAATGAAAATGGTTGAAAAAATTAAAATGAATTGATAATTTAGATTTTTGACTGAGTTCTCTTTCGCAGTTTTAAATTAACTGCTTGCGCGTTTTTTTGTCAATATGCCATAGACTTTGATAACTATTAGTTCAAATGTAAATGTAAGTATTGAGGTAAATAAGGTACTTAACGATGTTCTATACACGGTGGATTTTTGAGACGGTACATTAAGGGCAGGTACCTTAACCGTTATAGTTACAGGAAAACGTCCCTAGGAGACCATCCGTAACTTTTTGAGATATTTTGAACTGCATTCACAGATTATGGAAAAAAAATTATCGATAGCAAAAAAATTCTAAAATACCAAAAAATAAATTATTATGCCAATCGATCTTATTTCGTGTGGGGATCAAAAGACTCTATGGGACCGTCTCAAAAACCCACCCTGTATATTATAGTAAGTCTGTTATCATTTTTTGCAATATCCATTAATCATTTTATTTCTTTATTCTAATTACATTTCATTTCATCTACATTTCATTCAGTCCCCCGCGACCACGGCAGCTGCAAAGGTGCCGAAACGTCGGGAAAACCAAAAATCAAACCATCCATCCATCCAACTAAATACCAAAGTACATTCAATAAAACCGCGCTAGTATCCGTTAAAAAGTGTTTTATTTTACATTTCATTTTTTTTAAGATTTAGAATTATTAATTTTTGGTTATCATTTTACATTATCAAAAATAAACACAAATTAAGTCATTATTACAAAACCAAAAAATGTCAAACTTCAGAAGTCAATTAATACCAGGTGAAAAACAGTAATACTTACTTTCAATAAAACCGGCTGAAACTCAAAGACCACTTCGAACTAACTTTTATTATGTTAACAAGATGAACTTTCGCTCCTATCAAGCCAAAAGCTGCCGTACAAAGGAAGATAATTGATACAAACAGGCTTAACTAACGAACAAGGCAGTGCAGCTGACGAATGATCGTTCCTACACGATGTAACACATAAATTAAGTGCCATTTGACAAAAGCGTTTCTCTCTAGTGTTAGTGCTCGTAGTTGTTTTTCTAACGTCAACGCGGACGTATATTAATCATACATAATAGCACAATCACATTAATTATTCCTTAATTACATCTAACAAAGCTATTGTAATTAAACTAAGAAACCACTTACTAACTTCTACAATCACAAAGTAACCTTATCACAAAGTAATCTTTAACGCGAGTTGAAAATGGCGCACATCGCCTTTTATTTATTCTTGTGTCACCGGAAACACAGATTATACCATTTATATGACAAAAAGTGAATTTGACATATGGGTTTAAGACGAGTAGATGGCGCTACAATGCAACTGGCGATAACAGCCGAATTCGCGGGCGGAAGCTAGTTTAATTAGACATGACAAAGGTTCCTAGATTATTAAAATATAAAAAAAAACTTAAGCTATATTCTTGTTTGACTGACACCTACGTGTTCAGAATTACAATTTTAATAAGTCAGCGTACAACGTACGAGCTTTACAAAATTAAAAAGAAAAGGTCTGCGTAGGTTTTATCCGGGATATAAATACCTTTCATACAATGCAAACGAGGGTAGACAGTGAAGTGGCACATTAAATTATGCGTGAGCCAAGAGGTAAAAGGGATAATCCTTAAAGTTCCGATTCTTTATGAGACATGAAGCGTAATAAGCCGCCTTGTTCCTTCTTTTTGTAAATTACACAGTTTACTTAATTTGGAAGAATGAACCCTTTTGATAGGATACCTTTTTAGATGAACAATTTTACACTTGTTGACTATTATTAGCTTGGCTTGTTATTGTAACTTTGTTTTAAGACAGACACTTTCATAACTTGCATAAATAGAATTGAGGATGTAAAAATATAAAATAGTACATTATGATACAAGTAAGCTTAGGTTGCTTATTGCACACAAGACTGTGGATTGCAGCCCGAGCCGTAGGCGAGGGCGTAACTCAGCCGAGTGTGCAATAAGTAAGAGCTCACGAGTTTCATACGACGTTTTTCAACACATTTGCGAGGAAAAAACAAAGTAATTTACCACACAGCAACAAATACGACAAAAACAAAATGCTAATCATGATGAGAAAAGGCGCGCAGGTTTTTTTTTTGTTTTTTTTCACACGCCCAATGCAAGAGTATTTTGCGAACAAAGGGGTTAGTGAGCATACAGCCTACTTCAAAATTATAAATTTAGGTGATAAAATGCTAATATTTTAATATTTTATAACAAAATATTGTAAATTAGGAATAATTTGATAATAATAAATATTTGTTTGACTTAATTAAGGACCTACACATTTATTTATTCCAAAAATGAAAATGAATTTTCAGCGGCATTAAACCTCTTTGTTGTTACTAAAAAAATAACTGTATCACCCAATTAAATTGAAAATGCTCTGTTTACTCGCATAGAACTTGCAGTAAGGTACCTATTTAACTTTGTAGGGATAATTCCATAACCAACTAGTGTTTTATATATTATTGCACGCGTTTGTTATAGTTCGGTTTATGGCCCTAAAAGCGATGTATTAGGGCTTACTTTACGAGCAAGTGTGTTGAAAAACTAATAACAATGGTCAATGCTTTTCGTTAGTGAAATAATAGGTAAATACACAATAACAGTTACAAAATAACAAAAAGCTTCAATCAAACGATATGATGGCGAAAATATTGTTATTCTCACAAAAGCCCTCAAAAATGGATCAGAAAAAGTTGAAAAGAAGTTATTCTTTGAGGAATCGAATATAATTAAAATTAATAACGAAGTCTTTGTAGCCAAATAGATGAATAGTAAACAATGAAACAATTAAGGCGAGCTTTGTTCGTTTTTCATTCTCAGTGTTTAGTTAATTTTCATCTGACATCGCGAAATCTTTTGTTTATATTTCATAAATATGCAAAGCCATGTTTCAGTTGTTTGGCCTGTTTGATAGATGTCAAAGAACCATAAGCTTTCGAGGAATCTTGGAGCACATAAAAGAGGGAATTGAATGAAAATCCAATACCATTTCTGTGATTTATTATTTCTGTGTCGCACATTTACTAAGGGATTAGGGATTTTGGTGTGAAAGTATTGGAATGTAAATGTGTTTCATCTGTTTAAATAAGTGGGTTTTTATTTTAAGATTTTACCTACATAGAACGTAATTGTGGCTATTGGAAATAAACTAAAATGGTGATCAAGATTATTTCTTTTAAAGTAAAATTTAAAAATTAATACCATTTTCTACAGCGATCTGTAAAATTTTATAAAGAGTGTTTGGAAATAGCCTTATAAAGCCGAATATTGCAGATAGGGATCATCAAGCTAAATAAGTTTTACTACGGGACCAACTCTGAAATCGCAAAGAAAAAAGCTGTTTCATACATTTTGATATTTTCATTATTAATTTTTGTATGAAAGAGCTGATTTTTTTCACGATTTTTGAGTTGGTCGCATAGGTAAAGTTGTTAAGAAAATGATCCCTAGCTACCATAATTCAGCTTTATAAGGCTATTTCCAAACAACATGTACAATACAGTAATATTTCTTTTTATATGTGTTATTCTAGTAGTGTATTACTAGAATATTTTTATATACTTACCTACTCTATTAAGTAGAGGTGTAGGTCTCAGAGGTATAGGTAAGTATGTACATGGACCACAAAATATGCAGCAGCATTTTTCGATGAAAACGATCCAATACTGCGATCTTCAACAATCCTCCCACAACATGTTGCCACAATCTGTCAAAATCAAATCAGGAGAGGCCAATATCCTAATAGTGGGCTTTAAGGGATTGTTATGACGGTTTTTAATTCCATCTGCCCCATTTTCACTTCTCAAGCTGAGCGTCAATCAAAATTTACTTCAAGCCGCCGAAGAAGATCAACCAATTCTTACGACCTGTCAAGTGTAATATCCCCCTTCAAGCCGCAGGCGTCTACAAACTAGATTGTGACTGTGGGCTCTCCTACATCGGGCAAACAAAGAGAAGCATAGGGACCCGCGTCAAAGAGCATGTAGCTGACATGAAACATAGGCGCGATAATAAGTCTGCAGTGAGTGAACACGCCTTTGAGGGGCCCAACCATTATATTAGATTTGACAAACCCCAAATCCTTGCTAGGGAACGTAGATTTATCCCTAGAATGCTCCGCGAGGCTATCGAAATAAATAAATATCCAAATTTCAATAGAGATGATGGTTGGAAAATTCCACCAGCTTGGGACCCCATCATTCACAAGCTAAAGCCCCTCACACACACTGTAAGATCTAATGATACGGTTAGTTCCTTTTGCAAATAAATAAATTAATACAAAAGACGGAGGTCGGCTTCCTCTCCAAGTTTTCTTTCGCCATTTCTTTCTTGGAGGGGCCTCCCAATTTTATGAAATGGTGGTAGTTTCAGTAGATTCTCTCTCTTTTTAGCATTAAATAATTCATAAAATTAAATTATAAATCAACATAAAATAATTAAAAAATTTGTTAAATTTTAATTTCTGAACGTTTAAAAAAATTCATCGCTTGAGGGTAGGCTCACGGGTAGCTTCAGTCCCCCGTGACCACGGCAGCTGCAAAGGTGCCGAAACGTCGGGAAAACCAAAAATCAAACCAAATACCAAAGTACATTCAATAAAACCGCGCTAGTATCCGTTAAAAAGTGTTTTATTTCATGTCCATCTGCCCCCTTCGAGCTTTGCTACAGGGGTGGTGGTTGGCACTAATAGGTTGTGTTTACCTGGCGTACAAACAGCGGAGAGAAGAAAGGGCAAGGGGTGACCATCTGGCCCCAGAAGAGCGAAGAAATGCCCGACGCATTGCCGAGGACAGATGCATGGCGGAATGGGAACGGCAGTAAGTGTTCCCAATAGCTGGCTTACGGACGGTGGAAACCGTCCGTCTGGTCTTAAAAGATTGGAGAAACAGAGGGCACGGAGCTCTGACATTTAGACTGTTACAGGTACTTACCGGACATGGCTGCTTCGGTAAGTATCTGTACCAAATACAGGGAGAGGCTGCTCCGGTGTGTCATGACTGCAGTGCACCGGAAGACACCGCGCAGCATACTCTTATTGAGTGTCCAGCGTGGGCGTCTCAGCGACGAGAGTTGATGGCAGTCGTTGGAGGAGACTTCTCGCTTCCCAGCGTGGTAAACGCCATGCTGGGGAGTGACAGGTCATGGCAAGCGATGGTCTCCTTTTGTGAGGACGTCATCTCGCAAAAGGAGGCATCGAAGCGGATCCGAGAGGCGATGCGCACGCGGATCCGCCCGGAAGACGACGGCCAGGAAGGAGGAGCCGCCGATACGCGCACGTCATTCCCCCCTAGCTGTTGTAAGGGGATGACCAAATGCCCCGGTCATCCCCTAGCTGCCGGGCTCTGTTGAGAGCTAAACAACACGCCCAGTGCCCAGGGGCATTAGGAGGTTTTTAACTGATCATGGCATCATTGCGCGGCACTCCGACTTGAGCAACTCTGCTCGTCGGAGTGACGCATTATATAATAGAGAGCTCAAAACTCGCCGACCCCCTCCCGTCGGATCGGAGAACGATCTTGATGGGGTTGGTCGGAAGGCGATAAGACCGCGTTTCCTTCTATCAAAAAAAAGATGGTTTTTACCCACTGGGGTGATAATCGCCACCTATTAGTGCCACTAGATGGCAAGCTCGAAGGTGGCAGATGGGAATAAATAGTTGCCATTGACCACCGGGGAGATAAACGCCAACTATTAGTAGCAACCACCACCCCGGTGTCAAAGCTCGAAGTGGGCAGATGGGAATAAAGGGTTATGACGATTCAAGTTGAAATTTTTCTGGCAAATACTATTCTCTCCTCCACTGCAAAAACAGGAGTCAATTAAGATAGAAGGAATTAGAAAAGAATAGAACATTATCTTGCTAAAACAGCAAACTGCCTTTAATCGCTTAAAAGCCTCTACAAAATGAGTGTTGAGATAATAGATTGACGCAAATCGATTGGTTAGAAGGGTTCTGAATCAGGCCTGAACGGAATAACGAATTAGTCAAACAATCAGTATTTACATCCTTAAGCTTTTTCATTCCGTTTTATTAAACGGAATTAGTAATTCACAAATTCTTGTAAATACACTTAAAAAACACTTTATATTATCTGTTGATTTCTTTTCAGTTTTGAGCAAACTCAAGCTTTGTGAGTTTTCACATCTTTATTCATAAGGTTTAAAGTAGAATCAAGCTTTTAAAAGAAATGTTAATTTTTTTAGGGTTCAAATTCTGTTTCCTAAGCTTAAATTAACTACGTGTGTCAAAATATTGTTTTCACCTCTCCAGCACGAAAAGGGTGCTATGGCGCGTAAAAACTCGCAGCAAAATCGACTTTTGCTGCGAGCGTGAGGCAAAGTGCTTTTTACCAAAAACTCGCAGCAAAATCGACTTTTGCTGCGAGCGTGAGGCAAAGTGCTTTTTTAATTTCTAACACCTTTTCTCGCTGGTAGAGGTGAAAAGTTGTATGTTTAACACGAGAGCAAATTTTTTGATGTCTCGTGCCTTTAAATCACTCACTGTGCTCAGTAGTCTATATTAGAATCACTCGCTACGCTCGTGATTCAATTCTAGACTACTTCGCTAGTTCGTGATTTAAAAGTCAGCACTCGCAGCAAAAAATTACTTTGCTCTCTTATATAACAAATAACTATTTTTAGAAAATCTCAGTTTCATTAAAGTTATAAGGAACCAAAATATTTTTGTCGTATCTTTGGCAAACTTACTATTCGTTTAAACGTTGATAATTACTTTGAACTTAAAAAAATAAATTATAAATGTTGTAAGCTAGTCAGCTCTGTTACATTACAATACATTAATACTTGCAAGTGACATAAGTTTAAAACTATTTTTTTATTGTTTATTGCTTATTTTTAAGTTTAAAATTAGCGTAACGTTCGCATGAATTTTTTTGTTAAAAATATTGTCAAGTTCAGTGATATTTTATTACTCTACAAAAACAAAATACTATATAATGCGTAATCCACACATCCGACTCACACTTTACCGGGTTTTTTGTAATGCAAGAAATAAGACAACGAAAATCCATTATGATTTTACGATTCCTCAAAAGCGAAGTGAGTGCCTTAATAAAAGAGATTTTTTGTCATTCTGTCGTTTTATTACCCTATTTAAATGAAATGTTTAAACAAAACATGCGCTGTTGTATTTCTAACTTGGTTGTAAAACGGTGTTGGTTTGATGTTTTTTCTGTCGTGACAGAGAGATGACAGATCTGAATAAAAAAGAAACATTTCAACTTAGGTATTTAGTAAAACATTTGGTAACAGAAAATTTGACATTTGATTTGAATTTAGAAGACAGTTTTCCCGACAAAAGAATTTTAATGGGTCGGCTCGCGTAGGTACCTAATCCGTTATCGGCCAAACTCGGCCGATCGAAACAAACGTACGTAATGTAAAAGATTGAGAGCGCGTAGACTACTACAACAGACATTGTCCGACTATACCTATGCGCACATTCGTTTGTTTTGATCGGCCGACATACATAGTTCGGCAGATAACGGATTTAGTGTGTCTGAAGCGTAGAAATTTAATCTTGAAAGAAACTGTTGGCTATATTTGCAACATTCATCGAAGGAGTTGAAGTACATGGCACTTCCCCTCCCGGTACGGTTAAACAATTCCACCCTGTATACCTGTATATGTAGGTATATTGGGCATATTCTATAAATCCATCTGTCCGTATTTCAACGTCGCGTGCTATATCAATCTACGCCAACTACTTCTGTCGAGAGTGGTCGGTCCGAATTTATGGCCTCATTTCGGTGAACTTGGAGCCACCACAACGGACAGCCCTCAAATGACGATTGTCCGAATAGAAAATATAAGCAGGGCTTAGGTCGGTGGTAAGTAATTTATTGGGGGCGTGTTACTATTGATGTACATGTCACTTTATCTTTAAGGATGCAATTTCCTCATGATAAATCCGTTATCAATTCTGCCTGTATTTTGTGCAGTATATAAAATAATAAAGCAATGACAAGTAATATTAATGTTTGAACCCACATTTTTGTGTCGGATACAAACAAAAGCACATGCTTATATAAGAATTTCATAGGAGATATCTCACAAAAGTGTGATCTATAGAAATTGCAACAACAAAGCGCATAGTGGAAGACAGACATAAATCAATTGAGTTTAATTAGAAATGCAAAACAAAGCAGAAATCTTTTGTTTAAACCGATAAATAATTATATTCCAGCCCAATCCGAGGGATGTCTTAACCCTAATACCTCCCCACCTCCCATACGTCAATCATACCTAGTTTCCTATACATGAATCTAACAGGCTTAAACTTGTCAAATGCATGTCAAAACAGCCTTTGGGAAACAAAACTTGGAGATGTGTTGATATTCCATTCCAAGTTATGTAAATATTGGAGCTACAATTCTAAGTTTGCTGGCTCCATGTAACATACCTACCTAAATTTGAACTTAATCGTACAAATGTTAGTTGGAAACATGAAACTAGTATAGCAAGTAACTAACACTACTATTCAGCAGGATTTGATTTTAGACAACTGTTAATAACATACACATCCACTACACCTACAATATTTTAAATTAAATAATTGGCTTACAGCAAAGCAGATGCAGTAGGGGCCAACGGCTTAAAACACCTTTCGAAGCATGGAGTAGCTTTAAAAATATCTAATTAGTTTGAGTTGCCCAATAACTAACAGTGTTAATAAAGACTCTAGGTAAAATCCTAAAAATAATCACACAGTTAAACCAATCAACCAGCCAGGAACATGTTTTTGCATAAATTCCCCATTGTTCGGCAAACTTGATGGCTGGAAACTGACGAACTTAGAACGGGATCTATCATTTACGTGGAATTCAAACGAGGGCTCAGGTAAGTTATTAGAAAACTTGGAGCGTCTCTCAATTTCCTAATAAAAGGATAAATGCCCGAAGACGGTCGAATCTGGCGGCTGCGGTACTTAACAAATTTAAAACTTTTGGGAATCGATTAATCTGTTCATAGTCTTGTTTGCTATAAACTTCCGTTTGTTGCGTCGATAAGACCTCTTCTATTTTTAAAGGAATATGCATTTACCTTTTTTATATTCATGCTTATACCATCTACGCAACACAATGATTTATCAACCCATCTAATTATTAAATATCAAGTGCCGTAATAATTATTTTCTGTTCTATGAAAATTCAAAGTCGGAGCTTCACTTAATTTCCTGCCGACAGATACAGACAGTCACTGGTAATACACACACAATATTTTGTAGTATTTTATTTACTTTTATGTCCTCACTAGTGCCATGCCTTATGTTGTGCACCACCTTGCTGTGCTAGTTTAAGTTTATTTTTCAGGAAGTTTTGTCCCTTTTTTTATTCTGTCAGATATGCTCTACTTATCTGCTGCTGTCTGTCATCGTTGCTACGTATAAGCTTGGTTACCTATAAAAGGTATTTTAATTGCAATATTATTCATTATAATATCAATAATTTACAGTTACGTTTTATAATACTTGTGGAAAACTAACACCAATCTTTAGAATGAGAATAAGAATAAGAATTTTTGAAGTGAAAACTTCTTTAGCGGCGTTGTACGCTTTTTAGGGTTCCGTACCAAAATGGTAAAAAAGGAACCATTATGGTGCGACTCAGTCTGTCTGTCTGTCTGTCACAGCTGGATATCTCGAGAACTACTAATGGTATCAACTTGAAATTTAGAATAGTTTAAGATGACATTTGCCCAACTATTTTGCAAATAAGTAAGAAATAATAAAATTAATATTTTTTTTACAACAGGGACTGAAAAGGGGTCTTAAAAATTTTAAGTGAGGTGACTAGGGCATGTGGGGTATCATATGAAAGAACGCTGTTTGCACATTTTGAAACAATTTTTTCTTTTTTCTTAGGCCGCATAGTTTTCGACTTATGATGAAAAATGTAAAAAAAAATACCGTTCCCCCCCCCTTATCTCCGAAGTTTGCAAAGAGAAAAATCTGAAATAATTCTATGTGATAGTAATTTATGTAAAGATTACAGGAAAAATAAAACGATGTCTCAATATAACACACTTTTTTAGAAATTCAAAAAACAAACAAATTTTTTTTAGTTTCACTACCAGTCAACAGATGGCGCTGTCCTAAGCATGCTAACCTAAGGGACAAAAATAGTTCCACTATCGGTCAAGAGATGGCGCAACCTAACACTACAATAATAAATTGGTGGCTGGTTCTAATATAATTACCTACTATTTGCCGTACGAATAAACGAAGAATAAGTTCCTACTTAGTAATATAGTAATATAATAATAACGAGGAGCTCGGTGGCGCAGTGGTTTAGCGCCTGGACCAGCGATTGCGGAGGTTAAGCAACGTTCGCAAGGTTCGGTCATGGGATGGGTGACCAAAAATTTATTATCTCGAGCTCCTCCGTGGTTCGGAAGTCACGTTAAGCCGTTGGTCCCGGCTGCATTTGCAGTCGTTGACACCCACCAATCCGCATTGGGCCCGCGTGGTGGGTTATGGCCTATAAGGAAGGCCTGTGCCCCAGCAGTGGGGACATTAAAATGGCTGATGGACTAGTAATATAAACATTTTGCAATGTGGAGTGGCTGAAACGTTTTTCAGTCACCATAAGCAGCATTTGTAAATTAACTGTCCGCCTGTTCGCCCTTCCACCTGTCTGCCGTTTATCCTACTTTTTTAAAGACTGTCCTAAAATAACATATCCAAATATATTTATGATTGTACGGAACCCTCGGTGCGCGAGTCCGACTCGCTCTTGACCGGTTTTTTTTGTAATGGGGAAAAAATGCTAAACTCGCGTCAGTAAGCATCACGTGACCCTGATCGAAAATTCGTAAGACGGATGTGACGGATGGAGAGTAGATAGCCGGCGGCGGAAGTATCCCCTTATCTTTCTACGGGGCGCGGTGAAAATGGCGGCGCGTCATTTCAAGACGTAAACACTTGTGTCACCATAGCAACGCGCAATTTTTTTAATTCAATGTCAAAACTCTAGATTTTCTGTCAAGCTATGGATAAGACTTTGTACAATACTGTTCTGTATTCGTAAATTCAAATGCAGAGTAAATTCGTAAGACGGCAATTCGTGCAAAATTATTCCCTAACCATTCCAAAATATCAAAAATGCACAACGTTAATATTCAAGTTTTCACTTCTGCCGGCACTCCCGGAGTGCAACACGATTTTTTATTTGCATAATATCATGTACAGATACAGTTAGAGGATAAAGTCAATGTGGATCAACAGTAACAATTTCGTTGGCTGTGTTTATTCAAACCGTGTTTTTAGGGTTCCGTAGCCTAAATGGCAAAAAACGGAACCCTTATAGATTCGTCATGTCTGTCTGTCTGTCTGTCTGTCTGTCCGTATGTCACAGCCACTTTATTCCGAAAGCATTATGACTACACAGTTGAAACTTGGTAGGTAGATGTATTCTGTTAACCGCATAATGAATTTAATACAAAAATAAGAAAAATAAAAGATTAAAGGGGGGTCCCCATACATGGAACTAAATTGGAAAAAAAAATTTTCTTCAAACCAACACGTGTTGGGTGTTTATAGATAGGTCTTTAAAAATGACATTGAGGTTTCTAAGACAACTTTTTCTCAAAATCAACCGTTTGAAAGATATTCACCGCCAAAGTGGTAAAATGTGTGTCCCTCCCCCTTTAACTTTTGAAATAAGAAAGTGAAAAATCTAAAAAAATACATGCTGTAGATCGTAATAAACACTATCAACCAAAATTGGTTTGAAAGAGATATAGTAATTAGTTTTTGAGATATAGCACATTTTCCAAAACCGCAAATATAACTTTGTCATTCATACCAACACTGTGAAAAACAAAGTTATTTTTGCAAACGAAAAATGATAGGTGGTATTAAATATGGTATGGTATAAGGTAACTACGGAACCCTATGGCGCGTGGCCCGACACGCACTTGGCCGGTTTTTTTTAATACTCTGTGGTAAAACAGTTGTGTGTGTACGAAAGTAAAACAAAAGGCTATGTAAATGGCTTCGAACGATCGGTTATAAGTTTGACGTTGCCGTTGGTTCATTAAACAGAAACTTTGGAAGGTACTCGACGCTAACTTCTGTTAAGTAACCATTGCAAAATGTTGCCGGAATAATCGTATTGCGAATATTATTACAATTCATGAGGTATTTAAGTATTATGCTAACTTCTTACGAAAGCTGGTCTTTCTTCAAAATACCGGATAGGATAATCACTATTTGTTGTTATTTGGATGATGATACTGGAGACAAATTTATAATAAGTAAAATAGATTATTATTTAATTGATAAAACAAATATAAGTTCAATCAATACTCTACCCACTCAATCAAACACACACACTCACACACACACACACACACACACACACACACACACACACACACACACACACACACACACACACACACACACACACACACACACACACACACAAACACACACATAATATAAAATTTGTACTTTTAGGGTTCCGTACCCAAAGGGTAAAAACGGGACCCTATTACTGAGACTCCGCTGTCCGTCTGTCTGTCTGTCTGTCTGTCACCAGGCTGTATCTCATGAACCGTGATAGCTAGAAAGTTGAAATTTTCACAGATGATGTATTTCTGTTGCCGCTATAACAACAAATACTAAAAATAGAATAAAATAAATATTTAAAGGGGGGCTCCCTTACAACAAACGTATTTTTTTTGCCGTTTTTTTGGTACGGAACCCTTCGTGCGCGAGTCCGACTCGCACTTGGCTGGTTTTTTTTTCTTTTGTCATTCCAGTTTCTTTGTATGGACAGGGGGCCGAAACTGTTGTGCGCGAGAGATATATTATTTAGTCAAAGTATACTATTATATAAATAAATGTTTCAATCGATTCTATTACTGATTCTGAACTAACAGTTTTCGGGTTTCGTCTTTGCTGGAAATGACCTTGTATAATTATCTCTTTTAAAAAAAAATGTTTAAATTTGCTTAAATTTGCATTCATAATCCCGTTGTTCCACTTACATAACTATGTATACAAAAAATATATTTAAGTCAAAAATGTCGAGGAATCACTGACATTGGAAATACAGTTTTTTACTAATTTCGATGTCAGGGACTCATATCCTTAGATTTAAACTTAGAGTAAGACGGGCTTCTACAGACGAAACGAAGCCTTTGTTGCTCGAAGGATTCAAAAATAAACCCATAACTATATATAAGCCTACCATGTAAGCATATTGTAGCATCATTATTGGGTTATAAATAAATGAATTATTATTATTATTATTATTATTATAAGTTAGATAAGTAGTTTCAAAAACATAGTGCAGTGATGATGCGTGAGCTTTTATAATTTACCTCATCCTCGACCTCATCTGCGTGACCAGTTTTTTTTTAATATCCCTACACTATGTCGTCTATAATCAAATCTTTAGTATTTTCTTCTATTAACTCAGGGTCACTCCTAGTTTGGCAAAATCATGTGTACCAACAAATATGAACCGTAGGTTCCCCCCAGTTCTACAGTTATCAACGGAACAGTTAGACGTTTTAATGCTCTGTTTTCTGATTCCATTGATTACCTACATCAGCGAAGTCTACTTTTCATTTAACTACTTCTTTACTATACTTATTATAAATGCGACAGTAAGTTTGTTTGTTTGTTATGCTTTCACGTCTTACTACTCAACCGATCATTATAATATTTTGTATACTCGTTGTTAGGGATATACAGGATCATTCTAAACCAACTATCTAAATTTCAAGGATGTGTTCAGTCCATGAAACTGAACAACTTTTTCTAAGGAATACAGGGCCAAATATGTAAAAAAAAATCGCCTATCCATACAAAATAAAGAGTGAGTGAAATCACGTGATAGATTTAGTATGGGATGACCGAAATTTTGTGGTGAAATTCGACACATGTTTCTTGAAGAAAGTTGTTCACTTTCATGGACTGGACACATTCTTGAAATTTGGATAGTAAGTTTAAAATGACCCTGTTAAAAGTTCATAGGGTACCTTTCATCCCCAAAAAAGTTCTGTTCTCGAGGGATATAAATATAACTGGCCACACAAACGAAGTCGCGAGCAGCCGTTGGTATTATAGATGTCTAATTTTGCAATCTCCGTCACAGTGAAGACACAGTTCTCACGTTCTTAATCCTTTCGTCCGCGATAGGCATCTATTAAGCATCTAACTCCAAATCCACTCGAGTTAAGGGAGCATTAAATAGATCCCTTTATTCGTAGCGAGTCACGTCTCAGAATTTGTTAGAGAAAACGGATTGTGCTTGTAACGCATCGTGGCTGCACGCATCCAGTGTAGGAGGACCCTTCGTACAAGAACAAAACTCTCTTAATTTATGTAAACTAGTGCGTGTAAGGAAGGGCAGGGTAGCCCAACTTTGCCTGGTCGCAGCGAACGCTTAAGTAAACTAATCCCTGGGAAATTGAAACGTAACTTCAGTGAATCCTTGTCGCAAACACTGCTTGCTACTTTACGATTAGGCAGGATAATGCTCTGCTCGCGAATCTGTTTCTGTTAATTTCTACTGCTAATCACAGATCTGTGTAGTAGTCGTATGCTAATAATTTAATCAGAATGTATTGTAATTTTAGTAAGCTTACTTGATAAATTACTACTACCTACCTACCTACTACCTATTACAAAAAAAGAGAGGATGTTCGTTGATTGATTTACTTGATTTTGAACTTCATACATAAATTAATAATGTCACGGAATGGGATGAACATAGTACGCTTATCGCGGCGATGCTTTTCTGTTATAGGTAGGCCTTCAAGAGTCATGAAACCAGCTGAATCACATTCTAAAATAAAAAGAAAAACTTTGAGTTTTTTGCAAAGTAAGAAAATATTTATTCTTTAGTTTCTAGTAGTAATGAGATCAAACCCCACAAGACCGAATGGCAATTCTCGAACACATTTGCACAAACGCTTAAAATGTCGATGGTTCAAAATCTTGAAAGCTCATCAGCGCAAATTAAGTTAAAAAAATCCAATAAAAGGTCGAGATAATGATGGATGTCAATATTATGAATTAAAAATAAATTGGTTACCTTGAGTTCAGCTTATGACTAGAAAAAAACCGGCCAAGTGCGTGTCGGGCCACGCGCCATAGGGTTCCGTAGTTACCTTATATCATACCATATTTAATACCACTATAATTTTTCGTCTGCAACAATAACTTTGTTTTTCACAGTTTTGGTATGAATGACAAAGTTATATTTGTGGTTTTGGAAAATGTACTATATCTCAAAAACTACAAAATGTATGTTGTTCAAACCAATTTTGGTTGAAATTGTTTATTAAGATCTACAGCATGTATTTTTTTTAAATTTTTCTCTTTCTTATTTCAGAAGTTAAAGGGGGGGGGGACACACATTTTACCACTTTGGCGGTGTATATCTTTCAAATGGTTGACTTTGAGAAAAAATTGCCTTTGAAACCTCAATGTCATTTTTAAAGACCTATCTATAGACACCCTGCACGTATTGGTTCGAAAAAAAAAATTTTTTTCAGTTTCAGTTCCATGTATGGGGAGCCCCCCCTTAACCTTCAATTTTTTATTTTTTGTGTTAAAATCGTTAAGCGGTTAACAGAATACACTTACTTACCAAGTTTGAACTGTGTACTCTTAATACTTTCGGAATAAAATGGCTGTGACATACGGACAGACAGACAGACAGACAGACAGACATGACGAATCTATAAGGGTTCCGTTCTTTGCCGTTTAGGCTACGGAACCCTAAAAATGAAGTGAAAAGCGTCTTCTAATTGGGCAACATGCTACCTAAACGAAATATTCAGAGATTCTCGTACTTTGACGTGTACATAAAATTCTGGCATCGTATATCGTGTCCGTTCAGGTAGAAAATAAAAATGTTTTACTGCAAGCACAGCTGTTAACATTTCCTCAAACCTACCCTTTACCTTCTGTCAGCCGTTTCAAAACTCTCCGCTATGAATACGTGAATTTCACAAGTATGCAGAGTTTATATAAAATTTCTCATTCAACTTTTAGGTGGGAGTTGAATCAAAGTTTCTATTACAAACATTTTTGGTGGGTAACTTTCAAATAATACAGGGCAATGGGGAATGTCCGAAAAAAATAAAATTGGCTGAATATTTTTTATAGATAGGAATAAGCTCCCTTAGTAATACAAAAAAGTTTCAGAATTTTCGGTTGCGTGAAAATATTTAAAAAAAATTAAAGTCTCTTCGACTTCACAAATGTATGCAGAATGGAGATTATACCTTTTCCAACCCCTGCAACTATGACAACAAGAATTAAAAAAAAAAGTTTTGACATTTTGATGTTGAAAGTTTTTTTTAATACCATGGCAAAGGAATAATCTCCATTCTGCTGTTACTTTCCTATATCTGCGAAGTCAAAGAGTTTTTAATTTCTTTAAATTTTTTCACGCAACCGAAAATTCTGAAACTTTTTTCTATTACTAATGGATCTTATTCCTACCTATAAAAAAATATTTAGCCAATTTGATTTTTTTCGGACATTCCCCATTATGGGACAAAGACAGTGTTCAAATTACTTATTTTAGTAGAGTATGTAGATAAGTACTTTCACGCTGAAATTTTAATCATTTAGGTCCCGCAGTGGGGTGCTATAGGGTCAACTCTGATATCACGAAAAAAAATCTGCTGTTCCATACAAGAGCGCAATACCTACTCGACCTTAATGTATGGAACTGCTGACATTTTTTTCGCGATATCAGATTTACCACTATAGTAAAAGTTGCTTGTAATCATGAGTGGAACCACCCCACTGCGGAAACCAAGCGATTAAAATTTCACGATGTATATTATAATTACGCTATAAGCACCCACGACTTGACCATAAATTCGCAATGATCCTGCAGAAAGCCGGATTTTTTTAAAGATCCTAAAAATAGCTAGGATAATACCAACATTTTCATCAGTTTCAAATTAACCAAAACTAGCCTAACATAGTTGATAGATTAAATTACCACTAAAATCTGCAATCCCTTGAAATACTAATAAAAGCGAGCACTAAGCTAAGTTAATGAAC
Source organism: Agriphila geniculea (assembly GCA_943789525.1). Taxonomy (NCBI): domain Eukaryota; kingdom Metazoa; phylum Arthropoda; class Insecta; order Lepidoptera; family Crambidae; genus Agriphila; species Agriphila geniculea. Next base: position 20,600,083 of record OX038874.1, read on the forward strand.
CGCAACGTTTTAGCTGGAGACAGCTGTCTGTGTGCCTTTCAAAGCACTGATAATTAAAAGTATTGGTGGAATTTCTTTAATCCATTTTTGAAATCGCTGGGAAATTGAAACGGGTTATTGAAGGCTTAGCGTCTGTGGCATGGAATAGAAACTGCATATTATCTGAAATCATTAGTTAGTCCGTCTGATCATATAAACCGATCCACTACTAATCACGACCGAATAAATTTATATTTCTATTTCAAACATACTGTGTAGGATAAAAACAATCAAAGAATATAAAAAACTAGGGTATCAAAAATAAACATACAAATATTTATTTTTCATCCACTGCATTGGGGATCCGATGGGTATCAACTACTGAATGGAAGATAATATGAAATGAAAGAAAAGTTCTTTAAAATTAACTGATTTTTAGGTTTGTGTAAACACAAAAAATAACATTGCAAATATTGTATTAAGAATGAACCTATTTTGTATAGGAACAATTTTCTAAACAAACATCTCTAGCCTAATCTCTGTTGTTCGCCAGTCCATAGTTGTATCCAAATTACTGGCATTACAGCGACTGCCGCAACGAACAGTATCTAATCTGCAAAATCTCGATTTTTATATTATTACATCAATGGATAGAGAAAATATGATACTATTAGGAAAATATTTTTTTTTATTTGAAAAAAGTATGATTTCGTGAGATTTTTAATCGAACAATATCGAAAGTTCACATTGTGAGCGACGAACATTATCGAATGAGGTAAATTCGATACTGTTCTATCACGACGGTATACAGGCACAGATCGAATCTGCCTGATTCGTTAGTGTTCTCTGGGATGTGAAAAAGGGAATGCGCGTTAGTTTAGTTTAGGTTAGTTCGTTATTTTTTAGTTGCTATTTATTGTTTTGCATTATAATAACTTTAAGTAACGGTTAACGAGTAAAACTATCGAAAGTGGTAGATTCGATAGTGTCGATATAACTTCGTGTAACGAATCTGCCACTTTCGATAAAATTCCCGATTTTAAAAACATTGAATACTATCGAATGTGAAATATCTCGGGAAAAATATAAAAAACATTAAAATTGTTATTAGACACAAAAAAAGAGAAAACAATAAGCTATCATTTTGTAAAGAAACTTTTACAACACGATTCAAAATTATGATTTTGTGTCAAACTTTGTGCCAAAAAAACTTAAACTGCTCTACTGTAAAGTACGTAATTTGCAGTTTCGAAACTATTCGTTGCAGCAGTCGAGAAGATAAATAAATAGTTAAGATAGTTAGTACTAGGTGTGAAGTAATCAACAAGCTGTGTTAGCTTCCAGACTCGATTTAGCTTGGATCTGGCTGCATTGGTGAATAGTTATAGTGAAACTTTAGCCATTCGTCCATTTACGAGCTAGCTAACAGCTCGTGTCGATTCAGCCGCAAACTGTGGTGGTAAACCTAGCAAGGAACCATTAGGAACCCCTAATAATAATACTGTTGCCTGACTTAATATGGCTTTGACTGTATTAATTAGTATTTGATTTTAGATATTAATTCTAAGACATATTTTTTTTTCGTTCATCTTGCATGTCTGCCAGATTGTAAAGTTGTAGGTACATAAAGTGCCAAGTTTGTTCAGAAATCACGCCATCACCACTTACATACAATAGCATCTGCGGCGGCAAACGTGCCGGCCACTGTGGTAGATTATATATTTTGGATTGGACTGTATTTCCGTAAAGAAATTAGATAATTTATAAAATGCCCAGGATGCTTTGGGAATCTTCTTAATGGTTAGATAATTATAGATAAATCAACTTACCAATAACCTGCAGCTTCTTCTTGGATATTGCACCGCTTTCGACGCCGTTTCCCAACAGCACTTTGAGAAGGTATACCAATGGTCTGATCTTACAAAAAGTTCACTTAACACCCCGGGGATAATATTAAAAGGATTAACATACCTGCACGGTGGTAAATGATTAAAAAATGAATTAAAATAATTCAGGACGGCAGAGTGACGGCCGTCCTTGGTTGGGCGCGTTTTCGAAGATGGATTACAGACAACGCCGCGTTGCGGTGTTCGGCGCAAACACACATCCCTTTTTGATGCGTTCCGTTTCTTGTGCAGCAAGGCTTAGGCAGTCCATCAGCCATTTTTAATGTCCCCACTGCTGGGGCACAGGCCTTCCTTATGGGTGGATAAGGAGGACGGGCCATAACCCACCATGCGGGCCCAATGCGGATTGGTGGGTATTAACGACTGCAAATGCAGCCGGGACCAACTGCTTAACGTGCCTTCCGAAGCATGGAGGAGTTCGCGATAGTAAATTTTTGGTCACCCATCCCATGACCGACCCTTGCGAACGTTGCTTAACTTACGCAATCGCTGGGTCAGGCGCTAAACCACTGCGCCACCGAGCTCCTCAGGCAGTGGTTTACAATAATTACCAAAAACAATCAAGGTAGATACTTAACAACATCTGTCTGTATGTTTTTCCTACTAAAATCAGCATCTAGGGGGGTAAATCGAGCTAATGTCACAGAATAACTAAATGCTAATGTAAGATCCTTCTAAAAGCACTTCGTTGAGACGCCGGCCGCAATCGCTTGGATATTTACAAGGAGTGACTTAGCTGGCGATTTTAGTCAATTAGCACTTTTATCGACAATCGCTTGTAAAATCAAAACGCAAACCTAATTTCAATGAGGTGGAGATTCGTTTTTACAAGTAAATGCCGACAAAAAAGCGCTAATTGACTAAAGTTGCCTGCCATCAGATCGCTCCATGTAAATACCCCGAACTCATAATACACACAACGAGACGCGAAATCTCAAGCATCTATAAAAAGTACAGATAGGTATAACCAGTAGAAGTTTCCATAGGGACTAACACCTCGCTATACAACCAAGTTATACGTAAGCGAACTCAAGAAATGCGAGCGTCTGCTATGAGGACTCGTGGGCCAATGATTGATGCTCGGAGCATTAATTAATCTTGTTCAAGCCTTCGACCCAGACCCCGGTTGATTACGCCTTGCCTACGTTTGTCCCTCAATAAGACTATCATAATGAAACCGATGGCATTCCTAACGAATAGATCTATTAATTCTGCTGTAATTAATGGAAATCTATTTCTTTCTGAATTGTGTTTTCAATGGGTTTTCTCATTAGTTGTAACTATTTTATACGTAATCGCTTACGAAGATGTTATTATTTTGTTACAATAGTTGGAGAATAAATATTTCAGAAATAAAATTTGTATATGTCTGGACAGAGTGGAACCGTCATGATTATGGATTACGGAAAGTTAAAAAAGTTAACGTAACTAGAATTGATTTACAAAATAAGCAACTATCTTACCAACTCAAAAAAAGTTTCCTTTATAAAATTACATTTGTAAGTACCTAGTTAATCAAAAGTAAGAAACACAGAGTATAAATTACCTACATTAACTTCTATTATCACGTTCATTTTTATGATTCCCAAGATAATTAAAACGCTTCTTTCATAGAAATAAAAAAAAAAAACCAGTAACAAACAACCAGTACAATACAGAAATTATTGTATTTTGTATGGAAAATTGGGACAAGAGACATCGAAATCAAATGAAAGCTCCACTCAACTGCCCCCCTACTCAAATGGCCACTTAATATTCGTTCGCTGACTTAAAAATGAAAAATAAGCCGTAAACTCTAAAATTACGTGTCGGAGGCTTATCAATTCCAAACAATACAACAATATCTGTGATTTAAATAAACTTGCAACGTGTGACTTGATCGTCTAATGGGGAATGTCCGAAAAAAAAATAGCCGACTATTTTTCTATAGGTAGGAATAAGCTTCCTTAGTAATAGAAAAAAGTTTCAGAATTTTGGGTTGCGTGAAAAAATTTAAAAAAAATTAAAGTCTCTTCGAGTTCACAAATGTATGAAAGTAACAGCAGAATGGAAATTATACCTTTGCTACAACCTGCCACAACCACAAAAAGTATTTAAAAAAAAAAGTTTTGACATTTTGTATTGACACTTTTTTTTTTAATACCGTGTTGTGGTTGTGACAGGTGGTGGCAAAGGTATAATTTCCATTCTGCTGTTACTTTCGTACATTTGTGAAGTCGAAGTGACTTTCATTTTTTTTTTCAATTTTTTCATGCAACCGAAAATTCTGAAACTTTATTCTATTACTAAGGGAGCTTATTCCTACCTATAGAAAAATATTCAGCCAATTTGATTTTTTTCGGACATTCCCCATTGCTTATTTTTAAGCATTAAGTTAGCGAACGAGTAGTAAAGTGGCAATTTGAGTAGGGATTTGATTGAATAGACAAACGTTTATATAATCGAGTCTAGTTGAAAATGAAGTATTTTCAATTAAGTAGATAGATAATGACACCTCTGTTACATTGTGATCGGCTATAAACCTTTAGATACTTTTAAAATGAAGTAATTGTAGCATAAACTCTCTGGAGCGTAGTTTACAAGGTCTTATAAATAATAAATGAAGCCGTCATCTGAAAAACTGTATGAACCAGGAGTTCTCTGGTGGATTGAATAACTTTCTCCTGTAAGGCGAAATAGACGTTGATAGATGATGCAGTAATTATACGCAGTGGGTGCCGGTACGGTTTTATGAAGCGATATTTACTATAAATGACTTATTATAATAGATTAGCACACTCGGCTTTGACAAGATTGAGCCTGGAAATAGGGCTAAAATAATTTGCGACTGGCAATATGGCTGTTCGTTGCGGTTTAAGGTTACAACCTCTTTGAATTATGACAAGCAACTTTTGGAACAATTTATATAAAACTAGCGGCCGCCCGCGACTTCGTCTGCGTGGAAAGTTTTTTGCTTACCCTCGGGAGCAATAGTATTTTTCGGGATGAAAGGTAACCGATGTCCATTTCTGTACCCCTGGCAACTGGCAACGTGTATGTAAAATTTCATGATGACTGGTGAATGACTAACGTCAACTTATGTAAACATCAAATAAATATATCCTTTAATGAGGTTAATATTAGCATTCCATATTGATGACAGCTACACGGTACACCTGATGAACTACTTACAAGTTGGCTTCAATCCAAACACTTCACCAATTTTACTTATGGTGGTTATACCACCGAAAGTGGCGCCCTCAGAGGTTTTTATTTAATAAGTTGTTAATAGAAATTGACTGATGTTACATAGACCTCTGTTGTATATTGAAAAATAAATGTTTTGGTAAATTATGTTTTCTTAACCAAGTTTTACTTGCGTCTTCTGCGCAAGAGTTGCAGGAAAATATGATGTCTGTTATGATGAATGATGATTTTGTGAGAAAAGGGATGAAATTGAATGTAACTAAGACGAAAGTGATGGCGTTTGAGAGAGATGAAGAAATGACTGACTGTACGGTAATGATAGGTGGCGAAAAAGTAGAACAAGTCCGTGAGTTTGTATACTTGGGGAGTTTGTTCAAAAGGGACGGAAAGTGTGAGGAAGACATAGAAAGACGAGTGAAGAAAGGAAATTCGGTGAGTGGTGCTATACACTCGATTATGAGTAGCCAAATCGTTTCTGCAGAGATGCGAATGGCTGTTCATAACGGAGTGCTGGTACCGACACTGATGTATGGAAGTGAATCTTGGGTATGGCAGAAGAAGAATGAAAGCAGAATAAATGCGCTAGAGGAACATATGTGGAATCAATTGAGTGATAGAGTGAGCAATGATGTGATTCGTAAAAGGTGTGGTCTGAAAGATGATATAGTGACAAGAATTCAGAAAGGAATGCTCCGGTGGTTTGCTCACTTAGAGAGGATGAATGAAAGGCGAATCACGAAAGATATATATTGTGCGAATGTGGAAGGAACGATTGCGCAAGGGCGTCCCAGAAAAACCTACGCGGATCAGTTAGAGGTTATTATAAAAAAGGCTGGTGTACGCTGTGACAAAAACCGCAGGGCATGTATGAAAAAATTGATGGATGTGAATGAAGCGAAAGAAGTGTGCAAGGATCGTAGCAGGTGGCGATCCATAGTCTCTACCTACCCCCATGGGAAACAGGCGTGAGTGTATGTATGTATGTATGTTTTCTTTTATATAATCACTTTTTTGCTATTTTTGCAATAAATTATTAAATCACAGAAGAGAGATCCGGTATTTAAACCATAATTTAAATCAAATTGAAAGCAAAGGAACCTTTTTTCTGCGCGTTGCTAGGTAAAGAGCAGTGGATTAAGGCGACGGCTACACGCGTGGTAAATACTGTGATCCATCAGTATTTAATCAGGGGCCTATTTCAAACCACAACCCCAATTCCATGGGAATTCCAAATTTCTAAAGTTTACACTGTCTTATTTTGATCAGTAGAAAAATATATTAGTTTTGCACGAATCAATGATTATGGGGGTAGGGGGGTAAAGTGGGGGGGGAGGGGAGAAACTACTCTCCAGTGGCGCTCCCACTCCACGGAAGTACTTAGTTGTAGAGATATTAGACGCCTAAATCAGCCCTCAAACAAAAAAGTTGGCTGCTATCTTAGATTTTTCAAAATTTTCAACATAGCGTTGTCATTTTCGTGTCATAATAATACCAAAAACCGAGTATCATATAAATCGGCCCTCAAATGAAAAAGTTGGCCGCCATCTTCGATTTTTTAAGATTTTTAACATTGCGTTGTTATTTTCGTGTCAAAATAGTACCAAAAACCGAGTTTTATCTAAGTCGGCCCTCAAATAAAAAAGTTGGCCGCCATCTTGGATTTTTTATATTTTCAACATAGCTTTACCGTTTTCTTGTGAAATTATTACCAAAATCCGAGTTTCATCGAAATCGGACCACAAACAAAAAAGTTGGCCGCCATATAGCTTTTGTTAGAAAATACTTTTACCAACATTTTTTGTTTTCATTGATTTTATTTTGGGGTATAATTTCACATGGTAGGCAACACAAATTTCCTAAAAAAAAAATGAAAGTTGATATCGCGGTCTTTGTCGAATTTTGATGTGTTCTTTGTCTAATCTTGGCGACGGTATTGTTTTTGGGACGTGTGTGAGTCAGATGTATGTTTACTTAAAAATGTTTAGTGGTTTCAAAGCTTCGTCCTACACGGTTAAAAAGTTACACGCTTTTTGTGGCACGTGGTAGTGAGGTTTGCTTCTCTTGTATATTTATCTCAATGGCTTAGACAATTTCACACAGCGCCATCTAGCCCCAAACTAAACAAAGCTTATAATATCGGTGCTAGACAACTGATATACTACCTATAACACCCAGACCTGTGACAGAGATTAAAATTTATCGTTACAATTTCTGCCCGGCCGAATATTCGAACGCGGGAATTTATGTGTGGTAGACCGGCATATTGACCACTGCACCACTCAGGTCATCAAAAATTTTGAAAGAGCTTCTTATAATTTTGGGAACCCCTGCATTATTTCAAAACTTTATGAACCATTTCATGTGAGCTGCAAAAGGTGAATTCATAGGTTTAAGATCTTTGCAAAAATCCTAGGTCGATTGCAAAGGACCGGATAATTAGAATCTAAAGGTGCCCTTCGGAGCAATGCGGCTTACGGCTTGCGAAATGCGGCTTGCGACCCATGCGGTCATGCGACTGTACTTTGCATTGGAAGACGCACCGTATCGTATGCGGCCGTGACGCAACGTTCGGAAAGGGTTCCATACACTCCTATAATTGGGTCGCAAGCCGCATGTTGCAATGCAAGCCAATTGGATAATCAAGAGCCGATTTAGTATGATTGGTCAGAACAAGACTCTTCTTAAGCTTTGTCCAGACAAGTCCATTTTGACGTATCAGATCACCGTATCTTTAACACATATCGCAAGTTTAGTTGGGCGTGCGTTGAAGTAATATCAACGCACGCCCAACCAAACTAGCGATGTATGGTAAAGATACGGTGATCTAATACGCCAAAATGATACAAGTCTGGACAAAGCTTCAGGTAGCCGTTAGCCAATCATAGCATCCATCCAACTATAAAGTTGACGTCAGCCAATCAGCGCAGCCAAAATGATGGTCATTCGCGATTTACTTAAGATACGCTGATTTTTTGTAAAAATCCTAAACATTACGTGGGTCGGTTGCAAAAATCTTTCTCATATTCTAATTATCCGGTTTTTCGCTATCATATTAGGAATTTTGTAAAGATCCGGTTTATACAAAAATCCTACGATATTTATAGATTTTGTTTGTAGCGTTACTGGTTGCACAGCACAACCATGGTGTCTTAGTGAGATATGGCACCAAGTATGTGGTTTGCTGTAGCTGTGAACTGGTTGAAACATTTTGGCACATATGCGAAAAGGAAGCTGCAAAACGTAAAACAAGCTGCAAAATGTAAGAAAAACCTAAGTGCGGGTCGGACCACGCGTAGTACAGGGTTCTGCAGTTACCTTAAGCAATTAATTACCTTGTGGCTATAAACTTATATTTACTTCTACCATTATTTTGGCGTGATTAATATACACATTTACGCCAAATTACAGCTTGGTAGCACTAAAGGCCAATGAGCTAAGCCGCGGATGGACAGACGGACAGACAGACATTGCGAAACTGTAAAGTTTCCTTGTCGATTTGACTACGGAACCCTAAAAATGTCTCACAATATACTGCCTCTCAAAACTTGCTGCAGAATGTCGACCAAATACTTACTCGTAAGCTTTTGTCTTGACTTTTTAATGTCCAGTTTTGAACTTAAAGACGGTCATAGAGAGTTCAATTTGAGATGGGAAAATCTCTTGCAAGACGTGCTTTTGACTATATGAAACAACATTAATTTACTGTGCTTAGAAATGTAGGTAGTGAAATAACACGCTAAGTTCAAAATCCCAGAAATGCAACCTCTGGAAGCTCATAACATCTTACCACTAAATCATTTAGCCATAATATTATTTTTTATAAAATATTTAATTGAATATTTTTTATTGGGATAAACATAATTTAGTGTGATAGGTAGTTTTTGTGTGTACAAATGTCTGAAAAAAATTAGATGGGCTGAATATTTTTTATAAGTAGGAATAAGCTCCCTTAGTAATAGAAAAAAGTTTCAGAATTTTTGGTTGCGTGAAAAAAATATATAATAAAGTCTCTTCGACTTCACAAATGTACGAAAGTAACAGTAGAATGGAGATTATACCTTTGCCACCACAACATGTATTAAAAAAAAGTTATGACGACAACAACAAGTTGAAACTTTTTATTCCTACCTATAAATAAAACCCATTGTTGTTTAAAGTGTATTAAGTATTAAACAACAATTCCTCGTGTTTTTAAACGGTTTTACTTTAAAAAAACTAAAGCTATTTTATGAAAAACCTATCAAACAATCCATTATCATACAATCACACCCTAAAGAGATAGAACATGAATTAAAGCGGACTATTTCACATGGTATGCACAAGTCGCAGGTGCTCAAACGACCTCAGGGGGCAATTTTGTAGGATTGAAAAAGAAAATAGGGGTCAGAAAGCACTTACGGTTGCCGTAAAATCGACCTCTTATCTCCCCAGAATGGCTTGACCCGCAGTTTTTTTCCTGTATTATCATCTTGAGACACCTGACTTATTGGCATCAATTTTTATCGCTGAATAGCTATTGCTTTCATTAAAGTATTTTTAGTCTATGTCAGTTAAGTATACAACCTCTTATGAGATAGCACCATTGTACCGTTGTTTTAATTCTAAGTTTTATCACTAGTACCTCCTTAAAAATAGAATGTCAAAGAACAACAATGTCAATAAACAGGTGATCCGAAAACTAATACATACATTTTATATGAGATACGTAAAATATGACTTAGATACATAAAATATGTCTATATATGGCAAAGGAAATTAATTAATTATGTTCCATTCTGTTTTCTTCGTCGATAAACGCATAAATGTAGTGAAATTTGGTTTTAGAGAAATGTGTGGCAATATCTTATTTACCTGTGAAAAGTGTGATTACTTGGATTGTTTCTTTTTGTCACATCACAATTACTTAGAGCACAAGACACCATGGCTCCACGATACCTTTATTTCAAATTCTAATTAAGATTAACAAATATTTTAAACAAACTATGATTGCTCATTTGCTAGGCGGGACGCTAGGGGCTCTTACTGTAAAAAATGTTGGCACATGTCACTTGATCCTTTGTCTCTTTTTTACATAGACCGTGTCCGTATGATGTTAACTTCTCTTTTCCACGCTTTGTTGGTCTTCTTGAGCGCAGCGAAAATTTTTCTATGTCTATGAGTACCTCAAACCAATTGCTGGCTATAAAAATATAAGTTATGTTACAAGCGCCAACTGGTGTGCAATTGGCTTTGATAACTTTTTGAACATGACTGGAAATCTCAAAACCATTTCGAGGAATAAGCTTTCGGTACAGTGTCTACTAATTAAATTTCAAAATAAGTCTATATTTTTAAAGATATTTATAATATTCAATAAAAAGCTTTAACCTCCAAATGACCTTCATATGACGTCATTACATACAGATCCCCCAGCCATAATAAAAAAAAAGAAAAAAGTGCAAAGACAATTTTGACAATGAACTTGGCATTAGGGATGGTGGAAGGTGGAAGTGAAAAAATATCGATATAGGTAATATTTCTAAGAAAAAAATGGGACGAAATGGGATGATGACTAAGTAATGGATTCTAATTTTAAGGTATTGTAAAACATAAAAAATAGCAAAATAAACCCCTACGCGAAATTTTGGCTCGATTTGACGAATTTTACGATTATTTTTAAGACTCAAAAGTTGGAAAAAATCCAAATGCTCGAGTGACAAAATAGTTTCGACTATTAGAATCCATACGTAATTACAAAAAAATGTTTTGGAAAAATTATTGTAAAAACATCTATCGATATATCAGAGTATTTAATATCGCCCGAAAAATATCGATGAACTTATCTCGTAATTTTTTCCACATCCCTACTATTAAATGTTTGTAAATAGAAATAAAGTATGCACATATTTTCACAATGTTTATTATGTTATCCTGCAAATTTATCAGTCCACAAGCAATCGTTACAATTTCATCCATGTAGCCTACATCCAAAATAGACACAATATATACAATACATTTCGCAATTTGGGTAAATTGGGCGTGTCAGTTTTTACAAAGTTTTTCAGCTGAGTTTCCACTGGTAAGCATTTTTATTATAATTTTACCACCTCAAAAATTATTGCGGCAAATTAAGAAGGTAGGTTAGAACCGTCACAACTGGATTAAATAAATAAAATAGAAGAAATATTAACTATAACTTATTTGTTTACAAACAACCATAAAATCATTATGACAGGTAATGACACTTGGCCGTTCTTTTTCTATAAGTAGATGGCAAAGGTTTTCCTTCTTAAACTTTCATGCCACTAATGACGTCATTCCGGTTGACCATATCTGCTCGACAAATATATTTATAAAAAAATAAATACGGGACCAAATGTTAAAATATTCAAATTAGTTTCTTAAATTGGCCTAATCTGTAGTAAAAAAATATAAAAAAAATACCTTTTATTTTTTAACCAAAGCCAATTGGTGAATGGTTTGAATGGCCAATTTACAAGACTCGGTGCAGTGGAATTAAAAAACCGGTCAAGAACGAGTCAGACTCGCGCACCGAGGGTTCCGTACAATCATAAATATATTTGGATATGTTACTTTAGTACAGTCTTTAAAAAAGTAGGATAAACGGCAGACAGGTGGAAGGGCGAACAGACGGACAGTTAATTTACAAATCTTAACCACAGCTGCTTATGGTGCCTGAAAACATATTGCAAACTGTTTATATTACTAAGTAGGAACTTATTCTTCGTTTATTCGTACGGCAAATAGTAGGTAATTATATTAGAACCAGCCACCGCCATCTCTTGACCGATAGTGGAACTATTTTTTTCTTAGGTCAGCATTCTTAGGACAGCGCCATCTGTTGACTGGTAGTGAAACTAAAGAATTTTGTTTTTTGAATTTCTAAAAAAGTGTGTTATATTGAGACATCGTTTTATTTTTCCTGTAATCTTTACATAAACTACTATCACATAGAATTATTTCAGATTTTTCTCTTTGCAAACTTCGGAGATAAGGGGGGGGAACGGTATTTTTTTACATTTTTCATTATAAATCGAAAACTATGCGGCCTAAAACAAAAAGAAAAAATGATTGAAATTTATGCAAACGGCGTTCTTTCATATGATACCCCACGTGCCCTAGTAGCTCCACTTAAAATTTTTAAGACCCCTTTTCAGTCACTGTTGTAAAAAAGATATTATTTTTTTTATTTATTTCTTATTTGCAAAATAGTTGGGCAAATGTCATCTCAAACTATTCTAAATTTCAAGTTGATACCATCAGTAGTTCTCGAGATATCCAGCTATGACAGACAGACAGACAGACTAAGTCACACCATAAGGGTTCCTTTTTTACCATTTTGGTACGGAACCTTAAAAACACAATGCAGTACAACTCTTTATATCCAGAACCTAGGATCTAGGATACTCTCCTTATTTCCGTGACATCCCAACATGTAGTCCTGTCTAGAGCTGTTAACCAGCGCTATTGTACAACTTTTTAAATGGCTCATTTAAAAAGTAAAACAGCGGAGTTTTCTGAAAATAAGACTAGTATTAATTGAAGGTGTTTTAGGTGTTCATTTTTAATACAGAAAATAATGAAAAGTATTTATCGAAATTGAGTTTGTTCTCTACTTAAGGATTAATCTGAATGCCTCCTGATGCAAAAGATTTTAATCACGAAAGCTAGCTGATTGTGTTTCGGTTCCTACCTTTTCTAACAAATAACTTTAAGTATAATACAACGCTATCTTTTAACATTCGCAAGATGAAATCAATATAGAGCAGTAAATAAATTTATCGGTAGTTGTAAAAACATTTTTTTATATGCTCAAAAGCTTAAAGTAAGTAGCTGTCCTGACTTTATAAGTCTATTTGGCCAAGTTCCATGCTAGGCGCCATGCGGACAGAATTTTAACGAACCTGAAACTTGAAAATGTTTATTACCTTTGCAAATTAAACATAACTACATTTTGCGCGGTTATTAAGAGTTTCCAGTGCTTAAACAATAATGCTAACAAAATTCATTAGAACGGGTTGTTGCTGAATTTTTCAGTTTTAAAACTACAGTGCCTTTAAATAGTTTAAATTCACTGTAGGTTTAAAAGTTTTCATTGTTTAAAGTTTAAACAATACTTAATAAATCTTCCTTCATTTCCTCCTTCCTTCTAGCCTTCTCCTTTGTTGTTTTTAACACCATTGTAAAATAAAACCGGTCAAGAGCGAGTCGGACTCGCGCACCGAGGGTTCCGTACCATCATAATTGCACCATAAAACCACACTGCAGAGTAGAATAATAAAATTAGTATTGCAGTTTTAGGTCAGCGCCATCTCTTGAACGATAGTGGAACTAATGTTAAGTTTTTAGAAATTTGATAATTTCTAAAAAAGTGTGCTATATTGAGACATCGTTTTATTTTTTCATTTAATCTTTATATAAACTGCTATAACATAGAATTATTTCAGATTTTTCTCTTTGCAAACTTCGGAGATAAGGAGGGGAACGGTATTTTTTTACATTTTTCATCATAAGTCGAAAACTATGTGACCTAAAACAAAAAGAAAAAAAATAATTAAAAACGTGCAAACGACGCTCTTTCATATGATTCCCCACATGTCCTAGTAGCCCCACTTCAAATTTTTAAGACCCCTTTTCAGTCACTGTTGTAAAAAGATATTTATTTTTTTATTTATTTCTTATTTGCAAAATAGTTGGTGGTAAAAATGTCATCTTACACTATTCCAAATTTCAAGTTGATACCATTAGTAGTTCTCGAGATATCCAGCTGTGACAGACAGACAGACAGACTGAGTCACACCATAAGGGTTCCTTTTCTACCATTTAGGTACGGAACCCTAAAAATGGATCCTATCCAAATTATTTTTTAAACTTTTCTATTTATATTATGACTCCTTTTATAGAAAAAATATTTTCCGCCAGTGACTTCGTCTGCGATTCATTTTCCGTGGATTTTGGAAAGGATATTTTAAAAAGGAAAAGTCCACAAAAAAAAACATGTACCCGTCACCAGAATCAGACATTTACAAGGAAACAAGCATAGGTTGAACACGGCACGGATATCAGATTGCAAAGATTCACGGAGAAACATAAAATTGAATGGAAGTGACACTTTCAACATTGACCATCAGCCATTTCTAAAGGCCTTCCTTATGGGTAGATAAGGAGAGCCATAATCCACCACGTGGGCCCAATGCAAATTGGTAGGTGCTACTTACTGCAAATACACCTGCCTTCCGAAGCTCGGAACGGAGGAGCTTGAGATAATATTTTTTTAAGATTATTAATATACTTAATTGAAAAATATTAGAAAAAATCAACTCACCCGTAGCAGCTCAGACGGGACTCGAACCCACACCCTTAGGATTCCGGCCCAATGCATTAACTAATTATGCTATCGAGTCGCTAGCAGGATTGGTGAAATTTTATAATACTTTACACGTTTCCGCTGTAGGCCAGCGCCATCTCATCAATGTGAAGTGAATTAACTTCGACATTCGAAAGCAACACCTTTACAGATGCCAGAGAATCAGTTAAGATGAAATAGCCTAATATAATATAATAGCCATAATTTTGGCGCAACATTGCAATTTCGATCGCTGAAGGCGGTCGTGGAATATCGCGTAATATAGCGTTTTATCGACACTCAATCGTCAAAATCCATTTTTTTCACGTTTAACTGTCAAAAGATAATAGATTTTGACAGTTAAACGTGATAAATTGCTTTATTATATCGCGTTTCGGTGGTTATGCTAGGGGGGCAGCGCTGTCTACCAACTGGCGATGCTCGAGTGGGACTCCCACTTACTCGAACCCCAAGCATCCCACAAACCAACTGGGGGTCAAGTCTGCTTGTTAACGTCCAAATCGTGTTTCAATGGTGTTTAAATGGTAATGCTTTTTGACACAGTTCTTGTTTCTTAAGCCCAAAACCGAAACACATTGTGTTTCTTAAACCCAATACTGACGCACATTGAGTTTCGATGTTCGGTTTCAGAAACAAGAACAATGTCAAAAAGCATTACGATTCAAACACCATTGAAACATGATTTTAACGTTAACATTAGCAGACCCCCTGCTCACCTGTAAAAAAGAAGAGAAGAGAAATGTAAAGTGTAAAGCAGAGAAATGTAAATACATTTTCTTCGACGTACAAAAAGGGTGCCGAAATAACGCATTGATACGTGCGCAGTCCGCTTAAACTTGTAAAAGCCGACTGTGCCCCATGCCAGCTTCAAGCAATAATATTTTTTTTAATTTTTAAGCTAGAGAGTCTCATATCCAGTTACCAATACTCTTGGTAGTCTCCAGTGATTGATGACGCTCAGTATCGGCGGAGTGATGCCGGATCATCGCGCTGTGATTGATCGCTGCCGGCTTCTTGGCGTACCTCATTATAAACTGTTCGATGCCTTGTTTTACTTGGTAACTAGTTGTGAAACTTCATAGCTCTAGTTAGATTTAAGTAATATAACAAAACTTAGTAATTGAATGAAATTAACGATAGGACGTTAGCATAAATTAATATTGACGATTTTTAAAGACTGCATGTTTATCTATAACAAGGGGTGATCATACTTTTTTAAGAAGATCGTCTTAACAAAAAAATTTGACTAAGAGATCGACGTCTTGAAAAATTTTTGACTAAGAGAACGACATTTTAACCGTTTAACCCACCAAATATAATAGCAAAAAAAAAACAAAAAATGCAAGTAAAACTACATTGGTTGCAAATTGACAAATCTGGGGGTCTATTTTGAAAAGTCTTATACGATATACGTAGCTGCGTCCGTGCTTCGTTTTGATTGTTTCCTATTACAAATCACTTTCGTATGTGATATTGCGAAGTTATTGCGTGAGTTTTACAGTTTTTCTCTAGCGTATTCGACATCGTTCGTTCAGTAGTCTATGCTCTACGATAGCCAAACTCAAAATGTTTGTCATAACTACAATCGACGAACTGCGGACGACTATAGTGGCTAAGTGACTGCGTTACGCAATTGCGTACGTTATTTTCGTAATAGGCTCCATGTTATCTTTGGCGATAGACCTTAAAACCTCTCGCGATCGACCGTATGGGCATCTCTGATCTACAGGGTTATTTGTAAAACACCAACAACCTCGCAGGAGTAAATTACTAACATGATAAACAACAACATTTGTTCTTTGACTTTTCCGAAAGCAGACAAATAAAAATCGACTCTCCATACAAATGTCCGAACAGCTGATCGAGTTTTGTACGAAAAGTCGAATTTTTTTGTTTGTTTTTGGAAAAGTCGTAAAGGAAATGTTGTTGTTATATATGATGTTACTAATCTACTTCTGCAAGGTTGTTGGTGTTTTACAAATAACCCTGTATAAGTAGGTATACATAAATCGACACCCATAGTTAAAGATATGTCTGATAATAACAGTATGTGCGGTGTATATTGGGTTTTTTCCAATGTATGTAAATAGACTTGATTCACTATGTATCGATCACTGTACGACACCGTGAGTAGGCCGCCTACATACAGGACTGACTATTTCTTGTAGGTTACGGAAAGTCATTGAATGTGGGCTGCACAACCTTCACAGGACCGATTGTCGAGGCTTCACAGGAGAATGGAAATCCTTAGGGAAGGCCTATTCCCAGTTCTGGGTGTCACGCAGCTAAGTGATGATGATTGACATCATAATTACCAAAATAGCGACGTATCAAAAAAAATGGTAGTTCTCCGTGCAATCCTACCTCTCCAAAATATTTTTTGATAATTAATAAACTATACTTCCTACACAAATGGATAACTACATCAGTATGAATTTTAATCTACCGTCCGATCAAATTCACTGCTAAACGAAATAATAGCTCTTTATCATGGCTTTCCCAATATCATTCTGATAGGACGAGATTTCGGGGCCTTAAGCAATACACCCAAATAAATGTCAAATATTATGTCCTAAGTAAAATAAACAACGGACGGGTAGCCAGTATCGGTAAAGGTCAGCGTGTATTAAACACAATTTTGATAAGGTTTCTCCTCGGAAAAATGTAGGTAAGTACTTCTTAACTATACAGCGTGAAATTTTTATCATTTGGTTCCCGAGGTGGGGTGGTTACACTCATGATTATAAGCAACTTTTACTACGGGGCCAACTCTGAAATCGCAAATAACAAGTGTTCCATACAAAAGCGCAATACCTAATTGACCTTAATATCCATACATTGTTCCATAACAGTTGTTTTTTTCGCGATGTTAGAGTTGGCCCCTAGTAAAAGTTGCTTGTACATAAGTGGAATCACTCCACTGCGGAAACCAACTGATTAAAATTTTAGCGTGTAGTTTAATTCCAATTTAAATTCATATACTACATGTCAGAGCTCAGATATTATGCATATTAACATTAATAAAATGTATCTGCCAGATTCCGGTACAAAAATAATGGCAAAGCGCCTTCAGCCTTCAACTAATAAGGAAGCGCTTATAAAATCTTCTTTTTTTAAAGTAATCGCATTTCATGGTTTCAGAATTAATCTTGATGGTAAAATTATTATTAAATCAGAAAGATCAAACTGCATTGTGCGTTAACCCTGCAATGGCTACCGGTCATGTATTGGAAACGATAACAATAAATTATTATACGGGAAAAGAACGACGCCGGACGGTAACGGAACGTTTTTCGACGTAACCAACTGGAAAAGTATATGGATTTTACCCCTGATATTTTTCATTTATTTCACCTTATGGAACCCAATCCCACTAATGCATGATTTTAAACTTTCATTTCTGCGTAGCATAGCAGTGGAATGTAATGCAAACCTGAAATATGCAACTAATGAATTAGTAGAGAATGCAGAATCAGAAATGAGATGTTAAAATGTTAGTAGATAGTGAGTAGTTAAAGTCAAAGTCAAAAAGCTTTATTCAAATAAACTTAACAATTAAGTACTTTTGAATCGTCTATATTTTCCTACCACCCGTTCCAGACTTTTAGTAGATTCGTAGTATTATAATATTCTTATAAAAATTCATGATTAGCAAAGCTTTTGATTTGCAATAAAATGGGTACAAATTTCATATTATTGGTTTTGATCGCAGTTGACCATACAAATATTTCCATGCAGATACCCAGCCCAAATCCACGGAAGTGTTTATTTTGTTTTTATTTGCAGAAAAGGTACAATGTACTTCCAGTCCTAATCCAGCTTAATCGTGCCTAGTAAAATATGCTCAGGAATGAAGATTATGTCAATATTGGTTGACCCTTAAACTCGAACAATCAACAGTTGTTCGTGGACTTGGGACACGTGCATGCTAAATCCCAGGTCTACAACAAAACATTTAAAATGAACCCTACTCCAGAAAAAATAAGATCGTCCACTATTGCGTTAAGGGCGGATTCAACCACGCGAGAATAAATATTATTCTTAGAATAAATGACCAGGTAATCCAGAGTAAATTGGAATTACGTTTTAACACGCACTATTCTCAGACTTTTTTGCCTATTCGAGAATAGTCACTTTACTTACCTACCGAGCGAGGCACAACAGAGTTAATCCGAGAGTATTTTAATGGCGTCCACATACCGTATGCCAATGACATTTGTTTGACATTTGACTTTGACTGCTACAGTTACGCACAAGGTGACATAATAGAGTTGGCAAGACTTTGCCTTTTAAAAAGTTCGTGTGTAGAACAATGACAATTAGCCGGATAATACGTTCATTTACAAATTCACTCACTAATAAAGGAATAACAATCCCAAGAGTCACTTATCTTTGGGTTGCATGAAAAATTACCATTTCTTTACTCGAGAATAAAATCGTGGAATAGATATACCTATTCTTGGTATATATTCCCGTTTATATTCAAGTCAAAGTCAAAGTCAAATAAGCTTTATTCAATTAAACTTAATTATTAAGTACTTTTGAATCGTCTATATTTTCCTACCACCCGTTCCAGACTTTTTTAGCTGACAAGAAGAACGGGCGCAAGAAACTTATCAGTTGTAACAGCCATAAGTTTGGTCGAATCCACCCTTAAAGATAGAACTAACTTGAAACATAAATAGGTGAAACTGCTGATTAAATAATGCGAATGTTACCAATAGGAAGATTTTCATCCATTACTTGAAATTGGTTTGCTGTTCTCTTGATACATGGAAGTACTTGTTTGAGTAAAAGCCACTAGGTAGTGGTTGTTAATAATTTATCTGTACGACCTATTAGCAGGGATGTTATGCTTAAATGCTTAGTTTAAAAATGCAGCAATAGGATTGTTTACTTAACTCAAATTTCATATTTTGATGCCACAGTTGAAGAAAGCAAGCGCTGTGTAATATTAAGCTGGACACAAAAACTCAAACATTTTATTTATCTAAATAAATTACCATATCAGAAATTGATACGTCGATATCGTGTTTAGCTTTACGAATGGGTCAAAATTACAATTTTCACCCCATATTGCGTGAAAATGAAGTTAACAAGGTCTATTTCAGCTTTAAAAAAAAGTCTGGGAAGGGTGGTAGGAAAATATAGACTATTCAAAGTGCTTAGGTAATTATTAAGTTTATTTGAATAATAGTTTAGCAATTTTTTACTTTGACTTTGACTGTTATAATATTTCACCCTACAGACACCGATATCGAGACATCGATCGAGTTCCAATTTAAATTAATACCTATGATTGTGTTCCACATTTTGACCTACGTAATCAACCCTTTTGGTGCTTATACGGCTAAATCAAGTAGGCTTTTGGATCTCCGATGTTTAATGAACCAGAATTAAACCTCGCTTTGCATGGATCCAGGGTTAAGCTGCGTATCCACTAGAGTAGCGGGGTAGCTGTGGGAATTGGGGAAACCCTCCAATAATGTCACTTCAATTTCCTAAAGCAGCTCTCAGCAGCAAGAGGCCTATAAGCACAGAAATATAATAGTAATAAAGGTAAGGTATAGGACCAAACAAAAGAAGTTGTGCATGGGTCTAATAGTACAGTAGCCCGTAGAACATTTAAATCACAAAAAAACAGTTTCAAAAATAAATTAATGGCTCTAAAAAGCAAGAAATAAAATATTTTATATCTTATATTAAACAACGCCTTTTGAAGTCGGGTGGGGGGGGGGGGACGAAGGATATTTTTTATCTTAACTAATATATCTAAACTTTAATCATGGGGTTTTAAACCCCACCCGACTTCATAAGACGTTGTTCAATCTTAATATATAAAATCGTAAACTGAATGACTGACTGACTGACTGACTGACTGACTGATCTATCAACGCACAGCCCAAACCGCTGGACCTAGAGACTTGAAATTTTGCACACAGATACCTCATACAGTGTAGGCATCCACTAAGGAAGAATTTTTGAAAATTCCATCCCTAAGGGGGTGAAATAAGGGATGAAAGTTTGTGTGAAAGTCACTCAGTTTTGAAGCTAGAATTTTCAAATTTTGTGTTTAGGCTGAAGATTGAAAATTAATAAATACTGGTCTCAGCGTCTTTCAAAATTCTACCCCCGAAGGGGTGAAAAGGGGTATGAAGTTGTGTATAGAAAAAAACCTTCCTTTTCGAAGTAAAAATCACTTAATTTATAGTAAAGGCTTATGGAAGAAAATCTAACGCAACGTATATTGATATTGTTAGTACTTCAACCCCTATGGCGATGAAATAGGGGTGAAATGTCTAAATAAACCTAAAAATAGAGATGGATGTCGTTATCGAGGTTTTCTGGTATGACAATTGCGAAAATGACATTTATTTTGAAGTCCAACACGGTGGACATGATTTAACCCCCTAAAGGGGTGAAAATGGGTTTCAAATTTTGTATGGAAAAAGAATATAAAATAGACATTACAACTTTAAATTTCGTAGGAGCGCGTCTAAAAATAAATTGGCAAACATATATTTGGTAATTTTGAAAATCAACCCCTTAGAGGGTAAATGGGGTAAGTAAACATAAAAATCGATATGGATGTCGTTCTTACGGTTTTATGGGATGGTGATTGCGAAAATTACATTTATTTTAAAGTCCAACACGATGTACATGATTTAACTTCTAAAAGGGTGAAAATGGGGTTCAAATTTTGTATGGAAAACTTATGGAAAAAGAATATAAAATAGACATTATAACTTTAAACTTCGTAGGAGCACGTCTTAAAATAAATAGGCAAACATATATTTTGTGATTTTGAAAATCAGCCCTTTATGTGGTAAATGGGGTAAGTAATCATAAAATACTATATATGGATGACGTTCTTGAGGTTTTATGGGATAGTAATTGCGAAAATGACATTCATTTTGAAGTCCAACTCGGTGGACATGCATAATTCAGCCCCAGGAGACGGAGAGAAAGGGAACGGGAACGGGAACTGGACGGAGCGGAAGAGAACGGGAATGGGACGGGATGGGAACGGAACGGGACGGGATGGGGATGGGAACGGGAATGGAAACGGGACGGGTCGGGACGGGAACGGGACGGGACGGCAACGGAACGGGACGAAACGGGAACGGGAATGGGAACGACCAGTCGTTTTTACGCGATTAGGCGGGTCCCCACCGAGCGAGCGAGCCTCGTGCGACAAACGCCTTGCGTCTTGCGTCTCGGCAAACGTCTTGCCTCGCGAGGCAGCGCGCTTGGTGGTGACCCGCCTAATCGCGTAAAAACGGCTGGTCGGATCCTGGTTGAAGGTTCCCTAAAGATTTT
Organism: Agriphila geniculea; assembly: GCA_943789525.1. NCBI lineage: Eukaryota > Metazoa > Arthropoda > Insecta > Lepidoptera > Crambidae > Agriphila > Agriphila geniculea. Next base: position 20,621,842 of record OX038874.1, read on the forward strand.
CTCTAATATCCACGCGGACGAAGTCGCGGGCGGAAGCTAGTATAAGATATGCATACAAACTTTCGAGTTAATTATTATGCAGATTTCAATATTTTATTTCTTGCTTTTTAGAGCCATTAATTTATTTTTGAAACTGTTTTTTTGTTAGATTATTTTCAAGTTTTTTGAAGGAGGTTTTGTTTTTATTAAAAACTTTTTTTATTTTAAACTTTTTTGTGGTAAGTTTATTTGGTGATGATATTATCTAAGTTACAATAGCCTTATTTAAACGGCTCATCACCTTTTACATAGTACTGATTTTTATTGTTGAGGGGCGTTTATTGTTGAGGAGTTCTCCTGGTACTTCACTATCAGCTCCACTTCACCATATGAATTATGATGAGCATAAATAGCCTAGCAACCATATTAAAGTAATCGTATCGTACCAGTGAACTACTTAGTATTGAATAGTGCCGATGATCATCTATGCTGGCCTTCATCATCAGTTCTACTTCACCGAAATGGTACTTTTCGAAAGCAAATGCACAAGTTACTTAAGAAAATACTAAAATCGCTATAGATGTGCCTTTAATATTTGAACAGTTCCCTCGATTTCTCCAGGATCCCATCATCAGATCCTGATTTCATGACAATGGGACCAACTTGGAAGTATATACTTTCAAACAAAAAAAGATTTTTTCAAATCGGTCCAGCCGTCTTCGAGTAATGGAGTAACATACATAAAAAAAAAAAAAGATTCCGACGAATTGAGAACCTCCTCCTTTTTTTGAAGTCGGTTAAAAAAGGTTACCGTTTGCCGTTGTGATATAGTCAATTATTACGAAATTATAGATACTTTAACCCTAGTTTTACAGATCGCAACCCGCCGTAACCTATATTTGTATATCTCCAAAATTTATATTTTTTTAATTTTTCGAGGTTTACCACATAGTTTAGCTATTGTCGTGTTCTACAGCTTGGTTTAAATGCCACAGATAAAAGTAAGACTATAAAAACAAAAAACCGACTTCAAAAAACCTACCTCTAAAAAGCAAGAAATAATATTCGTAATAATAAAAACACGTCTATTGAAGTCGGGTGGGGCTGGAGTACAAATTCCTTTTTTTTTATTCTAAAAACCCCACCCGACTTCAATAGACGTGTTTTTATTATTACGAATATTATTTCTTGCTTTTTAGAGGTAGGTTTTTTGAAGTCGGTTTTTTGTTTTTTTAAACAATTTTTTATTTTTTTATTTTTAGTGTAAGTACCTTTTCTATTAGGTAGTGTAGGTATATTATTTAGGTTGAAAAATCGGCTCAGTCAAACGTGAGTTAATCGCGGAGAAACATACATACATGCGGGTCAAACTACGAACCTCCTTTTTTAAGTCGGTTAAAGAACTACACTTAAGATATCCCTTTTCAAACAAAAAAATAATTATCTTATTCAATTCATAAACAAAGAAGTTATACGACTGATCATCGAGGTAGTTCACACAGAAATCATTCTACTTTCGTGCTTTTTTCAAGATTACTTGAAAAGTGCTGAACTGATTTCAAAATTTTAAAAAATGGGACCAACTTGAAAGTTTACCTAATCTAATAACGTTTGAATCATTTCAATCGGTTCAGCCGTCTTCGAGTAATCGGTGTACATACAAAAAACAAAAAAAAAAAAACGGGTCGAATTGAGTACCTCCCTCCTTTTGAAGTCGGTAAAAAGTAGCCATACTCGTACACAGATTTAAGACCTGATGAAAATGGTTGGACTTTACCTGGTCTTAAATCTGTGTATGATCACTTTCCATAGTCTTACTATTATCAGTGGCAATCAAACAAAGCTGTAGAACACGACAATAGCTAAACCATGTGGTAAACCTAGAAAAATAAAAAAATATCATTTTTGGAGGTATACAAATATAGGTTACGGCGGGTTGCGATCTGTAAAACTTGGGTTAAAGTATCTATAATATCGTAATAAATAACTATATCATAACGGCAAACGGTAACCTTTTTGGTGATTTAAATGTTCTACGGGCTACTGTAGTATAAGCGAGTGAGGTGTGAAGGTTACGTGCAAGTGAGCTACAGTGCCGTCTTCTTGCATTTCCATCCAGCCATCGAGATGTCAAGTTTAGCAAGTTCTCGTAAGTCAACCTAATAAAATATTATATTATCTAGAAATTAAGATAAACAAAAATATTATTTATTCAGTTGACTTAATAGAACTTGATTTATTTATTATTCAATAATAATAATGAATGACCATTAATTTGTTAGACGCAAGCGTTTGAGTAGTTCGCTTCCCACCTTCGCACTGCTCATCTCACAGTTTCTCTGCGCATCCCCGCACCGTTTCTTTCCCCACATCTCTGGTGGAAACGCAGCCTAAGTGTGACGGCCACTCATATACCGGGTAATATTGCAATTTGGTCAATTGGGACAATTCTGTTCAGTTTACACGTGGCTAGGTTTTGGAAACTGCGCAGTTGCCGTCCACGATAGAAGTAATTAGAGTCACGAGATTTAATTGGCCCTACATTAAAAACATTTTTCAATCATGAGTATTTCGAAATACCTGTCTTAAATACGGCGTAGGTTAGGTTAGGTATTATGCTGAATCAAGTCAATCGTTAATTTTCATCAGCTCAGCTGAAGTGGCAGTGGGCTGGACACATAGCGAGAAGAACCGATGGCCGTTGGGGCGGAAAGGTTCTTGAATGGCGACCGCGCACCGGACGACGCTCCGTGGGTAGGCCCCCGACAAGGTGGATCGACGATCTGGTGAAGGTCGCGGGAAGCCGCTGGATGCGGGCAGCGCAAGACCGATCATCGTGGAGATCCTTGGAGGAGGCCTATACCCAGCAGTGGGTGTCGTGTAGCTGATATGATGATGATGATGATGAATTTTTATCACCGCAAAATACATAATTACTGCGTGTCTATTCATTTCGATAATATTTTTTATTAATCTGCTATTAATTATTTATAGTGGACAAAAATATTATAATATTAACCAAAAAATGCCATCATTCATCAATTCTAAATAAATAACTTAAAATATTAAGTAAGTAATTAAAATTAAACAATTTATTTTAATATTCTTAGCATACTGTGTAGGTAAAAATTTTCAAGAACAATATCTCACTAAGCCCCGAAGCACCGCCTAAGTTTATAATTGGCCAACAAGGGCGGAATATTAAAAAGGGTTAATACTTGCCCGGTATTTATAGAAAATTTTTAAGTAGGTATTTAATGTCTAAAAAACTCTTAAATAATCATAAATGTTTATGAGTGGTTGATTTAGTATATCAAGATTTTGATTTGCTCTAAATACTATTACACCAGAAATAAATATTAATAAAAAATCACTTTAGACCAATTTAATTTGTGTGTTGAACAATGCATAAGAACTACACCTAAAATATTTTATATTTATTTTAATTAATTGGTAAATACACTTTTAATTATTAACAAGAACTCTAATAGAAAACAATCTTCGTCTCTTTTCGTCAAATTAAATAAATAATAAAATGGATACCTAGCCAGCCAAGAGAATAACCTTTTTCTCCTCTCCAGCATGAAGAGCACTTTTGGCGCATAAAAACTCGCAAAATCGATTTTAGCTGCGAGTGTGAGGCAAAGTGCCTTTTTAATTTTTAACACCAACTTTTGAAATAACAAAGAAAACAGAAATAGATTGACAAGGGTGAGATTTGTAAAATTGATATGTGAGAAAAAGATAGATACTATAGACTGCTTTATTGTCAGACATGGATTAAAAAGTATAAAAAATAAATAATATGGAAATACCAAGGAGTTTTAAACTAGGATTGTTGAAAAAGAAGGTTGATAATTTGAAATAAAAAGTTTGGACGAAATGAGGTCGCATTTATGAAATAAATATAAAATAAGAAAAAAATTATGAAATATAAATAAAAACAAATTAGTGTTTTATGATTGTAAATAAATAAATTAGATGAGATATCAACAAATAAGAGAAAAATACAACGTATTGTAAAACAAAACGACGGATATCAATGAATAAATTTTTTCATCATTGGTTAGAGCGAACGATTATTACAAAAAACCGGACAAGTTCGAGTCGGACTCGCCCACCGAGGGTTCCGTAAAAATTTAAAGGTTCATATTATAATTAGTTCAGGAATCGAGTCTCGCAGTACATGTAGTATACGACGATGGTAGGTACTTGCCAAATTTCATAGTTCTAGGTCAAAGGCAAGTACCCTATAAATTTTGATTACCTGGAGTGTCGGAATATACGTTTTTTGCGGCATAAAAGGCCGTATCTCTTTTTTACGTTAACTTAGAAGTTTTATTTTTACAGCTTCAAGAAACCATAGATTTGAGTATATAGTTTTAATTTCAAGTCTATACCTCCATGTGTTCTCGAGACAATCTTGATAGGCGGACGGACAGACGACTATACTTTTTGATGAATTACAAATGTATAGTTTTCAGATTTTTTCCCTGTATTTGTAGTATTAGACAATATCACTTGCCAAATTTCATAGTTCTAGGTCAACGGGAAGTACCCTATGAGTTTTGATTCTCTTGAGAGTGTCAAAATAGGCATCGTTCTTTGCGGCATAAACGGCCGTATCTTTTTTTTACGTAAACTTAGAAGTTTGATTATTTTACAGCTTCAAGAATCTGTAGACTTGAGTATATGTTTTAATTTCAACTTGAAACCTCCACGCGTTCCCAAGATAATGGGTCTTCACAGACAGACAGACGGACAATAAAGTAATCCTATAGAGCTCCATTTTTTCCTTTTGAGATACGGAACACTAAAAATGATTGCATCCAGCGATGAAGATGAAACTTGTTCTCTTAATTCCAAAAGAGTTGAGAGAACAAGTTTCTAATGCTGAATTTAGCTTTTTACAAGGAAAGTCACGTGACAAGTCATTATAACACTTTTCTCGCTGGTAGAGGTAAAAAGTTGTATGTTTAACACGAAACCAAATTTTTGTCCAGCCTCGTGCCTTTAAATCACTCACTGTGCTCTGTAATCTAAATTAGAATCACTTGCTACGCTCATGATTCAATTCTAGACTACTTTGCTAGTTCGTGAAAAGTCTTCGGCACTCGCAGCAAAAATTTATTTTGGTCACTCGTATAACAAATAACTACCTATTTTGACTTCTCATTTGTGCCAACTATTTTTTTATAACATAAGGTTAATTTCTAAACAAGTGCCTTCTTTATTGGACGCATGGAAATTCTTTTTGGCAATTTCACAATTCGATCGACATACTCTTAGAGGCTGTTCATCAAATGCTCACACTGAGCGTCAAAACGCACTGTTGCACGAAAACGATCATGTTAAATCGCAAGGCAAACATGTCTCCACATCACGCAGCTCAAGCTGCCTCGCAAGGCATGGCTCGCGAACCAGCCTTTCTATTGTCTAATTTAAAAATCTATCGCAATCGCTTTCAGAATGTCACACATTGAAGCTTCTTTTTGGGACAAATCTGTCAAACGAAAGCGATTGCGATAGATTTTTTGAATTAGACAATTAGCCCCCTGTTTCGCAAGCCATGAAAGCGAGAAAGTCTCGCAATGTGGATACGAGGCATTACAACAAAATATCATTTTATCCCTGTATGTGTAATATAGTTACATTAATTTCTCCGTAATATTAATAGACTGGGTTCAGTAAGCAGGCATATGACGTACAAAAAACATAAATTCCACATGTCGAGATCCTCAGACAAGGGATGAGCAGTCTCGTCCTTTGCTAAATTCATATAAAAACGTGACGAGCCTTCCAAGTGTAACACCTTTGTAGAAAAACAACGTGCGACCTAGAAAGGACTTCTATAATTCATAGAGAATTTAACAAATAGTAAAGTTAAGCTATTTGCACAGTGCTCTGTAATTAGATAAGTATAATTGGTCACCTATTTACTAATTTATTCAAAATTTTGGCATAGTGTTAACCATAATTTTTGATTTTTGATAGGGATTTCGGAAGTAATAGCGGCGCACGATGAAACCTATTTACATCGATAGTGGATCTATAGACGAACAAAAAAGTGTTATGATGATATAAAGTCCTAAAGTGCAACGTTTTCGAGATAAACCGGGGAATAAGTTTGGATTTCTAATCTATACATGATTTTTAACATGGATTATCTGGGAAACGTTGCGCTTTAGGAATTTATAACATATGACATTTTTTGTTCATCGCTAGATCCTCTATGTCTATCGATATACACAGGTTTCTTCGTACGCTGCTATATTTCCGAAATCCCCATCAAAAATAAAAAAAATATGGTTACCACTATGCGAGCCTCTTATACTAATAGGTTCAAACCCATTGGATTTTTTTATGCTTTTCTATATTTTTTTTTTGTTTCCTCTCTTCTGATGATGCAGTTCTTATTTTTTCTTGTTTCTTGCAAACTACTTAAAAGTTTCAAGATCCTTAACATTTACAAAGTGAGGCAATTTTGTTCATATTGTTCTTTTTGTTACAATTGTAACTTTTAGATAGAAAACCAATCATGTTGCCGATCACAAAAGCTAATTACATAACAAAATTAGCTTAACTCGTGTCCCTATTAGCTTCCGTTCTAACTCATGTCCCATCTAGTGACTCTGTGTCCCGGAGATCCCTTTTACGTTTCCCGTCCCTCAGATGAATAGAGAAGGTCAATGCCGCATTATTCTGAGGTTGTAATCTACAAGGTAGATGGATGGTAATGACCGTACGTGTACCAGAAACTGATTTTTGTTTTACAAGCCTGATGTATTGACCTTTCTAATGTTATGTTAATGAGGGGTTCCTACGTTTAGGCTGTATGCAGTAAAAGGTCTTTATGTATGTACATAATATGTTTATCGTGAACAAACGGTGATTTCTTAAAACATCGTTTGTTTACGTGCCGGACTACAGCTGCGCCACAAAAAAAAAGTTGGAAATCTGACTTTTTGACTATGCCATGATGAAGTCGCTAATTTGTCGGAATTTGTCGCACAAAAACCAGAATTTGTCGGTCTTGCGTTTAGGAGATCTGTGTGGCGCAGCTGTAGAGACGTCTCTACAGCTGAGCCACACAGATCTCGAAAACGGAAGGTCGTAGCGAAAATCTGATTACTTGTGTGTGCAGCCGTTAATTTGTCGGAATTTGTCGCACAAAAACCAGATTTTGTCGGTCTTGCGTTTAAGAGATATGTGAGGATACGCTGTGGAGACTTTTCTACCTGGATCTTGAGAAAGGAAGGTCGTAGCGAAAATCTGATAACTCGAGTGTGTAGCCGTTAGTTTGTCGGAATTTGTCACCAAGAATCAGAGTTTGTCGATCTTGCGTTTAGTAGATATGTGAGGATACGCTGTGGAGACCTTTTTACCTGGATCTCGAGAACGAAACGTTGGAAGCGTATCCTCACATATCTCCTAAACGCAATGGTGGATTTAAAAAAGGACTTTTATTGTTTTTTAGTACTTGCAAACATGTACGTCATTCCTCTCCTTTTAATTTTTCCACTTTCCTTGATGTGTGCACGCAATATTGCTGTCCTGCTCGCTCACCTACGCGAGAGAGTGAGACGTCAGTAGCGAATCACAAACTGTCGGATGGAAGACATCTTGAACCTTCTATCATCGACGCGCGCCACGGTTACATGTGCTAATCAAAACCTTTAAAATTATACGTATTTAAAACGCTAATTGCCCCAAAAATTGTGTAAAAAGTGTGTTAAAGTGGTACCACTGTGTAGACAAATAAAGATTCCTAGGTGTGTGACTTGAGCTGTGAATTTGCTACCGCCCCGACGCGCCGCCAAGCCGCCAAAAGACCGTTGGGCGAAATCAGGACCTGGAGACGTCACCTTCGGCACCAAGCAAGTAAGTGTGCACATCCTCTTTCCTGCAGGAGCTGTGATTGTGTCCTTTGTCTCCCATCCATTTATTACGGCTCAACTTTCTCCGCCCTATACGTCGTGTTTGCAAGCCTATAAAAAGAAACTACCTAGGTACTTGCGTATCACGATCGCTAATCCTTATACAGTCCATTTCATTTTCATTAGAATTTAATCACCATATTTGTTGGTCCTTCGAGCCGGATTAACTAGTTTAAAACTTAAAACAATATTGCACCTAGGTGTACCTACCTACCTACCCGCATTTCTATTGATAATTATCATTATTATTGTTCGCTATAATATTTAACACACTTACACAATTATCGCTATTTATCTGCATTAATACGCATTTTGTACCTATATACCTACATATCGCTAACACTTTCTATAGGTATTATACCTACTCACCGCATCGATTACGAGATTGATAGTTTGTCAAAATTTCTTTATTTTACCGCACCGCATCTCGCATTGGCAAGCTATTTTTATCTTTTAATCTTATACTTAACCGCACAAATAGGTAATTACCTACCTTAGAATTTACCTACACCTACTAAATACTTTAATGATTTGTTCTTAAATCACACCATCGCATCATACTATTTCCGCCATTTATTACAATAAATTACGCATATTATTGTAATTATTTCGCCCGCCATTTTGTTTCCTTATTAGGATTGCATCTCGCATTCCATTTCTTTCCGCCATTTGTATTTTTTCTTTCCGCTGTGTTTAGCAAAGTGCCCGCGCACTCGCCCGCTAACGTTTATCTTTCATTTGTTTATCTAGTAGGTACTTACTCGCTATTCCGCAAATTCGTTCGTTCGTGCATCGTACCGTTCGAGCCCGCCCGCTTGCATTATAGGTCAACCAAGGTCATAAACAGACCAGCTGATTTGTTCCTGTCTGTTTACTTACGTTTTGCTTACGCGCAACATAATACCGCACATTTTAACTACATATTTTATAGAACATTTGAGTTTATTGTTTCTGTTCATAAATCGTTTCTCGTAACAAATGACGAAAGATAATAAAGGTGAAGCTGAGGACACTGTCATGGATCCGAACTTGTCAGTGTTAAACGCTAAACGTAATATACTTTTTGAGCGTATGCAAAGTATTTATAATATCGCTAAGCACGTGGAGGCAAAAAGGACTGAGCCTGGCGCATTATTATGCAACGTCACTAACTTAGATAATTTTCGCGATGATTTTGTTAAGGCTTTAGATGCCTTTAATATGGCTTTCGCTAAAAATAATCCTTCCGCTGAAGTTAATTACCAACCTTGGACCGCATTTGAAGAAATGTTTTGTTATGTAAAACGCATAATTACATTATTTCAACAACCTGCACAACCCTCAGTTTCTTCTGTTGTAGAATCGCAGTCTCATTTTTTGAAACCTATCAAACCGCACTTACCCCCTATTGAACTTTTATCTTTTAATGGCGATGTTCGCACCTGGCCCCTTTTTTATCAACAGTTTAAAAGTGTTGTACATGACAATCAGTTTTTAAGTAATAGTGAAAAGGTGTTTTATTTAGTCGGAAAATTAACCGACAAGGCTACTTCTGTGTGTGCAGGGCTGCCACCTACCGCTGAGAACTATAATATTATTTGGGAAGCTCTTGTGCATAAATATGAAAACCCGCGTTCGCTCGCTTCTTCGTACCTCAATCAGCTGTTAGAATTTAAACCCTTGAATAATAATAATACCGCTGCTTTAGATTCATTTTTGTATAATTTTAACTCCCCTGTTGAAGCCCTGAAACAGTTGAATATAAAAGATTTGACTGATTTTATTTTTCTATATATCGCATTGCAAAAATTAGACTCCGAAACAGTCAAATTATTCGAAATGTATAGTCAGCAAAAACAGTTAGGTATGCCGTCTTATGTTACCTTAATTGAGTTTATAAGAGACCAATCAAAGGCGTTAATTCAGTCAACTCATACTCCTACCGCTAATTTTAATAAACGCAATACTAATGTTAATTCAAAGAAGTTTGCTCCGACCAAATCGTTTGTTACTGATTTGGGTTCTGGTACAAGTTCTAATAATTCTAATACGAAATGCATTTTATGTAAAAATTATTGTCACTTACATTTATATCAATGTTCTGCTTTTATGAAACTCAACCCGCATGAAAGATTTAATTTTGTTAAACAAAACGCATCATGTACTAATTGTTTAAGTACTAAACATAAATTATTTAATTGTACATCGCATGGTACTTGTTCGTATTGTTCGGCCAAGCATCACTCTTTATTACATTTTGATACGCAAAACAATAAAAATAAATCTAATAATAATCATTATAACCGCACGCAGAATAATAACAGTCAAGCGCCGCCCGCTACCGCACCCGCTGTCGCTCGGGACTCACGACCGCCTCGTGACGTCATCGAGCCTGCTCCGTGCGCTCGCGACCCGCCGTCGCAGCCACTAGCCGCCAGTTATAATAACAACACGATTTGTAATCATTCTTGTGAATATAATAAGCGCACCGGGACATCCGCATTATTAGGAACCGCAAAAATAAAATACATAGATTCGCACGGCCGCTCTCATTTATTGAGATGCCTTATTGACCCGGGATCTCAAAGTGATTATATAACTGTCGAATGTTGTAATCGTCTATCGCTTCCAATTAGCAATAAAACCCCATATACCCAAGTGCAAGGTATTGGTGGAACTCCGCAAAAAATTAACGGAATAACGTGTTTAGATATTACTTCGCGATTTAATTCTAGTAGTTATTCTATTAAACCTATGGTCGTGGAACGCATCACGTCATTATTACCTGACTCTTTTATAGATACCAGTGCGATTAAGCATATAGCAAACCTGCCTTTAGCCGATGACGACTATTTTAAGCCCGGACATATTGATATGTTATTAGGCGTTAATTTCTATTGCGAAATTTTACTTTTTAATAAAATTAAAGGCGATAATAACGAGTCACCTATCGCGTTAGAGACTACGTTAGGCTACTTATTGTTGGGCAACGCACCTATTTTATCGCAACCGCAAAGAAACTCGCACTCTTTCTTAACTGTTTCGTCAGACCCTTTAAACTCGCTTTTAGAAAAATTTTGGTTAGTTGAGGAACCGCCCACGCACAAATATTTAAGTCCCGATGATAGCAAATGTGAAAATATTTTTGCTACCACAACTGTCCGTAATCCAGATGGGAGTTATTCTGTCGATCTTCCGTTCAAGGACGACCCTGTTAAACTCGGTAATTCGTATACTTCCGCGCAAAAGAGATTTTTCTCATTAGAAAATAAATTTAATAGGGTTCCAGATTTACGCGATAAATACAATGAAATAATTTTAGACTATTTAAGTAAGGGCATTCTCCATAAAGTTCCGCAACAAGATATTAATTCAACTGGTTTTTTCCTACCTCATCATCCAGTAATTCGTAATGATAAGACAACTACCAAGATCCGCATCGTATTAGATGGCAGTGCAGCCACTGATACAGGTATTTCGCTTAACGATATTTTACATACCGGTTGTAATTTACAATCTGAAATTTTTAATATTTTACTTAATGTTCGCATGTTCCGCATTGCTTTCTTCGCTGATGTAAGACAGATGTATTTATGTATACATGTCAACGAACCGCACCGCAAATATCAACGCATTTTATATCGTTTTTCCGCTGATGAACCAATTATTGTCTTGGAATTTACACGAGTCACATTCGGACTTCGTTCGTCTCCTTTTTTGGCGCTCCGCACTCTTCGCCAGCTTGCATCTGACGAGAGAGAAAAGTACCCTCTGGCAGCCTCCGTGGTTGAAAGGGATATTTATATGGATGACCTAGCCAGTTCAGCACCGTCCGTTGATGAGGCATCCGCTACCGCTAACCAACTGATTCAGTTATTTAAATCAGGAGGTTTTGATCTTGTGAAATGGTCAAGTAACTCCCGCGAATTGCTTGATCATATACCTGTAACGCACCGCCAATCCGAGTCAGTTTCGTTTGATGATGGTAATGGCTTTAAAATACTAGGGCTCCGCTGGCTTCCTAGTACAGATGAATTTATTTTTATTGTTATTCAACCACCTCCAACATGCACTAAACGTGCTATTTTGTCAGCAACCGCTCGTCTTTATGACGTTTTAGGATTAGTAGGTCCAGTAATTTTGTTCGCTAAACTGCTCATTAAAGAGCTCTGGCTACTCCACATCGATTGGGATGAAACTCCTCCCTCCAACATAATAGAGGCATGGAAAAAGTATATTTCAGAGTTACCGCTCCTTTCACAGCTACGTTTCCCTCGTTTTCTTAATGTAGAAAGAAATTCACCTCGCGTTTATTTGGTCGCATTCGCAGATGCTAGTGAAAAGGCATTTGGTTGTGTCATATATTTATACGTTCAGAACGATAACGATCTGCCTAAAGTTTCATTACTGTGTTCAAAATCACGTGTAGCTTCACCAAAGTCAACTACAACTATAGCTAGATTGGAATTAAACGCTTTAGTTCTTCTATCAAAAATGGTTAGTAATGTTCGTGACCAGCTCTCTGAAAGACACACAATAGATAAAATATTCGCATTTTCCGATTCAGAAGTTGCTTTATGTTGGGTTCATGCTTCTCCGCACAGATTTCAAACTTATATAGCCAATAGGATATCACAAATTCAATCGCTTCTTCCCGCTGAAGACTTTTATCATATTGCCGGTTCAGAAAACCCCGCTGATTGTATATCTCGTTCTCTCTCACCCGCTCAACTCATTACTCATAAACTTTGGTTTCATGGTCCCGCTTGGCTTTCTCTACCGCATAGTGAATGGCCTATTAAGAAATTTGAACCAAGTAAATCTACTACGTTACCCGAAGAAAAAACTGTCACTCACCTAGTTAATAATAACGAAAATTTTAATGAGCATCCTATAATGTTACTTGCTGCTAGAGTTTCAAATTATAATATTTTGCTCCGCTCTATGGTTTATGTTTTCAGATTTGCTAAAAAATTTAACTCGCACGGTAACATTACAACTGAAGAATTAGCACAGGCTGAAAAATATCTCATTCGTATTATTCAAAATAAATATTTTTATTCAGACATCACAAATATAAAGAATAATAAATTGCTTTCTTCGGCTCTACGAAAACTCTCTCCGTTTATAGATGGTGATAACATATTGAGAGTCGGTGGTCGCTTAGGTTATTCCTCTCTCAATTATGAACAAAAACACCCCGCATTATTACCAAAAAAGGGTAGAGTTATTGAACTTTTAATAGATTATTATCATCGCAAACATTGTCACGCAGGTCCGCAACTCTTGATTTCAATTCTAAGAAATAAATTTTGGATTTTGTCCGCTCGCTGTGTTATCAAACAACGCATTCATAAATGTTTAAATTGTTTTCGCTTAAATCCAAAACCAACATTTCCATTAATGTCAGATCTACCGCAATTTCGCTTAGAACAATGTAACGCATACACGCACACCGGCGTAGACTGGAAACGTTTTAGATCTGAATATCTGCATAATCTTCAAAGTAGAGAAAAATGGAATACGAGCTCCAATCCTGTAAAAGTAGGAACTATTGTTCTAATAAATACTGAAAATATTCCGCCACTGCAATGGCCAATGGGCATCATTACGCGTCTGTATCCTGGTAGAGATGGCGTGATTCGAGTCGCTCAAGTAAAAACCAAGTCTGGACTCTATGACCGACCTGTTGTGCGGTTATGCCCGTTGCCTATGTATAACTAGTTTTATCTCACACTCTTAGCTTTTAGTATTTTAAATATTTAAGTATATACCGCACCACACGTTTTTTTTTATATATATATTTAAGTATTAACACGCATCGCATTAATATTATTTTTTGAATTCAAATCGCGACTCTCTCTCTCTCTCTCTTATTTCGAAGGAATGGATTCCTTCAAGGCCGGGGGAATGGTGGATTTAAAAAAGGACTTTTATTGTTTTTTAGTACTTGCAAACATGTACGTCATTCCTCTCCTTTTAATTTTTCCACTTTCCTTGATGTGTGCACGCAATATTGCTGTCCTGCTCGCTCACCTACGCGAGAGAGTGAGACGTCAGTAGCGAATCACAAACTGTCGGATGGAAGACATCTTGAACCTTCTATCATCGACGCGCGCCACGGTTACATGTGCTAATCAAAACCTTTAAAATTATACGTATTTAAAACGCTAATTGCCCCAAAAATTGTGTAAAAAGTGTGTTAAAGTGGTACCACTGTGTAGACAAATAAAGATTCCTAGGTGTGTGACTTGAGCTGTGAATTTGCTACCGCCCCGACGCGCCGCCAAGCCGCCAAAAGACCGTTGGGCGAAATCAGGACCTGGAGACGTCACCTTCGGCACCAAGCAAGTAAGTGTGCACATCCTCTTTCCTGCAGGAGCTGTGATTGTGTCCTTTGTCTCCCATCCATTTATTACGGCTCAACTTTCTCCGCCCTATACGTCGTGTTTGCAAGCCTATAAAAAGAAACTACCTAGGTACTTGCGTATCACGATCGCTAATCCTTATACAGTCCATTTCATTTTCATTAGAATTTAATCACCACGCAAGATCGACAAACTCTGATTCTTGGTGACAAATTCCGACAAAGTAACGGCTACACACTCAAGTTATCAGATTTTCGCGACGACCTTCCTTTCTCAAGATCCAGGAAAAGTCTCCACAGCGTATCCTCACATATCTCTTAAACGCAATACCGACAAAATCTGGTTTTTGTGCGACAAATTCCGACAAATTAACGGCTGCACACACGAGTAATCAGATTTTCGCTACGACCTTCTGTTTTCGAGATCTGTGTGGCTCAGCTGTAGAGACGTCTCTACAGCTGCGCCACACAGATCTCCTAAACGTAAGACCGACAAACTCTGGTTTTTGTGCGACAAATTCCGACAAATTAACGGCTGCACACACGAGTAATCAGATTTTCGCTACGACCTTCCGTTTTCGAGATCTGTGTGGCTCAGCTGTAGAGACGTCTCTACAGCTGCGCCACACAGATCTCCTAAACGCAAGACCGACAAATTCTGGTTTTTGTGCGACAAATTCCGACAAATTAGCGACTTCATCATGGCATAGTCAAAAAGTCAGATTTACAACTTTTTTTTTGTGGCGCAGCTGTAGTCCGGCACGTCGTTTGTTTCACAATAAATGAAAAATGGAGATCTTAAAATTCATAAGTGAGATAAATCGAACAAAGCTTTTTTTAGATATTTCGGTTATATCCAGCATGTTATTATCTGATGCCGGCTTAATTAAAACCATAACAATTCTGTAAAAAATACACAATACATTTAGTCGTAAACTCAAATGGAAGAGTTTCACATAATAATAGCCAAAATAGGTATTATTGTAAAAGTAAAAGTAACTCTGTATGTCTGTTACCTATTGTCACTCCTGAACCAATTTTAATGAATTTAGGCATGGGGAGGGATATAGGTATAAGGGGCCTATATCTATATACCTCCCCCAAGCACAGATTAGATCTATAGGTCTTTTGTTGTAAAAAATTATATTGATGGGGGTATAAGTGGGAAAGATTGGTACCGGGAAATATGCTTCCCGGTACCAATCTTAACGATATATGTATCGTTTCCCTTGTTCACCACGTCATCCCCGCACCGCACGGAGAAAAGATATTGCAAGGAGTTTTCCACACCAAAACATCAGACAACCCTAGTACATCAAGTCTGCAGCTGCCTTGGCAAGCTCGCTCCGCTCGCTCGGCTCGCGTGTTTTTGCTTGCAATTCTAACCTAAACTCTTTAAGACTTTTTTCACGGAGGGGGGCTTAGTCTCTGAACCCAACTTGCGGTACTATTATGTATTCTGTGCTTGCGGGGCAACATAATGTACCTATAGCAGCTAATTATTTTATAAGGAATCTGAAATAATATGGTGGGTGGCTCTAGCAACTGCTGCGCTTTCGATATTATCTCTTGGAACCCTTAACGTATTATCATTTAATCACCAAAACAGCCTTCTACACTTATGATGACACTAAGTTCTTAATCCTTAGCACATCAAGAGTAATTTGCACGAGATATAAATTTAGGGTTAAGTGACAAATGTCTTGTCATAAACCTCTAGTCAAATGAAGCATAACCATAAAACTGTACTTACACAGTTATAACTCCGTTTACGACGCTAACCGAAGGTACTTCAGCCATTAACGGGTCGTAAAAGGACATATGCTAAAGAATCTTCAAATTTTGCATGAAAATTGTGATAAAACTCGGCAATTAAAGTCATGGAGGTATGTCAAATGTCTTCATAATTTTAAAGGAAGATACGATGATACTATACAGTTATACTTATCAAAATAATCCTAATATTATAGATGTGAAAGTTTGCAGGTTAGAATTTTAGTTATAACAAAGTTCGTTGTTATAAAAAATTGAGTATACTCAATCACACAGAAACGGCTGAATTAAATTTAATGTACACAGATAGTTTAAAACTTAGATTAAAACATAAATATACTTTTGATACTGGTCAAAATTTCCGTAGAGATTATTCAAATGTTCACGCAGACGAAGTCGAGGGCGGAAGCAAACAAGTTGTTACTTCAAATGAACTATTTCTATAAAATCTCGCACATTATCGTTTAGTGTCATTTTGTTTAATCTTTTTAATTAGGTATATATTTTTAGAAATTGACATACATACTTAGTTGTATTTATAACCTAGTGTTATTTATCACATAAATATTAACTACAAATTAATAAAAGCGACAATCACATATCAGCAGGTCTATTTACATAAAAAGAATAGCGATAATCGGACTCAATTCGTCGTTCAATTTACTTGATATTGAACCCTATTCGTAAGTCGGGCCAATTTAATAGATCACATTTGACACTTCATTATAATTCCACAATGCATCCTTCTAACGGCGGGTACACAATATTTTATTTTTTCAAAGACACGATTACTTAAGTTTTTTTACATTAATAATACACATTTGTTGTAATAATCTCAGAAGAAAGCAAAGGCGAATGCACAAAAACGTAAACTCATAGTAACGAGACCTCTTTGGCCGTCGCCATTCTGCAAATCTTTATGTTTTTTTTTTCTTTCTTTCTTTTGTTTAAATCACACTATATTAATAATAATAAATAAATAAATATAACCAAATACGGGGGCCCCAATGCAGATTGGCGGGGTGTTAACGACTGAAAATGCAGCCAAAAACAATGATATATCATTGGTTCGTCCAAGATCATTGCCCATAAATAACGGCTTAGCGAAGAAATAGAATTGTTTCTTTTGGGGGGTTTTACAATTAATTTTGGCAATTTTATTTGTGTTTGACATGAGCTTAGAGGGAAACGTTTTCAGGAGTTGGCAAGCAGGGACGAACATCGACTACTTTTCGCGATTGTTTTTATGTGCTCGTACCTAATAGGCCTGCAGTAAATATTGAACTCACATGATGTTAATTGCTACGAGAGATTTATCAAGTTAATAATTATCTACCACTCTAATAGGTTTGTGAAATCACCTATTAATTTTGGGGGAATCAATGTTTAGGCTTTATTAAAATATTAATGATGTTTGGTTTCGCATCCGATGCTTGATGATTATAAATAAAAATATGATAATATTTTAATAAGGTTTATAATTGCTTCATTGATTTCGATCTTTGTTACATATTACCTAACCGATGTTTCTCAAAACAAAATGTCAAATTAAGAAAAACTCTTTATCACGACTATTTATTTAATCATATTTGTATTAATCTTTTGATATGTATGCCTAATAAATGTTTGTAATACAAATACAGATTTTATAAGCTTCTATTTATAATAGCACCCACTCCCTTATTGATTGTCTTTCATTCTGAAATATTTGTAATGTAGTTTTTATTTATGTGCAAATAAAACGTAATTAGCTATCATTGCTATTATTTATTTCTATAATTTCCTGAGAGCTAAAGGAATAGAAACCTCAATTAAATTTAATACCTTTCATGAGCCAGATAAAGGTACAGAAATAGCAAAACTTAGTAATATTCCTTTCGTATTACATTAAACATTTTGATGTTATTATAAAAATCTAGACTATTCACTATCTGGAACGATTCAAATTATTTATAATTCTCAGTATTAAGGATAGTTCTATTCTTGGTATTTTATTAGGCTTTGCAACATCTTTTATAGTTAAGTATCTTGTTGTAAGAATAATTTTCAAAAAAAACATACAAATGTTCGAGGTCTACAGCTCACAAAGCCACTAGTTATATTTACCGAGCGAACGCGAAGCGCGAGCGAAGCGTCTCAATTTCAGCTTGGACATTAATACTTTCGAACGTCCGGCTGTCCGTTTGTTCTCCTCTAGAGGTCGCATTTCTCAACCGATTCTCATGAAAATTTGTAAGCAGGTTCGATAATTGTATAGATTTTTTTGTAGAGCCGGTTTTTCGATTTTTTTTTCAAAATGGCGGAGATATGGGGGTCATACTCGTATTTCACGTGCATCTGAACTGAGAGCCCAAATTTTAAATCATCGCGAAACAAATTAAAACTTATAGGAAATTTTATAAAAAAATCTAAAAACTTGAAGCAAACGATCAAACATTTCTAAAACGTGAATTAAAACTTTTATAAGCGAAAACGTTGGGCTCTCAGTTCAAACGTTTTAAGAAATTTCGGGTTTCACTTACTATTTAACCAATAACTTTTTAACGAACATTTCTTTTATATAAATTACTAAGGTGTTACTGTGTGTGTGACTTTATGATAACGTATAACGTCATTTTATTGTATTTCTTCAGTGTAACTCATGTTTTGAAGATTCTATAATTATGTTTGAACTGACGGCCCTAATTAAACAGCCTTATATCTGTTATGTACCTAATCTTCTAGCGAAGTGAAAATTTCTGAAACGATGTTAGGAATTCCTAATGTGTACTTTCTGAGATCTAAGCTCTCTTATTGCAACCGTCTGGATTGAGGGCCCAACACATTCGCTTACCTATAAAGCTATAATTCACGTTTTGGAAATTTTTGAACCTTTGCTTCAAGTTTTTAAATTTTTTTTATCCAATTCCCTATTCCTGTTCAGAAGCACGTCATATTTCGGCCATTCGAATAATGTCCAAAAATGACACAAACGTGAAGTCATTTTAGAACCAGTAGAAGGAAAACTAAATTATTTAGAAGTCAACAAAGGACTTTGCGAAAGTCATACATATCTACGAATAGTCTAACCTGTCTATAGATCTTACATTAATATAAACGTTAGTAATGACAAAACTCAGAGCGATCGCAGAGGGTAAGTTCCCTAATTTCTAATTACACGTTTGACTGATTCGCATTTTACTTAATGTACCTACTCAATAAGGAAAGTTATATTACTTTTGTTCGATTCCGGCCCCATTCTGATTAGGTAGGTGACTATATTAACTTGTTTAATCCACCTCGTAATAACGGAAACGTTTTTTAGTTTCGGTTTTTTTAGTTTAATCCACGTCGTAATAACGGTAACGTTTTTACCTTTATACAACGTGTTATAAAATAACGTATCCTAATACCGAATATGATAGATAGAGACCATCAAATTGAACTACTCTGAAATCGCGAAATAAAATTTGCTGTTTTATACCTTTTGATATTTTCGTTATAAATTTTTGTATATGAAACAGCAGATTTTTTTTCCGATTTCAGAGTTAGTCCGATAAAAAAAGTTGTTTTAATTTGATGGTCCCTATCTACCATATTCGGCATTAAAGGTTATTATGTAACACATTGAATATTTAAGAATGTTTTTTTTACACTTTCAATTAGCAAAAAAGATTTCAAAACCATTAGATAAGATTCATCCAAACGTTGAAAAACTACAGTGATGAAATAAAACAATTTTTAACGGATACTAGCGCGGTTTTATTAAAAGTACTTTGGTAATTAGTTGGTATTTGGTTTGATTTTTGGTTTTCCCGACGTTTCGGCAACTTTGCAGCTGCCGTGGTCACGGGGGACTGAAGCTGCCCGTGAGTCTACCCTCAAGCGAAGAATTTTTTAAGACGTTCAGAAATTAAAATTTAACAAAATTTTTTAATTGTTTTATGTTGATTTATAATTTAATTTTATGAATTATTTAGTCTCTCTTTTTAGCACTAAATAATTCATAAAATTAAATTATAAATCAACATAAAACAATTAAAAATTTTTGTTAAATTTTAATTTCTGAACGTCTAAAAAAATTCTTCGCTTGAGGGTAGGCTCACAGGCAGCTTCAGTCCCCCGTGACCACGGCAGCTGCAAAGTTGCCGAAACGTCGGGAAAACCAAAAATCAAACCAAATACCAACTAATTACCAAAGTACTTTTAATAAAACCGCGCTAGTATCCGTTAAAAATTGTTTTATTTCATGTCTAGTGAGCGCGTCAGCTTGAGAAGTGAATAAACTACAGTGATTTATCTAATTACCTAGCCAAAATTCAGAAGCTCAAAAATTCCTGTCCAAATATAAGTTTGATCCCGTCACGTCCCTCAGGACACGCCACGTCCCATCTATGGAAATGGAAAACCACAAAAAGCTTTCACATCTACTGCTATTGGTATCGAAATATTCTCTGCTAATGATATTTTCATGTCATCAGGTACTTGTGATGTTGAAATATTATTTACCTGGAGAAAGAGCACGTTTCTCTTGTATGTCTAAAGCGAATGATTGGATCTTTATCAGAGAGTGGGGTACCTACCTGTATTACAGTCTCAAAAATAAGGGTTTTATCCAATTGAAAATGTTGCTGTACCAGACATGGTATGTCGGTATTTAAGATGAGAATAATTTATGATAATGAAGACTAGTTTCATTATTTCTACTCGTAGGTACTTACGTAGGAGAAATTAAAGTAGGAAGTATTTAGTTAGCTGTGTAAATGTGAGTATAAACTAAAACCACAATATTTTTATTTTCTATAATAAATAAATAGGTACTGTATTAGAACTTAAGCATCGAGTCAGTGTTACCAAATTACACACATACCACCAACAGGAACATTAAAGATTACGTTAGGAAATTATTCTTGCTATTGCAACGTATTTGTTAATCATTTTTATACTTTCAATGGCGTTATCGGAATAAAAACTGTATCTTTAAATGCCTAAAATATGCACCAAAGAGCGAGTTTATCGTTGCCAGCTCGGCAGCCAAACTTTGGATCGCAATTATCAATGCTGTAACAACTTTCGTTTTTCCGGTGCCGAGCCATTTCCAACGTCTCTGCCAAGTGCAAACTTTTACAAAACGATTTCTGCTTCTTAAGTAGGTGCTTAGCGATTGTCAATTAAACTCAAGTTTATATGCGCCATTGGTGAGAATTTTTTTCATTTTCTACATCATCGTCAGCGTGATAAAAAAATAGAATTGGGGTTCCAGAGAAAAAAGTAGTAATAAAGAATATTAACTAAGATTGTTTTTAGTTCTAGACCATCAAGACGATTGGGTAGGCAATGAAGATAAGTGGCGCACAGAACTTTTAAAAATCTTTGATTTAAAAAAAAAAATCCTTTATACCGATTGTACTACCTTATTTATTATTCTAAGACATAACTTATACTTTGAGAGAAATTGAATAGATGACTATAATCAAAGCATAAGTTATGTTATGATTATTTATATACAATACAAAATAATATACTCGAAAAAATACCACTCGCCCAGATCGATTCGCGGACAGGAATTAAACTCGCCACCTTTGGATTTGACTTAAAAATTTCATATTCTACCTATATGCATTCTTTGACTAACTCTCATAAAAAAGCATAAAATTACGAAAAAATCATTGAGCCCATCCCAGTTACCATGTGATAATCTAAAGTTGGGGCTTTTAATAAAAAAAAAAACACACAAACTGTAGTTTTGTTTTGACTGAATTTCATATCTTTGGTCTCAACAAATTTCCGCACTATTGGAAATGTTTTGCGCAATATTGGAACCCAGAATACATTATGCTAAACGTGGACCCTGAAGGGCTTAATCTGAAAATTTCTCTTGGTAAAAAAACACATTAGTTCACATAACTGGAGTGGCATGGGATTGCCTTTGGTCACTAACAAACTTAGCTTGACCTTACTTCATACTTTACAAAGAATTTACGAAAAATGCTTTAACTTTGATAATAATTTCTTTAAGAATCGAGTGTACTAAATATAATATAAATGAAAAGGACTGGAGGGGAGAGGATACGAAACCTGATAAAATCTTTAAGATCTCCTGTCTCACCAAAATAATTAGAGGATCGCTCGATCACCAAGTATTGACAAACTCTGCTATCAACCAAATTGTTTGAATTGCCTGATCCATCAGAATTTACTAAACTCGGCTAACTCAATCGCCTGACCCACCAGTATTGACTAAACTCTGCTCATTCAACCAAATTGTCTGAATCTCCTGACCCACCATAATTGACTTAATTTGGTTAACTCAATCAAATCGTCTGAATTGTCTGACCCACCAGAGTTGACTAAACTCTGCTCACTCAACCAAATCGTCTGAATCACCTGACTCACCATTATTGACTTAATTTGGTTAACTCAATCAAATCGTTTTAATCACCTGACCCACCAGAATTGACTGAACTCGGCTAACTCAACCAAATTTTCTGAATTGCCTGACCCACCAGAATTGACGAACTTGGCTAACTCCAGCTCGCGCCAGTTATACACGAATTGGAAGTTAGACTAACGATTTCGTTAAATGGAATACTTACTTGCTTAACTCATAATTCGTTATTGTAAATTATTGAGGTAACTTTGTCTTCGTTATAGTACTATGGCAACTCAGTATTATTAGACATGCCTTGAAATCTTTAAAAAGATGGGCCCAGCTATTAAAGCAATGGGCTTAAGCAGTCTAGAATCGAAATCTTGAACAAATTACAGGTACAATCTAGGTACTTTGCATTTACAAATGTCAGATGCACCCCAAGTCTTCAGTAATCTAATTTCCAACGAATCAAACTGTCTCGAGATGAAATATTGGAGAAAGTAAAAATCTTCCATTCAATCCCAACTGACTGAAGTCGGAAGTTTCCGGAACTCATGCACATCGGCGGAGATCGCCAACTCAATACCTTCTAGAAAGTTCAGACAAGCTTATTACTTGTCGACTTCTGGAGCTATGCAACAAACGCGACAGGAATGATAAAAGAATCAAACTTTTGATGCAAATAACAAAATTTTGGAATAATATGAAACAAATGTGACGTTATAACAAAGTTAGTACTTATGGTACAATCAAAACAACATTAAAACTAGACTATTCTTGGGGCTCAATAAATCGTCTTTCAATTTATTACTAGATTCCGCCCGTGACTTTCTCCACTAAAAATGGAAATCACATTTTTCATATGTAAACCTCATATTGGAAAGTTATGAGGTAGGTAGAGCTTTTCTCTACTCTATATAAGGAAATTTCAAAATTATAAATACATGGCGCTTAACGAAATAAAGCTCGCATTTTTTGATAACGTTATCTGCGAATTAAATAAAAAAGACGTACTTGTACCTATGCTACATTATTTCAGCTTTAAACGAAGCGCGCCATGCTATAAGATAGTGGTAATGTAACTACGTTTGCAATTATATGTAGTATTTGCATTAAACAAAAATTTATAAGAGAGTTGAAGGGAATACACACTAATATAATTCACAAACTAAAGTGTCATAATTATTCAATTAGTAGCATCTACTTTCACGCTGTTGAAAGAATTTTCCACGAATTCATTGCACAGCTGTTGTTTTCGCACGTACTGAAAGCCAGATGCTTCATATGAATACGTTTTCCCACTAACTGTTATCATAAAATAGAGTATTTATTTTAAAACTATCTGTTTAGATCTTTAGTTCTAATATTTACTAACAAACCGCTTATAACCAGAAAATCTTTGTGATAATTATTCCTTGAATGTTAAATGAGTTAAGTTTTGACTAACAACGCCATCTAACGATCTTGCGTTACTCTAAATTGTATGGTAACAGGTGGTAGGTTTCCCATTAATAATTTTCTCAACAGGTAGGTATATTAATAACAATAAAATTATGTTTTGAATAGAAACTATTAATTAAATCGAAAAGTTATTTTGATTTTGAAGTTGATAATTATAATATGGTACGAAACTTTTTTTCGTCAATTGAAGAAAATAAAAGTTTTTTAACAGTTCGATGCTTGTTGTACGGTCGCTGTTTCCGAAGTGCTTTAGCTACCTACTTATTTATGTGATATTGTCTAACTATATAATTGTATATGAACGTAGTGACTCTCTCAATTTATCTAATTATGACGTGCTGCTGGCTAGAATTTTGCTTGCCTCATTCTACTAAAAAAATCAATTGCACATTGGGCTCACTGCGTGGCTTTTATACGGCCCCGTATCATTCAGCCCCTAGCATGACCACCGAAAAACGATATATAATATATCGCATAATATTGCGTTTTATCGCCACTCAATTGTCAAAATCTATTGCCTTTTGGCAGTTAAATGTGATAAATCGCTATATCATATCGAGTTTCATTGGTCATGATAGGGGGTCAGGAAAGCTTTTGTCTTAGCAAAGAACAGACACAGAACAGACTTTACATGCTGAGGACTAACAGAAAAGGAACTGAATCTGTTTTCTTTAGTGTCCCTGTCGTAAAAAGGAGAACAATTGCCGCTGACTCAGTTCTAAATATTCATCCCCACATTACGAAAGCCGAAGAAAACGCCACAATAGCTTTAAAAATAGGAATCGCAAGAGGAAACGTGAAAAAAAACGAGCGTTCCTTACATAATCAGTCGATTCAAAAGCCAACGCTTGGATTTTTTCGTCGTTAAGGAAACTTATTTATTGTTATAGGCACCATTTGATTCGCTGTCTCTGAATTGTTGTTGCTTTTCCCCATTCATATTTGTGAAAGAGAATTTCATGGTGCTCCTTGAGTTTTGGAATGTAGTGATTTATATCGTTGTTCACTAATTTCGGCCCACGACTTCGTTTGCGTGGATTTCATATCAGCCATACGAGTCGGCCGGGCGTCATATACCAAGCACCTCTACGACAATCGGTCTTGCACGTCACAACAGCTAGGTGATTGCGTAAAGTCAATCGTATTCATTTGACAGTTCATATTGTATCATAATATATGTCATCCCATACAAACTGCAGCCGATGGAATACGATATGAACTGTCAAATGAATACGATTACCCTACGCTATTGCACCTCTGCACTGACCTCTTTTTCTTTTCTTTTTAACTAGACTGGCTGTCTGTATGATTTGACAGCAAAGTTCATGTGCCTATTTGAAACGCCTCTAGCGTGAGGTCTAAAGAACTAATTTTGACGTATAATGAAAATGGTTTCCGTGATGGTCTCTCCAGACTTCAGAATTTAGTACCATGTCCCTCACGCTATGCTCACGCTACGTCCTACAGCGCCAAAATGGCGGAAATCAAATAGGCACAAGAACAGTTTGGCAGCAGCCACTCCAGTGTGATAATATAGAGGTCAATGCACCTCTGTTTCAAATTCATATTTTTCTAGACTGGAAATATCAATCATACAATAATTGACGCTTGTCATGAACTGTTGCGGGTTAATTAATAGCATTTCGGATATACGCATGTACCTTTTACTTTCAAATTATACATATCTAAATATATTATCAACTACTTTCATGCTGTTGATTACCTTATCATACTGATCATCACCTCGCCTAAACCTCACATGGTAAAACTCAAAATCATCAAAAAAGCGTTCATCGAGTCCATTATTTAGCTCCTTGGTACTTAATTTTAATGGGCCATACTCATGCATCTGTTAGCCTTCCCTAAAAGTTATGTCCCCTTATTTTACTACTACATAGCGATGGTCCGTGATAAGTTCTCTTAATGACTCTCTTTCATGCAATGGTAAATTAGTGTGAAATATGCATGAAACTTTTTTTTAATAACTAATAATTTAACCGCCTCTGTAGTCTAGTGGTTCGCCCACACGAGTAAGATGGGGTCCCGGGTTGGGATCAAGCAGGGTACAATTTGTAATCGGTTTGGTTGATGGTAAGACTTATTTCAAGTCCGCCTGTCTAACTACCACCATCTTACCGAAGTCTGACGCCATAACAACAATTTAAAAATTGTTAGTTTCGGCAGTTAAAGGTGCTCCTTCACCGGGAGCATTCACGTGAAATGTAACGTTACAGATTTGAGCATTACATCAGCGAAGGAGGAGAACCGAGCATTACAATGCGCACCTTGTAATGATACAAAACGGGCATACATCAGTGAAGGAGGAGAAACACGCGAATGTTCGTCACTCAGGAAGGTATTATTGTAATGTAATGCTCAAAGACGAATCTATAATGTTACAGTACACGTGAATGCTCCCGGTGAAGGAGCACCTTTTAGAGGTAAAATAGCCAGTTCGTCAGTGGTGAGGATTCCGGGTGTACTGTGCTTACACTTTCGGCCTTATTGTCACCCAACATCAGTTGAGGTGTACTATTTGTTTCTTTCACGTTGTTCAATAACTTAAGTGTTTAAAATAATCAATTACTTATACTCCACATGAGCGATAATAGTGTCCGACTCTAGGTAATAAATAAATATATCGTGAAGAAATTACCATTACCCTTCAAGTATACAAGGTAATAAATAAATATATTGTGGAGTAATTACCATTACCATTCAGGTATAGTACTCCAAAATGGTATCCTTTAATAATTTTAACACTTACTAATTAACTTTTATCTATATAAATTAGTGATCATTTTGTCGGGTTTGGTTTGGTGACTATTTTAATTATTCGCAAATTGATTCGTAGTGGATATTGTGTCTTAAAATTGGTGCAGTTTTGTGGTACAAGTGTCTACGCAACTGAACAATATGTGGGATAATTGAAATAGGCGCGATCTTGGTTGTGTGAAACTGTGAAGCTGAGACTTTTATTGTAGTGGTGGCTACCTCGGCTGACCTTACCGAGTAAACTGTCTTGATATACTTGGTGCCAAATGCTCCAAGCAGCATTGGAATGCAATGCACCCGCATTCTAATGTAAACTGAACAATCTACCACTGAACTATTCAACACTTGACGCTGGCAAAAATTACTTCTAAGAGGAATGTAGATTGCCAAAACAAAAATAAGAAGAAAAAGAAGACTGTGACCGTCAGCTCCCTAACGCTAGGCACTGTGAGAATAACAGCGTGTTGTATTCTCCGAACATCGTCTTAGCTAATACACGCCGAGACAGGGCCCTATTAGTCCCCAATTTATTTTTAATAAATTTTCTTTTTCTATTTTATGGGTTATACTTTGAGTTTTATGCTTATTTTCTCCTTTTAATTGATTTATTGTACGTAATTGTGTTGTGTGTATTGAATTGAGAACAATAAAAACCATTTGCTTTCTTTCTAATCAAACCAATTCTTCTACAACTTAATTTCTCTATCATCATTTTAAGTTCATATTCTTCAAGACTCTGACTCTCTCTCTATACTCCGTAACTCTCGAAATTTCAAATTCGTCGTGATCGGGCCAAAGTCACAGTACCCAGCTTCTACAATATTGAAGATAACCAAAAAAACATTCATCATCATATTCACCGTCAGGCTTTCACTTTATAAATAAAACGCCAATTATAATATTTTTTATTAAAAATATACAAAATTTGACGATTAAATCATAGGAAGTGAGTATTTAGGAATCACAATATACATAGCTTAAATATTTTTGATGTGTTTAAATACTTTATATTTTGCCATAAATAAGTTGGAATATTTACAAACTTATCGAAAACACTTTTAAATTTTATTTACAAATTGTATTTACATACTTAACAATTATTTTTTTAGTTTGTGGTATGACCACAAAATTTTATTATTTGATTACATATAAAAAATTCTACGTTAGTATTAATCACAGTTAGTTTTTTTAATACAGGTGCAATGCCATCATAATTTATTTTGATTAAAGTAAGTACAATGTGCAAATAGTAAATTGGTTACAATAGTGTAAGTTAGTCCAGATTTTTTCAATACGAAATTTCATTTCTATTCATCCATGTATGAAATTTAAAATTTCATAATCATTATCACCGTCCATGAAATTAATCGTTTTGTCTTTAAAAACAGTACATTTTGGAGGTATTTTCACTACCTCCAGCTTTATTACGTCACCCATAATAGAATTGTGAATTAGAGTAAGTCCCTAAACTTTTTGGACTCATTGCTTCTTCTGCTTCTTTAAGTCTAATTTCTCTTGGAGGTGAAGGAATGTAATCATTGCCGTACATACTAACTCCGGATGGATAGATAGTAGAAAGAGGTCTCATAGCTCTTATTGACCCCTTGTTCCCTGGTACATCTCTATAAAGTATCATGTCAGGATGGACTGGATCGTAGAAAGTTCCAGAAATATGACTAACGTCAATATCGTTATCAATGTCGGACACGTCATTGAAAACGTTTGGGGGTTCCGTGGAGAACATGTCACCATTTTTGGAGTCCCTCAAGGCGCGTCGTATTCTGTAGTACCTTATGACGAGAAACGAAACAACTATAAGGATGAATATCAAAACCCCTACGCCTATGTAAATTAAGATCTTTTCTTTCGCCTGAGTTTGAGATGAACCTGTAAAAATAAATAAAATTTAAAAAAACATCCAGTTACTTGTCTTAGCTTTAACATTATGATATCAATGATAATATATTGGCCACATAGTTTTGAAAATTTATATCTATCAGCTTTACAAAATAAATTAGATACCTACTTAAAGTTGTAAAACACAAATTTCATTAAACCACTCTAAATTCGTTTAGACTAATTAAGTAATATTTTAATACATTGTGTTTGTCACTATTTATTACGTATTATGTTCACCACATGCATTTGTATGATTTACTGTCGACATACAAGAACCGTGACGATTTTAATTTAAATGTATTTTGAAACAAAATTAATGTATAAAAGCAGTTTAGTTTGAAAATTAATTTGTCAACGATGCATAAAATGTAGATATAATTAGTTTTGAATGGCATAGTTGAAAATAAATGAAAGTTTGGTGAAAACTAGTTGATGTTTGCTTGTAAAAAATAAATATTTATATAAAGTAGTAACTTTAGAAATATTAAATACTAGCTGCTGCCCGCGACTTTGTCTGAAAGATTTTTGCTATCCCTCGGAAACAATACTTTTTTTCAGGAGGAAAGGTACCCTATATCCTTCCCTGTCTGACAATTTATATATTAAAATGGGTTGCACTCCGGGAGTGCCGGCAGAAGTGAAAACTTTTTGCACGAATTGCCATCTTGCGAATTTAGTCTGCATTTGAATTTACGAATACAGAACAGTATTGTACGAAAGTCTTATCCATATAGCTTGACAGAAAATCTAGAGTTTTGACATTGAATAAAAAAATTAGCGCGTTGCTATGGTGACACAAATGTTTACATATTCTTACGAATTTTCGATCAGGGTCACGTGATCCTGACTGACTGACGCGAGTTCAAAATTTTTTCCCCATTACAAAAAAGCGTCAACGTCACTAAAGAAGTTTTCACTTCAAAAATGATAATCGGTTCAGTAGTTAATAAGTGAAGAAGTAAGAAACAAACAAACTTACTTTCGCATTTATAATATTAGTAAAAAGATTAGGATACACAAGAGGTGTTCGATGGCGCAGTGGTTTAGCGCCTGGCCCAGCGATTGCGGAGGTTAAGCAACTTTCGCAAGGGTCGGCCATGGGATGGGTGACCAAAAATTTATTATCTCGAACTCCTCCGTGCTTCGGAAGGCACGTTAAGCCGTTGGTCCTGGCTGCATTTGCAGTCGCTAACACCCACCAATCCGCATTGGGCCCGCGTGGTGGGTTATGGCCGGTCCTCCTTATCCACCCGTAAGGAAGGCCTGTGCCCCAGCAATGGGGAAATTAAAAATGGCTGATGGACACTAAGTAAGGATTGTTTTATAACTGAGGTACACATGTCAGCACATCAAGTTAAACAATTGAACTACGAAAACAGCTCTTATCACGTAGGGCATAAAGATGGTCTCAACAACTGTACATTACCTGACTCGATGGCGGGTCTCATGACAGCCTGTTGGGTGGTGGTGTCTTCTGGCTTTGACGATGATGTGGGTACTTCATCTGGTAGCTGCAGAGCTGGGTTTGCATTAGGCTCCCAGTTCTCACCAGCACCTTCTGTTATACAGGGTCATTTTATATTCACCATCCAAATTTTAAGGATGTATTAGTCAATGAAACTAAACAACTTTCTCTAAGAAACATAATATGTCGAAATTCGCCACAAAATTTTGGTCACACCATAAACTGATCACGTGATCTCTTTGATTTGTGTGGATAATTGATTCTTTTTAGGGTTCCGTGCCAAAATGGTAAAAAAGAACCTTTAGGGTGTGACTTAGTTTGTCTGTCTGTCACAGCTGGATATCTCGAGAACTACTAATGGTATCAACCTGAAATTTGGAAAAATTAAAGATGACGTTTGCCCAACTATTTCGCAAATAAGAAAGAAATTAAAAATATTTTTTTTACAACAGGGACTGAAAAGGTGTCTTAAGAAATTTGAAGTGGGGCTACTAGGGCATGTGAAGTATCTTAAGAAAGAACGCTGTTTGCAAATTTTCAAACCTGTTTTTCTTTTTTAAGGCCGCATAGTTTTTTACTTATGATAAAAAATAATGATAAATAATAAATAAATGATAAATAATGATACATGATAAAAAAATACCGTTCCCTCCTTATCTCCAAAGTTTGCAAAGAGAAAAATCAGAAATAATTCTATGTGATAGTAGTTTATGTAAAGATTACAGGAAAAATAAAACGATGTCTCAATATAGCACACTTCTTTTTAGAAATTATCAACAAAAAATACATTATTTCCATTACCGGTCAACAGATGGTGCTGACCTAAGAAAAAATACATTAGTTTCACTATCGGTCAATAGTTGGAGCTGACCTAAAACTGCAATAATGATTGTATTATTCTACTCTGCAGTGTATTTATTATGATAGTACGGAAACCCTCGGTGCGCGAGTCCGACTCGCTCTTGACCGGTTTTTTTTTACATGTTTGGACCCTATGTTCCTTAGAGAAAGTTGATCAGTTTCATGGACTGAACACATCCTTAAAATATAAAAATGATCCTGTATATTAAAAAGTATAACGCACATTATAAAAGAAAAATATTGCTTATGTTTGTTCACTATACAGGTATTTAAATTTCGATACCATTTGTCGACTTTTACATGCTTTTTACCATGCTTTTGTCTTTTAGTTAAATTAAGTAACAATATGAAAAAAAAATCACAAGATGTTGAATATACAGCTTCGCATAACAAGTCTATTTATAAATTAATACTGCTCCCAAGCAACCATACATTGCTCAAATATACATTTCAAGATTTACTTAACAACGTCGCTTATGTGCTTTTGTACATCTCAAGTATGATAATGAGATGTTGCATTAGAGTATGTGACTTTAGTAGTTTCTATTTTTGTACAATTTCGGAAATGACAATAACTTTATACGTATTTTGAGTTCGAAAGAATTAGTTTAAAATTATGTATTGTAGGAAAATTTTTGATAATATTTACAAACTTTCTGGTGTTACAAAAAATCTGTGTCATTATTAAAAATTTCAAATTATACCTACGAACATGTAATATGTATTAAAATTTATTATTTGTAGAGTTTCCTTGATTTCTCCAGGATCCCATCATCAGATCCTGACCTGATGACAATGAGACTATTTTGGAAATATACGCTGTCAAACAAAAAAATATCATCCAAATCGGTCCAACCGACTTCGAGTAATCGAGTAACATACTTAAAAAATAGTCAAGAAGTCGCGTTTGCATCATTTTTAATATAAGATACACGTCAAGGTTTTATTTTCAATCGTTATTCATTTTTCGGTTAAAAGTAAATCTTTACCAGATACGTCAAAGAAGTCTTTATCATCCGTGTTTCCTTGTTCCTTGTTTTCATTGCCATTGTTTGGTCTCTCATCGTCTTCAAGCTTACTCTCATACTTCTCCAGCATTACTCCTAAAGGCACTGCAAAAAATAACAGTTTTTGGACAACTTTTATAAAATATCATTTAATCTGATATATTATGATGATACATATGGTGAAGGGAATGTTGCTTCAACAGTTAATGGAGATAATATCGTAAAGAATCTTAGTTTAGAAGAAGTTAGAAAAGTTGGTCATTAACGGTATAATCTGCAATCAATACGTCATCATGAAATTTCCTGCCCCCTATTTTTTAAATAATAAGCAAAAACGTTATCATAGTGATGATAACGTCGTAAACTAATGTTAATCATAGACATCAATGTATTTTATGAAAGTAATCAGCTGTTAAAAAGCAATAATCTATGAAATTACATACATATTTTCAACTTATTACTTTCATACAATACATTTTAAATTGCATATTTTCAGGTTATTACCTTCATACAATACATTGATGTCTATAATTGACATAAGTTTACGACGAGTGATGATACTGATGATATGATATCGTTTTTTTCTTATTATTTTTATAAACTTAGTATTAACGTACTAGAAGAGTTAGGTTTCCATCTACCAGGGTTACAATAATATCTGTATCTTTTTATTGAGAAACGAGATGAACATGACTGTAGAAACCCAATTATTATTTTGATTACCAAAATTATGAATTCGCAGTATGTTGGAATGTATTAATTATTTTAAAACGAAATTAAATTCGCGGCATAATATTGCACAAACAACATTATAATAGTGTTACCGTCCACATGATGATAAAATATTTTCATTCAATTTATTTAGCCATCGGAACGTATACTAAGTAAACAATTTATTATACTTCCGGTTTGTTTATCACATGTATCATCAGCATTCGAATTTTTATTTTTATTTATTTATTTTCGTCGCTTCTATTGTAAAAAAAACAGAAGAGATCTCTCTTTTTCTCTCATGTTTTATTTACTCGAAAGACGACTCAATTTACAGTAGATGTGAATGAATTATTTAAATATTCCATCATCGTCCAGGAATTCACTCTGTTCATTAAATACAGGAAATCGTTTTCGCGTTCAAATAAATGGACGAATGAATTAAATTATAACTTTTTTGATAAATTAAATACGAATTTCTGTTTGTATACTAATTATGTACAATAGGGGTATTTTGAGTTTATGTTTACTATACTCCATACCGACTGTCGTTGACATTAGGAATTAATTAATTGGGTGACTGGAAATAATTAAAGGCGACGGTTAATGGGATACTTAAATACTAAACCGGGCGGAGGTTTATTTTCTAAGCGACAAAATTACTAAACGGGCGACAAACTGTGGATTACGAAAATACGTAAAACGGGCGACTACATGTGGGAGACATATAATTTAAGTTAGCAGTGAGAATTCTAAATGAGTGACAAAAATACTGAGTGGCCAACTATTATACCAAGTAGGTAACTATATAACTGATTTAAGTTGCCCAACGTAGTATTTTTGTCATCTCGATTAGGATAATAGTAATACCTTTTTTGAAATAAAATATATGCAAAATTTTATTTTTTTTGTGTGCTCTAAGGTCTTTGCCCAAATAGTAATTTGGTCGCCCGTTCTGCATAACTGGTTACTCAATTTTTATTTTAAAGTCACCCATTTTCAACATTTGTAGTCGCCCTTAGTCCGTTGCCCACCGTATTTCAGTACGCTATATTCAGTATTTTTGATACCCAAAATGAGAATTTATTGTTACCTCGTTGACAATAAGACAACTTTGAATTTAGAGTAGTTACCGCCAGAGGTGCTGTGCCAAAATGCATACAAAACTGCTTATTTCGGTCGATATCAAGTATAGTAAACGTAACTGTGCAATTATAATACAGGCACAGTATTATAATTATATGTACGAACTAGCGGCCGCCCGCGGTTTCACCAGCGTGGTTCTCGTTCCCGTGGGAATATCGGGATAAAAAGTATTCTATGTTTTAATTTAGGCTATCTTCTATCTGTATGCCAAATTTCAACCAAATCCGTTCAGCCGTTTTTGCGTGATTGAGGAACAAACATCCAAACATCCAAACCCACAAACTTTCACATTTTATTAGTAGGATAAAAATCACTTGTAAATTCAAGAACTTTTCATGTCTCAAAGTTTGAGTTTTGAATTGCATCTTAGTAACTGAATTAGAGTCCCCGCAAACTACAGACCAAACTATTGGCCGATATCGGGCCTTTAATCAGTATGAAGAAGTATGCAAGTGCGCACATTACAACGATTTGGTATCGGCCGACTCTTCAAAAACCAACTAACGGCTGATAGCAAAGTCTGTAGTCTGCGAGGACGCTTAAAGTTTCGTTAAAAAACATTAAAGACGCTATCTCAGTTTTATTTCCTTACTTATATTTCAACATAATGTACTTACCACAGGCGTATATTATTTTAAGATAAGTCCTTGTTTTTGTACTACAAGGGCTGGCAAATACCCTGTCACTGGCCTCGATCTGGCACTTTCGCTTGCCATGGCAGATCTGCAACACAATATCCAGGGAGCGTGGCGCCATGCACGCTACAACAAAGAGCATAGACATAAATATAGTAGAAGTAGAAGTACACTCTTTTGTTTTGTGTTATTGCTTGCGACCACTGACGTCCATTATACAAAGTACGCTGGACAGGCGAACGTCACCAATCGTTTGTTCCGATTTGAAAATCGCCATATTGGCGCTGAGATCAGTAGATTCTACTATGGCAGTAGTGAGTGTACTTAGAACTAATTAGTTCCAACTACTACTACTGCCATAGTATAGAATTTACTGCTCTAAGCGCCAATATGATGATTTTCAAATCGGCACAAAAAATTGCTGCCATTTCATGACAATAGCCTGTCCAGCGTTCTTTGTATAATGGACGTTAGTGCTTGCGACCAAACGATAACAAGGACTCGGCTGAAAATCAGTGTCTGGTTCCTCGGAACTATCAACACTGACCTGAGTTCCTTTTCAGTCTGCCGCTCCTGCACACTCCGGTAATATACTATCTTTGTCAATGTGTTAGTTTTTTTAAGTTATCTCATTTTTTGTATTGCCTTTGTATTGTATTCATTTTTTGTAGTGGTTTATGAATAAATCATTATCTATCTATCTATCTATATTAAATGTTTTATTTGCTGAACCGTGCTGTGCCGAGCTGCGCTGCTGTGACGCCCTGTAGCACACCTCTACCGCGAAACCGTACCAGCGAATCCGCGGTAGATCCACCATAGTTCCGTCTTCTATCGACGACGACAATTATGAGGATCACTTCTACGTAGCGGTTTTGTGTCATTACTTTCGCGTCTTTCAGCTTTCGGAGCCGATCGACCGGAATCGCGCGTGAAAAAGCTATGCATTAGAACAGGCTGTTTGCATTTGTTTCGCTTGTCGAACTCATGGCGGAACCTCCTGCGGTGTTTCGCGGCGGAGGTGTGCTACAGGTATGAACGTTACGCGGTCGCTACGGTTTTGCTACGACTTCGGCCGATTTAAATCATCTATCTTCAGTATACACACATCAACTTTGTCTAGGGATACAGTGGGCCTACCATGAGTTGATGCAAACTGTTTACGTTACAGTAAACTGTCGGATATACTGCTCACAGTCAATACGAGTGAAAGAGAGAAAACGATAGTTTACTGTAACGTAAACAGTTTGCAACAACTCATGGTAGGGCCACTTGTGTTATTTTCATACAAACGAGGTAACTTTGAAGCCTTGGTTTCTTGCCAGGGATGTACTGTGCTGTGATCTGATGACGGCTATCCAGGGAGTGAATGGAGGAGATTCAGATCGCTATACACACCCATCTGATCTGACCAGCATTCTAAAAACGTATTGGACATGTTTAAAAAAACCGCGAAAATAGCATGAAAATGTATGGAAATACTCAAACTAAGAACTCTGACCCATTAATGTTTTAGAATGCTGATCAGATCAGTTGGGTGTGTATAGCGATCTGAATCTACTCCATTCATTCCTTTGATGGCCATCATCAGATTACAGCACGGTACATCCCTGGCAGGAAACCAAGGCTTCAAAGTTACCTCGTTTGTATGAAAATAACACCTATATCCCTAGACAAAGTTGATGTGTATAGTGATCAGCCTACTATGGATCTGTTACTAGGTAACTGTTGTTATTTTCATACAAACATAGAAGTATTTGGTAGTTTTTGCGTGATTGAAGAACAAAACTCCAAACATCTAAACATCCAAACCCTCAAACTTTCACATTTATAATATTAGTAGGATTTCCCACCATTTAACAGAAATATCTAGGCAACAAATATTTAGTAACCTTATCGCTAACTGAGGATAGGTCATTGAAATCGACCGGAAGGGTCCCTAGTTTATCAAACTATGGGCTGTGTTTGTTTATGGGATTGGTATCTACCTCCCATCTAATTCTAGAGGTAATGCGCAGCTCAAACAGCATGCATGGCACAAAACACAGCAAAGCTAGTTGTTGATTTTTCATGTTGGATGTTACCATTACACCATTATTACGTTACAAGCCTCGCTACGCACAAACGCATCAACATGATTCATTTGTTTAGCTTTTCGCACCCGGCTAGCGTGTGAATTTATCACCTTGACCTTATTGAAAAAGACTGACCGGTCTTTATGCCTTTTTCCGATTCATCTTGTTTAGGATTAGGCCATGTTTACACGAACTTAGCTACTAATACCTTGTGACTATTAAACCTTCCATATAAACATGGCACGTAAGCATAAGTAGGCACTTGTTCCAGTATGTTTACACGCAAGGTATTAGTGGCAAGTAACGAATAATATAAATAAGCATTAGTAGTTAAGCTCGTGTAAACTTGTCATTAGAAAAGCGACTACACCATTCATTCTGTGCTAGTTCGGTACTTTGGGCTGACTTTCGAATTTTATCGTTTTTAAACATGCATTTTGAATATACGCGTATATGTACTTATTTGAGTTGTAGTATTCGGAAAATGTTCTAGAATTCTGCATCTAAATCTAAAAACTATTTACCCAACGTCTCAACTCCTATTATTAAATGATTACTTACATAAAATTAACAACTCAAATAAATACACGTTACATAGGTACTTGGAGTTCACAAAAACCCTAGATCCTCACTTAGCACCATGGATAGGATTTTTTGTATATAGCGCTGCCTACATACAAAAAATCCTAAAGCTTTCATAAAGTTTCGTTCCTCACTAACTAACGACTTTATAAGAAAGTTGGTAGAAAAACACATACACGAGTTAACCGTGCAACTGCCGTCCATTTTGTCGGAAAGCGACATCTATTAATCAAGTGAGAAATAATAGCTGCTTGGAACACCTGCCGCGAAATATGGACAGAAATAAACAACTATTACTTGTTTATTTACTGCATATTACAAAACAGTTAGACCTTTATGCTTGGAAATTTAATACTTACCTCTACATTTACATGTGACTTTTTTGTCAGATAAGTAAGTTCTGAATATTGTGTAGTTAATGCTAGTTATAAATAATAAATTTATAATTAAATATTTTACAGTATGAAAAAAGTTAGTACGAAGTGCTTCGAGATTGCTTACTGCCACTCTCTCTCTCTCGTACATATCATGTTTTCTCAAGATCTGCGTGCGTAATTGAAAAATGTGCTCGACCACTTATCGCAATATGAGGGTACGGACAATTTTAAAATATATTTTAGTTTTTTGTCGTTTCTAAAAGTTATTTGAACTGGCAAATACGATAACTTTTTGTATGTACTTCAGCAACTCGAAACTGAATTATATGTTGAAATGTCAGTAATCTTATATTGCAAAAAGTGGCCGAGACACATTTTTCAATTACGCACTCAGATTTAAGAAATCTTGAGAAAACATAAAATGTGCGAGCGAGAGAGCGGCAGTCAGTGGCAAAATGTGTACGGACTCTTAATTCAATACCAAAACCTGCACATGCAGACAATTAGGTACTCACTCTCATCCGCCATGCCCGTGAAAGAGCAAATGACGGGTTCGTAGGCGTTCCTGCCATACATGGCGTTGTAGATGGCGATTCTGGAGTGAGGGTTGCAGCTCAGCTTGATCACCTCGTCTTGGCAACAGGTTCTACTGCGGAACTCATCTGGTAATAAAATGACAGCATTAGGGTTTTGTTAGACAGAGCTCGTAAGCTCGTACTTTCGAACGCGGAAGCGGAAGTAACTGTGTAGTCGTTAGATAAGGGTACGTTCAGATGATAAGCGCTCAACGCGCGTTGAACGCGCGTATTTTTTTTTGTAAAGTGTTCACATGGTGCGGGCTAGTCAGGCGTTAAACGCGCGTTGCCCTGGCCGCCTTGGTTCAGTTTGAGTTTTACATTTGTCGAAGATGCACGTAGAAACACTTTTGAAACGGTGATTTTTTCGGTAATTCGATATCAATTCGACAATTCGGTATTAAAAGCTTCCGTTTCCATTTCGGACGATTTCTGGGTGAATTGAGCGATCCCTATAAAATACGTCTATTCGCGTCAAAAGCGCGCGCTCATCTGAACGGTAACATAGAAAACCAATTATCTCAAAGCGCGCGTTGACGCGCCCTGACAACAGTCGAGCGCTAGCGCAGCGTTCAACGCGCGTTAGCATGTGTACGGCCTGAAGAAAATGTATGTAGTTGTAAACGCGAGCAATGAGTTTTCTGACAGATTTATCAAGTGAATCATATTTTCCGGATAATAAACTTTATTCAGTAGATAATGTAACTCGACAAATCTGCCAGAAACGCATTCTTATGGCGGTCACACTAAACTGCAATATTTTGAAAGCCAACACTTATGACACAAAGGTCAAACTAAAATTATATTTTAACTGTAATGGAATCTTTTTATAATGTATCCTTCGTATATTATTAAAAAATAAGTTACATACAATTGTAAAACTTAATTTGTTGACTTAACATTTCTGTTTAAGCACTGTAAAGTTCTGTTTGACTTCTTTTTAATTATAAAATAGTGAACACATCAAACACATCTACATCTACTTTACATTTTGTTGTTATTCTAATATTTGCCACTACAAACCTAAACAAACCAATGCACGCTCCAAACCCAATCGTTCTGAAAAATGCAAGCGCAACCAATGCCTGGCTTTTAACGAAATTATCGTGAGCTAACCCTTTCCGTGCCATTAGTAATCCGAAACCGTAAATACGATAAAAGCGTACGCTTTCCAATTAGATAGCGTCCGAGCGCTACAGATGGCAGCGGAATCCGTACAGTTTTTAAGTTTGGTCTATTTTGCTGACCGTCGCAGTTTCAATAAGAAGATTGTACCTATTTGTTCCCAAGGATATCTAGCAAAACCAATAAAATTGAATGACCATCTATGAAATATTCTTATACTTATATTAATACCACCTACACAAGATGCCAATTGTAATATCGCAATATACTAAAATCAAATTATGATGATGATGATTGTTGAAACTGAAAACTCTTGAACTAAAGATGACAAATAACGAATCGTCAAGTCACATTAAGTCTCTGAAAAGACAAATTAACCGCGTGACGTCACAGTTTACCAGGAATCGGTGAACATTCTATTTGGCTAATAGCCGCGAGTCGCGTCGCGTGACGTGTAATAGTCGTGCAAGTACGGCCTGATATTTACGCCGGTTTAATAAATTCCTGGGTTGGTGCACTAGGTGTGGCGAGGTGTGTCGGGGCGCGGCTCATTAACGACCAGCGGGCAAGTCCGGGGTGGGTACGGAATATGTACTTAGGTTATTCGAAGGGGTTTTAAAAAAAATGGGTTTGAAATCTGAGGTGTAGGAGCTCCTTTCATCAATATGAGCGATTTTAAAAATCGAAGAGGAAATGTTTTGACGCACCTTTCTTTACACGTGCAAGTTTTAAATCTATCAATGTTTCAATTAATAAGGCTTCATTTGGTGAGGTGAACAAAACTTGGCGATTGTGAGATTTAATACATCGAAGGGATTTAATTCCTAGCGGAAATACTCATAGAATTGTCTTAAAAAGATGCACCTTAGTTACAAGGAAGAATGTAAAGATTTCGACAATAAAAATTTACTACTTTACAAATTTTTATCTAAACTTTGAATCCTAAATTAAAACAAAACATATTTTAATTAAAGATCTGAAGGATTTCAAGCTAACGTTTAAGATTAAGCTTAAAGAAACGATTCCGTGACTGAAACCGCCTGTAAATGGTAGGAATCCTTTTAAGCACGATAAGGGTCGTTACTAATGACGTGGCCATTTAGAATTGCACGATAGATAATTTGTAGGGTAACGTGCTCAATTACGTGTTTGAAGGCAAAGGTCACTAAATTACATTTATTTATACATTTATACCTATACTAGCGGCCGCCCGCGACTTCGTCTGCGTGGAAAGATTTTTGCTATCCCTCGGGAACAATCGTTTTTTTCGGGATGAAAGGTACCCTATGTTCTTCTCTGTACACCTGACAACGTGTATGCAAAATTTCATGATAATCGGTTCAGTAGTTAAGACGTGAAGGCGTAACAAACAAACAAACAAATAAACAAACAAACGGACTTTCGCATTTATAATATTAGTAAGGATAGTCTGGTGTAAGTGCCTAAAGTTATTAGATGGTTACAACGTATTACAAAAATCCCATAAAACCAAATATGGTAGATAGAGACCATCAAACTGAACAACTGTAACTAAGGGACCAACTCTGAAATCGCGAAAAAAAAATCAGCTGTTTAATACATTTTATAATTTCGTTATTAATTTTTGTATCAAACTGTTGTTTTTTTTTTGCGATTTCAAAGTTGGTCCCATAGTAAAAGATGTTCAGTTTGATGGTCCCTATCTATCCTATACCTCGGAATTAGGGGGTATTAACACGTTGTATAAATAAAGTTATATAAATAAATAACAAACCTTTAAAAAAATACAGATGTGGTCCTTAAAAATTAACATTTGTTAACAGAACTATGTATATTAATACACATAAACACAGTGTTGTCGTAAGTATTTCTGAAAACTAAAAAGGGTAGGTACTGATTTCAAAGAGATATCACTTTGACAAGAATAGCAGCTCTATCTACACACAGGAGTGACAGGTAGGTATAAATACCAATCCCAAACTGATTCATAATCATAAGATATCACTATAGAATCCGTGGTGCAGTAGCCACCAAGAATTTATTAAGGAGCGTAAATCATTGCCAGTGGGGCGTGTCACGCGATGCGAACATATCGAGGGTTCCAAATAGGTCCATCATTTCCTTTATGATTTTAGATTGACGTCCGATAAGTGATTGAAAGTGAATTATTAATGTGGTAAGATAAGGACAATTTTTTTGAGTGTATTTTGAAGTAATGCATTACGTGAGCCATATAATCTTGGTTACGGGAGTAAAATTTAAATCAGTAAAACTATGAGTCCTTCTCTCAATCTTATGATATATTTTATAAGGGTAAAGAAGTCCTCCAAAGCTATTCATCCAAATTAAAAATATATATTTCACCAAATAGGCAGCTACACCACCTTTGAGTGATAAAAGCTTTATTTTACACCAAAATTCCCCACGCGGAATTTCATTTAAATAAAATCGCGGGCTAGTTTAAAGAGGTAATAAAGTCCCAGAAAACTTAAATTAACTATCCTATATTTTTTATTTTTGCATGGTATCATAAGATATTTGGCAATTCAAGTCAAATATCTTCTCGATCAATTGCCCGTTAAATGTTCAAACGATTTGAGTAAATCTCAAGAATAGATTGAGATGCAGTTAGCCTCAGTTTAATCAGGATTTTAGGGTTACTGACATTGTTACAACATGTTGGTAAATTTTGTTAATCACACTTGAACTTGAGTCATGTCAGTCAGTCAGTCTTTAGGACGAACATCTATCGAGAAAATAATAAAACTGGTATATATAGATTAAGAAGTACGTAGGATTTAGTTATTCAAACAATAATAATCTATGGCTACCATTTTTATGGTTTTTTGGTAGTCGAATCCTAAAAATATTTCATTATTAATATCAAAATGCCACTATTGTAATTGCTGGCTGTTGAAAAAACTTACCTTATTATACGAATTTGAAAATGGCTCCTAAATAAACCAAGGACCGGAACCGCTTACCGTTAAAGGGGTTTTTGATTGGGCATTTAATAGACTTGTTTTCAAAAACCCTATCAATACGGTAACCCTATGAATACGGCAACCCTTTCAATACGGTAACCCTATCGAAAGGGTAACCCAAGTAAAGACTAACCGAATACGAAAAGGAAACCCTATGTAGGCTTTATGAAGGGGTTTTAAAACGTGTTCAAGCAATTTATACCTAGTTCCACTTGGGCCGAAGGACCAGAACCGCTTACCGTTAAAGGGATTTTCATTGGGTATTTCATGAACCGCTTACCGTTAAAAGGGTTTTTGATTGGGTATTTCATAGACTTATTTTCAAAAACCCTATCAATATGGTAAGCATGACGTTGACTAACCCTAACGAAAGGGAAACCCTATCATTAATTTGGTAAGCTTTTTAATAGGGTTTGCCTATCAATTGGGTTTACCAAAAAAGGGGTTTTCCGGTCCCTGAAATAAACTTAAATTGGTATTTAATTTGTCCTAAAAACTTTGGTCTCAAGATCATCACGCGTGACTTTAACGGCAAAAGCGAGAGTTGTTGCACGTAATCCTTTTTCAATCAGTTTTTGTCGTTCCGTTGATACTCGACCAATCAGTCATGCGGCAACCCTGGCTGCGATTAACAACGTTTGCCTCCGATTGCTGGCTGACTTTGATATATTCCTTTTGCAGGCTTGATTGCGGTCTCGAACGTTCCAATTTCGCTTTGAGATCAAAAAGTTACGCTTCAACTGTTTCTTAGTAACCCTTTCTATGGTATAGTGTAATATTAATAATTTTAGTCGACATTGAACGTAAATATTTTTTATGAAAAAAGATCGCGACTATTTCTAACAACTTTTAAGAAAAATGTGGTTTCAATGATGTTTTATTTTCTCTCGAATCCAAAATAACATTTGTCCATCAGCCATTTTAATGTCCCCACTGCTGGGGCACAGGCCTTTCTTATGGGTGGATAAGGAGGACGGGCCATAACCCACCACGCTGTCCTAATGCGGATTGGTGGGTGTTAACGACTGCTAATGCAGCCGGGACCAACGGCTTAACGTGCCTTCCAAAGCACGGAGGAGCTCAAGATAAGTAATTTTTGGTCACCCATCCCATGACCAACCCTTGCGAAAGTTGCTTAACCTCCGCAATCGCTGGACCAGGCGCTCAACTACTGCGCCACCAAGCTCCTAACATAACATTTAAGATATGTAAAATATACTATTGTTGAAGATAGGGCACGAAAACTCACAAACACGTTCTTTTCTGTAAGAAGTTTATTGACAACATTACAAACATTTGTTTTACAAAAAGGACGTCACAGAAATTTAGAATTTAGAAGGCAGACCAAAGAGAAATCCAAAAAGGCTGTAGCTGGTGCTGGTCGGCAACAACTGTTTTTAAGTACTAAAGAATTTTCTAATACCTAGAATAAAATGTGACATCACCAAAATTCAACTTATTTCATTCCTGTTCCATACGAACGTGTCACATAGATACTTTATGTACCTATTATGTTAGACTGTACTAGATCCTAAAAAAATAAGAGAAGGCAACGCTAGAGAGAATTGGTTAACGCAAAATTGCCCATAAATCATAAAAAGATTTAGCTGCACATCTTAAGTCAAACCGATAGGAAAGCCATCAAACCAATAACCAACCTATAGACTGGCTCTTTCCTTTATGTGAGGGGAGATATCATGGTTGTTACTCATACTATAATGCCTTTGGTGACGGCCAAGAACCATTGAGAAGTGATCTCAGATTATTTCGATTAGGAACATGTGATATGAATCTGAGAATGATCGAAATTAATAGTAACATCCTGTTTGTTGATTGTCATTCGTTCGCCATGCTTTAGTTTAGTTGAGCTTTGGAATGTTTTGAAAAATTTGTAGTCCATTTATTATAGCTTTTGTTCAAAATTATTTATAGGCATGTATCATGTGTCATGTTTAAGTTAATTTTAGTTAGAGAATAGTTCTAGTGGCTCTGTGAGCCGGCTGATTTTATATAAAACTAGCTGCCGCCCGCTACTTCGTCTGCGTGAAAAGGTGTTTTTGCTATCCCTCGGGAACAATACTTTTTTTCGGGATGAAAAATACCCTATGTCCTTCTCTGTACCCCTGACAATATGTATGCAAAATTTCATGAGTTAAGACGTGAAGGCGTAACAAACAAACAATCAAACGGATTTAGCATTTATGATATTAGTAAGGATATTAAACCTGCTCACAAAATTTCACGAGAAAATGCGACCTGTAGAGAAGAACAGACGGACAGCCAGACAGCCGGACGGACATACGAAAGTATTTTTGCCCAAGCCCAAACAGTGACGCTTTGCGCTCGCTCGGTCATAAAATTTGCCTTCACCGTACACGAGATTTAATAAAAAAACCGGACAAGTGCGAGTCGGACTCGTGCACGAAGGGTTCCGTACCAAAAATGGCAAAAAAATCACGTTTGTTGTTACGGACAGCTTCAATCGCGTGAAACTAGTGAAAAAAGTGATTAAAATGTGTATAGCAAAAAGACTGTTTAATGGACCGCTAAGTGCGTTACTAGTGATAGAATCTGTGTTTGTGATTATTTCATGTAAGTACTTTGATTTGTAAACAGTAGCTTGTTATAACTGATTGAGTCATTTAGTTTGTGTTTTTAATTACTTTGAAGTTTATTAATATGTAACGTTCTATTTGGTTTTAAATTGT
The DNA here is from genome assembly GCA_943789525.1 of Agriphila geniculea. NCBI lineage: Eukaryota > Metazoa > Arthropoda > Insecta > Lepidoptera > Crambidae > Agriphila > Agriphila geniculea. The sequence continues at coordinate 20,666,594 of OX038874.1, forward strand.
TGCATATAAAAAGTTCTGTAAAATGAGATATTTAGCGTAGCTGTAAGTTTTATAGTTTGTGAAATATTTAAGTTTTAGTAATTCAAATAGGTATTGTTTAGGCATTTAGGTATCCTATGGATTAAATGATATGAATGCTTGTGTTTTTACTTATACTACCTGGTAAAGGTTTTGAGGTAATGGGCTAGGTAATATAGGTCTAGGAGGTGGTAGTTTCGACCTGAAATGTGTATAGGTCATACGCCAACCTTTGTCCTATAAGCCCTAAAGGTTTTGATATGGTACTAAGAGGTAAGATTATATAAATAAAGGCCTCTTGTATAGGTCTCTGATAAAGGTAATGAGAAACCTAAATACCTAAACCTCGTATTGAAAGGTAGCCAAATAATAAATTAGGTAGGTAATCTCGTAAAGAGCCAGGAGTGGGGGTTTGCTATCCCCACCACCGCTAACAATTTATGGTAACGTAGGGTAGTAATGATTTGAGTTTTGTAAACTACCTAAGTTAAGTAGAAAATGTAAGTTTTTGTATTAGTGGATATTTGCTATCGTACAAAATGTTACCTTAGGGACGTGTGATCGTAGGAAATGTTGTAAGCTCGCACGGCCCAATTCGTTATAACCACAATATATGGGCATATAAGAAGAAAGTGTTTCATTCTGTTCCTGCTTGGCGAATCATCCTATGGTGCAGTGTTGAGGTTACCGACATCGGTAACAGTACTGCGTGGTCCTTCAGAGCAGCGGATAAGAAGATTCTGCGCGTCAAGCGAGAAGAAAGAAGCGAAGCATCACATTAACATATATACGTCCAACGATTATTGAAGAAAAGAAGCATCACAGTAAACATAATACGTTCACTGAAGACTGAAGAAAAGAAGCATCACAGTAAACATAATACGTTCACTGAAGAAAGAAGAATCACAGTAACTAGTTTCACTACGCGGGTGGACCGCGGCTCACACTGCCACACCCTAACGGTGCCAAGTGTGGTTAGTGTGAGTAACGCCATTCAAGGCGGTGCAGTCTGACGGACACGGCTGCCAGCCGCCTTTTTCAAGGCAGCTGAAATTGTCCGGCTACGCCGGTAAGGGTTGTGTCGCACTGAGGGCCGGTCTGTAGGCACTGCTGACGCTGCCGGGCGTTCCTCCCGGTAGCCGAGCACCTCGGAGTTGCACACCCCCTCTGCCGGGTAGTTCCTCCCTTCCACTCCTGCTACAACCTCCATCCTCACCTGGGCTCCCCTCGCTAGTGTGCCCGGGCGAGATTGTTAGGAGTAGACATCAAGAAAGAAAAAGATGCCAGTCACGAGAAGCCAATCTGGAGGGAAGAAGAGGGAGGCAATCACATATGATGAGCCACCGGCGTCACCGTCGACGATCGCGCCACAGCCACCGCCACCACCACCGTTATTGACTACAGTCGCGATGCAAGAGGCCACAGAAAGTGGTACAGAGAGATCGTTACCGCCGCCGCCCACCAAGGAAGTTGACGATGGCAACGCCGCCGCCGCCGCCGCCACCGACACTGGGGCTTTGAGACGTAACCCGCCGTCAGTGTGTTCGTCGAGTGTAGCGGCGCGCGTCCGGCAGGCGCAACTTCGGGCCGCGGAACAGTTGGCCGAGATTAAGAGACGAGAAATGGAATTAGAACGTGAATTAATTCAACAAAGGTTACAAGTTGAAATGGATACTATTATGGAAGAAGAAACCCGTGCGAGCTTACCCGCCGAGAGCGTCCCAGAGAGGCTGAAAGAATGGTTGGATACCACAGCCGATCCTCGGTGTCGGGTAGACGAAAATTTAGAGAAAGACAGAGATATCGTTCCCGTCGTTTCACAAGAAAGAGACAGAGATATCGCTCCCGCTATCGTGCAAGACAGAGACAGGGATATGAAGCGCAATGAGGCGCGCGCCTTAGAAACAGATAGAAACCGAACGTTTAGTATAAATCCAATGGAGGCTGACGCGAGGCCCGTAATCGATACGAAAAAGGGCTACGGGGTGGAAAACCTCGCTGAAACATTGGACAGGGTTCTAACTAGACGACCGATGCCGCGGTACGCGCAAGAGCTGCCCGTGTTTAGTGGCTCACCGACGGAATGGTTGTTATTCAAGGCCGCAGTGCGTGATTCCACACGATTATATAAGTTCACTGCAGAGGAAAATCTAGCAAGATTACGCGTGAGCTTAAAAGGGGAGGCGAGAGAGAGTGTGTCGGCGCTATTATGGAGTGCGACCGACCCCGATCGTATTATGACCACACTAGAACAATGCTACGGCCGCCCCGAAGTGCTTATAGACAGAGCGCTCGAAGATATGAAAAGTTTACCGCGTTCCGGTACGAGTGCTACAGAATTAAATACCCTCGCTGTGAAATTGCAAAATATAGTTTGCGTTATTCAAGCGGTTGATGACCGAGGGTACTTACGAAATCCGCTATTGGTTCGAGAAGTAGTCAAGAAACTCAGCCCACATTTGTTATCGAACTGGGTCGCCTACGCCGAAAAGAATGAATCGAGCGAGCCTGAAATAATTATTTTATCTCGATTCCTTATGAAAGAGGCCGACTGCGCGCTGCGTTTTGCATACGTACCGACTACGTCACAGCAAAGAGAAAACGTCGCTGTAAAAAACCGTAGCGAGAAACGCACCGATAAAAAGAAAAATGTAGCAAGAATATACACTTTGGGCCAGAAAGAGACGCCGCCAGCGCCGTGTTTACTATGTGGAAACGATCATGAAGTACCCCACTGTAACAAATACAAAGCCATGACGGTAGATGAAAGATGGCAGTGGGCAAGAAATAATGGAGTGTGCTTTCGGTGTGTAAACAATAAGCACCGGAGGTTCCGCTGTACACACAAACTATGCGGGGTGAACAACTGTAATGCGCGTCACCACGCTACGTTGCATAAGGACCGTGCCGCCAGTAATGAAGAGACGTTGGTGCGAGAGTCGCAGACTGAGACGATCGCCACGATTAATAGGGCCAACGTCGCGGCGAATGTCATGTTAAAGGTGTGTCCAGTGACAGTTAAGGGACCCGGCGGCGCCGTACAGACATACGCGCTGCTGGACGAGGGATCGACAATAACGATCATTGATCAAGTCCTGGCGGACGAAATAGGTGCGAAAGGGCCTGTAAGCGACTTGCGTATATGTAGTATAAACGCGCAAGGGAGCGTAGCGAACAGTGAAGACGTAAGCCTAGTGTTAGTAGCAAGAGATGAAAGCACCCATCATGTTCGCGCCAAAACGATGACAAGTTTGACGCTCAATCATCAAACAGTTAGTGAAGATTGCTTACAGTACGCACACTTAAGAAAATTAACGGCTAGTGACGTGTGTTATGACAGAGTGAAACCACGTTTACTGATCGGGGCCGATAATTGGCATTTGATTGTGTCACGAAAGTTGTTAATGGGCAATCAGAGACAACCGGTAGCGTCACTTACGAAGCTAGGGTGGGTCATACATGGAACGGCGCCTCGAATTACGGCGCTAGAGGGCGCGTCTAACGTATACAAGACGGAGCTCATCGCACCCGAGGTTGAATTGCACGACATGGTGAAACGTTACTTTGAAATAGACGCACTCGGTATCGCTAGGAGGGAACGCGAAAACCCAATGGAAGTGAGAGCGATTAAAGCGTTCAATGAGAGTATTAAACGAGTCGGCGGCCAGTGCGAAGTACGACTACCGTGGAAGAGAGACGACGTCACGCTACCACCCAGTTATTATAACGCTGTAAAACGCTTGAAGTCTATAGAACGCAAGATGGACCGGTCAAGCGACTTTGAAAAAGCTTATACAGCACAGATAGAAAATTTATTCACGAAAGGCTACGCGGAGCAGTGCAGTGGGAAAGAGACAGACGATCCACGATCATGGTACCTGCCTCACTTCGCGGTTACTAACGTGAACAAGCCGGGGAAGTTAAGATTGGTTTTCGATGCGGCGGCAAAAGCCGATGATGTTTGCCTCAATGATGAGCTTTTAGAGGGGCCCGATTTATTACAAGATTTAAATGGGTTGCTTTTGCGGTTCCGTGAGAAAAGGATAGCAATAACAGCCGACATTCAAGAGATGTTTTTACAAGTGAAAATCGCACCTATAGACCAACCGGCACAGATGTTTCTATGGAGAGGCGGCGATAGAGATGGACCGCCACGAAAATATAAAATGACGTCGATGATATTTGGGGCAAAGAGTTCGCCATTCTTAGCACATAGTGTGCGTGACTGGAACGCGAGAGAGAGCGCCGACGAGTACCCGCTAGCATTTCAAGCGATAACTAGCAATCATTATATGGACGACTGGGTGGACAGTTTTGATGATAAGGAACGGGCAATTACTACGATGAAACAAGTGATTGAAGTGCACAGGCGAGCAGGATTCAAGCTGACAGGCTTCAACTCAAACGAAGCTAGAGTCTTAGCTGAGCTGCCATTAGAGAGCCGTGCTACGTCATCGCCCAAGCAACTGGGGTCCAACCTAGACGATTGTGGTCGCACGCTGGGGTTACTATGGGATGCGGTGACCGACACACTGGGGTTCAACACGACGCTTGCGAGGGTACCGGCTGAAGTGAAGACGTTAGCGAGGCCGCCGACAAAGAGAGAAGCGCTAAGCGCCGTGATGTCGGTTTTCGATCCGTTGGGCTTACTAAGCTACTACACCATTCGAGCGAAGATTGTATTACAAAACATTTGGAAACTAAACGTAGAGTGGGACGAGGCTTTACCAGGGCCGGAGGCCGAAGAGATAATCCAATGGCTTAGAGACATAGAAAAGCTACGAACACTAAGATTACCGCGCCTCTACGCTCAAACGGGGGGAGAGCCGAGCCGAGAACTACATATATTTTGTGATGCAAGTGAAGTTGCTTACGCGACCGCGGCTTACTGGCGCGTCAAGAATGAAAATGGTGAAATAGAAGTGACATTAGCGGCCGCTAAAGCACGGGTAGCGCCAATGAAACATCTTAGCGTACCAAGACTCGAATTACAAGCGGCTCTGATTGGGACGCGTCTGGCAAGCTCTATCAAGAGACAGCAAGGCTGGGAACCCGAGAAAACTGTATATTGGACGGATTCGCGTACCGTGTGGCATTGGATACGGAATGATAGCGTGCGTTACTCACCATACGTAGCGCACCGCTTAGGAGAGATAGCCGAGACTACGGACGCTAGCCAATGGAGATGGGTTCCGACAGCGCTGAATGTGGCGGACGACGCAACGCGCCCTTATGTAGAGATGAAGACGTGTAATGACAGATGGTTTAAAGGACCCAAATTTTTATATGAAGATGAGGCTTTATGGCCCACGTGTGATATCGTAACGGAAGAGGACACGGTAGAGATAGTGCTCACGACAATGGGAGAAGCAAACGATAGTGTGCCCCGAGCCGAGCGTTTTTCCTCATATGAACGCTTGGTGAGAGCGATGGCGAGAGTATTACTATTCGTACGCAAATGTCGTGACCGTGCCGCTACGATGAATGTAGAACTTTTAGAAGAGGCTGAGATGAGACTGCAACGAGCTTCGCAGCGCCAATGTTTCGCTGAAGAGATAGAACGCATCACCGCAAAGCGAAACCTCAGAGCAGGAAGCCGGCTACGAAAGCTAGATCCGTATTTGGACGAACAAGGTGTGCTGCGTGCCAGGGGACGGATAGGGGCAGCGGGTGTGTCTGCCCCCGCTACTCACCCCGTAGTACTGGACGGCAGGCACCCGTATGCGCGGTTGCTACTATATCGTGAGCACCGTCGCGCCCACCACGCACACAATGAGCGCGTTGTGAATGACGTCAGAGCCAAATACTGGATACTACGACTGAGACCGACGATACGTACAGTCGCTAGCAAATGCGTGTTTTGTCGCGTACGAAAGGCACGTCCTGTGGTTCCAGTGCACGGAGATTTACCTAAGGCAAGATTACAGCCATTCACGAGGGCCTTCACATACTGCGGGGCCGACTATTTTGGACCTCTAACGGTGACGGTGGGACGGCGGCACGAAAAACGGTGGGGCGCACTATTTACGTGTCTCACGACGAGAGCGATACATATAGAATTGGTGGCGTCGCTATCCACAGACTCGGCAATCATGGCTCTAAGAAGAATGGGCGCGCGCCGCGGGTGGCCGCGCGTGATGTACTCAGATAATGCAACAAACTTCAGAGGCGCCGACGTAGAGTTGCGTCGTGCGGTAGAAGAATGGGAACCGGCGCTACGTGATTACGCACTAACAGAGCGTATGGAGTGGCGCTACATCGCTCCGGGCGCGCCACATCAGGGAGGCGCGTGGGAGAGGCTCGTGCGCTCGGTCAAAAGCGCGCTACGAGTCACACTGAACGAGAAGTCGCCGCGAGAAGAGGTACTAGCTACGCTGTTGGCGGAGGTAGAGCACACCATAAACGCTCGCCCGCTAACCCACGTACCAGTCAGCGAAGAAGATCCAGAGGCGCTCACCCCAAATCACTTTCTGTTGGGGGGTTCGCGCGGCCTGCCACTCACTGGGCCGTGCGAGCCAGCTTCGCGCAAGGCATGGCGTGCTGCGCAGGCGCTGGCCGACGAGTACTGGCGCCGCTGGGTGCGCGAGTACCTGCCCGAGCTCATTCCGCGCGGGGGTGCGCGTGACGTCACGGGCCGCTCACTTAAGCCCGGTGACGTCGTCATCATCGTCGACTCCAGCCTGCCTCGCAATGTGTGGCCGCGAGGCGTCGTGACGGCGGTGTATCCGGGACCAGACGGCGAGATTCGCAACGCTGATGTCAAGACAAGAGGAGGAGTTTTTCGTCGCCCGACAGCGAGATTGGCTGTCCTCCCTACTGAAGAAGAAGGTGCCGCGAGTGCTGCACCGGGGGGAGACTGTTACGGACAGCTTCAATCGCGTGAAACTAGTGAAAAAAGTGATTAAAATGTGTATAGCAAAAAGACTGTTTAATGGACCGCTAAGTGCGTTACTAGTGATAGAATCTGTGTTTGTGATTATTTCATGTAAGTACTTTGATTTGTAAACAGTAGCTTGTTATAACTGATTGAGTCATTTAGTTTGTGTTTTTAATTACTTTGAAGTTTATTAATATGTAACGTTCTATTTGGTTTTAAATTGTTGCATATAAAAAGTTCTGTAAAATGAGATATTTAGCGTAGCTGTAAGTTTTATAGTTTGTGAAATATTTAAGTTTTAGTAATTCAAATAGGTATTGTTTAGGCATTTAGGTATCCTATGGATTAAATGATATGAATGCTTGTGTTTTTACTTATACTACCTGGTAAAGGTTTTGAGGTAATGGGCTAGGTAATATAGGTCTAGGAGGTGGTAGTTTCGACCTGAAATGTGTATAGGTCATACGCCAACCTTTGTCCTATAAGCCCTAAAGGTTTTGATATGGTACTAAGAGGTAAGATTATATAAATAAAGGCCTCTTGTATAGGTCTCTGATAAAGGTAATGAGAAACCTAAATACCTAAACCTCGTATTGAAAGGTAGCCAAATAATAAATTAGGTAGGTAATCTCGTAAAGAGCCAGGAGTGGGGGTTTGCTATCCCCACCACCGCTAACAATTTATGGTAACGTAGGGTAGTAATGATTTGAGTTTTGTAAACTACCTAAGTTAAGTAGAAAATGTAAGTTTTTGTATTAGTGGATATTTGCTATCGTACAAAATGTTACCTTAGGGACGTGTGATCGTAGGAAATGTTGTAAGCTCGCACGGCCCAATTCGTTATAACCACAATATATGGGCATATAAGAAGAAAGTGTTTCATTCTGTTCCTGCTTGGCGAATCATCCTATGGTGCAGTGTTGAGGTTACCGACATCGGTAACATTTGTTGTATGGGAGCCCCACTTAAATTATAGCGACTACTGAAATACATCATCTGTGAAAATTTCAACTGTCAAGTTATCACGGTTCATGAGATACAGACAGACAGACAGACGGACAGAGAAGTTTTAGTAATAGGGTCCCGTTTTTACCCTTTGCGTACGGAGCCCTAAAAACACAACAATTTTGAAGTAATTCATACACTTGGCTAATTGAATTACGGTAGCAGTGGACCGTTTCAAATAGACTACGTGATATTTCTAGACATTTTATTAGAACATAAGACGTAAAATTCTCTGAAGTGGCTGAGTCTTGTTGGAATGTTGCCCAAAATATGAAACATAATAACCGCTTGTTACTACTTGCTCTTTTTATATCTTTTTTTGTAAATTGTTATAAATTGTCTTAAGATAGGTACCTGTCTTAATATTATTGCAGATTTCATTAGCTAGGAGTTGCATTATAAAACCTATTTATTCCAGAATTTCCGAAAAGTGATGGTTTTCTTATATATTTACTCACCTTTTCTCTGAAAACGATTTTTCTGAAAACCACGTGAAATATTTATTACTTCGCAACTATGAATTATACTACATTTAAATTTACTTCACGTTTTAGAAACGTCAACTTTTTCCGCTTCAGAAGCTAACAAACTTTGTATGAAATCTGCAAACCACTAATGTTTATATTCACTCAAGCATTTTAAAATGTTCCCTTTGCTTTCAATGTCTTGCAAGGAACAACCTGAATTGCGGTGCGACAAACCAAACACGACTCTATTGGATACTTACAAGGTCGACATTTGAATGCGACGTCGACGAACTTTTTAGTGTGCGGGCAGGGGTCTTCGAGACCTGGTCTTGGCTTCGTACTGAACTTGCAGTGTGGCTTCTTTTGACACGCTTCCACCACCGTTTGCAGTAGGGAATACTGTAGAAAGAAATTCTCGCTGTAAATAAATATCGACTTTCCTAATGAGAGCTTATATTTTTCTTGGTAGTTTTTACTATTTAATTGGATGAGGGACGTGGTGTAATTTTATAAAGTTGTGTTGTAACCAAGTTATACTAATTCGAACTTTTCTCATAATTACAATATATACAGGGTGTCCTAAAACTTTGCTACATGGAGGGAAAGTACCTTGAAGAAGGCAGGGAATTTCACTGAAATAAGGCTTCATTTTGTTATTAAAAAGAAACTGAACTGCATTCAAAAAATTTTTGAAAAACGCTTACGATTCGATACAAATCGATTCAATTTGTAATAATTAAAATTTAAATGTTAAATTTCATGGTCTTATTTTTGTTTAAGATGCTGTCTCACTTAAGAAAAAATAATCCTTATGAGTAACCCTTTCGATTGGTATCGTAAAAATCAATAAAAATATATTTTTCTTTTTTGGTGGGTTCGATTCCTGGTTGACAGGCGACTTTTAAAAAATCTTTGAATGCAGTTCCAAATATTTTTAAAAACAAAATGAAGCCTTCTTTCAATAAAATTTCCCATCTTCAATATTTAAGGTTCCCTCCGTGTGGCAAAGTTTTGGGACACCTTGTATACCTTTGATTAAAAATATATTAATAAATTTTACATAAATGTAGATTTTGGGACCACACTATAAGGCTTATTATACCAAGATTATACCTACGATCGCATAAGAACAGACGCTTATACGATTATACAATATGGTAATCTGCTTTATACAACTTATCCCACATATCAGTACAGGTAACGTAAACTTAATTCCCAGTAATCCTCATTGATCCCAAATGAAAGACGTATTTTAATCCCACCAAAGTTCTGTGCTTAATTACTTCCCTAATTAATGACTAGTCTTCGTGAATAAATATCCAGTAACCCATTAATTACAATATGGCCGACGGACTATCATGTAACAAAATCATCGATATTTAGGTCTAAATAATGTAACAACCATGTTTTAAAAGCAATATTTTTATTTTACAAAAACTTAGTTTTGTATTTAGTTCCTCTTGCATAATTCCAAAACCCATGGTAGGTACTATTATTATACAGTGTGTTTTTTGAACAGTGATCAAAGTTTGAGGTATGGCTTAGACCATGCTCAGACCATTAAACTGAACAACTTTGTCTATGGGACCAACTTAATCAGATCAGAAAAACATTCAGCTGTTCCATAGAAAACATCAATATCTACTCGACTAAAATGTATAGAACAGCAGATTTTTTTTGCTCTGAATTAGTTGGTCCCATAGACAAAGTTGTTCATATTGATGGTCTAAGCCACACCACAAAATTTGATCACTTTTCAAAAAAACACTCTGTATACTGCGCCAGTTATAGCATAGCATTCCGGTAGGAATAGCATTCCGAGACAGAGGAAGTCACGTGGGTAACACAGGCTTACGTCATCTCCGCTATCGGTATTGAAAATTACGTTCATTCGTCTATAACCTGAACTGTTTCCTTTGCTAAGAGAAACAAAACACGATTAAAATTCTCTATAATAATTTTATAATAAGCGTGACGGAAAAAAATCCTTCATTATTTGCTTGTTACTATAAAGTCGCGCAAACTGACGCAAGCCTATGTAACTCACGGAATGCCAGGCCTTGTTTTCTTGGACCATACTATAACCCTAGTGTTGCCTCGCCAACCTCATTTAATATTTATAGTTTTTTATACTATGCCTAGTGGACAGTTGTTTTAGGGTATATCCCTCGGGAACATTAATTTTCTGCATAAAAGGTACCCTATGTTCTTTTCTGTACCCCTGACAACGTGCAATGCAAAATTTCATATTGATCGGTTGAGTAGTTAAAGCTTTGTCCAGACTTGTATCATTTTGGCGTATCAGATCAACGTATCTTTACCATACATCGCTAGTTTGGTTGGGCGTGCGTTGATATTACTTCAACGCACGCCCAACCAAACTAGCGATGTATGTTAAAGATACGGTGATCTGATACGCCAAAATGGACTAGTCTGGACAAAGCTTAAGACGTGAAGGCGTAACAAACAATCTTATTTTCGCGAAGCGCTCATGGCGGAACTTGACAGACTGATCGTACTCGATCACGTTTGTTAAGCAACTCTCAATATGGCCAGGTGTCGGATGGGTGACCGTTAAGTGGCATTACAACTGAGCGCTTCCGTGCTTCGGAGGGCACGTTAAACCGTCGGTCCCGGGTCCCGGCTGTTGTCATCTGATAACAGTCGTTAAGCCAAGTTAGAGGCCTTACAGGCGGCTTGATAAACTCTAACACCAGAGGTGGCCACTATTCCTCCTTCGATAAGAAGAAGAAGAATTTAAAATATTGGTAAAAATTATTTTTAAGACCAGTAGCACAGAATACATAACAGTTGATAGTAGTGTTTGACTAAAGAAAGCGAATATGAATCCATAGAGCTTAATTTTAAAAACCGGCCAAGTGCGTGTCGGGCCACGCGCAGTAGGGTTCCGTAGGTACATTATACCATACCATATTTTAATACCGCTATCATTTTTCGTCTGAAAAAATAACTTTGTTTTTCACAGTGTTTGTATGAATGACAAAGTTATATTTGCGGTTTTGGAAAATGTACTATATCTCGAAAACTAATTACTGTATCTCGTTCAAAACAATTTTCGTTGAAAGTGTTTATTAAGATCTATACTTTATATTTTTTTTAGATTTTTCACCCTCTTACTTTAAAAGTTAAAGGGGGGGGGGACACACATTTTACCACTTTGGCGGCATATATTTTTCAAACGGTTGACTTTAAAAAAAAATAGTCTTAGGAACCTCAACGTCATTTTTAAAGACCTATCTATAGACACCCCATAAGTATTGGTTTGATGAAAAAAATATTTTCAGTTTCAGTTCCATGTATGGGGAGCCCCCCCTTAATCTTTTGTTTTTTTTATTTTTGTATAAAAATCGTAAAGCGGTTCACAGAATACACCTGCCTACTAAGTTTCAACTATGTAGTCCTAATACTTTTGGAATAAAGTGGCTGTGACATACGGACGGACAGACAGACAGACAGACAGACAGACAGACAGACAGACATGACGAATCTATAAGGGTTCCGTTTTTTGCCATTTTGGCTACGGAACCCTAAAAAGGATGATCCGAGTTTGGTACCAAATTAAGAATGAACACTTGGAAGTTTGAGAAATCTTCATCAAATCAGATGAAGCGTTGTACACTACCTTATAAGAAGGTCATGATAGTAACTAATACAAAATTGTAACATTACCTTGTGAATGTCAATACATGAATATGAATATGAATGGCGTCTGGTATACATACACATAAAATAGTATTGTAAAAATCAAGACTCGTGCAGAATCCAGAGGTTGAGTAAAAGCGAAGTTGGTAAAGTCCGAAACGCAAAAACAAGTTAGAGTGGGCAAGTTGTGCCGCACTATCTGTCTTCACCTTCGGAAACTGTAAAGTGCTTTTTCGCGCCTCTTTTACCGTCTCTTGGGAATTACAGGGACCGGACATTATAAATTAATATATAATGTTCTTAATTATGTGTCCTTTCAATAATATTCAACTAAATAGATTGCATCCCTTTATAATTGGATTGCAATCTAGTTAATGACTACATAATTAATCATTATAATGTAATTTGTGTTGTGTATTAAATAAAAAATATGCATCGATGGATTATTAGCACAGAAGAAACCATTGTTTCAATTAGGTACCTATACTTCTTTTTAGATAAAAATAATTCTTTTTGAATGGTAGGGAAACAAAATGACGATTAAAAAGCGCTTATATTTTGGTTTGATTTGACTTTTGTTTTCCGATTACCTGCAAAGTGTTAGGCCACAAGCAGTTCTCGTCTTCCACCAACTCCACAGGATTGGAGCCAATGGGAGCACAGATGTGCCCATCCCCCCCTACTCTCCCGTACTGTGCCACTTGTATGCTGATCGTGGTGGCAGTCGGACATGCTAGAGAGACGGTGTCTTCGTCGCAGGATGCCCGCTGCATCATCTTCAAGGTCCCCAGGAGTAGAGCTGAAAGAAAAGAAGGAATTATACTTTTTATAACTTCCAAGTATACACATCAACTTTGTCTAGGGATACAGGTGTTATTTTTATACAAACGAGGTAACTTTGAAGCCTTAGTTTTCTGTCAGGGATGTACCGTGCTGTAATCTGATGATGGCCATCCAGGGAGTGAATGGAGTAGATTCAGATCGCTATACACACCAAACTGATCTGATCACCATTCTAAAAGATTAATGGGTCAGAGTTCTCAGTTTGAGGATTTCCATACATTTTCATGCTATTTTCGCAGGTTTTTTAAACATGTCCATTACGTTTTTAGAATGCTGGTCAAATCAGTTGGGTGTGTATAGCGATCTGAATCTCCTCCATTAACTCCCTGTATAGCCGGCATCAGATCACAGCACAGTACATCCCTGGCAGGAAACCAAGGCTTCAAAGTTACCTCGTTTGTATGAAAATAGCACCTGTATCCCTAGACAAAGTTGATGTGTGTATATTAAACTTTAGTGGAGTCATAAGAAATCAGCCATAGTAAAAGCCCGTAACTTGATTGTCAAGTTGCTCTAATCATTTTTTGGCTCTTTAACTGTAATCACAGCAAAGTTTAGGTGATTTCTCCTTTTTTTGTCTCCTGAAAATACAAAGTTCGAATTTTCCGAAAAAAAGTTAAGCTTGCTAGGCCACAGTACCCCCCACCCCATAGACCTGACTCGACTGAAGAATCACCCTTTCACTTTTTTGCCCTTGGGTATAAAAATATGTTCATAGTTTATTATTACACGACTGCCCAAACAGTGACTGTAATTTGTTCAGGGTTCATGTATGTTTATATGTGGGTATGTAAGTTTCTTTACTCCACCATAACTTCTTGGATGTATGAGGTATCGTTAGAATCCATACATAACTGCGAATGACACTGGCTATATTTTTTTTAAATTACAATATGGGCATGATGTTCAGACGCTAAATCTTTGATTATTTGATTCATCTCATATTCTTATTTATTTAACCCCTTAGCTATTCTTATTCTTTTCCAATTCACTGAATATTTGATTGGCATTTCTCATAATGGTACTTTGGGTACAATAAAAAACCTTTGAGTGAAGATAGTTTGCAATTCTTTAAATTTTCTTGATCTCAGCTAGAATTTTATGATTAATTCAAGAACTCAGGCATTTGGGTTTCACTTTGTTAACGTAAGTAAGTATATTGGCTTGTGTGAGATGTATTAAAATTGCATTTCGCTGTCGGGCTCCTCAAAGCGCTTACTCGTACTCGTACAGAAGTCCGCACACAAACTTTAACGCTGGCACTGCAAACCTGGCCCGTATAACTAAGAAAATAAGGCACATAGTTCCATGTACTACGGTATATATGCGGTTCACTGTACTCCAAACGCGAAGATAATGAATGTAGATAGAACCAAAGGAGAATACTTGAAATACATCAGAAGTTGGAAGACTTGCATTGTGACTTAGAGATTTAAAACTTTTAATAAGAGCTAAAGCTTTCTCCTCAAGCTTAAAAGATAGGTATTTTTTCCCATAAGTTTGATCAATACTTTTATTCCCTGTCTTGTGCAGAATAGTCTTTACATTATGTCTCATTCCGACTTCGTGTTCGATAATATTTTCGGTCAATAATCTCAACAAACTTTTGCAAATGATTTTTTTATCGTGTACTAGAGGCCACCCGCGACTTTGTCTGCGTGAACAGTTATTTATCTCGGGAACAGTTTTTGGATGGATGGATGGAATTCACTTATTCACACTTATGATGGATTATGTATGACTTTAGTTCTCTTTTAAGGGCCACTTCCATAGTTTATCAGATTCAAAATCTTGGAGTAAATAATACCAGTTACTGCAACAAAACCCGATATCATAGCTTCAAGTTGTTAAAAGGCAAATAAAGCTAAAATGTGCCTGCCTATTTCATTTGACTACTGCATTAAAATTCCCATGGAAATCCTCTCTAAGCCGATTGAATTAATGGCACGTTGAACGGACATGTGATATCTGACAATGAATAGCCTGGTTTATGACCTTTGATGAATATTAAAATAGCCCCAGCGATTTATGATATCAGCAATAGAATCTCATTGCGCCAAAAACAACTAGCAAATCGAAATTGTAAAAGTGGTTTGAAGTTGTGAAGGTTTTATAGTAGCGACTGAAATTTTTGGAAGAAAATACAGATATAAAAAGTATACTTTCATGACTGTGTAAGGTCTTTTGTTTTGATGCATTTACCTATTATTTATGAAAAAGTAATTTTATAGCTGCGCATCTACTGCATGTTCCTGATTTGGCATGGTCCTGACTCATCGTATTCCAGATTTGCTGTATTCCAGATTTGCCGTATTCCAGATTCGTCGTAATACAGTCGATGTCATATTATTTATATAAGTATTTGTTTATTTTATTTAAGGTACACCAACAGCATTATGATTATACATTACATTTTAGTTCAAATGTTATTAATCAATCGTATAAAACGAAAACAGACAAGTTTTAGTATTATTTTTGGTCATAAATCCGTCATCTGTCCGTAGACATCCGTCTAAGTAGTTTATTCTAATTTATTTTGAGACCATACGTGTGCGTTGTGTTGCAGTGCAGATATTTGACCGAGCGAGCTCGAAGGGCGAGCGAAGCGTCTCTGCTTCAGCTTGGACAAAAATTCTCCCGTATGTCCTTCCGGCCGGGAGGCTGTCCGTTTGTTCTCCTCTGCAGGTTGTCATTTCTCAACCGATATGAACGTGAAATTTCATGAACAGGTTTGATAATTATATAGAACTTTTCAGTCGGCCCATATTTTCGAAATTTTTCGAAATGGCGGAAATATGTTAAGAAAAGACATATTTCAAATGTTTCGAAAAAAGACCAAAGATGTAACAAAACTATTTTGTTAGCGGTGCAAAGTAAATTATGTTTTTAGGGTTCCGTACCAAAATGGTAAAAATGGTAAAAAAGGAACCCTTATGGTGTGACTCAGTCTGTCTGTCTGTCACAGCTGGATATCTCGAGAACTACTAATGGTATCAACTTGAAATTTGGAATAGTTTAAGATGACATTTGCTCAACTATTTTGCAAATAAGAAAGTAATAAAAAAAAAAATATTTTTTTACAACAGGGACTGAAAAGGGGTCTTAAAAATTTTAAGTGAGGTGACTAGGGCATGTGGGGTATTATATGAAAGAACACTGTTTACACATTTTAAAACATTTTTTTCCTTTTTTCTTAGGCCGCATAGCTTTCGACTTATGATGAAAAATGTAAAAAAAATACCGTCCCCCCCCTTATCTCCGAAGTTTGCAAAGAGAAAAATCTGAAATAATTCTATGTGATAGTAGTTTATGTAAAAATTACAGGAAAAATAAAACGATGTCTCAATATGACACACTTTTTTAGAAATTCAAAAAACAAACAAAAATTCTTTAGTTTCACTACCAGTCAACAGATGGCTCTGTCCTAAGCATACTAACCTAAGAAAAGAAAAATAGTTCCACTATCGGTCAAGAGATGGCGCAACCTAATACTAAAATAATATATTGGTGGCTGGTTCTAATATAATTACCTACTATTTGCCGTACGAATAAACGAAGAATAAGTTCCTACTAATATAAACAGTTTGCAATGTGGAGTGGCTGAAACGTTTTTCAGTCACCATAAGCAGCTGTGGTTATGATTTGTAAATTAACTGTCCGCCTGTTCACCCTAAAAAGTAGGATAAACGGCAGACAGGTGGAACTGTCTGCCGTTTATCCTACTTTTTAGGGTTCCGTAGCCTAAATGGCAAAAAACGGAACCCTTATAGATTCGTCATGTCTGTCTGTCTGTCCGTATGTCACAGCTACTTTATTCCGAAAGTATTAAGACTACACAGTTGAAACTTGGTAGGTAGATGTATTCTGTTAACCGCTTACCGAATTTAATACAAAAATAAGAATAATAAAAGATTAAGGGGGGGCTCCCCATACATGGAACTGAAACTGAAAAAAAATTTTTTCTTCAAACCAACACGTGTTGGGTGTCTATAGATAGGTCTTTAAAAATGACATTGAGGTTTCTAAGACAACTTTTTCTCAAAGTTAACCGTTTCAAAGATATACATCACCAAAGTGGTAAAATGTGTGTCCCCCCCCTTTAACTTTTGAAATAAGAGAGTGAAAAATCTAAAAAAAATATATGCTGTAGATCTTAATAAACACTTTCAACCAAAATTAGTTTGAATGAGATATAGTAATTAGTTTTTGAGATATAGCACATTTTCCAAAACCGCAAATATAACTTTGTCATTCATACCAACACTGTGAAAAACAAAGTTATTTTTGCATACGAAAAATGATAGGTGGTATTAAATATGGTATGGTATAAGGTAACTACGGAACCCTATGGCGCGTGGCCCGACACGCACTTGGCCGGTTTTTTTTTATTTTTAGAATCACCAATTAGAGTTCACCAATCAAAACGTATGGCAAATATTCGAAATTTGAAAATAAATAAGGTTGTGATATGACTTTGTGACAGTACCTAGGACTGTGTATGTATATTTATTTTTAAAATACATACAATTTGAGCTACTTTTTAATGCGAGGTCTCCGGCTCACGGAGCCACTATTTATAAATGTAATTGCAAACTCAAAATTCGAAATGCAGAGAATTCATCGTGGCAGTGTTTGATTGACTGACAAAGGTATACGAGATTCCCATTACAAAATAGTCGCCTCTTTTAGAAAACAAAACTGAAAATATTATTCTAAAAAACAGACAAGGTGAGTTTCTCTCGCGCAACGATCATTTCGGTCTAAATATTAAAAAAAACCGTTTTCTTTGTCACTGTGCTGTTGCTTCTTGCCAATATTATGATTTTAGAGCAACAGGAAAACTTCATAATGATGATGACGATAATATAAACCTCACGCTTCATGGACCATGGAAAACAGACAGACAAACGGACAATCAAGTGATCCTACTTGAACAATATATTCTGAAAACCATTTGACAGGCCCTGAATGTTGTCAACGCATGGATAAAAAAATTACAATAATTATTATTTGGTACCCACAACTAATGCCTCTTGGACCATGGGAAACAGACAGACAGCCGGACAATCAAATGATCCTACTTTAAAAATATTCTGAAACCTATTTGAGAAGCACTTAAACATGGATTAGTCGCAATGAGTTAATAGAAGAAGAAAAAAAAAATTCCATAGAGAAAATGATACAAGTATAAAACCTATAATGCAAATTAAAACGAAATTGTACGAAAACAAAAGAAGCGTTCAAATACCCACAAGACAATAGATAGACCCATGTTATTTAAAAATAGTTTCACACAAACAAAACAGCTAAACTTTAGTATAAAAAACGTGATAAAATGCGAAGAAGGGTCAGTAATCCTGATTATATTAGATGCGGTTGTCCCAGAGCCGATTACGAAAAGAAAATCACGAAATCGAACAATGTTCGTGGTTTGATTTACTTAATTTCGGACCTTATTCCTGCGCAGATAATGTCTCTAAGCAAAACGAACGTCCTTTTATTATGACTCATTTTTTGTAATAGGCCCCACCTATCCCTTCTTAGTTTTAAGATCAGCGATCTCAGGCGATCGACTTTATAGATTTTTGTCGGTAAAAATGGCAATTTTCGGCTACAATAGTGTCAGGGTTTAAAGAGCTCGATAACGGAGTGATTTATTATAGATGTGATGTTTGTTTGTTTATATGTTTGTCACTTATGTAAGAATAGTAAAACGAATTTGGATAAAATCTGGCACAAAGATACCTAGTTTATGACCTGGACATTTTATCCTGTTCAAAGATTCCCTAGAGATTTTTCGACGGGCTGATTATCTAATTAGAAACCACCTAGCGACCGGTTGCAGTTCATAGATGATAGTGATCCATTGCTACTTCTTTTTGGATTAAAAAAAAAACATACCAAAGAAAAGTAGCAATGTATGTGGAATGAAACCGGTCGCTAAATAGTTTCTTTTTAGATAATCAGGGTGCCGGTGTTCACTCGGACGAAGTCGCGGGCAGAAGCTATAAGAATGGCCCAGAAGCGGTTTTTCATATATGACAGTTAGATCTCTCATGAGATCTCAGTTAGAATATGCATCGAGTGTCTGGAATCCACAGTATTCAGTATATATTAATTCTATTGAAAGGATACAGAACATGTTCATTAAAAGAATGTAATACAAATTTAGAAACTTCAACGCTGAGGATATTGTTCCCCTGACTCTGCGAAGAGAACATCATGATCAATATTTATTATTCCAAATTGTTAATAATTATGTCGATTCGCCTTATCTATTAAGTAAAGTTTTGTTACGATATCCGAGGTTCAACATGAGATCATGTGATACATTTTCTATATCTTTTTGTCGTACTAACTAGGCAGGTAATCGTTTTATACTAAGATTTATTTAAGATCCATGAGACTTTATAATTTGAAGTATTGTCACATCGATATTTTCTGTACAAAGCCTAAGAAATTCAAAAGTTTGTTAATACAATAGTTTTCCTTAATCGTACTGGATTGCTGCCTTATTTGAATTTGTGTCCAATGTCTTTGGTTTTATTTACTTGTTTATTCAACTTTAGATACCAATGTGTAAGCTATATGTGGAAACTGTTTTGGCAAATCAAATGTGTGATTCAATTGTGGTACCTACATTTATTGTGAAATTGCTGTTTGTTTCCCTAATAAACTTAAATAAAAAATAGGTACTACGATGGAGATAGCCCACCTTAGAAGACTACAAATTCATAAAAATAATAACCTTCTGGTTGAAGTCGCTTCATGCATGCAATATCCTATCTTGTCTCTCGGGATTTGCGGTCAAGAGCATTATAAAAATAATAATAACATTATAAAAATTCTTTTAAGATAAAGCTAAAATTCTAAAATAACTGATGAGTTGCCCATCGCCTACAAGACACAAAAAGGCCACACGTGAGTCCGTCGCCCCACCCTCTCATATATTAATTAAAAACGTGACAACCGCAAATTTAGCCCTTTTCATGTCGTGAGTGACTTGAGTTAGTAAAGAACAATAACGCAGAAAGGGCGTAATGGATTTAAGCTAATTAAGATGAACTAGCTACGTTGCTCATCTGGCATGGAAACTACTGTCGCAGCGTTATATTTAGATCATTTAAAATGGAATCACCATACAAAATTAAAAAAAAATTTTTTTTGAAGTGTTTTTATGTTACGCATTGATCATTATATAGCTTTGATCATTTTAAAGTGCGATAAGTCATAAGGTAAGGTTTATTCCAATTATAAAAAATACTTTTCTCGACCAATCACAGTCGGTATTTTTCGTATTTCGGGAATGTCGGCTGTTAATCCTCCGAGCACATTATAACTCTCTCGGCGGTACTTCGTATCCGTTTTCTGAATCACCATAAATGTTTATCTGGAACTCCTATTTCAAGTTAGATTCACTAGGGACCTATTGCATCCTATAATATATTTAATTATTTATTCAGATCGTTAACCAAAACTTGATAATGTTACCAAAAAATAATAATAAGCCTTATATATATGGAATGATAAACAAAATTAAGTAAATGCGTTGGGATATTTAAATGCCTGTGTCACTGTATAAATAATTGACTTTTAAACAGTCTTTGTTTTGATTATACACGTCATAATATCTGTGAGTTGATTGTATGGAGAAATACCACTCCTAGTATGCATCGAAGCTACGTGACAGTTGTCTTCCACGTAGCAAAGTCATTCATATGAAATTCACGTAGTGCTACATAGGCCCGTAGCCCGTAGCCCGTAGCACTCAATGGCGCCGACTACGACTGAATTACTTTGAAAGTAAGGTTACATCTGCCTACGAAGGCTTCTGTAACATTTACTTTAAAGAAATAGCTTTGTTTGTGTTAATTTCAAAAGTAATAAAACCGAGTTTCGTTTCGCTTTTTGTTTACCTACAAAAACATTGTAGGTAAACAAAAGCTATCGCCGCTTTGGTCTATAAGTTTTCTTTATAGGTGGCGCTATTAGGTCTTGAATAATGCCTTCAAAGAGCGCTTTCTTGTACCCATAAATAAGGGAATCCCTAGTTCGAGCGTTTTGTTTTTCAGCTTTATTTACTTTATAAGGTTCAAAACGAAGACAAAGCGAGGTGATTTTCTATAGAGATTCTACACGAATTTTCTGTCAAATATTATTAACAAGGAACTTAATTAAGCGCCACAATACCTAAACTATTCCTATTCATTACATCTTAACTGGGAGTTAAACAACCGCCGTAGATTTGCTCAGCGCGGTTGAGTTGTGCAAACTTAATTAAAGTTTTCTTCTATTATGCTAATAAAGCACTGATAATAAAAACTAGCCTGTTTTACTTTGATTAAGTCGCTGATTAATTGAGGTGTTTCTGTTGTTGTAGCCTAGTATCCACAAACGTTGCGAGGCAATCAAGGGACATACATGTTTTAAGATATTGCGGCTCGACTTGATAACGGCTTGAAATTTAAAACAACAATTTACGTGAAATGTATGGTTTTCCACAGTAATAAGGTGACTTTTTTAATAAATTAAACTAACTACATATAAAAACTATAATTAGCGTGACACAGTACTAAAGTTTTCACATACTTTTGACGCCGGTTGTATTACAACAACAATACAACTTGAATTTGATATTTCGAGAAATTTACAGACTTTTGTAAGTTACCTGCTGTTTTGATTTTGACCTACATACTTATTATTTACAATTTACAATCATAGAACCGAGCGATCGCGAAACGCGAGCGAAGTGTCTCCGATTTCGTCCGGCTGTCCGTCTGCTTTCCTCTACAGGTCGCATTTCCCAACCTATTCTCGTGAAATTTTGTGAGCAAGTTTTATAATTATCAATATTTTTTATCTGTTCAGTTTTTTTTAATTTTCGATTTAGCGGAGATATGGGGAAAAATATATTTCAGCCGGGTGCCCTTCGCATCGCATAATTTCGATTTTCCTAAAGTCACTTGGCATAACTCGATTGGCATAATAATCACAAAGCATAGTATTTATTTAGCATAAATTTCGATACGCATAACCATCGAATTGCATAACTTTTAAAAAGCATAATATTTCAAAGCATAATGGTTACAATTCCTAATTTCAATTCGCATATTGTCAGTAAGCATATTTTGAAAGGCATAATTTTGTTATGCCTAATATACATAACTACTAATGTTTTATAGCATATTATAAAAAAACATAACTTATTTGAATACTAATTTATAAAAAAAACTTTAAATGTGACCACCATTGGTGGGTTAGGTTAGGTCAGTGTTTAGAGTTTAGACCACTCTAAGCGGGTGGAGCTTAATAATGCTTGCATGCATGTTGCACGCTGCATGCTTGCTTGCATTGTGGATGCTTGCATTGTGGATGCTTGCTTGCATACATGCATGCTTGCTTGCCAGGGGGTGCAGGGGGGCCAGCCCCCCTGCTTGGGGGGGTCGGGGGGCCTGAGGCCTCTCGCTATAAAGAAAAACTTTTTATGCACTAGGTAGGTTAGGTTAGGTTAGTATTTTGACCACTTGCAGCGGAGCGAGCGAAGCGAGCGGAGCTCCATAGTGCTTGCATGCATGCTGCATTTTGCATGCTTGCCTGCATGCTGCATGCTTGCCTGCATGCTGCATGCTTGCCTGCATGCTGCATGCTTGCCTGTTTGCCTGCATGCTTGCTTGCGTGTTGGGTGCTTGCTCGCATGGATGCTGCATGCTAGGTTTTTGCTTGCAGAGTGCTAGCCGAGAGGTGCAGGGAGAAGAATTGCTCATATTTTTAATGATTACTTATTCATAAAATATTTGAGTTTGAAAAAATATGCCTAAAGAAATTAGGTCTCTTATTACAAATCGTAATAAGATTATGTCTTTTGATGATTATGCTTTTAAGACAATATGCCATTAAAAAAATATGCGTTTTGATATTTATGCCTTTTGAAGATATGCCATTCAATATTTATGCTTAAAAAAATTCAGCCTTATGATATTATGCGTTTTAAAATTGTGCTATAAATTATTATGCTAAATGATGATTATGCCATTTAACAGTATGCGTTTTATGTTTAGGACTAATAAAGTTATGCGTTCCATTAGGTAATCATTTCAGCCATTTCGAGAAATGTTCAAAAATGTCACAAACGCGAGGTCTCTACAAAGCTCTCAACTCTCTAATATATAAAATGTATACCCATACATCTGTCTAGTTTTAATTTAGAATAATGAATGGCGCGGCTATTTATGACTTCATTTATTTTCTCATTCTTAGTAAAATCACAGAATAAATAATAGTACAGTAAAATTAAAACACATAGTGTGTATCATTGACACAGTGTCAATAACTGATACAGTTTGAACAAAAATGAACATTTCATTTTATGTTCGACCACAGATTATACATTGTTAAGGCTGTAGACGCGCATCACGTTCCATTTTTAAATTTTCAATACTAATGATCAAAACAACTCTGCGCGAGCCGTAATGAGAGCGAACTTTGAAAATTCCTATTAAATTATTAAATAGATATAAGTATATACAAAATACGCAATATATTAGACAAATACCTCATTATTCCTAATTAAAATTAAAAATTACTTTAGATTCAATAAATACCAGTAAAAAACATGTCAAAGTGCACAATTTGAGCATTTTTTAATATTTTATTCCGCTGTGATTAAATATTTTTTTTAATTTTTCTCTATATAGGGAACTCCTTGACAATACAAACAATAAGTGAAAAAATAAATATGAGTCGTATCCTTATTTGTTACAGTTGCAACGTTTTTGAAAACTACCTCTGACAAGCAAATTTGAAATTCCACTTAAACAGATTGTCTTCGTTTTAAAATACCTGACAATTTATTATGTTTTTCTATCTATACGGCACTAATTTAAGAATTTTGCTTCCTTGAACTAAGGTTTACATCAATAGTTATGCTTTTATTCTTTAAATAACTTCATTGAAAAAACACTAATTTCTTTGAAATGCAAATATACAGCCTTAATTTTTTTTAATAGTGTTTTTTTCCAATCAGCGTAGTTTAGGTACTCACAATCACTTGCGGAAATCCCTTTTGGATAAAGTTAACAACAGCAAAATGTCTTTTTACTGCCACGACAAACATTCACAGAATATAATAGTGATTTTGAATACTATTTACAAACCACCCAAACTATACAAAAATGGGAGAAGGATTCAACTTCCAGTCTAAAATAAGAACGAGCTAAAATTATAAATCTATAGCGTGACCAATATTGTTCTCCATCTCATGACTGGCCAGGGCAAACATTGGTTCTCTTTCGTAATCGTTGATCAAACGCGTAGATAGCTAGAAATCAAATAAGGTATATCAAAACTCTTCAAAGATCGTCAACAAATTTTAATTAACCACAACAGCAAATTTTCTTTTGTGATTGCTAGTGCTAGTTCATTAGGGTGCAGGTAATGGCAGCTCCAACGGATTTTTCTTGCGTTTGTAATTAATGAAAAAGGTTGATAAATTTGTAGGTACGTATTTTAGTCGGGGGATTTTCGTTACAATTAATTAACTGTTTTTCAATTAAAAATAACTTTCAACTGTCATGGGTATTTTAAAAAATAATAATTTTCCTTTTTATTTTATACTTTTTAAAGAATTCTTACGTGTTTACTCTAAAAACCGCATATTAATCAGTCAAGTCGTTCTGGAGGAAAATTATTACTGCAGCGCCTCCTAGCGGCTAAACACCATAATACATATACATATCTAAGAACAATCACCGATAACCTACAAACTCATTACAGAAAACCGCATCGAAATCAGTTTAGTGGTTTTTAGAACTTTTGAAGTGTGATTTATCTGGTTTCTGCTGCCGCCCCCGGTGGTTTACCACCATGAAACATGCCTAAAAGCTAAATCTTTCGAATTCAAAAAACCGCATCGAAATCGGCCCAGTAGTTTCCGAGGAAAATGGTAACAAAAAACACACAAACAACCTCCAACCCCAAATGCATATACCACCTTCGTTCCGTTCCGTCCGTCGTGGGTAAAAACATACAGACAAACAACCTCTAACCCCAAACGTATATACCGCCTTCGTTCCGTTCCGTCCGTCGTCGTGGGTAAAAACATACAAACAAACAACCTCTTACCCCAAACGTATATACCGCCTCCGTTCCGTTCCGTCCGTCGTGGGTAAAAACATACAAACAAACAACCTCTAACCCCAAACGTATATACCGCCTCCGTTCCGTTCCGTCCGTCGTGGGTAAAAACATACAAACAAACAACCTCTAACCCCAAACGTATATACCGCCTCCGTTCCGTTCCGTCCGTCGTGGGTAAAAACAGACACACACTATTTGATACTCCCCTTCTCCAAAACGCCTTAAAGCCCGCCGGCAAGGATCAATTGCGATTGTCAATTTTTCCGTCAATGCCATTGTTGGAGCAATTGACAATCGCTTCAATTGCACGCGTAAACGATCAATTTTTCCGTCAATGGGCGTCAATTGCGGAAAAATTGACAATCGCAATTGATCATTACCAGTGGACTTAAAAGACGGCGAAGCTTAATAAATTGTTGTCTGTCTGTACCCACCAACAGACACCCTTCACAAGCAAGACTAACTGAGGACAAAGAAGTTTCCCCAAACAAACCCATATGTGAACATCTCGGACCGCTCTCAACGTTGAGAGCGGTTTATAGATACTGGCCTGAAAGTCTACTTCCAGGACACCTTCTACCTTGAGATACCTTTTATGGAAATCCTTAAAAAGACTCAGGGTGTGGGATGAATATAAGAAAGTGTTGGGGCTTTTCCAATAACGACGTGTGCGCGATCCAAACTATGGATAACTTGTTATTCTGGTCAAACCTCACAACTACTTCCACGCAACGAAACCTCTTTGAAGCCAGCCCGAAAGCAGCCATTGTTGCAAACTACTGGCGCGACACAACATAGAAATTATAGATTATCTACTTGGACGAACCACTTCGTCCAAGATTGTCTACCATTGACTCAAGAAGGAGAAAAGTTCAAAAAAGTATTTCCAGCCCCCAAATATTGCTTCAAATTAGTCACAGTTTTTTTACTCTGTTGTTGTATTTCTCCGAAACGTTAAAATATTATAAACATAACCCTAATACGCAAATTAATGTAAAAAATGATAAACCCACATTCATTTGACGTCAAAAGCAGAAAACGCGGAACTTGTCACATTATATAAAATTATATACTGCGTGATACTGTTACCGCTAGCACAATAATACGTTACTTGTCAAAAAAGTTATAAGTTTCGTGCGATATTAACCGTGCGTCCACTAATCAATCAAAAATGTTTTTAACATCGTTTCAAAACAGAGTCTGACAGATAGTAAAAACACAACTGTGTCAAAAATACTTATAGTTTTCTGTTGGCTCAACAAGCCAATGCAGTGGAAACGCACGGTTACACAACAATAAACACCTACAAGAAAACATACTACACTTAGGGCCAGTCAGGGAAAGTTTTCCGTAGCACTATCTTCTACTTTAATTTAAAAAATGGAAAAGAATTTCTATGAAAATAAGTGTGAAAAAGGCCCTTAATCTTCTTACAGTACGCAGAACACTAAAAGTATGCAAACACGTGCTTCCATAATAAAATATATTTCAAGCACCTACTAAATCTTAAGTAAAGAGTCGTTTAAGGACTCATAAAACTACCCTAAATGCGGGAATAAATTTCAATAATGTTTGAATGTCACGAACAGCGTACAATAGATTATGATATACCATGCAATAAGTTTCCGAAACCTTTAAGTTTGAAATTAATAATAAATAAATAGTAAAACTTTATTTAAATAATCTTACATCAAAATATAACAATAAAGTCCAAATATAGGTTCATAAAGTTAAAATAAAGAGTGCCTGAACTAAGTTTAACCTGTATCTCAGGCGAAAAAGGACTTACATAACTATGTAATATTATTAACATAACACAACAACAAAAAATGTTTAAGCTGCGGTAATTTCATAAAAGAAAAGTAAAATCCTCTATTTATCTTAAACCTATACAATCCAAAACATATTAAGTTAGAACGCCAAAAGAACTCAATGTTAAATTATCAAAGCAAAAGACATCACATTAATTAATTACTAATCTCACGATATACGCCGAGCCCTCGCGACGCCGAGCGTTATTAACTTAACACCATTAGCCGGGAGGAGTCGACGGAACCGCTAGTAATTATGTTTGCAATAAATCGTACACAGACCCATATTATCTGAGTTGGAACAGGAAGGGTCCGGGAGAACCAGGAAGGCGAAAACGAGCACGATTACACCACACATGTCCATAAAGTCCGAGCGAAAAAAGTTTTATTCAACCATAACTTTTTAATCACTTTTTAAAAAGTCAGAAGAAAAGTTTTCGCAATTCGAATCGCGAACAAATGAGCTCCGATAGCGCACGCCTCATCCGAAAACAAAGCACGGAAAAAGTTGCGAGAGAAACTTGCGTTCGGAAACGCACGCGTCAGACAAAAGTTTTCGCGGCAACCATGTGACATTTGTCACGTGATAACAACATTCGGATCAGTAATGTTGGCAACAAGGGCGTGTGGCCACAATGACTCCGGACGTGCGACTGACGCGACCAAACGGTACAAACGCCATACGACTATTGGTCACGACTCAGGGCGAGCCCATCAATTTCACTTGACGTTTCAATGAAAACCCCCTTCTTTTTTCCCCGGAGAGAAATTACCGAGTTCCATAGTGGTATAATTAAAAAATATTTATTGGGTTAGAGCCAACAAGTACTTTTAATTTTGCAAGGACTATGAATACCTAGTTTTGTAAGCTTTATTAACAACAAAATAGTTTTCAAAACACTAGGCAGAAACTTTTTAACTTTTCATAACATTTTAGAAGGACAGTTTGTACCAGAAAATAATATGATTAATTGAAAAACTCGTTAATAAATACCATTCCCGAATGAAGACATTTTTTACAAACAATAAATGTAAACTACTTACTTATACATTTCACTGAAAATTGTATTTATTATTTTCCCATTTCAATAAATAATAAGCCTGAGAAAGCTTCTCCATCTTCGCATCTATATTCCATTACATCAGTATTACTCATTTATTACCCTTGTTAATATGCAAACGTGCGATCTACAGAACTATTCTTCAGACATTTCCTCTTTGAACAT
This sequence comes from Agriphila geniculea, assembly GCA_943789525.1. Lineage (NCBI taxonomy): Eukaryota > Metazoa > Arthropoda > Insecta > Lepidoptera > Crambidae > Agriphila > Agriphila geniculea. The sequence continues at coordinate 20,694,639 of OX038874.1, forward strand.
TGTGTACTTCAAATACTATGACCTTTGACCGAACTTTACTAAAGTAAGACTTCATTAAGTGGTAAGTACCTCTAGTCGCGAAAGTTAATGAGAGTTTTATAACTAACACTAGCTAATTTATAACACTCGCTCTTTCAACAAGGTTGCTTAATTACTTCACATTAGTTTTAATTCAAAAGTAAGTAGTGTATCTAAATTAATAAAAACCCAATTTATAAAATCCAAATATAAAACTCTCAAATATAGCAGAATTTACACGATTTCTTGAAAAACTGACTCACTTAAAAAGTTGTGTCCTATTTCGATAAAATTGATAAAAGTAGTTTAAGAAAAGTGTGAATACTTTTGAAAAAGGAAAAACAAATGACTGCTGCCTAATTACATAACACGTAGAGCAAAATTAAATAAAGCCTGTACGTGACTGTCAAGCCAGTGTCACGGTGATCATGAGCTCTGAAAAGGGTTCGCAGGATTAATAACCCTAAAGAAAAAATGCGGCCAAGTGCGAGTCGGACTCGCGCACGAAGGGTTCCGTACCAAAAATGGCAAAAAATCACGTTTGTTGTATGGGAGCCCAATTCAAATATTTATTTTATACTGTTTTTAGTATTTGTTGTTATAGCGGCAACAGAAATAAATCATCTGTGAAAATTTCATCTGTCTAGCTATCACGGTTCAAGAGATACAGCCTGGTGACAGACAGACAGACGGACAGCGGAGTCTTAGTAATAGGATCCCGTTTTTACCCTTTGGGTACGGAACCCTAAAAAATACAACATCATGGACTTATTGTTGCATCTAAAATCCCAAATTGTGAGTAATGAGAGCTTTTCAAAGTGACATTTAAAAAATAAAAATAGTATCTATTTACTCCACTAGATGGCGTTGATGGAAAGAAGTGTCAAAATTGGCTTTTAAAAATAAATCGCCCGCAAGCAAGCGCTCGCTGGCTGACGTCTGCTCAAAGAGAAACCTTGTAGGCTTACATCTGCCTGCCTACCTGAGTAGTCTGAGTACTCTTCTTAGTTAAAAAAATACATTGACACATACATTTTTATCAACGCCATCTATCGAGCCTACCGGTTTTTGTCATTTTGAAAAGCCCTCATTTCTAACAAGTTTAGTTTTCAACTGCTAGAATGCTGTGACTTACTGTCTTCTATCAGATAGTTTCTGCAATAGGAAAACAGTTCCCTAATTTTTACATAGCATTCTTGTTAATATCCATTAGAAAGTATTTTTTCCTGTCTTAAAAATATTGATTTTTAAATTTTAAAATATTTTTATCTTAGGGCTGATTTTTCAATCTTCAGTTAACAGTTAGTTTAGTAATTACACAAATAAAATAAAAATTACTAAAAAATGTAACAGACAAATGTATGACAAACATTTATCAATTATGCTATCAAACAAAATAAAGCTTTATCTAGAGCATTGAAAAATCAGCTCTGGGGCCCTATTTTTGAATCACTCGACTGGCGTCGAGCGCTTTGTTTCTACTGATTTTCGTTCGACATTTGACTTTCCATATTTTTGAATCGCTCGACCGCAACGAGTGGGTGAGGGCACTCGTTTGCAGTCAAGCCATATGGCACGGCGAGCGATATTCTTTTCTACTAAAAACAAAGATATTTATGTAACAGCCAATAGAAACATGGATATAACGTTTCGTTTTCGTTGCGGTAATTACTAGATTTCTCTAGATTCTGCGTGGAACGGATAAAATCCAACATTTCTTTTATATTGGCAGCACCGGAAACGAACGATTCAAAAATACGGAAAATCGGCGTCATGCGACTTGGAAGACGAGTGTGACTTAAGTCGCATGCGACAAAACTAAGTCATACGAGCGATTCAAAAATAGGGCCCCTGAGCTGGTTTTTCAATGCCTAGATAGAGCTTTATCCGTTTGATAGCGTACTTATTATACTGCCAAATTGAAAATGCTTGTCATGCATTTATCTGTCACATTTTTGAATGACTTTTATTATATTTGGTTAATATTTAAACTGACTGATATCTATTATCTGAGGATTGAAAAATCAGCCCTTAGGAAGGTAAAATCAGCTCCTAATATTATGAGTTGCCGAAAAAAGCTCGTAATAATATTCGTGTAGGTTGACGACTTTTGGTACCTATCCAGGTACCAAAAGTCGTCAACCTACACGAATATTATTACGAGCTTTTTTCGTTCTACAGATTTTCTCTTGCCGAGTGGGTACACAGCCCTTTCTCTTTCATGTCACAGACAATGCCAATTGTTTCGGCATCCGTTAAAATATTTGCCAAAGCCCTTTTGGCAATTCCGAGACAGGCACACTCACAGGATATTGGAATCATAGTTGCGTGTGCTCGTGCAAAGTACAATCGTTCACGTATCTGGAAAATTTCGTCAGCACCCCAATATCGTTCTTAAAAACTACTGTTCAAAGTCGTTTGTGCGTATCGGAGGAAACTCGTCTCATTTTCACGGCCTAATTCACAGCCACTGAGTCGTAATAGCGAAATGAAAAGATAAAATCGACGGTCCTTCCTTTGATTCCGCAAAAACGTATCTTTACTATCTTGATCAATATCTTGATAATATTAATTAATGTGTTATCTTAATTAAGGTCTGATGAATTCGGGCAAGTTTGTTGGTTCAGCGTAGTGAATTGGAAGAAATAATAAAATATGAAATAATAAGTAGGTATACTATTTCAATGGTACGAGTAATATATAATATACTTATATACCTATTCAAATACCATTTTAAATGCAGAAATCTAAAATTTCCCCGCTGTACTGTATACACCATTGCCTTGCACTATTAATGGTGCAGATGACACTAATTAGTTTCATTTGCTCCATTAATATTAATACAACTACTTCACCATGCTTTCGTTAAAATTTGAAAATCATTATAAGGCTGTTTTTGTTTGTGTGTGGTACCACTATTTTATTTATATTAACAATTAAAAAGCAACAACAATAATACGTTTTTTTATTAAATTCACAAATAAAAGCCGAGAAAACCAAAGTCTATATTATTACCCCCTTACTAATAAAGATTGTATAGCAGCTGCATAGTTACACAGTGTTTTGTCACTTTCTTTTTAATGTCAAATTCAAATAGTTTGACAGAGAGTAACCATTGTGTAACTAAACATTTGCTATTCAATCTTTATTAGTAAGGGGGATAATGTGGTTATAAAGTTATTTTTGCCGGTAATCTTTTGTTTTACGGCATTCATTTGTTTCGTTTATTCCGCACGCAAGTCAAACTGGTGCAAACTATCAATGGTGCAAATTATACTATTAATGCAATTTCGTTTGCACCATTAGTGGAGCAAACGAAACTAATTAGTTTCTACTGCACCATTGATGGTGCAACTCAGTGGTGCATACAGTACAGGGGGAAAATTTCTTAAGTAATACAAACACAGTCATAAATATAAGTGAGTTTTAAACCTTAATTTTAGCGTAGGTACGTAAAATAACAGAAGTATTTCGAATTAGTCTTGGCTTTTAAACGACCTTTCAAGCTAATAATATCATCGGGTCATAAAACTGCGAGATATTTTATGTAAATGGAAATCATTAATTAACAATCGTCTGTATACTCGGGGGTGTAATAATTATGCTACTTTTAAGCTTTGGCTTTTATTTCGTGAACCAAAACCAATTTAATTTTATATACATACTTAATTTTTTTATGAGAATGTAAGCAACTCCCTTAATTAACAATAAGTTACTTATATCAATGTTGATTTCCAATGAGTATTGCTAATAACAAGAACGCAACAATATGTTTCGTGATTTTTCAATATGGCGAAGTTTGGTTAATAAGGTGTAGAATAGGTACAATAGACTTCAGTGCCCGTAGTATCTGTCCAGAAAAAAAGGGGTTAAAAAATCAATAGAGTAGTTTTGAGAATGTGAGTGAGTTTTTTATGAGAATGTAGGCAAATCCCTTAATTAACAAAATTGTTTTACAGTATGTACAGTAGTACTTAACAGTAAAATCATTTTATTAATTCAGGTTATATCAATGTTGATTTCCAATGAGTATTAACAAAAACTCAACAATATGTTTCATGATTTTTCAATATGGCGAAGTTTGGTTAATTAAGTGTAGAATAGGTACAATAGACTTCAGTACCCGTAGTATCTATCGAGAATAAAAGGGGTTAAAAAATCTATAGAGTAGTTTTGAATGGGAAATTTGTACTGGTTCATATACCGCCGAAAAGTGAAATGAAATTTCTCATAGACAATTCTATCGAGCACTTTTACGCGCGTTTTTTCTCGATAGATGTTCGGTCTGGAGTACAGAAATAGCTCAAATTTTATACCAAAGTCACACCTATAATTGCATACATATTGTACAATGCGATTAAATTGACAATAGTCAATAGCCGCAGCAACTTTACTCGAGAATGTATGGTGCGCACAGATTGCAACACATTAAAATACATTTTTTTGCACCGAAAGCTTCGATCGTCTATACCTGTGGATAATGCATGACAATGGCATTTGTGGGACACCTGAAACTCCCCCAAAACGCAGCTCACTGTGAAAGTCCCCCACGACTTGTCATACAACTTAACATTTAGTGTCGCGTGATTTGTCAAACGGCATGTGCCATATTTCAGCTTTGTTATTGTATGACGTGCTACATCTAGAGATATAGATGATCGAAGACCGTAAGTGATGAACAGAAGTGTCCAAATTCTGTGGTACAAAGTCAAATTAATTGCAATTGTACGTAAATATGTGGCTGTAGTTTTTGTTTTTTTGTCTGTATCATATGCCTTTTATCTATAAACTAATATAGATAAACCCTTTTTCGTAAATTCGGGCCTTATTTTCGTGATAGGCAACATGTTAGTAAATCTGGATCACATCCCGACCCATGCTTACCTTACTTTTACATAAAACAATAGCTTCCGTGGATTTACAGAGATGTTACATTAAACGAAAATTTACATACAATTTTCTTTGAACTTACGTCAAACTTCACCAAATACTTAAACAGACGATTAATTATGACATTTTCTCCAAAAATAAACGACAAAAACAGTACCAGCTAAGAGTGAGGTGTGGGAACATGATATACATACAGCCTTAATATTTATATTGTAAAGTAAACTTAATTATTTGATTTTACTTATTATCTTATTTTTTAATTATTAAAGTTAACTGAGCAACTTATGTAAAAAAACATTGTTGGTGATGGACGCGTCATAGAATATGATTTTAAAGGTGATGTGATGTCCAATTGGCCGGTCCCAAAGAACAATGACGCGGTCGGATAGTTTTGAAAGAAAGAAAGAACAAAAAAGAAAGAAAGAAATTCATTTATTTGTCATCATCCAACGGTACACAAGGTACACATTTGAGTGAGCATAGAAAAAAAACTTTTTTTTGACACTGTGCACCGTCGCATGATGTCAAAACTGTGCTGGACTCAGTATAAGCAGCAAGCGGGGCTTGCTGCACTGGTATTTTACCCAACACAGTGATAACATCAGGCACGTAAACATTACCTAATCACTAACTTACTTACTATTGAATGAAAAACAGCCGATAATAGTCCATATTAAAATTAAAAATGAATGGCTGTGTGAATAAAAGCTCCTTTGCCTTGTTCACTGACCTGCATAAAAAAATTTTTTTCATGTTAGTGGTACAGTTACTATATAAAAAATAAAAATAAAAAACATTTTCATACTACTCTTCAACAATTTCATACTACTCTGTGGGAAAATCCTAGAGCTATGGAAAAATAAAGGTAAACTGGAGCGCAACAAGGAGTTTCTCAGCGTGTCAAGAGCGCGTGATACGCAATTTACACGTGTATTTTTAAATCGCGCGATATTTGTGAACGCAATGTATTGGTGACCAGTAGCTCGTCAACACACGTATGAATTTGAACGAATCGATTCGCAGCGAATTCATCTTTTCTGGACAACGATTCGCAACAAATTCGCCCTTTCTGGAGGATCTAAAACCACCCACATTGGATTCGTGATGATCTTCCTTTGTTTCTAAACAATGAGGTAAGTACCTATACATACTATATCTACTTCATTATTTGTCATCAGTTTCGCTTTATTATTTTTGCCACGATTTCTGTTAAGCAATTGTTCAGCGTGGCGTCGCCACAAAACTCAACACTAATTACTAAACTAACCACTAATTTTACATTCCGAGCACGGCCCGGTTCCCTTTAGTTTAGTTCGTTAGCTGTCAATAAACTGTCACTGTGCTGAACGAAGATATAGCGGTTACACTTGGCGTGTTTTATGTCTTTCTGTATGAAACAAGGCAAAAACCACTCAGTATACTATTCTGGAACTATTTTTGGTAAGAATTTTATATTTTTAAGGTCAAAACACTTTTTCTCAAGTGTTTTTCTTTTTGCTGCATTTGTACCAGAGAAATCCTTACTAATATTATCCTTACTAATATTATAAATGCGAAAGTCCGATTGTTTGTTTGTTTGTTACGCCTTCACGTCTTAACTACTGAACCGATCATCATGGAATTTTGCATACACGTTGTCAGGAGTACAGAGAAGGACATAGGGTACCTTTCATCCCGAAAAAAAAAGTTATGTTCCCGAGGGATAGCAATAAAACTTTCCACGCAGACGAAGTCGCGGGCGAAAGCTAGTAAGTAATATGAATAAGCTGCATCAAAATAGGTAGAGCTTATTCATATTGAACTTTCCGAATTTTAGTCCGTATATTTTCAAATCTTTATTTAACTACATCAAAATATGGTCTTAAATTCCTATTACGAAACATTTACCTGTTTAGACTAAAAAATATGACTAATTCTTTTGCTAGTCCTTTCGATTCTTATCCATCAAAAAGCTACGATATATAACGAACTTATGTGAAGTTGGTATTCTAAATTTTATTATAAACACCTTGTAAAAATTTCCCTGTGTGATCGAATCAGCAATGAACAGACCTAATGGATCTGTTGGATGGAGAACTCAAGTTACTGACATCGCTCGAAGGATTGCTCATCTGAAGACTCTGAAGTGAGCAGAGCAGGTACTGAAAAGAATTGATGGTCGTCGGGGCGGAAATGTTATGGATTGGTGACTACCCACCAAACTAATGCTCTGTCCGTGGACTGACGATCTGATCACGGGAATATGTTGGATGCGAGCAGCACAGTACCGATCCTCGTGAAGATTTTTTGACGAGAAGTGACCGTCTTATGTGCTTATTATCAGGGCTCTGTCACTCCGCGCACGAGTATGAAGCGCTCAGCGTCCTCTGAGTGGACAAATTTCATACGTCAGAAAAGATAAGACCTACGCGATAAAAAGAGAGGCAACTACTAGGTGAATATAATGTAGGGAAGTGAGCGCTGTGCGACCTGAATTGCACTTTATTGTGTCGGAACAAGAGTCGCAATTTATTTAAACGATTTTGCGGAGTGCAACTTCTGTACGCTAGTACTTTATCTATTCTGTGCTTATATTATAACGAGTAAGTCATAGATGGTACCGCATGATCGCTTGCTCCATTCAAGCCGATTACAGACCCAGCCCCAGCTACGTGACCTAAGAAACTAACTTCGCTTAGCTGTTGGTCTGTAATCTAAATCACTAATGTAAATAAAAATAGCCCCAGCTACGTGAGCTAAGAAACTAACTTCGCTTAGCTGTTGGTCTGTAATCGGCTTGAATGGAGTAAGTGATCATGCGGTACCATCTATGACTTACTCGTTATAATATAAGCACAGAATAGATAAAGTACTAGCGTACAGAAGTTGCACTCCGCAAAATCGTTTAAATAAATTGCGACTCTTGTTCCGTCACAATAAAGTGCAATTCAGGTCGCACAGCTAACATTAACGTGCCTAAACTAATTTAGCTTAGCTTTTGGTCCGCAACCTGCATTATGATCTCCCATGATTTTTAAGCATTACTTTAAAAAAAAATAGATTTTCAATTGCATAATTTACACATAAATTATGATAAATGGTGAATGACATAAGTACTATCCTATTAATTTAATATTTTGATACGATTTTGATAACCTGACTAGCACCAATGATTTCAATAATACAATATCCTCGAGTAATAATTAATTGTTTCAAGTAAGGGAGGGAAGTCATGGTTGTAATTTAGTATACCAATAATTCAAAACTAGTAGTTCGACTTACCCCATCGCATGAGTAACGCACTGTCTACGATACACTGGCTAATGGGAGGGTCGTATTGTTATACTTAATGGTTAGGCAGTAAAGTAACTAAAAAGCTTTAAAAAAAAAAGAAAAACCTCTTTCAAAGACCCAAAAATAAAAAAGCTTCAAAATCAAATAGCTCTAAACAGCAAGAAATAATATTAAAATCACCAATATGCATTTAAATTTTAATAAAAAACGTCTATTAAAGTCAGTTGGGTCTAGATAAAGGACAATTTCTTTTTGTTCTAAAATACCCACCCGACTCCATTAGACGTTTTGAGGCACTTAAAGTTGGTATACATTTATAAACATTCATTCAAGCCATGCCCGCGAGAAAACTCTCTTAATATTCTATTTATGACCTAATTATCAATCACTAAATAATGGATGACGGGTGTCGGCATAGCTGAACAATTCTACTCTAATAGGCATGTTGACTATTTTTTTATTTTATGTTACATAAATTACCACAAAAAAAAAGAAACATTTGTATAAGAATTATTACGCTAGCATGAAAACTGCCCGAGATATCACAGTTTGAAATGCACAAAATTGGACTCACCCGAAAACGCTCCATACTAACGGCTACCAAGTTATGACGTCACGCCTTCCTACGTTGTATGCAACGCGTAGGAAATTTGTTCGGCAGCTATATTGAATAATATTGTGTTTATCAAAATAGTTTCTTTGACAAATTTGCTATAAATTTTACGGACTAATTAAATGTATTATTTATTTTAACAAATTTTATACTTTTTAAATGGACTTGTCCACCCAACTTTGAAGGGTCATAAAATAAATATATAAAACCAAGAGGTATACAAGCTACTCCAAAAGTTTGATATGTTTACGATTTTTATTAGTATTTCGTTATTTTATTCATAAGTCAACATCCCTATTGTATGTCAATAATCAAATTTGTAATAATGTAAAATATAAGCTGCAATCCAAGTATGTAGAGTAGAACATTTCTCTTGTGTTTTTATAGGCACATAACTTTAGCATCAATATACACGTACCTACAAGCGTACACTTAAAACCCTTTTTGCTGGCGCATACATTAAGTATACAAACCCCCCGGTAGCTATAGCATGCTGACCACACTTTTATTATGGCGTAAAGCGTGGCAAATTATATTAAATAATGGAATTTGTGTCGTGAGGAGTCCGCCGTGCGTGTAGGTACGTGACGCGTATGACCCCATTTTTTTACAAACTTTGGTAAAAAAGGGAAAGAATGGACATTATGTTCGTGACATCCACACTAATGTATTATATTGTTAGGGGCCACGTCCACATGAATTTTAAAAGGCAAACCAGAAACGTCCACCTCGCAGGATGAAATCAGAATTTATGTTCAAGGAAAAGTTATATACGATGTACTAAGATCAACGTTCACCCAAAACAGTATCTATAGACAAATTTACATTTACTATCCGAAATACATTTTGACCGTTAGTTAGTAGGTACTTAAATTCTATCTTTGTCTATATCTTAAGTGTTAATAAAAGTCAAGGATTAAGGACGAGGACCAAACTATTTACTTTTCTCTCGATATCTATTGGCTTCATAAATAAACTTGACATTTGCAGAGGTTTGTATGAGAAGGTGGGCGTTACTCCGAAAAACAATATAACTACCTACTGTTATATCAATATAACATTGTGCTAATTGATAACCGGTCAGTGTGATTTATACTATAAATAAATTGGAAATGAAAAATAATTATTAGCTTTTACCGTCAATACAAAAATTAAATATAAAGTATCATAAAAATCATACTCTCAAGTCTCAGTAGGTATTATGTATTTACCTTCCTACATAATGCATAACTTAAATATAAAATCACTTTTAGCGAAACTTTTACCAAAAAACGTTCTGTTTTAAGTTTTTACTAAAAGTTCTTTAATATAATTATCAAATTAAATACCTAATAATACAGATTTGCGGCCCTAGTATTACCAGCAACAATCGAATTAAAGGTACTCAACTAGGAATTTGACTGTAATTAGATTTTCGATTTTTTTGTTGAAGGAAATTTTTCGTGAATCCTTCGTTTTTAGGGTTCCGTACCAAAATGGTAAAAAGGAACCCTTATGGTGTGTGTGACTCAGTCTGTCTGTCTGTCACAGCTGGATATCTCGAGAACTACTAATGGTATCAACTTGAAATTTGGAATAGTTTAAGATGACATTCGCCCGACTATTTTGCGAATAAGAAATAAAAAAAAAATCTAAATATAATTAAAAAAAATGTATTTTTTACAACAGGGCCTGAAAAGAGGTCTTAAAAATTTGAAGTAGGGCTACTAAGGCATGTGGGGTATCATATGAAAGAGCGCTGTTTGCACGTTTTCAATCATTTTTTTTTCTAGACCACATAGTTTTTGACTTATGATGAAAAATGTAAAAAAAAAATACCGTTCCCCCCTTATCTCCGAAGTTTGCAAAGAGAAAAATCTGAAATAATTCTATGTGATAGCAGTTTATATAAAGATTACTGGAAAAATAAAACGATGTCTCAATATAGCACACTTTTTTAGAAATTATCAAATTTCTAAATTTTCAAATTAAACAAAATATTCCGGGGCTGATTTATCTACGTGGAATAGTCGTACGTTGTTTTTTCACACGAATCGATGCGTTTAATATTAAAGAAATATTTTCAATAAAAAAAGTAATTTCATAAAAATGACGACTTTGGTCATTTTCAAATTAATCGATTCAGTCGAGCACTTTATAAGTCAAAAGCGACGCTATCAGTTTTACAAGCGACGAAGTTCTGGTACTGCGTAGAACCGATAAGTAATTGGGTATTGTATCTATTACTAAAAAAACACATAATTTTGAGAAATCCAAACTTTAATGATTAAATATGCATTTTTAGGGTTCCGTACTCACGTCACTCATAAACCAACAATCATAATATTGATTTTGCAATAAAGTTTCATCACATTGTATAATTCAACGTAATGCAAGACGTTACAGGAGATTTGTGCAATTCAATTCAATGCTATTATTTAACTTCCCGAGCTAAGTTAAGCTGCAATTAAGCGGCGTGTATCTTCCAAAGCAGTACACATTGTACTACAGTACAGGATGAGATAGTCTAACGATCTGAACTAAAGTGTTTCTTCAATACGATAATAATAATAGAACAAACTGAGTGACTTACTGAAAAATCAGCGCACAGCCTGAACTTGTATAGGAATTTGAAATTGTGCACAGTGATTTATTTTTATAATGTAGGCAATTTTTTTTATTCAACCGATAGGTGGTCTCCATGCAAACAAAACTGTTGGCAGCTTCGCTAATTTTTTGCAAATTATTCTTTGAGAAGTTATTTCCTTTTGCGATCGATTGATTGCAAACAGAATGTACAGTCACTATAGTGTCTAATGTTAGTGATTGGTGTGCTGTTCTTTTGTTTTTAATTCAATTTCAACAAGCAGCTAAAAGTTGAACCTATAAAGCTGAAGGCACAATGTACCCTGAATCCACAACCACTGAAGGACTGGCTATCTTACCACTGACTGCCGGAATACATCAATGTTATACTATTATAATAATGGCGTCAGACTTAGGTAAGATGGTGGTAGTTAATACCAACCAATCTGAGCGACAATAACCTCACCTGGGAATTGAACCCGGGACTGCTAGGTCTTGCACGGGTGGATAAACCACTAGACCACAGCTAGAGTGATCGTTCTTTGTCTAGCTCACAAAACCACAAATAACTAAACAAGACACTTAAAACTATTTTATAATGGGTTTGTACCCACTGAAATGTATTACTCTCCGACAAACCTCTCTCAATCCTAATACCACGTATCTATATTTATCTTAACAGTGGTGTAATACATTGCGGTATTGTGTTTGCAGTACCGTTGCAGTGTCTCGACTAAGCAAACAGCCTTATAGTCACATTAACAAATGATCGTACGTCTCAAACACTCGTGATGCCTTGTTATTAGAACATTACGTAGGATACAGGTAAATTCAATTGTTTGGGAATGTTGTTTTGATGAATTATATCAATGTTATGTCTGTAGGGTTCTAGACTAAATCAAAGCTATCGTTTGTACGACATAATAATTTTGTTTTTATAATCTATGGAGACTTTTAGCAGTGTTCCTTTTCGATCAAAGTGATAAGTTACTAAAGTTAAAAAATTTGATAAATACTTACTATACAATAATTAAAAACGTATAATTAAGAAGTAAACGAAAATATTTCAATTGGAAATCGGCCTGTAAAAAAATATAATGTATATTTGGTTAGCGATGTCGGAGCTTTTAAAGGCAGATACTTAATGTGATCAATTTTATCAGATTTAATATAAATTTGATATATCACCTATCAAGTAAAGAAATTAATTATGTAAACTTTTAACTTTAATGCGTCATAAAATAATTTTTAATCCGAAGTTACTGTGTTTATTTTAGTTTTTCTGATATATCACAAAAACTAAAACATCAATATGCATTTTTTTTTGCATTTTTATAACTACAAAACGACATCAAAATCATTGATTTTGAAGTCAAATTAAAATGCTGGTCATTCCAACAGAAAAGGGGATAGACCCAAAAATGTGGGGGGAGGGAGTTTGTCGAAAAAATTGATCAATTATCTGCCTTTAAAAGCTCAGACACCACTAACCTAACATTGTATAACAATATGAGAGAAATTGTTTCCACAACTTAATTTTGAAGTTGTATTGGCTAACAGCTTATCTGACTATTCAAACTGCCTGTCCTTGCTGCTTGTTTTTTTTTTAGTTCTCTAGACACCGTCCTCATTCAGTATCAGTACCTATTATATCTCCTCGTTACTATAAATTTAATCAAGTAATACTGACAATCTACCAAAATATCTGTACGTAATTCGAGCCCTACACTTGCCCTAAACTACATAGTAAAGAAGGCACTAAATTTAATAATATAATATTAAACACCGTTATTTTAATTTGGCGCCAATTTTTGGCTCACACCCCCCCCCCCCCCCGCCCCTTTAACTTTTAAAATAAGAAAGTGAAAAATTTAAATAAAATATATGCTGTAGATCTTAATAAATACTTTTAACAAAAATTAGTTTGAACGAGATTTGGTTATTAGTTTTTGAGATATAGCACATTTTCCGAAACCGCAAATATAACTTTGTCATTCATACCAACACTGTGAAAAACAAAGTTATTTTTGCATACGAAAAATTATAGGTGATATTAAATATGGTACGGAACCCTACGGCGCGTGACCCGACACGCACTTGACCGGTTTTTCATGAATAGCTGTTCAATACATTTCATTCTTTATATTAGTTTTTAAAATACGGTTTTTAAACGAAAAAGCCATCTAAAATCCGGACAAAAGCCCATAATCCGGGCGTGTCCCGATAAAGCCGGCCGCATGGTAACCCTAAACTTAGTTACTAACCACTAAGTTTGATCGCCTCGTTTAAGGCGTCAATCTTTAAGTAGTTAATCGTTAATTAAGGGGTAGCTGCTACACGACGCAAGGGAGCACTTTACTAGTTGACACACAATGGATTATACACAGTAGATGTTTGTATGTATTATATGTATATGTTACAGTAAAATCCCGTTTTTAGTTAAAACGCGTTTCGACGAGTCAAAACTAGTTTTTACTTAAGGCCTTTGTTGCAGCTAGTATTTACTGTTGCTTAATAAATATGATCAGTTAAAACTAGTTTTGACTAGTCAAATCGCGTTTTAACAAACTGATTCAGTTAAGCCCGCCGGTAACGATCAATTGCGATTGTCAATTCGATTGTTGGAGCAATTGACAATCGCTTCAATTGCACGCGTAAACGATCAATTTTTCCGTCAATGGGCGTCAATTGCGGAAAAATTGACAATCGCAATTGATCGTTACCGGTGGGCTTAAGAACTGTTTAGAGCTAGGTCAATTCATTGTGCCTCATTCTGATTGGTCGAGAGATGTCACCTGACTCAGGGGTGACACCGGCACCCTGATTATCTAAAAAGAAACTATTTAGCGACCGGTTTCATTCTACATACATCGCTACTTTTCTTAGGTATGTTTTTTTTTAATCCAAAAAGAAGTAGCAATGGATCACTATCACCTATGAACTGCAACCGGTCGCTAGGTGGTTTCTAATTAGATAATCAGCCCGCTGTTGCTTTGTAAACAGCAAATGTAGGTACGTCAAATGTACGTACGTTATAATAATATATATAAAAGAAAAATATTTCTGTTGTCTGTATAAAAAAATAACCTCGAAATTAAGGGCTCACGCTCCGCTGCGCTTCGCGCTCGCCTTAAATTTCTAAGCTATAGGTACGCGGGACCTACAGCAATAAAACAGGTTCGATTCGATTCGATTCGCCTGTGATTGAGTCATTTCTCCAAACAAGATTCTCTAATACTAGTTTTAACTAAAGCTCTCAGTAAGATCTAGTTTTAACTGAAATTTAAATATACGTTATAGTAAATTCTAGTTTTAACTTGGTAAAACTAGTTCTTACAAAGGCACTTAGTTCAAACTAGTTTATACTATTCACTTCTCAAGCTTACGCGCTCACTAGACATGAAATAAAACAATTTTCAACGGATACTAGCGCGGTTTTATTGAATGCACTTTGGTAATTAGTTGGTATTTGGTTTGATTTTTGGTTTTCCCGACGTTTCGGCAACTTTGCAGCTGCCGTGGTCACGGGGTAGTTTATACTAGAGTAAACGCGTTTTAACTAAAAACGGGTTTTTACGGTTACATATACAGGGTTATTCGTAAATCACCAACAACCTCGCAGGAGTAGATTACTAACATCAACAATAACATATGTTTTACGACTTTTCCGAAAACATACTAGAAAAATTCCACTTTTCATACAAAACTCGATCAGCTCTGCTGTTCGACCATTTGTATGGAAAGTTGATAATTTTTTGTCTGTTTTCGGAAAAGTCGTAGAACAAAATTAAATGTCATTGTTTATGATGTTAGTAATCTACTCCTGCGAAGTTGTTGGTGTTTTACAAATAGCCCTGTATTGGGAGGGTGCGAAGGTATAATAATCGATCTCAGCGCTCATGGTGGCAAAAAGTAGAAATAATGAAGGATCTGTAATCTGCCTGAAAACGATATTTAATTTATTATTAGCGATACAGGAATAATTATATATGTTTATTATCACTAAGTAAAATAATTAAAGTAGCTTTATCCTCTTGTTTTACAAAATCTACAACTGAAAAAGAAGTAAACAAACCCTGATATAACCAATATAAAACACTCTTTTTGAATAGATCTTACTTGCCATATTTAATTTAAATGACCAAAAATGATTTTACAACACTTTGTCCACCCAAATCATAGTAATTTTGAAATTTACATTAATAACACAATATGTATAGTATTTTTTAACATTTTGTCACAATGCCGCCATTACATTATCAAAACGTCAAAACGGTCAGGTCAAAGCCAACAAAGTTGCAACACGCTAGGTGGCGCTAAAAGCGTGCACGGAGCCAATAGTGAAATGTATGCAAAATTACAACAAAATATTGTTTTTTTTATGCACAACGGGATAGTGACTGGCCTTCATCTCACCTGAGATATTAAGTGAAGATAAGGCCGAAGATGGAAGCGCACTACACCCGGAATCATCACCACTGAGGAACTGGCTATCTTACCTCTAACTGCCGGAACACAACAATTTTTAAATTGTTGTTATGGCGTCACACTTAGATAAGATGGTGGTAGCTAGCCAGGCGGACTTGAAATAAGCCCTACCACCAACCAAACCGAGTACAAATTGTAGCCCCTTAGGAATCGAACCCGGGACCCCTGCGTCTTATACCTACGGGTGGGCGAACCACTAGACCACAGAGGTTGTTATTCCTTGTAGACAACGTATTGATAACGATTGTCTAGCAAGAGTACTCACGACCCAGTTAAGACATACTTTGTCTCATAAATAAACAACACAAATACAGAATTCAATAAACTGAGTTCTAACTGAAATTATACGTTTTTAATATTATCGTCATTTACTTTCACTGTTGTTTTCATTTATTTAAGATACTATCTGCCGTCACTTCGCTTCATTGTAGTGTGAATAATTAACGCGTGCGGAACCCTTGGTGTCAAATGACACCAAGATATTCATTTAAATTATAATTATGGTGTAAAACACCGTTAATTTATAAGTATATCTAAAAATGAAATGGCCTTATTAGATCACGTTTCTAAATATGAATGTGCAGTTTAAAGTTAAAAATTAATAGTTTGAAAATATCTGAAAAAATCTTGATTAATCCGCAAACTCACAAAAATGGCAAGACTCGTGCGTAGACACATTCTTTTCATTATTTACGAAGGTAAACAAGATAGTTTTTTTGATTACGCGCGTGTAATTCTATGAATGAGCTCTAAATGCAGAAATCAGTAAAATTTTGGGACATAAACAAACCTCCTTATCTGGACCAGGAACCGGAAAACCCCATTTTTTTGTTAACCCAATTGATAGGAAAACCCTATTAAAAAGCTTACCAAATGATAGGGTTTCCCTTTCGATAGGGTTAGTCGACGTCATGCTTACCGTATTGATAGGGTTTTTGAAAACAAATCTATGAAATACCTAATCAAAAACCCTTTTAACGGTAAGCGGTTCATGAAATACCCAATCAAAACCCCTTTAACGGTAAGCGGTTCCAGTCCTTTGGCCCAGGTGGAACTAGGTATAAATTGCTTGAACACGTTTTAAAACCCTTTCATAAAGCCTTCATAGGGTTTCCCCGATAGGGTTTACGTATTCGGTAAGTGCTTATTTGGGTTACCCTTTCGATAGGGTTACTGTATTGATAGGGTTACCGTATTGATAGGGATTTGAAAAAAAGTATATGAAATAACCAATCAAAAACCCTTTTAACGGTAAGCGGTTCCGGTCCTTGATCAGGACCAATTATTAAATATTGAATCTTTTAACAGTACATACTCGATTGGAATAAGGAATGGTATTGGTATTGGTATTGATGATGGGCTCCGCATTTAGACTCCCATTTGGTCCGTTATGCGTGAACACAGCATGGTGTGGCTAGTCAAGCCATCCCAGCTCCTTCCAGAAGCGCAGAAGCCTCCTGGGGCGTCCACAGGCTTCTAGGAGCGACCTCACGTCTTTGAGGATTTCTGCCCGGTGTGTGGCCAAACCCACGCACTCCAGGATTACGTGGGCGGCTGTTTCCTCTGCGTCCAGGCATCCTCTACATAGGGGACTGTCTGTCGCATTCATGATGAATAGTTGTCGGTTTAAAGCTAGGTGACCTGTAAATGTACCTACAACTATTCGGAGGTCTGGACGATTAAGGCTGAGCAGTCTACAGGTCAACCGCGGCGAGACTGCGGTCATCGCCAACTTGGACTGTCTACAGCTTGTTAGATCTACCCAACGAGTATTATGTGCAGTACGAGTACGTTGTCTTACCCATGAGCGCAGTTGGCTGAACGGGAGTGGCAGGATGGGTATGGGTCCTGCCACTATTGTGGAAGATCCCCTTCTAGCCAGCTCATCGGCGGCGTCGTTCCCGTGTGATCCACTATGCCCTTTAATCCATTGTAGGATTACTTTGTTTTTGGATGCTAAACGATCCAAAACTTGGTGGCATTCGTAGATGATACTGGAGTTGATCGTGTTAGCCTCCAGTGCTGTTAGGACGGCCATACTGTCGGTCAGTATGCGGATGTTTAGTTCCTTCATACCTCTAGACAGGACCGTGGAAGCGGCATTTATTATTGCAACACATTCGCATTGAAATATCGAACTGTGTTGGCCTAATGCTTGTGATAGTTTGATATTTAGGTCTTGTGAGAATACTCCGGCTCCAGTACCAGTCCCCATCTTGGAGCCGTCCGTATATATTCGGACTTCATGTATGCCGGAGTAATCTCGGTCACTTTCTAGTAACTGTATCTGGTATTTCTTTTCGAAAATGTATTGTTTAGGGATCCTGTCGCATGGGGCAGCGATTAGTGGCTCATGTTTCACTAGATTATTCCACAATGTGGAGTGAGGACCCTCTTGGTTGTACCACAGACCCAGGTGTTTAAGCTTTATAGCAGCCATGGAGGCTTCCTGTTGTATAAACAGGTCCAGGGGTGCCAGAAGAAAATAAGGAAGAGATACACTCATTACATTTTTAGATATACTTAAAAATTAACTGGGTAGGTATATGCCATATGCCATTGGAATTTTTTGTAGATATATAAAAGTGGAGGTAGTGGAAAGATACTTACTACCAAGCATTGTTTTGTCATATCACTAAGGGATTAAGCAGAGTTTTTGATGAAAGCTCCCAGGCAGTTAGATTTTTTCCGATACTTCCAACAATTGTCGTTATATTTCAACCAATTTACACCGTGTAAAGTTTTTGTGTTTATCGCGAACAGACAGACAGACGCGGCGAAGGACTTTGTTTTATAATATGTTGTGATGATAACCAACTAGGTATGTACAACATTACTACCTAATTGAATCGATGAAATCCGCCATACAAAGATCTTCAACTCTGAAATTCAGGTGAGCTACTTACATTTCCATGTCATGTAGAAAATTAAATCTGAGGTAACAAGCGAAACGTTCAGTGGACACAAAAGATAGCGAGCTTGGTCCTAAATAAACTGATTTGGTGTCCAATAACGAACAGAGTATTGATGACGTCACTCTTGTTAATTCAATAGGACCTTTTTAGGACCCTATAAAAGGATAATTGGTCGGGTATCGAGTTATTTGCTTTGCGTTTAGTCGATATTTATTCGGAAAATTCGACTGTAAATAGCTTAATTTGTATCGACAAAAAAATACTGCAGAGATAATTTGTAGGGCGTACATTGTATCGAGTTATTGGTATTTATTTGAGTGAACATAATAGGTAGGAATTTCAAAACGTTACAATCCATCTGACTGAACTATAATTTTCAGGAAACTTAAATTCCAAAACGTTAATTATGGCAAGCAAAATACTCGTTTTGGCACAGTTTAGTACAGGCACCTAGTATAATTTATAGCAAAACTGGCAAAAGCAATTGCCAGCTAAATTATGGGTGGTTTTTAGGCTATTAACTTTCAGATAGCGCCACACAGACATAAATAGTATTTATATTGGTACTTATCCAACGGCTGTTGTTCATAGCTTTTCTTATTGATGTTATTTTGCACGCTAAAATTGTTATCAAAATTATTTATTTCACTAAGCAACAAACAGTCTTACAACATATTATCATGATATAGAACATTACTGACGCGGTCTATACTGCGTTGCTGGCAGCGATGATAAAGGCCGTGCGCAAAGCCCAGGCCATCACTGCGCCACGGTTAAGAACAGCGCGGTCAGCATTGCAGCCCTTGACGGATAAGCTTATAGCGCGGAAGCAAGGGCTGCAATGATGACCAAGCTTGAAGGCTGAGAGCATTGTGAGGCCATCATAACATGACCAGCAGTGCAGTCGTTGTGGACCAAGGCTTGTGTACTGTAGTGCTTTACTCAAACAATGCGAGAAGTACTATATGGTTTATAAAGTATTTTCTAAAAAAATACATTAATTCAAATATATCAGAAACGGTGCGTCGCTCGGACCCAACAAATAAAATTATTTTCGATCCCCTCTGATACGCCGGAAATAGATACGAGGTATTAAAATGAATAATCAAAAATCGGATCAGGTACTGCAGACGAAATTGCAGGAAATACTTTAAATCAAAAAATATTTCCTTAGTTAATTAATGTGTATCAATAAATAACGTGTATTTAATAATGAACACTTTGTGTTCCCCCCACGATCTGTCAATTAGTAACTGCCTCTGATGAGCTCCACGTTTTCTCGATCCATTTCCACTCTCATTAAGGGGTATCTTTTAAAATTAAGGGTCCATAAATATCAAATTAATTACTACCCCGCTTATAATTCTTGTGGTATCCCGAAGGAATAGCTCGTGGGATAGATGACAAGCTTAATTAAAAGTTATCAAAACCCTTTGAAAATGTAAAAATCATGTAGTCTAGCTAGTTCATCACGTAAGTGATAAAAATTATATACTTTTAAAGAAATACATTGACTTTTCTATGACCGTTTTCATTGGAAAACACTGCTACTCTCTCTCTCTGATCCACGGAGTTTTATACCATAGTGTAAAGAAATATAATAGTGGTTTTCTAAACTTACCATCCCAATGATGTGTCTCGTCACTCTCGTCCATTAAACAACTTACTCCAAGAAACATGTGTCGAATTTCACCACAAAATTTTGGTCATCCCATACTAAATTGATCACGTGCTCTCTTTGATTTGTATGGATAGTCGATTTTTTTACACATTTGGCCCCTGTGTTCTTTAGAGAAAGTTATTCAGTTTCATGGACTGAACACACCTTCGAAATTTGGATGGTGAATAAAAAATTATGGGGTGTATGCGGGAGGCGCGGCAAACGCCCCCCTTCCCGCACTGCTTGCGGTGTATCCCTCAACATTACTTCGCATTAAGGGACATGCATTGTATTGCGCGGTGGCCACGACGAACTAAGAGGCCGACATTGAGAAGAGCGCAGTGGTTGCCGTGAGTGCCACGACGCGTCGGCCACGCGCGAGCTCTTATGGATATACTATATCTCAATAATTTCTAATTCTATAGTCATTAGTTGCCCCCCGATTATGATTTATGATACCTCTGAGGGTGAATAATCTGCCGCATGGTAAACGGAGAATGTGCTATAGCAGGCTTCGAACGAGGACGTTCTTCCAATTCAGAGATCTGATCAGCGGATCATCATCTACTATGAATTTTCTGAAACTTTTATAGAGTTTTCAGCGGTTGACTCCCATTCTGGTCTTTCCTGGCTTTGTTCATTCACTTACTGTTGGTTTCAAAACTCGCAATGCACTTTGACCAGACACCACACCTTTTGTACTGGCCACGAGGTGTAGAGTAACATGCTTGCCATGTCCACGCCACGTCGCTCGCAGTTTTTAACAATACTAGTTAGGTACACTATAATTAAATATCTTCACCCACCATCCATTTATTACTTTTTTCCTTACATTTTTGCTTAATTGAATTGATGTTTGACGTTTGACGTCAATGTCATGCATGATATGACTTTGTTTATTAAATAAAGGTTATTTTTTTGGCAAAAGAATCACCCTTCATAGCGCTTTATTTATACTATATTGGCTGTGGGTATTATTGTCTATGTTGTTATTATTTCACATTTTCTTGTTCAAACTTTGTTTTATTTTCTCTTCATGTTATTATTTGTTACGATATGTTTTTTTCCTCCGATAATATGTTGTGTTGTGTCTGACTGTTTTTAGGCCCCGGAAGAATAACAGTGCTCCCGAGTTATTCTGACCATCTAAGAAGACTCAGAAGTTTTTTTTTACTGAGACCGGGCCCATTAACAACACACTCTTTGTTTAATGCATAGAAATATAATGTCAAAGAACAACAAAGTCAATAAACAGGTGATCCGAAAACGAATGCATACATTTTATATGGGATCACTGACATGAAAAACATTTTTTTTTATTTAACTGGACTGGCTGTCTGTATGATTTGACAGCTAAGTTTTTGTGCCTATTGAAACGCCACTAGCGTGCGTCTAAAGAACTAATTTTAACATACAATATGAAAATAGTTGCCGTGATGGTCTCTCCAGACTTCAAACTTTAGTACCATGTCCCGCACGCTATGCTCACGCTACGTCCTACAGCGCCAAAATGGCGGAAATCAAATAGGCACAAAAACAGTTTGACATGAGCCTGTCCAGTGTAAATAATAATAATAATAAAATGTATTTATTCGTCACTTCACAAACTTAATACATTGATGAATGTGTACATAGATCAAAGCATTTATAACCTAAATTTGTGAAGGACTGGTGCCCGAAATAGGTTTCGCAGAAACCTGTACCACAAGGTCACCAGCCTCCTCCCGCAGAAAGGATTACAAAAGCTAGATAACACAAAGCAAGCTGATGAGCTATAAAACCAGTAACGTTAATATAAGAAAAAAGTCTAGGTAAGGTAATGATAATTATAAATTAACCTAAAGTAGCATTAACTGGATAAGTTATAGAGAACCAAGTATGGGTATGAGTGTATATTAAAACTGTGAATGTAAATGTACATAAGTGTGATTGGGTTAGAGTTGTGTGTGTGTATTATGATTGTGTGTTTGTGTGAGTGTTGGTGTAAGTGGAAGGTGTGTGTATGTTAATAGGGGAGAAACGCAAATAGTGAGTGGACATGAAGGACGAAGTGAGCAATCCATAGAGGGTAAGCACCGAGACTGGGACAACAGACAAAAACATGGGATGGAAATTCAATAAAAACCCCGTAGCGAGCAGTTTCCTGTTTACGAGAGGGGTACTAGTAAACACTCAGTAGCCTCATAATCCACTGTCTTGAGGTATTGCTTTAAGGAGCTTTTACAACTAACTGTGAGTAGAGGGTAGATGTTGAGGGTGGTGTTGAATTTGTTATACAGATAGGATCCTAGATAGCAGTAGAAGCTTTTAGCAAAGGAAGTTCTCAGACTCAGAGAAGGGCAGACATCCCCTTTCCTACGCTTACCTTTCATCTTTTCAGGGTCGTATGGGGTTTGCATATGCTTTCTTAAGATTGTTTTGAGAATGAACGTTTGTCGGACCGTAAGCTTGTCCCATTCTCTATAAAGGGCAGTAGTTGGGTGACGATATGGGAGGATGGGTGGGAAAAAAGTGGGGTCATGAAACGACCAGTGACAAAACTATCTCCTTTACCGACAAACAACGAGGCACACGATCAAACAACAAATATCAATCAAATACCTACAACTAACGATTCAGCAAAAAGTAAGCAAACCAGACGCACTCGCTACAAACTAACTAATCTGATTACATTGCCATTATTACTGTTATTCATGTTTACTACAGCTGTAGAAGGAGCTTACTACAATATTTCAACCTTCAAGGACACCCAGAGCCTTTATTTTGACAAAGTATCAGATATGCGTCTAATACGTGATCAATGGAAGATGGTTATTTATTACGACGTCAATCCCTATTGGCAAGGTTCACAATTACTAAAGAAATATATTGTTCACCTTGAAAGCATGTGTTCAATAATACAAAAGCAAGCGCACTGTAATGTTATCCTGTTACAATTACGTCACGGCTACTCCGAGTTACTACACTACGATCAACTGTTGCTTGGTCAGCCGTCTGGCGCGAGTACGCTACGCCGCCGACGCCGAGGCCTTATCAATGGAATAGGAAACGTCGCGCACGCGCTATTCGGAGTATTAGACGATAAGTTCGCTGAACAATATCAAAAGGACATTGGTCCTATCAAAAATGATCAAAAACATCTCGCCAAGCTTTTGAAAAACCAAACATCATTAATAGAAGCTCAATATCACTTTCTGCAACGTTTGGAGAGTACAGAAGATCAACAGCACAAATCGTTCAATCAACATTTACTAGACATTGAGAAGCAAAACACAATATTGAAAAAGGAGGTAGAGAGGGAAGATGCTATCAACGAATTTATTTTATCATCTATTACTGCCAACAATATCTTAGATAATATGAGAAGAATCCAGGAAAATTTACTTGATTTGATTACTGACATTTATCATGGGAAATTCGATATTCACTTACTATCACCAGAGCAACTTAGAGACGAGCTGAGTATTATTTCCAGTCATTTATCAAAACACCTATCATTACCTATAGATAACATTCATAGCGACGTATCAAAACTGTATCATTTACTGAGGGTGAAAGTAAAAATTACTGAGCAATATTTATTACTCGAGATTAAAATTCCGTTGGTAACTAGAGACAATTATGACTTGTACAAGCTAATACCTATTCCGCAACCCACTGAAAATAATAAAACAATTATAATAACGCCGATATCAAATTACATTACTATCAACATACAAAGGGACTCGTATTTACCAATGTTTGAAACAGAGGTGCAAACTTGTATGCATGTGGATCTAACCACAAAGCTTTGTGAATTACAAGGACCTGTTTATCAGATGCAGAGAGATCAAGATCTATGTGAGATAAATCATACGACACAGACTTGTCAAACTACCGAAAATAGCTGTAAAAATATGTGGAAAGCATTGAGCAAACCAAATCACTATTTATTTTACTGCTGCGATCAATGCACTATAAGGTTTATGTGCGGCGGTCATGTGTCAGTGGAAAGAATCACGAGAGCTGGAGTACTAACCATGGCGAACGATTGCATGATGAAATCAGATTCATTCATATTGTATTCCCGCAATGAGCGAACAAATGAAATACACAGCCACGCGGATTTATTATTAGTAGATGTGCCTCCGATCAACAGCATTATCAACCTAACGGTACATCGCGAAGATCAAGATTATCAGACGAATATCACTGAAAGAGATTTCAGAGAAAGGCAGTCATCTTTAAAGGAAATCGGCCGTAATCTCATAGTAAATCATAGTAAATATATGCAGGTCAATGTATGGGATACATAAAATATGACTTAGATTCATAAAATATGACTATATTTGGCAAAGGAAATTAATAAACTAAGTTCCATACTGTTTTTTCGTCGATAAACGAATAAATGTAGCGAAATTTGGTTTTAAAGAAATGTGTGGCAATATCTTATTTACCTGTAAAAAGTGTGATTACTTGGATTGTTTCTTTTTGTCACATCATAATTACTTAGAGCACAAGACACCATGGCTCCACAATTTTTTTTTTTTTTTTTTTTATGTATCGACTGTCTGCTTGCTGCTGCGTTTGTCCTCACTTTCACCTGATGGGAAGTGACAAGGAGGACTATGGAGCACGCACAGTCAGTAAATGCCTATTTACTCTGGCTTTAAAGACGCCCAAGTTATATTGTTCGGGGAATACAGACGCAGGGAGGTCATTCCACATCTTAGCTGTTCGAATTAAAAAGTTGGAACCGAAGCGTTTCGTGCGGGTATGTGGAATGTCAACAACATAGGGATGTCAACAATATCTTTATTTTAAATTCTAATTAACATTAACAAATATTTTAAACAAACTGTGATTGCTCATGTGCTCGGCGGGATGCTAGGGGCTCTCACTGTAAAAAATGTTGGCACATGTCACTTACTCCTTTGTCTCTTTTTTACATAGACCGTGTCCGTATGATGTTAACTTCTCTTTTCTACGGTTTGTTGGTCTTCTTGAGCGCAGCGAAAATTTTTCTATGTCTATGGTTTAATGTAATGTACCTGTCTCTCATATCCTTTGTAACGTGTTAATTTATTGTATATTATTTTCTTTTCTTAACCCTAGTGTATGTGTGTTTTTAATAAATGATTTTCTTTCTTTCTTTTACTTATAAAACCTAAGTCAAGTTTGGTTTTTTTTTCGCGAATAAAACAACCTTGACAAAATTGACTCAAAACCTAAATGTAGCATTATGTAATTAAAGGTATGAAGTGATATATTCAGCCAGCTTTTAAGCAAATCCCCAAAAAAATGTCTACTAAACTGCTGAAAAAGTTAGAAGCAGATTATACCCAAAGAATCCAGTGAAGCGAATAAAACCAATTAACTTATGATCCCAAAAGTTTGGATTGTGCCACGGACGGGAACTGAATCGTGGCCACTTAGCATAAAAGTACGGTAAAAAAGTAAAACTTACTTGGTAAACTGAGATCAATTTAACTTACAATATCGGGAACTTGGATTAAGGTTAACAGTCCTCGTGACTCCATTCACGGACGTTTTATGTTTTATACAGGGTGTTTTATAAAAACCCGTAAAAAATTGTCGCATGGAACAGTGCAAAGTGACAACGCAAGTTTTCGATAGTTAACCCTATTAATGGGCAAAATCAAAATATAATATAGGTTTAGGGTTGCCACTGTGAGTGAGGGACTGTAAACTGGTTAGCAAAGTAATTAAAAGGCTACGTAATGGAAGGAAATTTTTATAACACTTGACAAGTAACCAAAACACAAAGTCAACGCCGACGTCAAAATCACATTAATAGACAATTATTATCAATAAAAAAGGTGCGTTAAGCACAGCCACTATGCAGTTATTATGAAAGAAAAAGAAAAAAGTGGCGGTTTTCAGGGTTTTTAATAGTTTTCCTATTAATATTTTTCCTAATAATTTGGCTTTAAGGGCTTTTTGTAACACGTTGTAGAATTTTAACAGTTTCTCAATGGTAGCCAAAGAATTTAAATACCTATTTACAGGGAGGCAGTAGAGTAGCGCTGAGTCTTTAATTTCTAGGACGATTATTCCAATCTACAACGTGTTAGAAAAAAACTAATACCGAATATAGTAGATAGGGACCTTCGAACAGAACAACTTCTAATATGGAACCAACTCTGAATTCACGGAAAAAAACTGCTGTTTCATACAAAAAAAATTAAGGATAATTTGAAAATATATGAAACAGCTGTTTCAAATTGCTACCATATTTGGCATTAGGGGTTATTTTGTAACACGCTGTATACTCGTCATCGTAAAATCGCTCTGGACCTTACTTTTACCGATTGATAATTCATATCCCATATTTTGCGATATAGTACTTATTCTGTAACAACAAAGATAAATAAAGTTTTCAGTAAAACTGTTTTTTTTTGTGCCAAAACAGAATGGAAAAAACCGGCCAAGTGCAAGTCGGACTCGCGCACGTAGGGTTCCGTACCAAAATCCGGAAAAAAATATGTTTGTTGTATGGGAGCCCCCCTTAAATATTAACTTTATTCTGTTTTTAGTATTTATTGTTATAGCGGCAACAGAAATACATCAACTGTGAAAATTTCAACTTTCTAGCTAACACGGTTCATGAGATACAGCCTGGTGACAGACAGACAGACAGACGGACAGCGAAGTCTTAGTAATAGGGTCCCGTTTTTACCCTTTGGGTACGGAACCCTAAAAAGTGAAATGATCTCTTACGCCATGTAAGTACATACACAACAAACGTCATGTGAAATTTTATTAAAAGTATGATACTAGTTAACTCTGTTTTGATGTTAAAGTCTATATAATATTCCTATAAATAGCAATACATATGTCTAAAATTAAACAAAGCGGAAACAATTCTCATATCCCTCTTTTAATCCTTAATGTGCCACGTGCAAAGTTAATTTCCCATTTAAATTAAAACCCTGACCCTACCATATTTTCGTACATACAAAAATGCAAACTTTTTTTCATCGGTATGTTATTTTCATGTACTCAATAAAACTTGTAGAATAAAATTTTGAAGAATGAAAAAGCCTTTTTTTATTCACTACGGTTTTTTCTCCAACTCTCATTATCATCAGTAATTTTAATGTGATTGGTAGCAATTTTTCCAGCTCTTCAGTTTGCTTGCTATTGAATCTTATGCATGAGTTAATAGTGGGACGGAGTGGGACAAAAATTATCCGCTTTTCGCGATTGCTTTTATGTAAAAAAACCTGCTGTTTAGACTATTAGCGTACATTCGTACAGTTAAATTTAAATTTAGTAGTCAACTACGCTCACATAGATTTCAGCCGTCTTCATTTGGCGACTTGATCCATGAGGATGCTTTTGTCCCGCTTATTTTTATTCCATTCAGGTAAAAATTAACTGTAAAAATATAAACTTATTAACCTGAAGCTGATGATAATTATGAATTAATACACTGTCAATTTTTAAGTATATCTAAAAATGAAAAGGTGTTTTCAGACCACGTGAATGAACCTTTTACTATAGGGCCAATCACGGAATCGCGAAAAAAAAATCAGCTGCTCCATACAGTATAGTCGAGTCGATGTTGTAGGTAGGTACTTTTCTATGGAACAGCAGATTTTTTTTCGCGATTTCGTAGTTGGCCCCATAGTAAAACTTGATCATTTACGTGGTCTGAAATCCCCTTTTCATTTTTAGATTTACTTAAAAATTAACCGTATATAAGATAAGATAAGATAAGATTTATTCAGCAACCACTACAACACACAACAACAATATCAAGAACACTTGAGGCAATACAAAAAAATTAGATAACTTAAAACTAACAAATTGTCCAAGATAGTACCGTACCGGAGTGTGAAGCAGCGGCAGACAGAAAAGGAACTCAACTCAGTGTTGATAGTTCCGAGGAACCAGACTATAGTTGTAAAACAGCGGTTGTTATCGGTAATCGGATAGTTATCTAAAGCAGCCGATAATATCGTATAGACAGCGGCTGACAACCGGCTGCTTATCCGACTCAATACCAAAAGGTCTTACAACTTTTACAATTCCTGAGTCGAAATTGTTATAATATACGAGTCGTTAAATGCAAATAGGTATTTTTAGTAAATTAAATACCTACTCTGTCATGATGAATTCGTGGGCGATGAATTTGTAGAACATCAAACTGGAAATTCTGGTGTTCTCGTCAATTTCTCTGCACCACAAAACTGTTTACTGGTAAAGGTTAACGCACATTTAGGCGGGCCGCAGCGGGGCGGGCCGCATCGCAAAAATCCGCTCAAATCGCTCCCATACATTTTATATGAACTATCGCACATTATGCCGGGGCGGAGCGGGCCGCATAATCCGTCGCGCATTTTGTTGCGATGCGATGCGGCCCGCCCCGCCCCGCTGCGCCCCGACTCAGTGTGCTATATATATAGCAAGCGGATTTATCGATCAGGAGTCATCCGAAAATACCCCAAAACTTTTTTGTCGTATAAAAGATTGAGAAAAAGATATCTATATCTTTTTCTCAATCTATTGATATCCTATATAATTTTGTAAAAATACCCTTAATTAAAATTCCTTACTTGTTTTTTTCCTTTAGAAATAAAAAAATACTTATGAATATTTTTCAAAATTATTATGGCACATAACAATGAAAGTATCCTCTGCACTGATGTCCTTGTATAATGGACGTCGTCAGTGATCCTCTGCATCACTATATTTTTTGTTATACATTTATTAGAAGTGGCACTCGCCATAGAAAAAATACTTAACTTGTATACAATTAAATTAAATTTGGTCTTAAAATAAAGCCACTATTTTCCTTTTTCGACATTAAAAAACGCAGTGTTTATTTGACTTCTGATTTGGCATTGATCTGTCATTTGGTTGACAGGTACCACAGCCAGAAATAAAAAACCGGCCAAGTGCGTGTCGGGCCACGCGCAGTAGGGTTCCGTCCGTGGTTACCATATACCATACCCTATTTAATACCACTATCATTTTTCATCTGCAAAAATAACTTCTTATAGGAGTACAAACTTTTTCATAGTGTTTTTATAAATAACAAAAAATATATTTGCGGTTTTGGAAAATTTGCTATATCTCTAAAACTACTAAATATATATGTCATTAAAACCAATTTTTGTTAAAAGTGTTTATTAATTTCTACAGCATATATTATGTTTTAGATTTTTCACTCTCTTATTTTAAAAGTTAGAGGGTGGGAGACACACATTTGACCACTTTTGAAGTGTATATCTTTCAAACAGTTGACTTTGAGAAAAAATGGTTTGAGGAACCTCAATGTCATTTTTAAAGACCTATCTATAGACACCCCGCACGCATAGGTTTGATGAAAAACATTTTTTTTCAGTTTCAGTTCCATGTATGGGTTAATCTTTTTAGGCTTCCGTACCCAAAGGGTAAAAACAGGACCCTATTACTAAGACTCCGCTGTCCGTCTGTCTGTCTGTCATAGATATGAGCGCCGATGGGTGCAAGGTCGGCGGCGGCGCGCTGACTTTTTTGGGTCGGCGGCGGCGGCGCCGTCGGCGGCGTGACCTTTAAATGTTTTTTTTAAATTTATTGACAAGAAATAATAAAAAGACATAGTTTATCAATCAGAAATACTTGTTTTTATTAGAATTAAGAAAACGTACATCATATATCAGCCGTACGACACCCACTGCCGGGCATAAGCCTTCCCCAAGGATCTCCACGATGATCGGTCCTGCTTGGTCTTAAGGATGACGCATCCAGCGGGTTCCCGTGACCTTCACTAGATCATCGGTCCACCTTGTCAGGGGCCTATCCAGGAAGCCGAGTCCGGTACGCGGTCGCCATTCCAGTATTGATGATAGGAAGATCATCAGCAACGATAATATTTTTTGTAGTAAGCTGAAAAGCCTCGAGCATAGACGCGGTTGAAGGTTATTTGTTTTTTATCGGATACATTTCACCAAGTGTGCAATAGAATTGCACAACCTAATTCCGCCAGCTCCCTTCTTCCATCATGGCTCCGCCAACTACCAGCTCCAGACGCTAGAATCCATTGAGAGGAGGGCCATGAAGATCATCAGCAACGATAGTCTTTTATGTAGTAAGCTGAAAAGCCTCGAGCATAGACGCGGTTGAAGGTTGTTGGTTTTATATCGGATACATTTCGACGAGTGTGCAATAGAATTGGACAACCTAATTCCACCAACTCCCTTCTTCCATCATGGCTCCGCCAAATACCAGCTCCAGACGCTTGAATCCATTGAGAGGAGGGCCATGAAGATCATCAGCAACGATAGACTTTTTTGTAGTAAGCTGAAAAGCCTCGAGCATAGACGCGGTTGAAGGTTATTGGTTGTTTATCGGATACATTTCGGCGAGTGTGCAATAGAATTGCACAACCTTATTCCGCCATCTCCCTTCTTCCATCATGGCTCCGCCAAATACTAGCACCAGACGCTTGAATCCATTGAGAGGAGGGCCATGAAGATCATCAGCAACGATAGTCTTTTTTGTAGTAAGCTGAAAAGCCTCGAGCATAGACGCGGTTGAAGGTTATTGGTTTTTTATCGGATACATTTCGACGAGTGTGCAATAGAATTGCACAACCTAATTCCGCCATCTCCCTTCTTCCATCATGGCTCCGCCAAATACCAGCTCCAGACGCTTGAATCCATTGAGAGGAGGGCCATGACGATTATCAGCAACGATAGTCTTTTTTGTAGTAAGCTGAAAAGCCTCGAGCATAGACACGGTTGAAGGTTATTTGTTTTTTATCGGATACATTTCAACAAGTGTGCAATAGAATTCCACAACCTAATTCCGCCAGCTCCCTTCTTCCATCATGGCTCCGCCAAATACCAGCTCCAGACGCTTGAATCCATTGAGAGGAGGGCCATGAAGATCGATAGTCTTTTTTGTAGTAAGCTGAAAAGCCTCGAGCATAGACGCGGTTGAAGGTTATTGGTTGTTTATCGGATACATTTCGGCGAGTGTGCAATAGAATTGTACAACCTAATTCCGCCATCTCCCTTCTTCCATCAGACAACCAGACGTATGAATCAGCGCTACCGTATTTTGGTGGATATGCCAGACTCGCAGTAAGCGTTTTGCTTCAAATTTTATCATTCGTACCGCTAGAGAGTGGAACTCCTTGCCTGAGTCTGTGTTTCCCGATAGGTAAAATCTGGGGACCTTCAAGTCGCAAGTGAATAGGTATCTTCTAGGCAAGCGCGTTTAATCGTGAACCGCATAATCGCTTACCATCAAGCGTGATAGCAGGCAAGCGCTTGCTAATCTATCATAGAAAAAGTGTTCCCAACATGAACTGGAGTGGGTGTACAATATGGGCATTCGACATGATTTTCTTCTTATCCATGTTCATTCTAAGACCCACTCTTTGGGAGGCACTACGGAGATCTTCGAGCATTGTGTTCAGGTCTTTCATGGTCTCAGCCATAAGAACTATATCATCGGCAAAACGACGGTGTGTTAGGTACTGGCCATTGACGTTGATACCGAGTCCTTTCCAGTCCAAGCACTTAAACACCTCGCTTCAGTTGGATGGGGTTTGTGCTCTGGTTCTGTACTCAGACCGACATGGTGGCATTTTCGTATAAATATCTTAACACCTCGATATACACAGGTATTTTTTCGTATAAGTATCTTAACACCTCGATATACACAGGTATATCGAGGTGTTAAGGAGGAGTTAAGATACTTATACGAAAATGCCACCATATCGGTCTGAGTACAGAACCAGAGCACAAACCCCATCCAACTGAAGCGAGGTGTTTAAGCTCTTGGACTGGAAAGGACTACAGAGTCCACTTTGCACATCTGAAAATTCTGCAGCACTGCCCAGGTCTCTATCGAATGGCTTTCTCATAGTCCATAAACGCCAAGTAACAGTTCCAACAATTATGAAAGCGAAGAAACGGTAATTTTATCTAGTTTTGTTTTAAAAACGTCCACAATTTGTTCATCTAATGACGATGACGACGAAGACGTGGCCATTTTGATGCAAACGTGTCACGCGTTCTACCCTACCATGAAAACGAGCTCGTTTACACTGATTCATTAAATATTTTCTCCCACTCGGCGCGCCGTTGCCTTTACGCGGCGGCGGCGGTGCGGTAGAATTGGCGGCGGCGGCGGCGCGCCGGCGCGGCGCTCATATCTAGTCTGTCACCAGCTGTATCTCATGAACCGTGATAGCTAGACAGTTGAAATTTTCACATATGATGTATTTCCATTGCCCCTATAACAACAAATACTAAAAACAGAATAAAATAAATATTTAAGGGCGGCTCCCATACAACAAACTTGAGTTTTAGGCGTTTTTTGGTACGGAACCCTTCGTGCATGAGTCCGACTCGCACTTGGCCGTTTTTTTTATTTTTGTCTAAAAATCGTAAAGCTGTTCACAGAATACATCTACCTACCAAGTTTCAAATCCTAATACTTTCAGAATAAAGTGGCTGTGACATACGGACGGACAGACAGACAGACATGACGATTTTATAAGGGCTTCGTTTTTTGCCATTGGGCTACGTAACCCTAAAAAGTACAGCAGATTATGAATCACAGATTAAAGATTTTAAAAGGTATATAACTTTAGCATTAAAGGCCGGGTCTCTTTTGTCAAACATTGTTTTTGTAAGAGTAAAGTTAACACAAGAGATACAGTAGGAAAATCTATACCCTAATAATTATTAGGGTAATTACCCTGCCGGATAATTTTTACCCTAAATCTAGGGTAAATTACCCTAAGCTGGCACTACTGTACTCAAAATCCGTCGATGCGATGCGGCCCGGCCCGTCACAGTGTGCTATAGGAGCATTTTGCGATGCGCTGCGGCCCGGCCCGCCCCGTTGCGACCCGCCTAAATGTGCGTTAACCTAAAGGTTAACGCACATTTAGGCGGGCCGCAGCGGGGCGGGCCGCATCGCAAAAATCCGCTCAAATCGCTCCCATACATTTTATATGAACTATCGCACACTATGCCGGGGCGGAGCGGGCCGCATAATCCGTCGCGCATTTTGTTGCGATGCGATGCGGCCCGCCCCGCCCCGCTGCGCCCCGACTTAGTGTGCTATAGCAAGCGCATTTATCGATCGGGACAATCGGGAGTCATCCGAAATTACCCCAAAACTTTTTTGTCGTATAAAAGATTGAGAAAAAGATATAGATATATCCTATAAAATTTTGTAAAATACCCTTAATTAAAATTCCTTACTTGTTTTTTCCTTTAGAAATAAAAAAATACTTATGAATATTTTTCAATATTATTATGGCACATAACAATGAAAGTATCCTCTGCACTGACGTCCTTGTATAATGGACGTCGTCAGTGATCCTCTGCATTACTGTATTTTTTGTTATACATTTATTAGAAGTGGCACTCGCCGTAGAAAAAATACTTAACTTTTTACAATTAAATTAAATTTGGTCTTAAAATAAAGCCACTATTTTCCTTTCTTGAAATTAAAAAACGCAGTGTTTATTTGACTTCTGATTTGGCATTGATCTGTTATTTGGTTGACAGATACCACAGCCACAAATAAAAAACTGGCCAAGTGCGTGTCGGGCCACGCGCAGTAGGGTTCCGTGACACGCATTTGACCACTTTTGGAGTGTATATTTTTTAAACGGTTGACTTTGAGAAAAAATGGTTTGAGGAACCTCAATGTTATTTTTAAAGACCTATCTATAGACACACGTATAGGTTTGATGAAAAACATTATTTTTTTTGTTTCAGTTCCATGTATGGGGATTCCCCCTTAATCTTTTTAGGGTTCCGTACCCAAAGGGTAAAAACAGGACCCTATTACTAAGACTTCGCTGTCCATCTGTCTATCTGTCTGCCTGTCTGTCTGTCACCAGCTGTATCTCATAAACCGTGATAGCTAGACAGTTAAAATTTTCACATATGATGTAAAGTCCATTCGTTTAGATAGTGTCGGTACACCCGCAAGCACTTGTGTTCAGAGACAGGAATACCGGTAAGTTTTTGGTAACGTTATACAAATAACGTTACTGATAACGGTAAAAAATAGCGATGATTCAAGCAATAGTTTTAGCTTATTAAGTGTTTTATACTTAAATCCAAGTTTTAGAAATGTATTGACATTTCGCAGAGTCGTACGTTTATACGGAAAGTCAGTATTATAGCTTGTAAATTTTCCAGAATCGTGTCTAGTGTCGGAAGTTTTTTATTAACATAAAATCTGTATACTGTGCGGACGTACTACATCACATTCAAAGTCGTCCGTTTTCGATAGTGGGATTCTTCCGTTTTTACGATTTTTGGTGTTAATGGGCCTATTTTTAATATTATTCCGACGCTAGTTCTTGGTATCCCCACTATTTTTGAACTATCTCTGATAGATGCAGACAAACTGATTTCAACGCAATGCCGATGGACATTGCTCATAAGTTGTTTACATGTTTTACAAAACACCCGTATTTTTTGTTGGTTCACTTAAAGTTTCATCTTAAGGCACTTAACTGTCCTTCCAAGGACGAAAAAATATTTTCAGTATACGTAGCAGAGTCAACAAACACAAGCTTTCACTACGGCGGCGCTTCATCGAAATGCAAACTGCCAAAATACAAATTGACTTGCGGGTGTACGCCGCACGCGGTATCCTTTGTTTATGCGGCGGCATCTTTGACAAGAAGCGGCACGTGCAAAGGCGGCGCGATAAAAGGGCGACACTATCTAAGTGAATGCGCTTTATTTCTGTTGCCGCTATAACAACAAATACTAAAAACAGAATAAGATTAATATTTAAGGGGGGCTTACATACAACAAACTTGATTTTTAGCCGTTTTTTGGTACGGAACCCTTCGTGCGTGAGTCCGACTCGCACTTGGCCGGTTTTTTTATTTTTGTCTAAAAATCGTTAATATTCAATATTCAATATATTTATTGCAACCATAATGTTATAAAGATGTTACAACTAAAAACAAAGTACAAGTTATGGACCCTGTTGGGTATCGCAATATAATAAATCGTTAAGCGGTTCATAGAATACATCTACCTACAAAGTTTCAACTGTGTAATCCTAATACTTTTAGAATAAAGTGGCTGTGACATACGGACGGAGAGACAGACAGACATGACGATTCTATAAGGGCTCCGTTTTTTGCCATTGGGCTACGTAACCCTAAAAAGTACAGCAGATCACAGATTAAAGATTTTAAAAGGTATATATACAACTTTAGCATTAAAGGCCGGGTCTCTTTTGTCAAACATTGTTTTTTTAAGAGTAAAGTTAACACAAGATTTAGCCTAAGAGATACAGTAGGAAAATCTATACCCTAATAATTACCCTGCCGGATAATTTTTACCCTAAATCTAGGGTAAATTACCCTAAGCTGGCACCACTGTACTCAAAATCCGTCGATGCGATGCGACCCGGCCCGTCACAGTGTGCTATAGGAGCATTTTGCGATGCGCTGCGGCCCGGCCCGCCCCGTTGCGACCCGCCTAAATGTGCGTTAACCTTAAAGGTGCGCCAGTCGTGGCTGCGCCGTACGTAATCCCGCCCGCGCTCACGCACGCTTCACGCCGCTGTGCTGCCGCTCGTAATAATTTGAACGTTTACCTACCTACAGTACATACCATGCTTTCCAAAGATATTATTGCATAAAAGATTTGTAAGAATGAGGATATATTTTACATTAACTTTAAATTATAAGGCATTTCGTACTTGTCGAAACAGACGAAATTTTTTTTATGTCAATTGTGTAATTTTGTTAAAAAAATCACAAATTCCTACAGGAAAAGGTACTTTTAATGCCTATTATTTAAGGTTATGGAAAGTATTCAATTTTAGAATTTAAAGATTATTATTTTGAGAAGTGTAGGTAAATAAAAAAGAAAAAATAAGTTAATAGTGTAAAAAATATTTTTTAATAATATGAAATAAAACACTTTTTACGGATACTAGCGCGGTTTTATTGAATGTACTTTGGTATTTAGTTGGTATTTGGTTTGATTTTTGTTTTTTATAATATATTTTTTATTTGAATAAATACATTATTTTTTTAGTAAAGCCACGTTTTAAATAAAACCTATTTCGACCATAAGTTTTCAAATCACATAACATGACGTACGCAATGAAAAATTGTAGTCAATTCCTGAAAACAGTTAGGTTAATGTAAACTGTAATTTGACAGATAGATGTGATATGTGATACATTGCTACTTTTCGTTAGTAAGTTTTTATTGGTGTCAAAACGAAAGTGCCAATGTATCACATACATCAGTCAAATTACAATTAACATTAACTTCATTATTTTAGTCGATCGATAGACGCGCTGGTCTACCTACAAAAAAATATTTTAAAAAAAACTTTGTATTATAGATCCCTGATGCTAACCCTGATTGACTATGCATTTTTTGACGACTGAATAAACTAGCGATGTGACAGCCCTTCGTGTTTAAGCTGTATCGCTCGCTCGAGGCTCGAGTTGGCCTACTTATTTGGTTCTACTATGCTATACGGGTTGTAACCGCGTATGATGACCGAAAATCAAAATGAATGTTGTAACACGGGCACCATACGGGTTGTATACGGGCACCATACGGGTTTCATACGGGCACCATACGAGTTTCATACGGGCACCATACGGGTTGTATACGGGCACCATACGGGTTTCATACGGACACCATACGGGTTGTATACGGGCACCATACGGGTTTGATACCGGCACCATACGGGTTGTATACGGTCACCATACAGGTTTCATACGGACACCATACGGGTTGTATACGGGCACCATACGGGTTTGTATACGGGCACCATACGGGTTGTATACGGGCACCATACGGGTTGTATACGGGCACCATACGGGTTGTATACGGGCACCATACGGGTTGTATACGGGCACCTTACGGGTTTCATACGGGTTGTATACGGGCACCATACGGGTTTCATACGGGCACCATACGGGTTGTATACGGGCACCATATGGGTTGTATACGGGCACCATACGGGTTTCATATGGGCACCATACGGGTTTCATACGGGCACCATACGGGTTGTATACGGGCACCATACGGGTTTCATACGGGCACCATACGGGTTGTATACGGGCACCATACGGGTTGTATACGGGCACCATACGGGTTGTATACGGGCACCATACGGGTTTCATACGGGCATCATACGGTTTGTATACGGGCACCATACGGGTTGTATAAGGGCACCATACGGGTTGTATACGGGCACCATACGGGTTGTATACGGGCACCATACGGGTTGTATACGGGCACCTTACGGGCACCATACGGGTTGTATACGGGCACCATACGGGTTGTATACGGGCACCATACGGGTTTCATACGGGCCCCATACGGGTTGTATACGGGGACCATACGGGATTCATACGGGCTCCATACGGGTTGTATACGGGTATCATACGGGTTGTATACGGGCACCATACGGGTTTCATACGGGCACCATACGGGTTGTATACGGGCACCATACGGGTTGTATACGGGCACCATACGGATTTCATACGGGCCCCATACGGGTTGTATACGGGGACCATACGGGTTTCATACGGGCACCATACGGGTTGTATACGGGCATCATACGGGTTTCATACGGGTTGTATACGGGCACCATACGGGTTGTATACGGGCCACCATACGGGTTGTATACGGGCATCATACGGGTTTCATACGGGCACCATACGGGTTGTATACGGGCACCATACGGGTTTCATACGGACACCATACGGGTTTCATACGGGCACCATACGGGTTGTATACGGGCACCATACGGGTTTCATACGGGCACCATACGGGTTGTATACGGGCACCATACGGGTTTCATAAGGGCACCATACGGGTTGTATACGGGCATCATACGGGTTTCATACGGGCATACGGGCGGGTTCGATCCGTTTCAGTGGGCATAGTAGAGCGTATCGTGTTGATCCTGCCTGATACGTTCCTAGCACGGTCATGGCAATTATAGCAATTATAGCAAAACCTTTATGCTATAATTAGCGGCCGCCCGCGGTTTCACCCATGTAGTTCCCGATCCCGTGGGAATATCAGGATAAAAAGTATCCTATTTTTTAATCTAGATTATCTACTATCTGTGTGCCAAATTCCAACCAAATCCGTTCAGTAATTTTTACGTGATTGAGGAACAAATATCCAAACCCACAAACTTTCACATTTATAATATTATATTTTTTACATTTAATACATATACAATGTCATTTTGTATTCACCATCCAAATTTTGAGGATGTGTTCAGTCCATGAAACTGAACAACTTTCTCTAAGAAACACATGGTCATATATGTAAAATAAAAATCGACTTTCCATAGAAATCAAAGAGATCACGTGATGATAGATAGATAAAACGTTTTATTCACTACGACACACACACATACAGTCATCAATACAAAATACAAAAATGTCTGAAAAAGAACGATAAAAAAATACATTTGTGATAAGTATGAGAGAAAGAAAAAACAAAAAAAGATGACAAAAACAGTGAGAAGATGGAATGCACGTGTGTGCAGCAGCAAGGTTTAGGCTCGGTGTATCACAGGCAAATGCCTGATAGCAAAACACCGATTTTCAGCCGTCACCTATAGATGAAACGCGGAAACCAGTAACTGCGCTGAGGTTAACGCACATTTAGGCGGGCCGCAGCGGGGCGGGCCGCATCGCAAAAATCCGCTCAAATCACTCCCATACATTTTATATGAGCTATCGCACACTATGCCGGGGCGGAGCGGGCCGCATAATCCGTCGCGCATTTTGTTGCGATGCGATGCGATTTTGTTTTTTGTATGTACATCGATTACTCGAAGACGGCTGAACCGATTGAAATGATTCAAACGTTATTACATTAGGTAAACGGCCAAGTTGGTCCCATTTTTTAAAATTTTGATATCGGTTCAGTACTTTTCAAGTAATCTTGAAAAAAAGCACGACAATAGTATGCTTTTGTGTGAACTACCTCGATGATTAGTCGTATAACTTCTTTGTTTATGAACTGAATAAGATAATTATTTTATTGTTGGAAAAAGGATATTTTTAGTGTAGTTCTTTAACCGACTTAAAAAAGGAGGTTCTCAGTTAGACCCTTATGTATGTATGTTTCTCCGCGATTAACTCACGTTTGGCTGAGCCAATTTTTCTACCTAAATAATATACCTACATTACCTACATTAGCTTATACAAAAGGTATACCTACACTAAAAATTAAAAAAAAATAAAATTGTTTAAAAAAAAAACAAAAAACCGACTTCAAAAAACCTACCTCTAAAAAGCAAGAAATAATATTCGTAATAATAAAAACACGTCTATTGAAGACGGGTGTGGCTTTTAGAATAAAAAAAAAAGGAATTTGTACTCCAGCCCCATAGAGGAAATAATCACTAC
The DNA here is from genome assembly GCA_943789525.1 of Agriphila geniculea. Lineage (NCBI taxonomy): Eukaryota > Metazoa > Arthropoda > Insecta > Lepidoptera > Crambidae > Agriphila > Agriphila geniculea. The sequence goes on from OX038874.1 coordinate 20,734,456, forward strand.
GTTTTATCCAGCTCCACCCGACTTCAATAGACGTGTTTTAATTATTACGAATATTATTTCTTGCTTTTTAGAGGAAGGTATTTTGAAGTCGGTTTTTTGTTTTTTTTAAACAATTTTTTTGCTACACATTTATTAGAAGTGGCACTCGCCATAGAAAAAATACTTAACTTGTATACAATTAAATTAAATTTGGTCTTAAAATACAGCCACTATTTTCCTTTTTTGAAATTAAAAAACGCAGTGTTTATTTGACTTCTGATTTGGCATTGATCTGTCATTTGGTTGACAGACACCACAGACAGAAATAAAAACCGGCCAAGTGCGTGTCGGGCCACGCGCAGTAGGGTTCCGTGGTTACCATATACCATACCTTATTTAATACCACTATCATTTTTCATCTGCAAAAATAACTTCTTATAGGAGTACAAACTTTTTCTCATAGTGTTTTAATCATTTGGTTCCCGCCGTGTGGTGGTTCCACTTATGATTACAAGCAACTTTTACTATGGGGCCAACTCTCCTGCTCGCAAAAAAAAATCAGCTGTTCCATACATTAAGGTCGAGTAAGTACTGCACTTTTGTATGGAACAGCAGATTTTTTTTTGCGAGCAGGAGAGTTGGCCCCATAGTAAAAGTTGCTTGTAATCATGAGTGGAACCACCACACGGCGGGAACCAAATGATTTAAATTTCAGCGTGTATATGTCATTGAAACCAATTTTCGTTAAAAGTGTTTATTAAGTTCTACAGCATATATTATTTTTTAGATTTTTCACTCTCTTATTTTAAAAGTTAGAGGGAGGAGACACACATTTGACCACTTTTGAAGTGAATATCTTTCAAACGGTTGACTTTGAGAAAAAATGGTGTGAGGAACCTCAATGTCATTTTTAAAGAATCTATCTATAGACACCCCGCACGTATAGGTTTGATGAAAAACATTTTTTTTTTCAGTTTCAGTTCCATGTATGGGTTAATCTTTTTAGGGTTCCGTACCCAGTAAAGGGTAAAAACAGTACCCTATTACTAAGACTCCGCTGTCCGTCTGTCTGTCTGTCACCAGCTGTATCTCATGAACCGTGATAGCTAGACAGTTGAAATTTTCACATATGATGTATTTCTGTTGCCGCTATAACAACAAATACTAAAAACAGAATAAAATAAATATTTAAGGGGGCTCTCATACAACAAACTTGATTTTTAGTCGTTTTTTGGTACGGAACCCTTCGTGCAAGAGTCCCACTCGCACTTGGCCGGTTTTTTTTTATTTTTGTCTTAAAAATCGTAAAGCGGTTTTCAGAATACATCTACCTACCAAGTTTCAACTGTGTTATCCTAATACTTTTAGAATAAAGTGGCTGTGACATACGGACGGACAGACAAACAGACATGACGATTCTATAAGGGCTCCGTTTTTTGCTATTGGGCTACGTAACCCTAAAAAGTACAGCAGATTATGAATCACAGATTAAAGATTTGAAAAGGTATACAACTTTAGCATTAAAGGCGGGGTCTCTTTTGTCAACCATTGTTTTTGAAAGAGTAAAGTTAACACAAGAGATACAGTAGGAAAATCTATACCTTAATAATTATTAGGGTAATTACCCTGCCGGATAATTTTTACCCTAAATCTAGGGTAAATTACCCTAAGCTGGCACTACTGTACTCAAAATCCGTCGATGCGATGCGGCCCGGCCCGTCACAGTGTGCTATAGGAGCATTTTGCGATGCGCTGCAGCCCGGCCCGCCCCGTTGCGACCCGCCTAAATGTGCGTTAACCTTTACTGTAACGTTTATAGTAAGTAGGTAGTATGTAGTAGGTAGTATGTAGTATGTAGATAGACAAAAATAATCACTTAGGACATAAAACGGCTTTAATAAAACATAGACATGTTTCAACTGTAGCCAGCCGCGGTTTATGGGTGATCACCGTAGTCAGCGAAAAAAGCGGCTGGTCAGCGGCTGGCTGACTAAGATAACAACCGCCTTCACATCTATAAACCAGACACTGATTATATAAACTTACCTACCCAGAGTCCTATTTAATTTTGAATTGCATATTATAAAAAAATATTGTCATTAAATAACGAAACCTATATTACCCGAAGCGATTCAAAAAACAAATAAACGAAATACTAAAGTCAGTTGAAATGAAGCAAAGGCTGAAAACGCAAAAGCAGCCGCGGGCATATCTTGTACAACATAAACCGGCTGAAAAGCTATTTGCATTATTAAAGGGCTTACGGTAGGAGCGGCGTGTTTCTTTGAAGCTCGACCTTTTTATTTTATTGTCATGGTAAACGGACTGCTGCTTTACTTCTTGTTGCTTTTTCCTATGACATTAGGGATTTCTTTTTTAAACTGATTATTGTCTTTTGATAATGGTTACAATCAAGGGAAAATTGTTTTGCTAATTGTGGGTGTTTCACTATCAATATGGATAGCCCAGTAAAAAGCTACATTTAAAACGCAAAACGCTATGTAAAGGTTAACGCACATTTAGGCGGGTCGCAACGGGGCGGGCCGGGCCGCAGCGCATCGCAAAATGCTCCTATAGCACACTGTGACGGGCCGGGCCGCATCGCATCGACGGATTTTGAGTACAGTGGTGCCAGATTAGGGTAATTTACCCTAGATTTAGGGTAAAAATTATCCGGCAGGGTAATTATTAGGGTATAGATTTTCCTACTGTATCTCTTAGGCTAAATCTTGTGTTAACTTTACTCTTACAAAAACAATGTTTGACAAAAGAGACCCGGCCTTTAATGCTAAAGATACCTTCTAAAATCTTTAATCTGTGATTCATAATCTGCTGTACTTTTTAGAGTTACGTAGCCCAATGGCAAAAAACGGAGCCCTTATAGAATGTCATGTCTGTCTGTCGTCCGTCCGTATGTCACAGCCACTTTATTCTAAAAGTTTTAGGATTACACAGTTGAAACTTGGTAGATAGATGTTTTCTGTGAACCGCAGACAAAAATAAAAAACCGGCCAAGTGCGAGTCGGACTCACGCACGAAGGGTTCCGTACCAAAAAACGGCAAAAATCAAGTTTGTTGTATGGGAGCCCCCCTTCAATATTAATTTTATTCTGTTTTTAGTATTTGTTGTTATAGGGGCAATGGAAATACATCATCTGTGAAAATTAAAATTGTCTTCCTGTTGTCGTTATTAATATCGAGCAAAAAACGGTAAAAAAAATCACGTTTGTTGTATGGGAGCCCCCCTTAAATATTTATTTTATTCTGTTTTAAATATTTGTTGATATAGCGGCAACAGAAATACATCATAATTAAAATAAAATAATCTGTCTATTTAAGGTTGTAGAGTCTTTAACCTATATTGTAGAGTAGACCATCTTTGAGGAAGGAAACCAAGACTAGACTAAAAAGGTTCGCTCCATTTGAGTCTCGACACTGTAATTTAATATTAAAGATCGAATTGGCAATTTTCCATTGCTTGCCCGGTGACCTAACCGTACGTGTTAAGTATTTTTTCTATGGCGAGTGCCACTTCTAATAAATGTATAACAAAAAATATAGTGATGCAGAGGATCACTGACGACGTCCATTATACAAGGACGTCAGTGCAGAGGATACTTTCATAGTTATGTGCCATAATAATATTGAAAAATATTCATAAGTATTTTTTTATTTCTAAAGGAAAAAAACAAGTAAGGAATTTTAATTAAGGGTATTTTTACAAATTTATATAGGATATCTATATCTTTTTCCGGTATAACCTAACACCCAGTAGGGAAACCAGCTGGAAGAGGCTTCAACGGCCTTGGGAGCTAAATACTTCCTAAAAGGTTTGGTGCAGAAGGCAACGGGAAACCACTGCACTATTTTCCCTAGTAATCAGTCTCACATGGAAAAGGTACAGAAAGCAATGGCCCCGAGTGCCCGGCGTCCCTTTAATGGGACAGGGGTGCGAAGAATCCCCGGGCGGAAACCATTTAGAATTGCAACGTGGAATACTAGAAGCCTCATGAGTCCTGACAAAATATTCAACGTGAAGAAGGAGATGACGCGACTCAAAATTGATATTTTGGGATTAAGTGATGTAAGATGGAGGGGATGCGGAAAACACCAGATAGACGAAGACCATGTTCTGTATTACTCCGGATCGGAAGAGTCCTCTAATAGGCACGGAGTGGGTGTCATTTACACGCGTAGTATTGGCACATCGGTAACCTTCGTGCCGAAGTCTAACCGTACAATGATGATCCAGATCCAGGCACATCCAAGAAACATAAACATCATCCAGGTTTATGCTCCAACTCAAGATGGCTCAGACCAGGAAGTGGAGAACTTCTACGAAGAAGTAGAACAGCTGATGGCAGTTACAAAAAGACATGAAATCAATATTGTTATGGGAGATTTGAATGCCAAGGTGGGAAAGGGAGAAGTTCAAGGAACCGTTGGGAAGTTCGGCCTGGGAGAACGGAATGACAGAGGTGACACGTTTGTTCAGTTTTGTCAGGAAAAAGACCTCGTCGTCACAAATACATTTTTTCAACTTCCACCAAGAAGACTATATACTTGGACATCTCCCCGACATACGCCTGGACATATAATGAGAAACCAAATTGATTTCATCACTATCAACAGTCGGTTTAAGAACTGCGTAAAAAGCGTTAAAACATATCCTGGGGCTGACATAAGATCAGACCACAATCCTGTAGTCGCTGACTTGTTATGCACATTAAAGAAAATACGGAGAAAACCGAAGACCGGTATTGACATTCGAGCGATCAACGATAATACTATAAGACCTAAAGTAGCGAATGATATTAACAAATGGGCTTTGAGTGAGGAAAGGGGGATGCCAAAAACTGTGGAGGAAATGTGGCTAGATTTAAAGAGCAAGATCACTGATATCAATAAGGATTATCTTAGGCCTAGAAAACGGGATAGTAAGCAAACATGGATGACAGATAAAATTTACAACCTAATGGAAGAAAGGAGACTACAGAAAAACACAGATTTGGATAAATATAATACCATTGATAAGCAAATACGGAAAGAAGTACGTTTTGCTCGAAAATCCTGGTACGAGAAGAGATGTGATTATGTAGAAACCCTTCATGCAAAACATGACTCATTCAATTTGCACAAAGAAATAAAGGCAATGATTGGACACAAAACCCACACTCATCATCAATTAGTGGATGAAAATAACGTACCAATTCTTGACATATCCAGGAAAAAGGCTCTGTGGGAACAATATATCGAAAATCTTTTTGCGGATGACTCTAGAGAACTCGCCTTGTTTTCAACTAACAACCAAGATAACGAAAGCCACTTGTTCTTAAAAGACGAAATTACAAAAGTGCTTAGGCGAGCTAAGACTGGAAAGGCTCCGGGACCTGATGATGTCCACATTGAAATCCTCAAGCTTATTGATGAAGAACATATTGCCGTACTAGCAAACCTATTTAACCAAGTCTATAACACTGGCCACATACCTAAAGACTGGCTAAAGTCAACTTTTGTCGCACTGCCTAAAAAGAGTAACGCTCGCAAATGTGAAGAGTTTCGGACGATTAGTCTTATGAGTCAGGTCCTGAAGCTTTTTCTTTCTGCAATCCACGAACGAATAAGGATAAAATGCGATGAACAACTTAGCGACAGTCAGTTTGGATTCCGAAACGGAGTGGGCACAAGAGAGGCTTTATTCGCAGTACAGGTTTTGGTTCAGAAATGTAGAGACATGCAGCAAGACGTCTTCCTATGTTTTATAGATTATGAGAAAGCGTTTGACAGAGTGCAACACAATCGCCTGTTTGCTCTTCTCAGGGACATTGGATTGGATGACAGAGACATCCGAATAATACAGAACCTGTACTGCAACCAACGTGCTACGGTCAGAGTTGAAGGAGAAGAATCCAAAGAAATTGACATCAAAAGGGGAGTGCGACAGGGCTGCATTTTATCACCGACCCTTTTTAACATCTACTCCGAATCGATCATGGGGGAAGCACTAGAAGATCTAAACTGTGGTATTAAGATAAACGGCCGCCTCATTAACAACTTGAGGTATGCGGATGACACCGTTCTCATAGCATCTACAGAAGCAGAGTTGCAGCAAATTGTCGATCGAGTTAACGAGTGCAGCGTAAAGGCTGGTCTCAAAATGAATGTCACCAAGACAAAGTTGATGGTCATATCCAACAAGCCCAATATCCAACCTAACATAATTGTGGCGGGCCAAAAACTGGAACAGGTGACTAAATATAAGTACCTTGGCACCTGGCTTACACAAAACTGGGACAGCGACGCAGAAATTAAAACTCGCATCGAAATTGCTCGAAGTGCGTTTGGAAAAATGGGAAAGGTCCTCTGCAACAGAAGCCTTACAATCCCGCTTCGGGTGCGTCTTCTTCAATGTTACATCTGGCCTATACTACTATACGGATGTGAGGCTTGGACTATTAAAGAAGATCTCAGGAAACGTATAGAAGCTTTCGAAATGTGGGCATACAGACGCATGATGTTTATATCCTGGACTCAGAAAGTCACCAATGAGGAAGTTCTGCGACGAGTCAGACAGAAACGCAAGCTTTTACAAACCGTCAAACAGAGAAAAGTTGCATATCTGGGGCACGTGCTTCGGCACGATAGATACGAGTTCTTGCAACTAATTATGATGGGAAAAGTTGCAGGAAAAAGAAGACCTGGTCGCAGAAGAAAGTCTTGGTTGCGAAACATTCGGGAGTGGACGGGAATAACAAGAGCCGCCGAACTCTTTAGCCTTGCCAAAGACAGAACCAAGTATGCGGAGCTGACTGCCAACCTTCACTAGTTGGAGAGGCACCATAAGAAGAAGAATCTTTTTCCAAATCTTTTATACGACAAAAAAGTTTTGGGGTATTTTCGGATGACTCCCGATCGATAAATCCGCTTGCTATAGCACACTGAGTCGGGGCGCAGCGGGGCGGGGCGGGCCGCATCGCATCGCAACAAAATGCGCCACGGATTATGCGGCCCGCTCCGCCCCGGCATAGTGTGCGATAGTTCATATAAAATGTATGGGAGCGATTTGAGCGGATTTTTGCGATGCGGCCCGCCCCGATACGGCCCGCCTAAATGTGCGTTAACCTTAAAGCTGCATTTTTGGTATGTTAGAGGGTGGAACCAAGTTTTGCGAGCAAAAAGGACAACTAGTACAACTTTTTTTTGCTTGCAAAACATAGTTCCACACTCTCCTAAGGGGTCCAAATAACATACCAATGAAGTCGGTAAAAATGCAGCTTTACATCGCATTTTGCGTTATTAGGAAAAACATTTGTAAGATTTTACTGGCCTATATATACTAGTGTAGTGATTTTAAGATGACGTCATTATAAACTGATGACGTCAGATGACGTTTTTGGTTTTTGTACGCGCAACCTTAAGCGGGGAATTCACTTACAGACATGTCCGCAGGCATGTCCGAGCGGGCAACTTTACAAGAGGTTTTTCCTAAGCCTGTTGTGTGTGTCGTCGTCGCAGATGGTCTGGCAATTATAAAGTTACCCGCTCAGACATACGCTTCTGTACCAGAGACGAAGCCGCGATGCTCTAAGCGTGCAACTGTGTGTACTGTACGGCTACCGTGCAGTTTGTACTGTATGAGCGGCGTTCAATTCATAATTCGAAGTTTTTGGTTTACAGATACGACGCATTGCTTTGAATATCAAAATAAGTTGACGTTGACAAACACGACCACACGATTCGGCACACAAACTCGCGGGGTTTGGTGAGGAAATTGATTCTGGGACGAGGCGGAGTGTTCTTTCTGTACGTTTATGTATTCTGTGGTTAAGATATAATACTTCGATAGGTTTTATTTTAGTTTTCAAAAAACATAAGAAATGCGAGAAAAATTACAAACATCCTTGTTTTGTACAATTTTACCTTGACATAACGATTATGAAGATGAATTAATAATAAGCGGATAAAAAAGCTAATATCGTATCGCTACATTTTATAACTTATTTCCGGTGTCGAAATTAAATTCCTTTGACTAAAAAATACTGTAGGTATATTATTCAATGTAACATAAGAAATAAATTACCTGGGCGACCGAGCTTTGCTCAGTTATTACTATTTATTGTAATATGGTGGTCTAAACTTGTCTAAAAATAATAAATATTTAAAAATAACAAATAAACATATAAAAAAAAAACAAAAGTAAGTCACCGAGCGGGATTCGAAACCGTAACACGCGTTTCTTGCCGTCCGCGTCTTAACCCGCTGGACCAGCCAGACGGACAGTGGCCGGCAGGACGAAATTAGCGATCATATTCTGCGTCGAAAGAAAAACGCATGAAAACTCGAAAACACGCGTTTTCCCAAACATAAGACTAATCTAGATCGATTGTTTACCCCCGAAAACCCCCATATGCCAAATTTCAGCGAAATCGTTAGAGCTGTTTCCGAGATTACAGAAATAAATATATAGGTACATATAAATTAATATACACGAATTGCTCGTTTAAAAGTCGCTGATTGTGTAATATTAAGATTCGCGATTGTTTCAAGAGTTTCAGGATTTAATACACAAGAACTATTTAAAATGCAGTGGTTAGTCCATTTAAGTTTAATATCTCTCAGTTTCTAAATATAGCCACTTCCAGGGTGTGTTTCTTAAACATCACTTTCCGGTTTCTTAGGTAGGTACTTACATTTCGGTGGTTTATCGGAGGTTTAATTTTATCGGAGGGATCCACATTATCCGGTGTAAAGTTATAAAATTAACTGAAAGTACCTCAGAAACTGGGCTTAATGTGTCTACACTTATTATTTGAAAAGTTACATATTATTTACTATTTATTTTTTATTTAAGTAAGGCTGCATATTAATTTAGGTACTGAAAACCACATTCAAAGGAGAACGATCGTCAATTAGAACAGCAACTCACTCACGCAGGTGTTTTGTAGCGCGAATTGCGTAAGAGCAAAACCATGTAGAGTAGACCATCGCATTAAAATTTTAAGCAAGCTTTTGTGTTTCCTCGTTTAAGTGTACTAAGCCTAGCATAAAAATTAGTTTTTAACGTTTCATATATTCAACCACTGTAACAAGCAATACTGATAATGGGAACAAAACCCAATCAATAAATTGCTAATTTAAAAACTGCCGAACGCTTTTGTGTGAATTAATTAAAAAATAGTTTTTAAAGTTGACTATTTTCTAGTGTTAAAAAAATATTCAAAAACTTTACTATTTTTTAATAAAAAAAAATAGTCTGACAATTTTTTTTTGTTGACAATGTTTTTAACGCATGCACGAGCTTGAGATTGGAGCTTATGAATAAATAAATAAATTTCGCAATCTGAAAAGCGAAAGTGATGAAATTGGTAATGGCAGGTTTTCATGGTTATCCAGTGGAACCAGCGAACTATAGCTATGGAATAAGCATTCCGCTCAAAAAATGGCGCCACACGAAAAGTACAACTAAGTGGATAGAGCTAAAAATGCTGGCATTTAATTATGCAGCACAAAGCGTCTGAACACTGGTTGCTTAATAGCGTTGTATACTTATAGATGTTCTCTGTACTTAAACGAAAAAATAAGATACATTATTTCTGCATCTTTTCACTGCCTTCTTTGCATCTTCTACACCATTTGACTATAAAAGACTTAATTTCAAATAAACTCTCCCTTTCTATCTTTTCTCTACAATATAAATTGCAATTTATTGAAAAGAACACTAACGTCAGTCACCGGGTGCGTGGCTGGCCCGACTAAAGCTGAGCGGGTTGTACTTTTTCGGCCCCGTGGTGCCATTTTTTAAGCAACATTTGTTTGCAATTACACTTCCATATATTTTAGTTCGCTGAGTGGAACACATACTACATGTAACAGAAATATAAGTATTGCAGGCAGTGTAAAGAAAGAAAAGTATCGTATCATATATTCATTTGACCCAAACTCTTAGCCATAGAAAATTACCTGATTTCCGACGCCGGAAAATTTCCCGCTTACGCCATGTTTTTTTCGCATCTATCATGAACCCAAAGACAAATGATCTGCGAATTTCTGAAATACTTCTTTAGTGCTCCTCATTTTTTTGTTTTCGCTTCCTAGCTGACACATTTGAATCAACTTCCTTATTTTTGTATTCCGTTATGGAAGTAAATCATGGTTCGAAGTAGTAGAAGTCGTATTATTCTATTCTGTGGAACAAATGATGTAAATATCGTAAGTAGTACTCTAGTCATAGTGCTCGGGTAGCCTACAGTTTAGTACCCTCTTTTATTTCCATGACTTATCTTCCGTACTTCAGAAGGTTAGTTAAGGATAATTAAGTTTATGGTTAAAGTATTGGCCTCGACGGCATTATAGTAGATGGTAATAGTCCTTCAATCAGCATAACCCCGCATGCGGGGTATATCACGCTGTGTTCCATTCCCACATAAATACTATGCATAATGGTGCTAGTGGTATAAGTCCATAGCAGTTGTACCATCAATGGTACTAGTGGGATAAATCCATACCAGTTGTACCATCATGTTACAACTCAATGGTACGTACTATACGGTCCGGAAGGTCCGTATTACGTTATTTTACTTACCGATATATCGATTCATGTCGATGGGTCATATACCCCGCATGCGGGCTTATGCTGATTGGTGGATATTATCTTAAATAAAATGTGTTGTAGGTTTTTTGTCTAGTACTCAGGAATGTATAAGACATCTGGTAGAAACCGCTGTTTCCCGCAATGGATGATCCGTACTTCCGTAGCAAATTGGTTATACGGCACCATATGGATAAAGCTTAAAAAAAAAATACAAAGTGGGATGGTAAGCTATAAACCAAAGAGAAATTGTTATCACTACTTTTTACGCCTAATCTCTTCAACTACTAGACTACAACTCGTTCTACTCACTTAGGCTCAGTTGCACCATCTAACTTTAACAATAACAAGCTTGTTATAGTACCGGTTAAGCATTTAGCCAAAAAAAGAGGTTACCAGCCAGCATGATGACCTTTGACAAGTTTGACGTGACAAATAGGTAGCATTATCATTTGACGATAACTTTAACTTTGACAGCGTTTTGGTGCAACTCACACTTAGTTGCTTGACGGGGTATTTACACGAGTCGAATTGGCAGGCAACTTGACATCCGACATTAGTCAATTAGCGCTTTTTATCGACAATCGCTTGTAATATCGAATCGCCACCTCATTGAAATTAGGTTTACAATTAAATTTTACAAGCGATTGTCGCTAAAAAGTCGTTCCATGTAAAAACACCATTACTAATAAATTTATAATAAATAAGCAAGAACTTAATCAAACAGATTGCTTACCAGAGGACACATCAAATAACGTAGAGTGGTTCTTGGTGATACAACCACGCATCCTTTGATCAGAATACCTGTATAGTTACTAAACCTACCTACCACATTTGAAATAGGCTGAATAGATATCGATATTTACTCTGTTCACTGATTTACGAATATTTAGTTTCGTTCCTTACTGTTTATCTATTCACAAACTGTGTATAAATTATTTCTTTCATATTAGTTCAGTTTAGGTAGTTGCTAGGTAAAACATTCAAATATGTTCTGAGAAAAAGATGTAATCAATTCTACTATATTATAAACTAGCGACCGCTCACAACTTCATCTGCGTGGACAATTCTATCTATTTTTTTGGATCAATTATACTCTTTATTCTTTTCTGTAACCCTGAAAACATGTATGAAAAATTTAATGATGATCGGTTCAAGGCGTAACAAACATACAAACGGACTTTCGCATTTATAATATTAGTAAGATGTGAAAGCTTGGATGTTTAGATGTTTATGCGTTTGGATATTTGTTACGCATACACACACATAATTGGCTGAACGGATTTGGATGAAATTTGGCACACAGATATTTTATGGCCTGGATTAAAACATAAGATTTTTTGTCCCGGTCAAAGGTTTCAGACAAAGTCGTGGAAAGTCATCGGAAGCTATAGTAAGTACCTAACCCCTCGTTTTCACCAAGAAACATGTTAAATACTAGTCTCATACAAAACTTGTATAATACTTGTTGTAAACTTGTTGTAAACAAGTATTTGTTTTATACATGTATTGCAACAGTCTCAAACATTCTTCTCGTTCAACTGTGTAACCAAAACAAGTATTTATACTAATATAAAACTCAACGGCGGCGTTTACAATGTTGTTGTGCCGTATTCAAGTTGGTACAATAAGTATAAAACATGAGATCATGAACATGTAGGCAACTAGAAGTTTTGAACAATGTAGGCAATTACAAGGAGGTACATAACAAGTTTTGTATACAACATGTTTTATACATGTATATGAATGAGAACAAAAATCAAAACAGTTGCATAAAACATGTAATAAACTTGTATTATACCTTGGTGAAAACGAGGGGTTATATTGTTTTATTTTTTATGCACAACGGGTAGTGCTTGGCCTTCAACTCACCTTATCACAGAACAAAATTACTCCTCACCTTATGTAAAGTTACTGTTGCAAACTCCTTTAATGTAATTTCTTTAATATAATTTGTCTTTGGTTTTATGAGAAAAAACTTTACATAATTTATGTAATGTCAAATAATAAATGGGTTGTTGTCACACGCATGGCTATCGAAATTATTCCTGAAATTATTCTTTTAGAGCTCAAGGCCAGCCTGGCTGCGATGAAGACTGAAGCCAGCACATCGGTTAGTGACCATAGTAATTTTCGTACTGCATCTTGGGTCAACGACATTGATTTCAAAAGGAAGGATGCGCCCATCCGAATGTTTTGCTTTATAATTCCTTCATACCAGCAAAATCAGCGACATCTTGTAGAACCTACTCGAACTACTGCCGTATTAGAGGTGGGCAAAAAAGATTACTGAAGTGAACGATTTAGTTCGATTGGAGTTAAGAACTAGATCACTCATCTTTAGGTCGCTAGAACTTTTAACTATTTTTTAAATATTTTTATTATGGTAATTATATCAGTTTTTCGATGGTATTAAGGCCATAAATAAAAAGTAAACATAACAAAATCTCAATCATGTTTATTTCAAATTACTTAGATGTTTTTGTGCTTTTTCTCAGCTATACTAAACTAATATTATAAACTATAAATTATTTAATATAAAGAGATATATTATTAAATATAAAGAGGAAAGATTTGTCTATTATTTTGATTGTTTGTAATGCATAAACTTAAAACTGATCAGATTTTAAAATTCCGTCACATATTGAAAGCTTTTATCAGCGAGTAACATTAGCAGTATTTTATTTAAAAAAAAAAATAGAGATCCCTATGAAAATTGGAATAAGGAAACGAACCCACAGTATATATATATTTTTCTATAAAAGTAATAATTATTGATTGGAAGATGATGACATTCGTATCACAATCCTTATCCAACTAAATAATGACATTGTCAAAATTGATTATTTACATGCAAATTTCTCTTAAAATTTAAGCATCAATATAGGTAGTATAGGTACCTACCTAAGGATTTTTTAAAGGTATGTATAAAAAACTTTTTATTGATTAATCTTTATGTATAAAATCTATAAATTACACCGAAGCGAAGCGAGGGCGGGTCGCTAGTTGATTATATAAATATAGTCTGTTTAATATGTCAGAGATACAATAGGTGATTATTTTATCCTAGGTTTTTACACAAGGAATAAATCCTTACTATAATATTATAAATGTGAAAGTCTGTTTGTTTGTTTGTTACGCCTCCACGCCTTAACTACTGAACCGATCATCATAAAATTTTACATACACATTATCAGGGGTATAAAGAAAGACGGTACATTTCATCCCAAAAAAAAAAGTATTTTTCCCGAGGGAAAGCAAAAAATCTTTCCACGCAGACGGATTCGCGGGTGGCTGCTAGTACTGCATAATTATGGGAGGCAGGAGTTTCGTTTTCTGAGTTTAGTTATTTTGTTATACGCGTGAATGCAGTAAATATTTCAATCTCAATTCCAGTAGTCGTAGTCCAGCTTTTGACATCTGTGTCATAAAAATTAGCAGAGCATATTCTTGCGTTTTTAGGAGGCTTGAAATAGGGCTTTTTTCGTTATTTTGGAATAATGCGACTCCATATTTCTTTACACACTAGATCATTAGGCAATCTGTAATTATTTGAATTGAAATGTAATGTAGTGTAGATATTTAATAAAAATATTTTTGCAGCGAATATGTTTCATAGGAGACATTTCTGTACGTAGTGTTCGTAATCTATCCTTACCGTTTACTCTCGTTCTTGGAGTTAATTAGCTATGGAACTAAATGAACTATAGATCTTATATGGACTCAAGTGAATTAGTTCATTTGAGTCAAAATGACCCATCTCTAGTGCCTCGAACAATAACTAGTAATAGTGAAATCTTTTATACTTTATTAAAATTGTTAGACATGTAATAAAAATAATGTAAAGCTACTAACCGATGAAACGATATTCCATGAAACTTTTTAACCTTTGCATCATATTTTTTGCTATCTACAAATGCACAATTCGGCATTTTTATGTCACGTCAATCACCATCTGTCTACCATAGTCTCCCGCGGATGACTGAAACGCGTTGGCCCTAAAACTGTATTTTTAGGGCCAACCAACTGGCGTCATTTCATAGTGACTTTGACCGGGTCCTTACGCTAGTAATATAATAAGTCTATGGTCAACGACCAACTAAACCAGGTGGAGAACCGAAACCTTGTTCATAATGATAGTTCATATCAGGTACCTACGTACTCCACAAAACCCTATGATTCTGATTTAAAACCTAATACCTAATCCTAATAATGTTTCACTGTTTCACCACGTATTTATGCATTTTCCAATAAATCCGTGTCATTTTTACAAAGCTGTCAATCACCTAGGCAACGACAGTCAAACAATATAACTTGTGATGATCGTGAAAATAATATGACTAAAAAGTTTGAACCTCATTGTGAAAAATCAGATAGCGTTTCATATAAACATAACATTGAACTAATGCATTTTGCGGTAAACCTTTCGAATGGATATCAGGACACATATGTCATTTATTTCTCCCGTAGAAAATCTTGTTCGTTTGCGAGAGGCGTTGCGCGGCCCTGCCTTGGAATGTGTGTGTTCTCTGCTATACACTGTGGAGGATCCTGATCTCGTTATGGACATGCTGCTACTAGACAAAGTCTGCTACTTTTGCACAGCCTGAATCCATCGTGTTACACGAGATGATAATCATCGTTTGTTACCCAAGATAAGCCACGATCAGAAGTTCTTACTTCATTTGCCTCTCGTGTTAGAAACTGCATTGCCGTTATTGATAATTTAGAACAAAAAGAGTATTTATATTCCATTGGAATTTTTCACACTGTTTTGAGTAAACTTACACCAATTTTATACAGTCAGAAGAGTTTGCCTTCCACAATAGTGTAGACCGTTCTTTATCAAAACTTGAACTTTTATCCGAATTTTTGGATACGGAAGCACTAAAACACAATCGTTTTGTTCTCATGCTTTATTTTGCCAGGCAACCCAAAACTTCTCCACCAAATAGCATTCTTGTCCGACGCGATAATGTGCACTCAACGCTGCTGCCCGTATGATCACGGAAACATGCAAATACTGTGGTGGTTAACATAAATTTTATGCAATTTAAGGCTCTTACAATA
This sequence comes from Agriphila geniculea, assembly GCA_943789525.1. Lineage (NCBI taxonomy): Eukaryota > Metazoa > Arthropoda > Insecta > Lepidoptera > Crambidae > Agriphila > Agriphila geniculea. Next base: position 20,750,093 of record OX038874.1, read on the forward strand.
CAAGATATGTTTTAAGTGTTTGAAACCAAAATCACATCGGTGGAAGACGTGTCGAATAAAACGTTGCGGTGTAGACGGCTGTACTCGTTTTCATCATCCGTTGTTGCACCCGCCTACATCTCAAATTTCTCACGCAAACACAGTTATTTGTCAACAACTTTGTCTGCGTGCGAAATGTACTCAGGAAATTGTTACAGATACGTCACTTATTGTGACTACCGATGCCAGTGATAAAAACGTTGTGATTACTAACGCCCCGGAAGCAGACGCCGACAACGCAATACTGTTGAAAATAGTGCCGGTTTAGGTGAGCGGCCCAAACGGTACCCTTAGCACTTATGCGTTGCTTGACGATGGTTCCATGGCAACGTTGATCGATACGGAAGTCGCTCAACGCATTGGTGTAGCAGGACCTTCCGGTTCGATCGGGGTTGACGGTGTGGCTGGTATGTCTACAAATAAAGCAGTGCAAAGCAGGGCAAAAACAGTGCGGAATTATTTACCATAGACAATGCCGCCTATTCCACCTATCCCACCTTGGCCATCCCACCTGGGAGGGATGCTAAGGCTATTGACTCATTTTCACTCAAAGCATCAGTCGTGACTCTTTGTCAAAATATACGTACCTGAATGACATTGTACCGCAGCTCTTACACAGTGACGTCACACCGAAAGTTCTGATTGGTGCCTATCCTTGGTTCTTATCTGTTTCTCGTGAAACCCGGGAGGGTGCATACTAGAAACCTACCCGTCGCTACACGCTCAGCTTTAGGCTGGGTGCTTCATTGTAAAACAAATAGTTCTTGGGTGAAGCATATATTTGTAAATCAAGCCGTCCCTTTCGAAGTTAGCGAATATTCCGCTATGGACCAACTTGTAAAAGATTATTTTCGTCTGGATTCTATAGGTATATCTAGACACGAATTAGGTACTTTATGATAACGATGACAAGCACGCTCTACACATTTTAGAGACTACAGCCAAACCAATTCTTTCAACCGGCAGATTCGAAGTTGGTTTATTATGGCGAAAAGAAAAGTTGAACGTGCCTGCCAGTTATCCTCATGCACTTTCAAGGTTTCTCGGCATTGAAAAGCGTACCTATGGCTAAAGATCCTGATTTTAAGAAAGCTTATTTCACTTTCATCACTTTCATGCACAAATGTTGGATGAGGGTTACGCCGAAGAGTGCCCTAGGAACACTTATCACGAATCTATTGATATTCGCTCACAAAATAACGTACCTACGTTGATATTTACCGCATTTTGCATCCTCAGAAAAAGAAACTTAGGAAAGTTTAAAGACCGGTGGTATTAGTCTCAACTTACTGTTGCTTCCTGGCCTGGACCTTCTACAATCTTTAGTAGGTATTTAAATTGTTCAGATTTCGCGAGGGCAGCATTGCTTTAACCACAGATATTAAAGAGTTGTTCCCACAAATTAGGATTGGGGTTGAAGACCGCGATGCTCTACGTTTTATATGAAGAGAACATCCCGGCCAGGAGTTAAAGGAATATAGGATGACTTCCGTAATTTTTGGCGCTGTTTGCAGCCCATGTACTGCCTTATACATAAAAAACCGAAACGCACAAGAATTTCAAGAAATTCACATCCAGCAGCATGTGCTGCCATTATCCATAATCATTAGGTACATGGATGACTATATAGGCAATTTAGACAATTTAGACAATTTAGATCTTATTTCAACAAATCTGGCGTTCTGGTGCCGACTGGGATTCAGAGTTATCACCAGCTACAGTCAAGAAGTGGTACTCTTGGTCTGAATAATTACATGATGTCGCTTCTAATTCAAAAATTCCTCGTTGGTATAGAAGTGGTTTTGAAGGTAAAAACATTGACACACAGTTTCACGTTTTCGCTGATGCAAGTGAAGTAGCATATGCGTGTGTATGCTACACACTGAACCATTAGAGAAGGTAAAACTGGCGTTTTACCTTCTCTAATGGTTCAGTGAAGGTATGATTCCGATGTCTGCAGCACTGCTGCGCGACACTGCTGCGCAGCAGTGTTGCGCAGCAGTGCTGCCGAGCTCGGAATCAGCGCTGCGCAGCACTGCTGCGCAGCAGTGTCGCACAGCAGTGTTGCGCAGCAGTGTCGTGACGCTTCTCCGCTCACTTCAAATTGAGCCTTTCAAACGTAACATTACGGTTCAATTTGGAGCACACAGCACTGCTGTGCAGCACTGCTGCGCAGCAGAGCTGCAGACATCGGAATCATACCTTAAAGCTCTCTATCATAGGTGGGAAAGCACGCTTAGCACCTCTCAAACCCTCTTCGATGCCACATCTTGAGCTTCAGGCAGTCCTTATTGCAGCGAGATACGCCGAAGCCATTACATCGGGACACAAAGTCTATGACTGTAGAGGCGGATACCCCGATACAAGGTTATTTTTAGTTAGGTAATACAAAACCTCTCGTGGGGTTGATCAGACCATCGAACAGAACAGGGACCAACCTTGAAATCGTGAAAAAAAATCAGCTGTTTCATACATTTCGATGGAGTCATGATGGAGTAGGATTTATTTTATTTTTTATTTTATTATCATTGGCATACACGACAGGTAACAATCACTAAGCATACAAAGAAGAAGTTTCAGTTCCCATATTGGATTCAAGTGGATGCCACTTGAGAGGTTATTATAGATACTAGATTGAGACCCAAAAATGTATATGCACATTATAACATGCGGAGAACACATAAACAAGGTTACACATGCAAGTAACATAACTTACACAAAAGATTAAAGTACCTAGGTATTACAAAACGTTTACCTAATTAATTAAGAGGAGGAAATAAAGTTTTTACCTTTTAGCAAAGAATGAGAAGTAGCACATTACAATACAAGCATACTTAGGTAGGTAGCTCAGTCGAGGATCTTCTTAATAACAAATCTGAAGGCAGTATGTTTTTTAACAAATACATTTAGTTGATTGTGATTTTGTAGCAACTCATTGTATAAACGACACATGCTAACAATGGGGTTATAATATGAGGTATTGTTTTTGTATATTTGTAAAGAAAACACCCTCTTCCGTTGCCGAGATAGCATTCTAATGTTAAAATTGAGTAAGGAAAGCAATTCGGGCGAGTCAAATTCCGAGTGGATGATCTTATGGAGATGGAGTAAATCTTGTTGCTTTATTGATGAAACTTTAAAGTGCTTGAGCCTATCTGTGTAAGAAACGAGTTAACGATTTAACCCAGCTTTAAATGCAGCAATTCTAAGACATTTTTTTCTGCATACGTTTGATCTTATCAGAATGTACCTGGTAGTTTAGTGACCAGATGACACATGCATATTCAAGGCAATTTCTGACTAGGCTATTAAATAGAAATAAGAGGCTGCTCTGGCTGCTAGACTTCTTGAAATGTAATGTAGACCAAGCTACGAAACCCATGGTTTTGAGAGTCCTCGTCGTTATACTGTCATAATGTTCTCTAAATGATAATTGTTCATCAAATATAACGCCTAGATCTTTAGGTAACAGTTGTGACTCTGGTTAGGTTTTGTCCATCAAGTTTGTAGTCGAAAAATATTTTAGTTTTTTTTGGTGAATGATATGACTTGACATTTTTTGCATTTAAGTGCATCTTATTATCTACACACCACTCAGAAAGTGAATCAAGATCCCACTGTAAAGCTTGGCATTCGATATTTTCCTGAATCCTACAGAATATTTTCAAATCATCCGCATATAAAAGACAAGGATATTTCAAACGATTGGTAAGATCATTGATAAAGATCAAAAAGAGAAGAGGTCCCAGATGCGACCCCTGCGGTACTCCAGAGGTCACAATGGTAGACGTTGACTTGTATCCCTAAAGGTATGATTCCGATGTCAGCAGCACTGCTGCGCAGCACTGCAGCTGTATGCTCCAAATTGAATCGTAATGTTACGTTTGAAAGGCTCAATTTGAAGTGAGCAGAGAAGCGTCGCGGCGCAGCAGTGTCGCGCAGCAGTGTCGCGCAGCAGTGCTGCAGACATCGGAATCATACCTTTAAGGTATGAGCAGTGCTGCAGACATCAACCTACCTTAAAGGTATGATTCCGATGTCAGCAGCACTGCTGCGCGACACTGCTGCGCGACACTGCTGCGCGACAGTGCTGCGCAGCACTGCTGCCGAGCTCGGAATGTAGTCCCACATAAACCTATAGAGAATGTATGGGGACCAGTGGTGTTGCGGCAGCAGTGCCGCGTAGCACTGCTGCGCAGCAGTGTCGCGCAGCAGTGTTGCGCAGCAGTGTCGCGTCGCTTCTCCGCTCACATCAAATTGAGCCTTTCAAACGTAACATTAGGGTTCAATTTGGAGTGCACTGCTGCGGCAACACTGCTGCTGCTGCCGAGATCGGAATCATACCTTTAAAAGCAACCAGTTGACTCCGTCTACACAGATAGGATGTAATCCATCTTAGCATATTGCCATGGACCCCGTACAATTTACTAAGTTTCTGACAAAGCAGGTAGTGGTTAACCTTATCGAAGGCTTTCGTAAAATCTGTGAACTTTTGTATGGAACAGCCTATTTTTTTTGTGATTTCGAGGTTGGTCCCATAATGAAAGTTGTTCAGTTTGATTGTCAGATCAACCCTACGAGAGGTTTTGTATTAACTAAAAATAACCTTGTAGACTCGAATTTTTATTCGAGTGACTCTACAACCGTGTTGTGTTGGATTCGCAGTGATGCACGGACATTTAAGCCATTTGTTTCCAATCGCATAGGCGAGATTACTGAGAGTACCAACCACTAAGATTGGAGATATGTGCCAGGTAGCTTAAATGTCGCCGACGATGCAACAAGGTTAAAGAGTCAAGTTACTGATCTGAAGCGATAGTTCTCTGGACCAGATTTTTTACTGCTTTCTTCTTTAGAATGGCCGAAAGAACCATAGGTACTTTAATATGATTAACATATGATTACACAGGATAACATATACTAATTAACTCAACTGGAACAGTTACCTTTACCGGTAACTCCAGATGCCACGCGTTTTAGTATGTGGCTACGCCTTGTTCGGGAGACCGCACGCACTTATCAATGCTTAGCTAAGTTTCGGTCTCGTTTAAAAAGTATACGCCAAAATTCTTAGGTGGGTGTCCCTTGACTCGCCTAAAGTCATTGGTCCTAATTTCATTTGGCCGAATTTCTTTGGCCTAAACTCCTTAGGTACAATTATTGTTTGGCCTAATAGATTTTTTCGCATTTTTGTCGTTTCGCCTAAACGTTAAAATCTCTAATTATCAAAACCACTAATGTTAATTGTCCTAAAATTTATTAGCATACATATCTTTTGGCACAATAATGACTACGCCGAAGTATTGTTAACCCTAATATTGTCTTGCATACATAACTTTTGGCATAACAATATTGTATTGCATACAAGTCAATGACAGAAACAAATCGTCAAAAAACTGACCTGAGGCCTTCCGCTATCAAGAAAATCTTTTAATGCGAACACCATTACGTTAGGTTAGGTTAGTGTTTTGAACACTTCCATAATGCTTGTATGCATGTTGCATGCTGCATGATTGTATGCATGCATGCCTTTGCTTGCATGCTTGCTCACTTGAATGCATGCATGCTTGCTCGCTTGCATGTTTGCTTGCAAAATGCTTGCCGGGGGGTGCAGGGGGGCCGGCCCCCCGGCGGGGGGGGGGGGGTCGGGGGGCCTGAGGCCCCCCGCTGTACAGAACAACTTTTAATGCGAAGACCATTAGGTTAGGTTAGGTTAGTGTTTTGACCACTTGCAGCGGAGCGAGTGAAGCGAGCGGAGCTCCATAATGCTTGCATGTATGCTGCATGCTTGCTTGCATACTGCATACTTGCTTGCATGCTGCATGCTTGCTTGTATGCTGCATGCTTGCTTGCATGCTGCATGCTTGCTTGCATGCTGCATGCTTGCTTGCATGCTGCATATGCTGTATGCTTGCTTGCATGCTGCATGCTTGCTTGCATGCTGCATGCTTGCTTGCATGCTGCATGCTTGCTTGCATGCTGCATGCTTGCTTGCATGCTGCATGCTTGCTTGCATGCTGCATGCTTGCTTGCATGCATGCATGCCTGCTCTTGCTTGCACGCAAGTATGTATGCCTTTTTTGTTGATCAAATCATACAAAAGTGTTTAATTAAATTTAGTAATTTTCAATTTACAAGTAGTTAACAAAACGGATTAAGGACGGTTATTCCTATAATGATTAAGTGAAGTGAACATTCGGCGAAAAAAATATTAGGCGTTACACAATTGTGCGAATCGTTATTTAGTACTTTTAAACATTAGGGATTATTAATAGTTATGCTTAATGATGAATTTGGGAACTAAACATGCGACGAAAAAATTTTAGGCGAAGTGAAAATAGGTTTAACAAATTTAGGTCAAATGAAAATTGTGCGAAAAGTTTTTAGGCCAATAATTAGTGTGCCAAAGACAGTTAGGACAAAAAAAAATTAGGCATTCCAATATATACCCTTCTTAGGTACTTAAACTTTAATCAATTCAGTAAAAGCGGTAAACCGCCTCTTACCGCCTTTGATATTCAGAATGCGGAAAGAGCCATTTTCGAAAGTCGCAGATAGAGATGGGTCTCCTCAATAACTCCAAGCCAAATCGAGCAAGCTCTTTAAACTTTGCGTTATGTTTGATCAAGAAGACCAGCTCCTTCGTTTGGACAGCCGTATTCAACGCATGAAAACCCTAGACCATGATACTACGTCGGGTGTGTAATGTATGACCTAAATTTACATGCACTAACGATCAGAGGATATAATAACATTTCATATAATTTCATTTGACATACCGATCTAATAATATAACATACGGTTTATATAATTTCACTTGACCTAAATACATGTGATATAAAAACTATTTGACACAATAATCATTTGATCTAATTAACAGATGATATAAAGCACATTTCATATAACATTCATTTACTCTATTCAACATTAAAAATAATTTTATTTGACCTATGATTTAAATGCTATAAAAACAAGCATAGCCCAAAAATATGATTTCATTACTTATATATTTTTATCCACACCCATGCTTTAAATCCTCCATAAAGGGTTCTAAAACAGTTAGCTTACTGCCAAAATTACAGTATCGCTCCGCTGCGAGCGGTCAAAACACTAACCTAACCTACCTGGTGTATTAAGTTTTTATTTACAGCGGGGGGCCTGGGGCCAGCCGCCCTGCACCCCCCAGCAAGCATTTTGCAAGCAAACACCCAACATGCATGCAGCAAGCAAGCAAGCATGTAGCATGCAAACAGCCATGCAGTAAGCAAGCATGCAAGCAATCATGTAGCATGCAAGCTAGCATGCAGAGTGCAAGCAAGCATGCAAGCAAGCATGCAGCATGCAAGCAAGCATGCAGCATACAAGCAAGCATGCAAGCAAGCATGCAACATGCATGCATGCATTGTGGAGCTCCGCTCGCTTCGCTCGCTCCGCTTCGAGTGGTCAAAACACTAACCTAACCTAACCTACTGGTAGGTGCATTAAGTGTTTATTTATAGCGGGGGGCCTCAGGCCCCCCGACCCCCCCGAGCAGGGGCCCCCTGCACCCCCCGGCAAGCATTTTGCAAGCTAGCAAGCCTGCAAGCAAGCAAGCATGCAGCATGCATGCAAGCGTTGTGGAACTCCGCTGCGAGTGGTCAAAACACTTACCTAACCTAACCTAATGGCAAGCTACATGCATGCTTGTATGCTTGCTTGCATGTCTAGTCATTGTTATGTTATAATACGAGATATGTATGCTAATAGATAAAACATAAAACATTAGTGGATTTGATAATTAAGCAAGCATCATAATAACAAAAACTAGTTATTTCTATTTTATAGTAAAAGTTGATTATAACATGTAAAATTAGATCAAATGAAATGTATATGTAATGTAAGTTAGATAAAAAAGCGATATATCAAATGATACTTATGGGATATAAACGTTAGAGCAAATGTAAATATGGCAAATAATAATGATGACAACTGAATAATAGGTTAAATAAAAATTATGTCATTTATTTTTAGGTCAAATAAAAATTAGATGAAGTCAACGTTAGTGACATTGAAATTAGATTAACTGTTTTTATGGCAACCGAATCGCACCCTACTACGTCACCCATTATGCTAGATGGTCGCCACCCAGCAGTGCGTCTGCTCATACACCACTATCACGTCAAAGCTGGACACTGCAAAAATGTGACGGTGTACAACGAACTCAAGCAGCACTATTGGATTTTGGATGTCGAAACGCGAAAGAAGGATTATTAAGGAGACCCACCAAAAAATTGGCTTGCTTTGCATATCCTCATCATTAATGGTGTAGCGATATACGGGGGGACTACTATCGAAATTATTCCTGGCATTCCTGCAATTATTCTTTTACAGTTACGATAAGGCCGAAGGTGGAAGCGCACTTCACCCGGAATCCTCATCATTTAGGAACTGGCTGTCTTACCTTTTACTGCCGGAACACAACAATGTATCTCTACATAAGTATGACAAGACAATGTGTTACGGATCAACGATTGTTTTTACAATAATAGTGAAAATTATTTATAATGTGTCGTCATGTCGTTGGTTTACAATTATAATGCCATTTTGGATTTGTTTATTATAAGTTGTAAAAAAATCCAAATGGCATATTATTCTAACACATTGGTTTGAGCTGAAACTTACCTACACAACACAAACAATGGCTGGCAATCTTCTTGCGCAAACAATGTCGAGCTAAAGGTGAAACCAGACTTCTTAGGTTGCGCGTCCACTGCATCGGAATCGGAGCGTAGCGTACGGCCGGCGCGAAGGGAGCGTTGGCATTTATCACTTTTTGAATTTCATTTAATATTGTATAGTTCTTGCAACTCATATTATGAATGTTGTTATGTTAGGCGTGCACGTGCACATTGTTTTAGTGTGCGTTTGCACGTTTTCTTATTACGCACACTAAAACAATGTGTATGTGCACGCCTAACAACATTCATAGCCTACGTGCATTCGTAAGTTGCAAGAACTATAATAATTACTAAACAGTATCAATAAAAATAAACGTGGAACTTTCAAGACACTTTTGTCTAGTATTTTTAGAGGTACCTATCATTATTATTTCTCGTACTCATTTCTAGAAGTAGATAGCAAAACTGATAAAAAGTGGCAGTTTTCGATACATTTGCTATCTACTTCTACGAATGACTATGAGCCAAATCACCTGGGTGAATTCGGTAATTCGTACACTTAATTCACATGCATAAAAAACATTTGTTAGAGCTGCAAGACATGCAACAAGCAGTCGAGCCCCATCTGGAAATCTCTCCGCAAACAATGTCGAGTTAAGGTGACCACGTACGCCATACATTTGCATGCCGACACAGCCGTGTTGTTAAAATATTTACGCGCTACCGGTTTGCTTAGGACGAGATAGTTTCAATGTCAGCGGAATCGTGGACGTCCATTTGCAAACATGATTTCCGAGGGACGTACACGGTTCCGTCAAAATGGCCTGTTGTGGGGAAAATGAAGGATGGCAAATGTTCATAAAAGGAAATTCGTCATTTTGAATCCGATTAGGTAGCAAAATTTTTGGCAGGACTAAGTTTACATATTTTTATAGTGACAACGGTTTATTTAGTATTTTATAATATTTCTGCAACAAATATACTATTAGACGCTACATATTTAAATATGTAGCGTGCGTCTATTAGAGAACATTAACTTTTTTTGAAAAGTTGCAGATGCAGACAAAATCACCTATTACTTAGTAAAAACAAAACAAAAGCTCAAAAAACTTTTTATTAATTTATAAAGATGAAAAACTAAATGATTTAATCCCCACCTTTCTTAATAATTTCATAAATCAATCTTACCCTACATAATCCAATTTGTGTTTACCAAAACTTTTATCTGAACTTTTTTAAATACAAAACTAATTTTGCAACTGAAAAAGGTTTAACGAAATTAAATTCGTTTGCTAAACTTTTGATACCTACCAGATTTTCAGGAGTAAACGAAAATAGAACAAGAATAGGTATTTGCGTGCCCTATGGATTCCGTTTCAAACGTATTTTTTTACTTTCTTAAAATCTAAGGTTCTGGATGAATTCCTTACTGAAATTATTAATTTCATAGAAATTCAGTTGCATAGGTATTTAAATTAATTTAAAATATATTAACATTATTAGGTATGTGATCTTTGAAACGGAAACCAGTGTCTCACTGCCCTTCTAACATGACCATCTAAACGCGATATGTCATTGCGATATATCACATGCATAGACATAGAAAAATTTCGCTACGCTCAAGTAGACGGACAATGGTGCGAGTGAGAAACCGATTCTTACGACATATGCGATGTGCGAGAAAGAGTTAAAAGAAAATGACAGCAGAACCTAGTTTGACTTCATTTATCGTCTGTTATCATCTTGGTGAAAAGCGTCCACACGATTATTTTGTAATTTTGACCGCGATCTGATCGGTATGGCTCATAAAGCTATATAAATCAATAATGGTGTCGTGTTCTGTACTGAATTGTAATGTTACTTACGACAACAACCCAATTAAACACTCATTTCAAAGGTAAATAAGATTGTACAAGTACCATTTTCATATTTAATATTTTAGTTGAATATATTCCTAAACACACTAAGTAATACACTAATATCATGCTATTAACCGCCTATTTTCTAAATAAAGGCTGATTTCTAAACATTATGTGTTAGATAAAAAGATATTATGTCCGTGAACTTGAGAAAATAAGGCGTAGAGATTGATCAAAAATTATTATATTATCGATACTCATGTCGATGATTTCCAATATAACCTTGTTTGTCTTTGTGAACACTGATAGTTTTATCTAAAGGTATGATTCCGATGTCGGCAGCACTGCTGCGCAGCACTGCTGCGTGTGCTCCAAATTTAACCGTAATGTCACGTTTGAAAGGCTCAATTTGAAGTGAGCGAAGAAGCGTCGCGACACTGCTGCGCAACACTGCTGCGCGACACTTCTGCGCAGCACTGCTGCACGGCACCGCTGCCGCAACACCACTGGTCCCCATACATTTTCTATAGGTTTATATGAGACTACATTCCGAGCTCAGCACCAGTGCTGCGCAGCAGTGTCGCGCAGCAGTGCTGCAGACATCGGAATCATACCTTTAAGCTACTTTTAACCGACAGTTTTCAAATGGTAAATTATACCTACTTAAGTACTAATATAACAATATTTCCAGGTTTCCTGTAAATCCAGTGATTAAGTTACTGGATAAATGTCATAAATAGAATAGGCTGGGAGCCTCAAGGAGACTTTAAGAAATTATTTAAATAAAATTGTTCAAAATCTTGTTTGTGTTTTATTTATTAGAGCAATAATACATTAGGGTTATCGACAATCTAAAATGGACTTCAGGGCATCTCTAAAGTTCACGCACACGTTTACAAATTTTCACACACTGGCTCATGTCACTTTTGGTGTCGCAGCCAAGCGAACTCTGTTCCTCTATTCCAGTGGAATAATAACTTTATGATCACATGTTAAAAGACTATGGATTTTGACAGAAGAGTGTCGATAAAATGCTATACCTATCACTCAATAAATATCGTGTTTCATGTTAGAGGGGCTGATCTAGGATTAGATTTTGGCACCTTTTTAGTTTTTTTTTTCTTTCTATTGTAAGCATTATTACATTTCTTTATCATAAAGTCAATAGTACGGTCATTTTTCCACTAAAATTTCTTGACGCTTACTTTCCATGTTTCCCGCCATTTTTACTAAATGTCGCAAAACGGTTTAGCTACGAGCTGCAGAACTCCTCGGCAATCCGGCAGTTGATCGAGAGACACGGAAGCGAACAGTTGCCTAAGCTAAGTCATCGTGTGTCATATAATTATATAGAGTTATATAAAAAGGAAAATAAAAGTCTTCTCAGCAAATTTGATTTTCACTTCTTCGAAACTATCCTTATACTATGAAAGTGTAACGAAAAAAAACGTAGTTTTTTCTGACCAAAGAGGAATTCCGTTTTCGTCAGGAAAAAAACAGCATATATTTTTTTCTGACGAAAAAGGAATCTGACGAAAGTGTCCTAGATCTATGTTTTATGTTACTAGTTTTCTAAAATACGCCTTTAATTTTTTACTAAAATAATAATGCAGTTAAACTCCACTTTTTATTTATAGTTCCAAGTTCTCTGTAAGATCTCGCGCGTGTTTTGATTATAAACAAGTGAAATTGTTACACAAAGTGTGGAAAACATCAGAGTGGAAAATGTGATTTTATGTTTGAACTGTGGAAAGTTTTAGAGATAATAATAAATGGATTCGTAAACAACTTTGTGGATGTTCATTGATTTTGACATTTATGATCATGGGGTCGATGATAATTTTTGGTATTCTAAGAACTTGCTTAAGCGACGTGATATTATCAATTTTAGGAAAATAATCCCAGCTTTAATTAAAGTTATCTACCTATATAATCATTATTACCTACTTCTATGATAACTGTCAAAACCTCAATTATTGAGGTTCACCTTCAGACACTATTTTACCATTGGCAAAAAATTAAGATTCAAAGCCAAACTAAGCTAGATGTTATGACCATTTAATTCGTTGTAACTTAGCCGATACTTATATTTTCACGTAACACATGTGGCATTAGTTAGCTGAGTGCATAAACATTTGTGCATAAAAGTTTAAAACATTAGCGGTCATGGTTATTAAATAAATTAAGACAATATTATGGAAAATATATACCTAGGTAGGTATTCTTTAACTCCATACATAACGGCAATTTCATACTTAAACCCCTAATATTACATTTCAAAATAGAACTTTAATAATATCAAGAGGTCAAACAACTGCGAATGAACGCCAAAAACCTTTTACAGACACCCATTCGTCTCAATTGCTAAGAACCACGTCTGCAGCAAGTTAAATATAAATCACGTGTGATACAATATTCTCGCTACAAACGTGAGGACAGATTTGTCTGTCCCCAATCTGGCCTAATCCAGATTAATCGGCGGAAATTTTCTTGATCCGTCAAATCCTCACTCAGATACTTGTTTGTGTACGTGATGTGAAGTTGGTGGATGGCAAATGAGAATTGTTTGGCTAGGTTGGTAAAGTTCGTGTAATATTAACGATGATTAATTTATTCTAATGATAATTGTCTTATGAAAAAGAAATCTTAAAATGCCTCTTTTTTACTGCGACAGAGTCATAATGCTTTTTTTAACTAACATGTAATGGCATTATTGATCTTGCATTATTAATAGGTACCTACATAGGTACTTACTTTTAAAAAATAAAAATATCAGGCAAGCCTTATGGCTATTGACTTATTGTCTTATGGTGCTCCCAGACAGCAGTTATATAACGTGTTACAAAAATACCCCTAATGCCGAATATGGTACTTAGATAAGGACCATAAAACTGAACAACTTTTACCATGGGACCAACTCTGAAATCGCGAATAAAAACAGCTGTTTCATAGATACATTTTCATATTTTCGTTATTAGTTTTTTTTATGAAACAGCTGATTTTTTTTTTCGCTTGTTCAGGTTGATGGTTCTTATCTACCATATTCAGCATTAGGGGTATTTTTGTAATACGTTGTATAACAGTGTGCAACATTTTGTTACAACATGTATAAGAAAAAAGTTAGAGAATGTTGCATAACATTTGTTATAAGACTGTGTTGGAGCACATTTATGAAAAACCCTTTAATCTAAAGAGTAAAGACCATATTAATCCAACGGTTGTAATAAGACAGAAAATGTGCAAGGCGACGGCTGCACCATGCATTACTCACAACATAAAGCCAAGCTAACAGCGTTTTAAGCTAACGACGTGTTTAAACTTCTTGGATTTTAATATCGCCATAAATTCAAAGCTGCACTATGTGAAGTAGACTTGGTAATTGCATTATTAATCAGCTGTGGTCTACTTTATAACCTCTCTTGAAAGAGCATTTTATAAACGTTGTAAATCTTTATGGTTATATGCGACTTTGTTCTGTAAAACCGACAGTATAATAATGCTTCCACAGGGACTTACAATACATACTGAAAGGGGTTCAACTGAATTTAATACCTAAAGTAAACGACAATAGCAGACGATTGTGTAAAGGTTATGCAATGAGTATTATATGGTATTAGTACAAATTTTTTAATTACTAGAAAAAAAACCAAGAGCCCCCTGATTACGTAACTCCGTTGCTAATAATTCTCGTTTGAAATCGATATATTTTGAATTTAATGAAATTTGACCATTTCAACAGCCTAGGTACCTATATTTTGTTCTGACGAAAAAGGAATCTGACGAAAGTGTCCTAGATCTGCAGAGGTCAGAAAATAAATGATATTTTTTTATTTAAAAAAAAAACTTTGATTTTTTAATTATTTTTTTCCTTTTTTAACTTTGGAGAAAAAACCCCTCAGGGTCACGTGGTCATCTTCCTAATGTTGTCTTCTTCCCAAAGTTTTCACTTTCCTAAGTGATCACTATATTTTCTTCTTCTTATGGTCTTCACCTTCCTAAGTCGCCACTTTCTGAGAATTTACGTCCGGACTTAAATAATTATTTTTATAGTAAAGTTAATCTCCTCTAAATCTATGCTACCCTGGTACTTTGGTAATGTAATTTAAGGTGACGTATTAAGAAGAACAAAAAGTGATTGAATGAATTTATAGAATTTAACAGCTATAAAATAATATAAGTTTCGGTGGTAGTTAAGCAAGCTTATGAGCGATGCGAGCGAAAAAACAGTCTTAATTTGTTTCTGATGAAAGCGGAATCTGACTAAAACTCCATTTTGTCAGAAAAAAACAGCCTATATTTTATTCTGACGAAAAAGGAATCTGACGAAAGTGTCCTAGATCGTCCTATATAGCACCTTGCTAATAAATGAAACTGACAAATTTGATTAATTTCAAAAGATTTCAAACGGTTCAATCGATTTTAATCGAGAGGGGAATGTCTGAAAAAAAATTGTCTGAATATTTTTATAGATACCTAGGATATTTTTTAAAGGTACATGTTGTGGTTGTGGCCAGTGATGGCTAAGGTATTATCTCCATTCTGATGATACCTACTTCCGTACATTTGTGACCTTAATTTTTTAATTTTTCCACGCAATCGATGATTCTGAAACATTTTTCAATGGCTAAGGGAGCTTATTCCTAACTTTTTTTCAGACTTTCCCCATTGTTAGCAACAGAGTTACGTAATCAGGGGGCTGGTCTGGGACTCGAACCCACGAAACATGTATTGTCCAAAATTTAATTTACCTAATTATATCCATAAAATCCACCTTTGGACACCACGGTACATCTAACGTCGTTACAGTACGAATTATGAGGAACTCATTACACACGCGATGACAAAAGGTATTTGAATAATTAAATGAGTGAAAGCCACGCTCGGATCGGGCAAAATATTATTATTTCACATGTACCTACCGCTGGAGGTGAGTTATAGCCTTGCCCGCCTCTCGTGAGCACTTCATGAGGCCGCGGTTCGGTGATAAGCGAGTCGGGGAATTGTAACAAAATCCCTTTAAAAACTTTTAAAAATGTTCTAAAAAGTAAGAAATAAAAAACTTTTGATGGAGACCAGTGGGATTTTTAGAATAAAAACTAAGTATTTTGAAAGAAAGAACAAGAGAAAAATTTTCGCCTGCCCCACCCGACTAGAAAGCTTCGAACAATGAGGGCTAATCAAAAGTGACATTTAAAAAATAAAAATAATAACTATTCGCCTCACTAGATGATGTTGATACTCTTCGAAACTTAAAAATAGTAACTATTTGATTCACTAGATGGTGTTGATACTCTTCGAAGCTTAGTAAAAAAATCACATTGACACACATTTTTATCAACGCCATCTATCAAGCCTACAGTTTATTGTCATTGTGAAAAGCCCTCATTGTTTCTTACTTTTTAAAGCACTTATGGGTTCTTGAAGGAGGCTTTGTTTTTTTCCAATAGGTAGTAATATAATAAGTCTGTTTTTTTCATATTTTGTGTGAAAACCAGAAACTGTCGTCTTTGATTAATATTTGTAGGTTCCGCGGATTCCACACTGCGATGTATAATACATACTTCAACATGCAGATTTTAGTAAAAAATAATACCCGTAGAATAGATGCGTTGATGCAACAAGACGCGGGGCAGTGTGAGATCCGTCTTTTTCCAATAAATATTTTAATTTCTATGTGTAAATATCTTCTAGTAAAGTTTAGCATGCACAAATATTTTTATGTTTTATTTTTGTACGTGAATACGTAGGTACTCCATGTAAAGTGGTTTGGATTGAAAATATTATTATACTTATTACTTTAAAAATAATATAAATTTTTAATGATTAGAAATTTTTCAAAAAGTAAACTTATTCTATTTCTGAAATATAAATTGGCTTAGTTGGATTGCAGGTTCTCCTACTATTGCTAGTGGTGTTTCAGTAAAACCCATATTGTTTCATCGTGTAATAATATATTTTCCCATAATGAGGTAGGTAGTTCGTTTGTTTCGGCAATAAATGCACACAAATATGAAAACTAGTACTACAGTACCGCACTTTCAATAGGGAAAAGTAAGGTATGTATGGCTCTTCAGCTGGAATCCCCAATTGCGGGCCATAAAACGGTCGAAGCTATTCGACCCCTGCTTAGGGAGTGGCGGATCAAGGGCCATGGTGCTCTCACCTTCAGGTTGACGCAGTTCTTACCGGCCATGGATGCTACGGTAAGTACCTGCATCGAATACAGCGAGAAGCTGCTCCAGTGTGTCACGATTGCGGCGCACCGGAGGACAACGCACGGCACACTCTTGAGCAGTGAACTGCGTGGTCTACCCAGCGACAATTGCTGACGGCACAAATAGGAGGGGACCTCTCGCTACCCAGCGTAGCTGCTGCCATGCTGGGAAGTGACAAGTAGTGGGAGGCGATGGTCTCCTTCTGTGAGGACGTCATCTCACAGAAGGAGGCCTCGGAGCGAATCCGTGAGGCAGACGCCAACGCGGATTGACTCCGACGACGACGACCAGAGAGGAGAAGGAGGCGCTATGCGCGCCTCATTCCCCCCTAGTCCTCGGAAGGGGGATAACTGTTAGCCAGTTATCCTCCAAGTGTCGGGACCGGTAGGGCGCCAACACCAGGACCACACAGTGCGTGATATCACGGCCCCGTAGGTCCTGTGTGTTAGTGAAGGAACAGTAGGGGGTTTAGTGGGTAGGGCCCTGGCGAGTCCCACATACCTTCGGGATGCATAACCGCATTCCCCCTACTATAAAAAAAGGTATGTATGGCTCGTCTGCGCGGTGGCGGTAGGACACTTTCCTCTGCCCCACATCGTTGCCCTGTCAACACAGCAAAGTTAGGTACCCCACTATAGTCATCATTAAGGAATGATTCCGATCTCGGCAGCAGCAGCAGTGTTGCCGCAGCAGTGCACTCCAAATTGAACCCTAATGTTACGTTTGAAAGGCTCAATTTGATGTGAGCGGAGAAGCGACGCGACACTGCTGCGCAACACTGCTGCGCAACACTGCTGCGCAGCAGTGCTGCGCGGCACTGCTGCCGCAACACCACTGGTCCCCATACATTCTCTATAGGTTTATATGAGACTACATTCCGAGCTCGGCAGCAGTGCTGCGCAGCACTGTCGCGCAGCAGTGTCGCGCAGCAGTGTCGCGCAGCAGTGCTGCTGACATCGGAATCATACCTATGCTACAATAGAGTACCTACCCACAAAAGATTTGCCACCGTTGAAATGTCAAAATTTAAAAATGTCTAATTTAATAATTACCCGCTAACAAAACAACCGCAGCCGAACTGGGTCGGCTTAATTATAGCGTAGGCAAGTAATGTAGATGTTAAAATATAACATTTTAAAAGTGTAAAATTAATACTTTTTGCAATACTTTCTTCAATCTTGCCTAAAACAGTACAATTCGTCAAGGGATTCAAACATAAAATTCCAAATCTAGTTTGTATGCCGAAAATAACAAGTGTTTTGAATCATAATATTTTTTATAACATATTTGCTCGTAAAGGGTCTCTTATTACACCAATTTCAATATCGTATTGTATCTCATTACGAACTTGTGCGGTAATGTAAAGTAAAACGCACGGTTTCCTTGATAAACCGTGCGTTTTACTTTACATTACCGCACGGTTTATCAAGATACTTCGTCTAAAACGAACGGTACTTTTTTAAATCTTAGCAAAGAGTTTTTATGTCAGAAAAAGAGGTCAACATTTTATGGATAAAATTAACTTTGGGAGATAAAATATAATAAATAAACATTTAATTATTCAATTTAATTAATGTTGACAATAAATTACAACCATTTATCTGTAACAAAAACACAAAAATATTAATTTACTTTATTAGTAATACTGGCTGTTTTTATGCCTTTGCCTTAGAAAAAGCGCGGATGCGCGCGCATTGCTAATTTAATTTTTTTTGCTGTATTGTTTTTATTTGAAAATGTCGTCAAGTAGTGATGAATTTATTAATTCAACACCGCCAGAAGTCTCAGAGGCAGCGAAAAAGGCTACTCTAAGCCTCTTGCCCGAAAAATTGACCGATAAGATACTTACAAGCGTGTCAAAATTTAATCATATGGAAAACAAGCAAAGGTGCAAAGTCCGAGTTTTATTTATTTCCTCGCAAATATGTTATAAAACGTCGTATGACATACGTGCGCTTTGATAATTACAGCCTCTGCTTTCTTGTAGCCCTCGCCTACGGCTCGGGCTAGCAATATCGCCTCGGCTGTAATTTTCAACGTACCGCACTTATATCATAATGTACTATTATTATGTAAAAATAGAAAGAAATCAGATTTACGGATCTATTCCTATCGAGTACCAAAAACTAATACCAAATGGTATTTGTTTATTGCCGTTATAAAATTCTATTCCCAACGAGTCCCAATTCTTAAATATTAAAAAGAAGCTCAAAATCTATTCCCAACGAATACCAAAACATAACATTTGGTACAGTCACCGAAACAATTTATTTTGCGTTTTAATAATTTAATATTATGAACTGATGATCATAATTTATTATTATTAATACAATCCTAAATTCACTTCATTCCGGCATTTTTACTCACGACATGAGTAGCTTAAGTGTATCACTTGCCAATTTTTTTTTCATGTGAAAAAGGTGAGTTTACTTTATAGTTTCAAAATCCAAGCGCCGTGTGCAAACGAATTTTTTTATTGATTGTTGGAATAAACGCTAAGACTAATGAAATAAGGACTGTTTTTTTTAATATTTTTGTTCTTGCATAAATTATTATTATTTCTATTAAACTGGTCAATTTTAAGGGATATTGTTATCTATTCCTTAGTACTTTTCTGTGTGTGGTGGCGTGCGCGCAATAACTTGAAACAAAATTGAAAGTGTTATTTATTCAGTGAGTACTTATTAATTTGTAATTTTATATTGATTTACTTATCAGTCTTTTAGTATTCCTATGTTTATATTCAATATGATGTGTATTTATATAATGTATTACTTAGTCGATTTTTTAAAAGATAACAATTAAAGTCACGTGTTTTTTAAAGTCCAAGTACAAATCCCCGTTTTAGTTTATGCGTTTATTTTTTTAGAAATGTCTGATAAAGAAGCTGTTACTCTGCCTCCCACAATTTTAGAAAACACTGGAGGATTGACTTTTACAAAAAGAAATGGTGGCTTAGTGCTGATGAGAGCCGGTTATCTGTGATGAGAGCTAACCAGCTCTATATACTATAGTTTGTTGTATACGGTTACTAGTATACAACAAACTATAGTATATAGACCAGTATACGAAAAACTTTTTTTTGTAAATAAGTATATAATAGTCGATTGTTTGTGATATTCTTTAATTGTTACATTTTGATGAAAGTAAAAAATATAGATCTGTAGGTACTTATGTAATTAAGTATCTCTGTTATTATAATAATGAACAAAACGTTTCCATACTACATTTTAATATGTTTGGAGAGACAGATTTTTATTAAATAAACACTACTCAAAATCACATTTAAAATCATTTTTATTACTGACTGTACCTCATAGCATTTAACTTGTGTTAGGATTCGTTTATGAGTGGTACTCGTTGGGAATAGAATTTTATAACGGCAATAAACAAATACCATTTGGTATTAGTTTTTGGTACTCGATAGGAATAGATCGATTTACGTGCCCCAAATTTTTTTGTTTTAGGTAATTCAATTCTTTATTGTCAAATAAACAATTAAGAGTTTTAAGAAATTTTATTCGCGAGAAAGAGCAATTTAAAACTTTAGAATATTATAACAAGCGGCCCCCCGCGACTTCGTCTGCGTGAAATTTGGTCAAGGATTTTATCTTGTTTTTCACCCCTTCCGATATTCATTTTCGCATCAAAAGGTAGCTTATGTCCTTCCTCATGGTCCAATCTATCTTCAGAATAATATTCTTCTTAACCTCCTTCTTGTTTTTGAAGTCGGTTAAAATTGGTTTCGTGGTTCAGATCAGCCTGGCGCAACTCTCTCAGTAAAAACCAATCTATAAAACGGAAGCGAATTTTTAACCCGTCTAAGTTTGAAAGAACGTTGACAATCCACAAAGCAGTATTATTGACAACATTCGAATTTAGGCGTATTATACTTTGCCCCATCAAAGAGTATTCTATCATCTTTGACCGTTTTACCGCCAATGCCGTTTAACGTTTCTCTTTTGTTTGTTTTCGTTGAATTCGCTTCCGTTTCATACTCACGCTTTTTGTATGACACTCCCGACTCTTATAACGCTAGTTATTTTTACATTCTCTTTGGTTCAGATGTGTTTATATTTTTTACCGTTACATAACTCTTCAGAGAAGAAAATTCAAAAACAGCTATTTTCACCTTTAAAACGTGCCAAAATACTGTGATCCGATCAAAACCCGACAAATAAATGTTAACGTTAAAAGTTTAGATTCTAAGTTACCGATTTAAAAACCGATTAAGTAATTCTTATGAAGTTTTACACATTTCATCAATGTTCGAATCAAATGTTGACTAATGCGTAATTTCTCGATTTCGAGTTCGATTATGACGTCGATTGATTACTTATAGGTATTATAATTTGTGAAAAATATAGTCAATTGTATTTATCCGTTTTTATTCTAATGCTCCTCAATTTATTAACAATGCAAAACAGTGCAGTGTCATACATAACAGTGCAGTGTCATAACCATAGACATAGAAAAAATTTTCGCTGTGCTCAAGGTCATAACCAAGAACCTTATATTCTATGACACAGAATATGAATATAAGGTTCTTGGTCATAACTGTGCAGAATATCAGTGCTTATACTGAGCCGAGTACAGTTTTGGCATCAGGCGACGATGCACTGTTTGTTATTGCCCTTGTTTGTATTTAGTTCTTTGTACTGTCTTTGTAATGTTGTGTGTCGTTGTGTGATTCTAAAAATAAATGTATTTTCTTTCTTGTATTTTCTTCAGTGTAATCACAAAATAGTTAAGTCTGAGTATAGTTAGTCTCTGTCTCGTAGACAGAAGTATGAACTTTAAAATCATACTCTATTGGGCAGAAGGCCCGCTTAGAAGAAATCTTGATTTTTTGTCTATGCTCAACAAATGTCAAATCCAGGTCATTTCGGGCTAGAGCTAGACTACGTAAGTACTTGTTGTTATGGTATATTCATAGCTAAAACACACATGTGCCGCGTCGCGCCGTGGCCAAGAAGTCAAATATGAAGTTAGACGTCAAAAAAATTAAATACCTATGTTAAAACCATAGCAACAGAACAAAAGACGTAATGATTTGAGAATACAGCCAAGTGGTCTTCTGGGTATTTTATTCTGGTGTAATGTAGTGCTACTTTGTAACTATAAAAATTCAACTATCACAACACATTCTATTGTTATTGCCCTCAAGATAGATTATAGAGACAGTAAACGATCAGCATTCGACGTTTAGCTTTAAAACCCGTTCAGATAAACAGGCTACGTCGATGTTTCTTTTGCTTACACGAGAAAAAGAAATGTCTTTAGAATAGCGAGGCCTTCCTCAGCCGCGTTCGGAAACCAGGGACGGAATGAGGGCCTTTCAAAGTGACATTTAAAAAATAAAAATATTAACTACCTATTTGTCTCACTAGATGGCGTTGATGGAAAGAGAAGTGTCAAAATTGACTTTTAAAAATAAACGGCCTGTGCCAAAGAGGAAAATAAGCGCTCGCTTGGTGACATCTGCCCAAAGAGAAACATTTTAGGGTTACATCTGCCTTCCTACCTAAGTACTCTTCGAAGCTTCGAGTCTCTGTACTAGGCTACCGAGCCTAGTACAGAGACTACGCTATCTGGCGTTGATAAAAATGTATGTGTCAATATGATTTTTTTTACTAAGCTTCGAAGAATACTCAGGTAGGCAGGCAGATGTAACCCTAAAGTGTTTCTATTTGGGCAGATGTCAGCCAGCGATCGCTTACTTGCTCTTTGGTACAGGCCGTTTATATTTAAAAACCAATTTTGACTCTTCTCTTTCCATCAACGCTATCTAGTGAGGCAATTAGTTACTATTTTTACTTATTAAATGTCACTTTGAAAAGCCCTCATTAAAAAAATCAGTCACTCCATCTCTGGCCAAATCTAAGGTTTCCTGGCGGTTGTTTTGAATAGGCCCACGATTTGTCACGACAAATTATTCGAGCGCTTGTTGTGTCGAAAAGGGTGTCTTTTTTCCGACCAGCAAAATATCTCCATTTCAGTGACGGGGCGTTAGTATGTCATTTGACAGCTGTGAAATTGACCCACAATTTGAGAACAGTGGTGGTTTTATGCCTCATTTGTGTTTGTGTTGGTTTTATGGGATGTGAGTAAGTATTTATCTCAGAGACCATTAAAAACTAAGAAGTGAATTTTTTCTCAGTAGAAAAGCCTTTGGTCACATTTAGACGGTGACTATTTTGATTTGTTCACGAACCGTAATGATATGATACAGTTGACACGACAACCATGGCAAATAAGTTTTCTATTTCCGAGTTTAGCTTAAAATGGTTAAGCCAAAAGCTAACTAGAAATGCAAAAAAAGGAATAAGTACTATGGGCAACAGCGTCGCTTAACCAGTTTTAAACAAAATTCGTGTGCGTGTATCGCCCCTGCACGAACTAATCGTATGTGACAGCGGGCGCGGCGTGCAAGGCAGTGGTTAAGGGACGCTGTTGCCCATGGTACATTATTAAAAAAAAGAGAAATTTACAATAGTAGAACCATAATCCATAGCCAAAGAAAATACATAATATGTACTCATTACCAAGATTTGAGAACAAAATTTACTTCTACCTACCTACCTATTTAATTAACAGTATTTATCAACCGCCAACATTATATAATATTATTAAGTAACCGCTACGTGGTAAATATACCACGTAGCGGTCGCTTTGAGTCTCCTTGGGCAGTATTTTGGGCAAAGAAGCTTATTCTTAGCTTTATATAAGCTGCAATTAATTTAATTGTTGACAAGTATGCATACTTTCTCTTTGACAGCAAAGTTTACTTTGAGGATGCCGACATGCTTTTGAACTTCAGGTAAGAAGCTCACTAGTTGTAATCCCGTTAACGGTTCCAATAAAAATCTGGTTCAGCCAAGCGTCGGCCATTACTCTGAAAGTTTGTTTAGGTAGGTATACTTCTGCGCCAATCGGACCGTTAAAAACCCAATTAACTTATCTTTACTTTGAAAATCTGAAGCAATCGAAATTGTCATATTCGTTTCCTAATAGGCGTGAGAGAAAGTTTAATTGGTTTCAAATACAACTTATAGAAATACAATCTCAGCTACATTATGAATTCTGGTCTTCTTTGAGTTGGGATATTTCTACAAGTCAGAGGGTTGCAATTTGATAAGGAAAATGTGATGCGCCTTACCTTTTATCTAAAATTATCCCTCCCTTTTACTTCTGGCTTACTTGTGGATATACATAAATACTTCTTCCGTACGATATCATAGCTTCTTATACTTTATATAGGTACCTGCAGTACATCTATAAAGTTATTAGTATATAGTGGTTTTTCATAATAATTATTGATACATGATGCTAAAATGTCAAAAGAGATCGGCGAGTTTCTTATAAGAGTTCGGCCTCACATACCCTGTTGAAGAATACAGAGCCGAGGGATAGATGTTCCAATTGAATGTCGAGGATTATTCCTCACATTGATGAAGTAAAGCTGGCTTGCAGCGAAAGAGTAGGATATACTAGAAATTCAACGATCCTACTAATAGGTATAATATTCATTATATCTCAGACCAAATAAAAAAGTAAAGACGGAGTCTTCCGACAAAGCGGTGAGGCCAGTAAAACTACGCCTTGGCTGTGTATACGCTACACAGTATACGCACACACATGTAACGAAACTACGCCTTGGCTTTCGTTCGTCATTGGGCGTTCCATATCGAACCCTGCCGCGCGGCCCCCGCCCGCCCCCTAGTACGCACACATGTACCATCAAAAACCGGCCTCACTTAGTTGTTCGTAACCACTGCGTAATGCTCCATCTTCCTTTTTTATTTGATCTGTATATATAATGTGAATGCTAAAATCTCAAATTAAAAAATCATTAACCTTTATCATGTGAGACACAGCTGTCTTTTTTAGGGATAATATATTATGGAAATCTAATTCTAATCTTACTATATTTCATATAAATTGCTTTATAATAAGGAGCATTTCCTTGACCGAAAGTGCTGCCGCGATAAATTTTAATACACAATTTTTATAAAACTATACATGGAATTTAAGAGCCCATAGGCTCATATTTTTAAACTGTATCATTACATTCCCTCGTAATCACTGTTAGAATTATATAGCAAAACTGCTAATAGTGGCCGTTTTTTATATATTTTCTACCTACTTCTACGAATGACTACGACAGAAATACTAGACAATAGGCCCTAAAAATGCCACGTAAAGTTTTGTAACAATCTTTTTCTATTACCTAATAACTTAATAAATAAAAACCTCTAAGGGCGCCACTATCGGTTGTATAGACACCTTAAAAGAACATTAACATTTCCGATAATGTCCTCAGCTTTGGAAATATTAAAACGTCAAGTTGGTAATACATCTACCAAGCATTCTTTCACTATCTGCAGCGGTTCTGCGTCACTGTTAATTCCAAAATGGCGGTCGTTTATAACCTAGAACACGCAATAAAGATGCGTAATGGGTTTATAACCCTCTCCTCTCTGTAATTAGGAAAAGCTTTTGGGACTCATAAAGGCTGTTGAAGATGGCACGAACCAACTCACGGACAAAGTCAGTTAACGAAATTAACGTAAAACAAAATAATAATACACTTTATAACATCTCATCTGCATTCACTGCAGACTCCCTATGGAACATTGTGATTAATTAGGGACTGTGTCATACCCCTCCAGGATTAAAGTGATTAATAAATTAGCTTAAAGCACCATTAAAACTGACTCTTATAGTGTGAAACGTAGAGCTCAATTTTAAATAACAGAAAGAGATGGCAAAGTATGAATTTACTAAGTGTATCGCGATGTTTTTGTTTAACGTATTATGGTGGTGGTTTGACCTTGGTGTTATTAAATTAAGATTTTATTATATTCTCGTGAAAATACACCAGAGATGATAGAAATTAAGGTGGTTTTTTGTCATAAGTATAAATGGCAGAACACACTGGATAGGTAGGTAATATACCTAAAAACCGGACAAGTGCGAGTCGGACTCGCCCATGTATGTACGTATGTTACTGGCAATGTGTATGATCCGGTTTTATATCCGGTATAATTTATAAATTATGTTTAGAAAAGCAACTACTAGTTCTTCGGGAGCTAAATAGTTTTCTCAACTTACTAAGTTCAAGTATCGAATGAGAAAATACGTTTGACAGAATTCATCGTAGCTACGCTAAGCTAAATTGAATTTTAGATGAAAAGAAAATAGGAAAAGATTTGGTTACTAGTTACACAATAATAAGTGGAAACTTTGCTGATTTATACTATACCTAGCTTAAAATTTTATTTGTAAGATAGATCAATAAAATTTGTACCTATTGTTTGTTTAAAAAAATATTTCTTTTGCTAACTTCAAGAGTAGTATCTACTAGTTTCTAGCCTTTTTCTAATTATTACATGTCAGATTGTCAGCTCTTTAAAAAATCCTACAGATGAACCGAAAAAATAATTTCCTTTTCTTCCCCACGACACTACCAAGGCGCACTACTGGTAGTGTCGTGGGTATTTTTATTCCCTTCTACACTACCGGCCCAGTAGTGTCGAAGGTAAATGAATAATTACATACATATGCATTCCCCACGCACGACACTACCAAATTTTTTCATTTTTTCGTTAAATGGCAGATTCTGGTAATGTCACAACAATACATGTAAATAAATAACTAAATCTCCATTTAGATCGGTTTATTTAGCACACATCCAACTTGAACTTAAAATAATTAAAAACTAAAGATTATATTCTTTAAATTACATTACCAAAGTACCAGGGTAGCATAGTTTAGAGGAGGTTAAAATCAGAAGGAATTTTGCTGAATTTGCGCTACATAAACCGATCTAAATAGAGATTTACTTGGTGGTACTTAATACGTATTGTATAAAATAAAAAAAGCGATAAAAATACAGAAGTTAACCTTCCTTATGTTTATGAGATCCTGGTACTTTGGTAAAATACAGATAGTTATTTATTAACATGTTGTCAGGAAAAAAATTGGTAGTGTCGTGGGGAATGCGTATGTATGCAATTTTTCATTTACATACGACACTACTGGGCCGGTAGTGTAGAAGGGAAAAAAAATTACCCACGACACTACCAGTAGTGCGCCTTGGTAGTGTCGTGGGGAAGAAGGGATAATTTCCGTCTTAATTTGTATTTAAAACTAACAAGCATTATGATATTTCATATCGGCCTCCATTCTTTAGATCAGTTAAAAGTAATGGAAGGCCATAAGCGATGCCGCATTACGTGTTTTTTTCTATTCGCTATACAGTTTGTCATCATACAAATACAAATAGAGAGAAGACAGGTAGTCAAATTCATGTTTGAACTTTGTTTCATATACACAAATCACAGTTTTTATACCTAGACTCGGCCGCAGCGCTAGGGTTGTCGCGTGCGTGCGTAGAGCGGTCTATGTGTGCGTTGCTCGAGCGCACGTAGTACCTACCTATAAGTATGATTTCTGTCCTCTCTTTATTTTGTATAAGCCTCTCACGTCGGGAAATGTTACCATAAACTCCACGCAAGAAAGGTTGAAGATCGCAGTGTTGGACCATTTCCATCAGAAAACACTGATTTTTGACAGCCCATTTTTGTTCCACGGAAATGACAAATAAACTAGTGATCAGTCGGCTTTTACGACTCCCTTTAGTGTTTAAGGTTTGACGCTATTCTACTCAGTCGGGCATCACATGTATAGTTAACTAACACTTAATATAAACTATTGCCTAATCTATTTCTCGTTAACCAAAACATACACTTGAAGTTAGTTTTCTCACATCCATATAAAGTTCACAGACAACGGACTATATATCGTAACAGATTATTCCGGACATGCATGAAACTATTAACATGACCACAGGCGATTATTTTAAGCTGGTGTGTAGACAGGAATTTAAGTTTGGTACCATTCGGAAAACCTCAGCACATCAACCCTACTTAATTATGTAACCACAGCGAATGAGTACAATTTTAGGACATAATGGGAATATAACAGACCTATTATGGGTATATAATAAAGTCAAATAAAAAACTATTTCTTTAAAAAGTCACTGTAAATCATCTTAAATTAATATCCTTACTAATATTATAAATGCGATAGTCCGTTTGTTTGTTTGTTTATTTGTTTGTTTGTTACGCCTTCACGTCGTAACTACTCAACCGATCATCATGAAATTTTGCATACACGTTGTCAGAGGTACAGAGAAGGACATAGGGTACCTTTCATCCCGTAAAAATTGGTTGTTCCCGAGGGATAGCAAAAAACTTTCCACGCAGACGAATTCGCGGGCGGCCGCTAGTATATAATAAATATAAAATACGAAAGTCAGTTTGTTTGTTCGTTACTTTCAAAAATATATTTCCATTTCCATATCAAAATTTACGTGCAAAGGTATTTAAACGAAACTACCTCCAAAGATTAATAGTTTGGTAAACTTAATTAGCAACAAATGTCTGTACAATAAATTACGCAGATTCCCAAAGCCATATCTTAGATTGGAGCTGTTTAGACGCAGAGTTAGAGAGCGGCAGGCAATCTTGAGGCTCGAACAATAAATTTCCCCCGGGGAACTATGTACTTCAGCAAATTATGTAACAACTTAGTTTTCAGTTACGTGTATATTTCAGACCGCAGACTGTAAAATTGGGCCGCTGAATTTGATTGCGTTCGGGCTCACTTATCATTTAGCGTGGTTGGTTTCATATTTCTTTGGCTATTAAGCATAAATTCAGGTCATGAAAGTGAGGTTATTGTACAATTGTGCTCTTTTCAAACTGTAATCTGTAAGCATCGGGTGTTTTTTGTTATCTGCAAGTCTAATTCATTTATTAATTTGCAGTACTGAGTTTCACTAAATCTTAATTTTCAGGGTAGTGCAGTGAAAATTTATCGCTGAAAAAAATAAGAACTGAAAACGTTTATATATTTGAAAAGGCATGCAGTAGTGTAAAAGAACCCTGAATCTGATTAAGTATAAAATAATAATCTAAAGAAATAATGTCAATGCCATCATGGAACGATTAGGAATACAATATCTAAGTTTCATCCCTCCTTTTCCGCAAAAAAGTCTGGCTAAAAGGCAACTGCTGTCAGCTGAAATCAAATACCGAAAAACTAGGGTATCTAAAAAGTATAAGATATTCTTTCTAGAACAACTTTAACAACAACTTTGCGTCCTAAAAAGCTCAAAGGACCAACCATGCTGATACCACTTTCAAACTTTTCTGATACTGAACTTTCAATTGTCATCCTTTACACCACTTCCTAGGGACGGTGGAATCATTCTAATGTGCTCCGATAAATTATTAGTTTGTGTCACATGACAAATCTTGGGCCAAGTTTGTCACTTTTGCGGGCATCAGCAGTTGGGAGCCAACGTCGTGTCCACTTTATTGGGTAACTTTTGGCAACTGCCCGAAGGATCAGGGCCGATATATCAACGTACTAGGCCAACTTTTTGAAGGGTCAGCTCAGCAATAGTTAAATTTTATTAGTTCTCACTTTGTTTTTGTGGTTATTTATATCGAAAAGCCTAAGCGGCCATCGTAAAATGACCCTGGGTTTACACCTGACAGGAAATTACATTGACTTTCGATTTTACTGGTGCTGAAAATTTCAACTTCTAGATTAACAGTTTTCGAATGTTCTTTCTCAACTTAATTTTAGGTACATACAACATTTTGAAGTTATTTAATGTAAGTTGTTTTAGAAAATAGTCAAATAACGAAGTTAAATAATTACACAACAGTATGATACAACAGCAAATCATTTATTTCAAAAATATGTTTTGGTGATGCTCGCATACGTTTGTTTTGTTTCCTGCCACAAATATAAATATCCCAACGGCATACAAGATGGAGATTAAAATTTGTAATTGACAGCTGGTTTAATTAATTCCAATCCGCCTGGGTATTTTATGAGGGCAAATAAATGGATTGGGTCGTAATATGTGGCGTCCAATTTCATAATTTTCATTTTTCATTTTCCTTATTTTTAGAGATTCGGCTTCTCTGTTGTCAAGCATTAATATCTTCGTTAAAAAACTTGCATACAACTAAGTGTTATTTTTTAGCGTGTTGGTGTAAAAAATACATGATCAAGTGGTTCAACCACCGGTGTCAGTTTTGGTGTCCCAGATTCGATATCCAGCTTTAAGACAGATTTTCTTTCAGAAAGAGAAGTTCGTTATTGCTTTTACAAATGTAAGTAATATAATTAGGTCCTTATAGTATAATTAAGTTCGATTACCCGAGCCCTGCATACCTGAGGACTGAAGTAAGGGTTGCCACCTTTTTTCAGACAAATAGTAGTCCAGGCAAAATAAAATTTTGATCACATTAAATCCTACAGTTCATTTTCGATTTTCTAAATAAGGATTAGGGTTATTATAACATCGTACTATGGCTGCTTTTCCTCTCCACCATAAGCGTTATGAGATATAGGTAAAAAATACCGAACTTCTGGAAAGTAATGTTCATAAAATTCTACAGTGGAGATTTATGATGCGTTTGCTTATTTACATACTTAATATTTAATTAAAAAATAATCACTGATTTTTCAACACACTTGCTCGTAAAGTGAGCCCTAATACATCGCTTTTAGGGCCATAAACCGAGCTATAACAAACGCGTGCAATAATATATAAAACACTAGTTGGTTATAGAATTAACCCTACAAAGTTAAATTAGTACCTTACTGCAAGTCCTATGCGAGTAAACAGAGCATTTCCAATTTAACCGGGTAATACAGTTATTTTTTTTAGTAACAACAAAGAGGTTCTATGCCGCTGAAAATCCATATACATTTTTGCAATGAATAAATATGTAAGTCCTTAATAAAGTTAAACAAATATTTATTACTATCAAATTATTCATAATTCACAATATTTTGCAATAAAATATTAAAATATTTGCGTTTTACCGCTTAAAATTATAATTTTGAAGTAGGCTGTATGCTCACTAACCCCTTTGATCGCAAAATATTCTTGCATTGGGCGTGTGAAAAAAACAAAAAAAAACCTGCGCGCCTTTTCTCATCATGATTATTTTATTATTTTGTTTTTGTCGTATTTGTTGCTGTGTGGTAAATTACTTTGTTTTTTCCTCACAAATGTGTTGAAAAACGTCGTATGAAACTCGTGAGCTCTTACTTATTGCACACTCGGCTTACGCCCTCGCCTGCGGCTCGGGCTGCAACCCACAGCCTTGTGTGCAATAAGCAATCTAAGCTAACTTGTATCATAATGTACTATTATGTTTAAGGTTAAGGAGATAGGGTGCGTTACAATCATATTTTTGGAGAAAGTATAGTAATGTATCTTAATAAATCGTACACAAGGTGATTTTTTTATCATATGTTTTTGAGCTTAATCCAGGAGCATCTTTAAGTTTTCACTCCAGTGACTTTAATATATCTAGTGATTTTTATGTTTTTACGTGATTTTTGCCATTTATTTTAGCCAACAAAAAATCCTACACCAAATATTTTATCTCGTCTTCGTTTCTACCCTTGCAATAAACCATCATAAAAAAAATCACCAGCTTTTATGAGTAGCATACGAAGTTTTAGCCATTAATAGCTGTAGTTGAATTGCGCATCAATCGGACGGAGTCAAGTGACAGATCGAAAATATCATTTCGTCCCCAATACATAATAGTTTTATCGCTTGGCGGGTTTCTTAAGTTTTATTGTCTGCCACTCCTACCACTTGATCGTTTTTCACACTAAATTGGTTGCAACTGTTCGCATCGAGTTGCGAGAAGTTCGGGTTAGTAGATAAGTTAAGGTCCGCTAAGAAACAGCGGCATAAATACGACGATCGAGTATCACTAGTATGAGCTCGCACAGACCGGTGCAAGTTTGAGTTGTTGCAAACTGTTTACGTTACAGTAAACCATCGTTTTCTCTCTTTCACTCGTATTGACTGTGAGCAGTATATCCGACAGTTTACTGTAACGTAAACAGTTTGCATCAACTCATGGTAGGGCCACAGGTATTCTCAAAACCGTAGTGATTAACCGGGGCCTCATTACGCACCAACGGACGTGTATGTAGTTGTCTCATTTACACCCGCTCCCTCACCGACTGGGGTCGGTTCGCCTGTTTGGTGCTCTCTTTCATTCCTAGGGTGAAATGCCCTAAATTCGGCCTCGTCAGCAATTTTAGAGATTAAATCTAAAATATTTATATTAAAATTGAACTACAGCATTGTAATTTTTGTTATTTACGATTGCTACATGATTGTTCTTTATAATAATTGTAAGAAAATCAAGGAAACAATAATAGTAAAATTAAGAAAAAATAATATATGACGAGTGACCCAATTTTCCTAAATTCTGACGCGTATGCCCTTCATTCGACCCATTTTTCCCTAAATTCGGCTAAGGTGAAATAAGCATGTTAATTAGGAACTTTAATTGTTTTTATTGACATTCAAATAAAATAATTAACATAATTATTATTCCGATCAACATTAATCATATTAGGCATTACAAAAATCTACGAAAAATAAGCTTAAATAAAAAATTATATCAAGTCTAATACTTGAATGCATTTATTGTATATTTATCAACATTAATAATTTTAGGCTTATTCAAAATCAACAAAAATATTGTTGGCTATATATTCTTTATATGAGTATAACAACAATCATATCAAAATTATGAATGTTTATCAAAAACATTATTTATCAAAAATTAATAAACATAATGAATACAGTCACGTTCACACTAGTATTTTTAATGCTAGGTAGTTCTATTTTTATCAGTTAATATATTAAAAATAGTTATTTAGGAATTTATAGATTTTATTCAGAAGTTTTTCGTGAATATTTATTATTAATATTACATTGATTACCATTAAATATTATAATTTTAAAAATAAATTCAAATGTTGATTTGTGGTATCAAATATCTAAATTAAATTAATTTTAAGTTATTCAAAAGTTTTTATTTTTGTTTTATTTTTATTTTATTAAGGATATTTTTTATTTTATTATAAATAATTAAGTTCTTTTTTGGAGTGGAAAGTTTTTTCATTTAGATCTATAAGTATTGTAATAAGAATTTTATAAGATTGGATGTCAGCAATATTTATAATATTTGTTTTATAAATTTCTTTTGCAGTAATCTATTATAGAAAAAGATAAGTAGGGTAGGTGCACCAGTGAATGAACACCCCCCCAGTGAAGGAACAAATATGTTATTTTTCTATAAAATAAGAAATCTTTTGTTTTCTACACGCAACAGAATTTTTTTAATGAAAATTATACTTTATTACCTTAACTGGCTGCACAGACGACTATGTGTGTTCCGTACTTTCTAAATGGCGATTGCTCAAAGTAGACACGTTGTGTAGTGTTCCTGTTTCTATGGACCAATACTAAGAACTATGGTGCGACAACATATTTTGATAATAGCTTTTAAGTTGATATATGATTCATTCTACAAAGAAAATAGTTTCTTAGATGTAATAATGATTATTTCGTCTAATAGAAAGCAGATTGTAAAGAATTTCATTATTTTAAACAAAAATAGGGGTGTTCGAGTACTGGATTAAAAAATTGAGAAATAATTAGTTAATGAACCAGGTGTTCATTCATAGGATCTAACGTATTTTTTGGTTTAGGCTTATTTTGTGTCTTACTTTTAAAGGAGTTTGTTCATATTTAGGGGATAGCTATAGTAAATCATTGTCAATCTTTGGACCAGTCTTCGAACTAGGGTTTTCATTCATTAGTTTTTAAAATTTTAAGATTCTTCTATAGTAAATGCCTAGTTCATTTACTGATTATTAAAAAACTAGTAAATGAACTATACATTTCTTAATTGTTACATTAATTATTTTTTTGTTTTTAATTTTAGACCACTTCTAAAACAATTAGAATAACATAGCTGATGTGAACTATAAAGCAATATGGTGGAAAATACTTAGGTCTAATTTTTTTAATATTGGCTGTCCTAAGTTAAATAAACTCTTCGACCTGACTCTTCAACTCATGAAACAGAGACATGAAGTGAGGATACAGGTCATACAGAGCCCCAGGAGCATCCGGAGGATTCCAGAAAGGAAAATAGGCAAGCCTCAAGAGAGGCATATGCCAGTGGGTTGGGTATCGTGCGCCATTTAGAATTTAGGTTTCTTTTGAAATTTTATATGTTTTACCAGTTTGTTATGCTATAAAATATCGTGTACAGACATAAATTAACGATTTCTGTTTACATCCACCTTATGAAACTAGTAGTTCATTTATCGGATTTCAAACATTCGTTAACTGGATTTTGCCGTTCATTCACTGGTGATTTGGGTGGGGTACTTTTGTGTAAAATCCGGATTATCTAAATAACTATAAGCATTTCAGAAATACTGAAGATATTATATTGAACATTAATAAATTCTGAATAGTATGTAGTGCCATTATTATAGCAAAGTCATCCCGAAATAGGTATTCGTAATTTTTAAAGTTTCAAATCGCCTTAAGGGTTCATTCACTGGTGCACCTACCCTATATGAGATCTGAGTTAAATTTAAATCATTTTATATTATTAGTATTATTATTTGTATTTTTTTAAATAATTTTAATAATAATTATTATTAATCATAAAAATAATTATATAAGACTTTTATTAAGTTTGACCGTTGTCCGAATATAAGATCATATTTATTCTATTTTCAGCCACCCTTTCAAAAACGGCCGAATTTAGATTTTTGACTAGTTTTTAGGGTTCCGTACCCAAAGGTTAAAAACGGGACCCTATTACTAAGACTCCACTGTCCGTCTGTCTGTCTGTCTGTCTGTCATCAGGCTGTATCTCATGAACCGTGATAGCTAGACAATTGAAATTTTCACAGATGATGTATTTCTGTTGCCGCTATAACAATAAATACTAAAAACAGAATAAAATAAATATTTGAGGGGGGCTCCCATACAACAAACGTGAGTTTCTTGCCGTTTTCTGCTCGATATTAATAATGACAACAGGTAGACAAATGATGTATTTCTGTTGCCGCTTTAACAACAAATACTGAAAACAGAATAAAATAAATATTTAAGGGGGGCTCCTATACAACAAACGTGTTTTTGCTGTTTTATGGTACGGAAACCTTCGTGCGCGAGTCCGACTCGCACTTGGCCGGTTTTTTGAATCCTGATTTTGAACAAGCTTTTATTAATTAACTAATAAAAATATATGAAAAAATATCACTTCAAATCATTCTTTGGTTAAGGTTTTATCACATAAATGCCAATGGATTGAGAAATCAGTAAGTATTTAAATAGTAAAAGTATTTAAAAATTTATTTCCCAGAACTTGCTCGAACTAGAATTAGACACCAAAATGGTACAATGCGCGGCACAACAACGTAGGTCACTGGTCAGATCGTTACTGAGTGCAAACCATATGACTGCTTACTGCCATTTTTACAATTCTTAATCTATACATATAATAAATCTGTAGAAAAGTTGAGTCTGTACAAAGGAAATATTTTGAAAAAAAGTGATTGGAGTGTTTAATAACTACCAGTAGAACCCATTTATAACATTTTTCGAATTTTGTCTGTTTGTCTGTATGTTGGTGCGCTAAAAATGTAAAAAGCGCTAACTTAATACTAAATAATGTTTACATACAAATATATGGTGTATTTTAACTTTTTAGATTTTTTGCATTCACAATGCTATTTTTATATTAAGATTAATTATTTTTATATAAGATATTATATTAAGATGCTATTTTTATATTTTTATATTAAGATATGTGGTGCAAAATAATGAAATCTTTATTTCATCGCAATTGGTTCACTGAATCAAAAGTTAAACTAATTTAAAATTTACGATGAATTTTTGTTGTAATAATATCTTCGGGAATTATACTGTTAGAAAAACCGACCAGCTGGTGTATCCACATCTGGCACAGAATAATGGTCAATGGATAAAAGTAAACAAAAACGTGAGGAGTTTTGGGTCTATTGTAATTTCTCAGAAACAAAATGCACATGCATACAGTAAAATCAAAGCCCGCTTTCTATTATATTATTTTTAAACACACACACTAACATATATAATTTAAAAAATAATTTTGATTATATTTATATAACTTAACTAATTAGTTGTTCATATTCATACATAGTATGTAAGTGTTACGATGGAGCGGGGCTGTCTGTCACAAGTATTGTAATACTCACTAGGCAGTCCCAACCTGCTGTTTTGAAAACCAATGTTTTGTGAACAAAATAATCATTTTTTTTTTTCTACTAGCTTCCGCCCGCGACTTCGTTCGCAAGGACATTCGAGAAAATCCTTCGGGAACCTTTAACCAGGATAAAAGTATTCTATGTTTTAACGTCCTGCCTCGCTAGGCAGCGCGCTTGGTGTGAACGTACCTCGCGCATGGCAGGCCTCGGGTGAGCGTGAGTGCGATGTCAAGCGCGAGGCCTGCCACAATGCAAGCGGCAAACGCCCTGCCTTGCGAGGTTCGTCTACACCAAGCGTACTGCGTAGCGAAGCAGGACGTTAAAACATAGAATACTTTCATCCTGGTTAAAGGTTCCCTAAGGATTTTCTCGAACGTCTCCTCTACAACTCGCATTTCTCAACCGATTCTCGTGAAATTTTGTAACCAGATTTAAAAAATATATATAATTTTATCGTCAAGCTAGTTTTTGTTTTCTTAAAAATGGCCGAGATATGTAAAAAAAACGTATTTCTGCCCTGTTTTTCGGCGCGGTTTGTTCTCCTCTACAGATTTCATTTCTCAACCGATTCTCGTGAAATTTTGTGAGCAGGTTTGAAAATTATATAGGCTTTTTTGTCAGGCCAGTTTTTTGAAATATTGGATACAGTTCGAAAAACTGAACCTAAAAAAATAAATAATTCACACATTTCGAAAATACAAAATTAGAAGCGCCATCTAGCTGCGAATATACCAAATACTTAATATACCAAACAGCATGAACCCCACTATATGCTTGAAAACCTCGTGGTGAGAGGGCGAGATCTATATTTTTTTAACAATTTACTTTTCAATGCAAGGTCTACACTACAGCTCACTTAGCCACTAGTTTATCTTAAATTACATAACTAATGTGAGGTAATTTCAATAAAAGGTTTTTAAATTACTTTGTTAGGTACCTTGTCTTACCCTTACCCCTACTGCCCTAACAACGGCTTACCTCAATTACTTGTTTTTAGGGTACCTCAAAAGGAAAAACAGATACCTACTCTTATCTTAGGATCACTTCGTTGTCATGGTCAATTACTTCCTTAAAAGGCCAGGTCCCTATTTCACAGACGTGACAATTGTAAGTGACAATGACAATTTGCTTTCCATGGCGTCAGCTAATTTGAATTAAGAAAATATACTGACCAAACTACATAACGCACAGATACCACAACGAACATAAAATTGTCATTGTAATTTACAATTGTCCTGTATGTAAAATAGGGGCCAGGTATTGGGCAAGTCACCCTACTCAGTACTCGCGTCGAGTCCGAGAAGTCCGTGTTGCACTTGATGGGTTTTTTCATCTAAAAATAATTTCGAAAATTCGTTTTTTCCTATAGATTACGTCAACGAAAGATGAGATTGAAATGGTGGCGCCACTTTCCCTGTTTAATTAACGTTTAGAGGTTAAGTCATTGGAAATTGACCTTAAAATAAGGCGCAAAATTAGTTCCATTTCCAATCTAGTCTCATCTTTCGTTGACCAAACTCAACATAAATAAACCTTTTTTTTTGTTTATTTACTATAGGTAATTATATCTTGTCGCGAAAATGGTGCCACTTTGAGTAACTCTGATTTTGTTCCGATAGATCATCGAAACAATTTTTTGATCACTTATACAAATGTTGAAATGTTACCGAAATAATCGTAATATTCGTAACCTTTTGTACCGGCTCGCGTCACTGTGCGCCACCCACCGCCGCGCGCCGATTACCTACCTTACGCGCGTCCGTCCTTCCGTGCACTACCGCGTTGATTTTTATTTTCGTACATTTCTAGAAATCCTTTGGGAATAATTGGGGGATTACCTAATTTTTAAAAGTAAATACTTATTTAATATTTAACTTTTACGACTGTAGAATTAATGCTTCCTATTTAAAAATTAATAAAACGCAATAAAAAAAACTATAATAGTCACTTGAGTGAAAACTTTTGCTATTAGTGTAGTAATTATAGGGAATCTTATGCTACAAAATCACTTATTTTTATAATATTTGTTTCTGAGTTAGGATTTTTTATTTTTTATTGGCCTTTATGAAAAAATCCTCTGAAATGTAAGTGGTGATTTTGTAAGGTTTAGTTTCTAATGGTTTTAAGAAATTCATTAAGAAAATTCCCTTCATGTACGATTTAATCTCGATGTTATAAAATAAAAACAGTCTTTAAACCGCCTTTGTAAAAAAAATCAACCTAGATATTTTGGGGAAAACTTGAAATTTATCATTGACAAGTTTATTTTAATCAAGTTTTCAAAAATCACCTCTGTAGGATATAATGTGATTTTCTCGAACAAAGTATTTTTCATTGTCCGGAGACTCATGACACGCCGCGCGCCGTCGCGTCATCGTCGCTCGTAGGTACAGAGTGCCTGCCATTCGTGCTCGCTCACCACTCTATATTACGCTCCGTCTTGATGATATTTTCGTAAATTTCGAGAAATCCTCTACTTAGAATTGAGGGATTACTTAATTTTAAGATGTTATTAATTATTACACTATATATTATTGAACTTTTACGACTGTAGAATTTATGCTTCATATTTAAAAATGAATAAAACACATTAAAAAAAAACTATATTAGTCACCTGAGTGAAAATTTTGTTTTTAGTATAGTTAATTATAAGAAACTTTATACTGCAAAATCACTGATTTTTTAATATTTGTTTCTGAGTTATGATTTTTTTTTATTTATTAGCCTTTTTTGCAAATTCCTCTGAAATGTAAGTGGTGATTTTTGAGGTTTCATTTCTAATGGTTTTAAAAAATTCATAAAGGAAATTCCCTTTGTGTACGATTTATTCTCGATGTTTTAAGACAAAAACAATATTTAAACCACCGTTGTAAAAAAAGCACCCTAGATATTTTGGGGAAAACTTGAAATTTATCATTGACAAACTTATTTTAATCATGTTTCCAAAAATCACCTCTGTAGGATTTATTGTGATTTTTTCGAACAAAGTATTTTTCCTTGCCCGGAGTATAGTGTTTTTTCATTTAGGCAGAACTAAAATAGAGTAGGTACACACCGTAAAAAAGAGTACACATTTATTTTATAGATATTTATTTTTAAAAACCAGTTTATTTTGTCTTTTTTTTACATACTTCCTTCTTTTGTGCTGTTGACATTCGGAATATATTTTTATGTCATCATGAGTGGTAAACTGTGTTATTGTTATTTCAGTAATTTGTGTCAAATCTTAATTCCAAATAAGGTGTTATTGTTGTTATAAATTTGCATGCTATATACGATGGCTAAATAGCTTAAGGTACCATTTTTATTTTACACATCTGAATTGTAAGTAATCACCCTATTTAAAGCAAATAAAGTATTTGTATTTGTATTTTTATTTGAATAAATACTCACAACAAGTCAATAGCAATTAAGAGTTACGTAAATAGAGTAGGTATTTGATCGTACTATATTGCTTAAGTTATCGAGTAGGTACACCTACACGAAATAGAGGACAGTATCTACTCTATTTTAGAGTACGGGTGGCAACCCTAACTGAGGTATATGTTCAAAAAGTATGTGGCAAGTAGCACACACCATCGGCCTGCGGTCACGGTCCGTGTATCAGTTTAATTAAACATCTCAAACTGAACGCCACAACAGCGAAATTGTTTTACAATGACTTGTTTCTCTAGATGAGATAGGTATTATTAGGTATTCATGTTTGTACGTATTCAAATGCTTAATTTCTTCGGAAAGAATAGGGGAGAAGTCGTCTCATAGATCACATTCTTTGAAGAATCAACAAAATCTGATTGCTGAAGTTATGAAGTTTGTGAACGACAGCCCAACGGAGCAGCTAGAATTGTCGGAACTAAAGCCCTTACTGGCAATCAAACAAAGTATAAAGAAGGCAAACTTTCAGAAATGTGCTTATTAATAAATTATTATCAATGCTTAGGGCAAAGTACTACTTGAAATTTCCTAACCTACCAAATTGCTATTACCATACCAGTGCGCTTTCAAGTTCTTAGGCGGTGGTCTGCAACAAACGCCGGTAGTGACGCTGGAAGCCGCGTCCAGCGAGCCAGACGTCGGACGCGGCTTCCAGCGTCACTGCGATGGTCACTCGGAACCTTAGAGTAAGACGAAACAAAGCCTTTGTTGCTCGAAGCTCGGAACTGTTTTTAAGTTTCGCATACGCTCAATGTAAACGGACGTTAGCGATTAAAATAGGTATGGATGACCTGTGTATACCCACTTTAGGTACTTACCAAAGTGAAGATAGTCATGAATGTCAGTACCTACTTAAATATTAAGTTGATTTTTATCGCATAGTACCTACGCAAGGTAAATAAATACAAAACCTTAAAACAAAGTACCTAGGTACACAATACAAATACAAAATAGGTAGGTACCTACGCAAGTGAATAAAACGGATTCTCACCTAGTTGACCAACAACCAAGCTTATTTCTTCCCAACGTTTGTATTTCAACACATTGTTTTTATTGCTGGCATCATAATAATATGAAACTATGTTTCATTTAACTAATTCTATTAGTACTCCGTCTTTTTCCTACCTAAATTGCCTAAATTTCACCATTTCCAGAGTGACGCGTGACATAAACGCGGCGTCCGTTTACGCCAGAATGTTCCGAAATGACTGCGTAGGCGGCGTACGACCTACGGACGCGGCGCGTGCGCCGCGTCAGGCGTGTGAGTGAGACCACTCTAGTACGTTTCCATAGTAAGCATTCGTAGGCCGCGTACAGCGCTACGCCGGACGCGACCTACGGCGTTTGTTGCAGACCACCGCCTAAGAGTGACTTCAACTTTTAATTCATCTTGCGTCAAGCACTTGCACAAGTTTTTATATTCATCTTGCGTCAAGCACTTGCAATACAAGTTTTTGATATTTAGGTATAGGTGCTTCACACGTGCATCAGACGAAAACGCAAATAATATTGAACTTTACTGCGCATAATTATTTAGTTTTTTGGTTAAAATTGAGAATTTGATCATATTTTTTGTTAAATATTTAAAACAAATTATATTTTTTGTAGGTAGTCCGTTTTACTCAAAATCCTTATAACTTACAAAAATTTCAATAAGTAAAATACTTATTGAAATTTTTAGATTTTAGGCATTCACAATGCTATTTTTATATTAAGATAAATAATTTAATAGAAAAAACACTAGAAAAAATCTGTTGATTCTCAGATTCTTTCTAGTATTTTTTCTATTAAATTATTTTTCTATTTTACTTAATTCATTTTGATATTTACAAAATTTATTCAACAAAGTATTTTATTATAGGTAATTCTATTCCAAGTCCCCCAACATCTAATCGGGCGGTAATAGAACGGGTATTTTCATAAAAATATGAACAGTCTTTTGCTTTAGTCCTCTCGTGACCACGGCCTCTAGAAAGGTGTGGAAACGTTGGGAAATCCAAAAAAAAAACATCTGAATTAATCTGAATTAAACATATGCGCTGAAATCCGTAAAAAAGTGTTTTATTTCTAATGAACTGTATACGCGGAAGTCTTAGAAGTGTATCTATCTATTAATATCTTGAATTCAATATCGAGTTGAAAAAAGGCTTCTACTACTACAATCTCTTCCAGTACCTAAAACAAACTTGTTGTAGTAAGTTGAGCTATTAGTACTCGTCAGTGGGTCGGATGAAACTTTTCTCCGGCAAATAATCGGCAGGGCAATTACAAGTTTCAGCCCATGGCCCTTAACTCCAAATATCGTTTATCGCAGCTCAAAATTCCGTATCATTATTGAACTCGGTAATCGTTTTGCTGAGAGCCAGCAGTTAGAAAGTATTGTCAATTTGGAATGCTCATTTTCGTTTAAATTTAATGTCTAATGGATTTTGTTCGTTTTGGTCGTTTGAAGCTACAAGATATTGCAATTCTGATCATTTATTTCCTCAAGTCATTTTACAAAATACACAAAAATCATTTGAAAAGCTTGGAATTAAACCTGTTGTACACATGACGGCACTCAGACTTATGTCCTACTCTTTGATCGAAGTATACCCTAAATAACGAAATTTATCTTCGCAGTTAAACTAGTTTTTTTTAAGTTATTACAATGTTAATTTAACTTTTCATATCACAATAGAAAGTAGGTAATTGGACCTTCGGCCAACCAGGGTCATTTTCGATCTATCGCATATTGGGACGAGACCAAATTGGTAAGATAGCCATTAGCTTGGTGTTAACAAAAATCATTGTCTGGGTTGCGAAGTAGGAAGCTTCTGGGAGATATGCCACCCTGAACATGGTCACCCATCGCTAAAAAAATATCGATCGCATATTTACGTAAATGGTGAACAGGGTCCTGGGTGGCATCATTACCTGAACTATTTTTTTTTTGTGTTTTCATATCGATCCAATAAGGAACAAGGATCACAAGAGCATATATGTGAAATGTACTTACCTGCCCTGACCTCCTAGACGCTTCCTGAAAGCGACGCAAGACTATGGTTTTATATTCGCTTGGGACCTGCCCCACCCCCTGAATGTAATTACATGCCAATATGTAGTCGATTATTTTTTTGGAAAAAACGCTCTATGTTTCTACCCTGGCCGCGCGCATGCTTCCTAAAAACTAACCAAGCCGATGTCTAACATGTTTGTAATGATGCCATCTACCATCCTGTTCACCATTTATATCAATATGCGATCGATTATTT
Source organism: Agriphila geniculea (assembly GCA_943789525.1). Classification (NCBI taxonomy): domain Eukaryota; kingdom Metazoa; phylum Arthropoda; class Insecta; order Lepidoptera; family Crambidae; genus Agriphila; species Agriphila geniculea. Next base: position 20,792,734 of record OX038874.1, read on the forward strand.
TTTGCGATCGGAGATCATTGTATGGGAGGCCATATGTTCAGGGTGGCATATCTCCCAGAAGCTTCCTACTTCACAACCCAGACGACAATATTTGATAACACCAAATTAATGGCTATCTTGCCAATGTGGTCTGGTACGAATATGCGATAGATTGAAAATGAGCTTCTGGGCCTTAGAGCATTTAAATACTCTAAGTTCTGGGCCGACGGCCGACGGTCCAAATCTAATATCTCTTTCGAATTTCATATTATTTTAACTTATCAAAGAAATATGAAAACTATTCTATTCTACAATTTCGTTTTAAAGTAGGTCGATTTAACCATTCTTATTGTGAACGATACTGGTAGCAAAATTTCTAATCCAAACACTCGAGTTTCCGAATCTTTGCTTCGCCGCTTATTCAAGAGACTATTATGAATTCAGTCTTGAGTAAACATGCTCTTTATTTTAAGAGTCATTTCATAAACTTTTATAGCCGTAATTTCCATCACATTGGCATAACCCTAATTTCATCTCCTTTCTTTGCTGGCTTTGGTCATTATGTTTGAACTTCATTACACTGTTCAAACGACTTATGCTACAGAGATGAAAACTGAAAAAGCAGAATAAGCTGTAACAATAAAGGAAGAACAGATTTAAACGCAATAAGTAAATACTTACCTATTTCAAGCAACTTACGGAATGAGTAAAATTATTTTAAGGCCAACTTGGGAACAATAATGCTTAAATCATGTCAATCGATTTAGCCATCTTCGAGTAATAGATAAACATACATTTAATAATATTTACGCAACGAACTGAGAACCTCCACCTTGTTTTTGGAATGTCGGTTAAAATTTATTGTTTTATAAAACATAAAATATGAAAAATAATTAACTATAAATATAAGTATTGTAGTTACATAAAGTTTTGTGTACAGTTCGCTAGGTAGGTACCTAAGTTGGCAGAGTCTAAGTTACGAACTGGGTCCAAACCTTTAAAATAAAAAAACTAATATTCAATATTAATTCCTCTGCTTCCGTTGTTTAATATTCTAACGGCTTTCAGAGGATGACCTACCTTCTAAATTATAAAATCGCACTCAAGCGTTTTATGTTGATGAAATGCAAATCGCCTGATCTAATAACTTTTCACGGGAATTGTCTCAATACAAGTTTATTTGTTTTCTGCTGTTGATAAATCTATCGAAGTACCTATTAAAGGAGATGAAGAATCTTAAGAATATTATTTAATTATATTGTTTACTAGTGGCTACCCGCGACTTCGTGTGAGAGGAATCCCGCTTCTTGAGGAATTTTCAAATATATTTTAGATAAAGTACTTTAGATCTTATTTATTTGACACCTAAACAAAAAAAGATAAGAAAAATTATGAAAACTAAAACCCATCACTTTTTCATTATTGTATTAATGATGTTTTAAATCATAAAAAAATTGCCATCTTGAGGTTAAAATCGTGGTTGAAGTAAATACATTTAGTTTTCATTATAAACTTCATTCTAAACGAACGAGTTAATTCAATGTAAAGAAAGTAATGGATACCAAAACCGCCTGAAGTAATTATTTTATTTTTAAACTTTTAGATTTTTTATGCATTCACAATGCTATTTTTATATTAATATTATTAATACAATTGAAAAATATTAGAAAAAATCGACTCACCCGTAGCAGCTCAGACGGGACTCGAACCCGCACCCTTAGGAGTGCATTGGCCCGAAATCCTAAGGGTGCGGGTTCGAGTCCCGTCTGAGCTGCTACGGGTGAGTCGATTTTTTCTAATACTTACCTATTTTTCAATTGTATTAATAATCTTAATTATTTTATTCTGAAAATTGAATTTATCACGAATTAATGTCAATGAACCTCCATACAAAAGTTGTTTGAAAAATAAAAAAAATACCTACCACAGAATAACATATTATATTATAGTACTGGTATTCTTCGTAAGTATTTTTTGTTATATTATTTAGATACTTGTAATCTAAATCTTAGAATAGTAAACAATCTAACAAAACTCAAGTATTTATAATTTTCAATATTCTAACAAAATTCTATTGAAATGGATTTTTACTACCTCAATCCGTTTGCGCCATAGCGCTCAAACAAATGGCCGCCGCTTAGAAATTTTCCACATTAAAGAAGATTTTCTTAAGTTATTAAGAAATACGTCAGAGCAGCTGGTACCGGCGGCTGCTAAGCAAAAACTGTTAAAGTATTCTTCTGTCGACGGTGACAAATTACATGGCCCGTGTTCCACCGACACATCCAAGGATTTATCGCTTATGTACGTACTATGTTCAATGCTTCACGCGTTCGCCAGCCATTTAAAGGAAAAAAGGTAACTTTGGTGAACCGAACACGTGGTTTTGCCAGAAAAAAGATAAATGGCCGTTTTTTTATTAGTTAGTAATTTTAATGCTCACTCTAATCTAGAATTTAGTGAATGAATGCATTTCAGCCCGTGCATTAAAAAACGTATAATTTTATATCATTTAAAATTATTTAATGTACTTACTTAACGCGTCGCGGGAAGCCACTGGTGCGGGCAGCGCAGGACCGATCGTCGTGGAAATCCTTAGGGGAGGCCTATACCCAGCAGTGGGTGTCGTGCGGCTGATATGATGATGAAAGTTTGCTTTTAAAAATCTACTCTTTTCTAACCTAAGCTGTATTTCCATGTTTACTGCCGACTGCTTTTTGCTTCGCACGAGTTTAACTCAATGGCTCCCGTGCACGCTTTTAGCGCCACCTAGCGTTTTGCAACTTTGTTGGCTCTGACCTAACCGTTTTGACGGTTTGATATGTAATGGCGGCATTGTGACAAAATGTGAAATAATACTATACATATTGTGTTATTAATGTAAATTTCAAAATTACTGTGATTTGGGTGGACAAAGTGTTGTGAAATCATTTTTGGTCATTTAAATTAAATATGGCAAGTAAGATCTATTCAAAAAGAGTGTCTTATTTTGGTTATATCAGGGTTTGTTTATTTCTTCTTAGTTGTAGATTTTGTAAAACAAGTGGATAAAGCTACTTTAATAATTTTATTAAGTAATAATGAACATATGTAATTGTTCCTGTATCCCTAGTAATAAATTAAATATCGTTTTCAAACAAATTACAGAACCTTCATTATTTCTACTTATTGCCACCATGAGCGCTGCGATCGATTATTATACCTTCGCACCCAGCGAATAACTGTTTAATAACATTTAGAAAATAAAAGAACTACATATAACTAGAAACGGTAGGAAAAAGGTCTCAGCCACTAAATAGTGTGTAACCCTTTATACGTAAAAGTCTCCTTGAATAGTTAACTGGCCTCTTTATGTTCATGAGAAAAATAACCTCACATAAAGGGCATTTCGACACCCGGATGCGGCTGAATAATTTATTAAAAGGGATACGCCCAAAATGAAGGGCTCGAGTGTTTTATTGCCTTGCTTTCTTCAAGCGACATTACTAAAGGCTCGGGGATGGCTAAAAGAGTGGAACGCAGATATACAACGTACTGATCAGTTATTATACTATTCTCTTCGATCATCTATATCTCTGGATGTAACACGTCATACAATAACAGAGCTGAAATATGGCACATGCCCTTCTTCCCCACGACACTACCAAGGCGCACTACTGGTAGTGTCGTGGGTAATTTTTTTTCCCTTCTACACTACCGGCCCAGTAGTGTCGTAGGTAAATGAAAAATTCCATACATGTGCATTCCCCACGACACTACCAATATTTTTTCCTTTTTTTTGTCAAATGGAAGATTCTGGAAACAGCAGATTCTGGAATTTCGTGACAACAATACATGTAAATAAATAAAGTCAGCACAAATTCAACTTTAACTTAAAATAATTTTAAATTATCTTCTTTAATTACATTACCGAAGTACCAGGGTAGCATAGAATTAGAGAAGCTTAACTTTATTAAACATAATAAATTGTTTAAAGTCCGGGGGTCGCAAATCAGAATAAGCAGAAAATAAATAAATAAATTGATTTGTGCTAAATAAACCAATTTAAATAGATATTTACTTGGTGGTACGTACCTAGCACGTATTATATTACAAAAAAAATAAAAGCGATAAAAAATAAAAAAGTTGTTAACCTTCCTTATGTGTATGAGATCCTGGTACTTTGGTGAAATACAGACATTTATTGATATGTTGTCAGTGTCACGAAAAAAATATTGGTAGTGTCGTGGGGAATCCACATGTATGTGGAATTTTTCATTTACCTACGATACTACTGGGTCGGTAGTGTAGAAGGTAAAAAAATTACCCACGACACTACCAGTAGTGCGCCTTGGTAGTGTCGTGGGGAAAAAGGGGGCACATGCCGTTTGACAAATCACGCGACACTAAATGTTAAGTTGTATGACAATTCGTGGGGGTCTTTCATAGTGGGCTGCGTTTTAGGGGAGTTTCAGGTGTCCCACAAATGCCATTGTCATGCAATATCTACAGGTATAGATGATCGAAGACTATTCTCTAAAGTCTGCAACGTCCAGAGCGTCGCTGCAGTTGCGTTGTCTGGCAGATGTCATATTCCCATCACTGGTTAAACTCTTTGGAATCTATGGCATTTTGCCTAGTGACTTAGTAATGGGTATAAGACATCAGAAACTCGACAAAACGATCTGACAGTGAACTTGCATGTTAGAGAATAGCACCCCAGAATTGGCAACGTGTAAGATTATAGAAACTTTCCCTAGGATCGCAAAACTTAGATTCTTCGTACCTACTCCGAAAGGCACGCTAGGTTGTTGGTTCCAGCTGCATTTGCAGTCATTAACACCCACCGTGTTCTTAGATGGCCTGTGTCAGTAATGAGGATATTACAAGTGATTGCTGAATATGATGATGGTGAAGAAATGATTATAGTGAATTTATATGCATTTATGTACTGACCCGTACGCTTATTTCTTACTAATTCACAGAATAGATATAAGTTGTGTTGCTACATATTTTTGGTATATTTTTTTATATTTTATTTTGGAAATAAAGACCATATTAAGAGACTAATTTCGTTATTTTTGAATTTTATCAATTTTGTCTATTTTTAATATTTTTCTAAAATTTTACCGGACATGACTTTGTTAGATGGTGAATAATGAGATAGGTAACTATTTGTTAAATAAAATTATGTAAGTAAGAACTCAACGATTGTTAGTCACAATAAGCGTGAGGGAATAACTACCTACCGAGTGATGATGTAATGTTACTGTAATGTCGATGTCGATCCATTTTGCCATCCACGTAAATGGTAAGTAGGTACTGCAAAAACGCGCGTTACCCGTTAGAAAACAGCTCCAATTAAGAGCATTTTTATACCCTTTTTCCATTCGGATCAACTAAACCGACCAACTGGAAACTGAACAACTATTTTACTTCCCAACAGGTCAACTATTTGGTTGATCGGTTGGGAAGTAAACGAATCAACTATTATATTTAAAACATAGTTGTAATTGTTTTAGATTTTAGTAAGCTATCAGATTAGATTTAATAAGGCTCTAAGTATAACCACTTTGAATTGTTTAAAGCCTACTAATTTAATAGAAGGAGTAGGTATTACCTACTCGAATAAGCACACACAATAAAAAAAACCTAAACACCTTAAAACTTTAAGTTTAACGGGATAAGTGGATACAAACAACAACGGGAAAAGGGGAGGGGAGGGACAAATTTTAGAAGTAGCGAAACATAATTTTAAAACTTTTTAACTACCTATATTTAGGACCAATCTGCATATGAACGAGGCGTATCAACTGCAGAATGAATTAGACTTGCCAAGCAACTGTTTCATGCTTAGTTCATGTTTCAATCAATGTTAATTATTTAACCCCGTTACTAAACCCCCATAAATCCCTTTAAACATTCACCGTAGCTTTTAATTTAGTTAATTAACAGCAAATTATGCTCATATAGGATGCAAATACTTTGATCTTCACAACACGCACCGTCCAAAAAGGTATACGGGGTAAGAATGTTTGTGAAGCTACATAGTAAACTTACTTGAACCCATATTACAAAACTACTTCATCATTTTCGGCTATTATAATTTTCTCCAATGCTGAGGGCTTCTTTATGATGAACTAGCGGCCGCCCGTGACTTCGTCTGCCTGGAAAGATTTTAACATTGGAAATGTTTTTTTGCTATCCCTCGGGAACAATACTTTTTTCTGGATTCATCTAAGAGATATAAGGATCAGAGTTTTCAGTTTCAGGATTTCCATACATTTTTAGACATAAGGTACCTGTCAAGGTACCTTATGTTCTTCTCTGTACCCCTGAAAACGTGTATATAAAATTTCATGATGATCGGTTCGTTCAGTAGTTAAGACGTGGAGGTGTAACAAACAAACAAACAAACGGACTTTCGCATTTATAATATTAGTAAGGATAATGAGGAATGATCAAACTCACAAAGCAGATTGGTGACTGTTAATCTGAATCACTATACTATAGGACGCCATCTTAGTGCCACAGCGTGATTCGCTTGTCGCCCCCATATTGGTTGCGCAACCAAGTGTACACCAGCTCAGGTACCCCCCAATACATTTACCTAATGTATTTTTTATTTCTCATACTCGGAAAGTGACGTAAATTTAAACCGAGCAGCGGGTGGAAAACACTGCTTTCCACCTTAGGGTCGAAAATAATTTTGAAAATAGAACTGAATTTGGTTACGTAGTTGGTCATAGATTACCTCATCGGCAACGAAAAAATATGGTATTTTTTTTTTAATCTCGGCCTTTTATGTATATGTCGCAGGCGTATTGTATATTTAGCCGTATTACATAGCAACTAGCTGTTTTAGAAAACGGCGCTGTATTGTAATGCGGCGGATTAAAGATACGCCGTATTCAAAACGGCTGGTCAAAAGTACGCCGCATTGAATAGAGCGCTTTGCGATTTTCAATACGGCTAGCCGTAATGTAATTGGGCGATTCATAAGCCGCTTTTCCGTAAGTTTTTATAGTACCAATTATCAAAACTCGCGGCGCTGCCTACTATAACAATAAAAATGGCGTCAAGTGCGGATATTGCATCCAAAATTAGTAAGAATATGGATGAATTAAATGAACAAAACGTGCCAAATGTGCACAGATAATTGTTTTAAGGACATTTTTTTATGTGCAGTTAAATAGTTTCTACGCAGCTCAATGCGGAAGTGTGAAAAAGCCGTGGATCAAAGAACGAGATTAAAACTGCTAAGGTAGCAATGGTTTCTGGTGTTGTGCGGAATCCTACTTAATATTATTGGTGTAAAAATACAACGTAATGAGTGTAATCAGTGAAGATTAAAAAAACATAATTCAGAAAACCCTAATTTTTGGGCAGTGCCCAAAGAACAATATTTTAATACATTACATATAAAAAAAGTTACATTCAAAAAGGCTTTAAAATTATTTAAACCAAAAAAAATTGCTTAATGTTCTAGTAAGTCTAAAATATTACAATTTTACAAACAAGAACCAAACCGTTTTGTACCGTACCTACTTATTTGATAGAAGTAGTACTTACCCATACATTCATGGAGCTTTGGGAATAACCCATACATTCCTTAAAGGTTAACGCACATTTAGGCGGGCCGCAGCGGGGCGGGCCGCATCGCAAAAATCCGCTCAAATCGCTCCCATACAATTTATATGAACTATCGCACACTATGCCGGGGCGGAGCGGGCCGCATAATCCGTCGCGCATTTTGTTGCGATGCGATGCGGCCCGCCCCGCCCCGCTGCGCCCCGACTCAGTGTGCTATAGCAGGCGGATTTATCGATCGGGAGTCATCCGAAAATACCCCAAAACTTTTTCGTCGTATAAAAGATTGGGAAAAAGATATAGATATCCTATATAATTTTGTAAAAATACCCTTAATTAAAATTCCTTACTTGTTTTTTTCCTTTAGAAATAAAAAAATACCTATGAATATTTTTCAATATTATTATGGCAATAACAATGAAAGTATCCTCTGCACTGACGTCCTTGTATAATGGACGTCGTCAGTGATCCTCTGCATTACTATATTTTTTGTTATACATTTATTAGAAGTGGCACTCGCCGTCGAAAAAATACTTAACTTGTATTCAATGAAATTAAATTTGGTCTTAAAATAAAGCCACTATTTTCCTTTCTTGAAATTAAAAAACGCAGTGTTTATTTGACTTCTGATTTGGCATTGATCTGTCATTTGGTTGACAGATACCACAGCCAGAAATAAAAAACTGGTCAAGTGCGTGTCGGGCCACGCGCAGTAGGGTTCCGTGACACACATTTGACCACTTTTGAAGTGTATACCTTTCAAACGGTTGACTTTGAGAAAAAATGGTTTGAGGAACCTCAATGTTATTTTTGAAGACCTATCTATAGGCACCCCGCACATATAGGTTTGATGAAAAACATTTTTTTTTTCAGTTTCAGTTCCATGTATGGGGATTCCCCCTTAATCTTTTTAGGGTTCCGTACCCAAAGCGTAAAAACAGGACCCTATTACTAAGACTTCGCTGTCCGTCTGTCTGTCTGCCTGTCTGTCTGTCTGTCTGCCACCATCTGTATCTCATAAACCGTGATAGCTAGACAGTTGAAATTTTCACATATGATGTATTTCTGTTGCCGCTATAACAACAAATACTAAGAACAGAATAAAATAAATATTTAAAGGGGGCTCCCATACAAAAAACGTGATATTTTTACCGTTTTTTGCTCGATATTAATAACGACAACAGGAAGATAATTTTAATTTTCACAGATGATGTATTTCCATTGCCCCTATAACAACAAATACTAAAAACAGAATAAAATTAATATTTAAGGGGGGCTTACATACAACAAACTTGATTTTTAGCCGTTTTTTGGTACGGAACCCTTCGTGCGTGAGTCCGACTCGCACTTGGCCGGTTTTTTTTTTGGCTAAAAATCGTAAAGCGGTTCACAGAATACATCTACCTACCAAGTTTTAACTGTGTAATCCTAATACTTTTAGAATAAAGTGGCTGTGACATACGGACGGACAGACAGACAGAAATGACGATTCTATAAGGGCTCCGTTTTTTGCCATTGGGCTACGTAACCCTAAAAAGTACAGCAGATTATGAATCACAGATTAAAGATTTTAAAAGGTATACAACTTTAGCATTAAAGGCCGGGTCTCTTTTGTCAAACATTTATATTAGGAGGTCATAACAAATTTGGTAACGATCGCGTAAGTGGCTGACTCTGGGTTCTCAGGATGGAGAGGCACTCTCTGATGCTAAATATGTCAGTTTGTTTGCGTGAAGTGGTTGCGTTCTTTTTTTATGCAGGGTGAAAAATGTGTTATCGATACCAGAAAAAAAACGATAAGGTAAATGGCTGACAATGGTACAGCAAGTAAGTACTAGTTGTGCTCACGTGAACTATGTAAGGACTGACCAAAATTCGGTTGCGTTTCGTAGGTATAAGTGATTAACTATTTGTTTATTTGTAATGTTATAAACTCAAAAAGTACTGATCTGAGTTTGAAAATTTTTTCACCTATAGCAAGCTACATTATCAGCGAGTA